>CM031241.1:533014342-535752143 GCA_018340775.1 Taxus wallichiana var. yunnanensis | reverse complement strand
CATGTATATTTCTTCTTGTAAATATCCATGTAAAAGGTACTCTTCATGTCCATCTAGTATACGGGCCACCCCTATGATGCAAGAATAGCATGTACAAGGCATACATAATCTATCTTGGCAATGGATGCAAAAGTCTCAGAGTAATCAATACCTTCAACTTGTGAAAAACCCTTTGTAATAAGATGGGCCTTATACTTGTCAATGGACCCATCAGCTACGTATTTGGTTCGGTATACCCACTTACACCTAACCATATTTTTTCCTTTAGGAAGAGAGACCAAATCCCAAGTATGATTCTTCATCAAAGAAGAATACTCAACTGCCATCACATCATCCCACTCCTGTATCCCATGAGCCTTTGAAAATATTGTAGATCCTTAGAAATTTCCTGACACAAAAGTCCAGAACCTTTAGAATGTGCATGATGATGCCTAGTGGGTGGAATATCTTGTATGAAAGGTGATGCCTCGAAACTATAAGCACGATCCCACTTAAGTATAAGAACAACATCGGTGGGATAGGACCTCAATGACATCTATAAACTCCTCATCAACCTCCTCAAAGAAAGGATCCTTGAGATGAGATGGTGAAGAAGGAGGCATGGAAGAAGACAAAGAATCATGAGGAGTGAAGCGCTCATCAAACTAAACATGTCTTCGAAAAATAACGTCATGAGTATCAGGATCTAAAATTCGATAAGCTCTCATGTCCTCACAATACCCTAAAAAGATCAAGGGTTTTCTTCTTATCCAAAATTTCCTTTTCTTCTTTGGCACAAATGCCCAAGCATGGCTCCCAAAGACTCAAAAAATGATACATTTGGCTTAGTATTAGACCAAACTTCCTTTAGAGTCAAATGCTCCAATGCTTTGTGTGGCGTGTGATTTCGAATGTAGTTAGCACAATTAATTGCTTCGCCTAATAGATAGAAGGTAAATCTCTAGAATGCATCATATAACTAGCCATTTCCTTCAAAGTTCTATTCTTCCGCTCCGCTAAGCCATTCTGTTGTGGAGTATGAGGAAAAAAATGCTAGTGAATAATGCCCTAAGTTACCAAAAATTAGAAAACTCATTATCAAGTACTCCCCCTTATCGGTGCGAAGGTTCTTTATGCAACTCGAATATTATTTCTCAACCAAAGCCTCAAGACTTTGAAGTCGAAAAAACATCACTTTTGTACTTGAGAAAATAAACCCAAGTACACCTCAAAAAATTATCAATAAAGGTAAGTGCATACTTAGCTCCGTTGAAAGAAGGGGTTGGAAAAACCATCAAGTCATTATGCACAAGTTCAAGTGGTGAAGAAGCTCTTTTAGACAAATTCTTAGGAAATGGATCTTGGTGTTGTTTCCCTAATGCACCGCAGAGCAAACTCCCTCAAGGCAAGAAACTTTAGGAAGACCATCTACCATATCATGAGTCCTCAACTCTTTCAAATATTTGTAATTAAGATGTCCAAATCTTTCATGTCAAAGCTTACTCTCTGAATATGCATGAGAAACTAATCATGTCCTTTTAGAAGAAGTGTCATCAAAACCCTCGAAGTGATATAGTCTATAAATATGATCAACAATACCCTGAGCAACAAGTGAATAAGGCTCCAATAAAGTTCTTACTTTTGCCCTATGTGGTGTAAAATTCACTATTTTTCCTTTACCAGAATGACAAATTTGATATACATAAAGCAAATTTGTAGTGATGTTAGGAACATATAGTGCATCTTGGATACTACCACCATCAAGTTGTATATCACATTTTCCCTCAATAGAAAGAAAGGAAGAATCTCCAACCTCAATTTTGGAAGTAGAACTCAAACCTAGAGAAACAAAAGAATCCTTGGAAGAAGTCATATGATGAGAAGCACCAGAATCTATAACTCAACTGTCTACAAGTGGTGACTGATATCTCCCAACAACATTAAGTGTTTTTCCATGCTGATTAGAAGGAGGTGGAGTGGAGATAGAAATTTTGTGTTTCTTGACTGCATCCTCTAAGGCTTGCATTCACTTATAACACCTATGTTCTTCATGACCACTACCCCCACAAAAAGAGCATAAAAGGCTAGACTTATTATTGGATTTAGAAGACTCCTTGGGTTTAGAGTTGTTTTCTTTTGGTTTAGGAGCACTTTGAGATGGAGAAGGGGTGGATTTGGTTTTACTTTTGGTTTTCCCTGCCCTTAGGATTAGATGCAACTAATGCCTTTTGAGAGATGGAAGACTCAAGGTGAAACAATTTGGATTCTTCCCTAGTAAGTCTTTCAAAAAATGTTTCTAAGTCAGGAATTTTGAATTTTTCTCCTAAGGCATCCATGCTAGAGAAGGTTGAAGAAAATATTTGAAATGGTCCTCTCAACTTGGATAGAATCAAGTAAACACACTCTTCATCTTTCTTATCTCTTCCACTCCCCTTCAACTATGTCAACAAATGCTTGAACTTGGTAAGATAGTCTATAATTGTTGGAAAATATTCAGGATTAAGAGAGGTGATCTCAATTTCAAGTTACATGGATCTCATATGATCCACCTTACCAAATAAATCCTCCAATTTATCCCATATTTTGAAAGGAGAGTCACACTTTTCCAAATGAAACAAAAGATCGTCACTTACATAAGTTCCTATCAAACCCATACACTCATCAAATTTGCACCTAGCTGAAATTTCTCATATTCCCTAGTGAGCATTGGTTGTTCTCAAGAAGTTAAAGCCCATAATCCTTTCCGCTTTAATTATTGTTTCCATTCTTGGTTTCCATGTGTAGTAATTATGTGTGTTAATGGCTCAACATGATCTAATACAAAAGTAGACACCATCCTCAAAAAATCACCAAAATAAATGCAAGAACCAAGTAATGTAATAAGAACCCCCTTAGATTTTGGCACTTTATAATGAGTGTGTGTTACAATATGACACTTTATAATGAGTGTGTATTATAATATGACATTTTATAACTATAGCATGATTCTCAAAATAAATATTTCCAATGAAAAGAGCACAAAACAAACAAGCACTTTTGCAAAAATGACACTCAAAACTCGAGTAAGAGATACAAACTTTTCAATATTTATTTAGTTTTCTTGAGGAATTAAAAAGATATACACATATTACAATCTATCTCTCTCCTCTCTCTAACTACAATAAGAAGATAATACATGTACCAACCCCTAATGGATTGAACATTAATTTATGATCATTTTCACCATCTTAGGAAGCACCAACACTCTTGTTGGAATCACAATGGACTAGGAGAAGGGGTAGTGAATCATTCCTTATAAACTTAAATCAATTTCAGATTGTTTACTTAAACCATTAACCATCCATCGATGTGTGCACAACATCATATAACATACATGTAATCAATCATGAAAAAGAAAAACAACATAACATAAGGTATAAGTGGGAAACCTTCAATGGGAAGAAAACCCACATAAATTTTTTATTATATTACTCAAATCAAAAGTATTTAGTGAAGCACCAACTTCATAAAGATCACCAACCCCTAATTTAATAGAACACTAACCCATGGTTTAGTGAAGCACCAACTCCACAAGGAGGCTACAACCCCTTAGATGATACAACACCCATTCAAACACCTTTGAAGAATATATATGATGTATGTTTTCTGCCACAACTGATTGAGATCATTGATTCATCTCACAACCTTCAAACCTTTGTTCAAACCCTTGCACACCTAGCTCATTTTTCTCTTTCCTTCTTCACTTGTCTTGGTCTCAAACTCTTACACATACCATTACAAACATTGTTAAACCTATCACACACACTCTCAGCTCATATATCTGTTACACACACTCTCTCTCTCTCTTGAGTCACACTTTTTTCCTCTTTAAGAACTAGTTCAAATTTAAAATTTAACATCACTTTTATACCCTTCTCTTGATTCAAACACACGCCAAGTCAGTTCCCACCTTGAGTTAGATAAATTAAACTTAATAACATCCAAATATATTCATTAAAACGTTCACATATGACCCATATAGGTCGTTCATGCCCAAAATCACTAAACTTGTACAAAACAAACTCAAAACCCCGATCTTGGGATGAGCTAAAACCACTAATGTCAAAACCATGATTATTCAAGCCCCAAAATTCATCACACATGTGTAATATATCATAGAAAAATCATCCATGATCATTAATTATCTTAGAATAATCAAATAATTCATAACATAAGCCAAAAGGCTCATATCCTTCACTAAATAGTTGTTTCCAACACCATGTCTTCACCTTTGGGCATCAAGACCATACAATATCAACTCATCTATGATGGGTAACCACTATATGGAATCCTTTGGACTTGTATAACACATCCATGCAATCCTTTAAACATCTATGTGTTCAAACCAAAACAACTTTTCTCTTCACCAAATCATGTTGCCCAAAAAGTAGTTTCACAAACTAGACTAGTTTCGCACCTTTTTCGTCACAATTCCAAGGCCTCCAAATGCCTTCACTAGGAAAAAATTCATCCTAATTCACTCTATAACTGATAAAAACCATCAACTAATCCATTTTATGCTTTAATTGACTCAATATTTTGGCTTGAGCAATCTTGTCCTGAAAACCAAACAACATTATTCCTCACAAATTGACTCGAATAACCCATAAAATCAAATTGAGGAGAAAAATCATATACCATTTGAAATATAACTGAATCATATTTCCGTAACATATTATAACTCCTTCTAAATCCAAGTGGAATGCCTTCAACCAAGCCCATCTCTGCAAACTGCCTGAAACTACCCCAAAACTGCCTTTTGACTAGTCTTCATAAATAGGGAACACTTTACCATTTATAATCATCCCCATGACTGAAACCATCATGAAAATCAATTACAAGTCACATGTTAAAAACAATGTCCATTTATTTTTCAATTCCTTTGGAAAACCTTGTCCCAAACTGAACTTATTCAGAAAATGACCTGTTTGAGTGGGGTATACTCATCACCACATACACTATTATACCTTTCTGGAAACCTAGAGGAGTCCTATACATCATACAATCATCATACTTTCACTATAAATCCATTATAGGAACTTAGGAGCAATATCTCTCCTACCACTTTTGAGCTAGGGTTTCAAACACACAAAAAGTTGTTTACCTTCTTAACATTCGTTCATAAAATGTGATGATGAAATGACATCATTATTTTTTGGAAACTTTATAGACTCAATGCAAAAACATCCTTGAAATCCAAAAGGTCCCATGTAAATCACACAATTCAACGTAAGCATCAAAAGACGTAATTTTAGATGGAAATGACCTTCTTCTTGACCATGTTTCACTCAAACTGACATATCTTGCAAAATTATCATCATGACATCCTAAATTTTTTCCCACATCATCATGACACATCCTACTAACATCTCCAATCATCATCATGTCACAAATAGGTCTCCATCTTCTCAGCCCATCTCATTTACATGACTAGTCCTTGGGGGTTTACATGGTTTAGGCTAGGATCAACTTAATAAATATTATAGCTCATCATGAAACCTCACTAAAAGGTCCTTACATCCTTATTAAATCATGAAACACCTACCTACATACATCCATGAGCTCACATGGCTCCATAACTCAACCTCATGCCTCCAAGCACCTAAACCTGATCTAATTGAGCACTCAAATCTTGGTCTTTAATCTGTATCTACACTTTGAAACTCATGTGAGTGCTTAAAATCTCCCAAACATGCTCTCCATGCTACTACCATTCTACTTAAGCCACCAATCAACTCAATTCATCATGCCCCATCACCTAGGCTAGCTAGGTCACATGATTGGGTTTACAAGACCAAGCCAATCTCATTGAATCTCCTCAAACCACCATGAAACCATCTTAATCTCCATTTCATCACCCTAATGACCATGTTATGACTCTACTCCATCATCCTCTTTGTCATTAATGATATTTTCATCAATGATAACACCTAAAACACAACATGACAACAATATCCCCTTTGTTATTAATGGAAAACCTCCTAAAATTCTCACCCTTTTTACATTAATGACAAAGTGAATACCTATACTGACTGATCTTCACCTTTCTCAGCTTCATAGGGTCACCTCTTGGTTGGAAACATTAACCAAAGTCTTCATACTAGCTCAAAACTTAGACATTTCTCACAAAATATAATTTAGTCTTCTTTCAAAGCATAAAAACAATGTACTCCCCTAGGAAAGAGCATATACAACACCTATGTATGCCAAAAATGATTATATATAAATTAAAACATCTTTCTTACCTCTCTCTTGGGTGCAAACATTACACATCCTCCTCATTTGGGCTTAAGAGCATATTTTCATCACCTTATACCTTGTTTTGACCTTCTTCATCTTGGAGAGCATTGTAACATACCTTAGACCTAAAGCATACACCTTGTGAACATGTCAACAATGCTAAAGCTAAGGCTTAAACATCATACCTACCTCATTCATGCCTTTTCTCAACTTTTTTTGTTCAATCTTGACCTCGAGTCTCCCATCTCTTAACATTTGCACAACTTTGGAACTAAGTTCCCTAAACCAACTCTTCTGTATTCAAGACCAAGTTTGAAAACACTAGAATCACTCATACCTATGGATTAATTTCTAACCACTCCCCTTAGATTCATGTCATGCCATTATAGTATAAATACACAAAACTTTGCCTCTCACCTTGCTTACTTGCCTTAGAAGAGACACAATCACTTTAACACAATCTTAAAGAACGTTTTCAGTCTTTCACAATATCCTTTGGATGAGATTAGGCAAATGAACTCAACCACTTAATTTTCTTTGAAATGGACTTGAATGACCTCAATCACCTTGCATCACATACCTTGGAGCTATCTAGAACACCATCTAGAAGGGAAAATCATGCTCCCCTTGACTTGGTCACTACCTACATACATGTAGGATACTATTTTGGTCTTCTTACAATCTTGACACAATCATCTTGGATTGGATCCTTACTGCAACATTATATACACACTTGGAACCTTCATATATCTTGTTGAACAAATCCTCTAAGCTTCTTATGCATATAGAAAGGAGACAAACATAACTCCCTTGACTTGATGAACTGACCTCAAACTTGTAGCATACCTTCTTTTGTCCACCAAGAAACTTGTTTAGCTTCGAAGCATATCTTAATCTTTTGAGCTAGTAAACAACCTATACTTTGCCCATGTTACCTTATAACTCTTCTTAGATCACTTGGAGTACTTAGATCAAGGTCATCAAACACTCATTTTCCTTAATTGAATTACCTGCACCTATACTAAACCACCTTTGTAGCAACTCTGTCATAGTCAAAAATGTTATGTCACAGATCTTTTCTTCACACTTCAACCTTGAGGACTCTTATACGTTTCATTGACACATACTAACACCTAGAGTATGATATGCATGCCCCCCTGAATCATTAGCTTCACTCAGACTTATGACTATCATGTATTAATTCCCAATCACCATCTACAATACTTTGTACCATATCATCTCATGACTTGTCCAACTCTTTGTTCTTGCATGAGCACAATCATTATCTTGAGCTTACAAACACCTAATAGATACCTAAGTGTCTTCCATGATCAATTCAAGTTCTTTCTTACCATGCTTATGGACTTAAGACCCTTTGAGATGATGATAACTTGCTTCTTACACCTGTAGGATGTCATTTCTTGCCTTCATAGACAATTGACAAGTATTAATATCAGACTTGTAACATTCTTACCTTCATAATTGAGTCTTTCAATCATTTATAACTCCTCTTATACACTATATCCTTGGTGTTTCATTCAATACTACCTATATTATCCTAGTAAAAGAGTCACATACATGTAGAACATCATCTTAGATCACCATTCACTTTGTTTTATGATACTACACAGACCAAGGCATAGTTTAACTAGTAGTTTTGATTAAAAATCTTCCATGCAAACCTCCACTTCACACTTACCCATCATAATAATCCTTATGAGTCCTTCAAGGGCATCAAGGATTCACATATATTTGTCACAAAATTCATTTCTCACCTAATCGAGTACCTATAAGATCAGCATACCATACCAATGTATCTCTTAAGCTTGAAATTTACTCAAAACACAAGATTTCAATCAAAAATCATCTTAGAGACAAGAATATGATTCCAACATATTTAAAACCATAATACAAACATGATCATACAGTTCCCAAACTTTAAAGACATTATTATCTTATTTTTGCTTTGTAGTCCACACATCATCTACTAACCCTACTTCATAAGGTAGTCATACCTAAATTTTGATGTATTCACTTTTATAGAGAAACCTTACCAATTATGAGTACCCATTTTCCCACTTTATCACCACCATGAATCTTGAAGCATGACACAAAAAGATATATTCTCGGTTTGTAATTCACTCTTTGACAATTAGGTCTCGAACATTCTTCATCACAAAATTGGGACTATCATGGATCCCAAATAACTTTTACTTTTTCAAGGTATGAAACCTCTTGAATCTCAAATTTCTCACTGTCTATATGATTTGTTTCAAATTTTGACCTTCAATTCAATCATTTACTTCCTCAAACATTGATCTTCCTTTATACCTCTTCATATGAACTTCAGAACCCTGAGTTCAAGTAAGTAATAACTCAAGATTTACAACTCTTGGTTCCAAATTCACAAACATTGCCAAAGACATTATATCCATATCTTATAAACTCTTGAGAAATCAAATTTTAGTTTGAGGCATAGAAATAGCAATCGCACACATGTATTCTACTTGACTCGTCTTCTCACAATCTTCGTGAACACGCCTCAAACTTCCTTAAGATGGCAGTTTGATCAAGTCATCATACTTCATGACTCATTTCCTCTTCGTTTCTTCTTCACGAAACATTAATTAAATTGACAACATGATGAGCACATAACAAAAATGTGTGACCCAGAACATTAAGGCTCAGAAAACTATAAATGACAGTACAGACCTCTTTGATGATCATGAAATCTCTAAGAGACTTTTGACACTTTTACCAACCTTTTAAGACCATTACATAACTTCACACACATCATACACTCTAATAGATACTAGATATGTGCTTTATAACTTATGAAAAACCTATGACACATCATGTTTGACTCAATATTGTCTTTACAAGGTGAAACAAACCTTTATACATGTCATCAACTTTAATCACCGACTTCAACCAAGAAATGACTCTACTCTTAGTTGTCATTACTTAACAGACATCCTTTGTGGCAACAACATGACCTTTACACAAAGTGAGATTCAACAAATTGACAACAACATAACATACAAAAACTTAAGAACACAATCATACACACTAGGAGACAACAAGACATGGACCTAATCATTTTTACATCTTGAACACTATGTAAGACTTCAAAACATGTTTAGAAGCTTAAAACAACATACCTTGACACCTTGGAGGAGATACACATAGACTAGACAACTCCCCTTACTCCAATGCTTCATATGAACCAATATACCTCTAAGAAGCCTAGTAGAGGCATATGACACCATGATGATTCTAGAAGAAAGACTTGAAAAGGTCCTAAGCCTTCTTGGACACCTGAAAATCACCTCCATTAACTTGTTTCTTATTTGAGCTCGAGTCACGCTTTGATTTCCATCAATACCTTCTCTTGATGAGATACCGTTATCTTTTCTAGACTCCCATACCTTACCTTGATTCTTATCATGCATCCTTGACCTTGAAATATTTGATCTTACCTTGAGTAGCCATGGTAAAAATTTCTAGTAACATGGAAAACTCCATTACAATTGTAATACATAACTAGACTCTTGCCTCTCTGTAACCTTCAACTTCAAGAGGTGGATAATACAAACAATATCTAATGTAGCATGCCACACTCTTAGCTTGTTTACTCTTACTATCTCTCCATGGATGACCATCTCTAGTAGGCCTTTTATAGTCCTTTTCCCTATGACCAAAACCATTACAAGTGAAACAATAATAATTAAATCATCTCTCATATCTCGAGGCATTAGGTTGACTAAAAGGCTTAGTCTTCTCATTGTCCTTGATGAGTGTCTCCTTCTTTCCATCCTTGAAATTTAGTTATACATCCTTTTTGCTTGGAACAACATATTATTACATCTTCTTCTTGCCTTTGATGTCATTACCAAATCCCAAACTTGTTCTATCACCTGCTGATCTTTGTTTGCTAAGAAGATAATCTAGATCCTTGGTGCTTCTCTCAAATTTCTGAAAGGATTTTTCCTTCTTATCGGCCTCTAACAATTTTTCCCTTAAAAACTATATATTTTCTCCAAATTTTTTACTACAAATTCTTCTTTCACATCTTCTCCTAAACCTTTCATAGTGTTCACAATCTTTTTAACCCTAAGAAAATATGAGGTGATAAACTCATCATATCTCATCTTAAGACCTTCAAACTGATTTCTAAAAGTCTAATGCTTGGCTGTTTTTACCTTTGTGCCTCCTTCATACATGACCTGAAGTTTCTCCAATGCTTCTTTTACGAAATGCAATGCATCACCTTTACCATCTCGGATTCTCCTAGACCACACATGATATCATTCATGGATTTTGAATTATCATTACATGCATTCTTTTCGCATCACTAGTTGATGGAGTTTTAGGAGCAGCATAACCATTTTCCATAGCTTTCCAAATATAAACCATAAGGACATGATATGATTATTCATTCTCATACTCTAAAATACATAGTTCATTCCATCAAACAATGGAGCCTTTATGGTAGAGAAACCACTTTGTTGACTCGCCATTATTGTGCTTCAAAGGATCTCCTTTCAAGTGATCAAAATTCTCCAAAAGGACCTACTTTGATACTAATTATTGGAATCACAATAGAATGAGAATGGGGTGAATCAGTCCTTACAAAATGAATTCAATTTCAGATTGTTTACTTGAACTATTAACCAATTAAGCATCCACCAATGCGTGCACAACATCATATAACATACATGCAATCAATCATGAATAAGAGAAGCAACACCACAACACAAGATATAAGTGGGAAACCCTCAAGGGGAAGAAAACCCACTGAAACTTCTAATTATATTACTCAAATCAAAATTATTTAGTGAATCACTAACTTCACAAGGAACACCAACCCCTAGTTTAGTAGAGCACCAACCCTACAAGGAGTACCAACCCCTAGTTTAGTGAAGCACCAACTCCACAAGGAGGATACAACCCCCTAAGATGATTAAGCACCCAATAAACCACCTTTGAAGAATATATTTTATGTCTTGTTTCTGCCACAACTGATTGAGATCACCGATTCAACTCACAACCTTCAAACCCTTGTTCAAACCCTTACACACCTAGCTCATTTTCTCTCTTTCCTTCTTTACTTGTCTTGGTATAAAAATCTTGCACATACCCTTGAAAAATTATTCAACATATCACACACTCTCTCAATTCTCAAATATTTCTCATAAATTTTTTAAACTCTCTCTCTTGGGTTACACTTTTTCCCTCTTTAAAAACTAGTTCAAATTTGAACTTTAACATTACTTTTATATCTTTCTCTTGATCAAAAACACACCAAGTTGGTTTCCCTCATTTGGTTTGACTAATAAAACTTAATAACATCCTAATATATTCATTACAATGTTCACATATGACCCATATAGGTTGGTCGTGCCCAAAACCACTCAACTTGCACAAAACAGCTCAAAACCCCATCACTAGGATGAGTAAAAACCACTAATGTCAAAACAATAATTATTCAAGACAAAAATTCATCACACATGTGTAATATATCATTAAAAAATAATCCATGGTCATTAATTATCTTGGACCAATCAAATAATTCATAACACAAGCCAAAAGGATCATATCCTTCACTAAACAGATTGTTTCAACACCTTGTCTTCACCTTTGGGCATCAAAACCATCCACGATCAACTAAAATATGGCATGTAGCCAATATAAGTAATCATAAGGATATACATATCACATCCATGCAATTTATACCTCTTGAAACATCCATGTGTTCAAACCACAACAACTTTCCTCTTCACTAAATCATGCTGCCCAGAAAGTAGTTTCACATACTCAACTGGTTTTCACCATTTTTTTCACTTTAAAGACCTCCAAATTCCTTAAATAGGAACAAAATTCATCCTATTTCACTCTACAACTTATAAAAACCATCAAACAATCCACTTCATGCCTCAATTGACTTAATCTTTTGGCCTTAACAATCATTTCCTGAAAACCAAGTAACCTTCTTCCTCACAAACTGACATGAATGACCCGTGAAATCAAATCACCAAGAGAAAAATCATATACCATTTTAAATATATTTTAATCTTTTTTATATAACATATTGTAAATTCTTCCAAGTCCAAGTGGAAGGTCTTCAACCAAGCCCATCTCTACAAACGGATTCTGAAACTAGCCCAAAACTGCCTTTTGACTAGTCTTCATAAATAAGGCACACTTTGTCATTTATAAGCATCCCCGTGACCTGAAACCATCATGATTATCAATTAAAAGTTCCATGCTAAAAAAAGTCCATTTATTTTTCAAATCCTTTAGACAACCTTGTCCCAAACTGAATTTATTCAGAAATAGGCATGTTTGAGTGGGGTCCACTCATCACCACATACACTACCATACCTTCTGAAAACCTGGAGGAGTCCTCTATGTTATCCAATAATCATACCAGTCAATTTCAAGACCTAAAAAATTCCTTCAATAGGAATAAAACTCATCCTAATTCATTCTCCAACTGATAGAAACCATCAACCAATCCATTTCATGCATCAACTGACTCAATCTTTTGGCCTTAGCATTCATGTCTTAAAACCAAGTAACCTTCTTCCTCAAAAATTACTTGAATGACCCATCAAATAAAATCAAAAAGATACAAATCATATACCATTTAAATTTTATTTTAATCCTATTTCCATAACATATTGGAGCTTCTTCTAACTCCAAGTGGAAGGCCTTCAACCAAGTCCATCTCCGTAAACCGCCCGAAAGTACCCCAAAACTACCATTTGACTAGTCTTCATAAATATGGCACACTTTTCCATTTATAAGCATCCCCATGACTTGAAACCATCATGAACATCAATTACAATTCCCATGCTAAAAAAATGTCTATTTATTTTCAAACATGGAGGAGTCCTCTACATTATCCTATCATCATACTTGTACTAGTAATCTATTTTGGGTACTTAGGATCAATATCTCTCCTATTGCTTTTGAGCTAGGGTTTCAAACACACAAAATTTGTTTACCTTCTTAGCATTCATTCATAAAAATGTGACGATGAAATGAACTCATTATTTTTGTGAAACCTTCTAGACTCAAAGTAGAAACATACCTGAAATAAAAAAGGTCCCATGCATAACACATAGTTAAGGGCGAGCATCAGAAGGTGCAATTCGAGCTGGAAATGACCTTCTTCTTGACCATGTTTCACTCAAACTGACATATCTTACAAAATTATCATCATGGCATCTAAAAAAATCAACAACATCATGACACTATTGAACCTTGGTCATTTGTGTTGTCATTGATGTCAAGTGACATTGATGGCACATGCATGAATGGTGAAGTGAAGCTCAGTCAAAGGTATGAAGGTTGATTGGTAGTGCCTTATCAGTGGTGTATTGAGAATTTAGGATGGGTTCAATGTTTTTAGGCTTGGTCAGTGAGGTAGGAGTCCACTGGAGATATGGACATGGCTGGTAAACTTGGAAACTTGGAAAAAGTTTTATACAAATCATACATGATGATTCTAACATGAGAGAGATAGTTTGAAGTGAGTAACATGTCAATTGTTGGGAGTCACAGTTGTAATCGACTTATTTAGGCCCGATTCTAGAGACAAATGAGGTGTGAAAGCTTGATAAAGGTCATGAAAATACTATGTAAGCATGATAAGAGCCTAGGAATGTTGTCTAGGGCATGTGTGAGCAACAACAAGGCTCAATTTAGCTCCTAGAGGTAAAATTCAAAAGTTCACCAAAATTGACTTTGAGAACTAACAGTGTATGTTGAGGTAAATGAGATAGGTCTGAGTTTTACAAGAAAATATATGGCTAACCAACCTATGGAGTGTGTAGAGGGGTGTCTTGTGGTGATTCATGCCAAATTTCATCAAGTTTTGAAGAGGTATGTGAAATTTATGCAAGTTTTTCTAAAACTGGTTTATTGAGAAATGTAAATTGAGCCCTCTGTCTTCTTAGCACCCAAGAAAAATATGGAGCCTTCTTCAGATAAATCATAGAAGAAATTTTTGTATAGGACTCCAAGCCTAAAGTATTGCAAAAAGTTTGAAACAATTTGGTTAAGAATCAAGGAAGTTATGAGTCTTTTTCTACCAATGTTTTTCTCTCTCAGGGCTCTTTCTTGAGTTGATTGGCTTAATTTGATTTTTCTAATTCTAAATCACTAGTACAAGCTATATACACTCCTCAAAAGCATAGAAAACCTCCTATAATTCAAAATGGTGACTCCATTGTACCTTATGGTGGGATCTGTACTATATAGGCATGTACGTGCTTTGCAAAGCTATATCTGGGAAGTCATACATTGAGCACTCCAAGCTTGTGTTTCTTTAGTGGAATATGTTGTGCAAAGGTTTTTTACAGTTCATGAAGGGTTAATCATCTTCTACAGTGTTAAGGAAATTTGTTATATCCTTTAGCTAGTATGGAAAGTTGTAAGATTACTTTAAGGGTGTTTTTCCCTTCTAATGTCTGGTATTCGTCTCTAGGGAGCATGACAAACCAGGTTGAATTCATTCCTTCAAAGATCCCGTATATTGTGACAAAATAAGGATGGGCATATTTGAACTTATTCCCTAAAAGAGACAAGTGTAAAAGAGCACCTAATTGAGCGGTAGGTTGCTAGCAAGAAGTCCAGGCTCATAATCGACACTCGAGTGTTGAAGCACAACCACGAAATGATAAATCATGGCTGATCTCCCTCAAATGGGATGGCAACGCTAAGTGATAAGTCCACTAGTTTGGCGGCTAAGGTCAATCCAACCCATTCATTTACATCTTTTATTTTTCTAGGGTTTGATACTTCTTTTTGTATTGTAGATCATTTCCAACTCATCCCAGGTAGATCCAACACAATAGACAGAAGCAGTTGAAGACACTTTGTGACCATATCTAAATCAGTTTCGAGCATTTACGGTGATCAAAGCACCGGGTTTCAGATCAAGGTGCCCTAGGGTGCCCTAGTACACTCTTAGGCACCCCAATCATTTTAGATCTTCTAGATCTGTCCTTCGCAAGGTCCTTGAGTGTTCGTCTGCACTTCTTGACTCCATCTCTAGATTTGCGACAACCTCGTGACAACCTTTACAAATCAGCTAAGTTATTTCTCTTCCTTCTCTTGCACATTTAGGGTTTTATTTTACTTAGAATATCTTACTTGCATATATTCTATACTATTGTATTCCATTTACTACAACGTTTTATTCCTCCTAAATAGATTAACATTAATATCCTAGTTTCCTCTTTTTATGCCCACTAGGTTTTACTTTTGTTAATCATTTTGGTGAACCCGACGTGTCCATCTAGCACCTTCTACAGTTTTGCATTTGCACTTTCTATCATGGGAAAGCATCATAGAAAGTTCTCTTCTTCCAAGTATCCAATTACTTTGTAATTTGATATCTATGGCCACACTTTCATCAACACCCCTATTACTTCTTCTTATTATAGCCCTTGTCCTTCATTTATTGAGCTTCCATCTTCTAGGATGGATCACATTATTAACCCCGCTGCCCTAACTCAACTTGTAACATAACTCCAATCTCTTCCTTCCGACCCTAACATCCCTTCTCCCGCATTGGACGTACATGACTCTAGCCCTATACTTCTCCTTTCTACATCTCTTTCTTCTCTACCCACGATGGGTTCTCAAACTTGAGGAACTACACCTTCCCTAGTCCCTACCGTCTGCGCATGGTTGATATGGTCCCTTCAACCCCTCGTTGCCACTAACACTCCTATATCATGCACCACATTTACCCCACACTACTCTTTCACATTTCCTATTCCTTCCCTATATCCTTTTTCGTATGAAATGCCATTTACCACTACTCTTCGCCTACTTAGCATGCCTGTCTCCGCCCCGTTGTCCGTTACTACTACTACTATCATGCCTTACCAGGACCTTTACCAACTCTAGATATCATACCATCATCCTCCTCCTTACAACACCCACCATTTACTTGTACTCTCTTCATAAATAATTCTTATTGGGAGCACATACCACTAGACATGTCATGTAATAGCCACTGTATGTTCACATGATGGTCTCCTTCGACTAGGTTTTGCCTTCACTGACCTTCACACTCCTTTATATGATCCACACTTGTATCATGGTTCTGTCATTCTCACCGCCGCCTACGACTTGCACATCTTCCACCTTTTGGTCCATCTCACACGCTTGATCCTACTACTTCTCCACTTACACTTGGCCAATCTTGGTTAGATTATATTGGAGGCACCCTTGATCTTGATCATGTGGACCTCACATTCCCCATGCCATTTGGCACAACTAGCATTTGTAGTAGTTCCTTTCTTTTCTATACACCCAACCTCACTGTTTGGTATGCTCAGGGATGCCCATTATCTCTTTTTATGGATGAACAATATGTCATGGTAATGTACATCTTATGTATTCATGGTTGTATGATCAACCACACACCCTCCCTTACCAAATTTTTCGAGCTGTCCAATACGATTTCGATACTTCTATTAATGATCCTCTAAACGGCCTTTCTCCCCTATTGCCTTTTTGTGTTGACCCCGATCCACCATTATCTTCCGTAGGTTCTATATCCCCTATCATCACTAATGATTCTCACCATTGCACTCCTTCATCTACCACACATCTCTTAGAGGCTATACAAGCGCTACAAGTTCAGTGTCAGTCCATGGAAGTGATGATCACATCTCTTCATGCTGAGCTAAAATATCTTAAGGACACCTCTACCTCGCATGCTCCTACTGCTCCTACAGCTCCTACACCATCCACGTCTCTTACCAGCCCCCTCCCCAATCCACCAACTATACTATTACCTCCACCTCTTTTTTTCCTTCTAATGCTACACCACAAAATATTCTTGGCCACCTTCTTCATCACCAACTCATTTCTCTATCGTCTACTCGTCACTACCCTCCTTCTCAACTAATACAATACCGTGATCAACCATTTTTCCACTACCATCGGATTCAATGACATCATACCAACTCATGTCATACTTTTAGCCATATTATCCATTATCTTCAGCAGTTAGCCTCGCTCTCATTTGCTCTACCACCGCCTTCTGCTTTTTTATCCCACTCCGAACGGATTGTTTGACTCGCCTATATCGTAGTAGTCCTACCCTTGACCCGCCTTGACAACACACCTCCCATATTCATTCACTACCTCGGTCATCATCCCTCGCGTACACATAGCTCTCATCCACAAGCACCAATCTTATCTACTATATCCCCCCTTGTAGATTAGGGTCCTATACTTTTAGCATCACACACGGTCGAAGAACCCTTATCCTTCAACTTTATCGGTTGAATCATTACTTTTTACTTGGGGGCATAGTCACTATACACCCCCCCACCCTCATTCTAGCATAGTTTCCTTTTTCCTTCCTTTGTTCCTTCACATATAGGCATATTTATTACATACTATAGCACCCTCGTTACCCGATGACATACTCTTGTGCTTCAGTTCACACTTGATTGTTGAGGGATTACCATTACAATGAACCCCACACACTACACGTTAGGTTATACACATTTACACTTTATCATATTTTCTATACATACCCTACATCATACATTATCCTATACATATCTCATCTACTATTCATTTATATATCATTTATCTCATACACGCTACACTAGTCATCATTATATATGAGTCTAGTTTTAGATTTCATCCATACATTCTATATTTATGCTAGGTCACATTATCTATGGGTCTAGCTTTACCTCTCATCACTACATATTCTATCCACACCTATATTTGCATCTTACATTACATTTTTGTATTTGCATAGTGCATCCATCCATCCGATTCATTATATATTGCACTAGATTTTATTATATATGGGTCTAGTCTCCTCTATCCTACACAGCTTCCATTCTTATTTACATGTCCTATTGTATTTCACACATTACATATCCTATCCATTGCACATAGTGCATTGCATTGTCCACACCGTGCATTTACATTACATATTGATTCCTTAGTCGTTTATACTACGTTGTTTCCTACGCACCGCACTCACTGCCCTATGATGCACTCTAGTTCCTTGGTCCATACTCAACAGCCGAGGGTTTACCAATCAAATGGACCTTACATGTAACATTTTCCTCATCCCACCTTTCCCATGTTAGTGACATACACCTAAGTTTAAATTGTCACCCCTTCTTGTCATCCCGTAGTGGTATATGCTTTAGGCTAAACCACCACACCGTTATCATCTTGTAGTAGCATACACCTTAGGGTGCCTCAAAGACTCCTTTCTTGACCATCTCATAGTGGCATACACTTTAGACTAAATCGTCACCCACTTTCATCCTTCCATCTCTTAGTGATATATGCTTAGGGCTAAATCATCACTCTTCCATTCAACAAGTCGTGGCATACGCTTAAGCTATAGGGTCCACACACATCTTTCCATATGTCTCGTCCCCATACATTCATTTTATAGTGATATGCACTTAGGTCTAAATCATCACTCTTCTTTTTTAATAAGTCGTGATATACGCTTCGGCTATAGGGTTCGCACACGCCTTCCCACATGTTACATTTCATCACCACTACACATACACGCTCATCACAACGCGTTAGATATAACCTACACTACTCGACCATTAATCGATGCCGCATTCTCGTTTATGGTTCATTCTTAACTACCGAGAGGGAAAAAATGAACCTTGTTGTATACACATTCCATCCACTTGGGGGACATGTTGCTCAGATCAATCCATTTTGCATTTCATTCCATCCATCCACAACATACTACATTGTCTTGGTGGTATTTACTCTTACTTGCTAGTGTTTTGCATGATCAATTTATTACACATGTTAGATTGCTTTCTTATATGTCATTATCATACACACATGTGCGTTCACACCTTTGTTTAGTGTGATTGCAGATATAGGACTCTACACGTGGCATGGATACTCACCTTCTACCCTTCCTATACCATTCGTTGGGGGCATCCACATTCATCTTATCCAGGTGTTATTGTTTCATTTTGTACTTATCATCTTATACTACTTGCTTATACATGCTTTGACATATTGGTTATCACTCTAACATGCTTTGACAGGTGTTCCATGCGCAACACTTGTTTTGCGTAAATTACGTGTTTCCATGACTACTTGTTTGATTCTACTTATCTGCTTTGTTTACCATTGTATGTGGGATTTTCCCTTTGCTTGTGTGCACACTTGTCTTGTTGTTTGCAGCCATGATGGCCTTGCATGTCTTGTGACATCGTGAGTGATGTCCCATGTTTGAAACCTACTTTGTGCGGTCTGCTTGTTTTCTTGCGTGTTTACACTACTTTGTTTGGTAGTTATTACATTGTCTACGTATTTTACACTTATCTTATTACATGTATGTGTTTTCAGACTAACACTTGTTTTGGATAGCCATCCCCTTTTGTGCGCGCTTGGTATCTACCAAGTACTTCCCTTTCCCCTTGCAGGGTAGAGTTCTACAGTTCAAAGTGCGGTTGGGTCCTCTTTTGGGGCCACATTCTCCTTTTCCATGATGTCACATGTGCCCCTAAAGAAGGGGGAATCATTGAGGGTTTCATACTAACACAACTTCGTTACACCGGCTCAAATGGTGCACTTTCTACCCTTGGCATTGTGGGTTTACATGCAGCGAGAGAGTTAAGACCAGTCTACGAACTCCATACACAACGACCTCAACAGGACATGGTGTCCTTCAGCAATTTTGCGGAGCGGTTACAGGCTTGGGGGTTACAATGGGTGTGCCACTCTACACTTCTCTGTCTAGCAGCGTCGAGATCACCCAAAACCGGGACAAGACAAATATCTCTTCCATTTCGGTAGAAGAGATGAAAGTTGGAGGATACAACGCATTCCTTCCCTATACTTCTTCACCTGTGGTGGCATGAGATTGGCCCAAAAACTTGTGAAACTATAGGATATCCTTCTACACCCTTTTTCTTGACATGGATCAGGTGCACATGTTCCATTTACACTTTTTCTAGTGTATTTTACATTTACGTACTTTACATTTGTGTATTTTACACAACATTTTAATATACATACATATTTGACTACTTGATCATTTTCTCCTTACAAGTTCACCATACAAGAAACAAATAGCCAAATTAGGGGCAACAACAACAACAATAATGACAATGACAACAACAACACACTGATACAAGCACTCGGCCTTTCCTAACCATGCAGTACACTAAGAGCAACAAATATACACGTGTTCTACCCTAGGTTCACTCTCATCACTTTTTATGTGCATTTTTCATCTTTAGAATCCATGCTCCTCCATATTTTTATTTTTTTCATTCCACACTTGAGTCTAGTCCATCGACACGTCTTCTTCTACACTCTACATGGATATCAGGTACGCATCTCTATCTACTTTATGTTACCGAGCATTCCGCTCACCAACATAAAGTGGGGGAAAATGTAGACACAAAATCATGCACTTTAGGCATTATTTATCCTAGTCTTATACTACTATTTAGAAGGTTCTCAAGTGGATAAAGTACTAATTAATCCCACCTTTTGGCCATCTTTATTTTTATATTTTATTTCATCATTCCCACATATTTTATTGCACTTATCCACCCATTTCGCAATCTGTCCCATCATTCTAAAACAAAATTAGGTGCCCAGCCTTATACTAGGGTGCCCTGATCCCACTTTTAGGTGCCCCGGTCTATGCACATCTTTTCTTGCTTCTTTTTGGGTCCTTTCTAGATGTTGGTCATCTATATCTTTTTCCTAGTCAGCCTTGTTGGGATTAATTATGAAATTAAGCTCGAGAGTCGTATAAATATAAAGCTATAAGACCATAATAAGGGTCCTAGGTATTTACATCATCTCATTAATATCACTCCATCTAGAGTTACATCCATTGCATCACTTGTATCCACATAGTACCATGCATCAAAGCTAGGATATCTGCATCACACACACTTCATAGGGGGAGGGATTTTATTCTATTCCATACACACATGCTATTTACAATTTCTATAGCTATTATCGCTCACTAATTCATAAAGTGCAAGTGGCACAAGAGCACCTAGGGCACGACATGCACACACACACCAAAACTACATCCGGGTCCTAAATATAGAGCAACGCTCACTAATAAGTCCACTAGTTTTGCGGTTGAGGTCATCCGACCCATTCATTTGTATCTTTTATTTTTTCCAGTGGTTTGATACTTCCTTTCTCATTGTATGTCATTTTCCAACTCATCCTTGGTAGATCCAACGCGATAGATAGGAAGCAATTGAAGACACTTCATGACCATATCAAAACAAGGTTTCGAACATTTACGGTGATCGAGCACCCAAATTACGACTAGGGCACCTGTGGCACCCCGATACACTCCTGGGTGACCCGGTCATTTTAGATCTTCTAGATATTTCTTCACGTGGTCCCTTAGTGTTTGTCTCAGTACTTCTTGATTCCATCTCCAGATCTCGTGACAACCTCGCGATAACCTTTACAAATTAGCTAAGTTATTTCTCTTCCTTCTCTTACACATTTAGGGTTTTATTTTACTTAGAATAGCTTACTTACATTTATTCCATGTTGTTTTAGTCCATTTACTATAGAATTTTAGTCCTCCTAATTAGATTAACATTAATACTCTAGTATCCCCTTTTAGGCTACTAGATCCAAAACCATCTATTTTTGTTTCTTCCACTATGCATCATTGTGTCAAATTCATACACGAAGGCATTGGATATAATATTTTTTGGGACTGTGACCCTTACCAATATTGTGACCGAGATCCCAATACTACTATTCCTACTCCATGCACTACTACTACAGATAATCCTCAACCTATAGACGAACTACCTCACTTGCCATCGCTTGAAGGTGTTATTTGTGTGATAGATGTTGTTTCTCCTACACCATCACCTCTACCTAATATCGCTACTACTACTATGATTCTTTATCGGGGGCCTGCCCACTCTTCGGACATCACTCTATCTCCTACACCTTCACATGCACCACCTCCATTAGCACACCCACCATTTACATGTATTTTTTCATGAATGATTCATATTGGGAGAATATTCCATTTGATCCTACTTGTGATGACACTATATGTACCCATGAGGGCTTGAATCGACTAGGATTTGCTTTTGAGGACCTCTACCCTCCACCACATGCTCCTCATCTTTATCATGGGTTTATTCGCATCACTGCCACTTATGGCCTACGTGTCTTTCATCTCACGGTCTTCCTTGCATGCGATCCTAGATCTGCACCACTTACATTAGGACAATCATGGCTTGATTACATTGGGGGTACTTTAGATCCTGATCATATAGACATATCATTTCCCATGCCTTTTGGTTGTGTATTCATTTGTAATAGTTCCTTTCTTGGTTATACATAGAATCTCACTCGTTGGTATGCACATTATCATCCCCTTCCTCCATTCATTGATGAGGAGTATGCTATGGCATGTACAACTTGTGTCTTAATGTACCATTACGTGATCAACCTAACACCATTTCTTATTAGGTCTCTAATGCTTATCCATTCGACTTTGACCCTAAAAATGATGATCTTCTAGATGACATTACATAATTGCATTCTTAATATTACACACTTGGGGGCATAACATACACATATTCCCCCATCCTAGCATCAATACATCTCTCACATTTGTGTTATCACACATCCACCTCTTAATATAAGCATACTCATCTACACTTTAGCAACGCCGCTACTCGATGACACACTCTTGTGCTTTGGTTCACACTTGACTATTGAGGGCATCCTACATGCATGAACTCCACACAATGCACATTAGAAACTACACCTTGCACATTCTACGATCACATGGTCATCTCTCATCTTATACACATCTCTGCTTGTATGCACCGCACTCACTACCGTATGATGCAATCTAGTCTCACGATCCATACCGGATCGTTGAGGATATACATAAAAATGGACCTCATTATATTTTACGCATTTGTCATTCAAAATTATATCATGCAACATTCCTAGGTTAGTGACATATGCTATAGGCTAAATGGTCACCTATTCCATCATCCTATAGTGGTATGCGCTTTATGATAGATCAATACTCCCTCTATTCATCTTGTAGTGGTATACCCTTTACGCTACATCATCACTCCCTCTATTCATCTTGTCATGATATACGCTTTACGCTGCATCATCATTCCTTCGATCATCTTGTCGTGATTTATGCTTCATCTACTGTGGTCACACACATCATCTCTAGGTCACATATCATCAACACACATACACATTCACCATAGAGTGCTACACACAATACACACATAGACCATTTCCCGATGACACACTCTCATTTATGGTTCATTATTGACTACTAAGGGGGCATACACAAATGAACCTCACTACATATAATTTCATTTACTTAGGGGGCATGCGGCTCCTATCGTCCATCTTGCATTCCATTCCATACATCCATATAATGATGCATATATTGGTTGCTTTTACTCTTGCTTGTATTTGTTGGTACATGTTTTGCTTTATTACACATGTTAGATAGATCTCATGTATGTCATCATATTTACCATACACACATGCGTGTTCACATCCTTGTCTAGTTGTGATCACATATATAGGTATCTTACACGTAGCATGGATGCTTCATCGCTATTGCAGTCCCACAACGACTACCGGGGGCATCCACATTCATATACAACAAGTGATATTGTTTCATTTTGTATTTAGCACTCTACTTTACTTGGTTATCATGCTTTTGACACCTAATCGGTTATTTTTCTAACATGCTAACGATCGCTTCATTGCAACATTTATTTTACAGATTACTTGCTACCATGGCTATCTATTCTTTGTACTTGTTTGATTTTGTTTGCTATTTTATGTGGGCCTTTCCCTTTGTTTGGTATGCACACTTGTTTGTTTTTCTACAACTACTATGGCCTTGAGTGTCTTGCGACATCGTGAGTGGTGTCCCATGTGTGTAACCCACTTTTGTGGTCTATGTTTGGCTTTTTCCGTGTTTACTTGAATTCTAGCTTACACATTGTTTTGGTAGCTTACACTTGTCTTCTACATGCATGCATGATCATACCGATTAAACTAATATGTGAAATATGGACCTAATTTAGTTTAATCTAATGTTATGTAAAATAGTAAATAATAGCTAAATAAATAAAAGAAATGACCCAAGCAACTAAGTAAATGAAATATAAAACCCTAATGTGCAATGAAGGGTAAGAAGGAGCTTAGATGATTCGATGATGCCTCAGGATTGTGTCGCAGAATAAACTAGATGAACAAAATGCATAAATGACCATGTAGGAGCTCCATAAAATATAGATCTGAGCTATCTCGGTTGGATTGGGATGCCTGGGAAGGATGAGGGCACATGGGGTGCCCCGATATGAGATTTGGGCACCCTAGTCTATGCAGGAGGTCCATAAACCAAATTGATAAGGTTCTAAGTGATGCGAAGCCTTCACCGCCTATTGCGTGTATTTTTCTTAACTATGTTGGATGTCAATGGTAATCAGTGATAAAGAAGAGACCCAGTAAAACCCAAGCCAAGCATCAAACCCCTAAAAAAAGAAAGATGCATATAAAAGGGTCAAACTATCCTTAGCCACCATAATGGTGGACTTACTAACTAAGTGTTGCACTACATTTCAGACCCAAGTGTAGTTCTAGATGTGTGTGTGCAAATTGGTCCCTAGATTTTGTTATCCATATTTCACCCCGGGTAAAATATTGGATCGGCCATGACCCTGTGCGAGAAGAAAGAGAAGAAACGACTCTATCACATGAATCCGTGTCTTAAATCTATTTGACAGATTTAGGCAGGCTCTAAAATAAAAGAAAAAAAAGGCACAAAGGAAAAGATAGAAGTGCATCTCCCCAACTAACCAAAGAGTGCCACGTGTCCAAGCAGAGCTTCGGGGCTGCGAGGGTTTTCTACGTTTTACGCTTTGGAAAAGAGAAAAAGATAAATTACGAACCCGCGAGCCCAATTTTTTCTCTAATCTATCTCGCCACATGTCCCATATGTAAAGGGGGACCCATTTTTCAAACTGTTTACAAACTTTGAAGGGGCATATCTTTCGACTCAGGGCTCGAAATATTGCAAATATTACACCTTTTGGAAAGATCTTGACCTCCACTATGCCATGGAAGCATAAAATATTACTTTTAGTAGGCCTTGATGGGCGAAAGTATAAAAATGTATACCACTCCATTAGTGCGAGGATCCGATGGCTTCCACTACTTGGATATTGAGATTTTGGTCTGCCATCTTCTCTCATACGACAAGCAGACATGGGGAACTAGGCTCGACAGATTGTGGGTGGATTTACAGGAGCATTAATGACTGGTGGTTGAAACAGGATTCAACTTTTCCCTCTTCTCTCTCTTTTCTTTCTATATATACTGTAACACTTCTCGTTTGAAAGAGAGAGACATTTTGGGCATAGAGAAACTCTGTCAAATTTGTTTCTGGATGCCATTTTTGAGCAAAGAAACCTTCTCCTACACCTGGAAAATGTATTTGTGCCTCTATTCTAGAAATGTAATGGTCTGTGCACCTTATAGAGCAATAAAAAATGTTTTTGTGGTGTTCTTCAACCCTTTGCATTGTTCTTTTATTTCTCTGTGCCTCTCCCTTCCATATTTGTTTTTCTCGTGCATGTATTTTACATTTGCAGTGCAAGATGTTGTGTTTCATGGAGTTTAATGGAGGATTTGAAGATATGGGCTGTGTTACTTGTTACTTCGTCTCGACCTCCCTCATCTCCATTTTCTCTGCTTTCTTTCTCCCTCAATGAATATCTTGCTTCCTTTGCTGGTGTATCACCGTTTTAGTGTAGGCTCTTTTTTCCAGTTTTCTTTCTCTCCTTGTCTCCTTGGAAGTTAGATTAGGATTAAATCAGATTGCCTCGCACCTAATAGCTTGTGGTAAGTAGTTTAGGAAGAGGAACCAACCTTCTCTAGAGAGATTTCCCACTTTTGCAAGGTCCCACACCTTGGGGAAAGTTCAATGTTATGCAATCACACCAAATGACCCTGCCTTAGAAAAGTAGACCTTTAGAACTCATTTGGGGGTGCTGTGATTTCGCACTAATAGGTTCTCTTGTGCCAGTCACACTTTGTGAAGTAGAGAGCAATATATAGATGTAGAAATGTAATAAATGGTGGATGGAATACAATAAAATTCCCTCTCTGTGCAGTGTGATGTAGATGAACTAACCTTGTCCCTTGTGATGGAGCTAGATGGATGCAAATGGTAGATGCCTTGGATGGAATGCAACCTTAGGTGATGATAGTAGTGCCTAGTGTTTGGTCCCTCATTATGGTCTCATAACTTTATATTTATATGGTTCTCTTGATCTAATTTCGTAATTAACCCCGAAAAGGCCGACCACTAAAAATATGGAAAGCTCAAATGGTTAGAAAGTGCCCAAAAGATGTGTGTAAAGTGGAGAAAGGATTAGGCCGCCCGAATGGGACCAGGGTGCCTGGGCGCCCAAGATTAGCCTGGGCACCCCAATTAGGGGTATAATGACGCATAATGAGAAAAATATATTGGGAAAGTATGTGTTGAAGGTCGGTAGTTACGACTAAAAGAAAAGTAAAAAGGCTAAAGGACATGGGTTAATTAGTACTTTCTTCACTCAAAACCATATGAATAGTAATATGAGATTGAGACTAAATAATACCCAAAGTGTGTGATTTTGTGTCTACATTTTCCCCACTTTATATTGGTGAGAGGAACACTCGGTAACATAAAGTAGATAGAGATGCATACCTGATGTCCATGTAGAGTGATTTAGAAAGCATGCCGATGGACTAGACAAAGCATGGAGTGACAAAAAGATGGAGCATCGAGAATAAAGGTGCAAAAGAACAAAAAGTGATGAGAGTGAAGCTAGGGAGGAAATGCATGTGTAGTTGCTAATGTGTGTGAGGTACCTTCGTGTTAGTGTGAGATGTGTGCTGCCACAAAATTTTGTTGATGTTATTGTTGATGCCTTTGTTGTAGTTGATTTTTTTTGTTGACAACTTACTTCTTAGACATATAGACCTGCAAAGGAGAAGATATCCAAGTAGTCAAATACACATGTATATGTGTAAAAATTACTTGTATTTAATGAAAATACTTGAAATAGAAGTATGAAAAATGTAAAAGGAACATGTGCACTGATCCGTGATGAGAGAAAGGGTGTAAAAAGAGGATATCCTGTGAATCGCTTCCACGAAAACATACGAAGAGATCTCTATACTACCGGTTTTTGGGTGATCCGATGCCGTTGACCAAAGTAGTGTAGGGAGGAAATCTGATGTATCCTCCACCTGTAACTACTTGCTAGAATGTTAAGGACAACTTGTCCTATAAAATCTATTGTGTACGGGGTTCGTAGACTAGTCTGAACCCACTCGTTGTATAACCCATAATGTCAAGGATGGAAAATTGAACTAAAGCTGTACAAGAAAGAGCATTATGTAGTGTGTAAACCCAAAATGATTTCAGGTGCATGCGACGTCGCGGATAGGAGAATGCGACCCAAAAGAGGAGTGATTGTGTAAACTGTTCCTCCTCGCAAGGGGAAGGGAATGCACTTGGTAGAAACCAAGGTGCACACAAACAAGTGACTAGAAAAACAAGTGTTAGTATGAACAAACATGTATATAGAAGACAAGTGTAAGCTATCAAACAATGTAGAAGCTAGAAAACAAGTAAACACGAAAGAAGACAACCATAGACTCGCAAAAGGTAGGTTGCAAACATGGGACACCACTCACGATATCGTAAGACACTCAAGGTTGTAGTGGCCGCATATAAACAAACAAGTGTGCACACCAAATAAAGGGCAAGTCCCGCATATAATAATAAACAACAAAGAAACAAGTATAAAAACAGATAGCCATGGAAGAAAGTAATCCTGTAAAACAAATGTTGCACATGAAGTACTGTTAGTATGTTAGAAAGATAACTAGTATTTTAAGAGCATGTATAACCAAGTAATGTAAAGTGCTAAGTACCAAAATGAAATAGTAGCACTGGTAAAGATGAATGGTGATGCCCCCAAGAACTATCAGTAGGAGTGGTATAAGGAAAACATCCATGTTGTATGTAAGATACTTGTATCTCGTGATCACAACTAGAGAAAGACGTAAACATGCATGTGTGGATGGTAAATATAATGACATATAAGAGTTTTATCTAACATGTGTAGTAAAACAATCATGTATAATCAAATGCAAGCAAAAACAAATGCGACCAAGATATGTAACATGTTGTGGATGGTATGCAATGCAAGATGATTGATAGAATCCGCATGCCCCCCGAGTGGATGGAGTTGTATGTAGTGAGGTTCATTTTTTTTCCTCCTCCTCAGTAGTCAAGAATGAGCCGTAAACGAGAGTGTGTCATCGGGAAGAGGTCAAAGTGTGTATTGTGTCTAACGCATTGTAATGAGTGTATATGTGTTGTAATTATATGTGACTTAGAATGATGCATGCGTGACCCTATAGTTGAAGCATATATCATGACAAGATGAGCGTATGAGTGATGATTGTAGCCTAAAGTGTATACCACTACAAGATGAAGGAATAAGTGACCATTTATCCTATAACATATGTCACTAACCTAGTAATGTCACATGATAGAAGGTCGAATGGTGATTGTGTGAGTATGATGAGGTCCATTTGATTTGTAAACCCTCGATAGTCGAGTATGGACCGAGGAACTAAAGTACGTCATAGCGTAGTATATGCGATGAGGAAAGATGACCATGTGATGTATAGAATGTGTAAATATGTAATGTGGAGAATGTAATGCAATATGTGTAAATAGCCTAATAGTGTGAGGTGCGCTCTATGTAGTATGTAGGATGAGTAGTATGTGATGCTAGACTCGTAGACAATAGAAGTGTGACACATGTATGATGAAGACTAATATGATGTATGATGTGTATATGCACAAATGTCAAAATGATGTAGACTAAATGTAGAGTGTATGATGTGATATGATGTGATATGTATGAAGAGTCGCAATTTGTAGTATCTATTGTGCAGTGTGTGGGGTTCGTGTGTAGTATGCCCTCGACAGTCAAATGTGAACCGAAACACATGAGTGTGTCATCAGGTAATGGTTAATGCTAAAACCTAGATTAATATGCCCATGCTATGAGATGGATGTATGACTATGCACGTGTGAGAGATGTGTTGATGGTAATATGAGGGGGTAATGTGTTGGATGTTATGCTCCCAAGTGTGTGTGAGTGAATGAGCTATCCAATAATAGTGAAGGACAAAGTTTCTCCATCTGATGCATGTGGTGACAAAATCATATAACCATGCTCTAGTAGTGGTGGTATAGTGGATAAACGTTATGAGGGTGAGTAAAGTCTATGTGCATGTGATGGGTGAATATATGATGAATTATGTGACATAAAAAATGTGTCGGCGATGGAGATCTACGTGATGCCGAGTGCGAAGGTGATGAACACCCTCATGGAATAAATCAATGTGGTGACCTACATTAAGAGACAAGAATGTCCTAGGAATGACTCTATACCTATGTGTAGGATTAGTGGAGTGGTGAGGTCACATAGATAATGTGCGAGTAGGTGAACTAGGAGTAGATTGCACTTTAAGTAAGACAAAGTGTTATGTGATAGATGAAGTAGGAGATGCATGAACCGATACATGCTAAGATGACAATGATGAAGCACATGGATGCATACCGTCAATAAAAATAACTTGATTGTTATGAATGAATTTGAGTCGCAAATGATTCATAAAGATGATAAACATATACCTACAAATCCAATTAAGACCGAGTAACATGTCACAACAATCGAATTCTTTCCTAACAAGGAAAGCAATAAACAAAGTGAGAGGACCAACCATAATGTGTAGTTTGACGACACCATATGGTTTTTTCATAGGGTATTCAATTTGTGATAGAGGGTAACCAATGACATGAAGAAGTGGAATAGAACATGCACTAATGGGCCATGATAGGTCGAACTTAGTATTGTTGTTGGAAACCAAACCAATAGATGCATTGATATGAATGTGGTTAGATGTGAAATTAGCATGATAATCATTGTTAGAGAAATATATGGTCGGTGGCGAAGCGTCAGTATGTGTAACTAAAAAGTCAAGAGCCCCTGGTGCATCAGTAAAGTCCTCATGAGAGTGAGCCATGGCGATGGAAGAATAGACCCTAAACAAAAGGTGGATTCGAAGGATGGGTTCACTAGAATGATTAAACTAATATGGGAAATAGGGACCTAATTTAGTTTAATATAATACAATGCAAAGCAATAAATAACAACGAAATAAATAAAAGAAATAACCCAAACAACTAAGTAAATGAGATATGAAACCCTAATGTGCAAAAAGGGTTAGAAGGAGCTTAACCACTTCAACGATGCCTTAGGATTGTGTTGTAGTATAACTGGATGAACAAAATGTAGAAACGACCATGCATGAGCTCCATAAAATATAGATCTGAACTGTTTGGATGGACTGGGATGTCTGGGGAAGGATGAGGGCACTGAGGTGCCCTGGTATGTGCAGGAGGTCTAGAAACCAAATTCACAAGGTCACTAAGTGATGCGAAGCCTTCACTATATGTCACGTGTATTTCGATGAATTGTGTTGGATATCACTAGTAATCGGTGATAAATAAGAGACATGTAAACCCCAAGCCAAGCATTAAAACCTAAAAAATAAAGATGCATATGAAGGGGTTGGACTATCCTCAACAACCATAATGGTGGACTTACTAACTGAGCATGCACTACATTTTAGACCCAAATGTAGTTCTAGATGTGTGTGTGTGTAAATTTTTCCTAGGAGCTCTTGTGTTAGTCACACTTTGTGAACTAGCGAGCAATAGATAGATGTATAAATGTAATTAGTTGTGGATGGAATAGAATAAACTTCCCTCCTATGAAGTGTGATGCAGATGAACTAGCCTTGTCCCTTGTGATGGAGCTAGATGGATGCAAATGGAGCTCTAGATACCTTGGATGGAATGCAACCTTAGGTGATGATAATAGTGCCTAGTGCTTAGTCCCTCATTATGGTCTCATAACTTTATATTTATATGGTTCTCTTGATCTAATTTCATAATTAACCTCGAGTAAAGGCCGACCACTAAAAAAATATGGAAAGCTCAAATGGCTAGAAAGTGCCCAAAAGATGTGTGTAAAGTGGAGAAAGGATCAGGGCGCCCTGAATGGGACCAGGGCACCTTGGGTGCCCAAGATTAGCTTGGGCACCCTACCAAGGGTAGAATGACGTGGAATGACAAAAATAAACTGGGCAAGTATGCGTTGAAGGTCGGCAATGACAATTGAAATCAAAGTAAAAAGGCCAAAGGACATGGGTTGATTAGTACTTTAATCACTCAAAAACCACATGAATAGTAGTATGAGACTAAGACTAAATAATACCCAAAGTGCGTGATTTTTTCTACACATACTAACACTTGTTTTTCCTATCCACTTTTTTGTGTGTGCCCTAGTTTCTACCAAGCACATTCCCTTCCCCCTGCAGGGTACATTTAAATTTTACGCGGTCGGTCCTCTTTTGGGGCCACATTATCCTATCCGCAACGTCACATGCACCCCCAAAGAGGGGGCATCATTTGGGGTTTACACACTACACAACATAGTACTCAAAGTACAATTAAGTTTTTCATTTTTTCATCTATGACACGGTGGGTTTAGACTAGTCTATAGAACTCCGATACATAGTGTATTGTGCATGATAGGTTGTCCTTAGCATTATGGGGAGCAGTTTTAGGTCGAGGAGACAAGTGAAATTTTCTCCCTACACTACTTTGGCTAGCGGTGTCGGATCACCCAAAAAACTAGGTAGTACAAAGATCTCTTCATATTCTCGGGAAGCAGTTATAGGTTGGAGAATAACACACTTTTCTCCCTACAATTCTTAGCCACAAGTGGCGTGAGATGGCCCAAAAACTCGCACTTCATTGACAATTATAGGATACCATTTCTACACCCTTTCTCTCATCACGGATCAGGTGCACATGTTCCTTTTTCATTTTTGTACTTTTATTACAATATTTTTACTATATACATACGGTTTTTACACATATGCATGTGTATTTGACTACTAGATTGTCTTCTCCTTATAGATCCGTTCGTATGGGAAGTAAGTAGTCAACAAAAAAACAAAAACAATGGCACCAATAACAACACCACACATAACACACTAACATGCGGGTACATCACACACATTGACATATACATACACGCTTCCACCATAGGTTCACTCTCATCACTTTTTGCATCTTTAGTCTCCACGCTTCATATTTTTATCACTTTATGCTTTGTTTAGTCCTTCAACATGATTTTCTACAACGATCTACATGGATATCATGTATGCATCTCTATCTAATTTATGTGATCAAGCTTTACTCTCACCAACATAAAGTGGTGGCAAATGTAGTCACTAAATCATGCACTTTGGGTAAATATTTAGTCCCGGTTTCATACTACTATTCATACAGTTCTCAAGTGAAAATTGTATTCATTAACCCATGTTGATGAGGTGAAAATTAACTAACTAGAGTGTATGCGAATGGAAATTAGTACAAACCTTAGATAGGTGTTTGGCGGAAGGAAGCGAGTCCCCGAAGGGAGGACCCTGGATGATCTAAAGGAGAATCCTATGACAACCCTATCAAGCCGCTTAGGAAGAAGAATAGGCTCAATGATACCTTGGCCATTGAAACCAAGTCCCGATCCAGAGAAACCATGTCGTAACAAATACTTATAACCAATGTCATAGGTTGCATAATCAATAATAAGTAGAGGAGAGTGATCTTGAGGAGTGGGCTCATGGTCAATAATATCGCAAAAGGTGAAGGGAGATGGATCAACCAAAACATCATATACAACACCCTCATGGAGAAACTTGATTGGTGTGTAGGGTGGAAGGGACTGCATGCATGAAATGTAACTAGGGACAACCTAAGAGGATATTATAATTGAGATTATTAGGAATGACATGTCATAAAACTTGAAAGTTACATGACCCTACAATAATGGGTAAATAAATATTGCATAAGACTTGTTTGGGTGTATTTTCAAAACCACAAATACATAAAGTAGATGGAGTTAAATCAACAACAAAAAATCCCAACTGATGTAAAAAAGAAATATTGCATATATTGAGACCAAAACCATTATCAACCAAGGCATGTGTTAGTGATAAAATTTTCCAGGTTGGGAAAATTAGGTGTCTCCACCAATGTTCATGGGGCTACACCCCTCTGCATTAAATGGTGCAGCTCCCATTATTGAATGTAACTAATCTAATCCTAAACTAAATATTGTGGGTTGGCCAAATAGGTCCAGGGATCACATAGGGACACTCCATTGAACCTATGGTAAAGTGCTTGTACAAGGTATAAGGGAAGAAATTACAACGATGATGGGGAAGGAGAGAAATTAGGAAAGGAAGGTTATTGTTGTGAGTAGGCCAATTGTAGAGTTCACACCCAATAACTAGAGTAGTTCAACATTTAATATAGACAAAAACAACAATGAAGCTATTTAGTGAGAAGAACAAACTCAGATACAAAGTTCTTAGATTCATTTATCAAATATACAAAGATCTTTTGGGATCACTATGCTTGCAAAGTGCATAAGAAATAAATAAAGGAAAAATAGGAAAAGGAGAATAGAAGAAATGTAACTTTATTTCATGTGTATTAATGACACAAAGTCCAACAACAAATCACAATCCACTATTGCTACAAATAACTAAAATTTTAGGATATTTTGGAATGGAGAGGCCATCCCACTTTATAGAAATGTGAATCGACTCTTCTCCTACCCCACACATAGTCTTCATAGTCTCATTCAACTTGTGACTTTTCACCTTCCTAGAAAGTTAGAAATAAGTTCTCTTTTTATAAATCAAAGGGACTTTTACAATGTAATTTTATAAAGTCACTTAAATGAATGAGACAAAAACATTGATTACACCAAACGAAGAATTAGAAATGGGAGAGAAGGAAGAGGGAGAAAGAGAGAAGAAGGGGAGGTTGTCACATCTGATGAAGAGGCTCCCTGTGATAAAGAATTTACCAATGAAGATCATAATCTCCTCAACTAACACCTTGTAATTTGCAACCAAGTTAGAAATTGAAAGCTAAATATTTCAAAAAATATCATAGTAAATGATGACTATAAATCAAGATGTTTTGGATTTTTAGATTATGGAAATCTACATGGTTAGAAAAATGGAGAACAAAAAGTTAGTTGATTCTTGTTTTTGGGTACCCGATACCTACACAAAGCAAAATAACACAATGAGAAACAAAACGAAAAGAAACAAACCAACATGCGAATACCAATGGATCCCAAAATGGATGCACAAAAGAGGTTATTAAGACATGTGATAAAAATATAAATGCCGGATGAATGACTCCCCTTTAAGAGGTTCACGACGTGGCAAGCAGAGTGTCCATCGCTATCAAAACTTGCATAGACACCATAATACACCACAAAGCAATAATATCTCCCACAATGTAAACGTTAGCCAAAGAATGCCATATGGACAGAAAATGAAAGAATAACAACAAATACCAGTAGGCAAATGATGGATAAAGCAATGAGTTATGAGACTAAAAATAATAAGTTGTGGGTAAGTCCCACCGGGCGTTCTAGAACGTGAGCTAGGAAAATACACTGATAACAAGAAAGTAAAGCAACTAGCTATATATCTTCCCCTTCGTAATTCCTTATCAAACCTCAAAATGGGAAATGAAGTGTGGATGATCCCGATTGTGTGAAATGTAGGTTCTTCCCTCGAACCGGAGCAATGCCTTCTCTGTAATAAGATCAAATTACTTTGCACCAATGGATAAAGGGGATAATGGATTTGGGATGATCAAAATGGGGCTATTTGGGAATTAGGATGAGGTGGATGGATGTTTTATGCTCAAAGGATGCAAGAACTCTGACAAGATATTCAAGCTTATTCTGAAAGAGGGAGGTGAGGATTTATTTATAGCCTAGAAGTGGGATTAATTTGGGGTTTAGAGTAATCATGATTATGGAAAGTAAGCATGATTAGGTGAGTGGGAGACATGAGGAATGGCCCATAATTAAAGTTGAATATTTAATTTGAAAGTAGGGGGAAATGGGGAATATTTGGCATGTGGGGAAGATTGGGTTTAATTTAGGGGTTGAAACAGATTAATTAATCGATTAACATCGATTAATTCAATGTGTATTTTTGTGGGAAATGAAATGGTGAAATTAATTGATTTAGGATAGGTGTGAAATTGGGGTGTCTACATCTATCATCACTCATATTTAGTTCACTTCATTATGACATTATACTTTTCGCTACATTACATGGATCAACACACCGATCCATGGTTTATCATGCTATTTGGTTCTTTTGGCACACTTTTACTACCACATCTGCGCATTCTACTAGAACATGGGCTTATCCAGATTTCTCTCAGTACACATCTCTATCTACTTTATGTTATCAAGCTTTTCGCTCACCAACATAAAGTGGGGAAAATGTAGTCACAAAATCACGCACTTACTATTAAAATTATACCGCCAAATATGTTATTTTATATATGGATCTTGTGTAATAAAAGTATTCACCAATGACCTATCCCCTAGTCCCGTCATCAGTTGGTTGTCATCGTTATTTTTCTTGCAGATCGTCGAGTTGGGCCTTGTCTCTCAGGAGTCTTAGGGGTTGTTATTGGGTCAATTTTCATCTCTAGTATTTGACTAGGGTCCCAGGTAGTACTTAGGCGCCTGTGGATGCCCCGGTCCTTAATTTTAGGCACCCTGATCCTAACAACACTTAGATTTAATTTATCTATTCAAGGTCGGTCTTTGTCATTTTCCTTCTCTTTCGCCTAGGTTTTAGTCGACATGTTAGGTCATTAGTGTCGAAATTTGAGCAAGAGATCCCTATATTAACGATGAGACCCTCTAATTACCATTTTAATTGTCTCATTTGTTGTGTATTTTGTATACCATTGTACTTGTTATCCCTGTTATCCTATCAAACATTTCCACTTGAACTTAAACTTATGGTACTTATATATTAATTAGTATAACTATTACTAAGTTACTCTATTTCATGGATTTTGAATGTGCATGTTAATATCTTTGATGCAATGAATGATTATTAGTGCTTTGTCTAAATGTCGTACTTGTTTGCAAGAAGTTGTTATATGTTGTCTCTAACATGCAACCAAAGAAACTCTATCACAATGCAAGGGGACTCGTCCATAAAGAACTAAAGATGCAACAACCGGGACTCATCCGCAACAAGGCACTGCAACTAAAGGAAAACGAGAACACATACAAAGCCTTGATTGTGGAAAACGTGATCAACAAGGATGCTTCATCCGAGTTTTCACATATCAATAAAGAAGCAGTTATTAAAAACAAGATCAGTTCTCACACCAATGCCTAACTATGCTCAGCAACTACAACTGTGGAATTAATTGATTTAACTTAATAACTGGTTGTTTGAATGAAAATTTAGTTATGTGAATGTATTGGAAAACCTTTCTTCACTTCTAAATTACATGCATAAGAATCTACGGATTCCTTGGTAGTGATCTAGTATTTAGTCAAAATGTAACTATTAGTTGAAGGAGTCTCTTCACATCTCTGCTCAATATAAATATAATGGTGAGACTACATTAGATATAGATCCATAGTCAAGGAATTGTTGTAAGTTTAATTCGAATCTTCATGTTGATGAATAAAATATGAGTTCTATCATTTTTTGTAGACACAAGCCTTAGGAAAGGTTAGCACCCAAGGCAAGGCCCACTTGTGGTTGATAAACCCCTCTTTCTTTTTGTTTTTGTTTTAGTTCCTTGCATGTATAGATTAGAATTACAGCAGTTCATTCCTTCACTTATGTTATGATTTTATCTGCTTATTACCTAGCCAGTAGAATCCCTTTTCATATGTAACATAGTTTATATTTTTAGCATTATGTTTTTCATTGTTGTGACAACAATCTTTTAGTTTATACCTCATAAGCACTGTAATTGTGTATACAACACTAGACAGAGTTGAAAGTTTATGTCCCTAGGTTTAATGAATAAATTATTGTTGATTAGTGGACATCATACAAATTGTTGTGAATTAATTTGCACCACCATTTTTGGCACCGTTTCGGGGACACTGCCAAGTTATTAGGTTTTTGTGAGGGTTTTTCATTCCTTAGAAGTAGTCTAGGTTTAGGAATTTACCTTAGATTAAACCCCCAACTAATTTCCATTTAATGAGTTGAGTAGTTAATGCATGCACCTTGTCAAGGGATGTCCATGGTAGATTTTACCTAATCCAAAAGTGACACAAATCTCTTCATTTAACTCTGAAGATTTTGAATAATAAACCTCTGTACTCGGTTTGCTTTTTGAAGACAATCCTCTAAGTGACAGTTCTATAGCTGCTCCAGAGTAGCTAGGAATGACAAAAGAAGTAGAGCAGAATGATCAAAATGGGGTAGCCATCTTTGAGTTCCCCATCAATGATGACAATGTACTTGCTTTGGAAGGAAGAATATCTCTCCATTAGCCTTGCCAAATTTCCATGGAGCTATGTCAGAAGATCCAGACACCTTTCTCTTTGAGTTTTATGTTTTGTGTAGGAGTTATGATTATATCACTGATGCACATAAATTGAAACTATTTCCTGCAACACTCAAAGATGCAAATTTAAGGTGGTTCATGGGATTGGGAAGGAATTTTGTTACTACATGGGCACAAATGAAGGAGAAGTTCCTCAATAAGTACCAAGACTATTGTAGACCAAATAACAGAGGAGGTGATGAAATCTACAGAATGTAACAAAAAGAGGATGAACCATTAGAGGATTATTTGGAACGGTTCTTGTTCTATGTTCAGAAGTCAAAACATACCACATTGACATACCATTTGACTCCCTCAAATTACTCTTTTAAAGGGAATCAATGATGAAGACATGGATGCTCTGGATTTGATAGGAGCAGGAGATATTTCAAAGGCTAGTTTTGAAGAGATCTATGATGCCTATAAAAAATATTCAAAATCTACCATAAAAAGAGTGAGGAATGTAAGATCAAGAGGTAGGATTTCTACTAAAACAATGGGGGACATCTCTAATTTTGAGATTGTTGGCATGTTCAAAAACATGAAGTAAGAGATTGTTAATGACGTGGTTAATAAATTGGATGCTCTACACACCAAAAAGAAAGAAGAAGATGAAGCAACACTCACAAAGTACTACTATTCATGTAGAAGGAAGAAATCATACTATATATGTAAAGAATTGGCCAACATTTCTCAAGAAAGAGAGGCTTCACCTGATTTCAAAATGTTGGAGATAGAAGATGGGCAAGTTTTCTATGTTTCTCAAAGGAAACCATGGCCACCAAGGCAAGGAGGTATGACATAAGACCCTATGCATTCATTTCAAAATTGGTCTAATAATTCATATATGCAGCCCCCACCTTGGGCTAACCCTCAAGGATGGGCCCCATATCCTAACCAATACCAACAACAATGGAAACCTCCATACCAAGGCCAACCACAACAAAAATGGCAACAACCTCCCCAATCATGGCAAAAACCTCCCTAATCATGGCAACAACCATGGAGGGGACAATAGTGGAATAACCCACCTCCTAATTACCAACAAGATTATCAACAACCTCCTTATCAACAACAACAACAAGCTCTGATGCCTAATCCCCAATCAGGATCCCAACCAAAAGCTACACAACTACCTGCTCAACCAACACCTAATCCTAATAATAAAGTTTCTCAACCAACCTATTCCACTGAACCAACTCAATACCCTACTTATTCTATTGATATAAAATATATATCTTCTTTGCTCAAGAAGATCACTTCCTTCACCAACTGGACCTACCATTACTGAAATTACAGAACCAGTAGTTACATGATGACCCACAACAAGGATAAAAGAGGTTACAAGATGATAAAAAACAACTTGTTTAGAACTCTAGCAAGTGTAAAACACAGGATAATGAGCCACCATTTCCTGAAAGGTTACAAGAAAATAAGATGACCTCAAATCAATCCGATTTGACTTTTTCAATCAAATTAAAGACATTTGTGTCAAAATACCATTGATACAAGCTATTAAAGATGTGCCCATCTACAATAAGCTAGTTAAGGACCTATACATTAAGAAGCCAGAAGGAAGAGGAAAGACCCATCTACTATACAAGTCATTGGGCAATTAGCTGATATTATGCTTGGGAACTCAGTTACGTCTAAGTATATTGATCCAGGTAGTCCTCTAGTAAATGTCACAATCAATGGTACAATGATAACAAAAACACCTTTGATTGACCTAGGGGAAAAAATAAATGTAATGAAAAAACAAATCATGGATGATTTGAAATTGGAAGGATTAAGACCAACAACCATAGTATTGCAGCTTGTAGATAGATCCATAGTAAATCCTAAAGGAGTTTTGGAGGATGTGGTAGTAGTGGTAGACTCCTGGGAGTACCCTTGACTTCATTGTTCTCTAGCCAAAAATGAGCTTAGGGGGTATCCTATCATCCTAGGAAGATTGTGGTTAACAACTGATAATACATTCATTGGATGCAAATATGGAAATATGATCATCTCCAATGGAAGTGGAACCAAAAATCTTATGCTCTACCCACTTTGCATAGTCATTCAATGAAGAAGATCAAACTGTTTGGGTGGAAGAACCAGAAGAAGATCAAAGTTCAGTTCAACAACTCATGATGCTAGAGAAGTCATGCATAATAGAAGGACATGAGGAGGATGTTGTTCTTTCAAACATTCTATAGAATAATTATGGTAAGAATGAAGAAGAAGATGGAAAATTGCAATGCATAAGTTTCCTGAAATCAAATCTTGCCACAACAAAGTACTAAGAATGTTCCAGGTAAGAAATGCATCCTACACCAACTTCTTCCACATGATTGTATCTTGAATTCTATAAGTAGCAACATATGCTCCATGACTGATCTTTCCAAGCAAGTGGATATTACACTTAGCAAGCCACTCAATGTGAACAAAACATTAAGCATGCAACAGAGCAGTTGTTAGTTGCACTTCTCAAAAAGCACAGGACAACATTTGCATGGGATTATGGAGACATGCATGGAATCCATCCTAAACTTTGTACTCATAAGATTTACATCAAGGACAATTGCAAGCCAATAAGACAGCAAAAAGGAGAATGAACCCAACAGTGAGGGATATAGTGAAGGATGAACTAAAGAAATTATTGGATGCTGGTTTCATATATCCAATTTTAGATAGTTAATGGGTGTCACCACTTGTTATTGTACCTAAAAAGAATGGAAAATGGAGAATTTGTGTAGACTATAGGGAGATGAATGCAGCAACAAAGAAGGATCATTTCCACTTCCTTTTATTGACCTGTACTTGACACTCTTGCTGGAAAGAAGTATTTCTCTTTCCGAATGATTACATCTTCTCATAATGGCTACAACCAAATTCAAATTACACCAGAGGATCAAGACAAGACCACATTCACATGCCCATGGGGAACTTTTGCATACTATGTTCTTCCCTTTGGTCTATGTAATACACCTGCCACATTTCAAAGGGCAGTACATAACATCTTATCAAATTTAACCAATGATTGCATTGAGGTATATATGGATGATTTCAGTCCATGGAAGTAATTTTGATGAAGCAATGAAGAACTTAGACAAGGTTCTCAAGAGATGTAAGGAGCATAATCTATCCTTAAGAAATGAAAAATGTTATATGATGATGTCTGAGGGGATAGTGTTAGGTCATTACTTGTCATCTACTGGGATCCAGGTAGATCTAACAAAAATATCAGTGATTATAAATTTTCCAACACCTAAAAAGCAAAAGGATGTAAGGAGCTTCTTGGGCCATGCTGGGTATTACCAAAGATTCATTCAATATTTCAAAGAATTGCAGCACCATTATTTTTTTATTGGGAAAGGATGTTGCATTTGTATGGATAGAGAAATGTGAGGCTACATTCCAAAATTTTAAGCAAATGCTAACTTCTGCACTTGTTCTAAGAGGACCATATTGGAGTTTACCATTCCATATACACACTGATGCCTCAGATCATGCCATTGGTGAGCTATTTTAGGATAGAAATATGGGATACTCAATTATGCAATCTATTATGTGAGTAAGAACCTGCAACATGTTGAGCTTAACTACACGGTCACTGAGAAGGAATTCTTAGCCGTTGTATATGCCATCAACAAGTTCAGGAACTATATCACGGGATATCCAATTTTTATCCATACAGATCATGTTTCCATTAAATATTTGATCAACAAACTAGTTGTAAGTAGTAGGATAATCAGATGGTTGTTGCTCTTACAAGAGTTTGATGTAACAATTGTTGATAAGCCTGGGAAAGACAATGTTGTAGAATATTTTCTCTCACGAATGGAAAATAATAATGAGGAAGTAGTAGTGGATGATTCTTTCCCAGATGAGCACTTGTTTTCCATTTCCACCAAGACACCCTGGTATGCCAACTATTTGATATAGACACCTCCACACTATCTATATTCTGAAAAGAAATATATTATAGATAAAAGTGTGAATTTTTCTTGGATAGTTGGTTTCCTATTCCACACAGGGTAAGATAATGTTATGAGAAGGTGTATTGATGATGAGAAAATTTATGATGTCCTCAAAGCCTGTCATAGTGAGCCATGTGGAGGACACTTTGTTGCAAAAAGGACAACACAAAAAGTATTAACAACAAGGTATTATTGGCCTACATTACACAAGGATGCAACATTGTATGCAAGAAGATGTGATAAGTGCCAAAGAATGGGAAGACCTACCAAATCAGATGAAATGCCATTGCAGCCTTAGATAGTATTGCAACCATTTGATAAATGGGGATTGGATTTTATTGGTCCCATAGATCCTAAGTCCCAACAAAAAGAGTACATTATGGTATGCACAAACTACCTCACCAAATGGACAAAAGTAAAGGAATTACCAAATCAAAAGAGTGAAAAATTGTAAAATTCATGTATGACCATATCTTTACAAGATATGGAGTGCCAAGAGAGATTGTCATAGATCAAGGTACCCACTTCACTGCTGAAGTTATTGTTGATTTAGCTACAGAATATGAAATTAGGCATAGGAAGTCCACACCTTATCATCCACAATCCAATGGCCAAGCTGAAGTAACAAACAGAGAAATTGAAGCCATCTTGAAAAAGACTATTGCATTGCATAGAAAGGATTGGTTAGAAATACTTCTAGAGGTAGTTTGGGAATTCAATACCACGTGGAAAACAAAAATTAGATTCAAACCTTTTGAGATATTGTACGGTAAGACTGTTATTCTCTCTATTGATTTTGAGCACAAGGCATTAAGAACTGCATTAGAATTAGGCATAAATTTGTCTGAAGCTCAGATGAAAATAATTCTTCAACTCAATGAGTTAGATTAGATGAGAAGGCAGATTTTTCATAATATAGAAGTGGTACAAAAATAAAGGATCAAGTGGCATGATAGGTTCATCAAAACAAGGCAATTTCAAGAAGGTGATTGGACACTTCTCTTTGACTCTAAATACAAGGACCACATGGGAAAACTTAGAACAAGGTGGCTCGGTCCATATGAGATTGAGAAAATATTTCCCAATTTAGATATAAGACTCACCACCATTAATCCTGTGTGATTTAAATTACAAGTAAATGATCATAGATTGAGGCTATACAAGAAACCAGCTGATAAGAACACCTTCATCCAACAATTTAGAGGATGTCAAAGTAGGATGGAAATGAGAACATCAAAATTGAGAATAGAAGTTGAACCTTCTGGTTCATCTTCTGAAACTTTTGAGGAATGAGATCTTCAATGAACTTTGGTTATCTAGCTTGTTGGGTACCCCAGGGGTACCCCAGGGAGGAATAAAAGTGATGTGATTGGCCTACATGGTGATCAACACCACTCATTAACATGTTTTTTTTTATTAGCATTTTTATTTTATAGGATTTGGAGTATTTGTAACAAGATATGCATAATCTCTAATAAAAAGAGATGATGCAAATACTAGAACGTCCACTCATAGCAGCATGCAGTCCAAACCTTGTTTTACTTTCCTTTTGATAGAACTTGATTGTATGAAGAATCAAGAGCCCAGTTGAATGAGCAAAAAAAGATGAAGATAGTTAGCACCGGAAAAATTCAATCTTCCCTCTCTGGGAATTAATTGAATTCATTATGGAGTTTATTCTATACAACAACACATGCAACAATTGGGCCTATAACAACACTACTTATAGCCACATAGTACCTCAACATGCAACCTCATGCATGCATCCAAGGGAAAAGACTCCAATAAGGCACATGTCACATTCATATGACGTATACCTCGAGTTAAGTGCACTCAATTTCCTTTAATAGAGTATCGCTAGAATAATTATATTTAATTAATATATGTGCCAAGTTTTCAAATAAACTTTATTGCCCATAATGTTTCACCACCTTTTTCAATGTGACATGTCTCCCACATCATTCCACGCCATCACTTCACACAGGGATATCCTTCAATTCAAATTAATGCTACCTTTTCAAGTTGCATGCAAATTTGGTCACAAATTTTGAAAAGGAAGAACACTTGGTTCTTTAGTTCATTCGAATTTTGTATAATCAATTCCAATCAAAGGAATTCTTGCCTCGCAAAATTTGTAAAATTTACAGAACCTAACAATGGGTGGAGACTTGATAAGAAATGAACCAACAGACTATTCGGTTATGGAATCAACCAAAAATTCTACAATATTTTCACGATAATGGCTGGATGGATTATATCAATAAGTTCCAAGGTTTCAATGAGTCAATTATCACAAAATTTTCCAACACCTTCAGTGAAAGATAGACACCAATCAAGGGTTTGCAAGTTAAGGTTAATGATGAAATATTGGCTGTAGTAGAACTGGTCTACTAACGAAGGTGAGATGTATCCTACGAAATCCAATCCAAAGGAAGCTCAAACAAAATTTGTAGATGAGGATGACAACTTTGTGGTAGATAGACAAGGTACTTTGTGAACTTATTTAAAACCTTTCTAGGAAGATGTTTCAATTATATCATAAAATATTTTACCTATGAGGGTCGATATTCATGATTGAATATTGTCCATTTTAAACTACTAAATCACTTGAAGAATGAAAAACATGTGAATGTACCAAATTTATTACATGAGAGTTTAAAGAAGATGAGTAGAGAGTCACAAAGGGGAAGGTCCGCCTGTCTCACCATTGTCTTGTCACGTTAGTTGTAAAGCATGCATTGGCAATTGAGCATCCTACATTGAATTGGGGAGACTTTGCAAGAGAAAAGCATATTAATGATCTATTAGGGAAGGGTAAGAACAAGAGAAGAATCTTAGCTAGTTCTTCTATGCTTCCATAGAAACCCTTAGTTTTAGAAAACCATACTCTGCAAAAACCCCTATTCTTTCAATAACTTCCATACCTTCGAAGAACTTGTCCATGAAGAACCTCCATTTCTATAGCAAGGCCCTAGGCCCATATCTCCTGACAAGGTTCTAGTTGTTGAAGCATTGCTAAATATATCAACCCTAGAGTCTTCTTCCTCCAAAGGCAAGAGGAAGTCTTCCAATAAAACCTCTGAGCCACCAAGGAGATCCCATAGACTCAAAACTAAAAATCCAAAAAATTCAAAGTCTGGATGAAATATTCAAATCTCCTTCTAGAAAGTGATGAGGAGGGGATGGAGAAGACTGAGGAAGCCATTCCAATGGAAGTTGAGCAGAAGTTCCTATAGTCACAGATGTAGACATAACCATGGAGGAACAGACCAATGAAGTAGAAAAGAAAAAGGAGGAAGAATTAGGTGAACAACCTGATAATGAGTTCCCTACTGAACCAATTGAGGTTCAAATAGAGGTTGTTCATGTTGGGGAAACCCATATGCAACATGAAGAAGAGGTGACAGTTGAAGAAATTGAAGTTTTAACCAATGATCATAGAAGCCCTAAGGAAACAGAGACTGTTCATGCACAACATGAAGAGGATATAGTAACTAAGTAAATTGAGGAAGCAACAACTGCAGCTATAGATGATGAAGAGAAGCCTAAGGAAGTATCATCAGAAATAATACATGCAACACAAACCAATGCCATGGATATTGAAGCCAGTTTACCACTTGATATAAAAGATACAATTAAAAATATTTTTAGAACCTTGAGCTAGAAATTTCTCCGTAATCCAAAGTGAGCCAATGCACATAGATAGCCCCCCAATTGCTCATGTAGCCCTAGAACTGGTGTCTTAACCATCCAACCTACAACCACAAGTTGTCATACAAGAAGTTTTCAAAGAGCCTCCTAGGCCAATCTGTAGAAATATGGCAACACAAACCAATTTAGAATATTGGGTTTAGAAGTTTGAGAATTATTATAACAAGCTGTAGAGAAGGTGGGAATGAGAAAAGGAAGAGTTACTCTTCCAACACCAACAAGATTTGGAGGAAAAGATAGGCAACTAAGGGCCAAGGAAAATGAGATTGCAAGGCTTAAAAAGAAACAAGAAGATACAATACATGTAACAAATGAAAATTTCAAGTGTAGACCACCATCAAGTATTTATTTTGTATTCTTAAAGGAACAAATGTTGCAATTAAAATACACTTGTATCAATAATGACATACCAATAATATCAAGTGGAGCCTGACCATTCTTAAAAATATTTGAAAATGCCCCATGAAATCCAGTTACTTCTTTGTGAACTATATATGTTCAATTATGCTTTAGAATATGACAGAGACTGGATCCCTATTCTTTACATTGGGGATGTGCAAGTTTGGGCACTGTGTTCTTATTTCAACAATGAACTATACAGGGAAAAATAGATGGTCGAATACAAACAATTATGCATAGAACAATCACTGATGATCCGAGTAGAGGCATAATAATGCGAAGGCAATGATAGAAGAATATGGTAAATTTATGAAGGAACAAAAAATAAAACAAAGGGTATATAGGATGAGAGAAGAAGTCCATGATGAGGTCAGAGATCACATTAGGTTCAATGGTGCAGAAATAGTATAGGCATGTAGAAGGAGATGGGAAGAAATATCACTAGAGATGAAGAGAAAAGAAATGCATTCATACCCAAACATTATCCCAAATTTCTAGAGAATCAATCCATATATTGAGGTAGTAAAGGGATGTGGAAAAACTTGGTTCCCTATTGGATACTATCCACCTATTTTCCACTATCCAATACCTCATTGGTATAGGGATAAAGAACTAAATGAGGAATTAAAGGAAAGGATAATGGAACGGTATAGAGGAATGCAGGTTATTTCTTTATTGAACTAGAGGGAACATCCATACCAATTGACTTCAAGTAAACTGTGCAACATCATCCAAGTGGACCCCAAGAAAGCAAATGATAATAGTAAAATCTTGAATGAGGTCATTCAAGAAGTTAAGTCTGGGGGTGTGATGAGACCCTCTAATTACCATTTTAATTATCTCATATGTTGTGTATTTTGTATACCCTCGTACTTTTTATCCTTGTTATCTTGTCAGACATTTCCACTTGAACTTAAACTTATGGAACTTATATATTAATTAGTATAACTATTACTAAGTTACTCTATTTCATGGATTTTGAATGTGCATGTTAATCTCTTTGATGCAATGAATGATTATTAGTGCTTTGTCTGAATGTCATACTTGTTTACAAGAAGTTGTTATATGTTATCTCTAACATGCATCCAAAGAAACTCTGTCACAATGCAAGGTGACTCATCCACAACGACCGGGACCAAAGGAAAACACACACCCATAAAAATATGTGATTGTGGAAAACATGATCAATGAGGATGCTTCATATGAGTTTTCACATTTCAATAAAGAATCAATTATGATAAAGAAGAGTAGATCTCATGCCAATATCTAACTATGCTTAGCAACTACACAATCGTGGAATTAATTGATTTAACTTGATAATCTGGTTGTTTGAATGAATAGTTAGTTATGTGGTTATATTGAAACGCCTTTTTCTTCGGTTCTAAATTACATGCATAAGAACCTACAAATTCCTTTGTAGTGATTTGGTACTTAGTCAAAATGTAACTATTAGTTGAAGGAGTCTTTTTACGTATCTCGTTGAATATAAAGAGAATGACAAGACTGCATTAGATATATATACATAGTCAAGGAATTGTTGTAAGTTTAAGTCTGAATCTTCATGCTAATGAATAAAATCGAGTTCTATCATTTTGTTGTAGAAACAAGCCTTATCAAAGGTTAGACCCTAAGGCGGGGCCCACTTATGGTTGTTGAACCCCTTTTCTATCTCTTTTTGTTTTAGCTCCTTGCATGTATAGATTAGAATTGCAGTAGTTCATTCCTTCACTTATGTTATACTTTTATATGTTTATTACCTAGTTGTAGAATCCCTTTTCATCTACAACATAGTTTATCTTTTTAGCATTATATTTTTCATTGTCATGACAACAATCTTTTAGTTTATAACTCGTAAACACTTGTCAGAATCGTATATACAACACTGACAGAGTTCAAAGTTTACGTCCATAGGTTTGATGAATAAATGATTATGGATTAGTGGACAACATGCTAATTGCTGCAAATTAATTTGCACCACCACCAATAAACATAACATACGTACTATTTTATGGGCACACTATCTACTATCAAGGGCTAGCTATCTACTAAGGCAAGGGACTGCATTTGGGCATCATTACATCACACACATTACCTAGGAACGATTGTATTCATTCTATTCCATCCACCATTTGCATTTTACATTGAGTTATTACCCCCTATCTTTGCGTCATTGGCGCTAGGGCACCCTAAGCACACAATTGCACACACAAACACATATAACTACATTGGGTCTGGAATGTAGTGCATCACTTAGTTGTAAGTCCACCATTATGGTAGATACAATTAGTCTAAGCCTTTCATATATATCTTTCTTTTTTATGGATTTGATGCTTTGTATGGGGATTTGCAGGTAACTATTCATTGTAGCTTTACGATGTCGTCAACAAGGATATTACGACACTCACATGACAAAGGTCCAAATATTGCTATGATCTAGCGACACCATCAAATTCAGATCCTAAGCTACTCGATAGACCAAAGCTCTCGTACTATAGATCAAGGCACCCCTGTGTGCCCTAGTCTGGGAAAATAACCATCTGCTGAAATTTTCTGGGTTGTTTAGTCACACTGTACTTCATCCCCACATCATTATGTTTGGTCCCAACACACAACGAGGTAATCCATTTATAGATTAGTACCTTATCCATTCTATTTCATTTATTCCATTTCATTTAAATTTAAAATAAAATATTTAGCATCAACATTTTAGTTCATATCATTTGCTTTATTTTTGTACCTACTTAGATTAACTTAAAACTAGAAGCCTCTCCACCAACGCGGTGTCATTGTTCGTTGGTTCGATACCTCTCGACCTACTTCGTAATAGAGTAATATCCACACTGACTGTTCGAACACCGACACTGTGCATCCACGTATCGCAAACACATCTTGTGCCAAGGGACCACCACCTACTACCTCTCGGGCTCATCGAGTCTCCTTGTGTGCCTCATCCCTCTCACCTAGCAATAAAGTGCATGTCATCACTGTTATGGCCAATGACTCAAATAAATGGGCATACTCACCCGCTATCTTGTCTAATCACTCAAGTATACCTCAACCAAGTACATTAGTTGACATGTTCTATGTCAATGTGTGGATAGACATGTCTACTATCAAGAACCAATATGCATCACTGCAAAAAAATAACACCTCGTGTTAGATAACCATTGTTATCACATAATCCAAAAAAAGAACATACAAAACATAGCTATTTATAGGTGCATGTACATACCCAAAATTGTAGGGTACTGCACCATCGAACAACATAACACGTACCCCAATGATGATACAGGTCTCCTCGCAAGGTGTTCGGGATCCGGAAAAGCTCTCCAAGTGTGCGTTAACATCCCGCATGCCCCGCTTAGCCCCCGTGTGCTTTGTTTTTATCTTTTCCCCTCTTTTCTTGGCCTTTTGCTCTTCAGTTACGAAACCGCTGCCTCGCCTGGGTGGCGGTCCTTTACGCATTTTCCAGAATGCTCTTTTAACACGACTCACATAAATTTCAACGATTCACCAACTTTTTTCACCACCATAAGCTTGCATTAATGATTCTGGTTCCCTGGAATAGTGTTTTGCCATTGTTTATAGTTTAAGAGTTCTATTTGGTTTTTACCTTGGGTAAATCCAAATGCTATAAATAGTTGGCTTGTGCTCAAGCAAATGGCCCCTCAAATTTGCCTCTGAATTTCTCATTGCAATAGATTAGTCTTTCATTTTTCTTAGAATTCTTAGTTTCTTTCATTGCATGCTTAGTTAGTGTTGTTTTGCTGTTAGTAAGCCACATATCCATCTTGTGCAAATGCTATTGATATTTTATCCAATCCATTGGAGTAAAATAGTTTGTTTTCAATAGGAAGCCATTAAAGTTGCAGGTTTTGCTCTTCAAACAGGATAGTTCAGGGTTCGGACGTTTTATGTTGCATGACTCGCAATAAATCTCGCTAGGAATTGCATAAGCCAAGCTCTGTACTCTTGCGCTATCCCTCTCCTACTCGCATTGTATTCAGTCTGTATCTTGAGCTGCCTTTGTCCCAAATATCTACTTCTGTTGATGCTAGCATTACAGCTTTTCTGGATCCACGTGAACACGAAGGAACGAGGAGATCACACTGAGGGGACATAGCCACACACACCATCGGATTCGCCACTGTTCTACAAAATCCAGGTTCTAGCTTTCAAAGTTCTAATTAGAAACATATCAAATAGAGTAGTCAATTACTTTATTTCAATCAATTTTACTTTCGATATTGCCGGGGAAGCTGTGGGGATTGATAGTTTCTAAGAGACTATGATTCATTCCTCACTTCTGAGGTAGGATCGAGAGTCTTGCAAATAGACTAGATCAAGTATTTCATTATTTAGAATAGATTCACAGTTGCACAGACAAATAGCTATACTCGGTTATCTTGTTTGTTTTAATTTGTTATTCTAAATTGTCAATTTCTAGATATATTAAACAGTTACTCTTTAAATTTGTTCGAATAGTTCATCAGAAAATACAAAAATAGAGAAATCATATATGCTATAGATATACTTAACGTAGTTAAATTTCACTTTGCTGCAGTTAATTTTCATTGTTGCTTTTGTATGACAATCACGGGACCTAGAGAGCCCAGGGAATACATATTCGAGCCAATCGTGCCCCAACCCAATCTCGTCACAGCCATAACTGATATAGATCAGAATCTCAGGATCCAAGTCTTCCAAACAACGGTAAACTTACAACAAATCAGTTTCCAACTGCATGGGTTAAACATAGAAGACGACCAAGCACACACATTTTGGTCAAATCAACCAAACTACAGATTACCCTAGATTCATATCCGCATGACTGTAGAAGGGTTTGAGAGAGAGTGGACATTCGGTTGTGATCCTTTGGTCCCACAGCCAGACGCAGGAGATACTCTCACAGATATAGATACCAGCTTGAGAATTCAGGTTGCACAAACGCCTGTAAGATATTTTGAGAAGATCGCACAATTATTGATTCTAAATATAGAAGCTGAAAAGGCATATGACTATTGGATACTAGGGATTAGGGATTGATTCCGTGCATGACCATAGCAGGACCACAACAAATACGAATCTACGGGTGTGACCCACAAATCCCACAGCCCAACGAGCCTATAGGTGAATCAGACATAGATGTTGGCCTACGTACACTAGTATTCAGATCTACTCCACTTCCACCTATCATCATCGAACAGTTATCCTTATTAGACATAGCAGCTAACAAAGCTAAGGAGTTCTGGACTAGGCTAGAGAATCACCCATAGAGTCAATTATATTTATCATCCGTCCTATGACCTTATCGGGGGACATACACGAAACTATCCCAGGACATTTTCCACGTATTCCACAACCTATAGACCGAATCACGCCAGAGCTTGATATTGATTGGAGCCTTTGAGCAGTCATCCTTACGATCAATCTATCACACGATTCGGAGTTAGGAGGGCCTTCTTTGCCTTAGATTCACAGTTTCCACTAGTGCGCGTCAAAGACATCAGATTGCCTAACTAGTTTGTCTATATCCCACGCATATTCCATCCCCACTGGTTGTCTCGGCACAACCTTGGGAGGTCGGGTGCGAGGAAGAGTTAATTGTAGATTCCCAAGCTTGCTTGTCACTTTTCCGTCGTACATGCTCAACTATGGTTGATGCTACATTTTCGAGGGAATGAGCTTCCCCCTCTCCTCCTCCTCCATGTGGTAAACCCGTTGGACCTACAAATAATGGAAATAAGAATATCCACCGATTTATCGCCCACCATGCGCGGTACTCCCGTACACCCTGTATTGTCTAAATCTATTGGCTCTATTGTCATGTCTACCTCATCCGGTCTTAACGGTACTAGCTGCTCTGTTGTGGGACCTGGTCTAGCTCTAGCCCTCCTAGGTGCTTTGATGGCTCTCAACCATATATATGGATCTGGGGGCATGTCCTGAGCCATACCAAACTATCGTGATACTCTCTCTACCTAAAACGGTCGGCCATGCCGGGAATCGATCCTCCAACCACATAAATCTGTGAATACACCACAACTCTACAGTATCCCCTCGGGCCATCTTCCATAGTTGTGATATGGCCTCCATGTAACTACCTCGGGCCCCATCCTATCTATCAGTTCCTTGTAGCTATTTGTATCCAGCCTATGCCCATGAATATGAATCCACCTCCTCGCATATATCTCGGTCTAGCCCACTCTCCTCGTGGACCTCAATATGGTATCAACACAACTATATGCTCATAAGCCCACACATGGAATAGTGTGCTAGCTACTATCCCACCACCATGCTCATCATGAGTAAATAGATATAGATCTTTGTACAGGTGGGCCAACACACACCATGCCCATGTATATCTAGTAATATCCTCCTCTATCTACCAATATATATTATGCATCTTATACAAGATGCTTACACCTCCTCCCTCCACTATTATAGATGACATGATCACAAATGTTATGAACTTCCACAAGCGCGGAACCACAAACCGTAAGATAACATCCAAGTGATATGGGCCTTAGCAGTACTTGAGTCCCCACAAAATACCATCTAGTAGCTCACATCTACCTCTCCATATCCTCTAATGGAATAACATGTACTCTCTCTCTAACAACCAACAACCCTAATATACGATACACATCCTCCAAAGTAATAATCACCTCCCGTAGGCAACCAAAATGTACACGTATCCACACACCATCTCTCACATAATGTAGTCAACATAGGCATATTGTAGGGAAAATCCCCATCGTGCTATGTGACATAGCCCGACAAGGTCCATCACATCCCAATCATCATCTAACAAGCCCAATCTAAGAAAAGTATTCATGTCACGCGCACCGCGAAACTCCCTCGAGTGAATGTCCCTATGCACACCACAAAATGACCAAAAACACCGTGTTAAAATGATATATAAGTCCAAATGCACTCGCTCATCACACTACTATACATTACAAATTATATTCCGGACAAATACATACATTCTCGATCAAGGCACCCCGGATGTAGGATGAGGGCGCCCAAGAGTAAGACACTAGCACCCGGTTTTAGGTTCTCTGTCCTAGCGGTCACTAATGCCCTTCTTGCTATTTTCCAGTCTCAAATGCCAAGAAAATTAAAAATATCAAATTTTCAAAGATTCAATCGAGAAAACTACTACACCATACATTTTTCAAAAATTAACACACATACAAACTTCGTGGTCATATGTGATGCTACGAAATTTGCCACAATCTTAATCCAACTAAGACGTGCTGCTCTCACTTGCGACATCTTCCTTGACTAAGGGCTCACTATCACAATCACACAAAATACAAATGAACTCATTAAGCACTCTTTCACTTCACTACTTATAGTTACTTTTTCCTCACCTACTTTACTATAGTCATTATTTCACACTTATTAACACAATTAATACACACCACACCATTTTGCCATATCTTGAGTGCTTCTACTCCGATTTACACCATGTTTGCGACATTCTTTTTAGAATCATGCATGCTATAATTTTAGTGTTCTAATATGCTGACAGATATACATGCATGGTGTGAGATTGAGAAATACCACGTAGTGAGGCATGGACTATCCACATGGTATTTGAGTCATGAATGTCCAACACATAATATGTTTTATGTGGAATGCAACATGGCATTACATAAGTATGTAAGGGTGTGTGAAGATGTTTTAGATCTAGTGTACATTATTACAACAATATATAGGTTGTGTGGGTTACACGAGCATTTGTGACATTGTGCACGAAATGTAAAATGTTCCTTAATGTTTTTCTTTAATTTTATATGTACCACATAAAGATAATTGATTCTTATGGAAGTGCCATTAAAATGGTATGATTACACAAAGGTTTTTATATAAATTATCTCATTATAATCCCTTAATTCCATGTGGTACACATCGGGTGCACCCGTTGAGTGGAGCATCAAACAAGGAATGTTGGATATGATGTTGTCGATATGGGGTAACCCACTTGGATGATGCGAGTAAAATTGGAGTAGTGTAGTGTTTCTCACATTATGAGGAGATGTAGACGCTTAAAATTTGTAATCTATCCTTTGAAACTACCGATCTTGACATTGCACAATTGCATGTACAAATACATTCTCCTCACTCTTGCTTAGCACACATTGACGGTTGTTCAATTATTTGCTTTCCTTTGCACACCTATATGTCATCGAGGTTCCAATGTTTAACAACATAAAACACATCTAGAAACATCTATCCTTTGACCCATAATTTCAAAATTATCTTTTCTCCCTCCGGTCTAAAAACATTAGTTTCAGTCATGATGTAGATCTATATCTTGACCTTGTCATACGATTTTGGATTGACACATTTTGAAATTAAAATTTCAAATCCATCATCTCCATATGGATTAATATTCCCCCCTAGTTGGCATTTCATGACATTTTAAAATTTGAAAGCATATATAAACAAGTAAATCATACCTCATGTATAGACCTGACACTTTAAGAACTCCTCATATAAAAATAATCACAAAAGGCACTCCAAGCTCCCAAAACTATGAAATAAATCATGCACATCCATTAGGGAAGAACTCTCTACAAGTATGAGGTATCCTTCTAGGTTTAGGAGTCTCCATCTTCTCTCTATAAGCAAGAAAAATGACCCTTCCCAAGTATTTGAGAAAGTGTGAAACTCAAGTTGAAGCATTGTTAAAACATGGTTACCAAGTTTTGATTGCACTACAGTAGTTATCACATGTTAGGAGAATGACATGCGGTTTGATCCATCTTCGAAGTAGTGGTGAAATTGTTGATGCACAAGGGTCCCACTACCCACCTAACTTTATTTTACAGGAACTCATTCTTGCATAATAAGGGTTATAGGGTTTTACTAGAGCTTATAAATCCATTCGAGGGTGAGTGAATAAGAATGACAGAAAACAACACTCATTTCCAAGCAGGAAAATCAATCAAGAATTTGCAGAGACCCATATTCCAAGTAGGTCCAATACCATACATAAGGGTCATGATTGTACGAGCGCTTTAGACCTAGTTGTATGGTTTTGAAAAATGTAGCTTGAGTTCCGGTTTACGTAATGAATAACTTCTAGTTCTAGATCAACCTATTCCAGCATTTAGATCACCCAAATTCTCCCAGATCCACACAAAATTAGCTAAGTTAAATTATCCTTTGTGATTTTGATATTTACTAGATCAAAAATCACTTTAAAAAGTGTTATTTTGATTTATGCAATTAATTCTAGAAGTTAATTAAATCATACTATCTACATGTTACATTATTTCATACTTTTTACATATGTTTAAGTTGAATAATCTAAAACTTAAAAGTGAAATTATTTAGTGAACCCGACTTCTAATCAAACATCATAACTTTAGGGTTTTATTCCTTAGTTGTATCATGGACGCTTCACGTTAAATTCTATGATCTTTATCTTTGGCCTAGGGTTCCTTAGTCATCACTAGTAGGGGCTACTATCCCTCTCACTAGGTCCATGCCCATACTATGCATTTGAATGAAGGTCCATAAGTTGACCCCGCTTGTTATATGGATGATACCTTTCCTATAATTTGAGATCACTCTTATTATTACTAATCATCCACCTCAATTTTTTTCTACTATAGTCAATGTGGTAACCACACAACACAATAAATAACCTATTAGGGGAAATCCACCTTTGCCTCCCCCACCCTCTACTCCTATGCCTAAATCTAATGTTCCATCTAAAGGGTATGATTTAATTTAATAATTCAAAAAATACCCCGATAAGACCTTTATATTTTATTTACTTAAAAATCCCTTGTTTACAAAGACATATTACAAGATAATTTAGAATTTTTCAAATTAGCTAATGATACCCATCTCATTGCCTTTTCTTCTCTCATGGATACATTCAAGGCACTTGATAAGGCTATTACTTTTACTTTATCTGATATCCTACCTAATTTTGATATGAATCATTGTATGCCTTTATTCATTACTACATACATTTAATGATTCTTTCTTAAAAGGGTTTTAATAAACAATGGATCTGGTCTCAACATATGTCCTAAATCATTGCTTGCAAAGATGGGCATTTCTCCTCTTGCAATTAATCATTCTCCCACTACTGCAAGGCTTTGATGACATCACACGTTCTACACTTGGCACTATCACTTTTGACCTACTTGTTGGTCCTAAGACATCACCCACTACATTTCACATTATGGACACCAATTTGTAATGTAGATTACTTTTGGGTTGTCCTTGGCTCCATGATATGCAAGCTATCTCCTCTACTTTCCATCATTGCATCAAATTTTTACATAATGGCATTGAGTATACTATCCATGTTGATCATGATCCTTATCAATATTATAAGGTAGATATGTATAATCCACAAGCACCTTTGGTCACTCCCCCACCACATCCTATTCCTATGGACAAGCTAGATACATATGTTGTTGGTGAGACTAGTGCTCCTATTGAGCATTTATTAGATATACCTCCACCTATTGAATTGTAGACCACTTACATATACCACCACTTGATACTTCCAATCTATTAGATGGTGTTACACAACATCCTGATGCACTGAATACGCTATTGATAGTGATGATGATACAATCACACTCATGGATGATAATTTATGAAAAAATCAATTCTAATCCTATCAATGTAAATGAATCTATGTTTTATAATTTATTTTATCCAATAAACTGAACATTATCAACTCAAAGACATTTTCTATAGTGCTAGTAGATTGTCTCCTCCCGATCATATTGACTCTAACAATACACACATTAATCCCATGGCCAACACAATCAACACTCCAAATGTTTCACCTCATGTTACATCTATTACAATCCCAACTCATCTTGATACCCCAAATGAATTAGTTTCCATGTTACTTGACCAAGGTTTTATCCCATTGCGCTATATGCTCCATCATTTTACTCGAAAGCTTTTAGGTAGCCCAATCATCCTTTTGTGATTACCGATGTGTCACGGGTCATGACACTAATAATTTTTAGGCTCTAATCAATAAAATCGACACTCTTGGGAAGAAAAAAAACTATTATTATCGTGCATGATACACCTCCTCCTCCTAATGGGACTCCTCATTTTGATATGTTTATTAGCATTGTGTCTATCCATAAATAATATTTACCACATGTGTTGCTTTATTTAAACCAAATAATAACATATGCACTAATGAGGCTTTGACTACTCTAGGACTCACACCATCTAACATTACACTACCTTCACTCCTATTAAGTTTCAAGGATATATTATACTCATGATAGCTTTTGGGTTATGTGTTATCGCCACTAAAGTTTGGGTTGCTCTTGATCCCCAACCTACCCCATTAAATTTTGGTAGATCTTGGTTATGGTGTATTTTTTTGCACTGTCGATGAGCGCAACACTAACATCACTTCCGCACTTACTATTGACATGATAGGTATATGCAATGATTCTTTTCTTGTCTATCAACCCAATCTAACACATTGGAATCATGTTATGCACACACAAGACCCATTACACCGATGAAGATTATATTATGGAACTCAATCAATTTCATGAGACAAGATTTTTATCGATAAATGTTTCAACAAATTTACTAATATGGTAGATCCTAGGACAATTGGGTTTAATACTGCCATTGATGACCTCCTTGAAAAATTTTGGTTGCTTTTATGCCATCCCTCCCTCATTTCCCAATGACACACTCTATTTATAGGTTTAACTTGACTGTTGAGGAGTGTTTCCATAACCAAACCTCACTTTTTACACACATTAGGGGGATATTGCTTCCCATCCTTTAGTTGCATCATTTCTATCTATTCCCCTCCATGGGGGAATTATTGGATCACCCTTCCTTCTCTTTGGAGAATATGTTTTCATCTATGCCCTCATGGAGGGCCTAAAACACAAAAACATTCAAATATTTGCAAAAATACAAAATCAAGACCTATTTTTATAGCATACATTGTTTGCACTTTACATTATACATGTTGTTTACTCCTTTAGTTTGATAGATAACATTTCTTCTTTACACATGTGTTTGTAGACACAAAATCTCCGCACTTGATACATTTCTAGGTCCTAAAGCATACTAATGTATACATGATTCCTAAACAATAAAACTAGTGGTTGAAAACTCCTTTCTGGTCTTTTTTTTATCTCTTACACTTTTATTTACCTTGCATACCTTATAACTATGTCAAAATCTATTAATTTATATTTTACGGCCTTAGACACTAGCATTTAACTATGCCAAAAGTGCCTAGGAGCTCCTGTCCATTTTGGGTGCCTGATCGGGGATCATTTTTGATATCAAAATTTCCCTAAACATCTCTAAATGGTGTTAGTGTAGAATATATTTTGAGAGCTTTCCATCGACTATGAGAACGCGAAAAATAGACATTGGGAGCTCTAGTTATGTCCGGTCAAAGTTTAGTCAACGAGAAAGTCAACTATGGTCAATAGGTCAATAGTGGACCAATAGCATTGTGACACATGGAAAAAGGTGTTGGAAAAATCAGAGAGGTTTTCACCGCTGGTCTTTGATGGTCGTAAAATGATATAGCTCGTGGGAGCAAGAGGCTCAACTTTTGTTATAGAGGGAGCCCGACCACCGTGAGGACTATGGTATTATCACCAACATGTGGTGGGTCCTCAAGCCACCACGTGGCTTGCCACCACTTAGCCATATTTCATTTTGAATATCATAGTATTATATGGTCAAATTTTATATTACATTTGTAATTATTCACCATGTTACTATGTTATTTCAATTTGTAATGTTTTGAGAATTGACCGAGTTTATTATCCTGCTTGATATTATTTCTACTAGCTTAGAGAGATTATCACACCAAAGGACTCGACATATAGCTCAACACATGGCTCGATCAAAAAATTGGCACATTAAATCAACCAACCACCACTCCAAACATAACGGCCAATACATAATCCACCAACCCCATGTTAATGCCAAAGACCACGTGGTGAAGCGGTAGGACAAATCCATGCGTGGAAGTTTCCACGTGAGAAGGAGGAGGGGCGGTAAGCCTCAAGTGGTCTCATGACCACTATACATGCATGGAAAAGGATTTAATAAAGCCTAAATTTGGTCTCCCTCCACCTAATGTGGGATTTAACCCACTTAAACAATGCATGCCACCCACTATGGGATTATATTCCCATCTACATGCTACGGTTAGGATTTTAATAGCCTTAGGATAAATAATGTAACATTATTTTAGGGCCCCATTTGGGTATAAATAGGGGACCCCTTGCATTGTAAAAACACACAAAGACCGAGAAGCTTATTATTTTTAAGCTTAATTGTGGGATTTGGGAGAAATAGTAATAGGGTAATTTTAATATAGTTTTGTGAACTATATTAAAATCCTAAAATTACTATATGCAAATATTGTTTATTGGCCTATTATTTTTAGGCAATAGTAGATGAAATATTTGTGATTGGGAGTATCACACTACCCAATAGGCCCATTAAGCCACAATATTTTTCACTTGTGATGCCTGGAGTATCGACTCAGTCTGGCCGGAGGACGCATTGAAAGCATTGGAAGGCCGAATCGAGTTCTCGAAGGAGGTTGTGTATCAGGAAGGTGGAGAACAATTCAAATGATCATCGGAAGTTCTTAGAAGGACGACATATTACTAGGCAAGTGGAAAGTTTATTAGATTTTATTATAAGAAATAACATTGTACTTACAAATTTTTACTAGTGGAAAGGTTTGATAAGAACCTAGAGACGTAGGCCATTTCGAAATCCGTAATCAATCATGTGCATAATTGTCATTACATTCTTGCATTAATTTTAAATTGATTACTTAAAAAAGATCAACTTATTGGCAAATATTTAAAGCCTACAAGGGTCGAGATGAGGTAGATAAAAACTTGATCATTTTCGAGATCAAGTTGGTATCAGAGCTGGTTTAGCTCCATATTTGCTTTCAATAAATCTGATTAACAAAGTGATTGCTTCAAGTTAGTGCAGTTGGTTTAGTTTTTGAGTGAACAGGGTACAAGTGCACTATGGGAAAGATGTCCAAACAGGAAAATCTTGAGGAAATTGAAGCTTATAATCACTAGATCTAGGAAGAGAACTCTCTCCTGCGATCAATGTATTACTCCTTGGAAGAGGATAATGCTCGCTTGAAATCAAGAACTGCAAACCAAGGATGAGATCTTGGAAAGGCTATAATGTGGTGATCAAAATAAGGAAATACCTTCAACTTCAAATGCAAAGACCATGGCAGATGAGTGCACTGTAAGTTGTTCACCACATGAATCTTCTTCTTCCTCCCATTCGGTTTGATTCAGGTAATGATGTCTTTGGTTTGTTTGAAAAGCATACTAGAGGCATTGGATCCAAATTGTTAGATAAAATGGGATTTGATGGAAGAGGCCTTGGTAAAAATGGCCAAGGCATATCTAACCCAATACAAGTCGAGGATTGTCCTCGTTTTGTAGGTTTGGGTTATCCTAGTGCGGGAATGGAAATTGGAGATTGCTCTAAGAACGCTAACGATGGGAGACAAGATTTTGAAAGTAAAGTGAATAACCCACTAGACCTGTAAGAATATTTTGAGTAGGAAACTTGTGCTTTGTCATCACAAGCAGAATGTGGTAAGAGAAATCAGTGAAGAGGTAATGAAATTCCACCTCCAATTTCTTACCAAAATCATAAGCACAATGAAACTTTTGATCCTCTTTTTCAGCTTAAGAAGTATGGTTATGATTTTTAGAAAATGTGGAATTCCTTTCCATGTAGTTTTTGTGGATTACATAATCATTTTGTGTCCAGATGCTAGAAGAGAAGGACATTGATGAAAAAGTTGATGCCATTCGTCAAGAACACGACAAACCAAAAAGACCAATCTTGTCATGTAGAGTTGAGAAATGGTAGAAAGAGTTCCTCATCCCAGAAGAAGGAGATTAAGAGTAATTTTTGTGCTCATTTCCAGAGGAATCAACATTGGGTGGACAATTGTTGGAAATTACATCCATCTCACCATCAGAGTTATGACAAGACAAAGATGGAATAGAGGCCTATTGCAAAGGCAAAGGAGGTTCTACTCCACCACCAGTTGACAATTCAACCTAGGACCAAGTAATACCTGAAAATGAAAGTCCTTTAAAATGGGTAAGTCAACAATTTTTCAATTATATATTGCATAATTCAGATTGATGAATAGTATGCAATATTTGTTTGGAGATCAGATTTTGTGAGAAAATGTTGAGAGAAAGGTTTACCATACTCAATGGATTTTCTTACTTAGAAAATTTGATTAATACTCCAAACATATCTCCTAATCAGCTTGTGAGTACCTATTACAACTTGGATACAAGATTTAACTCATATTAAGCTTGGAGATCTATTAGCCACATGTGCAGATATTTGAGCTCATGGGTGTCATCTCAGAACTTCATTCTGTGTAGAGGCATTGTGACCATGCAAAATAATGGTAGTTGAATCACCATTGGCATTAACGTCAGGTCGGAACTTCATTCTGTGAAGAGGCCATCATGGGCATCTAGAAAAATGGTACTGATAATAGTTTGTCAACAAAAGAAGCTCTCAAAGGATCATCTCATAATTTCATTATGTGTAGAGGCATTGTGACCATGCAACAAAATGGTAGTTGAACATCGTTGGCATCTGACAACAGGTTAGAACTTCATTTTGTGTAGAGGCATTGCGACCATGTAGCAGAAAGTGGTACTGATAGTCATTGTCAACAGGAGGCTTTGTACCGTGTAGAGGTAAAGAACCATGCAGTAGGGACGGTGTCACCATTTTTGAGCTTGTGAAAAATCAGCTCGGATCATGTAGAGGCATTATGACCAGTGCAACATAATGGTAGTTGATCATCAGATTAACATCATGCATTAGAGGCTTGAGGTATTGAAAGAGGCTTAACATCATGCATTGGAGGCATTGAAGTCTGGAAAGGGACGTGACATCAGGTCGCAACTTCATTCTGTGTAGAGTCTCTTATGGCCTTGTAGCAGGATGGTACCTGACAAGTCATTGTCCATCACCAACATCGATGATCTTAGCTCTACGTAACATGGAATTATTTCAAACCAATTTGGATTATGCATAATCAACTAGGAGCCGAGAACTATGTTATAGAGTTAAAGAAGATCCTTATTGTCAGATATTTGGAAGCTAGCACCACACAACAAAGGTGTGGAGGTCTTCTTCGAGATATCAAAGTGGCGCAACAGAGCATCGTGGGCCCATAACCCACAAGTCCAGGATGAGAAAAAAGTTTTCAAAGTGAGAAGGTTACAAAGGAAGAGACCAAAGGGTCTACTACAACAACACTTCCGAGGTGGTAATAGAGTTTCAGATTTAGGACAAGATGGCAAAATGTTCCAATATAAGATTTTTGGGACAAAAATCCTTTCTCATTGGGGAGGTGTGATCAGGGGATAATTTTTATATAAAAATTTCCCTAAACATCCCTAAATTGTGTCAGTGTAGAATATATTTTTGAGAGCTTTCCATCGACTATGAGAACGTGACAAACGGACATTGGGAGCTCTAGTTATGTCCATCAAAGTTCAGTCAACGAGAAAGTCAACTTTGGTCAACATGTCAATAGTGGACCAATAGCACTATGACACATGGCAAAAGGCGTTGGAAAAATTGGAGAGGTTTTCACCACCATTCTTCGATGGTCATAAAATGATATAGCTCGTGGGAGCAAGAGGCTCAACTTTTGTTACGGAGGGGAGCCCGACCGCCGTGAGGACTATGGTATTATCAGCCAATGTGGTGGGTCCTCAAGCCACCACGTGGCTTGCCACCACTTAGCCATATTTCATTTTGAATATCATAGTATTATATGGTCAAATTTTATATTACATTTGTAATTATTCACCATGTTACTATGTTATTTCAATTTGCAATGTTTTGAGAATTGACCGAGTTTATTATCTCGCTCGGTATTATTTCTACTAGCTTGGAGAGCTTATCACACCGAAGGACTCAGCATATAGCTCGGCACATGGCTCGATCAAACAACCAAACAACATTAAACCAACTGACCACCACTCCAAACATAGCGGCCAATACATAATCCGCCAACCCCATGTTAATGCCAAAGACCACGTGGTGAAGCGGTGGGACAAAGCCATGCGTGGAAGTTTCCACATGAGAAGGAGGAGGGCGGTAAGCCTCAAGTGGTCCCATGACCACTATACATGCGTGGAAAAGGATTTAATAAAGCCTAAATTTGGTCTCCTCCACCTAATGTGGGATTTAACCCACTTAAACAATGCATGCCGCCCAATATGGGATTATATTCCCATCTACATGCTACGGTTAGGATTTTAATAGCCTTAGGATAAATAATGTAACATTATTTTAGGGCCCCATTTGGGTATAAATAGGGGACCCCTTGCATTGTAAAAACACACAAAGACTGAGAAGCTACTTATAATTTTTAAGCTTAATTGTGGGATTTGGGAGAAATAGTATTAGGTAATTTTAATATAGTTTTGTGAACTATATTAAAATCCTAAAATTACTATATGCAAATATTGTTTATTGGCCTATTATTTTTAGGCAATAGTAGATGAAATATTTGTGATTGGGAGTATCACACTACCTAATAGGCCCATTGAGCCACAATATTTTTTCACTTATGACACCTGGAGTATCGACCGAAGTGCGGAGGACGCATTGAAGCGTTGGGAAGGCCGATCGAGTTTCGAAGGAGGTTGTGCATCAGGAAGGTGGAGAACGATTCAACTGATCATTGGAAGTTCTTCGAAGGATTGGCGTACTACTAGGCAAGTGGAAATTCCATTAGATTGTATTGTAAGAAATAACATTGTACTTACAAAATTTTACTAATGGAAAGGTTCGATAAGAACCGGATACGTAGGCTATTTTTGAACTCCGTAATCAATCAGTGCGTAATTGTCATTACATTCTTGCATTATTTTTAAATTGATTACTTAAAAGGAGCAACTTATCGGTAAATATTTAAAGCCTACAAGGGTCTGAGATTAGGTAGATAAAAACTTGATCATTTTTGGATTAGTGCCCCTATCCTTCCTTATCTCATTCTTATTCTTTTGGGTCTCTTTTACTTCTTGGTCACCTTTTAGTACATTGGGTCAGCCTTTTAGTTGTCAACTACAAAATTCAATCAAAGGAATCACACACACACACACACACACACACACACACACACACACACACACGCCAGTTACTTCTCTCCAATAAATGGCCAAACATCATAATCATTGTCTATCACCACCTAAGCTTGCACAAAGGCACAAGAACATTACACAACATTCATCTAACACATTCATATAAGGGATAATGGGATGCATTGATCTGCATACACAACATAGGAGGGGAAGTTCATTTTTTCCATCACACACATTTTACATACTTGGGACATATCTAGATCTAGCCCACTATCACCGTGTAACTTGCATAAGGGCAAACTAGGGCACAAATACACAGTTTGGATAACTTCCAGCCACACATAATCAACTAAGTCATCTTTCTCCATTCATTTGCTTAGAGTGTTACATCATTGAATGCTTATTTATCGCGTTCTTGTACTTAATTAGTGAATACCATTCATTACAAGAAGTTACTATGAAATACATTTGAATTAAAATTAGATTAAATCAATGTTCATATGGTATATTGAACATGATGCAAGACATTTGCAGAGTGATACACGATGATAGGTGTTGGCCAACCCTTTACCCAGATTGCTAACCTCTAGGGAATCTACTTTTGCATACTACATCTAGGTGCTATATTTCCATTATATTTTTTTATTTCCTCATTACAATTGGTTACATATCAAAATTGTGTGTTTTCTACCTTTCAAACTAACAAGACTAAAAATGTGTTTTGTGCAATGCTAAAAGTTATTGCTAGCTCTTTTTATATCATAATACACTTTCTTTTCATACATACTTGTTAATTATGTGTATGTGTGTGCATGCTTGTTTTATACTCTGATTGTGGCCTAAGGGCCTTGATTATCTTGTGATACCATGGGTTTCCCATGTTTACAACATTATGCCTTGTATATAGTTGTGTATCTATTGTTTTTAAGGTCACGAGCCTTGATTATCTTGTGAAACCATGGGTGTCCCATGTTTGCAGATTATTTTTGCCTTTTTTTTACATTATTTTCCCATATGTACACTTGTTTCTACATTATATGCACTTGGCGTCTACTAACACATCGTTCTCTATCATTATTATGTTGTTTTGTTGCATTGCCAAAACGACAATAATATATGGTATCGAATCGCAGATGGAGATTGACTTTAAATTGGTAGATGGAGATGACTTAAGGGATGAATGAAGATTATTGGATTGGGATGGCTTAGGATTTGAACTAGATGTGATTGATTGGAATGGCTCGGGGCATAATAGGTTTAAATTTGGGATATATTGGTATTGGATTACTTAGAAGACGATTTAGTGCGGATAAAAGAATGGGTTTTTATGGATTGGATCATGACACAAGGGTTGAATTGGATGTTTGAGTAGAGGAGTTTGGGTTGACATGGATTTTTAATGAGGGAAGATGTAGGTTGGGTGACTGATTTTTTTTTTTTTGAGAAATTCAATTGGGTGAGACTCAAGGGTTCCGAGGAGGATTGGTTTTGGATGGGATTGATTAGGAAATGAAGGTTGGGAAGTGAGAGCTAGAATGGGTTCCCTATTATCGGTGACGTGAGGAAGCATCGGATATCTAGTCATAGATGACATTCATTGACTTAAAAACCTTGACCTAGATTGTTTGATCTAACTATTTCATATGAAGGAAGTTCTAGGCCAATTCAAGTAGTGTAACAGCTTATAAACTAGAAATTTTACAAAGATTTGGATGCTTATGTGAGTTTACAAAGGGAATAAAGTAAAAATAGGCAACGTAACAACTAAAATTGGATATTTTTCCCGAGTTCAAGATTTTTGATGAGTGTATCCAAGGAAATCTAGGAAAATTTAACAACATAACAACTGCAAATGGGTGTTTTCTTAGATTTGGATGTTATAAAATTGTTTAAGGAAAACTATAAATTTTTGGCAGCGTAACGACTATAAATGGGTGTTTTTCTAGATTTATATGTTTGAAATTTTCTAAGGAAACTAGGAAAAATCCAAAAACATAACAACGCAAGTTTAACAATAAATCAAGTTTTGAAAACAAGTTAAAATGTGAGTGTCAAAATGGTTGACCAAAAATTTGTTAGAGTTTTAGGTTTTTAATTTTGATAAATGAAGCCAAAATGTGGATGAAAGAATATAATTTGTGATGAAAAATACATGGCTCAACTTGGATAGAGCTTTGCCTTATTTTATCACTAAAGAAAGGTTTAACTCAAACAAAGTTTTGCTTTGTGAAGTTTTGGGTACACAAACAAGTCTCAAATTAGGAGGAATAAAACATTTTTTTGTTTTCATACGTGAAGTCAAAAATATGGAATAAGTCTATGACATTATTAAAAACAAGTTCTTGGTCTAATTTAAATGAAGAATCACCTTATTTTCTTGTCAAAACAAGGTCCCTAGCCGGTCAAAGTCTCGTAGTGAGTTTTGATGATTCAAAGTTTGATTTAGAAAAACACCTTTGGTCTAACTCGAAAGAGTTTCACTTTGTTTTCTTGTCAAAACAAAGGTCTTAACTCGATAGAGTTTCACCTTGTGAGTTTTAGTGAATCAAGGATTTTGGACTAAGCACCACTCTTTGGTTTAAAGTTATTTACAAACATAATTTTTGGGTGAAATCAAGCAATCACAACCTATTCCCTAATATTTTTCCATCTAGCTAGGATGAACAAGTTGCTAAGGCATCCTCGATATACCTTTCAGTACGTGAGGCACAAGTCCATGAAATTAGGAAATGTTGTCTAAGATGTGGTCGAAGGGTCAAATACCCCTCCCCTTCACTCCACCCGATTCAATGGAGCTTGGTCAAACGTGACACTTGTTTCTGTGGGATCCAGTCTAGGGCCTGGGTATTGGAGGAAAATGTACCCCTCACTTCATAGGAGCCACATAAAAGTGAACCCCTACTTAGCCAAAAATGACTGATCTTCCCACAAATTTATATAGCCCACCGACACATGGGCTTTATCCAAATGATTAGGTAATAACCTCCTAACCATCGAACACTACTAAAATAGAAAAATGTTGAAATTATTTTTGATTTATAAGATCACCTTTCGACATGCGAAAAGAGAAAACATAGTTAGGACGAGGTACAATCAAGAAGAAAAATATGTCAAAGGGAAACAAACAATCTTAAAAATAGTTGTTTAAAGTGACAAATCAATCCAAACCTAGATGTTTAAAGTGGCAAATCAATCCAATGTTTTTAACCAAACAACCTATGTGTTTAGCAACAAGATTTATCCAATAATACTATGCCAATCATGAAGGGAAAATGTTATTTTGTAAGCAAAAACAAGCAAAGTGTGAAGTAAAATAACAAAAAATGATATTCACATGACTTTTTTTTTTGTTTAATCGGTTTGTTTGTTTGAGAAATTTGTCTTTCACAAATGAATATGATAATCTGCGCATAATAATTAGTAGTTTAGAGCAATAAAAATGAATCTAACATGCAAAAAAAATGACAAGTTTTAGGAGAAAGGAAAACCTGAATTTTCTGCAAGGTGAAATCCCAAATTTATATGTTCATTGGATAGTTCGTCTCGAGACCTTACCATAAAAATGGAGTCATTTCGAGTTTGGGATAAAAAGTTATGGCCTTCGAAAGATAGGTTACCAAAAGTAAAGACAAGGCCACCACATAGTCTAAGTAAGGCCACTAATTGAAGCAAAACCACCACAAATTTTGTGAGGTTGTTTTTTTGAAGAGAAATCCCCACGTAATGCTATAAGGACATTGTTTGAAGTGAAAGCGCTATAGAATCTTTCTGCAAGTCATTGTTTTGAAGCAAACCCGCCACAAAATGCTACGAGGATGTTGTTTGAAATGAAACTATCACAGAATGTTGTGAAACCACTAAAAGTAATAGAAAAACGTAGTGCAAGGCCGATGTTTACAGCATGGCGAGGCCGCTAAATTTTCCGTAACTCAAAAAATGAGCTAAAAACACCAAAATTGAAGGATTGTTCTTTACAAAATCAAATTTTGGAAGCACTTCGCCTCTTTAGTACCTGTAAATAACACTCAACACTATCAAATACCAACAAATATCAATAAGAACATAGAAATTTAGAAAAAAATTAAATAACTTGAAGGAAAAATGCATGAAAACTAAAAAGCTAAAAACTAGGCAAACTCACCAAAAATCAAGGATTTTTCTTTGCAAGATCAAATTTTGGCGGTACTTCACCTCCTCACTACCTATAAACAACACCCAACACTACCAAATACCCAAATACATCTACAAGAACATAAAAATTTACAATAAATTCAAAGAAATTGAAGAAAAAATGCATGTAAAACTAAATAGTTCAAAAACGGGGCAAAAACACCAAAATTCTAGGATTTTTCTTTGCAAGATCAAATTTTGGCAGCACTTTCCTCCTCTCTCGCTTGTAAAAACACTAAAAACTACCAAATACGAACATAAATATACAAGAACATATAAATTTTCAAAAAATTGAAAGAACTTGCAAGAAAGTGGTAAATGAAGCTAAACTAAAAATAAATAAATGTGCATGAGACAAAGGGGTGTCCCACCGGGTGTGCCATATGTATGCATGCTAAAGAACCTAAGCTAATAAATGAAGGACTTAACACCAAGTAAATCCTAGCTTAATTCTTTAATCAAATACATCAAGATAAAACATGAAAAGAAGTTAAAAACTTGCACAAAATGTTAAAAACAAAGAATACAAAACCTCCTTTCAAAATTGGATGCGCTTTTGATATGTATATATTTCCTTCTAAGCCAAACACAAACTACGCATGATCAAGGATGCTACTAAAGGAAGATATCTCATCAAAATGGCATAAAATACCATATTTGAATCTTCTCTTACTAACTTTAGTAAAGGGGTTTCTCAATTTAGCAAGGCTTCCTATAATAGAAATACTCTCTTGAGTAACATTAAAAGGTGTAAAAGGTGTAGATTGGGTAAGGGTACCGGGTTTCTTTTATAGCTTTCCAATTTGGGAGAAGCATACATCCTAGTGAATGTGGGATAAAGGAGATGTAGAATTAGGAGTGGATAAACATGATTAGAAGAGATTAATTATAATTAATGACCCATGGGAGTTAGGGAAGGTTTAATTAATCAATTGAGATTAATTAATAGGCCATGTTTAGCTTGTAGAATCCATTTGGAGGGAAATTAGTAGAATTAGAGGGGTTTTGAGAGGGGGATTTAATTAATAAGAGGGTTTATTAATTAAATACAAGATTGTGAAAGGGTAATTAATTAATAATGATTAACTAATTAATTAAAAGAGGATTTTAACTAACGTTTGTGACGTTAATTGACATCCTAGATGAGGGAAAACGTCAATTAAATAACAAAATGTCGTTAATTGACCAAGAATATGGGGGATATTAGCTAATTAATGGAAAAGCATAATTATGATGAAATGACGGGAAGTGGGCAATTAGTGAAATTTTAGTATTAAAATTACATGGTCAAAATTAGGTGTCTACATTCTTTATTGTTTTGTGCCATGGTTTCTACCATGCACATCCCCCTTTCAGAGTTACAAGTATTCTTGGTGGCCACCACATCAATCATTTCGAAGGGTATATACAAATTCTCAGATACTCAGCTATGAGTGTCCATATTTTCTTTTGAGCCGCGCACTCACATTCTTCATTGCACACACTTCAAAAGAGGGGGAAAAATTTGGGCTTTAATTATATATTTCTAGTAGACACATGCACCTTTATGTCCAAAAACATATGGGGGGTAAAAATGCCTCAAAATTGGACTTAGACACAAATAATTAGCAAAATCTACAGAGTGTTAAAACCGTACAACTTGATCAAGACCATACAGACGGTTTTGAACTTATAATACAATTTTCCCAGGATACTTTCTTCAAAAATGTCAACATTATCGATTTTCATCACTATTATAACATTTTCATATTCGTTTATTCTCATATTGATTCAGTTTGGCATAGATTCAAGGGGGCATGATGTGTTTCATTAGCTCTCTCTCCATGGTACTCGTTTCACTTCCGGTTTTGGACACATGGGGGGGGTGTCCTTTTTCCACTCGAGGTTTGAACATGTTATCGGTTCTACTCAGTTTATACTTAGTTGTATGGAACATGGGAAGAGTATGGGGAACTTATTTCTCTTTTCTACTGTGTGTCTTAAGTTACAAAATTGGGCTTATATTCGTATCTGCAATGGTATGGTCTATGGGGTTATGGAAGGTAGCAAGGTAGATAAGTTCTTTCGAGTAGAATTTTTATTCTCTTTACACTTAAGGGGAAGATATCAGAGTTGTTAAATGGATTTAATACATAGTCTTCCTCCTTAATAGGGGTGCTTCACTCCTCTTTTGGTTCTTCTCTTCAACATTCATGTGTTGGGTTGGTACACCTAACACATCAACCTCTCCTTAACACATGGGGACTGATCACCCCCAATTCTTCATCAAAGTTCAACAAAATTTAGAATCTCTAAAGCATATAAATGGGAGCACATTTCCTTCCGTAAAACAAATAAGTGTATTCCTTCCATGTTTTGCATCTCTTTTAGCATTTCTTGTTGCACATTTCTTTATATTACTTTCATTACATTTTGAGTTAAATTTTAGTTTCCTATCTTGGGCATTGACTACACTCTGTGTTGCAAGTTTCATTTTGGAGCATGCCAACACCAACACAACGAGATACTACAAAATAAAGTTATTACGAGAAAAGACAAAGTGTGTCTACACACTCAAGTATCTTTTCCTTTAAGCATGTCAGTAAACACCTAAATTTAACTATGCAATTTTAACACTAAAATTGCACTTCTTATCCTTTTTTCTTTTTAGCATGTATAGACATGTAATTTCATTTCATACTTAAAGGGGGAATGTAGACACTCAAATTTGGCAATCTATCCTTTGACATTGTTGATCTTGACATTGCACACTTGCATGTACAAATACACTCTCTTCACTCTTGCTTAGCACACCCTGATAGATTTTCAGTTGTTCTCTTATCTTTACACACCTCTATGTTATCATTTTATGAGGTTTAACAACATAAAACACATCTAAAAACATATATCCTTTGACCCATAAAGTCAAAATTATATTTTCTTGCTCGGTCCAAAAACATTAGTTTCGGTTGGGATGCTGATCTATATCCCGACTCCAACCGCATGCAGTGTTGGACCAACACAATGTGCAATCAAATTTTCTATTCCATCATCTTCATATGGACTAATATTCCCCCTTGGTCAACTTTTCATGCCATTTTAACCTTCAGAAGTATATATATAAACAAGTAATTCATACCTCATTTGTGAACCTAGCACTTTAAGAATTCCTCATGTAAATGCAAGCACGAAAGGCAATCTATATTAAGGAAACACCATCTATAAGTTTGAAGTCTCCTTCCAAGTTTAGGAGTCTCCATATTCTCTCTACAAGCAAGCAAAATGACCCTTCCCAAGTATTTGAGAAAGTGTGAAACTCAAGCTAAAGCATTGTCAAAACATGGTTGCCAAGTTCTGATTGCACTACAATAGATATAACATGCTAGGAGAATGAAATGTGGTTTGATCCCTCTTTAAAGTAGTGACGATGTCGGTGGTGCATTGGGGTTCTCACAACCCACCTAACTTTGTTTTACATGAACTCCTTGCACCACAAGGGTTTATGGTTTGAGCAGAGCTTACAGAGCCATTCCATGGGTGAGTGAAGAAGACTGACAAACAACGACACTCATTTTCAGGTAGGTGAAGCACTCATGAAGTTGCAGACCCAGATTCCCAATAGGTCCAAGACCGTATAGAAGTGTCGAGTACCATACGCAGACACTTTGGACATATCTATACAATTTTGACGAGTGCGGTTTCAGTTCCAGTTTCTATAATGAAGCGCTCCGGTTCTAGATCAACCTATTCCTACATTCATATCACCCAGATTTTCTTAGATCCATGTATAATCAACTACTTACACAACATTGTGCTTTGCCCAACATTAAGTGTAATTCTCCTTTGTGTTTTTGATAGTTTTAGGAAATAAGGGATAAAATACGCGAAACAATCCCACACATAATCACAATAGTAGAAACTAATATGTAGAAATTATTATAGATCTGAAATAAAAGTGCAGAATAAAAAGAACACAACACAAAGAGACAATATTTAACGTGGTTCACCCAATTTGGGCTACATCCACCAAGAATCACTTGCTCAGATTTTATTACAAGCCACCTCTTCTCTCAATACAATACCCAGATCTGTTTGGAGCTATGCTCAACAAACTCTACAATTCACACTTGAACTCACACACATCTGCAATGTTACATCAACCCTACCATATGCACAAAACCACATAAATAGGCAACTGCTTAAGAAATTTTACAATATTCAGGTACTAAAACCATGGGCCAAAACCGTCCCATAAACCTATGGGTCAAATATCCCACCCATATGAGAAGAACATGTTTCTCGATATATTGGTCACGTTTTTCGAGGCTAATTTTTTTTCTAGTGAGACAACTATGGTTCAAGTATATAGTCTTCAATACTTCCACACATGAAAACAAGCTCCACAACATAACGAGATAGTTGTCGGTCAAAAATCACTTTTAAAAGTGTTATTCGATTTGTGCAATTAATGTTGCAAGTTAATTAATTCAAAATATCCACCTATCGTAGTCTTTCATACTTTTTATGTATGTTTAATTTAAATGATTTAAAACTTAAAATGAATGAAATACGAATTCACAAAAAAAGTGAAATCGGGGATTATGAATAGTGTATGAATGATACATTGTGAATGTCATTGTACTCACACTTGTCTATTGATCTGAGTAATCCTATCGTTGTAAATATGATGTTAAATACTTTACATGTGACCTAAAACTCGACAAGAGTTCCATAGTAAGAGGGTAGTCTCGAGGTACCCTCGTATGCTTAGATCATATTTAGTCCAAATTAGGTGTTATTTAATTGTTTTATTGACATTGATTGCTTGAAACCACATTCTTAATCTTTACCTTTTTTTTAGTTTACGGGTCCTATGTTTGGACCATTCTTAATTCATGGCATTTTTATTTTTATCCCCCATTGTAATGGATGGTTTTATTCAACCCTTCCCAAAATTTCTTTTTTAGCCATTGGAAGTCGACATGCACAGAATCTCAACAAAGTTTGAATCAAGTTATATATAAATAGATAAGTGATTAGGTTTATTTTTATAATCAAACACATTCAATCACTTCTTATTTTCTAGGTAGCATTTTATTGTGGAACACTTTTGGCACACATGTTAGGCTATTTCTATTACTTAAAATCTTTAATCAAATTTAACGGGTTTAATAGATTAGTGGATCTCTCTAACAAAAATCCTCGAAATTTATTTTTCTTCAACATTATTGGTCAATCAAATTTAGCTCTTTGCAAAAATATAATAGTCACGACACAAAACTATGGCAAGAAAACTAAAAGAGTAGAAACATGAAAATATACCTAAAATATCAAATTTCAAGTGGTAATCATTTACCATGAGCGTTTGCACGATATTAGAAGCCTCTCAAAATTGTTTGAATGGAATTGATAGTTTGTCGATGTATTTATATAATCTCAATATAAATCATATAAATCTTTGATCACTTATAGTGCAAGAGACAATAGTTTCAAATATATATTTTCATGTCCAAAATTCAATGCCAAAATCTTTATATTTCTTATATTACCTTGCATATTTAATTAGACATTGTTAAAGGTGGTTCATTTTTTACAATATCCCTGCCATTTTGCTATTTTTATCAAATTCAATTTTTACAAAGAATGGAACTACTTTCATATCTTCTAATACCGATATTTGCTTGTTTACTTATCTCATACCTCATTGATTCAAAGTAAATCTATTTAAAAATAAATAAGAGTTTTTAAAATATTTGTTGAATAGATTTCCTTACCTTTATGTGAATCCGTCCCAAGTGTAAGCATATTCTTTTCCATTCAAAACTCTATATAAGGTTAACCTTTATGAACAAGGAGAATTTATTTTAAATAGTTTTTTTAAAATATTGTAAATAATAATGATTCGTATGTTTTAATAAAAATATTATAATTAAATAGTTAATAGTTAGATTGATTAAAATATGAGAATTAATTGTTGTGTCTAGTTTTTATATGTTTTGTTATCTGGTAGTTCTCTACATTTGTTGATGTAAGTCATCGTGTCATTCTCCTTATGTTTTTTTGGCATTTTTGTTATCATCATGATATTTTGTGGGACCGTGAATTGTCCGATCACCCCCTTACTTTGTAACTCTCCTATATTTTCATTAATATAATGTACAGTTCCAATAATAAATCAATTAAAAAAATATTTTTATATAATAAAATTTAAATAATTATAAACTCAATTAAAAACAAATTTATCAAATAAATATAACTTTTTAATTAACATTCTGGTGATATTAAATCTTCTTCAATTTAATCTTATAAATTATTTAATAAAAAATTATTACCAAATTTGTTCTAAATTTTATTACCTAAGCGAAATCATGTCGCTTCGCTTGTTGAATGCTACCAAAATTTAGTGGAGAGAGGAGTGTGTTTGAAGTACAAGTAAAGTGATTGAATAAGCTTTTCACTTTCCTCCATTCAAGTCAAATGAGGAAAGAAAACACAACGGACAAAAATCCATGTGCCATTTGATTGCATTCCACGACAAGAGAAATCTTGAGGAAAACAAAAGCTTAGAAATTTGTGGGCATGTCTTCTTCCCATCTTTTAATTTTCCAAAACAAAAGCTTAGAAATCAAAATTGCTATACAACCAAGAGACACAAAACTGAAGTTAAAAGTGACAAACTTTGCATTACAAAAGTAACTTTAAAAGTATTTGTAAGAATTGTAGGGAGTGTTAAAATATTTTTCATGGCTTAAATTTTTTAGTGGTGGCAACACAACTAAATTATAAAATAAAATTGTTTGGAAAAGAAAGCTTAGTCATAGTAAAATCAAACACAACTAAATTTTAAAATAAAATTGTTTGGAAAAGAAAGCTTAGTCATAGTAAAATCAAGGAGTTAGACTAACTCCATTGAAATTGAAATTGAAACTAAGAAACAAATAATTTTTATTTTTTTATAACAAAAAAATAAGTTTGTTATTGAGACACGGGTTTATAGAAAATTTTAAGTATAGAGAAATGTATTAAAATTTACCAAAGAGATCCATGAAATCCACTACTTTGAATTTGACAATTTTTTGGGTAATCCAGAGGAATTAGTAAATACCCAATGGCCTAGAGCTTTAAAGAGTGGAGCTCTAACACTAGGCAAACATCATTGATCAACCTCTAGAGCAACATGCAAATGCCCCTCCACATGTTGCGAGTAAACCAGAATGGAACCTACGATATGGACCACCTAAATAGGTGATCGAGGCAGAGTGAGCCCAACCCCAAAGGCTCGATAACTTATTTTTTATAAATAAGAAGTTAGAAGATGTAGGCATTGTTAGCAACATTTTCTCATGTGGTCTTCATACGCGCACCATAAACTTTTTAACAACGTTTATTTCTAGAATAAGAATATGAATTTTTCAGCTTCGCCAAAGAATGTGGAATATATTAATGTGTTTAATTAACCATACACTATTATATGTGATTAAGATACACTTATAATAATAATTGTAATTTAATATGTGAATAATTCACCCATTGGTGCACACTTATCCACATCTATTAATAGAGAAGATTACGAACCAAATTATTCACTATAGTGCCCCTCTTACTTGGCGCTTTTCCAAAACCAACAGAGAGCACCTTAGTTTGGTGTTTTGGTGTGGCCATACATATACAAGTTATTTGACCCATGATTGAATTCCAATGAGAATTGACACCGAAGTGAGCGATAATTAATAATAAGAGTAAAATAAAAATAAATAATACTCTTAAAATAAATTGAAATATTTTCATTTATATAATATAATGATTCTTTGTTTCTTTTGGAATGCGTGTCAATTGGTGGAAGTGGTATCAATGTATATGCATTGGTACTTAAATGGTTAAGGAGTTGGGTGTAATGAGATCCGCATTCCAAGTGATTTTTTGGGGTGTAAATGTTGGCAATGAAAACTTGTATGAATCATGTCCTTAATAAATGCTCCCGGTGAAAACTTATGTGAGTCATGTCCCTATTAAATGACAGTGGAGAAAACTTACTTGAGCTGTATTTTAATACAGTGGCAAAGTATATGTTTGGCGATGAAATTGTTTTGATATTTGATGGATTGGTAGATTGTTTCTATTTTGACCAAATTCAACCCTTGTAATCTAAGAGAATAAATAATGAAAAAGTAGGTAGATCGATTTTGAGATGTAGGTAGACTTTAATTTTGAGAGTGATATTTTCAGGATTTGAAGCACCGGAGACCCATTTAACCTTTGAATGTTGAATTAAAACCTAATATATCTATGATGGATCCTCTAACTCGCGCTAAAATGGGAAATTTTGAGACTATTTATGGAAATTTTGAGACCATTTATGGATGTCTAACAAAGCATTGAAGGTGTTTTTTGTCGATTTTTTTTTTTTTTTGATGAAATAGTTTATATTACTTTATAAAATATTACAGCGTATCCACAAAATATGGGTGGTAAAGGGCACACCCCACGAACAAACTAGTCTCTCAAATCTCTTTGCTGTGGCGGCCTAGTTTGTCAAAAAAATTCAAGCAAAGGCAAATGATAGGTTTTAGACCAGATCCCATCGCTTTTTCATGTTAAGATGGGAGCAAGTGAAGTTGTTTCACCAATACTAATGAAATGAGATAATTAGTCGATCAACTCACCTTTTCAACATACTTGCAACCTTGGAAGAAGTAAGAGCTTTTCCACATGGTAGCAACGTTTATTGAGGCATAATAGTAAGTATTTTGTTGAATGTTGTGTTTGTAGGTGTCGTGTTTGATATGTATGTAAAATGTGATAAAAAAGCCTTTTAGACTTTTAAATGCAAAAATGGGAGCTTTTAGTAGGTATAGACACAAAATCACGCACTTGGGTACATTTCTCGATCCTAATCACATACTACTATCGATCTTCCCAAAAAGACTTATCTTCCCACAAATTTACTAATGCGATATGTACTTCATTGATTATCTATCATTGCATGTGCCTTTGAAATATCTAGGGTTTTAGCAAAATTGTCCATTTTTGTTGAATTATTTTGTGAACCCATCGCTCGACTTCAACCTTGATTTTAGGGTTTTCCTCTTATGTTTGTTACATGTATTGGTCGCTTTGGGTCTTTTGAGCATATAGAGCTCCCTCCATCTACCTATAGGGTTTCTAAATTAATGGTGAATCGATAACCCCTTTGTTAACTCTCAAAATGTTCCTCTCGAAAACATCAAACATCCGATAGTGAACAATCTTATGATGAAGAAACCAATGTTAATTAAGAGCAACTTGAAAAGGTTACTAATATTTGACAATCTTTGCGTTATAATTTTACACATCTTCCGCATATTCTCCATGCTTTGATTGCTGCTAAAAACTCTCGAGATGTTGCTTATGCACCCCTTGTTGGTTCCTCCTCAGTTGTCATGGCCTCCACGCAACCCCTTCCTATTCCTACTACTACCTCTCCCATCATTCAACACAATACTTATAATGCACAACTTGTCTTTTCTTTAAACACTCTAGATTTAACTTCTTTATATTAGGATTTGCATATTAAAATTCATCAACTTCAAATAGCCACTTCTTGTGTATCTCCATCTCTTGAATCCACTCGCTTCTTCACACTCCTTTCACACTCACCATTTCAGCATATCCACTTCCACCAAATTTCCTCCCCTAAGTTGCCCACCTTCAAAGGCCATGGTGACCCTCAACAAGATCTCCGAGCATTTCATGTAGCATGTATAGATTTTTCGGATGATCATACTTTAATAAGCAAAGCTTTTTCCTTGCACTCTTCAAGATTATGTCATGCATTGGTTTTATGATCTACATGTCCATTCGGTAACATCATTTACACATTTAGTCGATGCTTTTCTCACATTTTTCAATCAATATCGGTTCTAAGATATCCTATGTGTAACTTATGCAAATCAAACAAGGATCTAATGAGTATCTAGCGGATTATGTTTTGCGATATAAGAACAACTTAGCTAAGATGTCTAATGCACTCGCAGACTCTGAACTTCAAGATCTATTTTTCCAAATTCTTTTATCTCCATTGTAAGAGAGTGTCATCTTTAAGACCTCTCCATCATTTGTTTAGCTAACTCATACTCTTAAGTTATAAAGCAAATTATTAAATATGGGAAAGCTTAAATATCATGACCAGGATTAATCTTCTACTCGGTTTCAAAGCAAATCTAATTTCAAGCCATCTACTAAACCTATCAAGCAAAGGATGTTGTCAACGTTGTCTCTACTCCTCGAAAAGCTTCGATGACAATCTCCAAAGCGTACATTCACAAAATTACCTTGTGCTCATCGGTTTGCATATTCTATTCAGCGCACTTGAGAGAAATCTTATTACGCTTCTTCCTCTATTTAATCTAGATCTATCTCACTCCAGGGGTGCAATTATAACAAAAAATTTAGATGCAACTATCATAAATGCGTTGGGAATTCTATTAATCGATGTTTCAATATCAAACGTCTTATTCAAGATCTCATCGACAATAATGTAATCAAGCTTCCAAAGCCTTTGACATCTATGTCAGTCAACTAAAATAAAAATCTTAAATCTTTAATAATCCTCTTCTTAAGCACAATAAGCAAGTTGATCCTTGGCTAATCATACATATCGTGCAGTGCCTCCTCCATTGGGGGCCTTTATTTTCTAGTTACGCATATTGAGGCATCTCTACCATTCATCACATTCTTTGATCATGATTTTCATGCTACGTTTTCTTCGATACATTACATATCCCTGCTTCTATCGGATCTTATGCTATCAACAACACTATGGTCAGCTCATCGTCCCCTCTTTATGTGTGTTCTATTGCACTCCTAGTTTCTATCAATTATCCACTCTCACAAATTTCATATCCAATTCCCAAATTATATGGTTATGTCAAGCTTCTAATCATATTTGGGCCTCTCACTATGCTTGTGCCATTCACTATGGCACCTTAAATCAAATGTTATGACTTTCTCTTAGGTCTTCCTTGGCTCCGTGCTACTCATGTTATCTTTTCTATGGCTCACTTGTGTCTTAAGTTCATTCATGATAAGCAAGTTGTCTATATCTAAGGTGTTCCATCATCCACTCCATTATCACAGCCTCCTCTTGAGGTTTCCATTGTGCTAGCTAGAGCATCTAGGTCCCTCGGACCTCTCAAATCTAAGGCAAACTCGCTTCTAGCTATCTTATTCGCACGTGACCTACATGGTCTCATTGGCCCACTATTCTATCTCATCGTTTAGGTCCACCACTCAGACAACTCCTCACACGGGTATACTTCACCTCCATGGTTTCCTTCACTACACATCACCTCCATGGCATCCTTCACATAGGTATATATCACCTTCGTGGTTTCCTTCACACAGTGCTCATCACCTCCTAGGTATCATTCACTGATACACCATTTATTTCATGCATCACTGATCTCAGAGCATGGTTACACACCTTTATCTATGCAAGCATTGGGTGGAGGACCCTTACCCTTCACCTTTGTCGGATAGAATACTCATATCATCCACTGGGGGCATCATGCTTACTCTCCCCCTTCTAAAGCATCATTGGGTGTCTCACATTTCTACTTTTCTACTCTGCGCTTCGCATCTAGTCTTTCACGCGTATCTTACACATCTCTATCTACTTGTATCATCATTACCCTATGATGCACTCTAGTTCCACGGTTCATACTCGACTACGAGAGGATATAAATATGAAATGAACCTCACCACATTCACACTCTTTATGCTTTATGCTTCATTAATCTATCTATCTAACGCACATGTTCAAACCATTTCGATGATGCACTCTTTTTCTACAATTCATTCTTGACTATTGAGGAGACATTTATAAATGAACCTCGTCTCATATTTCATCTACACACGCTCGAGGGGCACACTACCTCTATCAAATTCACATTGTATTCCATTCCATCTCACTCATTCAAAGATATTTTTGTATATCTTGGTTGCACATTGTTCTTATTTTCTTATAATCGCATGTTACACTTTGCTTACTATGTTAGATGAATATTTAGTATGTCATTATCTTTTCTATATATACACACATGTTCACTTAATCTCTAGTTGTGAATGCATAATTTATACAAATCTTTACACACAACATGAATGTTTGGCATTTTACCTCCTATGTAATGAAATTACTTGTATAATTGATTAAGAGCAACAATAGAACACAAAATAACACACTATTTCAGAATAATGATCTCAATATGCAATTAGAATAGCTTCGCCACTTCGAGGGACAACCTCCAAACCATATAATAAGACTCAAATGCTCAAATGATAATGAAATACTACCTATAATCCCCTATATATATTGTTCATATCTTTATGACCATCACCAAGGCCGACCTATTAAGCATGAGAAAGTATAAATGATATAATAAAATGATATGGTAAGCCACAAGTTGGCTACTCATATCCTAATACAAGCAATAGGTTAAGGGCGTAGCATGCCCTTCCCCTTCAAACCAACGTTGTCCCCAACATTGAATAATCTGGATGTTCTTTGAGAAAACCTTCATCCTCCCGGGTGGCATCTTCTATGCTCAGATTCTTCCACTCGATCGAGATATTCCTTAATGTCTCTAGTTCTCACCTCTTAAGTACGTGTTTTCGAGAATATTCTCGGCTCTAAAATGATTCTTCCTTCCTCGTCAAGTTCTTGTAACTCTGTCTGGGGTTCAAATTTCTGTCCAATAACCTTCTTCAGGCATGAAACATGGAATACTGGGTGTATGTGTGAAGATGGAGGAAACTCTAGTTTATAAGTAACACTACCAATTTTCTGTAGAACCTGATAAGGGCCATAATATTTAGGAGCAAGTTTGTTTTCCTTTTTCTGTTGCTTTCGGGACATCTGTTTGTAAGGCTGGAGATGTACAAAAATCCAATCACCAATTTCAAAATGTCTTTCACTACGGTGTTGATCTTCTTGTTGTTTCATCTGTTTTGTGCTAATGCTAAATTCTCCTTCAAACTAGCCAAAACATGTTGTTGATGTTGAATGTGTTCCTCAACATCTCTAACCTTAGTTTGCACCCTCAAGGAGGAAGTGATAGAAGGTGGATGGTAACCATATAATGCTAAAAATGGGGTCATTTGAGAAGAGGTATGAAAAGATGTGTTATACCACCATTTTGCCAGTGGTAGCCATTTAATCCACCTTTCTTGCTTATCTGATACAAAACAACGTAAATACCCCTCTAAGCATTTGTTGACCACTTATATTTGCCCATCAGTTTGAGGATGATAAGATGAACTGTGAGCTAGCTGAGTACCCAAACATGAAAATAATTCCGTCCAAAAATTACTTTTGAAAATAGGATCACGATCACTTAAAATTATCTTTGGGGTTCCATGTAGCCTTTGAGGCTGTCTCCGAAAAAAATAGCTAATCAGTATCTTGGCTGCGAATGGATGTGATAGGGCACAAAAATGGGCATATTTTGTTAGCCTATCCACAATCACGAAAATAACATTCTTACCCTTTGAACAAGGCAATCTGGTGATGAAATCCATGGAGACCTCCTCCCATCTCTCGGCTAGGAATTGGTAAGGGTTCAGAACATACGATGTCTTAATTGTTTCCCCTTTGTTCTGTTGGCACACTAAACACTCTGATACAAACTTTTGTACATCCCCTTGAGTCCTTCCCAAAAGAATTATCTTTTTATTCTACGATATGTCTTCAAAAACCCAGAGTGTCCTCCAACAGGTGAGGCATGTAGCTCTGCAAGAATCTTATGCTTCAACTCAGAATCTTTACTCAAGTATAACCTATCCTTGTACCATAGGGCATTACCTTTCCACTCAAATTTGTTAGATGTCATAGATCCTTGCTTGATATTATGTATTAGAGATTGTGTACCCTTATCTTGATTCAATTCCAATCTTGCTTCATCCACCCAATCACCATCAACATGGACATTCCACATAGTAAGGCATTTGTAGATGTATCCCTTCTAGACAACGCATCAACTACTACATTTTCTTTACCCTTTTTGTATATGATTTCAAAATCATAACCCAACATTTTTGTTACCCACTTTTGTTGTTCCTCAGATGATAACCTTTTCTCCAAAAAGTATTTGAGACTATCATGATCAGTTTTTACCTTGAAGTGTCTACCCATGAGATAGGGCCTCCATTGCTTGACCGCATGAAGAATAGCCATCATTTCTTTCTCATAGATAGGTTTGAGCAGATCTTTTCCTTTGAATTGGTGACTCTCAAATGCAATTTGTCTTCCTTCCTGCATTAGAATTGCTCCCAATCCTGATCCTGAAGCGTCACATTCAACAATGAAGGTTTTTGAGAAGTTGGGAGTAGCCAAAACTGGGGTGTTGCACATGGCTTCCTTCAGTTGCTCAAAGGATTTAATGGCTACGTTTGTCCAATGGAAGGCATCCTTCTTTAGCAATGTAGTGAGTGGGGTTGCTATTCTACCATATCCTCGCACAAATCTTTTGTAGTACCTTGTTAGTCCTAGGAACCCATGAAGATTTTTGATATTTTTGGGCCTTGGCCATTCCACCATAGCTTTGATCTTTTGAGGATCAACTTTGATGCCTTCATGGGATACAATATGACCCAAGTACTCTACCTCTTGTACACCAAAAGAACATTTGGATGGCTTTACATACAGAGTATGTTTCTTTAAAACTTCCAACACTTTATTTACATGTTGTAAATGTTCTTCCCATGTCTTACTGTAAATCAATATGTCATCAAAGAAAACTAATACAAATTTCCTTAAAAACGGCCTAAAAATAGTGTTCATCAAGCTTTGAAAGGTTGAGGCGCATTTGTAAGACCAAAAGGCATTACTAAAAACTCATAATGGCCCTCATGAGTCCTGAAAGCCATTTTATGAACATCTTACTCTTTTATCCTAATTTGATGGCACCCCAAACGAAGATCTAATTTTGTGAAATAAACAACACCATGCAATTCATCAAGTAAATCAACAATTCTTTGGAATAGGAAACTTATCTTTGATGGTGTACTTGTTGAGTTCTCGTAATCTGGACACATACTCCATGTTTCATCCTTCTTACGTACCATGACCCTTTGGTGAAGAATATGCACTCTGGCTATGCTTGATGATACCGCCTTCAACATTTCCTCCACCATTTTCTCGATCTCACTTTTCGGGAATATAGGTATATGTATGGTCTCGATGTTAGGTGTTTGGCTCCCTGGAATCAACTAAATGGCATGACCATGATCCCTAACTGGTGGTAGTCCCTTTGGAATTGCATCAAAAATAGATGAGTGTGCATCCACAATCTTCTGAAGATCGGGTGGCATTGAAGACTCGTATTTTGTACTTCTATGGAAAATAGCTTTGCTATAAAGCCATCCACTCCTTTCCGAGAACCTTTCGCATCTGATGAGAGCTAATAATATGTGGAGACTTAACTACCATCCCATTCAATTGTATTGTCCTTCCATATGAATGAAATCGCATGAACAATTCTTGGAAATTCATCTCTATAGTACCTAAGGTTGTGAGCCATTGGACACCCAAAACAATATCTGCCCCTCCCATAGAAATAGAAAACATAGGTGAGTCTAACATGTAGTATCCCATGGAAAGCTTGATACTATGGCACTTTCTTGTGCACTTGACTGTCCCACCATCTCGCAATCATAACTTGCATTTTCGAGAGTGGGTAAATAAAACAATTGAGGCGGGCAACTAACTTACTATTTATGAAGTTATGAGTACTCCCGAGTCAATCAACACCGTCACCTTCTATTTTTTGAGATAGCCAATAACCTTGAGTGTTTGAGGAGTACTAATACCTGACAATGCATGGCAAGAAATTGTAGGTTGGTGATCCTCTACTTCATCTTCTATTGGTTCCTCAGCCTCTCCTATAATTTCAGCTTCCTCATCATCCTCATTACCTCCGTCAATATAGAACAAATTATTCTCAACACATTTATGTCTCGGTCCATATTTTCTATCACAGTTAAAACATAATCCTTTTTCTCTCTTTTCTTCCATTTGTTGAGGAGTCAATCTAATTGGCCTAGCAAATGAAGGGGAAGAGATACTACGGTCTTTGGTGTTAATGAAAGGTGGCCTCCTACTACAAAGAAATTTTTCCTCTGCATGACGTGCCATGATAATAGAATCAGAAAGCTTGAGTGGATTAAACATACGTACCTCATGCTCGATGTGGTCCTTAAGACCCCCAAGAAACAGGTCATTCAGATTCTCTTCTGGAATATTCTCCACCCTTAAGGATAGGTTTTGGAATTGATGCACATAATATTTGACTAATCTGTTTGCCATAACTTTGCTAATTGACTAAAGTAGTTCTCTGAAACACTGGAACTATAGTGCAATTGTAACTCCTCGGTAAAAACTATCCAAGTGACACCTAGACCATTCTTCTGCTCTGAGCACATAACCATCGATACCAAACAAATTGGTCGGGTTCAAGATATAGGGATGCCAATGTCACCTTTTGTCCTGATGGTGTTTGATGTAACTCAAAGAAGTTCTCCATTTGATTTATCCAATTCAGGGATCCTTACCATCAAATTTGCGCATATCCACTTTCGACATCATGTTCCGTGGTTGTGAATAAGTTTGATTCTGATTGGACTGGAAAAGTGAGCCAATATGGTTAGTTTGTCCATGATTTTGAACTGAATGTCCTCCTTGGTTGATATGGGCTGGATTTGGGCCATATTGGTTACCCTTTACATGTTGCATGATATCATCCAACCGATGATTGATTTGGGCTATGTCTCCTTTAGAGGCCATCTCAGATTGTACATTTCATAGCTCATACTCAAGTTGGCTCATCTTATGATCAACTGAGGTAAACCCTAGTGTTGAGGAATCTGTATTTACCCCTTCTGACTCCATCTCTTCAATCACTACCCCATCTTTATCTGAGGTTTTACCCAGAGTAACCGGATTCTTTTTTGCTCTTGTGGAAGGCCCTGCCATGATGTCAAACCTTAGGGTTTAGGGTTTTGATGTAATTTTTGCTTAACAGGAAAAACCACAGAGAATATACTAACACTATTTTTTTGAGATATTTCTGAAAATGTAAAGAACTTGAAAAATTTCCACAATGTGCACCCTAGGGAGCGATTTTTTGAAAAACCCTAAATTTTTAATAACTTTTGCAAAATAAATCAAAAAAGTCTGAAATTTTCAGGGAACCTTACTTGAAATGTTTCACAACTCTGGTAAAAATATCTCCCACCAATTCGCTTTGGTTCGCAATATGTGGTGGAAACAAAAAAATTAGGGTTTTTGCCCTAATTTTGGCCCAGATCATGCACTCTGATACCACTTGTAATGAAATTACTTGTATAATTCAGATTAAGAGAAACAATAGAACACCAAATAACACAATATTTCAGAATAATGATCTCAATATGCAATTAGAATAGCTTCGCCACTTCGAGGGGGCAACCTCCAAACCATATAATAAGACTCAAATGCTCAAATGATAATGAAATACTACCTATAATCCCCTATATATACTATTCATATGCTATGACCATCACCAAGGCCAACCTATTAAGCATGAGAAAGTATAAAAGATATAATAAAATGATATGGTAAGCCATAAGTCGGCTACTCATATCCTAATACAAGCAATAGGTTAAGGGTGTAGGATCCTACTAGTCCCATCGAGGCTCCTCTGGGGGCATCTAATTTTGTGTATACTGTTGATGCGTAATCACAACACCCCTGATTGTTTGCAACTTGATAGATTGAAACTGTCAGTGTGATTGCATAACATGGAGCTTTTCCGAAAGTGTGAGACTTTGTAATAAGGAAATCTCTCTCTCGAATGAAGGCCGACTTCTTGTCCCTATCCTAGTGTCGACTACTCCAAAGTGCAGAGAGTTGCAGATCTAACCCTAATCTAACGATTTCCCAAAGAGATAAAGATCTAGAAAATGCATGAAAATAAAACCTACTATAAGGGAAGGAGATGCACCAAGAAGGAGTGTTGAACGACCTGCACAATAAACACATCATAACTAAAATCTTGCAATGAAAACATAACAATACACAATAACCTTGCATGCAATGAAAGATCAGGAAGATGCAATAAAACACAAAAGAGGGTTTGAAACATCCACAAATCTGATTTTATTTCTCTCAAAGTTGATACAATACATCACATTTATGGCCAAAGGCACATATTTTGCATTACAATGTCTAGGAGGGAGGTTTAGAATCTCCACAAAATCTCTTAAATGAAAGAAGAAGAAGGGAGGGGAATATATAAGGTGTCCAACCTTTTTGAAATGAGCCCCTCCTTACAATATATAAGAAGAATGAGAGAGAGGGAGAGAGAGGAATTCAAAATCTTGCTTCAACCACCAAAAATGCATTAAAATCACTTGCAACAATGATGGATGCCACTGCAAAACCCATGCCTCCATGTACTTTGCCTTGTTGGAGAAGAAAGGAAGCCCATACCTCATCATTTGGGTAGGTGAGAAATATGGAAACACCCTCTAAAATGGAGGATTGTATTTCTTCATTTTTAAATACTTATCCTTACTAAAAATAAGAAAACCTAGTTGTAGTTGTGTAGAGGACACTGAGAGCTTTCCAAAAAGTCTAATTTTGTGCAAATATGAGCTTAGTCAAAAGTTATGGCCATCTGAAGATGAGGGTGCCATACTATAATAAATGCGAGTGGTTGGCTCTATTTTTTTGAACTCCAAACTTGCATCGCAACCTCCGAAATCTAAAATTTCAGACTTTCAGAATTCGGGACTTTGGGCTTTTTAATTTCGGAGTTTGGGTTACTATGCATCACTCAAGAGTTCGTGAAACCTCCGAAACTCGGAAATCCCGAAGTTCGAAAATTAGACTTCGCATTTCGGACTTCAAGTTTTGATTTTTTTGCACTGGGACTTCAACGTTTTGAAATGCCAAAACCTCAAAATTTGAAATTTGGACTTCGGGTTTCGGACCTTTGCGTTTTGTGGTTTGGGGATTCAGGATTTCGGGAGTGCCTGGGTTTGTGGATTTCGGGGTTCGGGGTTTTCAAGATTTTTAGGATTTCGGGGTTTGGGTTTTGGGGTTAGATTATCTGCTTGGCACATAAAACCTCTGAAATCCCAAAAGTTCAAAGTCCAAATTTTAGACTTCGGGTTTTGGACTTTCGACTCCCTTTTTTGTATTCTTTTCCATCGAGATCACGAATTTCGCTTCATCTTAACTCCGAATGACCCCCACCTTCAAAGTCCAAATTTTAGACTTCGGAGCTTCTTCATTTCCCGAACTTCTCTACAATGTGCTCAGCCCTCTTCAACCTATTCGGCCAATCCCAAAGTGTGAGCTCCCATGGCTGATTCAATCCCTCATTTTTCTATGCAGAGTCATGTTTGCCCAATTTTTCCTGAGGGGTGAAATTGGATAACAATGACTTCGGGGTTTTCGAGGTTTCACAAACTCTTGAGTGATGAATAGTAACCCAAACTATGAAACCAAAAATCCTGAAGTCTCGAATCCCAAAAGTCTAAAATTTTGGATTTCGGAGGTTGCGATGCAAGTTCAAAGTCCGAAAAAACAGAGCCAACCACTTGTATTTATTATAGTATGGCACCCTCATCTTCAGATGGACATAAATTTTGACTGGAAGTTCAAATTTGCACAAAATTAGACCTTATGGAAAGATCTCAATGTCCTCTACACAACTACGACTGGTTTTCTTATTTTTAGTAAGGATAAGTATTTAAAAATGAAGAAATACTATCTGTCATTTTAGAGGGTGTTTCCAAATTTCTCACCTACCTAAATGATGAGGTATGGGCTTCTTTTCTTCTCCAACAAGGTAAATTACATGGAGGCATGGGTTTTGCAGTGGCATCCATCATTGTTATAGGTGGTTTTAATGCATTTTTTGGTGGTTGAAGCAAGATTTTGAATTCCTCTCTCTCTCTCTCCCTCTCTCTCATTCTTCATATATATTGTAAGGAGGGGCTCATTTCAAAAGGTTGGACACCTTGTATATTCCGTCCCTCTTCTTCTTCTTGTCTGTAAGATATTTTGTGGAGATTCCAAACCTCCCTACTAGACATTGTAATGCAAAATATGTGCCTTTGGCCATAAATGTGATGTATTGTATCAACTTTGAGAGTAATAAAATAAGATCTATGGATGTTTCAAACCCTCTTTTGTGTTTTATTGCATCTTCCTGATCTTTCATTACATGCAAGGTTATTGTGTATTGTTGTGTTTTCATTGCAATATTCTAGTTGTGATGTGTTTATTGTGCAGGTTGTTCAACACTCCTTCTTGGTGCATCACCTTCCCTTATAGTAGGTTTTATTTTCATGCATTTTCTTTATCTTTATCTCTTTGGGAAATCATTAGATTAGGGTTGGATCTGAAATTCTCTGCGCTTTGCAATAGTTAGCACTAGGATATGACAAGAAGTCAACCTTCATTCGGAGAGCTTTCTCGATTGCAAAGTCCCACACTTTGGGAAAAGATCCATGTTATGCAATCACACTGACAGTTTCAATCTATCGAGTTACAAACAATCAGAGGTGTTGTGATTACGCATCAACACATACTACATGTGATATTGTTTCATTTTGTACTACTTCTTATTCTTACTAGCACACTACTCTATATCAAACCATACATGCTTTGACATAATTTTTATCTTTCTAACATGCTAACGAGTGCTTCATGTGCAATTTTTTTCCTTACATGAACTATTTACCACTATGATTGACGTTACTCTTTTCTTGTTATTGTTCGCCATTGTCTTCTATTGAATGCCGTTGTTTTCAAGATTTCCCTATTTCTTGATTGTCCATTTCTTGTAAGCTTTTGGCCGCTTCGACCTTGATTGTCTTGTGACATTGTGAGTGATGTACCATGTTTAAAACCCTTTTTTTACGGTCTCTGATGTTTTCTTGCTTGCTAGATTACATATTGTCTTGATATGCATACTTGTCTTGATTACACTAACACATGTTTTCCGCCACTTTGTTTGTGTGTGCCTTGGTTGTTACCAAGCACATTCCCTCCCACTACTGGGTATCGATTCTGAGATCAACATTTAATCCTCTCCTTTGGACCGCATCCTCACAATAACATTGCGTGCACCCCAAATGAGGGGGCATACATTGGGTGATTCAATCACCCCATACAACAAATCAAAGCTATAACACAATACAATTCAACATAATACATAGTTTCAGAAATGGCCCAAATTCTAACTTGGGTCCTCAACACAACACAGACGCGATTGCCTAGATTCATACACTAGCGTCCTCAGGAGCTCCTGCCTTTTGTGGGTGCATATGACCAAGAAGTAGTTCTTGTCACTTTCTCGAGATCAATATAGTTGTCAAGCAATCTACACAACAATTTTTACAAAGATAGGCACATTCCTCTAATAATCGGATGCATTATATCTTTGTTTTCTTCTCTTTCTACTTGGATCAAACTGGATAAACTAAAACAAAGTAGGATCACACCATCCGAGGTGGTGTAGAAATTTAGGAAGCGATCGGGGATGGAGAATAACAATAGACCTTTCTACCCAATATTTCTTTGGCGTCATGACGTGAGATCGCCCAAAAAAACTCACATTTTATGTGAGACCCCCAAAAAAATCACTCTTGGCATAAGATTGCAAGAAAAACTCATTATTCTACAACATTTTAAGGAAATTTTCTATCCTTTTCACTCATCACAGATCAGATGCACATGTTCCTTTTACTACTTTTCATGTTTTTACACACTTTTCACATATTTGGATCAAATTTTTCATATAAAAATATTTGAATACTATTTTTATCTTCATTTTATAGGTCCCTCCTTATAAGAAGTAACACTCACATTAAAAACATGTCAGTGTGACAATGACAATAGGTACAACGTGACATAACACTTACGCTTCACCCCTAGGGTCACTTCCTCTTCTTTAGCTTCCACGATTCATTTTTATCACTCCACACTTTTTCTTGTCTCTTAGCACGCTCTCACTATTGATCTACATGGTTATCAGGTACACATCGGTTATCTACTTTATGTTATCAAGTATTCACTCAACAACATAAAGTGAGGGTAAATATCGACACAAAATCACGCACTTGGGTACATTTCTAGGTCCTAATCACATAATACTATTCATATGATTCCTAAGAGAGAAAACTAGTAATTAACATATACCTTTGGTTGTTTTCTTGTCCTTCTTGCTTTCTTTATGGTCTTGCTCACCCCACATTGATCTAACCTTTGTTGCTTTACCTTTCTTGGATCTAGACACCAATGCCTAGCTAGGATGGCGTTCGGCGACCTCATCCCCTCTAGGTGCCCCGACCTCTTTGTATCTTGCTCGCCCCTTTTGGGCCTCTTTTATCTTTTGGGCATATTGTTTTCTTAGTGGTCGGCCTTTTAGTTGTCAATTACAAAATTCAAACAAGGGAATCATATAAATACAAAGTTATGTGATCATAATAAAGGACCAAGCTCTAAGCATATACTATCACCACCTAAGGTTACATCCAAAGGCATTCTAAGAGCATTAAAGCATCCATCTAGCTTTCATTCAAGGGACAAGGGACTGCATTTTTCCGCATACACTTCATAGGAGGGGAAGTTCATTTTGGCATCCATACATCTACTTACATTGCTACATTTTAGCTATTGCTTGATATTAGGTACATCTTGCATAAGAGCTTCCTAGGGAATGATTCTACACACAAGCACACAAAACTACATGGAGTCTGAGATGTAGTGCACGCTTGGTTTTAAGTTCACTATGTCGGGTGACCATCGGGGTCATCTGAATCCTGTTTACATATTTCTTTGTAGGATTTGATGTGTTTTGGGGTTTTACAGGATATCATTTGTTTCGCGAGTTACATGTGAATTTTACGGTATAGTGTAACACACTTACAATAGAAAGCGAAGGTTAACGACATTGGTGCGATACAAGAAAATCCTAGTTTTGACCATTTTCGTAGTCACAGGTGATTAGAAGCAGACTCGGCACCCAAACGTCCTTGAACCATTCGAGGCACCCCCCCCAAACTATTCTAACTTGATTCTATAATTTTTTTAGTGTGGTTGCGATAAGTTCCTCCTCATGTTTAGTAGTTTTCCATTCAACATACTTCAAATTTTATTGCAAAATTTGATAAGTCTCTTATATTCTCTCTTGCACCTAGGGTTTCATTTTTATCCGACTTATTACTTAGGTCGATCTATACTTCATTCATTATCCATTACATGTGACTACGAAATATCTAGGGTTTTAGCAAAATTGTCCATTTTGTTAAATCGGTAGGTGGGCGCCAAATGTTTGACAAAATAACAAAACATGATATATTTTCATGAAATATCACACCTACCTATCCCCAATAGCCATTGAGATTACTTCACCAAATGCAATAGATAAATGCTCCATTAAACAATTCACCTTTGTTAACATATTGACAAAAGGGGGTTGTTAAAAAGGCCTTACAAATGTGTAAGTGAATGCATATGGCATGTATAAAGACAAAGCTGCGCAACCTTTTCTAGTGTCCTCTTAAACTAAGAAAAATGGGAGCTTAGGAGTAGTGTCTAGATAGTCAAACAAGTTTTTAAAGTATATATTTTTCAGAATGTAGAAGTGTACATAATGCACGTGAATTGGATGACAAAATGTTTCTTATGGTGGACTCATGGAATTGACATTCAAACCATCCCTAAAGCACCTCTCATACACCATCCCTTCATTTGCTTAGACAAATACCTCTCTTTCTCTCTTGCTAGCAATGTCATTATGCTTTCATTCCCTTTACATTTGAAATCATGTCATTACTTTAACATGTGTGAGTTATATAAGCGATTAATGATAGATTTTCATCTTTGTGAAAGTCTGTAATAAATGCTTATTGATTGATAAAAACCAAATTTGGAAAATGATCCCTCCAAATACGTAAACCACCTTGGAAACACACTTAACTTATACAAAATTTATATAGGCCTTTAGAATGAGAGTTTGTCCACACGAGTTGCATAAGATGAAACCTTAGCCACTTGAAAAAAATCATGTTAAAGTTATAAACTCGGTTTGGAATTGCCTTATCTTAATTACTCATGAGCTAAGAAACTTCCATATACCAACTCTAACATATTTATTTTCACATTAGATTACCATAGTTATTTTCTCTATAATTTCTTGGGAGGTACTTTTTTTGTACATGAGTTTTGTAGGCACTTTGGTTTACGGTGTGTAAGTGCAAACTTATAATTTTCAATAACTTCCTTTGAAATGGTACCTCCAAAATGGGTACCTCTTGTCATATTTTAGCCCCATTACTTTCCCAATATTCTCACCATATATGAGGATAGGTTCAAAGTGAAAAAATCCTTGTTTGGATAACCAATGCTCATTTTCTCAGGCCATTTTTTGGCCATTTCAACTACTTGAACTACAGTGTGAGTAAGTCGCGTTGATCCAATTTTTCATATTATGAAATCGATTTGGAATCAACCCATGTAAAAAGGCTTGCGGACAGAGAATTCATGTCCTACCCCTTCTCTCCCACATTGAGAAGTGCGAACCGTATTCAATTTCATGTCATCTCATTGGGAAGAGACATTTCTTCACCTGTTTCAAAGCCACTTTGTCCTACTATGTCCAAGAGTAAATTGCCAAACTTTCCTAATTCACTTCATAATGGTTCCTCTAAAATGAGCACCACTTATCAGATTTTACTTTTGTCTACTCCTTGATGTTCTCACCATGTACGAAAAGAGGTTAGAAATGAATGTTTCCTATTTCATATACTTTTTGGAGGTCATTCCTTGGTTATTTTAGCTAATTAGAACTCAAATTGTGAAGCCCTTTGACCCAATATTTGAACCTACTAGAAAAATAATGCTTGGTATGATGATATACTACGATGGAAAGTGTTTTTTTAGCACTAATCTATTCCTTTGAACTCTATTATAAATTTTAATTGTGTGAAGATCGTGAATTATCTCTCTTTATTTCTCCTCTCTTTAGAACATACAAATATAAAGGAAGTGAGAAATGGTGTGTGGAAATATAATCTCTTTCTCTTATAGAGTTTTTCTTGAAATGGTAAATGAAATCATGTGATATCATTGATAGATAGGGAAGTGAGATCCATGTCAATATTCGTGCTAACACATGTTATTGCAGTAGCAGGGGGTTACATCTGAAAATTCAAATGTTTGGTTTTATCCAAATATTGTAATCACCAGATTAGCTTTCTTAAAATTGTTTAAATTCTTTTGAAAGATAAATTGTAAAACTTGATTTAGGAATGTAATCAAAATGTAATTGGATGGACTTAATTTAAGGAAATTTTGGTTAATTATTAATGCACATTATAACAATAATTAACATATGAAAAGTTTATCTTGATTGAAATAAGTAGGTCATTTGAAACATCTAAGTAGAAATTTGTGATTTTGATCATCATTGAATGTGTGCTTGAACCCTATCTTCATATATTCTAAAACACTCGTTGAGATCACAACTTAGGAAACTACACAAATAACAAAAGTATGTTGGTTTTACCTCTCTAGTTCAACTTATTCCACACCTAGTCTTAAACATGAAATATACATCGAGTTAAGCACTATTGATAATAACTAAATGTTAAATGTATCTCATGAAACCCAAGGCTTGGGAGACATAACTTGTGACAAACCTATCTCTTGATGAGCATAATCCTTGACTTAATCTATGTAACAAATGTGTGTATATGTAGACACTCAAATTTGGTAATTCTATTCCTTGAAATTGCTAGTCTTGGCATTCCACTCTTTTCTCAAATAAGAGTACTTTATCCACTATCATCCAATACACCTCTAGGTATCTTGTCTAGCTTGTTTGATCATACACACTCATTTTTCAAAATTTTATGAGAATTGAAAGCATGAAACTAGTAATAAACTTCACTTGTTAGCTTCCAAACTTCACACTTGATTATCCCTCATAGGTCAAAAACGCACGGGGGGAGAACGTGTAACACCCCCAAATTTAATGTATTTTCCATCAGATTAATTGATGGATAATGATTTAATTAATTTATAAATGTTTATATAAATATATGTATGTATGTGTGTATGTATGTATGTATGTATGTATGTATGTATGCATGTATGTATGTATATGCGGAAACATATACCTATGCGTGTATATATAGGTATACATAAGCATGTATATATATATATATATATATATATATATATATATATATATATATATATATATATATATATATATATATCGTTTATGTTTTGAAGTATTGTATTAATGACCACTCTCGGTTTACATATATAAAGGCATTTGTATGGTTTTGGTTATAACTCCACCGATTTTTGCATTATTTGAGAATGTTTAGCATTGTTTAAAGTTATAAGGCATTGATTAAGTTTGAGGAGTATTGGGAATGATTTTAGACCACATTGCATTGGCATTGTTGACATGGAATACGAGTCTTAAACCACTAAGAAATTAAATGGTTTAAGGTTTAAATTATATGGAGATGGTCTTAGACCACATTCCATTGTTTATTGATTAATATTGAAAAATGATCATGGACCCCTTCCTTAACATTATTGGAAATGGATAATGGTCTTACACCATTTGGAAAGGTAATTTTTTAATTTTTATTAAAGTTGGTCATCGACCACGTGGCATATAAAGGTTTAGTGTTATGATATGATGTTTGGTTAAAAAAATGGTCACGTTCCATAAGGCAAATAATATGGTAAAGGTTATTATTCGGTGTTTGTTTGGTCATAGACCAAAGTGCATGCAAAGGGGTTTTGGGTTTATGTGATGACCACGATATGGCACTAACAATATTAAATTGGAGTAAATGTATACAATTCCTAGAGAAGGCGGTAGCTTGTGGAGGAAAACAAAACATGCGACTCTCCCTCCATTCATATTTTGGCATTATAGTTTGTTATGGTTTGAGCTCGCCGAGGTTTTGAAGGAGATAATTTTAGAAGTTTGTTTCTTGTCTGCATGCATGCATTAGGAAATCTATTTTTTTGGTGTATATTGTATTTAAAGTTTTGTCTGGAAATTATATGGAGTTTTTCTTGGCGTTCAAAGTTTCATATTGTAAGGAAGTTGGAAAGGAAAGAAAACATGAACCAGGACATGGGTTTTCTCTCATGTTCTAGTTGTTTTTAATATGAAATCGAGAATGCGTTATGAGTTTTCAATTTGGTTTTAAATTTAGTAATGAATGGAAATATTAGTTTAAAATTATTCTTTTGCTTGCTGGGTTTTAATGGAAATTTGGGCATGAAATTTTAATGAGTAATACAACTCGTTAAAGTTTGTTGATAGTCGTTTGACATTGAGATAAATGTTTGAGTTTCATTGTTTTAAAATATGAAGTTTCTCTTCATTTTTAATATGATTTTTTAAGAGGAAATAGGGAAAAGACTGAAAAATGTTGTGGGTTTGTTGGTAAATGTGAGAATGGTTTTGGCGTATTGGGTCTGTTGATTCTTGTTGAAATTTAGCAAGTTAATGACAATCACACATTGTTTATTTGAGATCTAAATAAATATACAAATTGGTTTAGCATTTAAATTATGGTTTGGTTTGGATTAATGGGTTTCTATGAATTTCACAAATTGGGTTAAATATTTTATTTTTGGTATGGTTGGAATAATGGGTATGATTATTATTGAAGTTCAATATAGCTGCATGAGAGTTTTTCATTTTTGTGAGTTTAGCTCATCTAGAGCTCATTGTTATTATGGTGTTCGAGGTAATGTGAGACTGGTTGTTATAAACCTCTATCGGTGTTGAAACTCTTCTTAAGTGATACTTTAAATATTTTGTTCTTGTTTGGTATGAAAACAGGAGGAAGAGGGAACTATTTGGGTTCAAAGGTATTTTTAAGATTTGGTGTTAAAAATCTAGGATTAAGATCTTAGGAGTATGAATGTATAAAACCCATTTTCTCTTCCTAATTCTTTCTTTGGAATGAACTCAAACTAGGTATCTATCAATAACTCCAAGCTATTTCATGTTGATATTTTTGTGAACCGATTAAAATGGAAGACTAATTCTAGCCCTATAGGGATTTTTTGAGTTAGATTGTTTCATTTATCTCATCCTACTTGAATTAGCGATTAATGAGCTTGACTATATGTGAATATCAGATTTCATTCATAACTTTGATGATAATTTTGTTCCTAAGTTATTTAAAATATGGACTGTTGAACACTCTCTCTTTCTCTCTTGATTGTTGGAAGGTGATGATAACCATTGACCAAAGGATACTATTAGAACATTAAAGTATTGATATTAAATTCATTGATGATCTATAATGATAACAATGATTATGAAAAATGATTGATTACTTAAATAGATGAAGGATGGTCAACTATTTGATATTGTATGAATTTCTTGTAATAATTGATGATGTTTCATGTCCTTTGTATTATTTACGAGAATAGTAACTATTTATTGAGGAGTTCAAGAAATACATTCATTGTCGATTTTTGGACGTTAAGTTAAATGATTCCTTTGTTTAGTTATTTACGTGAATGCATAATGAGCTAGTTAATGTTCATTCTTTATAATCAAACATTTATACTCAGTTGAAGGACACTTGTTGACATTACTCATGTAGAATATTTAAACGAAATTGATTAGTTGTAATACTATGTTGCTTTTACAAATTAAAAGTTATGTTATTCAGTAAATTTCTTGTATTGTTTGTAAACGTTCCTTACAATATGAAGTATCATTTCATTTGAGTAATGATATATATACTTTCTTAATGAACTAGGAAGTTTATTATTTATTAGATAAGTTAACCTTAACTTATTCTATGTTTCATTTAAAAACAATGAGAATATGAGTTATTTAACTCATGTCGGTTCTTTTAATCGGCACATATATACAATTTCTCTCCTACAATGTGTAGGAAGGAGTGATATTCATGAAGTGGTTGATTGGATTGTTTACACATGATTATGTCATGTATTATTTGTTTAAAATCCGATAAGGATTGTTGTATTTATTTGTTAAACGTGAATTTATTATCTTCACAAGTTGATTAATGGGCATTTGCCTAATGTACTATCATGATGAATTGTATATCATTATTTATGAAAATAAGGGGTTATCCTTATTAAGTTTCAATAAAATACCTTGTTGTTTTGTATCATATTTTGTTGGATATGAAAGTATTTATATATTGTTTTACAACAAAGTATAAATAAATTTGATTGATAATATGATATGCATTTATTACTAATTTTAATGATTACTATGAGATGAAAAATATGTTGAATGTCAAACATAGTAAAATAAGGAAAACTATATAATGAAAACAACGTAAAGTTATTGTACCTTATTAAATAAAATGGACTAATCATATTAATTGATATGCTTATGAGATTGAGGTCTAAACTTATTAAGTAATGAATGGATCAACTCAATGCAAGACATGGTTAAGTAAACCTATATTTAACAAAAACAATATTGTGATATTTTGATAAGAGGTACTCATGAAAATTAGTATCTCATTGAGTTACTACAATCCTCTATCGAAAAGATATCGTGTAACGATACGTAATAACCTATTGTTAAGATGAACTTATTTACTTATCTTCCATATATAACTAATAGTGTAAACGAACTTTAGGTACTATATCCCATCATTTCTTTCGATAGAATCCTACCCATGTCAACTTAGGATGGCTACGGGAAGGGTAGTGAGGGCATAATAATGAAAGTCATTATGTGGTCACTATCTTTCCCATATGGATCTTAAGATGATATTGATATGATCCTTTCAATTAGAAGGGTGAGTCATGGTTTCTACTTCTTCAAAATTGAAAATTAATTTCTTAAACAATGAAATGAGATCTAGATAATTGTGTAGAGATGGTTATGTGTGGTGACGAGAGACAAGTTTTGTTGACTTGTGTGTGGTCACGAAACTAAGCTTGCATTGCAATGCTTGAATCTTTGGCCAAAGTAGTGTAACTAGTTGATTACATTGTTTGTTCACCATTCCCCTAACTTGTTGTGTCGGATACCGGATGGAATGCAACTTGTATGTTTTCCAAGTAAACACTTAGGAGATGCACATAGTTCTCATGACCTACTAAAGGTTTAACCAAAAGTATACAAGTTATACACACTCGGTTAGAGTGAATTAAGGGGGATCAAAAAGATCTAATTGACCCTTACAGCTGCACATGGTTATCATTTGTTATCAGATGGATTGTAAACATTTAATTATGTTGGATTAATTAGCTACAAGATGAAAACCATTGAAGGCATTGATTATACTTTAGGGGTTTATTTTAAAAAAAGAAATCATTTAATTTCGATTAATTATAACATAGGTGTTATATTTTAGTATCGAGATCTTGGACTTAATGGGTTCATAACGCAAACATAACATCTTGTCCTTGTTTAACAAAATACAATGGTTATGACAAGAGAAACTAATGATGCTGATGGTACAATAGCCTAGAAATTAAATGAAATTCTAGCAGTCTTTTAGGACACCCGAAAGTGGATAGCTGCCCTGGAGTAGTAGATGATGGTTGAGGAAGAAGAGGAATAAATTGAGGTAGAGCAAATTGTTAGCCAGGAAGTAGAACAACATGTTAAGCCTAATCATGGAAATTGGATAGAAAATAAAAGAGCTCGCTTAATAGCTGAATTGTCAAGATATATCAAATGGACCAGCCCACCCAAGTTTGATGGAACATCTTTAGGCAATGGAGCTGAGAATTGGATGAGTGAAATGGAAAAGTATTTCAAGATATGAGAATTTTCATAAGAAACCAAGGCAATTTGGGGTGTGTTACAACTCTCCAATGAAGTGTCTTCGTGATGGGACAACCACAAGATGGAGTTGGGAGTTGATACTACTAAAATCACTTGGGAAAAATTTAAAGTTTACTTCCACCAACGTTAGTTTCCTCGGACTTTGACCAAAAAATTCTAAGTTTTAGAACCTAACACAAGGTAAACTGAGTGTGGTTGAATACGGGAACATTTCACCAAGTTACTGAAATATGTACCACAAGTATCAAAAAGATGAAAAATTTAGAATTTGTAAGTTTATCATGGGGCTGAACCCAAATATAGGAGGAGAAGTAGATGTGCATGGGCCATCTACTATGGAAGCAGTGTTCGAAAAATCCATTAGGAAAGAACAAAAGTTGTAAGAAATTTATACTCATAGAGAAGAAAAAGATAAGAAGAGTGTCATTTAATCTGCACCATTATCTCCTAGAAAAACATGGTGGAAAAAGGAAGGAAACAAACTGAAAACTGCCAAAAATAATACAATAGCTAAACCTGTTGTAAATACAAGGAGAAATGGGCAGAATAGTGTTGTAGCAAATGAAAATAAATTTGAAAAGAAATGACCTTTTAAGGTGTTTTAAATGTGGTGGTGACCACTATGCTAATAATTGTCCTTAAAATAATTAGGGAAAAAAAAAGACATGTTGCAGTGGCTAACCGCCAAGTTGAGAAACAAACTACTCCTATTGAAGTGTCAGGTAAGTTATATGGACTTCATGTTACTATTTTATTTGATACCGATGTAACCGAGTGCTTTATTTCTAGTAAGTTAGTAGTAAAACTATCTAAGAAAGTTGGATATATGAAAAATACATGGATCTTTAAATATGGGAATGATGTTGTTCATACGATAGACCAATGTCTGTTTGACGCAACATTTGATTTACCTAGTTTTTGTTGAACTTGACCTTTGTGTAGCTCCTTTAGGGTCCTATGACATCATTATATGTGTAAACTAGTTTTCCAAACACAAGGCAACATTAAATTGTTTTGAAAAATTAATAGAATTCTTAGATGACATGTAGAAAACAACTACCATTCAAGGCATAAAAATAGGTTACGAAGTTAGACAAATTTTTGCAATACATCTTAAGAAAGCTAAAAACAAAGGCTGCATGTTGTATGAAATAAAAATTTCTAATTTTAGTGAGGAAGGTAAGACTTCCTTGGAGTATTTTCTTTTATTAAAAGAATACAGGGATGTCTTTTCAGAGGAATTGCTTGAACTTCCTCTTAAACGTAAGTTTGACTTTACCATTAACATCAAACCAGAAACTGAATTGATATCAAAAGCACCATACAAAAAGACAACATAGTTACTGGAACTGAAAGCACACTTCACAATTTTTTTCTAAATGATCAATTCGATTTGAGTTTGTCTCCTTGGGGAGCACCAAACATTTTATTTAATAAGAAAGATGGAACGTTAAGACTATGCATTAATTATCACATGCTTAACAAGGAAACAATAAAGAATAGGTATCCTTTGTCGAGGATTGATGACCTTCAATCAGATGAGAGATGCATCTATTTATTCAAAGATCAATTTACAATCTGGTTATCATCAACTAAGGATAAATGATGAAGACATTCATAAGACAACATTCAAAACAAGATATGGGAATTATGAGTTTACAGTTTTACCTTTTGGACTCACTAATGCACCTACTACATTTATGAATCTTATGAATAATATTTTTCAGGAATACTTGGATAAATTTGTGCTAGTTTTCCTAGATGATATTATAATTTATTCTAATAACATAGAAGAACACAATGAACACTTGAGAATAGTTAGATGTGTTTAAAAAGAACATTGTATGGCAAAATTTTAAAGTGTTATTTTTATCAAAAATAAGTACAATACCTTGGGCACACCAAAAATAATTCCTGAGTGGCCAATACCTAAGAATGTACATGAAGTAAGAATTTTTATGGGGTTGGTTGGTTACTAAAAAAATCGTAAAAGATTTCTCAAGAGTGGGTAGACCAATAACTTCTTTACTGAGAAAAATTACATAGAGTTTGTGTGGGTGACAAGTGTGAAAATGTACTAAATTTTTTGAAGGAAAAACTTACAACAATACCTATTTTGAAGGTTCTAGATCCTAATGGAAGCTTCAAGTGGTAAATGATGCATCGGTGAAGGTTTGGGTGGAATATTCTTAAAAGGATTATGTAATTTTTATGAGAGTATAAAACTAAAGGTGTATAAGTAGAACTATGTTCACCATGACTTAGAACTTGCTACCATAGTTCATGCCTTACAAATTTGGAGGCATTACCTGCTAGGAAAACCATTTAAACAGAAACATACCATTTGGGGCTGAAATACATCTTTACACAACCAAACTTGAATGTGAGATAGCGTAGGTGGTTGGAGTTTTTGTCCCAATATGACTTTGAAATTATTTATATTAAAGGAAAAGAGAACCGTGTGGTTGATGCATTGAGTCGCATGAAGCATACTTCCGCTATTGTAACTCTCATAATACAATTTAAGGAAGAAGTAAAGAAACAACTGAAAATTGATATGTATTATCAACATGCGAAAACAACATTAGAAACAAATACGAATGATAAGAGATATAAAGGTTTTAAGTTTGATAACGAAGGAGTCTTGCGATATGAAAACATAGTGTATGTACCTTTAGAAAATTATCTTAGAACAAAAGTTAATGATGATCCATATTTCGGGCATCTCAAAAATGTAACTGTTGGTTGATGTAAAACAATAATACTTTGGGAAAGGAATGAAGAAAGATACGAAGAATTATGTTGTTCATTTTCTTAAATGTCAATGTGTTAAGGCAAAACTCATACATCTTGTTAGTCATGTTGTATCCTCATAGCATTCTACATTATAAATGACAAGTAATCAACATAGATTTTGTGTAAGGACTTCATTTTCCAAGAAAAAGCATGACATGATTTTAGTAGTGGTTGAAAAACTGACTAAAGTAGCTCACTTCATACTGGTAATCTAAAGGATGATTCCCTGTACTTGAAAAATGGTTTGTGCATGAAATATTTAGATTGCATAGAGTTCCATAACTAATTATTTTAGATAGGGATCCTAGGATGACCTCTCGGTTTTAGAAAACTTTAAACTTGGCTTTGAGAACAAAACGAACTTTAGTTTAGCCTACCATCCTGAAACAAATGGTCAAATAGAAAGAGTTAACCAAGTTATGGAGGATATACTCAAAATGTATTGCATGGATCAACAATATAAATAGGAGGAATATCTGTCATTGGTTGAACATAATAAAACTTACCCTTCTTCATTGAAAATGTCTCCGGTTGAAGTGGTGTATGGGAGAAAGTGTAGAACACCTATTAGATAGGATAATACGGATGACAAAGAGGTAGTAGGCATGTAAATGTTGCAAGAAATGAAAAAATAAGTAAAGCTCACTCATGAGCGGTTGAAAGAAGTATGCCGATAAGTAGAAAAGCTACGCTGATTTAAAAAGAGTTGATCAGAAAATTTGAGCAAGGAGACAAATTATTTTTTAGGGTAAAACCCAAAAATATTTCTATTATGTTTGGAAAGGATGCCAAATTGTCACCTAGATATGTGGGACCTTTCAAAATTATGGAAGTTATAAGTCTAGTGGCATACATATTAACATTACCTCCCACATTGTCTAGAATGCATGATGTTTTTCATATTTATTTACTTAAAAATATGTTTTAGATATAACACATGTTATAAATTGAAACTCATTATAGGTCCAGGACCCAAGAATCATCATGGTTGAACCAATCGAGTCTTTGAAAACTCACGAGTTACAAATTAGAAATCATGATATTGCACAATGCAATGTCCAATGGGACTAATATTCGAGGATAACACAACTTGGGAGAATTTGGATGAGATGAAAACTACATTTCCTTTTTTGTTTTAGTGATTAAAACAATTATTTGACTATTTATTATGGATTTATTATACATTACTTGATATTTATGATGACTACAATGGAATTTTTGCTATATTGTTGACTGTTTGAAAATATTTACTATTATGAGGTTGATTACAACCAACTTTTAAGAATTGTGATTGAATGAAATTCTGAATTTTTTTCTACTTTTTTTGTAAAGATGAATTATTTTCTTTTGACATTGATGTATGAATTACTTTCGATTGATATGTTTGATAACGTTTAAGTTTAAATCATCGAGACGATGATTCTTTAAGGGAGGAAGTATGTCACACCTCCAAATTTAATGTATTTTCCATCACAATGATTGATGGATAATGATTTATTTAAATTATAAATGTTAATTAATTATATAAGTTTGTGTGTGTGTGTGTGATGCGTGCACGTGCATGAAACATATACATATATATAGGTATACATAAGCATGTATATATATAGTTTATGTTTGAAAGTATTATATTAACGGTCGAATTTTGGTTTGCATACATAAAGGCATTTGTATGGTTTTAGTTGGAAATTCACTATTGTTGCATTATTTGAGAATGTTTGACATTGTTTAAAGTTATAAGGAATTGATTAAGTTTGAGGAGTATTGGGAATGGCCTTAGACCACACTACTTTGGCATTTTTGATATGGAATAAGGTCTTAAATCCATAAGCAATTCAATGTTTTAAGGTTTAAGTTATATGGAGATGGTCTTAGACCCGATTGCATTGTTTATTGATTAATATTGAATAATGGTCATTGACCTCTTCCTTAGCATTATTGAAAATGGACAATGGTCTTAGAGTGTTTGGAAAGGTAATTGTTTAATTTTTATTAAAGTTGATCATCAACCACATAACATATAAAGGTTTATTGTTATGATATGATGTTTGGTTAAAACAATGGTCATAGACCACAACACAAATAATAAGGTTAATGGTTATTGTTTAGTGTTTGTTTGACAAATGGGTTTTGGGTTTATATGATGGCCACAACGTGGCACTAAAAATCTTAAATTGAAGTAAATGTCTATGGTTCCTAAGGAACTAGTAGCTTGTGGAGGAATCTAAAACACGTAACACTTCTCTCCATTCACTTTTTTTTGCATCATGGTTTGTTATGGTTTGAGCTCTGCATGAGGTTTTGAAGAAGATAATTCTATAAGTTTGTTTCTTGTTTGTTGTAGTCTTTTATTTTACCAAACAGCACAAGGCACACTAACACATCAATTAGGCAAACACGAGCGCTCACCCGAAGCGCACAAGGTTACCAGGTCCCTCTTTTATGGTAGCTTTGTCAAGGAGTTAACATGAAAATACATATAATCCATAATCATAACAAACATATAAGGATAAACCATAAACAAATTTAGATCGAACCATATGCAAGAATGAACTAAGCAAGAATCAAGATTAGATCTACCCTATAAGATCCAGAAACAGATTTGTCAATAACCATTATCCAGCCACAGAGATCCATTGTATTAATCAACGTAAAACACGAGAAACCAAATACTACCAAAACAAAATAGTTCCCTCTTCCTCCCGTTTCTAGACCAAACAAGAACAAAATATTTAACGCGTCTTAGCTTAAGAAGAGTTTCAACAATGATAGAGGATTATAACAACCTGGACTCACAATTACCTTGAATAGCATAATAACAACGATCTCTTGATGAGCTAAACTCAAAAAAATGACAAGTTCACATGGAGTTGCATTAAACTTCAATAATAATCATACCCATTATTCCTACAAGACCAAAACTTAAATATTTAATCCGACTCGTGAAACTCATAGAAACCCATTACTTCAAACCAAATTAGAACTTAAATATTAAATCAGGTCATATATTTATTTAGATCTGAAATAAACAAGGCATTTTTGTCATTAACTAGCAAATTTTCAACAAGAATCAATAGACCTAAGACGCTAAAACCAGTCTCACATTTACCCAAAAAAACCCACAATTTTTTCAGTCTTTCCGCTATTTTCTGTAAAATTTTCATATTAAAAACGAGGAGAAACTCCATATTTTAAAACAACAAAACTCAAGCATTTACCTCAAGTGTCAAACAACTATCAAAGCAAACTCTAACGAGTTGTATTACCCATTAAAATTTCATGTTTATATTTCCATTAAAACCCAACGAGCAAAAGAATAATATCTAAGCGGTGTTTTCATTCATTTCCAAATTTAAAACCAAATTAAAAACCCATAACACATTCTCATATTTCATATTAAAAAAACTAGAATGGGAAAGTAAACCCATGCACTGGTTCGATTTTTCTTTCTTTTCCAACTTCCTTTCAATCGAAACTTTGAACACCCAGCAAAAAATCCCAGTAATTTCCAAACAAAATTTTAAATACAACATACACCATTAAAAATAGCTTTACTAATGTATGCACAGATGTTGGACCTTGAAAATGGCTAAGTGTTGGGGTGCACATGCGTAAGACTGCGGGGAAACACACGTAAGAGAGACTATGGCGAGCGCACGCATGGATGATGATATTGACGTGCAAGAGTACAAAAAGGGCACTCAAGGATTGCTTGTAGAAGGACCGAGGACTTAGTCAATTTTGAGCATGATGCTAAATATAGAGATGGCATAGGCAACACGTAAGAGAATATTCCATGCAGGAAGAGTCTATTTTTGGAGCATGGAACTAGCAGTTCAAACTAGAGTATGAAGACTTGGAGGCTACGCAAGGCTATTTTGGGACAAGTGGAAAGACAAGTGACATGTAATGTTTTGGGCTAATAATAGGATTGGAATTGAAGTTATCTATAGGATATTTATTATTAAGGCGAGATTGTATGCTCCCTTGTTAACTTTGTTAGCGGTGCATGGCTATTCTTAGCATGCAACCTATTTTGAGGATGCATAGGTGGTGAAGGGAAATTCCCCACCCCTATATATATATTGATTTACATGGATTTTATATCCCATTAATACTTGTAAGGTTATGTTGCTGGTTTATGGGCGTGCATGACCTATAGTGATAATCTTATGTTTTTTAAACTTTGATGTTAAAAATTGTGATTAAGATCTCGGGAGCATGAATGCATAAAACTCATTGTCTCTTCCTCATTCTTTCCTTGAATGATATCAAAATGGGTATATATCGAGAACTCCAAGTTATTTTGTGTTGAGATTTTCTTTGAACCGATTAAAATGGAAGAATAATTCCAACCCAATCGGGCTTTGTTGAATTAGATTGTTTCATTTAGCTCATCCTAACGACTCAATGATTAATGAGCTTGAATGAATGAGAATATTAGAGTTCATTCATAACTTTGATGATAATGTTGTTCCTAAGTTATTTAAAATATGGACTCTTGAACACTCTCTCTTTCTCTCTTGACTGTTGGAAGGTGATGATAACCATTGACCAAATGATACTATTAGAACATTCAAGTATTGATATTAAATTCATTGATGATCTATAATGATAGCAATGATTATGACAGATGATTGATTACTTAAATAGATGAAGTTTGGTCAACTATTTGATATTGTATGAATTTATTGTAATGCTTAATGATGTTACATGTCCTTTGTATTATTTATAGGAATAGTAAATATTTATTGAGGAATGAGAAATGCATTCATTGATTTTTAAGTTAAATGATGCCTTTGTTTAGTTATTTACAGGAATGGATAATGAGCTATTTAATGTGCATTCTTTAAAATCAAACAATAGTATAAAATCAATTTATACACACTCATTTTATCAAATGGACCTTACCTTGAATTTTCCTTAGCTCCTCTAGTAATATTTATCAAATCTCAAGAAAATTAAATATAAATTTCACTAATCAAGAGCATTCATCGGGATAAAATTCTATACAATTATAATGCACTCCAAACTAATTTAGGAGTAGACCAATCCACGTCAAAAATGTCTCTAAGTCAAATAAATCATTATTAGATATCTACATACCAAAAGAGCACTTAAGGGAGTTTTTACCATAGAAATAAATAAATAAATAAATAAAAATATATATATATACACAAGCATTTTACTTTGCCTTTGTATTGTAGAAATTTATTTATCACTCACATAGGGTACATATGAAATATATGTTTAGCTATCCTACTATTTGTGTTAAAGAATAAGGAAAATATAGGGGAGACAATCTAGATTTGTATTCGAGTCTTGCACGATCATTAAGAGAACTAAGTGGAGTTTGAGCCCCTATTTTGGAAAATGTAGTGCAACACTTGGCAAAAATCAACAAGGGTTTACCACTAAGGGAATTACAGCTCCACCACACACCATGTTTTGTTATCAATGTATATTTAAGTACTAGTACAAGAAAATAGGGTTTTGATCATTACAAGAGCATGTGCAAGGATTCGGAAGAAGTGAAAGTGAAAGAATCCATTAAAGATAAAGACAAAGTGACCCAAATCAAAATATAATTATAGGGAAGTATCAAACACTAGATCCAACTAGGATGGAAGTATTTCATTCTAGTGTTTATAAGGGTTTTAGAACCCAATTTCAAAGACAAAACACATTTAGTCTGTCATTACCTATTTGGCCTAATTATGGATCTAATTTACCTTGGGAAGCAATATAAAATGTAAGTGCACTAATCCTCCTTTATGTTACTGTATTTAAAATGTTTCTTAATTGAATTCCACTTCTTTATAGCATGTACAAATGTATTGTCACATATGAATCTTGGAGAATTTGTGCATTAAATATGATTGTGGAGTAGTTTCGATATATTCAATCCTAATTAAATTAAATAATCAAACATCTTTAATGTTGGATAAACATAGTGCATTAAATTTCCACATAAAAATAGACAAAAATACACTTCTCTAAAATGAGAAACATGACTAGTTTTATCCTTTTCAATCCCTTTCTGTTATCCCATTTTTGATTTTATTGATAAAATGGGATAACCAATCAAAATTTTCATGAAGAACTTGTTTATGACCCATTTTTCTTTCGAGGATTACTTTAAAAATGCCTTATTCACTTCTGAATCAGATTTGGGGTTTTTGTTATCTCATAACTCATTTAAATGGACTTATCCATTTAAACAAGCTGAGACGTTCAAACACCCGTCAAAGATCTACACCACCAAGCGGTTCAAATGCTCATGATGTGAAGGGACATGTGGCTGGATTTTGGTCCTCTTCATAGTTATTCGGGTTTTATGGACTTCAAGTCCTGGAATGACCCCACAGAGATAATTCTATCGGGTTTATGCAACAACCAAGCACCAAGTCGACACGATGAACTTCAAGGCTAAAAATTGCACGTGTGTCGACATTTTGGCACTCTTCAAGACATATACATTCCACAGGACCTCGAGTCCGTGGAATAAATCAATTTTTATAAAGCTTCAGTGCAGGTGGCACGACGGGTAAACAGTGGATACATGACACAAGCTCAAGGAAAAAAGAAAGCACACTGCAAAACACGAAGGTAAATCCTTCTTATTGGCTCATCATTTGCGGTGGTGGTCAAGGTGTGACACAATTTGACATCGTGAGGAGCGTGGAGATTTCTCATTGGTCTATCCTTTGCACTCACCAAGATTCTTATAGTTGAAGATTGACATTTCCGAGTAGCATGGAGATTTCCTATTGGCTCATGTTTCGTGATAGATAATAGGGGCTATCAACATTTGAAATTGTGAAGTAGCGTGGAGCTTCCTCATTAGCTTATACTTCAAACTGCTCGTCGAGAAGGGGTTATCGAGGACTGATATTGTGAGCATGTATGGAGCGTTCTTATTGGCTTGTACTTCACACCATGACAAGATTTTATAGCTGAAGACTGACATCAAAAGTATTCGTAGAGCATTCTTACTAGTTTGCACTTTGTGGTGGCAGTACAATTAAAAAGATAGTATGACATTATGAAGGTATGTCGCATTGTCTTATTGGATCACATTTCGTAACGGAACATAACTACATGCAATGGAAAGGGCGATACAAGAAAAGGAAAGTAGACATGTAAGCAAATCTCGATCCTGCGACCAACCGAGAGATAAACATGTGGTAAAGTCAAGGAAATTAGCACGTCGAAGAGGCAATCCATGAGCTAATCAAAGGTTTTCACATGTCACTCTCATTTTCATCTTAACATGTAAATATTCAAATGGCCATATCTTTCACTTGAAACTCCAAATCACACAAGATTGGTCTCGTTGGAAAGGTCTCCTCGAGATCTTTAATTTGACATCACTTGATTTAGAGATTTATGATTTTTATAGGTGGAAAATAGAAAAAAGTTTTTCCATTAATACACAAATAGTCGGTTGACCCTCACACTAACCATAGTGTGCCACGTGTCATTCGCATGTTGGTTTGCACTAAAATCTTCAAATCAAAATAGCTTCTATTGTAGAGATCATATCCTTGCACTTTTGGTCTTGTTGGAAAGTTACTGATATGGGCCATACTTTGGACGATTCAAAATTAGATTTGGGAAGAGTTTGATGGGTGGAAAACATGTAAACTTCAATTGGGTTGTTAATGTGAAGATCTAGTTAGCTCCACTACCTGATTTGATTTGATTTAGTCTCCTTCATTCTTCTACAAGAAAAAAAAACATGGGGAGGTGCATTTAATAGCTTGGAATCCATCGTGTAGGGAAAGACAAATATTTCCATTAATGACAAGATCAAATCCGATATTTTTCCGTCTCTTTCTCCTCCCCTTCTCTATAAATGTAATATGTTGTGGCATTTCAAAGGGTTGGAGATTATTTGTATGAAATAGATCTTGAAATTGAAAAGAGAGAAAAACTGTGTGTTTTCCTTTTTTCTATTGAAGAATATAAAAGATACCTATTACAAACTAGCTGTGTGTTGTGGAGATATCTTTTTCATTTGATGTGTTGTTCTTATGTTCAATGCACTAAATGGTTCTTTGCTTTAAGATCTAGTTTATTGAATCTACAACTAGTTATTACTATTTGATCGCATGTGATTAGCTGTTGATTTGCATTTTATTAAGAGAAAACACGTTCTCGTCTGTTGTCTTCTTATTCTTCTAAAGCTACTACTATCTTTCTTCTTCTTCTCTCTTTACACGCCTTCCTTTTGATAAAAAAATCTACTGAGATGATATCTCAACCCCGAATGGTTAAACTAGTGTAGATATTATGAATAGTATTTGGTGTGCATTATATTAGTAATAAACATGTCGCACCCCCTTTATTTTAGGAGAGACTTTGTCCCACATGTTGTGGTTGAACCTCATATTTTGTCTTTGACAAAATATCCAGCCAACATTTTTTGGCGACTCCATTGGGGAATACAGACAAGTAAGACTAATCATGTTATATTATTAGTGACTCTGTATTTGTTTTGTTATATTATTTCTTTCCAAATTCAAGTTGGAAAGAAGGGAATATAGTCAAGAATAATTCTCTAAAAACAAATTTTGTGGCTACAAATCAACCACAAGATCTGGTTCCTTGGGGCTTGATTATTGGCCCTCTTTCATTGGTTCAACCGCTACATGAATTGCCATGTGGATCATGCAAGAAATTTCCAAAATTCAATGGCGATGGGAAGAAACACCCGGATGAACATATAGCTAAATTATGTAGCTTGTGGAGTTTTGGGAGTGGCTCATGAAGATGTGTTTGTTTGGTTGTTCATTGAGACACTCTAGAAACCTTTACGGAATAGGTTTATCATCTTTCATCTGCATGTATTACCAAGCCCGGGATACTTATGAGAACATGGTTTAAATCCATATTCAAACCTGCAGATGATTCACATGCCTTGCTAGCACAACTCACCCATATGAAGAAAGAGCCACATGAGCCTATGCATGATTTCGTGGCCAAGTTCAATAACTCGATCTATAAAATCCCAACACTTATAGTTCTTACTCCCGAAAATCAAAAGTGATTCTTCGTCAACGAAAAACTTCTTGAATTAATTTTTTTGCTAAGAAGATCTAACATTCCTAACTTGGATGCTGCACAGTCAACTACCATGGAAATTGAAGATGATCTTATCATGGTTGGTAAGATCAAAAGAGACTCTTCCAAGGCTAAGAATTTGAATACCTCTCAAGGTACCACTAATCCTATGATCCAGGATGATGGCTAATGATTTAATAAATTTGAAGAAACAAATGTCCCAAGCAGACATCAACCGCTCCTTATAGGGATATCCCTAGGAGGAACTACAATAATAACAATGGTGCTCCTATGAGAGATAGGAATCATTTTCCGGCCACACAACCTAGATTGGCCATTGAAGCTCTTATTGTTAATGCAGTTGTTAAGGTGATCAAAGAAGAAGAAGAAGTAAACGATGAGGCTAATGATGACTTTAAAGCTTTTGGTTACATTGACGAGTCATATGATAAGTCAGTTGGATACTCAAACTTTGGGTATCTAAAATATGAAGAAGATGATTGTGAGGTTAGTGGTCAATATTTTGTTGTTTTCACTCAATCCCAGAATTCAAGGAAAGAAGTGGAGAAACCTAAAGTGAAAGAATATCTTACGGTTATTGCCAAAGGGGGAAATCCTTTTCCTATTCAACCAAAGGAGAAAAATACTACCAAGAAATTTGTCATTGTTTCTAATCCTCCTCCTTCTCCTATTCCCAAGATTAGTCCTCCTAATGCACAGGTCAACCTTTCACCTCCTCCACCATCTAAACCTTTACAAATTCAGCCAAGGGCTAAAGCTTTCCCCATTTTACAAAACCACATTTGCATGTATTAAACCTTTGGAAGAATCAGTTGAAGATTATGAAGTACTGAAGATTAGCCAACAAACTAAGGGCCCAATTTCTTGGTTTCCTGAGGACCCATTCCTCACTAAACAAGATCTTGAATCTTTCATGGTAGCAATGATTAACCTTCACTCTTCTAGATAACAAGATGCACATGCGGGCTTAGAGGGATAGGTTAAAAAGAAGCCAAATAGAGAAAATAAAATTTAAAGCTTCAAGGATTGGATCCATGAGTTTGAATCCAGAATGGTTCATCACCAAGAACCTAATAGTCAACCTTTTCCGAGTCCTTAAAAATCAACTAAGGTGAGTCCTATTTATGAAAATCATGATATACTTGTTGAAGAATGGACTAACTCTAAGAGCATAATGGATGAATAAGTGACCCAACCCATTACAAAAATTCCTCCTATTTTAATTGAAAAATATGAGCTTAAGGAGGATGAAATTAAAGGACTGAAAGTAGAGGAAGAGAAGCTTCCAAGTGAGAAAGATGTTCCATTTGAATGTAGTGATCCACCAAGAATATCTCTAGATGTTGCAACTAGACATGAAGAGCACAAGGAAGTTGAGATCTAATGGGAGTGTCCCACAAATTTTGATCATGAAGAGGTTGATTTATTATCAGACATGGAAGATTACATTGGTGAAGAAGAACCCATTGAACCCATTGCTTGTGTGTTTTCACCATCTATCTTTCAATAAAAAGAGCCACTTGTTGTAGAACACTCCCACAAATCAGTCATGGAGGAAATTGTCAAATAAGAGCTTGTTGCCCAATCGGTTTGCATGAGGATAATGAAAGGGAGTTTGATATTTTAGACTTTATGCTCGGAAGGAGGAGAGCCATGATGAATCAATTACAAAATCAGAATTCATCATGAAGAAGGCAGAGTCTTTTGTAAAATTGTATGTGGAAGCAGAACAACGATTAAATCAGCTTGCAAGCAAATTAATTCATGGAAAGGAAAGTCTGCATGATGCCCCCATTCATGGGGTTGAGCTTCAAAGAGATGGGAAAATCACAAGGATCACACCTTGCCCAATAAGATATCTATCTATTTTTAGAGCCACTTGAGGATTTTCTGTTTGGTCATGCTTATTTCAAAGCACAACGAAGAACTTGATTGCACCAAAGGTAAACAACAATGCCTCCCATATCCAAATGCGAGAACAACTAAAGGACGTATTTGTTTTATTTGATTTTTATACTTTGGTAAGAAGGGTGGAGAACCATCTTCAAAATAGTTTTTCACTCTTGTTAAAGACCATGTTCACTGCAAAATCAATTACATGGTCTAAGTTTGTGAGGAAAGGCAGTTATTTCTCCCTACTGTTGCAGGATTTGTTTGAGCTTCCTTTGCCTCTAGTTAGAGTAGGGTAGGTAGGTTTGTTTTTAGTAGAAGAAGTGCTTGTGCACAATCTATATGCTTTATTTGAACCATGTATGATTTTACATGTTTGTATATAGTTTTTGCGAGATCTATTGCTACACACAGTTCATTTAAGGTTAAATCAGATAGTTAGGGTAGTTTTTAAGTGTTGGACCACAATTTTTGTTAGACCAAAACCCATAGGTATTAATCTCCACTACAATCACTAGAGTTAGGATCTACGAGAGGCTATTAGTCCATGTCACAAAACTCGTGGGGAGCGCTGCACACACATGCAAATAATCTCCCCCTCAGTGGTACCCGAGTGAGTTTTGAACTCGAGACTTGTCGCTCTAATACCATTTTTTGGACCATGATTTTTGTTAGACCAAAAACCATATGTATTAATCTCTGCTACAATCACCAAAGTTAGGATCTATGAGAGGCGGTTAATCTATGTCACGAAACTCACAAGGAACGCTGCACACACATGCCAACACTAAGCTTTATTTAGAGCTCTACAAATCAATTTCAGCCTAACTATCATAAAACATTTCTAATTTGATGTTATGTTCACAATAGATTCAGAGGACAAATTTTTAAAGGAACATATCAGTTTCTTCAAGGTTATACTCAACTTCGTATCCCATTGGGTTAACACTTTAGAGATATGGGATTCATCTTTCTTCAAAAATTCAAAGAAAGTCCCCATCGAAGCCAATTGCTATCCCATTTTTTATTTTATGCACTTTAGACATTATTTAGCCTGGTCTTATACTACTATTTAGAAGGTTCTCAAGTGAATAAAGTACTAATTAATCCCACCTTTTGGCCATATTTATTTTATATTTTATTTCGTCATTCCCACATATTTTCTAGCACTTATCCATCTATTTCACAATATCCCAACATTCTAGCCCAAAATCAGGGTGCCCCCAGCCTGTCTTGGGCTACCCCACTGGCACCCAGGTCCCACCATGGGCGCCCGATCTTCTGCTTCTTTTTGGGGCCTTTCTAGTCATTTTTCATCTTTATCCTTTTCTTAGTCGGCCTTGTCGGGATTAATTATGAAATTAAGCTTGAGAGCCTTATAAATATAAAGTTATAAGACCATAATGAGGGTCCTAGCATCACATACTACTATCACTCCATTTAGAGTTGCATCCATTGCATCACTTGCATCCACATAGTGCCATGCATCAAGGCTAGGAGATCTGCATCACACACACTGCATAGGGGGAGGGATTCTATTCTATTCTATTCCATGCACACATAATATTTATATTTTTCTATATTTATTATTGCTTGTTACTTCACAAAGTGTGACTAGCACGAGAGCACCTAGGGCACAACATTCAAACACTCACCAGAACTACATCCGGGTCCGAAATGTAGTGCAACGCTAAGTAATAAGACCACTAGTTTGGCGGTGAGGTCAGTCTAACCCATTCATTTGCATCTTTTATTTTTCCTAGGGTTTGATACTTCTTTTTGTTTTGCAGGTCATTGGACAACTCATCCGGTGAATCGGTTGCAACAGAGACAAGCAGAGTTTCAGATCAAATTACGACCATACAAAACTTGGATCCAAAGATTTTACAAAGATTAGGGTGCTAATATGTAGACCAGCGTGCCCTAGTACCTTTCCGAGGCACCCCAGTCGATTCGGATCTTCCAGATCTTGTCTTTGAGGTTCTTAAGTGATCATCTGCACTTCCAGATTTTATTTTCAGATCTGCGACAACATGCGACAGTCTCTTCGAATCAGCTAAGTCATTCTTCTACTTCCTTTGGCATAGTTAGGGTTTTATTTCATTTAATATAATTATTTTAGAATCATTTCATATTATTTATTGCATTTATACAATGTTTTAGTCCTCTTAATTAGATTAACTAGGGTTACTATTTCCTAGCATATAGTTTTATTTTAGTTAATCATTTTGGTGAACCAACGTCTCTTTATAGCACCTTCTAGGGTTTTACATTTGCACCTCCCATCATGGGTAAATGTCATAGAAAGTCTTCTTCCTTTCAAGTCTTCAACTACTCTACAATTTGTGACCATGGCCATGCTTTCGTCAACACTCCTACTGCTACTTCTGGTTATAGCCCTTGTCCTTCTTTCATTCAACTTCCATCTTCTGGAATGGATCCTTGTGCCATTGAAGATGTTGTTACCGCTTATTTATGCACCATTAATCATGTAGCCCTAGCTCAACTTGTAGCAGAAGTCCAGGCTCTCCCTCTTGAGGACATAAATGACTCTAGCACTATAGTACCTCTCCCACACCTCCTTCTTCTCCACCCATGATTGGTTCTCAACCTCGACCAACTCCCCATGACCTAGTTCCTACCATCTGCATGGTTGATATGGTCCCTTCTACTTCACCACTTACTCATGTTATTACCAACACTCTGATACCGTCTACCATGCCTACTCTACAATACTCGGTTGCTTTTCCTATTCCTCCCATGTCCCCTTTTCTCTATGAGATGCCATTTGCGGCCACTATTCGTATGCTTAGCATAGTCTCTTCCCCACCATATGTTACTACTACCACTATTGTGCCATACCAAGGACCTTTACCATCTATGGATCTCATCCCATCCTCTTCGCCATCATCCTCCTCCTTAGTATGCCCACCATTCACTTGCACTCTCTTCATCAATAATTCTTATTGGGAACACATACCACTAAACACATCATGTACACCCACCGTATGTTCCCATGATGGTCTCCTTTGACTTGGGTTTGACTTGATGACCTTCATGCTCCTTTATGCGATCCACATTTGTATCATGGTTCTGTCATTCTCATGGCCACCTATTGCATGTTTTCCACCTAGTTTTCCACCTTGCACGTTGTCCTACTACTTCTCCACTTACACTTGGCCAGTCTTGGTTAGATTATATTAGAGGCACACTTGATCCTGATCATGTTGATATCACATTCCCCATGCCTTTTGCATCAGCTCACATTTGTAGTAGTTATTTTCTTTGCTATACACCGAACTTCACTATTTGGTATGCTCAAGGATGTCCATTACCTCCCTTTATGGATGAACAATACGCCATGGTCATGTACATCTTACACATTCATGGTTACTTAGATGACCAACCACACACCCTTCCTTACCAAGTTTCCTATGTTGTCCAATATGATTTTGATACTTATATTGATGATCCTTTCGAAGATCTTGATCCTCCATCTCCTTTTTGTGTTAACACCGATCCACCATTGTCTCCAGTAGGCTCTATATCTACCACCATTTTTTTGATTCTCACCCTTGTGATCCTCCATCTAATACACACCTATTGGAGGTTATATAAGCACTACAAGTTCAGTTTCAGTCCATGGAAGCCACAATTGCATCTCTCCATGCTGAGATAGGGAAACTTAAGGATTCCTCTACCTCACATGCTCCTACTACTCCTATAGCTCCTATGCCATCCACGTCCCCTACCAATCCCCTCATTGATCCACCGACTATACCATTACCTCCACCTCTTATATTTCCATCCAATGCTACGCCACAAGATGTTCTTGGCCACCTTCTTCATCAACAACTCCTTTCTCTACCATCTAATCATCGCTACCCTCCTTCTCAACTAATACAATATCATGATCAACCATTTTCCGCTATCATCGGATTTGAGGGCATCATACCAACTCATGTCACGCTTTGAGCCATATTATTCATGATCTCCAATAGCTAGGCCTCATCTCATTTTCTCCACCACCACCTTCTATTCCCGTTCCACCCGTCTAGCTTGTTTGGCTCATAGCACTACCCAGGACCCATCTTGATGAGCCCCTCTCTCCTTAGTCATTAACCATCTTAGTCTTTTCCTTCGCTCATCCTTTTCCTACACGTAGTTTTCATTCACAGGAACCAATTTTATCTACTATATCCCCCTAGTAGATCATGGTCCTACGCTTTCATCATACCAAGCACCGGTCAAGCGTACCTTCATCCTTTGACCTCATCGGGTGATTTCTATCTCGGGATTTGCTTGGGGGCATCGCCATCACCCAATCCCTCTTCTTCATATTATCATAGATGCACCTATACTCTTTACATTCTTCTTCGCATATATGTATACTTTTTACGCATTCTCGCACCCTCGTTACCCGATGATGCACTCTTGTGCTTCAGTTCACACTTTGGATTTATTGAGGGATTACCATTACATTAAACCCCACACACTGCACTATAGGTCCTACACATTTACATTCTATCATCATTTCTATACATAGCCTACATCTTACATTATCTTATACATCCCTCATCTATTAGTCATTTATACATCATTTATCTTATACATACTACACTAGTCGTCATCTCATTTGCGTCTAGTTTGTGCATCCCATTCTTACGCTAGGTCACATTATATATGGGTCTATCTTTACATATCATCACTGCATATTCTATCTACACCTACCACCGCATCTCACATCATTTCCACAACTTACATTTCCTACAGTACATAATCCCCATAACACATTTCATACATCCTATATATTCTACACGCTACACTAGATTCCATTACACATGGATCTAGTTCTACTTCTCATTATTGCATATTCCATTTCTATATACATTACATATCCTATATACATTACACATCCTATATTGCATTTCCCACACTACACATTTACATCACATATTCATCACTTGGTCGTTTATACTACTTCTACACGCTGCACTCACCACCCTATGACGCACTTTAGTTCCTCGGTCCATACTCGATTGCTAAGGGTTTACCAATCAAATGGACCTTACATTCATCATGCAACATCCTTCCCATCCACTAGTTCCGTGTTAGTGATATACACCTTAGGTTAAATTATCACCCATTTTCTCATCTTACAATTGTATACGCTTTAGGCTAAATCACCACCCCCATTATCATCTTATAGTAGCATACACCCTAGGGTACATCACTACTCCCTTCACATCCATCTTATAGTGACACACGCTTTAGGATACATCATCATCCATCTTCATCCTTTTCATTCTATAGTGATATATGCTTAGGGCTAAATCATCACTCTTCCATTCAACAAATCGTGGTATACGCTTAGGCTATAAGGTCCACGCATGTCTCTACATATGTTGCATCCCCATACACTCATCCTATAGTGATATATGCTTAGGGATAAATCATCACTCTTCCATTCAACAAGCCATAATATACGCTTCGACTATAGGGTTCACACACATCTCTCCACATGTCATATTTTATCTCCATCACATATACACACTCATCACATCACGTTAGATACAACAAACACTACTCGACCACTTCCCGATGACACACACTCATTTACGGTTCATTCTTGAATGCTAGGGGAAAACAAAATGAACCTCACTGCATACACTTCCATACACTTGAGGGGCATGTTGCTCCTATCATTCCATCTTGCATTCCATTCCATCCATCCACAACATATTGCATTGTCTTGGGGGCATTTACTTTTGCATACTAGTGTTTTGCATGCTCACTTTATTACACATGTTAGACTACTTTCTTATATGTCATTATCATACACACATGTGCGTTCACGCCTTTGTCTAGTGTGATCGCAGATACATGAATCTACACGCAGCATGGATGCTCACCTTCTACCCTTCCTATGTCGAGTCACTGGGGGCATCCACATTCATATTATCCAGGTGTTATTGTTTCATTTTGTACTTATCATCTTATACTACTTTCTTATAGACGCTTTGATATATTGGTTATCTCTCTAACATGCTAACGGGTGTTCCATATGCAGCACTAGTTTTGCAGGATTACATGTTTACATGGCTACTTGTTTGTTTCTACTTGTCTACTTTGTTTGCTATTGTATGTGGGCTTTACCCTTTTCTTGTGTGCACACTTGCTTTCTTGTGTAAATAGTCATTGGCATGCATTAGATTAGTAATAAACATGGTGCCTCCCTCTATTTGAGGAGGGAATTTTTACGGCATGTTGTGGCTGAACCTAATATTTTGTCTTTGACAAAGTATCCAACCAACACATTTAACCCAATCAAAATTCAAATATCTCAAAAAAATAAATAAATTAATTTCATGCGAGCATATTTACATTTTAAAATACCATCATGTGTGTGTGAAACATATGGATCTATTGGTATCTAGTGGAAGAGACTTTAGATATTTTGTATGCTTCCATACATCGAAATAACATTACAATCTATATTGTTTAGAGCATGAGGTGGAAAAAGGGAGAGAAAAAGTATCATATGCAATGTTTTAAAGAAATGACTAATTTTTTCATCGTTCTTTATCTTTTGAAACTTTGAAAAACCTATTTCACATACTGTAGACACTAAATCACACACTTTGGGTAATTATCTAGTCCTGATTGCATATTACTATCCATGTGATTCCCAAGTAAAAAAATTAATAATTAACCTATGTCTTTGGCCACCTTTTTTTGCTTTTTGTTGTCACTTTTTCTCTTGCACACCCTCTTGCTCAGTTTGACCTCTGACCCTTCAATTTCTTTGAGTTTAGACACCAGTGCGGCACGGGATGCCATCATCGGGTGCCCCATCCCTTACAGGTGCTCTTGACCTCTTTGTACTTTACTCACCTATTTTGGGTCATTTCTATCCATTTGAGCACTTTATATTTTTTGTAGTCACCCTTTTCGGGGTTAATTACGAAATTCAAGCAAGGGAATCATATAAATACAAAGTTATGTAATCATAATAAAGGACCAAGCACTAAGCATTAGCTATCACCACCTAAGGTTGCATCTATTAAGCATCTAAGAGATACATTGCATCCATCTAACATCCATCACAACGGACAAATGTTGGTTTTCTACTTCAAACTTCATAGGAGGGGAGTTCATTGTATTCCACACACACATCTATTTACATTTCTACATCTAGTTACTTGCTCGCTATCAAGTGCGACATGCACAAGAGCCACCTAGGGCACAATTTCCCCACACACACACATTGAGAACTACATTTAGTCTAAAATGTAGTGCAACTCTCAATCATAATTTCACCATTGTGGCAATTGAGGACAATCCGACCCTTCATTTTGCATCTTTCTTTTTTTTGGGATTTGATGTCTATTTGAGGGTTTTGCAAGTTCATGTTTCAGTTCGAGTTGAGTGAGCTCGGGGATCTTAGTGCAAATCCATAATGACCAAAGTTGAGTAGAAGTGAGTAACTTCCAACCTTGAAAAGTTGGGATTCTGAGCATTTCCATGGACTTGGGGGCCCATCTCCAGTCTATAGCACTGTGGGCACCCCTATCCCAGCTTATTCGTCAAAATCTACATTTTTATGAGCTTTGGTGTGATGGTCAGTGCTTCATATTTTCTAATTTTCCAACTCTCTTAATCTTCCAAACCTCTATGAAATCAATTAAGGTCTTACCCTCTCCTTGCAATTTAGGTTTCATTATTTATTTCTTAGTTTCTTGGGTATCATTGTTGTACTTAATCGGCATACATTTAGTGCCATCATAGCATTCAAATTAGGCTTATTATTTACATTTTAGCTTAATCATTTTGGTGAACCCGTTGTTTGAATACTTCTTTCTGTAGGGATTTTTCTTATCACTATGACTCAACTTATAGAAAAATTACTAAGGCCCATCTCAAAGATTTTAGTGATCATCTTTCCGAGCATCCGCAGGATTTAGACTTGATTTTATTCACTGCTCATGAGGAAGCCACCAATCTCGCAGAGCTTAATGCTTCTACCGCTATCCCCACTTCCATTACTACTCAACCACCTGCCTCTACTCTTCTACCTATTTCTTTCATTCCCATTTCAATTCCTACTCCCACTAATCATTCCACTCCACCCCTTGTTTCTCATGTGCGCCAAGTCTCTTCCACTAGTAACAAATATTTAACTTCTCTCTACCAAGATCTTCAAGTTCAAATCTATCAATTACAAGTGAGGCTACCTCTCATGCTTCTCCACCTTTAGATTCCACTTTACTAATTCACACTCCATTCACACCCTCCATGTCCACTTACTTGCTTCCTCCTAATTTTGTGACCCCAAGCTTCCCATATTCAATGGGCAGGGTAACCCACAAGAGCATTTACGAGAATTTCATGTGGCATGTCTGGAATTTACAAATAAATAGATTCTCTTGGATAAGCTCTTCCCCCGTATTCTTCACGACTATGTGATGTGTTGGTTTTATGACCTACCTGTTTGTTCGGTAACATCTTTCACACATCTAGTTGATGATTTTCTCACTCACTTCTCTATCAATATTGGCTCTAAGATCTCATAGACTCAACTCGCACAACTCAAACAAGGATCTAATGAACACCTAGCGATTATGTCTTCGATACATAAACAAGTTAGCTAAGATGTCAATTGTGCTTGCGGACTCTTAGCCTCATGACCTATTCATTCATAGTCTCTTATTACCTATCCAGGGAGAGTGTTCTCTTTGAGACATCTCCGTCATTTGATCAACTATGTCATACTCTTAAGCTATGTGAAATAAAACTCTTATCTATAGGAAAGCTTAAATATTAAGAGAAAGCGTCATCTTCTACATGATTTCAAAGTAACTCAATGTTTAAGCCATCAACAAGAAAACCTATAGAAGAAAAAAATCACTATTAATGTTGTATCTCATACTAAAGAGCTTCAATCACAATTGTCTCGGTGTTCATACACACGAAGTCAACTGTTGCTCCACATATTTTACTTCCACAACTTATCAAAATTAATCTCATCATGATTCCCCCTCCACTCCAATTAGATCCATCTCATCCAAAAGGTCGTAATTATGATGAAACATTCCATTGCGACTATCATCAAGGCATAGGGGATTCTATAGATTGTTGTTTCAAAATTCGTAATATCATTCAAAGATTCGATTGACAATAATAAAATTGAGCTTCCAGATCCTATTACTTCGCACCTGTCAATAAAAATCATAAGCTCAATATCTTTAACAATCCACTTCCAAAACACTACAAGAAAATGGATGATGCCTCAACAAATCATACATATCGCGTAGTTCCTCCTCCTACATTGGGGACTCTTGATTTATTAGTTGTTCACGTTGACGTCTTTCCACCTATCATTTCATTCTATGATCATGATTTTCTTGCTACATTCTCTTCTAATAATTTGCACATCAATGCTTCTACAATATTTATCCCTATCAATAACACCAAGGTATACTATCGGTGTGTGTTTTGTCCCACTTCTTATCGCTATCACCTATTACTCATTTATCGGCTATCACAGATTTCAGATCCAATGGACAATTCATATGGAGTCGTTATGCTTCACGTTACCATCGGTCCTCTCACCTTGCTTGTGCCCTTCCTGTAGCACAAACAATCAAAGGGTGTGACATGATCTTAGGCCTCAATTAGATTCGCGGGCCTTAGTCCATCATCTCCATGAACCATTTGCATTTGAAATTCATTCACAAAAATCAAGTCATATCCATTAATAATTTACCTCTATCTACTCCATGGTCACAACCTCCTCTTGAGGTTATCATTGCATCACCTAGATCATCTACTTCACCGTGACCTATTGATCCTAAAACACAATCTTCTCCTAGCTCTCTAGTACACACACAACTTACGCGTTCTCATCGTTATTCTAGTCGATTGCATCGGTCTAGGTCCATCATTATGACAGATCCGTATGTTGGCATACTTCACCACCTCGCTTCACTCCACACGGGTGTTCATTAACTCCACGCTCTTCTCCACATATGCATTCTTTTCTCTCGTGTTCTCGCTTCACGTAGGCACCCATTGCCTTCAAAGTATATTCATCTCTCAAATATATATAGGCTTTGTTCATCTACAGAGCATCTATCTCATACATCACTAGTCTCAAAGCATGTTCACACACCTTTATCTTCTCCAAAGCATTGGGTGAAAGGAAATTCATTTTTCACTTATATCGGATTGTACATATCTCATGACACGGTTGGGGGACATTACGCTAATCCCCCTCTAGAATTAGTGTTCATATTACATCCGCATCATTCCACATTTAATTTATCACACACATAACATTAACACCTACTCGTATCATCATTTCCTAACGATGAACTTGCGTGCTCTAGTTCACACTTAACTATTGAGGGCATCCTATATACATGAATGTCACACAAACTACACACTACACAACACATCCTCTTACACATGACACACTAGACACACTTCTATCATATACTTCTTACACATATTCATCACTACACAATCAACATACTTGCGACTTATTCTTCCTTATCATATGTATTCAACACACAAGCAACACATACCCTCCTCACATATTCAACACACAACACACTCGACATATTTACAACCTACTATACACTTTTGTGACATGCCTCTTTCAAATCATACAACACATCTCTCTTACGTCACAATCAACACAAGTGTGTTATACAATATAAATATGTCCAACATAAGTGTTTTATATAATCTACACATCTACGACACTACACATTCAACACATGCACAACAACTTTCTCTTTTGCATGCAAGCAACACAACTAACACGACACACTACCCTATGGCGCACTCTAGTTTCACGGTCCATACTCAACTCACGGGGGTTCATTAGCTAGGCAATATCCTAGCACGTGGGTTCATATTGAGGTAATTAAAATTAATAAAATTAAACTCAATATACCGGTAGACATGAGGGGGTGAAAGGGTTTAATTTATTAATGTTTTGAATCAGGTATTGGGGGTAGGTTAGAGAGATGGGCCAAAGGAAATAGAGGTTTACTTTTAATATAAAACTAAAATGTTTGAACCCTAGTTTTTAAACGTAAATACCTTAAAATTGCAAAAGGAGTGTGGTCATAAATTAAATTATAATCTCTTTTTAATAAATAAATCTAGATTCTTAACCAAGAAATAATAAGATGGTAGAAAACTAGAATTGAGTATGCTTTTCAACACAAGTGATATTATTTCACCATCTTAATTATTCGAAGAACTATTGATAAATGCATAAAGCTTAACATATATAAGGTGACTTGTAATATGTATTCAATGGCTTCAAACTATCTTTCGAAAGGAAATGCATATTAAAAAAAATTGAGTGAGAAATATAATATATTTTTGTCTAATATATTGGGGTAGAAATAAAAAGGGGTAAATAAAATTGTAATTGAAAAATGGGTAACTAAGGTACATGGAAAAAATAGGGGGTATTTTCATTCTAATAATATAACAGGAGGGGGTATTATCAATTGAATAATTAGAGGTAGAAACTAGAATTAAGGGTATTCTTTAATACCCTTCGAACGCAGGTGCTATACCATACTTTTACTAAGTGAATCCCCGTGACTCAACCATCGAGGGTTTACATCACGAATGGACCTCACCACACTCGTATATTCGATCAGTCACTCACTCACTCGTGTATTTACATTCTACGCTTTGCACTTTGACGATCATATCTATCTACTACACACATTTTAGACCCTTTCTAGATGACACGCTCTCGTTTACACTTCATTCATTGACTGTTGAGGGAGCATAAACAAATGAACCTCACTGCATACAATTCCACTCGAACTCACTTGGAGGACACACGACTCCTATTACACCCAAGACTATGTTTTCCATTCCACATCATATCGCATATCTTGGTTGCACTTAGTCTTGCTTACATTTACTTATTACATGCACATTTTATTACACATGCTAGATAAATATCTTGTATGTCATTATATTTATCATACACACATGCGCATTCACTTTCCTTTCTAGTTGTGATCATAGATTATATAGATCCATTACATGCATCATGGATGCTTGGTGCAATACCTATTATCAGTCCCATAATGGCTCCTGGGGCATCCACTTTCGTACACTATAGGTTCTATTGTTTCATGTTTTTCATAACACATTATTTTATCAATTATACATGTTTTGACATACTTTTTATCTTTATAACATGTTAACGGGTTCTTCATATGTAACATTTGTTTTACAGGCCTATCTACTTCCATGGTTGTCTCTTATATTACTTGTTCTTCTCTCGACATTGTTTGCCGGTGTTTTGCAGGATATGTCTTATGTATTACTTGTTCTCTCGATTGCTTGCGACCACTACAACCTTGATTGTCTTGCAACATTGTGAGTGGTGTCCATGTTTTTAACCCTCTTTTTGTGGGTTACTTTGTCTTCTTGTGTGTTTTACATTATCTCTGTTTGTATCTTAGCTTACATAATGCTTCCACTTGTCTTCTACATGTGTGATTGTCTTTGTTCAAAATAACACTTATTTTCCTAGCCACGTGTTTCGTGTGCCTTGGTTTATACTAAGCACATTCCCTTCCCCTACGTGGCGGAGTTTCGGCAAAGTGATCGGTCCTCGTTTGGGATACATACTCCTTCAACGACGTCGCATGCACCCCAAATGAGGGGGACATCATTTGGGTGAATCAATCACCCCATACAATGTTATACATAGTATAACATGACATTAGTACATCATAGTTATCAAGCACCAAACATGGCTGTATCAAACTTGGGTCCTTCACATAATGGTCTTTCCTAGATGCTTGTAACCATGGGGTAGTTACATAACGATTGGTATTTCAACACAAATCTACATGTAACTCCACACATTGTCTTTTACAGAGGCACACAGTCCTTAGCACATGCATTTATACACACCATCTGCAGTGGTGTTCTACATCTGAGAAAACAACTAAAGGCCGGAGGATGACACTAGACTATTCTCCCTACACTTCTTTTATTTCACTAGCGTGAGATCGCGGAAAAACTCGCATGTCGACAACATCTACATGATCTTTTCTACACTCTTTCCTCATCATAGATCAGGTGCACATGTTCCTTTTTCACATTTCTAGCATTTTTACATGATTTTTATACATATATATGTGTATTTGACTACTTGTTCGTCTACTCTTTTGTAGGTCCGTTTGTATGGGAAGTAGTAGTCAACGTCACTTAACATCATTCAAAAACACCACACACATTGGCATCGACATCGACAACAATCATGTTCACAACATCCACAACATATATTTTTGCCCTAGGTGCATCATCTCATCACTTTTTACACTTTGTCATATTTAGTCTCCACGTTCCATATTTTTATCACTCAATGCTTTCCTCTTGTATCTCAACACATTTCTTGCCATCAATCTACATGGTTATCATGTACATATCTCTATCTACTTTATGTTATCAAGCTTTCACTCAACAACATAAAGTGGGGGAAAATGTAGACACTAAATCACGCACTTTGGGTAATTATGTAGTCCCGATTGCATATGTTAGGTTGTGGAGCCTATTTTTCATGTGTGAAAGTGTTGAAGACTGTACACTAAGAGTACTATACACTTTTCATGTATCCTCATTGGGGTTCGGGGTTGGGGTAGCCCCCGATTAAAATTTTTTTTAGGCGTAAAATTTTTTGGCCTCGAAAAATGCACCCGACATATCGGGAAACGTGATTTTCTCATATGGGCAAGTTTTTTGACCCATAGGTTTATGGGACGGGTTTTGCCCATGGTTTTGATACCCACGGTTTTGTAAAACTGCTTAAGTAGTTGTCTATTTATATGGTCTTATGCATATGATAGATGTACAAGCAAATGTATTGCAGATGTGTTTTGAATTCAGTTGTGAATTCTGTAGAGTTTGTTGAGCATAGCTCCAAACAGATCTGGGTATTGTATTGAGAGAGTGGTGGCTTGTAATAAAATATGAGCAAGTGATTCTTGGTGGACGTAGCCCAAATTGGGTGAACCACGTTAAATACTGTCTCTTTGTGTTGTGTTATTTTATTCTGTAATTTTATTTGAGATCTGTAATAATTTATGCATATTAGTTTCTACTGTTACGATTCTGTGAGGGATTATTCCGCATATTTTATCCCTTATTTCCTAACAACATACTATTATTCATGTTATTTGTAAGTAAGAAAATTATTAATTAACCCATGCCTTTGGCCACCTTTCTTTGCTTTTCGTTGTCACTTTTGCTCTTGCACACCCTCTTGCTTAGTCTTACCTCCAACCCTTCGGTTTCTCGAGTTTGGTCATCGATTGCCCAACTAGGATGCCAACGCCAAGCATCCCCATCCCCTCTGGGTGATCCCGACCTCTTTGTACTTTACTCACTCTTTTAGGTCATTTTTATCTATTTGAGTGCTTTATCTTTTTGGTAGTCGGCCTTTTCTAGGTTAATTACAAAATTCAAGCAAGGTAATCATATAAATATAAAGTTATGTGATCATAATAAAGGACCAAGCAATAAACACTAGCTAGAACCACCTAAAGTTGCATTCATTAAGCATCTAAGAGCTACATTGCATCCATATAGCATTCATCACAAGGGATAAAGGCTGGTTTTTTGTATCACACTTCATAGGAGGGGAGTTCATTCTATTCCATGCACACATCTATTTAATTTCTACATCTAGTTCATTTCTTTCTATCAAGTGCGACGTGCACAAGAGCCACCCAGGGAACTATTTCCGCACGCGCGCACACACACACACACCAATAACTGCATTGGGTCTGAAATGTAGTGCAACGCTTAGTCGTAGGTTTACCATTGTGACAGCTGAGAACAGTCTGACCCCTCATTATGCATCTTTCATTTTTGGGGATTTGATGTCTATTTGAGGGTTTTGCAAGTTGCCAGCGAGCTTGAAAATCTTAGTCGAATCGTGTAGCGACTAAAGGCGAGTAACACCGAGCAACTTCCGACCTAAAAAATTGGGATTTAGAGCGTTTTTCGTAGACCTTGACACCCATTTTCAGCCTAAAGTGCTCGTGGGCACCCCTGCCCCATTCACAGGCACCCCTATCCAAACTTATTCGTCCAAATTTGTATTTTTTTGAGCTTTTGTGCGACATTGGTGCTTTGTATTTTCCAATTTTCCAACTTTGTGCATCTTCCAGATCTCTATGAAATCAACTAAGGCTTTTTACCCTCTCCTTGCAATTAGGGTTTCATTATTTATTGTTTAGTTGCTTGGGTATCATTGTTGTACTTAATTTTTATACATATATTGTTATCATAACATTCAGATTAGGCTTATTATTTACATTTTAGCTTAATGACATACTAATGTGCTAACAGAAAAAAAATTATAGCCTACTTAACCATACCCTTCAAACCATTCATATTCACCCCTAAATAGATCCCACACTCCAAACATACATTTTTAGGTACAATTTATAAATAGTACAAACAAATCCATCCATCTCACCGAGCATTTAATAATATCCACAATAGACATGAGTTCATAATGTCAATTTTTTCACATAAACATATTAACCATGTTTTTGTTTGCTGATCTCTATCATCCATCTCCTCATAATAATTACGAGAACTAAAAAAACATAGCAACATTAAATATAGGTAAATTTTTAATATTATATCTAAAGAATCAATAACCCTCATTATAAAAAAAAATCCAAATACAATGTAATAATCTAGAGTCCTAATTTATATGACTTAGTAAAATTCTCAAATATCAATGCATGTAGATGTAGTATACATATCCCTTCTAGAAGAAATATTTCCTCCATGTGACCAACTTTAAAAAGATGATATATGCACCGGGTCAAAGCATATAAGTGTGTCCCACTTGGTGGCCAAAAATATTTTAAAATTTGACTAGTAAATAAATATTTAAAAATACTATAAAAACTTTAAAAATCAAGTAAATTTTGGATGCCCTACACCTTGGTATTTATAAGCTCTTAAAAATACATGTTTGGTCAATTTATATGTGTTTGGTCATGTTTTGGTTGTCAGATTTATTTTGTTGAAGGTACAAAAAAGTACAAAAAGTCCAAGAGGATCAGTTTTCCATTACTTCCATTGGAACTACTTTATATATTACTCTTGACATACTTCAAAATAGATTTAAAATAATGAACAAGATTATGCCACACATCTTCAATATAAAATTCAAAACACTCATACTTACGGAAAGTTGTTTTAGTTTTTGTTCTTGTTGTTATTAACGATGTTTCTTGTCCATATATGACATTACGTTAGGATCTTATATAAAAATATCCCGATAAGTACAAATTCGTCATTATAGTCGAAGTATAAGGGTACAACTTGTAAATATATGTTTGTTTCATGGGGTTGACCCTTTGTATATAGATATTCATAGCTTTGTTTAGGTCTTTTTGTTTCTTTACAATCCTATTAACATTCATTGGTTTTTTGGGGATGACCCTTTTATTATTGTAATCTTTTCCCTCATAGTCTTCTCATCTTCCCCATCTCTTTTGTAATCCAACTTGATCAATACATTTTTTTAAAGATTAATTTAGTTGGGGAACTATTTTTTAAGACACCTTTGTCCTTCTGCCATCAAACTCCCATTATCCATTCCAAATATTCTCTTCTTCACATACATCAAATCACATATTGAAAAACATATTTTCTCATATATTATAGCTACAAATTCCATGTCAACATGTATGCAAGATAGTGAACTACTTGAAAAATACCTTATAAAGGTGGTATGATGGAATGCATTGATTACAATCTATGCAAAAAAATGGTGTTCTTGGAGAGATTTTAAGGGATTGCAATTTCTATGATTCTATTTTATTGGTGTGCATTCTTAGCAACTAATCACACCGCACCGACTCGCGAATGTCTACAATTATTTGTCATCTTGCAACTACTTTATCCTTGTGGTCTTTAAAATTGACTCAAAGTTTCATCTTAAACATAACTAAAATGCATAAACTATAATAGTTAATGTAGTTAAGTGACAATAGGAGGATGAAACACCTAGACTTTTACGAAATAACTCATTCGAATACTATTCAAGCTAAATAGCTTAATAACAACACTCCCCACTATGTTTGCTTGCTTGACCTCCCCTCCCTTCTTTTGTGGCTTAATAAATCAAAAAAATCTCTTACAACAAACTTTTAAAAACACTTTATCATTTTAAGTAAAATACACTTAATGTGAAATTCTTAGAATAATTATTTATACAAATATAAAATCTCCATATTAACATAATGATTAATTCATTGTTGGATGAGTGTGTTTTCTTGTTTGGTCTTCCCTCTCCTACATGGGTTCATAATCCAAAAACATAATTGAAATGCCTCTAAATATATGGCTTACTAATTCAAGTCGATATGCATCTTCACCGCATCTTGGAATTGCTTCTATGACTCTAAAATCCACATTCATCAAAAATTCAATAATAGATTAGTTCGTTGGTTTTGCTCTGGGACATTCTATAAACCTAATATACCATGCTCTTATGCCAATGTGATGATGCCACAATGGAAGTGGCCCTCCTACTAACCTAACAATTGACTAATTATGGGATGAGTATGTTTGCTTGTTTAACCTTCCCCTCTCCTTCTCTATGACTTAATAATCCCAAAAAATCCCATTCATATATGTTGAAATACATGCCTTACAACCCCAAGTTGGATATGCCTCACTCTAAACTCTTCATTCATTCCAAAAGCAATACCACATTAGTTAGTAGGATTGCTCTGTGACAACATATAAACTCAATATATTATCATCCTTATACCAATGAGGATGATACTACAATGGAAGTGACCCTCCTACTAAAATTATGATTGATTGGTTGCAAGACGAGAATATTTGCTTGCTCGAAATTATGTCTTTTTTTAATAGTTTATAATCTCCAAAATATTGTATTCAAGTACATTTAAATGCATGTCCTCTTACTACCTCAAATTGGATACATACCTTACTATCTTAATCTTGCCTCTTTGATACATCTTGGAATTGCTTCTACAACCTCTAAAATCCTCATTCATTTATTTTAAAATCAAAACATATTTATAACCACCCTCTAAATGATTTTGCATCACAAATATTCAATTCTCACTCTTTATTAATATTTCTATTTACAATAGTAACAACCGCCACTAAAAATGTCAATCCAAATTCAAGTGATACCAATAAATAAGAGATAAGGCCGGCAAGAGATGAATTTGGGTGAAACCCCTCAATCCTTTAACACCTAAGTCTAAGAATTTTGTGCACCTCTTCCATTCAAACTTAGGATTCAATTTTTAAAAAAGGAATCCAAATTATATCTCCAAACACCGTTAAAAAAAACCAAAAATATATGGCATGAAGAATTCAATTCCAAACACAATGCTGAGGCACAAACTGTCAAACTCGAAACAAATTCAATATTTGTGTACCATTCCTTTTCGCAGCGCCATCTTAATCAAAACAAATCCAAGCCTAAAAAATGATTTTAACATTAGGCAGGAGATTGATACTCTGAGCAAAGAGGGAAGATTAAATGAAGCTATTAATATTCTGCATTTTATGGACAAACAAGGCCTCCAAGCAGATTTAAAGATTTATGCTTCTCTTTTGCGAGGATGCATCGATACCAAATCTCTGCAAGAAGGTAAGTACGTCCACGATCACATCATCAGACATAAATTAGATAAAGAGATTTTTTTGTTGAATAATCTTGTTATAATGTATGCAAAATGCAAGAGTTTGGAGAATGCACGCCAAGTGTTTGACAAAATGCCTCAACGGAATGTGGTGTCTTGGACTGTGATGATCTCTGGATATGTTCAGAATGGCAATTGTATGGAAGGGTTGAAGTTGTTTTGGCAGAGGGAGGGAGTTAAGGTAGATCAGTACTGCTTGGCTAGTGCACCTGAGCCTGCGTTCGGATGGGGTGGATTCAAGAGGGGAGGAGAGTTCATGGGGATGTTATCAAGAATGGGTATGAGTTGGATTTATTTGTACAGAATGTGCTTGTTCATATGTATGTGAAATGTGAGATTGTTGAAGATGCATGTAAGGTGTTTGACAGAATGTCTGAACGAAATGTGGTGTCATGGACCGCTGTGATTGGTGGGTATGCTCAGAGTGGGAATTGGGTTGAGGCACTTAGGCTATTTGGTGTGATGCATCATGAAGGTGTGAGGCTGGACCAGTCAGCCTATGCTAGTGTTCTGAGGGTATGCTGCAGTGCAGCGGCGCTGGAACAGGGGAAGCAGGTTCATGGGCTTGCTGTTCATAGTGGATTTGATTTGGACGTGATTGTGGGGAGCGCGCTGGTTGACACCTATGTGAAATGTGGAAGTGTAGAGAATGGACGACATTTATTTGACAGGATGCCAAGTAGAAATGTTGTGTCATGGACTGCGATGATTGTCGCCTATGCGCAAAGTGGACATGGTATTGAGGCTCTAAAACTTTATGTTCAAATGCAGCGAGATGGCATTAAGGTGGATGAATACACCGTGGCAGGTATTCTTAGGGCGTGTTCTAGCTTGACAGCCTTGGAACAGGGAAAACAGGTTCATGGAAGTGTTGTTCGAATTGGAGTTGAATTGGATGTGTCTGTATGTAATGGCCTTATTGACATGTATGGAAAATGTGGAAATATAGAGGATGCATGGAAAATATTTGATAATATACCTGAATCTGATGTGGCCTCATGGAATGCAATGATTGCAGGCTTTGGCCAGCATGGAAATGGCAAGGAAGCTGTTCTTCTGTTTGAACAAATGCTCCAGACAGGAGTAAAACCGGATGCAATCACCTTTGTAGTTGTTCTTTCAGGATGTAGCCATGCGGGCCTTGTGGATGAGGGTCGTCACTACTTCGTTTCCATGACTCGCGATCATGGCATTACTCCAAAGGCTGAACACTATGGTTGTATGGTTGACCTGCTTGGCCGTGCTGGCTGTCTTGACGAAGCGCTTAATGTCATTAACCAAATGCCAATTGAACCTAATGCCTCGGTTTGGGGATCTTTGCTTGGTGCTTGCAGGGTTCATGGCAATATAGAGTTGGGAGAAAAGGCAGTTGAACATCTTCTAGAATTAATACCAGAAAATCCAGCACCTTATGTTTTGCTGTCAAATATTTATGCTGCTGCCGGTAGGTGGAAAGATGCTACCAAGGTGCGAAGATTGATGAAAGACAGGGGAGTCATAAAGGAGCCAGGACGCAGTTGGATTGAAGTCCAAAACAGGGTGCATCGATTTGTTGTAGGGGACAAAACCCACCCACAAATAACGAATATTCATGAAACATTGGAAACATTGGCATTGCAAATGAAGGCAGCAGGGTATGTACCAGACACAAATTTTGTCCTGCATGACATTGAGGAAGAACAGAAGGAACACCTTCTTGGCCATCACAGTGAGAAATTGGCCATTGCTTTCGGTATTATTAGCTTGCCTCCTTGGACAACTATCCATGTTGTAAAGAACCTCCGTGTATGTGGTGACTGCCACACTGCCACCAAGTTCATCTCTAAGATTGTCAATCGAGAAATTGTTTTGAGAGACACTCACCGCTTCCATCATTTCAAGGATGGGCAGTGTTCTTGTGGAGATTACTGGTGATAAGTGCAAGTGAACAGATGGGCAATATAATGTCTTCTATTTTTGTTTCTTGATACAAGAGTCAGTCCTCTGCAATACCAAATGTTCATGTTCACTACAGTGGAGTTTTTAACAAGTAAACCAGTTTTCATAGTTAGCAATCTAAATGACACGATCATTTTTATTTGCTTAGACTGTCAGTGGACTATACATATTATCAACATCTTGTTGGGAGAAATAAGTGGCTGTGCCTTTGATACTTTAAGAATTGTTTGGAAATAACTCCATTAAGTAGCAGCAAAACATCACATTCATATGGGTTTTCGTCAACCTCCAGTTACTGGTTATGCTTGAATCCATACTTTCCAGTTTGGATTATAATACTCGAAATCATTTAAACTAGAAGACACTTTGCGGTCTAGTGTCCCCACACGTTGCATCTTCAAGAATTTAAATTTCCAGGCTGTGATCTTGTCATCAGCATTCTCTCTTCAGAATGCACAGCTATTGATATTTAATGACAATCTGGTATACCATATTTCTCCTTGGCTGGACTCATAGGATGAACTGCACGTTTTTGATGCATCAAACAATGGCCTAGTTAGCATCTTCCCTACGAGCTTAGCAATTTGCCAAGTCCTTGATGTGGTCAACTTGGTTGACACTTATGAAGAGTGACTGATCTTCTTGGAGGGTATGTCGAGGTACAGGATCTTCAGCTTTGTACTTGTTCTTTTCAGGATGTAGCCATGCGGGCCTTGTGAATGAAGGATCTTCAGCTTTTGCATGTGTATGGTATAAGGCTACTAGGATCATTCATTCCTCAAGCCAGTTGCATCAAATCTTGGGTTGAAGAGATACTCCATGGATTCAGATATTTTGAGCTGGAAGTGCTCTTTCGGAAGGCAAAAGCATTTGGAGGTGTCATTTCTCCAAATATCGGTAAGATTATCTCCATTCCTTTTACTGGATCATTGAGGATTTGAGTTTCAAGCTTCATCCTAAGTAGGACTTCTATGATGATTTGACATCACAGTCCAATTAAAAATTAAAACTGGAGACCAGCCCAAAGGGTTCATGTTTTTCAACTTCGTAACCAATTATCATAATGCCCACTTTCCTGGTATTCTGGAAGATTTGAGTCATTTCCATTACTCAAACCTATCTAGAAACAATTTGTTTCCGAATTCTAAATAATCTGGGTGTTCAGAAGCTATCCAACAACATTTTTTCTTCCAAGATTTGTCCAGGTAGCAATATTTCGGTATTTATTATTTAATGGTGATTCTTTTTTCCTTTTTACACAATACAGAGCTCTGTGTGAATCTGTTTTCTCTCTTCCTGGATCAGCTCCTTACTCTGGTATTGAAGAGTGCATGTCAAGACTCAAAACTCCTTGGCAATATTCTTGATTTGATGCTGCTTGCATTAAACATGGAATTGGCAAGGAGCTTCTAAGTTGATGGATCAGGCTATATTTTCTTCTCCGAAATTGAGTAAGTCCATTCCAGTTTTTAAAAGTTCAACTGTATAGTAGTTCATTCATTGATGTAAACAATCTTTTCTTTTCAATAGACAGCTGTTGTAACAACAATTGTAAGTATTGCATACTATTGGTTCAAAATTTCAACTCACAGCTTGATTCTTTTCCTAAGGCTTGAGTAATTGGACATTAAGAAGTTCAAATGGATGCCTATTGCAATTAATGTCTGAAATTCAAAGATACAATCTCAAAACAATAACAATAAATTCATAGTTGTAGGTCTTTTATGTAATTATTTTTTTGTTTTCACTGTCTTGGTAGGTGACAATGAAGTGGGTACATATGCTATTGTCTCTGCCTTCGTAGTGACCGGGACACAAGTTTCCATTTCTTATCCTCAGTTCTAAGCATCATGTTCAGTGATCAAATCTGTAGCCAGCAAAGCCTATCAAAGGGTATTTTCGCACAGAAAAGGGGGAAAAATGGCCTTAAAAATCTTATTTTTAAAACAATTATTATAGGAAGAGCAGCTTATGATTCCTAGAGAAGCAAGGGCCATGATATGGCTTCAGTGCCTGGCATTCTGAGAATTATTTCTAGACAATAATTAAAAACACTTTTCATTTGGAAAAGTATTATTGTCTTCAAATAAGATATTGAGACGCAATGAGAGATTTAAAGCTCATTGAAATGGAATTTCGTGTTGTGCAAGGAAATATTTTTAAAATCGCTTTTATTAAATTATATACTATAGAGTCATTTATATACAGCTACATCTCATATCAAACTATACAAATTGAACATATAGCAAGTAAAATTTCCATCAGCTTGTTGAGAATAAATCAGTCATGTGTATGGCCCACAAAATAATCCAATTTCCATCTTTAAGGCATTGGTGAAGGCTAGACATGAAATTGCCTTGCCTTGTATGGAAGGTTTGTGATATTTTTTGGCCTCTGAACCTACAAAAGCCACGAGGGTATGAAATACATGTAAATTGAAAAACATACGTCTTAGATATAAATTAAGAGCATTCATTTTCTTATAACATAGGGTATGTATTTTAAAACATAGCAACTGCTATGGGGATTCATATTTCATACCCCATTCATTGTCTAATTTAGACATTTTAGGTACAATTTGCCACTGTGCTGCCAAACACACTTGGTTTCAAATCAATGATATTATAGTTCATTTTAAAGATATACACTTGACATGGTGATACCAAATATTTTGTACTCTGAAAAGTAAGCTGTATTTTCCAAACACAGTCTTCAAACCACTTTTCGTAGGTTTACAGGGAAGGAAATCCTTAAAACCAAGACAATATACTTTTGCAGACTAATGAAGCCACTAATTTTTAATTTTCGAAAGTAGATTCCCCAATTTTTACTGAATAGTTTACTTTTGGATATGGGTATGAGCCTCCATCAAAGCATAATGGAAAGGGGATATTTATCAAATGTTTTATTTGCAAGTGCCCTAGCAGACATATACAACAGCCTGTGGGAGAAAACTCCGTTACCTGGCCTCTTTTGAACCACTCCACACATGACTCCCACACCACGCCATAGGTTTCTTCTTCTGCATGTCAATAGAAATCTGCTAACCCCATCTAAAAACATTGTTGTATTATGGCGGCCTACAATGATGCAGTTAGCATCATGAGTATAGTTCAAAAACTATGTAAGTTCAAATCTTGTTACATCTTTTACTTCCCTTTCTACGTATGTTTTGCCACATCATGATACTTAAGAGAGAAGTTACTGCTAGTGTTTTGGCAGAAGCAGCATTGCCGAGGATGGATTCTTGGATATAGAGATCTCAGAACCGTTTTCTTAAAACAGGTGCACATAGGTGGTAAGAAAATCATTGCAGAAAGAGACATTTCACGGAATGAGATCGTTGCAACTTACCAAAGACACGTATCCTCATGAAACATTGACATTGCTTCACCAAATGCAACAAAGTTTCCAAGCCAATCTATTCATGTTTGTCACAATACTCCGAGCTTGTAATAAATAAGAGCTTTGGAACAGGGTGCGACAAACAAATATGAGTATAGTTTTCAGTTTCCAATTATTTGTATGCAGAAGCATGGAACTTAGTTTGATTATAAGTCATTAAAAATATTTTTGTTAAGTATAAATGGTAAGAATACTAACCAAATCTAATTAGAAATGCATCTCACTTGGATTCCAAAAATGAGATGTTTTTGAGTGTTTGTTAGAACATGCTTACTTCCAAAGATGAGAAGCTTCCAAGTGTCTATAGAACACACTTGCATCTTTTTCAACCATTCTACCTTTTGTTCATGGGTCATTACACAACTATTTCAACTATAAATCATTTTAGTCCCGAACCCAAATCAACTGAGCATATTAAGGATAAATGGTCCCTTGATTCTATAATAAGCTTTGTCAAAGTCAAGCTTGATGAGAAGAGCTTTTGGGTTTTTGTTGGGCCCATTCCACGTTTCCCAAGTCAAAACTAGGTTGTCAAGAATGTACTTGTTGCCAAGGAAACTCATTTGCTTGGGTTTAACAATACCTCACACCACAACTTTGATACACTTGGCAATAGACTTAGTGATGATTTTGTAATAGGTTTTAAGGAGAGTGATGAGCCTCCAACCATTTATGTCGTCTCAATTGTTGCCGCTTTTAGGAATGAATTTTATTTGTCCCTGATAAAAAATAGTGCCAAGGGAGCTGGTTTCTTCAACCTCAACCTCAAGATAGACTTGGTAGAAATCCCCATGCACCCTAGGCCACATGGCCTTGAAGAACTCGGTCGGTAAACCATCCAAGCTGAGGCTTTTTCATCTGCACCAAGAAGAGAGCATGTTCCAACTCCTCGGGAGTCAACAACCTGTCCAAATCTCGCATGATCTTGGTGGGGATACATTGGCTCACCGCAATAATCAATTCTTGGTAGGATACAACATGATCAGCCTCATTGGTGAAGATGGTTGTGAAGTTGTGGCATAAGTCATTCATAATGTTGGCATTGGAGGAGCAATAGTGCCCATTGTGGTCTATGATGGGCATTTCCCTCTCTGTTCGCTACTTTTGTTTTAGGTGCTGAAAGAAAAACTTAGAATTGTTGCCCCCCTTAATCCAAGTAAGTCCGGAGCATATACGAGTCTCTGGAGCTTGATACAACTCGAATCCTCAAATCTAATTTTCCATAACTATTTTTTGAAGGTGTCTATCCAATGTGTCCTTCCTTTAGTTGTCCCCTTAAGAGATCGTTCCCTTATCTTTTTTTGCCTAGGCAACTCTCTTACCATAAGAGCAAAAAAAGGAGGTGCATCCATTTGTAGATTTTGCAACACTTTTTGTGTCACTTTTCATTTTCAATTCATGGCATAAATTTTTATTGCTGCCACAATTTAATTTCTCCTACACAAACACCTCGAAATGGTGTAGAAAAATATCAACCCTCCAAAGTTTGTGGTATTTTTAAAAACATTGATGCAAATAGCATTATATTTTAAATGATGGTGCAAATAGTGTCAAAACTGACACAAATGTCACTTCATACTCATAACAAAAAAAAGTTTCTTTTCATGCTTTGACACAAACAGCATCAGATTTTGCAAGATTGACTTTACCAATTTTGAAACAAAAATAAGGCTTAACACAACATGCAAATAAAAATATAATGCAAAATAAAATTGATGGTTTGATTTAAATTTTGAATTTCTAAAGTTCAATACACTACAAGACTAATATACTCCACCTAAAGTTCGTTAAGACCTTTGGGTTGTGGAAAGTGTAAATTAAGAAATTTTCCCAGAGGGTTCGTTCTAAGCCCTTTAGGGAAAACTCTCTTATGTGGCACCTTGGTGGTAATGACTTGACCTCTTATCCCATGCAAACCATTTGGAGGCTTATAATTAGTTTTAAAATGCCATTTTAAAAGCCCAGATTTTGGGTCAAATTAATGAATAAAATTATGAACTTCTACATTTAAATTGTTTTTATTGAGCTTTCATATATATAGTCAAGATATTTTATACATTTGTAGACAATCTTTTGGGGAACTTTAAAAATACGGAAAGATGTCCAAAAAAATTTAATAAGTTATAGGCTCGAGGGTTTCAGGTGTCTTTTAGTGTTAAAAAAGTGGCAAAAATTGGAACATATTATTATGCTTTACATTATGGTATTTGGTGTGTTTGGGCTTGATTGGTTTTGGATTGTGTAACACACTGAACCAATGTTGACCCCAAAATTTTGGAGTGCTTTTATGTTCATGCATGCATGTTAGTGTCGTCTTGTCAAAAGCATGTCGGGAGAACTCGAGAAAGGTGTTTCCGACCAAGTAGTCTGTTAGCATAAATCATGACGTACGATCCGCTAGGAGAAGCTAGAGAGTGAATTGTTGGAGAGGTAGTTGAGCATTAATGGTCGATTGGCTTCCCCTATTCATTTGGGCAAAGTGCATTTTGAATTCAAATTGCTATTCCATGTATAAATAGGTCGATTTGGTATTGTGAGAGAAATGATGGTAGGAAGGATGATATATATGAGTGATGAGTATAATTTATGTTGTTGGCAAGATCATGTTTCCCTCGTAATGAGTTGTTTGGGCAATTTAACATTGTAAGAGGGATGACGGTGGGAAGGATGATAAATATGGATGATGAGTATAGTTTATGTTGTTGACAAGATCATGTTGCCCTTGTAATGAGTTGTTGCTGGGAGGTAATATAGAAAACATGTTCTAAGCCTTGTCTTGTGTTGAATTGTGTGTGTTCTTTGTTTTGCTAATGTTTCATTAGAGCATGGGTGTGATTACTTTTCAATAGAATGCATGATAGTTTAGGTGCCCCAAGTTATAGATAAGCTCGGTTTTGATTTGATAAAAACAATGTGTCAATTGTTAATTTTCTTGCACCGTATGTGTGCACCACCTTATCTCCCACAAAACCTTGCACCTAATCTTGTAGGGATTTGGCCCCCTTACATGCTTCAAGGTAGCACTTGGCTTGACATCCAAGTGATGTGTCACCGCACATCAGAAGATTGACTCCAAGGCTTTTCGTCAAGTGTGGACCCTTGAGCAGGTGTTAGGGATTGAAAAACCTAACATTTTGGTTACGTTGTCAAGATCAACAAAACAAAGGTGATGGGTTTTATGAGGGATGTTTGATCGAATCTCCTTACAAAGTGTGGAGAAATGGTATGAGGAGCAAGAACTTTAGATTGTTGTGAATGAACCACCCTAGCTGAGGAGCGAGAGACCCAAAGAAATGGATGAGGTGTTATATGGTGAGCTTTATTCAATATTCTTTTGTGAACTACCAAGGCATTTATATGTGTGGATAGAGGCATACACTTTGGGGAAGAGTAGGAACTTGGGGCGAAGTACCCATGGACATTGGAATGAGTTGAGCTATTGAAGAAAACCGATAAGACGTGAATGCATGCGGTATATTTTTGGTGGGAAGGCACAATCTAAAGCTATTTGCTAGAGTTTTTGTTTCAACGTACCCCTTCCTTAAAAATCAACGTCGGTTCATGCACGAACTTAAAGGGGCTCACATTAGATCCATTATGTGGCTAACAAAAATTTTATTTGCTGATTGTGGGCTTGAAGTTATGCTTGTGTGAGTTAAACACCCCAAGACATGGCAAGAAAAAGGTGAGTGGAAGGGGCGTGTGAGAAAAGATTGAGGAAGAAAATAATGAAAGGAAACTCCTAAGGAGGAAGAATAATGAGGGTGGGAAGTGATTTTGGCTATTGCATTGTTGTGCGAGAAAGGAGAAGAGATGAAATTTACATGAGGACCCCAAAGGAAGAGGAAAGGCATGAACTTGCTTTTGGCACCAAAGAGCCTAAGCTAGAAATGTGCACACCTCCAAAGGAAGTATGGGACCCCTTGGAAGTCAAACAAAAGAGATTGAGAGGGAAAATGTTGCTTCCAACACCACCAAACACTCACTATCATGTCATTGTGAACCGAGACAATAAGAGTTTGACAAAGGATTGGGGACAAAACTAGTAGGAGCGAGAGGAAATTGCTCAAAATATAGGTCAATAATTTGTATTTCAATAGTTAGTTCCATACCCCATTTTGAACCTAGGAACATTTCTGTGACTTCTACAACACCAATAGGAATGGGAGGCTCAATGTATACCTCTAATATACCTTTGATTTCTAGCATCACCCCATTGTTCGCCACTTTGTAATAGGATCTTGAGATTGTTCTAGAATTAATGCATATTTCAAGTTCCATAACACCACCTACTATAAACATAGTAACACCGGATCAAAACGATTTTATGCCTAGTCCATGAGATTGCCATAATATAGAGGAGTGGAAAACACAACCAACCATCTCGACTCCTATGAGATTATTTGGAGAGCAGAAAGAGTGGTTGCCCCTAAGAAAAAGGGTAATTAGTTTGCAAAGAACATTCATGTATTGAGCACACACTTGGTATAAAAAGTTTGACCCAAATCAAACTTGTATAGATTATGATGCCTTGAAAAAGAAATTCCTGGAAGAATTTAATATCCCAAAATTTGAGCAAAAAAGTATTATGCAGTTGAAAAATATCAAACATAGCCCATCTAAGACCATGCACACATATGATGAGCATTTTAAGAAATCATTTTCTAAACTATCATATGAACTCAACCTAGTTCAACATGTTCAAGTGGTTCGTAGGAGGATTGATTGTACCCTACGACAAGCTTTGTCGGTGTATACTTCAAGGAATCTTGAGAAATGCTAGAACCTAGCTTAAGAGTTGAAGTGGTTGGAAGCATCGACATTGGTATAAGCCTTGTTTTGGAGGTGGAAATTTCAAACACGGCCAACCAATTGTTAACAACAATTTGCAACACATGAGGTAAGAGGATTACGGTGTGTAAATTGTGCTATCGAAGGACATACTTGAAACAATTGTCCAAAGAGCACCTTTGTAAGGGTCATGACTAGAGGTTATGAAATATGTCACCAAGATCACAATGCAAAGAATTTCCTTACACTCCATAGAATGAAGCAAGCCAAGGTGTCCTTGTGGTGTAAAGTATGCAACTCTAGTACAAGTGATACAAAGAATTGTTTGTTCATTATAGAGTTAGGGAAGTCGGAGAAAAGGGAATGTGACAGCAACCGCAGAGGCCCCATAACAACACCAAGGGTATGCGAAAGAAATATATGAGATATGAATGCGAGGAGGAAGGTTCCCACCTAGGTCATGTTATGAGTGTGGATCGCCAAACCACTACCAAAGGGGTTACCTTACATATCCGACATATTAGTATTGTAGAGCTAGCCACAAGATTGAGGACTGACTTGAATTATATAAAAGATAATTCAAAAGATTGAAAATGCACCTAAAGGTGTAGGAATGATTAGACTTGGAGGATGGGTCCCCAAGTAGACCGTAGAAGGCCCTAACTTGAATGTCACCATTAGAAGTGGAGCACAAATATTGCCACAAAGAATGGAAATCTTATGTGCACCTATAGCGAGTGTTGGAATTGGATACCCTAATGGCTAATCTCGAAAAGAACCCTCTAAGAGGCTTTGGATGTCATTAGAAACTTACAAGGTGAAGTCCAATCCATTAAGGAAGAAGAGGTGTGCGTGATAAAACAATTTGAAGGAAATCTTACTGCACGTAAGGTCGTCAAATTCACCGAATTTTTGACCCTTTTGAAGAGAAGTGGAGTGTTTCCCCATCTTTGAAAGAATGGCTGGCCCGAATGTTAAGAAGTAACTTGTGCTTTAATGAATGGTAAGAAGAGACTTGAAGTCAACTAAGTATAGTTTTGTTCAGGAGTTGTTGATTAATGCAACTATCAATGGACATGAGATAAGGAATATCCTTATTAACATATGCGCAAAAGTCAACATTTTGACAAACGATGTTTGGAATAAGATGGGTAGACCGCCACTAGAGCCCACTACAAAACGTATTGTTCATGTCTAACAAAACGTGTGTTATGCTTGTGGGAACCTTCAACAATGTTGATCTTGAAATAATGGGGGCAAGATTCAAAGCTTATTTTGAAGTGATAGATTTAGCAAAAGTTGATAACTACCCCTCCTGTTGGGAAGACCATGGTTCTTTGAGAACAATGTAAACATGTGCTTCAAGAAGCACTATAGTACTTTTGAGAATGATGAACACCAAGTTGTTTTTCCCTTGGGACGTTGCTCTTGGACATCCATTCATTGAGGGTGTTGATATAAAGACAAAAATTACATTTGCAATGTAATTACGCAAGGGAGAGACGATATCAACCCAAGGGATGATGGTGAAGTTGAATGACGAAGTAGTGCTTGATGCTCAAACACAAGGAGCAATGATCTTGCCAGCGATAGGTCGAGGAGGTATATAAGGTGGCGGGATGAAGAGTCATTAGAGTAGAAAAAGGAAGCTAACATATGGTTGAAAACTTCAAGGGCCTAAGTGTGCGCTCTAGAATGGAGGATGCAATGGAGACGCAAGTGCGCAAAACTTGTGAGAAAGGTATTTCGGCTTATTAGGGGCACACTAAGCAAACTACCCAAATTTGAATGGGTCTACATGTACAAAACGCATATGATTGACATGGAGGCTTGCCTACATAAGTAAGAAGAGAGAGTTAAGTCTCTTGTCTATACACCGAGAAGCATTGTTGCACGATGGTGGGCTACACGTCAGCCAAGGCTTCCACAATGGAGCAATATAAAGGAAACTATAAAGATTCGCTTTAAAAGAAGCAACCGTAAGAAAGCCTTACCAGTCTATGATGGAAGTACTAACCCAAATGGCCACTTGTAAGCATGTGAATGGGAATGGTTGAATCATTCTACCCACCTTCTAGTAGCTCTATGGGTCCATGCTCTATATGTGACTCTAATTAAATAGGCACACACATTGTATGTAATCATGGAAACAACAAGAGAGACCTTTGAATGGGGAATGGTGAAAACCTCATTTTCTTGTACCTTTTACTTCACATTAGATGCACATCTCAAAGCTCCCTTAGAAATCTTCAAGGACTCCATTTTCAACAATGATGTGCATATGGAAGAACGCAAAAGGAGGATATATGATCGGGATGACTATTTCCTTTTAGATATGTTTGTAGAATCCATAAGCAACTCCTCTCATAAGACACCCCTATAAGACAATTGGAAAAGGGGAAGATACCGATGAAGGTTGATGAAGAATCGATGGACCTAAATATCTTAATGTACATACAATTAAGGGAGAGCGACCGATACAAGACATTAAGGACCAAGGATCATAATACCTTAGCCATCCCATGCACATAAAAGAGGTCAATATTGGAATAGAGGATGATCCAAAGATGGTTACCATTGGCGACTATTGGACTAACTAGGAATTGGATCGCATTGTTGAACTTTTGTGCCAATTGAAGGACCTATTTGCAAGGGTTACCATGAGATGAAAGGAGTTCATCCCTCATTGGGAAAAATGAGTATCAAGTTGCAAAAAGGAACTAAACCTATCAAGAAATGACCATATAGGATGAACCTAAATTTGAGAATAAGGGTCAAGGAGGAGATTGACAAGATGTTGGCATTAAGAATCACCATTCCCATAGAAGATTCAAATTTCATGAGCCCTATGGTCATAAATATTAAGAATATGGGCACATAAAAAAATTGTGGAATTTTGTGCTCTAAATGTGGTGTGCATGATCAATCCATTACCTACCTCTTTCACAAAGAAAATTTTGGGAGTAGCAAGTTGTGAAGTGTAAACCTTCACAAATGGATTCACTGCTACCACAATTTCGTATATGTGAGGAAGACAAATTCAAGACTAGCTTCGCAACTAAATGGGGCTCATTTGAATAAATTATGATGCCTTTTGGATTAAAGAATCTACGTATAGTATTCTTACGCATAGCGGTAAACGTGTTCATATGCTTTATCCACAAGTTCCTATCCAATGTATTTAGAGGATTGGGATTGCCTATGGGCTACTAAAGAATCACTACATGAGCCATAGACTAATGTTTGAGAGGTGTTGAAAACTACATATCTCCTTGAACCTCAAGAAGTGTGTATTCGTTACACCATCCGAGTCTTTGTTAGGTCATATGATTTGTAAGGAACGAATGTTGATATATCCAACAAAGATAGTTGTGATATTGCAACTTGAGCCACCAACAAGCCAAAGGGATGTGTACGCCTTCCTAAGACATTGTGGGTACCCTAGAAAATTTATCAAGAGTTATACAAAGACCCCAAGCTCATTAGTAGAATTGTTAAGAAAAGATTGTCCTTTCACATAAACTGGATGATAGGAAGAGGGGTTTGAGGTCCTGGAAGGAAAGATTAGCAAGTGTGCCTATACTAAGATTCCTAAACTAGAAAAATCCCTTCCATGTGCATGTTGTTGGAAGCACTGATGGACTCGAGAGGGGGAAGGGGGAATCAGTCCTCCAAAACTTTTAATTCATTTTCTAACTCATACATTCATCATTTCATTCATTCATTTAGCATCCATAACCATGTGTGCACATTAGGTGTGTGTTAAGCATTCACAACAACATGAAACAAAGAAGAAGACACGTGAACACCATATATAAGTGGGAAACCCTCATGGGGAAGAAAACCCACTTAAACTTTGTTGATATTACTCACAACAAATAAATTTAGTAAAGTACCAACTTCACAAGGAGCACCAAAACCTAGTTTAGTAGAGCACTAGCCCTATAAGGAGCACCAAACCCTAACTTAGTGAAGCACCAACTCCACAAGGAAGCTACTGACCCCTAAGATGTCGAAGCACCAACTTAGCCACCTAAAGATGATGATCTCGAATTTTGTTTCGCCACAACTAATGGAGATCTCTAATTCATCTCACAAACCCTTACTCAAACCCTCATGCCTTTAACTAGCTCTATCTTCTTCTTCTTTGACTTGTCTTGGCTCTAAACACTTCCATGGACATTGAAGGGATCAAACCTTCCATTTATTTTCTTTCATGGACATTGGGCGGATCACACCTTCCATTTCTTATGATGGCTCTATTGATCCTACCCTTCACATCAAATCCTTTGGAAACCTTTAGAAGGATTGGGTTAAAGCTTATTCCTATGACACCACTAAGCTCTTAGCCATGCCACTTACCGATTTAACAAATATAGAAATTTGTAAAACCCTAATTGCAGAGTCACAACGTAATAATAAGCAATAAAGTACATATCTGACCTAAGAAATAAGCAAATGGAAATTGAAACCCTAAGTGCAAGAGAGAGAATAAGAGACTTAACTAATTTCACAGTTGATCTCGAGGTATGCTAAGTTGGAAAGCTAATGAAATAGGCAGGCAGACTATTGCAACCGAACCCATAAAATTATAGAATTGTCGAAACAAATTGGACCAGGGCGCATGGACTGGGTTGGGGGCTCCTGGGCACCAAAGCGCTTTAGGTGCTGTGGATGCAAAAATGGTCAAAATTTGAATATTCTTGTGTCGTAAGGTGTTATGTGACTTTCGTTGTTAGTAGCATGTATGTCGTACTATGCCCACAAAATTCGCTTATAACCTATAAAACAAAAGATCTCCTGCAAAACCCCAAAACACATCAAATTCTAAAAAGAAAAAAATGCAAATGGGAGTCGATGGCCCCGACACTCACATGATAGAGTGAACTTACAACCAAGCGTCACACTACATTTCAAACTCCATGTAATTTTGTGTACGTGTGTGTATAATTGTAAACTATGAAGCTCTTGTGCAAGATGCACCGAATATCGAGCAATAACGATATGTAGTATTGTAAGTATATGTGTGTATGGAAAAATGAATTTCCCCTCCTATGCATGCATGCAGAATTAGTAGTCTCTTGTCCCTTGAATGAAGCTCGATGGATGCTTTGATGTAGATAAAATGTCTTTGGATGCAACCTTAGGTGGTGATAGTAAATGTTTAGAGCTTGGTCCTTTATTATAGTCATGTAGCTTTATATTTATATGATTCCCTTGTTTGAATTTCGTAATTAACAACTAAAAGGCCAACCCATAAGAAAACAAGATGCCCAAAAGGAAAAAGAGGCCCAAAAGAGGCTAGTAAGATACAAAGAGGTCGGGGCGCCCAGAGGGGATGAGGGTGCCAGGCACTTTGGTGTCCAGAGCCAAGAAAGATAAAGTAGTGAAAGTTAGATTAGGCAGTGAGGTGTGCAAGACCATAGAGAAAGAAAGAAAGAAAAGAAAGAGGCCAAAGATAGATGTCAATTACTATGAATGGTGGTGTGTGATTAGGACCTAGAAATGTACCCAAGTGTGTGATTTAGTGTGTACATTTGCCACCACTTTATGTTGTTGAGTGAATACTTAATAACATAAAGTAGATAAGAGATGTGTACATAAAATGAAGTGTGGAAGTTAGAGAAGAGGAAGTGACCCTAGGGGTGAAGGTGTGTGTCTTGTGTCACGTTGTACATGTTGTCGTTGTTTGATGTGTTCGATGATGTATTTGTTACTTCCCATAAGGATGGACCTGCAAAAGAGAAGAGAAAGAGTAGTCAAATATGTGTATATGAAAAAATCACTCCAAAGATGTAAACAAGTGTGTAAAATGCAAAAAATAAGTAAAAGGAACATGTGCGCCTAATATGTGACGAGTGAAAAGGGATAGAAAGTATCTTGAAATGTTGTAGAAGAACGAGTTTCTTGGGCAATCTCATGCCAAGAATGATTTTTTCAGACGAACTCACGCCAAGTGTGAGTTTTTGTGGTGATCTCACGCCATGGCAGAAGAAGTGTTGGGGATAAAGGTCTAGTGTCATTCTTCATCCTTGACTGCTTCCCAAAATTTATACACCACTACAGATGGTGTGATCCTGTTTTGTTCCAATTCGATCCATTTCGATCCAGTTTGATCCAACGCAAATAGAAATAGGAGATAGAATGTATTTTGATTGTTGGAGGATTGTGCGTGTTCTATGCAAACCGTTGTGTAAACTGTTGTAAATTGTTCCAATCTGAGAAAATCACTATAAGCTGCGCACTAATCATAGGCATCCGGGAAAGGTCGGGAGCTCACGGGCGTTTATGTATCAGATCTCGGCCGCGTCGTCATCTTTGTGCTAAAGATCCAAGTCAAAATCTAGGTTGTTTTGAATGCTTGAAGACTTATATGTTCATGTACTATGTAGGTCTGAACTGTGACTGTGTTGTTATGACGGGGTGACTAATCCACCAAAATTATTCCCCCCTCGTTTGGGGTGCATACAACGTCACTAGGAGGATACGGTCCAACAGAGAGGACCGAACAATGATTTGAAGCGATGCACTTTGCAGGGGAGGGAATGTGCATGGTAGAAACCAAGGCACGCAAACAATGCAAACTAAAAACATGTGTTATTGCAAACAAGACAAAGACGCATATAAAAGACATTGTGTAATCTAGCAAGCAAGAAGACAATATAGACCGCTAAAAGAGGGTTTCAAACATGGGACGTCGCTCACAATGTCGCAAGAGAATAAAGGGCCAAAGCGGCCAAAACCATACAAGCAATGAACATACAAGATATAGAGCATAGCCCGAAAACAATGGCATACAATGGAAAACAATAGCAAACAATGATAGGCAAATATCGACAACCATGGCAGCAAATAGTTCTTGCAAAGAAAATGTTGCACATGAAGTACCCGTTAGCATGTTAGAAGATAGAAATTATGTCAAAACGTGTATATATCGATAGAGTAGTGTGTTAGTAAGAAAAGGAAGTATAAATCGAAACAATAACACCTATAGTGTGTACGAAAGTATATGCCCCCAAGATCCTCAGCGGGAATGGTAAGAGGCATAGTGCCAAGCATCCATGCAGTGTGTAACGATCTATGTAAAATCTGCATTCAAAACTAGAAGGAAAGTGAACACACATGTGTATATAGAAAAGATATTGACATACGATGTATCTATCTAACATAGTAAGCAAAATGTAACATGCGAGTATGAGCAACCAAGAACAATGTGCAACCAAGATATGCAGTATGTCGTGAATGAGCGAGATGGAATGGTATGCAATGTGAATGCGATAGAGCAACGTGCCCCCAACATATGCAGATGAGTATGAGATGAGGCTCGTTTATAAAATACCCCTCAAGAGACAAGAATGAACCATAGAACAAGAGTGTGTCATCGAGAAATGGTTTGAATTGTGTGCTAGAAAGATAGATCAATGAAGAATAGAGCGTAAAGAGTGAAAGTGGTGAGGTTCATTTCATATGTAGACCCTCAACAATCGAGTATGAACCATGGAACTAGAGTGCATCATAGGGAAGTGTGTCGCGATGAATATGCGCTAACAAGATGCGTCTACGAAGCGTAAAGCATAAATTGTAGTATGATGTGTGAGAAGAAAATGCAAGAAAGATGTGTCGTAAAGCGCAGAACATGAAATGTGTGGTGTTTGAGGTTTGTGGATGTATGCCCTCAACAGTCAAGTGTGAACCAGAGCACAAGAGTGTGTCATAGGGTAATGACAATACAAGAGATGTATCAATGTGTGTAAGATGTGTGGTAAAGACGAGATGTGAAGCATAGAGTGGAAAATTAGAAAAGAAAGACACACGATAATGCGAGAAGGGGAGAGAGTAAGCATGATGCCCCCAAGTGTATTATGATGTGGAGAAGAATCAAGTGATGTCGTCTAAGAGATCATCATTGTCATGATCGAAGCCAAATGGAGATGCATCAAAGACCTAGTATGTGATAGTGTACAGTTGATCATATAAGGAGCCATTGCGGCATAAGTTGTACATGCCCATTGCATACTCTTCATCAGTGAAAGGTGGTGGTGGACATCCATGTGCATACCATCGAGTGAGATTTTGTGAATAGCCGAGAAATGAATCATTGCAAATAGAAACACGGCCAAAGGGCATAGGAAATGTGATATCAATATGATCAAGATCTAGAGTGTTGCCAATGTAGTCAAGCTAAGAGTGCCCAAGAGAAAGCGGAGAAGTGTGTGCAACAAAGACTGATAGATGGAAAATGTGAAGACCATAAGCATTAGTAATACAAACATATCCATGATAGAGATAACGTGAATGAGGCAAAGGTAAGAGATCATCGAGTGTGAATCCTAGTCGAGCCAATCCATCATATGTGCAAACAGTGTCAGAGCAAGTGGGATCAAATAGAATGTGCGACCAATAAGAATTTTTCATGAAAATAGTTCATGTGAAGGGTGAGAGCACCGCTGCGCAGGTTTCTCATGAGAGGGTGAGCAGGTTAAACGACGTCCCCAGGCGTGTGGACAGACCCGATAAATTACCATAGCATTAGTAGAAGGAGGGGGTTTTTTGAATTGATATTCACTAGGGCCAATAGAAACAAAAGTATCATTGAAATATGACTCATCTATCTCGAGAGGAGTAAAATTAAGATTGCACAATTTGTCATCAATAAGCTCAACGGTATTAACCTCGTCATTAGTGTTGGCATTGTCATGTTGGATAGCAATATCAAGGATATTGGTAGGAGGTGAACTAGATGTAGGAGCGAGAGAAGTCTCAATGAGCGGAGCGGCCATTGTTATTGAATCAAACACGGTAGGTGAAATGATATCAGTAGTGTGAGTGGAAATGGATGGCATGCTTGTAGAGGTGGAAGAAGGTTGTGAAGCACTAGACTGACCAATGTCATATGTATTAATATTGTTATATGGAATAGGTTGCAATGGAGGAATAGGCATAACAAGAATGCGGTCATGCGGCGAGAACTTTAATGGATCGGGGTCGGCAACAATGTTATGTTCATAACCATCATGTAAGAATTTAATGCATCGATGAACAGTAGATGGGACAAGCATGCGTTGCGTGAATCTAGGGTCTATCTACCAAGAGATTAAAATGAAACAAGGCATCGATAACGAAGAATATTGTAGGAACAATCTTAGGCCCGACTTGTATAGGTAACGTGATAGTGCCTAAGAATGTGCGAGTAGTGGAGTCATAGCCACGAATGAGAGTGGAATTCTTAGTAATTAGATTATCAGTCATACCAATTTGCTTGAGGAGGGAGTGAACAGATAGATTAATGGTGGACCCATTGTCAAAGAGTACACGCTTGATACAAGTGGTGTCAATGATGGCAGCGATAAGCAAAGGCGCACATGGATTATCAACAGTAGATGGCAAGATGTCCCCATCACTAAATGATATAGCGCATGGTATATTTTTGAGAGATTGAATGAGATGTGCGAAGGCCACTGATGAATTAGCGCTTTCAATATGGATAGAGCGAAGGGCGGCCTCTAATGTATGACGACAATCGGGTGCATTGCACAATAAATCGTAAAGAGATATTTTAGCTAGTGTATTATTAAGTTGTTCTATAATGTCATAACCTTTAGAAGTGGTGGTATGAGTTGCAGAAGTGATGGGTGGTGGAATAGAAATGGGTTGAGCCGTAGGAGGGCAAGTGCGGCGAGTAGTGACTACATTGATAGTTGGATCAACCCTAGGCGCAATAAAGCGAGGAGGTTGTTGAGTACGAACTTGCATAAAATCAACAACAGTAATGACCATGCCTAAAACCTGAGTTAGTGTGAAAGAAGGATAGGAGGGTTGATCCATGACTTGAGAAGAAAAATTTTGATACGTGCTCAAAAGGAAGGGTTTGAATGTTCAAGTTCACCTAATGATTTAACAAATATAGAAATTGGTAAAACCCTAATTGCAGAGTCGCAACGTAATAATAAGAAATAAAGTATAGATCTGACCTAAGTAATAAGCAAATGGAAATTGAAACCCTAAGTGCAAGAGAGGGAATAAGAGACTTAGCTGATTTTCGCAATTGATCCCGAGGTATGCAGAGCTGGAAAAATGATGAAAAATGAAGGCAGAATGTCGAAACCGACCCAAAAAAATTATAGAAGTGTCGGAACAAATTTGGACTAGGCGCCTGGACTGGGTCGAGGGACGCCTTGAGGCACCAAAGAATGGTTATGGCTGCTTATGACCACAAAAATGGTCGGAATCTAAATTTTCTTGTGTCACAAGGTGTTCGGTGACTTTCATTGTTAGTCGCATGTATGTCGCACTATGCCTACGAGTCGCTTTGTAACCTATAAAACAAAAGATCTTCTGTAAAACCCCAAAACACATCAAATCCTAAAAAGAAAAATATACAAATGGGGAGTCGGACTGACCCTCACGGTCACCCGATAGAGCGAACTTACGGTCGAGTGATGCACTATATTTCAAACTCCATGTAGTTTGTGTGTGTGTGTGTAGAATCATGCCCTAGGAAGCTCTTGTGCAAGATGCAATGAATAACGAGCAATAGCTAGATGTAGCAATGTAAGTAGATGTGTGTATGGAAAATGAACTTCCCCTCCTATACGTGTATGCAGAATTAGTAGTCCCTTGTCCCTTGAATGAAGCTAGATGGATGCTTTGATGCTCTTAGAATGCCTTTGGATGCAACCTTAGGTGGTGATAGTAGATGCTTAGAGCTTGGTCCTTTATTATGGTTGCATAGATTTATATTTATATGATTCCCTTGTTTGAATCTTGTAATTAACAACTAAAAGTTCGAACCATAAGAAAACAAGATGCCCGAAAGATAAAAGAGGCGAGTAAGATACGAGAGAGGTCGGGGCAACCAGAGGCGACGAGGGTGCACAGGCACTGGTGCCCCTGGCTGGCGCAGCGCCCAGAGCCAAGAAAGATAAAGTAGTGAAATTCAAACTGGGTAGTGAGGTGTGCAAGACCACAAAGAAAGAAAGAAAGCAAAAAAAGAGGCCAAAGATAAATGTCAATTACTAGTTTTCTCGCTTATGAATCATATGAATAGTGGTATATGATTAGGACCTAGAAATGTACCCAAGTGCATGATTTAGTGTCTACACTTACAATAGATGCTCTAGATTGGTATCATACTCTTTTGACCAATTCTATCATCGAACTTGAAGTCTTGGTGACCTCCTTAGTAAATGAATTTTAATACCATGACCTTCTCGAAAATAATATCAATGCTTTCATCAATTGCAAATAAGTTGACAACAAATATACCAAAGCTTTCATCAAACATTGGAAAACCTTACCCATTAAGGCCGATCACAACATGCCTAATGAGATCTATCTATTTCATCTATTCCTTAGAGCCCTCAAACCTCACTTTCAATACAAGGTGAGATCATTCTCCCTACTTCATTGGAAGAAGCATGCGATCAAGAAAAATGTTAAGACTACCTCATGAAGGAATTTTAAAATCCTTCCCCTAAGAAACAACCACCTAAGAATGCCCATGTTCTCATGTGTCTTATAAATAAGAATGTCACTTATGAAAAAGTCACAACTTCTCTTTCTTAAGGAACTCCTTCTTATAGGACTATCCATAGCATTGATCACTCTACTTAATACCACAAGAGGTTCTCATTCTCATTCTTCCTTTCATACTAATTGTCACCATTCTCTATCTAAGGAGGAGTTGAGATGATGGCTAGCCCAACCATTCACCATGGTTTTATACCCTTCTCAACCTCTTCCTCAATGACACGACAAAAGAAACTTTTGTTATTGACATGTTAATTGAGGTTAATTGAGGAAATTCTTATGAAAATTATTGTTCCCTTCGATCCTACCTACACCTTCCTCCTTGGAAAACTTTGATCATGAAGTCATCACTCGAGAAAGGTTAGATGAGGCCATCAAGGAACATGACAAATCCCAACAATGTGATCTACATCGGGTGGTTCATCAATCCAATGAACATGTTAAAGTCTATTATGATCCACTCTGCGATCACTCTAAATAGAAACAACATAATTCTAGTCCTACTAAAACAATAACATGGTCAACGCAAAAATTATTGACACGTAATATCCCTCTACTAGTGCATCTATGGAGAACAAGTTCAATATGCAAGGTGTTAAGCATATCATTGCTTATATTGGACCCAAATATCCTTATTTTTCTGAGAATAAATATTACAGATTTATTTATCCATGTTCTCTAAGCTACATATCCCATGAACATGCATCAATAACTCGATTCCACTTTCCTACTAAACGCCATCATGCGTGGTTCAAATATTCATGCACGGTTGATCCCATTTGCGGCTTCATCATCCTCTTCAGATGCCATTGACCCCTATGCACTTGCACAATCAATCCCATATGATCTCCCTTCTTCTTCTCTGTACACTATCAAACACTAAAGATTCCTCTACCATGGTTGATCTCATAGAGATCATAAAAAATCAAAATATGGAGCTCTCTACAAGCCTAATTTGTTCAAAACCTATTCATATTGACACCCCTAGGTTCGAGAATATTTCACAGTTCATCCCAAAAGATTGTGGCCCCCTCATAGAACTTTCTATATTCCTGAGCCAAATCCAATTTTTAGAGCTCATTTGTACCTCACATAACCACCATGAGCATATTATGTTATCCCTCTTCATTATGAATATCCCTCTTCCACTTGCTTTGGAGCAGGAACCTACCCTACACAATTATAAAGAGAGCATCTTACGTCACTATGAAGAGTTGTCCATTTCCACCAACCTTTTTACTGATTCTTCGTATGTGTTCATTTCCCTCTTGATTTTATGATTCCTAATGAACTATACTTCCACTCACAAAACCCTCACCTCTTTATCTTAGTCCAAATTGGCCACACTATGGTTAAGAGATCCCTTGTAGACGAAGGTTCTAGCACTTGACCATCGAAAAATTCCCTATAAAGGATGCATTTGGTTACCTATCACTATTCCTCCTAACACCATCCAAGTCAAATCCATAATTTTCAACTTCCCTTGTCTAATAATATCCTCTTAGGTAGACCACGAACAAATCATATGTGTGCAAATCGCGTTATGCACTGTCGCCAATGCATTAATTTCATGCACCTAGGGGTTACCTATAAAGTGCAAGGCAACACTAATCCTTGGAACTTTTACCTCTTCCAACAATGTGGGACATTCAAAATTCCCACTATTAAAGAACTTTGTACCATCCCATTTCGAGAATATCAGCGCTTCAAATATCATGTGGATTCTCTTTGTGGTATTAATGGTCATCCTAAGGTCGTGGGTCATACTCAGCCCAACCTTTTTGAATTTCACGATGATGATCCCGATGAAAGTGAACTTATGATCAATACTTTGGATCTCCCTAATAATATTATATCATAGTTGCCTCTTACTCCACGGCCTTTCTCTTGCAAGAAGGATAATGGTCAAGTCCCTATCATTGTTACTCGCATCAAACATCCTCTTATAGAGAATCACATTCACTGAGACAATCATTGAATTGTGTGTTATTGACATTACTACACTTGATTTTAGTAGGATATGCCCAAGCTAAAATGTGGAAATTCTTCACTATTAAGAATCATTCTAATATAACTTTAATCATAGCATTAACAATATCATTGTCTCTTCATAACACACACCTACCAACTTTGACCTTGAGACCACCTAATGAACGAAGAATATGCTTTTTTGATAACGAGGATGAACCGATGAACTATCCTTCTTTGATTGGCAACTTGATGCCTAAGATAGTATTCTCTCTATTAGCTCATCTACACCTACAACTCTTACTATCACATCCCAACCTTTTCCTCCCCCTTCTCCTTCTCCATGTGTTGTTATGAGTCTCCCTTCCATGAGATCACCTATAACTCTTCTTGCCACTATGGATATTGGCACACCCACGACTAAACCATATTGCACAGGGCATGATGCTCAAGGGCATGATGTCACATATTGTAGAGCTTATAAATGATATATGAAGAAGCTCAAAGTGGAGGTTCGACGAGATCAACAAAATAAAACCACCCAACCCTCTTCTTCTGCACCACTCTTTTGCTCTCAACATGATTTTTTCTCATACATATGCGATATTTATCGAGTTATCTCTCGCAGTTCTAAGTTCAAGAACCCTCCCCTCATGTGCCTAAATGAAGAGCTTGAGCTCCTCCATCACTTCATATTCTTTCTATGTCGTCATTTATTCCTTTCCCTACTTACTATTCCCCTACTTGTCCCTCCCTTGATAACATCTCGCCGTGACATTCTCACATCAATCTCTCGAATGGATTTTTATTCTCTCTTTGCCATGCAATCGAAGTTCATCATGGTATCGACATTATTTAGGATAACCTATATGACATCATGATTCATACTCGACATCAAATTTTGCATCAAGTGTTCAACATCATAAACAACGCATATAAATATTTTTCACGTTCACATCAATTCACTCGATATTATTGACATCCCTAATATCTATATTTATTTCTTCCGCTTGGATTTATTTTTGTAGACACAAAATCACGCACTCTGGTACATTTTTAGGTCCTAAAATCACTAAGCATTACTATCATCACCTAAGTTTGCATCCAAAAGGAACCTAAAGCATCCATCTAGCATCCACTCAAGGGACAAGGGACTGCATTTTCTACATACACAACATAGGAAGGGGGAGTTCTTTATTATATCCACACATTTTACCGCATTGCTACATCTAGCTATAGCCCGCTATCAAGTGAAATTGGACAAGGGAATCCTAGGGCATAATTCATACACACACTCACCGAGAACTACATGGATTCTTTGATGTCTTTGCGCAGCGCTCATTTGTAAGTTCACTCTCGAGATGACCCTCGGGGTCAATCTAACTCCCCATATTGCATATTTCTTTTTAGGTTTGATGCGGTTTGTGGGTTTTGTAGGTGAAATTTTGTTTTGCGGGTTACTGTGTACCTTGAGAATTCATTGAGCGACACACATGTGACGAACATGAAATATTTGCAACACTTTTGTGTGACACAAGAAAATCATATTCGATTATTTGTGCGAGTCATAGGTGCTCGTAGTAGTCTCTAATGTCTAGGCACCCTTGTCCTTCCGCGGACGCCCATGTCCAACATCGTTCGTGAGCTCCGAATTTATCCTAAGTATTTATGACATTGTTCACCTCTTGTTGATAGTTTTCCCATTCCATAACATTCCCGGATCGTGCATAAATCAACCAATTCATTCTTTCTATATCTCTTGCTTAGGGTTTTATACTTGCTTATTTGATTGTGTCATATTGTACTTGTGATAAAGGTTGTATATCATAGTTGACATCAATTACTCGAAATAGGGTTTAATAAAATTTAACTTTTATCAACACTTAGGAGTGTGGAGAAGAAAGCGATTGTTGGTTTAAGCAAAGCTTTGTCAAGTCAACAAGTCTAGCATATAAGTATTTTGTTTAATATTTCATTAAGTACCATGGTAACTTTTAGATCTTAGTACTATCATAAAAAGGTCATATTTTGTTCGTGTAATCGAATCCCTCCACTAAATAAAATTTTGCTCTTTGTGATTTTTGTTATGTACAATCTCGTGTTTGTGCACCCGATCTTGGGTTGGCACATTAGTATTTTGGGTTTTGTAAGGCCTATCGTCATTAGAACCCCTAACCACGACACCGTCATAAACCTCTAGTGATAACATGAAGTTCTAAAAGTTATTTATGTGATACCACACAAAGAGTGAGTGGTCCTACATACAAAGATATATGTAACATAAAGTTTTATGTTTGAAGTCTCCTAGTCTTATGTAAGTGATCCAACTTCGTGCAAAAGATCTAAAGCATTATCCCATCCATTTGAATATGTGTGTGTATCGTGGAAATGTAATGCATTTCCCTCTAATTTTGTGCACAACCTCTTATGTTAACAAACACATTTCTATAATGCAGTATTGAAATATTAGTTTGAGCTGGTTCTAAAATATAGTTTGAACTCTATAAGATACCACAAACCGAGTGAACTCCTTTAGATGTACCACAAATTAAAATAACTATAAAAACATACAACTACTTTGACCTATTTTTGTTGATGTAGATCGTTTATGAACCCGAATGCTTGTGTCACTTTCCCGAGTTTTTCCATTTCTTGTTTTATCAAAAGGTAGAGTTCTCTCATTGCACGAAAAGGCTTTTGTTGACTTCCTTTGGACCCTCTTAAGACTCATTTTATTTCATGTTGCAATGACCACCGGTTTTGTCTATCCAAAAGACCAACCCTCACATGACAAGTTTGCAACTATGTATAACTTAAAAGTAATTGACAAAAAGATCATACAGACTCTTATTTTTATGTCATCTAGCTTTCTTATTATCATAGTGTTGGTGAAATAATTTGTAATTGGGACAAATTAGTTGATTTCCACCAATTCTCACGGGGCTATGCCCCTCCTTCTTATGTATGGGGAGGCTCCCATTATTGAATGTAAACTAATCTAATCCTATCTATTGTTGTGGGGTGGCCAAATAGGTCGGGGATCACACAAGAACACTTCACTGAACTGTGGAAAAATGCTTGTACGGGGTACAAGGGAGGAAATTGTAGCGATGAGGGGTGAAGGAGAGAAATTAGACAAAGGAAGGTTATTGTTATGAGTAGGCACAAGTGCAGAATTCACACCCAATAACTGGAGTAGTTCAACATTCAATTAGAGGAAAGCAACAATGAAGCCATTTAGTGAGACGAACAAACCCAGACACACGTTCTTTGGATTCATTCATCAAATATACAAAGCTCTTTCTTGATCACTATACTTACAAAGTGCATAAGAGAGAAAATAGAGGAACACATGAAAAGAGAAATGGAAGAAATGTAGCTTTTATTTCTTGTGCATTGATGATACAAAGTTCAACAACAACAATCCACAATTGCTACCAAAAAGTTAGAATTCGACATTTTAGGATCCTTTGGAATGGAGAAGTCATCCCAATTTATAGCAATGTGAATTGACCTTTCACCTACCCCCACATGACTCTTCATGATCTCATTCAACTTGTGACTTTACATCTCCTAGGAAGTGAAAACTAAGTTCCATTTTTATAAATCAAAGGGACTTTTACAATATAACTTTATAAATTCACTTAAGTGAATGAGACAAAATACAATGATTATGCTCAATGAAGAATTAGAAAGGGGAGAGAAGGAAGAGGGAGAAGAGAGAAAAAAGAAGAAATCATATCTAGTGAACAAGCTCCCTGCGATGAAGAACTTTATTGATTCATGTTTCTTCCGTCTGCTCCTTGGATTCCTTGTTTAACTAAGCTATTACAAATGCCAACTTATCTGCCTCTGGAATGCAAACGCAACCCAACATATTGACACACGCCAGGAACTTCACGATATTCTTGTCTTGATGAGTCATACTTTATTATCCTTTGCAATTTCAAAATTGTAACTTTTAATGTTATTCAAAGACTCTAAGTTATCTTCATTGAAGGAAAGAGAGTCACTGCCTCTTTATTGACCAACTCTTGGAAGGAAACAACGAGTGTTTCGATGATGAATCTTCAAAGAATGGAGAGAACTCAAGTTTCGAACACAATTGTAGGCATCATTCAAGATATCAAAAGCATGTTGTCCACAAGAGTCCAACTCAGAGATTGCATTTTTGAGCATTCCATATCTCGCATCCATGATGTGGATCCAAACTTGATACAAATTTCTCAAGTAATTTGAAGCAAACACATTATTTCTCGCGAGAGTGTGAGAGTCAAAGGAGCTCATCTCAGACACCAGTGGGAAAACATCATCCAAGTGAATTACCTCTTTTGCAAACTCCTCCTTTACTTTCTTTATTTCGGAAAAGTTGCAAGAACGTACTTGATGAGAGAAATGACATATGGAAACAATGCCTTGCCTTGCTCGATGATTTTCTCAATCCACTTCTCATTAGCCTTCCCTGTATTATGTAACCTTGTGCTTTCTTGATTGCCTTAGGATCAACATTTTTGATTGGAAGAATGTCTTCTATTGGAAGAGAAGATGTTGAGTCGGATTCCAAGAAGGGTTGGATGTGAGCACCGAGAGCTTTTACATGTTCCTCCAATTGCACAATTGTTTTCTTGTATTCTTCATTCTAAACGAGGAAGCGAGAAGAGGATTCCTTGAATAGATGAGAGTCACCCTCGTGTGAAGCTTGACCTAATGAGATTTAGTTCAACTCATAGTCTGGCAGAGTCATGTCCTCAATGGGCTTATCATTCTTAGGTCTAGCAATTTCAACATACTTGATTACTTAAAGTGCCATTGAAAAAGTGGGATGTTGTCTGGGCCTTCTTTCTTCGCTTGGTCTTTAGTGTTCCTGAGATTGATTCAAGACTGGGCATGATAGAAAGTAATGGTGTCCTGGACCCACTTTCGAACATTTCTTGAATCCGTGGAAATGGATCTTCAGGAGTTGAAACAATGTCAGTCACCGGAGTGCTTTTAGGAGTTTGTAGTGGAACCAACTCTTGATCACCATGAGGAAGATTTACCATTGGGGAAGACATACCTGGATGCCCTTGAAGAAAAAGGTGTTGCAATGAATCATTCTTGCAATTCTTTAATTCAACCAACCCACTTTGACGTACTCATTTTAGTTCACCCTCTCTCACTTGGCTCGGCTCAAACAACTCAACTCACTTTGGCCAACTCTCCCAGCTCACCTTGGTTTACTTAGCTCACTAAGCTCATTTAGCCAACTCACCGGGGAGGTGTGGATGGCTCTAACCTAATTGATGATTTGTTTACCTTGAATTACGACGGAGCTTTGACTCTTTTTGAATCTCTTTTGAATGTACAATTTCCTTGGTTCTCAATTTTTGCACCTGTGATGTTCGCTTTTGTTCCGGACATAACTACGATCAAAATGATGCCTCAAGACCTTTGTAAATGAATAATTGACCTGCATCAGCTATGATATCACCTTGAAACCCTATGAAGATGTTGAAACTAGTGAGATGAATGAAAATTGGGCCTATTGCACTCGAAACTATATTTTCTATTTTTAGCAAGTGGAATCAAGACTTGTTATTTTGGGATATTTTTCCTGTTTTGCTCAAATTTGAGCTTCTCAATCATCGACATACTTAATTCAACTCGTTGATAGTTTTTTTCCATGTTTAGACACTTTCTACTTTTAGGCAATTTTTTTTACTTTTTCTAGTTTTTGCTATTTTTGGAAAGATTGTATAGTTTATCATTTTAATTGTTTTAAGAGTGCACACGATCTCGAGGGGACTTACTATTTTTAGTAAGTTACTATTTTAGAAAGTGAGGATGTCAGATACTTACTATTTTTAGAAACTACATTTTTCCACCTTAGATTGCAACGAAAATGGCATCACTGGATTAGGCTCCTTGTTACGATCTTGTGCTCCAAATTTCATCTCAATCCGCCGCAGGAATGCTTGAAAACTGAAAAACCAAATGCTATGACATAAAACTAGGTTTGGTTGCCATTAAAAACCTAGGGCATCATCGTCTCTCTATTGTTACCATCTTCTAGAAGGCGCTTGGATTGAAGAAAGCGGTTGAGAAACTTTCACCGATTTCGCTCACCGGTTTGTAAGGTATGAACTTTTCAAGATTTGATGAATATGGCTTCTGAAGAAATTTTGACATGGTTTCTAGATGATTTGCAGGTTTATGGAGGTCTTACTCCGCAATTATGGAGTCAGAGAGAAAATGGGGTGAAAATAATTTATTTCTGTTTTTACAACTTCTAACAACACTTTTCATTCATGTGTGAAAAAGAAATGAGAAGAAATGAGAAGAAGCAAGGTATAAACAGTTAGTTAAATTTTGATTTGCAAAGCATGGGGGATGGGGTGTATTTTTTTTTCCCCACTGTCCCCATTGTCCTAGGTACATTTGGGAAAGTTGGGACAACAAAATGTTCCCCCTACTCTTAGCCTGACAAGTGGTGGAAAGGGATTCAAGGAGATGGTGAGGGGAGAAAAACACTTTCAAGCACCGAGGGATAAAGATTTGGTCACATGGTGAACACCGGGAAGGGACTAAGTTTGGGGCACATTTTTTTGTACCCATTTTCCTTGGGGACAGTTGGGACAGTAAAATGCACCCAAGGGTTTTCATGAAAAACTTGGCAAATTCAAGTGCAAATCCACTTAGCACATGTCGGGAAGAGAGAGAGTCATATGATGAACCAAGAGAAAAAATTGGTGGTGGGGCACATTTTTTTGTCCCACTATCCTCGACAGTTGGGACATTAAATGGCGCACCAAAATGCGCCACCCATCTAACTATGAAAATGACTAACTCTCAAAAACTTGAAATAACTTTTCCCAGGAGCTTCAGGAACTCTTTTCAAGAAAATTTTTATATCATTTTGAATCCCAAGATCATTTCAAGATCAATGGGATGGTTTTCAAGACCTGATTATTCCTCCAAAAAAATGTTGTTTTTCATTCGGGGCCACAAGGTGAGTCTTTTGAAACTTAACTTCCTTAAGAATTGTTTGGGTCTTGTAAAGAATGTGAAGATTCCATCATGTAGATAATTAAACCATATTTCCAATGATATATTTTTGACCCCTAACTCCTTACAGATCTCCCGAAATCATCTTCCAAAGCTCAGGCACCTTTTTAGACTGCTTACTCCTTGCACCTTAAAAACCCGCACTTGCACAACTTGTTCCTAAACCTCCAAAACCTTCCTAAATATTCCTAAACCAGTTTCAATATGTTCTTAGCTCCTCAATACCACTTATCAATGAATTTGGGCCTTCAACTCAGTCTTGGAGGATGCACATCAGCCCTGGAAGGTTAAAAATAACCTTTCTAGGCATATTGAAGAATTCTCCTTCAAAAGCACTGCATTTAATGGAATGAATCATCTTGTCTTGAAATGTATAACACCAAGGAAATTATAGACAACGTATATGAGTACTCGAAGGATCAAGATAGGCATGGTACAGTGGACAAACCGATCCCGGAGAGAGGGTTCAAAAGGGTTTCCAAGAAAATTTTTGACACTAGGGTATAGTTGTCATGTTTCACCATTGAATTTTTCCCTTGCAAAAACACATGACAACACATAGAAACTCCATCCCAACATTTAAGTTTTTAATATGCCCTCCATATTCCTCATACATTGTGTTTAATTTATCTTGCAAATTCATATTCAAGGAAAGGAGCTCAATGGCATCCATTTTTGTTACGTGACTAAATCCCCATGGAACGATTTTAGTAAATAAAAGGATTAAATCATTTAAAAGTTACCCAAGTGTGGATAAGTGAAGAATAAATATAAATAAAGTGAGACATAAAAGATATTCTTGAGAAGATAAAGGGTGTTAAAGCATTATGTTGGAAATAATCAAGTATTATGATATGTTAAAATCAAAAGGTGTGAATGGAAAGATATGTCCATTGTGAAAAGTCACCTTCTCAACCCTATAAAAGGGAGTAAAGTTATTTGAATGTATATATGTGTAAGTGTGTGGAAATCACATGAATGTAATATGATCTATAGATGAGAAAAATACAAGAAATTGTGTTTTAGTTTGTTAGGTAAAGGGTTGGAGACATGTACCACCTTGAATAACAATGAGACTGGGTGGCATAGAGTACACATCTCAAAGTGTCATGGCTAGCGCTTTGTGAATTTTGTTTTTGCATTGTGACGCAAGGCCGCATCTAATTCCTTATTGTTGAGTGTGGTCTCATTGTTGGCTTACCTAGACCAATGGTGTTATTAAAGGATTTATCTTCATATGTCTTTTTGAACTTGAAGCTGTTAATGATGAGTTATAGTAATTATCGTGTTATTGGATCTATGAATGTTATCAAATTCAATATTTATCTCAGTGTTTATTGATGTGTTTATATTATGTATTTCAATCTGTTATATTCAAATATGTTATTTGTTATATAAATTTTAACCAAGGATCTCGGAAAGTAAGCACATCACACATTTCCATCTTGATGCACCACCACCTTTTTAGCTCTTTTTTTCCGTAATCGTATTTCCCCAATGATTTTTTATTTCATCATTTGATTTAGGTAGATTAGCATTGAGATAGGAACATAGCTAGCTAACTCTACATATTATCTTAAAAGAGCAATTCCACACTAGGAAGACACCACATGTGGATGTTGTGTGAGTGTATTTCAATCAAACACATCTAACCATCAACAATGTTGAGTTGTGGAGCTAAATTGCTTCACAAGTAACATGTTTTACAACTTGCAAGTTTACACAGTAATCGACGTCGGTCAGGGAAACGGCGTCGGTCACTTGGGAGGAATCGACATCGGTCAAGGAACCGAACCGGCACCGGTCAAGGAACCGGAACCGCACCGGTCAAGAACCGACATCGGTTACTGTGCATTTATGTTTTTATTTTAGACGCGGGATTAGATCCAACCTTTGATTTAAAGGTGATCTAAAGGTTGTAAATGCATAGCTAAGGTGCCCTAAGTTTGTGTATGCTTATATAAGCATGAAAGCTAGGGTTAGAAGGTTAATTAGAGTAATCCTTGGTTGAGAGGATGAAGAAGAAGAAAAAGAAAGAACAATGTTACATGAAGACAAAGCTTCCATGGAGAGAAGTGGGATAAAAGGAAATAGTAGGTATCTCGAATGGTGAGAAGAGGTTTCTTCTACTGTATTTCCCTTGTATAATTATTGTCTAATTGTAATGGCTTGCATAGTATGTAAAGAACATAGAGTTTCTTCTTGTAGATCCACCTGTTGGTGAGATCTTGTATTGTATATCCATGTAGATCTAGTATTGAGAGGATGTTGTCTTCATGTTTACACATGTTAATGCGGTGATGGAGAAGAGACTTGGTTCTTCTTTGCAGAGTTATGGTTGCACATTGGTAGACCCTTGTGAGAGGTCTTGTTTGCAAATTCATAGGAGAGCTTAGTTGCAATTCAAAGATGCGTGTAGTTCCTGTTATGTGAGATCTATTGGTGGTTTGGAGGCACGGTTGTAGTGCACTCATGTAGATTCGTTTAGAGATCTGGAGGAGAGGAGATACTCTTGGAGAGATGCATTGTACTCTTGTATTGAAGAGTTGGTTTGTACTCTTGTTATATTATATATATGAGATCTCTATCTTTGGTGGACGTAGCCCATATTGGGTGAACCACGGTACATGTTGTGTTATGTCTCGTGTACTTTGTTTTGATTTGGGTTGTTCTAGTTTATCCTTCCACCGCTTGTAGATTTTGGGGATTGTTTAGATCATGTGTGCATGATTTGTTTGTTATTGAATCATAGCATTATTTTGGAGTCCCTAATTCCCAACAAACAATACAAACACTAGTTTCATCCAAAGAATTTGAAATCCCAAACTTTCCTTGATTTGTCTTGTATACAATGTAGATCCTTTTCATTTGCAAAACATTAAAGAAAGGTGTTACAAAGCTTCTTTACATATCAAGGATTGTTTCGTCAAAATCCATCTAGATCACATGAATGGGTTCTAATTTTTAGGAAGTTTACTTACTATTTGGTTATTTTTATTTATTTTTAAGATGATTTGAAAAAACAACTCAATTCTAAACAAATCCTCCAATAATCTTAAAACTCTCATTCTTTATAACTACGAATTTCACACGTATTTATTTCACTCAACTTGTATTGGGAATCAACCACAACCCATGAAAGAATCGAAATATCATTTATTATCATAGCAACATGTATTTGCTTTAGGAAAATTAAAACAAATTAGGTTACTCAAAGGCATGAATAAGCCCATTAATCAACCTTTGACACCAAAGTACGAAAGGAAAATGCTTAATTCATATATTGCATTAATGGACGAGAATATATCATGAGCAAAAAGACAATTAAATTCATTTTATGAAAAAAAAAAGATGGATACAATCTTTTTCATCATAACGATACATATCCTACCTAAAAATTTAAAGCAATTCCCATTCTAAAAACATAAGCATGTTTAATATTTTAATTAACACTACATAATTAGTATTCATGTATATATTTACATTCTATGATAGATGGTGTTACAAAAATATTAGGAACATTAAACCATGAACCCTTTTGATCCTTTCAATATAAACTATGATCTAGTGAACAAATTATTGAGTGTGCAATCATACAAATTTTTAAGACAAGTGTGATTAATAACATATTAAAAGAAGATAATATTTGAAAGGTGAAAAAATGAAAATAAATAAATTGAAAGACAAAACCCTAAAGATCAACTTACATCTTCCTAATGCCACATACGCATATATTTTATATGCCAATGGTACTAATATATTTGAAAATTAATTTTAATATTAAATTATTATTATATCCATGTTACATGTATTCAATTCAATTATTAATTAATGTGCTATTAGTACTTACAAAACTCCTTTAATTTTATTTTATTTTTAAAACTCATCTATCATAACATGTATTCAATTCAATGAATAATTTATGTAGAATTTTATTTGTGTACACATTTAATTCATGTATTCAATTGAATTCTTATAAGTGCAAAAGTACATTAAGGAAATTTTATGGGGCCTTGAAAAATTTTATGTCTTTTTTTAATTTTTCAACTTCCCAAAATATTATGAGACCCATGTGGTTCTAATGGTCTTATTTTATTTGTTATGAAAACAACATATACAAAAAAAAAGCATGATGAACTAAAATGTCCACAACCATCCATGATAATGATATTAACACAATCAAAAATATTAAATACATTATTAATTATAACATTAGACCATTCTATAAATGCAAAGGAGGGGTTATGAACTTATGAACGTTAAAAAAATCTCAATACACATCCATGATAATGATACTTTTATGATAATAAAGTAATTGATTGTGTTAACTATGAAAGTCTTATAGATGATTAATCATAACATTAGACCAATTCTACAAATGCAAAGAAGGGTTATAGATGATTAATCATAACGTTAGAGCAACTCTACAAATGCAAAGAAAGGGTTACGCACGTTATATTCACATCAATTTGTCTATGTAGCTAAATGACACTTTTGAAAAACAAGCTTGATTGCAATGCTTAATCAAATTGCAAAATTTAATGAACATCAAATATTGTTTGATAAACTTGTAAGATCTCATAATATATCGTTTTTGAAAATTGCTACACATAAAATAGAGAATGTGATGAACAATACATTAAACTTGAAATTTGATTGGTTTCATTTATAGTTGATGATATTCCAAGAAATTCAAATCTCTTTTAAAAAATAACATAGTGAAAATAATAATAAGATAACCAAAAATAGTTGACAAAATATAATAAAGATCGATTTATTATAGCCTCATTCTTTTGTCCTATTAAATTATCTACAAACCATGCATAAGATAATAATGGAGTCTTCAATGTTAGTGTAGGTTATTCATTTTCCTTGTATTTGTGTATTTACTTGGAACGTTCTTACACTCATGGGATATGCTTGCTTAGGTGTACTAGTTGTGTTGACTTAGGTTACAAGTTGTGCTAAGTTAGCTTACTAGTGGTGCAATCAACTCTACATCTAGTATCGCTTAGTGAGAGTTATTCACCATTGATCTTGGAGGACCACACATTCACCTCATGTATGTACATCACTTATATCGGTTTATGATATGTTCATGTACAAATAGATTAGACTATGTCTTGATTTAGTGTAGTTGTGAGTTATGGTGTTTGCAAATTGACAAGTTGAGGGTTGTCAAAAATTTTAGGGGTTTACAAAAATATTCCAAATGAACCTCATGATTTTTTTAAATCCTCTACCACCCAAAGTGACTGAAAAAAAATAGGGATTTTCAAGAAATTTGTGTGATGTCTTGGTTTAGCGCATTACAGGCTCATAGAATCCATTCGCAGACTTTTGGATCTTGATTGATAGTGTGTGAGCTTTATTTTGTATTTAGACTTGTGTTGGAGGCTCTATCTCCACGGGTTTGGCATTGCAAGCTTGATTTAAGCCTTGGTTTCAACAAACACAGACTTGGATCAGCATGGCAAGATCCATGAGTTCTGGAAATGCAGTCCTATAGCCACGTCCAAGTTGGCCATAACTCGCCATATGCTATTCTCCTTTGCCACAATGCCCAGGCTCGCTCACGTCCCCGCACAAGCCCTGAACGACTCTCTTGAAGATGCATGGATCTGATTGCAATGGACTTTTTTGGGCCCACATGACCTGTATTGCTTGGATCTAATTGCATTGGACATTTTTTAGGCCTCCACAACCTCGTATCAACTCGTAAAAGTGCTCATTTCCACATTTTCTTCAACTAGTCGGTGCCACATAGTAAGAGCGGCCTCCTTAGGTCTGCAACCTCCTCCACATCTTGCGCAGATTCTACAAATTCTTAAGCGCCTCTCTAATCAAATAATTTTTTACCTTGATTTGTCTATTTTTGTTCGGACAACGCATCTAGGATTTTAGACGCCTTTGCACATGAATCGATGCCTTATACATCCACTTTGCAACTCACTTAAACCTACATTTAGCCTCTTAAAAACTTCTCGCCCGTCTATCAAGATCGCAACTCTACCTTTGCTACGATTCTTGGTGTGGGCATTACCAACAAAGCAAACAAAAGCAAAGAATGGTAAAGAGATAAAGATTTCTAGGGTTTCTAAACCTAAAATTTGTCTTCTCGACATACTCTTCCACATGTGGATCCCACCACATCCAAGGTAAAAGTGCATTGTTTAAACTCCAATTTGAACTTTGCATTCAAAAAATATCATTTTTATGCCCTTTTTGATACAAGTCGATTTAGGGGTAATTTTGTATTAAGGGAGGAATAGTCATTTGGTCCTTGTATTTTCACCTTACGAAGATTAAGGGTGAGGCATGGGTTGGCAGGGGGTCGATTCCCCCTCACAAATTAAACTATTGTAATTTAAATTCCATCTCAGGTCCAACAAGTATACACACGACCCCATTTTCTCTAATTTCGACAATTTTTTTAATCAGTTTGTAAAATTTTAATTAAATAAGCCATTATTTACAGGAAATTGTATTTGCTATAACTTTTGATCGGTGGCTCGGATTTGAGCACTGTTTTTGTCAAAAGTGCATGTTTTCTCATGCTCTACATGATGGCTTAATTTATTTTTGTAAATGTGCTACTTTATAAAGTGTCACATTTTGGGGGGTTCTTGCAAAACTCTATGGGGACTTGTACTTTTTGCACTAAGTTATAAAGTGTCATCTGGGATATTTTTGGGGGTTTATCTGCATTATGGAGTTTCATCATTCTATTGTTATGCTCGAATCTAGGAACTTTCTATCTTGGAAGGTAGGCATTATCAATCATTGCACTATGCACGATTTGTTGCCCTACCTCCATGGTCTCATTCCTAAGCCTAATGAGCCTCTACAGAAGAATGAGTGGTTTAACCAAAATGATGAGGTCTATGGCCTTCTCGGTCTTATTGTTTCTAGGGAAATATTGTGTTCATTTGAGCACACTAAGTACCCTTTCACCGTTAAGACCATAATCGACAGGTTGTATGGCGACCTTGTTTCACCATCTGAGAGTGACACTTCCCTGGACCACTCTAGTGCCTCCATAGATTCTCCCCTTCTCACATCCCTTTCATTGTTGAGTGTTCTTCTACACATGTTGTCTACTCATGAGTCCCATGTTGACCATTCACCACAAGATCTTGTTATTAAACACACTCTCCCTATTGTTGCCTCCACAGAGCTCATTATCGTCCATGTTCATGCTTCCATTCATTCTCTCCATAGAAGTGTTCTATTGGAGAACCTTCCTTTGACACAGATGTGACAATTGCTTCTCGTGCTCCCTTGCATCTTGATTGCTCAGTTGACGACCCTCCACATACATTGGTTGATACCTTTGATTACAACGTTGCTTCATCTTGGACTTCCAGTAGCTCTTCGCAACAATCTTCTCCTCCTACTTCATGTTGTGATGTTAATACATTCTTGTCATACATTGCTCTCATTGAGCAACCCCATTGGGATGAGTATCTGCCCGACCTGAGTTGTCTATTTGCATATTCCACTTATGTTTCATTACAAGAATATTCTCTAATTGAGCCATCACACATTCTGGAGGACCCATTCATCTCTCTCGTTGGGAGTGCCCACCTTGGGACATTTGTCACTTCCACTATTTTAGAGATGTTTCATGATCCACCTCTTCTTGTGGATCCCTTTGTGAGGGTTATTGGGCCCCCACCATTTTCTTTCTTTCTGGCATGTATCTTTGCAGGTGCCATTCTCATTGTCTTTTGTGCACACTTTTGTCAAACTTGTGCCACCTTTCAATTACAGACAAGATGCAAAGATCGAGTACTGCAGGATTCTTCTTCTTTTGTGGAGTGGGCCGACTTTTAGTGCTCCTTTTTGTCCTTCCCAAGGGTAGGAACATTGTTCGGTGTAGATGGATTCTCTTTAGTCTTTACACAAAGCAAAAATGTCACTCCCTTTTCATGCATGCTACAATTTTTAGGCGTTTCTTTTTCCATTACGAGGTAGAGTGAATTTAAATTTGGATTTTGTGTTTAATTTATTGTCCAAGATAAATATGTGAAATTCTTTAAGCTAGAGAAATCAATTGTTGTGAGAGGACCCTATTTTCAAACTTTAAAAAAATTAACTCTAAATAAAACCTCATTTGATAGCAATAATATCTTCCACTTCAACCTAATATTTTTGAATCATGAAAAAATAGGAATGTGTTTTATAGACTCTAGGTCATATGCAAGGCAACCAAATACTATGTTAGTAACATTGACTTAAAAAAGCATTCACATCTAAATGTGTTTATATTGTTTGATTAGTTGTTGCTTCTTTGTTATTCATAGGGGCCACCGAGTAGGATATTACTTCACGACAACTCACGCAGGATCTTTGTAGCCAATAATGGTATTGTCTATCCTCGTCACTTAAGGTACATTGTAGTTAAAAAATTGCTAATTATATTGATTTACTTCAAGAGCAGACCTCTCCATTTCTTCATGCCTCCATACTTGGAAATCTTGCTCTTCATTTGACCAACCTTTCTTATTAAAGGCTTTGCTCCAACTATTAAATCTCTCTAAATGGTTCTGTAGGACACAATAAGGTAGAATGGTATGATATATCTTATGTTTTTCGTATGGTGGTGCTTTTCTCCTACACTAATTATGAAAAATAATTATTATTATAAAATTATCTCATTCAAAGCATTTAGTTAAGGATGGGATTGTGTTGTGCTCCACTCAAAATGGTGAAGCATTGACTACATGGATAATGGCTCCATCTCACTAATGTTGAAATGGATACCACAAGACTCCCAAGCAACTCATTATTCCTAAATCTTGGTGATCTTATTACCCTTATGCAAGATATATATTTGACAAACGTTTTCTAGCAAAATAACGAGTGCTTTTTTTGTTCCAAATTGGTACGTGCAAATATTGATTACGGTTGGTCAATTGGTCGAAGAGTTTACTCGAACTTTTATTTGGAGGTTTAAACTTAGTGACAAAATTTGAACATATAAGATAAATGTAAAGGAATCCACCAATGGGCCTCCATTAAGGGTTTGATATGGCAAATTGGCATTCGACTTTGGTGTGAACTAAGGGAAAACCTCTACCTTTACCTTTACCCTTAGTTACGGTTTTGATATATTACCATAGCATTTTGTTTCCTTCAACATATTAGTAAACGATACATTGAGTTATTCTTAAGAATTTTGAAGGAATCATAACTATGTTCTTTGGGAGAGATTCGCGTGGAGAATCCTAAACAAAAAGAAAAGGAATAATAAAGAAAGGGCCATATTTGAACATCTTTATATAGCATATGGTTAGTCTAAAAGTTATCTTACAAACTTTAAAGTAAGACTCAATTTTATTGCTTCACACATTTTTGGTAACTATGTAATGTCCCCAAATGGACATATTCCAACCCCAAATGGATTTGAGGCAAATCCCACTTCCAAATATAGATTATAGAACATATTCCAAATAATTTAGATGTCGATTTGATTTTAATACAAAAATGACGACTTGCATAGGAGATATGAACCACTCAAAAATGAAAGAAAACAATACTTCTAATCATCAAAATGGAACAGTTGTTTTTATGATGCAAAAACACAATAAAAAAATACCAATTTGGGATCCAAATGAAGGTTGATTTATTTATTAAAAATTTGCAAACCCTTGTCTTCACACACAACTAAAAATTTGATGTTTTAAATCCAAAATCCACTCCAAAAAGGCTAATTTGGATGACTAAAAATTTGCAATTAGAATAGCGGCCCAAATTTGATTTTTATCAACTCCCAATGCCTCTAAACGATTCTCTATGTAGGTCGCTTCACCTAGAAAAGGCTGGAAACAAAGAAGAAATATAGCAACAACTTTCTCCTTCAAACCCTTGTTCAGATCATGCAACTTTCAACCCTCAACTATGATGGAAAATTACTTGGAAGATGTAGATAACTCTTTGATCTTCAATGAAAACCCTTGAATGGAGAATCCTCACAATTTAGAAAGAAGGTTTGTGTTATTCTTCTATATCACTAGAGAGTTTTTGTCCTTATAAAATATTTTACAAAGCTCTCAAGCTCAGACAAAATCATAATTTTATGAAAATAAGAGATGCTTCTCAAAGCCAAGTCAACTTGCTTTTTATAAGCAATCTTAGCTTAGTAGCCACCCACAATCACCAATCATTTACATTTGCCTCGCATTTAATTATTTTTGGCATTTACCCCTCTTCAATATGGATCACATTTTGTCCTATGGAAAAATAACAACTAGCAATTGTACGTGAAATGTACGATGTGAACATCGAAAGGGGTATAGTGAAGAAGCAAAATTGGATGAAGAGGAACAATGAGAAAGAAAAAGGGGTGCACAAAATGGCATTTGAGGGTGGAACAACACATGTGAAAGGAAAGAAGAATCGAGGATCCAATGTGAAAAAATACCCTCTACGAAGAGTACGACATGTCTGTAAATCTCAAGGAGAAAACTCGTGTTTTGGAATTGACTTTGTGGGGTAGCTAGAAATAATGTAAATGTAAGGGGAAGTTGAATGCATGTTTCACGGGACACGTTAGGGACAAGGGACGTGGAGTGCACTTAGAATGTTTAGGTCTCGATACCATGCAAAATTGAGATTGGTGTTTTTGTCCAACTATCAGGTTAATGATTGGGGTAGTGCAGTAATTACGTGAGTGTCATTTGTGTCTAAAGGGGAAAATAAAAAAGGGAAAATCCAACATGTCCCAACTTTGGAACTTGACCTCAATGACTATTTGTTGCATAATTTTGTAGACTATGTATCCAGTTGTAAGGTCAAGTAGTTGGAGGGAATAGATGGATGGCCATGTTTCAATAATTGAAACCTTCCAACAACTGGTCATAGATGGATGGCTATGATTTCTTGGCTTCTGTGAACGATTTCGACACAAAGACCGGCGAATGTTACCTCGGTGACTACACCTACCCAATGATTGATAGATGAACACAAAGACCAACATATAATTTTCTTGTAAATACTAGACACACATGGAAGACATTTTGGAGCAAAATTTAAAAACCGGAATCTCAAATCAATAAAGATAATTGTAAGGAATAACAAGATTATTTTAACAATATTTTAACCACCCTCAATAAAAACTAAAACCCTTGCCATTACTTAGTTTTAAACTTCAAAATATACATAACATTAAACAACCTCCTAAACAATAATTTGCATATCAATTAATCAAAATCCTCCACAATGAAAGATAGAGCCCATAAACTCATTTGACAAAATTTGAAAAACAGAGTAGAAAATAGAATTCCAAAATTAAACTTTACACTGCACAAAATGCCCGCACATCCAAGGATTGGATTAGCCATCAAATATCACAGAATCCTGGAATAGAACCAATTACTATGACAATCATTAAAAAAATTAAGCAAATATATGAAAATAAAACATAAATAATCTAAAGCGCTAAACAAATATTGGAAAATGCATCTAAGCCTTAGAAGACCTACAAAATTAGAACTTTTGCATGCCATTAGCCATGCACAAGTCATTAAAGAATAATTAATGGCTAATTACAGACATTTAAACTTAACCTAAAACGACCCAATAATCTATTCTCTCAAATCTTGTCTTGCAAAATAGATCATATTCTCCAAAATCAAAGAGATGGTGTTAATCTGGTTAGCCTTGCAAAAGTCAATTCTAGCCTATTCAATTTAACTTATTAATGATCAAAGGAACAAAAGCATTTGGTGAGGATTTAAATTGAAAAATTAGTCTAACTCGAGATAAAATATTTTCACCGACATTTTCTTGCCACACTTAAAATATTGATTAATCTTTACATTTTTCATATTAATGCCTAGAAATGCATTAAGTTGGAAGCACTAACCAATGTAAAAGAAATGCTTACCATCCATTTATATTGTTAAATCTATATTATACCCAAGATGCTAACTATAAAATTGTTTCTCACTATAAGAATAATAATAACAAAATATAGCATAAATTTATTTTACATACATCACAAAAACCCCGCATATGCATGTCAATTTCAGACTCTGATTCGTCAATCCTCCAAAATATTCGTTAAAGAATTAGTTTCCTGAAGTAAAGGCAGGGAAGACAATAACAAATTATTAATATATTGTCCCTTAAAATAAAATAATAGTTAGTGCAGAAATCGAACCATGACAGAAATTTTTATAGCCATGTTAATTATTCATTACGGTATTAAACATGGTCTATATGATATGCTAAATAATATCAGTTAATAACTTCTTACGCCATCGGGTACCGCCGGAAAAGCAAACAGGAGTGTCAGAATATAAATCCCAAACCAACCAGAAAAGCCATACATGATATTTAAATAGAAATCTCACAAACCCCAGTTCTCATTAAACTCATGGAAGTTATGGGATCTCTTACCAAAGGATGAACTGGATGACAGAAAAGTAAAATTTGAACCCTGATCAAAAACAACGAAATCCTTGGCATATATAGGCTTAAACTCTACAATAACTTGAAACTTGTTGAGTAAGATCCCTGATATTATTCCATCCTAACCATTATAAACAATATTATAATAAACAAAGAGCTTTCAGATATCGGCATTATTCCTCCAAATAAAATAATAGGTGGATTCAGGGTTTCAATAGCCCATTTTAATTGTTCATCAAATGCAGGGATCAGCAAGCAACAAACATGGATGACAAATAGATAATTAAGGGTTGTCTATTATTCCAAAAGAGGTCCCCAACTTAATTATTGTTGTAACACATAGAGCAAAAGAAAAGGAATTAAAAAGAAAATAAAGAAACATCTCAAACATCTGCAACCAATTCCAACAAATCCACTGAAAAAAATTGAATCGAACTGCTATACAAATTGACCATAAGATAGAACACAAAAATATTTGAATCTTGCTCAATAAAGAATCTAAAATAAAGAGAAACCATCAAACATCAACCCATTAGACTTAATAATTTAAACAACAGTCTATATAGACTAGTTAAGCAAAATTATCCACAACGGAAATGTAGTCTTTTGAAAGAAATTTACTTGGGAATTAAAAGACAATGCAGGTAATAACCTCAAATTTCAAACTTCTAAAATTAAAGCATACTCATAATGCGCGAATGTGGAAGGACTCGCCCTCACAAATCACCTGAATTAAAATAACTATTAGCGAGTATTGTAAAATGTAAGCCCTAAACAAATATGAGAAACACATAAACCCTAGACTGCAAAATATCAACCCATCACGAATCAAGAAAAACTAAAACTTAGTGTAGTGCCCACACTTTTTATAGCTCATTAGCTTGTTGTTTCTTTGCTCATAGACATGTTTTGACAGTGATTGGTTATATCTTGGACATTATATTTAGATTTAGCAGGAGCAGTTAGGATGTTATCTCCTCCCACACTTGAGAAGGCCGTTGAGAAGGCCTACTTAGCTGAGGAGAACAGGACCAAGGCACAGGAGCATCATGATAGAAACAAGAGCAAGTTTCAGGAGAGGATACAGGCCTTCCAGAGTCAGAGGTCACGAGGTACTACACCACCCCCTAGAGGAGGATTTTGGCCTCGCTAAGCAGCCACGAGGGCTCCACCACACCAACAATGCATGCGACACAAAGCAGCAGCAGGGCCACCCGCAGCAGGGGGCTAGACAGACACAGGGATTTCAGAGAGGTGTTTCTAGAGGAGGTTTTGGTGGAGCCAGAGATAGGAGGCAGGGCACTCACAGCACGGCCCGCACTCGCTCACCTGATCACTAGGTTGGGACCTAAGCAAGATCAATACACCGAGTAGCATGTGAGGGACCCCATCTCAGAGGGGTACAGGAGGTTGTTTTATTTGTGGATCTCCATATCACTATGTCCGCATGTGCCCGCACAAACCCAACACCATAGATACTTAGAGAGTCGCTAGATCCGAGCAGACGCTCAAGTTCGGTTTACATACGACGCGCTCATCCCGTTTATGCAGAGTTGACAACCACGGGCCGAGCATCAGGCCACAGTCATTGAGACGACAGGTACTATCAGGGGTATTTCTGTCTCAGTGCTTTTTGATTCAGGTGCTTCAGATTCCTTTATATCACCTTCTTTAGTGGACCAGTGTGGGCTAGTGGTGGCTAGGCAACCAGATAGTTGGCAGGTTGAGTTGGCCTCTGGGGCTAAACTCGCCGTGGACTCGTATGTGGAGAGTTGCGTACTTGATTTAGGAGCCTTCTCCACTACTCTTGACCTCCGAGTTATCCCTCTAGGTTCCTATCAGGTAGTGTTGGGTATGGATTGGCTTGAGGCTCATCGAGCTAAGGTGGATTGCAGAAATAAGGTCATTAAGTGTCAGGATGATCTTGGGAGTGCAGTTGTGATATCAGGGATGCAAAGGCCTATCTCCTTGCACATGATTTCGGCTAAGCAACTCAAGCGGAGCATGCGTAAGGGGTGTCAGTTATTTGCTATCACCATCAGTGATCGATCTGAGAGCATTCCAGAGCATTCACCCTTAGATGATCATGCAATTTTGAGGGAGTATGCAGATGTTTTTCCAGGCGAGCTTCCAAGGTTACCACCCCGCAGAGAGGTGGATTTCACCATTGATTTAGTACCTGGATCAGCACCAGTTTCTAGGGCACCTTATCAGATGACGACCCCAGAGCTTCATGAGCTCAAGATTCAATTAGAGGAGTTGTTGGATAAGGGTCTCATTCGCCCTAGTGTATCTCCTTGGGGAGCACCAGTCATATTTGTGAAGAAGGATGGTTCTCTCAGACTTTGTGTAGACTTCAGGCAGCTCAACAAAGTCACAATAAAGAACCGTTATCCGCTCTCAGGATTGATGACTTGTTTGATCGGATGCGGGAGCTAGAGTGTTCTCCAAAATCGATCTCAAGTCGAGGATATCATCGATTGCGCATTTCGAGATGAGACATTCATAAGATGACTTTTCACACACGTTATGGGCATTATGAGTTCACGGTGGTCCCATTTGGTTTGACCAATGCCCCAGCTGTCTTCATGAGCCTCATGAATGGTGTATTCATGACATTTATGGATCGCTTTGTCTTAGTGTTCCTGATGACATATTGATATATTCTCGCTCCGAGGAGGAGCATGATGAGCATTTGAGACGTGTACTTCGAGGTTTTGCAAAGCGTAACTTGAAAAATACTTCTTCTTTGATGACAGAGATTCAAGACTTGGTTCATATCATTTCAAAGCGAGGGTATCTCTGTAGATCCCTCTAAGATACAAAGCTATCTTGGATGGCCAAAGACCACATCGATTCATCGAGGTGAGGAGTTTCATGCGTTTGGCCGGGTATTACCGCAGGTTCGTACAGGTCTTTTCTAAGATTGCTCACCCTATCACTTCTCTTCAGAGGAAAGGGAAGAAGTTTGATTGGTCAGAGAAATGTGAGCAGCCTTTCAGTTGCTTAAGGAAAGGTTAACCACGGCGCCCATCTTAGCAGTTCCAGACCCGACAGAGGATTTTGTTGTTTGTATTGATGCATCACTAGAGGGTTTGGGAGAAGTTCTTATGCAGGAGCGTCGAGTTATTGCTTTTGAGTCTCGTAAGCTCAAGGACTACGAGCTTAATTATCCTACTCATGACTTGGAGCTTGCAGCAGTTGTTCATGCTCTAGTTCGTTGGCGACATTTCCTTTTGGGTAGGCCTTTCATTTTGAGGACAGATCATCGGAGTTTGCAGCATATTTTCTCACAGCCGAACCTCAACGCTCGTCAAAGGCGTTGGATGGAGTTCCTATGTGAGTACGACATGGAGGTTCAGTACATCAAAGGGAAGGAAAATGTGGTTGCAGATGCTCTTAGTAGACGACGGCATGTGCTTGCTTCTTTGACACTTCAGTCAGATTTGAGAGGCAGGATTCTTGAGCACCTTCCAGAGGACAGATTTTATGAGGGAGCTAGATAGATGTTAGAGTCACAGGGTTCTTTACAGGCGTATAACTGGGTGTGTTTTAGAGACAGATGGTTTGCTTCGGTTCCACAGGCGCATCTACGTGCCTAAGTCAGGTGATCTGCGTAGCTTCATCCTCACAGAGGCTCATCGAGCCCCATATGCGGCACATCCAGGAGTGAAGAAAATGCATGCCGATTTGAGGGAGTTATATTTTTGGCCAGGTCTTCGACGGGACATAGCAGATTTTGTTGCACGTTGCCTTGAGTGTCAAAGGGTCAAGGCAGAGCATTCACATCCCGCAGGACTTTTACACCCCCATGATATTCCCGAGTGGAAATGGGATGTGATCTCCATGGACTTCATAGTCGGACTCCTATGTCATCTTATCGTCATGACGCCATTATGGTCACCGTGGATAAGTTGACTAAGGTTGCGCACTTCTCGCCAACCAAGGTCACCTATAATGCATAGGCCATTGCCAAGGTATTTATGGAGGACATTGTTAGGTTGCATGGGATTCAAGACTATCATAAATGACAGGATACTATCTACACTTCGCTTTTCTGGACTTCTTTCAAAGTCGCTCCTGGGTACTCAGATTAATTTGATTCACTTATCATCCAGAGACAGATGGGCAGACAGAGAGGGTTAATCAGGTGTTGGAGGACATGTTGAGAATGTATGTCATGGATCAACAGAGGAAATGGGAAGATTATTTGCATCTAGTTGAGTTTGCCTACAACAACAACTATCATAGTTCCATTGGTATGGCTCCTTACCAGGCTTTGTATGGACGACCTTGCAGGACACCTTTGAGTTGGGATAGACTAGATGACAGGATTATTCTGGGACCAGCCTACCTTCAGGATTTAGAGCAGCAGGTTGTTCTGATTAGACAGCGTCTTGAGCAAGCCAGAGCACGCCAAAAGGCGTATGCAGACACTAAGAGGATTGATCGTCACTTTTTAGTGGGTGACAAGGTCTTCTTGAGAGTACGCCCGCATAAGAGTCCGATCCGTTATGGAAAGGGTTCTAAGCTATCGCCTCGCTTTGTGGGGCCTTTTGATATTTTAGAGGTCATTGGTCCAGTTGCCTATCGCCTAGCTTTGCCACCACGCCTTGCACGGGCCCACGATGTTTTTCATGTTTCTGTACTACGTAGATATGTACTTGATGCTTCTCATGTTTTGGATTGGTCGGCATTACAGGTAGAGGACGGAGGACAGTGGAGATTAGAGCCCGTACGCATACTGGAGCACCGGAGGTTGGCCCTTCGGGGTCGAGTCTTGGACCAGGTTAGAGTACAGTAGGACCGGTACAACGAGACAGCAGCTACCTGGGAGGATGCGATACCTTTGAGGGCTAGATATCCCTTTCTTTCAGTGACTTCCAGGAGGAAGTCTAATTTTAGTAGAGGGGGATGTAGTGCCCACACTTTTTATAGCTCAGTAGCTTGTTGTTTCTTTGCTCATAGACATGTTTTGACAGTGATTGGTTATATCTTGGACATTATATTTAGATATTTGATCTTATTAGACAGGTGTGGACATTTAGGCGTATAACGCCAATTTAGCTTAATTTCTATATTGTCGCATTTTCTTGTTATGTCATGGAAACTAAAGAATATGATGATGTGTTTGGAACCTAATTATATTGATGGATAGTTGTTGCATGGTGGGATTATATGTCACTTTATCATCTTGTCTAACTTTTGGAATATTGAATATAATTGTGCACGTTGTCGCATCTTGATTTCAGTAGGATGTTAGGTTAGTTTAGAACGCATTGATATCTTACTATGTCATTGAATTATATTGTATCGGACAGGTGTGGTTAATGTGTGCAATGAGTGTGCAGGTGACAGGTTTACAGGAGAACGTGGGATTCAGGCCAGCTACTCAATCTTGCACAAGCAGCCCACGGGCTGAGTCCTAGCCATGTTCATTGTGTGAAGCCTTAGTATAGGAGATTATTATTTTGGGCACTATGAGTGACCCCAATTTATGTAATGTATTGTGCTTTGAATTATTAATTTTGTTTAGGGTTGCTAGTGAAGTTGTAAACTTGTTTTGGGAGTTAATAACTCCTCTTTCATTTAAATTGTTGATTTTGTTTAATGTGTCACTTAATCACAAGGGTTTAGGGTCACATGTGAGACCCTTGGGTGGTCCCCACACCCTCTACCCTTGTGCCAAAAATGCAAAACCCGAAATTAGGGTATTTTGGGCATTTTTGGGGACCCCTTTGTAGCTTGGGAGTCCCCTAACATAAAAATGAGCCCTTGGACCCTACCTAATAGGTAGGGGGCTTATTTTCAAAGCTAGAGGAGTTTTCCCTCCTTTTTACCTTTTGTTTGGTCACATCCATGTAAGGGATGTGGATTTGAGTGTTTTTTTAAAGTTTCACTTATTTTGTCTTGCTAACATTTAAGGGAATTTGGGAGAAGAGGGCAAAAAGATAATTTTACCCTTTCTCTCTTTTGTTTTGGCATCTTTGACCTTGATGAGGGAGAGGGGTGACACATGTCACCCCCTCATTTGTGAGGATGTTTGCTTGCTTCCCTTCAAATTCTCATTCATGGGAAAAGAGAGGGACTTTTTTTGGAGCTTCTTGCTTGGATGCTTGGGTGATTTGGAGCTTGTGATTTGCTTGAGTCAAGTGTGAAGAAATTTGAAGTTGGAGAGCTTTTTGGAGAGCTTTCCTTGAGGTAGGCTCTTATGTCTTTTTGCTTGTGTTGCATTTATCTTAGTTGTTAGATGGGTTGCATGGTTTTGTTTTTTGGTTGTTGTTTTACTCCCTCCATCATATGGCATGATGGAGTTTTGGAGTGTGGGGGAAGAGAGAGGGAATTTTCCCTCTCAATCCTTAAGGCTTGATGGACAAGCCTTGTAGGGTCTTGGTATTTCCTCTCAATGGTTGAGGTGGGGAAGTTGATTCATTTGGCTTGAATCTCCTTCCCCATTCTTGGTAAGGAAACCCCTTTGGGGTTTGAAAATCCTTCCAAGAAGGACTTGGAGAAAGGGAGGAGGAATAAGGAGGGTTTTGGATTGGAATTAGGAGCAATAAGGAGGGTATGGAGTTTGTTGCTTTGTGCAAGAAATTTTTGGAATAAAATTTTTGGAGAACTTTCTCCTCTCTTCCCCACTTTTGAGGAAGAACATGGGTTCTCCTCCTTGTAAATTTTGGAGTCTTGTTTTTGTATTTGTCTATTTTGTGTGCTTGTATCATTGTTGGTTTACCCTCCATCTTGTGCAAGTTGTGGTTGTTGTCCTCTTTCCCATGGGCTTGGGGGAGGCTAGCATGCATCCCAACCTTGGGAAAGGCATGTCATGATGCCTAAAGGTTGGGTGGTTAAACAAGCCTTGTTCTCTTCAAGTGGGATCCTTGTTAACCTTCAAAAGTTAGAATTCATATGGATGATAGTTGGAGCCTTAAGCTTGAAAATTGTTGGAGTAGCTTTGGTGGCATGGTCTATATTGGCTCTCTCCTATTGTTGGAAATTTTTTTTAGCCTTTCTTCAAGCATGTGTTCTTGTAAAAATATTGAAGTAAGCCTCTTTGTAAGCCTTCCTTTTTGGGGTGTATGTATATCATTTCAAGCAAGTGCTTGCTTCAAAATTTATGTATTCCTTTTAGTGTGTCTTGAACGTTGTATGTAATATGAAGTAGTGAGTTATTGAGAGATTGTGCAAGAAGGATTTGTAAAATATGGACTTCCTCTAAAATACATTTCATAGGAGCATTTTCTTGTACATTCACTTCACAAGTTTATTGTTGGAATGTTTATTGACAAACAAAAATAATCTATTGGAAAGGAAATCTACTTTGTTATAAGGAATTGTGGTTTAAATTTGTAGTAAGCTGTCATTATTTGTGAATTACACTTTCCCTTGCATATTAATATGGTTTAGAAATCTGTTTTCTTTTCCTTATTCGTGTCCAAGAAATATACTAATTGTTAGAGATTTTGAATTTATGTGTAAATCTGAATTAATCCTTAATTAGGTACATAAGCCACCAAGTTAGTGAATAGAAATCTGCCTGTTACAACTTGAGATAATCTTTTTTTCTCCTTGTGGATAAACATTCCATACAGCTATTTGTTTTAATGCAACTACATAGTTACATGCATTGTTTTAAATTATTTATAAGGGTTTATATTGTAAAATGGTATTATGTGCTCAGTCTTATTTATATATATATGAATATATGTCAAATATATCTATATGTAAGTATGGATTATACAATATATTTTATTTTTTTATATACACATTCTACCTAATATATGTTTTTCCTATTATATAAAATGCCGGTTTATGACCTTACACAAATATATATAATATATATATATATATATATATATATATATATATATATATATATATGAAAATTGTCATATTTATATTTTATTAAAAACAAAATAAATATGTATAAAATAAACATTAAAAAAAAGCAACAAAAGATTTTGATGGGGGTTCGGCCCCCAAACCCCGCACATGTGTGTTTTAAAACAAACAAAACAAAATGTAATGGGGAGGGTCGGCCCTCCCCCCAACCGCTGTCCCCACGCCGAGCCGCGGCCTCCCCCTACACCGCAAGCACCACCGCCTCGCCTCGCCTCGCCCGACCGGGCCGCCACCATGGCCGCCTCCACCCTTCCTCCCGTGCCCTCCTTTGGCTGCCTTGCCGCCCCTACACTCCCCTCGCGCGCGCCTGTCGCGCGCCCCTTCTGCCTCCCTTTTTGCTGTTCACACCCCCATCCGTGACTACCTCCCTTCACCCATTTCCTGGTAACTGCAACAAATCCGCCCCTCCTCACCCTCAGGCAAAATTAAAAAAAAAAAAAAAAGAGAAAATCGCATCTACCGCAATCACAAATAAAGCAATTGAGGGCAAATAACATGGAAGTGAAAATAAAAGAAAGTGATGAAGGGATTTAGGTCAAAATTAGATCTAAGGCTGGGATTTGTCAGATCCTAGGGTCATTGTTAAACCCTACATTTTTTTTTAAATCATGAAGTCTTATTGGGAAATATAACAAAAAGGAAAGGTGTGATGAGTTTATTAAGCAAGGAAATGGTGAATAGCATAGAAGGGGTGTAGTCTTATCTTTATGGCCCTAATAAGTTTAAAATAAAATTAAATAATTAAATCGGGTTTATGCTAGTAATTAATTTTAATTGGGTAAATTAAAATAGTATACAATTAGCAATCAAGAAAGAGTGTAAGAGATGTAATAGTATTAATTAAACACTTCAAAAAAAATATTACCCTGAAATTCTTAGGCACGTTTGGTGCGTTTTCCAATGTCCCGGAGGATCATTACACTTAGCAAATGCGAGAAAATGTAAGCCCTAAATATATATACTAAAATACATCTAAACCCTACATTGAAAAATATTAACCCAAGGCAAATCGATAAAAGAAACTAAGTATAGGTAAATGTTAGCCCTAAATAAATATGGGAAAATACATGTAAACCCTAGAATACAAAATATTAACTCAACGCAGATCGATAAAAAATAAAAACCCTACCAAATTAAGGAGAAGAGGATAACGAATTCGCTAGCGAAGAAAACAAGCCATCGGATATTTGACAACAATCAGGCCCCGATTGGTATTCTTTGCACCAAAACAGATATTTGCCAACGAAGATCAAAAGTTGTTAAAAAAATGACTTTCGAGGATTTTTCTTGCTTTTCGGTAAAGCCAAATTAACGCAGTCACAAAAAATCGCATTATTTTACGTAAACTGAAGCTACACGATTTTTGCAAAGTGTAAGACTGGGAGATTTTGAGGTTTTCGGCGATTTCTTTCAGCTACATTAACAAATTCAATGCTTTTAATTCATTGTTTTCCTATTAAAAATACAAAGTGCAAGCGTCGAAGCATTTCAAGTTTTAAGGAGATTTACATTTGTGTAAATTGTGAGGGATTCAAATTTATGTTAAACAATGTGTAAAGATTGATGACATAAGATTCATCAGAGTATGCTGCAAAATATTGTCGTTGAGTGCTGATAGCTGGCAATTTGTTTCATCTGTCCTATTCGATTTGTTTTTTCTCTAGCTGTGTCCTTGATCTTCAAGCAAGGGGAAAAAACAGTGGATTGTGTCTAGGTTTTGGCTTAAGTATCAATAAATGTCCACCACATTTTGGACAAATGTCAATCCAATATTAAAGCCTACGAGGCATGGAATCGTTATTAGTGAAGCAAACTTGTTTATTATCTGTGTAAAGGATTTTAGGTTTAGGGCCTTTATGTTTAAAAGCTTTCGGGTCTAAAGCCTTTCCATGGGCTTAAAAGGATCTTACAAAGATTCATTTGTGTATGCAGAGTTTTCACAATGTGATTACGGCATACGAAGAAATGTAGAGAAAGGCATACTTGTAATATTGGCTTCAAGAGGTCGCGAGTTCGAAACTTGCCAAAGCTTTAGATGTTGTGACACAAATTTGCCCCGAAAATGCGTCGAGTTATCGGCACAATTGGCACGGCTACTGTTTCCGGTGTCTAGAGTACAAATTTACAAGCTCAAATGTGCATCAAAATGGCCATTTTACACTTTCTATGCCAACCTTGGACATTTATTTTGTCGGTCGGATGCTAGGGTTTCCATTAATTTTGACTCAGAGTGTTCAAATGATTCTGAGAAAAAAACGACTTCACCATGGCAACAGCAGTCTATATGTTATTCCTGAAGGCAATGAGAATGAGTATGAAAATGGAAATCTCACGAAGACGTCTTCAAATTCAAGCAATACAAATGATGAATATGTATATCTTTATTCAGATTCTTCAAGTTTTCTTGATAGCAGCTCCGAGAGCAACAATGGTGGATCCGGGTTTGAACCAGAGAGGAGGGAGTAGAAGATGACTCATGGTTTAACCATAATAACATAGAAAACAATACGAGACAACACGTCACAAAGTTTCCTTGCACTCCATGCGAACGGCACATCGCTCCAAGTTAAACCGCAATACGCCATCTCGAAAAGTCTCAGAATGTAAGATGCATTATGACAGTCCTACCATAGCCCGCCACGTGAACGGCAGATATAGATCCGTGCTTCACAACCATTGAATATCATGTGTTGATCTCTTTGTCGGTTGTCGAGAGGGGAGGAGGCTTCCACTGTGAAAATGCCTTTTGGCGTAAATATAAAGTGACTTTTCCTCTTATTTTTATTAAGTCATTTTGTCATTTTTTCTGGTTTCTTTTCTTTTCTTTTATTTTATTTTAGCTTTATCATTAATAAATTAATATAAAGTGCTTATAATAATATTTTATATTGCACTTTATAATTAATTCATTATGACTAAGTTTCCCTTTTTCTCATCCCTTAGCCGTCGGGAAACAATGAATAGGCTAAGGATCTTCGACCGAAAAGGGGATATTACAAGCTAACTTCTTATAAAGATCCACAAAAGCGACAATAGGGTGTCAAGTAGTGACAATAACATGATGGCTACCATGTTTGTTTATTTTATGTAAAAAGTAATTCAAAACCATATATGGCACAGAATACCCATTCTATTTCTAAAACATGGCCATTTAAGGGAGAGGGGTGCAAGTTAATGCGCTTTCCACACATGCACATGTAACAAGTTTGTCCTAGTCTGATGACACCCATCAAATGATTGTTGAAAGTTATTTGTGACCAAATCTGCAACTATGCAATGCTCCAACCCTGATAAACCAAATGGGTATTTCTTCAAGTAGCTCGGAAGCAGCATTGATTCCATATACACAGAATAAGCAGAGTCACAGACACTCTAATGTAGAAAGTTCTGACTGCAAACTAACTAATCTTTGTTCCATGAGTCCAGGAAACCAAGCAAAGTTACCCGGTAAAGTTAAGTCATGACACAATTACAGCACCTCGTGTATTTAACAAATACATACTGCAACGTACAAAACACAACTTTTCAATAAGTGCACATCAAAGTTTTTAGCTTATACATCAACATCACTACATAAAATTAGGTTTTAGTTCCACTGAAAATGTTAGGAATCTGATGGCATTGTATATGTAGTTAACGCAATTGAGTTTCCAGTTCTGTCATTCCTAGCTATTTACCTGCTTACTCTTCTTCCCTCTCAACCATCACAGAATTGTTTCAAGAAGAACCTCGGGCCATAAATATGTATTAGCATTGGATTAATATAACACAATCTTTTCAAGTCAAACGATCCTTACCATAGACAATTTCAAGTCTCTCTACTCGAGGCCTACAGAATTTGACTGCTGTGCGGTGACTAAATTAGTAGTTCCCTGCACACCACTCTTAAAAGCTAATAATGCATCTTCATAACACCTAGTATTGATGTGGATAATCATCACACGTATGTATAAACAAAGTTTCTCAATAACTATTAAACCATCCTATACGTCATCATCTCTTAACTTTCCACTGATTAGTTTCAAAACTCAGCCAACAGTCTTTGGGCAAGTGTTTCAGCTTTTCAGACAACATCTATGAGAAAAGCCAAAAAGGTTCCATTGGTGTGATTACAACTCGTATATGGCCAAAATCATGATCTCTCTAAATTTTGTGTACATAAGCTCCTTACACCCTTGTTCTGAGAAATGTTGAAGCCTTCCAGCTTGATAGGTGAATACATAAGTTCAAGAACTCAAATAGGGGCACCGTATTCCCCATATCAGGCATGAGGTATTAAGATTCGTGCTGTCTAGGATACTTAATTTACATTGATTACCCAACTGGTCATATGATGCCCTTTAATTCAGATGGCATAGAAAATACGCTATTTTCTGCTCAGTAAACAAAAAGAACAGATTCCAAAACCCAAAATCTAATTTGATACAGTAAACAAAAACAGATTCCATATATAAGTGGCCCTTTTCTTAATGGAAACATGTTTTGATCATACAGTACAATTTTTTTGCAGTTTTTTTCAGAAGCTCTCATCTCTTTAATCATACAATACAATTTCACAAGACTGCGGAGACAATAAATTCAATTAAACTAGACAGGAAGCTATCTAAAGGCAGCATTTTCCTGTGCCTGAGCATTGTGATATCTCCTGCACGTTCACTATGAATGCTATCGATCTTATGTATGCTTTCCTTCCTTCTTAATGCATGGCATACCTTAAACATTTCATCAATGTTAAACAGCAAATTGTACATAACTGTTAATAGTAAATACTGGCTGCCAAAAACATGGATCTATCAGACAAAAGCTCAATTCTACTAACCATAAATATTAATGTAAAAATGATTGAAAGCCAATTCAAAAAAATGTTACGCAATTTCACTATATAAGCAGTCACAAAAGGCACACCATTTAGAATTCACCTTTTTTTGCGGAAATTTGTATTCCACTCTCTCCTCTGAAGTTTGCAGACTGCAGCCTTGATTTGAATAGACGAGCAAATCCTGCAAAGTTTTCAAAAATTCATTCAAGTTTCCCACTGTTGTATGGAATTAAAAAGAAAATATAACAAAACATGGGATACTTCGCATATTCTTCTCAAGTATATATGTCCGAACCTAAAAACATGTGAGTGCTAAATATATAGCTAGAAGAGAGAGTTCATAGCAGTAATCAGATAAACTGTATTAAAATTCATCCCTTACACAAATTTCAACCTTTGAAGCATAATATTTATTTATAGGTAGGGACCCCACCAAGTTTAGGGGAAAGATGAGCAAATTATAACAATATTATGCTAACATGCACATACAGAGACTTCAAAGCATATGACACTATATTCATAAGTACAATAAACAAATAAGTAACCTCGGTTACCGTGTCCAAAAAGATAAGAAAGAGAGGGAAGGTCACCATGCATGGAACCAAACAGACCAAAAGGCAGCTTCACTCTGTGAAGACAGATGAACATCCCAGCACATAGAAAAACTGCACCCTGCCACCATTGGAACCTCCACCGCACAACCCCAACACCACTGAAATGCCATCTCTGCTTGCAAAACCATCACTCAACCATCAAAAACACAACTGAAAACCAGTATCCGCCAAGCAGAAATCAAACCAGCCCCAGGGCATAAAACCCAAACCACCACCCACAATCTGCCAACAGGACCATACAGAACACGGGCAACCTGCCTCCAAACCCAGACCTGCCCAGCAGCTTCAAACTACCCAGCAAATAACACACCGCCGCAATAAAAACGAGCCGCCACCCTTTCACCTTCACAGGATCCAACAGGGATTGGCATAAGCATAGGGAGGATAATTTTAATGAAAAGAAAGGTTGGGGATGTGCCCCACTCCACGTCCACTCTGATGACCCTGCCAGAAACTCCAGAGCTTCAGATAAATGTATTATCTGTTAAATACACGAGTGAATAGGCAATTTTGGAAAACATGACAACTTTGCAGAAGAGGAAGAGGTAGGTCAACGCCTCTTGCCAGATATGCAAAGGTGACACTTAAAGGCTTTACTATTTGCAAAGAGAGGGTGACCCCTTATAATGAAGTGTGAAACCCAAGTTACTGCAATTGCTTGTAAAACAATGAGCAGTGTATATCCCCGATTCTGAGCTTTGAAATAGGTGTTCTAGTAAGCATGGGGTAGCATTTGGGCACTGAATCTCAACAGGTCATAATCAAAAATTGAAATGAGAAGTTCTTATTCGTACTCTTGAGACATCAATCACAGAAGAACTAAATTGCAACTACAAATTGTCATTCAAATGATGCAGTCACAGTAAGGATTCTCACTAGACCATGCAGCTCACAGATTTTCATGGCTAGATCTCACTGAAGCAAGATCCCAGCACAGCTTGAAAGAAATAATAGAGATTCTTATATTATTATGAGGAAAGGATTATACATTTATAGACTCAGGCACAGACACATTACACATGTTGCCAATCTTATGAAAAACTGCAGAAATTCCTTGAGGATTTCGATCCTAGGACCTATCCTAGATAAGCTTGCAGACTCTACAAAGCTTCTACAGAACCAGCCTCACCTCCTTGGACAAAGGAGCTTTACAAATGCCTAAGTTACTTGTGATATGCTTCTTCAGGAACTCAATTGCTCTCATCGGCCCACAATTCAACTCCTTCAAAATTGATTGTCAAAAACTTGCATCACTTCCTTTTCTTATAGAATTAAAGATACCTTTGCAAGTAAAGATTCCTAAATTTGCTCAGATCACCATCAATCCTATTCATCCAGTTTGCAGGTTCTCTCTTGTGACTCATGAGGGCATCTTTGTTCAATCAATGCATACCAGGTTGCTCAGTTAACCCACAGGCAAAGAAAACAAATCGAGGCCTACATGTGCAGGTCCAACCATATCGATGATGACAGGCATGCAAAAGAACTCAACTTTTGCTAGGGCACACAAGTGTGAGGCACAATTCCTCAATCTGTGCGAGAGCGCAGGTGCACATGTCCTTCCGCAAGAAGCGCAACGCCATAGTCTATGCAAAACCTCATGCCTTGTCTTCCTCTTATTCAACCAACACAATCAGCAAGATTTGCTCAAGGCCATGCAGAATTGCGAAAGCTATTATTCTCCTAACTCTCAACTCTTTTTGGGTGATGCAAAATCTCTAGTGAACCCAGTTGCTCCTGCATCAACAAACATTTAGAAAATTTACTCACAAACAGATCCTTCAATTGAAATCATTAACCCAGTTGTAATGGCTAAATAAATGTCTGTTCAACCATCTCTCGTCGCTTCTGTTGAGCCTTCATGTCACTATGATTGCAAATAATATCGACATGATAGAATGAGGGTTCAATGTGCCAAAAAAATTACACATTAACTGAACCCCTCAAAGAACATGGAAGCTTTCTTATATACAGAAGACAAATTTAAGACACCGAATACAAATGATAGGAAAATCTAACAATGTATGTCCCTTTTTACTAAATGAAAATTATTATCACTTATGCTTGGAGACTAGTTTAGGCACCATTGCAATTAGTAGGTCATCTTGAAAACAGCCACGGGAAGGAGATTATTGCAGAAAACAGTCATTGCAGCCCTAAGAACTGGGTACTTCAAAATTTACAGTAATAACATTTTCATGGACAAATAAAGCAACATGTAGGCGGACATTCGCTGAAGTACTTTTTACATTTCTCCTGTCTTATTGTTGTATATCTGACACAGGCTGCTCATTCTGTCATATGGCCATCTCTTTCCTTTTTAGGGCTTTTAAATGCAGAAAATGAATTGGCTGACCAATCACCTTTCCACCGACAACAGCAGCAACACTCCAAGCATGTGGAAGCGAATCCAACTGTTCCTTTTAAGGCTATTGGTCGGCTGAATAATTTCCTCACTTTTTTATACCTCCTCAGTGGTTGTATATTAGCATTTTATGAGGACACACTAGTCAATTTTGGTTCTTCATGAACATTCAATATTATTTCGTTTCTTTCATTCTTTTCTCCTGCAAGACCCATTTGTTCTATGATCATGTCTGTACAGAGTTACAAAGAAAAGAAGAAAGTGATATAAGAATTGCCTTAAATCATCTATATAAAACAACCATGGTTTATAATACATATAGGTAACACAAAGGAGGACAGACAAATCATTAACAAATACTCCAAAAACTGATGCAAACCTTTCCTATGGCAATCAGGATTATCCCTCTTGATGAAATTGCTTCTCTTACTGCTGTTCTTCATGTTATTTAGTTATTGTTGTTCAGTAAAAAGCATTCAAGGTCACTATGAGCACCAATGTCATTTAGAAAGAAGAAAGAAGAAAGATACTATATAGTATATAATGTCCATAAACAACCAAAAGTAGGTCAATGGGGCTCAAAAATACATGTAATTACAATAGCAAGTGCTAGGTAAAAGGAACCTAGGATCAAAAACTAACTAAATATAAAGAACTTTAGTAATGACAATAAATGAGGGGGAGGTATTTCCAAAGCAGTAAAGCCCTAAACCATGTCCAAACCATGTGTTTCAGGTACCAATACAAATAGCCATATCTGGGGAGCAAGACCCATTAAAGAGCATGAGCTGTTAAGAGAGAATAAATTTGCAAATTGCTCCATAATATTATCTAGAAGCATGGTTCTTTTATGAAGACGTAGTTAAGTCACCACATAAGAAAAGCACATCTTAGCACAAATGAAAGGGGAGCATCTAACAATCAATAACACATAGAATGCAACCAAACTTGAGCTTGTACACTTGTATACTGTCTCACTCTCTTTTGATCAACATCCACATTTGAATGCAATTCGCACTGCCAATACTCTATGTAACTTTACAAGAGACGTGAAAATTTTAGAGGACAAAAGTCAAATTTGAATACTTGAAAATGGTTCCAAAACTTCATAACTTTTGGTAAGTGTTTACTATAGCTCCAATTCCATCCTAGGAAGAGTACAGAAAGCAATAACAGGACTACCTATGAATAGTTTGCAATCACAGCACAATCATCAACTTTCTTTCTCTTCTAGCTTTATGCTGGTTACACTTGGTTCTTCACAAAAAGCTTCATATGTACTATTTATCAAACCCTTCCCTTTCCAACCAAGACTACTCAGAATATATTCTTCCTCGTTTTCCATTTCTTGTTCAGCCTCTTCACTTAATTCGTGGTCGTATCCCAAAAGATGTAACAACCCATGTACCTGGTGGAAGGGCACTTCAAAATTGAGATCAAAAAGCATTGATTGAACAATTGAAGCCCAAGCAAGTGGAAACAATATACACATCCCACCCAATACTTTGAAATACGAAATGAAATGAACTTACCAAAAGGATCCGTATCTCGTCAATGAGAGTCTGTCCCCTTTCCTCAGCTTGTCTAGCAGCTGTCTCCACAGAAATGACAACGTCGCCAAGCATAAGCTGCCATGGCATGAAATACATCAGCATATTGTGATTAATCGCATCCTATAAGCAGCATGCACTAAATGGTGTTAGGGAATGAAGCCTTACAGTTGGATCTGGCAATCCAGGAATATGTTGGGACATCGAAAGAACATCCGTCACTGTGTCTTTATCACGCCACTCTTTATTAAGTTTCTGAATAAAATTATCGTTACATAGCAATACCGATAGCTCTGCTGTATCAAAAGCACTCAGATTATCTAGGATCTATCTCTAGTTGTGGAAGTTGAAACTTTTAACCGATCCAATGCCACCCTCATTGCACTAGGAACATCTACCCGAAGAATTTCAGCTATATCCTGTAAGGAAAAAAAGAAAATGCAAGTTTAACATAGCTCCAAAACTTACCTCTAGCATCCACTCTACAAGATTCAGTGTAAAAAGAAAGGGTTGTATCTTTTATTGACATGCTATGCAAGTCTATTATGTCAACATGAAATAATAAAACAAATGTGTCGAAGCTGTGGATATAAAAGCATACATAACAAATAAAATATCTAATATCAATACGATGTAGAAGGTTAAAATTATGGTGACTTGATTCCACTTTTTCCAAGTTAACATAAAACCAGAGAATTTGTATCATATGTTCAATCGTGGAAAGTAAACACTAAGGGTGCCTTGACTAGCAACTCAAATACTGCTGCAGAATGAAAAAGAAGAGAGGAATTATATTAATGTCAAATAGTGACCAGAATAGGTTAATGGACTTGAGAATGCACCCAGCTACAATAGCAAACACTTAGGGTAGAATAACCCTAAGAGAAACGCTGGTCAAAAGACACAACAATAAACTAAACTAAAAAGACGTACATCAACCAAGACTATCAAGAGTTTATAGAACCCAAGATTGTGGAGCCGGTCCAAGGAGATCCATGAAATCAAAGATCATAATCAAATTTCAAAGCCAGGGGCCTAGCAACATCACCCCTGGAAAAAGGCCAGTAACATCATTATCTATCACTATGAAAGTGATCTGAAATGGATCCCAAAACACTAAATACTGATCAAAAGACACAAGAATAAACTAAACTAAAAAGGAGTACATCAACCAAGATTATCAAGAATTCATAGAGCCCGAGATTCTGGACCTGATCCAAGGATCCATGAAATCAAAGATCAGAATCGAATTTCAAAGCCAAGGGCTTAGCAACATCACACATGGAGAAAGGCGGCCAGTGACATCATCATCTATCACTATGAAAGTGATCCGAAATGGATCCCAAAAAACAATCAAATTCGGTTGGTATAGTACACTAATTTTGGTCCGAGGCACTTGGAAACATCAATTTTTACACCTTTTTACACATTTGGACCAATAACACAATTGATTCCTTTTACACACATTTCCCCCTTTACAATCAGCCTCATGTCCACTAGGTAAATCTCATCTTCCTAATTTACACACTCGGGATCACTTGTAGTCTTTACAAGAACCTTATTTCACCTACACAGACATCACTCCATTTTCTGTTTCGAGTTTCTAATCCTTGTGTAAGGTTTGTAGCCCCTCAGATAGGTTGGGCCATGAATATTACTAATTTGAACATTTACTGCCACAAACTCATCCACCCTCCATGAACCTGACCTCTACCTTTTTAACAGTCATTGTTTTCATATCGGATATCTTCTTACATCCACCTAGGCATGACTGTCAGGTCAGTTTGGGCAAGAAATTGACAAAAGGTCTCATTTTATACAAATGCCTTAGAGGCTATATGAATCAATCAATCACCTTAAAAGATCATTATTCAAAGGCATACCCACATTTCAAATCTTCCTAGTGCAGCCCTGGAGCACTCCACTCGCTAAATCTGAAATACAAAGGTCAAAGTTGCATGTTGCCAAGAGAAGGATCATTCTAAGTTGCATATTGATTTTGTAGTTATATCTCATATAGGGCAAACAGTGAAGGACCACACACTTTGCTTGCATTAGAGAACTACATTGCTCTTGATTTAATCATACTTTATTTTCTCCAAATATGTAGTTGCACCGCTCTCGTGCAAAATGGGTGTGTGAGAGGTCATTCCAAGCCTAAGCTTAGGAACATTTGATCGAGTTTTGTCATTTGAATTTTTCTAGGGTTTCAAGCCAAGAAGGGATCAATAATGTACTATCGCATATCATCGCACAATTTGAAACCAAATTCCAAAAGTACAGACAGAAGTGAAGAAAAACCAAAAAAATTATATTTATCATAACAATAAAGGACAAGTTTGTAGCCCTTAGACAAGTTCGGCCACGAACCTAACAAGCCCAAACAGTTTCAGATTCCAAACCTGAACAATGTGCAACAAATCGATCCAGACATCTCCAGAAGACTCGCTGAGCCGGTTAAAGACCATCTCCTTACCCCTTTCCAACTTTTGAGTTTGTCATGCATCCATCATATTGCCATGATAAGGTCATCCCCTAGGGTTTCATTTATTTCCTTATAGGATTTGATTTTGGGCTGATTTGAAATTGTTAAGATTTCACTTTCCCTCTCTCGTATAAATTGCATGTGTTTCTCTCTAGGGGTACAAATTGTTCACATTTGACATATTATTCTAAAATGAAGTAAGCATGGAAGAATTCTAGTCTCTATATGGTGCGAGACACATTGCTATGGTTGCTCAATAAATGTTTATCAAAGACTGACTTTGATTTTCATTTTGATTTTGAGTAGGTGACGCTCAAGGACAACACATGCACCGACTTATTCATCCTCCAAGTTCAATCCTCGACCATTTAGGGTTATACCCTGAATGGGCAATATCGTTAATGGTCGCATTTTGGCTACTTGCAATCCAATTGTCCTGGGAATGCTCTAACACATGGACAAACAATCGATAATTTTGCTTCCATTAATGATGCACTTGCAGGGCTTATTGTATGAATGTTGAAAATGTTTACGATATCAATGTACATGTTGGTGATGGGCAATGGTACATATGGTGTGATTTATGATAGGAATATCGAATCTACGATGCTCCCTATCACAACTCGGAGGGATAGAGCACTTATGGACCCACTCATTCCCCCTCCTTCCTTTCTTGTCTCTAGACGGAGTCAACCAGCACACTCTGCCTAGCTATGGTCTTAAACTCATATTTTACACCAATGGAACTCATGAGGTGAGTATTATTACAACTCGAAGAGGAAGGCCGCAGAATAATTCCCATTACACTCAATGGGGTCAATCAAAACACCCCTCAATCTCCATCCACCATCTCGAACCAAATGGTACAAGCAACTAAGGATTATGATCTCATAGACCAAATTAAGAACATGCAAGCAAATATCTCTATTCTAGCCTTACGTAATGCTACTTTACCAGCTAATATAGAACCAGTATACTTTTCATCCATTTAAATACTTGAAAAAGTAAGTGAACGCAGCATATCCTTTGACAAGGAGGACTAGCTTCCTCATGGTGTCATCGATCAACACCTACCCGTTTACATTTAAGTAAGAATACTTAACAAAGTGGTCAAGTATGTTCTTGTAGATAATGGATCTAGACTGAACATTTGTAATATCACCTTTCTCCATACACTTGGTATTAGTATAAAGACTCTTGCCTATTCAGATATGAAAATCAAAGGCTTCAACAATGTAATGCAACAAGCTTTAGGGAAGATTACATTTAATATAACTGTTGGACCAAAGACACTTTTACCACATGTCAAGTGAGGCCTAATGTCTAGAATTATAATCTTCTATTGGCAGACCTTGGATTCACGCTATGGAAGTGGTTCCTTCTATGTTACATAAATGTGTAAAATATGTTCATGAGGGTTACATATACACTTGTATTGCCAATGATGCCCGTTAAGATATTGTGCAACACTAGAATCTGAAGGTAATTTTGTTCCACATACTAATCCGCCAGAACTATCTATAGTACCACCTAAGCAAGTCATACCCTTCAAACATTAGAAACCTATAAGGTGAGCAAAAGTAGAAATGCCAAATGCACAATAAAAAGATACTCAATTACAAGAGCCTGTTGAAAAAACCACAAGTATTGAACATGAGCAACAAGAGGCAACCATAGAAAGAGATGGTGAAGAGGAAGACGAAAACGAAGAAGAGGATGGCTACAAACTTGATACTATAGATGAATATTTGTCCAAACTCAATTTCACTCATATAGCTTTGGGAGAATACCAAGATGTAACGGACCCTTTACCAAGCTAGTTTGTTTTGGAGACTTTGAGCCCATTCCACTTCCCATGTGCAAGAAGGAGGTGAACAAGGGAAGTGATTGTCATATTTTTCAGTTATTTTCGTGAGCATTTGCATTCTTCTTTCATAGTTTTCTACATAAGTCAGGTCAGCTGGGTTAGGAAGGTGAAAAGCCAAAAGGAAAATAAAAAGAAAGCATCCTTATGAGGTCGGTCCTAGTTGGAGTTCCAAATTGATTTGGCGCCAAAAAGGGGTATAAAAGAAGGTTCACTTGGCTCATTTGGGCATCATGAACTTGTCAAAAAATATACTTGCATGGTTTTTGGGTTGATTGCTCAAATCCTTCCACTTAAGGGTGAAAATCCTTTGGTGTGGCTAACAAGGAGGACAAAACCCTTCCTTGCTTGATTGAAGAACAAAAACTCTTCAATTTGTGGTTTCCAAGAGCTTTAAAGAAGGTTGATATTGCAGATTTCAGCTAGGGTTTGATTGGAGAAGAGCTGCTAGGGTTTGATTGTCATTTTCAGGCCCTCTCCTAGGGTGGCAACTTGCTTGGAGGAGTTGGGTGCCTTCTAGGGCACATCTTGGCATTTGGAGTTGGTATTCATATTCCTCATAATTTTAGAGGCTGATTTCACACTTTCATGAGATTTTTGGGGCTTGGAATCTCCATTTCCAGCCATTATTGTGAGCTGTATTTCTGCTGTCATTAATTTAATTACAGCTGTAAAGATTTTCATAATTTGCATATATTTTGGAGTACTTTTGCTTGGTGTTTATTCCATTGGTTGAGTATAATATTTAGGAGAATTTATACATCCATTTTCAGCTTGTTTGGAGGGTGTTTGATGCCCTAAAAGTGCAAATACAGTTCGCTGCTAGGGTTTCTAATATTTTTAGATCTGTTGTCATAAAAATCAGATTACTCTCAACTGGGTTGGTGCTATTTCTTTGTTTTTCAATTTCAGCCCTAAAAGGGATATTACGCAAGATGATTCAGGCACATTTGATATTGGTCAATTATATGATACAGCCCACAGCAAAGAAATTTTTAAAATTGTTTCAAAAATTTAAACAAAATCAAGACCAAGACAAGGATAAAGAAAAGCACCACTTCTGGACACTTGTGAGAATACTAGTACAACAAATACACTTGTTGTTGATGCTCCAAAACTGGATTTATGGAAAGTGACCAACCTATCATACAACATGTATTATGTCAAAACGATCATCGTCCTCATTATAATATGAATGCTACAGAGGACACTTCTTTACAAAGCATTTTTTCATGGCTAGCACCTAGGTAGAAGATACAAGATGGATACGAATATGGGTACGGGGTCCAAAATGCTGGTACAACAACTTTTTTGGGGCCTAGAAACGGCTTTGGGTACTGCCATAAAAATTATTAAAATATATAGCTAAAGAAGTATAGTTACCAGGAAACAAATACATGTGTCAATACCAATATGAAGAGACGACGAAGTGTACACCATTTTATAGAAAATGAGACGGCAATATGTGTGTGTGTGTGTGAATTTTACAAAAACAATATTATACAACTTAATATAACCTAAGAATAAATTAATAACTTTTTGAAGTAAGGATATGAAATGTTGACAAAAAATAAGAGTAATTAATTATATGAATATTAATATTTGATATCTCATCATATCAAGGGTCAGAGTAAACAATATAATTTAAAAAAATGCATTGAAATGCAAGTCTCTAAAACAAGTAGTAGTCTCCAAGACAAGTACCAGTCTTCAAGACACATTTTTGTGCTAGGAAACGAGTCTATGTGCAACACTGCAAATAAGCAAAATTAACCATATAATATGCATAGAGTAAACAAAATAAGTTAATAACCACAAAACATATTGATAATTCAATGCCAAATGTCATGATATTCATTGGTCAAACTTAGAATAAGTACATTGTGCAAATGTTACAATGTATACACAAAAATCAAGATAAATCAGCATATTCATTATATTCATAATTAAAATATTTTCCAATGTCTTCATCGAGAGCATCAACACCATCATGTGGTTCACTGGAACTGCAAGGAGCAAATGCGAGGTAAAGGTGTCATTGTTATTGTTGTTTAAAAAGAGTTTGAGAGTGTCTTTTAGGGTTTGGAATATATTTTAAAGTTCATTTTATACTTTTTTAAACATAAAAAAACACAAAAAATTAAAAAGACATTTTCTTCAAATATTTTTCCAACAACTTTTCTTCTTCGTACCATGGACTATGAAAGCCTTAAATCTCTAACCATTTTTCTGTCCGATTATCTCCAGGGAACAGCAGGACAGGCCCACATTGAAATCTTCCCTATTGTACCCTAGACATATCCACAGGGTAGCACAGATTATAAACATGAGGTGATGAATATTACAAAGTCCACTAGTCAAAGCAATTCTAACAAGGTGCTCCAAAAGATTTATCATACATAGGTAGCCAACTATATCAAGCAATCACGATGACATTATACATATCACATGGATGCTAGTAAGTATTCAGCAATGGATATAAGTGAACGCAACCTTTATTGTTAGCATCATAAAGTTATGGGTCATTTGACAACTCGGTGGTGAGCTTTGATGCACAAGCTTCAATACGTTGACAATAGAGGCCATTTCAAAATCAAGGCTAATCCTAACACAAGATCAAATTATACATATCAGGCTAATAATAAGTAATACAAGTGGGTACCTAAACAACAATCCATTCAAACCCAACCAACAATCCATGTCCGGCCTACAACACCTGGTCATCCATGCTCTATAACAGTCTTATAACAACCTTGTGAGCACATTCAATGTAGAACACCCAATCAATCTCCAATTATACAACATAGACCATGGATCATTACACGTGAGGCTCCTACAACTACTAGAGCTACGTAGCATATACATGATCATATTTCTAGTGTGGATGATTCAAATTATCATAGGGCTCGTGACCATTCTTCTTGATTCTAATAGTGATACATTTCCTACTCAACCACGGCATGTGATATTTGCACTAATTGATCATGGACCTCGCATGATCATCCCATTGATGGGATCATAGGTTAGCATCCGTAGCCTACCCTTTATGTCAGCTCGACTACGCAAATTATTGTCCATAGTTGCTCGTTTTCGTGTTTGCTTTTGATTGATTACCCTCTATTAAGTTGACTAATACTTTCTCCATTCTTCTATTTTGACTCCACATTGATTGTGTTCCTACACTTATCATTCTTCTAGCATCTTGGTTCTTACTTTGATTATTATATTTCATTAGCCCTTGCCATCTTGCTTGCTTATCCGTTCCAGGACATTTGCCCCAGATTCTTGATGATGACATACATATACATATTTCATAGGTATCCTTATTTTGATACACAAAGTGTTGAGGAAGTTGCCGATCACTCAAAGTCCTCCCTATTCTTCTATTTCACAGCTTAAGCCTTTTGGCCTTTTGCTTGATTCACTCTTGTCTTATGCTTGATTAACAATTGCCTTTTACTAAAACATTCAAAAATCAAAACAAGGACCTATTTATTGCTTACTTTATTGGTACATAATTCCATATGGTGTTGCTTAGCATATTACATGGTGATTTACATATCCATTCATGATGCATAAGTTTTTCATAGTATCTTGAATTTAGATGGAAGACATGTGGGATACATGAGTATGGATACAAAAATACTTTGCAGCTTTGCTTTTCTCGCACTCAAGTGACAACCTTTCCACATGTAAGGCATGCCTTTACCGGGGCATCTTATGCGTGTTTCATGTTGTATTTACTATGCTATTCAATTGCTCAGATTGCTTATACATGTCTTCCTCTTGCTTACATATCTTGAGTGCTTGCTTACATGAATATTGTGCTTTACTATACATGATGATGGCATTGCTTGCTTATGTGTACTTATATGGCTTGCTTCATGCTTATGATTATGCATGTTTACATTAATTGTGTTGTGTTTATGTGCTCTTACATTGATGGCTTTGTGTTCATGCTTGTGTGGCATGTCATGTGTCATTTGTGTCGAGGATCCTCTTGTTCATGCCATATCATTGGTCATATCTTGTTTTCTTATGTGATTCTTGATCAAGATAATTATTACTCATTTTCACTATGTTTCCTTACTACATGACCATGTGCTCTTACATTGATGGCTTTGTGCTCAGCATGTGTGTCATGTCATGTGTCATTTGTGTCTGAGGATCCTCTTGTTCATGTCATGTCATGTGTCATTTGTGTCCGAGGATCCTCTTGTTCATGTCATGTCAATGGTCATATCCTGTTTGCTTGGGTGATTCTTGATCAAGATGCTTATTACTTATTTCGCTATGTTTGCTTACTATGTGACTATGCTTGTACTTAACTATCTACCATGTTATCATATGTTTGGTACCGTGATTTATATCATGCATACTACTATTACTTATTATTAGTGCTCACATTGCCATGATCCACAGCATACATTGGGGCACATACTACTATGTGCTTCATTGTTATCTCTTGCTTATTACTTATCTATATTTGTAGTTGTGGTTTATGACGATGTCTTACATGCCACTAACAATCACTTATACTCATAGGATTTGGATTACATGTTTCACACTTGCTTACATGATGACATCTTTCTATGTTGACATACCTACTATGTTTGTATACATGCTTTCACATAATTATCTTAACTCATGTTTTATATACATTTTAGACAATATGTTCAACTCTTTCTTTTGAAATGAATGATAGTCAGGTACATGCCCTCATCTCAAAAGTGGAGCTTAAAATTGGCTTATTTCAGAGATTAAAACAATTCAATCAAATCATCCTATTCATATACAGTTTCAGGCACAGTTGTACATGGTTTAGAAGTATCATATTCAAAGTTCAAAGACAAGCCCCATGATTCATAATATGATGTTTGGTTCAGATTTGGACAAATTGAACACTATTATAATTCAGCACGATATTCAAGAGCTTAGTTTACATATTTATGGGCCTCTCGTTCTCCTATTAGCAAGGAGATCAGCTACATCAGCTAAACCCACAAATCTCTCACGATCTCTATTTGTAGTGAGTGGTTTTAACCATCGTTATTCTTTCACCACACTTATCTACATGAGTTGTTCTCACAACTCACACACACCTAATATAACATTATCACAACATATTAACTCACACATAAAATATAACCTACTAACATTTGCACACTAACAAGATATTCCTAACATTCACCCCCAAGTGTTCACATGGGAGAAAAGAATCATATTCGAAAGAAAGAACTCTCTAAAAACACTACTTAGACCAAGTACAACTCCATCAGTTGTCTCTTATCCTTCGTAAAAGTGTAGCTACAAGTCGAAGTGCATGGGACATTCCCAGACCCTTTTCCCCGAACTCTCGTATTCTAAATCTTTCAAGATTCTTGAGCTCTCGAACTATCTAAACAACAATTCGTATTGAGTTTACCTCAAACTCTGCTCCTTCCCTCAAAAAGCAAGATTCTTCAAAATATGATTCTTTCTAAGATGGCATAACAAAGGTTTATTCACACAAAACACAATAGAAACAATAGTTTGTTGCCACCATTCTAGATCATTACTGCTCTAATCACGAACAGCATAACTGGTATCGGTATCCAACACCTTTGGTTACCAATCTCAGCATTTAATCATTTTGGAGCAGCTGACCAATGAGATGTCATTGATCGACCTCCAACCTCTAAATGCCTCCATCCTCCAGTCAATTGTTGCTCACTCAACAAGTTTGGTGCTGAAGCTTAGTTATATGAACCGCCCATAATTTAGATGTCAGGTGCACCGAAAAATACATTTGTGAGGCAAAAAAAAATTGACACTTTTACACGATTTTGATTTTTTTTGAACAAGTGAAGCTCAGGGGACAACGCATGTGCCAACTTATATCTACCTCCAAGTTCGATCCTCAACGGTTTGAGGATCACACAAAATGTGCGCTACCACCGCGGTCGTGTTTCGTCTATTCACGATCCCACTATCCGAGGAATGCTCTGACATAAGGGCAGACACAAAAAACATTCACCCCTTTGTGCCCGAAACATACACCCGATAATGCATATGCGACAAGAGGATTTTCCTTACCTGAAATAATGGTATTGAGTACACTTGGTGACGGTGATCATGTAGCAATAGGTCAAATCCCACAAAAACATGGAAGATAAAAAAAATCTTGAAAGAAATGGACAAATGATGTTCAACCAATGAGTAAGGTAACAAGAGATGAATACAAATATGTTGAGGAAAAAGGTTTATGGTCAAGCATGTTGCAAGAAGATGAGGAAGAAAGAAAAGAACAAAATTCAATTGTACTTAACAAGGTGGAAGGGGACACCATAGTCAAGCCTATTGGCCAAAAGAATGGTTCTACTATTCTTCTACCTTCACGATCTAGAGATTGTGATTTTTTTAAACCATGGGTGTCTGATGCAAGAGCATCCAAGATTTTAAGCAATCTTGCGTCACCAAAAAAATAATAATAGATTTTTCAAATTTGGCATCATTTTTTTATTGACATTTCGGCATAAATAAATTTTTGACTAGAGAGGTTCAGGTCACAGCAACAAAAACGAATTATATGAGTTTTCTTGATTTCACAAGGACATGGTGCAGCCAAAACCATTTAGGAACAAAAGGCCCAGGCATGGAGTTACATATGCATGAAAATTAGCCCAAGAACACTCACAAGAGGACAAAAAACATTTTTTGAAGTGGTGGTTCGAATTTTTTGATAAGTAGTTTTGGGACGTCCAAGAGGTGGAAAAAAACACAGTTAAGAAGTGGCGAGGGAGCAGCAATAAGAAAATAACAAAACAAGTAAAAAAGGAAGGAAATTTTGCATTTTTGGGTAGTTATTGGTTGTGAAAACGAGGAAGATCTAAATCCACATTGGTGATGGGTTTTTGATGTAGAAGGTACAACAAAAGACTCCCAAGAGAAATTCCTATTGTGTAGACAACATTGAGGCTCTGAAAATACACCTAAGTGTTTGTAAAAATGTTTGTAAGCTCTAATAGACTATTTTAGCCCACAAAGAATGTTACTGAGTATGTAATAAGGCCATTTGAAATGTTTATGATCTGAATTCAAGTAATTAGAAAGCCAAATTCATCCCATAAGTTTTGCAATGTTTATGCATATGTGTTTTTGCTTTAAAGTGGCCCATAAATTGTGTTTTGGCCAAAAATAGCAATCTAAGTCTTGTGCAAAGTTGAACTAAGCTCATGAATGTGTTTGAATAGGTCGAGAGATACGTTTTGAGTACTCATACACTACATCTCCTCTCTCATTTCCACAAATTCTAAGTTTAGTGCAATTCACTAGCACACTAGTTAAAATTTCCTTTCAAAAAAATACAGAAATTCCAATTTTCAAGCAAACAGCCACCGAAAGGCATTGGATGGCATGAAATTTTGGCTGATAGGACTATTGTCATTCATTTGGCCCCCGACCTAGACTACATCACCTCGTCATAAGGTGGAACATTGGGATTTAGATAAATTCGGAAGTACTTTATCGGATTATCCTATGGTTTTGAACGAGACTTGGAGTTCAGGAAGCAACCATTGCTCAATAGCTATCTCTAGTCATCTTTTCACATCAAGTAGAATGGGTTGCGTTGAAAAAAGGATCAACTGATTGTTAAGAATGAGTAGCTTTTTAATGTCAATCCTTCTCTCTTGATGAGTTTCCTCCATTTAGGTACCCCTTAAACGCCCTAAATCTTGACTCCTCTTTACTAATCACTTGTCCCAAATACACAAGCTTGCTCTTTGCAAAATCACATTTTCATTCCATCGCAAATAATGAAGTTAACATCAAGATATCTATACCAGCTTTATAATGTTTCAAAAGATCATCCGTGTTTATACCATCGACAAGGATATCATCAAATAAAGTAAGAACAAACATCCTCAAATAGGGGCTTGAAGACTCGGTTCATTGTACTTTGGAATGTGGAGGTGCATTGGTTATAGCCCAAAAGCATCACCCAAAATTTGTAGTGGCCGTGATGAGTTTTGAATGTTATCAACTGGTCACATTCGCCTTTACCCTTATCTGGTGGTAATAAGTTTTCAAATCAATCTTTGAAAACATTATTGCCTCCATGTAGCTCAGTCAACAGTTCATCTATACGTGTAATGTGAAATCCGCTTTGATAGTCTTGTTATTGAATTCCCTGTAGTCAATGCGCACATGGAAGGAACCGTGTTCTTTTCATTGAAACTGCAAGAGGGGAAAAAGTGCTCTCATTGGGTACCACACAGCCCATATCCAATCAATAACTCTTGGATTATTTTTTCAATTTCATCATTGAAAAGCTTTGGATGCCTGTAAGAAGTAACAACTAGCGATTTAGACCCAGATTCAACTTGATATTGTGCCCTTGCCCTCTATCCAGAGGTAGCCCTTGGTGGTACGTTCTTGAAAACATTTGCATATACATCAATCTCTATCTAGATTTTGTGTTCATCTTTAACATGCAAGTCATTCATATCATTACATTGAAAGATGCAACATAATTCAGCTTTCGCATAACTTGTATACCCTTTTTTGATCTAAAATCAGTTTGTTTGCAGCTGTTGGAAGCACTCTAATAACAATCAACTATACTTTTCCTCAAATTTAATGCACATTATCAAGATTCGTCTGAAATTCACCCAAGGTCTTGAAACATAACATTCTTACGACCACCTCAGCCCTTGCCAAAGCCATGACATAGAAATCATTATCTAATTCATAGTTGTCAAGTAGTAATTTCATTTTATTTATCAGTCATTTGAACTCCATGCAATCATCGGCCACTATCACCTAAAAGTTTTGTAGTAGGACAATCTGAAAACCTGTAGATGCCACCAATTTTGCATCTATGATATCATAATTGCTTTCAGAATCGATGAGAATCACCACAGCTCTTTCCGTCACTTTGTTTTTCCCTCTTAGGATTTGATATTAGATGATTCCCATTATGTTAGCAAGTGAAATGGTGGTTTTTTCCAATTATGTTGTTTCTTTGCTATCAATTTCAGCAATCTCTGTATTTTCTTATCCAAAACTGCAATCTGTTGAACACTCCCAGAAGATTTACACTTGTCCATTTGACCAGACCCCCTCACAGTTAAAACAAAGCCCCTTTGAGCAAAAGTCAGCAATGATAGCAAAAGGATCTAATATTCTTCCCTTTGACTGTCTAAGAACTGAATTAAAGGGGAAAATTAGTTTTCACATTACCTTTTGATTCCTTCTTTGTGATCAGACTGGTTTGGGGTAGTTCCTCCACTAAATTGACTCGTAACCACCTTTGAAAGGGCTTTTACTTGCTGGATGGATTCCTTAAGCTAAGACAGGCTTCAAAGCTATGCACGTTATTAAAGTCTTTCAATCCATTAACGTGCATATCCACGACCATTCATGGAGAGATAATCTCCACCAGCAAGATAGCTTGACAGGATTCCCTAGAGTAGCAATATCATTGTTGTTTATCGTCATATTCTTGAGAACCAAGAAGTAATCTTCTTGGTGTAGGCCTCAAAATTGTGAGAAAACGTTGTCACAAACTGATCCCAGGTGGTTATTTCCAGATCACCAGCTTCATCCTATTCTTTTCACGTTCAACCATATGCCACCAAACAAATGCAGGCCTGTCAAGGCGCACGGGGCAAATTCGTTTTTTTGAAGCCCTCCATAGGATTCAGCCAAATGAAACATGATATCTTCCTTATCCAAACCTTGGGTCTAATCTCGTCACTGACCCTATCAAACTTATGAATAAGAACCTTCTCAAGTAGCCTCTGATTTATACCAAAAAAATGGTTCTCATAATTACAACAATTTGTTTGATTAACCCACCTTCCAGCAAAAAAATTGATTTCCATCAATGTCAGTTAGCCACTTTTCTCAGGTCCCAGACTTTTATGTACCCTTCCTCTTCCATGCCATTTCCATCTCCTTTTTCCCTCCTTTCCAGGAGCACAATGAACAAACAAAAGCTTGGTTCATCTGATTCATGGTTTCTTTATTTCATTCAAAGGAGTTCTAATTGTTCCTCTACTAATAAAGTTGTTTCAGACCTCAAATCATCACCCATCTGGTGGTTAGAGAGAAGTCCATTGTTGATGTTATCCCACAAGGTGTAGTGTCCCTTTTTAAGACTGAATTGATAAATAAAGAATTAACACCAATCCCACATAAGAGAAATTTGATTTTTATGACAGCAAATCTGAAAAATATTAGAAACCCTAGCAGTGAACTGAATTTACACTTTTAGGGCATCAAACACCCTCCAAACAAGCTGAAAATAGGTGCATAAATTCTTCTAAATATTATATTCAATTAATGGAATAAACACCAAGCCAAAGCATCCCAAAACATGTGCAAATTATGAAATTATACCCAGCTGCAATTAAATAAATGACAGCAGAAGTACAGTCCACAAAATGAGCTGAAAGTGAGGTCTCCAAACCCCAATAAATGTCAAATAAATGATAGATCAACCTTATAAATATGTAGAAATCTGAATATCAACTTGGAATGCCAAAACATGCCCTAGAAGGCACCCAAACACACTCACACCCAAGTCGCTACCCTAGGAGAGGGAGCCAAAATGAATGATAAACCCTTGATATTCTTCTCCTTGATGCCCTAGCTGCCCAATCAGCGAGATAGTCTTCATAGAAGTCCTTAACACCACCAAATTGGAGAGTTTTCGTTCTCCAACCTTCAACAAGGAAGGGTTTCGTCCTCCTTGCTTGCCACACTAATGGATTTTCGCCCCTTAGTGGATTGGAATAGAGCAACCAGCTCTAGAACCAAGTAGATAAAAGTATATAAGCCAAAAACATGCCCAAAGGAGCCTATGCGACCCCTTATATATCCTTAAGGTGGCGCCAAGAGTCATTAAGGGAGATTTCCCCAAGACCGACCTCTATTAGAAGATTACTTTATCTTTTAAGCTTGAATTAAAAGCTCTCCAACACAGCCGACCTGCTTTATTGGGAAAAATACAAAGAAAAATATAATTATTAATTAAAGAGAGTCTAAAATATAATCCAAGGGCTTCCCTTGTTCATCTTCTTCTTGCCCATGGGAAGAAGAATGGGCAAGAAGCCTTCAACTGGATCAATTCAAAAAAGGGACATTACACAAGGACAGAAAAAGGGCCCTATGTACCACTGTTATGAACTTAATTGTATCCCTACTGTAACTATATAACAATCCGGAAACTAAAATGATGAAAAATCTGAATTTAAAATCAAGTATTGAAGATATCTGAACAACTAGAAGTGCTGGAAGAATATGAACTAATCAATTTATTCTTCGAGGACCATAAAAGAAAATAAATCTTGTCATTAAAGGAAAAGTATCAATAGAGTAAATTAGATTAGAAAAAAGAACTTTCTTGAGTGGGTGTGGCTGCCATCGCAAGCTAAATCAGGCCATATGGGTGGTGCCTTGGCAAAACACAATTTTCGAACTTGTGCACAAGAGCTTCTTCCATCCAAAACACGCCCTTCTCCACAACCGACAATGTATTTTAAACCAATCGCCCACACCAGCTCTTGTTTAGGTTTACATGGGGATAATTAGTTTTCTTACAATAATTACATATAATGAAGCAAAACCCAAAAGGATTCACATGATTGGGCCCCAAGACCAACATAAAGACAAATTTAGAATAAGAGTTTCTAATGGACCCAATACAACTGCTCCCATTGAACCCATAAAGTGCTAATGACTAGTGCTGAAGCTTTATCATCATTAAGAAATGTCACATTTACAAATCTTAAGGATGCTGATCAAACTTACTCATACCACGTAACCACATTAAAGGCAGCCCATAAGCTCATCCAAGATTATAAAATAATAAATAAAGGCTTTTTTCAAAATTCCAAAGAATTATGATGCCACACACTCTACGTTGCCGGGATACAGTACGAGTATCGATGGAATGCAGTACGATATGCAGATACGTCAATTTTAAAAAACCCTTGGGTACGATACGTCTTGGATACGTCCGTACATATATATTAAAAAATCAAATATATATATATATATATATATATATACATCTACTCATTTTACTCATTTTTTAGTCCATAAATAACTGAAATAGTAATACGAAACTTGAATCAATGTTCAAAACATTCAATATACTTAAGACTTAGCATTTTTATTGATCATGTGGCTGCCATACGTATCCTGGGCGTATCAATATCAATATCCGTACGTATATCAGTATCGGATAATGTGACAGAAACGTGGGGGGGGTCAGGGCGTATCCTAGCAACATAGCACACACTCATATGAAGCAGCCCATAATTCCAATGGACAAATGATGAGTCAAGTAACGAGTACAAGGTACATTTGAGTGTGATCCAAGTTCTAAAATTTTGAGAATATAACCCAAGCTTGCCCCATGCAGCAATTAATGGGGCTGATAGCCTCACAAAAGATTTACCAATTAAATCCACAAGATTGTGGTGCAACAATTATGAGTACATTTGAGCCGACACATGTACAAATCTTAATTCCATAGTTACACGAGGACACGACCCCCAAAATCCCGAAGTCCAGGACGCCTTGATGTTTTAGGAATGCCGGGACAGGGGGAAATGTTTCCACGATTCCAAGAGGCAGGGGGCAAAGGAAACGTCCCCGAGACGTTTGGTGAGCAATGGAGACCTCTCGGGATGTGGGGACGCTTCGGGATGGCGGGGACGCCTGGATGTCCTCGAACGTTTCGGGAAGTTCCCAAACATTTTGGGGACTTCTGGTTTTTTTTTTTTAAAAATTAAATTAATTAATTTATTGTTCTCTTTATAAATGTTTACCTATTAACCATAACCCGATTGTATTGTATTACAAAGACATATTAAGAAACAAGAGTGATATATGAATACAGAAATTTTCGAGCACAAATGCACATGGATTGTAACAACATGCTATGAAAACCAGCAGCATACATATTAATATTAAAAATTATATGGACATATAACATTAGTATAGCTATATGTATGCTGCGAGTTTTTAATATGGACGTTTGAATGTGGATTGTATGCACATGGTGGACTGATATATAAATATGAATTGCTATTCATAAAAAAATTAAAATTTATCTCGTATATTTTTAATATTTATAATTTTATATATTATTTTAATAGCCATCCCCCGCCATCCCGAAATTTTGGAAAAATTTTGCCATCCCGGAAACTCCATCCCCACGTCCCGCCGCCCTGAGTCTTAGGTAACTATGCTTAATTCAAGTAGTGAGGATGTAATGTCCCCTTTTCAGAATTAATTAATTCTGAATACCTGAAGCCTATTTTTATTATTTTCCGTAGGCTAAGGGGAAATTAAAAGAGGAAAATAAATTAATTTAAGTGTTCCAAGGATATTTTTATATTTTAATTGGAAAAAGGACACTTAAATTATATTTTAATCCAAAAAACATTAATAGAATAAAATAATAATAGAAGGTTGACTTCTATTATTGGGCACCAGAGTTAGAATTAATAAATAAATAAAGGGGGCGCCAAAGTTAGAGAAGGTTGCATGAGTACCAAAGTCCTAATTTTAGGATGGGAGGTGGATAAAGTGTTTTTAAATTTGTTTAATCCTATTTTTAGGATGGGGTGCCAACATGGGGGAGGAATTATATTATTTTTAATTGTTTTTGGAGCATGCATGTATTTCTAGAAGGGGGTGCCCACTTTAGAGAGGGATTGGAAGTTATAAAAGCAAATTTGGGGTTTGTTATTGAAACATCTTGGAAATTCATCAATTATTTTCTTTGTCTGCAAGTAGCTTCCGCTTTTGCTTCTGTAATAGAGGACGAAAACCCTCCTTTACACACAAATTTGAGGACGGAATCCCTCACTTCTCAGTTGGGCAATTCCATTTCAGGGGTTGCAGTGACAATTCAGGGTGCAAGTGTTCCGCCAGTTCAGCTCCAAACAATTGTATTAAGACATTGGTATTTTTATTGTAGCTGGTTCATATTCAATAAATAAAAGACTGATTTTTACACATTATGGTTCGTTGTTTTTATATAAAAATCAGATTATCGTTGTTATAAAAGTTAGATTTTTAATATTGCTGCCCTAGGGTTTGACAAAAATGTCCAAATCATAGAAATTATTTTTAGAGATATTACAAGGGAACAACTAGTTTCACGCATTAGGCCTAGGTTACATTCCCATTGGGCTCTTAGGTATCTTGTAGTAGCCATGGGGCACCTTAAGGTATCACAAAGATCTAAGCCTGCCCTTATGCGTTACCACAAAGATGATATTATGATGTATATTTCTCTTTCAACATGTAAGGTATCTAGAGAGATGATATTATGATGTATATTGGTGGTGGGCATGCCAACATGTGGCACACATCCTCTTAGTGGATATGTTATATGGAGTCATGTAGGTAACTTGTGGTATTTATTATGCCCCTAAGTCATATGGGTAACTTGTTGTATTTCTTATATTGGGCAATGAGTTGGCCTACATTGAGATTAGTGATATACCCATCTACTATTGTAAGAGGGTCTATATATGAAGGGGCATGTCACCGCATAAGAATATGGTGGAGGAGAAATATTGCAATTCGAGGTTTTGCTCTAATAAGGAGGTTACCCCTCAATAAGGCCTAAGATAGTGGAGTGATTCCTTCCCCATAAGGAATATTGTATGGTATGTCCCTACCTTGAAGGTTATTTCTGAATATGATTTATGTTAGGACATTTGGCCCACAAATCTCTTATGTTGTGCAATTTATATTTTTTTGCATATTTTCTAGCATTATATGTGAGGCTGATAACATCTAGTATCGAGCTCTTTTTGAAGGCAAATAGGAAATTCTTTGGAGATATTGCATATTTTTCAGAAAAAGGTGAACAGCTTGCAGAAGGCCATTCTCCTCCCACAAGCATCCGATTCAGCCTATTGTTCATGACTAAAAAGTAGACTCCAAAAGGTTTCCAAAAAGTAGTCGCACTAATGATTCTAAACAATATCAAGAGAGATACAACAATCGGAAGTGGATCCTGCAAACCTGATTTTTGACCCAAAAAATTAGACACGGCCCTTAAAAAAATCTTTAGTTTCGAGTGAGCAAATCAAGTGTCATTTTTTGTAATTAAAAGGAAAATTCAAATCCATTTTTCTACATGATTTATTTTTAGATTCATGGTAGATAGGTGGCATTTCATCAGTTCGTTAGAGATCATTTCTAGAAGATGAATGAGATACTTGAAGGCGTTGATGTGTCTTATAATCGAATAAAAGATATTATTGCTAGTATTTATATTGATTCGTGTATAGAAGCAGAATACGGAAAGGAAATAGATGTGTGGATCGATTTTGAAGATAAAAGCAAACAATGGTATGAAGAAACTTCTTTTCATTTACATATGGAAAAAGAGTACGGAAAGGAAATAGATGCATGGATCGATTTGGAGGATAATTGTTGCAAATGGCATGAGGATTTCTTTCACTTGGAGGTAAGTGAATTGTCTGGTCTTCTCTTCAAGAAGTATTCCATACAAAAGGCAAAAATTTGTTTCCTTCTTACATTGGATGATTCAAAGTTATCCAAAGAGGTTCTTCCAATTGTCATTGATGTTTTTCCACAAGTGTTCTTCTCTTCATTGGACACTTTTGATCACATGTTTATAGTTGATGTTATTTTATGGGTTGATTCGTACATAGATCCATACGCGTACCTTGAGTACCAGCCTCATATTATTATTATCGGTTGTACATGATCATATCCAAGCAACGAAAGAAGATGGAGATCATGGACAAGCCTCCATTTGGTCCTCAAGCTTTGGGAAAAGCATATTTTCCAAAGGAAGAAGAAACGGCTGCATGGATAGGCCTCCATTTGGTCCTCAAGTTTTGAGGAAAACATATTTTGTTATGTAATGTAATTAAACAAATAGTTTTTTTTTAAATTGTTTTTCTCATGTTTCGAGGGCAAAACATGCTAAGGGGGTGGAATGTAATGTACTTAGAGAGATGATATTATGATGTATATTGGTGGGTGGAGATGCCAACATGTGGCACACATCCTCTTAGTGGATATATTATATGGAGTCACATGGATAACTTGTGGTATTTGTTATACTCCTTAGTCATACAGGTAACTTGTGGTATTTGTTATACCCCGTAGTCATATGGGTAACTTGTGGTATTTATTATATTGGATAGTGAATCGACCTACATTGGGATTAGTGATATACCTATTTATTATTATAAGAGGGTCTATATAAGAAGGGCAAATCATTGTGTAAGATGATGATGAATGAGAAATATTGTTATTGGATGTTGTTCTAATAAGGAGGTTCCCCTCAAAGAGGCTTGCAATAGTGGAGTGATTCCTTCCCCATAAGGAATATTGTATGGTGTTTCCTACTTTAAGGGTATTTATAAATACAATTCATATTAGGGCATTTGGCCCACACATCTCGTGTTGTGCAATCTATATTTTTCTACATACTCGTCATTCGGTATATTTTATGGTATTATATGTGAGGTCCATAGCAAACACCTTGAGGTGAGGGTCAAACTTATGGCAAAGTATGGATCTAAGCCCACGCTTACGTGTTACCATGGGAGCACCTAGAGGTACGGGTATACTATCACCAAATTGCTCAAGCCCACCCCCATGTATGTAAAAGCTTTGCCCTTATGTTTACCCCAACATTTTCAACCCAAAGGGTACGAGTTCCAAATTGTAAGCTCAAGTCCCATTCTTGGGGGTTTTGGGCACCTTAGTGTAAGATCCCCAAATGGATCTCTCTTATTCTCCAACAATTTAAATCAATTAAAAACACCGAAAAGCTGATTTATGACTATTACGGCAAAAATCTTAATGCAGATCTGGATTTATTTGGGAAAATGCGACTAGGGTTTTAGATAGATCTTAATGCAAATGATACCCAAAAATTACATTTTCGTTCCCAAATGATTACTCGAATATTTAGCAACTGAATCATGCAAAAAACTGAATTTATTGCAGCCAAAACAACCCAGAAATCAGATCTGAAATCTGATTAATATTCTGCCTGGAAACCCTTACAATATACTTCAGAAAATGATGAAAATACAGCGATTTGGTTTATAATATTATGGAGAATATTTGACAAGTATTTTTAAAGGAAATACCTCTGGAAAATGCTGCCAAACTGCCCACAACAGATCGATCCAACTGCTGCCCAAAAACCACTGAAAATACCTTCAAAAACTCTTCACAAACACTGCTGAAATAAACCTGGAAAATCTGATTAACATGCTGGAAATTTCTGAGTGAAATCCCCTCTCAATCCCTTGGGGTTTTCGTCCACAAGAGAACTCTTGGGGTTTTCGTCCACAAGAGGTATAAACTAAGGTTTTTCGTCCTTAGAATATAATTTGCAAAAGCTCAAAGCTCAAATGCAAGAGAAATTATCATATGAAAAATCTGCCATATAGAAGAGGCAAGTCGACTTCCCTTTTAAAGGAAAAGAGCCAACAACCAACCTCCAAATCAGCCAATGAGCTCACATGATTTTTCCTATGCAAACATTTAATATTTTCCCATATTAAATGTTTTTCCCAACAATATTTCCCTCCTAGTGCAAGTCGCATTTCTCTAGGGAAAATACATAAATTAATTATGTTTTTATCTTCCCTAGGCTTCATTACTCCCCTTTGGCCCAAGTCACCATTATCCTTTCTAGGAGGATTAAAATATAATAAATCCCTTTACAATGACTTTTGCCCCTTAAGGCAAATCGTATTTTCCATAGGGATTACAATTTATTTTTATTAAGCTAAATAAATTAATATAAGTGCTTTAATAATTTTTTATTTTTTATAGCACTTTATAATAATTTATTATAACTTAAGTCACCCTTATATTTTTCCTTTGGCCGTCGGGTTGACAAAATGGGCCAAAGGTCTTCGATTGGAAAAGGGGACATTACACTTATAAAAGCCATGGGGACATAGAGAGGTAAGGATCATATCGAGGGCAATGTATGGACCCAAGTCCACCATTGTGTGTCACTACATTGCGTAAGAAACACGACGGAAATGTCCCATTTCATATTTTTAGGGCTTGCAACCCATCTGAAATGGGAAACGACCGTTGCAAACAATGTGAGGAGATTAGTATTTAACCTTTTAGCAACCAAAATAAAAATAGCATTGTTTCAGCACTAGTTGCAGCCTCAAACAATGGCCTACAACTAGACCAAAAGTGTTACCATAGGAGCACCTAGAGGTATGGGTATACTGTCATCAAATTGCCCAAGCCCACTACCATGTTTGTAAAAGCTTTGCCCTTATAACTACCCCAACATTTTTAACCCAACGGGTGCGAGTTCCGAACTGTAAGCTCAAGTCCCATTCACGGGGTTTGGGGCACCTTTTAATAGCCACGAGCACACCAAGAGGTAGGGATCATACTTATGGCAATGTATGGAGCTAAGTCCACCATTGTGTGTCACTACACTGCAAGAAACACAATGGGCATGTCCCATTTCAGTGTTTCACATATTTCAGGCCGGCAACCCATCCGCAATGGGAAACAACCATTCTAAATAGTGTGAGGTGACTAGTATTTAGCCTTTCAGCAACCAAAACAAAAATGGCACTATTTCGGGGCTTGTTGTAGCCTCGAACAACAACCTACAACTAGACCGAAACTCTCATCCATTGCACCTAATTATGGCATGCAAAGCCACTCCAAAACACCCTAAAAACCTGAAATGATTAAACATTTTGGGATCCACAAAACAAGTAAAACCTAAAAGAGAAACAAAATTAGATAAGTAGATTGCTTGCTTTTGCATTTTTGCCTTGCTTTCATAGCTGCCTTCGCTGTCAAATACAAGAAACAAATGTTCTGAAGGCAGCAAGTGGATGTTGGACACCTTGTAAGCCTAATTCTTGACAAATCCTTAGGTACACTTTTTCGCCATATTCTAGTGTTGGGCAATGTGTGCTACATTTTATTGCTATAAGCCTATAACAACAGCACACTCAAGCCATGCTTATGTTTGGAGTCTCCACACAAATTTATGTTATTAGTTTGAATCCCTACTTTTACATGCTCAATTTTGGCTTTCAGTGTAAAATGGCAGGCATCCTCTTCAAGCCCCGTTATCACACAATCTCATAGAAGAATCAAATGCCCGTGCATATAATGAAGCCAGAAGTACATTTGAGCAGAGGTTATAGAGGATAACGACTGGAACTAGCACCTATTTGGGGGCAATTATAGCAGTTCTAGGTGGTAGGTCATGGATCTGCTCATTTTCCAAAATAGGGAAAGATAGTTTAATGGCACGAGTTTGATGCCATTTCCTTGGTTGGGGTAAGAAAGAACAAATTCAGGTTTGTGAAAAACATCACAAGATAGAACAAGGGGATTTGACCTTGAACAATCACAAGAACCACACATTTGAGGTGTGATGTGTATAGACCCCATCAATTTTCAACACGAGCTTTCTTTTACCTCTATGCAAAACTCTCAAATAGCAAAAATGTATTTATGCTACCAACAAAAGATGTGAATACTGCAATTGGAAGGTTATTTTTTTGGTTGAGGTGTGTGCCATTTAATATTGCTGAGCCCCCTAGTGGAAATATGTTGTGCGCAGGATAAACAAAGCCCCGTGGATATGTGTTTCCTAGTTATGAAAAGCTTCAAACAGTTACTATAAATGAGAAAGCACAGATTGGGCCCATACTAATAGACATAAAAGGAAAGTTAACCCTACATTGGCATGCAACTTGTTTCAGATGGGAGGACCTTTGCTGCTTATAAACCCTTTATAAATATTCGTCTCCTTCTCTAAAGCAACAAATGCAAAGAAAATTCAGTAATATATTTTTAATCATTTTGTTTCCCACACCATGTATGGGAAGTATGCTTCCTTGTAGCTACTTTGATGTGCTGAGGCTCGAATTACATCATCTGTTGCTATGATTGATCACGCCTTAAATGTGAAACAATTGCTTAGGGAGATGGAAGAGCTATCCTACCTCTAACACCACCTTATGCAATAACATTGTAGAACTCGTTATTGGAAATGGGACTGCCATATTTTAACAGCAATATTCAAATCTTTCTATTCTTTGCAAACCAATGATTGAGGTCCTTAGTGCTTTTGCTTTGATAGGGTTGTTTTTGAAAATCTTGACCAAGGGTGGCTTTCCATAATATTATGACAGCAGGGGCACCTTTCTTTGCGAAATATGGAGGATTTAGTTCGGGCTTGTAGTGACCAAAGTGGAGGATGCCCGATAGTCCACTTCAAGTTGTTGCTTTTTGCTAAATGTGAGGTGGTTTAATAAGAAACAATTGATGGACGAGAAAGTGGAACCGGAATGGCAAATGTATATTGGTAGTTACTATCAATATAGAAAGGACAATGCTAAAATAAAATAAAAGTGCAAAAAAAGTACCAGAGCGATGGGGAAATTTTGCCATCCCAATGCTACTTAAGAGTAGAATCACTTGAAGGAGTAGCACAGACTTGCTTAAAAACACAGCCATCCATGTCATTTCTGAAGTATAAATTTGATTTATTTTCTATGAGATTTCTTAGCTGTACAACACATTACATTATTTAGAATTTAACTCAATCTTAAGTTAATTGAAATTTATCTGTTTCATGCATTTGTGATGTTTCAGCCTGTGAATAAAATTGGAGTGAATATGCATTCATCCATTTGATGAAACAGAATAGGTATGGACGCAAAAAGGTGGAGGATCTTGTTTATGTTCACTCCAACATCTGTCTTTCATCATGAGCTTCAACAACGTACAAATCAGGTCCTTGTCAGATGCAGGTTTATGGTGGCTTACTAAAGAAGGCAATGATGATTTTCCAATTGAGGTGCTCTAAGATGATGCAAAGGAACTTTTGGCTCCAAAGATTGGGTGCAACTCTTCTGAGGAGGAAGGGCAAAATAGCAGAAGCACTGCAACACCTTCGACCTCAAGAATAGTAGGGTCCAGCCAGGTGACTTGTTTTTTGAATCGTCTTCAGAAATACTTTGGACATTTAGTTTATTCCTGCACCCATGATCATACCTAATAATATATATTTTTGTAACATGATCTAATTTTATATGATGCTGATTATTGAAGGTAATTTATGACCGTTTGTGGCACCAGGCATGCACTTTCTTACATTTACAAAATGTAGTGCCTATATATCATTTTATTTCACATGCTCGCATTACATGTTTCGTGTGTATAACTCCTAAACATCAGTGGATGTGATAATGTTTCTGCACAAAAAAATCAATTTCTAGTTCATTTGTTATGTGCAACCTCAACCAACCCGTTTTCATCGCATTAACCATTTCTCATTTCTAATAACATAGATGTGTTGCGAAGGAGCACCCAAAGGTCGTTTTGCACTAGTGTTTACCCTAGATTCACCTAGAAACATTAAATTATATTGAATTAGGATGTAAAACAAAAAATAGTTCATACCAAAACCTCCTGGTCGTCCTCCGGTATCTCCTCCTCAATCCCAATCTGCGCCTCCAACTCCAACTCCTTTTCTTTTTCCGGCAAGGGTTTTGTCACCGTCGGCATCTGCCACCTCCTCCTCCGCGCTCTGGCCCGCAGAGACAATCCTCTTTTTGCCCTATTTCTGCTAAAGCCTCATTTATACCCACCCATAGCTCGTTTGGCCGCCTGGGTAGTACTGTGACAGAAAATAATTTCCGATTGGCTTTAAGGGATTCGAACCCGCGACCTCGTTGGGATAACAACCTTGGGCAGGAGGTCAATATTTTAGTGATGCTCAGGGTTTGTATTGTGTTTATAATACAGCACCGGGCTGCCATGTTATCATTTGTGTGGTGTAAATTATTTTTGCCCTTCAATTGTGGGTAACAGTAAGAAGACTATCCAAAATTTTGCGAGAGAAGTCTGCAATGACAGGAATCGTTTGGTTTAGCGTTAGGATTAGGCTGTTTGTACTACAGGATTTTGTATGCAGTCGAAATAATACAATTTCCATGAATAATAGTTGGTTTAGAGGTGTTCCACGAATAGGGTAAAATTTGTGAGCACGAGGGACTTCTATTTTTGTTGGCATGTCTATAATTTTGTCCTGATTTTGAAAAAGTATAGATGCCACCTTGGCACCGCGTCAATCGTGTTATGGCGGGCCCACGACACGAAACTTCAAAAAAATATTTAAATTGCATAGTAAATCGACAAATAAATCTCTCTACGCAAAAAGTTGCATGCAACCACGTGACGTGCTGAGACATAATTCCTTCTAATCCAAAAAAATGCATTCAATTCACTTCACATCATCCCTTACCACTTCGTTAGCCTCCACTATCAATTTGCATTGTGCGCCAATACCACATTCAATGCGGCCATTTATCATTTTCATTTACATTTCGCAATGTACATTTGGGGATGGGAAGATGAACATTCCTAACCCTTTCCACTTGTGATGGAGTTGAAGACCCAGATTTTACCCGCCTTTAACCCTTTCCACCCTACAACTGACGGAGTCGAATACAGTCAAAACCATCTTTGAATCGCCAAGTGGGTCACGAGGTGAGCCCGTTTCCATAGTTTGGAACTTTTCTCTGCAAGTTTCATGCACTGAGCATTATGGCAAGCAATATTAGGATTACAAATGTATATTCATTCTATATTGAGTTGTTTTTGTGCATGTTCTTGTTTAATCTTTCGTTTAGCATGAACTCTGTTAATTCATCTTATTTTGGCCATTTGTACACATTTCTACACAGGGTTATACATTTTACTTTATTGCCCCCCGTCCCCCCTTACGAACTTTGCTAATATGATTTAGTAAGTGTCCCAAAACAAGGTTTTTTCACACATGCGTCTTATAGTTTCAAAATACAATGTTATTATTGAATATAAACTTACATTTTCGAATATAATTTTCAATTTTGTTACTATATAAACTGACTAATGGGGTTTCTCTTTACCTTTGTTTTTTCGAGGCATGCACACTTTAGTATTGTTTTCTTTATTTATTATAGCTTTTTCTTTTATTTATCCCCTACCACCAATCATGTTAATACAGTGTAGTAAATGTCTAAAAAAGGGTTTTCATGCATGCGTCTATCGGTTCAAAAAAGCAGTCTTGTTATTGAATATACACTTACATTTTCGAATATACTTTTCGGTCAATTACCGTATCAACTAACTAACGGGTTCTATTCTAACTTAATTTTTTTCAAGCATGCACACAAAACTATTATTTTTTCCATTTATATTCACTTATTTTAGTGCATATTTTAAATCCTTCATTCACCACGAACTCAATTCTTACAATGTAGTAAATGTCCAAAAATAGGGTTTTGCGCGCATTCATCTTGCTATAGTTTCAAATTACAATGTTGTTCTTGAATATACGGTGTTGTTATTGAATATACGGTGTTGTTATTGAATATACAATGTTGTTATTGAATTTGAATATAACAATTGAAGAATATTTGAATATGCATAAGTGTTGTGTTTTTTCATACATTTAAAATTTAAATATAAATAAGTGGTGTGTTTGTTTATGTAGTTAATATTTGAATATCCACGATTAACTTTATATTGACTAGTTGAATATACACTAGAATTACTGAACATACATTGAATATATGGTTGTAACTTTGTCATTTTCTACTACGCATTCAAACTTTTAATATGCATTGAAATTATTAAATATACATTGAATATGTTAGAGTTAATTCAATGCATGTTCTTATTACACTCTTTGTTATTGAATAAATACTTATATTGTTAGGGATTCTACATATTCAAGAGGTAAATGACAGTTATCTTTTTAATATTCAAGTATTCAAAGAATGTTTGAATATGTGAAGAATGTCATAAAATAAACATAATGGTAAATATGTGAAAAATGTTTGCATATGCAATGAATATGTGAATCACTTACTTAACATCTGAGGAATATCTAAATTTATATAAGTGGTCTTTGTTTATACAATAAGTGAATACAACGCACCCTAACATAAATAAGTTCATTGACTACTCGTGCTCACCAATTGTTGCCTCTCCCCTAAGCACATGAATGATTGAATATACAGTTGTGATTATCTCATTGAAATGTATGCGTTCGAAGGCAAATTTTACACACGTTTATTCAGTGTACATTATGCAATTTCAGTGTATGTTGATAGTTTGTAGTTACACTTAAATGCATTCAAACTATGCAATCATTTTTCTCATGTCACTCTGCATTCCTCCTCCGTCATTTCTAATTGCGCACCAGTGCCCTATTCAAAGTTGTCATTAAGTGTTACCATCTGTTCAACACTTGTTGAGCCCTTCCAATTTGCAATGACACCATTGGGAAATAAAACGAATGTGTCTCAAAGAGTTTCATCATTGTTTCTTGTTTTATTTTGCTCTATATTTCGAAATGCCAAGTTAGTCATGAGGTTGACTCATATGTAATTGGTTCTTTGATTTATTCTTTATGTTTTTCATGCACTAAGCACATTCGCATGCAACACAAAATTCCATCAGTACTTTCAATGTGTATTCAAGTAATTTCAATTTGTTAATATGCAAAAAAAAAAAGTTTGAACATGTAAACAATGTTTGTCTATACATTGAATATATGTAAAGAATGTTCGTTTTTACATTGAGTATCATTTAACATAAGGTGAACATGGTTCTTATTTTAGTATATGTTTGAATATACACTGGAATTAATAAACATAGATTGAATATACAAGTGTAATTTTGCATTTTTTCAACTAAAAATGTTGATATTGGTGTTGCTTACAAATGTGGTCATTGCTCCTGGGTTCATTTTTTTGCGAAACCTTGTCAAAAGAAGGTTTATGAAGGATTGTCCTATTGTGAGGATAAAAGAGAATGTCACAATTGTGTCTTTTAACACCATTAATCTACAAGAAATCATAATGCTTCTTTCTACAGGAAATGTCATTTATGACCTTACTTAGGTTGTGAATTGTTTTCCTTTATTGTCATTATTCTAAAAATAATGTACGAAAAAATAGAAACAACTATGGAAAATAATTCATGTTTGTACACATTACCAAAACTTCTGCTTTTATATCGATACGATGGAATAAACTACAAATACTTGTGTGTAATGATATGATGTAAACAACTAAGTATTACTTGCATGTTTTTCCAAAAAAAAAAACACATAACAAAGTGCAAATCTTCTGCATAAAGGTTATAACTTCTTACATTCCAATAAGGTTATATTTATGGATGTCACTCGCATAATAAGGCGAGTGTAATTCAATTATGCATATTCTGTGCATCTAAATTGTACCAAATTTGAATTCTTCTTCATTTTAGTCAACAGTTTCACTTCTTGTGTTGTTTTCGATGGTTTCATTCTCCATTTGGGGGGTCATAGGCATGTTGGTTGTGCTTGGTGATGGCATTTTCTGATTGCTTACATGGCCTGATTGCATTTGGATAATAGAATTAACATCCATGGGACTAGAAGTAAGAAATTACATGTTTTTGTGGTTGTTGGACAAAATTGCATATTACCTACATGAGCAAATTGCATTTGTGTTGTCCAAATTACATTGTTGTTGTTGAAGGAAAGCGCATTTGATTTATGGAAGTAGATGTATTCATGACTTGGTAATTGGCTACGTTTGGAAAAGGAGTGTAAATGTTGTAGAAATCCATCATAATTGGATGTTACTGAAAAGAATATGATTTTCTAGACTACTCAATTATCTTTTCCTTTGCATTTCTTTTTCTATCCTCTCTTTCTCCCATTGAAGCTTCTCATGTTTTTTTTTCCTCCTTTTATTGTTGTTGTTTTATCTTGTCTTGTTCCTCCTCTCGTATTTTAAGTTACCTTCCGAGATTATTTTCTTCCCTTTTTCTTGTGCAATGATTTTGTTTGCATTCCTCTCCTCAGTCAGTTCTTTCTTCATCACTTTCAACTCCTCTAGTTCCTTCCTCTGTGTTTCTTGTTCATCAAGCATTTTCAAGTAGTCGGTCGATGTGAGAATTTATGACTACATGTTCAACCTTATATCCCCTTTTTTCACATTATGATTTGTCCTTAACCCTTTCAATGAAAGCTTAAGAAAGTTTCGCGGTGACCCGCCAACCTAGTTTCTTTATTCTCGCATTACATGGTTGTTTTGTTGTGTCTTATACAAATGTTTGTGAGCACCCCAAATATGTAGCATCCACTAATTATCATCTTCATCTTGCCATTAATTATATTTTGTATAGTAGTGAACTATTCCATTTGACATGTTAAGAGGAGGGGATGGTGTTGAAAGTGAAATTTCCTCATTGGGAAGGTTGATTGGGATCCCCAAGTTTGTAACTACTTCTTTCAACCATTTAGGTTGGCTAGCTAGTGTTGGCATAATCATCTCGTCATTTGTTGTGACACATTCTCGTTTCTAACTCACATGACTTGGTGAGTGCTCTTCAACTTAAACATGAATTCCAACTTGAATGCCTTGACCAATCTGACTTAAACATGTTCTCTTGTCTTGTTGATTTAACCCCCGTCACCTCCACCTTCAATTGTTGAATTATATTAGCTTATTGCATCCTTTGTTTGTTGGATTTAATCACCATTTTTAGATTGCTTCTCCATTAACTTTGATAAATTACTCGATTTCATCTTTGTTATAACCAACCATCTCTATAATGCTCTCCACAATTGCTCCCTCCTATGTTAACTCAATGGTGATTGTATCATTGGGGTGCATGTCATTGACCGATGCATCTTTGTTCAAATGTCATATTCAAGTCATTCTAACACCAACTTTTATATTCGACAGAGTTAATGCTCTCTTAAATCTTGTTAAGAGTTGTCGATTCTAATATTCTCACATCTACTTTGTGATATTTTCCCACCCATTTGGATCTCTCATCCTTAAATTAGGGTTTAAATGGCAAAAGCATGCTAACATCTAAAGGTTACTGACTGTGGGTTTGGTGTGTGCATGCAATGTGATTAGATCTATATACGAGTGTTCTTGCCTCTTGGATTGTCTCGTATGCCACATGGTTTTCATGGCCATCGAATACGAGTAGATGTTTATTCAATGGTGAAACACTACCCGAAATTGATCTATAAAAGTGGTGCCAATTCAAAAATAATTCCAAGTTGTCATCCATGCATATGGTTGGGCTTCCACACATGCACTAGGCTCACAATTAGAAATGTAATACCCAATGTTATTCAACTTCCAAATTAAGGGATTTTTTTAAAAACAAACCCCTTAATCCCATTACATGCCTTCAATGATTTTATAATGCAATAATAATAATCCAACAAGTAATCTAGTTTACAATCCATCTGATAACATTCCAAAACCATGTGCAAAGTTGTAAAGGTCATTTAGATCTACCCGATCCCCTTTATCTTACTCTTTCGAGTATGCATAACTTGTATGAAATTATTCAACCGAATTTGATAGTTTTGTGAATTGATGTGATTCTGAGTGGCTACCTAAAAATTAGCTTATCGAAATTCATCCGGTATCACACCGATACTAAGGAACTAGGTGATCTAAAGTATATTCGGTTATTACACTACTTAGGAAAAAGTTTTCAAGCTATGCTTTGAGTTTTGTGAACACACACAAGTGACACGGAACATGTCCCATCACCAATCAGTCATCCCACACAGTTATCTAGATTAATCTTAATAGTTAAGTGTACTGATTTATGTTTTAAACAAGCCTAGAGTCTAGGTATTCCTGTTGATATGGGTGTATGTTGTTTGTACGGCTTAGGTTCCCTATGGGAAAGATAAGGATTACTCTTTGACTTTCATCAAAGGTTAATCATTACCCTTTCCATAGCCATTCTACGATAGCACGGTTAGAGTATGACCATATCGAGAAGCAAGACTTAGAGTCCATGCCAACTTAACACCTAATACGTTATAAGATGAACATAATGATAAGTTTTCTAAATCGGAATATAAGATTGATGGCATTCGTTAATAACACATTTACTAATGTCATTTCATGTTGCAAACTCTTAGTTTCACTTTACGACTTTCTTTGTTAAGTATCCTTTTAGTTTAATCATCTTATTAGGTTTAGGTGATCATCCTAAGCCTTACTAGATAATGTTGTTCCATTTATGACAATATCAAATCAAGTAATCATTCACTAGTGAATAATTACAACGTAGAACCACTAATATTTATTCAATTATTTAATCCATATTTATTGATTTGCAACATTTATACAAATGTACTTTATCATCATTATGTCACTTAACTAGTGTCATATCGCTACAATTTTCAATCAATTATTAATTAGTTATACTTGTAATTATACAATAATTAAGTTTATCTTATTACAATCGAGTCTTAGAAATAGTATTGTATTTCACAACTCTTGTACCATTGTTCCAAACAACGTTATTAATAACTTCATTAATTAATCATTAATCAATGATATCATGATTATCATTCCTTTTATTTAATAAAGTAGATTAAATAACGTAACAAGTACAATTAATTAATAAGGACCAATTTTTTCACAGTCTATTTAAGTACAACATTTGCAAATCAGCAACTTTGTTATTTACATCACATAAAAATAACAAGATTTATCATGATCTAAAGTACAATAATTTTATGTCCAAAAGTACAACATTTATTTCAAGATAATATAATTGGCCAACAACTGTTTCTTGTCGCGAATAAATTTCGCTCAATATAATCCAAGTTTAAAATGTACATTAAATCAATGTTTACAAATCAATCATAAATATATCACATGTCAAGCATGCATGTAACAATCCAATCTATCTTCTCAAAATACTTAATCCTTCCTGAAATCTGAAAGATAAAAATGATAGATGTACATGGTCAATTCAACGAACTGGCATAGATATATATCTCCCGTCTAGATGTTTAACTATGAAACAACTAAATATATACTAACTGTTTATAAGCCATCAAATAAATGTCAAACTTTTACAAGACAATATTGGTGTCACTCAGATTTCACCCTGAAATCTGCGACTACCCTATCCGAAATTTTTAGTACTTTTAAAATAATGGGTCGTTTTGTGTTTTTATTGCCTGAAAGTTCTTGTATTGTGTTAAAATAATCCCAAAGAGCCATATTAGCCTTTTTCGCCAAATACCCAGATGCCCAAAATTGTTTTATTCTGTTGTCGGGATTTGTTTGCGGAAAATTTGTATTTAATTATTTTGAGCCTCGTATGAGGCTATTTTGCTTCGATTTTAACTCTGTTATGAGCAAATATGTTATTATTCCTATGTGCTTAGAGAAGGGTTTTAACTTGTAATAAGATTTGGGCTTTATATGTAACTTTTGGCAATTTTTCGTGTTTTTGTGGTGTCTCGTTTCGTTTTGTGAAATTTCTCTAGAACAATTCCTTTGCGGAGTAAGCCCGATTTTTGGCCTAGAGCGGTGGAAAACATATACACACATTATGCCGGAGGAAGTCACCATCGGAGGTCGGATCACTGGGAAAAAGCAAAGTCGTGCCTGAGAAAAACCCCCTGCGGGGATGGGAGCATTTTTGGAAAACAAAGGATTTAAGCTGCGATGGGAAAAATAGAGGCCATGAACAGCAGGAATTTATTGCACTCGCCTGCAGAGTAAAAATTCCCATGATAAAATAAAAGGAAAGTGACTTAAGTGAAATCATGGGATTTTAGTGCACGCCTTACGGGTAAATAATCCCATTGTCAAAGTCAAATCACTTAAGTGGATCATGGGATTTTCGGGGCTGCCTTGCAGGGTAAAAAATCCCATTGTCAGAAATTCTTAAAAATAGAATTCTATTATGCAAAAAAGTGCGACCCACCTTGGGTGAATAATAATGCATTAAATAAATATTTGTTAATATTTATTCACCCAATTTTAGCACCCAAGCTTGTGGAAAAGTCAACAAAAGCAAAGGGGAATAAATCAATTGGAAATAGAATTCCAAAATTAAATAAATTTAATTTATTTAATGCAGCCCCTTTTGAGAAGGAATTAATACTTTTTAAAGTATTAAATGATTATATTAATTCCTATTTTCAGTGGCTATGGTCAAAGCACACTGTGAAGCTTAAGTGAAGTGATGTGTGAAGGATTAAATTGGATTAATTTAATTTATTGGATGGTTGTCCTTAAACATGCTATTTTTAAAAGAGAAGAGCATGATTTTTAATTAATTAATTGCCTTTAATTGTTAGGGCAATTATTAATTATAGAATTGTGAAGGTTATATAAGCATGGGCAGCCATATGGGTGAATTATTTAATTCACAGGTAAAGAATTGCAGCCAAGAGGAAAAGTGCGCCCCCATTTGAAGAAGGATTTTGCTCAGGCAAGGTGGAAACAAGGCATTTGAAGAAGGATTTTGCTCAGGCAAGGTGGAAACAAGGCTAAAAGCTTCCAAATTTGGCGCATGCTTTGAAGGAGGTTGATCTTTGTCTGCATAATTGTTTGCACAGGTGTTACAGGAGCTCAGGTGTTGTTGAAAGGATTCATGCTCTCTTTATGTGCAAATTAAACACCATTTTTGGGGCAGCAGGCTTGAAAAGTGCAGATTTTTACAATTAAAATTCACTATTCATGCTCCGGTGGCCATTTTTGTCTGAATAAATTGCAGGAATTCATTACAGGTGCTTTACAAAGGAAAATGAGCTTTTATCAATGTCCAATACATTGCATATATCCTCCAAATCTGAAGAATTGTCCAGATCTGCACCAGTATTGAAGAAATCGGCCAAGTAAGAAGAAAAAGAATTATTCAGACGAAGATAGACAAAGCTATGGCGAAGAAAGATGAAAAAGAAAGCACAACGGAGTCATGCATCACTTCTAAATTTGTAGATACTGGAGACACGGATCTAGGCTCAAAACCTCTTGCTAAATTGATAGACAAATCCAGAGTAGGAAAGACTTCACTCATGCGTGCAGATTAAAAGCAGTGGAATTATTCGAGTTGCAGCTTTTCCATCCATATCCCAGTTGCCAAAGTTTGTTATGCGCAGTGTAGATCCAGATGCGATGCGAAGCAAATCCATATGCGAGATCTAGATCCGAGATCTCATAGTTACGCAAAAGCTTCCAGCACAAAGGCTTCATCCTCTTGTTTGAATGCGGCCGTGAAGAAGACAAAGTGCGTGAAAAATTCCTTCCAAGATCTTGTGCATGTGCTCCCATCTTCCAGTTGAAGCCTTCATTGAATTTTCATTCATCCAGAGTGCTTTCCAGAATTTTTAATTGCTCATATGCAATTAAAAATAAGGATGATGAGTTATTTACGAAGAAACATTGCATTGATGCATGTACAAAAGAAGAACTGCAAAAGCTTCAAGGATAAAAGAGAAGACAAGGCGAAGGCAAAATTCTAGCTTGCTTCCAATTCCAACTACTTGCAATTCTAGCTTGTTTCCAGATCCAGCTGCTTCTAGATCCAGTTTGAATCAGCTGCATGCAGACATGAAAAAGGATAAAGTCAGCTTTCCTCTTCCTTCTTCTTTCCTCCGACAAAGTAATTGAGCGATCAATTAAATTATATAACTTAAGTGATTGGTTTAAAAGCCATTACTTAAAGAAGTCAACTACTTGGAGATAGGTGGCAGACGTGCAAAATAGAAGGTTCTATTTTCGATTCCGAAATCATACATGTCATGTAAAGAGGAATTCCGGGAAGGAGATTGCGGTTGTTTCTTTTTCGACTTCCACATGTGCCGTTCAACTAAAGCTTCCAACTTGTAATTTCACCTCTACATTCTATAAGTAGAGGAAGAACCTTTAGGTTAATGATCGATTATAATTTGTGAGAAGCAATCTTGTGTTCTAGACTTTGTCGAACCCCGAGAGCAACTTGGAGCAAAGGAATACAAAGGAGCAGTGTGGCGGACGTGCAAAATAGAAGGTTCTATTTTCAGTTGCAAATCATACATGTCATGCAAAGAGGAATTCCAGAAAGGAGATTGCCAGTTGTTTCTTTTCCGACTTCCACATGTGCCAGTTCAACTAAAGCTTCCAACTTGTAATTGCCCCTCTACATTCTATAAGTAGAGGAAGAACCTTTAGGTTAATGATCGATTAGAATTTGTGAGAAGCAATCTTGTGTTCTAGACTTTGTGCTGAACCCCTGAGAGCAACTTGGAGCAAAGGAATACAAAGGAGCAGGTTTCCGGAGAACTTTGTGTCACGGTGTACTGTGTTTCTTGCTTTTAATCTTAGATCTCTTAATAGACTTTGTGTTATTTTAGATCTGGATCTAGAGTTGCCTTTGTTTTATAATTTTGTGTGTTCATATCTATTAAGTTTCTTCTATGTGCATGCAATTAGCTCTGCTATCTACTAATTGGGATGCACATCTTCCCCATTTCTTCTCTGTATTTCCTTTACTTCCTTCTTCTATAAAATACTTCCTTTCTTAAACAACTGCTTACTTGCTGCAGAACTTCTTAGTTATGGTTCATGAACTAAGTGGTTAAAGTAAAACCCCTGATAGATAATAACACATTTTTATTGACAAATCTGACACGGGAGCCTCACCGGTTAAATGAGGGAGATTTATCTCATGACTGCCTAGGTTTGATGCTATGCAGAAAATCTAGCCAACAAATATATATTTCAAACAAATCAAAAGGAAGACAATACTCATTCATAACTTTTTATAATCACTACTGTTAAGGTTGACACGGTCCATTTGAATAAACATTAAATGTTTCCAACCTTAAAAATATCAAACAAAGAACAATCACTACTAACATATAATCTTATCAATGAATAATAAATATTCAAGTACTCTTAATCAACTAGGTTTATACTTTTACTATCCACAATCACCAAATTATAATCAACTATGATCTCCTTCATACTTGATAATAAGAATAAGAAACAATCAAGAATTCTTAACCAACTAGGTTTATACTCTACTATTGACAATCACCAAATCATAATCAACTATGATTTCCTTCATACTTCATAATAAGAATACAATTATAAAATAGTAACTCAACATGGAGATAACCATTTCCATCATTTGAAATCATAAAGGATAAATCCCTTTATCAATATTCTATTCAAATGACACACAGTGAGATAAATGAAGATAATTTCATATGAGTTAAATCAAGTAGTCCAAGACTAACAAACCAACAAGAAACAACTACAATAATTCCAAACAGAGACACCCATAAAACTATCATAACAATAAGGGAATTCGAGACCTAACAATCCAAATTTATTTAACAGTAGTTTGGTAAATAACACTCTCTTCATAGTGTCTAGCTCGAATTGAGTTTGCATCATCAAAATATAGTGAGGACTCAAAGTCATGTTTCCACATAGAATAGATACAATCAACCTCATATCTTTCATAATTACATTTCAACACAAACCTTAGGTCGAAACACTTTGGATCGATTAGAACCCAACTAACTAAAGAAAACATAATGATTCTCATAAGCCTCACATCTGAGCGTATAGACCCCAAATACATCCACTGTCAATACGATATACCCTTATAAGTTCATTAAAGAGTTTAAGGTAAATAAAATACAATCATTCAGAATCATCTTTCAACTTAAATGGAAACACAAAGGAATAACAGAGTTATATCTAATTGAAATAGGCCAAGTATGGTTTTCAAAATGGCATGCTCAAAAGACAATCTCGTATATCTACTAATGTCGTGATGTATCGAGCTTACCAAGCTCTACATGACTAATATAAAAGAAACCTTCAACAAAGACTAAAACCCAAACAAATGCGAGAAGTTAGCCAACTCAGAAGCGACTTGAATAAAGAGTGTGGGTAACAAATACCCAACTCACATGCATAACACATAAAGAGTTTAATCTCTTAACTCAAAATATATTCCATAGCTTCCTTAAGTAAAACATCCAAGCAAAAATACGAACACGGAACTAAGTATCAACCCGTATACAAAGTACAGATTGGATTTCAACAAAATGAAGCACACAAATTTAGAAATAAAAGCATTTAACAGTCAACATGCATTCAACTATTTCACCAAAAAATATCTAGAAAGGAGAAATATGACCATACTTGTTAAACTCAGCGAAACAAACTTGAAGCTCCCAACAAGATCCCATGATTCTTTTCTTCAAAAATCCAAAAGAATAACTCAAATGATCAATAAGAAACGACCCAATATCTCGATGACAAAAACTATTAAATCCTCCATTATCTACTTCCCATAATAGCTCAACAAACTAACAAAATGGAAAACTCATGCAACAACTCGGAGGAGAAGCAGAAGAGCTTGAATGCATGCAAGGGAGAGTAAAAATGAAAAACAAGTTTTTGCATGGTAGCTTCTAGAGGAAGCCTCCCATTCCCAAAATCTGTAGGGTAAAATTAAATGCAATTATGTTTGTAGTTGCCACGTAGTGGCCTTCCCCATCAACTTCACTTCCCACTCACCATTTCCCTCCAATGGCCAACTCGGCGGATACGAGCGGTAAGAGACAATTAATTAAAACAATACTTGCATGGGTCGTGATTTGACTGATTCACCCCTTTTAAATTAAACCATGCAAAATACCATTCAACACTTAGTCGAATTTAATATTATTGACTCAACCAAAGCCAATAACCAATTGACTATAGTTGATTTGGTTTGATCAATGCAAACAAAGCAAGGCCTTAACATCATGTTAATGGTCTAATTCTAATAAGTCTAAACATATAAGTGTGACCAAAGCCATACATCATAGAACTGATACGTTCCAATTATGATCAAAATTATATTTCATGCACAGTTTTCTTACCTAGTCATACTCATGTCTACCCAACCAAGGGTGTCTTAACAACAATGAAAACCAATAATGTCATCACACAAAGTGGTTAGTATGATTATACAAATAGTGTATTGGTTAATCCAATTTAAAGTGTTAAATCCATGTAAGTGATAAACACTTTATGATCACAATATACAACAATTTAGTAACTTAATCCATAAATTGTTGAATCGTCAAGATACTTTTATATGTAATTAATCAAGACTAACTTTTACGAGCGTTAGAAGGTCCCTTCTCCTTTGCTTGATCAATGATCGTCAATGTCAAAAGAGTTAGCACATTTAACAATCATCACTATTTCCACATAATGAATAATATATTGAAACCATGAATAACTTCAACCATACATGCTAATTGTTACTTCCAACAAGAAAGTAAGTTACATTATCAATAGAATGTATAGTAATAGCAAGGCATCTAAACATAGAATCATCAAACTCAACAAGATTACAACTCAGCACACAAGCACAAAATGGGATAATAACGTAACACAACTTGTGAGTGCTTGGTGGCTAGTAACATTACGCTGTCAGCTTCGCAACTACTTGTAACCATGTTTATCATTTCCAACATAAATGGTGTACGCCTAGCTGTGATACTTGGTTGGGTAATGCTTCTCACTCCCAAACCTTCGTGAATCACGTAACGTTATTGACCCATCTTACGACACTAGTGCTAACTATAGCCCCTTTAAGTATATCTCTTTGTATGTCAATACATGTGTGTTTCTTACTTGTTACCTCAATACCCTTATAGAACGGATGATTTAGGAGTGCATGTTATTGAGACACATTTTGGCCTGCATACATTCTCTGGTGAACCTGACATGAACCTTATAGACCTTCTGATCGAGCACAACATGTTAAAAGTATCCATGTTCAAAGTCAACTTCATCTAAACAACCAAAAAATCTGAAAATCCCTAAAAATAATTGTTTACATCGACACCATCGCCTAGGGTTGATTTTGTCTGTTCCTATCACATCTTCTTTTAGACCACTTGCCATTTTGTGCATACCCTATTGCATGACAAATCTTGTTTATCATTGTTCTTTTACTTCATAGACACCATCGACCCATGTTTGAGCTTTCTAATAGGGTCGATTCTCGCTTCTTTTCCTATGAGTTTTTTTCCTTACACCATCGGCGTTGTGTAAACATTCAATAGGGTGAATCTATTTAAGGCATAGATTTTCAGAGCCTTATTTATGGCCTCCAAGTTATAAAGATGTCACCTATGATGATATTTTTGGCACAATTGAACACATTGAACTTCTCTATGGGATATTCCTTTGTGCCTACATCTCCTCTCCATGATCCTAAATGTTTTATCTATCATCCTAAAAGTAATAATCTTCCCAGTCACTCCAACCTCACCCGTGAAACTCTGTTGACACAACCATGTCCCTTTGATCAATAATAGTAGGGTCACTCAACAGAATGTAATTTGGTTGAGATCGATAATATAGATCCCATATCCATCATTAAAAATATCAACATCAATGAGTAATTCACCCCGATAAATATATCTACCGATGCCATGGAGATGACCATGCCATGTCTTAACCAGGATTGTCACACCATGATCGAGACTCCTTCTTATAGGAATGGTTAGAAAGAATCCCCCAAAACCCCAATAATAAACATAAAAATAATTAACAAGCACCCACGAACAAAGTTTTTCTTCTTTTATGGATCCTAACATGGTAATAGTTAAGCTCCCAGATCAAATGGTCTTATCCCAAGCTACCACCACAACTAGCATGCTCCAAATGCAAAATCAGATGTTACAGATAGCATCTCAAAGTGCGGTGCCTAGTTTTCCTTCTTATACCCCCTCCATTGGTTGATGCACATGGGAGTCATACTCCCCTCTGTTTTTAAAGAACAAAATGTTACAAACTGTCCAAAATGAGTATTTAGATCCTTACATTGTTGTCATGGACTTGGGAGAGACTATACCTACAATATTCTATGATGGTTCAATTAATCCAACCCTTTATCTTAAGACCTTTGGAAATCTTTACAAAGAATGGATTCAAACAAATACCTATGCAATTTTTAAGCTTATAGCAAAGACTTTAGTAGGTGAGACATTAGAATAGTATAACCAACTTCCTCCCGACTCGAAAGTTGACTTAAAAGGCTTAGTTAAAGCTCTCATCTCTAAGTTTCAAAGAACAAGACCTTCCCAGAAAATAGCTTACAAAAGTTTATAAACATTAAGAAAGTGGCTCATGAATCTTCCCAAGGCTTTATTAAGAAATGGAAAACACTTTCCAAACAAGCCAACCACATTCTTGATAATCAAAGCTTATATCAGATCTTCCTTAAGGCCCTTACGCTTTGATCTCCAATATAAAGTAAGGTCTTTCTCTCGTAACACTTTGTAGGAAGCCCTCAAACAAACTAAACGATGAGATGATCTCATGTGTGAGTTTGGAGGCACTTCCAATTCATCGCATAAACTTAAAAGCACAACACATGTTGAATTGTGGAGCTCAATTACTTTAGATTAGCATGTTGTATTAAACTTGCAAGGACGCCTTGATAACCAACATCAGTTATGGAGGGATTGACATCGATCACCTATGACCGACATCGGTTAGGGATAACCGATGTTAGTTACTTGTGCAAGAGTATTTTATTTAACTCTCAAGAATCAAATTTATTTTTAGTATTAAAGAAGATATATTGATTATAATTGCATGGCTAAGTGCCATAAGTTTTTACGTGCCTATATAAGCATGAAAGCTTGGGTTTAGAAGTGTGTGTTGATGATTATTGTGAGAATAATTGTGAGAGAGAGAATTCTTGGAGAAGAAAGAGAAGCTTGAGAGAAAGAAAGTACTATACATCTGAGAGGTGTGGAAGATTGTAGATCTTCAATTGTATATCTTCTGAAAGCTTTGGATAATAGATTGGATTGTTTCTTGGTGGATGTAACCCACATTGGGTGAACCACATTAAATATGGTGTTGATTTATATCTCTTGTTTTGTATATTTCTTCTGGTAGAATATCTCGCTTTTATTACATGTATGCTTAGATATGATATATTATCTGTACAACCTTGTGCTAACCCCAACAACTGGTATCAAAGCTTTGTTTGAGAGTTTTATGTGTTGATGATTTACTCACGAGGTTTTCTAGTCGAGTGGGAGCTACATTAATGGCAAAAGAAATAAATACAAGGTAGAGAAGTTTAACAACCAAAATTATCAATTATGGAAGATGCAGATTGAAGATTATTTGTATCAAAGAAATTTGTAATTACCATTGGATGAAAAGTCTAGACCTATGAAGATGACTGATGAAGAATGGAATATTCTTGATAGAAAGGCTTTGGGATATATAAGATTGAGCCTAGCAGCATCTGTGTCTTCCAATATTACAGAAGCGACTTCTACGATAGAGTTAATGAAATCTCTTGCTAATTTATATGAAAAACCTAGTGCTCCAAATAAGGTTTATTTGATGAAGAAATTATTTAGTTCTACGATGCATGAAGGTGGATATGCATCTAGTCATTTGAATGATTTCTGATCTATTGTAAATCAATTAAAATTGGTTGATATACCGTTTGATGATGAAGTGAAAGCACTCTTATTCTTATGTTCTTTACCTGATAGTTGGGATAACTTGGTAATGGGTGTCAATAATACAACATCTAATAATAATATTTTTAAAGGACATGCAAAGAAAGATTGTTGGTTAAAGGATAAAGAGAACCAACACCAGACATAAAGGTAAAAAGTCAAATAAAAAGGTAAATATTGCAGTAGAGATAATGTAAGATGCTCTTATTCTTTCTTTGGATAATAGAATAGAATCATGGATTTTAGATTCAAGAGCTTATTTCCATACAACCCCTAATAAGGGTTATTTGTAAATTATGTCCAGGCAATTTTGGACATGTTTATTTGGGTGATGATAAACCTTGCGGTATTCTTGGTAAAGGGAAGTTCATCTAAAATTACGTAATGGAAATACATGGGTATTGAAAGATGTGAGATATGTGTCAAACCTCAAGAGGAATCTTATTTTCGTAGGGCAACTAGGTGAAGCGATTACATGGTTACGTTCACAACATACTCTTGGAAAGTCACCAAGGGTGTCTTTGTTGTGGCAAGAGGTAAGAAGGTAGGAGCGTTATATTTATCTACATGTGTTATTGATTCATTTTACGTATTATCGACTTGATTGAGATGTAGACATGTGGCATAATCGGTTGGGCCATACGAGTCAAAAAGGAATGAAAATATTAAAGGCTAAGGGGAAGTTATCATATTTGAAAGATTTAGTTCTTGATTTTAGTGAGCATTGTATCTTTGGAAAGCAAAAGAGAGTGAGATTTCTCAAAGTTGGGGCAACTAAGAAGGAGCAGTGGAGCTTATACACTCGGATGTGTGGGGACCGGCCAGTGTAGCTTCTCATGGAGGATCCAAATATTATGTTCCTTTCATTGATGATGTTATAAGAAAGGCATGTGTTTATTGTATTAAATGTAAATTTGATATTTTTGAGGCTTTTAAAAGATAGAAAGCCCTTGTTGAGAACGAATCAAATTCAAAGTTAAAGTGCCTTAGATCTGACAATTGTGGTGAATATTATAGCGAGGCTTTCTATGATTATTGTTCAATGAATGAAATACGTAGAGAAAGGATGGTTCCAAGAACATCACAAGAAAATGGTGTTGCAGAAAGAATGAATAGGACAATCATGGAACGTGCTATAAGTATGAGGATACATGTTGGATTGCCCTTGTAGTTTTGGGCAGAAGTAGTTGATACAATGGTTTATTTGATTAACCGTGGGCCTTCAAGTTCACTAGATGGAGGAATACCAAAGGAAACTTGGATCGGAAAAGAGGTAGATCTTTCTTTTCTTAAAGTTTTTGGTTCAGAATCTTTTAAAAATATTGATAAGAAAAATAGGAAAAAGTTGGATGCAAAATCCAAGAGATGCACTTTTATTGGTTATAGATCTGGTGATTTTGGATTCCATTTTTGTGATTTAGAGAATTCTAAAATTATTAGGAGTCGTGACATTGAATGGAATGAAAAGAGAATGTACAAGGATCAAATTTTGATACCCAAGGACGAACTGGTTGAGAAGTTTGTGAATGAAAATGAACTCTCGAATTTAAAAATAATATTCACATGGTTACACAGTAACCGATGTCGGTTGACCCTTAACCGACATCATCGGCCTAAAGCGGTATTGATTTACGAAGAGCCAAATCGGCATCGATTAGCAAAACCAACGTCGATTCTGGTGTGACCGGCGTCGGCCCTTGTCGAGAATTAGAAAAAAATGTCCAGGAGGTCCAAAATGAGCCTCCAGTACCCCAAACTTATATGAGAAGGTCACAAAGGGTAAGTAAACCTCCAAAAATATTTACACCTTTTTTATCTTATTTATTATTGATTAATAATGGTGAACCAGAAAGTTTTGAAGAAGCAATGCAAGATAAGACCCACGTGCAGTGGGAGCATGGCATAGATGAGGAGATGGACTCCTTGGAACAAAACCAGACTTGGGATTTGGTTAAGTTTTCAGCAACTAAGATTACATTGCGAGAATAAGTGAGTTTACAGGATTAAGGAAGAAGAGGGTGGACATAAAAGATATAAGGAAATTCTTGTAGTAAAGGGATTTACACGAAGCGGGTATTGAATTCGGTGAAATATTTTCTCTGTTGTTAAAATGACTTCCACACGCATCTTGTATTGAGTTTAGTTACTGAGACATGATTTACATTTAGAGCAACTAGATGTGAAGATAGATTTCCTTCATGGTGATTTGGATGAAGATATTTATATGCAACATCCGTTTGGGTATGAAGTCAAGGGTAAGGAGAAATTAGTGTGCAAGTTGAGAAAGAGTCTATATGGGCTCAAGTAAGCTCCAAGGCAATGGTACATGAGGTTTTATAGTTTCATGCATGAGCATGGTTATTTGAGATGTGAATCTGACCATTGTGTTTATTTCAAAAGCTTGAAAATGGGAGCTATATTATTTTGTTACTATATATGGATTATATACTTATTATAGAATCTAGTATGCGGGAAATTTGTGAGTTTAAGGGAAAGATAGCTCACACATTTGCTATGAAGGATTTAGGAGCTGCAAAAAGAATCCTTGGCATGTAAATACACAGAGATAAGAAGAACAAGAAATTGTATTTGTCTCAGGAGGCTTATATCAATAAGGTGTTGGAAAGGTTTAACATGCAAGATTCAAAACCGGTGAGTACACCTATGGTTGGACACTTCAAATTGAGAAAATATCAGTGTCCTTCATCACATGAGGAGGTCAAATACATAACATGAGTACCATATGCTTCAGCAGTTGGGAGTCTCATGTATGCTATAGTTTGTACCAGACCAGACATTGCACAAGCAGTGGGAGTTGTGATTATATTTATGGCTAATCTAGGTAAAGAACATTGGAAAGCAGTCCAATGGATACTCAGGTATTTGAGAGGGACATCTAGCATGTAGTTATGTTATGGAGGTTCAGATATTTCTTTGTGTGGCTATGTTGATTCAAATATGGCTGGAGATCCGGATGGTAGAAAGAGCAAGATTGGATATATATTCACGGTAGGTGGGACGACTGTTAGATGGATTTCGAGATTGTAGAAGGTGGTAACTTTGTCTACTAGAAAAGGCATAGTATGTTACATCTACAGAGGCTAGCAAAAAGATGATATGGATGAGCATGTTCATGGAAGAGTTAGGAAAGGAGCAAGATGATTACAAATTGTTCAAGTGACAGTCATAGTGCAATTCATTTGGCAAATAACTCGGCATTTCATTATAGAATGAAACACATTCAGTTGAGATATCACTTCATACAACAGGTATTGGAGGATGGGCAACTAAAAATGGAGAAGATTCATACAAGTGAAAACCCTGTGGATATGCTAACGAAGTCATTAGCAAAAGAGAAGTTGGAGCTACACTCCACTTTTGTTGGTCTTCAAGTTTGAGACTTGAAGAGGAAGAAACAAAGCTAAGGAAAGGATCCAAGAATGACGTTGTACAGGTATAGTGCAGTAATTTATCTCCAAGTGGGAGATTGTTGAGTTGTGGAGCTCAATTACTTCAGATTAGCATGATTTATTAAACTTGTAGAGAAACACAAGAATCGAAATTGGTTATGGAGGACCGACATCGGTCCACTTATGACTGGCATTAGTCGGCAAGTAGGAATCGACATCGGTTAGGGATAACCGACGTCGGTTACTGTGTGGGAGTGTTTTATTTAACTCTCGGGAATTAGATCTATTTTTAGTATTAAAATAGATCTATTGATTGTAATTACATGGCTAAGTGCCCTAAGTTTGTATGTGCCTATATAAGCATGAAAGCTAGGGTTTAGAAGTGTGTGTTAATGATTATTGTGAGAATAATTATGAGAGAGAGAATTCTTGGAGAAGGAGAAGCTTGAGAGAAAGAAAGTACTATACATCTAAGAGGTGTGGAAGATTGTAGATCTTCAATTGTATATCTTCTGAAAGCTTTGGATAATAGATTGACTTGTTTCTTGGTGGATGTAGCCCACACTGGGTGAACCACATTAAATCTGGTGTTGATTTATATCTCTTGTTTTTGTATATTTCTTCTGGTAGAATATCCGCTTTTATTGCATGTATGCTTAGATCTGATATATTATCTATACAACCTTGTGCTAACCCCAACACATGTAATCAACCCTTCAAATCCTTCTAAAGAGAAAGGAGTGGTAGCACATCATGATTCTCCTTGCACCTCTCTTCATACTCCCTTACCTCGGTGCCGAGCTCCTCCAAATGCTTCCCACTTCGCGGATAGTCCCTCCTTAAAAAAATCCACTAGCTAACTTTAGGGGTGATCTATTTTTGGTGGCATACCATTATCGTGCATTCTCACAAAGGATTAGGACCTTAGGAAGACATCGTTTGACTTCTTCCTTGTCACTTCTTTCGATTATTCTACCCTTATACAAGAGCATTATGATAAGTATCAATCCTTAGAGATCTCCCATTCCAACCATCAAAACAAACATCATAAAAGCCCCATGAACAATATCATGGGCGCCATAGAGACTTCATATGATCAAAGCCTCCTAGACTCTTAATATATCAATGCGAAAAAGGTAAACTATAGACGTAAACTTTCCCGTAAAGATCCCGTCATCAAGCCAAAGAAATCTTCTGAGAACCCACCATTACTTGATACTTCCCAAGACCCATCAATGGCGGGAGCCTACTCCTACAATCGAGTCTCCACCTATGGTGTTGCAAGAAGTACCAAGTAAGGACCTTATCCCACCTTCTTCCAACAAGATGGATCCAACTAAATCACCATCACATCTAGATGTTCCTTCCAGTGTGCCACCACCACCACGGCATAGTTGTGAAAGTTATTCCAAGCCTAGTTGAAACTTATTAGATGAGATAAATTCCCTTACATGCAATATACCTTTTATGGAGCTCACGCGTACCTCAAATTCACATAATTGAGGATTCTTCTTTTGTAGCTCCCAAAATTCCTACCGCATCCTCGAATCCGAAGATCCAATACATAGAGAATACGGGACTATTGTTATAACACTCAAATATGGGATACCTAGCTTTGGAGTTTATGGAGGATAAAATGATAATTGATGAGGTCCTATTTTATGCGGATGATCCGCCCTTACTCATTAATGTTATCATTCACGATGTGCGGTGTGTAGGGTCCTTATGGGCGAAGGATCGAGAATAAACTTAGCATCTTTTTCCCTCATTAATAATCTTGGTTATGCAATCGATGACCTCAAGCCTACTCGCTTGAATTTTCATGGCTTTGATAAAACTAAACAAAATCCTATAGGTTGTAGATGACTGTCCATAAAAGTCATACCTAAAATAATATGTACCAAGCTCATGGTTCTAGATCATCCTCTCTCTTGCAACCTCTTATTGGCTGACCATGGACGTATTGCATGTACCCAATCACATCGTGCAGGTATCGATGTATTAAATTCATCCATACTAACCAACGCTTTAGGCATGATGTTGATCCCAATCCTTGGGATATCTCAAGTACCATCTCCTAATGAATGTTTCCTAATGCTAACTACTCTCGAGATCTAGAGCATTCCCTACCGGAATTCTTTGATCCTAGGTTTTAAATACAAATAACATTACCATATTTGGATGATGAAGCACCTAATGATCTTCAAAATATAGTCAACAAAAACAAGTTACATGATGAAATTGTGCATCGGTTACCTTCGGTTCTCTTATGTCACGACCAATTTCCACCTCAAAATGACACGAAGGAGCCGATGAGTGATGCCTCGGCCACCAATAACTTAGAATACAACGAACTAGTAATTGTGCAACTCTTTTCTAATCATCCTCCCCTTTCATTCACAACTTTTAGTAAGCTTGGTGTTTCAACTAAGGAGGAGATGTTTGATCCTAAAGGAAAAGGGTTTGCCTTCGGACGAAGATTACATCATTTTACAAGTTAAGTCTAGGAACTTAGAAGTATTGCATTATCAACGTGTCTTGGTCTAAATACGGTCTTCTCGACTCAAAACAAACACCATCGACAATCTTATGAACCCCTATTTATTATATTAGTGATATTGAGGATGAGGAAGAAATACTTCCTTACATTCCCCCGTTAATCCACCACTCCTCGATACCCCTGGGTCATCAAGAAAATCTCTAACTACACTTCACGTCATGATCCCGTAATAACTCGATACCCATAGTAGCTCCCGACCCAACCTCTACACTCAACATTGATCCGGTGCTCCTAACATGGCCATTGTTGATCCTATACCTAAATAGGGTGCCTCGGATGCCAAGGTATTAGATGTACATCATACCAGCTCTTGGCAACATAGAGACATTAAACGATATGTAAGCCCGAAAATTGATGTAGAATATCATAGGCCTCTCCTTACCCTCCACAATGACAAGTCTATTCTAGAATTCCTATATGCTCGAGAAGATAAACTCCTTCGACATCATCACAAGTTGGGAAACTTCTCTAAGAACCTATGCGCTTTGATGATTATGTCGCTACTTTCTATCTAAGCCAAGCGAAGTAGCCAAGTTACTCAATGCCCCATATCATTTCCAAGATGATAATTTTATGTTGCTTGAATCAACCATTAGTGTACAACTTGATGATGATCCCATGCATGTATTCGTGCTTGGTGATTTTTTTCCTCACCTATGTGAGTCTCACAAATAAATCTTACAAAACATAAGTATGTATTTCATGCGGGGATATGTCGATATGCTTGGCATTGATCCTAAAATTTCCTCCCATAACATCATCACTTATCCAGACGCCGCACGGTTCTCGACAAAAGATAAGGAAATTCCCTCCCAAAATCAACGATCTATGTCATAAAGAAATCATTAAGCTCTTGGGACGCAAAATTTGTTAAATCACGGTGGAATATTTTGAATGCATGTCCAATATCATCCCGATTCGAATAAGGCTACCTTGTCCATCTTCATTTGCATTGAATTTAGAAATCTCAACCTCGTTTGTCCTAAGGATAACTTCCTCTTACCCTCCATTGACATTATCGTTAACGCCACGCCTGTGGTAGGAAATGTTATCTCTTATGGATGGGTTCTCAAAGTATAACCAAATCCAAATTACTCCTAAAGATTAGCACAAGACTACCTTCACTATGCATTGGGGCACTTATTGTTACGTAAAGATGCCTTTTGGACTCAAAAATGTCAGCGCAACATATCAATGTTCCATGACACACATCTTTCAAGACCTCATACACAAATTCGTTGAAGTACATGTCAATGATCTACTCATCAAATCCCAACGCACTGACGATCATGCTCATGACTTAGACATTGCCTTAGGAAATTTTTCATAAATACAAGGTCCACCTCAATTTCAAAAAATGCATATTCAAGGTGACACGAGGAAAGCTCATAGGATTCTTAGTATCTAAGTGTGGTATCGATTACGAACGAACAAATATTAAAACCTATCCTTGACATGCCATGACCATCCTCCATATTAGACATATGTACTTTTCTCAAAAACTTGGGGAAATTCGACAATTTGTCCCCGAATTTATCTATTGCATTCACACCATAAATAACATGTTTCGAAAATCTACCAAGCTTGAGCAGTCTAAAGATTATCAATAGACATTTGACAACATGAAACACTCCTTATCCTCATTACCAACATTACAACCTCCTTTTCTAGATTGACCCATGTTGTTATATACCTCTTCCACTTTGATGTTCATTGGGGTAATGCTAGCACGGGAAGATGAAAAGGAAATGAGCATGTTGTCTATTACATTAGTTGATCCTTTCTAGACTATGAAGCAAAATATACATCCATTGAACGAGCTTGTTGATTAAGCAAATATGGAATTATAGGTTCCTAATAATAATTACAATGTAGCGATAAATGAATAATCAATGCAATACATAATTTGACCCAAGCAAATAAGCATTTAAGATTAAAACCCTAAGTGCAAACGAGGAGATAAAATCACTTAGTTGATTCACAAATAATCATGGATGTGCGAAAGTGACAAACTGATGAATAAATAAGGAATACTATCGCAAGAGCCTTATGAAATTGTAGGAGCATGGGGAATGCTATGACCGGGATGCCTATGGAGGGCCAAAGCGCGCTTGGGGTGCTAGAGACCTATTTTGGGCACTTGTGTCCGCTCGATGGTACAAAACCCTCTTTCGTAGGGTCGCAAGATGTTTGCTTCCCTTCACTTCTTATTTGCTAATATGTCGCACCAAGCCCGTGGAAGTTGTCGATAACTCCGTAATGAAGAAATGACTTGCAAAACCCTCAAAAGTGCATTAAATACCAAAAATAAAATAATGCAAATGAGGGGTCGACTATCCTCATCTCAGCCAAAGTAGCGATCTTCTTACGATTGAGCATTGCACTACATATCGACTCCAATGTAGTTCTATGTGTGTTTGTGTGAAATCGTGCCCTAAGTGGCTCTTATGCGTGTTGCACTTGATAATAAACAAGTAGTTAGATAAGTAAATGTGTGCATGAAAGAATGAGCTTCCCCTCCTATGTATGTATGTAGAAGTATCAATCCATTGCGATTGTGTGTGGATGCTAGATGGATGCTTGAATTCTCTTGATAATGGCCTTTGAATGCAACCTTATGTGGTGATAGCTAATGTTTAGTGTTTGGTCCTTTATTATGATCACATAACTTTATATTTATATGATTCATTTACTTAAATTTTGTAATTAACCCCAAAAAGGCCAACTACCAAAAAGATAAGATGCCCAAACAACTAAAAATGACCCAAAATATGTGAACAAAGTACAAAGATGTCAGGGGCACCTGGCGCTAGCGTTTTGGTGAGCCTTGGTGTCAGAATGAGAAATTAGAAGTATAAAAAGAAAAACTAGGCTAGAGAGAGAGTAAGATCAAAAGTGGTAATAGAAAGGAAGCAAAGATGGCAAAAGACATGGGTTAATTAGTACTTTTCTTACTTAGGAGTCATATGAATAGTAGTACACGATCATGACTAGATAGATACCCAAAGTGCATGACTTAGTGTCTACATTTTCCCCCACTTTATGTTGTTCAGTGAAATCTCAATAACATAAAGTAGATAGAAGATGTGTACCTTATAACCATGTAGATTGATGGCGGAAAAAGCCCTGGAGTGATAAAAGTGTGAAGCGTGTAGACTAAAGATGAGGAAGCACAAAAAAGTGATGATGATGACAATGAACCTAGGGCGAGATCGTATGTATAGATGTCGTGTGTGTACATGTATCTTATGTCGATCTTTGGTGTGATATGACGATGTGATTGATGTTTTTGATGTGACTACCGCTTCCCATAAAGATGAATTTGTAAAAGAGAAAAATGAATAAGTAGTTAAATATGTGTGTATATGATCAAAACGAGTAAAAAGTATGTAAGAAATATGTGAAAATTCAAAAAGGAACATGTGTAACTGATCTATGATGAGAAAAAGTGTAGAAAGGATTATGTAGATGATGCGAGAAGAATGGGTTTTTTTGGGCGATATCATGCCAATTGCATTGTGTACGAGTTTTTGGGTGATCTCACGATGTAGGGAGGAAATTCGGGTGTCATCCTCTAACCTTTAATCGCTTTCAGTAATGTGAACACCACTGCAGATGGTGTGTAAAAATTTGATATATTTCGAACAATTCCAATCATGTTGTGTAGTGCATGCATGTTGAATGCATATGACTATGTGCCTGTAAAATCAGTTGTGTGAAGTGATAAGAAATGTGTTGAACTAACAATTTTTGTGTGATCGCCCCTATTCACGAGGTGTCGGGGAAGGGTCAAGGGTGCCAAGGCACTACTATCTTGGTCTAGGTGCGGGTGTCTCAGTGTTATGGTAAGGACCCAAATCAGGATTTGGGTCGTTGTTGTGACTAATGACTATGTTGTAGAGGTACCGAAGCTGTGTTGTGTGGTTATTGTAATTTATTGTGTGGGTTTACTGATTCACCCAAATGATAACCCCCTCGTTTGGGGTGCATGCGACGTCGTTGAGGAATATGCGGCCCAAAGGAGGACTAACCGTTGTGCTGAAATTGTGCCCTACAGAGGGAGGGAGTGTGTTTGGTAGAAACCAAGGCACAAAAACAAAATGGCTAGGAGACAAGTGTTAGTACAAGCAAGATAAACACACATGTAAGATGTAAGCTAGAAAATAAATAGACAATGCGTAAGCTAAGATGCAAGAAGACAAAGGAGACCGTGAAAAGCGGCTTAGGACATCACTTCGATGTCGCAAGACAATCAAGACCGCAATGATCACAAGTAATCAGAGAACAAACAAGACATAGGGAAAATCTTGCAAACAATGACAAACAAGAGTAAGCAATGTAATGATAACCATGGAAGCAAATAGACTGCAAATAAATGTTGCACATGAGGCTCCTGTTAACATGATAAAGAGATAAAAAGTATGTCAAATCGTGTAATCGAATAATAATGTGCTATGAAAAATGAAATAATAATAACTGTGAATGTGTACGAAAGTGGATGCCCCAGGATCCATTGTGGGACTAGTAATAAAGTACTACTCCAAACATCCATTTTTGTGTGTATTAACATGTAAATTCTACGATCACAACTAGAAAGGCAAGTGAATGTACATGCGTATATAGAAAGATAATGACATAGAAGATATTCTTCTAGCATGTGCAATAAAGTGTACATGTAACAAGTAAATGTAAGTGAGACAAAGTGCAACCAAGATATGTAATGTGTTGTGGAGGAATGAGATGAAATGGAATGCAATGTGAGTGTGATAGGAGTCGCATGCCCTCCAAGTGGATGTGTACACATGAGAATGAGGTTCATTTATACATGCCCCCTCAGCAGTCAAGAATTAACTGTAGAACAAGAGTTTGTCATCGAGAAATGGGTTGGATTGTGTGCACTAGAAATATGTGAGTGATAAAGTGTAGAGCATAGTGAGTGAGTGAGTAAATGTGTGAGTGTGGTGAGGTCCATTTGAGGTGTAAACCCTTAGAAGTCGAGTATGGACCTTGGAACCAGAGTGTGTCATAGGGTAATGACCACACCGTGTAGAAGTAGATGCCAGAAAGGTATGTTGTGAATTTGTAGAGTCGATGTTGTGTAGAGATGAATGCACGCAATGTGAAGTGTGTAGTGTAATGTGCAAATGTGTGTCGAGGTTCATATGTATAGGATGCCCTCAACAATCAAGTATGAGTCGTAGCACGAGAGTGCATTATTGGGTAGTGTATCAAGTGGTTTGTAATGATGTCTAGGTCATATAAGATATTTAAGCGCGGAGCATCGATTGTATGAGACGATATAGACATTTAATAAGCAATGCAAGAGGGGATAAAAGTAATCCCCCCCAAGTATGTAAGTGATGGAGATCTAGTTGATGACGCTACGTGGATCAACGTAAGGAGTAGTTTCCTTGAGAAAATTGATTGGACCCTGAAGTGATGATTGCTTAGGAGCCTCAAGTGGCTGAAGTTGAAAGAAGCTAGCTAGAGTTTGTGTGTCTTGCATAGCGAGTGGTTGCTTGTTTGGTAACGTTATAGAAGACTTGATAGGAGAAGAAGGCGGATTGATTTTGAGAGACAGTTGCTTAGTTTGACTTAGTGATGCCACAAATGACTTGAGATGAGGAGGTGTTAGATTGATTTTGAGAGACGGTTGTTTGGGCGGCACTTGACTTTCCGTAGAAGGAACATTAGAAGTGATGACATGATGCTCATTAGACATAGAAGGAGTAGATTTAGGAGCCCATTTGGATGTAGCATTTATAGATGGGAATGCAACAAAATGTTGTGCAGCAAATGAGATAAATCCTTGATGCTCAAGATGTTTGATTCTTCGTTGTAAAGCATAGAAATCATTGTCATTATGTCCATTGATTTGATGATAAGTGCAAAATGGGAGACCTTGATATTTGATCAACCGATAAGGAGGATAACAATGAGTAGTTGGAAAATTGATCAATTGGTGATTAAGGATCTCAATAAGAATACCATGTTGCTTAGTATTGCAATCAAATGTGAGAGGCTCCGTAATGGAAATACTTAAGGCTCACTGATATGAGCACATGTAGAAGACATAAAATGAGGATGAGAAGAATAAATAACATGAGCTTGAGAAGTATCCTTAAGATGTTGGATTTCAAATTTTAGAGATGCAATCATGGATTCCATAGCCTAAAATTTGTCTTGAAATAAAGAATGCAAAGCTTGAATTGACTCAACATGGGTTGATTAGATGGAGGATCACGAAGACTAGGGTCGTCAGATAGACGGTCAAGAATAACACTTACTTGATGCGGTGGCATATCTCTATGGAGATACATGGTGTTTAGGGATTCTTTTAAAAATAACTTGCAAATTAGGATGCATTTGAATTAAATCATACAAATAAATTTGAGGAACTTTACGAGCCATAATAGAAGGCTCGATAGAATGAGAAAAACAAAGATCTAAGAGTGTTTGAATGACATGTTCACCAAATGATTAAGCAAATATGGAATTTATAGATGCCTAATACTAATTGCAATGTAACAATAAATGAATACGAAATGTAGTACAAAATTTGACCCAAGAAAATAAGCAATTAAGATTAAAACCATGAGTATAAACAAGGATATAAAATCACTTAGTTGATTCGCAAATAATCATGGATTGTGCCAAGTGATGAATTGATGAATATAGAAGGAAGAATGACGACCGAGCCTCGAGAAAATTGCGGGAGCATTGGAAATGCCAAGACCGGGGCACCTATGGAGGATCGGGGGCACACGGGGTGCGAGACCCGTTCTGGGTGCATGTGTCTACTTAGATGGTACAAAACCTTATTTCGTAGGGTCGTAAGATGTTCACTTCCCTTCACTTCTTGTCGTTAACATGTCACACCAAGCCCATGCAGATGTCATTTATAACCTGCAATGAAAAAATTGCCTACAATACTCTTAAAGGAACATCAAACCCCAAAAAGAAAATAATACAAATGAGGGGCCGACTATCCTCGGCTACCAAACAAGTGATCTTACGACTAATTGTTGCACTACATCTCGGACCCAATGTACTATGTGTGTGTGCACATGAATTACGCCCTAGGTGGCTCTTATGCGTGTCACACTTGATAGCGAACAAGTAGCTAGATATAAGTAAATGTGTACATGAAAGAGTGAACTTGTCCTCCTATGTGTGTATGCAGAAAGGTATTAATCCCTTTCCCTTGTGTGTGGATATTAGACAGATGCTTGAATGTTATTGATAATGGCCTTTGAATGCAACCTTAGGTGGTGATGTCTAATGTTAAGTGTTTGGTCCTTTATTATGATCACATAACTTTATATTTATATAAATCCCTTGCTTGAATTCCGTAATAAAGCCGGAAAAGGCTGACTATGAAAAATATAAGATGCACAAATGGCTAGAAAGGACCCAAAATATGTGAACAAAGTACAAAGAGATCAGGGACACCTAGCGCCGACGTCTTGGCTGGGCACTAGTGTCCAAAATGAGAAATACCAAAGTATAAAAAGACAGACAGGGCTAGAGAGAGTGCAAGATATAAAGTGGCAATAGAAAGCAAACAAATAATGCCAAAGACATTGGTTAATTAATAATTTACTTACCTAGGAATCATATGAATAGTAGTATGTAATAAGGACTAGATAAATACCCAAAATGCGTGATTTAGTGTCTACATTTGCTTGGCCATATACTATGTAACTACAAAATTATGTCACTATATGTTATATCAAAGCACCTATGTCATTATCCATACAGATCCCTGCAGAACTTCTTCTCACATGTTATCCTCCCCATGAATAATATTGGTAAGTGTACGATCCTCCTTATGGAATTCAACCTTTGTATCATCACGTGACGGGCGATAAAGGGCCAAGTCATAATGCAGACCAATTGGTCTCCGCCCCATCTCTACTCCCCAACCCATTCATGACACATTTCTTGTTGAGGACATCCTCCTTATTAAGGGCATAAACAATGTTATCTCCATAAAAGACTACTACTATAGCTTCATGGCCAGTCTTGAGGCACAGTCCTCCGATGCCAGTAATGAGGCACTTTCCCCACCTAAAGCCAACCCAATGACCACAACCATTGAGGAGGAGGTTTCCATTGATCTCCATGAGGATACATGGATGTTATACTTCAACGGGGCAAAGTGCCTCCAAGGAGCTGGGGCAATTTGTGTACTCGTCGATCCCTCCGGCCGTGGTTTCCCTCTTTCCTATCACCATGAATTTGAAATTACCAACAACATGGCAGAATATGAGGCTCTTATCTTAGGTATACAAGTTGCTTTAGCTAAGGGTATCTCCTATCTCCATGCCATGGGGGATTCTTAGTTGGTGTGTCGATAGGTTAGTGGCACATATCAATTTCATATTGAAAAAATTAAATCTTATCATGACTTAGTTTAGGAATTAACACCACACTTCACTTCATTTACCATAGAATCAATCCCACATGAACAAAATGCCTTGGTTGATTCTTTGGCCATGATTGTCAATCGCCAATCACATTCTCGATTCTCAAGATGATGCTCTCATAATATAAATTAAATCAACATCCATTCACTTCACCTCCTCCTAACATCTAGGATATCATTCAAATAAAGCCATAAAACCCTACACATGACCCTTGGCATCCGACATCTACCAATTTATACAATACAATAATTACCCAAATGATATTTATTCCTATATGTGACTATGAATACGCAAAGAGGGTCTTAAATACATACTTAAAGATGACATCTTATACTATCGCAACTTCAAAGGTACCCTACTCGATGTGTTAACAAAGATGAGGTTCCCTTATTTTAGAGGAAGCGCATGGGGGCACTTGTAGTGGACATTGTAGCGGTCATGTTACTGCACGCAAGTGCCTACGTATGGGTTACCACTTGGCCTACACAGAATTTGACACTCATGTTTTTGCCAAAAAGTGTCGACCTTGCTAATATCACAATGATTTTATTCATTCCTCCGAATGAGTTGTAATCTATCATTGATCCCTAGTTCTTCAATATACGGGGATTGGATTACATCGAGAAACTACCTCTATCCCAAGATAGCCATATCTTTATCATCACACCACATAACTTCACTAAGTGGGTTGAAGCCATGTTTCTCACCAACATGGCTAGCCTCATACATCCAAATTTGTCCTTAATCAAATCATTTTAAATTTTAGAATTCCCCATACCATCATATCTAACAATGGTGGGATTTTCAAATGTAAAGAAATGAAGCAACTCGTGCTAAGTTCAAAATTAAACATCGATTCTCAACACCATATCATTTACAATACATTGGACAAGCAAAATCTAAAAATAAAATTCTTAACAAGATCTTACAAAAGACAATATGTGAATCACACACAAATTGGCACACAAAGCTATATCCTACATTATGGGCATATTACACCAGTGTCCGTACGGCCACTAGGGAAACCCCATTTTCGCTTACCTATGGAGCCAAGGTGGTCCTTCCACTCGAGGTGGAACTCCCTTCGCCCCGCATTTCCTTTCACAAAGTATCATTCTAGATGAGTAACTTCGTGAAGTGTGCCTATAAGACCTTGACCTACTAGAAGAACAATGTGATAGATCTTACACTCGAAATTAGAAGAAAAACCAATACCTTTCCAAACTAAGATAACAAACTTGTTCATCCCCGTAATTTTGACATTGATGACCTTGTCCTTCAAGCTTGATTACATACATTTCAGATAAGATAAATATGCTCATAAAGGTGGGGTCCTTACCTCATCAAAGATACCATAGGTCCTAACAAACACTCAATTCCTCCCGATTTTCATACATGTAATAACTTGGGAGTTTTGGGCCCGAAATCTGCCATCTGAAGGCCAAAAATTAGGATCTAAGTTATAATTCAATTTTTTCCTATTTTAGGGCATTAGTAAATTTTAGTCTCTTGAATGCATAATAGGTTATAAAGTTGGAAATTCCTCTAATTTAGGCATGTAGAAGATGTGTGGTAATTTTTTTGCCCGTACGAATAAGCATGCAAACTTACTAAGAATAGCAGGTTCTAGTAAAAACTCGCTAAAAATAGTAAATTTCACCACCTATAGTAGATTTAGTCAAAGTTAGTTAGATTTTTCTTGGAAACTTGAGTTGGGATTTGTTTTCCTATTTATGAAGCATTGTAATTCATGATTTAATAACAAAGAAGAAGATTTATTTTCTTTGAGTTTGTGTTAAAGTTGGCTACCTTACTAGGGGTGAATCGTATGTGTAGTAGCATGGTGTTGGAGCTTATTCTCGTTGATGTGAGTTGTTTCTTGTTAACTACAAGGAAGAACCTATAAAAGAATAGAAAAAGAGTAGTAAAAGTCTTGTATGTAAAGATCGAGTAACATATGTAAAAGTAGTAGAAAGCGTATCTAAAGAAAGAGTGCACTGATGTATGAGAGAGCATAGGATAGAAAATTATCCTATTTGTCTTGGAGAAGTTGTTGGATGGGGTTGGAAACGATCAATTCTCAACCAAGAAAGTATAGAGCCACAAATTTGAGCATCCTAACGCTAAGGATGAGTTTTTGGGTGATCTCACACTAAGAGAAGAGTGTTGGGGAGAAAGGTCTATTTTTATCTCCTTCCATGATGTTTCTCAGATGATAAGTGCCAATATAGATTGGTATGTCCCATTTTGTAACCAAACTCGTTAAATTGAACCGAATTGTAGCTGATTAAATGAATTTTGTAATCTGGTGGCAAGTCCATGATATCTTTGTAGATTTGTATTGTAACATGTTGGAAACTATGTCAAATTGAGAAAGCAGTATATTTTTTCCCCCAAGACACAAGTGCTAGGTGGGACACAAGTGCCCACCATTTCGTCTATTCTATTACCGGGCGCTAGTGTTTGTTCTATGTTTGTGATCCAAGTCGATTCGGACCACTATTTAACCGCGTGCTTTTGCCAATTCTATACCGTGTTGTTCATTGCTCTGGAGCTCTGTGCTATTGGAAGGGTGATTTGTTCACCCAATAGTTGTCCCCCTCATTTGGGGTTCATGCGACAAATGTAGAAGGAGCCGACCCAAATGAGAGGACCTAAAACTGATATGCATATTGAATATTGGATACCTACAGGGAGTAGGGGATGTGGATGTTAAAAATCAAGGCACATGAAAATAAGATAGACTAGTAAACAAGTGTTAGTGTAAAAGAGCTAGGATGCAATAGAATACAATGTAGCAAGAAACTATAAAGACAAGAGGTACCACAAACAATGGGTTGCATACATGGGACATGCTCAAAACGTCACAAGACATTCAAGGTCAACACAATTGTAAGTAAACAATGATCAAGCAAGACATAGGGCATAACCCGCAAATAGTGGAAAACAATAAAGCAAACAAGAATGTGAGATAACCACACAAACAGATAGTATCTCGCAAGGAAAATGCTACACATAAAGCACCCATTAGCCTATTAGAAAGATAAATAATATGTCAAAGTATGTATAGATCATTTAAAAGTAAGCGACAATAACAAAAAGTAGTAAATATTGTAACTATAGGACATGTAATGTGGAGTATGAGAGTAGCAAAGCTAGATGCCCAAATGAGCCTCGGTGGGACTGATAAAGAATGGTGTTGAGTATCATGCATCATGCAAGAATTTGTAAAGGCCATACATTCAACTCAACATACCATGTGCATGTGCATGTGTGTATAGAAAAGATAATGACATACTACTTATCCAACTAGTACAGAAACAAAGTGCAACATGTAAGTATTATAAATTAGTAAGAGTAAATACAACCAATATGTGCAAATGTTGAGTGAATGTGATGGTGTGATGAGATATGTAAGATATGTAGATAAGGGGAGCCACGTTCGTGTATGACAGAAAAGTGACATGCGAGGATGATAATCGGCAAGTGACCTTCCCCGTACCCGACCTCCCGAGGTCGTGCCGAGACAACCGGTGGTTTGAAATGCGGGTGACTTAGATGAAGCCACAACTAGGATTATGGCCAATTTTCTACGATAGAAAAGCTACAGGTGAGGATGAGAATCAACAAGTAACTTTCCTATAGCTAACTATAGGAGGATTAGTGACTAAGATCTGGTAGTGTGATCTCCTGGTAGCTGAAATGACAAAGGGGAGATTTAGAGGCTATGAACGGGTAGCGTAAATTCCCTATGGTTTATCCTCCTAACTAGGATCTAAGTGTTAATCTAGTTTGAAGTCTCGAATTAACTTAAACTGAAAATAACAATTTATACTATTGCTAAAAGGGAAACTAATCTAAACAAAATACACGATTGAAACATTATAATTACAAACAACTATTTAAAATACTTTTATACTAAAACTAAACAAGCGAGATAACCCAGTGTGGTTATTCACCTGTGTAAATGTGTGAATCTAGATGAAAGACAACTAATTAACTTAATTGAAAACCTTCAATCTTACCTCAGAAGTGAGGAACAAAATCATAGCTTCTCATAAACTATCATTCCCCACAGCTTCCCTGGCAATATTGAAAGCGAGCTTTAACTGAAATAAAATGATTCACTACTCTATTTGATATGTTTGCAATTATAACTTTGATGATTTAAACCTAGAGTTTACAGAGCAGAGGCAAATCCAATTGTGTTGTAGCTTGTCCCCTTAGTGTGATCTCTTCATTCTTGCATGTTCACATGAATCCAAAAAGAATAGGAGTATAACAACATCGATAAGAGAAGGAACTGGGACAATGGTAGCTTTGAAGGTAAATTGAACGAAGCACAAGTAGGAGAGGGATGGCGCAAGTGAACTGAGCTTGGCCTATGTGATTCCTAGCAGGGTTGTTGCAGAAATGATGAAACAAAATGATAAATAGCAGGTACTCAAACAATGAGCAATAAGCTTCAGAGAAACACAACGAAGTACAAGTAGGAGAGGGATGGCACAAGTGAACTGAGCTTGGCCTATGTGATTCCTAGCAGGATCGTTGTAGGTATACATGAGGCGTAACTAAATGTTCAAGGTTCTAATACATGCTAGTGGGATTTATTCTATGCAGAAGTAATAATGAAGCGATTCATAAACAAACCTGGAAGAGATAAGAAAATAAATCTTTTGATCAAAGGCTTCTCTCTAGATCCTAAGCTTTTGTCTCTCTATCTCTATCTCTCTATATATCTCCCCTTTACTTAAGTGCAAGCATGCTTATTTATAGCATTTGCAATCATCAGAAGACAAGTTTGAATTGAACTCCTCTATCATTTAAAATGGAGAACTACTATTACAAAGTGGCTGGAAACTCTAAACAAAGAAGAAGCGGTGGAGAGTTGCAAGCACAACTTGATTTTCACATTGTTGAGTACGCCGGAAGGTTCTAGAAAGTATGGGCAGGACCACCGCCTTGTGTAGGGTGGTAGTTATAGGACCGCCACCATGTCACGGGCGGCGGTCATGGGACCTCCGCCTGGGCGACCGCGCCCAGAAGGGCGGTGGTCTCAGTAACTAAAGACCCAAAAATGCAAGGAAAAAGAGGAAAATGGTTAGAATAAAACATGCAAAGGTTAGATAAGGCATTTTGGGATGCAAATGTATACTTGGTGAGCTTTCTGGATTCTGAACACCTTGCGAAGAGATCTGAATCATCATTGGGGTTTTCCGTAACCTTTTTCGACAATACAGTACATACAATTTTGGGTACATACATATTGCCCCCTCGAGAGAAGTGTTTTAGCCATGAAGGGGCATAAAATGGTGGGTCCGAGTATGGCGGTCCCGAAATGGGGAGTTAGAAGCTATACTTGACATGCCCATGTGTGTCGCAATGTCACCATCCAGATTCCCGCTATCTGCAAAATGAAAAGAGGACTCAAGTGCAGATAGATAAAAGAAATTGAAAAATAAATACTAAATTAAAATGAAATGAGGACTCACCATTTTTGCATGGGGATAAGAACTTACCTCCGTCGGCGCTCCAACTCTGCGTAAGAACATTCAAAACAAGATTAGAATATTATATATATATAAAACGAGCTCATTTTACTATTCATTTGTGCGTATTGATTTGTTAATTTTGAGCTCTGGGACCCATGGTAACCATTTTTGATGAGAGTGTAGTCAAAACGTTCATTGCGAGATCGTGATCATGCCTCTCGAGAGCAGGAGATCGACCCGCGAAGTCTCAGGTTAGTTTTTCTCAATTTATCGTTTTTAAACCTAAAATATAAAATGTTGAAATCTTTGTCTTGGGGAGGTTATTTTCGAAAATGTTAGTGTTAAATGAGTCTCTAGGGGGACGCCCATAGGTTAGGTTTTTATTTTGTCAAAAATGGTGCATTTTTGCTATTTTAAAGCATTTTTAGGGCTTTAGGGCGTACATCGATTTCACGGGACCGCCGCCTTTTATGGACGCGATAGTGCACCCTTCGAGGGATCCACGAGAGAATGATAGGGCATTGAGCCTTTATTGCTTTGATATTGTTTATGATGTTATACGATTTTTTTGTATATTTCGGGCTCATTGAGCGTTTTGATCATGCCTAGTGCATGATGGCCTTGTATATAAAACATGATTCCTATATATATATATATCTCTTTTTAGATTCAGATCTTCTTTGTATCTAGAGTTTTTGTGGTTTGTTTCTCATGTGTACACTAGATGCTTTTAGAATCTTTTTCATATGCTTTTCAGAATGTATGCAATGGATGACAAGTGATAACAAATGTTGAACAAAATGCTTTTCTTTTTGTTTGTTTTTGTAATGTTGATATGTGATGATGCAAACATACTTGTAGTATTGAACTTTTGGCTTCTTTGGGAAATATTCGTTGCTTATTCTTGTTTTGGCAAAACGTGATGAATATGTAGTGATAATGAGATGAACTTGCCCCATTCCTAACTCCACGCAACTAGTAAGATGCGAGGGCTCAACACCAAGAGTTGGGAAGGGCGCAAATTGTATGAGTTTGACTGAATGGAAATGATGAGAGAAAGACAAAGTATTGATAGAAACCAAATTTAAACCTACGCACTTACCTTACTCAAACTTGCTACATAGCTCAAAATGGAACTTACTTTTCAATTTATCTAAACTTAGATCCATAAATGCAACTTGGTTGACAAAATATGGTTTTGAGGATTTGATCTCTTTGGAACTTTGGATGCTTAATTTCACTTTTCACAATACACTTTGTTTTGAATTTTAAAAACACTAAGATTCATTAATTTGTATGAATGGACCCCTATGCCATGCCCCATGCTACTAGTAAGAAGTATGGGCTTATCACTAAAGGCAGGACATAGGCGAGTAAGGGCACTTATTTCCTTTCCCAACCTCGCACCACTAGTAAGAGATGCGGCTCATCACCAAAGGTTGGTAGGGAAAAGAAGTGTGTAAAATAAAATATTTTGTTTGTTTAGTATTTTTGATTCAATTTGACTTTGACATTTGTGATGTAATTTTGGAGTATCCTTATTTCAAAGAGACGTAAGAGGGATAGATGTGACACCAAGAAGCTTCTAGAACAAACCGTAGGTAAGAACAACTTAACCTAGTAGAAGAAAATGAGTATGACCAAGTATGCAGGCCTTGGTATGGTTTTTGTCAAGATTTTTGTCTGTCGAATTGATGAGATGATTTCAAAATCATTTGATGATATTATGAAAATTGAAGAGATATGATTTGAATGCTTTTACCAATATTTTCAGAAGCTTGTAATAAATTGCTTAAGAATAAGTTCCTTGACCACAAAATTTATGAAATGAGTGAACATAATGAACTAACTGAATGACTAATGCAATGCAACTGCAACAATGTACATATGAAAATGCAGGTGGAATTATATGTCATGATGTCTAAGGCAAAGAAAGTTGATGAATATCAAATTCTTCACCCCTAGAAGTACACAAATGGAGAACCATTATCTCAAAATTTTCATTCTCTTGATGAGGGCCTACCATTCTGGGTTTGAACTTACAACCCTTGCCCAGAAGTGTATATGTCCAATTATTAAAATCATTTTTCTGAAAGAGACATTCGCGTGCCTCTTTGTCACGTTTTTGAGAGATGGTATGTGGGTGAGCATGACTATGTTGCTTGGCCTCATCTCCTATGTAGAGCATTGTGTTTACTTGTAACTCTTGTCGAATGATGAGGTCTTGCCCCATGGATATGGAAAACTTAGTTTCAGACGCACATGGGTCGAAACCAGGTTTAGAATAGAGCAACGCCTAGAGATGGTTTTGATGGTATCATTGTTTCAATTTCAAATTGCCCTTCTTGTTTGTTAATTCTATCATGTTCACATCTAGACCTAGGTCATGAAGGGAAGAGATGTTATACCGAGAAGACTACCCATTCCCTGTGGTTCAAATGGGAGGAAGATCGGCTCGTCATTCTCCAAGAGTTTCATAATTCCTGCTGTGGTTTTAGTGGACATTGTTTCCATAGATATTGATTTACCTTTATCTATTTTTGCCACCTCAAATGTTTTTGGGTCAACAACTTCAACCTCTGGACTATCCGGGGTGACCGGGACTAACTCTTTTGTTGGAGGTGGTTTGTTCAATTGATTCGTGGGAAGCTCATACTCTGTATGGACTCCTTTCTTTTTCTTGAGGTTTTCTAAGTGTATATCGAAGGGTTTAGGATCCCCTTGAGCGATGAAGACCTTTCCTAGGTGTAAAAATCTTACTTCTTGGAATAACGTGGAAGGGATTGCCTTCATGCGATGTATCCATGGGCGATCGAAAATCATATTATAGTTGGTTTCCCGATGTATAATATAAAATTTGGTGAGGATCATCTTGGGTCCTAAAGTGACTGGTAGTACTATAGTCCCGATTGAAGTTGCCTTGAGGCTATCATAGCCCCTTAGCGTGTTTCGTGTCGAGGAAGAATAGTTTGTTTCTCCATATCCTAGTTTTGAAGAAAAGTGAAGGGGACTATGTTAACTGTCGCCCCATCATCAATCATTGCGCTTAACGTAATTGTTATAAATCCAAACTTGCAAATGTAAGGGTGGATCACCCCTACGTGAAATTTCGGCGTCTGTTGGCATCTTGATTATGTCAAATATAAACTTGGTATCCCTATCCCAGTCGCCCCAAAGGGTAGATGTCAAAGTCTACATGGTTTATTTGAACACTAGGAGGTGGTGTAACATGGATTAGATGACCAAGACCTAATGCATTGAGCAACGCAAAGCGATGTGCAGTGAATTTTTCAAAGCAAATCTAGGAATGAAATATGAGAAAAGTCTTGTTCAAATCTGATATCAAATCATAGGATCCTACTGGTTTAACGATTGTAGGAATTCATCTCATGTGAAGAAAATATCGGGTAGGGGTTGTGAAACATATTCCTTTGTCTGAGTTGTTGCATTAATTTCACGCTCAACCTCTAGCTCAATTAATCCTAAGATTTTTGTATTACCGTTTGAACCTAGGTTAGGAGCAATCCGAGAGTTGTCAGGAGTTGAGGCATCTTGATCATTATTTCCTATTATGATACCTTTGTTTGTCCCATTTGGATCTAACCTATTATTGTTAGAATGATTTGGGAGAGGATCATTGAAAATCTTGAGAGGTGCATTTTGAGGGGAAATTGATCCCATATAGGTGTTTGGCATGGGTAGTGTAGGACTTGCCAAAAACATGTCTATAAAGAGTTGTTTTTTATCATCTGGTAAACGTTGTAAGAATTTGTTGTAGTCGTGGTAGGTCCTAGTATCATGACCTCGGATTTTGTGAAAGCCACAATATAAATTGGGATTATAGTCCCATGGTCGTTGGTTTGAACCTTGTTGTGGCCCAAAATTCTCGGTTAGGCTGTTGGTTGTTATAGTTGTAATTTTGAGGTTGTGGCCTTTGGACTTTGGTTTTGATATCCATCTGGGCCTCGAGCAAGGCCTTGTGACTAGATTTTTTTGATTTGTTGTTTTTGTTGTTATGGTTATGGAGGATGATTAAAATCCACCGTATTGATTGCTAGAATGAATTTATTATTGCGTTGATTGTTAGCAGTGTCAAGGTGTTCACAACATTTGCACTTTTGGCTTGATTAGTGACTCCATCTGTTGTAACCCCACGATTTTTGTTAAGGATTTTGGGTCCTTGATTGGTATTTCCCATGTTGGGATAAGTCGTAGTGTTTTGATTGGGAGTGATTAATCTCCTGTTCATTCCATAAGTCTTACGACCGCTATCTATTGCCACTTGATCGATTCGAGAGAGCACTCTCAAGTACTTCATCATAAGTTCTTAGTGGGAACTTTGGACTTCTTCCTTTATCTCTCTGTTGAGAGAATGAAGGAATAAATCACATAGTTCCATCTGATCCATGTTTGGAGCACTTGTTGAAGAGTAGAGAACTGTACACCATCTTTGAATGAAATGGGTAGCAGATTCATTGTGCTCTTGTTTAATGTGTAAGAATTCCCTGATCCCCTGTTCTTAACAGTTTGTTCATGTCAAAAATTTGATGAATTTTGACACAAGTTGTTTGAACGAGTGTATCGAGGCTTCAAGTATTCTATAATACCAATCAAGGGCAATACCTTCTAAGGTTTTAGGGAATATTTTAGCAACAACCGCATCCCAAGGGAGCAGTTCTCGAATGGCCGTGGCATAGGCCTTGATATGTGCATTTGGATCTCCCTCCCCCTTGAATTTAGGAAAATCAAGGGAAGAGGTCTTGGAAGCATGACACTTCGTACGGTGAAATATAAAGGCTCTTTTAAATATTCGAGTAAGTCCCTACTGCATAGGTTTCAACCATAGATGGTGCTATGAGGGAGTGGAGGTGGAACGGGTTATTGATATGGCATAGCATATGTATTTACAGGGGTGTAAGGAAACCCCTATGGTTGAGCGAACATCCGGGAGAAGAGAACATATCTCCTGTGGTGATTTTGAATAAATGTTTAAGTAGGGAGGAGCATTGCTCTGATATGGATTGTTTGGTACTAAACCAGAGGTATCATATTTTCAACTGGAGCAACATTTGAAAACACGGTTCTAGTTCTAGTTGTGTTTACTATGGATAGCTATATGAATGTTGAGGAGGCATGCCTAATGTGCCTGTTCCTGTAAGGAGGTCAACCTGGCTAGGATGATGCGAGAGGGTTGGGAGTTCCTGCTTGCCTCGAGTGTGAAGCTTGATTTGCTTGAGCAAGTTCTAGACCCTCTAACCCTTTCAACCAAAGCCGAGATGACTTCGATTGGTGACTATACAAGTGTTCTGTCATGATGGTTGTTGTGGCACCCCTTGAGGTTGCCAAGGGGTATGGTACCCTACTATGAATTGTTCATTACTTTGCCAAACCTCACCAAGAGTATTTTCCATAGGTGGAGGAATGGGGGTGTTTTCTTGGAGCAGGGTGTCGGGTTGTGTTTGCAAACTTCCTATAGGTGGGTACATGTTTTGGAAGCGTTGTTCGCTTCTAGCGTAGTGTGCTAAGTACTCTTCATTCAAAAATGGGAGTGGATCTATTTGCCTATTGATTTTTGGTCTAGATAAAACTTGAGGAGATGAAATGGATTCTCCAGTAAACGTCATATTGTTAGAGCCTGAGGGCTCTGGTTGTTGTGTTTGTGTGAGTTGGTCTAGCTCCTCAATTCAAAATGAAGAACTAGAGCTAGTTCTTTGAGGAGGATTTTGTGATGGCAAGTAGTTGCTTGAGTAGTTGTCAGCCCATGCAGAAAGCGATGGTGATTGTTGTCTACTCGTTTGACCATAATATGCTTCGAGACCTAAGAGAGGTCTCCATATGCATCGTATCTTGACATATTCATGGGGTGTATAAATACCCGTAGAATAATGGGAAAGAGCGAAAGATGGATGAAAGAAATGGAAATGAAAAAAGAGTAGTTGTTCCTTTCACGTCGGGTTCACCAATTTTTTTATGTACAAAAAAAAGATGAAAAGTGACATTCGGAGGATGATAATCGATAAGTGACCTTCCCGTACCCGACCTCCCGAGCTCATGCCGAGACAACCTGGTGGTTTGAAATGTGGGTGATATAGATGAAGCCACGGTGGGATTATGGCCGATTTTCTATGATAGAAAAGCTACATGCAAGGATGAGAATCGACAAGTAACTTTCCTATAGCTAACTATAGGAGGATCAGTGACTAAGATCTGGTAGTGTGATCTCCTGGTAGCTGAAATAACAAAGGGGATTTAGAGGCTATGAATGGGTAGTGTAAATTCCCTATGGTTTATCCTCCTAACTAGGATCTAAGTGTTAATCTAGTTTGAAGTCTCCGAATTAACTTAAACTAAAAATAACAATTTATACTACTGCTGAAAGGGAAACTAATCTAAACAAAATACACGATTGAAACATTATAATTACAAACAACTATTTAAAATACTTTTATACTAAAACTAAACAAGCGAGATAACCCGGTGTGGTTATTCACCTATGCAAATGTGTGAATCTAGATGAAAGACAACTAATTAACTTAATTGAAAACCTTCAATATTACCTCAGAAGTGAGGAACAAATCATAGCTTCTCAGAAACTATCATTCCCCACACAACTTCCTGAAATATTGAAAGTGAGCTTTAACTAAAATAAAATGATTCACTACTCTATTTGATATGTTTGCAATTATAACTTTGACGATTTAAACTTGGAATTTACAAAGTAGAGGCAAATCCAGTTGTGTTGTAGCTTGTCCCCTCATTGTGATCTCTTCGTTCTTGCGTGTTCACGTGAATCCAGAAAAGAATAGGAGTATAACAACGTTAGTAAAAGAAGGCACCAGGACAATGGTAGATTTGAAGGTAAATTGAATGAAGCACAAGTAGGAGAGGGATGGTGCAAGTGAACTGAGCTTGGCCTATGCGATTCCTAGCAGGGTCGTTGTAGAAATGATGAAACAAAATGATAAATAATAGGTACTCAAACAATGAGCAATAGAATCTTCGGAGAAACACAACAAACCGAGCTTGGTCTATGCGATTCCTAGCAGGATCATTGTAGGTATACATCGAGGCGTAACTAAATGTTCATGGTTCTAATACATGCTAGTGGGATTTATTCTATGCAACAGGTAATAATGAAGCGATTCATAAACAAACCTGGAAGAGATAAGAAAAGAAATATTTTGATCAAAGGCTTCTCTTTAGATCCTAAGCTTTTGTATCTCTATCTCTATCTCTCTATATATATCTCCCTTTACTTAAATGTAAGCATGCTTATTTATAACATTTGCAATCATCAGAAGACAAGTTCGAATTGAACTCCTCTATCATTTAAAATGGAGAACTAATATTATAAAGTGGCTGGAAGCTCTAAAGAAAAAAGAAACGGTGGAGAGTTGCAAGTGCAACTTGATTTTTCCGTTGTTGAGTGCGTCGGAACGTTCTAGAATGTGCGGGCGGGACCGCCGCCCGCGTAGGGTGGTGGTTTCAGGACTGCCACCCTGTCATGGGTGGCAGATCACGGACCGCTACCCAGCAGTGGTGGCGGTCCTGTAACTAAAGACCAAAATGAAAGGAAAAAGAGGAAAATGGTTAGAATAAAGTATGCGAAAGGTTAGATAAGGCATTTTGGGATGCAAATGTATACTTGGTGAGCTTTTTGGATTCGAACACTTTGTGAAGAGATATAAATCATCATTGGGGTTACGACAATTTTGCATACGTGCTGGTTACCCTCCAACAAATGTGTGTGATGAGAGTTTCTTTTAGGAATTGTTCCCTCAACGGTAAGTACGAACCGTCGAACAAGAGTGTGTCATCGGGTAGGGAAGGTAAAGTATTTATACCGAAGATGTGGAAATGCTTGGAAAGGTAGACATGAAGCACAAAGCATGAGAGATAAAGAAAGAAAGTTACCAGGATGTGACTAGTGAAGGGGAAGTCGAGTGCCCTCGATCATGTGAGGGTGTGGAGTCAAGTAAACTCATCAAGGAGGTTGTTAGTGTCAGGGTCATAACCGATAGGATTTGGATTGGAGACATAATATGTAATAGTGTGAGGTTGATCATAGAAAGATCTTGTGCGGCATAAATTATACATGCCCATAGCATATTCTTCATCAGTAAAAGGGGGTTGTGGACAATCATGTGTGTACCAATGAGTTAAGTTTTGGGCATAGCCAAGGAAGGAATCATTGTAAATAGAGATGTGGCCAAAAGGCATAGGAAAGGTAATAGTAGTATGGTTGGGGTCAAGGGTACCACCAATATAGTCAAGCCAAGATTGTTCGAGGGTGAGTGGAGAGGAACGATGTGTATGTGCAAGGAAGACTGATAAATGGAAGACACGGAGGCCATAAGCAATAATAATGAATACATATCCATGATACATGTGGGAGAATGAGGTGGGGAGGAGATCAACAAGTGTGAATCCTAATTGTGTTAAGCCTTCATGTGTGCAAAAAGTGTCAGGGAAAGTGGGATTGAATGGAATATGAGGCCAATAAGAGTCATGTACGAGTAGGGCATATGTGAACAGAGAGATTGTCATGGACCGGAGGTGACCTAGGGAGATGGAGGAGGTGGCATGAGGTCCATTGTATGTACAGCTTGTCTAGAAAGGAATCATGGTTGTAGTAGAGGGAGGAGGTTGCTTGAATTGATACTCACCTAGACCAATAACAACGAAGGTGTCTTAGAAATAGGATTTGTCTACCTCAAGAGGAGTAAATTCGAGGTTGCGTAACTTTTCATTAGTAAGTTTTATGACATCGAACTCATAATTGGAATTGTCGGTGATGACATTATCATGTTGTGTAGCATTATCAAGGATATTTAGAGGAGGGTGGTGGATGTAGGGCTAGGAGAAGTAGTAAATGGTGACATAGTAGTAGTGATGGAGGGAGATATGGTAAGAGGAATAAGATTAGTGGTATGTGTAGGGATGGAAGGGGTGAATGTGGAGGTAGAAGAAGTAATGGAAGCATTGGATTCATCGACATCATATGTATCAATAGTATTGTAGGGAATTAGATTAAGTGGGGGTATAGGCATGACAGTGATTGGGTCTATTTGGAAAAACTTGAATGGTTCGGGGTCGGTGGAAATAGTATGCTCATATCCATCATGTAAGAATTTAACACACTAATGAACCGTTAAAGGAATAGTATGTATGGTGTGGATCCACGGTCTACCGAGTAAATAATTGAACTGAAATGATGTATCAATGATATAGAACAATGTGGGAAGGATTTTGGGCCCAACTTGTAAAGGTAAGGTGATGGTGTCGATGCATGTTCAAGTAGTAGAATCATAGCCACGAACAAGGGTAGAGGTTTTGATGATCTGACTATCAAATATTTGTAGACTGCGTGAGTAATGAGAGGGAACATAGATTTAGAGCACATTGTTGTCAATTAGTATGTGCTTGATATGATGGTGTCCAATGGTAGTTGTAATAAGCAAAGGTGATGAATGATCACAAAATGAAGTAGGAGAGATATCCTCATTACTGATTGACATGACATGTGGTAGATTTTTGAGGGATTGAATAAGATGGGTGAAGGCAACAGGGGGATTGTCACTTGTAATTTGAATGAAACATAAGGCAATCTTTAATGTATGGCGACAAATTGGTGAATTACATAAAATATTAGAAAGAGATATTTTGGTGGTGTATTCTTTAGTTGCTCAATGATATCATAACCTTTGGAGGTGTCGGTAGGAACTATAGAGGTGATAGGTGGTGGAATAGAAATGGGTGGAGCCATGGGTTGCCTATTGCATCGAGTGGTGACCACATTGATAGTTGGGTCGGATTGAGGGGTTAAAGTAAGGAGGGTGTTGGGTACGAACTGCATAAAATCGTGAGTAATGGTAACCTAAAATCAAGAAAACATGATAATGTCAACACTAACGATTTTGATGATGAGGTCGATGCCATAGAACTTCATCGATGAAACGTTGTGCAACCTCTACTTTAATCCTTTTAAGGTAGATGAATATTATTTGTAATACACCTTCATTGTTATTAGTTCGAGTGAGTATCAGTTCAAGAAACCTCCTCCCTCTACTATGACCATGATTCCTTTTCAAGAAACTTGACATACACTAGACCTCATCCCACCTCTTCCATCTCCCCGGGTCACCTCCGGTCCGCAGCTCGATCCATTCACATGCACCTTACTCATACATGACTCTTATTGGCCTCATATTCCATTTGACCCCACTTTCCCGACACTGTTTGCACACATGAAGTCTTAGCACAATTAGGATTCACACTTGTTGATCTCCTCCCCCTCATTCTCCCTACCTAAATCACAGATATGTATTCATTATTTTTGCCTATGGCTTCTGTGTCTTCCATTTATCGGTCTTCCTTGCACGTACACATTGTTCCTCTTTGTTCACCCTTGAAAAATCTTGGCTCAAATATATTAGTTAACTCAATCGATCAAACCCTACTTCTAAACATGCATTATAACCTCTCCCCTTCTTCTAAATTTATGTACCAATCCTCTTACCCATCCTATGCACCCACCATGGTTTCTTGCATGACTCACATTATTCTTTGATTTTATGCGCAGTCCATACTCAACACCCTTATCGATTTAACCCTCGTCGAGCATTTCGATATTGTTTCCATCATGTTCTAGCAGATTCATAGTCACGATCACTCTCGAGTTGCATAAAATGAGCTAAGCCATCATCCCTCTCTCATTTACTTAGGGCTTTACAAAGTGTTGAATGTTTAGTGTTTACACGTTGTTGTATGTGATCACTTTAATATCATTTGTTACAGATAAGCTACTCTGAAATAAAGGTTTAATTGATTATCCAACATAATCTATCCCTAGGCATATTTCTCAACCTCGAACTCTTTTATCACTAGGTCCCTATATGGGACTATAAAGTACATGACCAGTCATACTATGGTGCAGGCCAACCTGTATGGTCTTGTCCCTTACCTAATAACAATCCTTCCATTACTTTGAAAATATTATGTGTATCATTTTATCTTCACTCAATCGACCTTAATGTGATATCTAACCTCCATAAGCCTATATAAGCAAGTAAAATGGACTTTATAACTCACCTAACATTCTTAAGCACTCTATCAGTAAGATATAAACACTAAAGAACTCGTGGATATCCTAAATTTTATTAAAACAATTGCATGTCCTTTATAAAGCAACCACCACACAAGTTTTAAGCACTCAAACTAGGTTCGAGAGTCTAACATATTCTATTTCTAAACATACAATGGTACTAGAGCCACACAGGCAAAAACATGTCACTCCAAGCATGCATTGCAAAGGTATTAAGGAAAAAATGGGATCTATTTTACCATCTCAACCACATCAAACCACACTATTGGCACACTAGATACAATTCAATTCTATTTCTAGCTATGCACATTATCCTTTGTGTCAAAAGATCCGAGGGAAATTGGGGGTTGGCCTAGATTACATACACTACTTACACCAACACTAGGAGAACTACATGAGGCTTTCTCCCACTCGAGGAGATGTAGTGCAACACCTATATCGGTTCAACATGGGTTGACCGCTAGGATCTATCTCGGCTCGCCCGCACATGGATTTATCCTTTCACTATTTAATCATTTGATGAAGTTAGCTACAAGTATCTAGTGTTTTCTATTTATTGTAGGTCGTTAGGTGTGGTGCTAAAGGTGTGTGATCCCTAGCGATAGTTAATAACAACCATTTCTAAACCAACAATAAGGAAACAAATTTATAGCTCCACTATTTACAAGTTTTAAACTCTATGAAGTAGGACCAAACTATACTACGCCCTAGCTAGATATGTAAAAATTTGTATAGTAGCATTTTTAGGAAAAGTCTTAAAATGAAGCATTTCTAGGTTTAGACAAGTAATTCTAGAAAATTTACACACCCAAAACACTTATGTACCTCTCTACATAACTAAGTCTTTACCCCTTCTTATATTTTACGTAATTATTTCATTGTTTACTATATTAATAGATATATTATGGATTGTATGGTTAACAGAGACTAATTTATTCAAAATATTTAACTTATAACATATCTTACATCGACTCTGTAATATGTTTAGGGTATAAATATTATGAATGTGATGACACACATGAGCCCTATTTTATTATGGTTCATAATAATTATGCATATGTGGATACTTTGATTATGTTTTTCTTATAATGGATACAATGTTTCTAATGAATCTCTCGAATCTCCTCCCATAAATAATACAATAAGTGTATAGTCTAATGTTTCTATCTTGACTACCGAGTGGTCTCGAGGGTAAGGTTCTCATGATGAATCTATTCTTAATATCTCACCATCATTAAAGAGGAGGAACATGAGTTCAAAACATTATTAAAGAAAAATCCTCAAAATATTGATCCATTTCTCTATATAGCTAGGGATGGAAAAAGCACTTGCCTATCTTTAATATTTCTAAATCCATTATTGTTTCTTCTATTGATACATCTACTATTTCCATGCCTATTGTGCCTATATCTATAGGCCCCACACTACCCTTCAAAATGTTACCATGCTTATCCCTATGCATACTACAATTCCTAAATCCCTTGTGCATACCCATGGGGCTTCCCACACGTATTCTAACACACACGCCCTTGAGCATCTTATTCATATCTTGCAAACCCAAGTGTTGTAATTACAACAAGGAGCATTTATGCCTTCTAATGTTATGAATTCTACTCAACTCGCTTCACAATCCATTTACACTTGAAATGACAAGTTATCCTTTACTCCTCGGGTTTGTGTCACCAAAGATTCCTATCTATGAGGGGAAAAGTTATCATGAACAACATCTTTCAACTCCTTTCATGCCACTTGCTTAGATTAAGCTTACGATGATTAATTAATTACTAATCCTACAAGGCTAAAAGAATGTGCTCTACAATGGCTTTGTGATTTACCTATGCATTTTGTATGAGTTGTTTTTCTTTGGATAATAAATTCATTACAAATTTTCCTATCAACAATGGTGACAAGATTTCATATGCTCAAATGGATAAGATGCAACATGACTCCACCGAACCCATAAGAAACTATGTTTTGTGTTATAATACCATGTTTACAAAACGAACATATGCATGTGCACAATGAGCTTGAGATTTATTCGGTCAAACTATCCTTTCTCCTTTATAATAATTAGTCATGTTTAACAAATTTTGATCTTTTGATGATATATGCCCCATCTTAAAAGAACAAAAGGCCAAACTCCTTACTTTAAACAAGATTAAGTATACATTTACTACTCCCAATACATCTAACTTCTAGAAAAATCTAATTACAAAGGAAAACCCAATGATGGACAAGATTAATGCTAAAATTACTATTAATGTCATATTTCAACCTAAAAAGCTTCAGCTATAAGTTGCTCATCGAAGGAAATTCACATGGTTTCCCTCCTCACCACAAGTTATCTTACAAAAACTACTAAAGTGTAACCTTGAACCTCTCTTCTCTTGTTGAGGTTGATACAATCAAACCTCGTGGTAAATTTTTTTATTCTAATGCATATTGTGACTTCAATAGATGTATTGTACACTTTACAAATAAATACTTCTAGCTTTATCATGTTATACAAAATCTCATTGATACTGATGTAATTCAATTTGACTCTCCTCCCAAACAATCTAAGTCTATCAATGATAGTTCTAAGATCAAAATATTCTATGATCCACACCCTAATCATAAAAATTCAAATTTTAAGGGCACTTGAGAGGGGCATCATACTTATAGAGCTCAACCACCTCTTACTACATATGGTCATTTACTAGATTCTCTACGATTGGTATAATTAATCTTTTTATGCCTCCTAGGCTTATTATTACACCCGATGATACCGATATTGTTGTGATGATATTTCTTGTACACACTACATTCAAGATTTTGTTAGTCCACATCCTATCCATAATGCCTTGATTGACAATAGCTTATAAACACAATATGTTCAAATTCAAATTTCTTACATCTTTAAGCTTTACTAAGAAACATATGTGCTTTAAGATTAAGACTTCTTTTGGGCACATTGTTCTTCATCTTAATATGAGATATTCCATACTATAGCTATACCTTCACGGTTATTGATTCTCTTGGTTCATGTGACATGCTTAAGGGGATCCCCTTGGATTCAAAAACTTTAGGTTATCCCTTACATGTTATACCAATGTGCTAAGTATATATGTGATGATCAAGTTGTTACTGATTAAGCTTATCTCGTATAAGACTCCTCTTCCTAATCCATTTGCTAACAAAGAACCTACTTTTGCATCCATGCCCGATACTCCTGCTCATGCTACATCTAGAGGGTCTACTCATATATATTCTCCTAGGCCTCCTAGTACGAGAAACAAATCTCCTAAGCATGTTCTGCTACCTCTACTTAACATGATACATCCTACTCCTCGTGGGCATGATAAAAAATTGAGGTTTAAACTCCCACCCCTACAATTTTTATCCTCACCCATATGATAACTATTGCTTTTATAAAAACATTCTAAAAATACTAAAACATTCAAATATTATGAAAATACAAAATCAAGACTTGCATATGACTTGATTTGCTAATTCTTTACTTGGTACATGTTTATCATATGGTTTGATAGATAACATATTCTATATACTTTTAACACACATATATTCTCAAGGTATTTGATTATGATGCAAGGCATACATATGATTATTTAATGCTTAGATGTCAAATCTCTCCTCTTACCTAGCGGTTAGTCAACATATGGGGCATCTCTTACACTACCATGTGTTATTGTCTCACATCGATCCGAAAATGGGGTCCATTGAAAAGCTGAATCGAGCTTTTTCTTGTTTCCATGGATACTTAAAATTCATCCGATTTAACATGATTTACTCTCAAAATTAATGACAATAAATTTTAAAACACAACCAAAAAATCACGAAAACAATGAACGTCGTGATGATAATGTAGTTTACCCAATTTGGGTTACATCTTTGGGTTCGCTCGAACGAATCGATATATAAATGATGTAGAAAAATAACTCTCACTTCAATGAGTTCTTATTCTACAACATCAAACCTCTTGGCTCTGGCTCATGTCTCACGGAAATGGCTACAAGATATTTAGCTTTGGCTTGGGCTCTGTTAGTCTTGATGTCCTCTTGGATCTGTACTACGGGCCCTTAACACGACCATTAGTCTATGTGATTATTGCTTTGTCGATTCGATAAGTGACTAACATTGGACACCCCGGTTCTAGCTCGGGCTATTGGCTCATACGACATTGAGTGATGATAATTGTCACTAGATATGGTTTTGGATTAATTGGCACTTTGGTTATTGGTAAGCTGGAACTAGCTTTGGATATTGGCTCTATCTCTAGATCATTTGTAGTCGACCACATCTGCACCGGCTCGTCTCTAGCTCATATGACACTAGCTCTACCAAAGAATCGACATCGGTTATGAAAACCGATACTAGATCTCGGCTCTAGCTCATATGACAATGGCTATTGGCAAGTGGCATTGGCTACTAGCTCGAATCGGCTCATTCGGCATTTGACTACCGCAACTAGCGGTGGCTCAGTACTGCTTCATCCACCTTAACAAACAACTTGGTTGGATATGACTATAGTCTCGGTCAACCGGGCTCTAATGGCCTTTTTGCATAATCATGTTGTTATGGTGGCTTTACTACCAAAATTGACAATAATGTCGTTCTACAACGGGTTCTCATGGCCTCTTCGAAAATAATGTCATTACAAATACTTATGAACACACACTTATACTAAGAGGGGGTGAATCAATATAAGATAATATTTTACTTATTTAAAAACTTAATAACCATAATAACAACAATCACACAAGATCTAACAATTATGAAACACAAGATTTATGTGGAAACCCTTTCGGGGAAAACCATAGATCACACAACACGGTCCTCGTAACAAATAAAAAATAATCGAGAGGAGAGCAAAAGTAATAGATCACACAACACGATCCTTGTATCACAAACTTTATACAAAAGGTATATAATGGTGCATGCACAACACATATCAATGTACGACAAAACACATCTATAACGTGGTCCCCATGACCAAAAGTAACAAATTTGTCCATGTATATTACCCATTTCATAACACCCTAATGGAATAACATTTTCATACTCTTTACAAAAATAATAATTGCCTTTCCATCAATATCAATAAAGAAGGTTTATCCTTTTCACTTACATTACATTTCCTTATTCTAGCAAAATAACATGTTACAATTTAAATACACTTTTAGATATGAAAATCATCATTCATTTTTTTTTCTTTGTCTCACCTATAACCTCGTAATATCATGCAATCATGGGTCATCAACGAAAAGTATCAATTCATTTTTTTAAATAGATATCAAATACATTGTACACCATCAATCACATCCAAATGAATTTCTTAACTAGCTTTACATTGATATTCCTTCCGACATATTTTACAACTCATGTGCAATTGCTAGTGATACTACATCATTAAGTGTGCAACCTATAGATAACATGAAAGTGGTCAATCTTATTGCCTTGTTTGAGGAAGTGAGACTTGATTTTAAAAAAAAATATTTTTTCGATCAAAATTCATAATAAAATATCACGCATAAAAAGAGAATGAACATTCACAAAACTATTAGGACAACCCTTATTTCAAGCGACAATGTTCGTATGATTCACTTCGATTCTAATCTTAGTCCCATAAAGTGCTTGGGCTTGTGGATTTTCTTAAAATCTTTCATTCATTAATTTTAGCAAATGATGCAACCCTAATATAATCTTCAAATAAAACACTTTTATTACACTTTTTGCGTTTCTCGGACAAGTATGAAATTTCAACTTAGTGGTCCCTCTCAATTCAAAAATTGGTGATGGGTAACTCTTTTAACTCATTGTAAATTGTATTTTTTTATATGCAAGTTCCCATGTCGAAAATCTCTTCGTTCACATAAATACAACTAATCTTTATATTTTCTCAAATTATATATGTATTTATTAAGGAATTCTTAAAAAGTTATATATAATCTACTAGTTTTTTTATCGTAAGTATCTACAAGTTACTTGAAATTCTCTCTATTGTATATAATAAATTGTAAAATAATGACCTAGACACCATCAAATTCCAAGCCCCACTGGAATGAAAATGACCACCATTTCCATCTAAAATAATACGAAGAGTGACAATATGTGAACATTTTAATTACTCGATATGGGTGCTGGAGTAATATATAAACTACTAGTTTTTTTATCATAAGTATCGATTACTTGAACTTTTTTCTCTTGTATATAATAAATCGTAAAATAACGACCTAGACACCATCAAATTTCAAGCCCACCTTAGAATGAAAATGCCCTCCATTTCCATCTAAAATAGTATGAAGAGTGACAATATGTAAACATTTTAATTACTTCGTATGCCTCTCGGAGTAATACATAATCTACTAGCTTTTTGATCGTAAATATCGCTTACTTGAAATTTTCTCTATTGTATATAATAAATTGTAAAATAACGACCTAAACACCATCAAATTCCAAGCCCACTCTAGAATGAAAATGACCCTCTCCTCATAACGTGAATGATATTTTCATATAAAATAATACGAAGAGTGACAATATGTGAACATTTTTATTACTCAATACTTATGGGTGCAGGTGAGAGTGACCCTCCAGATATGTATGGGTCACCAAAGTGAGAATGACCCTATATATGCAGGTAATTTAATGACCCTCCGTATGTAGGTAATTATGCCAAAGACATTCCCTCTATGGGAAAGGGATTTCATGGACATTCACGGGACTACGTCAAATTTGGACGACTTAAATGATGGTTTTGACATGCAACTTTTCCCTTTTTTGCAGTTGCATGCAAAATTGTTTCCTCAATGGGTGTTTCAATTAGAGCGCAAGCTTCGCAGAAGACTTGGGAACCATACAAATCCTTGCTCCGCGTTCTAATCCAGACACCAATATCTCATTTCATGCGAGAGAACAATCTACTCGTCTTTGGTGCACCTCTTTGATCGAGGAAGAGCAGAAGATGGATTAATTTGAGCCTTGGCAAAGCGAATGACTATAATATTGGATCTTGGGTCTCATATATTTATAGCCCATATTCTATATATTTTCTTCAAATTGTTTATAATATCTTCTTACTTCTGTAAAAATATTTCAATAAAGGATATCACACTGCATTGTCCTTTATAGTTGGATGTCAAACTTACTATAGCTAACAACCAGAAAAATATCATATTTAAAAAAACATAGTTTTATTTACTTGAATGAAGTAAAATAATAGTACAATTTGTTGGCTTCTAACATTTGCACTTTTTATATACTCAATTTAAGGTAAGAGAACATTTTTTTAGCTTCGAATTTTTGGCAAAGACAAAATAATCTATCAAGCAAGAGACCTTGGCATTACAACAACATAGTATATATTGATGAAAACTGATGGGATTCTTTACTGCTTTGGCTATGAAGAGTTTCTGCACAACTTACTCAATATATTAAAACTTTCCCAAGATTTGATGCCTTTATATGTTTTGTTTTAATATTGATTTATATATGTTATTGGTCGGTGGTTTCATTAGAGATTTTCATTGTTTCCTTCTCTATTGGTATGTGTGCCATCCCATGGATTATTATGTCTAAGGTGATGTACTTATAATGCGACTAGGTGACATTGCTACTTTCTTGGTAAAAATGGGGAAGAAATCTAACGACTAGTCATCCTAATTATTTTAAAGGCATCCTACTGATATTTTTTATCTTTCTCTATCGATTCTACTACATATACTTCATGTAAATGTGAAAGGTTTTGCTCGGAGTGTAGCTACTACAAAAACAAGAGCGCGAAGTGGCCAGTCATTCATGCTACAAAGATGTAATTGTATTTTAGCAATTGCTTGAGTGATATGTTGATTGTAAAAATTCAAGAAAATTAAATTTAATAGATTTTATGCCTATTTAAAAAATGATTTAAATGTTATTTAAAAATTTCAAGCCCAACATAATAGTATAATTGGACTCTTTTTATCACTAGTCAAAACAAAATTAGCAAAGCATGTAATGGAATTATTAATGAACATGAAATGTACAAAATCTAAGATCAAAATATCAAATTTAATCTTTTTAAATAGATTTTGATTTATGTATTTAAAATATTTACACTAATTCTTAAGTTATAAGTTATAATTTAAAAAAATTAAGAAGGAAAACTTCTAAAAAGTTTAAGAGGGAAATTTTTTTATTTACTTTGACAAATAAAAACAAATGAATTAAGTTTAAATTATTTTGTTGTAAAATAATTAATATAAATTAGGTTATTAACATTGAGAATCAATGTTAGAATTTTATATTACTTAGAAATATTTGTTTATAAAAGTTAAACCTTTAATTAATTTTTATAATAATAAAAAATTGAATTTATGATGAAAATTTAAATGTTGTGTATTTTTGTATTGTTTAAAAAAGAACAAAAAAATACCATGACAAAAAAGATTTGACATTTAATAAATAAGAACAATGTAAATAAACGCTATTACTATTTCAATGGGATACATGGAATTAAATGAATTGACAAATTGACAAGGGTTAATAAACGCTAGGTCACTTGGCCATTTACAATTTTTTGGCTTAAAAATAAAAACCCCGTAGCTCAATAAGGGGGAAAAATTGTCAAATCTCCCTTTCTCACCAATCAAAATTCTAAGAAATTAATTTATGTGAAATTATATTTATATAAATATGTCAATTCAAAGTTTATACATTAGAAAATTTGACATAGGTGAAAAAATATCATTTGTGATTGGTCCATTGACAAAAATTATTGCATTGAAGTGAAAACTATAGTATTCCTGTCGTATGGCAGGAACTAATAATGACTATCCCTCTAAATCGAAGAACATTTACCATTGGGCATTCACATTGCCATGTACACATGGGATTGCTAGTTTATCGAAAAGTGGGAAAGATAATTCGAGTATTACTTATAATAAAAATTCAAATCCTTCCCCGCGTACTTTGCAAGCTTCATGAATAATTGTTAATGATTCATCTGATCTCGCATACAAATCTGGAAATGATGGCCGCCCTTACCAGCAGTAGCGAAGATATTGTCATCCCCATTGAATGGGTCGATGACGTGGAATTTCAAGCCATCGAGAATGCCCTCGCACAGGCCACCTCGGCATATAAGCGCCTAAAACCTCACATCCCGATGCCAAGCCGGATATCCAGAACGCTGACTCCGAAGGCAGGCGCTTGCCCGGTTGGGCACAAAATTCTTCAAACAGCAGAGCCTTTCACAATTCTGATGAAAATTTGTATTCTGTAAATAATACAAGTAACAATAACCAGGCAGCTGAAGATCAGAGGTTCGAAACGCGACAATTTTCTAGTTTAAGTCATAGCTGGTTATTTTCCCGCCCGCATTACAGACGTACGTGTTCTTCCGCAAATTTTTTATTTTTTTGTTAGAAATATGTTCCTTTCCTTGTTTTATCATCAGAGCCACAACTCATTCTTAGGCTTAAATGCAAGAATTGAGTTGAATATGGTGTGTGTATGTGTTTTGTAATTATAGTAGGGTAAGTATATTAAATTATTGAAAAAGAGCCATAAAAAATGGTAAAACAGGAAAAGAGGCCGGAAAGCCCTATAACAAGGTGTACAGTTGGACTATTACAGTCCCATAAACCACACAAAAAGTAAACATGTACTCTAATTACATTGGAAACAAAGCTCCAACACAGAACACAGAGCAAACAAACCCAAAGCCCAAAAAAGTAAACATGTACACTAATCACATTGGAAACAAAGCTCCAACATAGAACACAGAACAAACAAACCTAAAACCCAACTCCAAGAAGACCTATAGTTATTTTGGAATGTATCGGTCAAAGGTGCTGAGGGCATGGCAAACATGCCGGATGTTACTCAATATCGGTACTATTTATTAGAATGGAAGAAAATCCACAACCCTAGAAACGATAGTATGCAAACAAAAAAAAATCATAAGCCCAACAACACAAATAGGACCTACAGTCATTTTGGAGTCCATTCTTTGATTGAACATTGTTGCAAGGTGCACAAACAATGAAAACATATGTGGTGCATTAATCATAGTACTAATTATAATGGATGTAAACCCACACAATCTTAGAAAAGATAGGAAGCAAGTAAAAACCTTAATATCCCAACATCACAAATAAGGGGTATAGTTTTTCCTAATCCATTCTATGATAAAAGCACTAGTAGAAGGTGAATAAATAATGGTAAGAGAATGTGGTTTGTTACTCAATATTAGTACTTATTATAATGGAATTAAACCCGCAACCCTAGAAAAGACAAGAAGCAAGCAAATAAAATCAAGAGCCCAACAACACAAATAAATGGTTCAATCATTTTGAAATCCATCATCGATAAAAGCATTGGTTGGAGGTGCTCAAACAATGGCAAAAACTCGGTTTATCACTCAATATTAGTACTTCTTATTGTAATGGAAGTAAACCCTTAACCCTAGAAAACATAGGAAGCAAATAAAAACTCAAAAGCCCAATAGTACAAATAACACATATAGTAATTTTGGAATCCATTTTTGATTAAAGAATTGGTCTAAGGTGCACAAACAATAACAATGTAATGTGGTGCATCATCAATTAATACTAATTATAAGGGAAGTAAATGTACAACCCTAGAAAAGATAGTAAGCAAACAAAAAAACTTAAAACCACAAAAACACAAGTACGACCTATATTCATTTTGAGAATCTGCTCTCCAAGAAAAGCATTGGTCAAAGGTCCACGGACAATGCCAAGAGAACGCGATTTGTTTACACAATATTAGTATTAACACGATTTTTAGCAATTTGAAGCTCGGTGTAATGTCCCCTCTTTTCGAATAAGCTTGGACAAAGACCTTTGGCCCTTTTTGTCCACCCGATGGCCAAAGGAGGTTTCTAGGGTGACTAAGTTTTTATTATTTTATTATACTCGTGCTAAAGTTTTTAAACTAACATTATAAGTTCCACATATAATAAATAATAAAGCTTATTAATAAATTAAAAATGTCAATATCAAAATACAATTAAAATTTAATTGTATTATGGGGGAAAATGCGACTTGCTCATGGGAGTCATAAATAGGGAAATGTGCCATATGGCCCATAGGGAAAAATGCGACCAGCCTAAGGGAAAGAAAGAATATTATTGGCTGGGTTAGAGGTGCTTTTTGGGCTGTTTTCCCTTTATAAGAGCAAGTCGACTTGCTTAGGCATCATCCAAATTTTTATTATCAGATTTTGCATTGTTAAGAGCTCTTGCTTTTATCAGAAATTCCAAGGACGAAAACCCTTGTGGATTTCATCTCTTGCGACGAAAACCCCAAGGGATTGAGAGGGGATTTCATTCAGAAATTTCCAGCATTCTTAATCAGATTTCCAGGTTAATTTCAGCAGTGTTTGTGAAGGTGTTTTCAGTGGTTTATGACAGCAGTTGGGTCGACTTATTGTGGATGGTTTTGGCAACATTTCAAGAGGTATTTCCTTCAAAAATATTTGTCAAATATTCTCCATATTATTGTAAACCAGATCACTGTAATTTTACATTTATCTGAAGTGTTTTTTGAGGGTTTCAGGCAGATTAATAATCAGATTTCAGATCTGATTTCTGGGTTGTTTTGGCTGCAATAAATTCTGATTTTTGCATGATTTGACTTCTAAAAATACCAGTAATCATTTGGGATTGACAGTATAAATTTTGAGTGTTATTTGCATTGAGATCCAGCTCAAACCCTAGTCGCATTTTCTTAATTAAATTCAGATCTGCATTAGGGTAATTGCCATAACATCCATAAATCTGTATTTGCTGTTTTTATTTGATTTAAAATTCATTGGAGTGTAAGGGAGACCCATTGGGGATCTTTCACTCGGGCTTTGCTTTGAGAACTCCTTTGATTTACCAATCAAGCTTTATGGTGTTACATTTATTTTAAAAGTTCTTGTTTATTATTTGATGTTACTTCTCTTGGAGGATTAAGTTTGTTATATATCCTATTTATCCGAGGGTTTTCCAAAATGGAGTTAATCAATATTTGTTCCTTTGTTATTATAGTTTTAATCCCCTTTTAGACCTCTAGAAGTGAGGTCTTGTAAGCCAAATTGGCGTTTGACTTGGCCATGACCTTAAAAAAAACATTTGCCTATATCTTTTTATGACAATTTCTTTTTGTTTTCAGTGCAAAATGCGGGGTTTAGTATTTGTTTCTACTTTTTTCAAGTGCAGTGTCATCTTAATCAGTGAACTCTGTGTAGGGGTTTGGAAAATTAGAAAATTTCATAGAATTTAGTTACTTATTTATTCTATATGTATATCATTTAAATAATAGGGACCTAACTCCATCCACAAGCTCAAAGCATAAAGTATAGGTGATGCAGCCAAGGATAGGGGATCCAATGAAGGACAACCTTGTCCTTGCAACATATCACTTCAAACATACAGCACACAAAACATCTAGACACTCAAAACTAGATTAGAAACCAAAACATTTAATTTTATTGATGTTCTTTGAGGAGATATAGAGATTACACACTCACATTCTCACTTACTCCCGAGTCTCCCTATGAGTACAACACAAGGGAAGAATGTTACATAATCCCTTTCCTGGACTGAACATTTGTCTCTGCTCCTCTAAGCTTCGTCCTCAAGCATCGACACTCTCTTGCAAGATCTTCCCCAACCTCAATCTTACTGCTCCGGCCCTTCCTCTACCTCTTCCTATTGGTGGAGTGACTCTTTCCTGCAAAATGATCTTGAAAATGCTCAAAATGAGCTTCCAAGTGTCTCGGGCCATTAATGGGTGTATGTAACTACCACAAGTGAAACCGCCGGTCTCTGCAGACGGTTGTGCAACCACCGTGATGGTTATGTAGCCACAGGTTTACAAAAATTTGCGTTAGCCGGTGGTTTCTCCATGAGACAGAAAGCTCTCTATCTCAGTGGTAGAAACTATCTTTTCTCACTTATAGAGACCTGGTGAAGGGTGATTGCATCCATGTAGGTTTTCTTTGACTGTCAAAAGACCACAAACATAAAAGATATCTTTTTGGGTGATGGAAGGTTGCTCAATTGCCCGGATGATCCTGCATCAGACACCTAGGGTAAGAGTTTGTGAGCACAGTGCTCACAGTTTTGGGTTAGGTGATAGAACCACCTTCTTGGCTTCGTGCGTAAAGCCACGATGCACCCTTCCCTATTATGATGTAGTGCCAACTTTTCCAATTGTTTTTCTGGATTGCAAACCATCCTCCGCCAACAATGTTCCACACTATCTCATTCCAGCCCCCACTAACATTGGTCTGACCTCCCCTGCCAAATTTCAGCATCTCCTTCCCCTTTTCTGCCGTACACAACTGAACTGGTGATGATCTTGGCTGTTCTATCCTCCTTCCAACTGCTACAGTCAACTCTTCATCTTCCTTGGTCGCAATGTTGGAAAACACAGAGCCATCTATCCTCTCTTCTATCAACACACACTTGTCAATATGTCTCACAAGATGATTCTTGTGCTCCTTGTCTTCACTTCTCTTCAAGGGGCTGAGGGTGTGCCTCTGCCCATCCGTCTTAACACTCAAAGTGTTAGCTCTTCCATCATACAGCTTCTCCCTATCAAATTACCATGGTCTCCCCAACAAAACATGGCACACATCCATGGGTAGAACATCACACAAAACCTTGTTCCAATATCTTCCAATCTGCACTTCCACTTCACAGCACTCCTCACAATATCACCATGCCCCACTAATAACCAAGACACCCTGTACAACCTTGGGTGTGGTATACATACGAATTCATCTTGCGGACAATTTCATTGGACACTGAATTACTGTAACTTCCACCATCAACCACAACTTTGCAACACTTAACTTTTGTCTTGCACCGGGTTCTGAAAATAAGGCTCTTTTCGCATTCTCCTTCCTTTGTCTCAACCTTAAAGATTCCCCTCCTTGCTAGCAAAATATCCCCTTGTTTCTGGTTCTTCCATATGGTCGGGTGAGGCAACGGATTTTGCATCAGCTCGCACAACTTGTGCACTTCCTTCAATCCTTCCTTTTCCACAGTCACATTGAGCACGAGGATATTTGAAAGCATGATGCTCAAAGTCTCTGCCTTGTAGCATTTTCCATGCGTTCTTCCTATTCTTCGTTGATAGCCGCCCCTTCCTCTTTTGGAGGTAGCTCCTCCTCTTACTTGCTGATTTGGCATTTGAGATGTGCTTGCTTCTTCCTCCTTCCACTGCTGGTTATCTTCATGGGATGGCCGGCCTTTATCACTACTGAACTGTCGTCTTCCCCTTGATGCACTATGTTGCCTTCTAGACAACTTTTCGCCCCCCTTCAAGCATACTTGTATGCTTCTTCCACGTATGCAACCCCAGTAGGCTGATTTCATCTTGAATATTCAACCACTGCGCATTGATGTATCTTCCCAACTTCTCTTGGTCCATCTTACTGTGACCAACTCAGATTGTAATCTTGTAGAACTCCTTTCTGTACTCCACACTCAATTCTTCATGTCTCAAGTTTTGTAGCCTTTTCAACAAATCCAACTGATAATCAGCAGACAGAAATTTGACTCTCAGTCTTGCAACCATCCTCTCCCAATGGGTAATCTTGTCCTTATCCTTCCTATTCCTCGTAGTCTGCACCTCCTTTCACCATAGGGCTGCATGACCCTTCAATTTGATCTGAGCCACTTTCACCTTTCATTGGTCAGTCAATTCATCAAATTCAAAATTTTCCTCCATCTCTGTGAATCGATCAATCAGCTCCTCCGGGTTCAAAGTTCCTGAAAAGCTTGGAACTTTAATCTTGGTTCCTCTCCCAGTCTTTGTGATGGCTCTAACAAGCATATATCTCTCCGTCATCCAACTGCTCAGGTGCTGGTCCTACATCTTCTACTCCCAACGCTTCGTCTCTGCATCACTTACATCATCTTTTGGGAGGAATTCCCTTATTCTATTATCTTTTCAACAACAGTCAATCTTGTCGGCATAACTCTCAACATCTCTACAATCTCATCTAATCTTCCTGCCATATTGGCAGCTACTGCTCCAGCACTTCCCACTCTTCTTGGAGCCATCTGAAGTCTCTCTCAACGCCAACCTATTGCTGTAATATCTTATTTGCAAATCAACATAGGACACACTTCTTTAGACCAATCTTTTAACAAGTTGCCCTCTACCCACTCATGCAAGATGGAGAACAAACACACTTTACTTATCCCAGAGTTGTTACCAGCTTTGATACCATTTGATGTAGTCAAGGATAGAGGGTCTAGTGAAGGAGAACCTTGTCCTTGCATCCTACCACTTCAAACATACAACACAGAGAACATTTACACACCCAACAACGAGACTGGAAACTAAAACATGCACCTTTTATTGATGTTATTTGAGGAGGTACAAAGATTCCACACACATGCTCACTTGGTCTTTCGATGAAGGGAAGAATGCTATGTAGTCCCTTTCCTGGATTGAACTCTAGTCTCTGCTGCTCCTCTAAGCTTTCTTTCAAGAACCTACACTCTCCCTTGGAAGATCTTCCCCAACCTTGGTTTTGAACTTGCAAAGGATAGGGCTTGTGCACAAAACCACCTCATTAGCACAGCCTGCTGTAACACTCTTAGAAGTGGTTATAAAACTGATATACGTCAATGCAAAGCAGTGTTAGGGGATATTAATGCAGTGACAAGCTCGAGCGAGGGCAGTGGATTTGAAGAAGCATAAACAAGGATTAATGACAAAGGAGATAAATCAAGCTTGTAATTAAAAACAACCAATGGCTTTGCCTAACTTGGAACCGAAAATTCAACCAAAACCATAGGTGGACCAAGGAAATGAGGAAAAGGAGATTCAGATTAGAATAGTAACAATCAAGAGCATAAGAACAGAATCACTCAATGAAAGGAAGCAAGAAAGCTCATCGATCTAAGGATAGAGGTCATCAAGAGGGGACCCAGGACAGTGAAGAAATATACAGCCCCACAACGACCCCACTCATACGGTCACTGAAGATCTATGTGCAAGAGCTAATGAGTTTGAAAAAGAGACTAGAAAGTATGGAAGCAAATGAGGAAATGAGAGATATTAAAATGGAAGAAATGATAAGCGCCAAACAAAGGTTGGAAGAAGACAACAACATGCTTAAAGAACAAGTGGCAAAATTGCAAAAATTGTGAGTGTTGGACAACACAAGTGCATCAAACAAACCATTTGCTCTCCAACAAATGTCAAGTTAGGGGATGAAAAAGCAAGTGCAATACAAATAAAAGAAGTACAAGAAGCACTTTACAACATGGAAGCGTGAGAAAATGAGCTATGAAACAAATTGAAAGAGGCTAAGACATAGGCATATGTTGTAAAAGAATCATTGGGCAAGCCGGAGGAGTTGATAGAGAGACAATTAAAGAGTCAAATGATAGAAGGAAGAGAACGGCATGATAAACTATCAAATATAATACTCCAAAGGGTTTAAGGACCATGGAGGAAGGGAGGATACAAGCAACCTAGCAAGGATTTCCTATCCAACCGGCTATAATAGAGAGGTCAGACTGAACAAGCAAGTAGAATTGGTAAGCTAAGAGAGGGGAGAAGGGATAGGCATATTCAGGTCACAATGGTGAACTGTGAGGATAAAACAGGAGTACTAAGAAATGAAGACATGCTGAGAGGCTCACACTATTACTTAGATGAAGACTTAACCTTCTTGTAGTCGGAGAAGAGAGGAAAAAGGAGTGGGAAAAAGTGAAGGCAACAAATAATGAAGGGAGATGGGCATACCTTTAAAAGGGGAAATCCTAAATCACAACTTGACAAACCTGAAGCAAAGGGGAGTATGGTCTGCTGGGAAGTTAGGAACACCTAATGTTCGTAAGTTGGAGTTGTAGAGGATATCCTTGGAGAAGAGGACCCAAGTTAGGGCCCATAGCCAAAGATAGAGATATAATCATTTTGATAGAAACACATGAACACGATTTGAAGGACAACAAAATTTGAAGGTTACAATAGGGCGGGCAATATTGAATAAAGAAACAGAGAATGACAAGGATCATGTGGGTGTAATGGTGTCAATTAACGAGTTGTCTAGTAGAAGTATCAAAATAGAAAAATAAGATGAAAATTAACAATATATTTGGATTAGAATCATAGAAAATGACACAAATATTAGCATAGCTGCATGTTATTTTGCACCCAAGAATTCCAAATTTTATAAGAATCGTGATCTAGACCATGAAGACCCATATTCAACCCTAAAAAGGAACATTTCAACATACAATAAGCTTGGGGAAAATCGGGGACTTTAATGAAGGACATCAAACAAACAAGGCAACATTCTAGGAAGCAATGAGGACCTAGATATAGATCCTCTTTGGATGGTAGAAGAAAAAAATTAGCAATCGATCGAGCCTCGGAAAATGCCATGGGAATGTCATGTGCTTTGGAGAAGAGTTGTGTAATGTCCCTTTTTGGGGGAACTCAGAAATGGCAAAAAGCTCTCAAATCAGATTTAAAAACATTGCTGTTATAACCCTGCAAAAACTGATCTCAAAACCCTTCCTAGGGCAGCGACCTTCCTAGGGAAGAACAACCCTTTGAAATGGAGTTAGACCTTGCAAAAATACTTCCAAACTTGTGCCAAAATTAATAAAAACCCTTATCAATCAATTGCAGCTGTTAGAAATCAGATTTGCATGTGAAATTAATTAATTATGAAACCCTAACCAACGAACATTCCCAAGCTTGCTAAAAATAGTAGAACATCACCAAACTCGAGATATTGGCTTAATAAAATATAGAGAATAAGATGATGATTTCAGATTTGCCAAAATGTCACCATACATACCAAAACACCACCTCAATATAGGTCGCTCCACTTGAAATAAAAATAATTTGCACCAAAGAGACAACACATGCAAGAGAAAGATACTTTATTTTCTTTCAAACCTGCTTGCACACCAAAAACCTCATAAGGGTTTTCGTCCTTGGATGAGATCCTCAACCCAAGGTTTTTCGTCCTTGAGAGAGAGAGAGAGAGAGTAAAAGGGTTACACTAGCCAACTTTGACCAAAATAAGAATAATCTCCAAAACATGAATCATTAATGCCCAAACGACCTCCTTAAATAGCCATAAGGAGTGCTTAAACAAACATAAACATCATGGCCGACCCCTTAAGTAGGTGCTTTTAAATATTAAAATGGGTATTTGGAGCCTACATGCTCAAAATACCTTTATTACTAAACTACTTAAGATTCACTATTGGAGCATAGTGCTTCCAATAGGATAAATGATAATAAATGAAAACACTATCTAAGCAATAATAAAATAGAATCTAGATTTCCCCTTGCTTTTCTCCTTAGACCCACGGGAAAGAATGGGTTAAGGCCTTCAGAATTTAGCCTCCAAAAAGGGACATGACTAGTTGTTAGGTTTATGTGGCATACACAACTTGATCATATGTAATGATGGTATGAGTAAAAGGGAAAAATAAGGAAATTATACATGCAAAACATACAACGGGCAGAGTGTTATCAATTGTGTTATGTGCTCACAAAATTGTATATCTAGAATATAAGAGTTAGAAGTATAAGATTCTCTCATGGAGCATAAGTCAAATCACAACCCAATTGCTATGACATTTCAACCACAAGAAGACAAACAACACGATGAGTACATTTTGGCCAATCAAAATAAACCGCCAATCAAAGGAAACATTCTCTCGATAGAGGAAAATCAACAAGCCTTCAAGGAGGTATTGAAGAACAAATTGCAGAAGAGGAAAGAAAAGGGGCAGCCAACATTGGTATGGATGCTACTAAGAGTGAGAAGCTAATGCACACCATTCCAAAAGGTCCAAACTTATGGAAGAGAGCTACCTAAAAAGAAGAAAAGAAACAACTTTCCAACAAACCCATGGCATGACGAAGAATGCAAGGCAATGTGAAGAGTGCTTAAGAAACCAATAGGTAGAGCAACAAAAACAAAAGTTATGAGTAATTGTTGAGAATGAAAAAGGATAATACACAAGATATAGAATGAAGGAGCTGATAATACAAGGGATTATAAAACTAGCAACGGGCAAAGCTCTGAACATAGATAATCTACAAGTGGAGCATCTAAAGTGGGGAGTTGAATTCCTAGTGCCTAAAATTGAAAAAATCATCAATGAAGTCATTCAAAATGGCTTCTCGACAGAGTGGACAACCAACCTAACCATACCTTTGTTTAAAAGTGATGATAAGGTCCATCCGAGGCTCCCGATTCATAAGATATCTTGACCCATATCTACAAATCCACCTATCCTTTAAATTATCAAACTATCATGGTCAATCCTTTCTTTGCAAATCTTTTTGGGAGTATGATAGAAAGCAAGATTAGTAGTTGGGTAGAGAAACAAGGAAAGAGAGCAAAGGGGCAAACATGCTTTAGACCAAACACTCAAGTGTTGACCATTGTGTTACACTAAGACCTCTAGTTGAAAAGACTTGGGATAAAAAGTGGGATGTATATTGTTGCTTTGTAGACTTCAAGAAAACATTTGACATAGTGCCAAGGAGCAAAGTGCAAACCATGGACCAAAATAGAGGAATTAGGATTCCTAGTGCGGTAAAGGGTGGTAATTAATAGATTGAATGAACAAGTCGGGCTAAAATCAAAAGGAAAGTGGGTTGACTAAAGTCTTCGAGAGTGATATAGGCATCAAACAAGGCAGCCCTTTATCCTTGACTTTATTTGGATTGTACATTGAGAAGTCGGAGATTTGATAAACAAATTTGGATGGGAAGGGGTTCACCTAGCCAAATATATGGTGAAACTCTTGCTTTATCCCGATGACCTAATTCTAATATCTTAGACAACCCAAGAGCAAAGGGACCACCAACGAGCTTTAGAGCTCTTTACGTGAAGAATTAGGGATGCACGTGAACATCAACAAAACCAAAATTATGATTTTCTCATTGAAAGGGAAGAAGAAACAATTTGATTTTCATTTTGAAGGAGAGTCTCTTGAAGTGGTGGTTGAATACAAGTATCTTGGCGTTGACAAACTCAATTAGGATATATGTAGGATGAAAAGAGTTCAAGGAGGTTGATAAGCTCTTTATACACTTCAAAATTAGTGCGGGAATGTTGGGTTATGGGATTGGAAGACCACCAGGTCGTATTTAGATTACTCGTCACATCGATGTTGTTATATGGTTGAGGTATGGGCTAGTGGATTGTCGAGCTTGAAATGGAGTCAAATGGAAAGAATCTAAAAGTGCTTAATCACAAATAGTTTTAGAAGCTTGAAATGGAGGCAAATAGAAAGGGTCCAAAAGCACCCAATCACAAATAATTTCAGACTTAAGGCCTCGGTTCTCTATGAAATTATCCCTATGGAGATAAAAAGTTTCCCTTTAGAGGTAATCGTTAACGTGAAAGCACAACACCCCCAAATGAGTTATACAGGCCTGCTTTTCTAAGGCAGACTCATTTGGTGTGATTTGCATAACATTGGACCATCTCTCAAGCTGTGGGACTTGCGGACTTGAGATGGCCCTCGGAGAAAGCCGACTTCTTCTTCCTGATCCTAATGCTAAACTACTTCTAAGGAAGGAAATGCGACTATCTACTCCTAATCTAACAATTCCAAGGGACCAAGGAGAGAGCATGAAAATAAAGAAATCCTACACTACAGAGGTGATAGCACCGAGAAAAGGGAATTGTTGATCACAAACCCAATTGCTTGAAATGGAGAGAGGTGAGCAATGGAGAGGATGGACAGATGCATCACAGACCAAGGATAAAGTTCACACAAAACACCATTTCAAACCCCTTAAACACAACTCCCAAAACCTGCAATGGACATCAGAGATATGCACAATATACCTGCAATGGTGAGAGGCGAGAAGAGACAACAAAATGAGCAAAGGATGGACAAAACGCATCATGAAACAAATTTTATTGCTCCAGGAGTTCACACAAGTACACCATTAACGGGCAAGAGGCAAGAAAATGCCATTACAAAGCTAAGGAGGAGACTTAAACTCCACATTCGACCCTCGGAGAAGAAGAGAGAGGGGGTAGGGAAGGAGAATGAACAACAAACTTTTTACAATGAATCCCTTTGTATTTATAGATTCGATCGAGAGAAGAAAGAGAGAGAGAAGCGGAAAAGCAGTCGAACTCAACCACGCTATTAATGCTTCTAATAAAATCTGCCCCATATCCATCTTTACTACATCAATCCTTGGTTCGGCGCCTCAAAGGAAGAGGAAACAACAAAAATAGATCGAATCCAATCTGGTTGTCGAGACAGATGGATCCTGCATCAAGGCTCAAGACATTTCCTCCATCTCGGTTGGTGAGGCCGAGATCTTTTCAAAGGTGTCAGATTTGCAATACTTTGAGCCTTGAGTCGAAAGATATGCCCCTTGAAGTTTGTATCGGATCCGTACGAATGGACGGGGAAAACAATTTGAAAAATGGACCCCCTTTTGGTTTGGGACACGTGGCACCCTTTTTAGAGCAAAATCGGACTCGTGAGTTTGAACGAAAGGCAATTTTTCACCTTTTCCTTCCGACTCCCTGCTTTCCTCTGGGACACGCGTCAGTCTGGCGCTCGTTTGAGCTTCTCTTTTTGGATTCACCTTTGGAGGAGTGCCGTTAGGACACGTGGTTCCCTCTGCTGGCTCTTCCATACTTAGTCAATTCTGGATTCTTTCTTGAACGGTTTTGAGCCCGAAGACCTTGGATCCTTGCCGTTTTTCCTTTCTTGCTCTTGGCCTCTCTTTTGGCACTGCCCCTTCTTTTTTGACCCTGTTATTTCATTGTTGAGTCCTCCCTCGACCCTTTAAATAGATTTAAGACATGGAAACGCCCAGAAGAACCGTTTCTTCTATTTCTTCTTGTGCAGGGTCGAATTTGACTTTCTCGGGCCTCTGTTTTCACTTTGCTGGTTTTGGAACTTGAGCTCGTGGGTCTGAATCGTTTCCCTTCATGTTTTCTTTATGTGCGGGGTTGTCTTGACCAAATTTGCCGGGGGAATTTGGGATAACAATTTGGTGACTCACGGGGACATCTGCCTGCTAGATGAAGAGACCAGTGGCCTTGAAGCATCTATTGGGCATGAAGTCCAGCCTTATAAACTGATTCTGATCTGAACTCTAAAATTCTGACCTCTGAGCCTCTTGGAAACCTGCTGAAACTTGAAGTTGAACTTCACCAAAAGCCAACTGAAATGGACTGTGCAAGATCAAAACAACAACACCAAAAACTATGTACAAACTGAAAATCATACATACCCCAAGTGGGATATGCAGAGTGTGCAAAAGCACTTCTTCTGCTGAAAACAAACCTACCTACTCTACTCTAACCAAGAGCAAAGAGAACTCAAACAAAACCTGCAATTGACAGGGAGAAATAGCTTCCCTTCCTCAAAAATGGCAGCCATGTAACTGATTTGGCACTGAACATGGCTGGTTAGATGAGTGAAAAACTAACTACAAGCTGATCTTCCACCCAAATCATCAAGGTATTAACATTAATGGAAAATACCTCCTTAAGTTGACTTGCATCGGACTTCTCGGAGGTGTTGATGACGACCCTTGGTACTTTGATGCTCGTCCTCAAGCCCACGGAGTAGGCATGACTGGTTTTGGTTTCTCCTTTGGCTCCAATGAAGCCAAGTACTTGATTGGGCACGGTCTGATCCTTTGAATGTGCCCTTTGTTCTGAGTTTCAACTCCAAGAATGGAGTTTTCTTGTGGACCTTCTTGGATGAATGGCGTGAGAGAGATGATGACATCCTCCTGCCTTTTCTCGTCCTCCTCCTTTGAAGAACATGGAATATCAAGATCTTCCAACCTTGGTTCTAGAGGGCCATTATGGAGTGCAGGCTTTTGCACTTGAATATCCTCCATGGCAGCAGGTTCATGTGCGTGGAAGATGGATGGAGGAAAAAATGATGTGATCTCCATGGGTTCCCCTCCATCAAGGCAATCCTCCAAGTCAGACAGGTAATTTGCCTCCTTGTTGTCCTGTTGCATGTGCTCTACCTCCTCCATGGTGCCTTCTTGATCTGCAACTTGATCACCATGGCTCCCTTCACTCTCAAACATGAAGTTTGAAAGATCAAACTCTTCTTCAACATCAGAGCTTGAAGGGGATGAAGTGGGAGGAAGAATTGAAGGTTCCCCTGTAGCCTGCTCCACACTTAGAGCCTCTGGAACTGTATGGTCCTCTTCCATCATGGGTTCATCAATCAAATCAGGCCCTTGAAATGAAAGCAAAAAAATCTTCAATGATGCCTTCTTCATTGAGTGGCCTCAACACTAATCTGATCTCTCCCAGCTGCTCCTCTTCAATGGGGCTTGGGACTGATTGTTCCTCCTCTTGTTCTTGCTCTTCTTCTGCTACAAACTCGGCCTCAGCCACCACTGGTTCTTCAATCTTGACCTCCTCTATTGGCTTGACCATCAAGGGGATCTTTGTAAACCCAAATTTGGCAGCCCAACTCTTTAGATTGTCTGTCATTTCTTTTCTGTTGGGCTCCTCTTCTTGCTGTTCTCCTTGACTGGATTCTTGAGTCTCTTCCCAACATGGGCTTGGGAAAGCAAGAGGAGTGGCAGGTTGGGGTTCAACCATCTTTGCAATTGTTTGTGGTGGGAAGGGAGGTGCAACTTCTTGTTTTGTTTGGAGGGGATGACTGTTTGGAAGGGAAAAGGACAGAAGAATTGAGATGAGGTGGAAGACTAGGGAATGGAGAAATGAAATCAACACTTGGGGCAGCAAGTGAGGGGCTTGACTCTTGCCTCTGCTGAAATGATAAAGATTGAGGGAGAGAAAATGAAAGACAGGGAGCCGGTGATTGACTTACCCATTGACAAGGCTATCTCGCACTTTGCTCATAAGCCCCGATCTCCTCATCCCACTATGTAAGCTGAGGCAACACTTCAACCATGAAGTCAAGCTTCTCTTGAGGGCTGTAATGTCTTGGAAAAGGGCCTTCCCATGGATAGGGCGCCCTGAAACCAATCTGAAATGCCTTTATTTGTGCTATGCCCCTTGACTGAACCATGCCAACCTCCATTTTTTGGATTTTTTCCAGCAGAACAACATCTTCTGCATAATTATCGCCATCATATGTGTCCCCTTGTTCTTGATAAGCTCCATGGTCAAATTGGTTTTGACACTGCTCATATGGGTAAGCATAATGGTCTTGGATCTGATTATAATGCTGATCTGGAGGAGTTGGGAAATACATTGGAGGTGGATGTATTCTTTGTAAGTGTGAGTTCCATGAAGGGAATGAAGTCATGATTGCACAACTTCATGGAATGGGAGAAAATGAAAGCGATGGAAGAAGAAAATGGATGAAATGAGTGGAAATGGATGGAAAAGGTCCGCAACTCGGAGAATGGGTTTTGACCGAGATGGAGTCGTCGTCGGATGTGCTTGAAAGTGCCTCCAAAAGTCGAAACCTTCACCAAGAGCACATTGAACCGATGAAATGAAGTGGTAAGGTGCTTCGCACCTGCCCCACCACTGTGCGTGCCAAAATTGTTAACGCGAAATCACAACACCCCCAAATAAGTTCTAAAAATTTGCTTTTCTAAGGAGACTCATTTGGTGTGATTTCGCATAACATTGGTGTGATTTCGCATAACATTTGAGATGGCCCTCCGGAGAAATCCGGCTTCTTCTTCCTGATCCTAATGCTAAACTACTCCTAATGCAGAAATGACGTCTAACTATACCTATCCTAACAATGCCAAGGAGCCAGGGAGAGAGAAAGTGCATAAAGAGGGAAATCCTACACTAACGAGGCAATAACACCAAGAAAAGGGGAGTGCTGGTCACAATCTCAGTTGACTGAAGTGGAGAGAGGTGAGCAGAGGAGAGGGTGGACAAGATGCACCACAGACCAGAGATAAATTTCACACATAACACCACTTCAAAACCCATTAAACACATCTCCTAAGACCTGCAACAAACATCATAATATGCACAAAGTATACCCTGCAATGACGAGAGGAGAGGAGAGACAATAAAATAAGCAAAGGATGTACAGATGCATCACAGAACATAATTTATTGCTCCAAAAGTTCACACAGTACATCGTTAGTGGGAAAGAGGCAAGAGAATGCCATTACAGAGCCGTGAAAGGAGGTTCAGACTCCATTTTTGACCCTGGGGAAGAAAAGAGAGAGGGGGCAGGAAGAAGAATGAACAACAACTTTTACAATGAATCCCTGTATTTATAGATTTGATCAGAGAGAAGAAAGAGAGAGGGAGAAGCGGGAAAAGCAGGTCGAAACTCAACCACCGTTGTTAATGCTTCTGATAAAATCTGCCCCCAAATCCATCTTTACTGCATCGATCCTTGGTTCGGCGCCTTGAAAGAAGAGGAAATGGCGGAAACAGATCGAATCCGATTTGGTTGTTGAGATAGATGGATCTTGCATTGAAGGCCCGAAGACATTTCCTCCATTTTTCTTCACCTAACCTCCTCAAAATTAAAGTTTCAAACCTCCATGGCGTAGGTGAGGCCGAGATCTTTCCAATGGTGTCAGATTTGCAATATTTCGAGCCCTGAGTCGAAAGATATGCCCCTTCGAAGTTTGTATCGGGTTCATACAAATGGACGGGAAAACAGTTTGAAAAATTGGGTCCCCTTTAATATGGGACACGTGACAACCAAATTAGGGCAAAATCGGGTTTGTGGGTCTGCAATTTATCTTTTCCCCTTTTTCCGCGAGAATCACAAAATCCAGAAAACTCCCGCGGCCCCGCTGCTCCGCTTGGACACGTGGCACCCTTTTGTTGGCTGGGGAGGTGCGCTCCAATCTTTTCCTTTGTGCCATTTTGTCAAAAGGAAAATTTTCACCTTTTCCTCTCGCCTCCCGCTTTGGCTTTGACTCGGGTTCAAACTTTGACTTTTTCCTTTGCCTCGTTTTGGAATGTGAGCTCGTAGGTCCGAAACATTTTCCCTTCATATTTTCTCTATGTGCGGGGTTGTCTTGACCAAATTTGCCAGGGGGGAATTTGGGATAATAGTAACCACTATGACCAAGTTATAAACAAAAACATGAAGATCAAGAGCTGGCCCAGAGCCCCAAGAGATGAAGACTTACATAGAAAGAAGAACACTTGGATTGAACAAAATCACAAATGGATAAGAAGTTTGGACATCAGCCTAAACAAATGCCCAAACCTTGACAATGACATTAAAAATTATGTGGGTGAAAATTTTAGAACAATTATGTGGAGGAAGAAAATAAGTACGACTACACTATATTACGAGTTCAACTTCGCACGTAGGCATTGGGAAAAAAACACATATAGGGGCTGAATTAAATGGAAGGAAATATCCTCATTGCTTAGCTAGCTAAGGACTAGCTCCTATATGCTCAAGTGTGAGATATGTAGATGGAAAACACCAACGGAAGAGTGGGAAGAGAGGGTTTGTATTTTTTTGCTCCATAGGGATGGTAGAAACAAAGGAGCATTTCATCCTTGATTGCCCAAGGTACACAAACGTCCGAGCTAAATATGAGGAAACATTAAAATTTGGTTCCATGGTAGAGCTAATTGAGAAAAACTTAATAAAAGGGTTAGGGAATCTGCTAACTCAAATCAACAAGAGAAGGAACAACCTTTTAAAGGATGTTGCCTATCTTGTAAATCTTTGAGCGGTTACAACAATTGGTGCAAACAGTGGTCCCACAGCCGTTCGGTCTTGTGGATGTAATTAAAATAATTTCATATAATTTCTTCCTCCTATTTGTGGAGTGACTCGTCCCCTTCCAAATGATCTTGAAATTGCTCAAAATGGGCTTCAGTGTGTCCGGGATTGTTATCGGTGTGTGTAAGCGCGCTGGCGGGCAAAGTTGGTGGTCCGTGTAGATTGGCTATCATTACGAAACCTATTTGTATGAACTAACAGCTTTTTCCATGAGATACAAAACACTTTCTCAATGGCAAAAACCATGTTTTCTCACTCTTAGAGATTCAATGAATGGTGATTGCATCTATATAGGTTATTTTTGACTATCGTAGCCCATGAACATAGAACATCTCCTTTTGTGTAATGCAAGATTGCTTGATTTCTTGGATGCCCCTATATCAAAAGGTTAAAAACATAAATGTAGAGTCACCAGGAGATGTGCTGTACATGTACAAGGAAAGGGGCACGGACATCATTTTGAAATAGGATATGGGAATCTACGAATAAAAGCAATGACTATTAGATTTAAGTATAGTCATCATGAGAGTACATGGATGCGATCCCTATCCTTGAACTTGGGTTTCTTGGTGATTGTAGAAATTGGAAAAAATGTTTTTCATGAAAATTACTTGAGGTACGAAAATTGAATATAATTTCACTCTAGGGATATAACATGTAAAGCAACATCTTGTGACTAAGAAAAACATCAATGGTAACAAGTCACTAACAACCACAAGGAAAGGGCATACACAAAGTATAATTACTATTTATCAACATTGTTATTAGTAAAGAAGAGTTGGTTCCTATCCGACAACATGGTGACTTGTATCCGAAGCTTGCTTTCAAATTGTTAAATCTTTTGATTGATGGAATGCTTGGTAAACATTCATTGGCCCTTGAATGCTAAGATGGAGATTATTATGCACATAATGGACACACAAATATATACAAAAGGAGAGGAGGTAGATCGATGCTTGCAATTAGAAATGCATCATTATAACAACTACAATGCAAGGAAATCAACGAAGCTTGATAGCCACATTTAAGTGATGTTAGCATTGGAGATTGGAAATAAGTTGAATTCAAAACTTGGAGACTTGATTTTTGAAGCTTTGCTCTTATCCAATTTTGTATATGCACTCCAAAAGATTGCTTCTAGGCTGACAAAGCTTTTGGTGGCTTAAGTGCTTCATTAACCTTGTCAGCTTGCAATCTCAATAAAAGTAGGATCAATATACGCACACCTACCATGCATACAGGCACAAGAGGAGAGTGTAACAAAATCCTACTAGAGGGATATGCCACGTAGATAAACAACTTGTGGATAAGAAAAATGGCAATTGATGACAGCCACCTTGCAAAGGGACTCAAAAACAACACAACCACGTCCGAGAGGTATTAGTATTAGTGAAGAGGAGGTTGCTAGCATGGAAACTTAGAAACTTACTTTCCAACGAGAGGAGATATTCACTTTGGGCTAAATTCTACCCCAAGGATAAGTGGATCAACAAATTGCATTTAGGTAAACATCACAATGACAACAATCAAAAAGCAAGGGGACCCACAAAGCATGAAAACCACCTCTAAGAAATGTTATTATTAGAGACGAGGATGCTGCTAACATGACAACTCGGGGCTTGCATCTCAATGCTTTCTTTTACATTGGAAAAATGTGTGGTGGTCGGAATGCTTCATAAACCTTCTTTGACTTTCAATTATTATGAATATGGGAGTACCGCGGGCACACTCTATGAACATGCACAACAGAGGAGAGGAGGCATTAATGTGGAATGAAATCCCAACATTGGGATATGCCACATGTGGACTGACCACTTGAGTGATCTAAGAATGCATGGACGTCAACAAAATACTAGTCATTTCAAGTTAATAAGAGAGTGAAAGGAAATATGATGCAGATGTGGTGACGGGTCCTAATGGAAGGATGCATTAGACTGTGCTGCGATTATAATTACACAATGGAATTAAACAACAACAACAATATCTTTATTCAACCATTGGAAAACTACACAAACTTGAGATTGATTGCCAATGATACAGTCTTACACAAACTTGCACAATGCCCTCAGGCTTACGCACCTATTAACATTGCAGTGTTGCCCGATTAATTCAATCCTCTTAGTCCTACCCAGACCTGTGCACAGATGTCTTATAGTACTCCTTGCAACCACACTTAGACTATTCCCCCAAAGTAGAAATGAAATAGAATTTCCCTTTCTCAAGTATAGTAATGTGTTTATATAGACACAATCAACTACTTACAATAGTCAGCTCAACTACATCCTGCCCATAAACAATTAAATGTGTTACAAATATTAAATGGAGGTTAAAGCCCAAAGGACCCATATCATAGTTGAACTTGATGCAACATATGTCATCCCAATGAATAGAATTTTAAAGTTGGTGGATCATCAACTCCCAATTGCGATCTCGAGGCTGTCAGTCTGATAATCTCGTCAGTTGCACTATCAAAGAACGCTGTGCATTACTGCGTGGTAGGTCCACACATCTCCGTTTCAAAAATTTCTTGCGTGGCAGTCCAATGACATCGTAGTTTCATGCGGATGCAAGGCATGAAAATACTTTTCCCCTTCTAATGTGAGCCTCTGAAAATATGTGGCACATTGCCACACATTTTGAAGTTTTCTTGGTTTTGTGCCGTACTACCAGTCACCTGCACAATGGTTGTGATTCCATCGCAAGGATTACAAGCTTTGCGCCATCCCAAAGAGTATGTGCATGACACGGAGGTGTTGCGATGCATGTTATGCATCCATTCTAGTGCAAGGCCATCTAGCCTTGAAATCCTCTATTCAGCTCTGTGCCATGAGATCTATGCTTGTGCCAACTTTTGAAGACTGCTATGTGATTAGTGGAGTACTTGTGGATCCATGTGGAGCATTTTGACCATAGTAGGAAAACTCGCCAAAACCAAAACTCGCTGCACCCCCAAAAAAAAAACTCGCCAAAAACTCGCCAATATTCGGCCAATACTGGGAATACTCTTGCAACTTAAAAATACTCAAATTTCTTTAAAAACATAAATTTTAAGCAACACATAGCTACAAAATGTATTAAATGAGCCCATAAAATGTTGGAGAAGTGTTTTCTATTAGATTTGAATACAAATACAATACAAAATCGCATCATCATGCGAATATGACAACCGGCCGATACTAGTCCCCACACTCGTGCGTCTCCACGCCTCCTCTGAAGGCTGCGAATTTGGCTCGATCATGGAACTAGATGATGGTGCCTGGTGGCTCCTCGCCGCATGTTGGAGATCACCTCCAAAGATGTCATCCAGTCCAATATCTCCCTCGGAGTCTTGCTAGTGCTTCTCCCTCCATAGCCTCCCTCTCAAAAGAAGCAATCTCAAATGCATTTGTGTGAACGTAGGGTTTTCCTCTTCTTGCCCAGGCCACTCACGGTATGGATCTATCTCATCCAAATCAATGAGCTCCACTGATGTCGCCTCAACTTTTTTTGTGCGAAACCGGAGATTGTATTGCACAAAAACCAAGTCGTTGAGCCTTTTTTGAGTCAACTTGTTGCGCTTCTTCGTGTGATTAGTCCGAGCACGGGAGAATACTTGTCGAGTTTTGGCGAGTACTCGCCGAGTTTTGGAAAGCTACCCAATATTTTTAATTACTAATCTGTCTACAGGCAATCAAAGCTCATGATTCTTTCAGAAGATTGCAAGAAGTTGCTTGGTCCAAAAAGGTGCAAAAATGGATTTTATGAAAATAAGAAAAATATTGCCATCACTGCGTGGAGCTCGAGAAAATATGCACTTTTAGAGAAAACGACACCTGAAACGGAGCCACAGAATGAAAGTTATGGCACATGCAAGTTTTTGCTGCTACATCTTCCCGGACCCTTTCCAAAAATGGCAAATTTTTTTCTATACTTGTGTTTTCTTCACCAAAAATCCAAAAAAGGAAAGAAATGCTGTCTTTGGCGAGTTTGTGGCGAGTTTTTGGCGAGTTTCTGGCGAGTATTCCAACTATACTCGGCGAGTTTTTTTTTTGCATTTTTGGCGAGTTTTCCTGCGAGTTACTCGTTTAGCATAATTTTTGGCGAGTTTTTCTAAACTCGCCGAGTTTTCAAGTAGTATTCCATCTATGATTTTGACAATGCTCAAACATAAGTGCCCTTAATGAGATAAGGCACAAAAGAGAACATGGTACACTGTGCTGCACAAAACTATGTTTAAACAATTTGCATCAAATAAGGCTGCGCCTGGCAGACTTTGCTTATTTTCCCACTCTAACATATTTTTGGTTGTTGCAATATTGCACGTGAACCCGGATGCTCCTGCATCAAAATAGCATTAAAGGAATACCATGTGTAATGGAGTTATGACAGTCCTTCTGTTGCCTTGTCTTGTGTGACAGTAACTATAAGAAAGATGGGAAGGATTCCCATGTGCAATGTATGATTGTAATGTGTAAATCAAGTAATGGTCAAGTGGTTTGATTGGTGTACGCATGTATTTTGTGTGGTAACTCTTCTCACTTGTATCAAATAAATGATTGGGAAGTTGTGGGTAAGAGTTGAGAACAAAAAAATAAAATTCTGTTTGTTTGGTTTTTATCTCGGTGAAATAGTGGGCATGATTAAGAAAGCATCACAATTATGACAGCTGCAAGGCAAGGGGAGCCGTAAGCCACAACCACCATTAACAGAATTTAGTATTGAAGAAGGGTGGTCGCTAGCATGACAACTTGGGGACTCACGCCTCGAAGTTTCCTGTTGGATTGGAAAAGCTTTTGGCTGGTGGAAGTTTGCAACTGGAAACAAAATGTCACTATAGGAAATTGCCACATAGAATCAACACATTGCAATCAAGAAAACATGAAAGTGATAACAAGTGCAAGACATGATGATCCCCAATACGTGATACGCATCTCTAAGTGATGTTAGTCCTAGAGAAGAGGTTGCTTAGACCACAACCTGGGGAATTGCATAAAGCTTCCTTTAAAATTGACAAAGCTTCAGGTGGGTGGATTGCTTCATAAACCGTTTATAACTCATAAATGTAATTAGCATGGGATTGTTACACATACACCCATGTTACGATATTCGGATTGAATAATCTAAAATAATGGAAGAAGAGTGAAAATCCGATATATTTTTTTTTCCATTTTGAAACTGCAAATAGAACTTCAAACATTTTAGACTTACCATAACAAGATGAATCAAAGTCACAAAGTCTCAAAGCAAACCTTACTCACCATGATCATAGCATTTGTGGAGACGAAATGGGTAAACACTTTCATGAAAAGGAATGGGGTGCCATCTTATGCCACAAGAAAACTTCCAAGAGCAATTTGGTCATTGGACTTCTCCTAGAGCTTAGTTTGTCAGAAGTTCTTGTATAAATACTCCCATCATATGTATTTTTAATAATTTTTCTTTGCATGTGGGATAGTAGGAAGAGTATTGTAACACCTGCTCAATAACACCCTGGACACTTTCTAACTCCCTCATTGTTTTTTAGAATTCCCTAACACCTAAAAGGCTTGTAACTTCCTCATTATTCTTTGTAAGACCTATGATGAATTCCTTTTAACTGCTTGATGTTGACCTTTATGTCAAGACTTTTTTATTTCCTATAACATTGTCATAACACATACATGCCCTTTAAGGCGTAAAGGCATTTTATGTATTTGTTTTCTTTGCTTGTGAGATAGTAGGAAGATTACTGTAACACCTGCTCTATGACACCTTTAAAGATTTCTAACTCGCTCATTATTCTTTATAAATCCTTGACACCTAAGATGCTTTGTAACTTCCTCATTATTCTCTGTAACTCCTTTAGGAAAACTTTTTAACTCCTTTATTATGACCTCTGTGGCAATACTTTTTTAACTCCTATAACATTCTAGTGATACATAAATGTTTATACATGTTTGAATACATTTCCTGTTACAATTTAACAATAGCATTATCAAAATTTTGCCCTAAATTCACCTAGTATCATTTTATCTTGCGATTAATGAAGCATCAATGATAACAATCACAATGCAAGGGGATCCATAAAGCTTGACAACCACCTCTTAAGTGATGTTAGTTCTGCAGAAGAAGTCACAATTACAACATGGGAGCATGCACTAGGCAACTTATCTGTATAGTAAAAATGGTTGGTGGGTAGAATGCTTTATAAAATTTACTTAACATATAATCATAATTATTGTTGGGTTATCACTCAGACTAGAGGAAAAGAAGCTCTATTGTAGTGGGAAAACTTTCTTCCCATAACCTTGTGTACTTGTTCTTACAAACTTTGTTGCCATTAATCTCCAATGGTTTGATGGCAACAAAGCCTTAAGAACAAATCTGCAATAACATTAACATAACTAATGCTCTTATATATGAGAATCAAAATTGGCCAATGAAGAGAGAGACATGGGCCATCTGGCAAATTAGGTTGTTGCTAGAATCACTCTCCTAGTGGAGGCGAATCATCATTATTTTTCTTGAAATCCCCTACTTGGGCTGTGGAAATTTTGCAGGTAGGACAATAGCATCCCACTTGTCTTCAATGTCATGCTGACTTTGCATCTTGGATACTGCCAAAGATACAATCCAAAAATTAGTATTGTGTGGTGGTGATAAGTGCCATGCATACATAGCAAACTTGACTTGTGATCTGGGAAGGCTAATTAGCCACTTCCAATATTGTTGACATGGTTGTGAACCAGAAGTACCTTGATGCTTGTGACTCCTTATGCTGCTTCTTTGAGCATCCCAATGAATAATAGATAGTGCAAATGATCTAATTCCTGATCATTTTTATCTACTTGATGTTTAATCAGCGAACCAATACTGAACACTACAATTTTATTAGAGTAGGTCATTAAAGCATAGCTAATTTGCTATAGAGAGATCCATCATGCTTTGAAACTTATCAAATGCCAAGATTTAGAAAATCCAACATGTTAGCAGTTAGTGTCTTCTAAGAGTGCAGCATTCCAATTAACATTAGATCCATTGTGTTAGTGTCTTCTAAGAGTGCCACATTACAATTGACATGACCCATTGCTATGTCCATTAAACTTTGGGGTAAAACCTAAAGAGATGTTTGATGGAGTCAAACTTGCCATGTAGAAGGTATTTGTTCATCATATCTCTTATAACAAGATTCCTTGTAACTTTATTATGATGTCTATGACAAGACTCTTCCCAACTCCTATGACATTGCCATGACACATAAATGTTCAATGTTTGTTTTGACAATGTAATGGGTTTCCTCTGGTTACTTGAAAATGTCACTATGTTTTGCCTGCATTTGATCCTTATGTACCTCCTACTGTGGTGGATTGACTTATGACCCTGTTTGGCGCTCATCAAGGAAACTTTGGTGAGAGCAAGTACCTTTGTAATCTTGTAGTGCCAATCCCCAAAATTAGTGATGATGTATTTGTGCCTTTATTCATAAACACCATGGAAATACCACATAAATGTATGTTCAATGGGGCTACAACACATGTAACTTTGTCTCTGAGTGGCTTGATAATGTATGAAAGGTGACAATGTTCTATGACATGTTTCTCTCTACTTTGCTTCAATCATTCAATTGTGTACTTCCATGGATGTGGTGTTGGTGCCGTTTAAGTCTTTTGTCAGCAATGAAATACAAAGGTTGCCCTTCACTCATAATTCTGAAGGTAAAGAAGTTCTCCTTCAGTGTCAGATACTTGAGGTGTTACCTTGGTGGTAGTGATTGTGGTGCTAGGCTCTGCATCCATAATCTACTTCCCTTGATCTGGGACTGTTGGCATTTATGTCTAGGTCTGGGCCAAATATACTTGCTTGGTGTGATATTCTTCATTTGAATGTTTCTTGTCCCATGAGTACTGGACCACTTGCTAGTCTTGATTATTTTTGTTTTCCTTCAAGGGGTGTCTTCTTTGCTGTTGCCTCAAAATGCCCGAGTCTGGGACTGAGGTCCTTCGTTATGGCGCTTTCTGTCAGACTTATCACCATGTTTATATTTCTTGGTTTGTAATTTATTAGACTGAACTGTCCTTTTACTTTCATGATTAATTATTTCTTTAATATTTATATTTTATAGTATACCTATATGTGTCACCCAAAGATCTGATCTCCATGGAATTCATTTCAGTTTGGTTGTATGCTTGTAGGCCACATAAGTATATGATGATTTTGTTTCTTTTAGGGTCACATATGCCAAGCATTGTTGAAAAATTGTGGTGTATGTTGGTATACTCCTGTATTGACTAGTCATGTCCTTCGTCCAACTACTTCCATTTGATGTACTAGTCATCATAGTTTTACACTGGTTAAAATTCTTCCTTGAGGACGTAAAAAAATTGGATCAAATTTTTACTGGTTCATTGTCTTTAGTGTGATTTTGACAGTATTGCTCCCACCAGTTCTGATTGGTAGTGCTTCTTTCTGAAGTGCAAATGTAGTTCTCTTTAACAGAGAAAGCATGCATGGAGCTTTGGGATTCTACTTGATTCCACCAATTATCTAGTGCATCGGCATTTGCTTTTGTCTTTAAACAAAGTGGTATCAAAATTGAATTGTACCTTGAAAGGTGTCTGACTTCCAAAAGTTTTGTTGGATGTGGATGGTTGTGTGGAAGACGTCATACTCTAGAGAATTTGAGAAAATTTCTTGGGCATAGCCTTCTGCTTTTGAAACTGATCCTCGTTGTTTTCGCTCTTCCTTTGAAATGCATCTTCTACCATCTTTTGATACCATCAGAGTTTTGTGTATTCATGCATGCTTTGTATTCCATTTAGGTTATTTGAAATGGCAAAGGTAATTTGACGAGTAGGTGGTTTCGATACGGAACATCTTATAGCCTGACTGCAAGTGACAGGACAAATAAAGACGGTAACATTGATAAGAATGCTCTGGTGCTACCGATTCGATACCTAGGGGTGAGTATGGTGACACCACACCAGATTTTAAGAACTCAATGTATTATAAACAGAAATGGTATGTGGTGTTACTTCTAAATAATAATTAAAGTGCATAGACACGATAACAAGAATTTAAATGAGTTCAAAAACAGGAAACATATAGAAAACACGAGAAATGTAGAACTGCAACTCAAAAGTTATTCTGAAGGTATTGTACATGAATTTGTGAGGATGGATGGAAACGTATAAAACTGTATGCGATACAGCTTGTACATGTGGATGCCTAACTCTCTGTAATGCTTATGATACATATTTATACAAATTCTAAAGAAGACAAATTTGCAGAAGGTGAAACAAGTTGTTTTTTGTCGTTTCACATTCTTGGCTAGACCGTCAAGCAGGGGCACGATCTTATGGCGATGGTGCTTTCATGAGTATTTGGCACTTGCACCAGTGTTGTTGTCAGTACTGGAGCTGAGGCTTGGGTCAGCAGGTTGTTGTTGACTCGGAGATTCTGTTGAATGCTAATATCAACCAGCAGACTCCTTGTTGCCACTTGGATCAAATTGCATAGCTGGACATGGTCTATCGTGAAATCATAATGAGTTGTTTGACATAGGCTTCTACAATTTTGGCATCACTTGTCTGAACAGCGCTAGTCCAGCCTAACCTATTAGATAATGTACTTGATGAAAGTTGAAGATATAATTAAAAAAATGCTCTTATGCGTATTTCAATCATGACATTCCATAGTGTTGCACGATGCAAGACACACGCATGTGAAGAACATTAAAAACGAGAAAAGAAAGAATGAAAATATATCAATACCCATGAATGACCAAAGTAGGTGAACAGGACTTGTTGGCTGGATTTTATGTCACTTTATAAATTGTTGTCTGCCCAATGGAAGCACTACAATATCAGCAACAATTAGGGAATGTCACCTATCGACAAGGTGACGTTCCTCTACATTTGAGAGGGGCAGTTCCCTCGTATGATGGGGTTTTTGTATTTTTGGTGCTTTTAACCAGAAAGCACAAAAGGGCAACAAAATTGGAAAGGGAAAGAAAGAGAGAGGAAGAAGACAGAAGACGAGAAATCTTCGGTAGAATAGAATCAGATAACTGTTGAGATGTCCCAAATGTAGACATGGAACAAGAACTCTTTATCTCGTAGGAACAACAAAATACAATGATTAACACAAAGCTGTAAAGCACAAAGTCTTTATCACATCTGGAATGCATAGGTATGTTACAAAGTCTTTATCACATCCGAATGCATAGATATGGCACAAAGTCCACGTACCTTCAAAGTCTGAATATCATAGCATCAAATACATCACGAAGGAGAAATAACATCAATGATATCATCCGATTATAAATAGAATACAAAATTTACAACTGGAGAGCATAAATGCAACAATGAGAAAAACATTGTATTCTTATATAAAGGAGAATAACAATGTGCACAAAGTCATAGTTATTATTCTCCAGCACTCAAAAATGAGAAGAGAGGCAGGAGTGTCCTGACTCATCATCCCCTTTACAATTACATTTCTAGCCTTATACAAGCTTTTATGGCCCAAAAGTAGTTATTTTAACTACTTTCCTCTAACTCACCCTAGTTCATCTAAACTTGAGTTGAATAATACATCAATTTGGCTCAAATACAGTATTTTAGCATTACATTACAAAAACTCAAGTTTGAAACCTTCATTATCATCACTCTTTGGCAAATTTTGATAGTTACTGTGAATTTTAGCATGAAAATCGGTCTAGGCAGCAAACTAGAGAATAGGAGGAATCTGGGGAACTATGCCACGAGTGCCTTCAATCACTGATTTGACCAATTTCTTTGTTTTAGCGGCTTAGGTTGTGAATCGGGGTACATGCGGAACAAGGGAACAATTCCCTGAGTGCTTGAATGGGCTGACTTTACCCACTTCACCTCTTCCCTTGTTGGCTTGTGCAAATGAGAGAACCTGAGGAACGCTCCACTTGTTCCCATGAGATCCGACTTTACTGATTATAGTGCTTATCCTTCCATGTGACCTTTGTCGGTGAATCGATGTTAGAAAGGAACTAAGGAACACTTCCTTAGGTGTCGGTCAAGGCCGACTTTGCTGATTTCTCCAAGCAAAGTGGCTAAGGTGGTAAACAGGAACATGTGGAACATAGGAATTGTTCCACCTATTCCTCAATTGTCCGATTTTTCCAGTTTGGCCCAATTTTTGCAAAATTGACTAACTCCTTTGACAAGGAGGCTTAGCAAGATGGAGCACAATGACCAAAACATTGAGATTTTTTCATCACTTGTAAAATTTTGAAGTTTTACTAATCTATGACAACATGACTCATGAATACATCCAACTAGTATAGGAAGTGCTAGGGTAAAAGGACCCCAAGATCAACAACTAACTAATTAAAAGAACAAAAGCATTAAAAATAAATGAGGGGTAAACCTAACGTAGTAAAGCCTCTAATGCATGCGGTTGGGCTACCAATACAAATAGCCATGTGGGACGAGCAAGAACCCCTAAAGAGTATTGATGAAAATTATAAAGACTGGTTGGTAACCCCATCAAACATCTTTGACCATGCTCAGGGGCAAAGGAGCCATTTGTGTCATCGTTTATCACTATTAAAGGGATAATGCATGAACTGATATGCTCATTAAAGAGTGCCTAGGATTGAGGGGGCAAGGTTGGGTAATAGTAGGAGGTTGGGTAATACTAGGAGCAAGCAAAACACTCCCCCTAGAATCCCTTCTAACATCCAAGGCTGAAGAAACTCTTGTGGCAGAAAAAAACCTCGTAATGTGTGCTTGTCCAGCTGCTTGGGAATTCGTTGTGAAGGAGCAAATCTACGATGTCAAGGAGTAGATCCATGACATTAAGCAAGGGCTGATCCCTCTCCCGAGAGCTAGTGTGTTGGGGCACCTTAGTAGTAGTGTTGTGTAATATGAGCTCGCCTCACTAACCTACCCTCTCCTGTCCGGAAAACGATAACCAAAGGGTGCTTAATATCGCCAACCTCCATGATGATATGAAAGAAAGAGGTGGTTAGCTTGTGGACTCTTAAGGGTTTCTTAAAGGAACTCGTGTCGAAGGGTGACAACCTCTTGATGAAAAAGGGCCCAGGCATTATTGGTATAGGCAAATAGAGAGTTACCCGAGTTTTTGTAAAGACAGTGGTATCTCCCCTAGATATCATAATAAATAGGACATTTGAAAATAAGTGCTCCTTTGTCTCCACCTCTTATTGGGAGCAAAAGCACAAATCAGTCCCTATGTGGAATATGATGATTATGAACCCGCATGGTGGTGTGAGCACACTCAATTGGCTGAGAGGAAATCTCAAGCCGTGAGACCAATGACGTTGGAGATAGTTAGGGCGAGGAATGACAACATTTGCCATCCACAAGAAATGCTCAACATAAAAGGAAAGTTTGGGCCTAAGTGACTAAGGAGAGGTCCAAGTGACTGGATGTATTCCTGTAGATATCCTCTCTGACAACTCTAATGATCTCCTTCTTTAAATGAAGAAGCCGATGAGGGGCATCCAAAGAGTATTTGAAAAGAGGCAACCTATAAATAGAGATGTTGATGGACTAGAGGAGCAAACTAGTTTCAAAATACTATTAATGTCGATGTCTATTGGGGCCCAATGATGCAATCATCTCTAAAGAGCATAGTGCTAAGTATGGATACCTCCCAAAACCTGAAGTTGAATCCCGATGATTTTGAGTTTGTGAATGTAGAAACTAAGATTCAAGATAGTTTTAAGAGGTAAGGGTTGGGCAGAAAACTTAGCTTGGATGATCCACCGAGGAACAATTTGTTTGCCACGGATCATATACTAGATCATGAGAGTTTGGATCCTCTTAATATGAGCTCAATCAATGAACCCCATGCTAGGTAATTTGAAAACATTGGCACTCTAAGACAAAAAGGGAGGCATATACCTTGCAAAGGCATGACTAAGAGGCAAACTTCATACTAAAAGATAGTTCGGAAAACTAGACCCGCAGTCGGTGTAGACCGATGTGATCTTGAAAGGTTCCCCTTTGTAAAGGAATTGGGATCGGGGAAGAGAATGTTTGGAGGCATTGAATATCATGACCTTAGTTTTGTTAATAAGGTTGATCAACATCTTACGAAGCTCACAAAAATGAGAAAGGATATCGAATTGTCTTTGTAAACCATCAATAAAGTGAGAGAGTAGAACAATATTGATAAAAAGTAGTATGGCTATCACTACATCATGTAAAATGCAACCATCATCTCCATGGGTATCTTTGTGAAAAATATCCTCTAACTCATAAATGTAAATGTTGAAGAGGGTTTGTGAGAGAGGGCATCCTTGCATGACCCCAATGTTACTCTTCACAAAGCTAGAAAGATTGCGAGAAGTACGAAATTGCTTGAAAATTGCCTCATAGATCCTCCAAGTGCGCTGCGCAATGAGAGAATCTGGAATGCCTACATCGTGCAACTTTTGGAAGAGCAGATGTCTTAGAATCGAGTCAAATGCCTTCTTCAAGTCTACACGACAACAAAAGACTTTGGAATACCGATGACACATTTGGTAATCTCTTCCGAAGATGGCTCGCCCTATTCTAAGATCACCTCTCCAAGTGCTCTGGAATTTGCATGTCTAACACTGGCACAAAGTTTGGAAAATGTATGCCCGATCATAATGTTCATGTGGTTCGCTATGTTGGAGCCATGCCCAAATTTATGAATGGGATGGATTATGTGTTGGGATTAAGAACAAAGAAAACCGAGCAAACAACCTCATTGAAAAGATTTGCCAATGGGAAGGCAATGAAATCCACACCACATTTGAGGAATTTAGATTGAAGGCCATCAAAATCTGTTGTGTTGTTGGTACATAACTTATGAATAGCCCTTCTAGCTATAGTGTGAAAAAAATAATAGATGGTCATCAAAATATGTTGTGTTGTTGGTACATAAGTTATGAATAGCCCTAATAGCTATAATGACAAAAAAACAATTGATGGTGGTAGAATGGAGACAATGACAACATGATGCTATAGGATGTTGTAAAAAAGCTAGCGTAGAAACCCATGGTTGGGGTTGACGTCGAAGTGGGGATTCCTTCGGAGAAGAGTGTGCCAAAAGGTCTTAGGGGAATGGTGGGGGGAAGAAAAGAGAGAAAGTCGTCTAGATGTAAGAACTCAAGTTTCTTTCATCGAAGAAGACATCGATAATATCTACAAGTAGAGGGAAGAGTGAGAGACAAAGCTAGGGAAAATCATAGTCTCTTATACAGGATATACATGCATCATCATACCAATGGTTCATAGGGTAGTACCCACGGGGACGAGATGAGCTAGAGTAGTGCATAGTGTGGAGGCGGGAGTTAAGTGTTGCATCCCAAAGGGAATGACGTAAAATCTCATACATGGGCTCTGTGGTGGGAAGAGGAAGGGAATTGTATTCAAACATTAGTTGGGAGAGTCGAGCAACATAGTGAATGGTGTACTCATCATCAAAGTGGATTGTGGTGTAGGGAGTGTTGGGGAGTGCGGTGGGGGAAGGACCGAGAAGTAACATGGAGGGTGAAAGTCAAGGCAACATGGTCCTGGCAAGTGCAAGTTAATGGGAAATAAGGAAATCTTAGATGTGGGGGATGAGGGATTTGGAAGTGAGAACATATTCCATTCCTCACCAAATGGGGGAAACAAGCGAATCTACTAGAATCAGGGAAACAAGGAAGTCTATTGAGAATGTAGAGATTCTATGATTCCCCTATTTGGAGAAGATACTTCCCATAGGTTGTGACGGAGTATTTCCATTCGTTGATTCTACCAGTAAACCAAATTCTTCAAGATCCGGCTCTTGAAGGCATAATGCGTCTTCGCAAAAGATCATGTATAAGTGTTTGATTAATTCTGTATGGGCATCAAGTCACCCAAAATAATAGCATCACTTACCGAGGAATACCGGGAGATTTTCGGTAAAGGTCAAGGTATGGGTCCCCATCAACATGCTTAATAAAGGGTGTTGAGGTGGGGGAGTAAAGCATACTACAATGAAGACGCCTAAGGATAGGAGATGGACCCTTTAACCATGTAATCACATGTATTTGGAATGGTCCGTTCTTTCTACGAGCAAAGTGTTAAGAGTTGGTCGTCACTCTGGTTTTCTTCTAGAGCCCTTTTAATGCATTTGATTCATGTGGTCACCATCTTGCTTGAGTCATTCAATGAGCAATACCTTATTTGGTCTCACCCAATTTAGCATTATGGGGGATGTATGTGTTAAGAATGTAATTCTGGAAACCCTTCACATTAATCAAATGAATAAGATGCAATGTTTAAACACATTGACCAACATCCATATCCACGGGAAGTGGATCAAATCAACTTGTTATGGAAAATATAAAAAAATAGCATATTGCCCCTAACTAATCACATCCGGGAATATCCGGAAAGCGTTGAATTAACAATAAGTATAGCCACCACTAAACTAGGGATGTGACAACTAACTTACAACTAATTTAAAGTAATAAAATTTAATTACTTTAACTTTAGAAGTTTATTAATGATGAATTAACTTGAGTTTATTCCTAATAGTATGTGATTCTCTTGCCTCGAGTTGTGATATAGTGACCATTTCTATGCATTAACCTAAGTTTATTCCTAACATTCCCCCCTTAATTCATGATGGTCTCAAGTGAACAATAGAGAAAAACTCTAAAATAGAATATGTTTACATGAGGTAAACATTTATTAGCACACACATGCTAAAAGAAACCTATTCTAAGGTGAATGAAATAACTTTATCATTCCCCCCCTTAATTTAGTATGGTCTCTCTAGATCTCATCTGAACAAGAGTAGCTGGATGAAGGTGCTTCCTCTGAATGGTGTGCAAGAGATGGAATAGGCTCAGGAATTGTCTCTAGATGTCTGGAACCTCTTTTGGGTTGGCATGTGTGCTCAAAAACAAACGAGTAGTTCTAAATGTTTTGAAAACCTCTGTTGGGTTGGCTCTTGGCTTAATAAAACCTATGTTGGGTTGGCTTCGCAACTCGAAATTGGGATTGACACAAAAACTACCCTCCATTCACTTTGCTCTAATTTGCTAGCAATACCACTGTTGAGCGAATAATGAAGAATTTCCAGTCTTCCATACTTTTCCCCCTAAATTCCGAGTGAAAAGCGAAGACACTAAGTTCCATGGAAATGAAAAAGATATTGACACTTTATAATTATAGTGCGTTTACAATTTTGTCTCTTCTTCTATGGAAAAATCTCCTTTTGGGAATGTCCCACTTCCTAAGATAATCCATGTCGAAGACCCTTAGCCCATTTTGTCTCCCCAACGGCTAAGGGATGAGCACAAGGGGAACTTAAGTCATAATAATTTATTATAAAGTGCAAATAAAAAAAATAATTATAAAGGCACTTATAATAAAGTTATTATAGACTTAATAATAAAATAAAATTAGAAAAGCTAAAGTCACCTTATAAAGTCTATTTTTCCCTAGAAAATGCGACCTCCTTATGGGATGGAGCAAAGAGGAAAAAACATTAAATGAGGGGCTGAAAGCTTATTGGATGTTGAGGGAGGCTAGTTGGTCCATTACCTCTATATAAGCAAGTCGACTTGCTTGAGGAGAGCATCCTTGTTCATTTTCTAAAATCTGATTTGTATGTTGAGCTTTGAGCTTGCATCTATAATCTTCTAAGGACGAAAACCCTTAGAGATTCACTCTTGAGGACGAAAACCCTCCAAGAGATCTAGTGGAAGGACGAAAACCCTTCTTCTAGTTGAGAGGATTCTCCACCCTGGGGTTTCCATTGCAGATCACAAAATAGTGGTAATTTTCAGTATTTCTCAATAGTTTGAAGGCTGTAATTTTGCTGATTTATCCAAGGGTTTGAAGGTGAAAGGTTGCAGTTGTGTTTCCTCTTATTTCCAGCCCTTCTTCATGTGGAGTGACCTACTTCTAGGGCTGATCTGAGGTGTTCTGAAGTTGATTTTGATCTGATTTGGGTTGCTGCTCATAGCTCTGATTTTTAGAGGCCAAATCAGCCCACTTTCAGAATTTTGGTGTTGAAGAAGTGCCATTTTCAGCTGTGTCTGAGGCAACTGTCTGCAGAAATTTTATAAAATAAATTCAGCCTCTTTTGAAGATTAAATCTGGTATTTCTTTTGTGATTTCACCCTTGCAATATTTAATGAGTTGTTAGAGTTAAATATTTAGTGGGTTTGCATCAGTTTTAGGTGATTTTCCTACCTTATGCAAGTCGCCATTTCCTTTTAGAATTCATATCTGCATTATATACTTTATCATAATGTCTATAATTTGTATTTCGGAGTTGGGATTTGCTTAAAATCCATTTAGGGGCAAAAGGTGTTTGTTTAGGGACATTACAGATGCATATTAGTACAAAATTGCAAATATTTTTATATACCTTTTTACACCTTATTTCATCCTTTTAGGACTTTTTACAAAAAATCTATCCACCAAAATCTCCTAAATGTTTTGTATCAATTCCGTATCGAGAATCTAGAATTTTACAAAAACGTTTTGTAATTTTTCGTTTTACGGATTGATGATTATGGCGTGTTGAGCGAAGGTTGCTTATGGTGCAAAAAAGGACTCCCGTGAGGCAATTTTTTGTTTTGTTTTTTGGGCTCTTTTGCCTCTCTTGCTTTACAAAAAAGTCTCGAAATCAAGTTTAGGATCAAATGGGAGAAATAATTTTTATTTTTTATTTTTTTGGCCCAATTAGGTGTTTTCTTGCTAAATTTAGTATGGATTTTAGTAGGGACTAACTTCGTTAGTGAAGGTATTTCTTGCTATTGTTGGCAGCTTCCTCTAAAATTGCCTCCAAATATTTTTAAAGGCTAAATAGATTGGTTTGGTGGGGGGTTGACCTCCCGACCTCCCGACCTCTTACCCTAAACCCTACTTCTAACCAACGAGGCGCACTATGCACTTGTAGTAAGAAGTGGAGGATATTTTATTTAAACAAGGTTAAAAACTGCTAACCTTTGAAAAATGATTTGGCGTTGTCTATGGCGGTTTAGGGTTATGAAAATCAGATCTCCGTGAAGTCTTTTCTTTGTTTTATCTCGCCGCTTGGCTCGATCTTCGTTTTGTTTTGCAACGTTTTGTTTTGCAAGACAAGTTTGGGAGGTCAATCCAATGGTTTGGCTGTATGTATTAGTTTCCTCCGCCACTTTGAAGCAAGGTTGTAGGTTTGTTTGCATGCAAGTTGACACCTCTGTGGAGTTCGAATTTTGCTTGTTTGGTGTTGCTTACATGCATGGTCGTGGAGAGGAGCAAGCTTGGCCGTTTGCTCACAAATCGACGTCAACTCTTTGCAGGGTCGCTTTAAACTCACCAATGCAAGGTGTATGAGAGGATGGCTCGACTTTCTTGGTTCGATCGATCTGCTTAGAGCACGCCATACCATGCAAAACTTGCCACTTGCCAAATGATATTGGCTCGCCCTTTTCAGAGAGAACAGAGATGGCTTGGCTCGGTGGTATGAACAGGATTCAACTCGCTTAGTAACCAACTTGATCCGGATGCAACAAAGCACGGTGAGGAGTTCTCTTAGCTTGGAGTGCAACTTGGTTTTGATTCGTTGTAAACCCAACTTGCCCAATGTTCAATCAACTTTGATGATTGCTATGGTTGATGGCTTGGTTGGGAAAAATAGGACCGACGCAACTGCTCGGTCTCACCAACTTGATTCAAAGCTCGATGCAAAACCGCACAACTCGCCGAGATGCAACTCTGTGTAAATCTTCGCCTCAACTCGATGCCTTAGTGGCACAATGCCACAATTTGGTTGATCTCTTATCAACTCGGTCCTTTCAACCAGCCCCGCGATGCGAGCAGACCTCCAATTTTAGCGGGGATCTGCTTAGCGTAATAGTTTCTAACTATTCCTCTAGATTTAGAGGAAAAACCCTATTGGGGAAAATTGATTTTTTTTTTAATCTGCAGATTATTAAATCTGCAAATGAATTTGCAGCACTATGTGCAGATCTACTAGTGGATTTGAGGTTGTTTGAAACAAGTTGGAAATGGATTGAGAGGATCTGTGGCTCTCTCCAACTTCCTTTGGTGCTCCGAATCTTTTGTAACTTCTTTTCTTTCCTCCTTGGTGATTCAAGGATCCTCACGAAGTCGGGACCAACTAGCTCTAATACCAAATGTTAAGAATGTAATTCGGAGACCCTTCACATTAATCAAATGAATAAGCTACATGTTTAAATAACAATAGTATAGCCCCTAAGCGATCACACCGGGAACATCTAGGAAGCAAGTAAACTAACAATAGTATAGCCCCCACTAAACTAGGGATGTGACAACTAACTAACAACTAACTAAATTAAGGTAATAAATTATAATTACTTTAACTTTAGAAGTTTACTAATGATGAATTAACCTAACTTTAGAAGTTTACTAATGATGAATTAACCTAAGTTCATTCTTAACAATATGTGATTCTGTTGCCTTAGAGTTGTGATATAGTGACCATTTCTATGCATTTTTTCCTATGAGTTGTGATTCAATGGTCATTTCCATGCCATTGTGCCTTTGGGTTTTAATACAATGATCATTTCTATGCAATTATGCCTTTGAGTTGTGATCCAATGATTATTTCCATGTCGTTGTGGCTTTGGGCTGTGTTCCAATGATCATTTCTGCTCACTTATGCCTCTGAATAGTGATGCTATTGTGCATTTTATCTAGGAAAATAGGATCTCCAAGGTTAATCATCATATAAGTATAAAGGTTACTTGAAACACCTACTTCTCACTCTCGTATATCATTATTATTACTTCCTCTCCTCATATTCACGCTTATGGATCTCCTTTAAATAGGGGATGGTTGGGACATAAGGGTCCAACCTAGGTAGGTGAGGGTCACAACCCCTCACCCATAACTAGTTTAATAGTTCTTGAACAATATAAGATACCACTAGAGTATATATTATTGATTTCTTGCATTGTACCTTCCATACATCGGGAATGTCAAATATATAAAGATGATTGATAATAATCGTGAAGGGTTATACCATTTCACTTATACCTCCTCAAGGGTAGGTATTAGGTATTATTTAAATACCTTAAGTATTTATTATTTTTAATATACAACTATGCTTTATAATGCAGAGATTTGTTTGTTTAATATACGGGGCCACAATAGGTGTGTACCCCACAAACATGAAATGCTCCAACATCAGACCGCTTCTAGTTATTCTTTCCATGTAGTTATGTTGATTGCATTGCCTTTGACTTGTGATTCTATTGTGCAATTATGCACTTCTTCTAGTCATCAATTCCACGTAGTTATACTTTGTACTAATTGTACATGGGTACCAAACGTGACCCGATTCTTGCTAGAACCCATATTTGAGGTTTTTCCTCACATTTTCACTTTCTCTAAGTTGATCTCAAGAAGGCTTGTTGGTGGCCATTGCATGTTTCTTATTTTAAGTTTACTTAGGCTAATGCGGTTTCATTCATCCTCTCCTTTACCAAGTACATCTTAAGGGTGATTTTAGTATATATTATGACATACACTTTTGTATTGTCTAATATGCACTTGTATTATATTTTAAATGAATAAAACTCATATTGTGTGCTCGTCATGATCTATAATAACTTACTAATAAATTATAAACAAGAGTTGCAATGTGACTAGTCCCTGCTGTAACATGAAGAAAAGTTAATTGAACAACAAAAAAATGATATATTTGAGCATGGAAGAATGTGTCACGAATACATCAGTAAAGCTTTCTAGGATGAAACAATAAATTATTGTTATATCCTCGAGAGATGGTGCTACGTGAAATTAGACATGACGAGGGGGCTTTGAATTGCTTTACACACAACATATAATCTATGTTAACTAAGGTGGTCTCATGCAAAATAAGTTAATTGATTAAAAAAATGACAAAACTATTGAGAGCAGGGTTTTGTAGCAATATTAAATTGTTTAGTAACATTACAACTAGTAATATAGGTTGAAGTGCCATTTGGTATTTTTTAATTTTTAAATATAGGTTGATATGTTATGTTGTATTTAAGTGTTTAGTAATTTAATGTTGTATGTCACATCATCATTATTTATATAGGTTGAGTTGTCTTGTAGTGGTATTAAAAAATGTATTCATTAATTGTTTTACATGACATCACACTATTTATATAGGTTGAAGTATTATTTGGTGGTTTTTATTTTTTTAAATATATGTTGATATGTCATGTTGTATTAAATTGTTTAGTAGTTCAATGTTGTATTTCATATCATAATTATATAATATAGGTTGAGGTGTCATTTGGTGGTATTGTTTTTTTAAAATATGGGTTGATATGTCATGTTGTAATAAAATGTTTAGAAGTTCTATAATGTATTTTGTATGTCACATCATAATTTTTAATATATGTTGAGGTGTCTTTTGGCAGTATTGATAGGTAAATTAAAAAATATTTAAAACTAATATTGAAAGTAGTAAATGATTATTATATTTAATCAAAGGGATTATTCTGCAGTAAGGCTTAAATGAATATTTCACATGTCAACCAATAGGAAGAAGATATGTAATGTCCCCAAAAGGACAAATTTGAACCCTAGTTGGATTTTTGGCAAACCCAAACCCCAAATGCAATTTTATAAAATATATATCAAATTAATCTCTGCAGATCTGAATTATATTCTGAAAATTGCAACTAGGGCATGGGAGAAAACACATAAAAATCTGCCCTTATAATATGAGATTTTCACTCCAATCTGTCCTAGTGCATTTATGAAACCAATATATGAAGAAAAATACAGATTTAGAGGTACCAAGAGGCTGAGATAATTTTATTAAATCAGCAAACAGGCTGCACTTAGAAATTAATAAAGATGGTACCAAAATATCTGAAAATGACTTGATTCGACCTCTAAAAATTAGCTTTATTGATGGCTCTTCAAATCAGATTAGAAGTGGCCTTCAACATAACAGATTTGCATTAGAAATGGGTCGCTCCACATGAGATAAGGCTGAAATAATTAGGAAAACACAGCTGCAAACTTTACTTCAAACCCTTGAGCCAAAATCTGCAAATCTTCTTCTTTAACTGCTGGAAATACTCTAAAAATTATTACTAATTCGATGAAGCACAATGGAAACCCCAATGGTGGAGAATCCCCTTGATCTCTTGGAGGGTTTTCGTCCTCAAGAGAATATTTCTAAAGGGTTTTGTCTTTAGAAATAATTTTGACAAAGCTAAGAGCTTCAGACAAAAATCAGAAAATGAGAGAATAATCAAGTGTGTCTTCCTAAGGCAAGTCGACTTGCCTATATAATACTTGTGACCCAAAATGGTCACCCTTGATGACCAATCAACTTTTCCCTCATTAAATGCTTTTTTCCTCCAACTTTCCTTATGCAAGTCACATTTTCCTTGAATAATTCATTTTTGGTTAAATGCCTTTTTGCTTTTGTTTGCCTTTTCTATTTTTAAGTTGTCATTAAGTCCATAATAATTTATTATAAGTGCTTTTATAATGTTTTATTTTATTTTCGCACTTTATAATAAAATATTATAACTTAAGTCTTCCTTTTGATTTAATCTTTAGCCGTCGGGAGGACAAAATGGGATAAGGGTCTTCGTCATGATTATTTTAGGAAGTGGGACATTTCAAGAAATGCATTTTTAAGTACTTTTGGATTAAAAACATGCAAGTCCAAGTTTTAAGACATAAGAAATTCAACATACAAAAATGATACTAACTTATGATAGGTTGAAAGTATGAAGTAATAATTAGTTAATCCTAGTTAGGCAAAACTGATTGCTATAGTACCCTACCTTCGGCAGGGACTAATAAAAATATCTTTAGTAGTAATCCTCTAGATAAAGTTTGTTTATCTTGAGAAGATTTCTTAAAAGAAAGAGATCTCCTCCTATCGTAAGCCTCCTTATCTATATAAGAAGCCCAAGGGCTTGGATTAAGATAGATCAATTGGAATCCACTGAGGTTCATTGTAATATTGCTGTGAGTAGGGTCATTGACCCTCTCTCACATCTGTGCTTAATTTATTAGCAGTCATTCTACCTTGATCATATTTGTGTCTATATTGCTTTAAATGTTATACAATTATGCACATGCAATCATGGGAGATCGTCTTGAGGTTTCTTCAGTAATCTTGGGTCCTTTTAGATAAATACACGTGGCAAATTAAATATTACAGATCTATCTTTTCTCTTCAACCCTTAGTGACTTGGTGACATTCAACAAGCTTTAAATACACTCTCTTTGAAATCCCTCTTTGTTGCAAGAGACAACAAATTGTTAACATGATTGCAAATACGGACCCCACTCTTCAAGCAATATCAATCAAAACAGGAGCGTGAATAACAAAAGAAAGCTTGAATCAAATTTAAAACTATGAAGGCTACAACACAACTTCAAAAGCTGGTCAAACCTTGATTTTATCTCACAAGCTACAGCTTGCATTGTCATGGAGTAAATAGTGGGAATTCTCAACAACATGCAAAAACGACATATCTATGGTACAACTATTTGTTTCTTTATTGCCCTGTCTTGAATTTTATGTTGTCCAAGTAAAAATACCATCATTAGTTAATCCGTGGTGCCACCATTCATGTACCAGACCTCTTGACAAGCTCGATGTGAAGAAGTCCTCCAAAAACTCTTAAAACACAAATATTTCAAAAAACAATTCAGACCGGAGCATAAGATAGGAAAAATATTTCAAAATAAATGTCAAACCAGTAAAAGTTGAATGTGAGATTTGGTGAATTTGATAGTTCCAAATTTACATGGTTAATTTGAAATAATTTTTCTATTTCCATATGTGAAATTCAAGTCACTTATTGTGTAAGAGCATCTAATTTGAGTGTTTATAATGATGCAGCTACACCAAAGCCTATTGTGCCAAAAATAAATTTTGGAGGCCGTATTGTGTATAGCAGACTGCAATCTGAAGTTGAGAAAGCAAGCATGGAGCTTTTGCAGATAGTTAATTCTAAGAAATCGAATATAGAAGGTCGAGTTCCTATGGGTTTAGACCTTGAATGGAAGCCCTTCTATAACAGGCGTAAGATTCTGTTTACCGAAATATATGGGTTAGGAAAGCATTAGATTTTTCTTATTCAATTTTGCAGTATTTGAAAATCTGTTACATTATCTCTGGCAACTTCTGTTTTATTATCATAAACTCCTATACAATTGATAGTTTACTTGAATATAAGACTTAAAAGTTCATGGTTGTAAACTATAAGCTATATTCCACTCATGAAATTCGAACATGTTAAGTCATTCTCATCTGGGCTAAATGTGAAGACGTTGACATTTGTAACAAGAATAATGATCTACCTTACATGATTTCCCGATTAAGTGAACCCAATCTAGCACAACTGATTGTACTTCTATATTCTTTTCAGAAGTATAAACTAGTAGAGAAGTGTGTAATTTGCTTCTCAGTTCTGATCATGAGGATAAACTGTATAATCCTTCTAAACATACGCAGCCTTGCTTGCATGAATACTCTTATCTCATGGCCTGCACTTTCACGTCCTAGTTACCTACTTTGGTCATTTGTGGACATCGATATAATTTCTTTCTTTCTTTCCATCTCATGGCATTTTGCACACACCATGCCCATTGTTCAAATGGTCTGCATCAATGGTGCAGGTTTTCTCCATACTTGTAGTGATGAATTTGCACCATTGATGTGGGTTGGTTAAAAGGCCAGATAAGTTGCTATTATGCACACAAACACACTCTCTTGAACATGCTTGTGGCAAATAATTGCCATGATATAGTTCTTTGTTTATTAACTTGATCAAAAGCTAATTGTAGTTCGCATTAATTGCAAATATATTGAATGGTATATATAATGTGTGCCTTTGAAGATGCAAACATTTATGTTAACAAGCTAGTGTCCATTGGTTATTGATAGATGGATGGATTCTTAAGGAATACTATACGTATTGTTGTCACCAACACGCCTTCTATCAGAAAAGGGGACCCTCTTGAAATTTTGAAATAACTATTTTATTCATTGAATTCATCTTTTGGGAGGTTTAAGCTGTGTTAATTTAAATCAGAAGGCAGAAAAGGAGAAATTAAAACTTCATGTTTTCAAGGTTATTTTACAAGAGTCTCACTATGCGTCCCATGGGTTATTTCATGTTTTGACCTTGTTTTTAATAAAGCCCCTTCAAAATATTTTATTTGGCCACTTGTAAAACATATTTGATAAGGTATGTGACCCTGAAACTTTAATTTGAGGTATGTGACCCTGAAACTTTAATTTGAAACCCATGCCTTATGCGACCCTTTGAAACCCCTTTGTGAAGCAAACCTGACAGAATGCAAATCACAATTAACAAATCCATGGGGAATATTGAAGATGCTTTCAAAATGGAAAAATTGCTCCATGACTTCAAGACTACGTGGAAATCCCATGTGGGCCACTCATGATTTCCAAATAAAATACACTTTGTGGTCCCCTCTTTTTCATTCCACAAGTTATTTGAATTATTTCGAAGTCTTCTATTTGTTTAAAAGTGATTTCATTGGGTGTTGAATGCTTTGTGTGCAAGAATAAGTGAATTATAAAGATCACCTAAAAGCTGTGAGATGCTGAGAGGCTGCCACATGGGCCACTCATGATGTCTTGTTTTTTTTGGGAGAATTTGCGTCTTATAATACTTCAAGGAACTAAAATAATATCTCCCTACATAAGCAAGGAAAGAAAGCACCTGATCTTGTGTCCCAATGGGCAAAGAGTACACATCTTTGTGAAACCACTCAAAATTAGATTGTACAAGTAAAGCCAACTCTTGTCTGAAGAGTTTCAACTGTCCAAACTGAGGGGGGAAGTATCCTCTTGAAAGACAGCCTGGCATCTTGTTCTCCAAAGAAAACTAATTGCTGCCAACCTAGTTGTATGCCATAAACTCTTGCAACTATCCCTAACCATCCAACTATCCCCTAAAAGAGGCCCTTTCCAAGAGAGAGGTGCAATAAAAGGAAAGTGAATTCAGCGTGCAACCATCCCCAAAAACCTTGTGCCAATGGGCATTTCTAGAAAATATGGTCTGTGATTTCGTCTTTCCCACACGTAATGCAAAAAGCCTATGCTAAATCAATCTTACTCAATTGCGCTTTGGCAGCTAGACCTTGATGCAATACTAACCAGCCCAGGACCTTGCGTTTGAAGGATGTTCGTGTTTTCAAATAACTTTACATTGTCATTCCCATCCCACTTCAAGGTTGATGACCTGCCATTGGTTGTTCAATCGTTTGGCAATAGAATTACGACATCTTGTTTTGGTTTGCTGCTTTACAAGGTTTCCAAACATTCAAATTGCTCCTGACTTTGAGGCTCCTACAGGCTGCCACATGAACCAATCTCGTCGCCTTTGTCTCTATATGGTTTTTACTAAGTGATCTCAAAGTTCCAAATACTTCGAGGCCACGAATCATTGAATTTTTGCCACATGGACGGTTCACATTTCATTGAACTCATTAAGGTCTCGAGAGCATGTATAAGAGTTGTTTAAAAGACTATGATTACGAGACATTGAGTTAGCGCCATAAGGATCAATCACGATGTGCCAAATGAAGAAATTCAAAGGCTTTAAGACACATTCTTGGAGACTGGGATTTCGCCACATGGATGGTCAAATTTACCAAAATTTTACAAGGCCTCGAATTGTACAGTTGAACTTCATAAGGTGTTACCTCTTGCTATTAACTCCTTCAATGTGAAATGATGCGAAGATCTTCAAATTGATAGTATGTGCCTAGATTTGAATTGGGAATAACAAATAACGACCTGCAAAACAATCATAATCAATGAAAACATTAATAATCCCTATTTGGATGGTTTTGGTCATTCAAAAGTGAATATATAGTTTCATTATAACCGATCGCTTATAGAATTTGCAAATTCATGGAGCTAGATGTAGACCAAGGAAATTACATGAATAGAGAGAATTAACACAAACAAAGCAAACCTTCCCTTGATAGTTTCGAAAGCCACCTCATATTGGATCTGACTGTAAAAGTAGGGTTGAGTATGTATGCGGGCCAAAATATGTCTCAACATGTACTCTTACTCATCCGTTCAACTAGGGTATTTGAGGCAACGAGTAGGAGACACACAAGTACTGCATACAAGGGGATAGACTTAAAGGGGCTATAGTGAGCGCTAAGGTCGCATATCTAGAGGGAAGTAACCCTTACACTAGGTCAACCTAGGGTTTCCAAGGCCCACGGTCAAGATAGAGGAAGGAACCCTACTAGGATATCGGTGGTTGGGTGTGGAGAGGTATAGATCAACAAATAAAGGAAAGAAGCATGCAATAACTGAAATGAAAGTAACTAAAGAACTGATATTTGATAAGAGTGCTAAGCTAACTAGCATCAAGCATGCATAACACTAAGCTAACATAGCACAATGAAGAAGAGGAACTGAACTAATCTATGCAAAGTGACAAAGAAGGGTTAGAGCACTTACCTTGTACATGTAGGGTGGTTGTTGATGCATCTATCTCCCCTGAGAAGCAACATGCAGAGAGAGAGATTAGTTATTAGGTGGAGTAGGGGAAGACCATTCATGTCCTAGACTCACTATATGATGACCCAATAGTGCAAACAATCATCCAAGAAGAGAGGTGTCCAATCCAATCCAAGCAAAATGCAAGATGAACCAAAAGTAGAGCGAGTAGATGCGAAGATGGCGAAAAGAGTAGAGAAAATGGCAGTTCGGATGTCTTAGCTTCCTTTTTCCTTATGAGTGTCAAGTGAAGTGGAGGTATATATAGGATGCCATTGCCGCGGGTGATGGCGTCGAGTGTGAGAAAATATGACACCGAGGCGATTGTGTCGGCCAAGGATGCAAAAATGAAGTGATGTGTCATGAAAAGTAAAAATAATGTGTCGTGAGTCATGAAAGAGGATGAACAAGGTGCAAAATGGTAGAATGCAAGCAAGAAGTCATGAATATGATATGCATGAGACCTAGGAGGACAAGGATACCTAATGCAAACTAAGGCTAAGACCAAATAATGACACTCTCTTCGTGTATTGTCTCTAACCCATAATGGTTACGTGAATAACCATTCCCCATTCTCGTAGGCCCCTTAAGGCACCCACTCAGAAAATAGATGCATCAACAACCCTTATTTGTACAAGGACGATTGTTAGTAATGGTATGAAAGATGAAAAGCGAAAAGTGAAAAATTAGGTGTATACAAAGTAATGCTCCTATTGGATCCGGTTGATTTGAAGATTTCGTAGATTTGTGGACGCTCAAGAAGTATTCCAAATGGAAGATTGATCAAGCTACAAGCATGAAGATGATTGACTTGATATAGGCAAAATAACGGTATGTTTGATTGATTCACCAAGCAATTAGACAAAATAACAATATGAACTCTCAAGCTTGTTGGTGGATGATTTGTGAAGGAAAGACCATTGATTTATAGCCGAGGAAGGAGAATCCTCAAGCTAAGATTATATTGAGTTGATTTGGAGATAACTAAACATGACTAATTTGTTTAGTTGAGTTTCAAGATTGATCGAGGAGTTAAATTGCTGTTCAAAATTCGCACGAATGAGTTATTGTTGAATTGGCAAGGGGTTGCACATGTGTTTGACTATTTAAACTCAGAATTAAAATTTTAATTCTATATCCTTTATTTTATTCACCCAAAAAGTGACGTGAATGATTTGCTTTTGGAAGGATGTGAATTAATTTTGGATTTCCATGACTTGGGAGATATCTTTAGTTAACTCAAATGCATGATTTGAGTTAATTTAAACATATCTTCTTGAATTTAATAATGATTTTTAGCTTTAGTCATGACTTTTAGTCAACTTGAGTTGAGGAGGTGGATAGGATGTGAGGATATTTAATTTATTTAAATATGAAAGTGGATATGTGATGATTTGTTGGTGTCCTCGAGATTTCACCCTGAAATTTGGGACTACCCTTTTTAAAATTTTTGTTCTTTTCAAAGTAACGGGTCGTTTTGTGTTTTTATTCCTGCAATTGTCTCCATTGCTTTAAGGTATTCCCAGAGAATCATATAAGCCAATTTCGACAAATACCCACGTGCTAAAACTCATTTTATCTCTTCGCCAGATTTTGTCTGAGAGAATTTTAAATAAATAAAGTTCTGTTTAAAATAAATTGTGCTGCAATTAAACCCTACTGAGGATTTTCACGCCAGTATTTCCGCCTCTCAGTAGAGTATTCACCAGGAAGAGTTTTTACTAACCAGCTATTCGGCAAGTTATTTTCAAAGCAATTGTCTGCAACTTTTGGCAGTGTTTTTCATTTTTATTTATCCCTTTTGTGTTTGTTTTTGGTTTTTTCTCGTAAATCTATCTGGTAATCTTTTTGTTCGTTCTGCTGTCAGCCAATTCAATCGCATTGCGAGTTTCCAGAAGTCATCCATGGCTTCAGACAAATTTGAAGTTAGTTATGAAGTGCCGGTTTTTGAAGCAGCAATATGGAAGCAAGTCGCACTTTTTGGGAATGATGGTTTATTAATGCAAGTCGCATTTTTGAAGTTGCTTGGCAGTTTGGAATATTTTGCCACAACGACTTAAGTGGAAAGCGGAAAAGTGTACCCCAACAGGCAAGTTAAAATTTTACCTGCCTGCCCCTCATGATTTTCCCGCAAAGGTCTTATTTGACTCCAAATCAAGTCACACTTTTTGGCTTGCCTGGCAATTTGGAATATTTGGCACAATGACAACTTAAGTGAAAAGGAAAAGTGGACCCTAGTAGGCAAGGTAAGTATTTGGCATAATGACTTAAGTGAAAAGCGGAAAAGTGTACCCCAACAGGCGGGTAAAATTTTACCTGCTTGCCCCCATGTTTTTCCCTTAAAGCAAGTCAAATTCACCCATGCAAGTCGCACTTTTTGGAAGCTGCCTAGCAGGCTAATATTTAACATGACAACTTAAGTGAAAAGCGGAAAAGTGGACCCTAGCAGGCAGGGTAAAATCTTACCTGCTTGCTCTTGTACTTTTCCCTTGGCTTATAGCCAAAAAGTGCGACCCATCCTTGCATTATCAATTGCCTAAAAGCTGATTTTATTTATTTATTTCTAGCTAAGGTTGGTGCCAAAAATAGGAGGAAAGTCAAAGCAAGCAGGAAGGCTAAAAATAAGACAAGGAAGCATGCTAAAAATAAAGGAAAGAATTGCATAGAAAAGCAAGCTAAATCAGGCAAACTTGGGCGCCCAAATAAGGAGAAAAAGCACATCCTATTATTAGGAATTGCTAAAAATAAGAAAAGGTAATGGGTAAAATTAGCATGCAATTGCTTATATAAACAATGGATGTCATAAGGAGAGAGCAATTAATTCTTTTAGGTGGAGCATGCTGCCCTGGAGGATTTTGGCACCCAAGGTTGGAGTTGTGAGCAGTAAATAAATATTTTTAATTGCGAGAAGATAAGATAAGATAAGATAATGTTATTAATGTCCAACACATGACCACAAAAGTAGGTCAATGGGACTGCAGAGTACAAAGCAAACAAACCCAACAAGAGGACCCAAACGGGTCACCCGAAATACAATGAGAGAAGGAGAGGAGGAGAATGAAACAACAGAGGCCGAGAGACCAGAAACGAAGAAGAAAGAGATGACTGTGTGGGGAGGGAGCGGAAGAAGGAGCAACATCACCAACAACATCACCTAACACTCAAGGCTGGATGAGAGTAATTCGCCATGCGCCGATGACAAGAAGCAGAGATTGTGGAGTGCTTGGGAAGCCGGCGTCCGGGAGGGAGGCTATCTATTTTTGGTTATCTGCATGTTGATGTGAGTGCACAAGTGAATAAAATAATATTTTTAGCTTGCTTGGCATGCAAACAAGGTCTAAAAATTTAGGGCAGCAGGCTTTATAATCAGATTTTGGTGAAGAAATTAGGCATTCATGCCATGGATTCCATGTTTGTCTGAATCATTTGCAGGTATACTTCACAGGTGCTCATATTGGTGAAAAGAAGGCAAAGTCAATGTCAGATACATTGAACATATCTTCTGAATCAGGAGGAATTGTAGGTTCTGCACGAATTGATCCAATTGCAAGGTCTTTTGTCAAAAATAAAAGAAAAAGATCTCAGGCAAAGATTGTTTCAGGCATGATGCAACATGATGAAAGAGAGGATTCAATAGAATCATGCATAGTTTCAGGCTTGCTGAGATCAGTGATACAAATATAGGGCTTGAACCTATCTCTGATTTGATTGACAGATCCAAAGCCATTGGTAGATCATCTCTTATGCGGGCAATGAAGAATAGTGGAATTATTCAAGTTGCAACATTTTTGGCTACAACCCAGTTGCCTGAATTCGTTCTGGAATGTGCGAAGTTTTATCATCCTCTTTCTAGGACAATCTGAGATGCGACAAGAAAGACGGTGATCAGATTGGATCCGAAATTCATTGATTTTTGCCTTAAGATTCCGGCACGGCCGTGGTGATCACAATTGGCATGCAGGAAGCTTGTGATAGATGGGAAAAGAATAAAGCAGACTACGTGGGTATAATGAACAGTAGATATATGAAGAAGCCAAGATCACCGTCAAAATTCCCAAGGAGCCTTCTATGGTCATTTCTGGTGCAGGAAGTTGATGATATTACCCGGTTGCTTTGCAAGATAAATGGGGAAGCCAATGCCCATAATTTCGCTCATGGATGTATGCCTTTATCAGAACAATTGAAATCAACAAAGCTGATTCGATAATCAATTGGTCGGAGATCATCAGTAATAACATCAGTGAGCAACTCAGAAGTGTGAGGTGGACTTTCAATTTCAAAATGACTTCGTACTTGGTATATGCTGCAACCTCACAAGGGATATTTTCCAAGCTAGATAGACGGGGCATACTTTCAAAAGATCCTATTTATGAGTGTTTCCACAGCTGGCGATCCCGAATGCTATAAGGATTATAAGGCAGTGAACGATGGTTTCTTCTATGGATTCATTTGCAAGTTGAACGGTGATCTGAAGAGCAACAAAGTAAGCAAGGAAGCTTGGAAAAGCTGTCTCCCAACATGGTTGTATCTTCATCCAGTTCGCCGACTTCACATATCTTAGGATTACTGGTTTCTCAGGAGAACTAGTCAAGCTGCCGAGATATCCAAATGATAAGTGGATTATCATGGAGTTATGTAGGCAACTCATAGAGTTGCATGACTTGCAAATAAGGCGTCATAAATCTACGGTTATTTTCCCGGTTGTAGTGGGTAATTATAGTTGTCATAACATCCACAAAGCTAGAGGAGTTGAAGCAGAGATGTTTCTTGGTTATGATCATGAGTTCTTCCCAGCTCGAATTAATTTCGATCCTTATGAAATAGCAAAGAAAACAATTTCCCTAGAATGTGCACATATTCCTTCGCTGGAGGATTTCTGGATGAAATGTAGGAATGAATACGGAGTCGAAAAAAGAGATTTCAACAGATTATCATTTCAAGCAGATTTTTCGACTATGATTTGGCGAGGATACCTGCAGACCTTCCAGATGATGGGCATGTAGTGCTTGATTCATATCGTCGATGATGGGCATGTAGTGCTTGATTCATATCGTCAGATGGGGGAGACAAGGTTGCGCTTCAAGCGAATGTGGGTGGTAGTCACACAATCGAGGAGAGATCTTCGGCAGTTTTAGTCAATACTTCCAATTGGTTGTTGACAAAAGGTTATTGTTTGGATGAGGCCTTGATGAACCAGATCACAGGGAATTTTGGTACAAGGAATATCAGCAGCAAAAGGAAGCATGGAGGTGAAAGCAGCCGAAGGCCGAAAAGCTAAAGGTGCAGAAGAAGGCTCGGACATCAGAAAAAGATAAGTCTGCATCCACTTCACCAGTGCTACTCTCAGACGAAGCTTCTCCTGCGTCAACCCACAGTACTTCAGCGGTTCCAACAACACCAGAAGTCATGACTAGTCAAGCATTGAGACCGGCATCATTCGTATATACTTCTCCTCTTCCGCTACCCATTTCTCGCCTCCTCCTATGGAGGAATTAAAGGCACAAATGAAAGAATTTGAACAGGCATTATCCTTGGATGACATGGGAGAAGGCAACCATAATATGGAGGTAAATTCAGATGCAGTAGAGCCTAGGCAGGAAATGGTAGTACACACTGAGGTTTCTCATTCCCGAAGAGTAATTTCTCATCTTGGTTGGCTCTGCAGACAGTTCAGAGGCTAGAGAAGAAATCAACTTGGAAGAGGAAGACTTGCAGCTGCTTATGAGCTTGGGAGGTAGAGGCAAAAGGCCTAAAGCTGCTAAAATAACTTCAAGGTTGGTTATTGAAGAATCAGGTCAGAAGTTTGTTGAATTATCAGTTCTAGCTGAAGGGAAGCAAAAGGAAGAGCTAATGGCAACAGACATATCAGTAACCAAAGTGTCGTTGGGTCAAATCACCACAGAAGGATTAAAGCAAGATACACAAACATTGATAGACGCTTTATTCCTCAAGCTTGACAAGGAGAAGGCAGAAAAAGACAGACTTTGGATGCAGATCTCCCAATTATGTGAGATCATCACTAAGGTTGCCAAACCTTCTTCTCGGCCGTATTAGTGCAGGAACAGGTATGCGGCCATTTGGTTGAAGAGATTGAAGATGTAGGAAACCAGTCAAAGCTATTGCTCAATGGAAAGAGCAAATCATTCACCAAGCTTCAGAGCAGTTCGAGGAAATACCAGCTAGCTTGGAGGATATGCACATGGCATTATCTCAGTTGAAGGAACTAATGACAGGTATAGAAGATGAGAACATAGTTCTTTGAGAGTCACTTGGATACCTTAGCTAAGATAAATTCATTGTCGGAAGATGTGCTAATTGCAGAGCAAATTGTACCTGATGGATTGATAGAAAAGGGGAAGCAGTTGGAGATAGCAATTTCTTTCCGCATGGAGATTCTCAAGCTTATGCTGAAAAGAATGCAGATTCGTTAGAAGACGAGATGGAAGAAGTGCCAAAGAACATTCCAAACGAGTTGCTTGCTTCCTGTGAGGAGTTTCTTCTAGTTGTGCAGAAGAAGATTGATGAAGCCGTCGCACCTTTCACGTTAGATTCAATCGGCAAACTCGTGAGACTTCATGCAAATATTGAAGGATATGGGCCTAGTTTGGAGAAGGTGAAGGCCAACACTACTACTTTGTCCAGAGGATTGCTGCGGTTTAAAACTGAGAAAGAAGCTTGTTAAGGCAGATGGGAAGACACTGAGTCACATGTTTGACAAGTATATTCAGTATCAGAACAAAGAGAAAGCGTGAAGTGTAGCGGCTGGCATATTTTCTTTCTTCTTCTCTTTCCTCTCTTTTTCTTATTTTCTCGGACAAAATTGTAAAACTAAAGTAATTGGTTAAAAGCCATTACTTTTAGTTATCTGAAAAGGTCCTTTAATTAAGAATAGGTGGCAGACATGCAAAGCTTTGATTTAGTCTTCAGATGCATGTCATGTAGAGAGGAATTCCAGGGGAAAGATTGCCAGTTGTTTTCTTTGTAGCTTCCGCATATGTGTGAGCTCAGTTATTGTTTCCTATTTGTAATTGCCTTCTATACACTATAAATAGAGGAAGAGCCTACGGGTTAAAAAAGGAGAATTTGTTAATCAACATTCTTGAGTTCAGACTTTGTCTTTATGACCTTTGATGTCATTTTTGTGAAAGTGAAGAATTGAATAAAGATAGATTTCGAGAGAACTTTGTGTCCACGGTGCATTTGCTTCTTACTTTATGCATGGATCTTTAGATAAACTTTGCATTATCTGAGATTTAGATTAGAAGTTTTTCTTTTCTTTTACTTCTGAATATTGTGAGATCTACTTGTTTATTTAATCCATGTGTATGAGACCAACTCTGTAAACTATTGGTTGAATTACACATCTTCCTTTCTTCTTTCCCACATTCCATTATTTCCCCTTGGTTGAAAGTACTTCATTAACAATTGCTTACTTGCTACAGAATTGCTTAGCTATGGTTCATGAGCTTTGCAATTAAAGTAAAACCCACAGATAGTTATTAGGATCCATAATTGACAAAAATCTTACACGGGAGCCTCACCGGAAAATGAGGGAGATTTATCTCATGACTACCTAAGTTTTTAGTTGTGCAGAAAATCTAGCTAACATTTATTTAATTAATTTGATAATAAAATTAGCTAAAAGGGGGTGATAGGGTGCAATGGAATTAATTAACTTAATTCTAGAGAGGTACAATGAGTTTAATAAGATTTTGAACGTTTATAATGCGTAGTGGTTATTTTGGGGTGTCTATAGGCCTCGAATTGTACACGTTGAATTTCATAAGGCGTTACCTCTTGCTTTATTAACTCTTTCGATGTGAAATGATGCGAAGATCTTGAATTTATAGTATGTGCCTAGATTTGAATTGGGAATAACAAATAACGGCCTACAAAGAAATACTTATCAATCAAAACATTAATAATCCCTATTTGGATGGTTTTGGTCATTCAAAAGTGAATATACGATTTCATTATAAACAACCACTTATGTAATTCACAAATTCATATAGCTAGAGCCCCAAAAGGTAGTTGAAGATTTACCATTGATTCTCCAAGCATATCAAGTGCTCTATCCAATCAAGAAATGCCCTCCAATATGCAAGCATTCAATTCCACTTCTTGAGGACCTAACCATGAGTTTGGTGATATTTCCTTCATTAAAGATATCATGACACCACTCAAAACATAGGAGTATATTATAAAGTGAAAGATCCCAAACCCGTTTTTGTCTGAATATTATTATTATTATTATTATTTTTTTATATAATGCTTTGGTTCAGATCTGAACTGGTAATATCAAAATAATTCATGAAATATCACACTGAAACTGCATAGATAAATTGAATACAACAAACCCGCAAACCGGGCAAATGCAGAATAGGCGCCTAGGTTTTAAATGGCAGATTTCTTTATAAATATTTCAGCTGTATATTTAATAATGATTTCTGAAGCTAAATATTACAGCCATACAAATATAAATCTGTAGAAAGATTTAATAACAAAGATAGTCCAAAAATCCACAGTAAATGAACCAAAACCCTAGCCGATTTGCTATATTTGCTGCTGGGAATTACAATAGATATCTAACATGAAAAATACCTCTGACACAGTAATGAATAACTGTAGAAGAAGCCGCCCCCACTCAGATAGATGTGCAAAAGCCCACAGCTGCAATTTATTTCTTTCTCTGAAACTGCTGAAATGCTGAATAACTGGTGTAAACAATGAAGATTCCTGGATGGAAGCTTCTCTCACTGGGGTTTCCGCTCACAGGGTTCGCCGTCCTTGGATTTACATTTGCAAAAGCTCTGTCTTTAGCTGTTGAGTGAAAATAATAATATTCGAATGCTTTACCCCAGCCGCATTTTTCCTCATATAGCCAAAAACCCTCCAAAGGCCAAATCGCACTTTTTGGCTAACACCATATAATTAATATTTAATTAATTATTTTTGCTTCACTAATCAAGTTGCACTTTTGGGTATATTTGGCCATTACCCAAACAAGTCGCATTTTTGGCTAGGAAGGCAATTTAAATAATTTATTAATTTATTTAAATGCACTTTCCTAAGTCAAAATCACTCAAACAGTCTATTAATTCATTATATGTGCTTTAATGATATTTTACTTTAATTCGAGCACCATATAATAAAATAATAAACCGAAGTCACCCTTGAAAACACCCTTTTGGCCGTCGGGTAGACAAAACAGGCCAAAAGGTCTTCGACCGAACTAATCGAGAAAGAGGGACATTACAGTCCTCCCTTCCCGAGATTGCTTGTCCCCAAGCAACTGTAGAGCTGGATGCTGTAATATAATCTCGCCTTCCCATGTAGCATCCTCCTCTGGTAATTCTTTCCACCTCACCAGGAACTCCCGAATGACCCTATTCCTCAGTCTCCTCTCTCGGCTGTCCAAGATCTCCTCTGGCACTAGGTCTAGTCTCCCTTCCTCATCTAGGGGTGGCAAATCTATAGAGGAAATAATGTTCTGTCCCAAAGCCTTTTTCAAGCAAGACACATGAAAAACATTATGTATCTTACTCTTAGAAGGCAACTCCAGCTCATATGCCACTTCACCAACTCTCCTCAACACCCTGTATGGCCCATAAAATCGCGGTTTGAGCTTTCCAACCCACTCTTCTTGAGAGTACTTTGCTGTAAAGTGAAGTAAATAAAAAACCATGTCCCCTATCTCAAATGATCTCTCCACTCGGTGCTTTATCTGCATATATTTTCTCGATTCTGGGCCCATTTGAATGTTTTCCTTAAGCACCTTAAGGATTTCCTGAATATCCTGTAAACTCTCCTGAGCCTTGGGAGCTCTACTATCCCCAAATGCCATATCAACAAAGGATCTCGCATCATACCCATAAAGTGCTCGGAATGGAGTCATACCAATAGACATATGGTAAGTGGTGTTATAGCAATACTCACATAAATACAACAACTTAACCCATGCCTTCTGCTGTCCTGCAACGTAGTTGCGAAGATAACCCTCTATCCATTTGTTCACAATCTCTGTCTGTCCATCCGTCTGAGGGTGATAACTGGTGCTAGGCGTCAGCTCAGTGTAAACCAGACGGAAAAGCTCCTGCCAAAATATGCTCATAAACCTGCTATCCCGGTCACTATGTTCTTCGGAAGTCCATGCAACCTGAATATCTGACGGAAGAACAAATCAGCCACATGAGGTGCCTTAAAGCTGGTAGGGACAGCGAAAAAGTGTGCATATTTTGTCAACCGATCCACTACTGCGTAAATGCGATCATTCCCTTGCACCACGGGAAGACCTGTAATGAAATCCATCGAAATACTCTCCCACTTCTGCTCTCCGGAATGGCAATGGCTGTAGCAAACCTGCTGGGAAAGTATGCTCTGACTTGTTCTGCTGACAAGTCATACACTCACGGACATGGCGCAGGACATCATCCTTGAGACCCTTCCAGGAGAATCTCTCTCTAATCTGCCTGTATGTTTTAAAATACCCTGGATGTCCTGCAAGTGGTGCATCATGGAAAGCATGCATAATCTTCTCCTTAAGTTCAGATTCAGGAACTAGGTAAATTCTGCCCTTATACAAAATCAAATCAGTCATTACCTTATACCGATCATCCTGAATTTTTCCATCCATAATGTCACATGCCCAAGTGTTTTTGGAATATTCAACTGACAGTTGAGATTTCCAATCTGCTGAAATCTCGCTCAAAGAACATAGGGCAGCGAGATGGGGTTTCCTGGAAAGTGCATCAGCCACTACATTCTTAGTCCCCTTAACATACTCAATGTCAAAATCATATGCTTGGATCCTGCTGACTGATTTTTGTTGCCTCTCATTGAGTTCTTTCTGTTCCAGGAAATATTTCAAATTGTTGTGGTCGGTTCTCACCACAAACTTTCCACCCACCAAATACTGTCTAAACTTTGCCAAAGCATGCATAATGGCAAGCATCTCCTTATCATAGGTGGAATACAGTCTCTCATTATCTCTCAGCTTCGGCTCTCAAAAGCAATAGGATGGCGATCCTGCATAAGAACTGCACCAATCCCCAATCCCGAAGCATCACACTCTAAAATGAAGGGCCGTGAGAAATCTGGAAGAGCCAAAACTGGACAGGTACTCATAATTACCTTGAGCCTCTCAAATACCACCTGTGCCTCATCTGACCAACTGAATGCACCCTTCCGTGTAAGATCTGTCAATGGAGCTACCAACTGAGAATAAACCTTCACGAACCTCCTGTAATAACCACATAACCCTAAGAATCCTCGCAAGTCAGAGATATTCTTGGGTGGTGGCCAATCCTGCATTGCCTGTATCTTCTCTTGATGAACCTTGACCCCATTGGCCCCAATGACATGCCCAAGATACAATATCTCTGTAAGTCCAAATTCACACTTGGACATCTTAGCAAACAAAGACTGAGTCCCCATTATGCTAAGCACCTCATCAAGATGCCTCAAATGATCATCCCATGTCCTGCTATAAATCATAATATCATCAAAAAACACCAACACAAACTGCCTCAACTGCCTGTTGAAGAGATGGTTCATACATGACTGAAATGTAGCAGGTGCATTAGTGAGTCCGAATGGCATCACCAAGAACTCATAGTGCCCATAGTGACATCTGAAGGCTGTCTTGTGGATATCCTCATCCCGAACTCTAATCTGGTGGTAGCCTGATCGAAGATCAATCTTCGAGAAGTAGATAGATCCATGCAGCTCATCTAACAACTCATCAATGCGGGGAATGGGATACCTATTTTTGATGGTTTTCTTGTTCAGTGCACGATAGTCAATGCACATCCTCATGGTCCCATCCTTCTTTACCAACACAATTGAAGAAGCAAAGGGACTAGAGCTAGGATGGATGTGTCCCATCTCCAAGAGCTCTCTAATGGCCTTCTCTATCTCATCCTTGTATGTCTTAGGATGGCGATAAGGTGTAGTCATCACGGGCTTAGCACCCTCCTCAAGCTCTATAACATGCTCAAACCCTCTATCTGGTGGTCTACTTGGAGGAATGTCACCAAACACTGAACCGTGCTTATCCAGTATGGACTGGATGTCAATATGATAAGGCTGCTCATCGTCTGAAGAAGATTTGGACGAAATGAAACACTGGGCTGCCCATGCAACCTCTCCATGTCTCACTATAGACTCCATCCTGCGTGCTGAAACAACTCTAGGCCCACCGTCAGAAAGAGCCCGAAGCACAATCTTCTTCTTATCCACCATAAACTCCAACTCCATCCTGCGGAAATCCTGCACATATCTGCCAAGGGACTGTAACCATTGAATACCCAATACTGTATCAATCTCACCAAGTCCAATAACATAGAAGTCATCGGTCAATGTATAGTCCCCCATCTGAATACTAAGTCGTGGAATCCTCTTAGTGCAACTGATAGCAAATCCATCTGCCACCTGTACACTAAACCCATCAAATTCCTCAACCTGTAATCCTCACTTCGCCGCCAACCCCTCATCAATGAAGTTGTGCGTAGCTCCACTGTCAACCAGACAAACAATCCGCTGTCCCTTAAGCACTCCCTTCAGCCGAAAGGGATGGTACCTAGGAACGCCTGAAAGTGTGGCGATAGTAACATCGGATGAATCCAATGCCTCGCCCTCGCCAAACTCTATTTGGGGCTGCTCCCCCTGTGCATCATGGTCATCGCCCTCATCCTCTACATCTGTACCTGGCGAGTGATCATCCTCTCCATCTGAAATCACCTCAATGAGATGCACCTTGCCTTTACCAAGGCAACGATGTCCAGGCTCCCAATGGTCTTTGCAATGAAAGCAAAGCTTCCTCCTCCTTAACTCGTTACGAGTCTCCTGATCCACCTTAGGAGGTGGTGCACTCTTCTGCGGGGTGGTAGAGCGCTGAAATGGCCTGGAGCTCGTGGGAAACTTCTTATTGGGTTGATAAGAAGTGGGCTGATAGGAAGTGGGGGATGTGTCCAAGTCCAATGCCGTCTGAATGGCATCATGCAATGTCCTAGGCTTAAGAGCCTTGACCAATCCTCTCATCCTGTCATGGAGGCCCTCTATAAATAACATCACCACCCTCTTCTCAGGCATCTCTGGAACCATAACGGCTATCCGCTGAAATTCGTTGATGTAAGAATCAACATGTCCACTCTGTTTGAGCTGTGCTAAATCCTGTAATATAACTCCACATCCTTGCGATCAAATCTCGCAATCAATCTATCACTGAAATCCCTGTATGAATGTAGAAGCTCATGACCCTGTGTAACTAACCCATGGTGCCACCAATCATAAGCCACCCCCTCAAGGTGCAATGTAGCGAACTGTATGGCCTCCTGCTCCCTCATGGGCTTGAGGGTAAGGTAGGTGTCGAGCTTGTGAATCCAAGCCCTGGCACTGATCTTTCCACTACCATCAAAAGTGGAGAGGGTTACCTTATTGGTAACCTGCTGCAAATCTCTGTTCTGTTGTGCTCTAGGTCTCCTATCCTGTCCAGTCCTCATGTTGTCTCTCCTCTGAGCACAATACTGTGGGAGGGGAAATGCATCCCTCACATGCTGTGGCAAACTCCTCCACTCATCACTGACTGCCATGATAGTATCCGGGAAAGCTGCTTCTTCCGACCGTCCCTCAATCTCTGGTGGGTCACCTCTAGGCAAGAAGTTAGGCTGCATGGGCCTATCTGCCGTCCGTGTAGGTCTCCTCTCGTCTGTATGGGTATGCCTCCGCTCACGGCGTGGCGATCCCCTAACACTCCCAAGCTCTGAAGGTGATCTGCTATGACCCCTGTAGCTACTGGCAATTGATACGGATCTATCCCTCCTGCCATGCCTGTCCGGCCTATCAAAGTGCCATCTGTCAAAGTAGTACCCATGCGCTCCATGGTCTGTAATAACTGCCTCTGTGTAGCTGCCATATCCCGAATAAAATTCCTATCTGGATCTGCATGTTCCTCTCGAGGAGGACTCTCAGGCCTCTCGCCCAAATATTCCATTCTGTCACCTCCTGCAATACCAGCTTCGAGTCGTGCTCGTCTGCGGGTGTAGTATCTATGTGTACCGTCCTCTCTGTGATGCATTCAAAGCTGATTTCTGTTTTAATACCCTGTCTGTTTCCTTCCCACATAGGCTGGGAGGATACACTGCTCTGATACCACTGAAAGATCCCAAACCTGTTTTTGTCTGAATATATATATATATATATATATTTTATATAATGCTCTGGTTCAGATCTGAACTGGTAATATCAAAATAATTCATGAAATATCACACTGAAACTGCATAGATAAATTGAATACAGCAAACCCGGCAAACCGGGCAAATGCAGAATAGGCGCCTAGGTTTTAAATGGCAGATTTCTTTATAAATATTTTAGCTGTATATTTAATAATGATTTCTGAAGCTAAATATTACAGCCATACAAATATAAATCTGTAGAAAGATTTAATAACAAAGATAGTCCAAAAATCCACAGTAAATGAACCAAAACCCTAGCCGATTTGCTATATTTGCTGCTGGGAATTACAATAGATATCTAACATGAAAAATACCTCTGACACAGTAATGAATAACTGTAGAAGAAGCCGCCCCCACTCAGATAGATGTGCAAAAGCCCACAGCTGCAATTTATTTCTTTCTCTGAAACTGCTGAAATGTTGAATAACTGGTGTAAACAATGAAGATTCCTGGATGGAAGCTTCTCTCACTGCTCCTGGGGTTTCCGTCCGCAAGAGGAATAATCCAGAGGGTTTCCGTCCTTGGATTCTGTCTGCAAAAGCTCTGTGCTAACTGCTGAGTGAAAATAATAATATTCTGAATGCTTTACCCACCGCATTTTTCCTCATATAGCCAAAAACCCTCCAAAGGCCAAATCGCACTTTTTGGCTAACACCATATAATTAATATTTAATTAATTATTTTTGCTTCACTAATCAAGTCGCACTTTTTGGGTATATTTGGCCATTACCCAAACAAGTCGCATTTTTGGCTAGGAAGGCAATTTAAATAATTTATTAATTTATTTAAATGCACTTTCCTAAGTCAAAATCACTCAAACAGTCTATTAATTCATTATATGTGCTTTAATGATATTTTACTTTAATTCGAGCACCATATAATAAAATAATAAACCGAAGTCACCCTTGAAAACACCCTTTTGGCCGTCGGGTAGACAAAACAGGCCAAAAGGTCTTCGACCGAACTAATCGAGAAAGAGGGACATTATATAAAGTTCTTGGGGAAAAGGACGACAAAAGGAGATGAGATATCCGAGAGGATTTAGGGTCAATTAGAGACTCTAGACTTCATAAGTCGGCTACCAAACCAAAGGTATTCCTCAGTCTTGATCTTTTCAAAAATGCTTTCACCATGTACACATTGAAAGATGGAATTATGTCTTCTCCATTCTCTTAGCAAGTAGTGGCTCGGGATTTGGAAGTATTTTCAAGACTTGTATAAACTCCTAGAAGCTGATTCCATTTACAATCAAGACGTAGCTGGTGAATGGATGGATGAGTATGATTTATTGGATGTCTTGAGGGATTGAATCTTGATTATGAAAGGTGGAAGAAGAGATTTAAGGTGTAGTACACAACTTCTTCTTGTAGAAAAGTAATTAGGATTGAAATGGTTCTCTTGATCAAATTGTGTGGGGGATCTCGTGTTGATCATGTGAACCAAATTTGGGTCACTTTGTTAGGAAAGATTGTTTCAAGAATGGTAAACCTGCACTTGGGAAATCATTTCTTATATTCTATAACAATAGTGCGATGAGTTCAATAGGGTCACAACTCTACATGCTTACTTGTACGGTGGATGCTTAGTGTTCCATGATTGATGTCAAACATTTAGACAGATCTAAAGTGGCCTCACCATTCAAATGCTCCCATTCACGTGTTATTTGGCAAGTTATATATTACTTGTTTCAAGCTTCGACAATGTGGGTAAATAAATGAATTGGTTTCTAGAGACATCGCCCATGAGATAAGAGATTCTTGACATTTTGGGCCCATTGCGGGACCCCTCGTTAGGAGAGAAAGACTTTCATTTCCAAAAAGAAAAGTTATTACAATATATAGGACCTTGCTTGATGTAGGACCTTCCATATTAGATCCCCTTGATTATTTTATTTTTTCATTAATTGCATCAAGGGTTTCCAAGAATTACTTACCACAAGTCCAATTTTATTTAAATTATTTGGGATATTTTCAATTTGAAGGGATTTTCCAATATCCTTCCGGTGGTCCACTTTCGCAATTAAGTGACATCTTCTATGCAAATGTGGTGTTAGAAATTGGAGGAATGTTCTCGCTATTGCAGACTTCACAATTCATTGATGTAGAATGTTCGTCTTTGTGCGCCTTATGTGTAGTTTTCATTGTTTTTCTTGTCTCGCCAATGTATTGTTTTCCACATGAGCATGAGACTCGAGTAAATTCCATATAGTTTGGGGTCTTGAGGGTCCTTTGCTTTGTCCAAGATGTTCCTCAATGTTTCTAAGGGAGTAAATACTACTTTGAAATCCTTCCTTGTTAAACTTCTTGCAATCCTATCAGTGAGGCCTTGTATGTAAGGTAGTTTAATCATGGGCTTTCTTTCATCCTCTAAAGTCTTTGTTTCTTTGCCTTCTCACAATATGGTTTGCTTAAATGCTCTTTTAATTTGTTTGTCATTATAACCATTGCAACAAAGCACCCTCGTTAAGTATTCCAACACCCGTCGTAAGGGAAATTGAGGAATGCAGGGTTATTGGACCAACCACCAACAAACATGCCACTTGGTCCTCTACCCACTCTTGGAGTAGTTTCTTTTGATGGGTCAAACCCTATATTGAAGAGGGTTTTGCAAGGATTTTCTCCAAGACACTCAAAGGTCGATAACTCCCCTATAACACCCTCTTATGTGGTAAGACCTACTTCTCCCGTTGCTGTGCTTATTGTGTCATTTGTTGTTCATGCTTATTTGTCACAAGTTCTAGTTGGACAAAGAGTTTCTCCCACTTTAGATTTGTTAGAAATTCAATTGTCTCAAAAGGTTATAATGTTGCCCTAAGGGCTTGTCATCTCAATTTGAACTATCCCATTGATCCCGTGGATTTCATCATCTCATCACATTCCACGAACTATTGGTGCTCCACTCATTGCACAATCCATACCACAAGCCATATTGACTATCCCTCCACCATTGATAACCCAATATAAGACTTATTTGGTAATTAGATAATTCCTTATTTAGTATTTAGTTAATATTAGTTAAGTATTAACTAATAAACGACTCTAACCACATTGACCATTTTGTAACCATCTCTCACATAATAAAATGACGGACACACAATGAACACGTGTGCATTCTGGTTTCTCTTCATTTCTTCTTTGTGCACATTTTCTAACATTGGTATCAAAGCCCTTGATGCTTGAAGGGATCCACCAACTGAAGGAAGAACATTCAAAATATTTTTGAGGGTCATTTAGGGTATTTCGAGTCACGAATTGCAAATTTTAGGTTCGTATATGCATTTATTGAGTATTGTGATAAGGGCATTAGAGGATAAACTCATGAAGGTGGTCGTGAGGGCTGCAAGGGTCGCAAGGGCTGGAAACTTAGTCATGAAGTCAAACTCCATTTCCACCATTAATACCACAGTTAGAGGCAAGTTTCAAAGGGCAAAATAAAAGTAACGAGTCGTTACAATTGCGTGAGGAAGAATAACAAAGTCGCCATTGGTTTCCACTAAAGCCATTGATTTACTAGTCGTGAGTATAAATGAAATAGGTCAGTATAGACCCCACATACAAATTTCAAATTATTTCACATGATATACATCAAAAAAGGCAAAAATACAAACATCTAGGGCAAAATAGATGACGTCAAAGGTTATTGTAATCGCAATTTTCGAGAGAAGCAAAATATCCAATCAAAACAACCAAAAACCTCCAGATTGTGATTTTCGAGGAGCAAAACAAACAATGGCTTATTTTATAGGGCATGATCCGAGCATTCATACTTATTTGTATTCACTTATTTTTCCGTCTAAATAAATATTTCAGAATGGAGTTTTTACCAGTAGAAATATATTTTGGTTTCAATTTCCACACTTGGAAAGTTAAAATCTAGATGTAATTAATGAACAAAAATTTGTGGGGTATTGTTAATGGAAAAGAAACAAAACCCACCGATGTTGCCAAATTGTTAGAGTGGGAAAGATGTGATGATAAAGCTAAAGCCATAATTGGGCTTGCTCTTTTTAATTTTGAACTCCATATAAATTTAGACAAATTGTCCAAAGACATTTGAGATAACTTGAATAGGCTATTTGGGGCAAAATAAGTGAACACTAAATTTTCTTTGAAGCTTTAACTCTTTCGATTCAAGATGGCTGATGATGTTACCATGACCAATCATATTAATAATTTGAGATCTCTTCTTAGACTATTAGTAGAGGTTAAAGCTCCAGTAGATTACGAAGATTCTAAAGCCATTCTATTAAATAGTTTTCCTTCTTTGTATAACAATGTCATTTTTACTCTCAGTCAGATGCCTTCGCAAAGCCTGGAAGATATGATTTCAGCTCTTCTAGTTGAAGAAAAGAGAACAATTGTGGACGATACAAAAGGTAATTCCTCACATGAAAATGTACTATACTTTTGAATGAGAACTAATCACATAAAATCAAATAAAGACACTAGGAAAGTTTAGTGTTATTATTGCAAGAAAAGAGGCCATACAAGCTGGAATTGTCGCATTTGAGCTAATGATGTTCTCAAAGGCAAACTCAAAGATAACCTGCAAGAAGCAAATGTGGCCTTTGTTGACAATCCACCAGATGTTGAATTTATTGAAGATTTTATTGATGAAGACTAATACGTTCTCTATAGAAGTTAGTGTTTTGATGACATGAAGGAATCTAGTGAAGGTAAAACTTCATGGATGGCTGCACAGATTGTTTGAGAATTTGTGGATCTTGGGAATCTACCCTTATGAGGGTCACAAGACAACTTGATGGAGCATTGTGGGAGTGGCTTAGCATGGAGGGTTGTCCAACAAATCGGGGATTCTATAATGCAAGAGTTCGGGACTGTGGAATCCGGAAACTTGGGAATTCAGCTCGGGGGCTACATCTTTACGAGGGTTAGTGAGACAACTTGATGGAGTTCTACTTGGTCCAAGAACTGTTGTTCAAAACAAAAGCTTCTAAAGATTGTAATTCTATCTTCTTTCTATAGTGTAAGTCTTAAGAGGGGGTATTAAAATATAAGACTTATAATTTAGTATTTAGTTAATATTAGTTAAGTATTAACTAATAAACGGTTGTAACCACATCAACCATTTTGTAACCATCTCTCACATAATAAAATGATGGACATTTGTGCACATTTTCTAACAATTTGCGAGATGCTACCATAGTCCCTAAAGAAGAGCAAAGTGAAATAGTGTTCCATACACCAATTGATTTATTGTCTACAGAGGGTCTAGTGCCACTTATTTTCAGGAGTTGCTATTTCACCCTCTATATATTTGAGCACCACCTCTTTGTACGGGATCATTTCCATAATGTCACCAAGTTCACCATTGACAGTGCCCATCCTATTGGAATTTCAGCCCCTTTGATTTCATCTCCTAGTGTTTCTACCACCTCTGTTTCCACCATCCCCACAGCCACCGTTGTCACTATTCCTAGTGTTCAATGCCATCGTTGAAAAGCAAAGCGACCAACAAATCAATGAGTTTATGAGTGATTACACTAGAAAAGTGGAAAGAGCCCACATTTTTAATGAATTTCTCACTGGTATTTTGTTGGATAATTCAGAAGTTATTGCCAGGGTCACTCACCAGTTTAAGAAGACAACTATAGATTTGTCTAGAGTAGACAAGGAGTACAACACATGCATGCAAGATAGAGACTAAGGAAAACAAGTAGTTGCACGATTTGTATGTGGGATCTCTAGTTTACAACTAAATATACATGGTCACACACTGTTTACCATTGTGGAGGCCATTGGTACAAATAGAGATTCGCCATACATGGAAGTAGCGGAAGAATTGTGGCCACAGTTGTCATTCTATTCTAGGAATGTTTCCAGAGAATATCCAATTCAGAACTTTGGCGAATTAGTTATTTTTAGTTAACTGTTTTTCACATGCAAACTCTTGTGTGACAAGGCTACATCCCATCAAGTCTATCATAAATATTTTGTAGTAAAACTTTTAAAAGACAGATTAAAATACAATGTTGGAGATATTTAGTTAAGTACGTCGTACTATAATATTAGAATATTGTTTATGTGTGTATGGATGAGTTGTACGGGTGCAACCTTATCATAAATAAGTTTAAGTAGAGATTTTTTAGGGATTATGGTAATAGCTTATTCCTTATCCATAGGAGTTTAAATCCCTATATGTAGCCTCTCTCTATGATGAATAAAATAATGAAATTCTTTGTGTAATTTCATGCCAATTATATTCATTGGTATCGAGCAAGGTTCTCTCGGCGGTGATTGTGATGAACGTTTAATGCATTGTGCTAGGGGCAGCCATACTCCTCCTTTGCCCCTTTGCATGGCATTTTTTAATATGTGATTGATTATTTAGTTTGTAGTATAAGATAGAAATTAGTTTGTTTTTTTGCTATAGTTTAAAGTAGTGTTTTAAAAACCGGTCAAACTGGAACCGGAACCGGCCGGTTTGACCGGTTTGACATTTTTTAGCATGAACCATTAATGAAATTGGATCGGTTTGACCGGTTTTAGCCCAAACCGCCAATTCCATATGGAACCAGCCGGTTTGGGCTAAAACCGGTCAAACCGGTTTGGTTTCGTTCTAAACCGGCCGGTTTGTGGATGCATTTTACATTATACAATGGCTAGTTCAAAAACACGTTTTTAATTTTTTATTGTCTCTAAACCCTAATTTGGTGTTATAAATACACCCCCCTCTATTCACTTCACACCTCTCTCATTGAGCATTTGTGAGCATAAGATTGAAGAGTTTATTTTTTGTAGTGAGCTTGGAAGTTGGAGGCTTGGAGCTTGTTTGGCATTGCTTGTGGGCTCTTTGTGGTGATATTGGCATCCATTTGTGAGCACCTCACCTCTATTTGTGAGCACCTCTCTTATTTGCAAGGATTTGGAGGATTGGGGCAGCATTGAATAGTGTTCATTTGGAGTGAGTTTGGGCGTTGTTTGGCATCAAGTGTGGGCTCTTTGTGGTGGCATTTACATCTACATTTGGAGTGTGGGCTCTTTGTGGTGCCATATACAAGCTTGGAGCATTTCTTCACCTCATTTGTGTGCACATTGAAAGGTATGTTACATTTTAAACTTGCCCCTTATTTGTAAATTTTATTAAATAAGAAATATGAAATTTATTTTGTTTTTATTTGCATTTTCAGATTTGTTTGCATTTGCAATGGCCCCCAAAACAAAAGACCCTACATGGACCCATGCAGACGTAATTGATGATCAAGTTTTTTGTAAATATTGTAAGAAACACATCGGGGGATTCATAGGTTGAAACAACACTTGGCTGGTCAAAGAGGCCAAGTTACCCCATGTGATGCACCTGATATTGATGACATTAGGTTGGAAATGAAAAACATGCTTGAAAAACATAGAGAAGAGAAGGCTAGGCAAAAAGAGATGGAAGCTGAAATAGGGAGAAGGAGGGAACATGCCTTGAGTGTTGAAGGATCTTGTTATGACCCTTCTGTGACTGTTAGAGACCCCTTTCGGTATATGCCTCCCCCACCCACTCATAGTCAAGAAAACCGGCCTAAAAAAAGAAAGACTATTCAAAGTTTTTTTCCATCTTCCACTCCTGCTACTGCTAGTGCCTCCATGCCAACACAAAATTAGCTTACCTTGGATAACCATTGGAAGAAGCAATACAAATAAGCAACTTTTGAGTACATTGCTAGATGATGGTATGATGCAGATATCCCTTTCAATGCTGCCCGCTCACCTTATTACCAGCCGATGTTTGATTCCATTGTTGCTGTTGGTAAGGGCTTCAAAGGCCCTAGTATGCATGACTTGAGAGGATCACTTTTGAAGAAAGAAGTTGCATCCATAGATGAATATTTGAAAGGTTGCAAAGCTTTATGGGCCAAAACATGATGCACTATCATGTCAGATGGGTGGAGTGATGGCAAGAACCGCACAATAATAAATTTTTTTGCCTCTTGTCCACAAGGTATAATGTTTTTGAAATCAGTAGATGCATCTGATAGGGTGAAAGATGCAAATTTATTGTTTGAGCTTTTGGATGAGATTGTTTTAGAGGTGGGGGTGGAAAATGTTGTACAAATCATAATCAGATAATGCCTCTAACTATGTTCTTCTTTGGTAAGATGTTAGAGGCTAAACACAAAACAATATTTTGGACTCCATGTGCTTTGCACATTACATAGACCTCATGCTTGAGGATATAGGGAAAAAGATTGGATCAAGAACACGTAAAGCATGGCAAAAACATCACCATATACATCTACAATCACTCATGGGTATTGAACCTAATGAGGAAGAACACCGAGGGCAAAGAACTTGTTAGGTCAGCCATCACGAGATTTGCAACAAACTTCCTCACCTTGCAATCTTTTATTTCCCAACAATAGAAATTGAAAATGATGTTTTCAAGTGATGAATGAAATGCATCAAAGTGGAGCCGAAGCAGGATGGGAAAGACACAAAGAAGAAATGTTTTGATAATTTATTTTGGAAAAAAACAATAGAGATTGTGAAAATTGTTGAGCCTCTTGTTAAGGTGTTGTGGTTGGTGGATGGGGAAAAATTAGCCATGGGCTATATTTATGAGGCTATGGATCAAGCAAAGGAGTAGATAAGGGCAACATACAAAGATAGGGTAACTAAGTATGGGCCTATATGGGCGATCATAGATAATAGATGGAACAATCAACCTTATCGGCCTATACATGCAGTGGGGATTTCTTGAACCCGAAATATCATTACGAGCTCACTTGAGAAGATCAAACAGAGAAGTAAAAGATGGTTTGTACGAGTTCTGGAGCGCATTGTCCCGATGAGATGCAACAACTTGAGGTTCACCGACGGATCAACTTCTTCAAAGCAGAGCCACATGTACCTTTGGGAAAACCTTGCAAAGATTCAAGGATGTGGACCAACCGTAAGTAAGAAATTCTAAGTTTTTGAAGTTCATTTGATTAAAATTTTTAATGAATAATTGTGAATTTTTAGCATAAGACAATCTTTATCTAATTTGTTGAAATGCGCTTTAACCTTTAAGTTATAAGTTTCTATTTTACTTTTAATTTTTAATCTGTGTTTTTAACTTTTTATCGTCATTGTTTACTAATTAAACATTTACACTTTTTATCGCAGCACATTGGTGGGATTCGTTTGGTAGTCAGTGTCCTCAATTGCAAAAGTTTGCAATTAGGATCCTGAGCCAAACTTGCAGTGCTTCTAGGTGCGAGTGCAACTGGTCCATCTTTGAGCGGATTCACACGAAGAAGAGAAACCGTTTGGAACAACAACGGTTGAATGATCTTGTCTTTGTGCAGTATAACCTTCGGTTAAGGCGCAACCAGTTGTTGAACCGAAGACCTGATACTGATCCCATTGTCTTGGATGATATAGATCCAACCTCAGAATGGGTAGAGGAGAGTCAGCCAATAGAGTTTGATTCTGATGACTTGTGGTGGATGGGTTTGGATCAGGAATCGATGAGCCGATGCAGATCACCGCCGCCATTGTCACGAGACACAATAGACACTAGTCGCACTCGTGCTACTCCCCGACCCCGTGCAGCTCCAGTTGTTGTAGATGTACCTGAGGATTTGGATGAGTTTGAGTCAAAGCTAGAGGCCGGTGATGATATTGATGAGGATGACCTTGAGGATCCCATTTCCAGCAGCGGTGCAGAGTTTGATGATTGATCATTGATGTCATCTAGTTTATTCTAGAGTTTTGTAACTTGTAGTATTTGTAATGTATCAATGATCATATCATGTTGCTTTTTTGGAGTCTCGAACTATGGAGGCCATTTAGAGCCTCATTGTTTATGTATTTTGTTTCGGAATCTCATCTATGATATATGTATTGTGTATTGGACTTGGAGTTCGTGCCATTTTGCTATAAACACCTTTCTTGCATATATATAAGAGAAAACTTTGCATATTTTGTGTGTAATTGTTGGAATTATGGTTTTTAACCTTTCAAATATATTATTTTCATTAAAAATATAAAATTTTATGTATTTTTTAGTAAACCGGTTCATTAAGTTTGAACCGGTCCGGTTCGAGTCCGGTTCTGATTTTTAAAACATTGGTTTAATGCAATCTCATGTGGCTCTTCTCACTTTGATACAAGTCGGGTGGCTTTGCTTGACATCAACAACCAACATAGATTTGTTCATCCATATCCATGTGGTTATGCTCGATCTGACGTCTTCGCATGCAAGTCTATTTCTACCTATCTTATTCAACACCTTATGGCTCTTGTAGATCCTATTGTGCATAACATTGAAGGCCTGGTCATTATCTTCAAGTTCTTGCAGGTTTACAAACATATGTTTTACCATCTATTCTGCTGCAATGCATTCAACAATAGAACAATTCATGTGATTCATACTTCACTGCGTGCGCGTCTATTCTCAGCCAGTCATTGCCAAAGACATCGGTGCCCTGGAGATTCAATTTTGGTCCTCCCATGCTAGTGTATGCACATTTTATATGATCTTTTGTCGCCATCCAACACAACAATTCCAATCCTTGCATCTTTCTACTTGCTGGCATGTGCCGTTGTTGCCGCCGTTTGATACTCCAATGCTGTCAGCACTTGCCATTTTGACTCGTTGTGGGATTTGTTTATAATCACCTGATACGTCCCAGCCATTGTGCACACGTCATTATCAAATGCTTATATAGTTAGTCTCTCTAATAGTCATGCCATTCGAATTCTCCATGTGTAACCTGTTCAAGACAGGACATTCTGCTTCATGCATATTTGTAATGTCCCTTTCTAGGGCTGAAACTGAAAAAGGAGGAAATCACACAAACCCCAAATGATTAAACTCAGATTTTATATCAGCCAACTGGTTTTTTATGACAGCTGTAAATCAGCAGTCTGATTTTTATAACAGCAGCTTGTAATTAGTGAGAAATCACCCAAATATCATCAAAGAACTCATCAACAACATAGGAAAACACTTTAAGAAGATTTTAAGCCACTTTTCACCATGAAACTTGATCAAATACTCAGCTGGAAAATTAATTTAGAACAATAGAGGTACAACCAATAGAAATGATCAAAATGGAGGTCTCCAAACCCCAATAATTACAAAAGATGATAGATTCCAGCCCTATAAATTATGCCAAGTCTGAATATCAAAGAATAAACGAGTTATGTGCCGTAGAAGACACAAAATCACACTCAAACCCTAGTCGCTCCCTAGGAGAGGGGCTCCAAAATATGCCAAAGCTCTTTGTAGGTCTTCTTCTTGATGCCCTAGATCCAAATCAGCAAGAGAGTCTTCAATAAATGCCTTCAATTTGCCAATATGGAGAGTTTTCGTTCTCCACTATGCCACAAGGAAGGGTTTCGTCCTCCTTGGATGCCACACAAGAGGGTTTTCGTCCTCAAGTGGAAAGGTATTGAGCAATCAGCCCAAAAACCAAAATAGTAAGTGTATATGCACCAAAGATGATGCAAATGAGGCCAAGCGACCTCCTTTTATATCCCTTGGTTGGCGCCAAAGGCCAAATAGGTGAAAACCAACCTCCAAGCTTCACTTTATCTTTTAATTCCTTGTTGGGAATCTCATAATCCCAACCGACCTGCCTTAGGGAGTAAAACACCAAAGAAAAACATTAAAAATAATAAAAGAAAACTGAAACGAAGCTCAATTACTTCCCTGTTCACTTATCCTTCTTGGCCACGGGAAGAGAATGACAAGAAGTCTCCATTCGGCATTAATTCAAAAAGGGGGACATTACAATATTTAATCTTCTTGCACATTAAAGTAGTATGAGGCATTTGTTAATTATAATATTATTTTAGTAGTTTATAGATTAAAATTCATTTTATTGGAGTGTTTTGTGTAATAAAGTTTTTTAGTCACTCTATAAAATAATTAGCGTGGTGTTATTTTATTAAATTATTGTTTTATTTGTATAGTTTAGTTTTTGTAATTAATTCATTTATTTAGTCTACGTTTTGTTAGTTAATTAAATAGTTAATGCTACAATTTTAGTCTAGGTCTAGTAGTGTCATCAATCTGAGTTGGTGTTGTTTTCGAGATAAAGCATGTCAGTCAGTGTCAAACTCAAATTCCAACCTTGTACGGATGCAATATCAGGCGAACCCGAGATCTGGTCAAATGTGTCAGTCTTGTGGGAGGTTTCGCTATCAAAAGCAACATGCACTTGAGCTTTAAGGTTCATTTTGCTGAGGGAGCAACATTTTGTACGAGGTTGAAGGCAACAAAGGAAGGAGACCCATCATCAATCTTGAGTTCATTGCTAACTTAGAGGCTTCCTTTTGCAATAGTGGCAAAATATTGCCAAATTGATTAAAGCTGAGTTCAGTTTCCAAGTGGCAGTGGTGACTGTCTTTGTTTCTGCATGTGTCAGTGAGAAGCTTGACACTCATAGGAAGTAGAAATGTTAACGGAACTGTTCATGCAGGGAATCACTAATAGCAAAGTGGATATAATTGGTATGTTTTTGAAAAAATGTGTGTGTTGACATATATATATGTTTTCAGTATGTGTGAAGTGATTCCTTTCCCTATATACATACTAAGGGGGAATGTTGGAGATATTTAGTTTAGTGCGTCATATTAGAATGTTAAAATATTGTTTGGGTGTATGGATGAGTTATACGGGTTTTAAACAACTCATCATAGATAAGTTTTAAGTAGAGATTTTATGGGGATTGTGATAATGGCTTACTCTTTATTTATAGGAGTTCAAATCCCTATATGTAGCCTCTCCTAATGATGAGTAAAATGATGAAATTCTATGTAATCTCATACCAATTATATCAAAAGCTTGGAGGATTCTTGGTGTAGATTTATTTGCAAGTTATGTTCTTTTGTTAATGTTATTACACTGAGAGGTGTTCTTATAGTGGCAGGCAAGGAGTGTAATGACGTGCGTTGTTGAAAAAACTCTTTATTGGTTGATTAATGTTTGATGGTTAAAATAATATATATAATATTATAATGTTGACTAATGTTTAATACATAAAATAAAATATATGATTATATATTTATACACGCAAATGTAATTTATTTTAAAAGTGTGGAAGATCATTAGTGTGGAATAAATAATAAGTGAAGAAGTGTGAAGATCATTATTGTGAAAGAAATTCACAATCGGTAAGTAACTATATTAATTCTTATTGATGTATATTATTTATTGCAAATATTATTATCACTATATATTAGTAAACCCTATCTCAAACCCTAAATCAATATAAACTATAAATATTTACGTTAACTTTTACTTATATAAAATCTATAAATATTTATGTTAGTTTTTATTTTTAGATATATTTTATAAAACATATAAATTTTTTTTAATATTTAAGTTAGTTTTTACTTTTAGATGTATTTTATAAAACATATAAAATCCTATCTCAAACCCTAAATCAACTATGCACAACACATATATCTATACACTATAAATATTTAGGTTAATTTTTACTTATATAATTTAGTTTTTACTTTTAGATGTATTTTGTAAAACATATAAATAATTTTTAATAATATTTAGGTTAGTTTTTATTAAATTTTTACTTTTAGATATATTTTATAAAAGATAGAAGTAACTTTTTTACTAGCATAGATATCTTAAATACATCTATCTAAAAGACCGAGAGATATCAATCTCGAGGTGCCTATATTGGAATTCTCACATAAGTTAGATAGGCACCTCAAGATTGATATCTCTCGGCATCTTTTAGATAGATGTATTTAAGACATCTATGCTGGTATAAATGCCTGTCTGATTTTAGTTGAAGCATTCAGTGTGATTTAATGTGTAAACTAAATCGAGATTGTGCTCTTCAATGCATCTGAGATATTATTAGGTCCTTGTTGTGAAAATTGATTTAGATGTGCTTGAGCAATATGCAATTATCAAGTGATTTGTGTAGCTATAAAATTTCAGGGATCCCATTAACATTGTGAGTAGGCTGATTTGGACACTGTCATCTCAGTCACTCCTTGTGGTTTGTATAAGTGGTGGTTAAATGAGCGTCTGCTGTTGCTTCAACTAAATATCGATGTGCAGGGAATGAATTCACCTTTAATCCTCAGACTCGTGCCATAAATTTGCGCGAGTTCAAGTAAATATTGGATTCTATCTATTTTGGTTATCATGCAGTGCATCTAATTGGTGTTTGTTTAGCAAAAGTTAAACAGACTGAAATCTGTTTCTCTTTTTGCCTTACTCTCTTTCTTCTATTTTTTTTTGAAGACTCAAAATTCACCTAGAGTAATACCATGGTAAATAATTCATTTTGTCAGATTGTTTCGTTGAGCACACCCCGAGAGATTCTAAGGCTGAGTTGCTCCTAATTCCTACTCCGCTGCGAATTTCTTTTGAGAGCGACAATCTACAACTTGTACCTTGGACTAAATCCAGCAAGTCCTAAAGCAAAAGGGTATACCCCAACATCTGTTGGAGCCTGTATCAAAACTTGCATCAACATGTATGATAATAGAAAATAATTCTTGAGAGATTTGTGTTAGAGAGAAACCAAATGAATTTCTGTTTCCAGTCTAAACATATAACCCATCATTAGGAAATGAAAAAACAAAGTGTGAGGAACAGGATTACAAACACAGGCCTTTTAAGAAATAGTCGCATAAAAACTGTTGGAACCCTACTTCTACCATAGCTGAGCACCTAACCCTATGAAAGATGAAACAATTGAGCAGTATTATCGGGTGTGAATATTTGAAGAGGCATTGGTTAATTAATTATCTATTGAGACTCAACTAAGTAATTTAAACTAATTAGGAATGAGACTTAATTAATTAACTATATTAGATGGCCTCTTGATCAAGGGACCCCAGGTATCAATCAAAGTTAGACCGCCTTCCCTATTTGGATTATTGTGGTTAATAGCAATCTTCAGTGACATCCATTTTCCTCCTCATGTAGTTCTATTCTGCGGAGATTACCTTGACATCTTCTGAACAGATGTGGTGCTCGGTTTTATATGAATGTTCTGCCAAAGATAATTTGGTGGTGCAGTTCCTCCTTATGTCAGGACCATGTTCCTCAACTCTTGCTCCGACTGTTCTCCCTGTCTCCTCGATGTAGGCAGCTTCACACTGTCCACATATAATAGAATAAACTCCACTCCTCATCCTTGAGTCCACTTTATCCTTGGGCCGATGTAATGATACCATTGATTGTTCTTTGTGGAAGAAATATTGATTCAATATTACGTCTTCTAAGAATCAAGCAAGCTCATGAGAATCTCCTTCTGTAAGGCATGTAGACCTTGTGTATGTATTAGGTGTGAGTGTTTATGTAAATAAGAATCTCTTTCTATTTTTTCTGTACACATATATACATACATTGGAGACTTTCATGATGGTTAAAGATTGTTTAGGATGAATGTAAAACTGATTTTAACTAAAAACTGATTTTAACTATAGACTTGTTTTTTTATACTAAGTCACAAACATAAAGAATGCTGCACCATTTCTCACAAATACCTGCCATTTTGTGTGCATTTCAATCCTGCACCTTTGAAACTGGGACGATTTTTGAAATTTTATATATTCCTTATTTCTGGTACTGGAAAATGTACTGCCTGTGGAAAGTTGGAATCTTGTTAGGCCTATAAGTTGTAACAAAGTTAAAACTCATTGAATATTGTAAAAATACAAAAAGTTTTTGTATAAACGAATAGGAATTCTTGAATTTCTGTGTGTGTATAGAGAGAGAGAGAGAGAGAGAGAGAGAGAGAGAGAGAGAGAGAGTTCCCCTCTTGAACAATTCATATCCCATCATAATATCAATCCTTATTGAACCAATCACAAACTTCATCCCTCTCCAACAATCAAGCATTTAGTTATTCCCACACATATGTTCTTGCAAATCTACTCCTACTCATAACCTGTGAAAAGTATCTATGGAAGTGGAACTATCATCCCTTTCCAACAATCAAGCATTTAGTTATTCCCACACATATGTTCTTGCAAATCTACTCCTTATAACCTGTGAAAAGTATCTAGGAAGTGGAACTATCTGTCAGTTATTGCACCCCATTTGCACATGATCTATATAGTTCAAAATTCACCACATTATACACTTCAACTCAAAAAAATTGAGCAGTCAATCAGATGCATTTGAGGCACTTTTTTTTTTTTTTTTTGAAGAAAACCGTCACCCTTTATATTGATATAAAATTTGAAATACATACTCTACCATGCCAAGCATGGAAGCTATTAGCCATATCTCTAGCATTATAAACAAAAATAACAAGATAAACAATCATTGATAAGAGTCAAGGTTTGTGATTTTCCTGATTTCTTCTTGAATCTCAGTTGACCACCATAGAGGGGGTGACCCGTAGCAGAGGATATCCTTGTTGCCAGTTATTGCACCCCATTTGCACATGATCTATATAGTTCAAAATTCACCACATTATACACTTCAGCTCAAAAAAATTGAGCAGTCAATCAGATGCACTTGAGGCACTGAATTGAAAAATAGTTCTCTATACAGTTTTTTGGCTTCATATCCAGGTGCCCATTTTGTATGGGCTGGTTATCACGTTTCTCATGGGTTCCTACTAGTTTGCACATGTGCATGTGTGTAGGTAAGTTGGATATTGGTGCTTTGGCCCTTACATCAGATGATGCGCAAGAGTTCTCTCTCTCCATTGAAGTATAATTTGTTTATTTTGTGTCTGTAGCGGCGAGATATTCAGTAAGGCGGCTGTGTTACAAATTTGCTTGGATGCCAATCGCTGTGATGTGATGCATATTATTCATTCTGGTATTCCTCCAGGTTTACAGTCACTTTTGGAAGATGAATCTTCAGTTAAGGTTGGCTTTGGTTTGGATTTGATAGTAAAGTTTCATTTAGTTCAATAATTGCAGTTGTGTGAATGGTACAATGCGTGCATTAATGATATTGAAGTCGTATAGATTTTTTCAAATATTTTACTGAATGATTTTTTCCAGGTTGGTGTTTGTATAGGTGGTGATGCAGCAAAGATGCAAAAGGATTATAATGTCCATGTGCGAGAAATAGAGGATTTGGCTGCTATCGCGTGCCGGAAACTAAGACCTCCAAGAAAATGGAGTCTTTCCTGTCTTTGTGAGAAGCTCACTGGCAAGGAGGTTTTGTCAATCAAACTTCTCCTTTGATTGCTATCCTATATGTCTATATTTAAAAGTTTCAAAAGAACATTTTGGTGAATGGATATTATCGCATTAATTGGTGCATTGTACATATAGTGATATGCAAGATGATTTCCATTGCTTCTGGTACCTTGTCAATTATGCTCTTCTTGCATTGGACAATGTCTAGTAAGAAGCATCATGCTTAGGCAAATGCCCTCTACAGCAAATGATTATTTAACTAGATGATGCTGGATAGCATGATTGGAGTTTTGAAAGGAAAGGAAGATAAAGAAATTTTTATTAGCATTCATGATCAAACAAAGTCATTTTGTGAGTTAAGATATCCCCAGCTAGGCACCGGCAAGACAATAAATCCCCAATGAAAAAATGCCCTGCAGTAAGACAACACAGAATGTTTAGCAAGAATGTTTTGACCATGCAACGTTATGAACCAACAGGACTCTTGATTTATCAACAGTCTTTGCACACAAAAGCAATTAGTTTAACACACTTATGGATCATCTTTAAGGAAACAATAGCTATAGATTTTAGACCCTTCACAACAGATACAGCCTCCACATAATATCTAAGGAGATATGATGACACCATACTAATATCGATCTAAGTAGATCGACTACTACTACACTCCACTTCAACAACCCATGTTGTTCTGAAAGCTATATACCCTAGAAGCAGCACCAAATTCTAACCGAATGGAACTCATGCTGAAGTCTAACTCCAAGAACTTATGCTGAAGTCTAACTCCAAGAACTCTTTGCTCGAGCATAAGGGCGAGTTCTTATAGAACCAAACACCACCTACTTTCCATATTGCCTTGAAGCTACAAGCTACCTGTATGACATTTATTGAAGCCTCCTAATTAAATTTGTCATAGTGCTCTATGCAAGATAAGGCCCAAATGTTCCTTAACACATTTACAATTATAACACAACTTGATGAATACAAGTCGGCTTAGCAAATACAATTATGGATTATGACAATCTTTCCTCGATGCAACAAACAACTTGAATTTGAATTATTATGCCCCTGAAGATAATGCACATGTCACGCTCTTACGCACAAGACTTTGCACTAGCCTTCCAAGTGAATCCTTGTGCGTTTGCTCAAATGAACTCAAATGGATTTGCAGTTTCAAAGACATGCACACAATTGAGATCAATCTTTGTTGGTAATTCGAACCTTTGAAAATGACTTATGTGATATTACACATGAAAGAAGTGATTCTCTATGCACAAATCCAAGGGTGACGTAAGGTAATTGTTTGAAGTCTCCTGTTCTTCTGCCAAGTGATCCAACCTTGCGCCATCCATTTGAAGACAAATGCGTATCTGTAGAGATGCCGTGATGCACCTTGATCCTCCATTTCCGACGCTTTCGACCTCTTTTTTGCTGACAGACAAGTTTCTGCATTGCAATATTGAAATACTTGCTCACATCAGCTTTTGAAAGATGTTTTGGACTCTAGAAGATACTGTGAACCTACTAAACTCCTCTGGATTTGCCACAAATCACAATAACTATGAAAACATGTAATCAACTATTCCAACTGTTTTTGGTTTGACGTGGATTACTTGTGAGTCCAGATGTTCCTGTATGAGCTTGACAATGCATGATATACTTCATACGTTGCACTCTAATGCTGACCATAATGAAACTATCTTGCACGATTCTCTTTCGCACAGTCCTGCACACAACCTTACTTGTGCACAAACGTTCCAATTGCATTGCACATCCTTCCCTATGCAAACATCTATGTGCAACAGTGCTATGTAGGCTTGTGCAACAAAAACGTGCTCAACAGAAACACCTGCGCATATAATCATGTGCAAACCTATGTAAAGTTGAGACATACCCAACATTCTCCCACTTATTGAATATTTTGTGTAAGGGGAGCATGAATCCATAAATGAGCAGATGTGAGCAACCATGCCCATATCATTCCTACTTCAAGAAAACTTCTCAGTACTTATTGTCTCTGTGAATGAATCTGCAACATTCTCATCAGTATCCACATTCTCTAGCAAATATCCTCTCTCTTCTACCATTTCCCTTACAAAATGATATAGCACATTAATGTGCTTCGTGCGAGACTGATACTTCGTGTTCTTTGCAAGACAAATTGCACTCAGAGAGTTGCAAGCTAGTCTTACAACCTTTTTATGAACCCAATTAGTAGCTGCCATGTACTCAGCCTCTGTGGTGGATACATAAATACTTGCTTGACTTGACATTTACTCATCCAACTTATAGCTCTGTCAAACAAGTTGAACATGTATGCATTGTTAGACCATTTGTTGTCAAGATCTCCAACCCAAGTAAGAATCCATAAAACCATCTAGACTCAAATTCTTGTTAACACTAGAGGCTTGCCTTGATAGCAAATTGCAAGTCAAATCTCTTGTGTAGATACTTGAAGATCCTTTTCATCGTAGTCCAATGCTCCTTTCCTAGATTGGACATGTATCTGCTCACTGCTCTCATTGCATGTGCAATTTCAAGTTTTGTGCAGACCATTGCATACATTAGGCTCGCCACTGCATTCACATATAGAACCTGAGCCATGTCCACCAACCCCTCTGGAGTCTTTGGACTTTGTGTAGTAGTTAGTTTATGATCAACTGGGAAAGGTGTATATACATGCTTACTATCATGTACCTTAAACCTTTCCAACACTGTCTCAACACATTTCCTCTGATTTACTAGAGTTTCCTGTTCGCACGATCCCTTTGACTTCCATGCCCAAAATGAACTTTGCAGCATCGAGATCTTTCATGTCAAATTGCACACACAATCTGAGACTTAACTTGCTTGATCATTGCCTTGCAATTTTCAATCAACAACATGTCATCCGCTTAGAGAAATATGATGAAAAAGTTTTCCTCTTCCTTGAGGTACCCAGAAGGATCAATTTTCCTTTGCACAAGCCCAAGTTTTAACACGTGGCTGTCAAACTTTTGATTCCACATCCTTGGTGATTGTTTCAAGCCATAAAAGGACTTCTTCAGTCTACAAACCAAGTCCTCTTTCCCTTTAACCTTGAAACTTTTGGTTGCGACATGTAGATTTCTTCTTCAATCTCTCCATGCAAAAATGCTTTTTAAACATCTATCTGATCTATCTCCATATTAAACGCAAGAACAATAGCCTAAAGAAATCTAGTAGAAGTCAATTTCACAACACGAGAAAAGACCTCACGAAAGTCAATTTCTTTATTTCGAGAGAATCCTTTCACAACTGGGCGAGTCTTGTTCTAGTCCAATTTTTCTTGCGCATTGCACTTCTTCTTGAAAACTCCCTTGCAACCCGTAGGTGTTCTTCCGGGAGGTATTTAAACTAGATCCCAAGTCTCATTCTTATCTAGAGATTCGATTTTACCCTTCATGGCAATGTTTCAAGACTTGTCTATTTTGATCCAAGGGCTTTCTCAATGTCTTGGGGCCATCACCTTCATTCAGAAAGCAAAAATGCAAAACAAAAATCTGGCGGGCTATATGCCTTTGCGGCATTTTCTGAATGCGTTTGGATCTCCTCTACGCATGAGTTGCGGGTTCTTCCTCCGGATATGCTTTTTCATCCGCATTCACATACTTTAGTACATGGCTCTTGGACTTCAAGTCAACGTGCACCATTTTTACTCTTCTTTTGGTTGCTTTTTGGTGGTTGTTCCCACGCAACTTCACCATTGTGCACAACTTTTTGTGTAGGAATCTTTTTGATCTCCTTGGCGACCACATTTCGGCTATAGACCATCTTCTCTATCTTAGGATTCCAAACCTTACACCCCCGAACACCATTCCCGTATCCAATGAAGATGCACTTCTCAAACTTATTGTCAAGCTTCGTCGTCGTTTCCTTTGGTATATGGACTTACGTATCATAGCTAATAATTATTGTGTTGTAGGGATGGTTTCTTACCATTCCAAGCTTCTTGCAGAGTCTTTTCAACCAACCTTGATGAGGGTGAACGATTCACGAAGTAGCAGACACTGGAAATTGCTTCGGCCCAAAACTTTTCCTCCAAGTGCACATAACTCATTATGTTTGCGGATTTCTCCATCATCCTTTCATCCACATAGCAACTCCATTTTGTTGTTGTGTGTATTTAGTTGTCTTTTGTCTCTCAATTCCACATTGCTTGCAAAATTCCTCAGATTCCTTTTAGCAATTTTTTCCTTATTATTCGTGTGCAGGACCTTTATCTTCTTGTCCTTTTGATTCTCTACAAGGTCTTTGAACTCCTTGAATTTCTTGAGGACTTAAGACATCTTTTGGAGAAAGTATATCTAGGTTTTCCTAGAAAAGTCATTATATAAGTTTTTTTGGAAAAGTCATCTATTAAAGACACAATACCCACTAATGATGAAACCTTGACTGGTCAAAAACATCATTCATTATGTATTACTTGCAAGATCCCGCTTGTGTGCGTATCATCGTGAGGAACTTCACTTGACTCGCTTGCCATATACACAATTTTTCGTAGAAGTCAATGTCTAAAGGATCATTAGAGATCCCTTTTGCTATTCCTTTGGATTGTAGTGAGCGCAACACTTTCTAGCCAATATGACCTAGCCTTTCATGCCAAAGCATTGTCTTCTCTCTTTGGAAGAATGCTATTTTTATATTTTTTTCATTGGCCTCAAGAACAATGATGCTATTGTAAGAAAGAGTAATTGTACTTACATCCAATCTAAACAAGGGTCTAGTGTGCACGCCTCTTGCCAAAATTATGGCCTCGTGTACCATTTAACTATCATCCTTGTTGAATGACACCTACACACCAACCTCGCACATCTTGCAGTCTGAAATCAAGTCTCTTGCAAGACCTGAAACGTGCAAAACACTAGGGAGAGTCTTGATCCTCCCATCTTGGAACCTCAACTTCACTCTACTTCGTCGTATGATCCGGTGATTAGAGTTGTATCTCATAAACGTATCGCCACCATCATATTGTTCATTTTCGCATAACCACTGCTTGTAGGGAGTCATATGAAATGATGCTCCCGAGTCAATCACCCATGCATTAGTGCATGCATACGCAGTCAAAGCTGCCAAGTATACATCTCCAATTTCATCAATAGAGCTCTTTTCACCTGAGGATGAAGTATCTGGTAGTTTACTTTTGGTCACATTCACTCTACAATCCCTTTTAAAATGCCATGTTTTGCCATAGTTGCAATACATCTTCAAAGCCTTAGATTTGCTTCGAGACTTCAAGTGCTTGTCCCTAGATTTCTGCTTACTTTTCTCCTGCGATCTACCTCTCACGGCCAATGCATTATTGGTTTGGTTATCTTTAGCAGTTTTCTGCCTCATTTCTTTTGACAATAAGACCACAACAATTTCATCTATATTTAACTTAAATGAGGTGCTAGTAATCGCCATTACTAAATTATCCCAAGAATTTGTCAAAGAACAAAAGTGTAATGTATCTCTCTTAATCATTCATCTTTATATCCACAAACAATAATCGACTAATCACAGTGTTGAAGGCATTCAGGTGCTTTGTAACTGAGACACCATTATTCATTCATAATGAATATAACTCATTGCACAATAATAGTTTGTTGACAAAAGATTTAGCCTGGTACAATGTCTCCAAATTATCCCATAGTTTCTTTGTCGTTTTTCATCAGACCCATTTAGTAAAACTGAGTCTGATGGAGCTTCTAGCTTTCCTATCAATCTTGTTCCACTCTTCTTGTTTCGTTCCTGCATGTGCCGTTATTGACACAACCCAAAGATCTGCTTCCTGACATTTTATAACACACAAGGTTCTCAACACAGATCTCCCACTTGAACCAAGCACTTATTCCAGGCAAAACCAATTCTCATCGAGCTTCAACTGAGCTCTGATACCTGATGTTGGGATTTGTACCGCGTGTGATAAGTAAAACAGATAAATAGCTATGCTAAAATCAAAATCAAACAAGGTACGAGAGAAAAGACACACAAGACATAGGTGTTGACATAAACTATGCAATATTATTAGTTTATTAAGTTCATACAAGTTCCAGTCAGAGCTGATGTTGCACAAAGGGGGATATATTCTTATTCAACAAACGATTACCACATTCCACAAATTTTTTTGTGTAGGCTTAATATTTCAGCATATACATAACATCTCAACAAATATCAAGATCACATGAAGACACAAATATTCCCTTAATTATCTTCTCTTTATTCATATATTTCAATAAGCAATACATTGTTCTGTTAGGCAAACCACTGAATACACTCAGATACTCATTCATTGACTCCAACACTCTCATCACACTCTTATCTCTATCCTACTCTTATATAAGTACAACTATATCCATTACGAGGAGGACATGTTTTTTTGATTGTGTCAATAATACATAGAGTGTCTTCATTCCATACCATAAAGCACTGTATGACAATATGTGGGACTGCCTAGTAGTTTGTGGCCTTGCCCATAGCCGCGGTATAATTTGGAGTTTCCCCAAACAATACATTCTACTTCTAATTGATGAAGAACCTTGCTAACATCATCTCAACACTTAATATCTTGTCTCATCCTCGAGATAACCTTGATAAAGAACCCGCCAAAATACTTGATTTTTTTCTCTCGGTCTTCACTTCTCTCTTTGCTTGGCTGATTTGGGGGAATGACATACCATTGACCGCCCAAATACTTAGGCATTTGGCCTAACAAAACAGATTGTAACCTTTGCTCGACTTGCCTGGTTGGGTGTGTTGGACGATAGTGCATCTTCTTGAAAGTTTGTTACGAAAGAAATTTTTATGTAACGCACCCCTTTAGGAAGAAACTTGGCAAATTGGGTGGTTAGTGTTTGCTCAAAACTTTTCCATTCCACCCCATGTGTGGTTTCCCTTTACTCCCATTGTCGTAAGATTGTGTTTTCCATGGGTAACTCGGAAAGTTCATAGGGTGTTGGTCGTCCCTCAATACTACTGAAGTCTTTTTCTATCTCTACGGCCACCTTCTCCAATGTCCCCATGTAATCATTCACTTACGCTCCATATTCATCCATATCATTTAATGTTTTGGCTCTTGTAACTTGCTTCTCTCGATACTCATCCATGAGATCTATTAGTCTTCTTCTTCTTCACTCCACGCTTGTAGTATCTTGTTTTACATCATAGGCAACAAAGGCCTTGTTTAACTCTTCCTCCATGACATCAAGTTCCTTTTTCTCATCTTGGGTTGCGGCTGGCCAACCGAGTAAGCAAAATATGCTGCCGCATCGCCCAAAGTTGTCTTTAATGCATCGACTTGAGCCTTAACCTTATTCCCTCTGCTCTGCATTCCCTTAATGAATATGATCATCTTGAAGACTTTGTAGTTCTCAATTGCCTCATCACGGATTTGTTGATATCTTATTGCACTAGGTGTGATGTGATCAATCAAGTTCTTCAATTTTCTTTGGTCGCTTTTACATAAGCTAGTTTGGATCGGCTTCATATTGTGGCCTTGCTTTAGATATGTTTTCAATTGCATGCTCCATTGCTTCCTCCATTGAAATGCAACTCGCATCAAATCCTTGTGTGCTTATCATTGAGGATCCCTCCTAGATGTCTCTTATGTATATGAGTTATCCGATTGGCGACCCTTTTTGTGTACTCGACCATGCCTTTTGCCGAGAGAATTTTTTTGCGATCTATTTTCTATGGGTAAGGATGACTTTGATTGTATTGAGTGACTCTCGTTTTGTCAACAACCGGGAGGTGCTAAATGTTCCCAGGGATGAAGTGATTTGCTCAAAAAAACCCCTTCAAAAGAAACTTATTCTTTCTTGATTTTCTCTTAACATTGAATTGTTTTTGTGATTTTCTACGAGTCGCACTTCTCTACTTATAAGTCTTTTCCTTTTACCGTTGGGAATGTGTTTGTGAAATACATACCTAAACAGAGGGCCTTAGCATAAGTCATGTTTATCTTCCTTGATCCGCCTAGTATCGTCATTGAATTCCTTGAGAAGTATCTCGTGACCATATTTTCCACACGAAGGATTGGCTATTTATAGCTCGGCTAAAAATAGCATTTGGCTTAAAATAAAAGTTTGCTAAAAATAGCAATTGAAGTGGAAGCGTGGCTAAAAATAGCATTAGCTGAAAATAGCGTTTGGCTAAAAATGGAAGTGCTAAAAATAGAATTTCAGGGCTATTTTTAGGAATGCATGAAAGGTTGGAAGAGAACAAAATCAGAAATAAATAAATAAAATGAGATGTTCCAAGTCGAGAAGTCTACGCCAAAAGGAAGTGTGTAAAAGACAAAAATCAGATAAAACAAAAGGATAATGTGTGGAAAAGACAAAAAAACAGATAAAACAAAAGGATAAAACGGAAGAAAAAACAGTCTACGAGTTTGGCGAAGCAGCATGGGATGGAAATAAATTAAATAAAAACACGCAACAATCTATCTTACCTTTGGCACCAAAAGGGAGTGAAGTTCGTATTTCAATCCTGCCTTCCCCAAATTGCTTGCCCTCAAACAATTGCAAGCACATATGCCCAAGTGCCATGTGCAAGAGATAAAACATGCTATAGTGCTCCAAAAGTCTAGATCCCGTACTGTTAAATGAGAGCGCTCTTGCCAAAATATATAGCTCTCATGATGCTTGTAGACATGAATTTGCATCAAGGGTTCCTCATGCTCCATATTGCAAACTTTATCCTTTATCTTATCATGCTTCTCATGAGAAAAATAAATTTGAAATGGCTTAATATGCAGCAATAAATATAACATTTTACAATTTCTTTCATACCTTACAATGTCATCAATATCTTCATTTCCTTTTTCCTTCATGATATCTTGGCTTTGTTGTATAAAATTCTTGGTATCCTTGTCCAAAATGGGTCGAATATCATCATTTGCTGTAATAAAAAAGAGGATGTATCTTTTACCACATAATCTGCATCCCATGCAATCTGCCCTCTTTTGAAAGAACTTTCCATACTCTTGGCTGTCACAACTTGAGGAGTACCATTCCTCATACCTTGCAAAACAACTTCTTTGTCTTGCACCTTGAATTTCAATTCCATAGTTTGATAATTTTGGATGAATTCACCCAAAGATTGTAGCCATTGTACTCCAAGTACTATATCCATCTCACCAATGCCAATAACATAAAAATCATCTCTTACCTCATGACTTCCTAAGGTGAGCTCAAGTTGTGGGATCTTCTTCGTGCATGAAAGTGAATATCCATCCGCTACTATCACGTTGAAGCCTTGGAAATCTTCCATCTTCAATCCCATCCTTGTGACCAAGCCTTCATCAATGAAGTTATGTGTAGCTCCACTATCTATCAACACAATGATCTTTTGCCCATGAAGGTCTCCTCTAACTCGGAATGCATAGAAACTAGGTGGTACAAATAATGTAGCAAGTGTGGCACCCGTGAGAACCACTTCCTCTTCCTTTGCTTGTTCTTCAATTTCTTTTGGATCAGCATTCTCATCATCATCTTCCTCATCTGAAACTACTTGAATTTAGTGGATGGACTGTTTACAATGGAAAACGATGGTTGGGTGTCCATGGGTCCCTACAATTGAAGCATAAATTTTTCCTTCTCAACTCATTTCTTGCCTCTATTTCTTGGTTGTTTTTATCCATTCCTTGAAAAGCCTTACCTTGCTGCCCAAAATTTGTTGTCCCTTGCTCACTATTTTGAGTTGTCATTGGCTGTCCAAGTGAGTCTTTTTGTTGCCCCAAAGATGTTGTTCGCTGTTGTCCAAACTGCAGTTTTTGTCTTTAGGGATTGAACTTTCTAAGTCCAAGGACTTCTTGATAACCCCTTGTAGAGAGGGTGGGCTAAGAGCTTTTACTAGACTTCTTAATGGTTTACGCAATCCTTCAATAAACAACAACACAAGTCTTCTTTCATTGATATCCGGTACCATCTTTGCCCTTCTATTCCTAAGAAGGAAGAGAAGTCTTAGACTCTTACCCAATCTTTGTTGTATATCTCTTCTTGGTTGCTCTGGTGGTCTCTTCTATTCCTTCCCGTGCCCTTTCTATTCTTCACTTGACAATAATCCTTGAAGGATAGCATCTCTCTCACTCTGAAACTGAGGGTTGCATACTCTTCACCCCATGCCTCTATGTCATCAACATCATTTGGAGGATCTAGCTCAAGTGGTTGTTCCTCTTTTGATGGAACTTGGCCCTGAATATTTGAGATGGCTTGAAGGATGTCTTCGCTGGTTCTGACGAGCTTCTCCCACCATTGTTGGTTGCACCATGGTTGCCAGATATATTGTCCTTGTAGAACTTTAGCCAGGTCCATGATTGACTTTGTCAATGCATCACACATTTCCCTATGAGATTCCCTTATTGTCTGCTGCAATTCTCTTTGAATCCTTGAGGTTACCTCATGCATATAACGTAGTTCATTTGTAGGAGGTCTCTAATCACGCTCATCCATTGTTCTTTTTTCGGAGTTGGATTCCTTCTTTGATAAACTATAGATGATTTCCCTGATTGCATTCAAATCTGAACTACTTCACGGGATGGCAAGGAACATGCTCTGATATCACCGTAATGTTCCCAAATGGACAAATTATGCCCCTAAATAGAACCACAAAATGAAATAAAATCACTTAATTCTTTACCAAAACAGATCGGCTTTTTTTGTTTATGCAAGAACATAAAAAAATACCAGATTGTGATCAATAAGAGGGCTGCAATTTTATTTATATATCTGCAGATGTATAGCTCACGAGACATGACTAAAAATGGATCTTCCTCAGCGCAACAGAAATGCAAATTAGCTGAGCTTGGCCTCCAAAAATCTGATTATGGAACAACAAATCTGTAATATCCCCTTGTGGGATATTAATAATACTTGCAAAAATTAGAAACACTTAGAAGATAAACCCTCTTAGGTTTACCTCAACGAACCCTAGTGTCAGCTTCAATACAACCCAAAAGGGTTGGAGTGAGCCAAAGTGAGGGTTGGATGGGCAATCCAGTTGGTATTTGTACTTCTTTAACCAATACAATTTGCAGAAGTAAAAATAATAAATAAATCTGCTGAAAACTAGCTGAAACTTCGGAAATTCATAACTCTCAAAATACTGACTCGTTTCACTTGAATCCAAATGCAGTAGAAAGGGAAAATTATGTGCTTCTTATCAGCATAAATATTATAACTTTGCATGCACTAGAAACCATTCAAAACAACCCTTCAAATCCCAAACCTAGTCGTTAGGGTTAGGGTAAAATCTGCAATTTAAAACCAACACTTCTCCTTTCACTTGAGAGTCAATAAATGCAGTTTCAGATCTGCAATTAATTAATTTAAAACAACAGCTTGATAATCACCTCAAAATACTTCAAATCTCCATTAAAATATGCCCATACAAGTCGCTTTTATCAAATAAAAACCAGCAGCATATAAACAGAGATTTCCACCATAAATCACATTCAAAAACCCCTCAAAGCAAGCTTTAGATCTTCTCCAACAATGGCGCCTTATACATATGAAAAGAAATGATTGCAAACTTATTACTTCAAGCTCAAATGGGCACACACACTTCACAAATGGTGGTGTTAAAGAACACCTTTTGTTTTTGATCACAAGTGGGCATACATCCCTTCTTCAAGCATGAAGATAAGTTTCATAAACCGTCAACATGCCCAAAAAGGAGTAACCACATCTTCTTTTATAGCTTTTGCTTGCACATCCTCCAAAGCTCTTCTCCTTTTTGGCGCCATACTCTAGGAGGGGATCTTTATTTAATATAAACCTGAAAATCATATCCAACAACAAACATTAAATGCATAGGGATTTAAAACAAATGTGGCCCATATAAGTCGACCCATGCATAGAAGGAATCACTTTATTTTTAAATATTAAATATTAAATAGTCTCCCAGAAAATGTGACTTGCTTAGTCACTTGGTTCACCCTTTTAAAATGTATTTATTATCCCAAGGTGAAGTCGAACTTCCCCTTTTATCTTTGATTTGCACATAAAAATATATCTTATTTTTAATTTTACATGTGCAAATCGATTTTCTCTTCCTTTTAATTTTTAATTAAAAGGGGGACATTATAAAATCAGATCCATAGTTCCCAAAGTAGGTTGCTCCATTGTAGGAAAGTTGGAAATGAAGGGTAGAAATCAACAACAAGCTTCTACCTTTAAACCCTTGCGGGAATCAACACAAATCTGCAACTCGACCCTCGAAAACTGTTGGAAATCTAAAATAGAACCTTGAAAACCAATGGAAACTCCTGATCGAGCTTCCTCACACAAGGGAAGAAGAGTTTTCATTCTTTTTCCAAGGGTAAAGAGGGTTTTCATCCTCTCAAGCAAAACTACAAAGGGTTTTTGTCCTTTGGAATAAAATTGGAAAGCATGCAAAGCTTAGACCAAATTTATAAAATTATGAGATGTCAAAAGACGATCTCCTCCATGCATGACGACTTGTTTCTATAACTTGTCTTGGCCTATTAGCCACCCAAAACAACCAATCAACTCACTTTACCTCATTTAATGTTTTCCTTCGCTTATTTTCATCCCCATATGGGTCGCATTTTTCCTCTAGTGGAAATTAAAACATAAAGTAACTTTTATTTATTTATTTTGTCACTAGTAATTAATTTAAGTGCTTATAAAAAAATTTCATTATGCACTTTAAAATTAATTTATTAGGACTTGGTTTCCTTTTTTCTCATCCCTTAGCCGTCGGGAAACAATGAATGGGCTAAGGGTCTTCGACCTGTTAATTTTAAGAAAGGGATATTTCATTTCCACATCAAGCATCTTGTTGCCCCAACAATGGTGCCTATTTCCACGACCTTGTCTTCAAATGTAGAGCTTGGTCCTAAGGAGTGAACGTTTTTGTATCTCCAAAGATCACATGGATCCCATATTTTTATGTACAAACAATTTTGAACTTGTACGAAAGGATCTATGTGCTCTTTGCTACTCCATGTGTCCTTCATCTTATCACCATTTTTAGCATGTTGCCCATGATGACAAGCTTCATGCAATGACATAGTAGGAAGCAATAAATTTGAAACACTTTCATATCTTTGGCTGTCCTCAAAGTGTTCACCTTCCTTTGCTGAATTGCAATGTGTTGAGATATCCTCAACATCCCCAACCTTGTGACTCAAAATTTTTGGGTTAGGATCAACATTCTCCTTCACCTTGAACTCTTCACATTCAACAAGTGAATCTTGTTGACACATGCAAACATTAGAAGTCAATAAAACATCTTCATGATTCTTGCTAAAGTCATGAACACAATCAATTTGCTTCCCATAGGTTGCTGTTTTGAAAATTCCAGCAAGTTGAAAATCAACATTAGCAATTGGTAAAGCCCTTTTCTCATGTGCATGCCCCTCAACATGGTCTTCTTGGAACTCCACCTCAAAACCTTCTTGTAGTTCTAGTTGGTCTTTTTCCTCATGCTCCACCATCAAAATTTCTTCCTTCTTCTTTGGAGATTCTGCTGCATCTAATACTTTTTCTGGTTCTTCATTGAGCAACACTTCTTCATGTCCTTCAATTGTCACATATGGCTTCAACTTTTTGAACACTGAGCAACAACATTTTTAGCTAGTGTATGTGCAACTAGCGAAACTTCCTGCTCAAAACCAGCCATTAGTATAGATGACAACTGCTGTGAAGTATCATCACTCTCATTCAGTCCAAAGTCATAATGCTCTGCATTGAGGCTATTATATTTTTGTATGATTTTTATGGACAACAACAAAGAAATATTCAAACATTTGGAGAATAAGATCATCACATTCTAGATCTAACATTAGAACACAAGATCTGGTTTTTGCCATTGTTTCTAGAATAGTGACCCTCCTAGCAAAAGGACTTTTGATGTCATCTAGACCCTCAAAACTTTCCACCATCAACTGAAATATTTCCCTCATGGTGTTGTCACTGTATGGCTGTTCTGGAGTTGTTATCCTTGTAATTTCACTAATACAAGTGATAACTACAAGTCTCACAACCGGATCTGAGTGCCTCAACAACTTGGGCTTAACCAAATGAGTCATTGATGGATTCATTGCCCAAAACATAGACTTATATTTTGATTGTCTTATCATGGACAAACAGTTTGCCACTTCCTCCAAAATACTGAGTAGAACATTCTTTGAATAAGATGGCTGCTCCAGTTTCCTCCTTGCTCTGCAAAGCTTTGTTCCCAATTCACCTTGTATGCATGCAAAGCTAACTAATCCATATGAATTGAAACTAACACCTAGTAGTTTCAAAACAAATCTAACTAAACAAGAACATCAAGATAAGAGCTTATAAAACTAACTTCTTCAAATGCATGGAACTTGAATAAATCAAACTAACATACTTAAGCTATTTTTACTCTTTAGATTACTATCTAACATGAACCTAGTTAGATCATATAGCAATCAGATTTGTGTTGTTTGCTTCAATATGGTGAAGAGATCTCTCTAAAATGGCTACAAGGCCATGTTTAGATCTTCTCTTACTAACCAAGCTTGAAGAAATGGATGCAAGATGGAGAAGCTATTACAATGGAGAATGGCTCAAGATCAAATGTCTATAGCTTTTGCTAATACAAATGAGGTGTGAATGAGGTGTAAAGTTGAAAGGGATGCACTAGGCTTGTATTTATAGGTTTCCATTTGGGAAAGTTTAGAATCCTAGTGCATGTGGGACAAAAGGTAAGCCCAAAATAGATTTAACAAGTGAATGCACTTTTTGATTAGAATTAGAAGTTAATTAATCTTTTAGGATTAATTAATGATACCAAGTAGGCTTAAGAAGCTTTCTGGGAGCATCTGGAAGGGGTTTTGATGGATTTTGGATGTTTTGGAAGCGAGATTTAGCCGATAAGAAGGTTTATTGGTTAAATGTAAGATAAGAGGCTTAATTAACATATAAAAGTTAATCAAGAGGATTACAACTAACGAAGTGTCGTTAATTGGCATCCTGAGTGAATAGAAGCATAGTTAGATAATGAAGTGTCATTTGACCTGATGAGAAGATAAGAAGGTCGTTAGCGCTTGATTTAAGTATTACAATCTGCGTAAGCGGATTTTAGGTGTCTACATTTACCCCTCTTTGGGGTGGCATAAGTGAAGCCCCTTCAAAGATAGTAGACAAGCATAAACAAGTAAAATCTTTGAAGGGGTAGAAAAATTAGTAGAATGAAGGATGCCCCTCGAGTGTCGATGGGGTGATGAAAGAGGTTGATCGATGATCGAAAAGAAGAAGAGAAAATACCAAAGCGGGGAAATCCCATTGCAATGGAAGATAGACGGTGATATACCGAATATGAATATAGAGTAGAGATGTGGGCATCGATCCCCGCATAATACCAATACTAAACTCTTTTGTTGAAAAGTTCATGTGGGTATTGTTGAAGCGCAAGAAATGCTTTTCTTAACAGATCCTGTAGAATTTTTTTAAGGATGACCCCTCGAGTGTCGATGGGAGATCGAAAAGATGAAGGAAATGGATAGAAGAAGTGAAGGGGAGAGGAAGGGATAGAAGGTGATCCCTATTGCTTTAAGAGATTTGGAAGAATAGTGTCAATTAGAAGCAAGTGATATGGAAGAAAAATGAAGATGAAGGGAATGGAAATAGCTTTCATCCAACTGATGTAAAAACAACTTTATTGCATCATATTGCTCATGATCTACATCATTGGTCCTTATTAAAATATACACATACAACAAAAGTGTAAGATGACATGAAAAGCCATATACGAACATTTGTTCATTGACAAAATGTTAACTCAATGCAACATACAAAATGCAATGCAATACGAGAAAGTAAACAAGCTAACCTAACAGGAAAACAAGTACAAACACACATACTCAAACAAACAATGTTCAAGACAATTGCACAAATGTTTTTGTTATCAAGCTTCAATTTTGACTGTGTGAATTAATGACAAGGGTTAAGAATGGCACCCCAAGCAAGGATATATGCTAGGTGAATAAATGAAGGACGTAGAAGTCCCATGAAAAATCAATTGTGCACTATGAAATTGCCCCAAGCAACACGTTCGTGCAAAGGAAGACAAATATAACAAGCAAACCAACTTTTGTTAATGGAGGGTAGATCCAAATGATTTGTGAGTAGCGCACAAGAACAAGCGAGAATCCAAGAAAGATGTGTTTTGTAGGACAATTTTCTATGTTTGAGCACAATACATTTGATACAGGCTTCAGCTACGTGCATGCCTTTTACCAATTTTTTTTTTTAATTTTTACAATGTTTAGGATTTTTGTTAATTTTGTAGATGTTTGGGGTATTTTCAAAAGTTATACAAATGTTTTTGTGATTTTCTAAACATTTTTGAATGTTTTTGTTATTTTTGAAATTTTTCCAAACTATGTATAGGAAAAGAAGGGAACGTGGATGCCCCCAACGATGGATGGGATGTACAAGGGCAGAATGCCACACATATGTTCAAGATAGTGAAAATGTGAAGATGCCCCCAACGATAGATGAGAATATACAAAGGCAAACTCTTCACAGATATACAAGAGGAGTATCAGCCGGATCAAGGCTAAAGGGGATAGGTTCAAATGAAACTCAAACATAGGCTGAGACTAGCTTAGGATAAAGCAAATGTTCCCTATAGATGTGAGAATTCTTGTGAACAACGAATCCTCCCAAGGTGCCGGTAACCGATTTTCACCAAGGACTTGTCCAAGGTGCCACAATTGCGTGATTTTCACATTTGGACGACCTATTTTCTCTTTACTTTTTTTTGATTTTTTGCTTGTTTTTTCTTGATTTTTGAGGAACTGCATACTCAAGCATAGAACCGCTTGAGATGCATGGCGTTCATGGGTTCCTATAGTTTATCACCATCTGAGTGAACAAGTTTGTATGCCCCTGAACCATACTTAGCGACCACTACATATGGTCCTAATCAGTTTGGCTTGAACTTACCTTTCTTTTCCCGGTTTGTAGTGGTGTTGAACTGATTTTCCTTGAAGACCAAGTCTCACACCTCAAATCGACAAGGTATGATACACTTGTTATAGCCACGAGACACTCGATTTTGATACACTTTTAAATGATTAAGTGCGTGGAGGCGTCTTTCATCTAGTAGTTCTAGCTCGCCGGCCTAGCCACATGGTAGTCTTCGTCTTGTCCGGATAGTCTCCGAGTGATCCATAGGGATCTAGAAAAACACACCATTCCATCAGATCCATTAGCACCAAGAAGGAAAAGTGAAGAAAAATGAGGAAAAGGAGGTTCTGTCAGCATTTTAACAGAACCGCCACTCTGCGTAGAGTGGCGGTTGCAGAACCGCCGCCCAACCTAGGCGGCGATCAGAATCGCCGCCTGCATGAGACAGGGCAACGGTCCTGTGACCGCTGATCGCACCAAAGCGGCGGTCCTCATACTTTTGGTGGAAAAATAAAATGGAGCCCGAAGCAGTTCAAATTTGAACCAATTGTCTTTGTCTCTTCCTTTCTTGCGTCCCTTCACATCCTCCAGTGCGAGAGGACATGGGAAGGCTATAAATGCATGAAGGAGCAAGGGATTTGGGCATTCAAAGATCCAAAGAGATCAAGAAGAAAAGTTTAATTATATGAGAGCAAGTGAGCAGAGATTCTTTAGTGCTGGAGTGGAATTGTAGGAGCAAGGTGTAAGAAAATAGAGCAAGCAAGTAATTGGAGAGAAGGTTTACATTGTTGCTTCTTTTCATACTTATTATAATCTGTAAAATTTGATTATTGGCCAATACAAGTGGGAAGAAAGAGCAGTTGCCCTTCCCGATTGGTTTTCCCTCAAATTGGGGGTTTCAGGATAAAATTCTTGTGTTGTGTGTTTGAGCTTTGTTGACACTCTCTTTAATTCAATTCTAAGAACTAGATAATCAGTCACTAAAGTTCTAATCTTCTTTTCCAAAGAGAAAGTAGAACGACAAAGTATTTGTGATTTTGTGAAATTCCAAAGTAGAGGTTCTGGATCGTGAGAGATATTCTCATGGAGGGAAGCTCAATTTCTAGGGGGATGATGGCCTTAGTGCCAAATACTAGGGATTAGGGTGTTGCACCAAGTAGGAGTGCGAATGGAAGTTCTATAAGCCCAAAGGGTGGGATGGATCTGTAAGTGCCAATTCCGACCAGTCTTACTTACCATCTTTTCCATAATTCGAACAAGGGTTTTGTTGGAGGCCTCTGCTTGTCCATTACCTTGAGGGTAATAGGGAGTAGACCACTTTAGACGTATTTGGAAGCGTTGGCATAATGCCTTCACGATCTTGTTCTTAAAGGATTTACCATTGTCAGTTACAATGGTGGAAGGGATGCCATAACGACAAATAAGGTGATTCATGATGAACTTGGAAATTTGGGCACCGGTGACATACGTGAGAGGAACAACTTCCACCCATTTGGTGAAGTATTCTGTGGCAGTTATGATATGGGTATGGCCATTTGAGGAGGTAGGGGTGAGCTTCCCTATGAGATCTAGTCCCCACTTAGAGAACGGCCATGGTGTTGTGATCGGTTGTAAAGACTGCGTCGAGTTCATGAATAAGGCTCCCGTATTTCTGGCATAATGCACACTTCTTGACATACTTGCAGCAATCGGTTTCCATGGTAGGCCAATAATAGCCTACTCTCAATAATTTCTTCGCCAAGACCATTCCACTGGTATGGGCTCCACAAATCTTGTCATGTACTTCCTTAATCGCTTAGACTGACTCTGCTACATCTAGACAACGTAATAGATTCCCGTCATAGCCACGACGATAGAGGGTGCCTCCAAGGAGGGTATAGCGGGCTATCTTTTGGATAAGGCTTCACTTTTCAGAGTGGGTTATATTTGGGGGAAACATACCGTCTTGTAGGTAGTTAAAGATAGGATCATACCAAATGGATAAAGGACCAACAACTTCACATGCCAAACATGATTCCGGCATGTCATATGCAGGTTGTCGTAAGTTTTCAACAAAGAATGGCATGTTATTATTTTCTGGTGGAATCTGCAGCAAGGAACCTATTGTAGCCATAACATCTGCAAATTGATTTTGTGCTCTTGGGATCTGCTCAAAAGTGATATGCACAAAATAATCCTTAAGAGTCTCTACCAACTTTTTATATGGGATGAGCTTCTCATCCTTGACTTTATATTCATCGTTGACTGCTTGATGATCAATTGCGAGTCTCCAATGACCTTAAGTTGTTGGATGTTCCATTTGATAGCTAGCTTCATCCCAGCGATGAGCGCTTCATATTCTGCTATGTTGTTTGTACATGGAAATCTGAGGCGAGAAAGCTTGAGGTATAAAGTCCCCTGAAGGAGGAGACGAGCACTACTCCTGCTCCTGAACCATGGAAAGTGAATGATCCATCAAAGTGTACTTGCCACTGGCGGATTCTTGGATATACATCGGTGATGCATCTTGCAGATCCAGACACAACGGCTCTATTCCAAGTAAAGGTGCTTCAACTAGTTGGTCTGCAAGCACTTGCCCCTTAATTGACTTCTGATGCACATATTCAATATCAAACTCAGTTGAGTAGGATGATCCAATTAGCCATCCTACCAGTAAGTGTTGGCTTTGACAATAGGTATTTTAGAGGGTCAACTTTAGATATAAGCTTGGTTTTATTGTTCAATAGATAATGGCGAAGATTTTGAAAGGTAAAGATGACAACCAGGCAAACATTTTCAATTTGGGGGTAGTTGAGCTCATAAGCGATCAAAATACGATCGAGTAATGTAATGTCCCCTTCTAGGACAAGTTAGAAATTAATACAAATCTGATCATACACAGCTGAAAACAATTAATATTCAAACCCTGACTGCTGCAATTTTCAAAAATTAATTCCCGCTTAACCGTCCAAGCAAAAATCTTCAAACTTTGGATTTTGGGTCACAAAAATATGAAGAACAATATCCCAAAACCAGATTTTGCACAGCCAACATGAAACCCTAATTTTGACCTAAAAAGTAGGTCGCCCAACACTTTTAGGGCACCAAATCTCCTCCAAAAATTATGAAATCAATTTCTCCTTATTCCTCCTAATTTATATAATCAAATGCAATATTAAATCAACCCCAAACTGCAAATCTGAAATAAATATTAATTTACCATACCCAGAAAAGCTTGCAGACAACTGAAATATTCTAAAATTGATATCTCACTCAAAACTCAATATTTCTTCACCAAATAAAATGCAGATTGTTCTATAAATTAAGATCTTTCCAAAGAACTAAAGATCTGAATTTTGTGACAGCTGAAAATCCTCCAAAACAGCCCCAAAATCCTCAACCGATCGCCATTTAGGGTTAGAATAAGTTTACTGCATTAAAAATCAGATCATAAAACACCCAACAATCATCAATAACATCCAAATATCCTCCTCAAATAAATGCGCCACTTATCCAAACAAGTCGCCAATGCTTGCAAGCATAAATCATACAAAGAACATACTTTAACACAAGATAACTCAACAAATGGAACAAGAGAATACTTGATTGATCAAACCAGCTTACTAACTTCCCACGCAAGAGAGAGAGAAAGCTTTAATGGGCATGCATCCCAACTCCAAGCATGGAGCATAAAATAAATATCATCATAACATAAGTCTAACAATGATCCTAGCACTCCTTTTATAAGCAAGGAGGCACAAAATTCGAAATCCCTAGGAGAGGGAAATTATTAAATAAAAGCAGTTTATTATCCCTAGGTGTGGCGTCCCCTTTTAAAAAGGGTGATTTTAATATTTAAAAGCCACCTAAATATTATTTAATTAATTCCCCTTTTTAATTTGCATTTTGGGAATTTAATTAAATAATTACTTGCTCCATAAATATTAAATAATTAAATAAATATTGCTTTATAATGTCAAATGATTAAAATCACTCTCCAGGCAATATTATAAAATTATTTAAAACATCCCTAAAGCCCACGGGGAATGATAGGCTAAGGGTCTTCAAAAATGGGGACCATCATGTCGATGTTGGGAAGAGGGAAGTCATCTTTTGGACATGCCTTGATGTCTCGAAGTCGGTATAGATCCGGATACCTATGGGCCACTCGCGGGTGCATTTTTTTGAGCTTTTGTTTGATAGGTTTTGCGTCTTCATGCACAACAAGGTTATGCACCACCAGTGACGGGTCTAGACCCGGCATGTCCCCATAGGACCTAGCAAATATATCTGGAAATTCTTTGAGAAGTGTTACAAAAGTCTTTTGTTCTTGTGCTGAAAGTGAAGCTCCTAGCTTAATCATTTTAGGTTGCTCTTCTGTGCCAATGTTAACATCAATGGTTTATTCTACTAACATCTTGGATGCGTCCTCCATACACGTAAGATTAGGGGGAGGTTGAGATCTTCTTCCAAGGGTGTCTCAATGAGATTTTCACCCTTGGCGTGGTCACTTTTTATGTCCTTAGTTTTTTCAATTTGTTTGTCAGCCAGCGCCTCAAAGAGGTTTTCACTGTGCGACTTGGACTTTTGTTTTTGCCGAGGCTTCTTGGAGGAATTTTTGCCTCGCTTTTTCTTAAATTTTGCTGACCACGTAACTCAGCCTCCTCCCCGAAGTATGTGTAGGTATCAAGGTCGATGAAGAAGCCCTTTTTATGGTCCCCGATAGGAATGTTGTCACGAATACCCATGAATTCTGTAATTGCCTCGTCATTTTCAAAGAGGTCTATAGGCACGGGCGTGCCAAATGTATGCATGCAAAGCTAACTAAGCCATATGAATTGAAACTAACACCTAGTAGTTTCAAAACAAAGTTAACTAAACAAGAACATCAAGATAAGAGCTTATAAAACTAACTTCTTCAAATGCATGGAACTTGAATAAATCAAACTAACATACTAAGCTATTTTTACTCTTTAGATTACTATCTAACATGAACCTATTTAGATCATAAAGCAATCAGATTTGTGTTGTTTGCTTCAATATGGTGAAGAGATCTCTCTAAAATGGCTACAAGGCCATGCTTAGATATTCTCCTACTAACCAAGCTTGAAGAAATGGATGCAAGATGGAGAAGCTATTACAATGGAGAATGGCTCAAGATCAAATGTCTATAGCTTTAGCTAATACAAATGAGATGTGAATGAGGTGTAAAGTTGAAAGGGATGCACTAGGCTTGTATTTATAGGTTTCCATTTGGGAAAGTTTAGAATCCTAGTGCATGTGGGACAAAAGGTAAGCCCAAAATAGATTTAACAAGTGAATGCACTTTTTGATTAGAATTAGAAGTTAATTAATCTTTTAGGATTAATTAATGATACCAAGTAGGCTTAGGAAGCTTTCTGGGAGCATCTGGAAGGGGTTTTGATGGATTTTGGATGTTTTGGAAGCGGGAATTAGAATGCAAGATTAGAGGCTTAATTAACATATAAAACTTAATCAAGAGGATTACAACTAACGAAGTGTCATTAATTGGCATCCTGAGTGAATAGAAGCATAGTTAGATAATGAAGTGTCGTCATTTGACCTGATGAGAAGATAAGAAGGTCGTTAGTGCAATTTAAGTATTACAATGCGAAGGCATTTTAGGTGTCTACACACCTTTACTCATCAACTCCACGACTTTCAACAGGCTGGAAAGATTTATGCTTTGATACCACCGTAATGTCCCTTTTGGGCTGAAAATTGAAATAAACGGATGTTGCACGAACCCTTATAGATAACGAACCGAAAATGAATGACAAGTACAACAAATTGATTTATTTGTAACAAAAATGAAATTTTTGCAATTTCATCCCCAAATACTCGATTACAAATATACCCAAATGGTTCCAAAGCTTTTAGAAATATTTTTAGGACACTTAGGAACAAGGAAATGATCATCCAAGCCACCAAATGATTTTATTTTATTAAAATTATGACAACAACTAATACACACGAGATATGGCCGAAAATATTGATTTAAGGCCCAAATACAATTCCAGAAAGTACAATCAGCCTCCAAAAATATGAAGAATCCAAATATGGAAGGAAAGTGAGTTGTTGTGCCCTAGAAATCAATGAACTCCTCCCAAGGAGGGTCGCTACCCTAGGAGAGGGCAGAAATTGATCAATAAACCCTCAAATGCTTGGCGCTACCTTTGAAAATGGATGAATTTCTGATCACAAACCCTTGGCTGATCCAAACACTGACCCTTGTGGCTGTTCCACACTTAAAATTGCTAAAAATCAGATCTACAGTAGAAACCCTAGCTGAATATGCATGAAGGAGATCGATAGTAGCCTAATGTGATCTTTGAAATGAGACCACACATACGAGTTGAAGGGTTTTCGTCCTAAAATATGATTGCTCTTGAGGGATTTCACCTTCAATAAACCTCCATGGAGGGTGTTGTTACGTGCTTTTGATGGGCAAAAGCACACGAAAATAGGACAACTATACCCTAGTGTCAAATTTTTCATGTTATACCCTCTTTAGTCACCCCTAAATAACCTACCCCTTAGTGTTAGGTCAAGTCTTGTCCTCCAAGAGTCCATCGTGATGTCATCAGTCCCCCCTAGGTGATTTAGGAACAATCAAATTCATTCAAGTATGTTGGAGCAATGGTTTTCAAGGCAAGTTTGCAACAAACTTAGAAAGGGCTCCCGTCACCCTTTCTAAGCCAGCGCACCATCACCAATGCAGTACAGGAGGCTCATTTTCATTATGGAGGTGTATCTAGGAGCCAGAACACCAAGGAATTGATTTAGGAAAAATCTGGGAAGTTTCGGGCGTTTAGGAGCCAATTCACCGAAAGCGGGTTTTTGGGCCTAAAGGAGCTTGCACCGAAAAAAGCACCTGATCTTCAAGGAATGATTAGGGAGCTTCAGAATGAGTTAAGGGCCAAACAAGATATCATTGGAAAGCTCTTTTAGTCCCCCACATGGTGGATAAAAACAGATCATCTTCTAACACCATGCATTTCTCAGGCCAACTCATTCTTTCCATGCACAACGGGTGATCCCGAGAAAAAGGGATTTTTGGGGGTGTTGCAGTCAGAGTCAATTCTTGGGACCCTCTCCATTCTTTTCAAAACGTCATTTGCATGCAAAATCATATAAGGAAGCACTCGAAAACTCATCCGGGAGCTCAAGTTATGACCTTCGCAAGTTGGCTCTCAAGGTGTGCTCTTCGATACCATTTTCACACTTGGACACGTGTCAAGCTGAGGTTAAGGCGCAATTTCATGTCCCTATTGCACCTTACCAAAGGGACATGAGGGACATAAAAATGCGCTCTCCCCCATTTAGTCTCTTGGTCACCTAGATGACCTGGAAACCACCTCTCCAGCCCCTTTGACCATGTTGACTAGCCCTTCCACCTAACCACGCATGTGTGACACTTGTCATTCCCAGAGCAAGGCGCATTTTCTTGCACCTATTGTCCCCTTTGCAAAGGGACATGAGGGACATAAAAATGCTCCCCACCCCCATTTTTCCTATTGGACACACATGCGACCATGTCTCCGCCCCCAGGTGCTCCAATTTAGCTCCTTCTCCACTCCCATTAACAAATAAACGCTTACCACGTGTCTTTATTAGGGCAAGGCGCATTTTTGTGTCCCCGTTGCACCTTTGCAAAGGGACATAAGGTGCTGAAAAATGTGCCCTACCCTCTCCCTTAACAATTCAAACTTATAAATAGCAGGGAACACTTAGCCATTTCACCATATTTCATCCCCCACACCTCCAGATGTTGTTGGAATGCTGGCAAAATTTTTCCAGAGATTGAATCCAACATTTTTGCCCTCAAACAATCCTATGAAGACTACGATAATCTAAAACAAGAAGAAAAAAACGGATTCAAACAAAGAAAAAATGATTTTTTTTGTCTGAAAACCCCGAAATCCGTGGAGGAGAAAATTTTCATATCTCACAAACTGCTAAACGGATCGAGGTGTCGTTTTTGCATTCATCAAGTTTCTCAGGCGCCTTGAATCTCCTAGAAAAATCCCTCGCATGAAAAGTCTAGACTTTTTGCAGCAAAGAAACCCCAAGTTTCCGTTGTAAAAATTTAGAATTTTGAAATCTCTCAATCCGCAACTGGTTTGAGCTGAAAATTTGGAAGAGCACTTGTAGAGCAAAAACCCATATCGGGAAAGTTTGTTTTGTCACAAACTAATGCCCGGAAACCCACTTTCCAAAAATAGCAAGCCTTCTTACATAGGTTGCTGCTATTTTTAGTAAGCCATCTCCAGAAGCAATTGCCGCAATGACAGTGTGCACCACGGACATCTAGGAGAGAAAAATGATTGATTAGTGACAGAAATGGTAAAAATGGTCACTTACTAAAAATAGTAAGTTCCCTACACGGACACTGACTATAAATAGTAAGTCATCACAAAGGGTGGTTTCAGAGGGAGCAATATACATAGGGATAACTTGGAAAGCTAAACTCTTCAGTGGGATCAAAAGAGGATGAATTTCATTTACAAAAATAGTAACCCCCTCTTTCCATATATAGTAAGTGCTCCAGGAAACATGAAGTTCAAGTTCATAGGGGTGAAACTAGTGCATGCCCTCTCATCGGAGTATTTTGAGGTGGGTGACAGTGATGTCACTTACATGGATCTTGACGATCTTAAGTCATGCATGCTAATTGAAAAAGGGGGCAAATTGAAGACAAAGTGTTCACAAGCGAAGCTGTTTGCAGCGGGTGGACATCCACTTTACTGTCTGCAAAGCATCGAGTTGGTCTTGGCCTGCTAGCACCATTATGAACCAGAGACAAGGACCATTCGGGCAGATGATGGCACATCCATGGCGGTGATCGCTCCTAAGGCTATTTGACTTTTCTATGCAGATTCCCTCATGGAATAACATGGTTGTCATATTAAAGGAAAAGGCAGTGAATGAGTAGAACAACACAAATTTGTATCTGTAAGGTATTGCACTGGGCTTATGGATGAAGACAAGGAGAAAGCCTTCCCGAATGCCCAAAACTCTTTCAAGGTGTGAGTTCCGCAAAGGTTTTTTTGATGCAATCACTCTCCTCAGCAGGGTGATGGGAGAAGCAAACACGAGGGATTTCCAAGAGTGGATGGCACTCTTCATACTAACAATGACTGAGGGAGATCAAAAGATAGATTGGGGCCAGATCATAAGCGAAAACTTGCATCGTCAATTGCTCCAAGTGCTATGTCAAAGAAGTTCTTCATGACTTCTTACTTGGTGTATCTTCTCGCCAGCTCAAGGCCATTCAAGGGGTTTACCCTTGCTCGAACATCTCTGCGAAAGTCCCTGCATTTGAAAAATTCCCTTAATTGGTGTTGAAAGAAAGTCATCAGCACTTCACTCGGGTGAACGATGTCTTCACAATGTTTGTCATCAAGACTCTAGATGGTGACTCATAATCAAGGATGTTGCTGCAAGTGACCTCTTTGATAAAGAGATATGGATCGTTCTTCATTCAATTCTCCACTTTCTCCTATATCTGAGTCTCTGGCTTTGATCAAGCCCCACTAAGGCTACCTTGGTACCTTAGTGATCAGATAGTAATGTTCGAGATTTGCAGGCAACTTGTACAGGGGAATAGTAAACTTGGGAACCGAAAGAAGAAGTTTGTCCCCTTCCCCATCTCACTTGGGGTCTTCACATGCAAGAATGTCAATGATGCATCCCACTTGGAGGCAGCCTTCGCACACCTAAGTTTGCACTCATACACCCCAGTCCAATTTCGACATTTGAGTTGATCCAGACACATTCCATGTCCCAGAGTTGCATCATGTTCCAAAAATAGAAGACTATTGGGCCAATTGTGTGGATGATTTCAATGTCTGTGAACGAGACTATATGAGAATGATGATTGGGGAGATGAAGAAGTTCAAGTTTCCATGGTATGAAGAAGGTGTGCAAGATGATGGAACTGAATTGTACGATCTTGAGTATAGAGTGACGAAGGCTTCCCCTTTGCCATAGGTAAATTGGAGTGTTTGTGAGTTTGGCGACATCGCAGAATGAATAGAGAAGGTGATCAAGAGAACAAAGGAGTGGTTCCAAAAGAAGAAAGTTGCTGCCCTCAAGTCTAGAAGTTTCCCGCACCTCAGAGACAAGCCTCATATCATTCATCATCGAAGGTTGTGGAGGTCACTTCAAGTTCGGGTCACTCGGGAGCGAGTTCAAAGAGGAAGATTACGAGTTGGAAGTCCCTTGTCATGAGAGGTCACCGAGAAAGTCAAAACATGGAGACACGGAGTTGAGAAAGAAGAAGCGAGTCCAAGATTCAATTCTGAATAGCCACATGATGTCCCTCCTCCTGATGTCACTCTTACTCCCCCTTCACAGGAAATAACCTTTCAACCTGAGCCAGAGATGATAAGCATGACAGTTGCAGAGCTAGAAGAAGGTGATATGTTCCCTTGGATGAGGGAGACAATTTCAAAGGAAACCCGTATTGTCCAATAGGTCAAAATCCCTGACCTATTAGCAATAGCGTCGTTGGCCCGAGGAAAGAAAAGAAAAGTTTCTCATATGGCCTCACACTTCTACAACGGCGAGACAAGTGAACAATACATTGAAGTGGTTCGACCCAAGGTAATCAAGCCTGGGGGAAGAAATGACGCCACCTGATTACGAAATGAGTACCATTCCATTGGGTCTAGCCACCCATGAAGGAAATGAGCATATGTTTTAACAATCTTCCACTCGCCTCATGGCGAGAAATCAAAGTACAAGAAAAGGATTGAAGACTTGGAAGAACAAGTGCAAACACTCTCTTCTTACATGCAACATCTTGTGGATCCGAATGCTTCATCAATCCAGATTGAGGAAGTAGCCCCAATAAGCAACATTGATCCGGAATCTATTAAAAAGACTCAAGAGTTCACCATACAGGGACGAGCAAATAGTAAATGGACAGTACGATCTTGGAAAAAGGCAAAGCATTGATCCCAGAGGTAATCTCACTTTTCAAGTACATGTGCGTAACTGTGGAGAAAAATCGGATGCTCAGAGAAGAATTGGAAAAGGAAAAGGAGCTTTGGGATCCAATTTTCCCATTGGTGGAGGAGATGGGGAACACTCATTCCAGGGAATTGATAAGTAAGAAAATATTTGATGCCCCATCAGAGGACTTGTCACGTGCGTGGGCAAGGACTCTCATCGCCAGATAGGAAATGATCAATCGGGCCATCGGCGAGTTGGACTCGAACGAAGAGCGGGCCTACAAGCTACAAATTCGTGTCAACAAAGAATTCAGAAACTTGAAATGCCTGTGATAGAGGAATGTACTTGCAGATGAGTTGTTGGGTCCATTCGAAGAACATGTCAAGTAAGTAGTTGGAGACCCACGATCTTTCAACTAGGACACCTTGGAGGCACTATCAAGGATTTGAGCCACCATTGCATTCATCGCGGAGAAACATCAGTCATGGTTTGAGAAATGCAAAGATATCAATGATGCTACCGATGGTTGGACATAATCTTTGAGTTGCATGCCTATTCCCCACGCGGACAAGTGGCCCATGCAACAACACGTTTCAACAAAGAGGTCAAAGGAGTGGAGATTTCTCAACTGGAGTTGCTCAGAGAACGGTTAGGTAGTGAGGCAGAATAGACGAGAGCGGCTTCTTCATCGGCCTAGTCTTCTCTCTCTTCTTTCTTCCTTTCCTCTTCTTCCCCAACTTTCTCTCTCTTCATGTTCTAATTCTTTGTTGGGGTTGCACTTTTTCATAATGCCTAATTTTGTAATTAAAAAGTCACTTTAATGTTATAATGTAATAAGTCACCTTTGTTTTATAAAAAGGGACTTAATATTTCCTAGGAATATGAAAAGTTTTAAGTTATGTGAAGGCATATGAAAAGTCATTGGGGGGTAGGTGAAGAGTCACCTCTCTTTCTATAAATTGTAAAGGCCTTCTCTTTTCAAAGGGCTGGTCATTTTGTGAGTTCATGAGAGAGTGATCCTTGTGAAGAACAAAGAGATAGCAAATTCTACTTCCCACTTTTGCATTCTTCCATTCTTGTCATGTACAATTTCTACTCAAGCAATCAATACAAGGATTTTATAGCCTTTTTTGATTGGGGGATTTACTAATACTTTGTGCTCATAAATCCTAATTGGTCTTGTTGCCATTTGTAGGGTTGTTTTCTTTTGTTTTATGCATGTTAGAACTTTCTGATTAATGGGTGTAGGACTTTGATTTTTACCCACGACATTAATCCCTCTCCCTTTTTCTCACTCCCTTTCCCATTCTCCAAGCAAAGTCCTCTCTAACAAGAAATTGTTAGTTTTGTCGCAGGTCAATGGAGTGCCCCTGTTGGATCCCCGACCAAAACGCCACCATTGAAGCCACTTTTTCACGCACATGTAAACATTGAGCTGCACCGTACAAGTAGAGGGACTCAGATACCTAGAGCGTTGGCAAGAAGTCCATAGATTTGTCCATTCGAAAACTTTTCTCGCCAACAAAGGGTTTTTGTCCTCAATGGATGAAGAGGAAGCACAGTTGCTCCAACTCTCAAATTAGAAATTATCCAATGGCCCAAAAGAATGCCAGAAATGAACCCCCACACCACCTTTTATACCTTTTCCTCTTTATTTTCCAAGTGGAGAGCTCCATGTGGGATTTAATAAAGTAACTTTATTTTCTAATTTGACGCTGCTTACTTTTTTTCCACCCACTTAAGCGGGGACCTCCTCGAGGAGTTCAACCACACTAAAAACAGTAAAATTTACTTTATTCTCTTTTTTAAATGGGTTAATTTATTTCTTTTCCCCTTTCTTTTACAAATTAAATTAATAAAAATACTTGGTGAGTAAAATAATTCATTTTGCACTTTATCAAATTATTAATTTGGAAAAAGGACATTACAAATTGTATTTGTATCTTCGTCACTTCTTACAGTTGACAATCTTCTTTTCTTGAGGAGCTATTCTAGTGCATATAATGTTAGCTTATCTGTGTTTGAGTAGTTGGCTTCATCCACTCATATAGATTTGTTGCATCCCTTCACCTAATCAACAATATGGGGGTGTGGAGTAGATCTTGATTTTTGGTTTTCGTGTCCCTTGCCTTGGCGGTTGTTTTATAACTTTTGGCACATGACATTTTTGGTAGTTGTTCGAATTAAGTTTGCTGAACTCTTGCACAATCAACGCTGGTGACAGTATCCTTGAATGGAGCTATTCTAGTGAAATATAGTGCCAATTACTTTTTCAATGATCGAGCGATGGATCCATTCTAGTGTAGAATTGATTTTAAGTGACTTTCCATCTACCAAACACTTTCTTGCTAATAGAACTTTATTGAAAAAGTTGGTCAAGTCTGACACACCTAACAACTATTAGCTCTTCATTGAAGAGTAGTGGATTTGGACTCGATTGTGTTTGTAAGTCTGGCATCCACAACACTTGTCAACTTTTCAGTAGCTTCGGACCATTTATTCTCCTCAAATCTTTTGTGACTTTCAAGTCTACTGATTGCATTTTTGTTTGACAGCCTTCATTCCATCAAGTGCACCTGCTTCAACATTGTGTTGAGTTTTTTTGAGCCTTACTTCTTGGGACACCTTGCAACATATGTTTTCTCTTTACACTTTAGCTGCTGTTACTTGTTTTTGGGTAATCTTGAGGTGATACATTTCATCCATGGTTAACTCTTTTTCCCAGTTATTTGTAAATGGGCACCTAATTTGGCCTAGTTGCCTCGACCTGTTAGGAATAAATTAATTCATCATTTATAAATGTAGCATAAAGTTGTGTTATAACACAACTTTATGTAGGTAGGCTATTTAAGTTTTGTAACTGCTACATTAGTTGCTCACCCTATTATATAGGGACTGCTATGAGCATTTGGGTTTGGTAAATAACTCTTTGTAATCCTTTTATCATGCTGAATAAAATCATTTCTTGATTTACAACTTACATTTGGTATTTGAGCTTTGATCACCTTTAGTTTTTACAACAAGAATGATCTGTTCATCAAGTGAGCTCGTGGAAGGTGGATCTGACTCTCTCTTGTCATGAATCTCAACATCCATGTTGATATAGATATTCTTGGTTTTTGGATCCACAAGTCTGTAACCCAATACCCTAAGAAAATGTATTTTTCATATTTGATATCCAATTTTCTCTCTTCTTTTTGGGAATGTGCATGCTTGCCTTACATCCAAAAATACGAAGATGAGCTATAGATGGTTTATGCCTTGAATGTACTTCTTGTGGAGTCATTCCATCCGAGCTATAGTGGGAACTCTGTTTAGCAAATACAATGCTGTTTTTTACTACTTCTTCCTAGTATGTTTTCTCCAAACTTAAATCGTCAATCATAAAACACACCATTTCCATGATAGCGTTTTCCGACTTTTTGCAATACCATTTGGCCGTGGTGTGTGAGATGGAGTTAGCTGATGTCGAATACCATGTGTTGCCAACAATGTTGTAAAATCATTACTAGTTATTCCTCCCCTCAATCTTAGCAAAGAGTTTTGATTTTATGACCAATTTGATCTGCATGCCAATACCACAAGTCTTGTATGGCATCTTGCTTTGCTCAAGATCTTCATCGTCACCCCTCCTAATATTGGAGTTGGCGGAGGGGTGCCTCTTGACACACGAGTCCTCGAGGAGTGGTGTTAGGAGGAGTCAGGTGTTCCATGCACTTTGGCCAACCTAGGCCTCTTGGATGTATGAGTCCCTATGTACTTTAAAACTTTGTTTTCATGCAATCTCAAGGACTGCTCCACTATAGGCTTACGGAATTCATCTATATCAATCTATTCGAGAAGTGACAAATTCATCCTTGAGCAAGTTTGACCCATCATCAGTCATGCTATGGTATCTCCATATTCATAAGAGATTCCATTTGTCCCAAGCACATCCGGGCATACCACCTGCGTCAGACCTCGTATTCGTCAGTGCAATTGGCCAAATAGTCTTTGACCGCATGTTCATGGGCGAACATGGGACCCAATCAAATTTTTGTGAAGCCCTTATTGTCAAATTTGAATCTTTTGAAATGGGAGTGCATATTGAAGCCAGAAAAGTTACGCTTGACTCCTTGAGCATTCGTAGAAGTTCGACATGTCTAATGTCTCAATGTGAGAGGAAATGGGATGGTTGCTTTGTGCTTCTGCCTCAGCAACTTGTGGACTATTGTGAGCTTTCACATACCTAAATCAGGATCATTTTTTTGAGGCATACTTCAACAGATGGTAAGGAACATAGTCGAGGCAACCAATTCGGATGTAGGTGAATTTGGGGAATCAAATGAATGGGCTATTGTGTCAGGTGACCAACTTATCACCCGCCTCAGACTCTTTTCACAAGATTGTTCTCAAAGGTTCCGCCTACGAACATTATGAATGTATATCGTTCACCCTGGTGAAATGGGCTTTGCTGTTCTTCAAGGTCAGCTGTGGCTAGTACTCCCAGATTTTTGTCTCCAAACTCCATGTCTTGTGAGTTTTCAACCCCATGAAAGTTCTGAGGCTGGTGGTGGACCAAATCAAGTAGGTCATGTAGAATGTTTTGACACAATGCAACTTGGTCCACTGTTTACGAAGCAAGTCACCGATGACCTTTCCCGATCTATGAATTGATTTTTATTGCCCGCAATGGCTATAAAGTGGAACATCCATGGTTGAAATTCTCCTATAGCTTTGTTTTCCGTCACTCAATTGAGCAAGGTGATGATATGAGAGATATCCTCATTGAAGTCTGACTTGTGTAACTTCTTTGGTAGCTTTGTCTTGCCGAGCTTTCTGACCTTCAACCATGATGAATTGATATCATGGGCACACTGATCCGGTTCTGCTCCCAATAGACCTAAACCACATACTTGTCGTGCTAGCGCATACACATAACCAAGATGGCGAAGTCTAGAAGCAATAAACAATGAACATGCTATATAAAAATATTTGCTTCTTTCCTCATCTTGTTTAGATTCCCTCTCAAAGTAACTTTTGCCTAAAACTTAATTAAAATCTCTCACAGTCTCTTCTCCCCTAATTTCTTCTGTGTTTTTGTAACTATCTCTTAACTCTTCTCCTATATATTCTTCCTCAAACGTTGCCTCCCTAAATTTCTGTAGCAGCGCAGGGGTTGATGCTTGGATCAAGGGCCTTATTTCTTGAAACGGTTTCTTGTGATTTGGGTGGTGAAGGTTGCTTCGTATCTCACTACTTTCTTCAGTACTATAATTTCTTTCTCCTAACATTCTTAAATCTATTCCTTCCTCTTGTGGAATATCTAAGTTCTTTATCTTCCTCATGCTTTACTTCTATTTTATCACTATTTCTTTGCCTTTCACTCTTTATTGTGTCTTCATCTATTCTATCAAATCTAGTTCTTTCTACATACCGACTATCTTCTCCCTCTCATTCCTTTTCATTCTTCCTTAAATCTATGTTATCTTGTTCTCTTACTTTGCATGTTACTATTTTCTTTATTGACTTCTCTAAATCATCTACTTAAAAAAAAAAAAAAATAGCCAAATATTATATTAGGTGGGAATCAAAATTACATATTTGACTATGCCAAGCCTGAAAGCTATTTGCCCAAGCTTGAGCATTATACAAAAGAAGAGCTGAAGAAATAATCATGATTGGGAATCACAATTTAGAATACATCTGATGTCCTCTTGGAGCTTGTTGGACCACCATGTAGGAGGCATGCCATAGCAGAGAAGATCCTTGTTATCTAAGGCCCAGTTCGCCAACCCATCAACAACTTTATTTCTTGCATGGGGAATGTGGTGAAATTGAACCTCTTGAAATTTCTGCTTCAATTCTTTTATCTTCCAAACCTCTTTAGCAATTCGCCAATTGGGAGAGGAGTCAGTTCTATAATCGGATAACAAATTCATAATGATTTGGGAGTTCGATTCAATTTGAATTTTTGCCATCCAATTTTTAGAGCTTGTTGCATGCCTTTATGGACTGCTTTCACCTCCACAAAATTATTGGTAGTAGTACCCAAATTTTCTGCAAAAAGAATTGCACATCACCTTCATTGTCTCTGCCAATGCCCCCTATAGCAGCTCTTCCTGGATTCCCTCTAGAAGCTCCGTCAGTATTCACTTTCCCATAACCCAAAGGAGGTCTATTCCATTGAATTTCTCTGATGGGTCTATGTTTAAGTGGCAGCCGGGGTAAAGTGACATCTCGAGGATCTAGAGATAACTGATTGCAGATACACACCCACTCCGGAGACAGAATCTGGGGCAAAGAGATTTTGTGTTTTATACTTTCAACTATGTTGATTTTGGTTTTTTTCCGGTTTTCTCTATTTCCAAATATTCCATAGAGTGAGAGAGATGTTATTCAAAGCAATGGAAGGAGATTTTGGCCTCTTGGAAGATTCTGCTGCCATGCTTTGAAAGTCTCCTCTAGGGATCCAAAGTTATTCCAGTGCAAATTCAACAAAGAAGAGAGATGTTGTCATTACTTTTACTCTCCTCTACTCTTCTATTCTCTTTCTTCATCCATCTCTCCCTTTTTTGTTAAACTAAGTCTAGCTAAAGGCAGCTATTACCCTTGGTCTTCCGCTCCCAAGGTTTATAATACATGCTTTCTTTCTGAGAGGTCTAACATTTTATCTACTGCCCCATGTAATCCGCTAAAAACAATTTTATTAGCAAAATGCACTCCTTGCTTCCATTTTCTATGTATGAATAATTCTTCTCCTACATTCTCTTCCCTACTTTGTTTTGGTGAGGGAGTTGTAGCTTACTATCTAGTGTCATCTGGTTGTACAAATAAGCTTTGTTTCTAGGTCTGCAGGGACAAAGCTAGTTGATGCCCCCATTTTCTCATTCTCTCCTCCTTCTAACCTCTGTTTATCTATCCTTTCCCTTAGTTGCTCTCTCTTTTCTGCCAATCTAATCTTTTTCTCTACTACTTTCATTTTCTTATTCTACTTATCACACTCCTTACTCTATTTCTTCTTTGTCTATCCGTGATATTCTACTTCCCCCTCTTAATTACTCCGTTCCTCTTAACTATTCTTTTCTTCTCTATTTCTCTTCTCTTCTTCTAATCACTAAATTATCACTAATCTCTACAATATCCTCTAATATTTTTGTTAATATTTCATTTTTCCTTCCCCCAATTGACATACCAAATTTTTTAATAGCCACATCCCCAAGGACCCGCCCCCTTGTCCCTCCACCCCTTCTTTCTACCCATCATCCAGTAGGTGCCTTGCCCTAAATAAATTGTCCACTGCCTTTTATCAATCCCGTCTCCTCCCCTTCTTTCTACCTGTCATCCAGTAGGTGCCTTGTCTTAAATAAACTACCCACTACCTTTTATCAATCCCTTGTCGACCAGGAAAATTTAGATAAAAATGGTATTTCCTCAATAAATTTCTACCCATCATCTAGTAGGTGCCTTGCTCTAAATAAATTGCCCACTGAAGTTTATCAATCCCTTCTTGATTAGGATAATTCGGATAAAAATGGTATTTTCTCTTTAAAAGATACCCCTCTATCCTTCTAAAAGCTCGGTTTTCTTTGTGTCAAAACTGGTCACACCTTGGATCACTCATTCAGTAATGAATGAGTCTAATGTAGATTGGAACCAGTAATCTACTGCGCGAGTCCAAAGTTCGTCAATTTCCTAAAGTTTTTTCAACTTGACTCGTATCCACTCAATTGGTTTCTCTAATTGCAATCTAGACCACTCTATTGCTTTTGCTATCCACAGAATCCAAGGCCAAAGTAAATTTGGAAAATTCGCCCAAAACTCTTCATCTTCTGTGCAAAAGAATGCTTCCTCGACTTGTAACTGTATCATGTCCTCTTCACTTCATGTTGTATAAAGTTTTTAAGCTTCTCTTCCCACTGATTTTCAATCTCAGTTATTGTTGGCTTCCAGCACATTAGAGGATATCCACCTTTGGACATCGGTTAAAAGGAAGTTGGGCTCATAAACTAAATGTTGTCATAAACTATGCTCTATCTCTAGTTTATTAAGTTTGTAAAAGTTCCAGTAAGAGCTAATATCTCAGCTTATATATAACATCACAACATTGAACATATATTAAGGTCACATATTCCCTAAACTATCTTCTCTTTATTCATATATCTCAATAATCAATACATGGTTCTGTTACACATGCTATTGAATATACTCATATACTCACTCACTCCAACACTTTAATCACACTCCTATCTCTATCATACTCTTGTATAAGTAAAACTATATCCGTTACAAATTGATGCATCTATAATACATACAATGTCTTCATTCCACGTTGTAAAGCACCGTCTGATACCACGTGGGACCGCCTAATAATTCGCAGCCTAGCCCATAGCTGCAGTATATTCAAGAGCTTCCATGGACGATACATTCTGCTTTTAACTGATGAAGAACCCTGTGAAGAATAGGCATAGGATTTCACCTTGCAAAACCCTCTCGAGTGAAAATACCAGCACAATAAGCTCGTTCTCTTGCATTAATTTTAAATAGCTTACAAATACAATAGATACTCTTCAAGGCACTGTTATTAACATACAATAGTCCATGCACTAAATTGTGCGACTACAATACAATACAGGCATTGTCAATAAACTAAAACGTGTTACTAAACAACTGTGTTCTAATACTAAACATCCCACATGCCTAGACCAAGCCTTCTAACCATATCCAACAATCTCTCATATTGTTGCTATTGTTTCTAATTATTTTGCATCTCTCACTCTTGACTGGGTGCATGCCCATAAATAGACATAAGACTTGGTATTCTCCACACACTTTCGAATCCGTAGATTCATGATGAGTGTTGGGAAAAGTCATCATTCTATAATGCTCCTTCACCAATCGTGTTGCAGCATTATCAACATGTTGCTTACACACCTCCAGTCGATAGGTCTAGTCAGACAATGCATCATATACTAGATACATTGCACTACTATGCTGCACAACTCCACTATGCACCATAATGCAACTATCCTGCGAACAATTCTCTTGCGCACAATCCTGCACAGCCTTCCCTGCAGACAGATGTTCCTACCACATTGCACATCTCACTAATGCACATATTCATTTGTGCACAGTTCTGTGTGCAAAGTAATCTATGCAGCAGTGCTACTCAGGCCTGTGCAACACAAATGCTTGGACATATAATCCTGCGCAGACCTATGCAAAGTTGAGACATACCGAACATCTTTTCCTCAAGAGGTTCGTTGTCCTTAGGTGTTAGGAATGGTTCTGGGAAAGTACCATACTTCCTCCTAAGATTTTCCAGCATGTCTCCTTAAGCCCTGGACATTCCTATACCAACATTATCCATCTTATATTGGCCCTCATGTGGTGGTTGATGATGATTTTGTTAATTCTTATAGCCTGTTTCTTACTATAGACGTGTGACAACATAGGATGACATGTTAAGGCATATATGCTCAAGTTGAGCATTTGAATCAATAACATTGCCAAATAAGAGACAAAAATACTTAGCATGGAAAGTCATCTTAGGACTAAGAACCCAGTGGGTGAAATATAAGACCTTTTGATCTCCTCTAGGATGAAGTCATTAATCATGTTTCTAACATAGTTGAACATCAGAGGTATCTTTTGAGAACCTAGAGAGGCATTATGCTTGAAAAACTTCACTTGTTTAAATCATATTTACAATTCCAACAACTGAATTGACAGCCAGAGTATATCAAACTTATGCTTTCTTGCTGTTTGAGGGCCCCGTTTGCACAATTTTGAGTTTCTTCATATACTGCGAGAACATTATATTTGTATATTGTCTTCGCAAGCTTGGGTCAGATGATCAGTTCATTTTTAAACGACCTTGTTATAATGAAACTTATGGACGTTACTAGCACCTTTTATGACACTAATAGGGCTCTGTAAGAGCTTTGTCCAGTATGAAGATTGAAGATGCTGGATGTTTTATATTATCGAGATGTTCTAAGATTAGATAGAAACTATCAAACATCTTGATCTACCAAATGAGAGAACAATGCTGATAAAATCATAGTTTAAGAGCCCTTGCACCCAAACTGAACATACATGATCGGGGATAAAACATAGGCACTAGAGCCTTTACCTAGACACAATTATGAATCTCATTCCCTTTTCTCAATCCGGAATATCAGGAGAATCGTTGAGCACAACCTGGCTTATCTTCATTATTTGCTGATGTATTCAAGTATCCTTCTCGAAGCCTTTTCTATTTTTTTGCCCTTCCTATGTTCAGATTTTCATAATTTCTTGTATTCTTTGGATTTCTGTATTTCACTTTTCTTCTCTTAGGGATTTACTAGAGATGTGGCAGGCAGTCCTGCTGGTTTCTACGACTCACGTACCTTCTTGCAAACCGTTTGGCTATTTTTCGCCTTCAACGCACATTAATGTTTTTAAAATTATATAAGATTATTCACGTCAGCTTGATTTGATTGACCCCATTTTCTTGTTTTGTTAAAAATTAAAAGTGAGATGCCACACAAAAACCTACAATATGCCGGTTGAAGTTTGTGTGAAACCCTTATCTATTCAGAGATAAAAGAATCATCTTGCTTCATTGATAGATGGCTACTTGTACGATTGAAAAGAACCATTTGTTATTTTCATTAAAAGAACTATCTGTTATTTCCATTACTGATTTTTTTAAGCAATATCAGATGATATCCGATGGTAATAGACGATTGGGAAATGCCTTTAGGAAAATATACAATAAACCACACACATCATTTATCGTAGTAATGTGATGTATGATATTACTGGACTTCCAAATCAGCAGTCAATGTCCTTTTTCCAATTTTTTTTTTTTTTTAAATTAAATAAAAACAGACATTTTATTTCATAGGAGAAATATTTTTGAATTAGTCGTCAATAAGAAAGATTGCAAATGTTAAATATGAAGATGTTGTGTCTTGCAATATAGGTGGACAAGCCAAAAACATTAGATGTGGAAATTGGGAAGTGGACAATCTAAATATTCCGCAACTACAATATGCGGCTACAGATGCATATGCTTCCTGGTACCTTTACGAGGTAAGTGACTATTTATTTTCTAATATATTGTTTATTTGCAATTATCTTCATTTTCAGATGATAATACACTGAAATAGTTTCCACTTGGATTTTGATTAGAATAATTTTTGGCGTCTTATAACAAAAGTAAATTGACTTCCTAGTATATAAAAAAATTGAAATTCCTACACTCTTTTGTACTTCAAAGACAAGGAAAATAATAATGAAAATCCCTAGTACGTTGCTATGGGAAAACAAAGATGTGAGCATCAAAATTAAGCTGTATCAATGTTATGAGACCATAAGAACGGAATTATTCTTAGTGAGTTTGGAGGTTCAGTCTTTATGGATAGAAAACAACAAGCTCTTGCCTCAAAGTATATGCTATATGATCAATAAAATCCCAAGATCAATTGCTTAATGGGATTGATAAAATCACAACTTGCTGCCCTACTTTGAATCTACTTCAAAATGACAGTTTGAAATGCTAGGTACTTAGAATTAGTCTAATATGCTGCTACAAACATGAATAGATCTTGCAGAATTGAAACATGAATGAAATCAACCATGAATAGTAAAGCATAGAGCACAAACAATATATTTTGTCCTAGAAAACCCTGAAGTGGGTAAAAATGAGCCAACCACTTTGCAAAAATATAATCCTAGCCATGCCTTACGGAAGGAAGACCTAACATGAAATCCATTGAGATAGACTCCCACGGTGTTCCCGGAATCTAGTGATATCATGATTGAGCTTTGGCCGTATAAATACTTTTGCAAGATTGCCATTGTTTTCTCCACCCCAAATTGGCCAGCAACCCGAATGTAGCGAGCCTACCAAATTTTTAGTGCCTCTTCCACTTTTTCCTCGTCAACTTTGATTTCGAGCACTCATTTTTGTGCCATGTTGTGGTTGAGTCTCTTTTTCCCTTATAATGATGACATGGATAGGCCAAATGTGCGCAAAGCTCCACTTGTGAGAGACAATGTTAACTAATTAGAAAGTACCTGCGAGCAACTGGTTTGGTGTATTGTTGTGGTCGGACGATTGCGAGTTAACTGACTTGAATCTTTCCCCGCTTGAGAGAGGCGAAGTTTGATGTTTGATGTCCGACCGCGATGATATTTGATGTCCGACCGTGTTATGAGGTTTGCAGATCGACGTTATTTGAAATTGTAAATGCCTTTCTTTCGCACCGGTCATTGCTCGAGTCCCGTCTTGCGTGTTTGGGTTTTGGACCATGATTGCTCTTTAAATTGTAATTACGAAATAATAATAGTAAGTAGAACCAAGTAAATACAATAATACAATAAAAAAGAGAAGAGTTTTTCGATTTAAAATAATACAATAAAACAAAAATAAATAAATAAATAAAATTTGTAATGTCCCCAATGGGATAAATTCTGACCCCAAAAGGAACAGCCACAAATCTGATCTCTAACAACAAATTATAGAATAAATACTTAACACAATTACTGCAGATCTGAATTTATTATGAAAAGTGCGACTTGCTCTAGGAGTTGTTATTCCATAAATTTGACATAAACTAGCTCAACTACTTGTCCAAATCAATCATAAAATTTTATATATGCAAGAACATCAAGAAAATACCACTTTTCTGATCAATAAGAGGGCTGGAATTTTATTATAAATCTGCAGATGAACAACTTACAAAAACGGCCGGAAGGAAGTGATCCCAAGCCCAAATCCACTGAAACAAAGCTGAATATGGCCTCCAAAAATATGACAAAGATGTTGGTGATGACATCCGTGCCCTAGAATGTGTCAAACTCCACCCACAAGGGTGTAGATAACCCTAGATCTGGCTGAATTTGAAGGTAGAAATCTGCCCCAACACTTGTGTCTTCAAACCCTAGCTAGAAACAATATAAATCTGCAACTTTGCCCTTCAACACTGTTGGAATTCAGAAATAGAACTTGAAAATCAATGGAAACCCCTGAATAGAGCTTCCTCTCACAAAGGATGAAGAGTTTTCGTTCTTCAATCCTTGGCAATAGAGGGTTTTTGTCCTCTAATGCAGAAACAACAAAGGGTTTTCGTCCTTTGGAGTAAAATTGGAAAGCATGCAAGCTTAGACCAAATTTCAGAAATTATAAGATGTCAAAAGATGCCTTCTCCATGCATGGCAACTTGCTTTTATAATTTTCCTTGGTCTCTTTGCCACACAAAAGGGCCAATCAACTTTCTTTCCTCATTTAATATTTTCCCCTTGCTTTATTTTGGCCCCATATGGGTCGCATTTTCCTACCAGGGGAGGATAAAAATAAAGGAACTCTTTTTCTTTTCTTTTATTAATTTGTCACTAATAAATAATTTAAGTGCTTATTATAAAATTTCATTATGCACTTTAAAATTAATTAATTAGGACCAATTTTCCTTCTTTCTTACTTCTTTAGCCATCAGAAACAAAATTAGGCTAAGGATCTTCGACCTGCTGCTTTCGAGAAGGGGATATTACAATCCTCCCTTCCCCAAATTGCTTGCCCTCAAGCAATTGTAACTCATATGCCCAAGTGCCATGTGCAAGAGATAAAACATACTGTAGTGCTCCAAGAGTCTAGATTGTGTACTGTCAAATGAGAGAGCTCTTGCCAAAATACATAGCTCTCATGATGCTCATACACATGAATTTGAGGGAGGCACGATGGATGTCTTTGTCGGTCCCAGATGAGCTTCTTTCACCATTGTTGGTGGCACTTTGGTTGCCTGATATGTTATGCCCATGTGGAGCCTTTGCCAAGTCTATGAATGAGCCTGTCAATGCATCATGCATTTCCCTTTGAGATTCTCTCAACACATGTCACATTTCTCTTTGGTTTTCCCTTTGAGATTCTCTCAGAGCCTGCTGCAATTCTCTTTGACTCCTTGTGATTACTTCTTGCATGAAGCTCAACTTATCTGTAGGAGGAGCTCTCTGATCATGCTCATCCATTGCCCCTTTCTACATTCAAATCTGATATATATATATACCTCCCACAACTAGCAAAGATCACCGCTCCGATGCTACCGTAATGTCCCCAATTGGACAAATTATGCCCCCAAATGGAATAGCCACAAATCTGATTTATAACAACAATTTATGGGAAATATATTTGATAAAAGAATGCATATCTGAATTTCTACAAGGAAATGCGACTTGCCTTGGAGATGATTGATACTCAAAACTGATTGAAAATCATCCAAATCTTTAACCACACAATTCAGGCTTTATTATAGATGCAAGAACACCAAAATATAATTTTTCAGATCAAGAAGAAGAGCTGGAAAATTTATTAAAGTCTGCAGAAAATCAGCTTATAGACAAGGCTGGAAAAAATGTTTCCAAAGCCCAAATCAGATGCATACAAGCTGAAAATGACCTCTAAAAATATGGAAATCAAGATGGAGATGAGATTTGGATCAACCGCGCCTAAAATTTGTCAAACTCCACTAACAAGGGTGTAGATAAACCTAGATCTGGCTGAAAATGCAACCCAAAAATCAACTACACTCTTTGTTGTCCAAAGATTTTGCAAGGGAAAAATACATCGAAGGCGGGACAACAATGATACCACAGTGTCGAAAACTTTCAAAGCCATACCTTCCAGAGGCACCCCCCAGACTAGTCCATCCCCAACACCGGCCTTACCCAGTCAGTCCAATGACCCTCCAATGGATGTCAACTCAGTCCCCTAGGTGATTTAGGAAATAAAAGTCAGTCCCCCTAGGTGATTTTAGGAGTTCTTGAAGAATGTCAATTTTGGGCAGTTTTGGGAAGGGCTACCACTTGGCCTTCCCGAGATTAATGCACCTCCCGAAGCGGAATAGAGGAGGAAAATTCAGCATGGAGATGCAATCAAGGTCTAAGAACATCAAGGAAAAGATTTAGGAAGTTTCAGGAAGATTTGGAAGTTTTGGGGCAAATTCATTAGAAACAGGTTCTTAGGCCTAGGCAGGGCATAGGGCCAAAAAAGCTACTAAGCTTTGGGAAGCGATTCGGGAGCTTTGGAAAGAGTTAGGAGCTAAACAAGACATCGTCGGAAAGGTAATTCAGAGCTCTACAAGATGGTGGAATCAATTTTTTCACAACACCTAGGCGCAATATGTTTATATCCAGTTTTTCTCATGCTTAGTCATGGAGCCAGAACAAAAATCTGATTTTTCAAGGCTCAAATGGAGGAATCAAGAGTTGAGACCCCCACCATTGGATTCAGAAGGACATTTGTAGTCAAATTCATATAAAATTTTGTCAAAAAACTCCATCGGGAGCTCAAGTTATCACTGTCACAAGTTGGCTCAAGGTGAGTGTTCCATACTTAGCCAATTCTTGAAGTGGACACGTGTCAGCTCCAGGAGCCTGGCGCATTTTGATGTCCCTTTCATCCCTTTAGCAAAGGGACATAGGGGACGCAAAATCCCCCAACCCACTTCAGCCCTGTGGTTCCTTATGCGCCCGAAAGTTAGCTCCTAAATGCTTTTTCCTAGCCTCCCTCTCATTCTCAACTGCAAATAACTTCATTCTCCTCCATCACCACCTCTGTGATATTTGAAGATTGAAGACTCCATTAATGGCTGCCATGAAGAACAGTGAGTGAAAAGGCAAAGTGAGCAACCTTTTCAATTCTCAAGGTTCCAAAGTGGGCGAAATCACACGAAAATTGGAGGGAATGATCATTAAAAAATCTAGTTTTGCTTGAACTAGTTTTCGTGCGCGAAGTCCCTATTTTTAGGGATATGGAGGGTTGAGTTTTCATCAAAGCATTCTGCCCGCCACATGATGAACAGGTAGTGAAAAGGCGGTGAGCTACCTCTTCAATTCTCAAGGTTTCAGTGGGCGAAATTGCATGAAAATTGGAGGGAATGATCATTGAAAAATCTAGTTTCGTGTAAACTAGTTTTCACGCCATGAAGTCCCTATTTTTAGGGATATGAAGGGCTGTGTTTTTATCAGTATTCTGCCCCGCCGATGAAAATCTCATTTTCCCACTTGTTCAGATGAAGAAATTACCCAAAATTTCAAGACTTGTTTTTGAGCAATTTGACACCCGCAGTGCACTTACGAAGGAGGATTGAAATGTTCCAAAGTGTTCGAAAACATCGGGATCAATTCGGTAGAGCCTTTTTGGATTCGATTCAGTAAAAATGGGTTTTCGGGCCTAAAGGAGCATACACCGCTGAAGGAGTGCTTGAGCTTTAAGCAAGGATTCTTGGAGCTTCGTAAAGATTCAAGAGCCCAAAAAAGTACCTATGGAAGGTATTTTCCATGCCCTAAATGGTGGAAAAAATGAGACCTCGTGAAACATCATACACTTCCCTAGGTAACTCATTCTTCCGACGCACAACTGGCGATCTCAAGAAAAAGGGGGAATTTGAAGGTGATGCAGTCATAATTGGAGCTCCAAACCATCACCATTCAATTCATTGAGTGTTTTGTAGTCAAGATCATATAAAATTTCACCTCCGAACTCATCCGGAGCCCGAGTTATCACCGTCACAAGTTAGCTCAAGGAACGTGTTCAACACTTAGCCAAATTTTCAAGAGGACACGTGTTAGCTCCAAGAGCTTGGCGCATTTTGATGTCCCTTTCGTCCCTTTAGCAAAGGGACATAGGGACAGTAAAATGTGCCCTACCCTTTTAGCCCCCGATCACTCATAGGACCCTCCGCATCGCCAATTTAGCCCTCGGAGCTTGTCGGAGCCTATCCTCACAGTGCACGGATGACCGCCAAGTGTCGCAACCTGGCGCGATGTGCAAATTGATGTCCCTTTCATCCCTTTAGCTAAAGGGACAAAAGGGACAGTAAAATGCGCCAGCCCTAGCTTCAAAATATGCAAAAATTCTAACTCCTTTCTGCTTTTGGTGCTACCGCACACACGCCCGTGAAAACTCAACTACCGGGTTCCTCTTCACCCCGCCATTCTACACTCAACCAGCTCCTCAAAGTCTTCTTCACATTGAAAATGAAGATATCTCAGAGAAAAAAAAGATCGAAACAACGAAGAACGAAGAGAAAACGAAGATTTTTCACCAGATAACCACAAAGTCTTCCAATCGAAAAATCTTCATATCTTTGCAAAATACAAGTCGGATTGAGATGCCGTCTTTTGCAGACTTCCTCATTTTTCAAGACGATCAAGATGCAACAAACGAGAGGTCAAATGGTGCCTTGAATCATTTGTTCCAACAAAACCCCATTTTGTGCCCTAGCTCACATTCGTTGGATTTCCCATCAATCCGGCAATGGAAACGAGCTAAAAACTTGCACATGAACTCCAAATGAAAAACCTATCGCAATGGAGTTAATTTCATCACGATCGGAGGCAAAAACTAGACCTGCAAATTTCAAGCTCCATTAATGGCCACCACGATGACCTTCGTGCCGAAGTCAGTCGCTGCGAAAATTTTAAATTTTATTTCCAAGCATTCTAGTGGGTGAAATCAAGTGAAATTCGGAGGACGTGACCGCGACGACGAGCCGAGTCGAAAAAATATGTTCCGTCGCAAACCGAGCACTGGAAATCCACTTTCCAAAAATAGTAAGTTTTCCTATACAGACTTGTTATGTTTGGAAAGTCATCATCAAAAGTGGTTATGGCAAAGGCAGTGTGCACTGAAGATCACCAGGAAGCCAAAATGATTGTTCGGAGTAGAAAAAAGTGAAAACAAACACTTACTAAAAATAGTAATCCCCTATATGGGTGCTTACTAAAAATAGTAAGTCACCCCAAGAAGTGGTCAAGGTGAAGGCAATGTGTGAAGGAGTGAATGAGGGAGTTCATCACATCAAGATGGTCAAGAAGAGGCAAAAATCACCTCTTACTAAAAATAGTAAGTCTTCCATCTGGGTTCTTATTATTAATGGTAAGTTGCACTCTGAGGGCAGTTTTGGCACAATGGAACATAAGGGGATAATCATTTGGGATCATCCATGGGAATTTCTCACAGGCATTGAGATCCATCCCAAGGAACTCGATAGTGTCTTTCGACACTCACTTCATGATTCGGGTCACAGGTATATCATGTGCGGGGTGGAAGTTGTGGTCATCAATGAAACAATTCATTCAACTTGGCAGGATTTGTTCCAAGGCTTTAGTTCCTTCAGAGGATCTTCATGAGTGATGCTCATGGTCACCAATGAAGTCATTCGACAATGTTTTTAAACACTTAGTTCACGGTGTTCATGCGTCATCCAAAGGAAGTTTCTCAGGGTGCAAAGAGTTCGGGGATTCAGAGTTCATCACATTGGAGCATTCCATCGAGTCATCTGGAAGGATCAACGGACTTTATCGGAGGCGGAATCTTTCGTCGTCAACATCATTCTTCCTTCTTCTTTCTCGCTCTCTCTCTCTCTCTCTCTTCTCTCCCCCCAACTTTCTCTCTCTTCTCAATGTTCTAATTTTTGCGTTGGGGTTGCACTTTTCGTATGTCTTAATGTTCCTAATGTAATAAGTCACCTTTATGTTATAAAAAGGGACTTAATGTTTTCCTAAGAAGGCGAAGAGTCTTAAGTCATGTCGAGACATACGAAGAGTTATTGGGGGTTATATGAAGAGTCTTTTCTCTTCCTATAAATTGTAAAGCCATTCCCATTTCAAAGGGTTGGTGATTGATTTTGTAAACTCAAGAGTGCATTGTACTTAGAGAGAACAAAGGAGATAGCCATTTTCTTCCATTTCCCCCTCACTATTTTTCCTCCATTCTCACACTATGTACAACTTTAATTGAAATGCTAAGTAAGGAAGAAGTTTTCTGTTTTCCAAGGCATATGAATGTGTGCATCTTTGTATGCATGGTTTCCTCTAGCCAGTAGCATGGTTTCCTCTAGCAAGAATATGGATGTTTTGGTTGTTTCTTCTCATAAATGCATGTGTTGAAATTTCTAACTAGTGTGTGCAGTAAGAATTTGATTTTCTACCCGCAACATTAGTTCTCCTACCTCATATTCCCACTCCCTTTCCCACTCTCAAGACAAAGTCTTCTCTAGCAAGCGATTGCTAGCTTTGCCATAGGGACAGTGGAGTGCCCCTGTTGGATCCCCGACCACAAGGCCACCGAGAAAAATCCACCCTTACTCGCATGCAAATACGGAAGTTGCACCGTTTAAGGAGAGGGACGTCGATTCCCAGAGCGTTGGCAAGAAACTCACAAATTTGTCCACTCGACAAATTTTCTCGCCAACACTCTTCTTCTTCATACCCTAGCTGGAGAAAATATAAATCTGCACCTTAGGGCCTTCAAACACTGTTGGAAATTCATAATTCATCCTTAAACTCAATGGAAACCCCTGAATAGAGCTCCCTCGCATAAACCTTGGCAATGGAGGGTTTTTGTCCTCTAATGCAAAACACTTTAAAGGGTTTTTGTCCTTTCATGTAAAAATGGAAAGCAAATAGCTCAACCAATTTTCAGATATAAAAATATGACAAAGTGATGGCTTCTTGATTCGTAAACTGCCTCTTAAAACGATGAACAAAACATGTTTAAGTGATATTGAATGAAAAATCTAATCTAAGTTTTATCAAACCAACATGTTTATGAAAGAAACATTCATTCAATATTGAGAATGGGAAATTGCAACACAAGGAGACAACAAAATTTATATTGAAGAAACCCCAATGTGGGGAGAACTCCAATGGGTAAGAAAATTGCTTCCCTTCACTATGCAAATCTCCAAATAATACAAGTTTATTGTCATACAATGACCTTCAAGAAAGATTCTAACTCCTTCCTCTTGTATAACTTGCTTATAACTCTCACCAAGAAATAACTTAGCTCTACTATGAACAAAACAAGAACAATTCACTTCCTCTCTTGCTCACAATTGAATTCACCCAAAAACACTTGCCTAGAATGATCAAATGCATGCATATTTATAGTTGCTTTGCCCCGGGACAAATGGAAATACAAACCAAAATTTTGGAAGTCCAAACATTTGCAGTTGTTGAGTTTCCCAAGTTTTGGTGTAGTTGGGGACAAGACTGCCGATGTCCACAGGTGGTGGTTGTAACTGTTGCCGGTCCCTATAGCAAGCGGTTACATAACCGTCAAATAGAAAATCTCTTGAATGAACAACAATGGCCTTTGATGTCATTCGAAGGTGTCCGAATCAACCTCACTGACTAGACCATCTTCGAATAAAGAATCTGCTGAGAATCATGACTACAAGTATAAAAATGGAGAATACATAGAATCGGGTATTTTCAAATCAATTTATGGATCACTTCTCCATACATGGCGACTTGCTTTTATAACTTTTCTTGGCACATTTGCCACACAAAAGGGCCAATCAACTCCTTTCTCTTTATTTAATATTTTCCATCACTTTATTTAATATTTCTTTACCCCTTGTTTTATGTCCCTATATGGGTCGCATTTTTCCTCTAGGGGAAATAAAAATAAAGTTACTTTTTTTGTCACTAATAAATTAATTTAAGTGCTTATAATAAAGTTTTATTTTGCACTTTAAAATTAATTAATTAGGACTTAGTTTCTCTTTTCTCATTCCTTACTTGTCGGGAAACAATGAATGGGCTAAGGGTCTTCGACAACTGCTTTCGAGAAGGGGATATTAAAAAAAATAAGAGAAGAGTTTTTTTGATTTAAAATAATACAATAAGATAAGATAAGGTAATTATAAGTTTTCTGATTTGAAATAATACAATAAAATAAATTAATTAATTAATTAAATTTGATTTGAAATAATACAGTAAAACAAAAATAAATTAATTAATTAAAGAAGAAGAAGAAAAGGAACGGGATGAGCTGGAATGAAAGTAAGAAGTGAATGTGGTCAGTGGAGAGTGGGTGGAGGCACATGGGCATTGGCAGCCCTGGTAGACTTGTGACATGTCTTTTCACTCATAACTGCTGTGTAGATGGTTTGCCCAAACGCCTCAAAGAAATCTGTTCTTATTGCCATGGTTGCTGGTTTTGTCGAGAATGAGTTTGTTGGAGTGGCCTTGGGAGTTTTCAAGTAAATGCAAATTGCAGGTGTAGAAGCCAACTACTCAATTGTTTTACCAGCCCATGCCAAGCAGAAATGCTTATGTGAATTTTACTGCTAATATGGCCTTGGAGGTTTTTAAACAGGTGTTGACAGGTGGAAGGCCACCCCACAACCCTTACCAGCATCCTCCCTAACCGTGCCAAGATCAGAACCTTGGTCAGCGTGTAGACAGTCGGACTAAATGCCTCAAATCAATCTTGATGCATTGAACACCATGATTGCAGGAGATGCATAAAATATTATATTGTTAAAAATGTGTTGGAAATGTGCATGGTTAGTCAATCTACTTCAACCTTTGCCATCTCCCTCCCATCTGTGCCAAAGGAGACCCAATTGGATTTGGCGCTTGTTGGTTTCATTTGGGGACGTCCACCAAAGCTCACGGTAAGGAGATTTTGGACTGTTGCTGTATGCTCTAACACCTGGAGGACTATTGTAAGCGTGGAAGCTTGCAAAGGGAGGGGCATGTGATTAGTTAGACAAATGCCTAAAAACAAAACACGGATCCTCTTGATCGATATTGGTTGCAAATCTCCACACATGGATTTGTTGAAAAGGCCTTGGAAACTACAAGCAATTGCAATTGCAATTGATAGGTGTAAAGTAGGTCCTCGTACTCTTGCTTGTTGAATAAACATTAGCAAGTATATGTTTCTGGGAAAAGGTGAAGGAAATGGGTTTTGAGATCTAGCTTATGCAGTATGCATGCACTTGCATATGAGCCCAAAGCTCATGCCTAAGCACTGTAGTTTGGTAGAACATTGTGAAGGGAAAGTTTGCCAGGGAGAATACCCTTTATTTCCTAACGTGGGTGATGCACTTTTGTTAGTTTGCATTCTTGATTGAAAACCTCGTTGTGGGTTTCATTGGTGTAAGGAGTATCAGGGTTTGGTGATCTTGCAAGTTGATGATTTGATATGTTTATGCCTTGTATGCCCCTTGAGGCGGGTATCCTCCTTGTTGATGATATGATTTCAGTATTTGAGACTCTGTTCCTTTTGAAAGATAGAGACCACTGTAAACATCTTGTTATTCTATAATTGCCTTCTTGATATGGACATTGAAGGTGTATGGATAGACCATCTGTGCTGGTAAAACTTGTTGGTATGGATTTCCTTGCTATAATAAATATGTGAATCTGATACGAGTGTGGAGTTGCTAGTTAGCATGATAGGACTATGGTGAGTGGGTTTTCCAACTCGCTTATACAGATTTTGAACTCCTTACATGTATAGTATGAAACAATCAACACACTTGAGAATGATGGGTAGTGCCAGGGATTTAGGAAATACTGTAGCTGGCCTAGATTCCGGCATCTCTTTATTGTTGGCCAGTCCTTTGGTGGATACGATATCACTGTGATTCAAGTGCTTCGGATATGTGTGCAATGATGCGGGCACAACACAAGGCTAGTGAACTGTTCTCATTAATGCATAACCGAAGATGTGCACCCTTGGTTTGCCAAGATGGCAGCATTGCCACAAAAAGGTTTAGTACTGCTGAGAGCATAATGTTTATTTTTTATCTATTCGATTTGTGGTTGACCTCCTTGGCCAAGTGAGCTATCGTTGACGAAACTTTAGACGTTATATTCTATCAAATACCGTTAAACCAATGGTGGTTGCATGGGTGGGATCAAACTAGTTTGGACCACCTCTCTTATGCCATTTTGTCACTAACAAGCATGAATTTCCTCTCTCCTCGTACCTTGTAATTGCTTTCATGTTTATTGGAATGGATTGCTTTGAATTAAGTAGTATGTACGTAAAAGAAATGAATGTTAATTTTTTTGTTATCCATTATGAACTATAAAATAATCTTTTAGCCCTGCGCAACCGGTTTATAAAATGCTTACTTGGATAACCAGAAACCAACCTCTCGAAACTCTAGCAAGTCGAAACGTAACCTTCCACATGTTTCCGGATCAGCTCTTAGAGTTGTGAGTGCGAGCACTCGTAAAACTAAGTTATCTCGAAAAGAAAACCTTCAAAATGTTTCCTAAACATCCTCAAAATTGACGCACAAAAATGTCTCCAAACTTCTCCCCGTATTTTGATCGCTAAAACACATGTTATGATATATAATGATCTCCGTACAATCCATAAACCTCGTTAAAACATTTGTTTGACGTGTTTGCGAAGTAGGTTTTGAAGCACCTGGAGAGCTGGTTGTAGGAGGCAACCACTCGATGTTGCAAAAATCCCTTTGGAATTGTTCTAATTTAACTCTCTGCGGATCCAAAAAATGAAATCTATCATTGTAAACCTCTTCATTGTTGTATAGATAATTGCATACCATAACTAGTTTTGCATGTTTCCATCGAATAACAATTTTTCCGCCGCCATTCTGTAGCCACCCTAGCTTAAGTTGCTTAAGTGCAAACTACGATATTCCACCAATTGGCTCCAGAAAGATACTTCCGAAATGAGTTTAATTGTCGTTTTTGGTCCTGTCATTATCTCTCGCATTCTCCACATGGCAGAGAATGGGTTAAAAGTGTTTTATTCCATGTTTGGGTGTTCGATGACATTTTTGCAAAGCCATTCCGTAATGAGTTGGGCTAGTTTGAAGTAGAATGACTAGGCCCCGTTAACTGTTCCAGACTTTTTGAGACACTCTTCGTGGGTACAACGAAATTGATGTTTGGGAACATATGTTATAACCATAATTAACCCTCTTAAACACCGTAAACAAAATGATAAATGAATTATATTATTGCATGTAAAAGTGGTGTTCCCTCTTTAACCCTTGTTGTGGCAACAAAAATGAAAAGTGCATGAAGGAATAAAAAACTCATTGCTCCCTCAACTCTAAAATATGATTAGGCTTCGAATGTTGTGTGAAAAACTTGATTGTTCTCTCTTTCATCTCAATTTTGGTCATGTAAATAAACTGATTGTTTGTGTGAAGAAAACGAATGAATGTCTCTCTCTCTCTACCTCTTTCTCTAAACCGAGAAAAGTGATTATGATTGGAAATGTTGTGGGAACTAGTAATCTTGTTATCTCTATAAATTGTGGTTACAAATATTTGATAACATTGCTGGATAGGTGAGGTGGGATCCTACCTCTCTCTCTAAACCCTAGAAAATGATTATGATTGGAAATGATTATGATTATGATTTGATTGGATTATGATTGGATCCTATCTCTCTATAAACTTTGGTTGCGAAATATTTGATAGCATTGTTGGATAGGTGAGGTGGGATCCATGCCAACCTTGTCTTGACACTATGTTGTAGGTGGCAAAAATGCAATGTTTATTGTGTTTAATGTTTGAATTGGTTGGATTTCTCAAAAATGTATATTTTATTTGAAAAGGGAAATTGAGATCTATATTGTTAAAATAAATGTAAGGTTGTATTTTGGATGTAATTGTATCAGTTGAAATTGAAAGTATCAATTTGAAATTGTAAAATATGATGTATTTGTGAATAGTGTATACAATAATTAATTAATTATTAGAAACTAGTAATTAACAATGCAATGTTAGCCTTGCATGACAAATGAACATTGCAACAATAGAATGAAACAAATAAATAAATTGTACGAACCGGATCCTTCAACGTAGCTTTTACTAATTGCTCCCATAGTGGAACCAGATGAATTAGTGAAACTCCTAAATTGTGGGACAAGAACCTATGCTATATTGCAAACTAACATTCACTTTTATTGCATAAAGTGGGTCAGAACTATGCGACCCTTTTGGAGCTTAGGATGATTGATCCTTAGTCTTGCTTGTTTTTGCTAACCAACCTTTTGTGCGTTTAACCCAATGCACTTTGTACATTCTACTTACTAAACTCATGCGAGTTACCTCGGTATGCCATTATGGGCAAATGTGTGTTCTTGGCAACTAACAAAATTGAATAATCAAATTAAATTAAATAAACTTTGTGAAATCATTATACTGTGATTATCCTTGGTGCTCCTCACTCTTTCAAGTAACGAATGAAAGACTAGTTAAATTGTGTCAAACTATTATGGAATAAGAACATTGTAATAACACCGATGATTGATCTCGTTATGTGATCTAAACTATGTAATTGGATTGAACTTATTTCTAGAACCTCTAAGCAATTACTCGAGGGAAAAATGTTGTAGCCTATAATAATTACTGAATTCGTGTCGCATAAAAAGTTGTTGAAAGTATAGAGTGAAACTTGAGTTTCTTCCTTTTAACTTGATGTTAAACCCTTTTGATGTTAACAAAAGAAACAAAATTCCCTAACTTGGAAACAAGAGCTACGTGACTCATATGTACTTTAAAAATGATGCAAACAAATGATTAATACATGAAATTTAATTGAAATAAAGATGTTAGCATTGTAATCTATGCACCTTGTGGATTAAGCCTTTTCCCTACTCTTTCTTGTGGTTATACTATTGTATTGTGTTTTGCTCTTTTGAGCAAATGTGGTATTTATTTTATTGTTGTCATGTTGTATGAGTGTATGCATGTGTGGGGGTGGGATTCATCATTGATTGTGGAGGGATAAAGGGGTGTTAGTGAAGGGAGGAATAAGGAGTTGTATGTTTTATATGGAGGAAACAAGGGGATTTGTGGCTAGTCTTAGTGGATGTATAAGTGTTGATACTATTAAGCGGAGATACAAGTGTTAAAAAGTTGTATATTGATAAATTATATTGCATGTTTGTATTAGAGAAACCAAAGACTAGCCAGGATTCCTTAGTGGAGTTATAAGTGGTAGTTTGCAATGATGATCTCTCCCTTGCAAGCCTCATAGGTAGGCTTGGTAGTGTGTGTCGTTCTTATTGGTGAAATGCCCTTCTCACTCTCTCTTTATTTTAATGATCTTTTGTTGCATTTTGGTTGCTCATTTGAGCACATATTCTTTTATTTAATGGTATTTGTTGTAACTTGCATGCAAGCGTATGTTCGTTTATCGTGCGTATGGGGAATTACTTATGTCATTAGTGGAGGTATAAGTGTAGGACTTGAAAAACTTTTTGTGAAATCTAATGGAGGAAACAAATGAATGATATATTAGCCTTAGTGGAGGTACAATTGATAAATGTAAGTGGAAACATAAGTGTTAAAAAATTGTGTTTGCATGTTGTAATCAATGGAGAAACAAAAAGTTAATTTATTTCCTTAGTGGAGTTATAAGTGGTAGTGAATGACTTGTTCTTCCCTTTGCAAGCCTCGTTTGGCTTGGGAGTGTGTTTGGTTTTTATTTTGGATTGTTGGCATCACCCTCTCTTTTGTCCTGGTTGTGTAAAGAGGTGATGCATGTTACTTTATGGTTCAGGCATTGTTGTGTTGCTAAGCGAGCCCAAGTGTTAATTTTTTTATCTAGGTTTTGGCTTGTGTTTTTAGTCTGAATTTTATGGGCGTTACATATGGTATTAGAAAAGTTCGAACTCTAGGAGATGGAGGTATTATGTTGTGTTGTGTTGCATTGTTCACAACTTGTACTTGTGATTTTGTGAATGTACCTACAAAGTGGTTACCACTTGGTGTGGATTTGTGAGCTACGAGATGTGTTTTGTGATGAGAGTACCGACTTGTGATTTCATGATGTATGCACGTGTGTTAACTTGTTATGTGAAAACCATATTTTTGGTGAATTGTGAATGTGTTGTAAGGTTGTGTTATCCCACTATTTTGTGTATGTGCCACCCATGCGTTGTGTCAAAAAAATGTGCTTCTTAGTGAATTGTGTATGTATCACCCCGTTTCATTGTATTTGTGTTCCTTGTATGTTATGCGATAAAATTGTTTTCCCTTGCGAAGTGGGGGCATATGGTGATCTTATGACCCCTATTGAGTGCACTTGTACTATCGGTGTATTTTGTGGCAAACGTGTCGTGTTGTGAACCATACACATACTATGATATGTATCATCCTGTTACATAATACCTATGCATACCATGTTATTGTTGTGATGTCATGTGTAAAATAATTACGGAAGTGATGTAGTTATGTGCTATGTCATGTTACCCTACACCTGTCAACCCCTATAGATAGTATTAAGGTGTGTGGAGTGAGGAAGGGTGAACAATTGTCTATATTTGCTCGAGTCGAGTACGATATAGGAAGTGGAGTCTTTCGTAGACTGAAAACCCATTTTTGTTTGCTTGGTAGGTATGCCATTGCTCCACGGATGTCATGCATATTGTGTAGCATGCACACCTCAAGCTCAAGTAAATGAAAATATCTACCTATTTTCTCATTCCTTAAATGGATGTCTTAGAGATGACTTTTTGTGTATATGTCATGTCCCCTTTTCAAATAAAGTCTAAAATTAATAATATAATGTTAAAAAGTGATTTTATAAAAGACACTAATGTTATTATTATTAAATAAAGGCGACTTTTATATTTTATGTGAACTCAATTAAATAGAAAGTCCCTTTATTAAATAAAGTTAAAGGCCCATATGTGGCGCCCCACTTGGGAGAAGCAACGAAAAGGTTATAAAAGGAAGTGTTGGGGTCATTTGGGGGATATCTTTTGTCTATTATCTCTTTCCTTTTGGAAACGTTGAGCATTTTGCTTGTTTGTGCATCGAGGATGAAAACTCTCCATTACATTCATCACTTGAGGATGGAAACCCTCATTGCGATAAGATTTGAGGACAAAGCCCTCAATATTTTCTTAGTGGCTTCACTTAGGGGTCACATTTGAGCGTAATTTCAGATCATCAGAACTAGGGTACAATTTGCAGCCATTTCTAGGGCTATTTACACCCCTTTGGATTTCAGATCAGCGTTTAGGGCATTAGCAGCAGATGGAATTGGTTGGTTTTAGTTTGTAGCGTCTCCTTTTGGCCTCTTATCATCTAGAGTGTCTTTTGTGAGAAAATTGTTGTAATCTTATGCGGGTATTTTTCTTGTTTTATGGTGTGAAAATAAATAAAAATAAATTTAGACTTTGGTTGGAAAAATTATTTTTCATCATCTACTTGTATCAAGAGGGTTTCTAGATGCTTTGGGCCTTCTAGGTATTTTTGTATTGTGATTATTTGATAAATAAAGGAAGATTTCAGATTGTTGTATTTTCTGTCTTATGGGTTTGCATAAAAATAAGATTATTGTTATATTTTGTACAAGGGTTTCAGGAAATTCCAGATTTTCTTAGATTTGTCTCGTATGGGACATTACAATATACTGATTATGTTGAACCTTGTGAGATTTTGGAGATGATGATTTTGACAGAGAATGATAACTATGTTATGATTATTGTTTTATTCTCGAGTTGGACTTGATGAGTACCCCAGTGAGTGGCCTTTTGAGGCTATAGGGTTCTAGGCCTTTGGTTTTGAGGTGACATGGATCTATGTGTTCGGGTTTATAGAGTCAACCGGCTTAGTTCTAGCACTATGTTTCATTTCTTTGTATGAAGAGGGATATGGAGGTTGTTTTTGGGAGACTTTGGAATTTTGTTTTGGGAGGCATATGGAGTTTGTACTTGTGATGTATCAACCGATTGATGAGTTACTCATGTGAGTCCTTTTGTTATGTACTATGATGCTTGAAGCTTGAGACTCCTTATTATTGAGATGTGATATTTTGACCCATATCTTGACACGGTGTTGGAGGCGCTTGTTATTTTCGAGTCATGTGAAAACTTGATGTTTGTATATTGATGTGATACCTTCTAATGTTGGGCACATGTTTATATTTCTGTATGTTTGAGGCTTGTGAGTTGAGTACTATTATATGTGGATTGTATCTTTCTTCCCTTGGTGGGAAGGTGGCTTTGTTATGAGTAACAATTTGGCTAAATGTGATAAAGAGTACTTTGTCGAGTTGGCCTATGTTGTGTTATCGTAGGGCTTGCGTGACCTTGTGATGTCATGTGTTGTTGCACAACTGTTGAAAATTTGAAGTCAAAATTGTTAACTGTGAAAACCATATTAGAAAGGAACTAAATGGGTAATAAAGTAAGAGAACTACCAATCTTTATAGAACATGAACAATTCGATAAAATTACAAATGTTTTTACTTTTCGCTTGGGATCTCGCTTCAACGACAAGATCCATTTCCTAGTGACATGAATTGTTATCCAAGATCGAGCATCTATACAAAGACCCATTTGGAAATGGGGTTCTAGGGACTAAGTCAATTGGTTGTTTCACCTAACAATGCAAAGGTACACTTGTCGGTGGTATGGATACATCTATATATTTGGATATCGTCCAATTCATTTGCTTCCGTTGGTCCGATCACGCGTAGGACAAAGCTCATGCTTTAATCAATAAACCTTCAACACTATTTTGCATTGATCGAGTCACCGACTCAAAAGGGGGTGCCGTTGGGATTCGGTAATGCTTACGATCTAGAGTGATGATGGCACTCCTAGGCTTGGTCTCATAGACACCATGACGATGCCACATGTAGGGTTGTCCAAGAAGCACATCACAGACTTTCAAGGGTGCATCATCACAGACCACCACATTCTTGAATGGTTTGATTGTATAGGGAAAATGACATTGTTGATTCACACAAATGTCTTTTCCTTGATTTACCTAATCGTCGAAGTATGGTTGTGGGTGAGAAGTTGTTACCATATTTAGTCTCTTAACTATTCCTTTAGATATCGAATTTTTGACTCCCACTATCTAGGATAAAGTGCAAATCCGTTCTGTTTACCCACATCTGCAAGTGTAATAGTCACTATGCATCCTCTTTTGGTGGAGGCATTGTTCGTATAGTGGCAACAATGGTGTATGGATTTGCATTTACAATTGGCTCCCCTTCATGCACACATGGGGTTTTTGTAGAGGCTTCTCTTGCATCTGGCTCCCATGAATCTACTAACAGAGTTTTATTAATGGTTTAATAGTCCTTTATGTCATAGTACTTGCTCTTGTGCTTCTCACACCACATTCTTGTATCTTGTTGTGGCCTTTCTTTCTATGTTTGCTTCTTATCCTGTCTCTGTGGTGGTGTATCTTATTCTTGTTGCTTGGTGTCGGCCTTCCCTTTCTTTGGATATGAAGAATCTCCGCTTCCTTTGTGTCTGGACATTTCTTCAATCTTGACCGCATATCGGCGGTTGTAGTGTCCTAATGTTTGCAAACTCCATCTCTTTCTAGATGTAATATTGCAACTTGCTACAAAACTTGAGATTTCGATGCCTCTCATTGTGTTGTGTGCCAACTTTGTCGATAGGGCATGGAACTCATTGGTGTAGTCTGCACTATTTGATTGGGACCTTGGCACAATTGGTGCAATTTTTTGAATTGGTCATCATAATCCTTCATTGGATAGTATTCTTCTTTGATAGCCCCCACAAAATCGTCCCATGCTTTTATGGGTTCTTCATTGGCAATATGATTCCAAGCATTTTTTGGCACGCAGAGAAGCTTTCAAGATCTGCTAATGTTATCTTTTCATTATATGAGAAGTTATTGATAGATAGGTATGAATCTAGTGGGTGAGCCATTTATCTAACTCATCAACATCAATTTTTCCTTCAAATTGAGGAATGTCAAAATTTACTTGTACCTTGAAGGGTGTTGGACTCCGAAGGGTTTACTTGATGCGGGTGTAGTTATAGAGGTGGGTGCGGTTGTAGGATGACCCACAAGAGAACATCGGAAAATTGTGCCATCGCTTTTCCTTCCTTTGCTTCTCAAGGGCTACATTAAGTAATTCTTTGAAGAGATATCCCATTTTCTCTTGTGTTGCTCAAGGTCATTTGAAACAACAAGGTAATCCGAAGGGTCATGAGTCTCAAGACCATGCTTCTAATATCCCGACCTTGTGCGATGTAACATGTACGAGTGGAACAAATTTGCTTTGATACCACTAACTGGATTGGGCTGTAATCCGATGGACAACACATTAACGATGGTGCTTAATGTGTTGTAACAATCAATACACAATGAAAAAGCTATAGAAATAAAATAACTATATTGTAATTCTTAATTTATACAAATAGGCAAACTCCATGAGAGAGATGTATGCCCAAAGATCTATCTTTTTATTCAAAACAAGCTACTTTATAGCTATATAATTGAGAAGTTGAACAATTGCCAAAAATGGAACTAAAAGGTTTATGAATGGGAACGAAAAGGTCATTCTACATAGAGACCATATTTATCCACTTTAGGAGTGGAGTTGAAAAGACATAAGTGAAAAATCCCAACATTTGTCCTATTATTATTATTTTCAGCACTCCTTGTCGGGGTCATATCTCCTAAACCATTGACCCGATTTGCAAACGGCAGAAGTGTTGGAGAGATGATGGAGCAAACTCAAAAAAAAGTTTCTATGATGATGTGTTCTACTATGTCATACAATTCAAAGCCCAAAATGCCCCTGAAGACCCTCAAAAATGCAAAAGACCAAAAATTGTCAAAAATTGCTAAAAGAAGATTTTCGTGGTTTTCTAAAAATATTTTTTCAAAAATCCATAATTACCTAAGACTCCGGGATGGAAAAAAATTCCAAAAATTCGGGACGACAGGAGACGAGTATTAAAATAATATATAAAATTATAAATATTAAAAATATATAGATAAATTTTAGAAATTTTATGAATACAGTTCATTTTTTATATATCAGTCCACCATGTGCATACAGTCCACGTCGAGACATCCATATAAAGATATGTGTTACAAAGATACAGTTACAAAGATATGTGTTCATATAATTTTTAATATTAATATGTAATATGTATGTTGTTGGTTTTCATAGTATGTTGTGACAGTCCACCATGTGCATTTGTGCTCGAAAATTTCTGTATTCATATATCACAGTCCACCGGTAATGTTTTTAAATAGAAAACAACAAAGAAATTAATTAAAATTTAAAAAAAAAAGTGAAAATAGTTATTTTTAATAGAAAAAAGTGTTTAAAAAGTGTTGCTGATGTCAGGGACGTTTGGACGCCCTCGAGACATTTCTCAACCGTCCTCGGGACATCCAGATGTCCCCCTCCCATCCCAAACGTCCCATGGACGTTTCTTGCATTTGTCAAATGTCCCCGGACGCTTCCCTTGCAACTTGGAAGTTAGGAAATGTTTCCTTCGCGTTTCGGCGTCCCCGGAATGTCCGGGATGTTCGAGAACCCTGGGATTTGGGGGGGACGCGTCCCCGCGTAACTATGCATAAATCACATTGTGGATCATATCTCAACTAATTTTAAGTCATTAAACTCACCATTTTTTCCACCTATTATGATGATATTTACTTTTGTAGTGCATTAGTAGCCAACATAAGCCTTGTTGTGTACCTAAATTTTGTAGGAGACATTTTTTTACTTCTTCATGTCGGGAATCTTCTACATCTTTGTATGCTTTCACTCTTACATTTTTGCTTTGCACACTTAGTGGATTCTACGTGTAATTCATGTAATTTGCATGCTTCCACTTGCGTTTTGGATGTTTCATATAAGTCTATAAAATGAGAGCAAGTATTGTCATCTTGGATTCTTATATTTTAGCATATATGCTTGATGAATATTTGAGTATTTGAATACTATTGATATCGACATACTTCATATGCCCTACTTTTGTGTAAGCTCTTCTATTGAATATTTTTTCTATTTTTGCAATAGTGTACTTAACTCTACACCACTACACAACATGTTCTCATAATGTAACAAAGAATGTTCAATGTGAGTGGCATAGCCCTTTCTTCCATTCTTTTTGGGTTTCTTTCAAACATGATCACTCGTGTATTTTCTAATATCATGATTATATTTCACCTAATATTGGTCACTTTGAATGTTTGATAGGCACTGCAATCATTACCAGATCTCCCGTTGGTGAATTCCAAGGAAGAAGAAGAAAATAATTAGAATTGTAAGCATGACCTATGCTAAGCTACAACAATTCTCAATGGTGCTTGCCATTCTTTGACATTTAAATGGGGAAGCAACATTGTTTTATCTGCATATAATATATTTCCTTGTTCTAATCTATATTTCGTATTTCTCTGTTTCAAGAGCATGTTTCCTATTTATTCTCTATTTTTATAATTTTCAAGAGATAATTTGCATACCCCTTTTCAAATTTGGGTTCAACTTCAGAAAGCGATTTCTACCAACCCTGTTGTTTAGATACTCTAAGTCCCACTCTTTTGATTAATAAGAAATTTTTCATTGCCAATGGACATGGACATCTCTTGTTGACTTTTGAATCTCAACAATTCTCTTTGTGGGCAACATGATGTGTTCCTGAGAGATAATCAAATGAAATCTAATCTGTAAAGGAATCATGGTGTTATCACTTGGAATTTTAAGACATACATAGTGCTATTAGAGAAAATATGGTGTTATTAGAGCTTGGGACCCGTGGTTCATATTTTCTTTGATAAGGAGGACTAAACAAAACTATGTGCCTGTTTGTGCGCAAAGACTATAACAGCCCCTTTTTATGTAATATAAGTATGTAACAATCATAGGGTAATGTTCCGTGTCAAATGGGGCTATTGTAAAGATTTTCAAAATACATGCTGCCAGCCTTAAAACTATTGGCTGGCATGCTTTTCGCATCAATTCATTAATTGCTTGCTTGCTTTGTTAGATTATATCTTTCCTTGCAAGATATTTTTATATCTCCTATGAAATGTGAAACATCTTATAATCGTATTGTTATGTATTCCTACAACCTTCATGGACTTAATAAAACTAACCAATTTCATATTAATAGTAAATGCTCAACAATTTGTGTTTATTTGAATTAATTTGATATTTTAAAATGTATATACAATTTTCACAGTACCAAAAGGCACTACTGGTACCAAAAGCTTCGCAAATGGGGTAAGAGGCTAGAAGGTGAAAAGCCTGAAGTGGTGGGTTATCCTCACTAGGACTCCCCCTACTAACATTGCCAGCAGTTTTGCGGTCATGGCTAAAATGAGTATGTAATTGAGCTTCTGGACTCTCAAAAGATGTGGAAAATTAAGACTACAATGAACATGTAATTGAGTTTATTTAATATTTCATGGTATAACCTTATTGAGTCTTTAATCTTGGAGAACTTGAGCATGGTATTGAAGTATTCATAAGTAATTCTTGATTTGAGTAAAAGACATCATCTAATTATCTCAGATAACCATGAAAACAAGTCACAATAATATTATAATCATTATCATTTTTCCCTTCATATTTATGTCTTTCTTTTAATGGTCGGTGAACAAATCTTTAGTTTTTTCTTTCAAGTTTCAAGATTTCTACTACATTTTTATTAAAGGGAAATTACTTTGATCCACATTTGATTTACTTCAATCTTTAACCTCTTTGCATTTAAGAGGTAGACTGTGATGACATAAATACATCGCTCTAAATTGTCTACATCGTTGCTAATTGAATATCGTTAAAATTGTCAAACCTTTACAAGTGATGCAAATGTGAAAATGAGAGTATAATCATAAAGGAGATAAAAATTGTACAAACATTGATAAGAAGTGACAAGTTTATTTTTAACTCTTTATAAGTTGCTTAATATGTACAATTTAGCCTTCAACAATGCCATAAAACATTCTACTGATATAATTAAGATGATGCTATATATTTAAGTCCATTTTCAACCCCGCTTTTAGGAATTGAATATCATATTTTTTTACTATTAAGTTGATTAGTAGAAATAAAGTTTTCATATATGCCAATAGTTATTTTTTCATGTTTAGCATGAACGGTTGTTTATTTGGACATTCTTATACTGAATAAAATAGTTTATAATTGGTGTAGATTATAACTAGATTAGGAAATAAAAATTGTGGGAATAACTTAAAGCACACAGAATCAGAGAAGTTGTTCACAATGGGCACCATGATTTAGTTGAAAATGTTATTTTTTTAAATAAGTATTGCCATGTCAAATAAGTCAGCCCCTCAATACAATACTAATGAAATAAATTATGCTGCAGAAAATAGTGATAATCACTCCTCTTCAACTTTTAAATCTCAAGCCTCATGTTACAACCATCATGTTGGAATTTCCCAACACAGTTACAAATCTGACAAGCACCTGCAAGTTACAACATTGAGCCAGAAAATCTTTGGAGCCAGTTTCTGACAACTAATAGGTTAACTCAATGTTAACATTTCATCCATAAGAAAGCAACAAAGGTTGCCACTTAACCACCACATCTCACTTCAAAATTTTCTGTGCATTGACTTTCCCATAAATGGATTGAATTTCAACCTCATCCTTCATGGATGAAAGAATCTATAATGTTTGTTGGACCTTTCAGTAAAAAGCCACCCATTCTTTTCATATCCAAGAATATGGACCTTTGCCCTTCATGCCATGAACTAGGTTCTTGTTGCATCCTTAATGAAAAGTTAGAATACAAATTTCTTGTCAGACAAGGCTACAAAATGTTTCTAAACATTTCTTCTCAAGTGCAAGATCCAAGATGCAACATGATCAACTGGGTCAAGCTCCAAACCAAGGTGTCCTTGCCGTCTAATACCCATGCATCTCTAATATGCATGCATGAATGCATTTTTTGGAGTCCAACAAACTTCAGATTATTTTGGTAACATATTTGATATTCTACATGCTATCAGAGTCAAAAATTTAGTTGGGTTTTGGCTGTCCAAATATTTGGTCCAGAGCACTCTGCTCTTGATCCTCTTAGTACAAGTGCCAAACAGAATTGGCGCCAATATTTCCATGTTTTGGAGGCTTGCCTCAACCATTTGAGGATGGGAGATGTCCTGGTCCTTTATTTCCCCTTCTAAAGGAAATCCCACATAATTCTAGTCGGTTGATAAAATTTTTGGTGTTTTCATGACTGATAACATATAAACAAATACAGCTTGGGCTGGATTGGATTAGTTGAGACTTTCTAATTGCGTTGAATTATTTGCCCCTCCAATATGACAGCTTGAGGTTGGGCTTTCTAGGTATTAGTTCACTCCATAGGAATTGTCGTCCGCTTCTTATAAGTAAGGGGATACCTAAGTATTTTCTAGGCAGGGATCCTGTCTCAAAACCCAAAATGTCTGCAAGATTCCCTTTGGGACTGATATTGAAGAAGAAACACCTTTTTTTTTGCTTTCAATATTTAAAGTCTTGGGCCTCCTTACATCTCCAGCTCCAAAAGATAGATTATCGTCCGCAAATTGTTTATAAGCCACATCTTTGATACTCTTAAAAATGCATACATGAATTAAATTTGCATATGATAAAACAATCAATGAACACCATACATTGGAGGAAAACATGCTACACTTTTTAAATCCTCTAAGGTACAAAGAATTTCAAGCCAGAAGCACTACTGTTTCTAGAGCTAATTCCCGTATTAATACGGCTCGCTCATCCCCTTATATGCATCTTCCAGGCCTCGATTGTCATTACATGAAAATGTATTTGTGCTGAATTTCCCATATTAGTACAGCTTGTTTATCCACTTGTATGCATCTCCTAGGTCTTGATCATAATTACATCAAAAACGTTTTGTGTGTAAAATGTTAAAAACTTTCATGTGCATTTTACTGACTAAATATTGCAGAAATAAAAATGTAGAAACATTCGTATTATTTATTCTAATAGACTTAGTTAATACATGTGTTCACATGATATTATTTAATTGTTGCTTTTTAATAATTTTATAGTTTCACTCAGTCCACAAGATCAAACATAAAGTCGTTTGAGCCTTAAGTAGCTGTGAATCAAATATGAAATCAATTGCAAGATATGTTTGTTAATAATGTAAGAAATATTATGCTTTGAAAAGTTAACGTCAGAAAAGAATCAGCAGCAAAGTGTCCATTGATAAGTTGGGTAGACTGGTCTGGGAGATAAATTTCAAAATGTTGGGTTACTGAAAGACTCTGCGGCCTATGCTGGATTGGTTTAAAAGTTCCCTAGAAGTGGATTACCAACAGAGAGTGATTTAAGTTTTTGGGAATTCCTTTTGCTTTTGACAGCACCTCCTTTGATTTATGGCAATATGTGCTGGATAGGGTCGGAATAAAATTTATTTATGGGTTTCTAAGCCTTTGCAGACAAATTCCAGGTTTGCATTAAAATTCTCGCAGCTATACATGTTTACTACTCTTTGTGTTGGTGCCCTTCCAAGGCTTTGTTCAACAAGTTAACCAAACTTCTCAGAGATTTTCTTTGGGCCAATGCCAGGCAAGCTAGAGGTGTCCACAAAGTGACATGGAAAGTGTGATGTTTGCCCCGAAAAAAAGGTGGCATGGGTATAATGATGTTTACAGGCAAAGCATTGCCTTATGTGCCAAATGGGTGGCAAAATCCATTGAAGGGAAGGAGGCTTGGAAAATTTTGCACAAACAATGCATTGCTTCTGTGTGTCCTATGGAAGAAAATGTTGGGAAAATATTGGGATGCATACCTTAATCATTATCGGCTCTTGTCAAGATCGAACGATCGTTTATTGTCAAGAGTGTTTGGAAAGCCTTTGAGCTTGTCAAGCCCCTTCTTAATTGGGTTGGCGATGGTTTTAGAACTAGGTTGTCCTTTAATGACCACAATATATGGTGGAATGACCGACAATGACATCCTCCTTGCTGATATGCATTGGGCATCAAAGTTCTTAGGTTATACCGCAAAGGGATTTCCACCATACGGGATATGGTCTCACATAGAAATTGGACTCCTTGGCAAGATCTCAAGAAAATTTTCAACTTGAACTATACAGATCCCCATCCGTGATTAAAATTCGGAGATGATGCCAGATGTCATGCTTCACAAATTGGGTTTACAACCCTTGGTTGCATTGTGGCATATTTGGAAATGGAACATTAACACAACCTTTGAACACTACAATTAAGGGGTGCTCTACAAATCGATCAAGTCCTTTTTCGCCCGCTTCAGCAAGCTAAATGCATGTTGGATTTGAATTCCTCTCCCACAATGTGGCCCTTTTGCCACGAAAGGGTTTGGAATTCTAAACTCGAGCCTAAAATTTGTCACTTTCTTTGGTGTTTTATATACCATGGCCTTCCTATAATCGAGAGACTCAAACACATTGGTATCTCAAACCCCAAGTGCCTTGTTTGTTCCTAACCTAAGTCTTTCAAGCAATATGTTTTGGTCATGTCCCTGTGCGCGATCTGCATGGTCCCTGGATTCACTCTTTGTTTCAGCCTTTTCATCCAGAACCATTCACTTGGAAATCAATTTTTTTGGCGACCATTCTAATTGGCCTTCATATGTATAGCTTCTATATGGATATTTTTTAGAGATGTAATTTTCTTTCAATGCGGAAAGCTAGAAATGTTGCTATATTTCAAAATGAAAACATTTCTCGGCAATTTTCCACTAGCAATAAAGTGGGTGTTATTTATTTTGTATTTTCAAATCCAGCCCAAGCGTAAAAAGTGGTGTTGGGATTCCAGATTTGCAACTGCTTGATCACCTGGGAACGCTCCTTACACCATGTGGAATGACCCTTTCAAGAGTTTCAACAAAACACACCAAATGCAAATCTGAAAATTAAATTGCAGCAGACTGAAAATATAAAATCAGCGACTTGAACTATCACCAAATATGCCAAAAATCACCACAAATCAACTCGCCACAATTATGTATATATTTTATGGAATATTAAGAGCCAAAAACACAAAAAAATGATCTAAACTGAAAATTGCAGCCACAAGAAAAATATGAAATATGGGTCTAGAAACCCTCTAAATTCACCAAACTTCAGATTCCGGCCTTTAAAAATATTACAAATCAGATTATGAAACCAGATTTCTCAAATACTTCACCAAAAGTTCCAAACCCTACCCAAGGTAGGTCGCTCCACCCTAAATAAATCAAATACCAATTGGAAATTACAAATATCTCTTCAAATCAGCTCTTTACTTCAAAACCAAACAATGATGAAGGGTTTTCATCCTTCTAAGAAGCCTCACAAGAGGGTTTTCATCCTCAAGTGGATGAACAAGGAGCAACAAGCTCACAATGCCCAAGTAGAATAAAATGCGCCAAGTCTAACCTTCAAATGAGGCCTTGGATCTTCTTTTATAACCTCCTTTTGGCGCCAAGACTCATAAAGGAAAGGCCGACCTCTAATGAGCCATTATAATCTTTCATTAAGCCTTATTAAAGGCACTAAACCTAGCCGACCTCGTTAAGAGGGGAAAACTCTAAAAGAAAATATAAAATATTATAAAACAATACAAATAGAAGCTCAAGGTTCTCCTCCGTCTTCTTCACTTCTTTGCCATGGAGAAGGAATGGCAAGAAGACCAATTAATAGCTTTCAAATGGGAAAAGGGACATTACACCATGAAGCGGGTGCCTCCAAATCCTTTGAGATTGAGTCCGCGCAAACTACTAGGTGTAGACATAGTCGCCGCATAGCCATCATTCTTTCTCGATTTGTGGTTGTTTCTTTTCTCCACCATCTTAGCGGGAGGGTTAAAGTTTGTCACCTCCTCGATGCAAGGTTGTTGCTGGTTCGTCATGTTGGACACCTCCGTCTCAAGGAGTCATTGTGGTTGGCTCTGTGCCACCAAGTTGGGGTATTATGGTTCCTCTTGCTATACAAGATAATGTGCAAAAACTAGACGGGTGGACCACTATTGATCCGCTAGCGGAGGAGATTTCTAGTGGGGGGTTCATCCCCCCAAGGATGATCCACCACCTCCCCCTAGTGCGGCCTGCAATGCGTGCTTGACTCTCCCAGGTTGTATAATTTGTAATCTGCACTTCTCTATTTTGCATTTTTGGCATTGGATTTTTTAAGGTTTTAGAATTGTCAATAAGAACAACGTGGCGGTTGCCCAATTGCTAGTGACAATTTCATTCAGAGAGACCAACAATTTTGCCTTGCATCTAGTAACACAGATTGAAAAGGTTGAAAATGTTTCAATTTTCTTTGTCGGGATTTTGGACTTCTTGGCAAATTCTCGAGGTAAAGGGCATAATTACATGTTTGAAGGGGCTCGGTAATGATCACGAAACATTAGAGGAGTTTTGGAATTGGATTCCCATTGCCAGATAAAGCAAGTTGTGGTCTTGGTTCATAATTCAAATGGGGAATTGGAGTTCTTTAGCAAAGAGGATTGGAATTCAATTTGATTACTTCATTCTCTAAATCCGATCACAATTGCACAACTAATAGAAGGAGAATACACATCTATAACATCCCCTTCTCGGTCGAAGACCCTTAGCCCATTCATTGTTTCCTAACGGCTAAGGGATGAGAAAAAGGGAAACTAAGTCATAATAAATTAATTATAAAGTGCATCATAAAATATTATTATAAGCACTTAAGTTAATTTATTAATGACAAAATAGAAAAAGAAAGAAAAAGTAACTTTATGTTTTATTTGTCCCTAGAGGAAAAATGCGACCCATAGGGGGATGAAATAAAGCAAGTGAAAAACATTAAATGAGGCAAAAGAAGCTGATTGGTTGTTTTGGGTGGCAAAAAGGCCAAGACAACTTATAAAAGGAGGTCGCCATGCATAGGAGAGGACATCTTTTTGACATCTTATCAATTCAAAATTTTGGTCTAAGCTTGCATGCTTTCCAATTCAACTCCAAAGGACAAAAACCCTTTGTAGTTCTACTTGAGAGGACAAAAACCCTCTTTAAGCTTAGGAAGAAGAACGAAAACTCTTCTTTCTTTTTGAGAGGAAGCTCTAATCAGGGGTTCCCACTTTCAAGGTTCTATTTCAGATTTCCAACAATTGTTGAAGGTTAGAGTTGCAGATCTAATTTGTTTCCAACTAGGGTTTGAAGAAGAAAAGTGTAGCTGATTTTTGGCATGCATTTCCAGCCAAATCTAGGGTTATCTACACCCTTGTGAGTGGAGTTTGACACATTCTAGGGCACGATTGATCCGGATCTCATCTCCATCTTCATTGCCATATTTTTAGAGGTCATTTCCAGCTTATATGCATCTGATTTGGGCTTTGGAAACATTTTTTCCAGCCTTGTCTGTAAGCTGATTTCTGCAGACTTTAAATAAAAATTACAGCTCTTCTTCTTGGGTAGAAAAATTATATTTTCAGTGTTCATGCCTTTATAATTAATTCCTATCAGTTTTAGCAAAGATTTGAAGGATTTTACATCAATTTTGGGTGTCAACCATCTCTAAGGCAAGTCGCATTTCCTATAATTAATTCAGATTTGCATTGTTTTTCATCAAGTATATATCTATCAGTTGCTGTTATAAAGCGGATTTGTAGGAATTCCTTTTGGGGGCATAAATTGTCCATTTGGGGACATTACAACATTATGATGGCTGAGTTCAGTATTCTTCCATGAGGGGAGCCTCCCACTGAATATTGCAGAGTTCATTACAAGTATAGGAGCCCATGAGATTGGCATCCTTGTAAGCCCATGAAGGCATAAACCTTGTAAACTGCAGAACATAGTGGAGATGAGGAAGCATGGCTTCACTCTTGCTAGAGTTTTCTCACATTGAGTTTCTCTAGGGTAAATCTCTTGTGTATCTCTCTTCTTTCTTGTGTTTGCTTCATTGTTTGCATGTTTTGAATTGTTGCAACTAGTCCAACACTTAAGAGAGCTCAAGAACCCTCATTCACAAGCATAGTACTTGTTCATAAAAGGGAAAGAACCTCTCATTCATTTGCACTTTCATACAAGCACATTGAATTGCAGTCATGTATGGAATAGTAGCATGTTTAGGATGAGAAGGGTAGTATGCAATGTATGTAGCATGTGGGAAATGCATGTGAAGGGTTGCATAGTCATTTGTATGCTGTAGATATCAGTTTAAAAGGCTGGGAAACATCTTAAAACATCATTTTTAGTGTTGTTTTATGGCATAGAACTTGGGGATAACATTTATTTATAACAAATCTATTAAAGAAGATTTTGGGGTGGAACATCCACACAAAATTATTGATCAGATTTCTTCTCACCCTCATTGCAAATGAAGCTTCCTTTTATGAAGCTATGGTGTGCATTGACACCTTTTGCAAAGCCCCCTGGTTTGAATTTGCAATGGAGTAAGAGACTTAATGCTATCAACAAATTATGATGCCATTTCCTTTACGGCTTGAGAGTTTTAGTTGGAAGTAGATTGGCAAAGGGAAAATGTTTAGATTTCTTGGAATTTCCTTTTCTTTTGAGACCTCCGCATCTACCTCGTGGCAGTATGTTCTCTAAAGGTGGATAAGAAAAATGTTATTAGATTACCAAATCTTTATCCTTGGTAGGTAAGTTGCATATCTACACAAAGGAGCTTTGCAATGACTCATGTCTACTACTCCTGCTGGAAGCCATCTAAAGCTGCATATGGCAAGCTTTCCAAGCTGCTTCATGACTTTCCGTGGGCTGATGCCAAACAAACCAAATAGACCCACAAATTGCATAGGTTGCGTGGGACATTCGCTGCATTCTGCAGGCATGGGCATTATTGATGTCCACATGCATAGTATCACTCTCTATGCTAAATGGATTGTTCAAGGTATTGAAGGCTTAGAAGCTTGGAAAACTCTCCTTAGACGTTGCATTTCTGTTGGTCAGCCTTACGACAAAAAGACTTAGAAGGGAGTTGGATTATTCAAGTTATTGAAGGCTCAAAAGTTTGGACCATTCTCGAGAGACATTGCATTTTTGCTGGTCATCCTTATGGCAAAAAGACTAAGAAGGGAGTTGGTTTTCACACTCTCCTCATTACTCCGACCCCTATTAAAATTGAAGGCTTGTTGCTAGCTTGTAGCACCTAGAAAGCCTTTGAATTGGTCAAGGCATTTCTCACTTGGTTCGGAAATGGGTTTAGGACTTAATGACAACAATCACTAGTGGTCACCCATCATCAACGTCACCAGCTTGCCTCTTGCCGGGCTTTAAGTAATAAAGCTCTTAGACTATTTAAAAATGACAATTTAACTTTAACTTACCTTCCATTCTACGTGTTTATGAATCATGCCTAATGTTATGACATATAGGTTAATTCTTCAACCACCAATGACATGATGGAAAGATTGGTGTCGAATTGTGATACATCTTTCAATAATTACACACATAGGATTTTATTAAAAGTTCTCAATCCCTTTTCCTTGGCCTTGTGCAAATTAAATAGCTACCATAGCTTGAAGTCCTTTCCTAGACTTCACTCTTATGCATTACTAAAAATGGTAAGCTAAGCTTGAGCCGGACCTTACCCATTTTTTATGGAGTTTGGTTTATCAAGGTTTCCCTTTGGGCAAAAGGCTCACCACATTGGGATTCCTCGCCCCAAGTGTCCTTCCCTGCAACAAATCGAGAGACCTTCAAGCACTTGTTCTCGACTTGCCCTTGTGTCAAGTGTAACTAGGAATGGATTCATAGCCTTTTGAGCCTTTTCATCCCCAACCCATCTCATGGAGACTTGTTTTGTTTGGGCATTCTCGCTTGGTGGCCAAATTATATTGCTTTCATTTGATTTTTTTCAAAGCTTGTATTCTTTTTTGGCTCGAAAGTCTAGAAACTCTAATGTCTTTAATAATGAGGATGTTTCTAAGCAGCTTTGAACTATTGCGAACATTTATGTTCTTGTCTCGATATTCTTTTAGATTCAAAAGCAAGTTGAGATGGTGGCTCAAACGTTTCAAGATCTCTAGAATTTGCTCAATCATTGAGGGAATGCTCCTTACACCATGTGCAAAATTCTGCAAGATACCCACCTTCAAGGTTTCCACAACGGTGGTGGATTTGTTCTCATAGATGCTTCTCCACCCCTCCTCAACAAGTGGGGTTAGAGTCTACCCGCTCATGGCAAGGTCAATGTCGGGTTTTATAGTGGTGTTCGGTGTAATATGTTGTGGATGTAGGTGTGATTTGTTCCTATGTCACTCGGGTAGAGACTTGAGAGTGATTGTGCCTTTGGTTGTGTAGGATGGTCAAGTCTAATAGGTGGCACCAAATTCGTCCTCAAGGGAGCCCTACACTAGGGTAAATCCCTTTTCGTGGGATGACCCAATTCTTTGTCCTTGCATTGTTGCTTGTGCCTCATGTGGCTCTTTGCTTTTGTGTGTTCCTTGGTGATTTTTTATAACACATTTTGTGACTTTGTTTTATTGTTTTTGGGCCATTCAACCAATCAATGGCCTCCTTTATATTGTAAACCATCATATCTACTTTATATTTTTGATTAATAGAAATGTCGATGTGTTTCCAATAAAATTCTTACTTTAAAGAAAATAACTAAATTCACTTAGATGCACTGTTGACGGTGATGGGGACCGAGACGATCGGTGTCGTTCGCAAAGTCCAACACGGTGGTATGAAACACAGGTTTCTTCTATTTCTTCAATGACCTTGACGACATATACATGCAACTACTCTCATGGAGCTTACAAACTTTCGTTCATGGAATATTTCAAATTATTGGTGTTTTCCCTAAAGACCTAACCTAGCGGGCTTTGTGCGTTACAAGCACATTCAACAACCTTGGCTTAGGTTGTCTCTTCTTGTTGTCCTTCCTAGCTCTACCCTTTCGCCCTCTTCTTCTCCGCCTTTTCTTTTGATGAACTCGTCCTTGTCATATAGCTGGCCTTCTCGCTTCTCTCTCCGTGTTGGCTCATTCTCCTTGCTTAGATTCAAATTTGAACTTGGGTTCATCAATGCCTTGAGCTACTTAAGCCCCATCTAGTTGTCCTGTAGTGTCATGTCAACCTAGTCGTTGGACTTTTCGACCATTGTATCCTATTCAATTCTCCTTTTGTCGGACACCTTCTAACATCTCAATCATTTCCAACAAGTACCGATTGTCATCACGCACTCCTTGATCTCATTCTTCGATCGCGTCTTTGTCTCCTTCTATCACGCACTTATACACTCGAGTTATGTCTTTAACACCTCTTTCGCACACTTTGTCTTGGGGCATTTTGGGCCTTCTCCACATCATCCGCTCATTTCCATTGCATTCTAATTCTTGTGCAAACCTTCATTTCATTGTCTTGCACATTCCACACATCCTTCGCATTTGCAAAAATCTTCGCAATTCCCACGTGCCTCTAATCTACCAAGCTAAGCCAAACTTAATTGTACTACCAAAACACTACGCGCATTGTTGCACATTATTCTTTTGCACATACTCTATTCCTCAAGCCTTCCGCTCACTATTCAAGCACCCATTTCTACTACGCACTGCAAGTGCAAGTGCACTTCTTGTTGAGAACTATTGCGCAAAGTACTCCCTTATCTCCACGTAATCACTACTTGACTTTGTAGCACTTCCTTTTCTCTCCTAAGTGCTTCTCCAACCTCGCACCCACCCATACTTAGCCAAAACTTTGCATGATTGCCTAGACCTTGGATGCTCCTGCATCAAACACCGAGGTACTTTAAACTTGAGGTCCACCTCAAGTAATGTGAGTGAGTGGTAGAACCACCCTTTGAACCTTTGAGACAGATTGTTTCGGCTCCTTCGTCCTCCGAACGTTATCATGGCCTTGGTGATTCTTACGACGTCTCTTCCAACGTTTCGTCACTTCTGTAACTCCTCTGTGCTATTTTGTGCACTTCGGTGAGCTTCAACCCACCATAGCCTAACCTCCTCCCAATAGATCTTGCTCCTTGATCCTTTGCAAGCCTCTGTTCATCGTCATCCTTTTACCTCGCAAGTCGGTGCTTACTACAAACCTTTCCTTGTGTGAGTCCTTGCCGACCACTAATCGTTCTCCTTCTCCTAAGGATTCTATGTTGAGCCCTCTATTTTGCATGAGCCTTCGCCGCTCGGACTTCCTTTGTGAGTCCAGTGTGTTCGCCAACGTCCATCCACCTCCACCTAAAGCCTTCTGGGATTTTTTTCCTCTGTGCATTTATCCTACACGCTCTTCTTCCTTTTCCTCTGCTTCTGGTCTCCCTTCTACCGCCATTCTTGTCTTGTGCACCTCTCCTCCTCTGCACTCTTACTCTTTACACCCGTCTTCATTCCAAGGGCTCCCCTACACACTCTCCTTGCACATCTATTTTTCTACTCTCCTCTTGTTGCCTTCTTGCTGCGAATTCTCTTCTCTTTTGCACGTCTATTTCTCTGCGCACTTGTGGTCTTCGACCCATTGCAAACTATCCATCTCTTGGTCCTGTAATGTCCCTTTTGGGATGAGATCTGAATTTTTTTGAAATTGCACAAATCCCTGATGACAACAAAGTACAAAAATCTGAATTTAAATGACAACAATCAGAAATTACCCCAAATTAGGGCAGTGACTTGATTTTGGTTTGCAAGCCCTCAAAACAACATGCAAAAATCTGATTTCTTCAATTACTCTTGAAATACTCAATTACAAAAGTACCCAAAAGGCTCAAAACACTTTGGAATATTTTTAGAATATTTAGGCACAAAGAAATAATTTTTTTGACAAATAGCTGAATTTATTTCATCAATTTTGTGACAGAAAATAGGGTAAATTACAGCTGACCGTTACAGCCATTTGAAGCCAAAATAAATGCAACAATGAATGCCCTAGGGCAGACTTGAAGGTTGAATAAACCCTAGCTCCAAAGAAACCCTTAAAAATAGACGAAATTTACCCCAAAATGGCGAAATTTACCCCAAAATGGGTTGCTCAAGTTCCCAAGTGGGTCGTCCAAGCTGAAAATGCCCTAGATCTGATCCAAAACATTGTAACACAACAAAACACTGAAATGTGTGGTTGTTCCACACCCAAAAATCTGGAATTCTGATATCCCTTTGAAGTCCTAGCTGAAAATTGTGCCCTATCACATAAATTTTGAATTATAGCTCTGAGATTCTGAATTGCAGCCCAAATATGACCTCTGAATGAGATCACCAATGCAGAATTTGAGGGTTTTCGTCCTCAATTCTGAATTCTATTGAGGGTTTTCGTCCCCAATAGGATACCAAGGAGGGTTTTCATCCTCAATGGCTGAAAATTGCAAGCACAAGCTCCAATCTCCAAATAAAAATGAATTCATATGACAAGCGATCATTTTTTTCACACCTAGCGACTCCTTTTTATAATTGTGGGTGGTACAATCCACGAAAAGGTAGCCCAAATGGGTCGTCCCCTTTTTAAGTGGTGTTATGTGCCCCTTTTAACTCCATCGCTTATATTTTTAAGTCGGCGTTTGCACTTTTTGACCAACTTCACTTTCTAATGTTATAATTAAAAAGTTGCTTTAACAAATATAATACAAGGCTAAAAATAGCAACTTACAATTACAACATTGAAGTACTTCCCTTGCTTTTCCCTTTAATCCCATGGGAAGTAAAAATGGCCCCAGGGTCTTCATATCGAACTAGCTTTGAGGGGACATTGCATGGTGTTCTTCTCTACCTTGCCTCTTCTCCTTTTCTTGGCCTCTGTTAGATCGCACGCTATCTACTTGTGCACTGTCAGGCCATGATCTGCTTGCTCGCAATTCTTTTTCTTTCACTTCCTTGTGGCTACTCCGCCATCTTCTCCTCTTCTCTGGTGCATCTTCACCATCACGTGGTTTTCTTGGTGCCTTCTCTGTCGGTTGCGCTCCTACGTCTTCATTGCGCAAGTTGCCTTGGTGGCTCTTCGGCCACATCTTCTCTCCCCTTTTGAGGGCAGTTTTCTCGACCACTTTCCTTCTCTTCTTCTATTGCACCTTTTTCATTGCACAAAACTTCTGAAGCTTCTTCGCAATGCTCCCCTCCTTCCTCTATTGCCTACAGGGGCAGCGCGCATCCTCCCGCAGAGTCTTCGCCTTTGTCGTTGCGCCCTTCTTCATTCACGCAATCTTCCTTTTGTACACCTCTCGCATTATGCACTTCGTAGTCTCCTCGGATCATTCCTCCTTGATTTTCTTGAGGGCAATTTCTCCTTCACACAATTCTCCCTTGTGCTCATCTTCTCTTGCGCGCTTGTCTCCGCACGCTCATTCTTGAGATCTTTGCGGATCTCTTCTTCTTCGGGCGTGCTTTGTTTCACGCGCACTCTTGTAGTCTCCTATGTGGGCTACTTTGCTTTGTTGCCTTGGGGAAATTATTTTCTCTGTTTCCTTCGCAATGGTACTCCCATTACCATGTGCGCCTTAAATCTGCACACTCCTTTCCTTCTATTGGGGATTCTACTCTTGCGCACTTAGTTTTGGACCCCTTTCGTCCTTCTATTGGGACTCCTTTTGCGTTCCCTTCACCCTTTGGCTATGCGATCTCCTCACTCTTCTCTTTGTCCTTACGCCTTTATCCGTGGGCTTGCACTATCCTCCGTGCACTCATGGTCTACGACGACCATCTTCACTCCTCCAGTGACCTCCTTTGCCGACTTAATACTCTTGCACATTGCTGCCCTTCTCCAAGTGAATTCTTTCTTCACCCTCTACTCATCTCGTGAGATTTTCCCTTGCACAACGGCCCAGATGGAGACCCCTTCTTTGACCTTTATGTTGGTATATCTCAGTTCTCGAGCTCTGGGGAGATCATCATCTTAGGGGACTTCGATGCTTGTACTAAAAACATGCAAATTCCAAGGCATGACAGGACCGATGATGTACTTTGCACCTCTGAGGTGGATCCAGAGTTGGTTGGTTTCAGTGTGATTTTGAGGACACGACAGGGCCCCTGATTTCCTATGGCCGACATTTTCTCCAATTAGGGGAATCTCATGACCTACTGATCCTGAATGGCATTCCTCGCTTTCCTGAATCACGGTTCTTCACCTGCAAACCATTTTGTGGTGGGACCAGTGTGGTTGATTACGTCATGACTATCCCCGACTTGATTCCTTACATACACCACTTTTGTGTCTCCCCCATCCCTCTTGTTGACCCTACTGACCCACTCCTTTTCCCTCCGTAATCCCCCCAGGACCCCACCCCCTCCCCTTGCATATCACGTACTACTTGGAAATTTGACACAGGGGATCCTAACACCTTTTCCTCCTGCCTTCGTTTGCTTCTCCCCCATTCCCCACTTCACCTCACTCACCTCGAATCAGATGTTTAATACCCTCTCCTGCGCTATTCTTGAGGCGGCCACGAGTTCCTTCCCCCATGTCACCCACTCCACCCTACGCCATGGTACATGCCCTATGAACAAATGGTACGACGAGGAATGCAAAGCCTTCCATCGGAAACTCCGCTTTGCTTTCCTGCATGCCCTTCCCTCCTTCCCCTCCCTGAAGTCAGCCTATCGTCGCCTCCTTCGACATAAGAAATGCACATTTATCTCTCATAGGCGTCGTGAGCTTCGTCTGTCACTTATCCACTCTCCTAAACATTTCTGGCGCACCATTCTTCCCCGTCATTCGCCTTTACCCCTAGACCTTGATCCCAATTCCATGTTCACCCACACCTCCACTCTTTATGACTTCCCGGGCCAGCCCCACATCTAGGTTCATTCCCCTCCCTCCCTTTGCCATATTTTCACCCACACCAATGTGAGGAATGCCATTCTTGCTATGAGTTGTAGTAAAGCAGGGGATGAGGAAGGGTTCCATGCGGAATTCTTCAAGTATGGTCGGAAGACGCTCCTCAATTATCTTGTAGACCTCTTCAATCAAGTGATTTATACAGGTTTTCCAGTCTCTTGGTCCCACCACATCATCCACCCCATACACAAGTCAAGGCCCACTTCCGACCCCAACAATTACAGGACTATCATGGTGGGTCACACATTCTCCAAGCTCTATGCTACTGTTCTTCACTTGCAGCTTTCTGAGTTCCTCAATCAGTACCATTGTAGAGCTAAGGGGCAGGCGGGCTTCCGACCGACTTACTAGACTACCGACCACATCCTCACTCTTTGGGCTATCATCGAAGAGGCTCACGACCACCCTTCCGCAGTTTTCTTTGTTTCGTGGATTTTTGGAAAGCCTTTGATTTTGTTCCACGAGAAGCCCTTTTCCGCAGGCTCAGAGATATAGGCATTTCCGAGATTTTTCTTACAGCCATCATGCGCCTTTATGAGGAGGTCCTTGGCCACCTTCGCACTTCTGTTGGCTTGTCCGACTTCATCAGGAGTACCATTGGTGTCAAACAGGGCTGCCCCCTCTCTCCTACCTTATTTGGGATCTATATCGATGAGCTTGAGGACTTTCTCAGGGATCACATACAGGAAGGTGATGGGTGCCTTCTACACCAGGTTCTGATTTACATCCTCCTCTTTGCAGATGACGTAGTTCTCCTTGCTTCTTCTGCTGAGGGTCTCTAGAGGCAGCTAGATGCCTTAGCCCTTTTCTGTGATCATCGACAACTGATTGTGAATCTTGGGAAAACCAAAGTTATGGTTTTCAATTGTCTGAAGACTTCAGACCTCCACTTCTTCTTTAAGGGTGTGGAGATTGAGATCACTTGCTCTTATACCTACCTGGGGATTCTTTTCTCTGGACCTCGTTTTAGCCTTCGTCCTGCTCTCCAACCCCGGGTTAATAAGGGCTATGGTTCTTTGGCGATTCTTGAGAGACAGTGTTTCTGCCACCACTTTCAGGACATTCCTTCCAAGATGTCCCTCTCCGATTCCCTGGTTAGGCCCACGGTTTTGTATGGTTCGGAAGTTTGGGGTCCCTCTCTTTTGGACTCAGATTGGGCCACTATCGAGCGCGTTCAGATCCTCATGCTCAGACGTATTATCAGGTGCAAAGAATCTGTTCCTCACAACATTATCCTTGTTGAGTTTGGGGCTCGCCCTTTTCGTTTGGAGACCATCTTCAGCCTTGTGTTGCTGTTGCACCGTATTCGGGGGTATTCTAGTTCTTCTGTTGACAAGGATAGGTACACTTATCTTGCCTACTGCTCCTCTGAAGCTATTGCATCCTCGGATCACAGTAGACGATCTCGCTACTGGTATGCCTGTGTTTCACGCCTCTTCGAGTCCATTGGCATCCAAATGGACCGTCTCCCACCCTTTAGCTATTCTCTGGATGCCCCTGCCCATCTGCTACCCAACCAACAAGATCTTCATAGGATAATCAGAGATGATATCTACAGACAGTTCATCCAGCACACATGGACCAACCCCCGGGGGGTTGCGTCCGAAGATGTCACTCTATGCGGCACACTTTCTCGAGATCCGTGATGGGGTCATTTTCAGACCCATGTACATTTCCCGGCATTGGTTGCAGGCCCTTCGTATCTCTCTGGGTCAGTTTCAAGTGGGCTCACATCGACTCCGTATTGAGACTGATCATCACTTAGACCGCTCGGAGCGGACTTGCCTGCTTTGCTCTCTCCAGGAGGTTGAAACCGAAGAACACTTCATTTTTAAATGTTCTGTTGACTATGATATTCATGGGCGATTCCATTGCCTGTTCCGCGAGCTTCCTTCCTTCACAACTTTCTTCAGATACTATGATCAGAGATGTCTTGCTCTCTACCTTCAAGAGGCCATCAGGCTTCGAGACGAGGCTCCTCCTCACAGGCTCGGACAAATTTGAACCTGGGCTCATTAATGCCCCGAGCTACTTTAGTGCCATCTAGTTGTCCTGTAGTGCTACGTCAACCTAGTCGTTGGACTTTTCTCGACCGTTGTATCTTAGACGGTTCTCTTTTTGTCAAACACCTTTTGATATCTCAATCATTTCCTCCAAATACCTATCTATTTTGCTGCGCACTCCTTGCTCGCATTCTTCGACCGCACCTTGGTCTCTTTTTTTTGCCTTGTGATTATACACATGAGTTTTGTCTTTAACATCTCTTTGCGCACCTTTGTCTCGGGACATTTTGGGCCTTCTCCACATCATCCACGCATTTCCTCTGCGGTCTAGTTCTTGTGCAAACCTTCATTTCATCCTCTTGTGCATTCCACACATCCTTTTGCATTGTGCATAACTCTTCGCAATTCCTATGTGCCTCCAACCTACCAAGCTGAGCCAAACTTAACTGAACTACCAAAACCCTACGTGCGCCATTGTGCATTATTCTTCCGCACTTACTCTATTCTCGCAAGCCTTTTGCACGCTATTGTGCACCCACTTCCATTGCGCACTTTGCGCTTTGTACTTCTTCTTTGAGAACTATTGCGCAAAGTTCTCCCTTATCTCCGCCCAATCGCTATTTGACTTTGCAATGCTTCCTCTTCTCTCCTAGACGCTTCTCCAACTTTGCACGCACCCATATACTTAGCCAAAAAATTGCCCTGCACCTTGGATGCTCCTATATCAATTTTTTAAGAGTTATATTTGTTGGAATTTTGAAGCATTGACTTTTAATTAAATTTTGGTCTGACTTATACATTTGTTTATATAGATAAGAAGGTGATCCAGATTTTATTGGTGATGGGATGGACAATGCATCAAATTGAAAAAGCTTAATGTGTTATAAAAGCAATGAACCTAGGCAATGGCAAATGGATCTAATAAACAAAAATAAATATATTGCAATATGAATGCGAGCTTTATTGAAAATGAGAATTATTTACAGAAAGGTTTAGGATGCCTCAGCTGCGTACTTGATACCGATCGTTTGATAAGCGGGCGATTTGTGTGGAGATGTTTTGCTATGAAACTACTTTGTTGTCCTTTTGGCGAGGCATCTCAATATATACAACCCAGTACATCAAGAAAGGAAGAAATTCAATGAGAAAGATGAAGTGTTCTGCCTTGGGAATCCACCAAGTCATCTGCTATTGATGTGTGAGGATAATTTGTGCCGGCAGGTAAGAACAAACGGGTTTGGCGGTTATAACCAAAGCTGGGTAAGAATTTTACTTAGCAATTTATGGGTCTTTGTTTTTGGGGATCAAATATTGCCAGTTAGAATTTACACCCTTTGGTTAAGTTCTACATATCCTATGCTTTCTGACACTTTTAGAACAGGGTTATTTTTTAGCTACAGTCACAAAGCAACAGCCCTGGCAAGCTAGCTGTCCTGATTGGTGCTGTTCAATGAGATCTTATCAAGAGAAACTTGTCTAATTATATAAGCTGCACTCCATTTTGAATTTCCTACATAATGTTAGTAGTTACACGATTTGCAAACCAGTGTATTACAATTTACTCCTCTACAGGCTGCAGGATCAATATTGGTAGATTGTGTCTCCTTTCTAGTAATATCCAAATTTGGTAAAACTTTATACAAAGAAACTTAAAAATACCTGCTTTTATCCAGAATATGCAGCACTTGGTTTGGATGCTCACAAGAAATGTTATGAAATGTACAACACATATCTTTTAACATTGTGATCTAAGATCTGGCTCAGTTCTGAACCACTATTTGTGTCTCAGTTGAACAATAATATACATGTCACATTGAATAAACAACACTGGTATCTTTTATGAGCGAAAAATGTGATTATGTAAATATAAAGGTGGAGAGTACTTGCATTCCCCAGAAGTGAAGAATACTTGCACCTACACCCAAAATAAAGATGGATGCACCTGCAATCCATGGAGGCTCTCCAGTGTGGCGGATGGGATAGGATTATGTGAGTCTTTTTTTTTTTGGAAAATTTAAAATAAGCCTATTCGATTATGGACACATAATTATGGTCTGACCCACTCAAGACTTGAGATTTATGCATGCTCATTAATGAAAACTGGACACCTTGACCATTATGTAACCATAATTAATGGAGTAGTACATTGTTAAAACGTTGTTACTTACAATAGTTAATAGTATGCTGGGTGCTCTGACAAAACATGCCCTCCCACCATGAAATCTTTTCCTTTGAAGCTCTTTGGCTGCTGGAACTTGCTAGTTAAATGGTAACCTGTTCTGAATCTGCATACAGTGAGCTCATAATTTTCCTTTTGATAGATGTATTGGGTCATGTGGGGGCTAGCGCATTCACTTCACCTGAATATGGAGCCTGCTTGAGGACTGGTTTATGAAGTTAGAAAATAAAAAAATGAGTGAAGCAATCTTTGTCATGCTCCCTGCCTCCTGCCTCCCCAGTTATTGATTGATATGGAGATCATCTTACGATAGAGAATCAGCCATCTTAATGAAGTAAAGTTCATTCGGGTTGAAGGGTACAACAGACAACATGTTTGCAAATGCTCACAAAAATCAGTGTGGCAGTATCGGTTGTTGAGAATTTTGGTCCACATTAATACATCCTGCTATCTTAAATTAATTGTCTCGTTTGGAAATATGATATCAGGATTTCTTATGTGAGGGTTCAAACAAGTAAGTTCATTCCATCTCCTCCCACTACCATGAAAACGAGTGGAAATACTCCACAGAGTGTCCCGAATTGACTTTCACCTTTGATGGTGACATTTTCTTTAGCAAGGGATGTTTTTGACTCTTGCCCATCCCATTTGCAATCAGCCAACGAGAACCTGATTGTTTCTGATTTCTCCAGCTCTTTGCGCTGGTAGTTTCCTGCAACTTAAGACCTGCAACATGAACATTTGTAACTTTGAAATGACACGGCATTTCTTTCCTATCTTTGGCTTCTTCATGGATTTCACTATTCCATTTATTTGGTTCTCGTCTTCCTATTGCGGGGCTTTGAGGAAGTGCAACACGCTCTACTTTTACTAAAGCTATCATTGGAGCTCCTACTGGTTCATGGTTCCTTAAAGGGTCATGCAATTGAACTCTCAGAGCTATTGTCAACATATTTCCCATAGAACCCCATCTTTCCAGAGCATGTTTCTGCATTTCAAATAAACTTTGATTGCATTTGGGGTGCCTTCTACCAGTTAATTCCAAATTTACATCATGGCGATCATGAAGGATCTCAGGTATTCTCTCATTTGCTTCCTTGTCATTCTTTGCTGCATCCAATTGCTTCCACTCATCTAAAGTTATTGCCATTTCCATCAAGCCATCATCATTATGGTCACAGCCTTTGGCATCTGATAATCCCAAGCCTGCATTACCCTCCAACCCAAGGGTGCCGCTTTCTTCGGTTTTCCTTCCTACAGGAGGAATCCTTTCTGCCAGCCACAATGGATTCACAGTGGAAGGTGCATCTTGTGTTGTCATATCTGATTGTATTTTGAGCCCCTCAATAGCTAGAGATTCGATCTTTTCCATAGCTGAAGGAACCAACTCCTCAAGAAAAATGAGTTCATTGTCAGTATCCCTAGTGGCAGACATCTCAAGCTTCTGAGGCTCCTAGTGGTAGACATGTCAACATCCAGAATCCCATATTGTACCTCCGCCATTCCTTGTGAAATAGCCATCCCTCTACCAATAGAAAACTGGTCAGGCCTATGATCCAATTCATTTGTTAGCTCTGGACCAATGAACTGCCTGCAGTACAAGTCGATAAACATAAGTGATAGTTGGCATAAGAAATACTTCTCCAAATTTTCACACCCAAAAATGTAAAAACAGTGGCAGCAGTTTCACCTTGTTTTGGATTTGTTAAGGCCTGGACCTGCTTCTGATGCTAATTGTTCAATACTTTTCCCAGTGATGTCTTCAAGAGGCATCATTTCTTTAGCTTGTATGGTGAGGATTTCAGGTCCGAGCGAAGCCAAGCTGGACAGAATATCAATGACGCTTGAACCTGTTTGGCAGGCACTACAAGAGGCCTTGACACCTGCATGAGCAAGCTTCCTTCATATTTACTATAATCAAATGACAAAGTATTCATTGACCTTAGAAAACCTCCATCCTGCATTCTGATAATTGAACCAAGTCCTTCTACAAGAGCAGGCCTCTCAACATGCTCCGGGGTAGGAAAATTGATGGGACTGCCAAATCCACCTCGAGCATTTAGAGGAGAATTCTGAAAAGCTTTTTCATCCAGACCCCACTTTTCCAATAGTGCATCGACCTCTTCTTTTTCTAGCATGTTGGCTCGCATTTTACTCAACATAGTCTGTGTCGCTTTTTGAAACTCTGATTCTGCAGCCTGCACTATTGAATCCAAATATACATCTCCATCTGAGGCCCAACTGCCTTTGGAAACTTTTTCTGAATGTGAGATTGAGGGAACATAAATTTCAGGGCCAAGATTTCCTCCTTCCAACAAATATTCTCTCTCAAACTGCTTGAGAAGGCATGCTCTGGGAGAGTCCGGATCACTTTCAGAGCTTAAATGAAAGGAATTATAATCTTTATCAAGCATATTATGGGATGTATCATCAACCAGATCTTTTCCATTGCCAGTACAAACCTTCCTCAAATCACTGTTCCACTCTTGTTGATGCTGACCAGACACTAAAGATGTTTCAGCATCAACATTCTCCTCAAACATGGATTGGGTATATCCAATTGCTGAGCCTGTTGGAAATTTGTCTGACCCTCAATCTCTCCTCTAGATCTCAAACTATTCACTGAAAGCTCTTTATTCAGTTCCGGTAATTGCCAGATATTCCTACTGCTCATCTCCAAACCCTTGTCAACAATTGTGTACTCAATATCATCCTCTTGACTAACAACTTTGTCTTTATCTTGGCAGGCATCCTGATTAAAACTGCCATTAGATTCACTTGCATGAGTGAATGGAGTAGAAAACTCGATCGTTGATTCAAGGGCGAACAAGGATGCCAGACTATTCATTTTCACATCTTTTAATTGTTGGAGATATGTGCCTATTTCAGTAGGTATCTCATTCACTCTAAAAGCTTGATCGTCTAGGCTCAAATGATCGATGTCATCAAGGCTGTCCCCAGGTCCAAAGATGGAAGGAGAAGAATTGCTATAGACTTCTTGATTTCCAGAACTAGAAATAAAAAGTCTTCTAAAAGATTGATTTGATACAATTGTGTCCTTTTGTAGCATTTCCTGAAGTTCCGTGTTTGGGATTTTGTATGATAATGTTACAGTCAAGGTTCCTTCTTTACCTTTACCTGCAAGATTGAAACTCATAGTCCGGCTATTGTGTTTTATATTTTCTCTGTCTTCAGTTAAGTGCTCTGGAAGCAAACTGCTGAGATCAAGCTGATGCTGGCCAAAACCTAGCCTTTTGGAATTCACAGTAGCAGTAACAAGAATTGTAAATAATTTTGATTTATAGTTTATGCCTTTGTCTGGTGTCCTACTGCCATAGATGGTGCAAATCTGATATAGGGTTTCTTCAAATTTTGCAGTGCCATCACAAACACGAGCAGGCTTTGTTTCTTCTTCTCCATATTTTCGTCTCCAATGGACAGAAACAAGCAAGCCATTCATGCTTTGTGGAAGCCCTTCTACACTATGGACATGCAGGGAGAAAATACATCTGAATCGCTGCTGTCGAATATGTGCAAGATCCTGCAAGGGTTTCAAATTCCATAAGCTTTTCTTCTTCTTAATAGGAGCCTCAATCTGCTGGCTAAAATTCAAGTTGTCTGCCTGCCATCTGGGAAAATTATCAATGGCAGTACCTATCCTATGTTCCTCACAGCTACTAGAGTGCTGTAGCTCGGAAGAACCAGGATTAGGTTTCAGATTGAAATCAGATGATTTTTTAGTATGCTGGATTCCTGACCATGATAATCTTGGGCGACTATCCCATGTTTCAACTTGCTCAAAGGTGTGGTGGGCCACATCAGATGTAGAATGGCGAGAACCAACAATGGGGACTGGAAGGTGGGAAAGAATTTTGTTACAAGAAACATTTTGACAAGACAATTTGCTTACCTGGCTACCAATTGGCTGCAGGCATCCATTCCAAGATATTTTCTTCCCTTTCTCATCTTTCCTCTGACAGAGATGCTCAAATTCCTGGGGCAGTTGTCCTCCATTTCCAACTCTATTGTGTGTACCAGTCAGCAGATTTTCCATTCACAAAATAATAATAAAATTTCATTAATAATCCTTCATTTCCCACCTTGGAATGTCAAAATTATCAATATGAGAAAAAGAGGTCTGCGGTTTAAAGTTTTAACTGCTTGTATAAAATTATGTTTTAAGAATCCACACAAGTTTGTTCATATATCCTCACCAAATGCAGAGAAGTGCAGAATTGGACAGGCAAATTGCCCCCATTCTCTGTTTCCAATTCACCTTGTTTTGCAACGCCTTATCTTAATTAAGACATTGCTAGTTTTTCTCCCAAAATTTCTGGTTTATTCCAATAGAAATCCACAAAAATACAGAATTAGAGAGCGAGATAACAATGAGTTCAATGTTCTCAAGCTCGGTAATTTCACAATATATAATACGAGTTCCAAGTTCTCAATGTCAGTGATTTCACAAAGCCTGTTTTCAAATCCATATTTCTCAGAATGATCGGTTCATGGCACACCATATACACGAAGTCCCAAAACTGAAATTTACCTAACTAAATTTCCCCAAATTTCTGCTTTCAAACTGTAAGAAAATATATCCTAGTCCATCTCAGGAGCAAAACAACCGTGGAAACTCCTTTGATGCATACTTCTCAGGATGGATCCACAGCACAATATTCACAGAATCCGATAACTGAACTTTACCTCACTAAATTTCCCCAAAAATTTGATATCTGCCTGTAAGAAAACTCATCCTAGTCCATATCATGGAATGAAACAACCATGGAAATAGCTGTGGTGCATACTTCTCAGAATGATCGGTTCATGGCACACCATATTCACAAAATCCAAAAACTTAAATGTCCTAGAACCAAAATTTATCTAACTGAATTTCCCCAAATTTCTGCTTTCTGCCTGGAAGAAAACTCATCCTACTCCATATCATAAGCAAACCAACCATGAAAATTCCTGTGATGTATGAAGTCTGCCCAAATGGTGAACATTGAGTTCTCTAGACTCACAACTTTTATGAATTTCATGTGAAAGCTGTCAAAGTTCAACAAATTTTTACACTCAAAAGTTGCAAATTTCCTCCATGCCCCTGCAAAATTTAAAATTTCTTGTATTCAGATGCCAATTCTATCTACACTTAATATTAAAGGTTTGTTTTTTTCATTCACCAATTCTGTCTAGTTTTTATTTTATTTCAGGAAACACAAAGTAAAGGCAAACAATTGCAATTCATTTTTAATTTTAAAGCAAATATCTTCAAAGTTTAAGCAGAAAGAAAGTATAGAGTTTGTTAATGGGACTCAGAATTACATCCAGTTACAATGGAACGGTAATAGGGTATTAAGGAATCCTAGAAGCTGAATTGAGTAAAGCTAAAACCACTAAAAAAGAAAAAGAATAGCAAAGCAACTACTTCATTTAGTATGTGTATTTTGAAAGCAAAATTCTGAAGACTTGTCCACACCTGTTCAATTATACGCCTCTCTACCAGATAGCAAACATATTACAAAATCATTCTGAGACTGGCACAAATAAATTAAAGATGAAAGAAATAGATGACAGCGGCTTACATAATTTTCATTATATTTAGCAATCAGTAATATCAAAACAGAATTTGAGGAAATAAAGTAGTTATCATGTTTGGGACTACGTCAATGTTCCTAAGAAACAAACTGGGTAAATTTGGAAAAGAAATCTAGATTTCTGGTCATACTTTGCGGCCCATCATCAGGACGAGTTTATCTTTTAAAAGAATTGGACCCAAAATAAAGCAGCTTTCTCCAGCAAAGATTTTAAAATGACTTTTTAAACAATAATTAGCAATTTGTTGCACAAAGGCAAACATTTTGGCTTGTGAAATTTGAAGTAATGTGAACCTTTGATTTTTAATACTTTGTATTGTTTTGAAGTCTTGCAAGTTATTTTCGGAGGAGAGATCAAGACAGGTGAATATCTACGGAACTTGAGAAAAAATAGTTGGGAAAGATATCAGTAAAGGAAGATTATGATAGACTATATGTTAGAGAATTAGCTGAGAAATTTAGGCAGTAACAGCTACAATAAATATTTTTCTACCATATTTTTATATATATATAGAAAATGTTAGCTCAAGTATTGCTTAGGGCGTTCATAATCCTTAATTCGGCCCTGCTCAAATGGTAAATCAATGGCTTTCTTAGTAGAAGCCCAAGACTTAACTGTGCCATAAAAACAGGAGTATTCTTAATCGTAATACATTCAGGCAAGAATTGGCAGTGGCGTTGCTTATCAAATGTACATTCAGTAGCATCAACAAAGATGTGATATTTAAAATTTTAGTTATGTTGGACTTATTACAAGGAGACCTAGGCCTCCCACTTAATACTGTTGTAAGCTCGATGTAGCTTTCCTCTTCCTCGAAGTAAATATAAGATGCATTTCTCTGAAGAAAAATAAAAAACAATCTCAGATTTAAATTTGCAAAACCACATATTAAGTGTAAACTTGAGTAAATTATTGCATCCAATTCTGAATTTGCTTTACCTCATCCAATTCCTAATACGTACCCCTGATACGTATTTTAGGTGAATTTGATAGAATAGATACCCTCAATGCCATAAGTGTTCAACTGTAGTTGTTTCGGTTCCGAGGATCAAACTTCAGAAAAAGTAGCAAAATGCAGCAATAGAAACTCTTAACCCCCTTACCGTTTAACAGTCCGAGAATCAAACTTCATAAAAAAAAAGTAGCAGTAGAGGCTCTTAAGCTTCCTTACCAAAATATAAAAAGCTTGGGCCTTGCTGCATCACTCGAGTCAATTTACGTAGGAGAAAAGGTAACGAAGGACTCTGAAGCTCCCTTACCAATGTAGCAACAAGAGACTCTTAACCTTACCAAAGTAACAAGAGAGACTCAAACCCAAACTTAACCTCCTTACCCCGTCTTCCAACAGTCTCTAGCTTGTTCAACGGTGCTTTGATTTCTTATGTTTCCACAGACTATTTTCATCTCTGTATTCTTTGTAGGCATGCAAATTTTGAATCCACCTATTTATCAATTATTTCATTTCCTTGAACTTCCATTGAAGTTTTAAAACTAAATCGAGAAGAAGAAGAAAAGATGAAAGATCTTTTTCCAAACACTCCCAAAAGGCCTCAAATTTCCCTCAATAATAGCATCACCACCCAACAAATATCTTACCCATGCAATTTTATGTGAAGCCTATTTTTTTAAATATATGTAATTTACATGGCCTATATTCAGCCGGGGAGACTCCAATATGGATACACGCTCCAAGCCCATTTAAAATAATGAATTTATCATTAATTGGGTTACAATGTTCGAATCACAATTGTTGGCTCTCTAATAAATCTGGGATGCAGTTCATCATAATTAAAAAATAAGCCATGCAGTCTCATAATCAAAGCAAGCTTGTAATTTTTCGCATTAAAAAACAATCATCCAAACAAATAAATAAGCTCTACAAGCTTCTGCATATCATCTGATCTCAATTTTTTAAAAGAAAATCCAATTTGAAGCAAATTTTGATTAAAAAAACGTGAAACAAAAAAGTGGGTGATCATACAATAGGTACTAAATACAATTTTTACTTACAGTAATGTTCGCTGTAATCTGAAGCCATTTCCTTTGCCCCAAAAATAAACACAAATCATGAATGTTTCACTAGAAATCGTTAAATAAAGCGCGCAAATTTCTCAATAAAATGCGCGAAAAATCTTCAAATCTGTTTATCGATTTGAAATATTTAAGTCAATTTAGTTGGAGTGCATTTCGGATCCGTCATGCAATATTTATTGTGTATGTGAAACAATAAAAACATTGAAGCTAACCGTCAAAGATTTCTCACCTAAAAAAGTGAAGATCTCTTACAAAAGAGAAAAAACTTCACGTTGAAGATTGTATATAGTTTACGAAAAAAATATTCAAAAAGAGGAAAAACTTCACGGCGAAGGTTTTATCGAGGATTTATGGCAATTGCACATTTATCACCATGTTTTAAACAGTCTACCAAGCTGTGATAAAACTATTCATTGTTTTGGGGTATGATTTTACTTGTGTCTTTGTACACAATTTTGGTACAGGTTAAGGTATTTGTTATAATATTGTATTTTTTTAAGTGTATTTGTGTGTGTATAGATTATGTTTTTGTTCGTGTGTTCTATTTTTAGAGGTTTTTTTGTGTTTTTCGTCTGTTTTATTTATTTTATGTTTGTCTCCCCCTTGTTTCTTAGAAGATGGTTAATTTTTTTGGTCTGACTTTTTCTCACACATTGTGTGTTGGCTTGTATGCTAATAGGGTTTTTATTTGAATGCTAAAAATGTAGAAATACATAGGAGCATTATGAGATTTAGAGATGAAATCAATATAGACCATTTGACCAAAGAAAAGCATCTATGTGCCAAAATCAATTACAAACATTTAGAGAAGATCATTTATCATTTACATGGCATATTGATTAGGTCATCTAAGGTGGTGAGAGTTGGGCACTAGCATTATACATGGTGTGTTGTTTGAAAGAGTTATTTCCATCGAGGGCTTTCATAACAATGAAGGATAACATAGGTCCCTCAAAAGATTTGTAGCTTTTTATTGTTTTGCAAGGTGTTGTAGCTACATTAGGATTTCGGTAATACGGTCTTCAACTCAAATTGTGTTATGCTACAATTATCAATAATGTAATATGGTTATGGGAAAACAATTTCGGTGTGGTAAATGATATGGTTTTGATTGGATTGCTTGTTTGTGCTGATATTTTGGGGTCTTCTTTAGAGTATCTTTTATCAATAAATATTTTTAAATTTGTAATGAACAAGACATCATTCTTAAACTAATTCTTCAATTATCTATGTTCCTACATTATTCTTTTACACAACTAACTCTGATTTCTTGATTTAAATTTTTTTAAATTTGAATTACAATATATAATTAATTAAAATTTATTAATAATACAAAAACCACTTTTCACATCTAAACTTTGTTTTTTTAAAAGACAAAAGTTAAAAAAATTACATTCATTTTATTTAAGAGTTATATAAATTCTTATATTTTGTAATTATTACAAACAAATATACTATAAAAGTTAATTAAAAATATTTAAATAACTTAAATATATATCAAAATTTCACAAAATTACTTAATAAAATATGATCTTTGCAAACTTTTAATTCAATTTTTGTCATTCACCCCTTAAATTGAGAGGGGTGCCCAAAGCTTACAATAGCATGTATTTTTCCCCTCCTTAAAAATCATCATTAAATGGACACCCAATATTTTTGAAGGTTTAAAAGAACCTTAAAATATATTAAATACTAATTAGGAAAAATATTCATAATTAAATTATACAAAAAAAATATCTTTTATAATTGTGATTGATAAAATAATTTTCTTAAAGATCCATAACATTTATTGAAATACAAAACAACCTATTAATAAGGCCTAATGGTCAAAAGACAAGAATTAGCCTCCCCAACCTTTGTCTATATGACATTCATTTAGTAGGAGAGCATTTTCACATGTTCATTTCTTTTCTTGATCTCGATCCACACTTGTTCCAAGGATCCCACAACAACCTCCCCAAACAAAAGCCATGAAGGGAAGTTCAAACGACTAAGTTACTTTTCTAAAGCTAGTAATGGTAGGCAAGACTCGACAATAGACATCTATAGTTGAAAGGAAGGAGTCAAATGGATTATTCCCATGACATTTTTAATGCCCACTAGACCGGTGGAGCCCCAAAACTATAAGGGAAGATTGGGAAATGTCACCCACAATAGTAGAAATAAATTCTTAAGAGAGGTGAAATGAGAGTTACCAAGGATTCGAACACAACTTAGTCTTGTGCGAAAAACTAAGGGCTTGATTGGAAAATGAGATCTCAATCTTTAGTTGAATTGGAGCCAACTTTGAAGCAACCTCGAGCACATAGATAAATGTAGATGTTTTTTTAAAAGGGGGTTTCTAACTTAAGAAAGCTACTCGTGGACATCAAAAGATTAGGCTAAAGCCCATTGAACATGAAAATTAAACCATAATTCTTGTAAAAAACCTCATGTATTTTTATCCCTAACTCTAAAATTGGAATCAACTGTACCGTATTTGTTGTAGAAGGATACACATGAAACATAACGAGCATAGATATCTTAAATACATCTATCTAAAATATGTCAAGAAATATTAATTTCAAGGCATCTAACTATATTATATATTGTTTTTTTTTTAAATGTTTTTTCCAAGAAAAATGAAAAAATAACCATATAAATGATAGTCTAATGGAAGTTAACTTTATGGATGAATTGTCATGTAATAGTTAATGAGCGTCAAATTTAATGTTGAGAATAAAAGCGAACAATTCACTCCATTACATCCTTGGCTACAATTGTAAGAACCTCTCTTGACATAAAAATATGTTCTACACAAATGACCATGTTTTTATGAACACCACAAAAAAATTGTATTATCGATGTCGACTCTCTAACAAGTTCATAACTATTTTCTGACTTTATTTTGTACTTTCCTAATAAATTTTCAAATTAAATGGTGCCATGTAGCATGAAAGTGGGTTGAGTTTTGTTTAGACGAAAATACATGTATGGAGAGATGAGTAAAATGGGCGTTCACGTCGTCTCTATTGCACTTCAATGCTTACTCTTTTCAAATTAAATGGGCTTGCAAGATACATGTGAAATTAGCTTCTCGAACATTCTAGAAGGATGGAGATAAATAGACTGCTCTAATACAACTTTGAAAGTTGGTAGAGGGTTTAGAAGAGGAAAAGGCCCCACATCAATGCACTCAATATTTTTAATGTAACCCATCATTTTATTTGATTTTTTATTATTATATTTTACTATAAGTCACGACATTTTCTTCTCATTCCATGTGTTTTGCCATCTCATTTGAGTTGTCATGAATTTTTATATGGCTAATGTGGTATGATGATGGAAGGGTAGCTTTATTCCCTTCAAGATCATAAAGGGAGTATGTACTAAGAGTTGAGGCCAAATTGTACACATTGTTCTTACCTTTATTGTATGCTATATTTAGCTTTTTATTGTTATATATTATCTTTAGTTTGTAGTGGGGTTAACTACGGTATTATACTTTTTATATTGAAATTATTAGGTTTTTTTAAAGGTATATGTGCATTTAATGTCAAGGATTAAGGGTATTTATTCCATCAAATTTGTTTAAGACAGGATTCTTCATATCTTTTTTTGATCTTTCAAGTATTATATTTTAGTGTATGATTAGATAACGCCTTTTACGTCATCATCTTCATCATTCAACTACAACATTCTTGATTAATATTATACTTTGACTATTTTTATTATGTTGCGTTGATATTATTGACAATAATGTTAGTGACACTTTTATCTTTTAAGAGTTTTTACTTCTTTTTTAAATAATTTTATTTTTAGTATGGAGCAAAGTAGTTAAATAAAATGAACAATTAAAAATTTAAGTGAGAAGAATACAAAATTTATATTTGTAAAGAGTACAAACGACAATACGAGAAACTAAATAACCATAAGAACACGAATTAATAACAAGACTATACAATAAGTGAATAAACAACTCATTGATTATAAAAACAAATCATCAACATGAGATGAGAGAGATGATAATATTAAAAAAATGTTCATATAATGAATTTTCGTATATTTTGATTCAATTTGATGTAAAAGAAGTATTATTTGGATAAATAAATATATAGTTTGAATTGTAACATAAATATTTATAATAATAATTAGTCTAATCAATAAATTTTAAATTGTAAAAGTGAAGTGACATGTAAGGTTTAGATTTGGCTAAATTGTTTTCATGATCTCATGACTATTGTCAAGATGTAATAGTAGAAATGTGCATTTAAAAATTTGGTGAAAAATAAAATTTGGTGTAATAGATATGTTTGAAATTACTTCACAACCATGTTCCCATGATTCTAATCTTTAAAATCCTTGGTTGGTTTCCTATGTCTTTTCTCTAATCACTTGCAAGACATATTTCTTCTTGTCCTTAGTGGGCAACAACATCTAAAAGCTTCAAACGAAAACACAATTTGTTTCGGTAAAATCAGAGAATAACAAAGTTATCTTGATATTTGTCAAAATCCTAGATAATAACAATATCGAAAACAACAAACCTCAATAATTGGAACAACTCTAGTATAATGCTGATTTCTTTGTAGAATGCTCACAATTCTTATTTTCTAAATGAATTAAAATGCCTTTATCAATAAATTGAATTCAAATTAAGATCATATTAGAACCTAAATAGTCAAAAATGAAAAAAAACACACAGAGTCCACCCTAGCCAAAAGGGGCTAAACAAAACACTTCAAGAACATCCCAATGTTTTGTACAAATCCCAAAAATATTTGGATGATTTGGACAAAGAGCTTAAAAACAAAAAGATGTTAAAAAGGAGAGAAGATAATAGTTAAAAAAAGACAGAGAAAAATTGAAAACTATTCAAAAAGCCAATAGTCATACCAATAACAATTAATTTACATCAATAATTGATAAGTACATAAATGTTTAAAATTATGCAATCTAATAACTAATAAATGTATAAGGACTATTTTAAATTTTTTTGGAAAACATCATTTGAATGTTTACTTCATCATGAAGAAAAATAGTTTACAACAATTTTATATCTACACATATATCAAAGCCAAACCGTAAGCAGCTCCCTTCCTTCCTTTTTTATATAAGTGTCCTTAAGGGTTGTATATCCATCCCTTCGAAGAAATTTATTGATGGATAAAGATCCGGATATAATGTTAACTACAACTCAGTGGCACCCACTCAACTCAAACCCAGCTCATCCATTTTATTCTACATCTCAAGGTAAAAATTATATCTTGATGAATAACATAACAATTATGATTTATCAAAATTCACACCAATTAAATTTAAAACTTTTATCTTATTCATTTTATAACTTATTTAAATAATACCAAAAAAGAAGAAGCAATTTTCACATACAAACACAAAATAACTATCCAGATCAGGATCAATTTTGACAATAATTATCTACTCATATCACCAGAAACAAGCATTCTGAACCTTACCCTTCGCTCATTTTTCCTGATAATCCTAATTCCAGAATAAAGACAGCCATCTCCAAACTTTGCTCCATTTTTTGTAAATCATTTCAATTGCTCTCCAAAAATTAAAAAGAAAGGAAACCACCAAATAAAAATTTCCTCAAAAGGCTGCATAAATCTGAAGTTTTTCTCATCTAGAAACTTCTGCTACCAAAATAGAAAACAGAAAACTATTGCTTCTTATTATTTGTCAAATTATAAAACAGAAAACTGGGTGACCAGATGAAAGCCCTTAAAAACAGAAATCTGAACAGGATTGAACTTACAGATTTTCAGAAACTTGCTCTAAGTTGAAGCCATTTTGTTGAGGAATGAAAAACAAAATCCTTAAGATAGCTGAAACTATTCAAATTTGAGAAATCATGTTTCAATTTTGGATACTTGGAATGCTAATGTGAAGCCAAAAGTGAAAGATTTCGTAGAATAATCCAAAGAAGGCATAAATATCATCAAAGTGATTAAAGGTGGTGTTTTACAATGGAGACATGAAATACACGTTGGACCCAAATCTAAGGTGTATACTTTCTCCAACAACATGGGGGAGTCTACTCACCATTAGATCATATCCAACACAATTTGTTTTTTAAAACCATTTTTAATTCTCATACTGGTCACTACCCTTTTTGACTTGTGGGGTTCTATTGGCTTTATCTGAAAACCTTTATGCTTAATGTCTTAGCTTGGAAGTTATGCCTCAAACTTTTCAATAACTTAAATGTACCCTAGGAACTTGGAATGATCTAATGTGGCTTTTTGCCCTAAAAGTTTGATTTGGTAGGCATTGGTACCATTTCAGTCATTCAAAAGGAAAAAATCCCATAATGGTTGGTAGGTTTTATTTCCAAAGGTTGTGCCTATCATGAATTTTTTATTTTGAGTGATGTCATTATAAAATAGCTTTCCTATTAATACAATAAAAATAAATAAATTATATGTGTATACACACACACATACAATGTATATACACAGTACACACCAATTTTATTATGTACTAAATTAAATTGTTTAATTAAAATTAAAACTAGACATTTTTAGGCATGTATATTTCTTAGGAAATATATATACTCCCTCACGTGATACATGATTTTTGTTTTCATCTTCATATGAATCATAAAAATGTTAAGAATGTATTTCATTTGTCATTAAATATTTGAAATACATGTTCAATAACATATGATAAATTAGGGAGAGCTCACTCCAATTTATATAAATCTATTTTTCTCCACTTTCTATATGCCTATATTCGAAACATGTATCATATATAATGGAGAATATCACTACACATGGCATATGATTGGCTCGATAAAGTGTTGTACATGATAGAACTCAAAAAGAAGTAAATTTCTTCAAACCTTTTAGCTTTGGCATAACATATAACATCAAGAGTATTTAGCATGAGACAACAAGGGCTACCATATGTTTTGGGAAATCTAAGCTTCATCTCATAAGCTATAATTGTTGAGGTTTCTTTTTAGAAACTCAAATAGCAGATTGCAACTTCTTCCACCTTATACTAAAGCCATACCATGTATCACATGATTACACCATACAAATTCACAACCTGAAAAGCCATATAATAAAATATATATAAAATATACATCTATATTCTACCATATGAATGGGATTAAGCAATCATTTTTTTTTACAAACACTGAGATTTAAGGCTCCACAATGTTATTGAATTGACAAAAAACTAAAGGTTTATACTAGGATCACATATATTCATGCCACCCTACACTTAACTTTTAATTTTTTTAGAGGTTACAAAATTTCCACATGCAAACACGTAAGGATGGAAAGCCACATAGCTTGCTACTAACATCTTACAGTCCATGAAGTGGGATTGGATCCATAGTGTCAATTCAAAACCACATATAAATATAAGGTTAAAGCTCCACCTTGTTTTGTGTTGAATATAATTAAATAAGTCTATATAGGTTTTCATGAGATAGTGTAGTGCCCACATTTTACGCACCCAAATACAACAGAAAAATACCAGGATAAATTTTTTTGACTTACATTGCTCACGACACACAACACAGTAAGGGCTCCAAGTACAAAACTCGACACACATGCGACAATCACATAAGTCATCGACTCACATAGACACATGCAGGCGACATCGACATGTCGATACCACACTCTTCCCAACGAACGAATACTAGGAAAGACTCAACCACAAGAAACGTGTCTAAAGGAACGGCGAACCCACGACATATCATTACTTTAACTGTATTTTTGGTTAAAGTTAACATTCCAAGGACATTTTGAGCAAGGATAAATTTCCTCGTTTGTCCACCTAAATTTTCTTAAGTTTTGTTCCGCGGTTAAAAACAAACAATTCCACCTTCTCAAGTTGGCTTCTTATACTTTATATAAATTTCCATAACTGACATACATATTTGGCATAAATCAAATTGCATACAAAGTACTTAATTATCCTATTATTAGGCAAAAATATTCTTCTCCAACGTTTATTTGATGCCTACAGTTTTACCCTTACAACTCAAACGAAAGTGACTTGATGCCCAAAACGCAATCAAAGGATTTGACGGAGATATTAGATACAGGGCAACCTTGCACCAAAATGATTCACGATTCACACTGAATTTATTTCTCTACCATTGTTATTATAATTTGAAACTTATTGAATTCCAACAAGATTTATATATATCTATATATACATATCTTTTGTTTTCTCATAGTTTGGTAGCACCAAGGTGACTCATATTCTTTGAAACATTTGATTATGTTTAATTAAGTTTTAAGGACTTCATGAGTGACCTCCATCCTAATCTTAAATCTCGTTCTCATCTTAGGATAAGCTTATACATCGCACTATGGTCTCGTTCATAGCATTGTTGTGAAATCAGGAGTTACATAAGTATTTGACTACCATCTTGAAGAGGTATAAGGTCGGAAGGATTGTAAACCATACACGAACCACAAGTGACACCTCCTAATCAGCTGAGGTTTGGTTTCTTCCATTATGCACTCAATGATCTACGCCTCAACTATATATAGAGTTTAAGGCAGGTGGACAAAATTATACTAAACCACATTCAAGGACATACCAAGGTGTTATTTTGATAGAATCCAGGGTTGCACTGCTTAGTCGTTCCTTCGAACAAGGACTCATAAGGTGACTTCTAAGGCGGCCTTCAACACTCAGCCTGGTGTTGGACCTGAAGAGAGGACATTCTTCTCGCGAATGCCAAATCTAGAAGGAAAACGCATACTCCAGATAGGTTGGACCATGACATTCCTAAATATGGGTTCGCGACACTGTCGCTAGACAAAAAGACTATGACGGTAAACTCCAACGAGGGGTTTTATTTACCTAACCTATGAGGTCTCATCAGGTGCAAAGGTTAAGGTCGTTCTTTGGTTTTAAATTTCTTATATGGTAGGAAGGGATCACACATACAGGCAAGTTATGCACGAATATTTTATTAGGGTTGAGTGTTCCCATTAAAACTCATTATTGTGTTTGCAAGGTAAGAAGGTAACCCTATAATTAATTTAATCATTTATTAAATACTGAGAAGGTACTACAATGTATTAACTTCGATTTCAATTTACTAAGTATAAACCAAACACCTTTTTGCCACACACAACTAAAAATCAAATTGAGCTGGTGATTAGAAGTACATTCCATAAGTATCCTTAAAAACTAGCATATCATGCATGTTAACAAATCTCATTTATAATTTTTTTCAGTAACAAGAGACTACATTACACAGTTATTCATTTTACAATGACCTATAAGAGTTACAAAAATAATAATTAAATTTCACATCGCCTTCTTCGTCGTCATTCATCCATCCTGCAAAACCCACGTGAGCATGATATCAGCGATAATTCGCTGGCATGGCATCCACCCTAATCAATCATAATTGTCATTTTTCAGTTTCCCATTTACATCAAACATTAATTACAATTTGCCAATCGAAATAAAAAGTCTATAAACAAGTATTCCTTGCATTTCATTTTTCTACATTTTATAAACCCAGAGAGAGAGAGAGAGAGAAAGGAAGAGAGAGAAAACATCATTTTGTCACAAGTTCCAATACACACAACAAGTTTCATTTTAGTGTTTTAAACAGTTATTTACGTGTGTTAAAAGTTTCTAGGGTGATTTGGCAACCTTTCAAGGGTCCTGCAGTTTTCTATTTTTACATTTTCTCACTAGTTATAAAACGTTCAAAACGGGCTCGGAGGCTAAGAAACTGCTTCCAAAAGTTACCTTCCAATGAGAACGCTCTCCCTGATCAACTTGCTACGTGTTCCCGGATATACCAAGAGTTCATAGCAACTGACGGAATCGAAAAAGAGCGCACGGTTTTCGTTTGACAGCTAGTTTTCCGGGACCTCTGGTTATAGTTCACCCAGTTGTAAAGAGACAAAAGCTAGCTCGAATGGCCCAGAAACCGTGTCCCAAACGACGTTCGACGGATGCGCACACAACGAGACTCTTCCTAGTAGTTCCCCTATATAAGGAGAATTCGTCAGAGTCGACGGAAAGGAGAACTAGAAAACCAAGTTCAAACGGCGACAAGCTTTCTGGAGCGACAAGACAAAAATGGACCAGTTTGACCTCGTCAAACTGCGATCGGAGGCCTGCAAAATGGCTTCGCCAAACTATCCCGAAAAGTTCTCTTTCCTATACTGAATGTCCCATGCATTTATCTAGTATAATCACTAGAGGTTTGTGAAGACGGGAAGTGATTTCTCTTTCCAGTTTTCAAATGGCGATCCAAAACGAAAGCCAACTTTCTAGTTTTAACGACTTTTTTTGTTGTAAATCAGTGTTGCAGGGCTCCTATAAGGGCGTCAAAAGGATAACAAACGATCGTTTCGGGCCAAACCAAACATCAGGGTGACTCCTCGTATACCAAGGTACCCGAATGAAACTTCCCATCTCGTTTCTAGAGTGGCGAAGGGTACCTGGTGAGTCTCCGAAAATTGCAAATTTTAACTATTTAAAACAAGGAGAAGGTCAACTTTATCAGTGGAGAGTCAAATTTGTCTGGTCAACAAAATGATATTGGAGCGGTCAAGAAGGGTAAGAGATTTCTAAATCATCTCGAAGCGAGGGTGATAGTTCATGTTTTAAAGTAGGCGAGTTATAATGGCTTCGAGAGTTGCGACACGACGTTTTATTGTTTTGCAATGAGTTGAAAAGACATTTAACTGCATTTAAGAATCCTAATAATTTAAAATTCTATTTAATTGCAAAAGAGAACTAAAATACGAGAATTAGGAGAGATAAGGGAAGAAGGACCATGCCTGGGGAACGAAGTCGGTCGAAGCCGCAAGCTTGGGTTCAGTCTCTTGCTCGGGCACTTCGCCAACCGGTTCACGAGCCTGGTTCTAACCTCCACCACGTCACACCCACTTCCCGATCACTTGATTTTTTTTCAAATAGAATAAGTAGTTGCTTGAAAGTTTCTGAGATTTTTAACATACTCCCTTCGTACAAATCCTATTAATAGATGATGCAGTGTACGAGGTGCCCCAAGCTAGTTAGAATGCATACAAGCAACAAGTCCACCACACAACAATCATGCTCCAAGATTTACATTTCGGCACCAGGAGTTAGGATGCTTGCAAAGGTGATGAACACGCACATCTCCACGAATGAATTCCAAGCTCAACCGATCTTTATGAGCACCAGCTTGTTTGTAAATCAACAACTTGCATCCATGTCTAACATACCCATTTTGTGCAGATCCTGCAAATCATGGCGCTCCATGAGACTGCATTTCTTTGAGGCATTTTGTCGAACAACTAATGTGTCTTTTCTATTCATCCATTTGTGCATATGCTGCCATCATGGCATTCCATGAGACAACATTTCTTTGAGGCATTCTATCAGACAGTTCATGTGCGTTGTGTATGCCTTCCCATGATGCTTTGATGTATGTCCACGCGTTGTTCTAAAGCTCCCATTTTGACAGCAGCTGGGAGGTTATCAGCAAAAGTTGTGGGGTGTGGCTTCCAACCTGCCAACCGTATTTTGCTTGGAAAGGCTCCAATGCAGTTTCAACAAAACCATTTTGTGCAAATCCCAAAATCATTGCAGTCCAAGGAACTGCATTTCTTTCCCACGCCTTTAGACAAACTGTTCGCACAATTTCCACGTTTTTTCTTTGCAGGCATTTTGTCACACAGTCCATGCGCCTTTTAACAGGTCCATTTTGTGCAAAACAACTACAGTCGTGGCAGTCAATGAAACCACGATTCGTTCAGGCATTTGGGCGCACGACTCGCATTGCCAGGCGCATGTTTTCACGTTTTTTACATGGAAACTACTAGGGCACGCGCGACTGCCACATTTGACAAGATTTCTTTGTGTTTTTGGCCTCGAAGGGAGCCCACGCAGGCCTGGGCGCGGCTGGAAGGGCGTTGGCCACGAGACAGTCCAAACACATAGCAACCTCCTCCATTTGCGCGTCCAAACTCTGTCCCCAAGGATTTTCGCATCTACAACAACATCTGACCCAAAATACCTTTCCAAAGCTCGTTTTTCCCACGCAGGGGGGTGTGTGGCGCGGCCTGGGAGATGCTGGACGGTTGTGGAGTCTAGCTGTGCGCGAATCGAAGCATTCCTTTGGACAGACAAACAAAACAAAACAAAAATGCCCTTCAGCGCATTGGTTGGGTTAAAAGTTGCGGCCCACACTGGAGCTCAATCCCATGGCGGCGGCGCTGCACACTCTCTCTCTTCACGACCAAAACGACGGGAGAAACCCAATTTCTACCCTAATTCGCCCTAGAGGAATATCACGGTTTTTATTTATTTATTTATTGTTAATTTCTTTTATTCTATTTAATATTTTTTTTTTTATTATTATTTTTTTAAATAAAACGGAGGCACTACAGATAGATTCTTTCAAATTTAATATTTATACCTTAATTAGTGGATAAGCAATGTCATTTAAAGCATCATTTACACCATTAGACTACAACCTATTTAAAAGTTGTTTTATTTTCAATCAATTTATATTTAAAAATTATGTATTCTCAGTTCATTGTTTTACCATGACTATGTAATACAACTTTCACTTTTCTATGAAATTATTTTTGCTTCTATTTTAATTTTTATTAACTAAAAATAATAATTGTTATTAACTAAAAATAATAATTGTTATTTGAAAAATATGAACTTAAAAATTAAGTATGTATTTCATTTATGGAAGATTGTGGTAAAAAATTTAAAATTAAACTATTTTTTTAATGCTAATATTTGTCCTCATTTAATTTATTTTTGGTGTAGTGTTAATTAATCTTAAAATTATAATAGGAAATTTAAATTTGATGGTTGTCTCTTTCAACTTGCAAATTTAAAATGTTCAGACTCATATTTTTATACAAATTATAATAATATATATGTATGTATTAAAAAAATTCAAATAAATGAAACCAATTTTTTATTGTTAATTTGATAATGATACTAATAAGTTGCAACCATTCAAAAATTAAATTTAATCTGTCAAATTTGTATGTCATTGGTTAGATAAAATACTTCCAACAAGTGTGGAATATGGCTTTTCCTACATTTTCAATTGTTTGTTGTGTAATAACTTCATATTGTGACACATCAAAAATTCATAAGGCTTCTTAATTGTGTATTATTCTTTATTATTCGGAAGACCTTGCAGAGTTATTTATTTCTTTACAAAGTACATGTGTTATTTTAAACTCCAAAACTAGCTCCAAAAATAATGAAACCGTGCTCACAAGACTAGGAAACCCCACATTTATCGAAGGACATAAGTTATATGTTTGATGAGTGTTGACTTATAGAAGTTTAAAATTTCTTGTGTTTTACCACAAAAGAAGGATTATTTTTATATGCATGCATACAAGAGGGAGCTAGAGCATGGACATCTATGTATTCGAAATCCACTAAAAATGTAAAGATAATTTGTGTGGTGTATGTAATCAAATGTAAAAAGAAAAATATGTAAACATAAAAGAATCAAATGCTTTCAAACTTGCATTGAAAATGAAAGAATCGGAGAGAAATTTGTAAATTGAAATACAGAATTAGAACATGTTTACTATATTCAAGAGAAATCTTTGAACAAGTGGATGAGAATCCCGCATGTAATTGTGTAAGGTAAGACAACCACTTAGTATTGGTGGTAACTTGTTTTGTTAAATTTCTCCCACCCTCGTGTTAGGACATCTTTGATGTCTTGATTCTTTTTCCATTTTAAAATCTTAATCTATAAAGATATATGAATTATCAAGGACAAATTGAATCGATTTTTATGTCTATGAGGAGAAAGGTTAGGAGATAAAAGCGGTTGAACTTCATTCCATATACATAAAATGGTATACCTTAGATATTATCAAATTTTCAAAGAATAAAATATCAAAGGAGACTATGACAATGAAAAGAGAATTTCGATAAAGTTAACTATGGAATCATGAATGCCTATTGGCCAACAAGACTAAACATCTCAATTTTAAATCATTACAATCAATCCTTGGTTTTTAATGCACTTTTATTTGGATGTTAAAAAAGCTTACGGTTATTTGTAAGGAGAGTGATAATTCAGCCATTAAATAAACAATCAACTACTTTGTTTGATTTCGATTCCTAAAGTGGTGGATACCTGCTTCTTACATGTACGCGATGATCCACTTCTTAAATTGTTAGACATGCATTATTTTGGTGGTGGTCATATAGTTTTAGTGAATATGATTTAATGTGTTCCATGTAAAAAAACAAATGTGTAAAGCTTCATAACATCATCGCTTATTACAATCAACATCAACAATTACAATATCACTCGTAGTGAACCAACAGTTTGTTGCAATTTACCAACAGTTTGGCCACTTACCTTTAATGAAGTATTGTCATTACTTGGAGGAAACTCCCAATCTATATAAAATGTGTCACATTTAAAGGAATCTTCCTTTCCCCTTTTCTTAAATGCACCATGGATCTTGAACAAGGTTACAAAGTCTATATGAACTTTTTCACCTCCAAAATAAGCCCAAATTTCGTCATGCACAATCTTTTTTGATTAGTCATTACTAGGATTCAAGTGATCAGCTCCCCAAAAGAATATGCCTACCTCCTCCTTTGAAAACTTGATTGATTACACAATAAACATATAGGACTACATCACAACATATTAATTTTTTTCATAAACAAAACACCTCGGTTCTATCTATGCTAAAGCCCATAGTTACCAATGTTTAGCTTATCAATGCGGGAGATGAAGTGATTGAACTTCATTCCTTATACATAAAATTTTATACCTTTGATATTATCAAATTTCCTAATAATAAAATATTGAAGGAGATGATGATGATGAAAATACATTTTTCAAGAATTTTAATTATGAAAGGTCTATCACCAAAATTGTTATTATGATTATACTAATTAACTCATTTTATGATATTTAAAAAAATGGATGATGAATTTAATTAAAACAAAGTTGAGATTGCTACAACCACCTCAATACAAATTATATATGATAATACAAATTTAATTTATTTACTTCAATACATAGATTTACAATGTTTGGTCTAGTGTTGAAACTTTATCATAAAGTTTGAGTGAGGTGTACAACCACCTTTACCTTTCATTGTATAAATTGTGTAATCCCGGTCAATAGAGAATTACATTAAAAATACATATGAAGATGCACTTTCATTGCTACCATATAAAATCCAAAAGCATTGAATACCATTAAGATAGTCCTCTTTTCATGGCATGGTTTTATACGTGAGCAATCACAATATATAATTGAGCAAGGTTTATATGATAATATTTGATTTCATGCACATGGCACGAGTGTTGCAAAAATGGTTGTGTATGCAAAAATATGGAGTTGACTTGATGAATGTGTTATGTGTCTCCTAATATGCAAAATCGTGTCTCAGTTTCTCTTGTCCAGTTGCAAATCATTGAGAAATCAGTCTCTTTTATAAAAACCCTAATATGTTCTCAGGTCCTTGTAAAACCCATAAAAATGAGGGATGCTGAGGGGGTATTTTTTACTCTTCCATTATTATCATGACCCTTGTGATCAATCAAAATTGAAAACAACACTCAATGCAAGTTAATAATTAGTGTTGTACACATAAGTGTCATAACCCTTATATTTCCATATGTACAAAAAATAATATTAACAAGAATGAATTTCTAAATGATTGAATAAGACTTTTGGTATGGGGATACTTTATAAATAGAATAGATTCTTCTCGTACAACTTTTAATATAACTCTTATGAAAAAGGAATCACATAATGTATGGTCATCGATGTGTCTCTAAGTGAAAAAAATGCACTTATTTATTTTAAATGGTTTGAATTCAAATTAGGTCCCCTATTATAGTGTAATGTGGCACCACAACATATGGGAAAATAAGGTTAGGGGCCAAAAAGGAAACATAGCCATTTTGTGGGAAGGCAATCATTTTCATGTGGCTTGAAAATGGTTAATGTCCCCTATAAGTGGTCAAGGCTCCAAAATGTTAGAAATAGAGAAGATCGAGATAGAAAAATATGAGAGAGGAGGAAAGACATTCACAATAGACAAAGAACAATATAATCCTATAAAATTAACCCAAAAGGATTTAAGAAAGCAATGAAGGGGAGTTGATAAAGAGTTTCTAACAAAAAAGAAAATTTGAAGAGCAATGACACAAGGTAACACACATTGACAAGAACCTATCTTGAACCAATAATCAATAAACACGTAAGTAAAATAGTGTCATTAAAATTACCTATTCTGTACTAAAATTAGGTGTTTACGCTAACACACACCCTAAATAAATAAATAAGGTGATTATGTATATAATTTCTTATTTATGTAATAGTGTAAGGGTTAGACGGGATGTATATTTGAATTACCTAATAAACAATAATATTTAAAGCGAATATAGCTCCCAAAGCAATTTACAAGGTGTAACAATTGATATAATTTCTCAACACACGAGATAGGGAGGGTTATTAGTTAATTATAGAAACAAAGATGTGATCTAAAAATGCAAGGTGACTGCAAGAGTTCTATCAAGGAGATTCATTTCTAGAATTGTAACTTCAAATTGAGCATGTATAGAATTGTATATCTTATCCTAGAGAGTGGTACGATCTAGTCTTGTGTTGTACAATTTCAAATGTGGATTTGATGATATTTTGTAAAAAAATTGCACTTATGACACTCTGTGATGACCTTCACATTGAAACCCTATGTTTCGTACATTTACGAAACCCTTTGTATGGTGTAAAACACCCTCAAACCCTAACCATGGGTGAGAGGCTCCTGTAAAAGGTTAGTATTTTGGTTGAGGCATACTTATGCCACCTACATTGGCACTACTCTCGAAGAGGCCTCAAACCACACGTAGTTCTCCACCTAGCATGTGATATCTATATGGATATAACTACTTTAGAAACTTTATCACTTGATAATGAAATACAATAGCTTGACACATTTAATATTTTCTTAGCTTTGAAGGTCTCTAGAATGGGAAGCTTGACTCTTGAACCTGGTTGGGAGTGCTTTAGACCTATGTATGGGCTGCTCCTAGGTTGTGCTACTAGTTTTAAGGAATTTAGGAGATCTTAGAGTGCTTTAAGATTATATCTTGCAATCATTGCTCTTAAAAGTGTGAGGTGAGGTAAATAGGTGAGTTAGACTTAGTTTTATAGGCGTTCATAGGTTTAATTTTGCATTAATGTTGACTTATGGGATATGAACCAACCCATGAAAATATATCAAATTGGAAAAGTATTTTTGGGTGATGGGATGTTAGACCATTTGGCCTAGGCCAAATCATTGGACATTTTGGTCTCATCCAAATGATCCTGCGCATGTGCATCTCGGGAGACTTTGCAAATTTATGGGATTGATCTTTGGGAAGATTAATTTTTGTGAATGAATGCAATTTATTTTGTGAATGAATGATTAGTGTGCATGGTGAAGAAAGTAATGTGAAGGGGATAAGGATATGTCATTTATGTTGGGAATGTGCACCCATTTAGGTGCAAGGCCGAGGTGTCATCATCAAATGATAAATTTCCACATTTAGGCATATATATTTGCCCTCCCTTTAAGTATGAAATGAAAATTACATACTTAAAGGAAAAGATACCTAAGAGTATGCACACACTTTGTCTTCACTCAGATTTGATGATTCACTTGAGTGTTGGCATGCTCCATGATGAAACTTACAACACATAGTGTAGTCAACATCTATAAAAAATTGAACTGTAACCCATGTTTGAAAATGTATTTGTAACTTGTAAATTGAATTCGTAAGTAGTAAAGTAAAGAGACAAAATCATGGAGGATTACACATGTTTTCTTTATTGAAGGAGAAGCTCCTAAAAATTTTGTAATTGGATATTCAAATTTGAAATGAGTATTTGAAGGATTGCAGTAACTGTCTCCATTTTACTAAAGGATATGTCAAAGTTGTAGAGGAATTGAGTGTTTCTTGACCCAAAATTTAAAGGTGACATAGTAATTTTGTTCCAAGAACCTCAAAAGAAGGAAGATTGCCACAAGGTTTTCTAGTCACCCTGATATCTTCCAACAAAAATTGAGAAGATTTCCACAAGGTTTTATAGTCACCTTGATATCTTTTATAAAAAAGTGAGAAGAAGGTTACCACAAGGTTTTGTGGTCACCTTAATATCTTCTAATCCAACTAACCACATTAATTTAGACAGATCTAGGTCCAAGTGCACAATAACACAAATTTGAAAAGGAATAACTAGTCTCATTCCCCCATAGTGTAATGTTCTTATGAGTATCGGATGCAAAATTTTGGGTATAAGAAAAGGAGAATAAGGCCCATGCCCCCATACCATATATTGAAATTGTGCTCGAGTCATGCAATGCTGAAAAGGAATGACATACTCAAACCCCCCACATTTTTTATTGTAGACACTAAAATTTGGTAACTTTTCCTTTTGTAATGCCAACTTTGATTATGCACCCTTGCTAAGACAAATGTTCATATTTAAAATCTAATTAGTTCCTCTCTCTAGATCCAAAGTAGTTGTCACAACCGTTTTCTATATGTAGCACCTAGAAATCAAGTGAGCTCTAAAAAGGCATGTTTTAAATAAATCCCATGATTAGATTGCCAAGGAATCCCAATATTTCATTTAATCAATGCTTAGTCGTCCTTCGCATGCCACTCCACACGCCCAACCTTCCGACAAGTGCTTGAAAATTTGTTATACATATTCGCCGCTATCCAATATTGCACAACTTCTTTGTATTTTCTTTTGTTTGTAATATTTATTCTAGTTAAGTTTTTATCACAACTTGTGTATAATAATGACATAGCTTTTAGCTTAACACTCATACTAGCATATCTCACCCACATACATTAATATTGATTTAATTATCTCGAGTACTACATTCTCAACAACACATAAGGCCTATCCTATTTGAATAGAATTCTTACAAGAGATAATCCATGAATTCATGTGTAGGGTTGAGGAATGCTCGAGGATAAAGCAGATGAAATTGTGCAAAGACCAAAATTTTCTTTGGCATAATAGTGTAAATAAAGCAAATATTGGGTTATTTTTTTATGTAAGCGAGAAGATCGCTCAAGAATAAAGCAAATGAAATTGTGCAAAGGACAAATAATTCTTGGGCATGATAGTGTAAATAAAACAAAGATTGGGTTATTTTTTATGTAATCCTCTAGTTAGATGTTTCTAATATAAGACAAAGTTGCCTAAATGCTATAGAGAGCTTAGTTGTGTATACATATAGTAACACTTATGGTAAGGAAATTTTATGCAAAATTGTGTGATCCACATAGACCTACACAACACACTTTAATTTGTTTCACTTTACAATTGGGATGTGGCTCACTTTAGAGCTCTGGGTTTTATGTGTTTCATGGTATTTTAGTTGGCTTTTATTACTTTTAACATTTTACAAAGGAAAAGTGATTGATCAATCGAGGTATGTTTTTTTAATTGAATTTCAATTATTTCCATATAATCTATGATTTTAACAAAAATAGCACCAAAGTAGTTGTCACAGCTTGTTTTCTATACGTAGCATCTAGAAATCGGTGTGCTCTAAAAAAGGCATGTTTTAGATGAATCCCATGATTAGATTGTCGAGGATTCCCAATATTTCATTTAATTAATTCTTAGTCATCCTTAACATGTCACTCTACACACCCAGTCTTATGACAAGTGCTTGAAACTTTGCTATCCAATATTGCACAACACCTTTGTATTTTCTTTTGTCTATAATATTTATTCTAGGTAAGTTTTTATCACAACTTGTGTACAATAATGACATAGCTTTTAGATTACACACTCAAACATTGATAGCGATGAGGCATATCCTATTTGAATAGAATTTTTATAAGAGTATTTTCATGGTATTGTAGTTGAATTTTATTACTTTTAACATTTTACAAAGGAAAATATGTTGATCAATTAGAGGTATTTTTAAAATTGAATTTCAAGTATTTTCATATAATCTATGATTTTAATAAACTGTCAATCTCATTTTGGTTCAGCTCACCTATATTCTAATAAAATATTCACATTCATACCTGTGAATCTCACTTCAACAGAATGAAACTTCAAGATGAAATCCACCAATTTTCCTTTTCCTTGTTATTTTATAGCAAATTTTGAATTCATTATTATATAGTAACTTTTTGCAAGCCTATGGATTTTTTTGGAGATTGAACAAGAGCATATGTTTGAGTGGAAATATTTTTAGCATTCATGAGGTCAAAAACGCTTTTGGGACAACATACTATGTCATTTTTACTTTAAAATTGATAATAAATTTCCTCATTTTCTCCACCCTCTCCTTGGTGAACATATCATGTAACAAAGTTGTTAAAACACTTACATATTTCATTTGGATGTCATATGCATCAAGTGTATTCCAAATCGATAGAAATGGAAAAAAAAAGGAAGAATTGGATAGATCAATGGACCAAACCGAAACCTTATGTTTGAGATAAAAAGACAATTTTGCAATGCTATAATGATCCAAAAATGGATATGAAAATACCTAATTCTATATATTATCCATATTTGATACTTGCAGTATAGATTCTCATCATATTTTTCTTCAAGAGATGGTCTAGTTAGGCTAAGGGTGATCCGGACACCTTCGAATGACATTGTAATGCCATATTTAAAAAAAAAAAAAAAAAAAAAATTTTTTTGATTCTATAGCACACTAAATATTTCAAGTTTTCAAGTGTATATTGCATAACTATATATATTGAGTAGATTTCTAACCAAACAACACCTTCCAACAAGAGACATTGAAGTAAAAAGTTCATAGTTTCATTATGATCTCAAGTGATAACATTACAAGATTTTAGCAACAATAAAATAACAACTCTCTTAGTAACAACCAATGTTTACAAAAACAATAATTACAATAATAGTTATTTACAAGTGTATAGACTTGACAAGTCACATTCATTTACAAAGTGATGGCAATGTCCTCCAAGGATGAGAAAGGCCAAGATGGCAAGAGGCTCTACTATCTCCAACTTGAGCTCCAACTACAAGAGAATATGGCTTGTTTACCACCCAACCAATAGGCATCATCACATGCCTTTCCATGGTTGGAAGTCATGCTAGCCTCCCCCAAGCCCATGGGAGAGAGGAACTAGCTTCCACAATGTGCACAAGTAATGGGGATTTACACACACACAACAAGAAAAACATAAGATCAATCATCCACTTAGACCTACTACACAATGAAAACCACAACATGAGGAGAACAAGGTCAACCTCACAAGGGGGAAGAGAGGAAGAAGGATGCCCAATCAAGGTGTCCAACCATAGGAGCACCAATAAATATATATATATATACAAAACTCCTTATACCTCCTAATCATACATCCTCCTTATTCCTCCTTATACTATAGAAATCCTTCTTGGGAGGATTTTCAAACCCACATGGGTTTCCTCACCAAGAATGGGGAAAGGATCAAGCCATATGAACCTTTCTCCCACCTCAAACCATATGAGGGGATGAGAAGGGACCTTCATGGCTTGACCAACAACCATGAGGGTTGAGAGGGAAATCCCTCTCTCTTCCCCTACATTCTCCAAAAACCATCAATCCAAATGATGGTGGAGAGAAAACAAGAAAAACCACAAGAACAAACAACTACATAACACATATTTCACACACATTATTTCATTGATCAAGCATACATACAATATAAGCACAACTAAGAAGAAGAAGGTTAAGAACCCTACCTCTATAATGCTTTCCAAGACTCTAAGCTTTTCCCCTTTGTCCAAGCTTCCCTCCAAGCTCCAAAATTCTCCAAGTGCTCCCAAAAAAATGAATCAAGAAGACCCATTCTTCCCACATGAGAAAGAATAAAAAGAGGAGCCCAAAAGTTTCCTCACCAATGGGAAAGTGACAAGTGTCACCCCCTCTCCTCTCAAGAGTCAAAGATTCCAAAAACAAATTAAGTAAGAGTAAACTCACCTTTTATCCCTTTTCACCCAAAATACTAAAAACTAAAATAAAACAAAGTGGAGCAACTTTTAACACTTTCACACAATCCAACCATCTTACATGGATGGTGACTAAAGAGGGCTAAATGGGAGGGAAACTCCCTCCAAACCTTGGAAATAGGTCCCCCTACCTATTAGGTAGGGTCCAAGGGCCCATTTTCATGCTAAGGGAACCCCCAAACTCAAAAGGGGTCCCTAAAATTACCCAAAATAACCCAATTTCGGGTTTGGCATGCTTGGGCACAAGGGTAGAGGGTGTGGGGTTCACCCAAGGTTCACATGTGGTCCCCAATCCCTTCTACCAACACACACACACTTCCCAAAACCAACACTTAACTTAAGATAAGATCATTAACCCCTAAGCTAGTTTACTTAATAAAACACACCCTAAACATAATTAATTTTACAAGACATAATTACATTACAATTGAGGGGTTCACCCATGGTGCCCAATTAAATACATCTAATCTAAGGCCTCAAACATTTAGCATGGTTAGGACTCAGCCCTTAGGCCGCTTGTGCACAATTGCGTAGCTGCCCTGAAACCCATGCTCTCCTATACCTGTCACCTGCACACTCATTGCACACATTAACCGCATCTGTCCAATGTAATAAACATCATCTATACATCACAATATCAGTCAAACTTATAATGTCCGAACAAAATTTACAATTAATAGTGCAATGCATACAATTATCCACATAGATTGCCATGAATCATCCACAATTAAAATTGCAACAACATATACTTAGGTTAGCATAAAAATTACCTTCATTAAATCCAAAACAATATATCATTAATCAATCATCCACAAGAGACTAACATCTAATCAATAAATATACCATATAACCCTGCTAGTGTCATCCATATCATAAGAAATATAACAATATATGAATCTAATCCAATCGGCGCTACGCGCCCAAAATGCCATAATGTCCAAGAGAATAAAATATCATAGCAAAATGTCCAACGTCTATCAGAGTCTCAATCAAAACATGTCTAGAAATAAAGGAACCAACAGATAACTGGAGCTATAAAAATGTGGGCACTACATGACATCTACAGGACATCATTGTTTTGTTCGAAAAGTTTCATAGGTGACGGTTACACGACCTCCCCGGCGAGTTATGTAACCATGGATCTTCACAGAGCGGTGGTTGTGTAACCACCATGGTGGTTACGCAACCACTAATAAAAGGGATCAAGCGGTTGTGTAAGCTGTCAAGATCTTCACCGACGGTCTTGTCCTCGACAACACCATAATTCAAGAAACTCGATAGTTGCAAATGTTTGGGCTTCCAAACGGTTCGGTTCATCTTTCCATCCATCCTTGGGCAGAGCAACTATAAATACAAGTTTGATTCTTCATTCTAGAAAGTGATTTTGAGTGAATTCAAGTGTGAACAAAGAGGAGGAGTTGGAGTTCTTTCTTGTTTTGTTCATTAAGAGTGAGTTTTTCATTGTTGAGAAGTTGTGAGCAAGAAAATACAATTAGGAGTGTGAATCCTTCTTGAAGGCCAATTGTTAGCAGTACTTTGTATTTTTTGAGAATTACATAGTGAGAGGGAAGCGACCGCTTACCCACCGGGTTTTTTCCCACCTTGATTTTCTCCAAGATAATTTCTTGTGTCTTCTTTTCATTATATTTCTTAATTTGCAGTATAGTTGTGATTGTTTCATGCACATTATATTGGTTTAAAGTAATTTAGTTTAATTCTATTCAATTATCACTAAACATTATATGTTAATTGTTGAAAAGATGTAGTTTACGGATTAGATTGCTATTAGAGCATATTAGATCAATTGGTTTTGTGTGGTTACCTTGTGTTTGATTAAGTAGATGCCCCTTACCCGAAAGGGAAAAGAAATCATTTAAGGTATCATCATTACTTTTGAAGCGAGATATTTCCATGAGGAAGTGGAAGCAAGGAATCTAAGACATGGCTTGTAGAGAAGATGCATATGAGACTAGAGAAGAGTGTTTCTACAAGTTGGAGGCAAATGTGGCAAGTTTATCCAAGGATGTGGGAAGTATTTCCTTGCCTATAGGGAAATCGGAGTCCATCATGGGATTGCTCATAGAAAAGCTTGTTGTTTCGAACGAAGCACTAGGATCCCTTACACAAGATACTTATGAGTATGACGAAGAGCAACCTCATGCCATCCCTACACCTCATCCATTCAAAGCAAAGGAAAAGATAGAAATTCAGCCTTATGATGGAGACATGAATGTTGAGAAGCTATACCATTGGCTAGCTCAACTTGAGGTATATTTTAGTTTGCATCAAATCAATGAGAGTTAGCATATTTCCTTTGCAATGTTAAAACTAACCCATGCTTTAACTTGATTTGAAATTTATGTTAATTGTTTGGTTGTTAAGAAGCTTCCTCTTATTACTAAGTGAAATGAATTCAAGAAGCTAATCAAAAATCATATCTATCCTATTTGTTATGAGGAAGATAGGTCCATGTATTGATAGTATCTCAGGTAAAAACCAAGAGTACACTAGTGAGTTTTGGAAAAAAGCTATCCAGATGGGAAAAGATGTAGTAAATCGGGGCCTTCGATGAAGTACATTGGTGGACTCCATAGCCACTTGAGGAGACTAGTTCTCTTGGCCAAGCCGGTGGATGTAGATGAGGCTTGTTCTCAAGCCCACTATTTAGAGATGGATAAGAAAAAGAGTTCATCTACCTCTCAACCTGCTTCAGACAAACAAGGTGACACCAAGCAAGAGGAGAAGGAAAAAGGGAAAGGTAAGAAGAATGCTACTTCCATTTCTAAGAAGGATATTAAAGTTCATTGTGGTCATTGTGATGTTGACACTCATTCTAAGGAAAAATGTTGGAAGCTCCACCCGGAATTACATCCCTTCAAGAATAAGAAGAATAAGAAGAAGGCTATGGCTGCCCTCTAGGGAGAGGAAGTATTTTGCAGCGAAGAGGTGGATGAGACTATGTGTTGTGCCTCCATCCGCAGAGAGGTATGTTTGGGTAATAATAAGAATTTTCAAGAGAATGAACTTACTAAACTCTTTCATATAAAAATTCAGTTGAAGAAAACCAAAGTGGATGCTCTTTTTGATACTTGTTCGCAAGCTAATTTGGTTAGTAAAGAGTTAGTTGATAGGATGATGTTGGAAACTTACAATCATCCAAGTTCATACTCATTGGGTTGGGTAAATAAAGGCATAGACATCAGGGTTACCAAGCAATGCAAGATTACTTTTGGTATTGATAAAAATTCATTGATGAAGTTATTTTGGATGTTGTTCCTCTTGATGTGTTTGGTGTAGTGTTTGGCAAAGTATGTATTTTTATATCAGAGATGCCATCTTCATGAGAAGATCCAACCAAGTACCATTTGGTGAAGGATGGTAAGAGCTATGTCATTTCAGCTTTTACAGAGACTCAAATATTTCTTTGGTAAGTTCCACTAAAGCCCGGAAACTTAATGCTAGTGGGAGATTTTCTTTACTTCTTCTAAGGGATAGAAAATTTGAGGAAGTTATCTCGATACCACTCATAACATGGTTACTAATGAAGAGAAGAAGCAGATGGAGGAGTTTATTTAGAAGTTCAGGGAAGAGCCTATGGGGATGCCCCTAGATAGGCCAATTGAGCATATGATACCATTATTACTCGATGGTTCACTTCCAGACTCAAGATTCCACTGCAATCCATGTAGGATGCCTACAAAAGGAAACAACAGTTATAGTCTTTTTTTGAGAAAAAAACACTTAGGGGGTGGTTGGTCACTCTAGTATGACAAATATTGTTGAGCACTACACGTATAATTTTTGGCCAAACATGCAAATAGAAGTTGTTAACTTTGACAGGGGTTTTGTTTCATGTAGGGAAGGAGATTTTGGGTTATGTATCCCAATATCAGTTTCTTCCCGGCCAAAGGTAAGCTTATTCATGGATTTTATGGATAGTTTTCCTACTTCCAAACATGGGTATGAGTATGTTTTTATGGTGGTAGATTGTTTTGGTAAAATTAGTATTCACATTCCTTGCAAAAAGACTAGTAATATAGCGAAGTTGTTGGTTGCTAATGTCTAGGTTCCTTTTAATTTTCCTAATGTTATTATGACAGACATGGAATCATGGTTCATTGGTGATTTTTGGTCTATATTGTGGCGAAGATTGGTACTACAAGGTCTGCCGCATTTCATCCACATCTAAATGAGCCGACAAGAGTGGTAAGTCATACCTTGGTCCAATTTTTGAAAGATCCTAGGACTCAAGATGAGAACTTGGCATATATTCAACATCCTTATCACATGGTAGTTCATATTGCTACCAATAAAACTCCTTTTGAGACATGTTTTGGTTATTTTCCTAGGAGTACTTTTGATGTTGTTTTGAGATTACCATGCAGAGACAACAGAAAAGTGGAACTGGAAGTCCACAAAGATGAGAAATTCATTTAGACAATTCAATAGATACACCTCCAGGAATAGGAGTGGTATTCCAGAGAGGATGTGGGGAAGAAATTTCCTCACCTCATTAGTCCTGAAGCTTTTAGGGACTTAAAAGCCTCAAATTGGGGGTATGATCCAAAAATGGATATGAAAATACCCAATTCTATATATTCTCCATAGTTGACACTTGCAGCATGATTCTCATCATATTTCTTCAGGAGATGGTTTAGTTAGGCTGAGGGTGATCCGGACACCTTCAAATGACATCTATAGGTCATCATTTTTTTGTTCGGTAAGTTTCCTAGGTGATGGCTACACAACGCCACATCGGTTACGCAACCGTCGGTAATAGGGACCGGTGGTGCGGAACCTCTAGTCTATCTTCACCGGCGGTCCTGTCTCCGTAACGCCAAAATTTGGGAAACTCAATAGTTGCAAATGTTTAAGCTTCCAAACGGTTTGGTTCATTTTTCCATCCATCCTTGGGCAGAGCAACTATAAATACAATTTTGATTCTTCATTCTAGCAAGTGATTTTGAGTGAATTCAAGTGTGAGAAAAGAGGAGTTGGAGTTCTTTCTTGTTTTGTTCATTGAGAGTGAGTTTTTCATTGTTGAGAAGTTGTGAGAAAGCAAATACAATTAGGAGTCCGAATCCTTTCAAGGCCAATTGTTATGTATTTAGTATTTTTAGAGAATTACATAGTGAGAGGGAAGCAATTTGCTTACCCACTAGAGTTTTTCCCACCTTAGGTTTCTCCAAGATAAATTCTTGTGTCTCCTTTGCATTCTATTTCTCAATTTGCAAGATAGTTTTGATTGTTTCATTCACATTATATTGGTTAAAAGGAACTTAGTCAATTTCCATTCAATTATCACTAAACAAGATCTATTAATTATTGAAAAGGGGGTTTATGGATCACACAAGGCAAAGATTCAAAAGAAGGGAGGTTACATAAGAAGAAAAGGGTAGGATTAATTTGAATATTTAAAGAAGAAAAGGTATTCCATATTATAAACATAAAATAGGTGTTCAATAGGCCATTAGATAGAGTCAATGCAAAATTCAAACATAAGATATAGTTTAAAAATTTAATAATGAGAATCATTCTTTTGACCCCAAAGATTACTCCCCGAATACATAAATCTATAAATCCTTTGTACACATTTTAGAAGGCCTTTTTGTAATGCCAATTAGGATGGTTTGTTAGAAACCAAAAATCATATGCAAGGCTAACAACTTATCAATTCATTAATTAAAAAGTTGGAATGTATATAAACATTGAATAGTGTTGTTAAATTGAGATACAATTGATGATCCAATGTGATCAAGCTCCATGAATGGAGGAAATAACATAAGAGCTAACTAGCCAACTAAACTAGTGAAAAAATTGAACTAAGCAGTTCATAATAGTGAACTAAACACATAACATAAGAATAACTAAGGACAACTAACACTAACACTTAGTTACAAAAATACTTGAACAATGTGCTTTACTATAAACAACACAATTTGATAAATGTTAAGATAATATCCTAAAATACTAAAGATATCATTCCCCCACTTAATTTTGCATTGTCTCCAGTGACATGAAAAGGAATTCTATGAATGCCTCAATTTTTTCATGTGCAAGTGCCTTTGTGAAAAAAAAAAAATCATGTTTTTCTATTGTTGAGAAAAAAATGAAATTAAATGTGAGGTTGGATGTGCTCAGATGAAAAGTACCTACACCTCAATGTGTTTGGCCCTCTCATGAAAGACATGATTGTGAATAAATTTTATCACACAATCATTGTCACAATGTAGGAAGGTAAGTTTATTTTATGGAACTCCCAAACCTTCCAAAATGTGACATAGCCAGTTCTCCTTGCAACACAATATTTTGCTTCAATTGAAGATTGTGAAACAACACATTGTTTCTAGATCCCCTATGATATTGGTCCATATACCAATGAAAAAATATTTAGAAGTGGATATTATATATTTAGACATAAAATTATGTACTTATTACTATTAAATTACACATCTAGTATGTCTTTAAATGCATGATTCATAAATAAGAAAATTAGACATTGATAACACTTGTTTTGTTTTACATTAACATTGTTTTATCTTTTCATGCTTTCGTCCTCCGCTTTTCTGGAATTATCCCTTTAGTTTTGGACATCACACAATGTGTTACTTAAATTAATCTTTCCTAATTTATCCTTAGATATTTCTAGACATCAGCTCACAATAAGGGATAATAGCGGTCGATGCTACTTCCCCCTATGGGGATCTTTATCCCTTCACTTGGTTATCATATTTTAAAAATGACCCATCACTTGTTTATATTTTCTAAGTTTGTATTGATCACTTTGGGTTGGCTTCTAGTGTTGTTAATGTCAAAATTCAAGCAAAGGAATCATATATATACACAACCTACTAATTATTCTAAGGGGCAATTGGGCTATTATCACCTATCTACCGCTTTCAAAGAAAAGGAACAAACTTAAGGACCACATTTGGGTTGTATTATTCACTACATAGGAAGGGAAAATTTTGAATTCCATAACACTCATCATTTTGGGGGAAAGGTAGCAATTTTGCTCTTTGAATATAAGTCCCTCTACTTAACCGATGCAATTGTTGTATATGCATGTGTGTGAAAAGGTGGATTTCATTTGTAGCATTTCAACCGGGATCCAGGGGGCACTCCACTGACCCTACGGAAAATCTAGCAATTTCTTGCTAGAGAGGACTTTGTCTATAAAGCGGGAAAGGGGAGTGAGAAATGAGATAGGGGAACTAATGTTGCAGGTAGGAAATCGATTCCCGCACACACAAGTGAGAATCTTCAACACATGCATTCATGAGAAGAAACAACCCTGCAAATGGCAATAAGACGAGATAAGACTGCGAACTCATAGTTTCTAAAATCTCCTCATCAAAAAGGCTACAAAATCCTTCTTCTTGTATTGATGCTTAAACAGAGGTTGTACATGGTGTGGGAATGGAAGAAATTTGAGAGTGGAGGAAAGTAGAAGAAAATGACTATCTCCTTTGCTTTCTCTAGTTACAATTCACTCTTGAGTTTACAAGATCAAATAGAGAAAGGAGAAAATGAAACCATGAGAGACTTCGTGACTTGTTTCGAAGCAGTTTGCTTCGTAGGATACCTGAAGAGGATTTGCCATCTCAAAACAATGTCAAGATATTCTTCCTCAATGCTCAATCATCAAAAGTAGGATTTTTCTGCGAAGAGCCCAACCAAGGAACATTGTAGAAGCACAAAGGATGGCTATTGAACTTGATGACGATCTCATCCTCTTTGGAAAGATCAAGAATCCATCAAAGGGAAAGACCCAACATCTTAGAGACGAGAGAACCAATCCATCGCTGCAAAAGTTGGTGAATGAGATGGCATCTTTGAAGAGGGAATTATTTGAACGAGTATCTTCTCAAAGAAGCAACATAAATCAGATTGCAGGAGCACCCCAAAGGCTTGCCTTAGAGGCCCCACCCATGAATGTAAATTACAGATTTCAAGAAAGTGAAGAAGAGCTTGAACAAGAAAGTGAAGGTGGTAATTTCCTAGAAAGTGATGAGTTTGAAAATGATACACAAATTAGATTCTGTGAGTATTCTGGATGTGATGAAGAAGATGAAGAGGATGTGCCCAATTTCTCATGTGCGGTATTCACTCATTCTCAGTCCAAGAAAAGATCATCTCCCTCCATTGCTGCAAAAGAAAAGAAGGTTGATGATCCTCCTGTGGTGACTCGCAAAATAAAATAATCAATCGAGGATCCCCACTTCCATCTTCCATGAAATCTGCATTGTTGGAGCTTGACCCTGTAGCAAGTAAGAAGACTCATGCAATCCCAAGTAAGCTTTCCAATTCTAAACCCAAATCTATTCCTACAAAATATAATTCCTTGAAAGCTCGTAGTGTGCCATTCAAAATACCTTACATTCCTCAAACATCAAATCTTGCTCCTAAGCCTATCCAAACTCCAAAATCAGTCCCTTCACCCCCTCGTCCACATCTACTCCCTTTGACTTCATAGAATATGCAAACAAGGCCAAAGTGCAAATTACTAAAACTGAATATTTGCGAGACTCATCCCTGAAAAATCGAGAGGTTCATCTGATATATCAAGAGTTGTAGTCTAACACCCAATGTTGTAACTTCTAGTTCCAAAGACATGCTACCAAAATCATTTACACCTCCCTCACTAAACATGCTTTCTCTGAGTGCATCAAAGACTAATAAATTTGAACCTTTCTACGTCTCTCTTCTTGTTGGAGAATATGTATTGAACAATTACATAATAGATTCTGGTGCCTCAGACAACGTGATGTCTTTGAAGGTCACCAAGGCTTTTAAACTTACCATGACTCCACCTAGCGGCTCTCGTTACTCTTTAAAATCAAAAGAGGTCTCACTTGTAGGGAAGGTCACAGATGCACAAGTGGCTCTCACCATTTCTAGATAAGAAAGTTTTAGCGATAATTTTGGTAGTAGATGTTCCGGCCTGTTCGAATGTTCTTTGAGTAGAAATTTCTACCAAGACTTGGGAGGAAAATTCAAATGAATTGGTCTTCTACAACCATACCAATGAAGGGAGACATGGAGAAATTTCTTCCCGAGAAGAAGATGAGGTACATGGTACGAAATTCCGGAATCCCAAAAGCTAACATCTTGTATCAAGGTAGTAGGCGGATGAATCACTTTGTGGCAACCGAGGAAGAAGAGGATATTCCCATCTTGATAGGTCCAGACATGCCTTCTTAGAGAGATTTGGACTTTGAAGAAGCATTGAGGAGATTCGAATTACAAGAGGGCAACCCCAAATTTCCAGATGATGCACACAATGAGGAAGAGAAGATGGTTCTTGATGATTTTCAAGAAGAAAAATCAACTTATATGATTTTCCAAGACGAGGAGTTATTGTCATTCCCATTTGGGTATTAAGATGATCTCAGTCAAGCCATCTATGGAGAGAGAAAATCAACTTGTGATGAGCCCGTAAAAGGTTTGAAAGAAATGTTGAGAGTCGTAGAAGAAACAAAGGACCTTAGCTCAATCTTCAACTCCTGATGCAAGCCATGAATATGCAAGACAAGCGTGAAGTTGATTTGGAAGCCTTAACCAATGTGAAGGTTGGCCATATCGAGATAAGGCAAGATGAAAAATATGATGCCGCTCTTGAGATAATGGTTGATGGATGCAATAACGAAATGAAAAATATGTTCTTTCCCATTTGAAGATGAAGCTCTTTTCGATGAAGGGCCGGTAAAGTGCAGCGATTCCGGGGATGATGAGGTAATCCCTCCAAATAGTTGCCTTGAGCTGCAAAATAAATATTCTTCAAAGGCATACAAAGAGGAGCTGCAGGAAATGATGAAGCATAACTCCATGCAAGAAATCTTGGATGCAATAGAAGTTGTGGAATACCCCGAGTTGATTCTTGATCTCTTCACTCATGTCATGGACACACAATACAAGTATGAGTTTGCCTATGATCCTCACGTCAGTACTCAAGCAATTCATAGTGGAGTAAAGGAGAAGGATAAGTCTAAGGTTTCTCATGGAAAAGAGGTCAATGAGCATAAACCTGGGAAAGAAAAGAATCCAGAATGTTCAAGTAATTTGAACGAAAATCAGCTTTGGGGCAGCGATGAGATGCTCGATGGAGAATCAGCTATATGGATAAACATGGAAGGAAATTGGCACTATGAAACCGATTTCAAAGAACATGAAGGCAGTGAAATTTCCAAGCGAAGACCTGGGGATCAAGAAGCTCATGTAGACTCACTCATACCAAGTACATAGACAATTGTGAAAGCACTTGGCTTTCATAAACAACTGAGGAGAGGAGGCTACTTTCTGGAACCATTCAACGGCTTCACAGAACAACATCACTCGATGTTGCCCACTCAGGGGTAACCTAAAAATAGCTTTAGTAAAAACGGGTTGTTCCCCACTATGTACTATAGGTGATTTCTAGGTGTGCTTCCCTTCCTGTTGTGTGTGTCATTTCATTTTGGTGTGTGTGTGTCTCTCTCTCTCTCTCTTGTGAGTTGTACATGACTCGCAGGCCCAATGGATAAGGCAATTGGTCAACGAATTATATGGTCTAAAATTGATATTTTGGATTCTCATGTCGTGTCTTCACTAAGCTCAATCCATGTCATGTCCCCAAACTATAGCCAGTTGTTGTCGTGTAAATGTGCAACAGGGAAATTGACAATTTCCAAGCACGACAACGATACCCAAAGTTGTTAGATTTTTCAAGTTCTATCATTCCAAGATACCCAGTACTGTCTAAAATCGGTTCAAGAACCTCCCAATAAATGTTAATCCATTCCCATAGATGATTTATGAAAGTCAAATCAACCCCACCTAGGTGATTTTAGGGAGTTCATAAAAGATGTTATCTTCGGGTAGTATTGAGAAGGGCTATCGTTGGCCTTCCCAGGACTGGATCAACCCCATAGAGCATAATGGAAGGGCCAAATTCAACATGGAGGTGAATTGAAGACCTTAGAATATCAGGGAAATTATTTTTGAAGGTTTAGAGAAGTTTTGAAATACTTGGAGCAGTCTGAGTAAAAATAGGGTTCACGAGCCTAGGCACCGCACGGAGCCTAAAACATCTGTTGGGCTTCAAAAGAAGATTCGAGAGCTTTGGATGGAGTTAGAAGTAAAACAAAACATCTTCGGAAAGAGGATTCCAAGACATACATGATGGTGAAATCATATTTTTCACAACACCTTGGCGCATAGGATTTGCAGCAGTTTTTATCAAGTATAGGTGGAGTCTCAAATCACAAATCCACTTTTTCAGGATCATATGGATGAATCAAGACATGAGACCCCCACCATTGGATTAAAAATGTCATTTCCAGTTAGGATCATATAAAATTTCACCAAGAAATTCCACCGGGGCTCAAGTTATCATCATTCCAAGTTGCCCTCTCAAAGTCAGTTCAGGAGTTAGTCAATTTTCGAGAGGACATGTGTCAGCACCAGGAGCCTAGCGGGATTTCATGTCCACAACATATACCCGAGGTCGTACACCAACCTTTGAAAAATTCACCCATCCCCATGTGAGCTCCAGGGACCCTCATGTGACCTCCAGACTTGATAGTTCAACCCCAAGGTGCATTTTTCGAGCATCCATTCCCGTTGTCGATCAAACGCCACGTGTCGGCGCCAGACCACCATGGAAATTGATGTCCCTCATGTCCCTGAGGTCAAGTACATCAAACATGGAAAAATGTGCTCATTCCCTATGGGGAGTCTTTTGGTCATTCACGTGACCGAATTTCAACCCCTAGGTGCATTTTTGGAGCATTCATTTCCCGCCAAATCAAGCGCCATGTGTCGGCCGGTGGCCACCGTGAAAATTGATGTCCCTCATGTCCCCGAGGTCAAGGACATTACACTTACCATGACTCCACCTAGTGGCTATTGTTACTCTTTGTAATCAAAAGAAGTCTCACTTGTAGGGAAGGTCAAAGATGCATAGGTGGCTCTCAATATATTTCCAGACAAGAAAGTTTCAAATGATGATTTCAGCAAGTAGATGTCCAAGTCTCGTTTGAAATGTTGCTAATTAGAAATTCCTCTGTCGTGACTTGGGAGGTAAAATTCAGATGAATTGGTCTTCTGCAACCATACCAATGAAGGGAGACATGGAGAAATTACTACCCGGGAAGAAGATGAGGTACACGGTACAAAAGTCCGAAAGCCCGGAAACTAACATCTTGTATCAAGGTAGCAGGTAGATGAATCACTTTGCGGCAATCGAGGAAGAAGATGATATCCCCATCTTGATAGGTCCAGTCATGCCTTCCCGAAGAGATTTGAACTTTGAAGAAGCATTGAGGAGATTCGAGTTACAAAAGGGCAGCCCCGAAGTGCCAAATGATGCGAGACCACGAGAAAGAGGAGATGGTTCTCGATGATTTTCAAGAAGAAAAATCAGCTTATATTATTTTCCAAGATGAGAAGTTATTCTCATTCCCATTGGGGGATAAAGATGATGAGCCATTGATTTTGTCTCTCCATTGCTTTTTTCCCACTGAATTCTCATTTTTCTCCACTTTGTGAGAGATGCATTGTACCTCGGTACCTCATCGGGCTTGTTCTCGAGACCCATGTTTTTTCCGCCCACCTAAACTACACTTAAGGGGCGGTGTTGGTGCTGAGAATATTATTTATTTATTTAGAATATTCATACAAGTATATTTAACTTGTTTAGGTGTTATTTAGTCTTCGTGAAGTTAACTACCACCTTTATTACCTAAGTGGTTGTTACATTTTGTTCTAGAATTGTACTCAACTAATCTAATGATAATTATCTCCATGATTCTAAGTGTAAGTTACATTTCTTCCTCCTATATATAACACCTATTGTAAAGCTATTTTATAAGTTGAATACAAGCTATTGCATTATTCTCATTTTGATTTCTCTCTCTCAACAATTTGTTCATTAGTTAGCTTTGCTCATTGAACCGTGCATTCATTTGGTCCAAAGATCCTAGCAAATACTCCGATAAAGTCCTATTAGATGTAGAAGGCCGAGTTGGCTCAAGGTGACCTCAAGTGATATAAGGAGTTTAAAAGAGGAGTAACTCGACCCTTTACACAATGCATACAAAGGCGAGATGGCGGTAGAGAGCTTTGTGTAGGCGGTCACCACCAAAGATTGGAGGGCTTTTCTTCCTCAAATCTAATTGCAATGAAGAGTTTTCATCCTCACAAGCAAAAGTTGAAACAACAGCTCAAACTCTCAATATAAAAAATAATAATGGTCAAACATTGGGCCCTATCTAGAATTCTCTATTTGGGGGGTGCTATCTTATCTATATATGGGAGCACTCCCCCTCCAAATGACCCCCCAATACTTTTTTATGAGTTCACTTTGACACTTTTCCCGAGTAAAACCCAAAAGTAACTTCCCATTTTCTAATTTGATATTGAGTTACTTAATTTGGAAAGACACCTATATTATCTGTTTATAATAATAAAGTAATATTAAGTTGTCACTTTTTAACTTAAAAATGAGTTACTTACTGAAAAATATTACCTTTCTTATTTTTACTTTATTTGAAGAAGAGTCGTGACATTGCCATTGGCAACATGACCTAGGGAATGGCTTTAGTAACCCTACCTCCTCTAATAGGCATATTGTTAGTATAATACCATTAATATTTATGATATATTAGTAGAATTAAGATTTACCAACCAAAATATAACTATTTTACTTTTATCTCTAGTATAGGTGATGGCAAGTTAGTGGAGCCACAGATTATTTTGATTCCCAACAAAAGGTGGCAACTATTGTCAAAGAGCGAACATATCAATACAATGTTTAAGCGTATGCCATGGCGAATAAGGGATTACAAAAGCATGTTAAGGTTCATTCTTTACAATGTTAAATTACAATGCACTGCATTTATTTAGAGGCTAAATGCATTTCGATAGGTATATAGCAATGACAGATGCATACACAAACTCGGCACTCACCTACCAAATCAATACCAAGATTGACTCCCTAATAGAGTTGCAATATAATTAAAATTGATGATAAATATATAAAAAGAAATTAGACAGCTATATAATCTCAATCTTCATAACAATTTGCTGGGAAGGACTCTAATTTGACCCTCAACCTATGTTTCACCAAGCCCCCTTCAGGAGAGACAGAAATAAAGTAACACAAAAAAAGGATGCCCAGAGTTACCCTAACATCATAGAAATTATATTTGAATAGTAAAATAGGCTGTAACAGAGGATGGAGACGGGATAGGGGGTCAGAAAGAGGGACCAAGAAACATGGCCCTCAACAAGGTCACAAAGAGGGACCAAGAAACATGGCCTCAACAATAAACACGAGTGTTGAGATACAGCTAGCAAAAATGGGAATGGTAAGCAATGCCAGATTTAAGAAGAATACTACTTGAGATAAAAATGGATGTAATGTAACCCCAATAGGCACAATTGGAGATTATCCTGCCAAACATATAGTAGGATTTCATCCAACAAAATCGTCATGCATCTATTAGTGATCTCACATCAGAAAGTGGGTAATCTGCCCCTCAGGTAGAGCTGTCACTTTCTACACTTCTAAATTGCTCATGCTTGGTCTCTTTGTCGCATTTTGAATTCAGTTGTGAACTGAAGATGGTTGTGATTTAAAAACATTTAACTTGTGAAAGTCTAATGGACAATAATAATGACAGGAATATAGACCAAAGGTTAGAGAGATCATAGCAATACAAATGTCAGGAAATTGGATTAGAGGGAGAGAAAACTAGACTTGAGAAAAAAATTAATAGAATAGAACTTCCAATGGAACTTGAATGGCGGGGACTATACAAATTCAGTCCCACATTGGTAGAAACAATTAATAACAACAATTACGCAATACCCATCGAAGGTGAAAAACCATCAGGCCATGCATTAACACGAACAGCCACAATACTAAGAAAATAATGAGAACATGGTGCTCAGCAGTCCATAGCATTAATAACAGCTAAATGATCGATCAAAGGCCACTCTGAACATCAAGGGAACTGTCTCCTGTAACACAGTATGCAGTTAGATAGATAGCTTGCATATAGGGCAAGAAGCTTGTTTTGCGAGCCAGGGATCAATGCACTGCAATAAACAATGCAATTAAGTAAACAACCATGTTATAAAATCATCTACATAAGAATTAAGCATATGCCAATTTATTACTCTCAAAACAAACTAATGACTTCCAATGCAAAAAGTATATGCAATCTTTTCTTGAGAAAAACATAAAATCAATGTCTTACGTCTTTATGAAATTTATGCATGCATAACAAATGCCGAATGACCTCTCCAGATTGTGGCATCTCTAAGCAAACAGAACAGACTTCATCTGAAGTATCATTCTGTAGAACAGCAAAACATTCTTAGAAAAAATAAAAGACAAGTATAGCAAGAAAAAACATCTGATAACTAGCTACCTTTCACAAAGAAAAATTTGTGTTCACCTGAACAGTTGATACAGGTAACCGATCTATATGTCGCGGTGAAGCACCACGGCAATTATTATTGTCATCATCAAGCGCCAATAACATCTCATAATCAGCCCTGATAACATTAAAAATATATATCTATTATATTGTGAAACCCATGTATGCCACTTGCTCATTTCTTGTAAGACAAGACATCATCTTCACAATTAATGCACAAGTTATGTACGAAAATTCAACTATACTCACAAAGTACATTAACATTTCCAGGTCAGATACTAGAAAACAATGACAAAACAGAAACATAGGAAACAGATACATAAGGTAGGCATAGGTTGATTAAAAATGCACGCTCAAGAATAGACTTAAGAATCTGTCTTACGACACTCAAATAGGCAGATGATGAGTTCAAAACTGGTTTATATTTTAATTCCCATACCATAGTATAGTAACCTGTGTTAAAGGATAAATGCAGGACCATGTCCCAAAACCCTTAGTATTCAGACATGCACCTCTACAAAAATGGAATTTTAACTGTTTTGATATGCTTTCGTTCTCTCTCAGCAATTAGATTCCTTTGCAACAGGTCAAAGTTACCTTTAGTCTTCAGAATGCTGATATTTCATCGATAAGAATTACCATTGAGAAAGTTGGGTCTTTCATTCATGATTCAATATGCCAGAAGCGTGATATTTCACCCCTTTTGGTGGAGGGACTTCACAAAATCGTCAAACTCCATTGTTGGAGTAAACTTAACACAAATTCCAGACTCTCTGACTGGCTATTGACAATTCAGAGAATACAAAAAGGCCCAACCAAACCCAAGAAAGGTACCATCCGCATCCTCTAGGTAGTACAATGATTTGGCATTGGATCAAAGATCTGTAAATTTAGGAATGTTGGCTCCAAGGTGTCTGTTCCATGGCAGGCAGAAAAGTGTCAAATACTTGTTCTGGTATTACACCAATGCCAGGCCAAATGTTTGCTCCAAGGTCTGTTCCATGGCAGGCAGAAAACTCTCAAATACTTGTTCTTATCGCACCAACACCAGGCCAAATGGTGGTGTTAAGCTCCTATACTAACCTCCCTAGTGTTCCGAGGAGTGGTTCTCCTTTGGGATTTGCATTTCTGAAACATTGGACTTTAAAGAGCTTGACAGTTGATCAAAATTGAAAGTTTGTATAACTTTCAAAATTGAAAGTTTGTATAACTTTCAAAATTGAAAGTTTATATTACGTGTGGAAAGCGCATAATTCAAAGGCGGCAATCACAATTCTGAATTTTCTCCTCCTAATACTACATTCTTACTGATATTGGTTTAGCAGATCCAATATGCCAGCTCAGACATAAATAAACCCAGAGCCAAGGTCTCATATTCACTTACAAACAAATCATCCGCATCAGACCCTAGAAAAACATCATTATTTAGATGATTGAGTTGATCAGCTGAACTTCTTAGTTGATCGGAAGAGTTGAAGAAACTGAGTACAGAAGTGTAATAGAGGCAAAGGAAAGGTGCATGAAGACTAAGGGATGCACAGGGATGCACCAGGATCCTAGGACCTACACCACTTGAAGAAACAGTCACAGTGGCGGCTTTGGCTAGGTTCAAACCCACATTACAAAAACAAGCTGACATAGACAAGTCTGGCTTGGTACGAACTCACTGCAAATGAGATAAAAATACATAACCAAGTGTCCAAAAGGAAGTTCAACAATCATGTGAAAGACATTTGGAAATCTCTGTGGGAATCACCTGCTTGATTGTAAGCATAAATATATCCCTTGGGAGTGTTCATAAGGCTTTCTAAAGACATTGAGAATTAAGAGAATCCTTGAGGTAGAAGATAGTTGAACTACTAAGAGCAAAGTCAAGCAACCTGATTAAGCATGTAATCCACAAGAAGGGAAGCTTGTAAAGCATTTTCAAAGTGGTAGAGAAATCCCACAATGTCCCGTCAACATTGTAGAAATGCTAGAGAAGGCCCACAATTCATTTGAGGGCTCAATTTGACCTTATAAATCTTGCAAGATGATAGTGGATATGAGGAGGCACAACCCCACACTTCTATAGTTTTCTTAGTTTTCCAAGTTACCTCTCTTTTCATGTATATTTGATTCATTAACTTGCTTGCTTTCATGTCCAACTGATAACAAGCCAAATACTTGTTCATACCATCAAAAAGAAGTGCATTTCAGTCATATACAATCTAGAGAATCAGCATACTTCTTTACTACATCATTGTCTTGTGGATTGGAAGGGTCACATGTTGCTCATATCATTAAAGGGGTGTGAAATCTGATGCATAAACATCATCGGTGTATAGGTAAGCAATCCATCACCAAGCAGCCCAAATATTTAAAAAGAAAGCAAGTTGCTCACACCACTCTCCAAGCGAAAGAAAAGGGCGAGGTGTGGAGAGTTGTGAAGACAACTCTTCAGAACATCATGAAGAGCAAGTCAAGAAGAAAAACATAATGTCCAAGTGTATGGGCAAGAATTATTGCTCTAATTGCAACATGAGTAGGCATTGGCAAGTAAAATGTTGGAAACATTCCTGCCGCTTTTTTCGTGGGTCGTTTTCTGCATTTTTGTGGCCCTTTTTTCTTCCTTTCGAATTCGCAGTAAGGACAGATTTCTGGCGGTCTCAAATCCGCAAATGCAGTGTGAATAGTACACATGAATAATGCCATGAACAATCCACATGAACAGTGCCGCGCACAGTTTGCATTCTAAGGTAAAATTTCTGGGTATTCAAATCTGCAAGTTTCAACAGAAAATAGAGGCTGCATTCCACTTGGAGTTTCTTATAATGCAGGAGTTTATAATTCCTTGCCTTCACGAGTTTTTGTCACCCAAAAAAAATACACGAGTCTGTGCAGCTGATAGCTGGAGTTGAGATCATAGTTTAAAAAATTGTACTCGTAATTAATCGGCAGCACAATATTTGACTCAAAATCGAGAATCGACAATTTCTCAACATTAATCGGCAACTTTATCACCACTGTAAAAACATCTATATTCATAAAATAAACTTAAATGTAATGTAAGACATTATTAAAAGACATGAGAAGTGAATGTACAGAACGCCATCAGTATATTTTCTATTAAATTTCGACCAAAAAGTACAACTACAAAGTACAAAGTTACAAACTACAATGTTCATAGAGTCATATGATATCAATATACATATTGCAATTCATCAAGTGAACCTAAAATAAGTTTGCTGCAGCTGCCTTGTGGAAGTGAAAGGTAGAGATTCCTCCTTTGCAACACCAACATCATCATCTGCAATAATATCATTTGGATCCTCACGAACTCCTCTTAATGCCCCTAATGTTATGCTTCTTTAGTCTCCCTCTCTAAATCTACTATCTCCTCTATGGTAAGTAAACAATCCATTTGTCATATGGATCAATCTCATTCAAGTCAATTGCATCATAACTCTATACCCCCTCAACTTGTCTCACGTGAAGACAAAGATGGTATTGCACGAAGACAAATTCATTGAGGTGTTGTGTTGTTATCCTATTGCACTTATTTTTGTGAACAGCTTCGAACATGCTCCAATTATGCTCACACCCAAAAGAGCTAAACGGCTAAAATAAAATGTGAATGGCTAGCCTTTGAGAAATTGGTGTTTTTGCACCATAATCTTCCCACCTAACATCTACAAATACGATATTTATAATTTTGTAAGTCAAACTTTGAATAAATGAAATAAATTTAGTACAAGTATCTACGAGTAACAAGACTAAAAAATCAAAAACAAATGACTAAATTTGTTTTTGCTTGGATGAGGGGTGTTTCTTCTTTTAATGCATAGAGTCGAAGAAAAAAGTCTCTTCGTTGCATTCTTGTAAATCTACAACTCCTCAATAACATCTCTAGTGTCATCATCAAGGATCATCCTCTCTATGCATGTATTGAGGCCATCCATAACCTCCTCATCAGCCTTAAATGAATCTGAATAGAAAAACTTAGGATTCAAGTAGTAGGCCACTACATGAATATGTCGGTAGAGTATTTGTTCCATCTCCAATCAATTATGCACCAAATGGGTTTATATTTTCTTCAATTATGCCCATAATATTTAGCTATAGCCTCTTTGGCCACATCCATAGCCTCATACAAATAACCCATTGGGTTTCTCTCCCCATCCACCAACTGTAGAACTCAAACCAAAGGCTCTAACACCTAAAACAAAATAATACACAAATTTAAAATCAAAATTAAGAATTAATTTATAACAAATAAATGATAAATAAAATAGTTAAGTTTAGATTACCTTAATGATTTTCTCCATTTGCTTTACAAACATATTGTCAAAAATGGTCTTCATGACCCTTTCCCCTTCAACCTTCCTAACATCGGTAGACTCCAACCAACTCGCTTAAGGGATGTTCGACTCACAAACATCTGCTTAAGGAATGTTAGTGAAGCTACAATGATCTACAATGTGATGAAATTTGTGGCAAATAATGTGACTCTTAATCGCACAAGTTCCTTTCTATCGGTGTGCTCTCTTATTAAGTTTAACACCCAAGTGTGATTGTAAATGAACTTGGTAATATTTCTTGCATATTCAACCACATTTTTCACTCATGTGAGTTTTCTCATATCTTCCAATAGGAGATCCAAGCAATGGGCTACACAATGGGCCCAAAATGTGTAGGGAGTCTCTTTAAGAAGTCTCCTTACTACTACATATGTCGTTGCGTTGTTTGTTAAAACTTTGATGACATTCTCCATGCCCACTTCATTCACCTCCTCATACATCATATCACACAATGTTTGCAATTTTCATTTGGTGGGAGGCATCAATTTATTTCAAGAAGACCAGCTACCCACTTGAGGCCACTAAGTTAATCAATGTGCAAATTTTCTCATCCATCTGCCCATCAAACAAAATGATGCAACCTTTTCTTTGCCATACCTCTTTTTGCTCTTTTACAAGAGTTTTGGTATGTTTGGCGTAATCCTCCGCCAATGGGCCACTCAAATCATAGGGAGTAGGAGTCTTGACCCCTTGCATGACAACGGTCAATGCAGTGACCAAATTCTCCCAAAATGGACTTTTCACCGCATTGAAAGGAATGTTGTTGTGGTACCAAAAGTTTACCGCAGCCAAGATCATTTCCTTGTTCCAAGTGGTACCTTCGAGTGAAGGTTATGACCAAGGCTACTTCGAAGAACACAAAAAATAGTCGAACCTAACATTGATCACTAATATCCGGTGATGATGGATAAGAAAATGTTGTTTGAACTTCAAAACACGAGATGTTATTCTCTTCTCAAGCAATTTTTCCCAAAGCTTGTTTATTATACATTATTACTATTAGTATCAAATAAGGTTATCGACTTATCATGGTGCTCCTCAAGGAGATCAAACTCTTCAACAAAACAAGGTTATGCAACAATGTTGACTTTCGAAGTCCAAAGACTTCAGCAAGAGTCCCATGAAGGGGTTGCTTCTATTTTTATTCAAGGTAGTCCCATGGAAAGAAAGTTTAAGGAAACAAGAAATTTTAGAACCTTTTCCTAAAAACAAGGAGTTCATGCAACTTCTTACGAGGAAAGTTTGAGCAGTGGTAAAGAGCGGCTGAAAGTTTCCCACACTCACTCCTTTTTATAGAAAGATATTTTGCCAAATGTCAATTTATAAATGAACAATGTGTTGTTGGACTTCACTTAAGCCTTCTAAAATGGTAAGCTCAAGGTATTCCTTAAGATGACAAATGGCAAGATCACATGTAGTTGATAACAATGGATCTGCAACAAGTGATGAATTAGGCAAGACCATCTTCATTTTTCTTCGTTGACCCCTCTCTGCGACCACAATCCCACGAACCCAACCCATGACCATTCGAGCAAGCCCTCGGCCGAGCACGTTGAGCCCTCTCTGCGACCAAAAGCCCCCACGAATCTAGCTCGCGAACATTTGAGCCAAGACCACGACTTTTGGCTCCCCACCGTTGATCTTCCCCGCGAACTGTTCACCGCACATGATCAAAGCTCTTGGGTATGGTCCTCCATCGGTCGTGTTTATCCCTATGAACCATCCCTAAACCATGGCTTGCCCCTTTCGTGGTCGGTGTTTACAACTCGGCAAATTTTTGGGGCTTTATGCCCACACCAATACTCCCAACATCTCAACCAATTGGGTGACTCCCCTAGCCCCCTCTCCTTAACCCCTCTAAGGCGGTCTTCCCACCAACAATGTCTCCATCTAGCTTAGCTATATAGGTAGATTCTACCACAGGGAGAACCGACTAGGGACACAATTCGAGGGGGTTCTACCTAGCCTCATTGAGGAACTTCTACACAGACTGGAAATCGTAGAATCCTCCAACATGGCTCTCTCGTATGGAGGTCTTCGAACTCACTTCGCGGATGGAGAAGGTGGAAGCGGATAATATCTCTCTACGAAGATCACTAGCAGATTCCACATCACACTCCTCCCCCAGCATTGTCAACGACCAATTGCAAGCTGAGATTCTGGACCTTAAAAATAAACAGGAAGAGTTCAAAACCCAAAGCATGAAAACCTCAAACAACAAACGGACTCTTGGGCTCAAGTGGTGAAGGGAAACGGCATTGTTCCTCCTTTGGCAGCAGTAGAAGAAGTGGTGAAGGCAAAGTTAATAGAGGAACGTGCTAGGTGGGCTAGAGAATTAAACCTCAACATGAGAGATGTGCAGCTTGACAGAGCATGGTTCGCGTTGGACTCAACGCTTTTCCTCCGTTTTAAATCGGTGGAGGACATGCTTAGAGCACTCAGGGCCAAGTGTAAGCTATTCTCCCTTCCCAATAAGATCTTCCTTGATGAAGACCTCACCAGAGCCCAAGTTTCGAACTCAAGCAATCTTGTGAAGTGGTGATGACAACTAAAAAGCAAGTAAATGGGCGGTGATTCGCAATCTCAGACCTATTATCCGAGACTCCTTCCCCCAACTGGGCTCCCGGGTCCGGCCCCAAATGACGGTCTAGCTAGGAGAGACGAAGGAACAGGGGCTTTTCCATCACATGTTGGAATGGTAAATGAGTATTCTGGTCTTCTCTAGGCGTACTATATGACACCCTAGGTCTTTTAGACCTTTTGTCACAAAAACTCATGAGAGCCATGTTCGTCCTCTTCCAGAAATTCGGGATACCACTGGTATTCTATTTGTAGGCAGGAGACTAGAAGCTCTAGTGGTGTCTGAGGTTTAGGCGGGGTTGCTTGCTTGGTCGGAGACATCTTCCAAAACAGCATTTCAATGGTCGTTGCAAATGAGTTTGCCCGATTCTTTTGGGTTGGGATCAAACGGGCTTCAGTCCACCTCGAGACATCTATATTGCGGTTTGCTACTTTCCCCAGACTTCCTCCCCTTATGCCATTCATAATGGCCCTGACGGGGACCCTTTCTTCGACCTCTACACAGGTATTTCACAATTTTCAGTTGTTGGAGAGGTCTTCATTCTAGGGGACTTTAATGCGCAAACCCAAAACCTCCAGGTTCCTCTTCACGACAGGACTAGTGATGTGCTTTGTGCTTTTGAGATGGATCCTAACTCCATTGGTCTTCAGAGAGAGTCAGAAGACTCTGCGGGACCCTTGACGTCCTATGGCCAACATCTCTTACAAATGGGAGAGTCCCATGAGCTGCTGATCCTGAATGGTCTTTCGTGCTTTCTCGACTCCAAGTTCTTCACTTGTATGCCTCACGGTGGGGGGGCTAGCGTAGTTGACTACATCTTAACCACCCCTAACCTGGTTCCTCACATCCACCACTTGTTTGTCTCCCCCATCCCTCTTGCTAATCATGCTACCCTTTCCTTCTCTCTGAAGGTTGATCCCCCCAAGTCTTGTTCCACTTTCGCTGCCCTCCACGCACTATCCTGAAGATCGGAAAGGGTGACCCTAAAACCTTTTCATCCCACCTTCGTCAACTTCTCCCCCCTGAGCCTCAGTTCACCTCCTGCAAACACGAAGTACAACCTCCTCTCCATTATCCATGAGGCTGCCCTAAATTCTTACCCCCATATTACCCTCACCCATCATAGCAAAAAAACTTGTCCCATGAACCAATGGTATAATAATGTAAATCCCTTCACCGGCAGCTTCGTTTCGCTTCTATCCATGCTCTCCCATCCTTTCCCTCTCTCAATTCCACTTATCGCCACCTCCTCCGCCACAAGAAACGCGTTTTCATCTCTCAACGGAGATGGGAACTCCGTGAGTCCCTTCTTCATTCTCCCAAGCACTTTTGGCGTACCATTCTCCCCCTAGCGTTCCCCTCCTCCGCATGACTTAGATCCCAGCTCCATGTATGCTCATACCTCTACTCTTTACGATGTCCCCTGCCAACCCCAAATAAGAGTAGTTTCCCAAAATCCAAAAAAGGAAAGAAATGCCAAAAAAAAAAAAAGATTCGAAGAAAAAAACAGGAGAAAATGTGTTTGCTATTGGGGAGAGGGGCAGGAGCGGCAAAGGCTCTGCGGAAACGGCCGGGTATGGGACTGCCGTGCACCCGGCCATTTCCGCAGCCTCTACCCGCTCCTCGCCCGCTCCGCTCCCCTGCCGCTCCCGAGGCCCCTACTGCTCGTTTCGACAACTTAGGTTTCCCCACCTTCCACTTGCCACATTTTTACCCACACGAATGTTAAAAATGCCATCTCAACCATGAATAAACAAGCAGTGGATGAGGAGGGCTTCAAGCTAGAATTTTTCAAGCAGGACTTGGCATCTTGAATAGCTATTTAGTGGATCTCTTCAACCAAGTGGTTTGTACAGGCTTTTCGGGGTCTTGGTCCCACCATATTATTTACCCCATCCACAAATCAGGTCCTACCTCTAATCCCAACAACTATTTAAGAGACAATCGTGGTGGGTCACACCTTCACCAAAGTTTATGCTATCGTACTCCACATGCATCATCAAAGTTTCGGACCAAAGTCACTCGCAGAGCTAGAGGGCGAGACGGGGTTTCGACCAACCTACCAAACCATTGATCAGATCCTCACTCTTCGGGCCATCATCAAGGAAGCACGTCATTGCTCTTCCAAGGTTTTTTGTTGCTTTGTCGACCTTCGGAAAGCCTTCGATTTTGTTCCACGGGAAGCTCTCTTCCTGAGGCTTAGAGAGATTTCCGTTTCGAAAATCTTTTAGATGTCATCATGCACCTATATGAGGAGGTTCTGGGTCGTCTTTGTACTACTACGAGGTTCTCTGACTTCATCAAGAGTACCATTGGGGTCAAACAGGGTTGCCCTTTGTCTCCTACATTGTTCAGTATCTATATGGACGAGCTGGAGGAATTTCTCAAGGATCACATCTAGGAGGGGGACGGTTGTCTTCTCTTCCAGGTTTTGATCTATATTCTTCTTTTTGCGGACGATGTGGTCCTTCTTGCCTCCTCGGCGGAAGGTTTACAGAGACAATTGGATGCTTTAGCCCTCTTTTGCGACCGCAGGCAGCTAGCAGTTAACCTGAGTAAGACCAAAATTATGATCTTCAATGCTTTCTGAAGACATCTGAGTTTCATTTCTTCTACAAGGGGGAAGAGCTTGAGATCACCAACTCTTACACTTACCTGGGAGTACTCTTTTCTGGACCTCGCTTCAGTTTACGACCGGCACTTCAACCTCGGGTTAATAAGGGTTATGGCTCCTTGGCGATCTTGGAGAGATAGTGCTTCCGCCATCACTTTGGACATCCGTCCAAGTTATCCCTCTCAAATTCTCTTGTCAGGCCCACGGTTCTTTATGGCTCGGAGGTTTGGGGACCCTCTTTACTCGAGTCCGACTAGGCTACTATGGAGAGAGTTCATATCCTTCTTCTCAGATGTATCATCAGATGCAAGGAGACTTCCCACAATATCATCTTGGCAGAATTTGGAGCCCGCCCCTTTAGGTTGGAAGCAATTTTTGGCCTTGTCTCCCTCCTACATCGTATTCGAAAGCTTGTTGATTCCTTTGTGGGAAGGGATAGGTATCCCTACCGGCCTATTGTTCTTCTAAGGCCATCGCTTCACTGATCACTCGGGTCGTTTGCCTTGTTGGTATGTCAAAGTATCACGACTTCTTGAGTCTATTGGTATTCAGACAGATCGCCTCCCTCCATACAATTTTTCCTTGGACGCTCCTACCCATCTCCTTTCGGGCAAGCAGGATTTGAACAAAATCATCAGAGATGATATCTACAAGCAGTTCATTCAATACACTTGGACCAACCCCCAGGGTGGGCTACGTCCGAAGATGGCCTTCTATGCTGCACATTTTCTTGAGGTCAATAATGGCATTATCTCTCGGCCCCAGTATATTTCTCGGCATTGGATGCATGCTCTTCACATTTCCCTAGGTCAATTCAAGGTTGGCTCTCATAGGCTTCGGGTTGAGAGCGATCATCAAATTGACCGTTCCGAGCAGATTTGCCAGCTCTGCTCCCTCCAGGAGATTGAAATGGAAGAGCACTTCATCTTCCAGTGCCCCATCTACTACGAAATCAAAGGGAGATTTCACTGCCTATTCAGAGAGCGTCGACATTCACCGACTTTTTCAGATACTATGATCAGAGGTGCCTTGCTCTCTATCTGCATGAGGATTTTAAGCTTCGGGAGGAGACCGTTCAGCCGCCTCTTAGGCAAATGACTACTGAGTAGATCACTTCCTTCTTCACAGTGCTCTCACCTGGCAGGGGCACTAAGCGGCAAAGTGACACCAACCCTGATTACAGACGAGGTCGATCGGACTCGGGGCATTATTTCACAGACCAAAGACACCAAGACACATATGAGGTCGAGACCATCCTCTCATAGATGGCCTTTGAGATCCACAGATGTACACAAAGAGTTCTTACCTCCTTTAGACATCAGCACTTCAAAACTTCCGGAGCCTCTAATTTCGGGCTTCAGCACATCACTAGCTTCTTCCATTCGGCCTTGGATGCTAGTTGAGGGGGTCTCCTTCCTACCTCCTCTTCCTTCCTTCACTTCTTCTGCATGTTCAGGTTTTGTTGGTCTCTGCAGGCTCTTTTCGAGCCTCTCTCTTTTTGCTTATTCTTCTTTTCCTACTTCTCTTTTCTGGTTGTACTCGACAACCTTTTGGTTCTTTGGTTGGGTTCTCATTCACTTTCTTTGTATTGGCGCAGTCCCATTGACCTACTTTTGTGGTCATTCGTTGGACATTTAATATATTTATCTTATCTTATCTTATCTTATAAATTAAAATGTGACAATTTTAAATATATCTCCTATTGAGTTGAAGTGTATTCTCAAAAAACTTTATAGAAAATTTAAGGAAACAAGAAATTTTAGAATCTTTTCCTAAAAACAAGGAGTCGCAAGTTCTTACAAGGAAAGTTTAAGCGGGTGGTAAAGAGGGCCTAAAAGTTTCCCACACCCGCTTCTATTTTATAGAAATATATTATGCCAAATGTCAATTTATAAATGAACAATTTTTAAAAAAATATATAATAAATTAAAATGTGACGATTTTAAATAAATCTCCTATGAAGTTGAAGTGTACTCTCAAAAAAACGTTTTACGCCATGGACCAATTTTACTAAAAATCCTCCTAGAATTACTCTTGAGCACCTACTCGCAAAATTTAGGAACAACCCTCCCATGGGACCATTTCCTTAGTGTCTTAGACAAATAATGACTTGTGAACAATGAAAATAAATTAAAATGATTGTGGTTTTGTTACTTTTCACTCCTGTTGCCTGCCTGCAGGCCATGTTGTTTTGTACCTTGTTACCCCTACTAATCTTTGAAAGTTTGCAACCCTAGGCCATCCCTAGCAAATTGGAAACCCTAGCCAACTTGAAACCCTAACAGAAAACCAAAATTGCATAAAAACTAAAAACAACCCTCTTTTCATTCCAAATGATTTATACTATTTATGGTAATTTAGTCACCGATTTCCGGTGAGTAATGGCTCGCAAAAAACAGCAATTAATCACCATAACAAAAATCTTGATTTTTCAAAAGATATATCGTTTTGTAAATCGTGATTTATCGCTGATAAATGGTGAGTTTTAAACCAAAGGTTGAGATATAAAGATTCAAATTTCAAGACCTTTGTCATTGCTCCAAGAACAATTACAAGAGGATATTATTGCCAATTTGCAGGCAAGAATTGCTAAACTTGAGCAGATCCAAGCCACTTTCTGCTTCCCCATGCTTTCAGCAGCTTAATGAAGTAGTTTCAGAAATTAACAACAAACAATCAAAGATAATCATTCAAAACAAGCACCTAAATAAGGAAACCCCAGCCCTATAATAATTTATTGCAAACCAGGTTTAAGAAAGAAAATCCATGGGTACAAGTGGTTAAAGGAAGAAGGTACCTCTAACAGTTGAGATGGCTGTCCAGACTCCAAGCTAAGTTTGAAGAAGAGAAGACAAGAAAAAGCAAGGCACTCAACCTTTGTGTTAGCCCAGTTGATTCATTACAGATCGGTCACGCATTCTTGCATGAATCTTTATACTTAAAGGACATCTCCCTTAACAAAGCTTGGACATTGTCAGACAATGTCCCTTAACCAATTACAAACTGCAGAAGAGCATTTGCAAGCTCTTAAGGCAAAAAAGAAACTCTTCTACCTCCAAAAAAATTAAATAGACACGGATCTTACACAACTCCAAGTGGAGGAGCTTTGGGAACCTTGTATTCAAGTTATAGCTACCGAGAAAGAAAACAGACGGGCTGTTATCCAAGACTGTAGGGCTATCATTCGTGATTCTCTGCCTCCTGGGTTATCATGATCTGGACCATTAGCATAATGACAACTTCATGTATCACTAGGTGATAGCATCCATTGCAAGTTGGAATTGCAATTGTTCCTTATGGTCTTCTATAGGTGTCTTTCAGGATGTTGCTTCACGAGATATCATCTTTCTTTTTGAGATCCAAGAGAGCTCTGAGATGCACCCTCCCTGCAGTCACAAGTTATGCTTGGGCTTAGCATATCAGTGTGAGACCCATAGATCTGGTGGTCTTCGCAGTTCAAGTGGAGTGGCTTGCCTCATTCATGATAGCCTCGGGCCCAAAGCATCATTGGTAGCTTTTGTTGTCCATTCCAGATACATGTGGTTTCATAATCAAGGGGCCCAACTATTATTTGGGACATCTTCATTGGAATATGTTCCCCCCGCCTCATTGCCCTTTGTGGTGCCATTGAGATATACTTTGACTTTTTTAAAGATATAGTATTTCTCAATGTGCAATGTTATTCTTCTAGGCAACTTCAATGCCCATTTAGAAAACCCACCAAATACCTATTCATGATCTTGCACAAAACGAGTTGTCTTTAAGAGCCAAATCTTGAGGAGTTTGGTTTACGGAGAGAATCAGTGGATACATATACTCTGGTCACAGCTTAAGGGAGGCATCTTCTCTAGATGGGGGAACCAAAGTCTCCACATTCTCAACAAGCTTCCTCGTTTCCCAATTCTAGTAGAATCAACTTGTTTCCCCTGGGGTAGGCACAGCCGAGGCGGGAGGAAGCAAGCATAGTAGACTATGCTGTCACTTGCAGATACCTCAACCCCTACATCTAGGATTTCACTATTTCGTACCAACTCCCACTTGTCAACCATGTTGCCTTACTTTCAGCCTTCATATTGCTTCTCACTCCTATCCCCCACCGTTGAGGCACCTCCCACTATGCCCCCAAACACTCCCCGCACTGTGTTCCACTTTGATGATGAGTACACCACTGACTATGTTTCTAGGGTCTTCCAAATCTGAATACTATTCACTTCCTCTTTCCTCTGAAGATTCCGTATACGAGTTTTTACATCATGGCCTTTGGGACACAACCCTTGACTCATTACCCCATAGTGTACACTACTCTAACTCATCTCATCCCATGGGTCCTGCCCTATGAATTGTTGGTGGGATAATGAGTGCAAATCCCTAAATCAAAGACTTCGCTTTGCCCTTGTTGATGGCCTTTCCATCGTACCCTCCACTCATAGAGATTATCAATGTATTCTTTGACAAAAGAAACGTGAGTTTATTATGACTTTCTCTCCTTGCTTCCCTCCACCATTCCCCCAATACCTTTTGGCACATTCTCCTCCTAAGGAAAACCCTCACTTCTGACATCCACCCCAAGTACAAATTCTTATGCATGTTCTCTTTACGACATGCCAGACCAACTTTTTGTCATTGTCTCCACTCCACCACCATTTATTGTTTTCTTTATCAATGTAGTTTTCAAAAGTTGTATATCAGGCTCAGCAAAGCAACAGATTGTAAGGGCCTCCAAGTTGAGCTCCTCAAATATGGTGTTTATTATAATTTATTATGACTTTCTCTCCTTGCTGCCCTCCACCATTCCCCTAAGACCTTTTGGCACACTCTCCTCCTAAGGAAAACTCTCACTTCTGACATCCACCCCAGTACCAATTCTTATGCATGTTCTCTTTACGACTTCCTAGACCAGCTTCTTGTCATTGTCTCCACTCCACCACCATTTATTGTTTTCTCTACCACTATAGTTTTCAAAAGTTATGTATCAGGCTCAGCAAAGTAGCAGATTGTAACGGCCTCAAAGTTGAGTTCTTCAAATATGGTGTGGATTCCCTTGCCTTCCATTGGCAAAGCTCTTTAATGAGATTTTTGCTTGGGTTTTCCTTGTTCTTGGTCCCAACACATAATCCATCCCATTCATAAGTCTGAGGATAGCTCCAACCCTAACAACTACAAGACCATTATGATTGGGCATACATTTGCCAAACTTTATGCCATAGTGTTAGACATGTAACTTTCAGAGCACTTAGAGAAAGGTCATCTTCGAGCAAGAGCTAGGTCGACTTCAAGAGAGAATACCACATCTTTACACTCTGCGCTATTATTGAGAAGGCTCAAAATCGGTCTTCAAAGGTTTTTATTACAGATTTGAGACTTCCATTGTCCATATTATGAGAAAAGATAATTTTTGGGAAACAATTGTGTACGCTCATCAAAGCATACACAATTTTTTCCCAAAATTTGTTCTTTCTCAAAGTCTTGTGTTGTTTTGTGGACTTCAAGAAGGCCTTCAATCAGCTTTGACACATCTACATTTCCAGAAGTTGCGTATTGTCAGCATTCTAGATTCTCTCATAATCGTCACTTGGAGACTATGAAACTATTGTCAAGCAGTTTCCTACTTCTCATGGTCTTTCTAGCTTTGTGAAGCATAACATTGACGTCAAGCATGGATGCTTTCTCTCATCGACCCTCTTCAACATCTACATAAACAAGCTAGAGGATTTTCTTCAACCCCAGATCACATGTTTGCCCTTTGGAAGTATGTCACTCCAATGCAACAACTGCCAAGTGGATTGGGCTATAATTTAAGAGCTCCCAAAGTCAAGTGAAATTTCATTTATGTGGGGTTTGCTAGCCAAGGAATGGGAGTTTGTGGAGTGAATGGAAAGGGGTCGCCACATGCTAAGACCCTTCAGATACATCAAAGAGAAAGAAGATGTTGATATGGCAGCTGTCCTAAAATTGAGGCATCATTTGGCAAATAAAAGATCTAAAGATAGAAAGCTGCCTATTTCTCCATTTGTCAATGTCGTGACCCCATCACACCTATCTTCGTCATCCCCCACAACCGTAATGGTAGATGATTCACCTTTTAGTCACAAGAGAACAAAAGATGTAGGCCTATTGGAAAGGGCATTCAAGAATGAAAACCTAGACATAGCTGACCAGCAAATTAGGCATTTAATTTACACATGTGTCGTCCCTTTTAATGTTGTTAAATCACCATATTGGCGGGATATGGTGAAAGCAATCAATGATGCTCCTACAGGGTACACCATCCCAAGGTATGAAAAGGTGTGCACCACTTGATTGGCCAAAGAAAAAAACAAGTTGAAAATTCATTGCAGCTCGTCAAGAATTCATGGGTCTAAACAAGGGCGTCCATCGTTTTCAATGAATGGAAAGATACGACAAATAGGCTATTGATTAATGCGATCAGAGTGTACTATGGAATATTTTTGGGGTTGTTATATGTGAGGGGCAAGTGAAGGATACCTAATTCATTGTCAAGATCCTCATAGGACCCATTGAGACTAAGCAAGGCCTCTAAACATTGTCCACTAACAGAGACAACACAAATAATTGCAAAATTATAGGGATGTTGGTTGAGGAAATGTATAGGGACATATTTTGAACACCTTGTGTCATTCATTCCCTCAACCTAATGTTTAAAAAATTGGGCACTAAAATTTCTTGGATCAAACACATCTATGAGGCAAGCGAGATACAAATGTTCATTAGCAACCACAAGTCCCGAGCCATCTTCAAGAGCTTCTTGAAGTTGTAGCTGTCAAAGATCACTATCATTTTTTAATCATTAAATTTAATTTTGTAAGTTTATAATTTGTAGAATTTTGAATTTTGAATGTTTTATATGTTTCAATTTTATTTATTTTAGTTTCTTATTAGGTAGTTGAGACATGATTTTCCTCGCGCACACTCGTCTCGAGATGACTTGTGAAAGTAAAAGATGCATTGAGCAGCATGGCTTTCAGTCTTAATTGGGGTGTATGGAGGCATGCAAACACTAAGAGGGCCACAAAGGTGAAAGGGTGGATCCTAGATGGCGGGTGGTGGGATTGTGTGGAGTACTTGCTCAAATCTACAAATCCCCTTGTGAATATGCTCAGATTTGTTGATATGGATCATCCATGTTTGGGTGAGATTTATGATGGAATCGACTCAATGATTGAGTCGATTAAGTCCATAAATAATAGAGAAAGATCCTATAGAGATCTTCTTCAAGGAAGTGCAATCGCATCTCATTGATAGGTGGAACAAAATGACCGCCCCATTGCATCTTCTTTCTTTTCCTTGACTCCAAAATAATATAACACAGAGCTCCTTTCTTTGCCTAGTAGGGTTGTGCCATATAGGGATATGGCAATTAGTGAGAGGTACAAAGCAGCCTTGATTAGACTCTTCCCTAATCCAAAAGTACATGACACAGTTAGGAAGGAGTTTGTGGATTTCATATCCTCTAGGGATCAATCCATTATCACTCTTTGTGACAAGTACAAGATGGATAGTTATTCATGGTGGTACCTCCATGGGCAAGCATACCCCCACCTCCAAACACTTGTAATAAAAAATTTGTGCCAAGTAAGATTTTAATTTTTAATTTTAATTTTTTAACACTCTTTCTTCTTTAAGTTTTGTTTTAAATTTTTACTTTTATAAATTTTAATTTTAAATTTTGCATTGACTTTTTGGCTTGCTCAATAGGTTGCAGTTCTCCTTGATTGAGCGAAACTAGGGTTTATACTCCTTAATCCACTCAGTCCAACCGCAACAAGTTGAGAGCGAAAAAGGCGAAGGATTTGGCTTTCATGCATTCTAACTTGCACCTTCTAATTGTAAATTTTGGATCAGATTGCAATAGTTTTAACGCAGTAGATAATTTGTTTAATTTGATTAATTATTCATATGTAAATATTACAATTATATAGCCTATTGCACTCATATTAACAAGCGAGTAGGCTTACCAACTAATCACTAAAATCTCTCTCAATATTCTATTTGTGTAAGTTGTTTAAACACCTAAACAACTTGCATTATATTTCTAACAATAATAATCTCTCACACTCATAATTTATTTTATAACTCGTCATGGAATACTAATTCCTAACATTCCCCCTTAGTGCGAACATGGGGAGTAAGCACACCATTAGAACTGAAAACAAAAATGTGTGTCCTTACAAGATGCAAGCTTTAGGTCTACAATTCCGCTAATTTGGATATTTGTTGCACGTGATCACCTACATATGAGAGCTAAACAGTCCCGCTTTCACTCCAATGAACTTTTTCATCGGCCAACCACACTTCCATCGATACACCTCCATACGAGAACTCAACAATTCTCACTTCACTTTGAGTGAGGCTAATCGATGAAGAAGTATGATAGTCGGAAGATATTTGTAGTCGGTTGCTCTCTTATTCATATGTTTGTAGTCATCATAGCATACATGATAAACCTGAAAAATCATCATCTTGACCATCTCTAATGGCATTGGTCTCACAAAGTGTGAGGTTTCCACTCGACCAATTAAGGGAGCGCTAACACCAATTGTGGGTTGAGATAGATCATCATAATCCACAAGGGATCAAACATGTCGTATATGCTCCCTCTAGAATGTGGAGATTGATGAGCACTTCATTTTCAAATGCCCCATTTATTATGAGAATTGAATAGATACCATTGTCTTTATAGAGACTAGGGTGACTCTCGATTGACTTTCTTTTGGTACCCAAACCACCAATGCGGCTCTATTTCTTCAGGGGTTTTCTCCTTCAACATAGGTCCCTTTTGGGTGCCCCTAAAGGCCCTAGGCTAATCATCTCTTTCTTTCAATCCATCACTTAACGTTGGCAACATTAAGAGCCCTTTGGAAACTACTACTTCACACATTGTGGGGGATAGGCCTGTGAGACGGCGCTCATCTCTATACAACACTACTACCGACATTCCCTAGCACATTATCTCTTGAAAACAAGGATCTACTCATCATCATGAATCTATTCCTTGGCGTCGTAGATCTGCTCGTTTTGTTTTCAAGCCACAAAGCACAAATTACAAGTTTCTTCCGTGTCGTGGGGTTTCCTTCGGCCTTGAATGTTAGGAAGGAATCCAGGGTTACCTCCTAGGATTACCCAACTTGGTCCCTCAACCCTAACACTCACCGATAAGCATTATCACATCCTAAATTGGCCCTTTCATGGTGATAGACAATGACACAGATGATTCCCCTATCCCAAGCATGGTGAAAGATGTTTGATGAGACTACCACCTAGTCTTTCCGACTTTCATCAACCACTACTCTTTGGGGGTTCTTACTCCTCCATGGCTATTTGAATTGATACCTTAACATATGGATTGGGGCTTTACTACTTTGGGTTTACCCCTCATTGAATTTGGTGTTTTTGTTTTTTCAAGTTGGTCTTTGATCTTGGTGTCCTTTTACCCTAGCACTTTCTATTGTAATTGGATGTATTCTTGAGTCCCATTGACCTAATTTTGGTCATTTGTGGACATTAATATAATTTTTTCTCTATGTAAAACCCTATCACATTCATTCATATTTACTCTCAGATTATATAATAAATTTTACATGTTTATATATAATAGATATTTACTCTCAGATTATATAATAAATTTTACATGTTTATATAATAGATATTTACCTTACATACTCTTGCAGGTACATAACATTTGCTAGGCAAGAGTTTGGAACAGCAGACTCCAAACAGCGCAATCATTTTCACTTCATTAGGAAGTAAACAAGAAAGGAATCTTATTTGAAAAGGTAGCAAGTTAAATCCTCAGCTTTTCATTCAAAAATGATTCTTCACCTTCTTCAAAAAGAAGAGGCAGCTCAGCCAAGTAACTGGCTCAACCCGTGTCATTCGGATCATGGGGAGTATACTATTCAAAAGCAGAAACAACACACAAATGGTATTGCCGATAGGTTGGAATACAGAGGCACTTTTACCAGTAATGCTAATATTCATTTCATTAACTTGGGTAATTTTGAGCTTCCTCCTTATTATACATTGATGGACTTGGAGCCCTGCCACAATTTATTACATCATGATTGGAATCTCCCCATATTCCCTTCATTGATTTCTCTATCTAGCTTTTATCAACACCTGGTCAAATGTTTTTACCTGTGTCCTATCCGTGTCCACCTATTTTAATTCTTTGTTCTCTTTCTTTTATTTTCTCTACCACACTTCACCTTTACCTTCCATCCCTTCCATCTATTTGTTCAGAATCATTTATTTTTCTTTTCTCCCACCCACTTCCTTTTTAAATTTCATTTATTGTATTCTCATATTCTCCTATCATGTCCCTTCTGTTTTTTTCTACTTCGTTTGAATCTCTTTTTCCCCAGTTTTTGTGTCCTTTCCTCCTTTTGCAAGCCTTTGTGTGGACGAGGATTTTCCAGCAGGTTCAATGGCTACACAGTACACAACAGTGGACATGAAGAAAACAGCTATCTCTAATCACAAACCAGCATATATGAATCTGCAAGTACAGCCAAGTAAGTGGATTTCAAAACTTCATTCAGACATATATAATGAAACGGCATTGCATTCTGATAGTTATATATCTACACACATGGAGGATTCAATATGCAGCAAGATATTTCATTCAAAGAGGGGGCACATGAGAAAACCACATGGCTCACAGACAGCAGATGGGTTTCAGAATCAGCTGTCTTCACAAAAAGATTTCCAACAAATGACTGGAAAAATATCTGTCCAGTTGATCAAATACTTCTAGATCTTCAACACATACCCCAACTTATCACATTAAATTCAAAGGTGCTAAGATCTGTCAAGCATGCCAAACCAGAGTGCAGCTTTTCATTGATATATAAGATGTTATTTATTCCTCTTCCAATCATGAGGTACAGAAGTAAAACAAATAAGCATTTCCAATCTGTATATAGCACTCACTGCTATAACAAATACTACCAAATGGAAGGAGCTGTACCAAAGATAAAAGTCTATACAAGAAGCAAAAGCTCCAAAAATATGGCATCAAATTCTCAACTCACAGCCATGGGTTTTGACTCTTGCACTCGAAAATATAAACAACTGATCAATTTGGAAGACGAGGAATGGCAGCAAAAATCAATTATATCAGCACATGAAACTAAAGGTAAGTATCTTTCTGTTCACCTGTTTTCTAGGGGATTCTTTCGTTGACCCTCATCCTCCACAATGTCCCACCTGGTTCTTCTCCACTACTGATTTTTACCCTTCCAAACTCCTCCCTCCTATCTCTAGTCCAAGGCCTCATTTCAAATCTATCTTTACTGCTCCACAATGGTCTTTACTGAAAATGGAGATAAAAAAAGCCTTTCCCTCACAAATCCACAGTTCCTTGGTCGCCCACCATCACTGCCCAAGACCCACCTCAAAGAAAGAAATGAATTACAACTGTCCCAACTGCCCAGACACAGAGCAACACATTTAACCTTCAGCCCAAGGTTAATTCAACAAACTGCAACCCTATGGTTGATTCTTTCAATACCCAGTTTCTTACTTGCCCCATTCCCATTTTCCCTGAAGAAACCCAGACATTTTCGAGATGATGAATGCTATTCAACGTCCTGCTACACAACTGAATCAGTCTGGTCAAAAACTGGGAGATATCAGCCCCATGATCACAATAATGGGCACTTGTATCAATCTTCTTACTAACTCTCAGCTTCAGCAAAAACAAAATATCAATGATCTGAAAATCATCTTTGAATTCCAAGAGAAGATGATCCAATTAATTCTGTATGACCACATAAAAGTTTAGAACTTCTAAACAGCGAGCTCAGCACGATCTGGTCAATCAATATCAGAATGCAAATGGCAGAGGGACACCTGGAGATAGTTGCAGAAACCGTCCAACAAATGGCATGGACTAGCAAGTGCTTATTTTTAATCCTGGAACTCACACATGCTACTCCTTCAAATCGGACTCTTCAAGGGCCAGTTCCTTGTGGTTTGCAAACTACCCTTCTAGAGACTGAATAGTAGTGTTCTCCAAGTCATGGCAAAGTCCTGGACCGCAGTCGATATTACTGGGTGCTTCTATATATATGCTTTTGCTCTCTATTAGCATCTGAGTTCTTCTGACTAATATGCAAAATCCTTGGGATATTTTTTGAAGGCTAACCTATAGTTTTGTCAGCCTGATCTTTGGTAATCACTGTACTCAACTGTGCTTTACGGAACCCCTCTCCATCCCCTATTAGGTTGGTCTTTCTTGCTTTCTTCTCTCACTTGTCTTGTTCGTATTAAAGGAGTTGAGTTCAATGTATTAGTTCCATCTTTGTCAATACATTTAGACTTTATTTTAGAAATGCTTGTTGGGACCAAAAGCCTCTATATAGTGGAGGTGTGATCCGAATTAGATCCTAGAAACCATCATAGGTCAGTTGATTGAGTTGATCAGCTTAAAACTCTTAGGTTGTGTGACTAATGAAGTGCTTCAAGGCAAATTTTCACTAAATCGAAGAAAGAGTTAAAAGAAATATGTTACAGTCTACAGAAGGTAAAGAAAGGAAAGAAAAAGATGCAGGAAGGTGCAAGGATGAACGAGACATGGGAAGGGCCACACCATTTGAAGAAACAATTATAGTGACGAGTTCAGCTAAAAACCTTGACAGTAGGTTGAGCTTATGACAAACCCCACAACATGAAACAGCCTTACTCTGACGGGGCCGGCTTGGTACAAACTTGCTCCATATGAGATAAAGATAGAACCAAGCATCCAGAAGGCCTTTGGTCGCTTGGAAATCTGTGTATGAATGAGTTGCTCACATGTAAGCATAAATATACTTCTTGGGGGTCATGTAGTGGCCTTTAAGAGGCATTGGGAGAGTTCTTGAGGTCGAACATGACCGTACAGCTGAGAGCAAAGCCAAACATTTTGATTAAACTAGTAATCCAGAGCAAGGCAAAGCTTGTAGAGCATTGTCGACATGTAGAGAAATTCCACAATGTCCGATTATCATTGTCAAAGTGCTAGAGAAGCCCCACAGTGCATTTGAAGGCTTAAATTGAGCGCTTCAGAAGATCTGCCCAGCATGCCAAACCAGAGTACAGTTTATCAGCAATAAATAAGATGTTATTTATTCCTCTTCCAACCATGAGGTACAGAAGCAAAAAAATCAACATTTCCCATCCTGTATATAGTGCTCCCTGCTATAACAAATACTGCCGAATGGAAGGAACCGTACCAAAGATAAAAAGTCTAATTGAAAAATCAAAAATTCCAAAAATATGGCATTAAATCCTCAACTTAGGTGCTAAGATCTGAGGCTCAAATTGAATTTAAAGGTGCTAGGATCTGTCAAGCATGCCAAACCAGCGCAGTTTATCATAAATAAATAAGATGTTATTTATTCCTCTTCCAATCATGAGGTACAGAAGCAACAAAAATAAGCATTTCCAATCTGTATATACTATATAGCACTCACTGCTATAACAAATACCACCAAATGGAAGGAACAGTACCAAAGACAAAAAGCCTATAGAAGAAGCAAAAATTCCAAAAATATGGCATTAATAAATTCTAAACTAGCAGCCATGGGTTTTGACTCTTGCACTTGAAAATGTAGAAAACTGATTAACTTGGAAGATGAGGAACGGCAGCAAAAATCAACTATAGCAGCACACAAAACTAAAAATAAGCATCTTCCCTTCACCTATTTCCTAGGCATTCATTTGTTAACACTTGTCCTTCCCAACCTCCCACCTGGTTCTTCTTCACTGCTGTTTTTACCCTTCCAAACTCCTCCATCCTATCTCTAGCCCAAAGCCTCATTTCAAAACTATCTTTACTGCTCCACACAAGGTCTTTATTGAAAATGGAGATCAAAAAAAGTCTCTCCCTCACAAATCCACAGGTCCCTGGTCACCCTCCATCAGTGCCCAAGAACCACCTCAAAGGAAGAAATGAATTACAACTGTCCCAACTGCCCAGACACAGAGTAACACATTGAAGCTCCAGCCCAAAGGTTAGTTCAACAAACTGCAACCCTATGGTGAATTCTTTCAATACCCAGTTTCTTACTTGCCCCATTCCAATTTTCCCTGAAGAACCCCAGACCTTTTTGAGATGATGAATGCTATTCAAGGTCCCTGCGCAACTAAATTAATCGATCAAAAGTTAGGAGATATCAGCCCCGTGATCACAACAATGGGCAATTGTATCAATCTTCTAATTAACTCTCAGCTTCAGCAAAAACAAAATATTAATGATCTGAAAATCATCACTGAATTCCAACAGATGAAGATCCAATTAATTCAAAAACTGCTTTTGTATAATCCCATAAGATAAAAGTTTAGAACTTCTAAACAGCAAGCTCAGCGGGAGCTGATCAATCAATATCAGAATGCAAAAGGCAGAGGGACACATGGAGCTAGTTGTAGCATCCCTCCTACAAATGACACGGACTGGCATGTGCCTATTTTCAATCCTAAAACTTGCACATGTGCTACTCCTTCAAATCGGACTCCTCAAGGGCCAGTTCCTTCTGCTTTGCTAACTACTCTTCTAGCGACTGAATAGTAGTGTGCTCCAAAGTCATGGCAAAGTCCTGGACCGCAGTCGCTATTACCGAGTGATTCTATATATATGCTATTTTGCTCTCTATTAGTATCTGAGTTCATCTGACTAATATGCTAAATCCTTGGGATTTTTTTGAAGGCTAACCCATAGTTTTGTCAGCCTGATCCTAGTAATCACTGTACTCAACTGTGCTTTATGGCACGCCTCTCCAGCCCCTGTTGGGTTGGTCTATCTTGCTTTCTTCTCTCACTTGTAATTTCCGTATTAAAGGATTTGAGTTCGATGTATTGGTTACATGATACATCTTTATCAATACATGTAAACTTTATTAAAAAACATTTGTCGGGACCAAAAGCCTGGAAAAAATCACAGTTCAGTTGATTGAGTTGATCAAGTTAATTTCTTAGGTTGTGTGACAAACGAAGTGCTTTAAGACAAATTTTCATTAAATCGAAGAAATAGAGTTATAAGAAATATGTTACAGAAGCTGAAGAGAGAAAAGGGAAAGATGCAAGAAGGCACAATGATGAACTAGACATGTGAAGTGCCACAACACTTGAAAACAATTATAGTGATGGATTCAGCTAAAAACATGTACAGAAAGTTGGGCTTAAGACAAACCCCGCAACATGAAACAGCCTTACTCAAACATGGCTGGCTTGGTACAAACTGACTCCATATGAGATAAAATGATAGAACCGAGCATCCGAAAGGTCTTTGGACACTTGAAATCTCTGTATGAATGGATTTCTCACATGTAAGCATAAATATACTCCTTGGGGTTCATGTAGTGGCCTTCAAGATGCGTTGAAAGAGTTCTTGAGGTAGAAGATGATTGTGCAGCTGAGAGAAAAGCCAATTATTTTGATTAAACCAGTAATCCAAAGCAAGGCAAAGCTTGTAGAGCATTGTAGACATGTATATAAATTCTACAATGTCCCATTATCATTGTAGAAGTGCTAGAGAAGCCCCACAGTGCATTTGAGACAAGAAGGCACAACCCCACTCTTCTGAAGTTTTACCACATTGGGTTAACCTGGGAGAAATAGTTGTGATCTCTCTTTTATGCGTATTTGATTCATTCGATGGCTTGCCTCCATTCCATGTAACTAAACAGATTCAATCACTTAAGCAAGCATACGAGTGACACATTTAGTTGATTACAAGCATAGTATTTGTTCATAACAGCAAACAGAAGCAGATTTCGTTCATATACAATCAAAAGAATCAGCATACTTCTTAAATACACTCGTCTTGTGGATTGGATGGGTCACATCTTGGTAGTAGCATAAAGAGGTGTGAAATCTTATGTATGAGTATAGTATCCATGTAGGTGAGCATGTATGCAATTGTGTAATGAATATAAGATGTAGATAGCAGCCATAGCTATAGGAACATCAATTTGCAGCCTCATGTATATTGATTTCAGTAGCATAAAACATTGGATTGATGCATAAATAGATGTGAATCCATGTTAGTGAATCATTCAGTTATCCAAGTTGATCAAGGATCAACAAACATTAATCCCGATGTTTTATACCCCAATATAGCTCAAGTGGGACAGAAAACATTGCAATTGATGCCTCGATGAGCGTCAAGCCTGATTTTTATGGGTTTGAGCTAGATCCAGTAGGTCAAAACTTAAGATGGGTTCAGCATGCTTTACTATTACCCATTTTCTTCCATAGTTAATTGGGAAAAGATGCAGTGAATTTTTTTAATTAAAAATATTGTTAAACAATAAGCAAGGCATTTGAACTTCTAAAAGAAAAACCAATTTTCATAAAGTTCCTAAGTAACAAATGCATCACATAAATGTGAGTTTGTGTGTGTAAAGGTGGATGTCTATGGAAAGCCCAACAAGATGGGTTAAGAGAACATGCAGATTAGGTTTTTCACATAACCTGTAGCAGCTAAAAACCAGTTTGCCAAGGTGCACCACTAGAGATCGACAATGAGATATCTAGCTCGAAAACACAGCGGATAGGTATTTGTAGGGTTGAAAAGGTGTGGATCCAACCAACAACAAAATATTTGTTCTCCTATACTAGTTGGAACAACAATAATTGGAAACAGAGCATGGAATAACAAGATAATCGTAATTACCTTAATCCAACCACAAGATCTAGCAAATATTTTTGTATTCATATATAAATGGATAAGGGTTAGAGAATGTAATATTCACAATTTCACTATTCCCAAATGATTAATATGAGATGCAATACAAAAATGTAAAGCCCTAATGCAAATCTATATGCCAAAGACAATATAAGACCAAACCCTTGATATGTTGAACTCTAGACTGTTTTGAATGCACGGGTACGGTATGCTGATACGGAAAATTTAAAAACTTTGGGTATGGTACGTTTTATATATATATATATATATATATATATATATAGAAGCCTTTGCATACTTATTGAAATTTAATACTCATACCATCATCAACAGCGACCTCTCCAAGTCTGTGTAAGTTAGGCTCATCCAAAGCTCCATCACCATGCTCTGCTTGGCTTGAAGCTGTACTTGTCCCACAGAGTATTTGACAAAATCTGTCATCGGAACAGAGCCTTCAGACCTCATCCTTTTCAACCCAATTCTTTTCTAGTCTGAAATGGGTTCTACAGTCACTGTCGGTACTCCCTTCTCCATCATCACAGTCACTGTCACCTGCTACCGAAAACAAACCCACTATAATTTTTATTAATATATATTGCTTGTGTGGGTTGATCAATCATAGGGTCATTGATTGGGTCAGAGTGCAGACAGACAGATATTCCCTTCTCTCTCCCTCCAAAATTTAAACCCTCTGTATATGTATGTGTTTTTGTTGTCGCTAATTCACTGTACAAATGTCCCATATGAGGAGTGAGTGGTGGTGGGGGATTCTTGCTACGTAACTATTTGCAATCTCCCTGGAAAGCTGGACCCTTTGCCATCTCTTGTTTTGCAAAAAAAATGCGACACTAAGTACCTTAGGTAATCAATAATCATTGTCTGTATCTATTCCTAACAGACTAGGTAAGCCTAAATTTGTAGTTTACCTCTTTTTGAGTTTGATTTGACGGTATGTTTTTCACATGTAATTCCAAGCTACTAACACGCAAACTCTATCTTAATGCAATGTTCGTCAATCTTTACTTTTTCTCTTTTCAAATAAAATTGTTGAACATATAACGTGCTCACAGCCACGTACTTGTACTCTTTGTTGGCTTCTATTTCTACTTGGTAATGCTTCTTCTCATCAAGGCTTGGACTACAAAGCAGATAGTGTCATTGGCCGGACTCTTCCTTCTCCTCTCTGTGGGACTCTTCCATTTATTTTTAAGTTAAAATGTTTAATTTTTTAATTTTTTTGAGTTACATGCAAAAACACATTTACCTGTGGGTACGCTGCGGTAATGTACCCACAGGCCCTGGGTGTGTCTCGGGTACAGAAATCCGTACCTGGGACCTGTGGGTACATACCCGCAACGCACCCACGGCGGTTCTGTACCTGTACCTGAAATGTTTCAGGGCTGGTACGAGGGGGACGTTTCAGTGCAGTCCAGGTTGAAATAGTGATAACATAGAAAGCTTCAATTTGTGTAACAAGGTGCCCTCATAGCCACAAGTATGCACAGAAACTGCTAACTTATCTTCAAGGATTCCTAATGCAATACAAAAATGTAGAGCCCTAATGAAAATCTATATGCTGGAGACAACATATAAGACCAAACCACCCTCAATATGTTGAAATAGCAATAACATAGAAAAGCTTCACCTTGTATAACAAGGTGCCTTCATGGCCGCAAGCATGCGTAGATACTACTAACCTATCTTCAAGGATTCCTAATCGTATAACAGTATTGTGGGAGAAAGTCTTGTGTCAGCAATCTAGGACATTTGGCAACTCCTCACAATCCCTATTGGCAAGCCTAGTGGAATTTCCGTGAAGATGTAAAGTTGAGCGAAGGCTGGAAGTCCTCTATGATCATTGTAGATCTGATAATTCTGAAGTAGACAACCATAGAAAAAGAGATCTAATAGGTCGAGTGACGGTGAGAGAAAATGATGATGTCTTGGAGATTGATCGGGGACAAAGGGGAATGAATTTCCAATATTAGCTTATATAGGAGACCTAAAATATAGGGAGGGACACGTCACTTAACCAAAAACAGGGGCCTACTAGTCAAAAATATAGGAAAACTAGCCCTAAGAGTGCCCCATGAGCCAAATAAGAGAAATGGGTGGTCAGACAGTTGATTTTTGAAAGGGGGTAGTTTTCCCTTAGGGCATGCTGCTGGTTTTCCAAAATAATGTGGTCTGATCACCTATTGTTTCATTTGGGGGGTACTTTAACAAACATGAAGATCAAACAACTTAAAGGATGGTAATAGCTCTGTACGATGCAAACTACAATCATGGAAGGGTTAGCCCAAAACCAAAATGGAGATTACAATATATCAAAAGCTATATAAACTGCAGCACATACTCGTTGAAGTCGCGTTGAACTCCAGCAAGGAATTGATGAGCTACATTGTTTTCAACAGCATGTTCCATTGCCTCCAACACATCTACCCTCTACACAATAGATCACCAATCATATAAAAGTACTTCATTATACAAGATCATGCAATGCAAAAAAATGATAATTGAATACCTCATATATTTTACCATTTCTATGTTCATATGTGGTGGGAATTGGAATCTTCTGTCACGGAATGCTCTCCCTGAAGTGCGGTGCCATCTTCCTGAAACTGTGTCTCTCCTCCTGTGTGGTGAAACTATTGGAAGACTAGCCTGAAAGGGTGGCAATGATGGACGAATTCTCAAAGAATGAATTGGTTCCCTTCTTCTTGCCCCAATTCCAAAACTTGCCTGCCAGATTCCATGTTTGGTATATCAATTATTTGTTTTCATTTGGTATCCAAAATAAGCATTCAATGCCTATACAACTTGCCAACAAAATTGCACATCTATATTTGTTGGGCTTCACCAAAGAAACTAGAACCAAAACTGCAAATGCAAAACAGACATTAAAAGTAACAAACAAAACTGTGATCACAAAAAAAGACATTAAAAGTAACAAAAATACTTCGATCACGAAAGAGACATTAAAAATAACAACAAAAATGTTAACATCACTTTCCTATTATGGATGCACATGTTACCAACAAAGTATCAGATTCATGATATGGGTTTTAACTCTAAATTTGGTTGATGTTTCAAAGAAAGAAAATATGTGACAATAGTGTGAATTAAAGAAATAAAGGAAAGGGTCCAAGGAAAAGGCAACACATTTCAAAATTGAAATTTGGTAAACATTTACTGGACGATTATGAAGACTATACTGCAATGTAAAAATGTACTTGCCATGTTTTGGAGCAGCCTTAATGAATATGGGAGTTGTAAAATGTTGCAAGTGTGGACTATTGCAGGTTATAATTTATAATTTGCTTATCTTACCCTGAAAATTTATCGCAATCCAATAATAATAGCAACACATTTCATATTACAGATTACCTTTTCTCTGGTAAAAGTACCTTTACAAAATCAAGATTAAGAAAGGAAGGAAGTTATCTCCAAAATGAATATTCAAGCTCTATAGAATTATTGATGTTTACTTCTCAATGGTACAGCATCCCCCTTCCTAAACAAATCTACATGCCCTCAAAGTATGATATTTTGAAAAGCACCAACTATTCAAAGCAGCTGATTTGAGTTGAAGAATCCACTTGTCGTAGAAGTGGACATATGTGCAAAAACATCGCTTGTGATGTGCTTGTTGATCACATGTTTTTAAAAACATATTTAAGGAAAAGCTGGCATAGAACTCAATTAAAAATTAAGGAACTGATAAACAAAATTAATTACAAGTACCAGAAAGCACAATTAAGAATATGAAAATAATGAAAGGTCAAATTAATTCAACTTTGGATAAGAATGGTGAATATGTGAAGTCACTAACACCATTTCATGCTATGTTGCATGTTTAATCATATGAAAGAAGCCTTTAATTTTTCTAACTTCATTGAAAAAGGGAGGTGTCCCTCCTGTGTACAAATATATTGAATCCATCCATCTGAAAAATTCAAAAATGCCTGGAGATATCAATCTCAAGGCACCTAACTTGGATTTGCCATATGCCACATTGATTAATAAATTAATTAACTTCTCTACAAAAATTTCACTACCTTGTGATAGATGGCCTCAATCTAGCTATACCATTATGTAGGGCTTAAAAATCATTCCTTAGAAAAAAACCGGCTCCAAACTCTACCATACAAGATATTACGATTGTTAGATCAGCTTTTCCAAGCAAGAAGAAAAAACTTACAAATGACGGTCAAATGGATGTCGATATTTTAGGTCAGACATTAATTGTGAACAGTTCACAGACATTAAAGACCACCACCACCACCCGGCTGACATTGTAGGAAGCCTGTCAGCGTAACTGTCATGTATGTACTAACATCATCTCAAGCTCAGACTGTAGAACAAACATTTAATAGTTGTTGAGGGAAATATTAACTGAATATAGAATCTTTTAGTGACTGTATCAACAAGCCAGACAACAACTAACTGCTTGAAAGTTAGAAAATCCAGGACTGATAAGCAAAGCATTTAGCCTTGGAGCAAATAAGGCCTATTCAGGAGTGATGAGTAATCATTCAAGCTTGAAACAGATGGAGGCCTTCATACACTGATCTAAAAACACCTGTAAAATTCTTGGTGATAACTTCAAATGCTAAAATGACTAATTTATGAATAAAGAAGCCAATGACACTTAGTGGTTTCTGTAAGAAGCTGAAAACATCAAGAAATTAAATGTATAATATAAAAGAGAAGAGAGAAGCCTTTTAAGTTTTAACAATCAGATGAACTCAAAGGCGCACAGCTAGAATAAATTCTGAAGATATAAGATCAATAAACAGAAAAAAAGTTCCAGATAAATGATAGTGCAATTTACTTACATGTAAACCAGCAAAAACAGGAGCATTGTTGGAACCAGAGGCAGTTAAGTGTTCCCTCATCTCTCTTTGTACCATCGAATGCAAAATAGCATCATCATGCTGCATGCATTCATCATATTAACATTGAATAAATCAAAGTGACATTTTTCCCATGCAAGATATACCAATGTAGTGATTGAATTTTAAATTACATAACCTGGAATGCAAAAACATCTAAAGTTCCAATATCATATTTCAAAACTTCGCAAAATTTTCCAATAGCTGTATTAATAAAATTACATTCATATGATAAGATACAGGATATTAGAACAAGATGAAAATTAGATCAGGCACACTAATAATGATCAAATAATTAAAAATATATCTATAGACAGTGCTTTCACCTGTAAACCTCCTTCAGGTACTTCACCTGCAAATTCCTCCTGGAGCTGCCTGGCCAGGATTTCATCCAACTCTATTTGTCTGGCCCTGGCACCTGCTTCCTCATTACCACCCTCTATGTTTACACTGCTGCTGACTGGAGATTCTAAGCTATCAACATCAATAAGATTATGATCAACAACCTCAACATCACAGCTGGATTCCTGAATGGCATTGCTAGTTAAACTAGTAGAAGAACTATTTCTTCGAGATGGCCTACAAGACCTCAGCAGTATAACTTCTGGTGAGTCCGCTTCAGAAGAATTCCCTTGATCCCCTACCAAAGAAAATGGTGAACAACCTATGGTTTTGTCAAGCCTTGACAACTGCCTTCTATTTTGATGCATTCTTGAGTAACCTAGCGGCTTACGAGTCAACTGCATGGTTCCTTCCGATGCATTCGCCCTTGACCTATTGAGAAAAACATCATTTCTGCAGGCTTGGCTTCTGACCTCTGTAACTGAATCGAAGAACCACTATACCCGGGACTTTCACACACAGAGAGTCTGTTAGCTTCTGCAGAACCTGATGAATTGCCCTCACCCTTTTCCTGCCAAAAGACAGCAGACAAGGAAGTAAATGTCAATACTACAGTCATTAGAGAATCAACCCGATATCGTCGTGATAAACCAAATTCCAAGTAAATAAATTAGTTTAAGAGTTAAAAACTGAACAACCCGCTTAAGCTACAGAGATCAAGCACTGATGTGGTTTTAGAAGAAAACACTACAAAGAACAAATCCCGGGTGAATCACAAGAGAAGGCGATTAAAAACAAGCACTCCTGTGGGTTAAATAATTTATACAAAAAGGTTAAATACTTCAGAGACCAAGCCATGCAAATTATCAATGAAAACCTACACGATCCAGTACAGATATCTTAAATGCATTTATCTGAAAAATGCCGAGAGATATCAATCTCAAGGCTCTTATCTTGGATTTTTAGCATACGACAATTATTAATAACTTTGTTACCTTCTTCCCAAATTTCTCACTGAATGGTGACAAATGGTGTCGATCTAGCTACGCTAGTGTGTAAGGTTCAATAAAATATTTCAGGGTGGGGGTGCGGGGGCATGGGCTCCAAACTCCACCATACAGCCAACATATTACAGTTTTTTTAATAGACTTTTCCAAGAAAAAAAGAAAAACTTCTCACTTACAGTCAAATGGATGTCAGATTTAAGCACACACTCACAGAAATTACAGCCCACCACACCCCCAACATTATAGAACGCCTCTCAGCATAATAATAGATGAAAATAAATATTGAACTCAATGGTGTTATGAGAAACTTGTCTGGATGATAGCCTTATTTTCAGTTTTTGAAGGTACATACAATATTGATATGTACTAGACATTTGTCTTACAACATGTGATGTGAAAAAAACTGTATGGAGTAATAGATGAAAACAAACATTAAGTTCAATGGCATTAGGAGGAACTTCTTGGCATAGTAGTAGTACTTTCAGTTTTTGAAGGCATATACAAAGCTGATATGTACTTAAAAATTGACATGCAGTATGAGATATGAAAAGCATTGTATGAAAGACCAATAATCTATATTAAACATGAAACAGATCTTTTTCCATCCCATGGCAGAGGAGTATATGCAAGGCTTGTTATATACAAGAAACGACTCAGGCAGGGCAACAATGATTGAAGTGATAACTTCAGATTGACTGCATTCAAAGTCTAAAAGAAGCCAACCATTGATTAGATTTGTTTGACCAAAGATTAATATGGAGAATCAATAGCATAAGTAAAAATGAACTACGAAGTACCCATTAATACAATGTCGCATGTTGTATATGAAAGGCATCTGATTTTCTTGGAAGAAGCCAAACTGTAAAGAAGTTAAAATTTATTGGTTACCTGCACTGTAGCAATTGAACACAGCTATCCTTCCCTCTTTCAACCGTATCACAAGATACAATTGCTTTTCCTTTGCTTCTATCATCTTTTTGGGCAGCAATGGGTAAACGGTCACTATTACTCTGAAAAACCTGATCGCAGTTGATGGAATTATTTGCATTTGCAGATTCATCATTCATAACACTCCCCTCTAGGTTGTCACCAGCCTCTCGTCGTCTTTTAACTCCCTTGGTTGATGTGGCAGCATCATTTGGAATCTCATTTGGAGATATACGCCCATTGCGTACCAACATTTTTCTTCGATTCCGAATAGGCATAGTCATTGCACGTCCAGATATAGTTTCTTTGCCATTCATTTTGACTTCCTCTCGGGCAGTACGGAATAATTCATCAATGTTTAGAGTTAGAAAATTTTTGTCCTCTCTAGACACATTATCACAATTTCCCATGGATGACTGTCGCAGTAATCCTTCTGTCGGACCACATAAAGATTGAAGAGGACCTGTCTCTGAAGAGGGAGAAGTACTTTCTGTGTGCACAAGGTCTTGGTCATGAGCACAACTGTCCTTACTCTGCCTACATTGCATTCCACATGAAGTTCCTAATAAACTTGGAGAGACATTAGACGAAGCTAAAGTGCCCTTCCCCACTATGGTTTGGTCTTCCTCTCTTTTGTTTAAGTTTTCATTCTTTCCAGCTCTCTCCCGAAAAGAAACAGAACGCAGTCGCCTTGCCCGGTAGCCCTTCTTAAGGGCCCACCATTCTGTCTAGCCAAACGATCTGGGGGTGTGTCTGGAACCTCTAACAACTCATGCCCCACCCTATCCGACATCATTCGCAGATATTATTATTGTAATTTCTAAGAACCTTGCTAATAAGTCTTCCAAAAATCTCTGATCCTGCACAAATTCTAATCAATTTCCTCGATCAAAATTCCTGTAACAGAAGCCCTGCTAACACAAACAAGGAGAACATGGTAAGTCCCACTGCAAAAGGGAAAAACATTAATTGCAGTTACAAAGAACAGTAAAAATAGAATGCAATGACTGGGAGTAAACTTCAAATAAATAAATAAAATCATACAAACTACACCACATATATTCAAGATATAATAGCTATAGGTGACATCTTGACATCTTGAAGCTGAAAAACACCGAAATGATGATAGTGAGAGATGAAATAGGCATCAACAGACATAAATATGCAAAAATACCTTTAAAATCCCAGCTACAACTGCATGTAACAATGGCACCTATAATGGAAAAAATCTATGGTTGAACAACTAAAGAAAGACAGAAAACAAAAACAAAGATTGGGAATTATGGTTATACAGCCTCCTAATGGTGGGCAACAACGTGCTTGTGTATGAACATATGTATTTGTATATGTATATGCATGTACATTTGCATGTAAATAACAGGAGTAAAATAACGAGAGGAACTATTATAGGCCAGAGTTTGAAACCCTGGGAAAGTGACACATTCCACGTGGTAACAAAGCAAACAAAATAAAACTGTCAACAACAAAATACACGGCTCCGAAATGACACAAAGACTTGCATGAAATGCTGCCAACAAAAATTTAAAATTGGAGCCATAAGGAAACCTTGTTACTCCCTTTATATACATAACATAATCTGATCTGATTGGATGGCCATCTGTGAATGAGTTCTATTTCCCAGCAATAATATTTTTGAACATCAAGTTTCAGCATATTGTTATGAATCTGAATGAAGCATATTCATATTCCAAACAAGATTGAAATGTTAGTTTGCAGGTCCAAAGGGCACCGCTAAAATATCTCTAAGGAGTGGATAACCTTTAGAATCCAACTACATATATAGATGAGCATATAAGTGTAATGTGCAACACAATAAGTGGTGGGCCATGGGCAGAGGGGGTAGGCAGTGGGGCAACACTGCACATCATTTACCCTTTCACATGCCCAATAAAATGCATTTGCAATTAGCATATAGAGAAACGACAAAGAGGGCAACCTACAGTAATAAGGGTTCATATTTAAAAGCAGCTCGATGAGAACTAAACTCGAACACCTAGGCAATCAAACCACCACTTCAAACCACAAACTACAGGAATGTGAATCAGTGAACTCTGAAACCCAATTGATGCATGCAAGTGAGAGTCTTCAAAACTTAAAAGCAATTAAAGGAGAGAAACTAAAACATACAAGCAGTGCTGACTGACAGATGCACTGCAAAGAGAATAACAGAGAAAGAAAACCATTGGAACTCTTAGAATGCATTTCCAAATGGCATGTAGAAAAATGTCAAAGACGAATAATGCAAAGCGGAACTGCCTACACTGATTGGGGTTCGCACTTAAAAGCAATACTTAAGTTAGAATACCTAGGCAACCAACCCACCAGTTTAAAACACAAATAACAGACATGGGAATCGGTGTACTGTGAAATCCAATCTGTGTACATGGTATGCAAATGAGAGTTTGAATCATAAAATGATAAGAAGAGGGGAACTATAATGAGCAGCAGAGCTGAGTGACCAATGCACTGCAACATAAGAATAACAAAACAGAAAACCATTGAAACTCAAACTGCCTCTGCAAATAGCAATGGATGATACAAAAACACCAGAAAAAAGAAACTGCAGGGAGCCAGAATACCGAATTGACAACTGCATTGAACGAAATCACCAACACAACGAATGCAAATGCATAAAAACTTATTGAGATGGCACCTATAATCTCTCCTTCAAAACAAAAAAACAAAGTACGCCAACTTTCCACATGGTAAAATCTTGAATAAAATTATTAACTGCAAGCCAAATGAAAATACTACAAAAAGTGTGAACAATTTAACACAATAAAATGGAGTAAATCAAAATTGAGGAAAAAAATAAATGCAGAAAAGGGCTAATCATGTTAGCAAACCAATCAATATAAGCATCTAAGGTAATCAAAAATGTTTTAACCACAAAAAGGACGTTTTGTTACAATCACAATGGTCCTGCTCTACTAATTATGATACAAAACGGTTTTAGTACCGATTGAAGGGCTCTTTAGCATAATCAAAAGTCCTAATCATGCTAGCAGACAAATCAATGTAAAACATCTAAGGACCTTGGCTGTACTTATCATAATAAAAATAGTTTCGACTGTGGAAAAGGGGTGTCTTGATATAAAAAGTAACAAAGCCAAATTGAGGGAAAATAAATAAATGGATAAACATTCTAGAAAGCCAATCAATATAGAGCATACTAATCATAGCCAAAGATGATTTCCACCCTCCCCCAAAAGGGAATTTTAACTAATCAAAAAGAGTAAATCTTATCAAACGGGATAAGCTCGAGTGGTAACAAATCAGGGCTTCCAAAGGAAACCCCGCATCCAACTTGCTGAGCACAGTGCACCCCAACATGGAAAAGTGTTGAAATTAAATTAAATACTGCATTCAACTCATTGGGTACAGCACACCCCAACAGATGAGGTCAGGTGCAAGTACCACACGAATTTGACGGATGAGATACCTGATAACTTGTTGGGCTTATAACCTCGCAAAACAATCAAATGGGTTGGTTTAAGAGACAATGGCTTTGTGATCCTGAAACCTTACATTTTCTATGCTAGTAGGAGGCAAAAGCCCATTTCCAAGCTGGAGTTTTTTTCCCAAATTGAGTTTCTCCAGGATAAATCTTGTCTCCCTCTTGTTGTCTGATGTTAGTTGCGTTGCTTACTTGTATTGTTCATTCCTTCATGCTGTTTTCATTTTCAGCTCTTAGGAAAATATCATAAATCCAAGATAAGTTGTTTCCAAGTACAGTTCTTGGTTTAAAACAGAAAGCAGTAATAGAATCAGTCACATACAAGTTAAAGCGGCAGCACACTTCTATTGTTATAACATTGGTAGTTGCTTAAAGTGGTTTGAAATGGAAATTGAATGAAAGGTGTAGATGGCAGCCAAGAGCTGTAGCACACATAAAATTTCTGCATTATGTGTAAGTTTCAGTAGCAATTTGCATTGGAACAGCACATAAGCAAAAAACAACCATTGAAACTCAAACTGCCTCTGCATATGGAAATGGATGATTGAAAAGCAGCCAAAAAGGAACTGCATAAAGGCACAGTACCTAATTTACAACTGCATTTAATGAAATTGCCAACAATATGAATGGGGAATCAAAAAACCTACCAGGATGACACCTGTCATCTATCCTTCAATAGAATAAGAGAAAAAAAAAAGCCAAACATTCTGCAGGATAAAATCATGAAGGAATATATTACCTGCAAGCCAAATAACTATAAGCATTCTGGGACATCATTTTGGGCAGAATACCAAGAAAAATAGTGCATAACTAGTACATCACCTTGCAGGTGTCATATCTCCTAGCCCATTGATCAAAATCATAAACTTTAATCTTCATTGGAAAGTTCATCAAATGAACTAGTTTAGACGCCCTCCATACATGCCTCCGGAAACTATGTAGGGTATCCAGAGGAACTTCAGGGTCTCAAAAATGCTCCAAAGGATCTCAGAACAGCAAAATACATAAAGGTATAAAAACACCTAAAACAGTAAATTATTTTTAGAATATTTGGACATCAGGTTGTGACAAAACCTCTTAACTTCTTGGGAACACGTCAAATGACTCTTTACATTCCAAATTGAATCACTTCGTATTCTATTTTTTGACTGTTAATTTCCTGCTAAAAATAGATCTAAAGGCATGGGAACCTGAATGTAAAAGGGCGGAGTAATTGTAGTGAATGGTAAACAGAGTTTTGTAGCTACTCATCTCTTCTCAGAGATTGCTATTGTTTTGTAAGATGCAGAACAGAGAGCAATAGCTCCACATCTCTTCTTAGAGATTGCTACCTTCTATTTGTAATGGCATGGGAGAAATAGCTCGTCTCTTCTCAAAGAAAGCAACTCGCATCTCTTCACAGAGATAGCAGCTCACAACTTTTCTCGGTGATAGCCATAAATACCCCCCATATCAATGAAGCAGTAAATTCTTTTAATCAGATTTTGTCTCTCTGTTTATTTTTTATTTCTACTCCTCCATAGTTTGTTTTGCTACAGCCATGTAATATTATTTTATGATAAAGTTCTCCAATATTATTTTATGCTCTATTTGTTGTAACTAAAATCACTTCAGCCACTAACACATTGAGTTTTCGCAATTCAGTGTGTTGTCCAATGGAATCCTGATTCGTTCCAGATTACTGGTATCGGAGAAAGGATAAACATATTCTGTAAATTTTGCAGGAATTTTACAAATCATGGGAAAAGCAAGCAAGAAAAATCGACAAGAGAACCTAATTCAAGATGTGGATCCATTTTCGGCACCACAAAATGAGCATGAGTGACTCCTTGAAAATCAATGGTTTAAGGGGTGAAAACCAATAGTCACAGACCAACCTTGGCATCAACATGGAGGCAGATGATGAATATGTGAAAGAATCTTTCCCAATTTGGAAGCCTCATCACAGAAGGATTACTCAGAGCAGAGGAAAGGCAGAAGCAACTTGCAGAAAAAGAAGCATTTTTTGACGAAGTTCAAAAGTACCTAGCCGTTGATAGAAAATGAGCAAAACCAATATATTTTTATTAATTTAAAAGTCGTGTTACAAGAGGTAAATATAATCTTGCCAAAGGCAAGTTACAAACCTGTTGCCATACAGAAATCAACTACCAAAGCCCAACTAATTTATTTTAACCCACTAAGTAATTAATGATAAACCTTAATTACTAATAACACTAATGAGATAAACAACATGAAAGAAGGTCTCGCATGAGAAGCATGCCCCATACAAATACATAACATATTAACAAATAACATATAATGCTTTGGATCAAAAAGACCCAGTAGCCGTTAATTATATAAGGAATGATCAGAAAATGAGTCTACTAGGGTTTTCTGAAAAACTTGGCTCCTTCCGAAGGTTTATTTGAGCTTCTTACAGTTTTGAAAAGGAGGGCCGATTTGATTGCCCTCCAGATGATCAATGAAAGGTTAGGAGCTCGCCCCTCTAGGCTTCACATACAGACAAAACATGGTAGGAAGTTCATCCACAACAATTGCCAAAGAGGTGCAAGCAACAATGGCAGCAGCTCGAAAACGCAAAGGACCACAAACTGCCAGCAAATCTCCATGCATGGAAGCTATGGAGGAGGATCCAGTCATGTTGTTGGGTGCTAATGAGATAAAGAGAAAAATTTCTGGCTCGCTGGGGAAAACCCCTAATTTGCAGAATTTTGGGAGCCAAATGATTGAGAGAAGAGATCCAGGCCTAAGCAGGAAGTGGAGAACAAAACCTGCAGAAGAGGCCATTTCACAGCCAGTTTTTCAAATGACCTAGATCTGGACAAAGGTTTTTTTTTTTTTTTTTTTTTTTTTGGGGGGGGGGGCTGTGGGGAGCAGGCTTGTTCATGAAGTACTCGCACATAGGGTTAAAACCCACAAAGGAACTGCCATACACAGCTCTGTTTCAATCCGACCACATGCACTCCCAAAGAATTCTGGTCAAAGTATGTGTTTAATATGATTGCCAACATGGTGGGAAAAGCAGTGGAAACTATTAAACCCTTTCATTGAAAAGAATTAACTAATTATGCTAGAATTTTCATAGATTTGGATCTCTCCAAACTGCTCCTGAAAAATGTCACTTCAAAATCAGGGAGATCAACTTGATCCAACCTCTGGATTATGTAAGCATTCCATTCAGATGTAACAGATGCCACTAGTATGGTCATTTGGTGACAGAATACCCTTCAATGCAAAAAATTATTCAGGAGATTACGCATTTTTAAGAGTGTTTTTATTAAATTGTTGTTATAGCCATTGTTTTTAAAAACTTTAGAAAGGTGATTTAATTCAAGATTGAGGTGATCATGGTCAGCAATTCTAACAGCCCTAGAAGTTAGAGTTTTTAAAACACCTACTTTTTGGGACGGGTGATGATGGGACTCTGCCCTTAGGTAGTAGTCAATATGAGTTTTCTTTCTGAAAACTTGACGAGATAAATAGCCATTTTCATTTCTTTTTAGAAGGATGTCAAGGAACGGAATTGCATTATCAATCTCAGTTTCCATGGTGAATTGAATGTGGGGAGAGATGTTGTTTAGGTGTTGGAGAAAATTATTAAGGTTTTCCATGCCGTGAGCCCAAAATACATTGGTGTCATCGACAAATCTTTTCCACCAATTTGGTTTTAAAGGGTAAGATGAAATAACTTTTGTTCAAAATTTTCCATGAATAAATTGGCAATAATGGGGAGAGAGGGGAACCCATAGCAATGCCTTCGGTTTGCTCGTAAATTTCTCCATTGAAGCTAAAGAAGGTAGAGCGTAGACAAAGTTCAACAAGATTAGAGGTTTCATCGTCAGTGATTTGCCTAATGATGTTAATGGCTTCCCCGATAGGGATTTTTGTAAAAAGAGAGATAACGTCAAAACTAACAATAGAGCCATTTTTATCTAAATTTTTATTTTTAATAAAATTGACAAAGGAAACCGAGACCTTGATGAAAGAAGAGGACTTCCCTACTAAAGGTTTAAGCTTCTTAGCAAGAAAGGAGGCAAGTTTATAGGTAGGGGAGTTTATGGTATTGACAATAGGACGCATTGGAGCACCAGGCTTATGGATTTTTGGTTGGCCATAAATTCTCAGGGTGATTTCCAATGACGGAATAAGATTTTTCTTAATATTATCATCTAACGAAGAATTTTTAATAGCATTAGATACAAATCTTAAAATTTTATTGATAGGGTTCTTATTTAGTTTTCTATAACTACCACAATTTAGGTGATCAACCATTTTGGAAACATAGTCAACGTGATTAAGAACAACAGCATTACCTTAATCAGTTCAGCTTTATTATTATTCTTAAGGTTCATTAAAGCAATGAGTTCAACTTTAGTAATATTACTTTTAGGAGGCTTAGCTTTTCGAAGAAGGACGGTGCACAATCTTGTCTAATTTCCTCGGCCAAGGATGCAGGGAGACCAAATTGTTTGTTCAAGATTAACAATAATATCTTTGGTAGGAATAAAATTTTGGGTGATGGCAAAACCAAGGCCCCTATTTAGTAATTTTAAGGTCAGAGGGTCAAGGTTTTGATTAGAAAGATTAATAACATTACCTAGGTTTTTATTTTTATTTTTATTAGAAAGATAAGAAAGAATTTCTTTAGAGGAGGGGGTTTAAATTAATGGAGGGGGATAATGACTTAATTAATTGACTGGGGGCGGGTATAGAGGAGGAATGAGCAGGGCACGCAATGAGAGGAAAGGGTTGAGAGGAAGCCACATTTGGAGCTAAGATTGGGGGAAGGGCACATAAAGCGCTAGGGTTAGGTAAAGACAACGAATTATAAGAATCAATTTCTGAATATTAAGGGATGGGCAGGAGAGGCGCCTTCATCTGAGCAAGAGGAAGAAGCACTCAGATTCAAAGGAGGAATATTATGGCAGATTGGATTATCACGCAAGATACAGGTAGAGCGATCTGAGGAGGGATGAGAAGGTAATGGGAGCCTAAATTCAGGCATGGAATGGTTGAGGAGAGAGTTAAAACCCAAAAGAGAGAACGTTTCTACACTCAGAAAGGCGACTTGGGGATTGGTGCTTTAGAGATAACAATTCAGAAGAAGAATAGCGAATAGAGTGATTAGCCGTATAAGCAGCCTCAATCCAGGGAAAATCAGATTTTTCCCAATTACTTAAGTTTCTGCAATGCGGCTTTTCCCATAGTCTGCAAAATTTTTGTTTTTGTTTTTCACTAGATTTGGAAAAAATGGATTCCGCTTTTAAAGCTGAGCTGGATTCAATTCTAGACCAAAAATCAAAGCAAATGGAGGAAGCCAGTTCGAGGTGGAGGAAGTAAAGTCTGGAGGATAAATTGCACAGGTAGGATCAGAGACCATAGATTTCAGATTTTAGAAGAGAAGAGCTGGCAGAATTAAATATATTTTTATTTCTTTTCTTTTTAATCTTGAGAGAATGAGAAATACAGACAAAAGAAGGAAAAATGGAATTATCCCTACATCTTTTAAGAAATGTTAGATCAGCAATCTTCTTTGATAATTGTAATCTTAGCTTTTCAAAAAGCCTTACCTTATCCGCATAAACCCTTCCATGTAGGGTAACAATTGAATTTATGAGATTTTCACAGTTCATTGTTGAGAGATTTATTTGGAATACTGTGTAGTAATTTTAAAAATTAGAGGGCTCAATGCCTAAAACAAGAGAAAACTCTTAAGTAGAAATGATTGCAAAATAATGGCCATGGCTATTTCTTCTTCAAGAATCAAAAGCTTGATGAAGATCTGAAAAAGTATTTGAATTTGGTTGCTGACTGATTGGACAACTTCGGGCGTTGTGATAAAAATGGAGAGATTGTTGGAAACCAATTGGACTTAGACGACAACAATAAGTATGACAACTTGAATCAAATTGTCTTGATGGAAAAAGAACATGAAGAAGGGACCACAAGGATCAGGTTGCAACAATTGTTGATGTCTAAATCAGGAATTTTGTTCATTAACAATAATATGATTGTTGATGCATGGAGAACGCAAGATCATGCTAAAAAGGTGTGCAGGTTCCTTTTAGATCACTGGCTATGGTGGGAATGAGGTAAGAATCATGCATATTTCTTTTTATGCATGCACATTTGATACTTGCTAAACATGCATGGAGAAAGTAAGATCATGCCAAAAAAGCATGCATGTTCTTTTTAGAACATGGGCAATGGTAAAACATGCATGGAGGAAGTAAGATCATGCCAAAAAAGCATGCATGTTCTTTTTAGAACATGGGCAATGGTAAAACATGCATGGAGGAAGTAAGATCATGCCAAAAAAGCATGCATGTTCTTTTTAGAACATGGGCAATGGTAAAGTTCATGCAAAGATCATGCATACCTCTTTTTATGCATGTACACTTGTTAGTAGATCCACATGCATGGAGAAAGCATGCATGTTCTTTTTAGAATGTGGGCTTTGGTGGGATTACTATAGCATACCATTTAGTAAGGTGGCAGTTTTAGAAAATGAAAATATTGACTTGTGGAGTGAATGTAGAATGGGTAGAAAAGCATGCATGATAACCGTAAGATCATGCAAAAAAATTTATCTTTTTGGAAATGATGCTTTCCTAGGTCTAAAAGGCAAAAGCTTTTGTAAGAATGTTTTTAAGGGTTAATTTTTTTCTTAGGGTTTATTTTTTTCCTCTTTGCCATTCATGCATTGGTACTTGTTGCATGACTCTTGATGTAAGTGTGGGACTTTCTCCTCTTTTTTTTTTGTTAATAGATTTTTACCCTTAGCCAAAAATAGAACTAGTTTGGATACCGTCCATAACATGCCTCCGGAAACTATGTAGAGCATCTGAATGAAGTTTAGGGTCTCAAAAATGCTCTGTAGGATCTCAGAATAGCAAACTACAAAAAGGTATAAAAATACCTAAAAATAGTAAAATTATATTTTTGTATTTTTGTGAGTTTCAGGTCATGACAAAACCTCTCAACTTCTTGGGGAAACACATGTCACATGACTCTTCACATTCCAAGTCAAATCACTTCATATTATATTTTAAGACTGTTCATTTCCTGCTAAAAATAGATATAAAGGCATGGGAACAGAAATGTAAAGGGGGAGGAATTGCAGCGAATTGTAAACAGAGAATCTTGTAGCTTCTTATCTCTTCTCAAAGATTGCTACCATTTTGTAACATGCAGAACAAAGAGCAATAGCTCCACATCTCTTCTCAGATGGCAGCTCACACCTCTCCACAGAGACGCTAGCTTGCGTCTCTTCGCAAAGATAGCCGTACATACAACCTTCTATATCAATGAAGCAATAATTTATTCAGTCATATTTTTCATTTATGGTTCATTTTGCTATAATCCTGCTATATTATTTTATGATACAGTTCTGCAATATTATTCTATAATACAGTGCTGCAATTGATGTTATTAAAATTGCTTCCGCCTATAGCACATTGAGTTTTCACAATTTAGTGTGTTGTTCATCGGATTCCCAATTCGATCTCGATCACCATAATAAGTGGGAAAAATTTAACACCATAAGAAGTGGGAGCAATTTAACACCATAAGAAGTAGAGGGTAATAATTATGCTAGCAAACCAATTCATATGACCATCCAAAGGCCTTCACTCTTCCAGAAAACCAATTGTTGCAAGCATTTAAGGCCCAAGGGTCTTAACACTACCGATCATAACACAAAAAAATTAAACCCCTGAAAAGGGCTATATATAACAAAATAAAAAGGAGTAAACCCAAATATAGGAAAACAAAATAAACAAAGAAAAAGGACTAATCCTACCAGAAAACAAATTGATATGAGCATCTAAGGGCCTTGGCTATATTGATCATAACAAAAAGGTTCTAACCTCCCAAAAAGGATTTTTAACCCAATCAAAAACAAAAAAACTCAAATTGAGGGGAGAAACAAATCATTGCCAGAAAACCAATTATTACAGGAAGTTAAGGGGCGGCTCTACTGATTATCATACAACTAGTTTTAAATCAGGAAAAAGGGATTTTTAACACAATCAAAAAGGGCTAAATTAAAATTGAGTGAAACAAAACAAATGCAACAAAGGGTTAATCATGCTAGCAAAACAATGTATATGAGAACCGCAGTCTTTACCGATCATAAGAAAATTCAAAATACGGTTCAGTCTTGACCACAAAAAGGGGATTTTGAAGTTTAAAGTTTTAAAACTATCAAATAGCAGTATATCCAAATTGAAAAAACAAAAATAAACACAGAAACCTGCTAATCATTTGCAAACCATGCAATATGAGCAACGACGGCCTTGGATCTACTGATCATTAAAAAATGGATTTTAGCCCAAAGAAGGAATTTAATACCTGATCAAAGGTCTCTGAACTGCAACAAAAAGAATTATAAACCAAATTGCAGAGATTTAAAGCCCCATCAAAATCCCCATTTTGAAGTAAATAAAGGATTTTAAAGCTTCTATGGATGGATAGAAACCAGTTTTTAAACATTTTACCACAAAAAGATAATAATTTTAAAAGGGTTTTAAAGCTTTGTCATCAAATTTATCCATTTTTCAGAAGAGTACAACACCGGGCCCTGATTAAAATCAATCCAAAACAATTCCTTGTCGATATCCAGTGTATGAGCAGTTATAACGAAAAGGGCAAAATGGTGTTTCATTCATCAAATTTAATCTTTTGTTTTATCAGTACTAAACCCTTACCAAAATCTAGTACAACGGCTGTTTCAAAAAGGGAAATTTTTCATTTAGACCAAATTTATTCGTTTTTCTGATCAAAACCAACCCTTTATCAATTTCTGTTGTGTAAGCAATCAAAAATCAAACCCTTGTCAAGAAAAATTCTTATAACAATTTTTTTAAAGGTGTAAAATAGTATTTTAATTAAATTTATTCATTTCTGATCAGTACCGCACCCAATGTGCAAAATGGCATTTTGTTCAAATTACTAATTAGCCAGATCATTGCCAAACCCATATCAAAATCTACTGCATAAGCAATGAAATAATTTTAAAAACAAACACTTATCAAAAAGTTAAAAACTAAAGTAATAGCAGTTTTATAAAGGGGGGTGCCATTTTGATCAAATTTATTAATTGGCTGATTAGTGCCAAAATAAAACTTATCAAATTTCTTGTGTAAGCAGTCGAAACAAAATTCTTGTTAAAATCTGTTATAGCAGTGTTACCTGTGTCTCAAGCGCAGGGGAATGGGGACACCAAAAAATGTAGGGACAGTGGGGGGCTGGAGTGACAGCAGTAGGGCGGCTGAAATAAATACAGATATTTCTTAAAAATAAGTGTAAAGCTGTGTGATAGGATAATATAAAATTTAAACAGGGGTAACTGCTTATCTCACTTAGAAAAGTTGAAATTAGACAAGGATATGTGCTGAAAATACCCCTCGAAGACTTCCTCTTTTGTTGTTATAAATGAGTTAATAAAAAGAATAGTATGCAGTCAAGGAAAATAAGCTTGCTGCTTCAGTGTTCTTTAACATCCACAATCAGGACGTAAAAGTGTCATTAAAACTGAGTTTTTTTACTGTTTTATACAATTCTTTCTTAAAAATAAGTGTATGGCTGTGTGATAGGATAACAAAAAATTTAAACAGGGATAACTGCTTATCACACTTTGAAAATTTGTTAGACAAAGATAAGTGCTGAGAATACCACTAAAGGAGTTCCTCTTTTGTTGTTATAATAAGTTCGTAAAAGGATAGTATACTGTCAAGCAACATAAGCTTTAGTGTTCTGTTAACATCTACAATCAGGAAGAACCCCTGGGGTATGGCCCACCCGGTCCGGGAGGTTACGGTAAGGCGCCCTGACCTGGCGGTCATGGGTTCGAATCGCCAATTTAAATAAGCTGGGGGTGGGGCATAAACATCAGCCTCAGAGTTATAGCTCCAGTGAAGAGGATTCATGGATGGACTCGCTTACCAATTTCCCTTGAATCAAAAAAAAAAACACAGTCAGGGCGTAAAACTGCTACTAAAAATGAAGTTTTTACAGTTTTTTTCTGGGACACTGTGATGTTCCCCTTGGGAGAGTGGGGCCGGCAGGATTTTTCCAGGATGTCCCCATTTTCTAAGATCCAGGGACGAACCGTCCCCATCCCCTAAACACCCGGACGTCAGGCACTGCAGAAATACAAGGGGGCACATCCCGTGTGAATGAGTTATAGCAGTTTAAAACAAATGGGGAAAATGGCATGTTGATTAAATTTATTCATTTCTCTGATCAATGGCAAACCCTAATCAAATTCTGCTGCATATGAAGTCAAAAATCAAAATGATTGTCAAAATCTAATGTTATGGCAGTTTTTAAAACTAATAGGAAAAACGACATTTTGATCAAATTTAATATTTTTCTGATCAATACCAAACCCTGACCAAAGTTAATGCATAGGTAATCAAAAAAAAAAAAACTTCACAGAATCTAGTGTAAAAGTCATTAAAAGAAAGGGACAGAACAGCATTTTGATCGAATTATTAAATTTCTGGTCACTGCTGAATCCTTTCTAAATTCTACTGAAAGAGTCAAAAAAAAAAACTCAACAAAATCTACAGCTGTAGCAATATAAACAAAAAAGGGCAAAATATTGTTTTGATAAATAAATCAGTATTAATAAAGAAGGGCAAATTATCATGTTGATCAAATTTATCGATCTCTGTGATCTACCAGTACAAAACCAAATGGGTAAAATGGCTTTTTGATCAAATTTACTCGTTGCTCTGATCAGTACCAAACCCTTACAAAATTTACTGTGTAAGCAATCAAAAATATAAATCCTTTCCAAATATACTCGTGTTGCAGTTTAAACAAATATGCGTAAAATAACATTTTGATCAGATTTATTGATCCTCTGATCAATACCAAACAGACCGTTACCAAACTCTCTTGAATAATCAGTCCAGGCTCCAGATAAACGAACTCTTGTCACAATGTACTGTTACAGCAGTTTCTAAAAAAGGACAAAATGTCATATTATTATAAAGTTTAATAATTTTCTGGTCAATAACAAACCCTTATCAAATTCACAGTATAAGTAATCAAAGAAAAGGAAAAACCCCTTGCGACAATCTAGTGTAAGGGCATAACTAAAATGGGCAAAATGATCAAACTTATTAAGCTTCTGATCAGTCCCAGACTCGTATGGAATTCAACAGTATAAGCAATCAAAGAAAAAACTTAACAGAGAAAAAAGCAACCGTTGTTAAAATATGGCAAAACCCAATTAAAAGAAAAGCCCAAATTGCCATTTTGATCGAGTCAAATCGTTCTTCTACACAAATCAGAGATTCATGAGCGAAATTTTGCATTTAAAACTTTATCTTTTTTTTTTAAGGTGGGGAGGAGAAATTGATCGCCTATGAAAAATACCTGTTTTGCTCTGTATTTTTTCAGATTTTCGCCATGAAGGGAAATCAATCCCTTTACCACCTCTTCTATAATTCCCAATCTTCGGAGATCAATTAGGTATGAAGGGGATAAAAAGAACAGAGATGCCCAAACGGGTTAGTGTTAAAAGTTAAAAAATATTACCGAGTTAAATTAAGAGAAAAATAATTTTTCGATTTATGGTAATTTTTTTAAAATTGTAAAAAACGTAACGCAGAAAAAAGAGTTAAATGGAAAAGCAGCACCTAATGATTTCATCAAGCTCAATTTTGATGGAGCGGCCAAAATTAATCCTAGAAGCGCTGGGCAGGTGGAATTTTTCGCAACTCTTTGGGCAACCCCATCCTTGGTTTTGCCGAGGCTATTGGTCATTGCTCCAATAACCTTGCGAAGGCCAAGACTTTATGGTGCGATCTTAAAATCGCAAAGGAAAGGCGCTGGGATAACCTCATTATTGAAGGTGACTCACAGATCATTAGCAATACGATAAACAGGAAAAAAAAATGGAGCACTGGAATCTAACCCTCATTGTGAAGGATCGTATTGCCTTAAATAATTCAGGCAAATTCTTCACACCTTCAAAAGTGCGAACAAAGTTGTTGAAGGCCTGACCAACCTTGGGGCTGAGCTCAATCATAAAAATGAAAATATGGTTATATTGCAACCGATTGATTTAATTGGGGAGATTGGTGAATTAATTAGCGGGGATGAGCCTTTCATATCACCACGAGTGATAGGCATGATTCCACACAACCGTAATTACAATAATGACAGGATACATCCACGCATCTTTCTCCGCACAAGAGAATTATTGTCATATTTTTTCACATTGGGCGAGCAGATTTTTGGCATGCATGAAGGGTATTTTAATCTCCAACCTCCATTTGTGCTCCTCATTCGAACGGTTCAAGGAGCTTTTATGTTTTACTTGCTGAAAATGGAGACAGGGAAGAATGTGGCAGGGCCTGCTAAGTGCACCAAGGCAGGTAAAGGGAAGGCAATGACGAGTAATACAGTGCACGAGATGCAAGACAATCTAGTTCACAAGTACTCCATCGATGACATCCATCATTCTTTTTGGGACTGGTAAATGATCTCGGATCGATGCAACTCCGAATGCGGAATGTCTCTCTTGGACTAAAGCACGCGAGTTACTTATTAAGGAAGTCATGGGTTTTGAAAGCAGACATTGCTTGAAGGTTTCAAAGACCCTAGGCTACTTAGATGGATGGCCACGAATCTTCTTTGTGCTCAGTTATCAACCAGGCTTGGGGACTCGACGGTGGTGGATGAAGTAGTTAAAGCAATGAATGACCTAGGATAGTCCATTGCTCGGTTGGACACGCTGAAAGTGGCGCAAATCATAGGAATTCAAATTGTTCTTCTTGGGGAAAGCAACTCCTTCACAATTCATGAGGATATGGAGTAGTTGGGGTTTGATATTAGACTCCGTATGGATCAGATTTGGACGCTCTCCAAGGCTCAGGCTCTGGAAAGCATCTCTCAAGGAAAAAAATTGGATGTGATTTATGTCACGTTGAATATCCTATCTGACAAGTTTGAAGACTCCAAGTTGGCTGAATAAATGGTCGCTCTAATAATTGAAGAGGATACCAGGGATACCGAAATTCCTATAGTCGTGGTTTCAAACACCTGGGGAGGATGATATCTAGTCTTGGGTGTGTTTAATCTAATGTCTTTTAATTTTAGCATAATCATAATATGTTCTCGCCACCTCTAGGTGGTTATAGTACTTGAACTTTTACCTGGTTTACCAGGTCTTTTTGATATAAATATTTTAAATAGTGAGGCCAAGTGCCTCTTTTTTTATTTATCAAATAAAAAATTGTGGCAATTCAATATTAGGAGGCCCTTATAAGCCTATTTAAAACAAGGCCATGAAATGTTAATGTAAAAACTTAAAAGTTGTTGGGCATAGTGGAGAAGATAAATAATGAATTGTCTAAAATATCTTATTTGCTTGCATTATTCTATTACAAAATTAGTATAAAGTATGGTATATTTTTATTGATGATAAAAGTTACACTTTGTTTTGTTTAAAAATGAATTATCTCAAAATTGAATTGACATTATTTTCTCATCATATGAGCAAAATTTATTTGATGTTTAAATTAGTCCATCCTTGTGTTTTAATTATGCACTTAAATGTGCTTACAATTTATGGATTATATATGTCCATGTCATGTTGCATCATTTAGTTGCATTCTCATCTTCATCAAATATGATTGGAATTCTCACTACATAAATTAAGAATAAGTAAGCATAGATGGATAGCTAAATTGAGGCACATAAGAGTAGAAATAAATATGTGATGTTGCAAGAGTTAGTTTTAAACCTTAAGAGTTGACTACGTATACACCTATATTTGGAAATGAGGTACTTTACAGTATTGATTTGACTTATATCCATTGATCGTGACTTGTGTGCACAAACATAGCTTAAACGCAGTATTCCACTCTCTCCTAAGGATTGCAAATACTTTTTATTCTCCTACTTTAATGCTCAAATACCTACAAATTTGATCTCATGTCTCATATACATCCTATATATCTTGTCAAACTTCTCTAGATTTCCACTTATAACATTCTCGTACCTCCCTGAACACTATTGTTCAAGTTAGTCAAAACCAATATATGGTTTGGTCCATGTTTGATGATTTTACCTACAATGGGATAACAATCATATTTTTTTATGTGTATTCTATTTCCACTTCTAGAAGTTGGCCTTAGTGTGAAACCACATCCCAGTGGAACGATATAAAAATAAGTTAGACACACTCATTTACTCACTTGGCATTCGTAAGAGCTTTTCTAACAAATAGTTTTCATTGCCCTAATCTTTCCTAAATCAAGAGCAGACATTAGGATCAACCTCTATATAAGTCTAAACCACTACGTGAACAAATGGTATGATGACGAGTGCAAATCCCTACACCACAAATTACAACACACTTTTATCCAAGCCCGTCCCTCATATCCCACCTTGAAAACCTCCTACTTGTTGTCTCATTCATCATAAAAATGCCTCTTTTATATTCCAAAGTAAAAGGACTTTATGTGCGTCTATCTAGCATTCTCTTAAGCATTTTTGGCATACTATTTCCCCTCATCATTCTCCTCTTCCCTCAAAGCTTAGCCCCAAATCCATGTTCTCTCACACTTCCAATCTTTATGATATTCCTGGATAGCACATATCCAGGTTGATAATCCATCTTCTTATCACTTATTCACATACAAAAATATTAGAGAGGCAGTTAGAGTGGTGAATAGTAGTAAGGTTGTAGATGAGGAAGGGTTATAACTAGAATTCTTCAAGTATGGTATTGGGGTGCTTGGTAGCTTTTTGATTGACCTCTTCAACCACGTAGTGTGCTCTAGTTTTCCATCGGCTTATTCATGTCATACCATCCACCCAGTCAAAAAATCGGGCCCCAACTTGGATCCCAACAACTATAAGACAATTATGGTGGGTCATATATTTCAAAAATTTATGTTCTGATCCTCCATATGCAGCTTTCAAGAAGTTGGAGCATAGGCACCTCAAAACCAAGGGGGAAACAGAAATTTGTCTTGTTCACTAGACTATTGATCATATCTTTACTCTTCAAGATATCATTGAGGAGGCACGCCATCTCTCTTCGAAAATATATTATTACTTTGTAGAGTTTTGAATAGTTTTTGACTCGATTCCGCATGTGACACTTTTGTAGAGACTCGAAAATATTGGTATTTTCGAGACCCTTCTCATTGCCATTATGCATATGTATGAGATTGTTTTGGTTCGCCTACTGCATGCTCTCATGGGGAGTTGGATTTTATCATAAGTACGACCGGGTTTAAAAAGGGGTATCCCCTATCCCCAACTCTTTTTGGGATATACATAAATGAGCTAGAGTCCTTCCTCCATGAGCATATTCAAGATAGTGATGGGTGTAAACAATGAAAAATCCAACTAAAATAGAAGACAAAGAAAACACATATACAAAACTTCCAAAGTCAATTCTTCCTACGCAAACCTCAAATAAAGTTATGAGAAGCTTTTGAGCTTATGAAACCTTGTATGTTATTAATTTTGGATGCTCTTGAAAGTGACCTCCAAATGTGAGAGTGACAATGTTATGAACACAGATTTGGCTTGGATGTTGTTTCAATATGTAGATATTGGATAACAAAGTTGACAAAGTTTTCTTACTTCAATCCAAGAGGATTTGTAAAGGGGTAAGCTTTCTCTTTTATAGAGGTTGAGTAGTGGTTAGAAGTGGTTGCAAGAGTTTGACTAAGCTCCAAGTCATAATTGTAATCACTTGGGTTAACAAGTAGACTTGGCAGGGGTAGTAGACATTTGGAATAACAGAAGTTGCATCTAGAAATATAATTGCGTCGTACAACTCTATTGCCCCTCCTTTCTAGTTATTTAAAAGTGGAATTCAAGTTGAGTTGACTAGAATGAGGAAGTGGAGTTCAAGTGTAGTTAACTGGAATGAGGAAGTGGCAGTTGACTAGGAAAATAGGTGTATTTTCCCAATTAAGTAACTAATTTAATTAGCTACAATGTGCAAGATAATTAATTAACCATTTATTTAATAAATGATAATTAACTTAGCTAAGATGGTGTTATGGACTAATTTAATTAATCCAAGGGGGTAATGTGCATGATTAATCAATTTAATTAATCAATCATAAGAGGGATATGAACTAGGATGTGAACTTGAGATAGTACTAGGAACAAGTATGTAATTTTAGGGTGTCTACATTTTCCCCTCTTTAAAGTGTTATTATGAAGTAATAGTATTTTAAAGATAGTAGACGCATGCAGATCAACAAGTGGAAAGAGGTGAAGCATTTGGATGCCCCAATGAGAAGGATGGTAAGGGAATGTCCCCTCAAGTGGGTGGGTAACGTGGCAAAGAAGTGGATGACCACTTAATAGGAAGAAAACAAGGAATTGGAACAAGGGTGAGAGGAAGGGGTGTGCTCATATTATGAATGTCATTTGGAGAGTGAAATTTAGAACAAATTTATTTTATTATCGCACAAGAGAGTTATTACCATGATTATGAAAGAATCGAGATGGTTAACCCATATACATGTAAACAAACATGCACACAACAAATAAAAATAAAAAGGAAAGAAAACCCAATATACATAGTAAGTGCAGGCATCAGGGTTATAAAGGAACCAAGATGTTATCACACTACTTGTAAGTGGTCCAAAAACAAACGTGAACATTAAGACAATCAACTATGCCCCTAATTCTTGCCATAGTGATGATTAAGTAAGTCTGCAAATGCCCCAAACACTCGAAACTTATGAAAGGCTTGGGAATAGGATCAGACTTAAGAATAGAGTATACTTGGATACTCCACGTGACACTCTTGTTGGATCCATTTTACAAATGATCTGAAAGAAATTGCTCAAAGCGAAGTTGTGTCATGAAGGAAAAAAAATTGTGACTTACCCCAAGTAGAGTAAGTAATCGTGCAAAGGGAAGAAAGTGATAGTTGTAAGATTGGAACGATCATTAGGGTAGTAGATAAAGGTATGACTTTATCAATAGTGTGTTCAATTTTGAAAGATCCACTTCATGGGTTTTCCAATTATAGGATTTTTGTATGATGAGTGAATGTTTGTTAAAAAAAAATTGATAAGTTTTCTGATTTTTTTATTTTGAATATATGATTTTTTTATGGTTTTACAATTTTTTGAGAAAATTTTGATGAAAAAAGAGGAGCGGCATGTTTGTTACACTAGATTTATTATGGACAAACATGATGATGTTGAAAGCATAAAACAAGCATGTCAAACAAACCCAATATGAACAAGAAGGAACCAAACCAAAGTTATATGTGAACTAGGATGCAGAGAATTTTCCTACAATTGGTCTATCACGAGAGGTAAATAAAGTACAAAAATAACAAATTGAAAGAAGCAAAAACATCATCATAATGTTGACAAACCACAACAATACAACACAATGTGTAATAACGACATCTAATGACACTCCTACCGTGTTCCAAATTGAAGAACTAGACAACTATGAATGCCCTCGAGCAATAGCTTGAACTTGAGAGGATAGGATCGGGCAGAAGAGTGGAGTGATACTTGGATACTCCAAAAGACACTCTTGTCAGATCCTAGTAAAGTGTGATATGTATTGGATTAAAATGTGAAATCCAAGTGTGCCCCAAGAAAAATTATATTGCGAAAGGGTAATTGATTGCCTCGAGCATAGATATACACCACGAACAAGAAAAATGATTAGCAAAGGATGATCTAGAATTATCATGAGGAGCGCCTTCAAATGGCAAAATTGTTGAACTGTGTTATTTAGTTGCTAAAATTTGGTCAAACATTGTTATGACTATTTCACTTTTTCCAGTTTTATATTGTTTTTTCAATTTTGGAACAATTTTATATTGTTTTTGTAATTTTGAACATATTTGAATGTTTTTGAAATTTTTGAAACATATTTGAATGTTTTTTTATTTTTGAAACATATTTGAATTTTTTTATTTTTGAAACATATTTGAATGTTTTTAATTTTTATAAACATGTTTGAATGTTTTTGGACTTTTGAAAACATATTTGAATGTTTTTATTTTTGACTTGGTAAAGGGGTGCACCGCTTGAACGCAAGTGCAAACATTTAGAAGCATTCCATTCTATAGGCATAATTATAGATGATATAGTGATAGGATGTCTCACTCCACTCATGACTCCACGTAACTAGGAAGATGTGAGGGCTCATCACCGAGAGTGAAGAAGGATGTGAGAATGAGGTGAATAGTGATATGAAAATGAAGATGATGGATGTTAAGACACAAGGTGTAATAATGATCCATGTGAGAAAAATGTAATGCATCTCCAGTCAAGATTATCTAACCGATTCCAAGATGATTCCACTTTATAGGTTTATACTCGACTTAGATCCGTAGATGGCCTATTGATTGGCAAGATTTGGTTAAAGGAATTGTTGTCTCTCTTTAACATAAGTAACTTCTTGGGATTTTTGATTAAGCACTTTTTGATTCTAAAGGCTTTATTGGTTAATTGTTTTTTTTTTTTTTAAAAGGACCCCTTACATGTTGCCCCATGCCACTAGTAAAAGGAAAGGGCTCAACACCGAAGATAAAATGTAGGTGAGTAAAGATATCTTCCTCTATTCCTAGTCTCATACTACCAATGAGAAGTATGGGCTCATCACTGAAGATTGTGAAGGACGAAAGGTGTAATGATTTTTTTGTATTTTAATTTGATTTTTCCTTATATGTTGATAATGTGCTTATTGGGAAGGAACATTCTATCCCCAAGTCTCAGTCGCATGCGACTAGTAGGATGTAAGGGTTCAACATCATAGACCGAGATCACATTGAGATGGACGATCAAAAGGTTTGGCTAAAGAATTTTGAGCTTTCTGTTAAATAGAGAGATTGTTTGAAAGGAGGAGTTGCCATCAGTAAGTTTCATGACAAAACTATAGGTAAAAAAATAAAAGCGGTAGAAATCATAAAAAGATGAGACACACAATGCCCAATAGGAACAAGGTTAACCTGTGTCGTGATAGGTGAAGAATGCAAATATATGATAATGGTATGATTAAAGTATTTGCCAACAAATGGAATGCTTAACATTATTTGCACTTGTGTTTCCGCTTTTTATTTTCAAACGAGAGTTTAAGCAAAGGTTTGATACGAATTTTTACTCTCTTTTTATGATTTTGAATTTTTTTGAACATTGACGGGTGAGGATTTGAAATGGACTCATCAAGAGAAAGGTCCACATTTAATTAAATGGTCCTGATTTACGAGACTAGGGTAGACAAGATCCAAATCAACAAGGTGAATCACACGATTTTAGGAGTCATAAGTTACAAGACTTGGGCGAGATGAAAGCTAAGTCAATGGAGAGAATCCTAAGATTCAAGGAGTCTTGATTTACGAGACTTGGGCATATGAGATCCAAGTCAAAGGAGAGAATCCTAAGATTCGAGGAGTCCTGATTTACAAGACTTAGGTGGACAAGGTCTAAGTCAAAGAAGGGAATCCAAAGATTAATGGGTCAGAAGTATGAGACTTGGACAAACAAGGTCAAAGTAAAATGGGGAATCTAAAGATTTAATGAATCTTGAGATATGAGACTTAGGTGGACAAGGTCCAAGTTAACTGATGTGTGATTAGATAAATCTTTGATGAGATCAAAAGATCTATGCAATGTTAGAGGGATATTATCGATGCGGGAATATGTTGAGATTCATATTCATTCGTGAGTGGAAGAATGCGAGGAAGGAAAGATTGATCTCTAGATGTACACCTGAGGCTCCTTATAAGTTATAGAGAGAAAATATCCAATGTTGCTTCGTCGAGGTTATGGATTAGTTGATTTGATCAAATATTTGTAATTAAATATTGAAAAAGGTTGTATAAGGATATTCCTAGGTATATGCACCTCATATAGCATACATATGCAGATGTTTTGACATGTAAGGGTCATCATTGATGAGATGCCTACAAGATTGATCATTGGAAGTGTTATGTACACGAAAAGTTGTGTTATTGCAAATGTTCAAACATGTTGTGGTTGTGTGTCTTCAATAAGACTAGACATGGGGAGAATAGGAGCGAGTAGTGGAAGAATAGAGCCAATCTCAATGGTGTTTGATGATGGACCCTCTTCAACAGAGTCTTGACCCTTAACAAAGCATGAATGTCAAGATGGATGAAAAGAAAAAGCTTTGAAAGTGAAAGTCTGATTATGGAACTCTTAACAAAAGAGATGCTAAGATGGGAGAATTATTGTACGAGCTAAGTGATGTGCTCAAAATTTTGACAAAGTGAATGTAAAAGGAGATGAGGATTTGACAAGGTTAGTTTGCCTCCACTTTTAAAATGGATGTTTAAACGAGATGAGAATTAACAAGATGAGGTGATCAAATCTTAACAAGGAGTGTGACGAAAGATGAAAAGGTTCAAAATGTGAACTCTTAACAAGATGAGTGTTAAGAGAAATGAAAAAGGGTGGGGGTCTTCACAAAACTTAACAAAATGAGTTTTGTTAAGGCAAAAGAGGAGATTAAAATGTTAGTTAGAGGAATATTAACAAAATGAGTGTTAAGAGAGGGAGAGAGAGAGGAAAAGGTTTGAAATATTTCACAACCCTTTAAAAAGTGGATGTAAAGAGGGAATAGGCAAAAGGAGTTGGCTTGCTCAATTTTGCGACAAAATGAGTGTTACAAGAGGGGACTTGAAATCACGATGAAGGTGCTCAATTCTTAATAAAATGAGTGTTAATAGAGGATACAAAAGAAATGGAAGGATAACACTCAAATAACGACAATGTGAATGTCAAAATATAGAGGTGAAAAGATGATGATGAAAATCTCAAATCTCGACAAAGTGAATGTGAGAGACGAAGGGAAAGTGATTGATGAAGGATCTCAAATTAGAGCAAAGTGAATTCTTTAAAAGAGAGGAGGGAAGAGATGTTTTGAAGAGGTCATCAATTCAACAAAGTGAATGTGAAATGTGACAATGTAAGATGGATGAATGCTTAAAGTTCAACAATGGAAAAGTTAAACTCAAGACTTAGAAAGATGAAGGATCAAAGTGATCACAAAGGTGCTTGATTGTGATAAAGTGAGTATCATGATGTTAAGACTTAGATGAAAAGGATGAAAGTTCTTAACTATGGATGTGAATGTCCAAAACTCAAGACTTAGACTCGTTTGTAAAGAGGTGAAAATGAGACAAAAGTGGATCCAAATAAGGAGTATTTGGAAACGTGAAAGAGATATGAAAGTGAACCTAAATAAGGAGTATTTAGGAAAGTAGAAAAGATGCAAGAATGAACTCAAATAAGGAGTATTTGGGAAAGATAGAAAATGAGAAGAAGATAGAAAATGAAAACAAAAGTTTTGTTTATCAATGTTTTGGCCTCTACCTTAGATTGGATTGGACAGTGTGTGGCCTCTAGGTGGTTCTCTCAACTAGGTGTCAGCAGATACTTGAGTGAAAGTGGTGTTATTTCTAGTTGTCGTTTTAGTTTACCCCCTTTGAAACCCTAAGCAAAGATCTTTCTCAAAATGAATCACACTAGGGTCACCACTACTAGATATCCGTGACTCTAATCTCATAGGCATACTAGTCAGTTGGGATAAGAGGTATCTGTTTCGTCAGCTAGTTCCCTCAATGTGCCGACTACTTTGGGGTTCTGTGGTACTCCTCAAATGATTTTTATGGCTTAATCCAAAGCACTTCCCACAATTATAGCAGTTGGGCAATAGCCTTGTCAACCGCACCTACAAATACAATGTGAATTGTTCATTTTATCTTGATTAAAGATGATATTGTCTTAACCACCATTCTTTGACCAAGGCAACTTGTAGTTAGTAAGTTGTTTTAAAGCATCGTTCAAGGAACCTACAATTAGTAGTTTAAGAGTAACCTCCTATAGCATAGTCTTATAAATAAGGATTAACACATTTTCCTTGGTAGAGAGGACAAGACAAAAAGAAGCGAACCCACATTTCTAATTTCCAAGATCACTTAAAAAGTGTGAGGAAAGAGCATACGCGTGAGGTTGCTTTGATTAAGAAAGAAAAGAGTTAACTCCCAAAAACAAAGAAACAATCACATTTCTGATTTCTAAGATCACTCACGAAAGTGCGAGGAAAGAGCATATTTGTGATTGTTTCGTGAATAACCTCACAAAAATGAAAAATGACAACAAAAACGCCACAAAGCATTCGAGACTATGCAAAAATGATGAAACATTTACAAAAATGTCGAAAAAATGACAATAATTGCACAAAAACGTTGAATAACCCTACACAAACAAGGTGCACAATTAGTCCATTAAAGGAAATTGACCCAAAAAAATTAAATAAAAAGACCTAATTAAGTGAAAAATACCTAAGTTAATTAATTAATTAAAACTAATTTATTAGTATTAAAAAGAAACCTAACTAGAACATTTATTAATACTAATCTTATGAAATTAGTTTTAAAAATTAATAATAAATAATCATATGTAAAATCTAAGACCTAAGTCTAAACTTAAGTTAAGGATTAAGAATAAAAATATTTTATCTAATCCTAAGTTCTAAACTTTATAACCGAATCTACAAAATCTTAATACAATATGTGAAACCCTAAACTAAGTTAAGGTTATGTGGGCTCTTTGTTTGTTTGTGTTGTTTGTTTTTGTTTTGTTAATAAGTTCGTGTTTGTGTGCGAGGCTCGACAAGAATGGATGGGGTGTTCAAGGAGCTTAGTGGGCTATGACGCAAGGTTTTGGTAATGTAGGCATGGGATCTGTGTGGGAGATTGGTGAGAGGGGAGTCGGTGTAGGTGTTAGGGAGCTTAGTGGTGTGGCGGTGGTGGTCGGTTGATTTGCGGCAAAGACGTGGTTAGGTAGCTGGGGGAAGGATATTGAGAGTGTGAGAACCAAGATGACGATGTGGGTGTGCCAAGGTAGAGAGGGGTGAGGGGTTTGGGTGGGGAAGAGTTTTTGGGTCGAGTCGGGGTGGGCTTGCCTCGGTGACGAGGGATGGATGAGGTGTTCAAGGAGCTTAGTGGCTATGACGAGTAGGGTTTTGGTAGTGCGGGTGTGGTATCTTTGTGGGATATCGGCGGGAGGAGAGTCGGTGTAGGTCGTAGGGAGCTTGGTTGCGTGGCGATGGTGGTCGGGTGATCTACGACAAGACATGGTTAGACAAATGGGGGAAGGAGATTGGGAGTGTGAGCAGAGATGACAATGTGGGCCCGTGGTAGAGAGGGATGAGGGGGTCTCGGATGGGGAGAGTTGTTGGGGTCGGGGTCGAGTGGGCTTGACTCGATTGAGTCGGGCCGTGAGGGGGAGGGTAGACCTAGGTCGGGGTCGGGGAGAGTTAGCTCGGTGAGCTAGCTTGTTGAGCTAGGTAGATAGGGAGGAGTGGGAAGAGGTTGGGTGGCTCGCCGAGCTATAGGAGAGTTAGGGGGTTGAGGAAAGAGAGGGGTTAAGGGGGTTTAGATTTATTTATTTATTTATTAATGATTAAACGCTTTTGGTGAACCGAGGGGTAGAGAGCCCCAACCCTATAAAGGAGAAAGAGCATTGGAAGAATGAAGAGATGGAAGAAGGGTTAAAAAGGACCAACCAGAAGAAGAGAAGAAGAAGAAGAAGAATAGGAAAAAGATAAGAAGACCCACCGTTTGAGAAGAGCAATGGGGACAACAAATGCCCAAGAGCATCAAACCAACATCAAAGATGTAAAAATCAGCCATACCGAGTACCACGCGGTGTTGGCTTCCCTGAGAAGAATCATGAAAGCCTCTCGACACGGTCTCTAAGTTCAATCAAGTTGTCTATTGTTGAATGAACAGGAAAGAGGGCAATGTCAATGTCAACCTGGGAAGGATTACGTGATCCATCGATCGATCATAAACGAACAAAGAATTCACATTTTGGGCGTAATGCAGCAAATCGTGATATTGACCACAGAGCCATTGAATACCCCGACCCAAGCCCAGAGCTTGCTCATCAACTTCTTCCACCCACAACAATGGATCAAGAAGTGAGAAGTCCAACAGTTCGTCATGCAAGCCAACGCGATGGACAAGATAAATCTGGTCAACATCGATGAACTCCATGGCCAAGCGGATCGGGATGAAGCGGGAGGCGAAGGAAACAAAGGCATTTGTGATATCCAAGTCTGCATTCAGTGTGGCGCGAATGGAATCTAAAGGAGTCACCAAGGATGGTTTCAATGGCCTCTGCTTCACGATGAGATGAATACCGAAAGATTTCAAATAGCTGGTTTCGATTGATTTCCTCGAAGTGGCCAATTCGGATGTTATTATGAATAAAAATGAAGGGAAAACCCATGAAGGCCATTGGAGGAGATACCGAAAAGCCACAATGCAAACCAAGGCCAAACCCGTGGCATAAAACAAATAAACAACACGAGGAAACATCATGACACCGTAATTAAATGTATTTCCTTTCAATTGATATGATAGAAGAGAGCCTAACTTGAGTTCTTCAAGTCACATGAGATTTTGATGGTGGAAGGAAAATCAATAACATGATTAGCAAATAGATCTCGCGCAGAATTGGTTTCTCAAAAATTATAGCGGATGCTCCAATTTCTTAGTTTTTCGAGCCAAAAATGAATATTGGAAATGAAAGAATTAAGTTTCAAGAGAGGGCAAACCCTTTAGCAATAACATGGGTGATGATTTAAGAGTCCCCTTTTATGAATAGAGATTCGTAACCAAACTGGACAACTAGTTTAACTCCTTCCAAAAATGTTTGAACTTCGGTTAAATTACACGAACAATCATGGATTGAAAAAGAACTAGACATGATAAGAAGACCATTAGCATTTCTAAGGATACAACCGACACCTAATTTTCCTAGATTACCTCTAGAGGCTCTGTCAAATTTCAATTTCTAGGAGCCTTGAGGGGGAGGCCTCCATCTGACCTTCTTCCTTCTCAAAAGGTTCTCCACTTGGGATAAGCCTCACCTAATAATGGACCCAGGGTTAGGAATTTTAATGAGTGGTCAAGCTTTTTGATGATAACATCACGCGAGGAGAACATAGGGTTATTAAAACTGTTTTTACTAACTTTTTTAGATATAGCCACTTCCAGTTTAGTCAAAAAAGCAGGCAAGTTAGAGGACTGTTCTCTAAAGAGTCACAGGTTGCACTCCCACCAAATATGCCAAATAAGAAAAAATGGAGCCACAAGCCATATGGAGCTCAGGAGCTTTTGGAATCCATCTTGGGCCAAGCAAGGAGGGTATCTTTAATATTATTGTAAGGCACTCAGGTAAGATTGAGCTTACCAAGGAGCCAATTCCAACTCTTAGTAGCAAAGGAACAAAAAAGGAAAAGATGGTCTATATCTTCTTCAGCTACACCACAAAGGACACATTTAGAGGGCCCGACGTAACCCCATGATCTTCTACGCAATTGAGTAAGAATTTTTTGTTAAGAGCCACCATTTGAACAATAACCAAAATTATAGGGAACCCCTTTACCAGACATTGAAATGAGCTTGAAATGTCCTTCTTTATGAGTAAATGCCTCGAAGATGAGCCTAACCAAATCAATTGATCTTCACAATCCTTGAAGGTTGCACTTTTGGATGAGAGATCCTTTTTATAAGAGGATACTTCTAAGGGGGAAGCACCGAGGAGGCAACATCCTTCCACAACCAAGTGGGGGAGCCGTCAGGATGACGGTGACCATAGTTAGCAATATTACCACCCCAAGTAACCTTGGTGACATTCATTACTCTATTGAGAATGGGATTAAGATTGATAGGTGCTTGACCATTCCAACTTTCCTCCCAAAATTTAATCAAACATCCATTATTAATGTGTCACGAAACATAGTCCACGATTAGAAATTTGTTATTGCAAATGGAGTTCCAAATATGGGAGCCTTTAGGAAGTTCTTCACTTGAAAGAATGAGCTCAGGGTGACGACGACCTCCAAATATTTATGGGAAAGAACCTGGAAGACCAACCTCTTAGCATCAGAAATAAAGTTCCAGACTAATTTTGCTCCAAGGGTGATGTTTTGGAGAGCCAAATCCACAATCCCTAGACTGCCTAAAGATTTGGGAAGTTTGACAACGTCCCATTTAACCAAATGAAATTTTCTTCCATCATTGTTCCCCTGCCATAGAAAGGATCGACTATCTTCTCAAATTTAAGCAAGACCATTTTGGGGATCGCCAAAACCGAAAGCATATAGATCGGAAGAGCACAGAGGACCAATTTGATCAGAAGAGCTCTTCCAGCCAAAGATAGCCATTTCCCTTTCCAAGATTGCAACCTCGACGAAAGAGATTGGAGGAGATCATCCCATAAACTAACTTTTCCTTTACCATAAAACATGGGTATACCCAAATATTTATGGGGAAGGGAACCCACTGTAAAACCCAAAACATCCTTGATTCTACGCTACGAATGAGGAGAAACGTTAAAGAATAAGATGACAGATGTATGAAAATTGATTACCTGGCCAACATCAATAGAATAGGAATTTAGAATATTAGACAAGGCTCGAGCTTCGGGACAGTTGCAGAGCCAAAGAGGAAAGTGTCATCTCGAGACCCCTTCTGCCATCTTTGAAAAACCCTTTGAACCATTGACCAGGATGGAAAAGAAGGGGAAGAAATGCAGTTGAACACCCAATCACATAAGTGGTTACAAAATCCCATAGCCTGAAGGGATTTGAGAAGGAATCTCCAATTGATACGATCGTAGGATTTTCTAAAATCCAGTTTAATCATCATACGGAGACAAGAGGAAAGGTTGAGTGTGGATTAACTCATGCGAAATGATGATCCCATCGGTGATGGATCTTCCAAGAATAAACCGCTCTGTTCTTGTGCTACAAGCTTATGAAGAAGGGGATTGATTCTAGAGGCAATGGCTTTGGAAATGATTTTATATGAAGTATTACAAAGAGAGATAGGGTGGAAGTCATCAAGCTTATCTGCAGGGAATTTTTGGGAACATACAAATAAAAGTGTGATTCAAAACACCTAAAATCTTACCAATACTTCGTGATTATTCCACAGCCTGCCACACATTGTCCCCTATGACATCCCAAAAACTTGGAAAAAGTGGTTGGAAAGCCATCCAGACCGAGGGCTTTGTCCCTTTCCATAGAAAAGGCAATCTTGTGAACTTCCTCTTTGGAGAAGGGGAAAGGAGCCAAACGTTGTCAGCTTCATTAATCAACTTTTGAGAGTGTGCCAAGAGAGGAAGTTGAGAAACCAAGGAAGAGTGTGATTGGTCATTCGAAGATTTTGAAAGAAAGGCACAAACTCAAATTTTATCAGGGGTTGGGTGGAAATTTGCGTATCGTCTTCCAACTTAAGGGAGGAGATATAGTTAATGTTTCTTCCGGCTTTAACAAAGAAAGCATTTATTGTTTTCTTCCCCATCATTTAACCAGACTTCCCTTGATTTTTACCTCCAACAAGTTTCTTCTTTCAAAACAAAGATCGCCAAGCTCACTAAGAAGAGATTTTTCTTTGAGATGATCCTCCGACGCATATCATTTCGAAAACTAAATCATTTAGAGAACGAATCTCTTTCTCCACTCTTAAGTTTTCTGGAAGATATTTTGAAGGAGGAAGCATTCCAGTGCAATCAATAGATCTTTGAGCAAAGAAAGTTTTTGGAAAGAATAAACATGTTGGTGTCTGACACAAAAAGGAAGCCCACCAAGATTTGACTCGGGTCCAAAAGAGGGATCCTGCATCCACATGGATTCAAACTTAAAAGGGGAGCGACGAGGAGGGAAGTCAAAATTGATGTTGAGGGAGATGGGGAAATGATCAGAACCAGACAAGGGATTGACAGAGCATTTAAGGAGAAAATTTTGTTGAAGCTAATCTTCCAAGATCAGAATCTGTTAAGCCTGACAACCATATAACCAAACCCTGGACGGCGATTGTTCCAAGTGAACTAGCCAAAGTGGGGTTCAACGTCCAATAAATTGGAAGTATCAACAAAGGAGATAAAATCAACTTGAGAGTGTGGCTGCCAATGAATGCCACCCCGCTTATCTTTATCTGAGAGGGTAGCATTGAAATCCCCAACAACAATGGATTTGGAGTCCGTGATAGAGCCTAGGACTTCCTGGACCTCGGACCAAGTTTCCCATTTTTAATAGGATTATTCGGGCCATAAACATTCTAAAGATAAAAGAACTCGTTTGAATGTTTCAAACTAACCTTACACCATTGATAATAAGGATTATCCAAAAGCAGGTCGATACAACAACCACTAGCCTTCCAAAGAATGCCCGATCGCGGAGAAGGCACCGTCAACTCGACGAAAAGGCCCTCCCAGCCTTTCCAACTGCGAAACCAACCAACAAGACAATCCACACCATATATTTTATATTCTTGAATTAAACAAATTGAAACGTCCAACTCTATAACATAGCGTCGAAAGCAGATGTTGTTTATTAGGGATGTTAAGACCCCTAACATTCCAAGAAAGAAGATTTGTCTTTTCTTCAGAGAGGATGCGCCTCTCCTACTTGAAGATGGGAAGAAAGAACGGAATTGAATTTGTTTACCAACAACTACCTCCTTTAGGGAAAGACTATCTTTGGAAGGACGTCCGGTGGAGCTTTCAAACCTAGATCCGTATTGAGGATTGCTGGAGTTGGAAGGATAAAGCTATGCAAGCTAGTATCTTTGGAATGATGCTTGAGATTAACCTCCAATTCATCATGCTCCTCCCCCGATCCCGCATCTTTAGAGCTAATCAAATCTTCTTTTCACTAACCCATTTTTCCAAGGAGGTTGCATCGGCACCGAGCCCTAATGAAATACCCTCTTGAAACAAATAAAGGATTCGAGTGGAATCATAAACCACCGATGTAGTCTCTTTGACTAGAGATATGGTGCTTAGGTCAAGAGCCAGGGGCTCCTAGGCAAGAACCTTTCCAGGAGAGTCCAAAGAAGGGCTAGAAGCCTTGTCTGAAGAAAGAGGAACAAAGACCTTTAGAACCGATGACTGAGAGATCTTCTTTTTCCAAATGGTGGATCTCGAAGGAGGGTTTTTACAGGCATTTTGGAAATGTCCGGGTTGTTTGCAATGAAAACAACAATTAGAAACCACCTCATAATCAACCTTTTGAACCCATTTTTCGTTGGAGGTGGAGATCACTATGAAGTCTTGCAGTTTTGGAAGGATTTACAGAGAAGCAAACCCGACAAAAGAAGAGAGAGAGCCTTCAAGGGTCAGGATCAATATGGACAACTCGTCCCAGCTAGAGCAATTTTCCTTAATGAGATTTGGAGACCAAATCTCACTAGGAAGAGAATAAATCCAGATCCAAACTTGAAAGTCATCCATTTCTACTTGTTTTGGATCAAAGTGAGTGATCCACCCACGAATATGAATCCAAGAGTCAAAGAGTAAAAAATCTTTCCTCACTAGAGATTTGTCCCGTTGAGCTTCGCTACAAAAGATCACAAAGAAAAAACCTTTATCCAAGAAATAGATATGAAGGCCACTCCCCCATTGGGTATCGCACCAACTACGAATCCCTTTGACCAACAAGTGATGACCCACGAATTTGGCTATTATTGCTCTTTTTCCAAGGAGATTGAGTTGAGAGGCGAGTCCGTCTGAGTCCTCCAGGGAGACAAACACAAACTCAGTTGGTAAATAATTATCTTAGGCAGAAGCACTCCCTAAACATCCTTCATTAGCTTGGTTCAAACGACCACTGGGTCCCGTGTGATTCAGAGAGTAGACGACAAGCCGTGGTCAGTGTGCATCCCTTCATACCTTCTAAGTCGCAGGCGGGTTTGGGTTTGGATCCATTGTGACGTTTGAATTTTGAAAAAAGGACCATTCTGAAACAGTCCCCAATCATTTTCTAACCATCTTGCTCCTCTCCCACTTTGCTCCATAATGCTCAATAATCTACCATAGGGTTTAGAATTTCTAGCAGAGAGTGTAGGGGATTTTTGTAGAGATGGTGAGTTGTAAGAGGAACAACATTTTTTTATTTTTAAAAATAATATCTACTTCTAGAAATACTTGCAAACACCGAAATTCACCTTGAATAAAGCAAGTTAATCAATCACCTAGATTTAATGAAGCTTCCAAATCTAACCCCATCTAAAATCACCACCACATTTCGCAATAAAACAACTACTTGAGGATGTTGTTTTGTTTTTTATTTTGTACTCAAAAGCTGCAACAAACACTTCAATCAACATAAAATTATTTTTCAACAATAACAATAATATGTTATTTTATTATTGTGATTTTATAAACAAATTTCTTATATCAAAATCTCCCAAAATGCATGCTGTAAATGAAACAAAACATAAAACAACAAAAAAACACACTAAAAACAAACGTTAATCACACAAATTAAAATATTAGTGAAATGTGAAGTAAAAATAAATGAGAAAATTAAAAGCTGGGTTGGTTCCACTTAAGGCGTGCCAGAATGTAAACAATGAAAAATCTAACTAAAATAGAAGACAAACAAAACACATATGCAAACCTTCCAGTTAGTTCTTCCTTGCAAACCTCGGATAAGGTTATGAGAAGGTTTTGAGCTTGTGAACCCTTATATGTTATTGATTATGGATGCTCTTGAAAGTGACCTCCAAATGTGAGAGTGACAATGCTAAGAACAAAGGTTTGGCTTAGATGTAGCTTCTAATATGTAGATATTGGATAACAAAGTTTTCTTGATTCAATCCAAGAGGATTTGCAAAGGGGTAAGCTTGTTATTTTATAGAGGTTGGGTAGTGGTTAAAAGTGGTTGCAAGAGTTTAACTAAGCTCCTGGTCATAATTGTAATCACCTGAGTTAATAAGTAGACTTGGCAATATTAGTTGTAGATTTACAAGGGTATTGGACATTTGGAATAAAGAAGTTACATATGGAAAGATAATTGCACGTACAACTCTATTTCCCCCTCCTTTCTAGTAATCTAGAAGTGGAGTTCAAGTTGAGTTGACTGGAATGAGGAAGTGGAGTTCAAGTCTAGTTGAGTGGAATGAGGAAATGGCAATTGACTAGGAAAATAGATGTATTTTCCCAATTAAGTAAATAATTTAATTAGTTACAATATGCAAGATAATTAATTAACCATTTATTTAATAAATGGCAATTAACTTATCTAAGATGGTGTTGTGGACTAATTTAATTAATCCAAAGGGGTAATATGCATGATTAATTAATTAAATTAATCAATCATAAGAGGGATATGAACTAGGATGTGTACTGGGATAGTACTAGGAACAAGTATGTAATTTTGGGGTGTCTATAATGGGTGCCTACTTCACCAAGTTTTGATATCCATCCTTTTGTTTGTTGATGATGTGGTCCTCCATGCCTCCTCTCCAAAGGGCTGCAGATACAATAAGATGCCTTAGCCTTGTTTTGTGATCTTCGACAATTGACGGTCTACTTGGGCAAAAATAAGGTTACAATCTTTAATGGTTTGAAGACTTTACACCTCCACTTATTTTTCAGAAGTGAGGAGATCAAGATCACCAACATATATACCTATTTGGGTGTCTAGTTCTCTATTCTCGCATTTCATTTGAGACAAGCTCTCAACTGGTGTCACTAATGGTTTCATCACCACTTCCAAGACATCTTCTCCAAAATGTCCCTCACATATTCCCTCATTAAACTCATTTTCCTTTATGAATTTTTTTCTCGGGGCCCTCCTTACTTGGAGATTGATTGGGCTTCTACTAAGCAAGTCCAGACACTTTTCCTTTTCCGATTTATCAAGAGTAAGCAAATTGTCCCCAACATATTATTCTCGTTTGAGTTTGAGTCCGCCCTTTTAGATTGGAGACCATGTTTGACCTGATCTCTTTCCTACACCATATATGAGGCTTTGTTGAATCTTTTGAGGGGCGAGATAGATATCCTTACTTGGCGTATTATTTATCGTGAGACTATTGTTCTTTCTGATTCCCCTCGCCGTGGTCGCGGTTGGTATGTTGAGGTTTCCAACCTCTTGGGGACAATGGGTATTCAAATGGATCATCTTCCTCCTTTTCGGTATTCCTTAGACGCTCCGGGCCACCTTCTACCTACCAAATAGGTGATGAACAAGATCATCAAAGAGGATATTTACAGGCAGTTCATCCACACCACTTAGATGAACGCTCACGAGGGGTTATGCCCTAAAAAACTAAAATTAACTAAAATGGGGAAATGTAATAATAGTTAATCTAATCTAGGAGGACATAAACGTTGTAAATAAATGCACTAAAGTAATATGAAGTGACTAAAATGATTAAAATGATTGAACTAGTAGAAATAAAACCTAATATGCAAGAGGAAGGTAAGGAATGAACTCAAATTGATTATGGATTATTGTCGCAAGGTTTCGATGTCTGACAGAAAATACAAAAAGCTGGAAATGACTACACAGAGGTCCAAAAAGAGTGGATCTAGAAGATCTGAGTAGACTGGAGTGCCCAGAGGGAGGGTACTGGGGCGCCCTGGTATGGCAAAATAGGTGCCCTTGGTCTCGAAAAAGATTAGAACTTAGTTATTTCTAGGTTAGAAGATGCTTTGTAACCTTCTTCATTACACGTCACGCACTAGATTGGATTTGTTGAATCAACAAATGTGCCGAATATAGAAAGATGAAGTTGAAGACCTGCAAGAGACAAGATAAGTATCAAAAACCTAAAAAAATAAAAGATGCAAATGAATGGGTCAGACTGACCTCAGCTGCCACAATAATGGGCTTACTAAACTAAGTGTGTACTACATTTTGAGACCCAAATATGTGTTTTGTGTGTGTGTGTGCATGTCGTGCCCTAGGTTCTCTTGTGCAGTCACACTTTGTGAAGTAGTGAGCAATAACTAAATGTAGAAAATGTAATAGTATGTGTGCATGGAATAGAATAGAATCCCCCCTATGAAGTGTGTGTTGATGCAGATCTCCTAGCCTTGATGCATGGAACTATGTGGATGCAAGTGATGTAATGGATGCAACTCTAGATGGAGTGATAGTAGTAAGTGATGTTAGGACCCTCATTATGGTCTCATAACTTTATATTTATAGGGTTCTCTTGCTCTAATTTCATAATTAATCTTGACATGGTCAACTAGGAAAAATATAAGATGAAAAATGGCTAGAAAGAGCCAAAAAGAGGTGGGAAAGTAAAACAAGGATCGGGGGCACCCCGGGTGGGACCAGGGGCACCCAGGGCACCCCAGTACAAGCTTAGGCACCCCGGTTTAGGCTAAAATGATGGGGAAGTGCCGAAATAGCTGGGCATGTATGTAAAAATGTGTGGGAATGATGAAAAAAAAGTAAAACAAGATGGCCAAAAGGTGGGATTAATTAGTACTTTCTTCACTTAAGAACCTTCTAAATAGTAGTATGAGACCGAGCTAAATAATGCCTAAAGTGCATGATTTTGTGACTACATTTTTCCCCCACTTTATGTTGGTGAGCGGAAAGCTCGGTAACATAAAGTAGATAGAGATGCGTACTTGATATCCATGTAGAGTGTAGTAGAAAAATGTCGAAGGACTAGACAAAAGTGTGGAATGATAAAAATATGGAGGAGTGTGGAAACTATAGATGAAAAATGCATAGAAAAAGTGATGAGAGTGAACCTAGGGTGAAAAATGTGTGTGTAGTTGTTGTGGTGTGTAATGTACCTGCATGGTTAGTAAGGCATGTGTCATCATGGAATGTTGTTGTTGTCATTGTTGTTGTTGTTTGCCCCCAATTTGACTACTTTTTTCTCATACGGTCGGACCTACAAGGAGAAAATGATCAAGTAGTCAAATATGTATGTATGTAAAAATGCTATGTAAAATACATGCATGTATAGAAATGTGTAAAATACGCAAATGTAAAATACATGAAATGAAAAGTGTAAATGGAACATGTGCACCTGATCCATGTCGAGAGAAAAGGGTGTAGAAGGATATCATGTACTATTGCGAGTTTTTGGGTGATCTCATGCCACCTTGGTTGAAGAAGTGTAGGGAGGAAATGCTTTGTGTCCTCCAACTTTGACCACTTTTGCTAAAATGTGTGTGAAGATATCTCTGTATTGTCCTAGTTTTTGGGTGATCGACACCACTGGCCAAAGTAGTGTAGAGAGGCACACCCATTGTAACCTCAAGCCTATAACTACTTCCCAGAAATGCTAAGGACACCATGTCCTATAAAATTCATTGTGTATGGGGTTGTAGACTAGTTAGTATGAACCCACTTGTTGTATGTAAACCCACAATGCCAAGGGTGGAAAGTGCATTGTATTGAACTGGTGTAAATACGTTGTGTTAGTATGTAAACCCTCAATGATGCCCCCTCTTTGGGGGTGCATGCGACATCATTGATAGGAGAATGTGGCCCCAAAAGAGGACCTACCACACTCTAAACTCTGTAACTCTTCCTGCAGGGGGAAAGGGTGCGCTTGGTAGAAACCAAGGTGCACACAAAACAAGGATGGCTAGCCAAAACAAGTGTTAGTCCAAAACACATGCATGTAATAAGACAAGTGTAAAATATGCATAGACAATGTAAGAACTACCAAACACAGTAGTGTAAACACGCAAGAAACAAGTAAGCCACACAAAGTGGGTTATAAACATGGGACATCACTCACGATGTCGCAAGACATGCAAGGCCATCATGGCCACAAAAACAATAAAAGTGTGCACACAAACATAGGGAAAAGCCCACATATAATGGCAAAATAATGGAAGACAAGTAGAAAAAAAAAAGTAGTCATGGAACATATAATCCTACAAAAAACAAGTGTTGCACATGGAACACCCGTTATCATGTTAGAGCAATAACCAATATGTCAAAGCATGTATGATCAAATAATGTAAGATGCTAAGTATAAAATGAAACAATAACACCTATATGAGATGAATGTGGATGCCCTAATGACTAGTATAGGAAGGGTAGAAGGTGAGCATCCATGTCGCGTGTAAGAGTCATGTATCTGTGATCACACTAAACAAAGGCATGAACATGCATGTGTGTATGATATAGATAATGACATATAAGAAATCAATCTAACATGTGTAGTAAAGTGATCATGCAAAACACTAGTAAACAAGAGTAAATGCCCCAAGACAATGCAAGTATGTTGTGGATGGATGGAATGGAATGCAAGATGGAATGATAGAGCAACGTGCCCCCCAAGTGTATGGAAGTGTATGCAATGAGGTTCATTTTTTTCCCCCTAGTAGTCCAGAATGAACCATAAATGAGAGTGCATCATCGGGAAAATGGTCGAGTAGTGTTTTTGTGTCTAGCACGTTTGTGATGAGTGTGTATATGTAGTGGTGATGAGATGTGACATGTGGAGAGATATGTGCATGAACCCTATAGCCAAAGCATATATCACAACTTGTTGAATGGATGAGTGATGATTTATCCTAAGCGTATATCACTATAAGATGAAAGGATGAGTGATGATTTAGCACTAAGCATATATCACTATATGATGAAGATGAGTGATGATTTAGCCCTAAGTGTATATCACTATAAGATGAAAGGATGAGTGATGATTTAGCACTAAGTGTATATCACTATGATGAAAGGATGAGTGATGATTAGCCTAAGCGTATATCACTATATGATGATGAAAGGATGTGGTGATGATTTAGCCTAAGTGTATATCACTACTAGAGGATAATGAGGAGGGAGTGCTAATTTAACCTAAAGTGTATACCACTACTGAAATGATAGAATAGGTGATGATTTAGCCTAAAGTGCATATGTCACTAGGTTGGAAATTTCACATGATGTAAATGTCACATGGTGAGTGTAAGGTCCATTTGATTGGTAAACCTAAAAGTGAATGAGTATGGACCGAGGAACTAAAGTGCATCATAGGGTGGTGAGTGAGTGTGTATGAAAAAAAATGTAGCATGTATGATGAAACTAAATCACCATGTGATGAGTAGGATTTGTAAAATGCACGTGGTGTGGGAAATGAAAAATATAATGTATGATGTGTAGACCATGTGATGTGTAAGATGTATATGTGATGTATGTAAAATGTAGGATAATAGGTGTGATGTATATATAAATGGAATATGTAATAGAAATAATATGTAATAAAATGTAAAGCTAGATCATATGTAATGTAACCTAGTGTAGATGTAGAATATATGTAGAAAATGTAGTGTATGATGTGACTATGTATAGTGTGTAGATAGCCTAATAAATGTAATGTAAAATGTAGATGAGGACTAGTAAAATAATATAGAATGTAGAAGTGTAGAATGAATGGTGTATGATGCACAATGTATGATGAAATGTAATGTGTAATGCCTAAGGTGTGGTGTGTGGGGTTCAGTGTAATGGTAATCCCTCAATAGTCAAGTGTGAACCGAAGCACAAGAGTACATCATCGGGTAATGATGGTGTTATGACACATGATATGATATGCCTATAGGAAAGGAAATAAATGAGAACTATAAAAATGTGATGTAAGACTTATGTAACTATGTGAAAACATGAGAGGGGGAAGTGTAATGTGTTATGCCCCCCAAGTAGGTGAACTAACCAATGAGAGTGAAAGGTGAAGGTCCTCCATGGAGGTGTCATATGAGGAGGAATACATGAGAGCCATAATCTAAAAGTGGTGGTATGGTAGATAAACGTGCAAAGCTGATGAATGAAATCTATATGCATTTGAAGGATGAGTGTAAGATGAAGAATGTGGTGTAGTGGCATGTGGTGGTGATGAGGTGGGTGGGGGTGGTTGCGGTGATATGTTTGATGATTTGGAAAAGGATCATCATGATGATGTGAAGAGAAGGGTGAAGAGATGATGAACTATTTGTAGAAGAGTGTTGCTTAGGAGGTGGTTGAGCAACACTAGTTGGATACACATGAGAGATATGAGCCCGATGTGTGTGATTGCTAGTATTAGAGGGTTGTGTAGCAAATGAAAGAAGACCCAGATGTTCAAGATCTTTAATTATTTGTGAAAAGCATGGAAAACATTATCATGATGTCCATATATTTGATGATAGTGGAAATATGGACGACCGCATGATATTGTGCTAGTTGGGAAGGATGATAAGAAGGAGTAGGTGGTAAAGTGATCAACTGATGCTTAAGAAGATGAATAAGAATGTCGTAGGCTGGAGTATTATGTTCAAATATGAGAGGCTCAGGTGATGGTATGCCTTGAGTTTTAGTTAAGTGGAAAGTATCGATCATAGAGCACATATGAGATGTAGAACTAACACAAACATGTGATTGAAAAACATCCTTAAGTTGTTGAATTTCAGTGGTAAGAGAGGAAATCATAGATTCCATAGTGTGAAACTTCTCTTGGAATAAGGTATGTAAAGAAAGAATTGAGTCGATGGAGATGCATTAGTTGGGTGATTATGAGGTCTAGAGCTTTCAGCTAAATGGGTGAATATTGGACCTATTTGGTGTGGTGGCGGAGTGTCATCAATGAAGAAAGGAAATGGATAAACTAAATTGTCTAAAAGATCATCTTTATCATTTTCAAAGTCATATTGAATGGCATGGGAGACTTGATAAGTGAAGGTGTGAGGTTGGTCATCCAAATAACTATGAATGCATAATACATACATTTCCATGGTGTATTGTTCATCAGTAAAGGGAGGTAATGGACATCCATGAGCATACCACATAGTGAAGTTGGGTGAATAAAAAGAAAGGAACTATTACAAAATGCACAAGTACCAAAGGGCATGGGAAATGCTATATATCAATGTGATCGGATCGAGTGTGCCTCCAATATAATCTAACCAAGACTGGTCGAGAGTAAGTGGAGAGAGAGTAGGGTAATGTGCAAGGTGGAAAATGAGATGAAAAACATGAAGCCCATACACACATGGTGAGAATAATAGATCCATGATATAAATGTGGATCATATAAAGGTGAATGGAGGTCCTCAAATGCAAAACCAAGTCAAAGGAGACCATCGTGTGAACATACAGTGGCCTTACAGGAGATATCAAGGTATATGCTCCCAATAAGAATTATTCATGAAGAGAGTACAAGTGAATGGTGGGCATACTGAAGGGCATGAGAGAGTGATGTCCGTGGACTGGAGAGGCCCCTGATATGGAATGATAGTAGTAGTAGTAAATAGGTGGTGGGGAAGGAACTGCATCTATCATGTGAATGTCATCTTCAATCGATTGCTCATTGACAAGTGGAGGTGGTGAAGGAATAGGTAAAGCAAGAGAATATTGTGGAGTAGACCCTATATAAAGTATCATGGCATTGGTGACATCAAGAGTTAATGATGAATCATGGGGGACCACATCAACCATACAAATAGTAGGGACCGAGTCATGTAGAGCTTCAAGAGATTGTGGTCCAAAAGCAGAAGATGGAGAAGTAGGGACAATTATTGCATTAGGAGAATCAACTATAGGAGAGTAAACAGTGTGAAGGAAATCATGTGTGGTTCAGTTATAGTAGAATCTACAATGATTGGATCAGGGAGAGGGGCTTGAGCCTCTTCAATGATTTGTGCTAAGATGATAGGGTCAATAGTACATAGATAAGAAACAACAACATCATCTATAGCTTTAGGGTCCATATTAGAAGATGGTAGCTGAATAAATGAAGGAAAGGTCTATACCCAAAAGGATCAATAGAGTATCAAAAAAGGCATGACCAAAGCTATCAAATTGGAGAACGAGTGGAGATTAGAAGGATTATGCTTAGCCATGATAAGAAGTGGGGTTCACCAAAATGATTAACTAAAATTAACTAAAAAATGGGGAAATGTAATAATAGTTAATCTAATCTAGGAGGACATAAATTTGTAAATAAATGCACTAAAGTAATATGAAGTGACTAAAATGATTAAAATGATTGAACTAGTAGAAATAAAACCCTAATATGCAAGAGGAAGGTAAGGAATGAACTCACTGATTATGGATGATTGTCAGCAAGGTGTCGTAGGTCTGACAAGAAAATATAAAAGCTGGAACAGTTGCATATAGGTCCAAAAAGAGTGGATCTAGAAGATCTGAGTAGACTGGAGCAGCCCGGGAGAGGGTATGGGGCACCCCAGGCCCTATATGGTATGGAAGAATAGGTGCCTTGGTCTTTGAAAAATCTTGGAACCTAGTTTTTCTAGGTTAAAAGATGCTTTGTAACCTTCATTGTCTGTCACACTAGATTTGAACCGCACCGAATGTGTATCGAATATAGCAAGATGAAGTTGAAGACCTATAAGAGACAAGAGAAGTATCAAAACCCTAAAAAAATAAAATATGCAAATGAATGGGTCGGAATGACCTCACTACCCAAAAGTGGGCTTACTAAACTAAGCGTTGTTGCACTACAATTTAGACCCAAATGTAGTTGTGTGTGTGTGTGTGCATGTCGTGCCCTAGGTGCTCTTATATCAGTCACACTTTGTGAAGTAGTAAGCAATAACTAAATGTATAAAATGTAATAGTATGTGTGCATGGAATAGAATAGAATCCCCCCCTATGAAGTGTGTGTTGATGTAGATCTCTAGCCTTGATGCATGGAACTATGTGGATGTAAGTGATGCAATGGATGCAACTCTAGATGGAGTGATAGTAGTAAGTGATGTTAGGACCCTCATTATGGTCTCATAACTTTATATTTATAGGGTTCTCTTGCTCTAATTTTGTAATTAATCCCGACATGGCCGACTAGGAAAAGATAAGGATGAAAAATGGCTAGAAGAGGCCCAAAAAGAGGTGGGAAAGTAAAACAAGGATCGGGGCACCCTAGGTGGGACTAGGGTGCCCAGGGTGTTTGAGCAGCTGAGCACCCGATTTAGGCTAAAATGATGAGAAAGTTCTGAAACAACTGGGCATGTATGTAAAAATGTGTGGGAATGATGAAATAAAAAGTAGTCATTATTTAGTCTCGGTCTCATACTACTATTCATATGGTTCTCAAGTGAAAAGAGTAATAATTAACCATGTCTTTGGCCATTTTGCATTGCTTTATGTTGTTATTTTCGATCTTACACCCATACTCAACCACTCTGTACTATCATATTGTGTTTTCCTATTTCGACTAGGGCACCTAACAAGGATTGGGGCCTGTAGTCCCCCCGGGTGCCCTGATCCTCTTTACACTTTCCTCTCACTTTTTGGGCACTTTCTATCCATTTGAGCTTCTTATATTTTTGGTGGTTGGCATTTTTGGGGTTAATTATGAAATTAAAGCAAGAGAACCATATAAATATAAAGTTATGTGACCATAATGAGGGACCAAGCACTAAGCACTTACTATCACCACCTAAGGTTGCATCCATCAAAGGCATCTAAAGCTACATTTGCATCCATCTAGCTCCATCACAAGGCACACAAGGTTGGTTCATCTACATCACACTTCATAGGAGGGGAGTCTATTATTTCCATGCACACATTTATTACATTCTACATCTAGTTATTATTCTCTACTTCACAAAGTGTGATTGGCACAAGAGCAACCTAGGACACACAACACACACACACACACACCTAGAACTACATTAGATCGAGATGTAGTGCAACGCTCAGTGATAATTCCATCCATTTGGAAGCTGAGGACAATCTGACCCCTTCATATGCATCTTTTTTTTTAGGGTTTTGATGTTTTTCTAGGGTTTTGCAGGTGATTCTTCATTGCAGGTTTACGATGACATTTGGCGAAGTGCAGTGACATCCGCATGATAGGAAGTGAACATAGGTGAATACTTAGCAACACCATCAAATGAAGTTTTTTGGTCATTTCCATAGACTAGACCAGGGCACCCATATATTAGACCAGGGCCCCCAGGAACCCCTATCCCTCTTCATGCACCCCAGTCTAGCCAAACAGTCTAGATCTACACTTTTCCAGGCTCCTGTGTGAAGGTTTCCTCCTCTGTTCATCTGGTCTTCATTATGACATAGTCAATCCAACATCATCGAATAACTAAGGCCTTCTTAACCCTCTTTTACACATTAGGGTTTCACATTTCATTACTTAGATTCTTGGGTATTATTTTAGTATTTTATTACTTCATTTATTCATTTATTTTATTGCTCCTATAACATTATATTACACTAGAATAAATTTTTATTTTAGTTAATCATTTTGGTGAACCCGAACTTGCTTTCACGCTTAGGATCCTCATTTTTCCTCTATCATGGGTCCTAAAATTCCTCAAATTTCTTTGTCTGATTTACTTAAGATGCATCCTAATTTCTAAGTTGTTATGTAAAAACCCTAGACACCATGTATCTTCCTCGAGATATACCCTGCATCAAGTTAATGCTATTTTCGATCATTTATTTGATGACCCTAGTCCTCACGTGATCCTCCATCTAATCAACCCATGTTGAAATCAATTCAAGCTTTGCATTCTTTATTTTAAGACAAATTTAAGGCTATGGAATCCACGATTACATCTCTCAAATCTAAAATCCAACATCTTAAGGATGCTTCTCATGCTCATGTTTGTTCTCCTTCTACATATCATCTTCATTCTATGTCTACTACATGTACTCATATCAGTGAGCCTCAAGTCATACCATTACAGAGCCTCTCACCTTTGATCGCAATACTAAGCAACATGACATTCTTATTGAGCTCTTAGGTCATCAATGATCACTTTACCACCTACTCATTACTATCCTCCTTATCGAGCTAGCAAAATATCAAGGTCATCCATATTACAATTACCATCAAATAAATGGACATAATGAAAATGATTGTTATGCTTTACAACAAAGAATTAAACATCTTGAGTGTTAGGGCTTTATCTCATTCATTACACAACATTTGTTGCATGCCCATCTACAAATGTTACATCTCAATGGGTTCCTAAATCTGATTCATCTATATCTAATGAGCATCATGCTATCACTTCTACAGTGCCTTCTTTGGCCACTCAAGTGCCACCTATTCATCCACTCCACCTCCTCTTATGGATAGTCCTACTCCTCCACTCAAGTTATCTATGACATTACCAAGTCAATCTAAGCAACCTCCTCTAAAGATCAGTTCAACTTGGCCTCCACTCAAGTCATCTGTGGTCAAAAATAACCACTCGTTACACAAGGCAAGTACACTCTAGCTGACATTTTTCGACTCTCACAATTTAAGGACCCTATCTAGTCCTCGCCTAAGCATCCAATCACTTTTGTCAAAGAAACTACTCCTTACATTGATCCACTTAGCATCTTTTGACTAAATCTCCATCACTTACATACTTAGGGGGCATCATATCTCCCTCTCCATCTTCTAGCAAATGTCAATATCATCTAAATATTACGCTTCATTCTTAGTGACATAACAATCTAAGTATTATTACATCCTTTGATACATACATTTGCATCCTCATTCCACATGATGATACACTCTTATGTGCTTTGGTTCACATTTGATTGACTATTGAGGGCATTCTATACACATGAACCCCACACACTACACTATAGACATTGTGCATCTTCATACATTCTACACTTTGCATCCTACATCTTGTCTTACATACATCATACACATTCTACTCATGCCTCACATACTACACCATAACCACTACAGCATTTTCACACATCATACACGTCATCTTACATTTTACATCCTACACCTTACATATTACATCTTGTGTCTTACATCTACTATGCATCTACACATCTTAGGTCATCTATGCATCTTACATTACACACCATACACACCCTATTATGCACATTACACATTTTACACATTCTCTTCTACAGTTGCACTCACTACCGATGATGCACTCTAGTCTCATGGTCCATACTAGACTATTGAGGGTATACATCACAAATGGACCTCATCACCCTTACACGTTCATCATTCAATATTTTCTCATGTGACATACCTAGATTAAGTGATATACACTTTAGGCTATAGGGTCACTTCTTCTAGCATCATCTTGTGATAGGCTACATCATCACTTTTGCTTGCATCATTTAGTGGTATACGCTTTAGGCTAAATCACCACTCCTTTCTATTCATCTTGTCATGATATACGCTTAGGCTACAACATCACACACACAATTCATCTTTATGTCACATATCATCACTACACACTCATCACAATGCAGTTGCACACAACACATAGTTCGACCATTTCCGATGACGCACTCTCATTTATGGTTCATTCTTGACTATTGAGGGGGCATACTAAATGAACCTCATTGCATATAATTCCATTCACTGGGGGCATGTGGCTCCTATCATTCACTCTGCATTCCATTCCATCCATCCACAACATACTGCATTTTATGGTTGCATTTACTCTTGCTTGCACTTGCTTTTACATGTACACTTTATTACACATGTTAGATAGATATCTTGTATGTCATTATCATTATCATTATCATACACACATGCGTGTTCACTTGTTTTCTAGTTGTGATCATAAAACTATACAGGGATACTACATGCAACATGGATGTTTGACTACCATTCCCCAGGCTCCTAGGGCATCCACATTTGTACGCTATATGTGTTATTGTTTCATTTTTGTTATAACACACTACTTTGGTTTATACATGCTTTGACATATGTTTTATCTTTCTAACATGCTAATGGGTGCTTCATGTGCAACATTTGTTATGTAGGGATATTTTTCCATACTTGTTTGTTACACTATGTTTGTTATTGTTTGTTCTTGTTTATGGGCTTTTCCCTTTGTCTTGTGTGCACACTTGTTTGTTTGTAGCCACTGCGGCCTTGAGTGTCTTGTGACATCGTGAGTGGTGTCCCATGTTTGCAACCCACTTTGTGCAGCCTACATTGTCTTCTTGGGTGTTTACATTATCTGCTTATGTTCTAGCTTACACATTCTTTGTTTGGCTTACACTTTTTTTCTACATGCATGTTTGTACTAACACTTGTTTTCTAGCTACCTTGTTTGTTTGTGCCTTGGTTTCTACCAAGCACATCCCCTCCCCCCTACAGGGCACAATTTCATAGTATCCGCGGTGGTCCTCTTTTGGGCCGCATTCTCTCTCTATATCGCATGACATCACATGTGCCCCCAAAGAGGGGGCATCATTTGGGTTTACATACAATATCAATAGAATTTAATTTTTTAGTTTTTGTCCATGACATAATGGGTTATACAGTGAGTGGGTTCAGACCAGTCTACGAACTCCATACATAGTGGATTTTATAGGACAAGGGTGTCTTAGCACATTTGGGAGTAGTTAAAGGATAGAGGATAAACCAGACCTTCTCTCTACACTTGTCATAGCGTTGAATCACCCAAAAACTAGACAATACAGAGATATCTTCACTCTCGGGAAGTAATTATAGGTTGGAGGATAAATCAGACTTTCCTCCCTATACACTTCTTCACCGGTGTGGTGAGATCACCCAAAAAATCTCAACAACATGACGATAGGATCCTTTCTACACCCTTTTTCTCATCATGGATCAGGTGCACATGTTCCTTTTTCATTTTCATATTTTCTTTACATGTTTTTACATATATACATGTGTTTTTACACATTACACATATACATGTGTATTTGACTACTTGATCGTCTTCTCTTTTGCAGTCCATCCATATGGGAAACAAAGTCAATCAACAACAACACACACATGGTGGGTACATCACACACATGATACTAACCATGCAAGGTACACCACACACATTGGCATCTACACACACGTTTCCACCCTAGGTTCACTCTCATCACTTTTTACACTTTTACATCTTTAGTCTCCATGCTCCATGTTTTTATCACTCCACACTTTTGTCTAGTCCTTTGGCACACATTCTACATCACTCTACATGGATATCAAGTATGCATCTCTATCTACTTTATGTTACCAATATTTCCGCTCACCAACATAAAGTGGGGAAAATGTAGACACAAAATCACACACTTTGAGTCATTATTTAGTCCCGATCTCATATTACTATTCATATGGTTCTCAAGTGAAAAGAGTAATAATTAACCCATGTCTTTGGCCATTTTGCATTACTTTTTGTCGTTATTTTTGATCTTACACCCATACTTTCCTAGTATGTATTTTCATACTTTTTTTCCTATTTCATTCACTAGGGCACCTAGCCAAGTGACTAGGGCGCCCTAGTCCCCTCTGGGCCCCGATCCTCTTTACACTTTCCTCTCTTTTTGGGCACTTTCTAGCCATTTGAGCTTCTTATATTTTTGGTGGTCGGACTTTTCGAGGTTAATTACGAAATTAAAGCAAGAGAACCATATAAATATAAAGTTATGTGACCATAATGAGGACCAAACACTAAGCACTTACTATCACCACCTAAGGTTGCATCCATCAAAGGCATCTATAGCTACATTTACATCCATCTAGCTCCATCACAAGGCACACAATGCTTGGTTCATCTACATCACACTTCATAGGAGGGGATTCTATTGTTTCCATGCACACATTTATTACATTCTACATCTAGTTACTTGCTCACTACTTCACAAAATATGATCTGACAAAAGAGCAACCTAGGGCACAACACACACACACACACACACACACACACACCTAGAACTACATTGGGTCTGAGATGTAGTGTAACACTCAGTGATAAGTCCATCCATTTGGTAGTTGAGGATAGTTTGACCCCTTCATATGCATCTTTCTTTTTAGGGTTTTGATGCTTTGTTTGGGGTTTTGCAGGTGATTCTTCATTACAGGTTTACAATGACATCTGGTGAAGTACAACGACATCCATGCAACAGGAAGCGAACACAGGTGAATACTCAACAACATATCAAAGAAGGTTTTCTAGTCATTTTCATAGACTAGGGCACCCAAATCTTAGACCAGGTGCCCACGGTGCCCCTATCCCTCTTCAGGTGCCCTAGTCTAGCCAGACAATCCAAATATGCACTTTTGAGGCTCTTGTGTGAAGGTTTCCTCTCTCTTGTTCATCCGAGTATCCACTGCGACATAGTCCCGCAACATCTTCAAATAGCTAAGGCCTTCTTAACCCTCTTTGCACATTAGGGTTTCATATTTCACTACTTCGGTATTATTTTAGTATTTTATTACTTCATTTATTTATTTATTTTACTTCTCTTATATAATTAGATTACACTAGAATAAAATTCTATTTTAGTTAATGTTATTTGTAGTCCCTTTGACCTACTTTTTTGGTCATTTGTTGGACATCAATATATTTTATCTTTATCTTTATCTTTTATCTACACTAAGTTAAGAGTAGACCAAACTAAGCCAAAATAATCTAAAGGCCAAATCAATTGCTATCAAGTATCTACACAAAAAGGACACATTAAGGGGTTTTACTTTAGTGAATGTCAATCTACTGGCACTCTATTTTAACATTATACTCAACACTCATAGAGGGTGCATCGAAGTATACCTAGTTATTCCATTATTGGTGTTATGACACAAGGAAAACATAAAGGAAGGGCACTCTATACTTGCATTCACTCTTGCATGACTGCAGGAGAACTACATGGAGTTTGAGCCCCTCATTTGGGAAATGTAGTACAATGCTTGGTTAGAATCAACAAGGGGTTGGACACCAAGGGAAATCCAAATCAACCACATATCACTTTTTGTTATCTAATGTTTATTTTAGTGTTCATATAAGAAAATATGGTTTTATAATTTTAAGAACATGCATGAGTATTCAAGAATAAGATAAAGTGTAGGAAGCCATTAAAGACGAAGATGATGCAAGTGATATTGACATGTAAGTGCATAGTAGTGCCAAAAACGAGCAAGTAGTTGGACATAAAATTTTCACTTTGGTGTCTCGAATGCATTCTTTAGCGGCCCAAGAAGGTTTCAAGTACTTAATTTCATAAACTAATCATATGCATCCCTATCTCATCCTGTTTGATTTAGTTTCAATATATATATCAACTTACAAATCAGTAGAAAAAGGTAAGTGCACTCATCTTCTTATGGTTTATTGTATTTAGCATGTTTCTAATTAAATGTAACTTCTTAATATCATTTCGCATGTAGTGTCATATATGGATAGTTAGATTATTTATTTATTTATCTCATTTCAAATTAGTTTATAAGATTACAAACCTATTTAAAGTAAAAAAATGATAATATTTAATTTGGGTGTATTTAGACTACAATATTATGTAAGACATGATTTTCAAACTAAAAAAATATCAAGGATTGTTAAAGATAAAGAAACTAATTAGTATATTAGGTCCAATCTCCTACATAATGCAAAAATAATCAAGAGTCAAAGTTAAGGATATGGAAGACAAATTTTTGACATTATGCTAAATTTATCTCTTGTAACATGAGGGAAACAAATTGTTTGCAAGTTACTAGTAATATGAAAACATGAGAATGTTTGAAGCTTTGCGAAAAGAATGCCATAGGATTTTGAGCCAACAATGACTCAAATCTATAAAAATAACACAACTTATAAGATACAATGTTTAAAAGGTATAAATGAGTGAATATCTCAATAAACATCATCGCATCAAAAGAAAAATCAATAAAGCAATATATTTGAAATGATCAAAGATTGTAAAGATACCACCTTCAACTCAACCAAGTGAGCACATATGAATGACTAAGTCGATGAAAAAAGAGTAGAAACAAAAATTTTAAGTTGTAAGGGCTAGTTTGAAACCTTGAGAGCTGATTATAATATTACACAAGACATGCTTTTAAAACTTCCAAAAATATCTAACACTATCAAAAGTGAAGAAACTAATTGGTATATTAGGTCTAACCTCCTATATAACAAAGACAATCATGATTTAAATTTAATCCTCAAAGTACGAAGCAATTCACTTATACATAATGAAGATAGTGTTGTGCAATTTTTCTTGAATAAGTTTAAAGATGAATTTTAGAGAAGATATCTAACAAAGGTGTACGACGTCATTACGTGACTTAGAACTATAGCTAATTCCAATTCCATGAGAGGGAAAATACGTGCATTTGTAATTTTTCGGGCTAAGGAATGGTAAATTTGAGGCCTCCATCAATGGCCCATTCTTCTCTTTTCTAGTAAAGGGATACATCTAATTGAGCCACATAGGCAAATTGAGAGAGTATGTGTTTTGATCCACCTATCAAACAAAATTTATAGGCAAGTGAATTGATTATCTTTATTTGTACTTGTCACATATTTTGTTAGTTATGTTGGCTGCGGAAGGGTTGTTTCATTACTAGGCCCAAGTCATTGCATCATAGTTATAGTTACCGATTAGTGGAAAGTTTAGTCTTTTACACTTTTAACAAATCACAAAATAGACAAAGTTTTGTTAATGCAAACTTTGAAAGCTTTTGGGTAGAGTGTAAAGAATACAAGTAATGAATTTCCAAAAAAATAAAAAATATGTCAATTGCTTGCATTATTTTATTGCAAGAATAATGCGTGTTATGACATATTCTTATCAATGAAAATATTTGCAATATGCTTTGTTCAAAATAGGTTTAGCTCAAAATTGAAATTCACAATATTTTATCATCATATGAGAAAAATTCATTTGATGTTCAAATTAGTTACATTCTCATCCTCATTGAATCCGAGTGGAATTGTGATTGTCTATGTTAAGAATATGCAAGCATGTATGCATGTTTAAAACAAAATAGAAAAGAACATAAATAAATATATCACAAAAATTGTTATCTTCATGCAAGATTTGGTTTTAAATTGACATATATATTTAAGACCCTCAAAGAGGAAGAAATTAATTGACATGTTAGGTCTAAACTCTTGTATAATGTAAAGACAACCACAAGTCAAAGTTAAGACTATGGAGCGGTTACGGCCAAACTTGTTGTTGACCTTGAAGATGTGAAGAGTGATACCCGCCTCACTAAAAATACTATCCAATTCATCCTCAATGATTGACATGCCATGAAATTGAAAGTGGAGGATTTAACCTAGGTTCTGAGTGGTGGCTGTATTGAGATTTTAAAAGAAAAATGCAAGGTCTTGGAAAATGATGTGGATCTATTAAAGGTTTTGTTCCAACAGTTTACTGAGAGGAGCATTTTGAATGTCAAGACTACTATTCAATATCTCTACGAACTCTAGGACAACCTGACAAATGCTTATAGACAATGTGAGGATCAAGAATCTAAGAAAAGAATGAGAGGATTGTCTGAGGCAGATCTCATCAATTTGGGCTCTAACATTGAAGCTTTGTTGAAGGAATGGGCCACTTTTTTGGCCAACTACGAGAAGAAGGATGAATGATGGATGCTATTTTTTTTGTTTTTTGTTTTTGGTGTTAGTTTCATTAGTGTTGTTAGTTTATTGGATTTTGGTTATTGTACTATTTTGTTATACCTATATGTTTTGTTGATTGTTATTATCCTGAATATTTTCTCTTCATGAGAGTTGCTTACTGTATGGGGTAGGGTCCCCTCAACCCTCTTTTACCTATAATAATTTTTTTAAGACTATGGAAAACAAAAAATTAGCATTAAACTCATCTCTTGTAACACATAAAATAAACCATTCACAAGTTGTTAGTAGTGATTTGAAAATGTCGGAAAATTGAAATTTTAAAAGGAATGTCACAAAATTTTGAGCCAAACAATGATTCCCAAAATCCATCAAAATAATGAAACTTGTAAGATACAATGTTGAATAGATATAAATGATTTAGTACCTCAAGTAAAATTCATTGTACTCAAAAGAAAACTCAAAGAAGAAATAACTTTGAAATGATCAAGCTTTGTAAGGATAACACCTTTAACATGATTATCTTCGTGATTTATAGATTATGTGGCTTGAAAATTCCCTCTAGCCATCTCGCATGGAGTAGTGCTTTGCCAAATATGATTTGTGTTAGATGATGATATTTTGTATAACAACATAAAATTCCATAATTGTTCCCTACGTGGCGGGGAGAGAAAATAGTGGTCTATTCAAGAAATATATTTATATCCTCATTCTAACGAAATATAGCTCATATATTCTCTTCTTATGTGTTCTCAAAAATGTCAATATCAATGAACATAAAGCAACCAAGAAAGTCCTAACAATTTAGTTAGCATATACATAAGTGTTTATACCCTTTTTAAATTAATAAAATGATATACATACATTAAAGGAGGATGTATGGTTTGTTACATGGGTTATTCTAATTAATTAACTTTCAACATTTATCATGCAATATCGGAGAAACCCATTAATACTAAAGAACTAAATACCAAACTCATATCATGTATGGAACTACCGGACAACAATTCTCTTTATAGCTCCAACTAGCATTGAGAAGGTACCGAGGAGGCACCACCAATCAACCTTCAAATTCTTGTAGAGTATTTCTTCACCACTCACTCTCCACTGCTCACTCTTTTTTCCAATCAATGTCACTTGACATTGATGGGTTCTTATGATATTGCATAATTAATGTTGAAAGTTATTGAGTCATGATATGAGTTTGGTCACATTAAATTTTAGTTTTGAAGTTGCGGGGATCGTGACTCAATATTTGGGTCACATGAATCTTGTCGCATCTACCATCTTAGGATCCATACGGGAAAGGTTATGCTCACATAATGACTTACGTCATTACGTGTTTGTTACCCTCCCTCTAGCCATACTTAGTTAGCACGAGTAAAAGGTTCATACGACATGAGTGTCATTTCATAATACCTACCCTTCATTTGTTATTTTGTTATGCTTTCATCCTAGAGATAGGTTATACTTTTGAATTTCATTATGATATCCGTCTAACAATAGAGGTGTGCACGATAATTCATGGAGTCACCGACTAGTATAAGTACCTCATAACACACGCCGTAAGGTAAACTATGTCAACCTACAAAGACTAAATTAACTTATTAAGCATAAAGATAGACCAATTCATAATGATAAGATAAATAGTACTTATCATCATTTATAGTCACTTAGTCATTTTAGTTTACTTAAGTTAATTGTGTACATCTGTACTATTTCTTATAACTGTAATAATGTTCCTTTTGTACTTGGTTTCGTATTGTTGTAACTATTTTCCCACTAAGTTTTAGTAGAAACAAATACAATATTTACGAGTATATATTATCATGACATGCATGTTGACTATTTTTATACGGACAACATTATGTTTCTTTAGTTTTTATATCTTATAACTGAAACATATATTATTTGTGTATTTATTTCTGCTAGTAAAATAATACATTATTACATTTTTGTCTTAGGGATTTCATCATCATATATTGAATATTTAATACATATTTGTGCACTAATGAAGATTTAATGATACTGATTAAATATCGTAAACAAGATTACTCATTGATATTTATACAACATTGTAAAACATCTTTCATACACTTTCGTATAGAACAAGATATTAAAAACAACATGTTTTAGATTGATAATCATATTAGATACTTTCATGTCCCTTCAAAATAATGATTAAATTAATCAAGAATAATACATAAGGAAAAATACCTTTTTATACGATTTATGAAGTAATACTTTTGCTTTTCAATACAATATTCCAAATTGGATAAATAACAATAATCATTGCATGAAAAAATCACGCATAATAATCAAATCAATCACTTCATAATGAATACTCCATCCTGCATGATGTAGGAAAGAGAGAAAATAGTTTGCATGGTTAGTTCGTTAAATGGCATGAATTATCAACTCAAAATCACGTTGCATCATTAGGAAATAAAGAGTATAAATTGGATACTGTCCCTTTCATTCTTATTACCTTATATCAATTAACGTAATGAAATTAAACAAGGTAATAATGCAATCTTTGTTTTTCTAGCAACCAACAATAAATCTGAATTTTATAATCACACAACCTTATCAAAGTGAAGATGCTAGTAAGGAAATGTTTCCAAACAATACATCAAGGACTTAGTTCTATCTCAATAATCGGTTTGTGTACAAGTCTCGAACTTATAGTCAATATTAAGATAGACATAATTTAGAAAAGGGAATAGTCATCTACAAATAATCCCATATTTTCCAATTATTCACAATCCTTGTTGTTGATTATTTTAAGATAATAAGATAGATCATAATGATAGTATTTAATTATTTTGCAACATGAAACAATCATTCTTATAGGAGGACTCAAGTCCTCTATTACATAAGTGAACGGTCTAAAAACTTCCCTTCTTGGGATGAATTTTCTTAATCATAAGTTACTCATAATAATAATTCACCTACGATCATAATCTCATAATTGGAGGGCTCATTACAATAAGTCATAATCAACAAATAGATGTACATTTTCTTTATTAAGAAACACTTTCTACCCAACTTGAGTGAGCTAACAAAACACTCAATATTTGTTTGGTGAGCTTGATATATATCTACACTTCACAAACCAAACAAAAGAGAATAGAATACGTCTCTAAGGGATTAAACATCCTTATAACACAACTGAAAATTTTATATATCTTATTAAATAAAAAATATGTTACTACCCATCTCGAGAGAGTTGTCCAAAGTCCGTTATCACTATCTAGGCGAGCTTAAGGAGCTTTATACAACTCATCAAATAACCTATATGAATGCAAGATGTATAGAACATGTTTTATATGTATATATGGTTATATACCCGATTCGAGCCATAATTGAAATCAACAACTCACCAGAAAATAATGTAATCTTGGTATAAACGTCATAAAACTCACTAAATGAAATAAGGCATGACATCGTAAGTACTAGATGTCTATCAAATAACACATAACCCAAAAAGTGTATGAGACATGCAAGTCAATTTCATATCCATACACATGTAAAAGGAACCATTCACAAGCGAGCAAGGATAATACGTTCCTATAACCAAGACTTTGAAATATTCAAGAGCAATACGTTCCACTTACCCAATATTATCCGGGTTATCATCTCTTTGATCAAACACGGATACAATAAAAATAATCTCATGACCATTTAGATCGGATTGTCTAAAGGATTCTCAAGAAAAAGAAGACAAATAATACAATAAGTATCTCGATCCCGATTCAGTGGATAAATCCTAATACCCATTATTTGTGGCTATCGGACACAAAATATTCTTATGGAACTCACGACCATATCGGTCGACTTCACCCATGTATTTCAAAGAAAATGAATAGTTCCATGAATTTAATTTTTATTCATACCCAGTTCATATTCAACATAAAGAAATCAAATAATGAAATACCCACTAGATAATAACGTTTTATCTAATTTTATTCACCAAAAATCATTGGTTTAACATACATATTTTCCAGATTTCAAACGAGAGAAGAAGAACCAAATATATTCTATATCTTAGAATTAATCAACAAATAAAAGTTAGAATAATCCATACATATGATTGATTTGGTATTTCATGAGTGATTTCCTTATTTTCTTTTGCTTGAAGTCGAATCAACTCCAACAAATATCGGACACAATTTCCCTTCGAATGCTTGTTGGTGTATATGACTTGTTTCGTTGTCATTCGACATCTTGTCCACCATAGATGGTTAGTCATCTCACTTAGTGAGGTCATAGGTCATTAGGGTTAGTTAGGGTTGTGTCCACGTGTCATGCACAGGAGTTACACAACACTCATATATGTACCTCTTATTTTTGATCTATGAGCATGCCGGACGACTGTGTTTTATTTCAACTTTATTCTCATTTTGTGATTCAATCTCTTGCTTACTACGTGGAGTGTTCACGACACCATTGGAAGTGTAACCTTTTTTTAATGTGCATGGGGTTCTGTATTGATCCTCGTAGAACAATCGATATGGTATCAGAGCTATTATTTGGTAAACATGCACTCATTTGATTTTTGGTTGTTATTACTTTATTTTTGGTTTTCGTGCTTCTCGTGCAAGTTTTTGATCTTCCTTTGGAATCTTGTTTATAGGTTTAACAATCTCATTTTTGGAGTTTTTGTGGGTTTTCTAGTTTTACATGTGTAGTTTTCATGTTTTCTCATCTAAATCTAGCTAGCTATAGCTAAGTTTGGAGGAACAACTAAATTTAGAGGTAGGTGTCATTTTATGGTCTTAATCAATATTTTTAGTTGGAAGTGATTTCATTTTTAATTCTAGTTTTTGACCTTTTTGGGCCTCCTTCACCCCGTTTTCCCTCTGCATCCTTGCTTCTCCTTCACCCAACCAACTCCTTTTTCCCTGCTCAACACTGGCTCAACTCGGTGAGTTGAGTTGTAGGGCTTGTCAAGTTACCTTTTTGCATTCGAGTCATATTACCTCTCTTTTGCATCAAGTTGTGGTTTCTCTCTCTCGAACTACTTTTTGTTGTCTATGTGTTGGGTTCCTCTCGCATTTAGGTCGGGAATTTTTGTTTGCATGTGATTTTATTAGGTTTTGCATTATTTTTTGAGTTTTCCCCACGAACCTTATTTGAATTGTTTTATACTTTAGATCAAGCTCGGAGTTGCGCACTCACCTTTGCTACTTTAACACTATATGAGTCTTGTTATAACCCTACAATTGGGGTCTCCATTTTGAGTTGGATTAGGCTCCTTACATCCATTCTATGTCGACGAGTTTGACAATGAGCTAGATCTTAGGTTTTACATTGTTGTGTTGTGCTTTGACCGCGAGTTGGGTTCTGGTTTGCGTTGGTTTTTTAATTTGTTTGTTTGTGTGTTATCTATTTTAGCTCTTTTGTGAGATCGTGCACCTCGTATCTTCCTTGAACCCTATTTTTTTCCTCTGGCTTTTTGTGGTTAGATTTTTTTCCCTCTTTCCGATCTATTTCGACCCTAATCGAACCGATTATGGAACACTGTGTGCATATGTTGTGTGGATATCACCCTCGTTCTAACCGAACATCTTGGCTACTCCACTGTCTCATTAACTTCCCTACGACTCTGGTCTGTTTCTTCCTCCTACCTTTTAGAGAATACCGTTTGAGTCTCTCTCAACCTCCCGGGGCATCCGACTCATTTAACGAGTCACCCTCGAGCCCCGTGTTAACATTTATTCCCACTCATTGACTCCACCTTCCCTCTTTTCAAATTTCCCATTCATCTCTTTTTTAAACTTTGTTTATTTAATCCTTTTAAGTGGTCACTTTTTCTAAAGGGGCTAAGATTAAGGTAAGGTGGGTTTGTTTTTAAGCTAGGATTTGAGCTAATTAGACTTTGGTTAATTTTTGTGGGATTAGTTTTAGCGGGCCGGGTTTTAAAAGTTGAGAGGTCTTTTTGTAGGTGGTTTTAATATTATTTTTAAGTCTTAGTGTTATGTATTAGGATCTAATCAATTTTAAAAGGTGATTTAATAAGTTAGGTCTTAATATATATGTTTAGGATCTAATTTATTTTTTTAAGAGTGGTCAATTTATATTAATCTCAATTAGGAGCTTTTTAAAAAATTAGACATGTAATCTTTTTCTAAGCTCTTTAATTATATAATAGTGGTAAAATTTAATCATTATTTAACGTTAGAGTAGCAATTTTTTTGCCTTAATCTCTAAAATTAGGTTAACAACGTGTTCCAAAAGTGTCTTTTAAGTGTTATGGTTTTTTTTTGCTACTAACCATTTTTTGAGTGTGTAACATTCCTCTTATCTTTTTTTTGTCTTATGGGAGCCCTTTCGCATCCTGGAAGCCTCTTGGACTCTTTTTGAGCCCTTTCTTTGCTTTGTAATCACTCTTCTTCACTTACGGGTTAGTGAGCACGTCCGCCACAACCTTGTGGCAAGAGAGCCTCCTTCCCTTCTTGCTTGATTTTGTGTTTGTTCACTTGTTTCATTGCACACAACTAAGAATATTGTGGTCTCCATGCTTGTGTGATATTTCTCTAATTACAAGGTGAGTGACCAACCATCTCACGTCGCATGAACACTTGGGTGTAATCAACACACTACTTATAAAGTTCCACATTCAAGGGGGTGTTCATTTTGTGTGGTTTATTTCTTTCCACTATTTTCTTTGCTCACTTTTATCTGTTATGGATCTTAATTTTATTCCTTTTCTTACCCCATTTAACTATCACGAATGGAAAGATGTTGTGTCTCTCGCTTTGAGAAAACAAAAACTTTACCAGATAACTATGGGATTGCAAGTTGAACCTAAAGAAGATGCAAAGAAAGAAAAGTGGTTTGACAAATGTGATGAAGCCTTTGGCCTTTTGTGTCTTTCTATATCATTGGAATTGTGCTTTCATATTAACACAACCAAATCACCCAAGGAAGTTTGGGATGCCTTATAATTTTTTTTGGGAAATAAGATGAAATGAAAGGGCATGAACTGGAAAATGAGTTGATTAGTCTCATCCCTAACAGTTTTGACACTCTCTCGAGACTTTTTCACCAAACTCAAATCTCTAAGATTGTAACTGAAAAATTGTGGAATTGACAAGAAGGACTCACAACTCATACTTTCCGTCCTTACAAAACTTGGTCCCGACTATTATGTTTTTGTCTCAACCTTCCATGCTACAAAAGAGCACTTGGTGTAAGTTTGAATATGTCCTCCTTTGATGAGTTTTTGTTGATTGGACTAGAGAATATGATAAGATAATTCAAATGGGTACCCTTAGATCCATAAAATCCCATGCTCTCATGTTGGTCATGAAAAATTGAGGGTTTCAAAAGAAAAGAAGCCAGAAAAACAAGGATCATGAGAATAAAAAGGACCAATCCACCACCAAATCAAAATTTTCCACTTCCTCTTCTAGTTCTAAATATCCTAAAGAACAAATCAAATGTGGGTACTATAGTGGTAGGCATGAAGAAGAAAAATGTTTGAAGAATAAGATTGACCTCCTCATGAGTCTTCTTGAGAAGAACAACATAGGAGTTCCCAATTCTCTCAAGCCATCTTCATCATCAACTCACAAAAGTTCTAAGGAAAAAGAAAATGGAAAGGGGAAAGTGAAAGAAAAAGAAAAGAATCAACTAAGGAGAAAACAAAGGCAAGATATTTAGTTGTATTTATATCACCTACTCCTACATGGGTGATTGATTGGGTGCATCTCATCATATGGCCTCATCAAACATTGAGTTTTCTTCATTAGAGCCATGTGACATGTCTTCTATTCATCTTGGTGATGACACTTCTACACTGGTTTTTAGGAGAGGGTCTGTTGAAGTGAATGGTGGAACTTTCAATAATGTGCTTAGTATTCCTTCACTTTCAACTAATCTCCTTTCAATATATCAGATTACTCACCTTAGTTAGGGCATGAAGGTTGATTTCACTCTAGATTCTATTTATTTATATCGAGAGCTTCATAATGACAATATTATTGAAGTTATTACGGTTGATCATCACACTCGGATTTACTCTTTTTCTCACTTTGTTCCTCCTTGATTCTTTTGGCTGATGATGATGAATTATTTTATAGCTTGTTTGATTGCTATAGTGATGGGAGCCCACCTCTACCATCTAATTATCATCTACCACATATTGAGGAGTTATTTCTTGATCCACCCACTTACGGTCCTCTGCAAAATTTTCAAGGAGAAAGTACTCTAATTTAGTACTCATTGGACATTGGGCACTCTTCTATACAGTTACAGGATATTCCACCTTCCTTTTTTGGTGTTGCTTCAATTCACCATCTCTTCATGGAGTAGTTGGCACTTCCACCTCACATTTGGAGCATCGTTCCATAGATATGAACAACACCTTGTCACTTCGGGGATCTTCTTCTTCTATGCTTGATACAGGGTGGTCTTCAACAACTTCTTCATCTTGGGAGCCTGGATAACATTTCTTCATATCCTCTCTTCTTCTATAAATATTGCAATTTGTACATGAGTACCTTATTAGGTATTTAGTTGCATGGAATCATTTGACAGATATTTCTTAGGTTATTTAGGGGTGTCTTTTATCTCTTGTAAGTGGATGTTTTTCCTTCGGGTTTTACTCCATTACTTAATATCCTTATTGTACATGGGTACCTCATTAGAAGCTAGTTACCAATACCCATTTCCATTCTCCTCTTTTTTCTTCCAAAAATATTGTTGTTTGTACATGGGTACCTTATTAGGCTTAGTTATCGAGCCTTATTGACACATATTTCTTAGTTTTCTAGGGGAGTTCTCTTTATGTTCTAACTTTCCATGACCTCTACCTCATCTTTGATGAAGGGGGTGTTGGTGTATATGACTTGTTTCATCATCATTCGGTGTATTTTCCACCATAGATGGTTAGTCATCTCACTTAGTGAGGTCATAGGTCATTAGGGTTAGTTAGGGTTGTGTCCACGTGTCATACATAGGAGTTACACAACACTCCTATATGTACCTCTTATTTTTTTATCTATGAGCATGCCCGACCACTGTGTCTTTTTCAACTTGATTCTCATTCTATGATTCGATCTCTTTCTTACTATGTGGAGTGTTCATGACACCATTGGAAGTGCAAGCTTTTTCAATGCGCACGGGGTTCTATATTGATCCTCGTAGAACAATCCAATCATGCCATCTTAAATTTAATCGAATCCATAATAAAATATTTGTTATAATTACTGAGACTATTAAAAACTCATGTGAATACCCTTAACTCGTATACATAGCTCGAAGGAGAAAACAGTGAGCCAAAATCAATAAACAATAAAAATAAGTTTACATGTAATAGCTTCTAAGTGAATCTTCCAGTTCCCATTGCCTCCACTAACTCCCAAGATATTAATTACATTTAATTCCTATAGTGCCACGTATGTGGCTTCATTCAACTCGCCACCACCTTTTCCCTCCCATTTCACATGGAGTTCCCATCGAACGGTCCCGAGATAATGTTTATAAACTTAATTACATTATAACATTATTAAAAATTGAATGGTGGTTGGTCTTTGACCGAATAGTTAATGTTTATAATTTTCCACGGTTCAAAGATATCATCAAAGACCTATCTATACTAAACCAAAACATTACGAATGTTTTCCATATGGTCTTAGACAAAAACATGATTCATTACCACTATAACATTTTCAATGCCCATTCAAACTTATTAATACAATTTTTCAAATCACTAAGGTCTATGACCTTTTATTTAAAATATTGAACATAATCATTTTCCATGGCCGATGACCAACAAAATTAACACAATGCAACTTCACCTTCACCATGTTAAGTATCAAAGAGGAGGTTACAACTATCAACTTACAATTGTAATGATGGTCGATGACCGATAAAAATAGACTTTGACAAACATACATTAACTTACCCATTTATTGTCATCGATTATGTTTACGGTATATGACCATTACACATCATTTCAAGATCATATCAGTATGGAAACAATATTTTCTTACATTATTAAAAATTTCTAAGCAAGATAAACAAATAGGTACATTTACCATGTCGCCATTTCATAACTTTTTCCTAGCAACATAAAAGGTTTTTTATAATGCCTTGGGGTCTATGAAAAAAATTATATGACCAGGAAGTTATTCAAAACATTAAAACTATGATTATTTCTACACATTGAATTAATAAAAGGTAGAGCAATGGGTCAATTTCATTGTATGATTACAAAATTATCGTTATACAAACAAGGAGGTGCTCAATATCCATGTCAAGTACAACAAAATGATGATAATTTACAGACCATCCAAATAGAATTAATTACGGGTGTGACATACTTCCCCTTAAATAATCATTGTCCCAATGATTTTAACTCATCATCATAAAATTCAATAACTAAACATAGTCCAAATAATTCATGAATTATTGTTTGAGGACAAATCAACTCATAATTTCGGAGAACTTGTAAATTTTCCATATTTTTCAAGTAATTATTTACTTATAAATCCTTGTTGTGACAACCTTATGACAAAAATAATTATAAAACAATCAGTAATAAGGAAAATATTTCCATTGCAGTCAACAAAATTATCAAAATAATGAGTATATCAGTATCAGATAATAAAAAATAAAAGTTTTTATCATTCAAACAAATAAGGAAATGTTTTTTTATTACTTTCAAATTTTCATAGCACTCTAATTGGTTTCACCACAACAATTCTCGAGTCTTGAACATAGTACTTGAAGAGGTGTTGCTTGTTTTTCAACTTGGTGGCTTTCTACTATAGCTTGGATTCTTTGTTGTGGATTTTTTTCTTGTTCTTCAAGGGACAACTTTTGGCATAGTGGTCACCACCACACTTGAAACATCCATCAAAAGATATTTTCCTTTCAAACTTATCGTCATTTCTAGTAGTACTATCATGTTCATTTATTTTTACATTTACAACAAGGTTTGTTGTTGTGTCATTTATATAGGATTTGAGCTTGTATTTCGGGTGACATTGGTGAAGGTGAGTTGTAGCTCGTCTTTCACTTCATATATATGAGAAGTTATGGCTTGAAGCTTTTGCTCCCGCCTAATGGCCTTTTCAAAAATAGCTTCCATGGTAGAAGGACCATGGACATCAACTTCACCCCCAATGATTGGGTTAAGTCCCATGATGAATTTTCATATCCAAAAATTTTCATCAGTTTGTATCTTGTGGAACAAACTTTAGCGAGTTTAGTGAATTTCTCTCGAATATTCGATTATAGTCATTTTACCTTTTTCCAGTGTCCGAAACTAAGACATTTTTTGGTCATAATATAACTGTGGTAACCAAATTTGTTTGATGTAATGTTTAAATTGATCCCAAGTTATATTTGTTGTATCAACACCCGAATCCACATTTTTGCCATCCCACCAAGAGGAAGCCTCTTTGGAGAGTTGAAAGGCACCTCAAACAACTTTGCTTTCCTCCGAGAAGTCTTGTGTCTTGAAATACTTCTCCATTTCGCTTAACTAGTTCTCAGATCCATCTCCCAAGATTTTTCTCACAAACTTGTGTGGATCTATTCTCTTAATATCTTTTAACAACTCATCTACCAAACGGACTCTTATGTCCCTTGGTTGGTTTCTAGCATTCACATTCCCCAAATTGGGATTAACATTTCCAACATTTATGTTTCAAAGATTGGGGTCCACTTGCATTGTGATTTCCAACATTAAGGTTTCGGAATTAGGCTACCTTTAAGTTTAAACACTACTCGTGAATATCACTATTATTGTCCACATCCAATATATATTGTTCAAGAACAACTATATGGTTACACGTTTCTTGTATGACAACTAGTATCTCATCAAGTTTTTGGGTTTTTGCTACTTCAACCCTCATAGCCCTATTGTTTGCATTATTTCCTCTTGTCCAAACCATTTTGTTTTGTTAGACAAGAATTAAAAAAAAAATTGTTAGCGTAAGGACCCATTAAGTCCAAGAGCTGTAAGCCTTCATCTCTAATACCAAAATGTAACTCCCATGTTATACTTCAACAAAATAAGGATTTTTTTTACAAAACCCTTAATAACCAATTTATGCCTTTAATAATTTTTAGCAAGCAACAAATTATTAGAGTTTTGAGAGGATCTCGATAAAAAACAAATGCATGAGTAATTGCAAAAATGAAATAACTAACAATAAGATGCAATATGATCAAGAACTCACAAGGAAAGAATGGACACAAATCAACTTAATGCTCCATAAGATAGAATTATGCAATTGATGTACATATAAGAGGTGAATGTACAACCTCCTCCTATATCGGTGGGGAATAACTCTCACTAAGCGATACATGAAGCGAGTTGACTCCACACAACTAGTAGGATAACTCAATAGAACCGGCAAGCTAACTCAACACAATTACTACAACTAAGCACACATATCCCACGAGTGTAGGAAAGCTCCAAGTAAATAAAAAATAAGTGTTGTAAGTACATAAGGATTGGGTGCGCAAACATAGGGCATGTAAAAGCGCACGTGAGAATGTAGTGAGGTAGGGCGTGCCCATGATCGGGACTTAGTTGTTTTCAGCATAAGGCTATTTTTGGACATGGAGTGCAAAGCACACAATGATATGAAGACTTGCAGACTGTGCAAAGGCTACTTTGGACTAACAAAAGGTGGAGCGCCATGCAGATTTTTAGACTAATAATAGGATTTGAACTAGGAGTTAACTATATAAAATATATTATTAGTGCTTGCATGCTTTTGTATTCTCATGTAAGGGCACATGGCTATTATTAACATGTAGCCTATTTTTAAAGGTGCATGGGAAGTGAAGGGAAAGTCCCCACCCCTATAAATATGTATTGATTTTACATGGTTTAGGGATCCGATGTTTTGTAGAGTTATGTTGTTGGTTTGTACAGCGCATGACTCATGGTGACATTATTATGATGTATGAAGCTTTTGTGTTTTACAATATTTAATATAATGGATCTTATTGGCTGGATAATGGTGTTGGATGTAACTGAGCATGGATCTTGTATGGTAAATTTTATTATAGTAATTGTTTAGTTATTCCTTCATAAGATTAAGATCTAGATTTGGGTTATGCACTATGGTTTAATCAATTATTTATTATGGATCTGAAATATACATTCATTCATGCTAACATCTTGGACAAGCTTCACTAAGAGGGACTGGTACCCTTGCATGCTTCGGGTGAGTGCTTAGTTCAGGATGAGTGATGTGCCAACACACCTTGGGTTTTTGTGGGTATATTCTAGGTTACATCATCATTGGTTCCATTTTGGGACCTCTTTCTTAGTTGTTTTTTAGGATGGTGCATGATGAAGACATACAATTGACTTTGGCCAATATTGAAGTGGTTAGATGATCTAGAAGAAGAGTATGCTCATAGATTTAGCACTTGGACCTAAGTTTAATGCAAGCACATGTGGTTGAGAAGAATCTATATGATGCTTTGTATGAGACTTTCTTCACCATCTTTCCCATAGAGTTGTATGAGTGGTTGGTTGCTTACGTATCTAAGAGGAATTGGAGGTTTCACACGCTTGTTTGGACACAAGAAGAATTCAGGCCTTGTATGATGCATATCTAATTTGGACATGCTCTGTGGATGTTTGGTTCCATGGTGTTTTGAACAACTATATTCTTGAGTATGTAGTTTCCACTTACTCTTGCCCAGAAGTTGTTGAGTTCCATTCTTGCGTGAGCCTCAGAGGATCTTACTTGTGTGGTATTCCTTTGGCAATCAAGATCTTGATCGTGACCCTTGGATTTGGAAGAAAAACCTATGGCTAGCTAAACCCCACATGCATGGGGGAAGGAGTAGGTTTGGTAAAGATGACAGATCTAGAGGCAAAGAGACAGAGAGAAGAAAGGTGGCTTAAGTTTAATGAAGTGTGTGAGAGGGATCTGATGAAGCAGAGAGATCGTGGAAAGAATGGTGTTGATGGAGGAGATGGCTCATGAAGGATTTGGAGCTCACGCAGAGGACGTGGAGCCAAAGCATCTAGAACTCCCCATTTGGGAAATCATGGAAGAGAACCCTCCTCGGCTTTGGATGAGGGGCATGTCGGATGAAAGATTGTGGACCGTGGGCGCACATCTAAACCTATCTAACAACCTAGCCTTTGCATTTGGTTTTACAAATTCTATGGTAATTAACAATAAGAAAGATAGTGTGAGTAGTAGAGTTGTAGTAGATAGAGTCAATTTGTAGTCAAGTTCAGGAGTTAATCAGGGAGCTTATTCATCTATGGTGCAATCATCATCTATTTTATTTGGAGGACTAGCTAGAGGTATCTTTTCTAACGACGTCATCAACATAGAACATGGGCACGTAGAACGTTGGTATAACATCTAGAAGTAGCACAACTTCATAGACTATGGGAGTCTAGTTTAGCACGACCATTGGAACACAAGGCAATGCATCCTATGGTCCATTTCCTACTTCAGGAGGAGGATCAGGAGGGTCAGGTGGCTCGAGCACTGACAGATTTAGTGGCTCTAGAGGTAGAGGTGGAGGAAACATAGGTACTAGATCTGGTGGGCACATGGTCCACACTAGCCCCAACAAATTTATATGGAGATGTCCCTTCATCTTCAGAATATAGAGGCATTAAAGATGTAGCCAAACATGTGCATATGTGTGAGATATTATGGTGTGTGAAGGGGATCACTTACTCAGAGAGCAAGGTGAGTTAGTTTACAACTACATTACAGGGGCGCGTGCATAGTTGGTATAGAAATTTTAACCTTGACCAGAATTGTGTAGATTATACCATGTTGTGGGATGCTTTCTTGAAATAATTTTATATCCCTGAGTTTGAGTAGAAGAGCATCAACATGTTGAAAGATATTAAGCAAGGCACTACTGAGAGTGTTTGGGAGTATGATGCTTGGTTCAAGACCCTTTTGTCTAAGTTATCTTATGACATCACATGTGAGCCAACATGCTCAATGGTTTTTGGAGGACTGATCACCCTTTAGAAGAGTGCTTTCACATAAGACTTATACAAATCCATGTGAGGCACTTGAAGCATTTCTCTCTGCATGTTGAAGTGGTAGGGAGTGTAGACACATAGAGTGAGCCCATTTTTGGAAGCTCAGATTATAGCCATGGCTAAATAGTTAGAGAAATTATTAGCTAATTCACACATGAGACACATAGTGGAATTTGGTGTACAAATTGTGAAGTAAAGGGGCATACTAAGGATAGTTGTCCTCATAAATCAATGTGCACTCCTTTTTTTTGACTTAGTGAGATCTATCACTTGGACCATAGTTCAAGTCGGTGCCCATTGTTGTAATGCATGATAAGAAAGAATGTGTCTTGTTACTACAAGATTTGTAGTCTACTACTCATGATACTGAAGATTGTAGGTTGATTGATCAGATTCATGATGCCATTGATATTGGTGTATGATAGAACTAGTGTTACAAATAATTCTAAGGAGAAAAGTGAGCATCATGACCATGATCATAATGAAGGGAACTCTAATGGAGGCTATGGTAGAGGTCGGTTGAGGTTCGAGGAGGATTCAGAGGCCGAGGTCGTGGCGGTGGAAGAAGTGATTTCCCTCATGGAACTTGTTATACATGTGGATCCCCGATAATTACAGTGTGGAGTGTCCACAGAACATTGTTTTTTTTTTTGTGGAAAGAATCATAACTATGAAGAGTTCCCAGATTTATATGAACATTTGAGTAAGAAACACAAATAAGAGAACAAGGGGTGTGGAATGGTTAGAGTACAACGCATCATGGAAGATCAATGGATGCCAAAGTTAGCATCGGATCCTAAGTTGGTACCTATGAAGATTACTACACGCGCTGAGGCTATGCATGCAGAGAAGTTTGAAATCAAAACTTGTTATTACTAAAGAGGAGGTTCTACATGCAAAGTATCCAGACCCTATGCATCAGAAGGAGGTTTATCAAGAAACCATGGAGGTAATTCAAAATTTACAGGGTGAGATACAATGTTTGAAAGAGCATTCATGGAAATTGGAACAAAAGAAAAAACCGATGAGTTCCATTTAAAGGAGGTTTGCAAGATGTTTGATGATTTAAAGGAGGTTTGCACGTGGCCGGGATTGAGCATAAACGGTAGATTAAGAGCTCCAACATATGTTCATGATTTAAAGGAGGTTTGCAAGATGTTGTGCCAGAGAACATTATTCCTTTGTTAGGGAATTGGTTAAAGGGAAACACTCTACTGCTTGGGATTGAGCATGAAAGGTAGATTTTACATGCTAACCTTCCCCCTCATATCCTGGATTATGACAAGGAGATCACTCTAAATGTTGTTGTGGATGGTTGGCTTTTGAGTAATATTCTAATTGATACAGGCACGGAAAGTAAATGTACTCACTTTGGATGCATGGGTTTAGATGGGTAGACCACCATTGCAACCATCTTCAAATGTTATATTTATGGAAAATATGACTAAAGCCACCTATTGGAGTTTTAAAGGATGCATCAATTACTATACAAGGAGCCAAGTTTATTGGGGATTTTGAGGTCTTAGCTTGCAGAAAGTATAATTTTCCAGCTTTACTTGGGTGCCCTTGGTGTTATGCAAACAACACTGATATGCGTTTCAACAAAGGGTATATAAGTTTTGAGAACAAAGAAGAGTGCATCATTATCCCCTTGACAGATGGGAAATATGCACCTTATGTAGAGCCCTTAAGTGAAGAAGATTTGAATAAAATTTATGTGCGCACCATTTGAGATCCAGAATTTCTTGAGCCATCAAAGGAAGGAGTTCTCCAATGGGATGATGCATAGTCCATGAGTGATACTACAAGTGTTACATGTGACAACTGGGCACATGGCACTTATGAAATGGTTGGGCATGAAGTACAAAGTACAACTACATGAGTTAGTAAGCCACAATATTGGATGTTTGGGAGAATCCAACCAAGTACCAAGGTACATTGGTGAAGAGAATCAAAAGTATTCCTACTTGCTATGGAAGTTTAGTGGGAATGTCAGGTGGAAAGAAGGAATATGCTAGTTTATACTCTACGTGCACGGATGATAACAACATGGTGGATGGTTCACAGGATAATATTTTGGAGTGGAGAGAAGTGAGGATTGCTTTATCTACTAGATTTTTAAGGAGAAATGTGCCTACTCAGATATGTGCATTTCATGGTAATGATCATGTTCAACACCACATTCAATAGTGTGAGAGACTCTGGATAGAGGGGGAAGCTTTACCACCTTTCACATGGGTACACAAGCTTTATTTCACCTTGTAAGGCTGCGCGCATGCATGATATATCTATGCAGAGTTGAATAGAGAGATTAGAAATTGAAAGAACTTATTATAGGTATGATTCATACCTTTGACTATTTTTCCACTAAACCTCGGTGAATGAGGTGTTACAGGTTATGAAGCACTTAACTATGGGAGATAGTGTAAAGGCTAAGGAGATCCTTTAAGAGTTGTTAGGAGAGTCAGACCTGGAGGCATGTTTTGAAGAGGAAGAAACAGATGTTGAACAACTTGGGCACACCTACCTAGAAAGAGAAAAGGGTAAGATGGTCTATATAGTTGATGATGAGGAAGTGGAAAACTTGGATGTTGAGCATACATAAGGTACACGCAAAGTATTAGACAAGTGCGGATGAGAAGGCACATGCCTACCATGAACCTATGAAGACCAAGAAAGTAAACATTGGAATGAATGTTAAACCAAAGGAGGCCATCATTGGAGATTATTGGTCTGACTTTGAAGTTGCTAAGATAATTGAGCTGTTGCGTGACTTAGAGATCTGTTCCTAGAGGCTATCATGAATTGAAAGGAGTACATGAATCTTTGGGTGAAATGAGAATCAAGCTAAAGGAAGGTGTGCACACCTAGTTTGGAAGAGGCCTTATAGGATGAATCTGAACTTGCATGTCAAGGTGAAAGAAGAAATTGACAAAATGTTAATTTTTGGGATCATTGTGCCCATCGAGGAGTCGAATGGGTGAGCCCTATGGTGATCAACATCAATAAAGATGGGAGAATCTGGATTTGTGTGGATTATAGGGAATTAAATGTCTGCATGTGTGATTGATCCCTTTCCCACACCATTTATTGAGGAAATCTTGGAGGCGTTCTGGGGCACTGAAATATACTCCTTCACCGATGGATTTTTGGGTATCATCATGTAAGGATAGCAAAAGAGGACCAAGAGAAGAAAACTTTCACCACCGAGTGGGGAATTTTTGCATACACAATTTATGCCCTTTGGATTAAAGAATGCACCTGCAATATTTTGCGCATAGTGGTACAAGCGTTTTAAGATTTTATTCACAAGTTCTTGTAGGTATATCTGGATGATTGGATAATCTATGGGCTTATGAAGGATCACTATGATAATTTGAGGCTGATGTTTGAGAGTGCCGCCAATAGTTGAGCATCTCTTTAAATATTAAGAAGTGCATATTTGCCACACCCTTTGGAATTTTTTTGGGACACATCATTTGTAAGGAGGCTTGTTAGTGGATCCTGCTAAGGTTGTTGTGATTTTGGGCTTAGAGGAACCTACTAGCCAAAGCGAGGTGTGTGAGATTCTTGGGGCACATAGGATATTACAGAAATTTTATTAAGGGATATGCCAAGATCATGCAGTGCCCTTAGAAGAATTATTAAAGGGAAAAGGAAAGTTCTATTGAGGTGAGGTGTAAACGCGCGTTTGAGACTCTAAAGGAAAGGCTTACTACAATTCCTATTTTGCACTTTCCTTCATGGTCCAAACCTTTTCACATTCATGTAGATGCCTCTAGCATGGCCATTGGCACAATACTAGCCCAACTTGGAGAATGTATTATTGATCATCCTATTTGCTTTGCAAAGATAAAGTTAACTCACAGAATAAAATTACACAACTACAAAGTGCGAGGCATTTCTATGATCTACACGCTCCATAAGTTTGACATTATTTTCTTGCTACCCATTCATATTTTATATAGACCACATGGCATTAAAGTATTTAGTGAATAAGCTCATTTTATGGGGCACATATGTCATTGGGTTATGTTATTTCAGGAGTTTAACTTTATTGTGGTGGTTAAGCCAAGTAAGAGCAATTCTGGTCCAAACCATTTATCAAGGATTCAATTGGGAGAGGATGCGTAGAGCATTGAGGACATAATGCCAGATGCATAGTTTTAGGTTAAACCATGCACCCTCGGACTTAGAGGACATTGTTGTATTTTTACACATGTGTGGTGCCTGAGGGAATGAAGGATTTGGAGAAGAAACAACTTGCCATTCACCGCACCTTACATGTTGATCAATGGAGACTTATACAAATTAGGTCGGGATGAAGTTTTTGCCGGTGTGTACTTGAGCATGAGTATGAAACAATTATGGAGGAGGCTCATGGTGGCATTGCAGGTGGACACTATGTGGGAGACGCCATCATGCACAAGATTCTATTAGCTGGTCTATGGTGGGAAACATTATACAAGGATTACAAAGAGTATTGTAAGGCATGTGACCATTGTCAGCACCTTGGAAAGCCTGGGCATAGAGATGAGATGCCTTTGAGGCCTATTACTAGTGTAAAACTTTTGAGAAGTGGGAAATTGACTTTGTGGGCCCTATCTCCCCCATGTAGACTAGATCATGCTATATTATAACTTGTATAAATTATCTTACAAGATGGGAAGAAGTGACACCTATAAAGGATTGCACAATAGCTATGGCAAAAAAGGTTTATGTGGGAAAATATTATCAGCAGGTATGGATGCCCTTTAAGTTTAACAAGTGATAGGGGTACTCATTTCCTTAATGAGACTATCAGGATATTATTGGATGAATTTATGGTTGCACACCATAGGACAAACACCTTATCACCCTCAAGAAAATGGAACTACTAAGGCCTTCAACAAGATATTGAGCCATACATTGACAAAAAATTGTGATGTTGGAAGGAGAGATTGGGATGATAAAGTCTTTTTTATTTGGGCATACAGGACAACCTACAAGAGGTTGAATAAAGCAACACCCTTTCAGTTGGTGTTTTGGCAGAGATGTAGTTCTACTAATGGAATTCATGCTACCTTCTTTTGTATGTATGCGTGTGCAGGAGGTCTGGATGATGAGAAAGCACTGGAAGAATGAATTGACAAGATGATGTAGCTAGATGAGAGGTGCGCCATAACAAGATGGAGTTAGAAGCAAGAAAAATCTAGGTAGAAGGCATGACATGACAGGCACATCAAGGATAAGAAACTTGAGATTGGGAAAATGGTACTTTTGTATGATTAAAATGTTTTGCCACCTTGGAAAGCTTAAGGTGCATTGGTTGGGACCGTATGTTATAACTTATATACTTGATTCAAGCGCTTTCCAGTTAGAGGCGTTGGATGGGACACGGTTTCCTGGTTACTTCAATGGGAGTAGGTTGAAGCCCTACTATAAATAAGTATTCTTGGTGTTTGTAATAAGGAAATATTTCCATTAGATTATATTTCCTTAATGCATTCCCTTTATATGTGTTTCCTTTCATTGTTGTTATGCTTTGTCAATTTAGTTCAAGTGTTTTGTGTAATAAGCGTGCTTACGTGCCAGAAGCTGATTACTATCTAAGTGTTTTCATGCGTAGAGGACCACACATACCCTTAGTGTGGGGTGGATAAAGAAGGATTGACTAGTGCCTTATTTTGAATTGTGGTGCATGATAAAAACAAACTCAGGTGATCAAAGAAGGGACATGTTTAGAAAAGAAAAATTCAAGGACATTGCTCAATTTTAAGACCACGCGTGGAGGATGGATGCTCAAGTATAACATGAGTAGGCTAAACATTAGAGACTACTTGAGAAGGGTCACATTGGATAAGTACTTTGCATAGGGAAGCATGGGTAGAGAGAGATATGTGAAAAGAAGTAGTGGGGCACGTGTGAAGGTTATGACTGTGGTGCAAAAATTTTAGGCACGTGGAAAGAAAGAGTGATGTGCGAAACAATGTGGATGTGGAATTAATGTTGCATGTATGGTGGTAGTTGGGAGAAATTAATGTGAAGATTTTTGAAATTTTCTATAAGTTTGCATTTGTAACGTCATTGTTACCTTGCATTATTGAAGCTATCGAGTGTGAAGTGTGAAGAAGAACTAAGGATGAAGAGTAATATGAAAATCTATGAGCCTAGGTAGGATCAAAGAGGACATTTTATTATCGATAGAATTGTGATTGGCGCATTGTGTGTGTATGCTCGAGGAGGGTTCGTGTGATTAGGGTTTGAAGAAGGAAAAGTTATAGCTAGGGTTTGATAGATCGAGGGTTTGTTTGACTCATGGTACACAAATTGAAAAGGTGATAATTTGGAAGTTGTAGAATGTTCCAATTAGGTGAGAGAGGAGATATGGCACCATGATGAGCTCCAGATATTGAAGTAGAGGTTGACAAAGTGTAGAAAGGGATGGTTGGTGAAATGTTGTATCTAGAGGAGTAATTGAAGGGTGACCATGGAAAACTAAGATAATACAAAGTGTAAGATTTCTGACACTAACCACAAAAACGGATAAGTGCATGAAGGATATCACCGCCAAGGTCATTAGAAAGACTAATCGAAGGACGACAGATGGAAATAGGGTTTTGGATGACTATGTCAGAAAATTGCTTGAAAGTGTAGGGGTCATGCAAATTCTTGAGTTACCTTACTTTGGGAAGCCCAAGAAATTGTATTAGTGGCTCATGTCGTGAGTACATGAAGAATTTATTTTACTTCACGTGGATAGAAGAATGCAGATTATCGCTAAACTAGTTGGAAAGGTAATAGGGTTGTGCGACTCCGGATGGGAGATTTCTAGTGACTTGTTTGATGATGAGGGTATTGATGCAATGACCACTACTGCTTAAGTACAAAAAGGGGGGACGAGCATTCAAAGTAACCAATATTGATGATATGGCCACAAGGGTTACAACAAGGCTGATGGGTTATAAGCTAGGTGCCTCCAAACAATGGAATGAGGTAAATCAATGTTGGTTGCACATAGTGCACAAAATGGCCAACAAGACCTATTACAACATCATTGGATACATTACAGATAACTTAGTTATTGAGGCACGCGTCTAGGTGGATAAAGGTGAGAAAATTACATGGGGTACTATTCTTTTGTTACTTGTATTTAGTGAGATTGGTGTACTTGATGGGCCAAGGAGAATTTATGGGAATTCCCCTTAGAGAACAAGTCACCAAAAAAGAAATTTTTGAAGTATACATTGTGTGGCTCCATTTCAAACAACATACAAGGAGCGATAAGAAAAGTGGTTCGGTGGTTGCATCGAGCATTTAAAGGGGAATGGTGTGTCCCACGTGAGCTACCTACCATGTTGGATGGTGAAGAAAAGTTTTCCATCATTTACCAACACTTTAGTTTGGGATGGTTCCATATGAAGACGGGTGAGAAAATCCCCTGGTGTAAGTTGCCTTTCACTTTTATTGCACATTACTTTAAGGATTTTGTGAATAAGTTGCATAATGCATGAAAACTTTAGTTTGACACGATAAGGTAGATGCATGGATATTCATATCCTACAAAAGACCTATGTATGGCCAAACAAGGAAGCGTATGTCGAAACACTTGAAACAGATAACATTGACATAACTCCAGAGACCATGGCCGTAGGAAATATTGAACTTACACGCGTCTATGTGTACCTTAGGCCATGATTCAAAGATGGAAAGGTGATTAAAGGTGAGGACATAACACTACCAGGTCCTCCAAAGAAGATATAGATAATGGGCACTACAAGGTGAATTGAACCTTTGCCCCCACTCAGGAAGAACTAGTATCTACAGGCTTGGAGAATTTTCTAGAGCAGCAGGAAGAGGAACATGCTAACACACAAAGCTGGACCACACACAAAGGATTTTACATAGAATGCATACATCTAGAGATACTAGTGATGGAACATCACATCCAGTCAGGAGGTCACCACGTGTAACACCGGTGAAGAATGACAAAGAAGAAAGGAAGAAGTGTCAAAAGTACATACCAATCAAAGATAGTGAGGAGGATAAGTCCTCACGACAAAGCGCGCAGGATGATGTGGCTACTCCAAGCCTAGAAATGATGATGATGAAGAGATAGGTGAAAGAATAGTATATGAGGAAGTTGGGCCCGAAGTAAGTGCCCGGGAATATGTTGGGGATCAAAGGAGTGATGTTGGAGATATGGAGATTATAAGTACATCCATGCACATGAAGAGAAAGAAAGCGAGGAAGAGAAGAAGAAACAAAGTGTGGGCTTTGAGGCACAACAGATGTAGGTGCACCTGCACAAGAAAGGACATCGAGAGAGCACACCGGTGGAAAAAAAGAAGAATGATGTGGTAAGGACTCAAACTTGGGCTATATTGATGATGTGACTAAGATCATTCGCACCCAATTTCAAAAAATACTTTTCCTAAAGGAACAATTATATGGTTGGGATTTAATGGATCCAGAAATGGCAACAACACACACTCGTAAATAGTTGTCTTAGAGCATGCAAACTCACATGGATGAGCCTGAATTTGATGTTTGTGAGGAGTCATGTGTATCACATAGAATGAAGAGGGTGCCACATACCCACCATATTACCATCAAGCCCACATAGTTATTTGATGAGAAAGTAAGTAATGTGTTGGTTAAGGTATCTACAGAAGTTGCGCACCATAACATTGATAAAGGACAACTATAAGAGCACTTTTAGATGATAAGAGGGATAAAGAAAGGTAAATAAATGCCTTAAAATGAGAAAAGAGAAAAAGGTGAGGTAGAAACACAAGAACACTGAAAATGGCCAAACAAATTATTGATGAGGTTATGGAGAAGTGACTGATTTGTAGGATAAAGTACCCAAAGAGTTTTCGTCCACGATCTTCATTATTTGTGCAAATAGTTCAATTGCTTTTAGAAGAGGACCAATGCACCTACCAAGACCAAAGGATGCCATAGAAGAGGCAGCGAGAGCTAAAGCCGTCGTTTATAAGGAAAATTTCTAGTTATGAGTCCATTATGCAGGATTTAAAAGATGAATTGAAGAAAGCGGATCTGGCATTGACTATGTGTGCAACGCCAGATGTAATCATCAAGACAAGGACTCTAGTGGAAGAAAATGAGGTCCTTCAGGTGGCCAAGGATGAAACACTTGGGCATGTAGAAAGAGTTACACTTGGTAGAAACTAAGCATGATGCACTTGAGGTTACCAGGATTTTGCATAAGGAAAGAATTAAGGAAATTAGGAAGCTCATCACGGAGAAGATGGATGTAATGGAGGGAATGATCTCAAGCATGGCCAATATTCTCAGGATTTTATAGAATGAAGGTGGTAAGATGACTCTTGATGAATTGGAGGCCGTAGTTGTAGACATTCCAGATAAGATGAATAACATGTTGAGTGATTGGTATGCATTAGAGGAAGAAGTACTAGAATGAATATCCAGAGTTGATCCTGCCAGTAGAAGAGTGAGATAGTTTGAATGACTTTTTTGTGGCAATAGTCCTTTCATTCTTTCATTCATCATTCTTTAAATTTTGGAGGGATAAGTTGTGATTACCCATTTTCGAGGGTAGAAATCCATTTAGTGTGGGGTAATGTTGGGATGAGAAGTATAGCCTAAGTTTTGTAAGTGCATAAGGTTTGGGCACACAAACATAGGGCACGAAAGTGTGCACATGGGAATGTAGTGAGGCAGGATGCGCGCCAGGATCGGGACTTAGCCATTTTTAGCATAAGGCTATTTTTGGACATGGAGTGCGGAGCACACAATGATATGAAGACTTACAGACTACACTAAGGTTATTTTGGGCTAGTAGTAGAAGGCCGAGTGCTACATGTAGATTTTTAGACTAATAATAGGATTTGAACTAGGAGTTAACTATAGAAAATCTATTATTAGTGCTTGCATGCTTTTGTATTCTCATGTAAGGGCGCATGGCTATTATTATCATGTAGCCTATTTTTAAAGGTGCATGGGTGGTGAAGGGAAAGTCCCCACCCCTATAAATATGTGTATTATTTGCATGGTTTAGGGATCCGATGTTTTGTAGAGTTATGTTTACTAGTTTGTAATGTGTGCATGACTCATGGTGACATTATTATGATGTATGAAGCTTATGTGTTTTAGTATTTAATATAATGGATCTTATTGGTTGGATAATGGTGTTGGATGTAACTAAGCATGGATCTTGTATGGTAAATCTAATTATAGTAATTGTTTATTTATTCCTTCATAAGATTAAGATATAGATCTGGGTTATGCATTGTGGTTTAATCAATTATCTATTATAGATATGAAATATACATTCATTCATGCTAACATCTCGGAAAAGCTTCACTAAGAGGGACCAAGTACCTTTGCATGCTTCAGGTGAGTGCTCGTTTAGGAAATTTGAGTGATGTGCCAAAGCACGCCTTGGGTTTTTGTGGGTATATTCTAGACTACATCAGAGAGAAATGAAGAAGTGAAGATGTGAAGAAGGCTAGAATCCCCGAATATGATGAAGTTGTTGATGTGGATAGAAGAATTGGGTCTTGGAAACAAGGCCATGTTAGGTACCCAAGTACATAAAAAGATGAAATGGGAATAAATAAGACAACCCAATAAGAATCCAAAATTGGATGAGGCACTAATAAAGAATCTCCAACAAGTAGAACTTGCTCCAAAGATCACCCTCCAATAAGTAGAATTTGCACAAACAAATATGTCCAATATTGTTTTAAAAACCATCGGTTGGCCAAGTAGGCACAAAAAAATAGAGGAAAAATTTGGCACTATAGAGGAATGGAGAAGTTGTGTGAACATGTCATGCTCAAAGAGTACTATAGGAATCCACAACTACTACAAGGAAGACACAATGATCCTCAATATGGGTTCTAATAATAGGCACCTTTTTAGATACCCATTTATAATGCATGTACAAAATTCTTCTCAAGAGAAACACATGCACTAAATGTGCTTATTGCAGAAAGAAGAAATGAAACAAATAAGTCATGTGAGGGGGGGTTTGGTCTCCTACCAAACTAGGCCCCACCCTCCAGTCTTCAAAAATATTTCCAAAAATGAACCAAGTGATCATCGTCTTCTTCATCATCCATTGCAAAAATCCTCTCAAAATGTGGCACTTTATAACTTAGTGCAAAAAGTACAAGTCCCCATAGAGTTTTGTAAGAACCCCCTAAAATGCGGCACTTTATAAAGTAGTGCATTTACAAAAATAAATTAAGCCATCATGTAGAGCATGAGAAAACATTCACTTTTGACCAAAATAGTGCTCAAATCGAGCCACCGATCAAAAGTTATAACAAATATAATTTCCCATAAATAATGGCTTATTTAATTAAAATTTTACAAATTGATTAAAAATGCCGGAAATGAGATGAAATGGAGACGTATGTATACTCGTTGGAACCAGAAAATAATAAAGAACAAAATTATTTAGCTTGTAAGGGGAATTGGCCTCCTGCTAACCCGGCCTCACCCTTTGTCTTCATCAGCGAAGATACAAGATTTAAATACAAGCAAAACAATAATAATGCCTTTTACAATGCCAATGATGTTGTTTTTATACAAAAGCAATAAAAATGAGCCCCCACTTTTACATCAACTCCAAGCACTATATTTAGGGCTCCAAACAAATAAATGGCTACAAGTCTACGTAGGTCTGAGATATGATTGTATATTCGCAGATCCGATCACATGTTGCTTCACCTTTGCAACACCTCAACAAACTTCAACGTCATTTTGGTGGAAATGCATAGCCAAAAGAAATCCAAGTCGACTATTAAAATGGAGGTAGATCCATTACACTAGGTTAACACAAATGTTATAATTTGTAATCTCAATGCAATAATACACACATGACAGAGCTCCAAAAGGCACATCCATGTACAGAGAGCAACAAGAGGCTACCGAGCGACGTTGGCTGGAGGTTGAGATTTTGTTGAGGTTTTTAAGGAGGCAAAGAACCGGGTAAAATTTGAAGCCTAGGGGGTTGTCAAGCATCAAACAAATTCGAGCATGGGGGCAACATAAAATAAACATGGTGGGCCATCATGGTAGATCCAATCCACCAAGACCACCATGAAGGAAAGATCTGCATAAACCACATAAAAACCCTAAAAACTGGTAAATACGCCAAATAGTCTAGTAAAAAATAATGGTTCTACCATATTTAATTACAAATATATATTTTAGCTGCAAAACTCCTAGAAAGGTCCCAAAAAAAAATCCCCACAAATTTCGTGGTTTCAGAACCCCAAAATTTGTAAACCCTCAAATTATCAATCTGCAAACAACAAAAACTCACAACCATATTGAACCAAGATGAAGTCAAATCTATTTGCACATGAATTGTTAGTTTCATAAACAAAGTATTTAAAAAACTACAAATAACTCAGTAATAGAAAATGTATTCCTAGAATAGCTCTGATACAATATTAGAGTTTTAGGGAGGATCTACGATTAAAAAAATGCATGAGTAATTACGAAATTGAAATAACTAACAATAAGATGTAATATTATCAAGAACTCACAAGGCAAGAATGACTCCAAATCAACTTAATGCTCCATAAGATAGAATGATGCAAGTGATGTACATATAGGAGGTGAATGTGTAACCTCCTCCTAAATCAGTGGGGAATAACTCTCACTAACTATTACTACAATTAGATTTAACTCCACATAACTAGTAGGCTAACTCAATAGAACTAGTAAGCTAACTCAACACAACTACTACAACTGAGCAAGCATATCCCATGAGTGTAGGAAAGGTACAAGTAAATAAAAAACAAGGAAAATGATTATCATACACTAACAACCATAATAACATTTTTATGCCTTTAATGATTTTCAACACGAAGCGAGATAAAATCCAACATATTAATATATTGCAATGAATATCATTATTTCTTAATTCACTACAAAGTAATCCAAAGATCAATAACCTTAAAAACGTTACTAAGGTTTTTTTACAAAACCCTTAATAACCTTTTGATGCCTTCAATGATTTTCAGCATGTAGCGAGATAAAATCCAACAAATTAAAATTGCAATGAATATATTTATTTCTTAATTTACTACAAAGTAAGCCAACATTAATAGTATTACTGAATCCATCTTGACAACATATACTAACCATGTGAAACTGTAAGGGTCCTAGATCTATCCCGATCTCCCTTAATCACTCTACATGAGCATGTATACATTATATACGTTTGTTTAAACCTTATTATAGGTTCTAAGAAGCTATGCATATTATTAGCGTCAGCCAATAAAGTATTCTATTACTTCCCTCTAGAACAAGACACTACTGAAAGAAGAAATGGTGAACAGACAATGCAATCAGTCATTTTCATTACTATGGCCATAGTTATCTGGCATTGTTCTATCAAGCCAATTTCAACACTGAACACAAGCCTACGAAACCTATCTTCACTTCATCGCACAATTATCTTAATACAGAGTTATCAAGATTCCTTTACGTTGATTAAAAATTAAATTTTAGTTTTTAAGCTGCAGGGATCATGACTCGAGATTTGGGTCACATGAATCATGTCAGTACCATCTTAGGATCCCTATGGGAAAGGTTATGCTCACATAATGGCATATGTTATTACGTGTTCATTACCCTCCCCATATCCATCCTGGGATGACATGAAAAAGGTTCATACGCTATGAATGTCTTTTCATAATACCTACCCTTCATTTATTATTTTGTTATGCTTTCATCCTAGAGATAGGTTATACTAAATTTCATTATGATATCCATTTCACGATAGAGGTGTGTAGTAATTCATCGAATCACCGACTAGTATAAGTACCTCATACCATATGTTGTAAGGTAAAATATGTGAACCTATGAAGACTAAATTAACTTAGTTAAGCATAAATATAGACCAATTCATAACGATAAGATAAATAGTATTTTTGATCATCAATATAAACATAGTCATTTTAGTTTACTTAAGTCAATTGTGTACATTTGTACTATTTCTTAAAACTATTACAATGTCCCTTTTGTACTTGGTTTCATATCATTATAACTATTTTCTTGCTAAGGTTTGGTAGAAATAAATATGATATTTTTCATAACAAGTATACATTATCATAACATGTGTGTTGTTTAAAGGATGTTATAAGGCCAACATTATGTTCCTTTAGTTTTTATAACTTATAACTTATAAAACATATATTATTTGTGTATTTATTTTCGCTAGTAAAATAATATATTACATTGTTTCATCTTGGGGATTTCAACATCATATATTTAATATTTAATACATATTTGTTCACTAATGATGATGTCATGATGCATATTAAATATCATAAACAACATTACTCAATGATATTTATACAATGTTGTAAAAGAAATTTTATACACTTTCGTATAGTACAACAAGATATTAAAAACAACATGTTTTATATTTAATAATCATATGAAATACTTTCATGTTCTTTCGAAATAATGATCAACTTAATCAAGAATAATACATAAGGCAAAATGCCTTTTTATACAATCTACAAAGCAATACTTTTACATTTAATTATAATAATCCAAATTGGATAAATGAAAATAATCATTGCATGAAAAATCAACTCTAATAATCAAATTAGTCACCTCATAATGAATACTCCATCATGCATGTTGTAGGAAGAGAGAAAATGGTTTGCATGGTTAGTTCATTGAATTGACATGAATTATCAACTCAAAATCATGTTGCATCATTATGAAATAAAGAATATAAATTGGATACCTATCCCTTTCATTCTTATTGCCTTATATCAATTAATGTAATGAAATTAAACAAGGTAATAATTTTCTAATAGCCAATAATAAACTAAATTTTATAATCATACAACCTTATCAAAGTGAAGATTCTAGTAAGGAAATGTTTCTAAAAATACATCAAGGATCAAGTTCTATCTCAATAATCGGTTTGTGTACAAGTCTCAAAACTTATAGTCAATATTAAGATAGACATAATTTAGACAAGCAAACAATCATCTACAAATAATCCTACATTTTCAAATTATTCCTAATCCTTGTTGATCAAGTTTAAGACAATAAGACATATCATAATGATAGTATTCAATTATTTTTCAACAAGAAACAATCATTCCTATAGGATAACTCAAGTCCTCTATTATCTAAGTAAAGGGTCTAAAACTCCCCTTCTTGGGATGAATTTTTATAATCGAAGTTACTCATAATAATAATTCACCTAATAACTAGAGGGCTCATTACAACAAATCACAAGTCAACAAATAAATATAAATTTTCCTCTATTAAGAAATACTTTCGACCAAATTCTCTAGTGAGCTAACAAAACACTCAATATTTTCTTGGTGAGCCTGAGAGAGCTCTACACTTCACAAACCAAATGAAATAGAATAGAATACCACTCTAAAGGATTTAACATCCTTATACCATAATCGATAATTTTATATATCTTATTAAAGCAAAAATATGTCACTACCCAACTTGAAAGAGTTGTCCAGTCTGTTATCACTATCTAGGTGAGCTTAAGGATATTTACACAACTCATCAAATTACCTATATGAATGCAAGACATATAGAACAATATTTATATGTATATATGGTTATATACCTAGTTCGATGGCAATAATTGAAATCAATAACTTGCCATACAATAAAGTAATCTTGGTATAAATGTCATAAAACTCCTGAATGAAATAAGGCACACTCAACAGAGTAGTAGATGTCTATCAACTAACCCATAACCTAAAAAGTGTATGAGACCATGCAGGTCAATTTCATATCCATATGCATGTAAAAGTAACCATTCATAAACTAAGCAAGGATAATATGTTCTTCGCAACCCATACTTTGAAACAACAAGATCAATACGTTCTCCTTACCCAATATTATCTAGGTTATTGTCTATTTAATCGAACATGGATACAACAAAAAGAATCTCGTGACCATTTCAATCAGATTGTTCAAGGATTCTCAAGAATGAATAGACAAATAATATAATAATAACTCATTCCCACTTCAGGGATGAATCCCAATACCCATTATTTGCAAATATCAGACATAGAGTATTCTTATAGAACTCATGACTGTATCAGTCAACTTCACCCATGTATTTCAAAGAAAACAAATAGTTTCTTGGATTTAACTTTTTACTCATACCTAGTTAGTAAAAGACAAAGAAATCGAGATAATGAAATACCCACTAGATAACAATGTTTTATTTAAGTTTATTTACCAAAACTCATTATTTCACATACATCTTTTCTAGATTTTCAAATAGAGAAGAAGAACAAAATATATTCTATATATATCATAATGAATCAACAGATAATAGTTAGAATAATTCATTTCGAGTTCGATTTGGTATTTCACAACGATTTGCTTATTTTATTTTTCTTTGAAGTTGAATCAACTCCAACAAAAAACTAGACATAGTTTCCCTTTCAATGCCATTGTAAATGCCATCAAATCCATTATAATAGACTTGTCCCAAAATAATTATTGAAACTATTAAAAACTTATGTGAATACCATTAAATCAAATGCATTATCTCAAAGGATAAAATGATGAACCAAAATCAATAAACAATAAAAATTAGTTTCGCATGTAATAGCTTCCAGTGAAGCTTCCATTTCCCAATGCCTCTCGCCAAATCTTAAGATATTAATTGCATTTAATTCTGCGATTGCCACATTTGTGGCTTCATTCAACTCGCCACCACCTTTTCCCTCGCATTTCACATGGACTTCCGATGAGTGATCTCAAATAATGTTTAGAAACTTAATAACATTATTAAAAATTGCATAGTGGTCGGTCCTGAATAATAGTTAATTTTTATACTTTTCCATGGTTCAAATATGTGGTCAAATACCTATCTATACTAAGCCAAAACATTAGCAATGTTTTCCATATGGTCTTAAACCAAAACATGATTCATTACCACTAAAACATTTTCAATGCCCATTCAAATTTATCAATTCATTTTTCCAAATCACTAAGGTATAAGACCTTTTATATAAAATATTGAACTTAATCATTTTTCCATGGTCCATGACCAACGGGAGTAACACAATGTAACTTCACCTTCACCATGCTAAGCATCAAAGAGGAGGTTATAACCATCGAATTATAATTGCAATCATGGTCGATGACCAGTAAAAATAGACTTTGACAAACATACATTAATATACTCATTTATCAATGATGATTATGTTTACGGTCTATAACCATTACACATCATATCGAGATCAAATCAAGATATCGCAACAATATTTTCTTACATTATTAAGCATTGTTAAGTAAGATATACAAACATGTACATTTACCTTGTTGTCATTTCATAACCTTTTCCAAACAAAGACATAAAAGACTTTTTATAATGCCTTGCGTCTAGGACCAAATTTCTATGACCAGAAATTTATTCAAAACATTAAAACTATGATTATTTCAAAACACTAAAATAATACAAGGTAGAGCAATGGGTCAATTTCATCATATGATTATAAAATTATAAGTTATGCAAACAAGGAGGTGCTCAACATCCATGTCAAGTACACAAAAATGACGATAATTTACAACCATCCAAATAGACTTAATTACGGGGTGTGACATGTTTAGAAGATTGCATAGTGCATATAGAAGAAGTGGATCTTGTGGAAAGAAAGTGGATTTCGACATGGGGTTGAATTAGATGTTTGATTAGAGAATTTTTAATGTACATGGATCTTTAATGGAGGAAGACGTCGGTTAGGTGATTGATTATTCCATAGGAGAAAGTCGAGTGAACAAGACACGAGTCCGAGGAGAATTTGTTTGAAGATCAAATCGATTAGGAGATGAAGGTTAGGAAGTGAAAGATAAAGCGGGTTCCCTATTGTCAATAGTGTGAGGAACCATTAGATATCTAGTCATGGTTGACATCATTTGATTTGAATGCCTAGACCTAGATTGTTTGATTGAACTCCTTCATATTGAAGGAAGTTCCATGTCAATTCAAGTAGTGTAACAACTACAAACTAGACATTTTGCAAAGATGTGGATGCTTATGGGAGTTTCCAAAGGGAACCTAATCATAACGACACAATTTTGACAATCAAACAAGTTTGGAAAATAAGTGTCAAGTGCGAGTGTCAAAATCGTTGATGAAATTTTGGTGGAACTTCATACTTGTTCTATTTGATAAAAGAAGCCAAAATTGAGAGAGAGGTATGATTTGTGATGGAAAAGTTCACTACATAACTTGGACAAAGTTTCACCTTGTTCTATCACTAAAACAAGGTTGTAACTTGGATAAAATTTAGCTTTGTATGATTTGTGATAAAGGATATGTGGCACAACTTGGACAAAGTTTCTCCTTATTTTATTACTAAAATAAGGTTTTTACTCGGACAAAGTTTTTTTGTAAAGGTTTGGTACACACAAATAAGATAGGATAAGGTTAGCTTTGATAGGAATAAGGTTTTTACTAAGACAAAATTTTTCTTCGAAAGGTTTGGTACACACAAATAAGATAAGATAAGGTTAGCTCGTGTCGATAATATTCCTAGGGATTTTAGACTATTCACTCACCAATATTTTTCTAAATAAGTACGTGTATCAAAACAAATCCTAAATACGGACTATACGCCACAATCTTGATATAAATAAACATAAATTCATTCATGTAATTCAATAATCAAGAGGCGTAAATGCAACAACTTTCACCCTTACTCTGTAATTGAGGATCATACAAGCCCAAAAGGCTTAAAATTACACAAAGAACTGATAACTTCTCACCTAGATAGGTCTTATCATCACCATACCCTTCTCAATATCCTCATTCTTTTCCCAATCATCCATCAAACTCATCCAAACCTCATTAAAGCTCTCTATACACTCACCTTGGAATTACTTGCTCAATTTCTTGTCTCACTAGCTCTTGCTCAAGTATGAAATATTTAGATTTTGATTCCTTAATGTATTTTTAGGTATCTTTCCTGTTTCAAACCTTAATAACATGTTATACATCCAACGACATGATCTAAAATGAATTTAGACTTCATCTCTCTTAAACTTGCCCTTGTTCTCTCTCTACTTGCTCTTGGCAACACTAAGCAACATTGGCATATTGGACTTCACCATAGCTTCTAAGACCTTTCAACCTGCTTAACACATCAAAATATCTTAGTTCAATCAAATAAATACATTCGAGTAATCAAAATACCCTCATTTATCCCCTTTGTCAAAAACTATCTCCTATGCCCTTAAGACAAGATATATTGGTATAGGCAAGGTTAAGGACTTCTAGACTAACCCATGAAAATATGGAAACCTCATTTGGCTTCTCCCAACATCCCTTAAGTGCATGTAAATTCTTAGAATGCAACTCTTTGTATTGTTCTCTCTAGCCCCAATTTTGTCTTTAGGCTCTCAAACCCTCAACTAGGTCTGGGATAGTCAAGTTTCCCACATAAATTCATTTCTATAACTTTTCAAGGAATAAACTTATGATTTATGGGCACCCATTAAGGATCTCCTCAAGCATGGAAAGTTTCAAGTTTCATCTCAAAAGGGAAATACAACTTCCTTTGTAAAAGACCCTTCTATATTACCCTTTGACCGTGTTTAACCACCTTCACCCAAACCTGTCATGTAAATCTTGAGTTTTAACCCTTAGTTCCTTAATATTATTAAATAATCCTCTTATGTATTCCCTTATCATGATATCTTAAGAATTTAATAGCAAAGAGAATTGATTCGAGTCTCCAAAATGCAAACCCTATCCCAAATTGATTGTATTCAATAAGACAAACCCGAGAGGATGCAAATGATCAGTAACTTTCAGGTCCTTTGGATTTATGATCTAAAACTTCACTAGCATGATGGTTTATACCTTCTTCATGATCTTAATCTACCATTAGGCTATGAATACAAACATGAAGTGGTTATCCAAGAATTTCATATCCCGCACATACGTGTAAACTGGATAGTAAAACCCTTACTTACCCATAGTAAGGCATAGACTCCTCCTTTGAACCAAGTTCATAATTTCTCCTCTAAATCCTTCAACTTGAATTTTCCTGAAGCCACATTCAATATCTCAATCCAACTTCTTGCTAAATAAGAAAAGTTTATTGTGTTTTCACATACACAGTCACAATTTTGTGAGGTTACTCAAACATGCAAAAGGAAATCTTGTGAAGATTTCACCTAAAATACCTTCAAGACTATTGGTGTAGAAATTATTACCTTCCTCCCTTGTGAATAAACTAAAAACCCAACCTTTACCTCTGCATGTGTTATCATAGTCACATTCATTGTCCACAATCAGCCAAAGATCCATTTGTGCATCAAAACATAACATGTGCCAATCAAACCATTCAGAAATTATTTATGGAATGTAAGTAGGATCACTAAAGGATTAACAACATTGGTCTATTCAATCTACAAAGATCAAAATCAGTCACACTGTTGTAAAACTTAGAAATACCCCTGAAAGGGATAAAGTGTACACACAAAATAGAGATCTATATGCATCTTCAACTGTAAGTCTTCAAAACAAATAATTAGTTCTTCTTCACTCCCTCATTTTCCTCTTCCTCCCACATGAGGAATTATCTTCTTACACACCTATCACCTCCCTATATTCAAATTTTGCTAATGCATGTAACTCCTACCTAAAGTGTAACTGCCCTTCCAAAGCTATGACGAATCATAATGTGTCTTTATGACCTTTTTTTGCATTTTTACATTATTTATTACATTTCATAACTACCACCCTCACATGATGAATTATTGCACATTCTATGACTAAAAAAAACACTTACTAACCTTTAATCAACCCCTAGGACTCTTTATTAAGCCTTTATAACTGAAGTATACTTTTGGAGGAAAAGCTCCAATTTGAAATTCAAATTCTCTCACTCCTGATTCTCTCTCTCTCATGACTCCACATACCAAAGAAAACTTCATTGACTTCATAACTAGGAACACTTGTAATTGAATGGTCTCATGATGATGCTCCTACATCATACTCCCAAGGTGGAGAAAAGTGTTCCTACACTTTGCTTTTTTGTTCATGTCTTCATCTTCATTGTTGGTTCTTAGTCTTCTTTTCTTGCTCCCAATGTCCTTAGCTTGCCCATATCCACCTGGGTCCCACATAGTTGTCTTTTGTCTTCCATTTGTGATCTTCATCTTCACTTGCACCATCTTCATGCTTCCACTCTTCTTTGAATCTTCACTCTTTGTCTTTACCCTCTAAAATGGGGTCTTTACGTTTTCTTTTCTTCATTTGAGCTCTCAAATGAGCTTATCTTTCAATTCTTTTGATTTATTATTCAATCATACCTACACATTCACAAATACACAAAACCTTAGATTCAAAAACAAGATACTTTTGAGCCTCTTCACCTGCTTTTCCTTCAATTTCTTCTTCCTTTTCAATCTTCTCTTCCATCTTTTCAACTTCTTCTTCACCATACTTTACTTCTTCACCTATCAAAGCACATTCAAGTGCTTGTATTTCTACCTCTAGCTGCTCTTGACTCATGTACACAAACTGAAAATCATTGTTTACTTGCTCTCCTTTGAATTCTTCTTCAACAATGAATGCTTCCTTGCTCTTATCTATGATTTCTTCTTTATTTTTTTACTTGCCTTCCTTTTCATTATTTTAAACTTGTTTTTATTCGGAGGATTTTTCGGGTTTTGGAATTTTCCTAAACCTCCTAAACCATTACCACACTTTGTAGCATGTTTTGAGACCTTTTCGACGGTATGCAAAACTCTAGAAATGGAGTCAGTGCGAAGATATCTTTGGTCAAAGATTTGGTTTGAAAACAATCAAAGTGGGTCAACAAGTGAATACGCGTTAACACATGGTAGTTTTGGAAAAAGGTGAAAAATGTTAAGTTTTGTTGTTTTGACTGCCGGTCTTCGACAAACGGTTACAAATTGGTGGACCCCTCTATTTTCTGGCTTGGGGCCCTTAGCCACGTTCGGCACACTTTTTTGTAAGAGGGGTGCCTTCGCCACCTATTTATTCACATTTCTATTATCGTTTTTACAATTTTATATGCCTTTTATGATTTACAATTACCCGTGGGATTATTGTATTGGAGAGTTCATATTGTGCATTGCAGGATTAGATCAGCTTGGGAAAGCTATATTTTAGCTCGGTGGGGTGATCAACTCCCCACCGAGTTGATCACACTATATTCCATATTGTCGGGCTCAATGCTTATCTATTCAACCATCGAATTCCACATATACCGACGGATGTTGGACCTTATCTATTTGGTCGGTTAAACTTCTACATGGCTTGGCTATATATACTCGATGAAACAATGGAGAGGATCCGCATTACAACATGGAATAGACAACTCAACCCTCAATGTGGGTGGATTAACATTGCATGAATCGTTACTAAAAGAAAAGTCAAAGCCACAATGAAACAAACTCATGGTGAAGCCACTTAGCTCGGTCCGTATCAGGCTCAACAAACATTACAAAGGCCATTGTTCCAATGCAAAACCCAACATGGAATTCTCATTGCATGCGCAGGATGTGGCGAGTCCATAGGGTGACTCGGCGGGCTATCCATAGCCCTTTATTGGCACAACAAAATGCAACATGTGCGGTTATGTGACATAAGCTCATTGCTCGGTTGCTCCACATTTAAACAACAATCCCCATTATTCCGCAACAATGTAGGATTTTTGTCCACACATAGTATAAACAATCACAACTCAAAAGGAGGTGGTGACTCACACCCCCGACCTTCTAGTTCAAAAGCACATCTATCAAACCAACTTGTCCATAGGGGCTCGGCAAGCGGTGGGTAAGTGAGCTTGGCTCTTTTTATAGAACTTTTTCTACGGGTTTAAGAAAGGGAGATAAGGAGCAACAAACATTCAACCTTGGATTTGAGGCCCTTAGAGGCTGAATTTCATCATGGTGTAAAAATGAAAGTTGCTTAGAATTTCATGAGGATTCTAGATATGTAATTTGTTTCCATGTAGTGTTTATAAATACCCACTTCTAGGAATTTTTAGCCGTATTTGCAAGGGGATCACACTTGTGGAAGCATTCAGGAGCCATGGATCGACTTGAGACAATTTATGATTATGTGTAAAGCTCCATGAGTATGAGATAAGCTCATTTGTAGGTATAATGGTATATTTTTCATTATGGAAGGGTTAATTATACTTCTTTGGGAAATAATAGATCGATTCTCTTTTCAAGAATCTGGAGACGTAGCCTTCGGGTGAACTTCGTTATCAATCTGGTTTTTGTGGATGTTTCATTTCAGTTTTAGATGAAGCTTTTGATAAGATAAAATCAGTAATTGGTTTTTATTTATTTTTAGTAAGTAATCATTCATTAAAAATGGGAAAATGGACTTAAGATTTCAATTCAGTATCCATAATCCACAAAGCATGCACAAATGCACATTTCAGTGTTATGATTGAAATTTAGATTGAGGTGCATCATTTTAAAGGAATTAATCAATTTTGGAGTATAGAGCCATAAAATTGATGTTGAGTTCCTAGATCCTTGGAAATGTTAAAAAGTGAAAATTTACCTCACCCATTTTGGTCAAGTTTTATTCCTCTTTATCTTCCTCTTGATTGTAATCTTTGTCCTCTCTTTATGAGTGACCTTAGAGGCCATTTTACCACCTTCCTCAACACTATTTTCAACTTTATACTCATATATTTTCTTTATATTTCTTGGAAATTTCTTTCCAGATCATCTAGCTACTCTAATCTTTGTCTTATCTCTCTTGCCTCTTCTTCCTCCCATAACTTTATTTTTCTTTCTTATTATTTCATTCATCTCTCTCTTCTTTCTTTCTCTTCTCACTATTCTTCATCAACCTAAGCATCTCTTTTTCCAACTCAACCTCCATATTCTTGTTAGCAAGTCTTTTTCACCTTGCCAAGTCTCACCTAGGTTTGCTTTCTTACCTAGTCTTTTGACTTCTCTTCCTTCCTTCACTATCTCTTCTCTTTACTTCACTTTTCTTCACTTTTCAAAGGAGCAACCTATCACTATACTTCACATACACACTCTCATAAGAAGGCAATTAGTCAACTCAATCAACTTCAAATCACCAAACAACTCAAAACTCACATATATACAAAACTTGTATCCAACATTGACTTCTTTTCAATAACAAAAACAAACTCAATACCTTTATTATCCACACTTTGATACCAAATGATGCAGAGAAAAATAAATTCATTCATGTAATTCAACAATCAAGAGGTTTAAATGCAACAAATTTCACCCTTACTCTATAATTGAGGATCATACAAGCCCAAAAAGGCTTAAAACTTGTACAAAGAACTGGTAACTTCTCACCTAGATAGGTCTTATCATCACCATACCATGTTAATCATATTCATTCTTTGCACATTCATCCATCAAGCTCATCCAAACTTCATTAAATATCTCTATACACTCACCTTGCAATTACTTGCTCAATTTCTTGTCTCACCAGCTCTTGCCTAGGGATGTAATCTTTGGATTTTTATTCCTTAATGTTTTTTTATGTCTCTTTCCATATTTCACACCTCAAGAACATGTTAAACATCCAATAACATGATCTAAAATGGCTATAGACTTCATATCTCTTAAACTTGCCCTTGGTCTCTCTACTTGCTCTTGGTAACACTAAGCAACATTGGCATATTAGACTTCACCTTAGCTTTCAAGACATTTCAACCTGCTTGACACCTCAAAATATCTTAGGTAAATCAAATAAATGCATTAAGAATAATCAAAATACCTTCATTTATTCCCTTTGTCCAAAGCTGTCTCCTATGCCCTTAAGACAAGGTATATTAGTGTAGGAAAGGTTAAGGACTTCTAGACCAACCCATGAAAATTTGGAAACCTCATTAGGATTCTCCCAACATCCCTTAAGTGCATGTAAATTCTTAGAAACCAACTCTTTGCATTGTTCTCTCTAGCCCCACTTTTGTCTCTAGGCTCCCAAACCCTCAACTAGGTCTAGGACAATCAAGTTTCCCCCATAACTTCATTTTTAAAATGTTTCAAGGAAAAAACTTATGATTTATGGGATCCCATTAAGGAGTTATTCAAGAATTGAGAGTTTCAAGTTTCATCTTAAAATGGAAATACCACTTCCTTTGTAAAAGACCCTTCTAAATTATCCCTTTCGATTGCATTTAACCACCTTCACCTAGAATGTCATGTAAATACTAAGTTCTAACCCTTAGTTCCTTAATACTATTGCATAATCCTCTTCTTTAGTCCCTTATAATGATATCTTAATAATTTCAGAGCAAATGAAATTGATTAGAGTATTAAAAATGTAAACCCTAGCCCAACTTCGACGGTATTCAATAGTGCGGACACGAGAGGATGCGAATGGTTATAAATTTCTGGTCCTTTGGATCTATGATCTAAAACTTCACTATCATGATGGTTTATACCTTCTTCATGGTCTCAATCTACCAAGTAGGCTCTGAATACAAATATGAAGTGATTATCCAAGCATTTAATGTCTTGCACTTGAATGGTCTCTTGATGATGCTTATGCATCAAATATATATGAATGGGGTTGTCACCAAAAACAATATTTGGCATTCCTCGTGGGTTTTACTAGTCAAGTAGGAGATGGGGTGTTACTCATTTCTTTGGTCAGTTCCCTTAATGTGCCAACTACTTTGGGGTTCATGTGGTACTCCTGATAAAGAGTTTTAAGTGTTAAACTCAAACACTTACCACAGTTAAAGTGGATGGGTTTTACCCTTATTTGAACTTGCAATGACAATGTATTTTATTCATTTTATCTTATTTATCAAAGTGTGACTTTGTCTTTCAAATAAGGAATATGTATGAAAAATTTGTTAGTAGTTTGTTTTTTTGAATTTGTATGGAAAATGTTTCCAATTTCACAAAGGTCCTACACACAAACAATTATTAATTTTTGATGAACACACAATGTTAGGAAAATACCGAGGATTTCAGCCATTTCTAATTCTTAAGGTCACTTGAGAGTGCAATAGAAGAGCATATGATGGAGAGCTCATTCATAATTCCATACACTCATCAAGAAATGAATAACTTCATTCACACAAACACCCTATTTTGGAGAACTTTTTCTTGTTAGGAATTTCGAGGCACCGAGAGGGGGGTGAATCAGTGTTGATTAAAACTTATCAGTCAATTTCCATTTTTATGCATGTTATTGTTAAACTATCATGATTTTCATAAGCATGCAACATTAACTATGAGATAAAGAGAGAGAAGCATATACACAAGGAGACCAGATATAATGTGGGAAACCCTTTCGAGACAAAAAACCCATGGAAACCAATGCACTAATTTGGAAAATTTTCCTGTATAGTTACAATGATTTCTCGATTGAGATAAAACTCAATCTGGAGCTACAACTCCAATAATTTAACCAGCCACCACCCATTCTTTGACAAGCTACAACTTTCTGGAAGCCACAACTTCCAAATTTATTACAACACCCACCGACAATGAGGCTTCAACCCCTGGAATTTAATCAGCCACCACTGATCTTTTGTAAGCCACCACTTACAAGGAGGTTACAACCCCTTGAGATCTAAACAATAACTTGGACAAGTAATAAAATAAAGTTGAACATATAGATTGTGTGTTGCACATTCAGCAGATTATGATCACTCTTCTCTTTCACTTTACAATATCGGATATTCAGGATTCACTTTACCTCTTTTGGTCTCTTCCTCAAACATTCATAACACTTGATTTTCTGCTTGTTGGCTTTGTTCCTTTTCAACACACACATCTCTCTTCACCTTCAACAATAGATGTTCATCTAATGGATCTTTCTCCTCTCTAAATCTGCGCAAGAATTATTCTTTTAAAAATATATGGATCTCATATGTTCATTTGATTTCCTAGCTCATTCCTCTCTTTCCAATAAATCTCTATTTGATTGCTCCTTGTTCTTCTCTTTAGCAAATCCACATTATAAAATTGTATCTCCTTTCCCTACAAAACCCTCTGCTTGTCTCTCCTTCATCAAGATCATATATTCTTTAATGGCTTTGTGTCATTTCCTTCTCTGGAAAAAACCTCTACTTTACTAAGCCTCCCTCTCTTTTCTCTATTTTTCAAGCACCATATTATTCTTGAGATTTGGATTTTATATTCAAGGTCATCTCTCCATATTTTTCTCTTGGCATGCCATGCACTTCATCTTCTTTGCATGCATTGGAAAAATCAAAAGGACATTATAAAACCGCCTTCTAAAAAGAGTGCCACTCGTCATTCAATTATTTCTTCTATATTTGAGTTCAAATCATGAATTTTCTGATTCCAAGGCATAGAGAATCAAATTACCTTTCCAACAAGTCCAAAAATTATAATTATGACACATGGAGCTCGAGATATTTGAAATCGGGTCTAAGGGGGTTTGTGGAGCACTAAGTTCCAAAACTTCACCGCCATTCCACAATGTAAATTGGTTAAATCGGATAATTAGGGAACACACGGTACAAAGGAACATGGGTCATTTGGGTCTCATGTGCCCAAAATACCCGCTTCATCCATAATACATTCCTTCTCCTTTGTATTTCAGGTCTTAGTCTCATGCGAGAGAACTTAGGTTCTCATGGAATAGGTTCCACCCGCATCCTGTTCTCTCGACTCCTCAAAATTCTGCACTACACTGAATCCTATATCCCTTTGTATTTGGATTTGAGAGGCTTGTAGAGAAAATAGTCCCGTGAGGAACTTGTATCGCTTGGTTCGTTTGGTCCGATATGTCCGCTTTACCCACAAAACACTTAACTCCTTTATTTTGCAGCCCCAAGACCAATGCGAGGAACACATGTTCTCGGAGTACATGTTTGACCACATCATTTGTGCACTGATTTGACCTCCCGACTGTAATACACTAGCCCTTTGACTTGTGGGTCAAAATAAGTGAGGGGAACCATGGAAGTCAAGGAATTTATACTAGCAGAACCCCAAGTTCCCTGAAAACCATCCTGAACCCGTAATACACTATAACTCAAAATATTCAATTTTTCACAAATTTTTCTAAGTACTTAGAATTTTTGCCTTTACAGAGACCTGTAAGAGCACTTAGAACATATGTAAATGAGGTTTAGACCCCAAATCAATTTTACCAAGTGTACCAACCTATTCAAATTTTCTCCAAGTAAACTCCCGTGAATCCCTAACTCACTATCCATGCATGTAGTGACCTTCGAATGATTTTGGAACCATTCTAAAACATCCGAATGGATAATACATTAACTAGAGCCCACCTTTGTACACTCTTTGAAACACCTCATATACCTTAGAAACACCTATTTTACATATGATTACACTTGTTTCACATATAATTGATTCGATTAATCCTATTTGACATGATTTCGACCGAGCTTCACCATATCCATCTGTTGTTTGACCATGCACACTATGAATGACTCCATGGAACTACCCGGACACAAATTCTCTTTGTAGTTCCAACTAGCATTGAGAAGGCACTTGAGGAGACACCACCAATCAAACTTTAACTTCTTGCGCAGAGTCTTTCTTCACCACTCACTCTCCACTTGCTCACTCTTTTTTTTCCAATCAATGCCACTTGACATTGATGGGTTGATCTAATATTGCATGATTAATGTTGCGATGACAACACCAATGAAAATGAAAAGGGTCAAAAACTCCCCCTTTGTCGGTGATGGCAAGACATTAAGAAAGTCTAGAATTTTGATGGTAAAAACACTTTCAATCTTGGTTTCTGACAACACTCTCCCCCTTTGACATCCATGACAAAGGGATACCATGAGAAATATGTAAACAAGATTGATTTACATGGTCTTTCCTTAAGAAGCTCCCCTTGGATGATGTTCGATTTTTCTTGATAAAGTTCACTCAACCGCATGACATTCTTCACTCCTGTTAGCTTGAATCTGCAACTAGCTCTTCTTGTCCACAAGCTCCCCTTAGGAATGTGTTCCATCTTCTCTGAATCCCATTAGCAGAAAAAACTGATCCATTTGATCTATTACATCTTCAATATTTTTGTACATCTCTTTTCTATGCCAAATCCATGCTCACATCATGAATACAACCTTCATAGCTAGCATAGACATCATTAAATCTGCTTCCTTTCTTTACTTCACTACTAAATTTGGATATCAACACCTTTTCATACTTTGAGAAGATACATTCTTTACTAAATCAGGTTCTCCGTTATGTTGAGTTTTCTCCTTCTCTAACTCTAATTAACAACAAATCTGATCCATTTGACCTGATGTGAACTTTACCAGGGCTCCCCCTAGGCTGATACACTCCATAATGGGGTTAAATCTTATCATACATCAGAACATCCTCGTTGCTCATCTTATTTGCTTATGTATATTCAGATTCTTGAGATTATTGCACATCATAAGGTTGCTTTATCCTCATATACTTGACCATTAACCCTTGAAGAGACACCAATGAACAACTCATTATCCTTAGAGCCTAGTCACCATATTCTTATTATTGCACTTTATTATGCTCAAACAATAAGTTGACACGTCTTCAACTCCAAACACTACCATTCTTTATCGTGTTCACTCACACCCACATATTCTCATCTAAGTAGTAATTCTCATTAAGACTCAGAGCTGTTATGATTCATATTTACACGAGATTATCAGCTTGTTCATTGACTCAAGACAATTTCTTGGAGAAACTTTTTTTTTGAAGACAACATTGAAAAAATTCTCTCTCTCTCTCTCTCTATGTTTGCTCAAGAAGACACTCTAATAATTCAGCTATACTAGAATTTTCGATCATGGAGCAAGACAATAATTTCTTGGAATTAACATACCTTGATAGAGGCAACAATCAACAATGGTGACATCAACCAATGACTTTGATAATCAAATTTAACTTCACCATGAGGAACTCTTGATTAGTAGATAGATAAAGAGCAAACTATGCTTCCTTTAATTTGTGTATACCTTATAGAAGCATAGGGAAGGAATACTATCCTATCATGTCTCATCAGAACAAGATAAAGTCATCAAAAAAACATGATGACCCATTCTTTCCTTTTCTTGTCCTTGTTCTCTTGTCAGTCTCCTTAGATGTATTCCTTGGAGTGACGAACACATCACATAAGCTCACACTTTCTGATTGTATGCTTGAAAGACACACATGTTGCATCTACTCTAACACTACTTGAGGAAGAAATTATTCATTATTTGCATTCAACTTGTATTCCTTCTTCTTGCCTTTATCCACACTTAATGTTGTCTTATTTTTCATGGATTTCTGATTTTCTACATCATCTGCCCATGCTACTTTCTTGTCCTTCTTAGCTTATTTGACCTTATATACCCACATCGCATTATTCTTTCTAGAGACTACTTGAGGCTTGGATTTGTCCAATTCCTTCTTCTGATAAGCATATAGCTTAGTTTTGCAATGTTTGGCATAGTGTCCAGGTTTTAGACATTTGAAGCAAATGATATGTTTGTTGTTTCTAGGAGATCTATTTGTGAAAAATTGATTACTAGGCTCTTCCAAGCACCACCTAGCTTCATGACCTCTTTCATGGCAATTGAAACATATCTTGTTCTTCTCAGCCTTAGGTCTGCAATCTCTCCATGGATATTCTTTGTCTACCTTTCTCCTACAATCTCTAGCTCTATGTCCAAAGATGTTGCATGAAAAACAAGTTCCATGAAACTTACTTGTCAATTTGCTTGCATTTGGCTGCCTAAAGATCTTCTTGTGCTCTTTGTTGTCCTTCTTGGATTGAGAACATCCTTGACAAGAAGTGTGACTTGATTCAGCTCTCAAATCCCTTTTCTTTGTTTTTTCTAGCTCTTCTTTTAAATTCTTTATTTATGCACTTAATCTTTCACACTCTTCATTCTTGGCTTTAAAAGTTATCGACATTTATCATGCTCTACTTCAATAGAATGTCTTTGTTTGCTTTACAAGCCATCAATCTAGTTAGTCACTTGTTCTAACTCAACCTTCAGGGTCCTTGAATCTTCTTTATGCTTCCAATGCAAGCATCCTCTTTATCTTTTTTGTTCTTCACATTTTATTGCTTGGCCTCGGTTCGAGTCATCTTGCGAGTGTCTTCATGGCTGAGCTCAGTTTATCACAACCTTCAATTTTTTCCCTGAGAGCCTTAAATATAAGTTTGAATTATTCTTCAAGCTCATCTACTTATTTCTCATGTTATTTCTCCTTTTGGGCCAACACTTCTTTATGGTGTCTAATTTGACCTTCTTGTTCCATCACCAAGGTTCTCACTTGGTAACCTCTTCTTCCTTGAGTTTGAGGGAGTTCAAAACTTTCTCTAATTTAGAATCATTTTCTTTACATTCTTGAGCATCCTCTTGATCTTTCTTGCTCAATTTCTTCTCAAGAAGAGTGATGTGCTTCTCATAGGCTTTGATGTAGACTTTCAATTTCTTGTTTCTCTTCCTTGGATTTTCTAATTTATTAAGTTCACATTCCAATTCAGCTACTATATTTACATGTACTTCCTCACCATCTGAATCATTCTTGGAGCTACTATAAATTTCCATTGCCATTAGAAACATCTCTTTGTGAGCTTCATCCTGATGCTTCTCGTGAGTTGATCTTGTCATGCTTGTGTCTTCAGGATCACCTCCAAACTATTAGGATTAATACAAGAGGACCACACTCTAATACCAATTGTTAGGAATTTCAGGCACTAAGAGGGGGTGAATTATTGATTAAGACTTATCAATAAATTTCCATTTTTATGCTTGTTACTATTAAACTATCATGATTGTCATAAGCATGCAACATTAACCATGAGATATAAAGTGAGAATCATACACAAATACATACACAAGGAGACCAAATATAATGTGGAAACCCTTTGGAAGGACAACACTCCATGGCAACCAATGCACTAACTTGGAAAATTTTCCTATAGAGTTACAATGATTTCTCGATTGATCTACACTTAACGGAGCTACAAACCCAATACTTTAACTAGTACACCACCCAATCTTTGACAAGCTACAACTTTCCTGGAATCCACAACTCCCAAATTTAGTACAACACCCACCGACAAGGAGGCTTCAACTCCCTATAATTTAATCAGCCACCACCGAACTTTTGTAAGTAACCACTCACAAGGAGGTTGCAACCCCTTGAGATCTAAGCAATAAATTAGACAAGTAATACAATAAATTTTATCATATAGATTATGTGTTTGAATTCAACAGATTATGATCACTCTTCTCTTTTGCTTTACAATCTCGGATATTCGGGATTCACTTTACCTCTTTTTGGTCTCTTCCTCAAACATTCATAGCACTTGATTTTATACTTCTTGGCTCTGTTCCTTGTCGGCACACACATCTCTCTTCACCTTTAGCAATACATCTTCATCTAATGGCTATGTCCCATCTCGACTCTGCTAAAAAATTCTTCTTTTGGAAACGTATATGGATCTCAAATGTTCATTTGAATTCCCGGTTCATTCCTCTCTTTACACCAACCCTCTATTTGACTACTCCTGGCTCTTCTCTTTATAAAATATGCATTATATAATTGTATCTCCTTTCCCTGTAAAACCCTTTGATTATCTCTCCTTCATCAGCATCAGATATTCGTTAATGGCTATGTGTCATTTCCTTCTTTGGAAAAACCTTCTACCTTGTTACGCCTCTCTCTCTTTTCTCTATTTTTCCAGCACCATATTATTCTTGAGATTTGGATTTTTATAAGCAAGGATATTTCTCCATATTTTTCTCTTGGCATGCCATGCACTTCATTTTCTTTGCATGCATTGGAAAAATCAAAAGGATGTTCTAAAACTACCTTCTAAAAGAGTGCCACATGTCATTTAGTTATTCCTTCTATATTTGATTTAAAATCTTGATTTTTATTATTTCAAGGCATAAATAATCAATTTACCTTTCCAACGAGTCGAAAAATTATAATTCGACACTTGGAGCTTGAGATACTTGAAATCGGGTCTAGGGGGTTTGTGGAGCACTAAGTTCCAAAACTTCACTACCAGTCCACAATGTAAATCGGTTAAATTGGATAATCAGGGAACACATGGTACAAAGGAACATGGGTTATGCGGGTCTCTTGTGCTCGATACACCGCTTTGTCTAAAATACATTCCTTCTCCTTTGTATTTTAGGTCTCGGTCTCATGTGGAGAACTTAGGTTCTCATGGAATAGGTTCCACCCACATCCTGTTCTCCCGAATCCTCAAACTTTCGCACTACACCGACTCCTCTCTCCCTTTGTATTTCAGCTTAGAGAGGCTTACAGAGAACAAATTCCAATGAGGAACTTATACCTCCCTGGGTCTTCTAGACTGATATATGTCCTTTACCCATAAAAACTCAACCCCTTTGTTTTACACCCCAAGACGAATGTGGGAACACATGTTCTCGGAGTACATGTTTCGCCCACATCATTTGTGCTCAATTTGACCTCCCAACCCATAATACACTAGCCCTTCAAATTTTGGGTCAAACTAAGCTGCGGGGAACCATGGAACTTGTACCGGCAGAACGCAAGTGCCCAAAAACCATCTCGAACCCATGATACACTCGTAACTCAAAATATTCATTTTTTCGCAAACTTTCTAAGTACTTGGAATTTTTGCCTTTACCAAGGAGACTATAAGAGCACTTAGAACATATTTAAATGAGTTTTAGACCCCTAAATAAATTTTACTAAGTGTAATGACCTATTCAAATTTTCTCCGGTGAACTCATGTGAACCCCTATCTCACTATTCATGCATGCAGTGACCTGAATGATTCTACAACCATTACAAACATCACGAATGCATAATACACTAACCAGATCCCACTTTGTACATATGAAGCACCTCACACACCTTGGAGACACTGTTTCACATATAATTACACCTGTTTCAAATATAATTGATCCTATTTGACATGATTCTGATTGAGCTTCACCATATCCACCATTTGTTTGACCATGCACACTATGGATGACTCCATGGAACTACCTAGACACCAATTCTCTTTGTAGCTCCAGCTAGCATTAAGAAGACACTTGAGGAGGCACCACCAATCAACCTTCAACTTCTTACAGAGTCTTTCTTCACCAGTCACTCTTTTTTCCAATCAATGCCACACGACATCAATGATAACACCAATGATAATGACCCGGTCCAACGGTTCTTAGTCTAAATGTTTCAAACTATAAAAATGACATTTTTTCACCTTGGATGACTTTATCAATAACTATACCTTGTATCAACACTCCATACAATGCTATTTCAACTTGGAAGATGAAAAATTTCATGAAAAATTCAATTACCCATACCTTCCTTCATCTCTCTTCACTAGCTTCTTGAGGTCTTAACACAAATCAAGCAAAATTGTTGATATTTTATGCTTCATTGATATTATAACCCTTATCCTCTATCACACAATCTCAAACTAATGTAAAATCAATCATCAAAATGATTATAAAATTGAACTCATTAACTTCCTTCAATCCACTCAAAAATGCCCTTTCTAGGCTCTCAAGAGCAATGCTCATAGTAGGTTCACGGTTGGAATGATTAGTAAACTCCTTGAACAAAGTGAAAACATATCCAAGCACCCTTTTTCCTCAATATGGTGTATATAAAATTTAATAACTCAACTCCTTCAACTCCTCTTTTTATCAACTTTTTCTTTCCTCTAGTTCACTAGCTCCTACTAGTCCTCTTAACATGGTTTTCTAGGCATATATTTATCTTTTAAAGGTTTCAAGAAAAAAACAAAGAATATTTACACACCCATTTACAAGTTTTAACTATACCCAAAGTTTCTAAGTCTCGATCTCAAAGGTAAACCACTTTTCTTACAAGGTAAGCCTCTCAAATTAGGTATATGATTGTGTGTTCATCTCCGAGGGTAGATTGTCATATTTTCTTGCATTTGATGCTACATTTATCCCTCCATGTACTCTAATCATCCTATAAACAATCACCGAGTGCTATGTAAATATTTTCAGGATGTGAAATGGAGAGGAAAGCTCTAAATTCAATTTCATCAACTAAACCCTAATTGTGTCCTATTCAAGCACGAAAGGGATTTAAATTTATAAAAGGAAAAATACCTCGTTTCCGGACTACTGTATTTGGCCCCATGAATATTTTTACCTCCTTAATAATATTGTTCTACCAGGGAGACTTCATGCAACATGTATACTTCAAAACCACGTATAACTAGTTGTCACACAGTGTCCGAGAAACTTAGGGTTTTATCTTGAAAATACATAGTTTTATACCAAGGAACATAGTCTCAAGTAAATATTTATCATTTACCTTATTAATATTGTTTATACCTCATTATAATGATATTTATACATCCTTTGATCGAGTTTAAGACACACACACTTTCTGAAAGGAAACATGTAATCCTTATCTTGGCCAGTGAAACACTTTCTCAATCCTAATTTCTTAGGGTTTTTCAATCATGCAAGAGAATATTTATGCACTCAACCTTAAACTTTCACCGCTAATAAATTTTTACCATGTTATGTAATCAAAAGGAGGCTTTAACCATGAGATTACAAGATGATTATACCTCAAACTTTTCCAAAACACGACCAATGCACATAACAAAACATTACTTATCTAGGATCAACATCACCATACCACTATTGCCCATACGTAGAGTTGCATTATGTTGGAATCATCAATAACCTATTTCTACAAAAATGAATAAATATAAAGAAACAAGGAATACACCATACACTTCAAAGAAATGAGGATTTCTTGCTCAAATTCATCCTCGATGAACTATGTTACCAAAATTAGAGCCTTTTCCATGCAAAAACAAAGTGTATTTCATATTAAACCATATTTATCTATTAAATAATTCAAAATTTCTCCTTATTTCATCCTCCCATTTCTTGAGGAGTGTATACATCCATCTCTCCATTCGAGCTTTATCTCATTCTTTTCCCTCTTACATAAACCCTAACTAACTCTCAAGACCCATAATGTTCATACATGGCCAATATATGCATATTACATCATTTTTAGACATTTTAGTGGCTTATACTTCAACCTAGGACCTATTTCATCACACCTAGATACCTATTACGCTCTTAAACCATCAAGAATCTCCACTTACAAGCCACTTTCCTCATTTTCAAGCTTTACAAGTTTAAATTCCCATTTTGGAGGGAAAACACAATATGGAGAAATTCAAAATTTCTAACCTTCTCATCAACTTGAAATGACTCACATTGTCTCACTAAGGACTCTAAGACACTCCAAAAACTCAAAAACATGACAAGAAGGCTAATTGACACCTTGATACTTCTCTCTCTTTGATGATCCTGCATTAACATATGTGGCGTTGATCAAATCAAACAAATGTAACTTTAAACAAATATGTCAAGTGTTAACACTATTCAAAACAAGTAACCTATAGATTAGAGTCATAATTACATATAAAATAGTAGGAAATTGAAGATCAAAAATATGAAACTTGGGAAATTTAAGAAAAATGAGTGAAATATTAACATAATACGCTAGTGTGTATACCAAGTACACCGGTCGCATGAAGGGTAGAATGCACGTTAGTGCGTGAAGATGAACACAAATGCGTGAACTATGATGTTGTCACAAGAAGCAAGAAAAATAGTGTTACACTAGTACATCAACAATTATGCAAGCGTGTGCGTAGAAAAATATGCTAATAACAACGTGTGAACAAATATCTTAGCACATATAGCATAAAAATAGGCTAATGGTAATGCGTGAACAATTATGATAGTGTGTGCGGTAGAAAAATAGTGTTACGCTAGCACATGAACATCTACGCTAGAATGTGAAAACTTGTACTGCACAAAAGAATCTCAAAATAACCAAAAACAACAACAAAAATCTCATATTTTTTCCATCAAAATTCAATTTTGATAGCACTTCCCCTCCTCTATACCTGCAAAGAAGACTCAACACTACCAAACAATAACATACATACTCAAAAACAAAGAAATTTTTGCAATTGAAAGAACTTGCATGTAAAATGGAAAAATGAAGCTTTAAACTAAAATAAATAAATGAATGTGCATGAGATAAAAGAGTGTCCCACCGGGCATACCATATGTATAAATGTTAAAACTTTAAAATAAGCTAATTGAAATAACCTAACACCAAGTAGATCCTAACTTAGTTAAATTTAAGCAAATACATCATGATAAAGCATGAAAGGAAAGTTAATTAACTTTCATAAAACATGAATCTAACATTAAATGTAAACCTCCCTTTGATATTTGGATGTGCTTTGGATTGTAGGTACTTCCTTAAATGAGTCAAATGTAGACCACACACGATCAAGGATTTCTCAAGCAAGAGGAAGAGATCTCATCAAGTATGACTTAATTGTCATTTTTTATTCTTCTCTTACTACTCTTTAACAAGTAGAAAAGGGGGAGATTTAACAAGCCTTCCAATAACATGAAATGTTCTTCTCAAGTATAATGTATGTCAAGGACATGGTGTGTAAAGGTGTAGATTGGTAGGAAGGTACTAGGTTTCTTATATAGCTTTCCATTTTGGGAGAAGCTTGCAACCTAGTGAATGTGGGATAAAGTGAAATTATAAAGGGATAAGTATGATTAGAAGAGATTAATTAGTTATTAGCAACTTGTGGGAGTTTGGGAAGGTTTAATTAATCAACTAGGATTAATTAATAGGAAAAGTTAAGCTTATAGAAGCCATTTGGAGATGATTTGAAGGGAAATTAGTAGAATTTGAAGGGTTTGAGAGGGGGATTTAACCAATAAGAGGGTTTATTGATTAAATATGAGATTGAAAGATTAATTAACTAATAATGGTTAATTAATTAATTAAAAAGGATTTTAACTAACGAAGTGACGTTAATTGGCATCCAAGATGAGGGATGAGGCTAGTTAATTAACAAAGTTTTGTTAATTGACCGAGACAAAGGGTAATGTTAGTTAATTAGCGGAAATTCACTAATTATAACAAAAAAATAGTAAAGAGGACAATTAGTGTAATTTTAGTATTAAAATTGCGTGATCGAAAGTAGTGTCTACAATAAGTATACAAGGAGTGAATTATAAATTTGAATGATAGAGAAGCAACTCCCTACCAAAAGAAATTATTAGCATTTAGAGAAGAGAATTTAGCATTTACTTGTTACATAGATTAAAGGTCATTAAAAGTGATAAGGGTTGAGCTCTTGTATTACACTAGACTACTTGTTGAACTTCTTTATACTCGGTTTGATATCATAAAAGAATCACTTCCTTTAAAGGGCACGATAATAATTGATAGATAATGGAGGCCCCTCAAAACATCCCTCAATTTTTATAAGGTGATGTTGCCACATTAGGGTTTCAAGTTGGAAGGAGATCGGTTTGCAAGGATCTTCACAAAATTTGAGAAAAACAAGTAATGTTTTTTAAAAATAAAGAGCAAGCGAACATGGTCATCGAGTCAAATTTTGAATTCATTGACAATGCCAAAAACATGTTATGTTTATGGAAAAATAGTAAGTTTTGGTGAAACGTATGGTTCTAGTTCGGTTGTTTCATTCACACTTTGAATTTTTGGGTCTTCTCGCCTTAAGATTTAGACTTTTGTTGTGTTATATGTTTCAATGATTTGTCTCTTAAATTACAAAAAAACCAAAAACATTCTAATTCAACCCACAATTATTAATTATTTATAAAAGTTCCCATGTTCCTATTCCTAGAACATTCTATTTGTGCAATTAGGTATGAAATTATTAGTACACATGGGAATTCTATAATAGTAGTTGGGGGTGGTAGTGTTACACCATAATATCGGTGAGTTGTTAACAATTAGTGGCCAATGTTAAATTTGACGTCCAATTGACCATATTTTTAGAAGTTGTTTTTCTTATTATGAGAAGTCAATCGAAAAATTATAATATCTTTCCCATATGATGGAGTTTGAAGCTTGTTTTTTCTCATAGTTGACACTATGGTGCATCTAGATTAGGGTCGTCTATCACAAGTTAGTGGAGAATTTATGGAAAAGGTAATAGAATGTTTAATCATTGTGATATGTAAAAAATCCAAGATAAGCACCTTAATATTAATATCTCAAAATATTTTCTCAAATAAATATATTCAAGTTAACTAATACATATTTAAATGTGTGGTTAATTGTAACACATTATTAATGTAGAATCGGTTTGACATTTACTGAGGCATACCGATCTTTAATTAATTAACATTTAATGGTAAAGATTTGTCCCATGTACTTTGGAGGATAAGTTAGATTAGCTATTTTATTTAATAGTAATGATTTGAACTATCAATCAATAATACTTTTAAAGGGAGGTTGATTTAAATTTTTATTTTAGAATGATAATTTAACATACTCATATTACCATGGAAGGGACATTGAATACAATATTTTATTTAAGATTTTTATTGGGGATGTTGGATAGATGTTACTCAAAATACTATCAAATGGAATTAAATAGGTTGTAGTTTAATAGTGCGCATAATAATGTAAAAGGTGTTGTCAAGCTATCCACTAAAATTTTACTCATAAAAATACCAATAAATAAGGGATGAGGTTGAGATCGTGTTCGGATAAATTTCACGAATAAAAACTCCTTAATGTCTAAGAATTGTGTATGAAGGGAGGTTAAATGATGTCGGATGTCGGTTATAAGGTTATTACAGGGAAGTTAAATCAAATAGGTAATAGTCTAAAGATGTATATAATAGTGTAAAACGTATTAAGTAACAATTCACCAAAATATAAATTCTATAAGATATCAAGTAGTAAAATATGAAATATAAATTTTACTATAGGAATTTTCTGACTAAGCATAATAATTTCCTATTAGAAATGGATTAACCTATCACTCCAATAAATTAAATCTCATTCCTCCTCTTAAAGTGAAAAATCAAGCTGTTTCCATTGTCATGTGTTTTTGATTGATTGTTGCCTCTACAAATATTACTAATTCATGGCGGTGTATAAACTAACATACCTATATTATATAAATATATGTAAAATATGCTGAGAGGTATAGTTCGCAGAAGACGCTTATACCTTTCATAATATTTTACATACCATGTTTTGATTTATGCTTATATAAATCTATGTATGTAAAATATGCCAAGAGGTATAAACGCCTTGCGAACTATACCTCTTGGCATATTTTACATATATTTATATAATATAGGTATGCTTAGTAGCATCCACGGGAGTTGCATTATACATAAAATGATACCAAAAATAAAGTCAAGAAAATAAGGCGAGAATTTAGTTCGTGCATGAATGACCTTGACGAGAACCTATCAAATTGGTGACTTAAGACTCATATTATTAATAATAAGGATCCCCACCCACGTAGTTCATTGGTGAAACAAATGATTCTTTCTATATAATATCGAGAACCCAAGATAGCATTCGACCCCCTATATATTTAATATTTCCTTGAGTCATAAGAATTCTAATGAATTTGATTGAACTACCTTAAGGTATATTTTCTACCAATTAAAACCAACAATATCCAAGATAATATATTGAAATTTTCATGGAAAGACAAACATTTAATAATCTTTTCTAATATTCATTTGGATAAAAATGTCACAAATAAAAACTAAAATGAGAAAATGTTAACAATTAATCCTTTTAGACTCAAATATCTTGCATGGGACATCATAGAGGCATTTAAAGAGGGAACCATTTCTCTTAAGAGAATAAGTATCAGGGTCATAAAAATTCCATTTCTATAATACACAAAGTTCTTATGGATTTTATTAGTAACAATATTATCATGTTCAAAAAATAAACCATATTTACTGAGCACATAGGTGGATTAAGTCCATCAAAAGTGCACTACAAATTGTAGCATAAATGTTGAAAAGTGATTGTGAATAATGCAAATAGTGACTATTATCTGTTTCATCGACCATGACATCAATGGTTTGGATTAGGAAGATGGTCGTCCCTCCATAAAATGCATTTGCACACTTGTTGATTTGCCTCCCTTAGGATGTATAACGCCTATCGATGTAAAAATTGCCCCCAAAAATCTAAGATATTTTAAAAATTATTTTTCTTCTCAAAATTGATGGGTCTGAAAATTATTTTAGGCCAAAAATTGTTAACACATAAAAATATGACGGTATGTTACATGTAAACTATAACCATTTCTTTGTACAACCCAAATATTTCAAAGAAAAAATTATGAACACGATCATCGAAGTAACGATTTTCACAACAAATCCGAACATATGGACGGATGTTACAATGTTTTTATGCACATTAAACGATGCATTTCCAAGTCAAAGTGGACACCAACGACATATCCTACCATTTGAGAATTACTTGATTTTCATTCGCCCCCATCTTTTCAACTCTATAAAACATGGATCCTTTATTCAACGCCACAACCTCGCTAAGATTGTTGAATCCATTGTACTTCTCTAGAGCCTCGCCCATTTTCTCACCATAAATTGATCCCTTTCCGTTGCTCTGAATCCGTATCTAAATCTTTGGAGTGATGAATAAATGTTCCATCACACTTTTCACAAAACCCTCCTTCGGCATCCTCGCCTTGAGAGATTCTAACATGCTATATAAATAATCCACCGTGAGGCCGACATCATAATTGTGGGTCGCAGGGAGCCTGTTGTGGACAAAAATTCCACCGTCTCCAATTTTCCTTGCTAACATGTCATATGTGGTAGGTCCACCATTGTATTAAATACCAGAAAATTCTGAGTATGTTCGTAAGAAAAGATGAGGGTTTTGATGTTTTGCAGTCAAATTTCCTCATAAAAGAATAGAATTCCCAATGCAACCACACAATCAAAGAGCCTCGATCTATTCTTTTTTGTTGAAATGATGGCCTCATCGTCCTCCCATTTGACTACACTGATTTAAAGTAACTCTAGTCCCATCTTCTGAGATGCTAGAGCTTCCATTAATGGCATCCTATGAAGGCCATCCACCACATAAAAATCAATGATATACACCTTATTTGTATTTTTCTTTGAGACAAAACACTCCAAAATGCTCGATTTGTCATAAAATAAGCAAACCTTGCATAAGGGTAGTATTTGTATAACACCCGAAACTTGTCAGAAGAGAACTCTCACTACAAATTTTTTTCATCAACCTACATGAAAAGTTGTCAATCCTAAAGAGAGATTGTTCGTTTTCTATTGCTTGACTAAGAATATTGTGGTGGCATTGTCATTAACGACATGTTGTTGCTTTAGTTGCAGTCCTTCTAGGTGAGCCATCATTTCAAAGAGCATGAGAGAGGATCTTATTTTCTCAATGAGCATAGATAAAGATTCCCACCACTCGATGCCCATCATGTGGTCCCAACTTGAAATGTGTTATAATTCCCATCATTGCTCTAAAATGCATGGTTATGGGACAATTTTGTAATTTTTTTTCTTTTCTGTAATTATTGTTTTTATTTCAAGAGTACAAATTTCGTATTTCATGGGCATGACATTAGACACTTTCAATCTATATGTACAAATGTTTATAGTCTAAGAAAGCATGTTCCATTCGACATTTCCTTGAAAATCCTTAAAACCTCCTCGAGAACACCATTTTGCACATATGCTGTAATCATTGCAGTCCATAAAACCACGTTTGCATTATGCATTTTGTCAAAAAAAAATCACGTGCTTTCTATATACTTGCACATTTTACATACATGCATATTAGGGTATTTGTCACGGTAACATGAGATTGAAATTGACATCTAGTGATTTTCCCATGGATCTACAAACCATGTTTTAGATATGTCGCATTGGCACAGAGAGGAAGAATAGTGGAGAAGGTGAACTCATTGGGTTGGAAAGGTGTTGTTTGCATTTGGTGAAAGAGTACGAATGCCTCTTAAGCCTCCTCATGCCTTTTGTAACCTTCCATTATCATATTCTAGGAGAACACATCTCACCCGGTCATATGATTGAAAACTTGGCAAACATCGACCAAACTTCCACATTTTTCATACATGTTGAGAATTGTATTCTATAAATATGTGTTTGTAGAAAATAAAGATCCTCTGCCATTGATGTGAGAGTGGATTTTCTTACTCTTTGAAAGGGATTTCTTGGCAATGCAGGCCTGTAATAAATGAAAATGTGTAGAAGAGTCTACAAGAGGGTTGTATGTTGTAAGAAGAATGTGCATCACCTCTTTCAAGCCACCATCTCGATAGAGTGTCCTGAGATTTTTGTTGAAATGGGCAATGGATGACATTGTATGAATGTGTAAAGTTATTCATTCCACATCAATAAAAATATCACCCGGTTCATTTTTTGATTCCGATTTTAAATTTAAGTTCACATTGTTAGCTTCTTTTTGGTGGGATTTATTTGGTTAACAGGATCAAAACTATTCATAGACTTTGCAATGAATTTACTTGAGAGATAACCACAAATGCTAACCCCATTGTATTCCTTTGTTCAATATCAACTATAGACTTGTAAAGAGTCAAACCTTATGATTCATGTATTATCAATGCCCATGCCAACCTTAAGGGTAATTGGTGTGTTTCCTCTTTGTATTGGTGTAATTAACATGGTACATGGATTTCTATCTCGTAAATGATATTCCTTAGAAATTATCAAATTCAACCATTACATATGTTGGCGGTTGTGTTGGACCACTCCTAGGTGCATATATTATGCTTAAGATATATCCTAGAGCTCCATTTAAAATTCCTTCTTCTATCCAAATATTGGATGTCAACATAACCCCTTGTATCATTAGAAATTAATAATTCAACATCGAGTTCATCATCCAGGACCTCATGTTAGTGTCTTTGGTGTTACTTATTGTAGTTGCAATTCTACATGCAACATGCCTCTTCAACATAGATTTATATATATTGTATATATATATATATATATATATATATATATATATATATATATATATATATATATACAAATGTACATTCAACATTAGATTTATATAAATGACAATGTTCCCTCATCAAGCATTTATATTATACATAGATTTATATATATTTGTATATATATACAAATGTACGTTCAACATAGATGTATATAAATGACAAAGCTCCTTCATCAAACATTTATATCATACATGTGCTATGCATTTCTTTCCATACTTCCACCACTTAAACATATACATTTAAAAGTAAAAAAGCTGTGGTGTTATAAGAACATATTTTCATCATTATTTTTAATTATAACAACATTCAAATATATATTTATCAATAGATAAATACATTAATTACCATAATGAACTTATACTCTTATATTATAGTATAAATAAATAATTCTACTTACAAATCTCTTTTTAGAAAGCTGGAACAATGAGAGGGGGTGAATCAATGTTCAATTCAACCTTAAACCAAAACCAATCAGATTGTTCATGTAAATAGTAATGTAAATCAAAAGAGAAATACTAATCACACAGACACATGAGACAAAAATTTTCAAGTGGGAAACCCAATTTTGGAAAAAACCCACTGAAGCACAGCACTATAGGCCAAGAGGTTACAAAAATGTTGAGCTACAACTCAACTGATGAAGCTAAAACTTTAAGTCAAGAAACAACTTGACAATATGCAAGCCACAAATTTCCAGAAAGCAACCACTTCCTGATTAGACTGAGCTACAACTTAGTAAGAACATAAAAATCTGACCACACTTCAATTTGGATGTCAAGACACATGATAATGATCCTAGATTAGCAATCTAATCTTCAAAATTCACCTTAGTCTCTATTTTTCAATTCACATTAGAATATCTTCTTCTTTGTGTTTGGATTTCAATCACCCTGTATTCACCTTCAATTCACCTCATGGCTCAATTCAATGTATATCACTACATAGTTCAATTCATTGTCTCTCCGTCTTCTTCTCTTATCTCATCAATTCTCCTCTACTCATCAACTCAACACTCCTTCGCAAAGTTTCTATCTACGATTTTAAAATTTTATCTCTATGATTTTCACCGTTATGTTCTTCTTCGAGATATCACTTTGTTTACTTACAATTACTTATAGTAAACAACTCACTTTTTCAAAACTATCTATTGTCTATTCATGTATCTTTGTTTTTACTCCTTCAATTCACAACAATTCACCTCCTTATGGTAAAGAAAATCTCACACTTTTGATTGCAAAAATTCAAACTCAATGTTCTCTCCTCTGTACACACATTATCTCACCTATATGCACTATTTTTGTTCATTTTCATATATGAGACCACTTAGTCTCAATTCTAATTACACTTTTTCATCAATTGTATTTTTTACCTGTTACCCATTACTTTTTGATTCTTTGTTATATAACAATTAGCTCTTTTTACTCACATTTTTTTCATAAAAAAAAAAAAATTCTATTGATGTAAAAAAATCACACCCTTTATTCAAGTTGTTGGCTCTTCATCTCCCATTGAAATCTTAAAAGACTTTGTCTTTGTATGAATAAGACAAAAATTATCTTTCCATATTCCTATTTTGAACTCTTTAAATGACTGTTTAGAGCTCAACAAATTGTCTATAAATCTTTCCACATTCCCATTCATCAAGCAAGCATGTTTTTAAACACTTCAGGATTCTAAGACAACTAAAGCACGAAGGATTGATGAACTTTCAAATCCAATTTGCACTTAGCAACACCAAATTCATTCTCTACACAGGTTTTGAAAAGAACACACAATTGATTGTTTTGAACTCTTCACGAGTTTCATGAGTCTTAAACTCTTTACCTTGATCCATATAAATCTTCACATCTATTTAGTAATGCTTTAGATTTTGAAACAGTTCAATTTGTTCTACATGAATTTGACAAAGAAATTGCATCGAAAAAACAACAAATAACAACCATGTATAGTTCCTTAATGGAGTTAGAAAGTTCTATTAATGAATTCTCTCAGCTCACTTAATGAAATAATGGAGTTATTTTTGCAATTATGGCATAACAGTCCATTGAGATATTTATACCAAATATTTTGATTTTGGTTGGTCGATTATGGAGATTTGAACAAAAACTTCCTTGAAACCTTAGGGACATGGTTTATCCCATTGTGCATACTTGAGATTATAAAAGATTTGATTTTTCACTCCAAGAGTAATGAAAAAAATTCAAGGTGAAATGTCTTTATGAGACCAACTTCCGAGTTGTTTCAAACAATTTGCACCTTTGACTTAGATCCATTTGCTCCCATCGGTCATGCAAATAAGTAGAATGATGAACATACACAACACTATCCTAGGTTTTGAGATAGTTACAAACTTGATGATCATGAATAGTCATTTTAATTGATATGAAGGTTAACTATGACTTCAAATCCATAGAAAAGCGAGTGCTCAAGAAGTTTCTATAGGTAAAGAACTAGGTTCATTATGCTTCTTCATAACTACACATAAGAAACTCAGACTTCTTCTTTATTGTCTTTAGGCACAAAACCACCTCAACACTTTTGCAATGCCTTCACCTTTGAAGAAACAAGATTTCCCTTAAAATTATGGAGTTAAAGAGTATTTTTAGATTTACCTTCTCTAAAACATGAGGCTTATCAAACAACCACATGGAGAGATAACAATACAAACTCTACAAAAGTCGCTAAAAGGTGCACTTTGGAAATATCCATACCACACCACTTTGAACATGAAGGATATCAAATTGAAAATTGATCTTGTAGAAAAAAACACTTTTCATGTACCCCGACAAGGTCATTGCACCACCTCTTACCGAGAAAAAACAAGTTTGGAGGCTAAAAAATTGACTATCCCTGGACTAACCTTGTACATCACAAGCATACTTATGTACCATAGTTCACCTTGAAAGCAATGGGATCATTATTTTGACTTAGATGAGGTATATTATTATTTTGAGATATGTTTATATCTTGCACCAATGATTTAGAGTTGGAAAATTCAAATTTGGCAACTCAACTTAAGAAACAACCCTAGAGAGAGAGCAAACACCGGTAGAAGAATGCTCATAACTTTCTTAAAACATGTCCAATTCACCTTAAAATTTTTGCACCATCTCAAGCTTGGAGTCCTCTAAAAAATTCCTTCTATGATTTATACTAATAATTTACTATATTTTTATTTGAGTGTCAAGGAGCCAAACACCTTATTATGTAATTTCCAAGAATCTTGTTTTAGAAAAAACTAGCATAACTTTCACATACCTTCTCAGAACTTGATGAATTTTTCTTGAAGCATCACATCTCACCTCTCTACATGATACATAAGAAAAATTTCCATAATTATTCCTAAAATATTCTATCCCATCTCATTTTTTTCATCCCGCACTACGAGTTCTTAAAGCTTTCTGTGCACTTTTGAATTTTGACTTTGGGAGCTAAATTGAGCCTTGTTTTTACTCACAAATGTTGTAGATACTACTAATAGGCTGATATCATGCTCACATGACATTTCCATGACTTGTACCAACTTATCACACCTCATCAAGCACTCAAAACAAGACTAAATGGACCAGTTTCAACTGCAACTTCCACTGGTGATCCGATACACCCTATGAGACCTCTTGCTGATGCTTGAAACACCATTTATGACTAGTAGAACATCTAAAAATAACAAGACAACCTAGAATATACCATTAGAAACCAACCACCTCTCAATTTGAGCTTGTAGCACCTTGAAACCAACCTGAATCATCCCTGAAGCTTCCCGAAACCAACATGAGCCACTGAGCACCATTGAATACCACCTGACCTGAATGCTCTTTCACTCTTATTTTTCCATAAATGCCAAATGAAATCAATGAAAAAAACCACCAATGCAATAGGAGGGTGCAACAATCTTCACCTTTGTCTTTGATGGCAACACGCTGAAACTTTGATGACAAACAAATATCCGACATTTTTAGACCATGAAACTAAGTTTCTAGCACACTCTCTCCCCTTTGACATCTATGACAAAGGTTTAAAAACACAACAAACTGATTATCTTGAAAAAATAAACAAAAACAAAGTATGCTCATACCTTAAGGCACTCCCCCTGGAAATATGTTGCTCTCTTGCTTGAGGAGACTCAAATTTGCTATCATTTTTCTTCTATTCAGCACCTGCAACACTACCTCTAAGAAAAAAACATGAATATTCAACCTTCACCTTCTTCTATTGTCTTTACTAGACCTCTTGGTTTGTGCTTGGGATTTGAAAACAAACTCCCCTCGTCTGGACTCAAATTGATCCCTCTTGGAGCAACTCGCACCTCATTTGCTCCTCATATCATTCGAGATATTTTGTGACTTTTAAGGGCTGATTTAACCCCACTTTATTCCTTATCTACTTAGAACTCGGCTCTAGGCAAATGTTTTGTCATTATATCAGCCACCTCTTCTTTTGTGGATACATGCTCAAGCCTGATTCTCTGCTCATTGAATTTTTCTCTCGAAATTTATATTTGATGGGTTTATGCTTTTCTTTGAGTGAAGTACTAGGTATATGATTTGTCTCCTTCTTGTTTGAACACCTGATTATTTGTTTCCTATTATTTAGCTTGAAGGATGATATCTTTTGACTTGCCTTGAAGGTGCTTTCGTGTCGAGTTTTTCATCTTCTTCACTTTCTTCTTCATGTTCAACTTCTGAAATTTCTTCATCATCCTGATTTGCAATAACTTGTGGATTTTCTTTAGGATGAATTTTCACCTTCTTTGAACATGATTCATCAACTATAACATTTGTGATTTCAATTATCTTTTTTGACGCTTATTATAGAACATATAAGCTGAACTAACAATTGAGTATCCTAAAAATATACCTTCATCACATCTTGAGTCAAACTTACCTTGATTTTATTCATCCCTCTTGATGTAGCACTTGCTTCCAAATACTTTGAGATGTTTTACACTTGTAGGCTTACCTTTCCATAGCTCATATGGAGTCTTTTTATTGTTTACTTTGATTTGAGCTCTATTCAATATGTATATTGTTATATCTATTGCTTATATCTAGTATCCTGTCAGGTAATTTTTCCTCATTTAGTATAGTTCTAACCATTTCTTGTATTGTTCCATTATTTCTTTCAACCACCCCATTTTGTTGAGGTGTTCTAGCATCTGAAAATTTTCTTATTATTCCACGAGTCTCACAAAAATCATCAAATCCAGATGACCAAAACTCTCCTCCTCTGTCAAACATTAAGATTTTAATTTTTCCATTCTTTTCATTTTCAACTAGAGCTTTAAAAGACTTTAATATTTCCAATGCCTCTGAATTTTCCTTGAGAAATGCAATCCATATTATCCTTCTAAAATCATCAATCAATAACATAAAATAACTACCCCTTTGTATGCTTTCATTTCTGGTTGGTCCCATAAGATCCATATGAATAAATTCTAAAGGATGTGTGGTGGAATACTCCTTTGTTTTGAAACTTCTCTTTGTCTGTTTCCCATGGAGGCATGATTTACGAGTTTATCACCTAGTTTGCTAATCTTAGGCATGTTTCGATTAACTAAAAATAGGGTTTTGGGATAACTATTTTATAAGTTAATCTAAATAGAAACTAAATGCTATATTGAAGTGCTGAATCTAAATATTTTTGCTTTTATATTTGAATGGATCGAAATAATGGAAATAAGAGGGATATGTTACTAACATGTAAATAACTTACCTTACTATGTGTTGGACTGTAGCAGACTGGTGTGTGGAGGCAGGCTATGGCCGAATGACTTTAGGAAGGGAAGAAGCCAACTATTTATTTTTATTGAGGTGCGTATGAGTGTACTGGGGCACCCCAGGGTGCCCTAATATGTGTTTTGGGCACTGCAGACTGTGGATATGCTCAAAACCTAAAACTAGTAGTGTCGCAGTATCTCTATGTTATCTTCATTCCTGTAGCATGGGTGTCACAATAATGTTTCCTATGTCACTACAACCGTTGTATGAAGATTTACCTACAAAACCTTATCCAAAGCATCAATCCCTAAAAAAATAATAATGCGTATGAATAGGTTGAACTGACCTCAGTTGCCAAACTAGTGGTCTTACGACTAAGTGCCGCACTAGATTTTGGACCCAATGTAGTTCTATGTGTGTGTACACATAATTTTGTGCCTAGGATGCCCTAACACCAATGATGTGGTAGTAGGGGAAATAACTAGATGTAAAATGCAAAATGGTGGATGGAATGGAAAGAATACAACCCTTTCCTCCTATGCTTGTGTGATGCAGATGTAGAAGAAGCCCAAATGTACTCCCTTGCCTTAGTAGATAGTTTCCCTTGATGTGTGAGATGTCCGCCCATAATGTAGTGAGTATGCTTTGTTTATATCGGGATATCTTTCTCAAATTTCGACACTAGTGACCCGAAACTACCAAATATGACCTAGGGAATACACAGGTGTTGAGTTATGGAGCTCAATTACTTGATTTAGCATGCAATGGAAACTTCTTTGGAAAATATAAGTAACCGTCATCGATTAAGGGTGAACGGCATTGGTCACCTAGGACCAGCATTGGTTAAGCAAGGAAGGAACCATCATTGGTTAGGGCTAACCGTCATTGGTTGCCTTTGCGAGGATGTTTTAATTAACTCTCGGAAATTATATCTATTTTTAGCATTAAATTATATCTATTGATTGTAATTACATGGCTAAGTGCCCTAAGTGTATAAATGACTATATAAGCATAAAGATAGGGTTTAGAAGTAAAATGATTAACAATAATTAGAAAGAACTTGTAGAAGTTGGTGAGAGAGAGAGAATTCTTGGTGATGAAGCAAAAAAATGAAGAAAGAAAGTACTATACATGTGAGAGGTGTGGAAGATTATAAATCTTCATTGTATATCTTGTTAAAGCTTTGGATAATAGATTTCTTGTTTCTTGGTGGACGTAGCCCACTTTGGGTGAACCACGTTAAATCGGGTGTTGATTTATGTCTCTTGGTTTGTATATTTCTTTTGGTAGAATATCCACTTTTATTTGCATGTATGCTTAGATCGATATATGTCTGCACAACCATTGTGCTAACCCTAACAACCGGGATCGAGAGATTTGTTTGAGGGTTTTGTGTGTTGAAAAATTTACTCATAGAGGGTTTTTGATTGAGTGGGAGCTACAACAATGGCATAAGAAAACAAATACAAGGTAGAGAATTTTGACGAGAAAAATTATCAATTATGGAAGATGCAGATTGAGGATTATCTGTATCAAAGAGATTTTTATTTACCGTTGGATGAGAAGTCTAGACCTACAAAGATGACTGATGAAGAATGGAATATTCTTGATAGAAAGGCTCTGGGATCTATAAGATTGAGCCTGACAGCATCCGTGGCTTCCAATATTACAGAAGTAGCTTCTATGGTAGAGTTAATGAAATCTCTTGCTAATTTATATGAAAAACCTAGTGCTTTAAATAAAGTTTATTTGATGAAGAAACTATTTAGTTCTAAGATGCATGAAGGTGGATCTTGCATCTAGTCATTTGAATGATTTCGATCTATTGTAAATCAGTTAAAATCGGTTGCAATACCATTTGATGATGAGGTAAAAGCACTTTTACTCTTATGTTCTTTGCCTGATAGTTGGGATAACTTGGTAATGATGTTAGTAATACAACATCTACTAATAATATTTTGAAGTTTGATGATGTGGTTAGTATAATCTTGAATGAAGAAATTCATAGGAAGAGTACAGAGGAATCATCATCTAGAAATGCTTTGAATGTAGAAAGTAGGGGGAAGAAGGAGAGATCCAAGAGTAAGAGTAATGGGAAATCAAAGTCAAGGGATAATCAGATCTAAATCCAGAAGTAAGGGAATTACTTGTTGGAAATGTGGAAAGAAAGGACATGCAAAGAAATATTGTTGGTCAAAGGATAAAGAGAACCAACAACTAAAAAAGGTAAAGAAGTAAATCTTGTTACATCAGAGGTAATGCAAGATGTTCTTATTCTTTCTTTAGATAATAGAATTTAATCATGGGTTTTAGATTCAAGAGATTCTTTTCATGCAACCCCTAATAAGGGTTATATCAGAAATTATGTCCAGGACAATTTTGGGCATGTTTATTTGGGTGATGATGAACCTTGCAATATTAATGGTAAAGGGGAAGTTCATCTAAAATTGCAGAATGGAAATACATGGGTATTGGAAGATGTGAGGCATGTGCCAAGCCTAGGGAGGAATCTTATTTATGTAGGGAAACTAGGTGAATCTGGTTGTATGGTTACTTTTATAGGAGACTCTTAGAAAGTCACCAAGGGTGCTTTTGTTGTGGTAAGAGGTAAGAAGGTAGGAACACTATATTTATCTACTTGTATTATTGATTCCTTTTCTACATTATCTACTTCAGATTCAGATGCATGCATGTGGCATAACCGGTTGGGCCATATGAGTAAAAAAGGAATGCAGATCTTAAAGGATAAGGGTAAGTTATCAGATTTGAAAGATTTAGATCTTGATTTCTGTGAGCATTATGTCTTTGGAAACTAAAAGAGAGTGAGATTTATCAAAGTTGGGGCAACTAAGAAGGAGAAGAAGTTGGAACTTGTACACTCAGATGTGTGGGGACCAACTCAGGTAGCTTCTCATGGAGGATCCCAAGTATTATGTTACTTTCATTGATGATGCTACAAGAAAGGTATGGGTTTATTGTATTAAACGTAAATATGATGCTTTTGAGACTTTTAAAAGATGGAAAGCCCTTGTTGAGAATGAATCAAATTCTAAGTTAAAGTGCCTTAGATCTGAAAATGGTGGTGAATATTGTAGCAAGGCTTTCAATGATTATTATTCAGTGAATGGAATATGTAGAGAAATGACGGTTCCAAGAACACCACAGGAGAATGGTGTTGCAGAATGAATGAATAGGACAATCATGGAACATGCTAGAAGTATGATGATACATTCTAGGTTGCCTTTGTAGTTTTGGGCGGAAGCAGTTGATACATCAATTTATTTGATTAATCATGGTCCTTCAAGTTCACTAGATGGAGGAATACCAGAGGAATCTTGGTGGAAAAGAGACAAATATTTATTTTTCTTAAAGTTTTGGTTGAAGCTTTTGTGCATGTTGATAAGGAAAATAGAAAGAAGTTGGATGCAAAATCCAAGAGATGCACTTTCATTGGTTATGGATCTGGTGATTTCGGTTTCCATTTTTGGGATTTAGAGAATTCTAAAATTATTAGGAGTCGTGATGTTGAATGGAATGAAAAGAGAATGTACTGAGGATCAAATTTTGGTACCCAAGGATGAACCGGTTGAGAAGTTTGTGAATGAAAATGAACTCTTGGATTTAAAAGAATTACCGATAGGGTTACACAGTAACCGGTGTCGGTTGACCCTTGACCAACACCGGTCAAACAAACCAGTGTATCGATTCTGAGAAGATCCAAATCGGCATCGGTTAGTAGAATTGACATCGGTTATAGGTGACCGCAGTGGCGGTCACTATCATATTTGGATAGGAATGTCTAGGAGGTCCAGATTGAGCCTCCTGGTACCCCAAACTCTTGTGAGAAGGTCACAAAGGGTAAGTAAACCTCTAGAAAGATTTACACCTTCTTTATTTTATTTATTATTGACTGATAATGGTGAACCAAAGAGCTTTGAAGAAGCAATACAGGATAAGAATCACGTCTAGTGGGAGCATGTCATGGATGAGGAGATGAACTCCTCGGAACAGAACCAGACATGGGATTTGGTTAAGTTGTCAGCATGTAAGAGAACATTGTAGAACAAGTGGGTTTATAGGATCAAGGAAGAAGAGGGTGGATAGAAGAGATACAAGGCAAGGCTTGTAGTAAAGGAATTTACACAGAAAGTAGGTATTGCCTTTGGTGAAATATTTTTTCTTGTTGTTAAGATGACTTGTATTAAATCTTTGTATTGAGCTTAGTTGTAGTAGAAGACTTGCATTTAGAGCAACTAGATGTAAAGATGGCTTTCCTTCATGGTGATTTGGATGAAGAGATTTATATGCAGCATCCGCTTGGGTATGAAGTCAAGGGTAAGGAGAAATTAGTGTGCAGGTTAAAAAAGAGTTTATATGGGCTCAAACAAGCTCTAAGGCAATGGTACATGAGGTTTGATAAGTTTATGCAAGAGCATGGTTACTTGAGATGTGAATTTGACCATTGTGTTTATTTAAAAAGACTTGAAAATGGGAGCTATATTATTTTGTTACTGTATGTGGATGATATGCTTATTGCAGGATCTAGTATGCATGACATTGATGAGCTTAAGAGAAAGCTATCTCACACATTTGCTATGAAGGATTTAGGAGCTGTAAAAAGAATCCTTGGCATGCAAATACACAGAGACAGGAAAAATAAGAAATTGTATTTATCTCAGGAGCATTATATCTACAAGGTGTTAGAAAGGTTCAACATGCAAAATACAAAACACCGTTAGCACACCTATGGTCGAACACTTCAAATTGAGTAAATATCGGTGTCCATAATGACATGAGGAGGTCAAATACATGACACGAGTGCCATATGCTTGAAGTTGGGAGTTTCACGTATGATATGGTTTGTACTGCACGGACATTGCTGCTAGTGGGGTGGTGAGTAGATATATGGCCAATCCAGGTAAAGAGATTTGGAAAGTAGTTCAATGGATACTCAGGTATTTGAAAGGGACATCTAACATGCAATTATGCTATGGAGGTTCAGATATTTCATTATGTGGCTATGTTGATTCGGATATGGCTGGAGATCTGGATGGTAGAAGGAGCACTACTGGATATATTTTCACAGTAAGTGGGATGATAATTAGCTGAATTTCAAGATTGCAGAAGGTTGTGGATTTTTCTACTACAGAGGCAGAGTATGTTGCAGCTACAAAGGCTAGCAAGGAGATGATATGGATGAGTAGGTTCATGGAAGAGTTGGGAAAGAAGTAAGGTGATTGTAAAGCTGTTCAAATTGGATGACAATGAGTGTAATTCATTTGGAAAAGAACTCAAGCATTTCATTTGAGAACAAAACACATTCGGATTGAGGTATCACTTCATATGGTAGGTATGGGAGGATGGACGGTTGAATGGGAAAGATTCTTGCGAGCAAGAACCCGTGGATATGCTAACGAAGCCATTAGCAAAGGAGAAGTTGGAGCTACACTCCACTTCTATTGGTCTTCAAGTTTGAGACTTGAAGAGGAAGAAACAAAGCTAAGGAAAGATCCAAGAATGATGTTATATAGGTATGGTGTAGTAATTAATCTCCAAGCGAGAGATTGTTGAGTTGTGGAGCTCAATTACTTCAGTTTAACATGCAATGGAAACATGCTGGAAAATATAGTAATTGTCATTGGTTAAGGGTGAACCGACATCGGTCACCTAGAGGGCATCGGTTAGGGCCAACCGACATCGGTTTCTTGTGTGAGGATATTTTAATTAACTCTCGGGAATTATATCTATTTTTAGCATTAAAGTATATCTATTGATTGTAATTGCATGGCTAAGTGCCCTAAGTCTATAAATGACTATATAAGCATAAAGCTAGGGTTTAGAAGTAAAATGATTAACAAGAATTAGAAAGAACTTGTAAAAGTTGGTGAGAGAGAGAATTCTTGGTGATGAAGCAAAAACTTGAAGAAAGAAAGTACTGTACATCTGAGAGGTGTGGAAGATTGTAAATCTTTATTGTATATCTTGTCAAAGCTTTGGATAATAGATTGGCTTGTTTCTTGGTGGACGTAGCCCACATTGGGTGAACCACGTTAAATCTGGTGTTGATTTATGTCTCTTGGTTTGTATATTTCTTCTGGTAGAATATCCACTTTTATTTGCATGTATGCTTAGATTTGATATATTGTCTTTACAGCCGGTGTGCTAACCCCAAGACGGGGTAACCGTTAGGACTGACCTTGAACAAATAAATTAAGACCACAAATTATGATGACATGGGTGCCTAAAATCACGGATTGGGGTGCCCTGTGGTGCCCCATTACAACCCTAGGCGCCCTAGTGTAGACCTAAAGATGACAAATGAACAAATTACGACATCTGAGACACCCTGAAAGATGGCCAAAACTACAAAGACAACTGATGATTGAACCAGACAAAACACAATGACACTTGACTAATTGACCACAAGACCTAGAAATGGGTCACTAGTGAATACTTTTATTACGCAAGATCCATATATAAATTAACATACTGACGATATAAATGTAATAGTAAGTGTTTTATTTTTTGACTACATTTTCCCCCACTTTATGTTGGTGAGTGGAAATATCGGTAATATAAAGTAAATAGAGATGCGTACCTGAGGAAAAGCCAGAGAATCCCAAGATGTAGAAGAACGTGCAGATGTGTAGTAGAAGTGTGTTGATAGAACTATAAAAGTGTGTCGAACCATGGATTAACAAAGTTGATCCATCCAATGTAAAAGTGTAAATATCGCAATGAAGTGTGAAAAATGAAAAATGATGATTAAATGATTTTGAATGCGGTTAAATATCGAGATAGGTGAGTAGGGAGTGATCAGTTCCCAACCCAAACGCTTGTATATTAATGGAATGTTGGGAGGATTTGGGCATCGCCGGAAGAAGAAGAGTGTAGGGAGAAAAGTGCATTATTCTCCAAGCTTTAACTACATCCTCAAGATCTAGCTGGTGTAGACGGACTCAGATCAAAAATTGATGATTTTGGATCCAAATGATTTCATTTAAATAGTTGACATGTATAGGATTGATAAGGGGAAAGGAACTTTTTCCCCCACTTCACGGATGTCACCGCAATGTAAAGGCTTCCAAGTTAGGTCATTAGGAAGTAGACGTGATAGAGAATGAGATGGATTCCAAGTTAGGTCATCTAGAAGTGAACACAAAGTATAGAATAAAATCCCAAGTTATGTCATCTGGGAACAAAATGGTGAATGTAACTCCCAAGTTAGGTCATTTGGGAGACTGCTCATGGATTTGAATGGTCTGATTTGAACGTGTTGATTTTGATTGGTTGATTGGTTACTTATGGAGAGGTTTTTTGCTAATTCCCCCAGGTTAGGTCATTAGGGGAAAGTTTCTAGAAATTGATAAGATGTTGCGTAAAATGATTTTTAGTCATTTTTTCCCCTAAGTTAGGTCATTAGGGGAGATGATAAGTTATGATGTGTGAAGGTGTTAAATGATTGTTGCCCCTAGATTAGGTCAGGGGAGGTGGATGGTGAAGTGTCGTGGTATAAGTTGCAAGGTGTTGGATTCATGATTTTTGGATGCATGGTGATATAAGGGGGATTATAGGAGGACCCCCAATGATATGCCCCCCTTTCGGCGAAAGAGGGAGTGGTGAGTGAAACAAACTCTAAGCCAAAAGTAACGATAAGAGGTTAAAATGTGGTTATAAGGAATAGAAAATATTAGTAAGGTGTATAACATGGGCAAAATGTGTGTAGTATGGTGGTAGGTAGAATTATGAAAATAATGTTGTAAATGGGGTGCAAATCAGAGTAAAAACGCTCAAGATATGACCGAAACGGTGTTGTGTGTATTAGTTGTGGTGATAAGTGTGAAATGTAGACCATAGTAAAGGTGGCAATTGTAATGTGCTTATAAATAGTAAAGTGAAAAGGTAACTTATCACTTCATTTGTTTCTGGTGCGAGTGTAAGAGTGTATACGGAGTGAGTAGGGATGCCTCAAGTGAGACCATTACGTCGACCCAGTTTGAGAGAGTAGCGACCACGGTAGTGTCGCGTACTACTGTGGAGTTGGTAAGTGCATTATTTTTGCTTAAATGTAGGGTGGAATAGGCTGTTGAGGTGAATTTTTGCAATTTTAGATTTTTAGCTTTCTCGTTGTTTGGGACCTAGATAGAAGTGGTGAAGGCGTTAGCGACCTTTAGGACCAGAGCGCCCAGATTTAGGTGCTAGTGTCTACTGGGGTGCCCCAGTGTTGTAGGTGGGCACCATGATCTAGAAAATGTTGATTTTATAGATACGAGATATGGAATGTGTTTCTAACATGTTCAACATTTGTTGTTGATCATGGAAAGTGTTCTAATCATTGCGTTGTTGTTTTGTGTTGTGCAGAAAGATATCCACTCGAGGGAGTTCCATGGTGGTCGGCACTAGAGTACACTACTAGGATTAGGTTTGTTGGATAATGAGTTGAATGTGTTGGACTGAGCCACCTTGTGACATATAGCACGAATGGGGATGTGCCCCATAATATGCCCATGTTGATTGCATTGTGTGAGAGGTGGTGTGCAGACACATGCACATTTTGGTTGCCTACGGGAGAGATGACCGTGACGTTGGAGGATGTATATTACATATTGTAATTTCCAGTGGTTGGGGAGAGAGTACAAGTGATGGCGGTAGTGGATATGGAGCGGGAGATACGCTCGGCTAGATGATAATTTGCAGGAGCTCAGGTTCCTATGGATTCCCATATTAGTTTGGATGTGATATTGTAGTCTAGGGTTCCACGGTTGCAAAAGTTCATCGCAATGGTGATAGGGTCTTGTATAGAAATGGAAGGAGGGGGTGTCGACATCTTGTATAAGATGCATGACATATGTCAGTGGATAGAGGAGGATGGGACGAGATACGTGTGGGCGCGGTGTGCTAGCCCACATGTACATGGACTTGTATCAGTTTACGCACGATGAGCATGGTGGGGGTATAGGGGCCACCACATTGCTACATATATGGGCATATGAGCATATAGTCATGTATTGAGACCGGTTGTAGGGCCATGAGGGGAGTGGGCTCGACCAAATATATTTTCTCGACGTTGGGTGGATATTCATGGTAGGAAGATGGACACATATAGCTTCGTGGCCCCGATAGATAGGGCGGGATCATAATCAATGATATGGAGGCCATACCATGATTACGGGGATGGACTGAGGATGTGATAGAGTTGTGATGTATTCAGAGGACCATGTGGTTAGAGGATCAATTTCTAGGTGTAACAAAGTTATTTCAATTTGGAGAGAGTATCGTGGTAGTTCGGGATGGCACAGGATGTGCCCCCAAAGTGATATATATGGTTACAGTGTTAGAGCCCCTAGGAGGGTGGGTGCTAGGCCAGGGCCCATGATGGAGTAGTAAATACCACCAGGGTTAGATGTGGAAGACCCAACGATAACGGTTGTGGATAGCGATGATGCAAGGTGTACGAAGGATTATTGAGCATGGTGGGCAACACACCGGTGGGTGTTTTTAACCCAATATTTGTGGGTGTTATGGAGTTACCAGAAGGAGGATCGGGTGAGGGAGGTGCCCCTGACCGTAGTAGCGGTTGTGGCAGAGCGTAAGTATTAGTGTATACTTAAAGTTGTAGCAATAAATTTTTGATGTGGTTTTGTGTACATGGTTGACTAACATGAGGTTGTATGTGATGTATGTAGGAGATGCCTATTGGTCGTTGATAGTAGACACATTGATCCACACATTGATGCGAGAATGTGCCTAGCGATGTACTATGCGGAGGGATACTAGAGCGTGTGGATAACATTGTGGCGAGCATGCCCATTTGCTTGAGCCAGTGGCCATAGTAGTGACGACATGTACGATGTTGCTTAGTGAGAGGGATGAGGCACGTTAGGAGACTCGATGTGCCCAAGATGCGTAGGTTGTGGTCCCTTGGCCTAGAACGTGTTCAACTATTACATAGATTTGCAGCGTCGGTTGTCGAGTAGAACATGGGGATTGCGATGTTACGTAGGCAGGTGGAGAAGTTTTAGGGCCATGAAATCGCCACATTGGTGGTGAGGCATATAGTTCTAGGGATCTCATGGTACACAAGAGAAATAGTGATGATGAGGTTTGATAGTGATGAGTGTATATGATGTAGGTGGCCTTGTCCCCAATGATGAAACATATTTTTGTGATGATGATTGGTATGAATGCTATATGTATGGACACCTATTTTGGATATATATGAAATTGATATTTGAGATGTTTTGTCATTGTGATGCAATGGATATCAAATGGTTATATGGTTATTATTCTAGCATGTGTATTGTTGTGTATGTGATGCGTATAAATATACATGGTAAATGATGATGTAGATAGCTAATGTAATGTGATTTATGAGATGACTAAAGTATGTAGCGCATAGGCAATGTAATGGTGATAATAAAATAAATGTGAAAATGGACAAGTGTATCCAAATGAATGTGTGAAAATTTAATATAATGGTAAGATGATAAGGTGACAAAAATAGGGGGAGAGTTACGATGCCCCTCGCATATGGATGAATAGGCTCATGTAATAAGACCCCTTAGTAGTCAAGTATGAGCCACGTAAGCAAGAGTGCATCATTGGGAAATGATTGAGGTGTGCTAGATGAACAATGAAGTGTGTGGTGAAAGGTTCTTAAAACTAATACTTTAATAGTCATGTAAGAAACATGATAACACAAGTGTGTAATCGGGGACTAGGGTGATAATGATCACCTACCAACAATCAGGACGACGGGTGGAGGTGGATGCATATGGAATGGATGGAGCATGAGTGTATGGACCAAAGTGTGTGTCATATGGAGTGACCATGGGATATGTAAAAACTAGTGGAAACCCATGGGATGCATGTGATGGATAGTGTGAGTGAGGCGGATGTGATGAAACCGAGTACCGTGCGCAGAAGACTTAGGGGGTGTATGCCTACGCTGTCGTGGTGAAGGAGACAATGATCGCTCACAAAGCATGCAAAATATATGACACCAGTGTCCTCTAAATGTTGTAACCTCTCACGTAAAGAAATATAGTCATTGTCATGATGGCCACTAATATGATGGTAATTACAGTAATATTGATCATGCTAACATTGTAAACGGTGTGGAGGGTGGTGTTGATTGGAAGGAAGCCAAATTAATCACTCATCAAGTAATATATGCAAGACATCATGAGGTTGAGCATTAGGTGAAAAACATAGAGGCTCATGATATTGAGGTGAAATAGTAGTAGTAGTAATGGGTCGCGGAATGGGAGAGACATGTCTTTGGAGGTGGAGGGGAATGAGGTTGTTGTTTGTGCACTTTGGGTTGAGATAGGGTTTTTGGATTGTTATTAGGAGGTGGAGTAGGAGTAACATAGTTTGTTTGAGTTTTAGCTAAGGGTGGAGGTTGTTGAGGATGTACAACTGGAGGTGTAGGTGGAAGAGAAGAGGGCATAGTAATCGAGAGAAATGTGGGAAGGCTATGCTAGAGGAGAATCAAGAAGGTCCTATTCTAGATCAATAACCTTGTAACACAAAAGTATAAAAGACTCACAAGTATCATATTGTAAGCGTTGCTTTAGAGGAGGAATAAGACCATGACAAAAGAGGAACTGCTTTTCCAAGTCACTAGGATGAAAGATAAGTTTATGTATGCATGCATTAAAGTGTAAGATGTAATCTTGAATAGGTTCGGAAGAGCCCTGATGTAGAGTGGGAATGTGATCGTATGTGACCCTAGGACCATTATTGATAATAAACCTATGAAGGAAGGCATCCTCCATGTCATAAAAAGTGCTAATAGAACCAAAAGGGAGATGAATATACCATTGAAGTGCATTGTCAACTAGAATAAACTGAAAGACCTTAAGAAAAAGTCAATAATTGGAATAAGAGGCCATAAGAGAACGATGATGTGTAATATGATCATGATGATTGCCAACACCATCGAAGCATGTAAATGTGGGCATGATGAAATCCTTAGGGAAGGCTGAGTTATGGATTTTTTGGGAATGAGATTACCATGCAAGGAATTGTTGTCTATAAATGCATAGTAATCCCTACTTTCTAAGGTGAGAGAGTGAACCTGAGACTGAAGTTGACCTACAACATACATGAGAGATAGAATGTCTTGTGATGGAATATAAGAAGATGGAAACAATGTATTAAGATGTTGGAGCTTTCCATTATGTGTGATCATAGGTATATCAAGAGGGGAGATAATAGGCTTTGAAGTTAAATATGTGTGAGGAGTGTGTGAAGGAGCCACATGAGATGATGAAGGGGAAGTTTCACTAATAGTATTAGAAGGAACATGTAGTATGGGTGAAGTGGAAGAAGGAAGCGTAGATAAGGTAGGAGTAGAATGAGAAGAAACAATAGAAGGTGAAGACTCATGCACTATGGTAGAAGAAATCTTAGGAGAAGAGGAAGATGGAAGAGGTGAAGCACTCTCAAAGTGTAGAAAGAAGGAGACTCCTTAGGAATGAGAGACAGAGTAGTATGGTCAATGTCAGTTGCAATAGTACTATCAATAAGATCATCAAGGTAATAAGAATGTGTTGATGGAATAGAATGAGAGGTTGGAGAAACACAATGAGAAGCAGTAGGATACATAGGGGTACAATAAGAGTGGCCGAAGGAGAGGTAAGAGGCATACCATCTTGTGAATCAATGCCTAACAAATAATAAATGATAGAAGGATCTAAAACATCAGGTGGCATATCAAAAGAAGAATAAGAAGGATCACAGGCCACCGGATGACATGGTGTACAACGAGTAAAAGCAATAGGGTCATCAACAAGGCATATGCTTTGATAGTAGAATCAACAAGATTAGTTAGCACATGTTTTTGACCTTCCAAGAGGAGTTGTTGAGTGGCGTCCATTAGGTAAGGTCATAGGAGCACTATATAAAGCTATAAGTTCAACGATGGTAGCCTCATCATAAATAGGGTTGACACTAAAATGTGACATGATAATAAAAGAAGAGCTATGCTAATGAAAGATGATAAAAAAGAAATAATGTTTGAAATGATGGGTTCAAAAATGATTAACTAAAAATAGGGTTTTGGGATAACTATTTTATAAGTTAATCTAAATAGAAACTAAGTGTTATATTGAAGTGTTACATCTAAATATTTTTATTTTATATTTAAATGGATTGAAATAATGGAAATAAGAGGGATATGTTTCTAACCAGTAAATAACTTACCTTATTATGTCTTGATCGTAGCAAACCGGTGTTCGGACTAGGAAGGCTATGGCCGAATGATTTTAGGAAGGGAAGAAGCTAAGCTGTTTGTTTGTACTAAGGTGCTTGGGAGTGTCTTGGGGTGCTCGAGGCACCTTGGTCTATGTTTTTGCACGCAGACTATGGAAATGCTCGAAACTTGAATCGGTAGTTTCATAGTGTCTCTGCATTATCTTCGTCCATGTCGCATGGGTATCGCAATAATTTTTTTCTATGTCATTGCATTTGTTGTATAAAGATTTACAGTAAAACCCTATCCAAAGCATCAATCCCTAAAAAAGAAGAATGCATATGAATAGGTCGGACTGACCTTAGCTGCGAAACTAGTGGTCTTATGACTAAGCATTGCACTACATTTCAGACCCAATGTAGTTTTATGTGTGTGTATGTGTAATTTTGTGCCTAGGATGCCCTAGCACCAATGACATGGTAGTAGGGGCAATAACTAGATGTAAAATGTAAAATGGTGGATGGAATGGAAAGAATACAACCCTTTCCCCCATGCTTGTGTGATGCAGATGTAGAAGAAGCCCAAATATAGTCCCTTTCCTTAGTAGATAGTTGCCCTTGATGTGTAAGATGTCCGCCCATAATGTAGTGAGTATGCTTTGTTTATATAGGGATCTCTTGCTCAAATTTTGACACTAGTGACCCAAAACTGCCGACTATGACCTAGGGGAATACACGGGGTAACTGTTAGGACCGACCTCGAACAAAGAAATTAAGACTACAAATTACAATGACATGGGCACCTAAAATCACAGACTGGTGCACTCCGGGGTGCCCCAAAGTGCAACCCTAGGCACCCCCATGTAGAATTAAAGATGATAACCGAACAAATTACGACATTTGAGACACCTTGAAAGATAGCCAAAATTACAGAGACAACTGACGACTAAACTAGACAAAACACAATAAAACTTGAATAGTGACCTCAAGACCTAGAAATGGGTCACTAGTGAATATTTTTATTACGCAAGATCCATATATAAATTAACATACGGCGGTATAAATGTAATAGTAAGTGTGTGATTTTATGACTATAGTTTCTAACACATCCCATAGAACTGATTTTGACAAGATTGTCAAAATTTAGATGTCCCAATCTTCTGTACCAAAACCAGCTCTCATCTACTTTACTCGTGAAACATTTTTCTTTGTTTACTTCCTTGAGAACATACATGTTATTTTTAGTTCTCTTTTATTTTCCTACCACCTTTCCTATTTTCTCTTTTCTTATGTCACAACCTTTATCATGAAATACAACAATATATCCTTGTTTGCACATTTGACTAACACTCAGGAGATTGTGCTTTAATCCTTCAACATACAATACATTTTAAGTTATATTTTTCCATTATCAAGACTTAGCTTACCTTTTCCAACAATATTTGTTGATGTATTGTCCCCAAATCTCATTGTGCCAGATGCATTTTCTTCTAAGGATATGAATTTGCTCTTGTTTCTTGTCATATGGCTAGAACACCCACTGTCAATATACCACTCCATATCTTCACTTTGGGAATGGAAGGTTATTTGAGCTATCAATCCTTGCTCTTTAGTGCCTATAGGATCTGATTTAACTTTGTAGACATTCATGTTCTATTGTGGAGGTATTTGATAACAAAACTTGGCAATATGCCCATACTTTTGACAATTATAACAAATCAGTTCATCTTTGTTCCTTGCATGATAAAATTTCATATGCCTACCATGACCTTTGGAATACATCCTACATTTTTCAGCTTTGTGACCAAATTCATTACATGCAAAACAATATCCATAAAATGAATGTGCATACCTCATGGCATAGTGTCTTCTTGGATAATGTTTCTTCTTGAAATCAACTTTCTTGACTTTAGGGGGCTCTTGAATTGTCTTGGTCACCTTCTTGCTTGTTGATTTTCATCTTCCTTCTTCTCTTCAAATCCCAAACCATTTTTTCATTTACATATTTTTTCTTGCTTAAGATATCACTCAAATCACTTGTTCTCTTTTCAAACTTGTGGTAGACATTCAATTTTGCAAAGGTCATATTTAAGCGAGTTTGCAATGGTTCAATTTTAGTTTTGAGCTTTAAATGTTCTTCTTCCTTGATCTTAAAAGCCTCTTCAATTTTCTTGACTTGTGCTTCAAATTCCTTAACCATTCTTCATGCTCTTGAGCTTCATTTTTATAATTTTCCTCAAGAAGGATGATCTTTCCTTCATACTCTTTTACCATGAGTTTCAGTTTTTGATTTCTCTTCCTTTGATGCTTTATCTCTTCTAGAGAACTTATTAATTCAACCTCAAGATTGACTTATGCTTCTTCTTCATCTGAACTTTCATATTGGGTCTGAATTTTTCCTTTAGAATTGCTTACAACAGACACTTCTATAGCCATAAACAAAGTCTCAGCTTGCATACCTTCATCATCACTTTTAGAGTTGCTAGAATCACTTGACTATGAGGAGCTTGAACCTTCTTATGTGTAGAATTTTTCTTGTTTTTGAAGTATTTTTTTCCCACTTTGCTTCTTGAATTTCTTCTTCTATTTTTGAGAAGATTCCTCATCATCTTGATTTCCCTTGTGTTTATTAGGACACTTAGAAGCAAAATGACCAACTTGGCCACAACTGAAACACTTAAATGGAAGCTTACCTTTGTACTTACCTGAACCTCTCTTCAACTTCCTCACAAACATGGCCTCTAAATTTTCATCATCTATCTCCATATAAGATTCGGTTTTGTTCTTCTTTTCTTATAAATTTTTATCTACTTAAAGTTGTCTCCTTCTTTACTAATTTTGAATCACTGATTCTCATCTCATATGTAGTCAATATTCCATGAAGCTCATCCATTTTCAGGGTAGTTAAGTCTTTAGCTTCCTCTACTACTGACACTTTGGCATCAAATTTTGAGGACAAGGATTTGAGCACTTTTTGTACAACCAAACTCTCTTCTATATTCTCTCCTAAGCCTCTGATCAAATTTATGATTTCATCCATTCTCTCTGTAAATATGAAGAAACATTCTCACCTTCCTTCATCTTTATGCTTTCAAACTATGCTCTGTAAGTTTGTAGCTTGGCTAACTTTACCTTACTATATCCTTCATAAATTGTCTTTAGCTTGTCCCACATTTCTTTAGCTGTAGTACATTGCATAACCTTTATGAATTCAGCCTCATCCAACCCACAAAGAATTACATTCATGGCTTTAGAATTGTTCTCACTTTCTCTCTTTCCGTAGCATTTATAGGGGTGTTCATGGAATAGTGTAACCAATATCAATTGAATTGCATATATCAAATCCAAGTGACATTAGATAGGTTTTCATCCTGACACTCCAGAAGGCATAGTTTGATCCATTGAATAAGGGTGCTTTGGAGGTAGAAAAACCACTAGTTGATTGATTGCTTTCCATAGTTGAATTATATGGATATCCCTTGAGTTGTTAAACTCCCTACACTGGGCCTACTTTGATACCAATGATTAGAAACTGGACTACTGAGAGGGGGTGAATCAATGTTCAATTCAACCTTAAACCAAAACCAACCAGATTCTTCACTTAAACAATCATTTAAATGAAAAGAGCAATAACAATCTCTCTCTCTCTCTCTCTCTCTCTCTCTCACACACACACACACACACACACACACACAAGAGAAAATAATTTTTAAGTGGGAAACCCAATTTGGGAGAAAACCCATTGAACCATTGCACTATAGGCAAGAGGTTACAAAAATTTTGAGCTACAACTCAACTGATGAAGCTACAACTTCAAGTCAAGCAACAACTTGACAATATGCAAGCCACAACTTGCCAGAAAGAAACCACTTCCTGATTAGACTGAGCTACAACTCAGTAAGAACATAAATATCGACCACACTTCAATTTGGATGTCAAAACACTTGATAGTGATCCTAGATTAACAATATAATCTTCACAATTCACCTTAGTCTTTCTTTTGCAATTCACATTAGAATATATTCTCCACTGTGTTTGGATTTCAATCACCTTGTATTCACCTTCAATTCACATCCTTATAGCTCAATTCACCGCATATCACCTGCATAGTTCAATTCATTGTATCTTTGTATTCTTCTCTTACTTATCTCATCAATTCTCATATACTAATCAACTCAACACTCCTCAAAGTTTCTATCTCCGTTTTTAAACTTTTTATCTCTCTAGTTTTCACCGTTATGTTATTCTTTAGATATCACTATTTACTTACAATTCCTTGTATTCAACAACTCACTTTTTCAAACTATCTACTTTGTCTATTCATGTATCTCTATTTTTACTCCTTCAATTCACCTCATTATGGTTAAGAACATCTCACACTTTTGATTGCAAAAATTCAAACTCACTTTTCTCTCCTCTGTACACACCTTATCTCATCTATATGCATTGTTTTTGTTCTTTTCATATATGACACCACTTATTCTCAATTCGCAATTGCAATTTTTCATCAATTGTCTTTTTGATTGCTACACATTACCTTTTCAACTTCCTTATAACAATTAGCTCCTTTTACTCACCTTTTTTGAATACAAAAAAATTTATTGATGTCAAAAATTGACACCCTTTGTTCGAGCTATTGGCTCTTCATCTCCCATTGAAAGCTTAAAATACTTTGTCTTTGTATGAACAAGAGAAAAATTGTCTTTCCACATTCCTCGTTTTGAACTCTTCAAATGATTGTTTAGAACTCAAAAAATGTAGAGAACTCTTTCCACATTCCCATTCATCAAGAAAGCATGTTTTTAAACACTTCAGGATTCTAAGACAACTAGAACGAAGGATTGATGAACTTCCAAATCCAATTTTAACTTAAGAAACACCAAATTCATTCTCTCCTTGCAGTTTTGAAAATAACACAATTGATTGTTTTTAACTCTTCACAATTTTCACAAGTCTTAAGCTCTTTACCTTGATCCAGAGAAAGTTTCACATCCATTTATGCATGCTTTATATTTGAAAAACAGTTCAAGATGTTCTACACAACTTTGAAAAATAAATTACATGAAAAAACAACAAATAAAAACCATGTACAATTCTACAATTCCTTCATGGATTTTGAAATTTTGTTAATGAATTCTCTTAGCTCACTCCATGAAATCACAAAGTTCTTTTGTAATAATGGTGTAATGAGTCCACAAATATTTATACCAAATATTTTGATTTTTAGTTGGTTGATTATGGAGATTCAAACAAAATTTTCCTTGAAACCCTAGGGACATTGTTTATTCCACAATGTGTGCATACCGAGACTATAAAAGATTTGATTTTTCACTCCAAGAGTGATGAAAACAAAAAATTCAAGGTGCAAGGTCTTTGTGAGACTGAATTCCAGCTATTTCAAACAATTTTCACCTTTGACTTAGCTCCATTTTCTCAGTGAGCATCATGCAAGGTGTACAATGATGAACATACACAACAATATCCTAGGTTTTGAGATAGTTGTAGACTTGAGAATCTTGAATAGTAATTTTAATTGATATGAAGGCTAACCATGAATACAACTCCATAGAAAATAGTGCTTAAGAAGTTTCTATAGGTCAAGAACTAGGCTCATTATGTTTGTTCATAACTGGACATAAGAAACTCAGACTTCTTCTTTACCGTCTTTAGGGACAAAACCACCTCAACACTTTTGCGGTGCCTTCACCTTTGAAGAAGCAAGATTTCCCTTCATGTTATGGATTTCAAGAGGATTTTGAGATTTACCTTCCTTGAAACATGAGGCTTCTCAAGGAACCACATGGAGAGATAACAAAACAAGCTCTATAAAAGCTGTTAAAAGGTGCACTTTGGAAATAGCCACACCAAACCACTATACTTGAAGGATATCAACTTGAAAATTTCTATTGTGAAGAGAAAAACATTTCATGCACCTTGATAAGGTCATTGCACCACCTCTTTTGAGAATAACAAGCTTGGAAGCTTAAAACTTGACTGTCCCAGACTAGCCTTGTACACGACAAACATACCTATGCACCATAGTTCACATTAAAAGAAATGAGCTCATTATTTTTTACTTAGAAGAGGTATATTATTATTTTTAGAGATGTTTCTAGCTTGCACCAATGATTTAGAGTTGGAAATTTCAAATTTGGCAACTCAACTTAAGAAACAACCCTGGAGAGAGAGTAAACACCAGTAGAAGAATGCTCATAACTTTCTTAAAACATGTCCAATTCACCTGAAAATTTTTGCACTATCTCAAGCTTGGAGTCATCTAAAAAAATTCCTTCTATGATTTATCTGAAGGATGTACTATATTTTATTTGAGTGTTAAGGAGCCAAACACCTTATTATGTAATTTCAAGAATCCTGTTTTAGAAAAAACTAGCATAACTTCCACATACCTTCTCATAACTTGATGAAATTTTGCCTGAAACATCACAACTAACCTCTCTACATGATACATAATCCAATTTTCCATAATTATTATTTTACGATTATATCCCATCTCATTTGCCTCGGCTTACATTGCTAGTTCTCAAAACCACTTTTTGCGCACTTTTGAATTTTGACTCCAGGAGCTAAACTGAGCCTTGTTTTTCTCACACATGATGTAGAAACTATTCCTAGGCTGCTCTCATGCTCACATGACCTTTCCATGACTTGTACCAACTTCTCACACCTCATCAAGCACCAGAAACAAGCCTAAATGGGTCAGTTTCAACTGCAACTTACACCTGATGACCTGATACACCCTTTGAGACCTCTTGCTCATGCTTATAACATCATTTTTGACATGTATACTAATTAACTAAAATAATTAAATGGTCTTATTATTTTAAGTTAATCTAAACTAGTAACAATAATGAAATAACTGATATGAAGTGCAATGTAAATGCTAAATAATTTTATTTAACATTTAAATGAAATGAAATAACTGAAATAAGAGGGGTAAGATACTAACCTAAAAATGACTTACCTCATTTGTGTGCTGGATTTGAATGGGTTGATGTGCGAATGCAATGATTGTGATGGTACGAGCCAGAAAATTGCAGCAGATGAAGATCTCGATTGAAGCGGTGCACTGGAGGAGGACCGAGGCGCCTATGGGTGCCCTGGTTTGTGGCATGGGTGCTCTGGTATGTAGAAAGGCTTAGAGTTTGAATCTAACAGTGTCGCTAGATCTTCACAATATCTTTATCTTTGTCACATGGTTGTCGCAATACCTTCGCTTATGTCGTTGTGAATATGTGATGAAGATCTACTTGCAAAACCCCATATAAAGCATTAAATTCTTAAAAAGAAAGATGCATATGAAGGGTTAGATCTGACCTTAGCTACCACAATGGTGGACTTACGACTAAGCGCTGCACTACATTCCATAACTAATGTAGTTATGTGTGCTTGTGTGTGCAATTATGTGCCTAGGGTGCCCTAGCATCAATGACACATAAGTAGGGGGCAATAACTTGATGTAAGATGCAAATGGTAGATGAAATAGAATGAATACAACCCTTTCCCTATGCTTGTGTGATGCAAATGTAAATGATGCCCAAATGTAGTCCTTTGCCTTAATAGATAACTAACTCTTGATAGTAGATAGTCTACCCATAGAATAGTGAGTATGCTATGTTTATATAGGGATATCTTGCTCAAATTTCGACACTAATGACCCGACATGTCGACTAGTACCTAGGGAATGAGACAACAAACCATAAAGACCAACCTCAAAACTCTAAATGAGAATAAAGTGCAACTAGGACCAAGGCACCTAAAAAGAGGATCGGGGCACCGACGGACGCCCCAGTACCTTTCTACGTGCCCTATTAAGAGACTAGAGACGATAATCGACCAAATAACAATAGCGATACTCCCGAGAGATGACTAAGCTCATGCAAATAAATGACGATTGTGCAAGATAAATGATGACGACGACCAACTAACCAATGAAAAAACTAGGGGATGAGTCATTAGTGAATACTTTTCTTATGCGAGATCCATATATAAAATAACAAATTTGGTTGTATAAATGTAATAGTAAGTGTGTGATTTTGTGACTACATATACCATCCGAAAGTAACAAGCCAACCTATACTCTACCCTTAGAGACCAACCACCTTTCAATTCGATCTTGTAGACCTTGAAACCAACCCGAATCATGCCTAAAGCTTCATGAAACCAACATGAGCCACTAAACACCATTGAATACCACGACTGAATGCTCTTTCACTCTTCCTTTGCCATCAATGCCATGTGACATCAATGACAACAACCACCAATGCGGTTCGGGAGGGTGCAACAATCTCAATGTCAAAATGCTAAACTATTTTCATATTTATATATATATATATAAAAATTAAATTTATTAACTACACAACTTCATAGTAAATTTATTAAACTTTATTATTTTAAAATTGAATTTATTAATTTAATATTGTCTTTGTAATTGTGAACTACACAACTTCATTTTTATATAGGAAAACTTTTTTTTATTGGAGATAATGACTTCCAAATATTATATAACTTTTGTGAAATTGTCTAAAATAACGATATTAACTTTATCTAATTTTTTATTTTAATAAAATCATTGTTTAAAGAGAATACAACTTTAAGAAGGAAAAAGCTCAATCTTTAAAGAGAAAAACTAGTTTCGAACATGTTCTTGGTTGTGCAGATCTTTACCTCTTCATCTCCTTCATATTTTGTATGCAGAACAGGAAAAACAGGATAAAAATAGAAATTTCACTATCACACGGATTTAGCATGCGAAGTTCATGCATCTCAAATCCACAATCGACCCGAACTTCGTGATTTAAAAAAATTGTTAGCAATATTGATGCCACTTTTAAGTAATCGGCTATTTTGACATTTTATGTTGGAAGTTGTAGTTTTAGCATTTTGGTCCAACTTGGCGTGTCAGACCAAGGAATTTACAACTTTAAAATATGCACGAAATAAGGGTTCCATAAGAGATATAACTAACAATCTTAGCATAAAAGAAAATATAAATGAAAAGGAACATACTATTGCGAGGCTGATTGATTAACAAATCTAGAAGTTTTCTCGATCTGTAGGAAAAGCAGAAAATCTATGATTGATTAATAATATAATATGCTCAAGATCAATATGATAGGTTTTTAGAGATGAAAAATATTTCCCAACTTGCATTTATTCGAACTGCCCATTACACTTGAAGACAAGTTTCTTGCCTTAATAACATAAGGTGCATTAGTGACATTTTTAATCTCTTCTTTAAACTTGGGCACCGTAACTTTGAGCTCGCCATTTTTCATGTGCGTTTTGCGCTGATCAAGCTTATACACTTTCGCCCACTCCCATCCAACTCAACATCAGCTTAAGCCTCCCCTTTGATGACCAACAAATTTTCTTTGATTGATGTCTTCTTTTCGAGGCCCGATATGTCCACCCGTAGTTGGAGAGCATTGTTGTCTTCCATAGCATCCCACGCCTTCCTCACGTCACTACTTCCTTGAGAAGCGCCACAAAAGGGTTGTTAAATAGCTCATCCACGCCCAAACCCACGCCCCTCAGTGGATAAGAGGGAGTTGTTACCATGACTGGGTGCCCGAAAATGCTACGAATTTTCAAAGATCTATGCAATGGGGAAAACGGTTGCATGCATCGCTTCATGGTGTCCGTGACTTGTATATCCAACCACCACTCTAATGCCCATCCTTGCCCTAAAATGTTTGGTTGCTAGTTATTGTTTTATTTCACGGACACAACATCAAACACTTTCACTCTATATATACAAATATATATACATCTTGGCATAATAAATGTATATGCCTCTCTCCATTATAAAAAACAAAGAGTGACAAATATGTTTTTTTTTACCAAATTTATGCCGATGTTTTCATATCATAACTGTAGAATCTATAGAACTTGGAGCCTTTTCTACATGCATGGAAGGAAAGCATATAATATTATAATATTATAATATGTTTTGTACGGCCTTTAGATGCATTAATCCACCCGAAAAAATGTGTATGGCGGAGAAGAACTCGTTCTCAGAAGATCTCTCCGTTGAGCGTAGAGCGAAACCTCATCCGGTTACAACGTGGTTTATCTTCTCGAAGAAAGTGTTTGTCTGAATCAAAATAATTCTGTTTCAAGCGCAAAACAAAAGTATCGGATTTTTCTAATCTATTTTCAAAACAGGCAGCTGTTTAATAGAACTACTTGTTATCTGAAGATTCTCCACCTTGGGAACTCCACAAGAAAATAGAGGTAAAACGTTTTGCATTGAGACTACAGATCCATCCAGAGGCTTTGCTTTCACTCCCATATGACGAACTGCATCGGAATGCAATATGACATAGCCGGAATAATCCACCAGAATTTCGTCCACGGTGACAGGCTCCTTCACCTTCATTACTTGTCCGTTCAGCTTCATGATCTTAACGCGCCCATGATGGCCTCTGGACATGATTTGGAGATAAATTTGGGGTTTATAAAGACATGGGTGTAGGCATAGACAATTTTAGGGTTCATCTTTCACGGGCAACCGGTGCGGAAGATGCTTGAAAACAGTTATAAATGTTTTATTTTTACTGGGCATGTGGAAGATGCATGCGGGGCAGTAATTGTAATTGTTTTTCTTGTAGTGTTTTTATTTCACTGGCACAAATTGTGAATTTCATGTGTAAGACATCAGACAGTATATAAATGTATATACCTCTCAGCATAATGATAATGCCGCTGTCAGTGTCTTCTTTGTCACAACACTGTCATTGTAACCCTGCTTAGCAACCTGTTATAGACAGTATTGAAAATCTGGATAGCCATTAATGCATGGCGATTTGAAGCCAACTGATGGCTTAGTGGAGTTATTTTGTATTTTTTTGTGAGTATTAGAGAAGAATGGGCTGAGACTAAACATCACGCACATTCACGTGGTTCCAGCCAAAATGAAACCCGCGACCTGCTGCCCCCAAATGTAGGTCCCCACCACTGCACCACGGCACTTTTTAGTGATGTGAAGTCAGAAATTTAAATTTATCAAGGACTGTGAACGTGCGTGATGTTTAGGCATACCGGGAAGAATGTATATCTCTTAAACCTTTATGGGGCAGTAAATATATGTGTATACATGTTTTCCCTGTTTAACTTTTGAGTAACGTTGAAATTTTGATTTTGTAGATATTGTTTTGGCATTTTTATTTTTGTAACGATGAGAGTAATTTTTTTGATTGGTTGCAAGTCAATGTCACCAACGATCTTATGAATCCCACCTGTATTTTTAATAATAGTGAAAATTATCAAATTTGTTGCAACCTTACAATATGTATCAAAATTTATTCTTAACATTCCATGTTTTTCTAGTCTTCAACTATTTTCTATTTTCATTGTCTTTACATATTTTACATTGTTCAGCCCATATATTATTAAAACTCACAATAATGTAATTGCTGAAATCTCAAAAAGTTACAAAATCATTGAAAAATGAGACTTTGTAGGTTGGCGGCGTTTTAGACAAATTTATTACTCAACAAACATTTATTGACAATCCTTTATAAAAACTAAATTAGTATGTTTTCAAGTTTCTAATGATGTACTTACGAGTTAATTTCAATCTAAATATTAGTCTATGCGTGAGGCCAAAGAATGGCAAACTAGAACGGAAATCAATTGGAATGAAAAAGTAATGACATGAAGTTTTTTGAGTGGATTGTAGTCTAGACATGATTCTTTTTCTTCATTTTTGCATTTTTTATTAAAAATAAAAATATTTCTAGGTTGTAGTTAATTTTTTTTTGTGGTTTGTTTATATACTTTTTGAACAATATTGGATGTTTTCAATTGTTAACACTCATGCATACAATTGAGTGGCTATTAAAATAAAATATATATTCAAGTTTATTATAAGATGACTAAGACTATAAAGCGATATTAATGATTAAGTCGACTTTTTTGGTCCAGTTACAATTTGATTGATTTTTTATTATTGGTTTGTTGACACACGCACTAATTTATTATCAATATACCTCTTTTGATTTGATGTGTTTGTGTCTTCATCTTTTGTGCTTTTAATATTTATATTTTTAGGTAAATTTTAAATTAAATAAAACTAATTAATTTTTCTTATGCAATGTAAAGATTAATTTTTAGTTGTTAAGTGTACATATGTCTAAACAACCCCATAACTCTCATTTATATGTTTACACATTAATGTATTCTCTTGAGGATTATGTGTTTACGAGGTCTTTGAGATATATTGGATAAGGGATTTGAGTTGTTGGGAGCTTTCAAATGGGTTAACCATCCCCCTTTGTTTCACCTATTGGATCTCATTTGTATCCACTGTGTTATGCACGCCCGTGCCATACATGAAACTTCATTAGAAAAATAATCCAAGACAAAAATTCTCAAGTCTATTGTTGACAATTTGTCATTGTGATGTGATCTGGGAAGGCCTTGATAAGTTGCCACCTATTTCTTTGATGGATTCAATGAAATTATGTGAGGACAAAGATGAGTCCCAGAGCTTGTTTTTCTCTCGCACAACCAAAGAAGAGAACATTATTGTTATCAAGTTTTAGGTAGATGCTTATTAGTCCGAAAAAATCATATGCATATCTCCCTTCTCTCGAGAGAGAACCGTGGGAACCTTCCCCTCAAAATGGCTTAGGCTCTTTCAATCCATAAAGTGCATGGTCTTATGTACAAATCAATTATTGATATTGGGGGGTGAAAGACAAAGGCTTACTTTCATAGTTATCTTCGAGTTTGTAGTCTCCACAAAATTTGTATATCTTCTTGATTTCCTTCTAAAAATTTTCCAAAAGGATTATTGGCATGTATGTTCAAATCAAGAAAAAGAGGAGTGGGACTTCGTCAAATGTACCCTCTCCACCCCCAATTAAAGATCCAACAATCATCGCAACCAAATCCTGTCATCCATTGTGCTCCTCCTCCTTCTCTTCTTCCCTTTCTGCTCTTGATTTTGATTGTACATTCCTTGCATTGGAAATTTAAAAATGTAATGTGCTTCAATTGTAACATTATTCTTTTTTCTTAAGTTGAACATGTATATCCTCTTCTTTTTAGCTAGACAACTGTCTCTAGAGTCAATTGCCTCCACGAAACACTTACATCTTCTTCTTTCTTTTTCCAAATATTCTCAAAAATTATTCTTCCCCATAGGTTCAACCCAAGAAAATATGAGGATCAACCTCACCGAAGCACAATTCCCCTCCCATCCCCCAATTACACTTTTTCCATTAATCACAACCCTCTTCCGACAACAACTTTACCCCTTTTTCCTTACAACTCTCCCATCCTTCCCTCTCCCCCTCTACCCTTGCCTTCCATATCAATGTATCCATTGCACAATTTTATGCAATTATTAGTTTATTTAAAAGCATGTAAGGGGAAATATGTTATATATTTTATAAACTATGAGTCGTGGTACATTTAAAAGGAGGATTGGACATAATAATAAATAAACATTTCATATGCATTTCATTGTGATTTGGTGAAGGCCTTGATAAGTTGTCACCTCTTTCTTTGATGGATTTAATGAAACTATGTGAGGACAAAGATAGTCCCAAAGCTTGTTTTTCTCTCTGCACAACCAAAGAAGATGAGAAAAACATTATTGTTATCAAGTTTTAGGTAGATGATATTAGTCTGAAAAATAATATGCATATCTCCCTTGTCTCTCGAGAGAATCGTGGGAATCTTACCCTCAAAATGGCTTAGGTTCTTTCAATCCATAAAGTGCATGACCTTATGTACAAATCAAATATTGATCTTGGATGGATGGTGAAAGACAAAGGCTTTCTTTCATAGTTATCTTTAGAGTCCGTAGTCTCCACACCATTTGTATATCTCCTCCACTTCCCTTCCTAAAATTCTTCAAAAGGATTCTTGGCTTGTATGTTCAAATCAAGAAAAAAAAAAGGAGCGAGACTTCCTCAAATGTACCCTCCTCACTCCCCAATTAAAGATCCAAAGAGTCATCACAACAAACTCTCGTCATCCATTGTGCTCCTCCTCTTCTTCCCTTCTTCCCTCTCCTGCTCTTGGTTTTGATTGTACATTCCTTGCATTGGAAATTTAAAACGTAATGTGCTTCAATTGTAACATTATTCTCTTCTCTTTAGTTGAACATGTATATCCTCTTCTTTTTAGCTAGATAAATGTCTCTAGAGTTAGTTGCCTCCACAAAACATCTACATCTTCTCGTTTCTTTTTCCAAAGATTCTAAAAATTATTCTTCCAATAGGTTCAACCAAGATAAAAGAGGAGGATCAACCTCCCTGAAGCACAATTCCCCTCACATCCCCCAATTACATTTTTGTCATTACTCATGACCCTCTTCGACAACAACTTTACTCCTTTTTCCTTACAACTCTCCCATCCTCCTCCCCTTCCCCTCGCCCTCCTCCTCCATCCTTGACTTCCATATCAATGTACCCATTGCACTATTTTATGCAATTATTAGTTTATTTAAAAGCATGTAAGGGGAAATTGTTAAATATTTTATAAACTAGCAATTGCAAATGAGTTGCAAGTTACGCCGGAGAGGGCTTGAACTTTATGTGTATAATATGGTTTGGATGTAAAATATATTTTGCTAAATAGTTCACATGTCTTTATGTAAGGTTCCACATTCTGCATACATGTCTATCAAAGCATTTGGAACTATATCTAACAAAATTCCTCTATCTTTTGGCATAGGTTGGGAGTACTTTGGAAAATTTAAACTAATTGGGTTGGAGCCCTGTTTGTTGCATATGGTGAAACAAGGCAAGGAGTATGTTGGCAAATGTAAACAGGAAACCACTCTCTGTACCTGAGTGGTGCAAGCGGTTGCAAAAGTTGACAAATATGTACAACGGGAGTAGAATCGGATGGATAAGAACACAAAGATGGAAGCCTCGTTTATAAGAAGCGTGGAGATGCTCTTCTGCTACAACATCTTGGGTATCATTGGCAGGTTTCTTAATCTCATCTACCCACCAAACATAAAATTCCCTAGAGATATGTCATCTCATGGAATGAAGTGATTGAAGGATATTGACAAAATGGGATTGTTGTCTACGCTTTGGGAACATTTAAATGCCAAAATATGAACTTTTGTAAATAAACACCAAGTGTTCAACCAAATGATACAACATGTTATCTTTTAAATGAATATCATAATTGTATCTTATAGAAGACATGGTCATCGTCAAGAGACATTGTGGCCCATAACAAAATACGAGGTTTATAGCAACGTACGGACATCCATCAAGGCATAGTAGGCAATGTTTTTTTGTTGGAAGTTACTATATTGTCCTCTCCCCATCACACAAACTTAAAATAGAAAAATTACAACTCCAATAAACTAAACATTGTTATCCTCTCTGGCGTAAATTGCAACTCATTTAGAATTGCATCGGATTCTTCAGAAAGTAATTGAATGCCAGAGAAAATTCTTTGGCTCTTAATTAACATTGCTTCTTCACACGATCTGACAAAAATTTCTAGGTGGATACATGATCTCCAAAGATTTGGTTATGTTTTTTGTTAGATGGAATCATTGAAATAGTCTCCCATGGCCCTGAATGTCTAGTGTGCACCATCTGTGAGAGCCCTTTTGAAAGGGGCTAACGAGATCAAACTACCACATATCCTTAAAATCTGGTCTTTTTGGGACAAGGCTCTTCGAGACACATAATGCCTTCCCTTCCAAAGTTTCTCAAGTGGCTCGCAAAAAATAGAACTCGTATTGTTATGCAAGACAACGCTACGGGGTCATATGCCACAACCCTAGCAGAACTGGCCCAGTCTGTGAATTCCCTAGATGCTATCAGTAGAGACAATTATACATTAAATTTTCTCTACATTCTTTTTGACAAGAAAAGGATTGACCTGATTGGTGAGATTTTCAAAGAGTTTGAGACTGTCTACAACAAACTGACCGACACAGAGTTGGCAGTTGTGTCTTCTGTAGTCAAGCTTGAGAATCAGATTTCTCTTGGTCCTTCACAAAATCAATGCAATGTTTTTTGTCGATTTAAGTCATATCTTCTGCTAGAGTGTTTCCATAATGGCTTGCAGAAATCTGTTAGGCCACAATTCATCTATTGTTGCCCTGTACTCTTCCTCTGACAGAGGAGTTCGGGATTCTTCTACATGAGCGACACCTCTGTCAATAATAACCTGATAATGAATATATGCAATTCAAAATTTAGAATTTAGTATAAAATATAACAAGGTATGGGCAGGGAAAGGTCCTCAGTCCTCGTCCGTATATTGAAGTCTCTCGATGACTATGTGTCAAAGCAAGCAAGCATCATGAACTTTGACAAAAATGCAGAGCTGGCTTCAGAAGAAGATACTGAAGGCAAGTACATATAATGATTGCATACTATCGCCAGGGATGCAGAATTAGTCCTAATGGAAGGTCAGAAATAGGGCACACTCTACAAGATGCATCACCGTTAGGGAGGAAGTTTGACCGCATGATGTTATGATTAACATATGATGTATTTACATGCTTTCGGTTGAATTGGTTAGTTGCTAAATACTGATACAATGTTGTAAGTCCTAAAATGATGTCTGTTTCGGGCATCTTGACAAGCCCATTTGGGTAAGGAAGTTTGTTCTGCATATGTCTCGAGGAAGAAAAGGATAAATATTATCAGTTGTTGAAAGATTACATATTGTTTCTTATCTTAAGATCCATTCGCAGCAGAGTCATATGTTATTATCATTGTTATTAAACTACTTTCAGTATTTACTTTGTTTATCCAGGAAAAAAAAGACAATAGTTTTGCGAGCAACCCAATTGAATGGGCAAGAAGTCGATAAGGTGAGTTACTTGATATTATTTACAACTATGGTTGCAGACTACATAAAGCATTTGCATATTAATGATTGCAATGTTTAGCTAATATGCAATAGTCAAGCAAGAGTGGCCTGATATGTCAAATGAATGCCATCTATCAACGAAAATTTACACAAACCCTACAACTATACGGAGGTCTTCATGTATTCATGTTTAATTCAAATAAACTACTCCACAAAATGCTACCACTCATGATATAAGATTTGCAAATGTATATGTACGAATTTGTAACAAATCTAAATGTAGAGATATAACCTTTAAATGAAATAGTTCATTTATATTTCTACACTTACAAAAACAATCACACCCTCAACAACATCTACTACAAAAGTAATAACTATCCCTCTAAAACAAATAACATATACAATTCGGCGTTCACATTGCATTGTACACATGCGATTGCCGTAATAAAAGTATTAACTTTATGTTATTAAAATATAAATTTATGAAATCCTAAAATCAAATACTCAATAATAAAACTATTACGTTTTTTTATTAAAATATAAAATTATAAACTCATAAAAACAAATAAGACTCTAAATAATAGAAGTATGAACTTATTATAATCAAATAAAATAATTAAAAAACATTATAATATATATCGATAGGTCACAGTTCTTCACGGCTGCGTGACTTCTTTTCTCAGTTTTGAACTGCGATTTTCTTAACGGTGGTTTTACGCATAACAGTTTTCTAATTCACATATTTTCTTAATCACAGCTTCACATAATTTCCTAGAAGATTCCACATTCATGGATTCACGACAGGGTTTAATAGGGCGAACTTAAAATGGGGGCACACAGGAGATAAAATGCAATAAAACAGAAGTTCCGTAAGTAAAATAATTAATAAAGTGACAGGATGTTATTTTTTGCAAAAACCATAGAAACAAATTAATAACAGATTTTAACAAATTATAGAATGATTTTTTCACGATATTTGTTCGCAAATTGTAACTAATTTTTGTGATGTGGGTTTAGATCCGGTGAAATTCGAATTCCAAGCTTAAAATGCGGCGAATGCGGCACAGAAGCACAAAGTCTTCTCTCGAACAAGATTATGTTCTAGCACAAAGACCATCCACAAGAGTTAGCAAAACAAAATTTGTTAAAGCCAAGGGTTAGCAATCCTTCAAGCTGTTCAAATCAGGTGGTGCCGAAGTTGCCTTCTTCGAAACTCGGTCTGCCAGTTCCTGGAAACATTTGACAATAGACGCTGGAGACACCAGAAAATTCTGTGAGAATACAGTGGCTCTTTTTTGTCTGGAAGCCTCTCAATCCATTCATCTACAGTGCTGCCGCCGCCTCCACTCTCACAGGAAGCTGAAGCGTTGGCTTTAGCACATGTGGCTCTTCTTCTTAACTGCCCAAAACAACTAATGAAACCCACTTTCAGAGGATTTCTACATTGTGTACTGTGCCTTGAGAATGTGGAGGTGGGTCGAAATATTGGAACGCTGGTTAAAACCAGAGCAGGCATCTTCGCAAAAGAATTGGTCCCAAAATCATACCAGGAACAATCATACTTATCAATTAGGAACATAAAAATGGGTATTCGTATTTACTAGTTTTTAATTTCTATAATTTTTATATTTTATATATTTGTTGTACGGACGTACCCATGGAATTTTCTTTTTTGCCGTACCCACGTACTGGGTACTTTGTACCCAAACCCAAATTGCATCTGAACCGGCTACATAGCAGGAAATAACAGAATTCACATGTGGATATTAAAAATCTAACAAAGAGACTGACTGCTATCTGTGTCAGCAAGGGGTCCTTCCTCCAACAACTTATGCAATTATCTTCCAGACAGAGACTTCAATCCTCTTTAACTCGCACAGGAAAGGGAAGAATTTGCTCCTTGTATTACTTCATGATCAGAATGATTGCTGAATAAACAATCTTCTCACCAGCTAGGCCTCTTATCCTCTCAGATTTCCAGATTGACGATGTGTGAAAGATGGAGAAGTGAAGGCAGGCGATGAACTAATTATGTTTGTTTATTTAGTACTGACTCATTAAAACATTTTTTACATTGTAACTGCTATGCACAATATGAGTTTAGAATACTAAGATTTGTGCACGCTTAGTCATTTTGGCAATGTCATAAAACAAATATGACATGAAACTGAAATCAGATTGAAGTAATGGAAAGGCAGACCTGGTTCTGAACTAAAAGATGCAATCAATCTTTTTTAACATTCCAATAAATATCAGTGCCTTAAAGTATCAGATTTTCCATTTTGGTTCTGCTATTATCAAAATTGTTGCTTCTGCAATCAGATTTATACTAACATTGTAACCCGTAACAATAGTCATGATCAGATCCAATACACGGCTAGCTGATGTGATGCAATGATGGAGGTTCAAAAGACACGTCCAATGATGAAGGTTGATAAAACATGTAAAATAAAGATTCTGTTCATGCTCCCAGAATGATGAAATGGTCTCCAGATTGGCTGCTATTAAATATTGCTGTAGAGGCCTGTATACATAGCTGCAATTTTGAAACAAATCTGTAAATCCATGCGAGAAGGACAATTTTACTGTAGCAAAAAATCTAAAATTTGTCAAACTTTATGTGGAAAGTAATTTTACTGTAGCAAAAAATCTAAAAAAATCTACTAAAAAAAATCTAAAATCCGGCAACCTGTAAAGTTAAGCCACCGGAATTTGACACTTTCCAACAATGCCTTCTTTAAGGTAAACGCCTCCGGCGAATGATGAGTTGTGGTACATTGAAAAGGAGCATTGGACATAATAATAAATAGACATTTCATTTATTGTTAGTAGGTTGTCCTTTGCATTTGTACTATTATTTAGATTGAGATATTTTATGACTAATGGTACCTTCGAAAGGAGTGTTTGACATTAAAAAATAAACATTTCATTTATATCTACTACTCTCCTTTGCTTTTGTATTCTAAATTAGTATTTCTATTTAAATATTTAATGCGTGATGATACATTGAAATAGCTAAAACAAAAAAAGTCATTTCATTTACAATTATTGAATTTTTTTTTATAAATTATTATTATTTAGATAATTGATTTGTCCTTTCTTTTTACTTAATTATATTTTCTTATTTAATAATGATATATGTTTATTAAAATTAAGTGTGTATATGTATAGTTTGTGAATATGTTATTTGAGTATTTTTAGAAAAAGAAAACAAAAATTAAGAAGAATAGGAATTGGAAAAAAATTTACCTAACAAACGAGTTTCCAAAAGTAATTAATTTGATCTAATACTTTAGAGGGGTAATTTATTACCTACAATATATGTTACAATATTTTTTTATTAAAATTAATTATTCATATTAAAATAGGTATATTTGTTTTAAAAATGTACAAAATAAATTATTATGGGATAAGAATTAATAAATGACTATGAACTATATATATATATATATATATATATATATATATATATATGAATTAAAAATTATTATGCCATATCACATCAAATAATTAACCAATCAAATCATGACACATAACATCATTGACATAATTTAAATGTACAAGTTAAAATATACTTTATTTTTCTTTATAATTAAAATTATATCAAAAATCTAAAATTAAATGTTTAATTTTAACAATGATATCATACCTACCATTAAATTTTGATTGACTTAGACCTAACAATATAAGGTGCACAATCGTTGGCTAAATAAATTTGAAGTAGATATCATACCTACCACTTAATTTTTACGTGTTCTCATTCTTATCCTAAAAATTTGGTTGACTTAGACAACACCAATGTAGGGTGCACAATTATTGGCATCAATCCTTCGAGATATGTTTTACCGTTGGTCTAATCAGATTTCACGAGATTTGGATGACCTAACTGAATATTGTGGGAAGGAAAACTATTTTCCAACTATCAAATATGTTATAAATATGTATATATATAGAGAGATAGAGAGACAGACAGAGATGGAAATTTCAATTGAGTGTGTAATTCGCCACCATTCTTTCTTCTTGCACATCATACATATTGAAAAGAAGCCAAGACAAAATGTATCTAATAACAAGAAGTAAATGGCATATTTAAGATCAGTTCGATTAGCGAAAATACGGTATAATATTGATAGAGCCACACAAATTCAAGGGATTAAAGTGCTTATAGCCATAGATCAAATATTTATACAAAGTCGACGGTCATTTGATCCATTGGTGAGATTGTTTGGCTCACATAAAGCCCGGTCGGGATCAATTTTTGTTGAATGCAAAGGCCACCAACACCATGACAACAAGAGTTAAAAAGCAATCGAGGCCAAAATAATGCCTAGACTGGATTTTGACAGCATGGATACCTCTTAACCCTAACTGCTTCGCAGAAGGTGTTCACTAATTTAGTTTGTTCGCAAATTCTGCAGAGAGATATCAAAACTTTGCTATATGAAAATTTGTCCAAAGTTTTAGGCAAATGTTTTTTTCTGACGAGCTTTTCCTCTGTCATCATTGCAAATTTAGTTTCAGGCGAGCATTCACAAACCGATATATAAATTGGCAAGGATTCACAAACCATCAATTAGCTTCTTTGTCAAAATAAAAACCTACAAAGAAATTTGTCCAATATTTTGGGCAAGCTTTCCTTGGTGGTCATTGCAAATTAAAATCTGACAAGGATTCACAGACTGACAATTAGCTATAAGCTTGGTTAAATTAGTCTAGGATTTTTTTAGATAAAGAAGTGCAAAGGATGTAATAATCAACTAAATGTGTCCCATCATCGCACATCGGAGAAGCAACATGTAGAAAACTGTTGATACAATAACATGTCCAAAGAGGCTATACCTTCCTGCTAGACTAATCTGTAGCCTCAGAGAAATAGCCAGTTATAAGATGCTCTTGTTGCCAAAGGCCTTATAGCCTGTGTACTTAATTTTTTGTTTCAAGGCCTTCATGCCATTAAATGCGTGATCTTAGAAGACACCCACAGATTCACCTATAGGAAGAAGCTATGAAAAATAAACAGTGTTTCCCACGTACCCTGTCAGAGATTGCATTTCATCTGGTTCACCCCAACTAAAATAGCTAGCAAACTTTAATTTAAGCAGTCTGGCTTATTGAATCATAATCTTTAAGCTGAATGAAATAGAAGCTGAAATACACTTTCTTTTAACATGCCCCACCGTATAATAATATGGGTACAATTACATACATATTTGCAGTTATAAAGTTGAACAAAATATATAATCAAAAGAATCAAACGATGTTTTAGTGAATTTATTCATAGAACCAATCTTCTAAACAAGCATACACACTTTAATGGGTTCAGAACCATTTGGCCTCAAGATCATTAAAATTAACCTTATCTCGAAAATTGTTCAGTGTTGTCATAGCAATAACAAACTTCTAAAAAAAGATGCACTTGCGACCTCAAGTCACATTTGCTTAATCTGGGCATCTTGGAACGGTTTTTGCTAAAACAAACACATCAATGTTTTATCAAAATCTCATGCATTATGCTACAAAGAAAATGTCACGAACATGACAAAACATATCCCAATTGGTTTAATCCAACGTCTCTTTTCCATTTAAGGGAAACTCTAATATAAGCTCCAATATATGTACAATAACTTAGACCACAACTTATAGTAGCTTATTTTGAAACTGGATCTTCCATTCCATATTACAAACTTGCAGAGTAATAAAAGAAGTCGAATGCAACTATATATTTGAGGACCACAAACAGTCTCAGCCATGCATCTACAAAGATCTCCATGCAGTGTAGCCCTGTAAGCATCAAGAAAACATGCAACAGCGTAGAAGGTTTCAAGCAGATGGAACATTTCCTGGTGACGAGGCTTCTTTTTCTTATCCATGATATGGGCTAATAGCTGGATAAATTGCCTATTATTTAGTTTGAAGTAGCTTGTCTGTTTTGACGCATCCTGGCACCCCAAGACATTGGCTGACTTTCATTTAGATCTCCTTTCCACTTTAAATTGGAGAGCTGAACTTCCCACCTTGTTTTCCACTCTTCTTTTGCAAGTTCCTGCAAGAAAGCAATTGATATATTCAGTACAAAATAGTGCAAGACAAAATGTTACTTTTACAAAGCACAAGCAATGTGTTATATCACACACATGACTACAGACTGTAATGCTGGAAGAAAAATCAAATTTAACACAAGTTCCCCTACTAATGGGAGGTACAAAAATATCCTAGCATTCAATCTGGGATGAACAACAGCAACATGACAAGTACTCAGCACATGTCCATTCAGGAAAAAGAGGTTGGCGCACTTTCATAATCAAATTGTACATATATATATATATATATAAGAAAATAAGAAAATGACATCAAAGTATTGTTTATTTTGATGTCTAAGAAGTGAAGTGATACAACCTGGACTCCAAGAATTCAAACAAGATACCGTAACAGCAGACTTGGCAGTTTGCAAAAACAACTTCGCAAAGAGTTGAATCTACTCATTTTCTCAATACTATTAGTCTAGCTCGCTATTAATTCGGAACAAAGTGCAATTCAAAGGGAAAAAGGTTAATGCTACTGTTACGAACAACTTGTACATTACAAACATATCATCAATAACAACCGCAAACTAAAGAGATCCAAATAAAAATTGGGATTTAAAAAGACAAAATTGTAAAAAGTCTAAATCTTCAACAGCTTCAAAAGCGGGAATTTTTTTAAAACAGATTTAGAACTTAGAAGGCACGGTGAAAAGCCAACTCTCCCCCAACCCATGAAAAACGTTATAGTTTGTTTATTTGAAGCTCACAAACAACCAAAATAGCCTAAATCAACTACTAACATGAAGTGCAAATAAAAATTGGGATTTGGTTACAGAATGTTTTTACATCAACAAAAGTAGGATATTTAAGCAGAGAGCCAAACAGTTAGAAAAAATAACTGCTTCAGTTTGTTAACAGTGTTAGATGTCTAAATAAAAGTTGGAAATTTAATCCAAATCGCCTACAACCACTAAAATTGAAAAAGTACAAATTCATTTTGTTTATAGTGTTAGATCATTAAAAAAATGGAAATTCAAGCAGGCAAGAGACACGGATCCCAAATATTCACCCGCCAAAACTTGGAAAACAAAATTACTACAACTTGTTTATAAAAAGTTAAATGTCCACATAAAATTTTGAGATTTGAACAAACAAAGCCAGAAATAATAGTTTTTATCAGGGTGTGTTTTAGAAGGGTAGTGATAAATTAAGTTTCATAGGCTTGGCTTAAGAGGGTTTTCAGGGAAAAAAATTGGACCTTACAGAGGCAATGCCAGAAAGACCAAGTCACCAGCCACTAAAACTTGAAAATTAATATTACTACAGTTTGTCTATACACGGTCATATACTAAACAAAAATTGAAAACTTAAAACAAACAAATCATCAAAGCCACCACAACTTGTTAGGGAAAATAAATTACACTTTGTTCATATTGACATTTAGTTATCATAAAAACCGGAACATATAGAGGCAAAGCCAAATCACAAAAAAATTTTAATAGGGCTTGGGGTTTCTTATAGAGAGTTGCTCAAACAGAAAAAAGTAAACCTCAAAGTCAAAAAAAGGAGTTACATAATTTGAAGCTTAAACCGACCATCTAAAAATAACCAAATCTTCCACACCAGAAATTGTAAAAGACCCAAATCTTCCACACCACAGATTGAATAATAAAAAAGCTCTAGTTTGTATAAATCTGAAACATACATGTACCGAGGAATCAAAAGACTAAAATATTTAGATCTAGATCGAATAAATTTTTGAAACTTAGGAGTAACAGACCTAAAATCTCAAACATTCAAACATTAAAAACTCAAGAATCATTTTATATGGGTCATGGTTAGAAATCGAAACAAAATACCAATTTTGGAAACTTAGCCCAAATCCTAACCCCCAAGGCAATTTCTTACACATCCCAAATATTAACTCCCAACGAGTGCACTGTTACAAAGCCCTAATCTTAACCCCCAGCAACTACAATAGTTTACAATGCCCAAATTTTTACCCCAGCAAGTGCAATGTTTAACAAGACCCATATCTTGACACCCAACTAAGTGCAATAATTTGTGAAGCCCAAATATTAACCCCAACAACAAGAAATTTAATCAGAAAAAACCAGGAGTAAAAATGTTGATCAGGGTCTGTTTGTACAGGACCAGATCTCCAAAAAAATTAACACTAGAAAGCCCAATCTTTCCCGGTTTTTCTTAAATGGGATTTTTAGCCAAAAAACAGAAATAAAATTGAAGTCTCGCTGGCTTACGTGGGATCTTAACGAAGAGTTTCAAATCAATTAACAATATAAAAGTCCCATATCCAAATCACAAAAGTTAAATTTAAGTAGACTGCCAGAAGTAGGACTTTTTTAATCAGGGCTCTCGTTGAGGATATTTATTGGATAGATGTCAGAACCACATAAAAAAGAAAAGAAAGATTGAACTTTGAACAGAAGAGGCACAGACCCCAAACTTCAACTGGCTAAACATAAAATAGTTACTGCGATTTTGAAAAGAAATAATTTAAACAGAAAAAGCCAGAAGTAAAACATTTGATTAGGGCTTGTTTATAAAAAATCATAAAAAGGAAAACAACTTTCGTATCGCTTTGTTTAAGATGGTTTCCTCGTCTCTGGTGCAGATTTTAACATCCAAATTAAAATAAATTGAAATTTGAAAAGATAAAACCAGGAGCAGAAACTTTTACCATGACTTGTTCACAGAGTTTAGATCTCCATCAAAACAACAATAATTTGAAAAGAAAATTTAGAAACTCTAGTTCGCTCGCACAAGCTCAAATGGGATTTTAGGCCAAAAACACGGGAAAACTTTCGAAAAATTAACTGGCTTCAGTTAAGTGAGGTTTTAGGGCCAAAAAAACAGAAACACAAACACTGAACTCTAAATAGGCGATAAAAAAATAATCGGCTTTGCTCATAAGTGGGATTAACAAGCCAAACAAAAATTAATAGAAATGATACCTACATAGCCTTTGATCAAGTGAGTTTTCAAGGCCGTGAAAACATCAAAACAAACCCAAAATGTTCTTGTCAATTTTTTTTTTTTCCATCTTGGCGGGTAACAGAAATCCAAACACTGAACTGTAACCTAAAAATAAAAACAATTTCATCGGCTTTGCTTAAGTGGGTTAACAAGCCCACAAAAGATATCATCATAGCCTTTGCCTGAGCGGGTATTCAAGGCCAGAAGAAACATCAAAACAAAACCTAACTTATGTTCATTTTTTTAGCCTTACCTCTTGTGCGTGCTTCCAGTGCTTGCCCCCATTAACCCCAGAAGCAATTCCCATCGCAAGATTGCTATCATACGAATTCTTCCTCCTGGGATCAGACAGAGTCTCATAAGCCTCCTGCACTTCAATAAACCTCCTGGTATACTCCTCAGCCTGCTCAGGCGGACACACATCAGGATGATACTTTCTAGCCAGCTGCCTGTAGGCCTGCTTAATATCAGGAAGCCCCACATCCTCGGAAATGCCAAGCAAATCATAAAAGCTCTGTGATGGGTTCTGCTCTACGAAGTTTAAGGTTGCTCTAGTAGGTGGGCTTAAGGGGGGCCTGCTGGAATGCAAAGATGGGTATCTAATGTGACTATGGTTTAGGCCACTGAAGGATCTTTGCATAGTTTTCCGTGGAGATTTGCATGTGGGTATCAGCTCGGGGCAGATTAAACCCTTTGGAGATGTGATCGCAGTGATTTCCATGGCTTTTTGGATCGAATTGAGCGGTTGGGTAGTGAAAATTCGAAATCTAGAAGCTTCTTGGTCAAATCAGAGACGTAGTTCTGTGAAAAAATATGGCTTAACGACTGTAAATTCGCAACTCGTTACAAAGATTTTCTCTGAACAGTTATGGGCTTCTTGGCCTTCGCTTGGAGAAATTTGCTTGAAGATTGGAGTATAAAAGAGGAAGGAAAGAGGGACCACATTTGGCGTCATATGCCGATTTTTTGTGAGGGGGTTACTTGACAGAACTTGTAATAAGACGGTTTTTCCTTTTGAGTGTTTTGGGGTTTGGGTGAGATGATTTTTGTAGAGTCATCGTCATCATCGATTGGACTGGATTATCGATAGCAAGGGTTGTGGGAGCCAGCTGACAGAGCTGTTGAGGGAGGCGATGGTGTTACATAAAATGCTTGGCTATGGTTAAACAAGGGTTTTCCTGATATTCTTTAATATTTGAGTGGTGAAGCTAACTTCTTTCATGTTTTGACCACGTCAATGAACTAAATTAAGCTAAACAATGAAGGAATTAAAGGAATGCTAAGAGTAAAAGAGAAGGAAAAGTACTTTTGAACTAAGTAGGTGTGTGATTTTGAGGGAATCCATTAATTTTAAGGGTTTGGAGGAGCATTTAATAGGATGGAGAATCTTTAAAAAAATTAAATCTTGTTAAGAAGGGCAGATATTTATCTTAAAAATTATTTTAGTGAAGTTTAATTTCATTAAGAGCATTAAATAGGGTAAAGTTGTGTAAGTCTATTTATAATTTTAGTGAGTTTAATGGTGAAGGCTTGTGTAGTTTATAGAGATGGTACACTTAGAAAACTAAAGGAATAGGTTATTTATGCTATTTTGTAATCTTTTGTAATGATTATATAACAAGTATTTGTGAAATATATTTTTTATTAAAAAAGTAGGTGTATACACAAAAATACTTTAATTAAAATTATGACTTATTCCAATACCGAATTTAAAGGGGAGAAACCAAGGCAACTGTATTAAATTTAGGGAGCTTCAAAAATTATATGAACAATTTCCATCAACAAAACATCCTACATTTTTTTGCATTCAAACATAAAAATTCCATAATCAATCCTACATTTTTGGTAAGCACTTCCATTTGAACTCATTATGTTAAACTCTCTATAATAGGGAGAGGACATTATAAATGAGCATGCACCAAAACATGTACATCTCTTTTCACAATAGGTTGTTGATAAAAGTACCAATAGTTGTTCACTTTTTGGTTAATGACACTTTTTAAGAGTTAATGAGAATATGACACATAGGGCGCTCGGTCATTGGTCCCTCTTTCAAATGCTTTATATAGGTTTTTTTCATATTAAATCAATTCAAAAACTACTTTTCCCTCCAAATAAACACACGAAACGAAAATGTTGATATGACACAATCATACGCTACATGACGATATAATCTTTTTACGCTACCAACATACCTACATATATTTATGTGCCCCTAAAGTTAGGTGCATGATCATAAGGTCCTCTCTCTGCTAATAGTAAATTCTATGAAATATGTTAGTCTAAACTTGTATGGGGTTGTATTCCTCACATTAAAAAAAAGGTAAAGAGTAAAGGTAATGTTTATGACCACAATATCGAGAATTAAGTTCCGCCATGATTTGGGCCTAGTACATTTTCCTTAATCAAGCCTCCTTCCCACTAATTTGTATAGTTAAACAAACAAAGTGGGATTATGCATAGGTCTCAAAGTAGACATTTACCTCAATTTAATATTCCATGACCCCATTTTTCTTTACTTCAATGTTATCAACATGTAAAAATGATGAATGGTTTGTATTTTTATTTTAGAGGCACAAGTTCAAATTTGATACAGAGTGAGGTATGCATGCTCCATAAAGTTTATTTATTTGATTTCAAGATTGTGATACTAAAGGCTTTAATATGTGTCGTCGCATCTTTATTAGCTCGTCAAAATTAATAATGTGGTCACTAGATACACTTATTAGCTTCTCACCCTAATTTGTAATCCCTAGTAAGTGTTAGAATTGATTAATATAGCCCAGAGTAATGTAAAGTGAGATTAAACTTAGGTCACACAATAGATATATCCCTTATTTTTAATACCTCACAACCTTACTTGACTTTGCTTCATTGATGAAGGGCGTGCCTCTTTATTTTAGAAATACAAGTTTGAGTGTGAAAGAGATAAGGAATATATGCACCATATAGTTTTTTTTTAAATTTTGAATTAGTGATACTCATGACTTATATGTGTGTCACATCTTTATTAGCTCATCCAAATTATTAATCATGTCCCTATAGACACTCGTTAGATTCCCATTCTAGTCTATAATATCTAGTAGGTGTTCTCACCCACATATGTGTTATCTCTTATAGATAAATACACATGGGTCACTCATTAACAATCTCAAGAACATTCCAAACATGGGTTAAATTTGAGAGTCGTATGAACGATCTTTAGTTTTTAACTATTTAATATGATGGATTTATTTTCCAAAAATAAATTTAATAAAATGGGCAACGTGGACTATGAACAATCTTTAGTTTTTTAACTATCTAATATAATGGATTTATTTTCCAAAAAATGAATTTAATAAAATAGGCAATGTGGACCATCAAATTTAACCCGTGTCCAAATCATATTAAAAAAATTAACCAATCCTAAAAATGAATTTAATAATGAAACGAGGTCTACCATCAAATATTACCCTTGTCCAAATTGCATACAAAAATCAACCAACCCTAAAAGTGAACTTGATCCTTGTCCAAATCACATAGGAATTAACCCACCGTGTAAATGATAAAACCTTAATTCCATGGGATTGGGCTCTTATTTTTATTTAGAGACCGATCTAGTAAAATCGAAATAATACAACCACATGAATAAAATGAACCTTACTTTTCACGTAGAAATCACAAATTCTTATGATATAGGTACCGTGTGAAGAATTTTTATGTTGTGAACTTTTAGTACTTGCTAAAGGAGTTATTTTTCTGCTTATTGAACTTCTCGTCCACATAACACCATAAAAATATTTATTTTTGAATTTTAAAATATTGATTAAAAAAAAAAAGCGAGGCCATTTGTTTCCCCGTGATTCAGAAAATTATTCTCCTTAAATTTCTGACAACAACATTACAAATTTATAAGACCGCTAAACTAGATAAAATAATAAAAAAACTCCCTCCATGAAACCATATCCTTAAACTAAATGGACAAAGTAGTATCATATTTGAATACAACTAGTTAAGAGAGTAAACACTTGTTTGGGTGCACGCTACCAAACATATTGTACCTTTAAAAGCGGACCTTTTCTACCGTTTCACAACTACCTAGGATACTTAACGTGTCATCCATATCTTTAAGGTAAAAAAAGCCATAAGTAATTTAATGCATAGAGGGGGTGGATGAAGTCACGTTCTATAAGGCATGGGGCCCATTGATTTGTGGTGATGCGTGGATCTTCTAGAAGGGGAATTATTTAAACGTAGGGCCCCACGTGAACAACCCAATCAAAGGCAGTAGGGACATTACTGGTTGAGGGACAAAACAACCTTGGAAGTTTCACCACCACTGCATATATCATATCTAAATGATTTTAACCCGTTATTAAATGAATCCTTCTAGAAGGAGGGGCTTGTGACTACTTTTGACAATTCATGCTCGGTTGCTTGTATTAGATTATTATTAACTATCTGCAACTACCCGTTTGTATTTTAAACCCAAATGTCTCATTAGATTCTAGTCAACTATATGTCCCTAACGGGTCTCAAAGGATGTTAGTTGTCAGTTGTCACCCCTTCTTGTTACCACATGTACACATGCATTTATTCTTTGATACTGAGAATGTATAGTAGATTACAAAGCTCTAACACAACAAGGACAAACACAAGTGGATGTCCCTAGGGAATTGTCTATAACTAGAACATGTTGACAATAGAAAGAGTCCTTTGATATAATACCATTTTAAGAGTTGGAGTAGTAATTGCACCTTCATGGCTATGGATATATAAAAATTGATGATAATTGTGATCATAACTACTAGCAATTGCTCATGGGTCGCAAGTTACGCCGGAGAGGATTGATATTCGTACATACCCTTGCATCATAACAATCCATGAAAACCACATTTTAAAGGCATTTTGTCAAACAGTTCACATGCTTTGTATATACTTCAACATTTTCATTCATATCAACGAAAGGAACAGGCATCTACAACATCCAACAAAAACCAATTTCTATTATGCTTTGATCGATGTCCACGCCCTGTTCCAAAGTTCTTATTTTGCTACAGGCTGGGAGAATGTTGGAAAAGGCGAGCTGATTAGGTTCGGTAGTTTTGAAAAACTGTGTAGCAAATGTAAATACCAGTGCTGCATAAACGCCTAAAAATGGAGCAGAAGAAACAAGTCTTTTTAAGTACTCTAGAGCGAGTACTACATTTAGGTGTTGCTTTCACAACATTACTCTTATTGGGTTTGTTTTTCCTAGAGATCAATGACATCTCCACATAAATGGAAACATTGTTGATGAATTCCTCATTGGAGCCAAAGATCCTTAATTCATCTAGAGAGAGATTGTTCCTACAAGAACTTATACTTCATTTCATGATGTGGGAAGTAGATCAACCAACCCCACCTATTGAAAAATCTAGTGATAATCCTCGTGAGGTTAAGTTTGTTGGAGTTGTAATTTGTGGTGAAATGCATGACGTCTTAAATTGTTTTAAGTTTGTGAGATAGGGAGGAGTGAACAATGTAGTGCAACTAAAACAGACGTTAAAAAAAACTTCCTATTATACCTTGATGGATGTCCATACCCTGTTGCAAAACTTTTATTTGAGTGAGTACGCTGACAAAGATGAGTTGATTGGGTTGAATATCATTTATTGTATGTGATAAAATAATCTCAATGACTCTAACTAACATCCATATGCAAAAGCTCCCATCTTGGCATTTAAACGTTTGGTGAGAATTTTCAACAAACCCATTTTGGGAATACCCATCACTACATGACATGAAATGACATCTTTATGGAGCATTTTGTCAAACAATTCATATGCCTTATGTATGCGTCCACATTTTACATACAAATGAAACAGGGCACTGCAACTACAACATCCAACAAATCTCTGACACATTTTTGTAAAGTCTGGGTTTACACTTTACTGTTGCATTTGACTGAAAATTTCTAAGGCTTTTTTAACAAATCCATCATATGCATATCCTTGAAATAATTGCAATGATCTATGAGACCACATCCATTTATGCGCATTTTGTAAAATTGTCCACGTCCCTTCTGTAGGCTTACGCATTTTGCATACACGTCTGTGAGGGAACTTGCAATTATATATACAAAAAAACAAGCTTTCCATTTTACTTTCGAAGATCTCAATGCCCTGTTCTGAAGCTCCAAGTTTCACACAGGTTGGGAGGTTGCTGGAAAAGGGTGTGGAGTCTGGTTTTACACCTGCCAGTTGTATTTTATTGAAAGTTTCTAAGGCCTCTACTAAAACCCCATTTGTGCATATCCTACATTCATTTCTCTCCAGAAAACCACGTTTCTTTGAAGATTTTTAATTCACAGTGCATATGCTTCCACATTTTGCAGACAAATCTACAATACTTCACCGCTGCAGTCCATTTCCTTGTAACAATCCCTTATTTGGCGCTTCAAACTTGTAATCTCATCGACCACATAGAGGAAGTTCTTTCCTGTAAAACTTTCTGAATGTTTCGTGTTGGGAAATCACCCAGAGAACATTGCAAGGCGAAGCTACGAAACGCAAACACCTCACAAAGTAGTAATGAGTTTCGTAGGAATTGCATCGCGGAAATTACCGTCTTTGGAATTTGATGTTTTCCAGTGAGGCTCTCCTCAAAGGTGGAATCCTCCAGGCTAATAATATGTAATGTGACTAATAATCATATATAAGTAGTGTAATGGATATGTTGAAAAAGTTAAATTTAAGGGAGTGAAATATTATAGGAGGAAGAGGGGTGATAAAGAAGGGGTTTGAGGGAGAAGTACATGGGTGAGGAAAATGTTTGGAGGAGCATGTGTGAAACTCTTCTTTCTTATGACATGGCATATGATTCATGTGTCATTTTTATCACTTGTTTGAAAGAAAGGGGGTGTGGTGCATAGAGTGTTGAGGCAACATATTGAGAAGCTATCTCGAGAGAAAGGAAGGCATGGTCGGTCAAGAATGTTAATGTCAATAGTTTTTGTTTGCAATGTCGGCCCTTGTCATTTGTGGGTAGTTAGAGCACACATCGAGGGTAATTCCCTTGCACATGTCCCAAGATGCTTTAGAGATACGGACATGTGGAGTGAACTCGACATCCCACGTCAAGTTGATGTCGTAGTTGAATTTGATAACCCCAAAACATGGTCAACAAGGTGGTTTTATGTCATCTGTATAAACCATTATCTTAGGACATTCTTTGTGCTTTCCCGAGCTATAATGGATATCGGATGCGAGAATTTTCCTTGTAGATTTGTAGTTAACATTTCCCTCTCAACAATATAGATTCTAAACACTCATTAAATGTGAATCATTGTCATGTGAATTTATACTAGGAAAGGTTTTGCAACCTTTGTTCTTTCTTTGATTTCATCTATGTTAACAGTGTCATCGTTAATGTTTAAACATGCGGCTTGGCACCACTCTTATAGTAATTACCCAGTTGCCCTTGCCGACAAATAAAGGAAAATGTTAATCACTATTTAAGTGGCACCCATTAGTGTACTACATGGAGTGGCGGTTCGGATGGTCACAACGTAAAGTCTCATTCACCACTACATGTAGATAGGGAAACTTGTATATGTTCGAACTTCGAACTCTATATATGTTAGATGTGGAAATGTTGCATTTAGGGTTCTTTTTGTCATGATTTCATGCCCATTTACAATTAAGGTAGTGATCAAGGTCTTCCTCATCAAAAATCCTAATGACATTGTCTTTCAACAACCACCGACACAAAACCTCAACCACCTATTTCCCCAAAAAAATGTCAAACAAAGCCACCGACACTCCCATTTGAAATTTCCTATCAACGTAATTAATGATCGACGCATTAAAGAAATAGAAAAATAATTTATATGTTCATTTCTCGGTCCTCCTTCGATGCTCTATCTCATCTAAAGTTATAAAGAAGGAATGCTTGATTCGAGGATTATAATTTAGATGTTCAATTTGAATATTATAGCTCAGTTGATTCTTTTGAATATTATAATTTGATTTTTTCAACATAGTACTTTGTACTTGATTGAAATTTATTAGTTTAGTCTTTGATGGTGCGAGCCATCAATTTTTGAGGGGGAAATGTCATCTTAGCATATCTATCACCGAATTGAAATGAAATGCAAACATTTCAACATGCATCTCATGTCTGAGTGGGAGTGGTATAAAAATGCTACATTGAGAGGCTCATCACTATCATCATTAGCAAACTACCATTCTCTACTCAAGTTTTCTCTTCAAAATTTGTGGTATGTCGATTTAATCATGCCCTAACCATAGACTTTGACTATCTTAGGGGGAGAGAGCCATGGGTTCAAAATATCAACCACAAGTTTATATTTTAAACCCACGACTCCTTAGTTTCTAGTCAACTCTATGTTCCAATGAGTCTCAAAGGATGTCACCCCTCATTGTTACCACATGTATTTATTCTTTTGTTATTGAAATTGTTAGATTACAAAGCACTAACAAAATAAAAGATAAACACAAGTAGATGGCCCACATGAAATCGTGTATACGTAGAACATATTGACAACAAAAAGAGTCATGTGAAATAATATAACTTCAAGAGTTATAGTAGTAATTGCGCACTCTGTGGGTATATAAACACTTGAAATTGATAATTATAAAAGTATATAGTTGGGATTGTAATTAGAATATGTAATATGAAAATAATGAAATTCAAAAGTGGTGAAATTAAAAAAATTTAAGACCCAAAATCTAAAATTAGGAACTTGTATTCCTTGTAAAATTTGGAAACATGAAAATTTTATTGTTGTAAAATGTTCTTCTCTAATTCAAAACTTGAAATGCTAAAAATCCAAAAATTTGAAAGCCAAAACATAAGAAGTAAATTGATATAAAACATAAATATCTTATTTAAAACATTAAAATTAAAACTTAAAACCCAAACATGTTGAATCTTGAAAACCTCAAACTCAATAACCTTGACCCAAAACACCAAACATAAAATCTAAAACTAGAAACCAAGAAATTGAAACCTAAATTCTATAATATACGAACCTAAAATACCCCAAATACTTTGAAACCCAAACCCCATAGTTCATAAAATGTAAAAATTGAAATTGAACGCAAAAACACCTAAGCAAGAAACCCAGAAAACATGGAAATTATATTGTTATTAAACATCCCCAAAACCTAAAAGCCTCAAAACCCCCAAAATCCACGAAAGTAAAAAACCTCAAACTTGAGAACCATGTAAACCTTGAAAGTTCAAACCCCTTAATCCTCGAAAATGTTAAAAGTAGATTGTTACAAATCGTGATTCTCATATTCAAAACCCAAAACCGAAAAATGTTGAAACTTGAGAACCATGAAACCCGAAATCGAAAACAAAAAAACTTTAATACTTAAAACTTGAAAAATCTAAACTTTAAAACTTAAAAAAGGAAATCTAAAACCCGTGACTTGGGAAATCGAAAACCGAATGAGGAAACCCCAAAAGTATAACAATACATTGATATTCAAACAACCCTAAAACTCAAAACCTTAAACACGAAACTAAAAATTGAAAGTTTTCAAACCGAGAACCTTGAAAACATGGAAAAACTAAAAATCTAAAACCAAAAATTTAGAATTCCTAAACTTGAAAAATCCCAAAAAGACTTTGAAACACGAATCCCAAAACCTTGAAACCCCAAACCCAAAAATAATGAACCTAGAAAGCTGCAAAACACAAAAAGTGTTCAATATTAAGCGCCCTCGAAACTCAAAAATAAAAATGAAAACCCCAATTACGAAATATTTGAACCTAAAAACCTTGAAAATATGAAACCCCTAATGGGAAAACTCCTAAAATAATAAAATCACATAATATGAAATGTCATTGAAGCCTAAAACATGAAACCCACAAACTAAAACTTGAAACTAGATAATTAACACTTAAAACCCGAAATTGAAATGTGAAACATGAAATGTGAAAATTGAAAGCATTGAACATGAAAACTTCAAAACTTGAAAGCCCCAAACCTAAAACCATCAAAACCAAATCCTAAAACACGAAAGAAAAACCCCAAAATTGAAAGCCTCAAACTTGAAAACCTTTGAAACACAAAAATCTAGAAAATCCTAAAACTTAAAACACGAAAGCCCTAAACCTAAAAACCCCGTAAATTTTAAAACCTAAATATAGAAATATAGAAACCCAAAACCCAAAACAATACATATTAAACCCAAAAATGTTAAAAACAAAAACATGATTGATATAAAGCACTCTAAATCTTGAAACTCAAAACTAGACACCCAAAATATTGAAACTTAAAGACCTTAAAAAAATTTAATTTAATTTTTAAAGATTTGAACTTAAAAACCTTGAAACCCAAAACCCCCTAATGAGGAAACTCCTAAAACATGGAAAATTACATTAATATAAAATGACCACGAAACAAAAAAATTGAAAGTCTCAAACATGAAAATGTCAAAGCGTGAAAAACATAAAACTATGAAACACGAAACTCAAAAGCCAAAACTTGAAAATCTTGAAACTTGAATCTCAAAAACAGAAATCGAAAATAAAAATACAAAAATACAAATTAAGTGTCGCCAAAACTTTAATCATAAAATAAAAAGAGTAAAACTAAAACATGAAGACCACGAAACTTGAAAGCCCCTAACCTAAAAATCCCAAAACTCAAAAATTATTCTAAATGCATCTATTTGAAAAATGCATAGATATGTGAATCTCAAGACATATACCTTTGATTTGTCATATTGATTAAGAACTTCATTATTTTCTTTGTGAATTTTCCGATGACTTGTGATATATAGCCTTAATTTAGCTACACCACTATGTGAAACTCAAAAATATAATTAAAAAAAAGGATATAAACTCCACCATATGGCCATGATAATATGATTTATCGGTGGAATTATTCAAGCACAAGAAACAAATTATTTCAAATGATAGTTACATGGGTGTAATGTTTAACATCTCAAATCAACACTTATCTATATTATTAAAATATATCAAGACACACACATAATTGTTTTATTAGATCCATAGAACAAACAATAATATGCATGGTGTAACATTATTGGATCCATAGATCAAATAGTAATACATGTGGCATAAACATATTGACGTTTCAAGTATTTTGAATACAATGACATGAAATGTAGTCAAAACGTGGATTAATTCATACTACATAAATAAGAAAAATAAAATATACCAATACAAGTTGTTATAAAATAAGAGAAGTGTAATTAATCAATTTAGCATTAAAAAGAAAGAAATATGATATACTTAGTTGATTATGGATATTTGTCACTCATTAAAGATGCCACAAGATCTAGAAATGCTCAAAAAATTATTTGTCATGTTTTTGGATTGTACATAGGGACACACATACTACACTCGATATTGTTAGTAGGGTCGATACATTCAAGAACCTACACAATCCAGTTTATTGGTAGTATTTGTGTGCACTATGGGATCTAAATATTTTGGGATTCCTATGCCCATGTTTGTAATATGCTATTAGATGTGTGTGAGATATTCAAACTTATTTGATTATGCTTATGTTTTCTCTTCTTTGTTCAAACCACGATGACATGTGCTTGATCACAAGAGACATTGAAAAAGGGTTAGTGTTAACTTTGAAAATCTACCTTGGGAAACATGTGTTAAAATTGATCAAAATATTTTTTTAAAAATCCTTCACTCGGAATTATTTAGTAGTTTATGGAGATTCTCCAAATTCCGAAAATCCAAAAATTTGGAGTTCAGATTTCAGGATTTCTCCCTTTTGGAAATTTTATGGCAAAGAATTGAAATTGTGATTTCAAAGTTCCGAACTCCGAAAGTCTAAAATTTCAGACTTTCGGTCTTTTTAATTTGGAGATTTCCTTTGGTAATTGGATAATCTCACTTGGAGTTCCAAAGTCTGAAACTCCGAAACTCTGAAAATTCAAACTTTCAAACTTTGGGTTTGAAATTTTATGTCATGATTTGGGTAAAATATCATTTGGAGTTAAGTCCAAAACTCCAAAAGTCTGAAATTTTAGACTTTCGGGTTTCAGAACTTTCCCAACCAATTTCGGTTTTTCGTTTTGGACTTAGAAGTCCGAAAGTCGAAATTTGATTTTGGGCTTTCGGTTTTAGAGTTTTTCCAAAGACTATTCCACAATTTCTACCTCCTAACTTCGAAGTCAGAAACCCCGAAAGTCTGAAATTTTAGACTTTCAAACTTTCGGGTTTCAGATTTTTAGAATTTCTTTGCGCATTTATTTCTTACCTACTTCCGTACATGTCAAAACCTAGGCATTAATGTCATAGTTTTCTATTTAAACTCGTGATTTAACCTATCATTTTCACCTGACACTTTTCTCGACGTATTTTTTTGTATTGTATCTTGTACTTTCGTGGCGTCATTTCCAAGGTATTTTATTTAAGTTATTTCTTTTTGTTTGAGATTTTCTTGGTTTGTTTTTCCTTGCTCATTTTCTCTTTATTCTTCCTTCATCTGTTTTAGAGATGAAATCCACATTGCCTACCATGTTTCCTCTGATGGTGTTTTTGATCTTAACGATTCCACAATCCAATTTTCTACAGGCATCTGGTGCAAATTTCATCAAGATCCTCTAGAGTATTTTACTTGGCTTAGTGCCTTTGGCGAAATCATCCTTTCAACATTTCTCAATTTTTTGGGGTTCGGAGGTTGGCATTTTAGGAAGTGTGTGTTTTTGGAGTTCGAGAATGAAGTGGGTTTTGCTTGAATTACGATTCTTTGGACTATCATAAGATTAAAAATAAATGACACAAGGTGGGAGTTCAATTCCCTATTTTGATTGGCAGATACACTTGTCCAAATATTTATAAGGTGAAGAACGTAGATGTAGAGATGTCAGAAGTAACTTTGCGAACCTTCCATCCTCGGACCAGTTTTGATTACTGGGGTAAATTTGGTGAAATAGGTCTGTCTAGTTCCCATGTACCCTAGTTGGAAGACATTTGGATTCATTGTTGGGATGAAATCATCATCGACAAAGAGATTATGAGAGGTTAACTCTGGATGAGATTTGACAGTTTGGTATAGCTGATATTCCAAAAGAAATGCAAGATGATGATGAGGTTTTGGATGTAGCATATAAAATTAATAATGTTGCCAATCAACCATTGTCATGGATTGATTGGTATGTGGAATAATGTTGCAATACCAAGGATAGGGTGGGGCCCATTCTGCAGAGAACTTATAATTGGTTGGCCACCTTGGGAATTTCACCCAAAGGGTTAGATCAACCTACAAATACAGGATCCCAATCAACCGTGAGTCTTCCAACACCTACAAAAGGGAAGAAGTCCATCCAAAGGGGCAGATAGTTCCAAAGAAGATCTCATTTGTTGTTGGTAGCTCCTCTCTCTCAAAGGCTCCCCCTTCCAAGGTTGTGTCTCTAGTAATACCACCTAAAAATAGTTGAAGTTGTTGATTCTCCAAGTGTCTCACAGGATCTGCCATCTCCTCTTTCATCATCACTTCCTCCATCATTTCCTTCCACCTCTACAATCATTTCTTCTTTCCCATCCCCTTCTATGGCCCAAGTGTTCTCATCTCTTCCAGTTCTCTCAACAGGGAAACGATTGGGTTGCCCATCTCTTCTTCACTACCTCTAACACTTCCATTTCTTTTTGTCTCATCTTCTAATCCCATTGTATCCACTCCTATGGCCATTCTCACATCCACCCCATCCATTATTGCCACCTCCATTCAAATGCCAACTAATTTTTGGTGCTCTTTTTTTGACTAGTGCTTCAGGTACCGAATCGGTTGTTCCACTCCCATTAGCATCAACCATTCTAGAATGGTTGTTTTGTTAGACTCTGAAACAAAGAAGAAGGTGCCTGCGGGGATGTCATAGACCTAAGTGTGTTAGAACCCACACCAAAAAGACAGGCCAAGAGGCCTAAAATTGTTTCCATCTTGTCAGTGAATCAATCTGGAGAAAGGGTCATAGAAGTTGCTACTCCCGTTGAAGGGAAAACCAAGGAAACTATTACAACAACAGATTATCAAATTTCTAGATTTTCACTGGGAAAAGCAACACACGAAGGAGCTAAACATGATGTGCAGGATGCTCTTGGAAATTTGTTAGAAAAATATGACAAGGACAAGGCTTCCAAGGATGAGCTCAAAGCGAAGGTCGAGCAACTCACTGCATTATTAAGAAAGGTAACACAACCAACTCCATCTACCGAGGTTTCAACTACTACGGCTTTGACAGTTTCTTCTACTCTTGATGATATTTCTTATCACGAGATTGAGAAGATAGGTCAGAAGGGAAGATCGGTAAATGGATGGATGGAGCATATACTTCAAGAGGCCAATCCTTTAATTAAAGAGGCTATTGAAATATACAATGATTTATAGATTGGAAGAGCTGCTATTTGTAAGATGGATGAAGCCTTCTCCGAGGACAATAATAACCTAAACTTGAATTTGGCTACATGGAGTGAAATCGAGAAGAAGATTCAGATCTACTCCTTCAGGAGGATGTAATTGATGATGCTTAAAAATTGTTTGAATATCAAAAGGAAATGGAATTCGGTCTCAAGTGTTGTAAGATTTAATTAAGAATTTGGATGATAAACGAGTAGAAATCATGGATGCTCTAAACGACATATCAGAAGAGTTTGATATTATTAATTGTAAGTTCTTCAACGAAAACATTGATGCTCTTCTGGAGGATCAAATCTTGGAAAATTTCAAAGATTTGGTGAAGCAAGATGATGAGGTTACCGGACTTTTTCAGCAGTGAATCTATTGATAGATTTGTGTCATGCCAAAATTTCACAGGACTAAAGAAGGTTGTGGGTAAACTTAGAAGAATTCTAGCCAAAATCACAAGGGAAATCAAGACAGTGGATGTAGTGAATCACTACACATGTGGGCAAGAGGACAAAGAGATTCAAGGAATTATCAAGCATTTCATCAAATACAAACATCGGATGGTATGCGGGAGAAGGACCAAGGAAAATTGAAGCTAGAGAAGATGTTGCAGAGCCCACCAAAGCTAGGCGGCCATGAGAGGACTGATCCAAGCTCTAGATCGGTCAAAATTGTAGGGTTGACTGGGTCAAATTCTTGCAACAAACTTTGCTATTTTTATGGGAGCATGTTCCCTTGAATTTAATGACATTTCTATTTTTAGTAAATTGTTAGTTAAGGCCCAATTGTAATGGCTTAGCCTAAGGAACTTATAAATAGAGAAGTACATTAAGTCTTTAGGGGATCATTTTTGGAGAAGTTACTCTTCAAGCTTGGAAGAGTGCTTTGAATATTCAGAAACCTTTCAATTACATTCAGAGTGATATTTTTCCGTGGAAAGATGAGTTATTGTGTTAATGGTTGATGTGTTTATGCTTTGTGAATGCATAGTTCCTTAGTATAAGTGGTTGGCTTGCCTTTATCTCAGAATATCTTATTTCATTCTGTTAGAAAGTGATATAATTGTTTGAATATCAGTTGTGAAAAAGGTTATCTTCCTTTTATTATACAAGCCATATTATTATTGAATTTTATAAGTGAAATGGATGTTTGACATGTGCCTATTTTATATTATCGTGGTGATTGATTGTGTTTCCAATTGAACTCGATCTATCTATTATGCATAATATGAGTTTAACAAAAGGAACGTATGCTTCTTAGTTTGTGATATCTTGTATCCTCTCTAAGTTGCAACAGGTGAAGTTGACTTGTGGTGCACACACCCTCTTCAAATTAACCCTTCCTGAGTCTGAAAATACCCTTTATTTGGTGCATCACCATCCCTAGTATAGTTTAATTTCTTGCAAATCTCTTTCCTAAAACCCATGAAAATGTTAGCCTAGGTTTAGATAACCATTTTACTACACTAGGAGTAGTACAACACTTAGTTTAGGAAGAGGAAGCTGGCCTTCTCCAGAGGTTCACCTTGAGCCCAAGTCCCACAGCTTGAGAGGTGATCCCATGTGTCCCAATCACACCAAACGTCCTATTCACATTTTGGCCATTCGAGGGTGCAGTGATTTGGCGACAATAGTTAGCATTTTGGGTTGGATTGCTCAACCATTCCCTTATGAATGGTTAAGATTTTACTAAGTATCATTAATCTAAAGTGGGCTCAAACTTGTGTAATTATCCCACTTACATGAGTGTTTGGATGTGTACAATCATGAATAATGTAGATGTATTCCTTGATTTGATCCGATACTTAGCACACATGCAACACTTACCTCTTTGTATTCATATTTAGTTATACGGTGTTAGGAATTTCAAGCACGAGAGATGGGGGTGAATCGGTGTTGATAACTTACAATTAATTTCCAGTTGTTTATTTTGTTATTGTTAAAATTTATTGATTGTCATAAACATGTATTATTAACCATGACAAATAAAGAGAGAGAATAAAATACACATACACATGAGGAGACCAGATATAATGTGGGAAACCATTTCAGGACAAAAACCCACGGAAACCAATGCACTAACTTGGATAATTGTCCTTTAGCATTACATGATTTCTGATTGAGTTACAACTCAATCTAGAGCTACAAATCCAATAATTTAGCTAGGCCACCACCCGAGTCTTCGATAAGTTGGAACTTTCCTGGAAGCCAAAACTCCAAAATTTAGTCCATCACCACTGACCTTTGGTAAGCTACAACTTACAAGGAGGCTTCAACCCCCTCGAATTTAATCATCCACCACTGATCTTCTACAGCCACTACCTACAAGGAGGTTGTAACCCTCACGAGATCTAAGGTAAAACTTAGATCGATATTATACACATATATTGATCATCTAGATTCTGTGTTGTCTGATAATCAACAAATTATGATCACCTTTCTTTTGCAATCTTGACGTAATTGTTCACATACAAATATATAATGTTATTCTTACCTCTTCATGTTCTCTCCCCTCACACATTCATTGCACTTGGTTTTCTACTTGATGGCTCGTCCTCGATCTTCTCATTCAACAATAGGTATTCATCTGTTGGCTCTATCCCCTCTCTGTCTCTGCTCGCTGCAATCTCTATAGCTCTAGTATCTCTCAAAGAATGAATATTCATTATCAAGCAATATCTCCCTCCTCTCTCGGCTTATTCAGAATACCTTTGATCTATTTTTTATACAACTATTATGTGCTCTGTGATCACCCTCTTATCGAGATATGCATTTCAATTGATCTTGAATTATAACATGCATCTTCAATCATCGATTGTTCATGGATATGTCACTCATGTCTCTTTCTAAAAATTTGTTTCTTGAGCTCTTTATGCATTCATTAGATTTGGACTCATGTTGGATGACTCTATCCCTTCAACAAATATCTTTGTTCTCTTCTTAGTAACTCTGCATTAGGAAACAATGTATCCTTTGCTGCAAAACCTTCTACTTGGCTTGCCTCTCTCTCTTTCTTTTCTCTATTTCTCACAACTCGAATTATGCCTAAAATTTGGATGTTATAGACAATATAATCTCCCCATCTTTCTCTTGGCGTGCCATGCATTCTATCTTCTTTGCATACATTGGAGAATTTGAACAATTGTTGTCAAAGTTTCCTGTAAAAGTGTGTCACCTGTTCTTGAGTTCTTTTTCTATTTTTGACCCCAAATCTTGATTTTTCTTGTTCCAATGCCTATATGATTGAATTCCCTTTCCAACGAGTCCAAGACTATGAAAAATTGAGATTTGGAGCTCATGTTATTGCCATGCAGTATTTGGAGCCAATGAGGAACACATTACAGTCACTATTAAATCTTTGCACTTTTAACCTTATAAAGTTTACAAAAATTTTATTATACCATTTAATTCATTTTCAAGTGTAAATCAAATAAAGCGGGTGTATAAAGAACTCGGGGAACTTGTGCCACGTGAGCTTTGTTCTCCGCACATCATTTTCTTCACATTATAATTATTTCTCTCTCCTCCTTTGTTTTCATTTGTCTTGTGGGTACTTCCGGTTTTCGGGGAACCCGAGGTACTCAGTACTAGTTCTACTAGGGCCATCGGTGCCTCGCATCCCTTCTCATTTGTATTTCACCTCATAAGATCTCATGGAGAACTTAACCCATCTTAGCACTTGTTCGTCGAGGCTTCTAAAGTGCTGAGAACCATATCGAGCCAACAATATACTAGTCCCTTCACCTTGCGGCCCAAATTAACACGCAAGGAACATTTGATTACTTGGAACTCATGCCAACTCTTCCCTTTGTTCACGAAACCTCTCTCTTATTCGCAACACGTTACTTGTTTGACATGTGGGTTGATTGCCTCTGCAGAGAACATATGGATGACAAGGAACATTTGATTATAATTATTTCTCTCGCCTCCTTTGTTTTCATTTGTCTTGTGGGTACTGCCGGTTTTCGGGGAACCCAAGGTACTGGGGTACTAGTTCTACTAGGGCCATCGGTGCCCGCATCCCTTCTCCATTTGTATTTCACCTCATAAGATCTTATGGAGAACTTAACCCATCTTAGCACGTGTTCTATTGGGGCTTCTAGTGCCCGAGAACCATATTGAGCCAACAATATACTAGTCCCTTCACCTTGCGGCCCAAATTAATACACAAGGAACATTTGATTGCTTGGAGCTCATGCCAACTCTTTCCTTTGTTCTGAAACCTCTCTCTTATCCGCAACACGTTACTTGTTTGAATTGCGGCTTGATCGACCCTACGGAGAACATATGGATGATAAGGAATCATCTTGCTGGGGCCTTAGTGCCCGAACCCATCATCGACCTACACAACACTATGTGCAACCTTGAACACCATGACGAGAATAGTAGTTCCACAAGAACTAGTTCCATCCACACCTCACTTATCCTCAATACACTAGGATCCTTTAATACTCAAATTTTCTAAGTCCCCAATATGTTTTCTTTCACCATAGGATTTTTATGAGTACTTAGGACACTTGTAAATAATGTTTAGGCCTCTAAATTAATTTACCCAAGTGTACTAACCTTTTTAAATTTTCTCCAGAGGACCCATATCACACCATCCATGCTTTCAGAGACCTTGTATCATCCTGAAGCATCCCTAATACATCCATCTGAATGTAGAATACACTATCTAGAGACCATTGTACATACCTAAAACACCTATTTCACATATGATTGATCCTGAATGTAGTTGGAACCATCCTAAAAAATATATCAATTAGTTTCATCATCAGTTTGGTCCTTCAATCCTTTTCACATGCCTTCTAGAGTTGGGACTGGAATTAAGCCTAGAGCTTTCTTGAGAGCACTCATCACACACTGTACTTGTTTGACCATGCATCAATCATTGCGATCTTATTTTCATGACTTAACACTACATGGACACACACGGAACCTCTCGTGAGTGATAGTACCAATAAACCTTCATCTCCTTGACTTCTTAGCAACTCACTCTCCACTTCTTACTCTTCTTTCCATCAATTATACTTGACATCAATTACAACACCAATGATAATGACCAAGGTCCAACAATCTCCCCCTTTGTCATTGATGGCAACACATTCAGAAACCTATAAAATTTGATGGTAAAAACACTTACAAACTTGGTTTATGATAACTCTCTATATCTCTCCCCCTTTGACATAATTGACAAAGGAATGCATATTCAACATGTAAATAAGCTTGATAACCAGAGTCTTACATTGAGAAGCTCCCCCTAGAAATATGTTCCATCTTTTCTAAATCCTATTAGCAATAAAAAATGGTAATTAGAACATTGAAGAGAGAAAAAGTTAGGGGGGAGAAAGGAGAGAGAGAAAGAAGAAGAATGATGATTGACAAAAGATCTATCTCCAATGAAATCCATTGATCCTCCCGGATGACCAGATGAAATGCCTCATTGTGATGGACTCGAACTTCTAAATTCTTTGCAACCGAGAATCTCCTAAAAATTGCACTAGATGTCGGATTGTTCTTTGTTACGTGTCACTGAGAAGATATCCAGTCCCTTGAATTTATTTTTGTGAATGATTCAATCATGTTGTGGATAAGTTACTACTAATGAGAAACTACCTTTTGATGACCTACAAACACCACAAATTAAGTAATTAGAAACACTGTTGAGCTATCCCAGTTGTGACTATGGACGTTGCTCATGAAGATCCACTTTAAAGGAGCCGAGGATGAAAAACTACCTCTCATGACAACCCTTTGCAACACTGTCATATTCGCCAACATATTTCGTATGGAATGATACATTTTTCCGTATAGATGATAGGTATTGATGAACATCTTGTGCGAAATAGTGAAGGGTGTTTGTTCCATAATAAGAAATGACCATTATGAACCATGGAATGAAACCAATACTTCATAATTGATTACACCTATGGAATGAGGTACTAGGAGAACCTATGAACTTGAATCTCATGGTTCTTCAACACTTTTTATTCTTGAACAGAGCAACTTACTATTTTTAGTAAGTGTAAAAATTAGCTTTTTCGGACCTCGACCGACTATGGCAGTTTGAACTCCTCCTTCTCACTGTGTTCCTCTTGTGGAAACCACTTTTGGACCAAATTACTATTTATGGTAGGTGTTTATGGGACCACTTACTATTTTTAGTAAGTGTCAATTTTGGGCTGAGATGACCCTTTCGATGATTTTCTGTGATACTTCCCCTGTGTTCACCGCCTTCTTCGTAGCTTCTTCAGATGATGACTTACCCAAAATAACAGTCTCTGTGTAGGAAGGCTTACTATTTTTAGTAAGTGTGCTTCTGGTGATTGGATCACGAAAAAATGAAATTTTTGATATGGTTTTTTTCCCAATATCAATCCTCTGAAATCTCGGATCTACTCGATCGCCAGTTTGTGAGATTTTAAAATTTGAATTTTTGACTTGGCAGTGGTTACGCGGAGTGGAGCTACCATGGTAGCCATTAATGGAGTTTGAAATTTGCAGCCGACTTCCCCTCCTCAGATCTTGATGAAAATTATGTTTTTGATATGGGTTTTCCTTGTTTGTTTCACAGATGAAATTTCATTGCAAACCGATCACTGGAGCAACGGAAATAAAATTTGAAGTTTTGGTGCAAGGAAAAGAGGGTTTCTTCACTGCGAAAATTCCTTACCATGCATGTGAAATCTATCACTTGGGTTTTTATGACCTCTGAAAATTATGAAGGAAGCAAAAAAATTCACTTCGATCTGTGTTGTATTTTGCAAGTTATGAATTTTACCGTCGGGTGACTATGAGGGTTTTCTGGATGAAAAATCTTCGTTTTCTCTTCGTTTTTTCATCGTTTCGATCCGTTTATTTTCTGAGATATTTTTATTTTTAGTATGAGGAATATTTCATGGATCTGGTTGAGTGCAGCAATGGAGGTTGGAATATCGGAAATTTTTTTGCGAGTTTGCGGGGTATGGAGGCGTGGGGAGAGAAACTTGCAAAAAACAAGCTAAGTCTGGTATTTATAAGTTTTAAAAAATGATTTGGGGTTGGGAGAATTTTCCTATCCCTTATGTCCCTTTGCTAAAGGGATGAAAGGGACATGAAATTCCCTTAGGCGCATGGTGTTGACATTTGGCGGGTTTTGATTCGATGAGCATTTAAGTGAGGGGGCTGGAAAAAAACACTTGGGAGCTAACTTTTGGGCGCATGAGGAACCACATGGATTAAGTGGGATGAGGGAATTTTTCTCCCCTACGTAAATTTTCTAAAATTATTAAAGGGACATGAAATTCCCTCAAGATCCTGGTGTTGACACTTGTCACACATGCATGTTGGGAGAGGTAAGGCTCAAACTAGCTCCTGGGGCTTAACTGGCAAGCGGAAGGTCATGTTGGTGTCTTGGGGGATACAAAAGGGCTAGGAACATTTTTGTGTCCCTTATGTCCCTTTTAAAGGGAAATTAGGGACATGAAATCCCGCCAGGATCTGGTGATGACACGTGTCCTCCCATAGAAATGACTAGCTGTGAGAGCTCTTACCTTGGGACCAACTTGCAACGATGATAACTTGAGCTCCGGATGGGTTTTGAGAAAAATGTTTATATGAAATTGACTGGAAACCAAAAAATGAGTAGAATGGTGATGGTTTAAATATTCAATTATGACTTCATCGCCTCCAAATTACCCCTTATGTCTCGGGACCGCCAGTTGTGTGTCATAAGAATGAGTTGCCTTGGAAAGTGTATAGTGTTTCAGGATGTCTCGTCTTTTCCAAAATTTAGGGCATGGAAAATAATTTCCATAGGTACTTTTTTGGGCTATTTAATATTCATGAATATCTTAGAATCTCTATTTTAATTTTAATCACTCCTTCGCAGTGTTTGCTCCTTTAGGCCCGAAAACCCGCTTTTGCTGAATTAGCTCTAAAACCTCTGAATCTTTCCAAAATCTTCCAAAATATTTTCATTGATGTTATTGGAACTTTAATGCATCTCCATGTTTAATTTTTATCCTCCTTTCCACTCTAGGGGGTGCATTAGTCCGGGAAGGCCAGTGGTAGCCCTTCCCAAAACTGCTCAAAAGTTGGCATTCTCCAAAAGATCCTAAATCATCAGGGGGACTGACTTTACTTTCCTAAATAACCTAGGGGGATTATACGGACATCCAATTGAGGACCAACGTTGACTGGGTAAGGCTTGTGTTAAGAATAGGTTGACTTGGGGTGCCTTGGAAAGGTAAAACTTGAAATTTTTTAACACATGGGTAATTGTTGTCCTGTTTTCTATTGAATTTTGCCCTTGCAAAAACATAGGACAACAAGGTGCTACATTTATACACTAAATAGCCATCCTCCTAAGTATATCTAACATGCAGAGAATTAAAAAACTCAATATACTCAAGTGGAACGTAATAGAAGAAATTAATTGACAAATAAGTGAAAATGAAAAAAATAACAAGAAATTTCTTATATAGTATACTATTACTCCATGATCAATCCATAAATATATGGAATTTCGTTATTTCCTCAAGAATTCTCAACAAATTTAGAGTTATGACCATTATATTAAAATTTCTACTAATGTTGAAGAATGATTATTCAAATAGAGGGAAAACAGGCTGAAACAAGCAATATTTTTATAATTTACAAAAAGAGCGCAAAAGAAGACCAACCAAAAACCCTAGATGAAGTAGAACTTCATTAATTTATAGAAGGTTGTAGAATTTTCTAGATGTAAAAAGTAGAGGGAATACCGGATCAACCGATAAGTGTCATAATAAGATAATATCGAATAGTGAACAAATGAGAATGTAAAATTGAGTATGAAAGGATTACTCAATGAGTAATTGGGAGCATCTAATTACAATCAACATCAGATTGAAGAGTTTAGAGGAACAAGGAACTTTAACTTCACATCTAATTTGGAAGGAAGTACAAAATTTTCTTGAGAAAAAGCTATTCATAGTGAAGATTTGGGCCTAAAAATGCATCACCATGAGAAAGGAACATGTGCATCAAAGTGAAATCGGGAAGAAGGAAGAAAATAGAGGTGCCACTTGACAAGAGATCTTGTTTTTCGCGGGGAGATCTAAAAGGAGAGACTCATGAACATGTGGAAGATTACTTATCTTCATATATATGAGTGTTGGTAGAAAATTACAATAAATTGCATGGAGTGGTCACTTTATAAGCATTTAGGCATGAAGGGAAAACATTTCTTAATCAAGTGCAACTCAATTTTAACCTTTAGACACCATTTTTATACGTTAAGAGGATAATCAATCATGAGTTTTAAATAATGACAAGTTTTTTGGGCATTACTAATTTCCCCAAAATTATGACCATTCTGTTTTCCTTGATGAGAGATTTCCAAAGCCACCAATGGTTCTAAAAATGGATCTCTTGATCAAAATTCTTGAGAAAAATAAACCCTTGTATGTTCAAAGGCAATCAAAATTTTTGCATTTTTTACTATTGCACTATAGTTGAGTTTGAAGTTTCTTATTATGACATTTGACATAGAATGATTGGACCCTTTAAATGCCATGTGGCGGTCTCTCGAGTTGTTTGGCCATGAGATCACATTGCTTTGCACAACGTGACCATATACTCTAAAGGTCACTTGATTGCACCACATGACATGATCCCAGAGCCCTTCAAACCACCCCTGATAATCCATGATTACTACAAGAGTCTCACTTACCACTTTATTACTTTAATATATTCTTGCTCTATCAAAATATTAGTAGTTGCCTTACATGTGACCAATATTTCTTGTATGCATTCCACCTTCTCTCTACATGCCTCAACAATGCATACACTTTTGCATATAAACATATCTTTCACACCTCTATTAGCAGATATGGGATTTTAATTTCAAGTTCATTCATGCGTTGAGAGTGTCATCGACCATAGATTCTGGGCGGGCGATGACCATGTTCAATGCTATTGGCATCACTAAAACCTTAGAAATGATTGGTAGAAAGCATTTATAATCGATTGGAGCATGAATCATGCTACATATTATACTTACAACGCTTATTCATTTGATTTCATCAACCTAATGCCTAGTTCTTGCTTTGATTTCCCCCTTTTTATTGTCTAAATATTACCTTTTCATATAATGTTATAACACTTTATTTAAGGGGATTCACTTAATTAGAAATGTGAGAAGAAAAGAGGTTGAAGTACTTTTGTGTATAATGGCAACTTGGCTATATAAGAGCCCATAGATTTATCACTCCTTATTTAACTCTAAGCACATTGCATTAGTTGTGATAATGGGAGTTCTTTGTTGGCAAACCTTTGAACATATAAATTGTTGTGAAGGGAAATAAAAGAAGCTCATGTGCAACTCTTGGGCCTATTAACGGAAAATGGAACCTAGAAAACTATGCCAATGAGGGCATTCGTATCCATTACGAGAAACAAATGTGTCAAAAATCAGGTATTAAACCACAAAATGTCATGAGACATCTACAATAGAAGCCAATGGTGGTGGTGGTGGTGTAGAGGAATGTAATGTCCATAAATGTGTTCACTTTTAATTCTAAAATTAAGTTTGATGCTCGTTTGGCCATCTTTAAGAAGTCTTTCCTTTTTTTTGGAGAAATGAATCAACAATCATAATATCCTACCCATATGATAAAGTTTGGAATCCATTATTTTTCTCTTGACATATTTTTGACTCTTACACATTAGAGTAGCTAGATTCACATCATTTATCATTATTCACTAGAAAATTTATGAAAAAATAAATGAAATTATTAATACTTAAAGTATACTACAATCCAAAATAAAAATCTTACAATTAATAGATCTCAACATTTTATTAGATAAATATATTCTAATTATGTATATTTTAAAACTCCATTTAATACGTTAAATAAACATATTATGAAAATATTTATTATTGTTCTAAATTAATATTTTATCATGGTAAATTTTTAGTGTAAAGTTGAAAATTATTAATGTTATGTTAATATTCACCCTATATATTTTTATTTATGGACATTTTTATTATGATTGTAAGGCATGATATTTGTATAATTAAGTTGTCCACTAATGAGTAACTGTCACTAGGGAAAACATCGTCCCAAATTATAATATAATTAAAACAAAACCTTATATTTCTCTGTAACCTTTTATTTAGTAATAATTAATTATACATTATTACAAGAGTATGATGTTCTCTCTCTTTTAAAAAGAAATTGTGATTCCATTAAGAGCCGTGGGAATTCAAATGGCTTTGAAAGAGACTCGTAACTTTTGGCACATGATTTTTTTATTTTTAATTATTGATGTCCTTTTCTTCTAACATATAGTGATTTTGAATTTGTCAATTTGCCATTGTCGTTTGTGGACTTTTTAACAAGACAAATAGTGACAAAATATATTTAATTGTATGTAGTAGATGTTATACTAGTAATTGTTGTAAATTTGTGAAGTATGTATTATAGAATATAAATTTAAAAACTATATTAAGTATGTATATTTAAAAATTTTTATTTTGAATATTAAATATAATTATTTTGAATAGTAAGTAGTAATTTTAATTTGATAAGTGAACATAGATTTATTTAAGATAGGAATATTTTTTCATTTATCAAATTGAACTATTACATATTTAGGTTGGTTAAGGAGTCTCAACCTTAATTTGTAGACAATGATTCAAACATATCTAAGTGCGCTATTGACAAAATTTGTTTCATTTGATAAATTTGTAGTGAGCATCACCCTTGTTCCAATACAAATCAATAATTGAACTTGCAATTGTTCATCATCCAATCCCATAACGATATTATTTTGTCATCTAATTGCAATGCATCGTAACTAAGGTTGATTCAATGCATATAAATTTCTTTTATTATGTTGACTCACATCTTCATTTGTTGCAAATAAATGCATATTTTCATTAAACACATCATTTTCAATTATTTGAAGTGAAGCATCAATTCTAGTCATCAATAACTACCAATCTTGAATGGGCGGGTGACATCTCTTAGACTTATTAGAAGTTCTTCAAACTATCATTATTCTTCATTTTAACCCTATTTTTAAAAATGTATCTAGTGTTACTTTGTGACAACAATTCTAAAGTGTTGCTATATGTTGGGTTTCAGAATGGAACATGGGTTGAAACCACAGTCAGGGACAACAAGTCCCTCCTCTTTAATGGGAGAGGTTCCCTTATTGAAAGCTAGAAAAACAAATGTACAAATCTACAACTATCAATGTTTGGACCCTAGTAGCTGGTGTGTTTTCATACTTAAAAGATTATCAATAAGAAGGAATGGAAGAATAAAGAGATGGGAGAAGGAAGAAAAAAACAATGCTTTTGGGAAATATAGATAGCAGAGTATCTCCCTACTCACATTGAACCAAGAAAATATAGAAAAGGATCAATTACTTCACCACCGATGCAAATCTGCAGACACAAAGTTCTAAAGATTACACAAACCAGAACACAAAGTTTCTATTGAATGCAAAACAAATGATCCATTGAAAGAGTAAGGAGAGAGAAAGATATAATAGAGGAAATAAGAAAAGAAAGAACTTCTGTATTGAATTACTTCAGAATTTACAACCTTCCCTAGAAAACAGAATCCCCTTTTCCATGGCCAAAACCATGTTCTTATAACAATTCGTATACATCCATACTTTGTCCCCAAGAAAAGAATATCTAAAAGGAATAATGTTTGTTGCAGATCCGCTTTTGGAAAGTGACATGAAACAAACGCACTCATGAAAACTAGAGGTTCAAAAAGGTGAATATTTCAGGTGTTCGAGCATGATTACTTTAGCAGGGGGCATCTCATGATTTTCTTCTTTATGTGGTCCTACCATTTCCACCTTTTAACCACTTTCATAGCACTCAAGTGCTTACTGGTAATTTTTCTCCCTTTTTTTATCGCGTATGCCCAATAAACTCCGTTTTCTGATGATCAAACTTTACATCCCCTCAAACTTATCGATTTGGCTCCATAATAAACCAAAAATGCATCTCATGGAGAAACGACAAGAATATAGAGAAAAAGAATGAAGAACGATCCATTTTTGCATTTTGCAGAGCTCTGGTTCATTAATGGCGTTAAAAACTAGATGAGTGCATTTGGCTATCTTTTCCCCTTTTACCTTCAAATTTGGACCCTACACGTGGCAAGATCCAAGCAATGATGACCCTGGGGGAGAAAATTGCATTTCCTGACATTTGGGAGAAAAAGTGCGATTTCTCATTTTGCTCCACCCCGTAGCTCCGCTAAAATCCGGACACATGGCACCATATGAGTGGCTGAGGAAATGCGGTTCAAATATGCCATTTAAACTCTTTTTAACAAAAAGCTCAAATTCTCAAAAACCTCCGTAGCCCGCTTTGACTTTTCAACGTGAACACGTGGCACACCACAATTGGAAAATGGGGTCGTGCTCAATTTGCAACATTTTAACCCTTTGGTGAAAAAGGCTCAAATTCTCAATTTCCTCTGTGGGCCCATTATTCCGATTTCATTCTTCAACACGTGGCATCATGTGACTGGTTGTGGGAATGCGCTTCAGTTTTATACTTTATCCACTTTTGAAAAGGGGAAAAATTCCAACTTTTCCCCGAAAGTCCATGCCCCCGCCGTTGACTTTTCAACGTAGGCCATGTGTCCCTTTCTGATTTGTTGTGGGCCTCGACTTAGAAATTTTCCCTTCACATGAGCAGGGCTGCGGGCCTTTTTAGAACTTTTCGCCCTTCATGGAAACAAGGCTAAAATTCCCAAAGTCCTCCATCGGTCCGCCACAAAGACATATGAATTGAAAAATGACCACGTGTCCTTTTTTATTCTTCAACGTGTGGCCTCACTTGATTGGTTCTTTGGGATGTGCTTCGCTTTTTATCTATTTTGAAAAGGGGAAAAATCCAACCTTTCCCTCGAAAGTCCATGCCCCTACCGTTGACTTTTCAACGTAGGCCACGTGTCCCTTTCTGATTTGCCTCGGGCCTCAACTTAGAAATTTATCCTTTCGCATGGGCGAGGCTGCGGGTCTTTTTAGAACTTTTCACCCTTTCGCCGCAATGTCTTAGAGAATAAAGTGGATCCTTTGCCCCAAACTTCTCGCCAAAACCGCTCCGGCCAATTAGGGATCGACAGGGATGTGGGGCAAATCTGACATTTTTCCAAAACCACCAAAAGTGATAAGTTCAAAAAGAACCCGTTCGGCCGCATCTAATGAGAAAAAATGCGTAGCTTCACCTTTCCAAGCAAGAATTTGATGGGGAAAAGAATGTAGGAAGTTGCAAGAAACGGGAAAATGCCATTTTTGCTCTCGATGAAGAATTTCTTTCTACAAAAAGGTTAAAAACAAAAGATGCAAGGTCCCACGCATTCCAAACACATAAAAGAAGAACTAAAATCATTTCCCATCCATTGAAAATAGGTAAAACATTTTAACGACAACAAACTAAGGGAATTTTGATTAAAAACGTCATGGGAAATGAAAACGAGCATCTGAGGAGTTTAAAACACAAATTTCTTCCATGGCAGGGCTCTAATTTTCATGAAATTAGATTTGAAAGGGTGGGGAAAATTGAGAGGACAACAGATGGCTCCTTCTGGGGATGATTTGGTGAGGAAAGAGGCAAAATCAAGAACCTTAGAGAATTTTGGGTAATCAGATTGAATCAGTGTCTTAGCCAATGGGCAACGGAGTCAAAAAGAAGCAATACCAACACGAAAGGAAACCAACCAAAACAAAAACAAGGAAAGAAAAATGCTATACAAAATTTACAGAGGGACCACCAAAACTGTTAGGTTTTGAACAACTTCAAAAATTGCCCACTATAAGGAAGTGGGAGAGGAGAACCATCCATGTAATCTAGGTAAAAAGAGTTCTCACCAGCAAAATGTCTAATTTTAAAAGGACCAAGCCAAAGGGAATCAAATTTACCATGGTTGCCTCGAGGTTCATGCCTTTTTTCCCAAAGAAGAACACTGTCTCCCACTTGAAAAGTTATGGGTTTAGCCTTTTTGTCAAACATAGCTTTTACCTTGAGTTGTGACGAGCTAATATTCATCAACCGACTTGCAATCTGTCTTCATTCAACTTATGGAGGTACATAATTCTTTTGTCAATGAATTTGTAAAGTTGGCATTCTCAATGGCCTTCATCAAATGTAAGGCTTGCCCAATGTCACCGGTAATGAGCTTCAACTCCATATACCACTTGAAAAGGAGACATTCCAATGGCTCTCTTAGGTGTAATCCTATTTGCCCATAAAGCATCATATAGTTTCTTATGCCAATTACTCTGAGAGTCATTAACAAGCTTCCAAACAATGATGACCAAGTTCTTGTTAGTTGATTCTACTTGCCCATTCCCTTAGGGATAGTAATCTGAAGAGTGGGCAAGGTAAATGCCATAGCCATACCATGAATCCATCATCTCAACAGAAGAAAAATTAGACGCATTGTCAGTGACAATCTTGTTTGGTATCCCAAATCTTATTAAGATGTACTCCTTGATGAAGTGGCATACTACTTCAGAAGTAGTACTTTTAACTGGAATGGCTTCCACCCACTTGGTGAAATAATCAGTGGCAGTCAAAACATGAGTATGCCTTGCACTTGAAGGTGGATTGAGTGTCCCAATGAATTCCAAACCCCATTTTTGAAAAGGTTCCTCAATCACCACTGGTTTGAGAGGTAAAGAAGCCAATTTTGGTCTTCCAACAAAGGTTTGACATGCTTCACACTTGCCTACCCACTTTGATGCATCTTTGAACAAGGTAGGCCAATAATACCCGACACGAAGGATTTTGTGGGTCAGACAATGTGAGAAGAGAAATGACCTCCATAGGCCTGGTCATGAAAGGCTAAGAACAATTTCTTTTGTTGCTCTTTGTCAACACATTTCAAAAACCTTCCATCTATGCCTCGTTTGAACAATGCATTTTCCCACAACACATATTGCGCAGACCTTAATTTGATGGCTCTCTTATCCTTGGCACTCAAATGGGATGGAAATTATCCATAAGTAAGAAAGTGTGCAATGCCAACATACCATTTGTCAGTTGAGATGAGGAAAAGAACAACAGGGATATCAACTTCCTCCTTGGACAATTTGGCATCAGCTCCTTCAGCAATGAGTTCACATAAGCCCTTTCCTTGAACTAGCTTGGTGGGTTTGATGTCAAGATCATACTCCTGAACTTTGGCTACCCAATTACCTCTCTTGGTTCGAAAGGAACGATAACCAGATCGTACCAAGCCAAGAACACAGATGCTAATCAAACACCACGATCAATAAGATGAAAGCAATTCGCCAGAATAACTTTACATAAAACCTTTGCAAACAAATGAGAAATAATATCATATATTATTATGGAACTCAATGCAATACATTGAGAATGGGCCTTGCTTAAATAGGAAAGGAATAACAATCTAAGAACCAGTCAAGGTCGTAGATCAAGCCATAAATCAAGGAAATAACTAGTCATCAAAGAACTAGTCAAGACCATAGATTTAGGAGAGAACTAGACATCAAGGATCTAATCAATACCATAGATCAAGGAAAGAACTATACCTAACAACTAGATAATATCTCCTAATATCTAATATTTCCTCCACGGGCCTCTTTGTTCCGATGTCATTCTTTTACACGTGGCATCACGTGATTGGTTGGGAATGCGCTTTAGTTTTATACTTTATCCACTTTTGAAAAGGGGAAAATTTCCAACTTTTCCCCCGAAAGTCCATGCCCCCACTTTGTTGAATTTTCAATGTAGACCATGTGTCCCTTTTTGATTTTTTGTGGGCCTCGAATTAGAAATTTTCCTTCGCATGAGTGGGGCCACGGGCCTTTTTAGAACTTTTGCCCTTTGTGGAAACAAGGCTAAAATTCCCAAAGTCCTCCGTTGGTCCACCACAACACATATGAATTGAAAAATGACCACGTGTCCTTTTTTGATTCTTCAACGCATGGCCTCACCTGATTGGTTGCAAGGATGTGCTTTGCTTTTTATCTATTTTGAAAAGGGGAAAAATTCCAACCTTTCCCCAAAATTCCATGCCCCCACCGTTGACTTTTCAATGTAGGCCACATGTCCCTTTTTGATTTGCTACGGGCCTCGACTTAGAAATTTATCCTTTCGCATGGGCAGGGCCGTGGGTCTTTTTAGAACTTTTCTCCCTTTCACCGCAATGCCTTAGAGAATAAAGTGGATTCGTCGCCTCGAACTTCCGCCAAAATTGCTCCAACCGATCAAGGACCGAAGGCGGGGATGCGGGGCAAATCGACATTTTTTCCAAAATCACCAAAAGTGATAAGTTCAAAAAGGAACCCATCTGACCGCATCCAATGAGAAGCAAACGCGTAGCTTCACCTTTCCGAGCAAGAATTTGACGGGGAAAAGAATGTAGGAAGTTACAAGAAACGAGGAAAATGCCATTTTTGCTCCCGATGAAGAATTTCTTTCTCTGCAAAAAGGTTAAAAAAAAAGATGCAAGGTCCACGCATTCCAAATGCATAAAAGAAGAACTAAAATCATTTTCCATCATTAAAAATAGGTAAAATGTTTTAACGACAACAAACTGAGGGAATTTTGATTAAAAACGTCGTGGGAAATGAAAACAAACATCTAAGGAGTTTAAAACATGAATTTCTTCCATGACAGGGCTCCAATTTTCACGAAATTAGATTCGAAAGGGTGGGGAAAGTTGAGAGGAAAACACTATAAAATTTTGTTTTGTGGTGTATTTGCACATGGAGTTGTATCTATTACCAAAGGCAATTATCCCAAATCCCCAACCAAAACCATATCTATACCACCAAAACACATATACACAATTTTTGGAATGTTTGGTGGAGTCAAGAATCTTTATTTTGAATAATCTTTTAATAGATATAACAAGTGTGGAGATGCATGTTTTTCTAACTTATGTCAAAACAACAATTATAAGTCTTGAAATCTATCTCAACAATATTTTGTCTTCTTCTTCTTAGCTGCAATATCATTTCTTTTTGTTGATCATTGTTATGGTATATATTATTTCCAACATTAAAATTCATTTCTCTATTATTTGGTGTTTATAACTCACATAATTATATTGCTTGACAATCTTTCGTTCTTGTAATTACTACTATTTTACTTCACCGAACTAACACATGGATAAATTTTTATAAACAATTACATGCCCATTTAAATAACTAACACATGAATAACATATAAATTTTTATAGATATTTTAATTTATTAAATTTAAATATTTCTAATTAATTTATAAAAAAATATGAGTGTATAAAATGTAAATAGTAAATACAAATAGGTGGGGACAAATTTATATTAAAATTATGACAATATAAAATATAAATAATAAATTTTTAATTACGCCGAAGGCGTCCCCCCTATGGGAAAGGGCTTTGCAGACATTCACGGGACAATGCCAAATTTGACGGCCTAAATGACGGTTTGAAAAACTACGGTGGCTGATTGTGGGAGGACGGATTCTAAGTTTCCCGTGGAAACCGGATCCGTTTGTTTATCTGTCGCTTGTTGATTTTTTTTATGGTTTTAATTATCCGCCGCTTGGATCCGTTGCTTGTTGATTTTTTTTATTATTTATCCACCACTTGTTGATTTGGATAGGGAATCATGGATGGTAGGTAGAGTGGGATTGTGATTCCATTTCAGAGGACACCTAAATAATGGGGCACATGACACATTGAGTCATCCTCCTTTTCATCTCAAGGGAGATATATATTCATTGCCATAGGGGCATAAAGCATAGAGCATAGCTATTGATTAGGAGAGGCGCTTAGCGTTAGTATCCGATCGATGCCTAGATAGAGGGCACATGGAATGACTATCATGGTGGGTATTTGATCCTGTTTTCTCGCTCAGAGAGAGGATCGAGTATTGATTGCTTTAATCAGATGGTGTCCGGATGGATCAATATTTTCTTATGATGGACCAGCGCCCATGATGATGGAGTAGTGCGTAGTGTCTCTTCACCGCAGTAGCACACGTACGGCCCTGATGTCATCCCCCGACCCTAGCGAGTTGCAACCATTGGGAGGAGATCCCTATAACAATCCTTAGCAGCGTAGCTTTCTTTGCACAAGGTGAGAAAACTGTGGTTCAACTTCAACTCAATGATTTTCTTAATTAATTAAGAAGCCAGTTCAGTAAAGTAGATATTTATTGTATATTCCTTTCGTATTCAAATTCCTATACAAAAACAAAAATCATTTTTCAGGTTGTATGGCCCTAAATATTTTTTCTTTTGGATTCTTGAATTTCTTGTTTGTACTGATTGAATTGGGACTATTATTAGGTCATTAGGATTGAGGATTTACTAAAACAATTACCATCACTATATTTTTCAATATTTTTAATTGATATTTGTTGCAATAATTGGAAGATTAATAGTGATTGCCATTGATATATTTGATCTTTCAGTTGAGCAAAATCTATTTTTGCTCCATCCCATATACTCCTAACTCTTCATGCCTCTGCTTGGGTCACCGATGTTTGATGCCTCTATTTGTTTTTGGGTTGAGGATCTGGACTTTGGGGGGCAATATGAGGGTTTATTTTGAGTCCTAATTGTATTTCTCTTTAGGGTAGTTATCATTAATCAAGTGCAAACTACTATGAAGGTAATCTTCTCTTCGCTATTTTGGTGGTATTGTTATTTATGAATTGCATTACACCTTCAGGGTAGGTTTTAACATTGTAGAGTCTTGAGCTTCTGTATTCCATCCAAAAAAATTATTGAGTTGCAAAGGACCAACACTGTTGAAGAGAATTTGAAGCGGGCTTTTGCTATGAACATTTGAAAAATAAAACTGAAATTGATGCTTCTCATAAGCTATAGGTCATGCATAATGTCAATGATTAGGATTTTGAGAAATCATTAGATTAAGGATATCAGCTATTCTTCGAATATAGGTTGAAGGATATTGTTAAGCCCTGAAATACAAAGAAGGTTGCCAAGCATAACAAATGTTGAATCTTGAGTGCAACATATGAATAGGGGAGGCTTATACTCCTCATAAATGTTAAATGGAGCAATTTGTAATAAGTCTCCCCAAGTTGATCTCTCTACCCAAATAACATCTAGACAAAGTTGATACTCTATAACTCTAAGGCTAACCAATTCAGAGCTAACCAAATAAGAGGAAACCTTCAATATCCTAACAACCCAATATTTCAAGAAAGATAGTTTGCCTCGTTACACTGGGCTTTAAAAATTGACCTAGAATGAAGTTCAACTCGTAGTAAGATCATGTTGATTACATGCAAGTAAAAACCAATTGAATATGTATTTTGCATGTTGCGACGGGTTTGCTATTTTTAAGTTTTGTTTTTTAGCTTTTGCATGTTGCGGCGGGTTTGCTATTTTTAAGTTTTGTTTTTTAGCTTTTGCATGCAATAGCCTTTAAATAACTGGTCACTGTAACACTATAATTTCATTCTTCAACACGCATCCAACGTGGAAGATAATTTTATTTGATAGCCTTTAATATTGGACATCAATTTACTTTTGCAGTCTATCGATCGCCCTCTAATCCATTGCTAAAAGTAACAAGGCATTGAATGGCTGGAACAAGAGATCCTAATGATGATCAATTGGAACAAAAGTGTTGTTGTGCAAACAAGAAAAAAATCACCGGCATTGTGAATATCTACGACATAGGCCTCATAAATTGTGCTACTGGAAAAATCACTAACATTGTCTACTGACGCATCAATGCCACCACCAACATTACCTTTATTTTTGTTGTTGAATTTGATGAGATACAACAACCCATGTTGGGATCCCTCCAACCCGTTACATATTCTAATACCCCCTATTTCAAGAGGGAATCAAAGACAATTGCTGACTTGATTAAAATGGTCTGGGACTAACGATCCACAAGTCCCATGTACTTACTTTGTATAGAGTAACTGTAGACATTAGAACTAATGAAAGGCATGGTCGACATTCATGACTTTCTCCGAGTTCCCTTACTTAAAAATTTGTGCATTTCACCTCCTTTTTCATTTGAAAGGTACTAAAAAATGGTGCATGTACCAACACTTGGAGCAAGAAAAAAGGAGGAAGCAAGACTACTATAGTTTTACTTTTACTGGTATATGTCATACTAAAAATAACCCGACAAAAATACTAAACAGATAAACCTCATTCCTTTTATGCGATTTTTACAAGGAGAAGCATACCACCTTGATTAGCACACCAATATATCTTCCCTGCAAAACATGAAAGTTTTTAGGAAGCAGGAAACATTGGCTTCATTTTTTATTCCTCTGAGGAAGGATCCAATAGTGTAATCCAAAACACTGGACTAAATCAATCATAGTTGATTCCAGAGGAATTTCACTCCAGTATTTTGTTTGTTATACCTAGTATTCTCAGGTCTAGAATTAGAGAGATTTCCATTTCTTACGCCAACAAATTTTCCTTTCTAGACACTACTTTGTACTTATTACTGTTAGGCTACTCAAATTCATTCTACTAATTCATCTCAAATTTAGTGTACATCCATGGATTGATAATTTTTAATATTGGACATCAATTTACTTATGCAGCCCAACACTTCAAACCTATTCTCTACTTTCCTTTTCTCTGATCATGCAGAGGAAAGATTTCAAATGTTGAAGGCATTGAACGTTCTGATCGTCCAATCCATTGCTGAAAGTAACAGGAAGGCTGGACCAAGAGATCCTGATGATGATCAGTTGGAACACAAAGTTTTGTTGTGTAAACAAAAAAAATCATGCTTATTACAAATTTATGGGTTGACATAGGCCTCGTAAATGGTGCTACAGGAATAATCACCGACATTGTCTACGACACATCAATGCCACCACTAACATTAATTTTTATTTTTGTTGTCAAATTTGATAGATACAATGGCGCATGTTGGGATCCCTCCAACCCCCATTACATATTTTGAAAGGGAATCAAAGACATTTTCCGATTAAAATGGCCTGGGGATTAGCTATCCAAAAGTCCTAGGGACTTACTTTGCATAGAGAAATTATCAACATTGGAACCAATGAAAGGAAAGATATGAAATTCACAACTTTCTCCAAAGTTCCCTCACTTGTAAATCTATGCATTTCACCTCCTTTTTCATTCAAAAGGTACTAAAAAATGGTGCACGTACCAACACTTGGAGCAAGAAAAAAGGAGGAAGCAAGACTACTATCACTCAACCTATCGTAAATACTACACTCTACTTTGATAACACCTCCGCTACTACTTTACTCAACACTTCTTCTATCAAAATTGACATTGCCATTCAAGGGGTATCAAATGTATTCATGTTTACCGGAAATAAAATTGCCCACAAAAGGCTACCATTCATGATATAATTCTTCAAATGTACAGAGGTCTTCATGTATACATGTTTAGTTCAGATGTCGTGATATAAGATTTACAATTGTATATGTACGAATTTGTAGCAAATTTAAATTTAAACATACAACATTTCAATGTAATGTTACATCTATATTCCTACACTACCACTATCAATCACACGCCTTATCGAGTGTACAAAAGACTTCATGTATTCATGTTTAGTTCAAATAAAATACTCCCCATAACGCTACCACTCATGATATAAGATTTGCAAATGTATATATACGAATTTGTAACAAGTTTTAAATGTAGAGATGGAACCTTTAAATGAAGTGATATCTACACTTACAAAATCAATCAAGCCCCTTATCAACATCAACTACAAAAGTAATAACTATCCCTCTAAATCAAATAACATATACCGTTCAAGGCGTTCACATTTCATTGTACACATGCGATTGCTAGTTATAAAATAAGGCTATTTCTAATTGATTACGCTAAAGGCATTACCCTTATGGGAAAGATGCCTCCTATTGTTCATGCGACGGTCTTAAATTTGATGTGTGTTTAAAAGTTTTTGATTAAAGAATGGGGAACAAGTAGCGCCATAACAATAAATGTTTTTGAGAAGACCTGTGAGCTTGGGTTTGCAGAATCCCGTTCACCATTTTTTCGGGTTCTAAATATGGTCTATGTTGGGTCACATGTGCTTGTTCAACTTGAACATGATTTATGCTCCGATGGGGCATTCATGCATTATGATGAAGGAACGGCAGAAACACGAGGACTACCAATGCTTCCCTCCCGTGCCTACAAACTACATGGAACCCTTTGGTGAGGCAGGGGAGGACTTGCTTAGGGTTTTTTCTAGTTTAAGGCTTCAAGAGAAATCTTGGAAATGTTATAGAAAAGGAATTTTTAAGATAAATTTAGATTCACCGACAATATGCGAATTGGGTGAATTCCCAACAACTATAAATTTTGGAGTTGAGACATTGGTACTTGATACATTGATACAAATGACAATAAAAGGATAAAATGTTAAAATATTTTGCCTGATATGTGAGTCCATGAAGCAACAATAAGACAAATCATTGATCCATGTCCCAATGGTTCAAAGAAAACTCTTTTGCAGAGTACACAATGGTGATTTGTTTTGTAATCATGTTTCATTCTCGAGTCACCCATGACATCGACTCTTTCCATTAATCCATGCCCCTTGCTTGAAAATTTTTCTCCTCTGCCTTTGAAAATGCCACTCTTTTGAGATTGGTCATAATCTATTTTTGGAAAATTCTCACCCATACCAAGAATTTCAATTGTGATATTTCCCTAATGTCAAGGCCATTTTATTGAGATGGTCTCTACCTATCATTAGGTTTGCTTTCATGGAGAATGCCAAGGCTAGCTTGTGTTTTCTGACCGATGTTAGATTTCAAAATATTCTTTGTGGTTTTTTTTGCAAGCACCTTTAGAATGTTTTGGCTCAATTTTCCAAAGATTATTGATCTTTGGACATGTCCTCAAGGCATATTTTATAGGTTTATATCGTCTTAGAACATTAGTTGTAGCTTTTAGTGTTGCAGCTACGTGGCATTCCTCTCTTATTGCCGAGGTGGGATATACAAGAATATTGGCGGGCTTTCACATTTAGTAGGACTCTAATATCATGTGAAGGGGAAATTGCTTTATCTTTAGGGAGTGGTTATTCTAGATTATTAACAGTTGATGTCCTTTTTCTACATTGTAATATAGAGTTGTGATCTTGTTTTTCTTGTTGAAAATGTTGTTAGTACAAGGTCTTTCTCTGTAGTGCATTTGTAAACCCCTTTAGGATTTCATTCACCCTATGTGGTATTTTGGAGGTTTTATATTTCATGTTTCATTTTTATTTAGTAATATTTGTTACTAGATTTCTATTACTGACTACAAACCCCCTTAATTTGATATTGTGTCTTCAAGATAATGCGGAGGATACAGAGAGTGATGACGATGAAAACATGAAGCATAGTGGAAGTAATAATTTTAACCTTGTAATTACGTATCGATTCTTTAAGCTTTATTGTTTTAAATGTGTATTTAGTACATGTTAGGATCCTACATCAGTAGGAAGGTGGAAGTTCCTTTTGAATTATTTGTTTGCAACACAGAGAAATAAGTGCATTCTAGATGTTAATTTTTTTGAAGTGAACTGCTAGGTGTAGCTTAGTTTTATTAGATAATTAATTTGTATTGTTGGCATGCAGAGGATCTGGCAGGATTGAAGGTTCTTCATGGACTTGATAAAGTAATGGGAGGGGCAGTTGTATTGACACAAAAGGACCAGAACATTCTTGTTGGTGGTGATGTTAATGATGGTATGCCCAATTGATATGCTGAAATATAAAGCTTTTTATCTGCATAATTTGGACTTGTTGTCTCTCTCTTCTTGATCTATTTGTTGGTGCACTGATTCTCTTATATTTCCTCTACAACTATTGATATGCTTGAAAACATTGAAATTGGAGAGCATAATGCCAGAGACGAGGCCTACAAGGTAGCAAAGAAGAAACCTAGGATCTATAAAGACAAGTAAGTGGGATAGTTCGATCTTATCCCTTTAGGCTTTAAAAATTTGATTATATTTTTTATGATAGTTTTCAAAATGACATAAATGCAGTAAAAACAATTCCTCCTCAATATGATGACCCATTTAAGGAGGAGGTCAGTTTTATTTTTGATGTTCAATTTTTAGTGGACTTTATATACTTAAAACTATTATTTATTTAATATCTATCTTGTGTACAATTGAATTAAAAGATTAAATTCTTTTCAGGGGGTGACTCAGGATGAAACAAGAGGTATCAATGACGAATCCCGAGAAAAACTTGATGAGGTATGAAGATGAATCTCCTTTTTATAGTAGGGTTGGGGTAGCATTTATTTTAATTGGTTATCGATGGATATTTTGTTAATCAATATATTATATTTGGCTTGCACTGACAATAACATTTTATTATCTCGATTCGAGATATGTAAGAGACTGTAAGGTACAACCATGGGATACCGAGCTAAAGATTTGATTTCTCAAACCGGGACCGAGTGTTTGATTATGATACTCATGATAAAATACTTGATTCAGAAACCCAAGAAGAAGAAGAAGTTGTGGAAGAAGGTTAAGTTGGATGTTGACGCACTTGAAGCAGAAGTAGTTGCTTCCATATTGGGAATTGGAGACCTTGGTTCCAGGGTTGGTACACAAAGAATGGATTTGAAGGAAGAGGCAAAGAAAGCTGAAGCCAAGCAATGAAAAAATTGATGTGAAAGCTGCATATGTAATGCCATTTTTTTGTTTTTTTTTTTAAAGAGTAAACACAACTAAATATTTCAGATTTAATGTATGATGCATAACTATATTTTGCAGATTTATAAACAAACAAGACCTTCCAATGAAGACATGTAAAATAAAAGAGCTCATGATTTCAATATGGTAATCTTTCCTTTCTTTTTTTTTTGTTTACAAGATTCTTGCAATAATGAAGGGAAAACTTCTTTAGCAAATGACTTAAGTTTACAAGTAGCATCAAATCAAAATAGGTGTTTTACAAGAAGATAAAAGCTTCACAAAGCCACATTTGTAGAGATAAAATGAAAGTAATGTCCTCAAAAGAATGAAGATGACCAAGAGGACCAAGATGACAAGGAGACTCCAACTATCTCCAACTTTGAGTGTTCTTCCAAGAATGTTGAATCAAGAGACAAGGCTTGTTTACCACCCAACCAATAGGCATCATCACATGCCTTTCCATGGTTGGAAGTCATGCTAGCCTCCCCCAAGCCCATGGGAGAGAGGAACTAACTTCCACAATGTGCACAAGTATAATGGGGATAAACACAACAAGAATACATAGAAACATTTAAACACTTAGACAAACTACACATGGTAAGACAACAACATGAGGAGAAACAAGGTCACCCTCACAAAAAGGGGGAAGAGAAGAAATAGGATGCCCAAAACAAAGGTGTCCAACCATAGGATACACCAACAAAAGCATGTTTACTAACCTCCTTATTCCTCCTAATCATTCATCCTCCTTATTCCTCCTTTATGTCAAAGAAATCCTTCTTGGGAGGATTTTCAAACCCAAAAGGGTTTCCTCACCAAGAATGGGGAAAGGTTCAAGCCATATGAACCTTTCTCCCACCTCAAACCATATGAGGGGATGAGAAGGAACCTTCATGGCTTGACCAACAACCATGAGGTTTGAGAGGGAAATCCCTCTCTCTTCCCCTACATTCTCCAAAAAAAAACTACATTCTTCATACAACTTTACAACACATCATTTCACACACATTATTTTATTGACCATTGCATAGCTAACAAGATAAGCAACAACAAGGAAAGAAAAGGATTAAGAATCCTACCTCTACAATGCTTTCCAAGACTCTAAGCTTTTCCCCTTTGTCCAAGCAAACTTCCAAGCTCCCAAAATTCTCCAAGTTCTCCAAAAAAAATGAGGAAAAAGTCCCCTTCCTTCACCATGAGGAAGAATATCAAGAGGAACCCAAAAGTTTCCTCACCAATAGGAAAGTGACATGTGTCACCCCCTCTCCTCCCACAAGTCAAAGATTCCAAAAACCAAATAAGTAAAAGTAAACTCACCTTTTAGCCCTTATCACCCAAAATACTAAAAATGAAAATAAAACAAAGTGGAGCAACTTTTAACAAATACACACAAACCAACCACCTTACATGGATGTGACCAAAGGAAGGCAAAATGGGAGGGAAACTCCCTCCAAACCTTGGAAATAAGCCCCCTACCTATTAGGTAGGGTCCAAGGGCCCATTTTCATGCTAAGTGAACTCCCAAACTAAAAAGGGGTCACTAAAAATGCCCAAAATAGCCCAATTTCGGGTTTGGCACACTTGGGCACAAGGGTAGAGGGTGTGGGGTCCACCCAAGGTTCACATGTGGCCCCAATCCCTTCTACCAACACACACACAAACACTTACCCAAAACCATTACTTAAATTAAAATGAGATCATTAAACCCCTAAACTAGTTTACTTAATAAAACACACCCTAAACATAATTAATTTTACAAGACATAAATACATTACAATTGAGGGTTCACTCATGGTGCCCAATTAATACACCTACTCTAAGGCCTCAAACATTTATCATGGTTAGGACTTAGCCCATGGGCCGCTTGTGCACAATTGCATAGCCGCCCTGAAACCCACGCTCTCCTATAACTTTGTCACTGAACACTCATTGCATGCATTAACCACATCATCCAATCTGATAAACATCATTTACTCATCACAAAATTAATCAAACCTATAATATCCTAACATCATTATACAATTGATAGTGCAACACATACAATTATACACATAGTTCACCATGAATCATCCACAGATATAATTACAACGACATACACCTATGCTAGCATGAGTTACCATTATTAAATCTAGGAACTATATCATTGATCAAATCGACTACAAGAATTCAACATCTAACCAATAAATCTCACTATCATGTAACTATGTTAGTGTCATCAACATCATAAGGAATATATCAATATACTAATCTAGTCCAATTGGCGCTATGCACCCAAAATACCATAATGTCCATGAGGATAAATAACATAGCATAATGTCCAAAATATATCAGAGTCTCAGTCAAAACATGTCTATGCATAAAGGAACCAACATATAACTAGAGCTATAAAAATGTGGGCACTACAACATATAATAAAGAAATAGAGGCTTCCAAAGTCCTTCGAGATGAGAAGCCATTGGATGAAATGAAGGTGGATGATGATGGTGATATTGTTTTTGGTGGGGAGGATGACGAACTATACAAGTCATTGGAGAAGGCAAGGCAAGAAGCTCTAAAGAAGCAAAAAAAGTCTCGACTGGTTCTCATGCAATAGCTCGGCTAGCAATATCTACAAATCAGTTGAAAGGAGATGGGAAAAGCCAACCATCAAGTGAAGCACCAGAAAATAAAGTTTTATTTACTGAGATGGAAGAATTTTTGTGGGGTTTATAGCCTAATGAGGGTACGTTACAAAATGCAACGATATTAGAAAATTGAAATGGATTTTTCTCTTTTATTTTTCAAGGAGCTTTGTCATGTAGTCAATATATCTTTAATGAATTTTCTTTCTCATATAATGTTTCTAATTCTTTGTATGTTTTCTAATGAAATTATGGGGCTTTATTGTAGGTTAATTTTATGGAGAATTGTTTCAGTTGGTTGGCAATTATTGTAATAAGATTCTATGTAAATATGGTGCGGACTATGTGTTTACTTACCTAGACTATGGTCTACGTGTAAAATTTATGGTTACATAGATTGCTCTCTTGAGTGTTAGTCCCATTTTATATGGCATTATTATATTTTGCCTAGTTTTCTAGCTTGGTCCTCAACCCATTTAGCTAAATATTCACAACTAAATCCATGATTGCATGCATAAGTGAACTGTTGGACTTGATATTTTGACGACACTGTTGTTTTCTATGAATATTTACAGTTGATTGAATATTTATTGGAGTACTATTACATGTAGGGATTCATCTTGGTTGTAATTTTGTTCGGATGGCTGAGGCAGATGAAGAAACCTATAGTAAAAGCATCGGTACTAAAAGTTTTGAAGACACAAAGCCTTCATTTATGGGAATTCTCATGACTGCAGAAGTGGTGACGGGTGGTTATGGTGATTCTCATGTTTTTCACATTTCTATTAGCAACCCACTGGCCTAGAAGAAGTATTGTTAAGCTTCCATGGCCTTCGCGTAGATTAACAATATTTAACGTAGATTAACAATATTTAACGTTTTCTGGTATTCCCATCATTTGTTTGCTCTGGTGTACTCACTTTTCATAGCTCACTCCATGATGTTATTCCTTTCCCATGGATGGTCTCAGAAGATGGTGAGAACAATGTTAGCCTTTAGATTTTTGTGGTTTATCCCTAGAAAAACTTGAGCTAATTACATGATCTCAAATGTCTTTACCAGACTTGGAATTACATTTCAGTACTCTTATTGTTGTATATTCTTGCATCAAAACTTGGTGGAAGTCTCTTTAAATTTGAATTATGCTTCAATTCAAGAGTTGTAAGAATTATGCATTTGTTGTCGTTCTCTAAGGGAGAAAATAATATATCCTTGAAGTTGTCATTATTCAGACCACAATCACTTTTTCCATATTCCAATCACTATGGAACTCCATTGGCAAAGATGTTGACTTCCTGTAGGTGGGGCATGTCCTGTCAATCCATTGAGATGATAAGTTTAACACTCATTTTATAGGTGTTTAAATTTAGAATTCACAAAACATTAAAAACCACTCACCTCAAAAATCTCACAAAGTTGTAATATATAAATACCTGATCCACAAAAGTGTAATGTTTCCAACGAACTCAACCCTTCATCCACATCTAAATTTATAATTTTCAGGCATCCTGATATGTTGATAATTTCCAAGTATTGGGATGAGCTTAGCTTGGGGAAACATTTTAGTTTTTCATAGTTTCAGAGGATCAATATCTTGAGTCTATTCAAATGTGACATGTCAGATATTATTTTTAGTTGCATGCAATCGCCAACATCCAACTCAACCAACCCCACAGAAAGAGTTGGAAGTTTCTCAAGACACTTGCATTTATTCAAATTGAGCTTGGTTAAATGAACATGTTTATCAATGCTCAGAGGCATTATAGAAAAAAGAATATTTTCTAGGTTCAACATTCCCAATGCCGATAAATATCCAATTTGTTCAAGAAGACCATCAAAGAGATTACAATCACTTGCATCAAACAAGTCAAGAGATCCAATTTTAGATAATTGTACGTGCTTCATGAATTTCAGGAAAGTAGATATGTTCGTAACCAAAAGGCCTTTCCTTCTATTGAATTCTTTCCTTTACATACATTTCTTTTTTAGATGCTACCATCTCTTGATGTAAATCAGGAAACTTTCCTATCTCTTGGTTTCCATTTGCACAATTTTCTTCATTACCTAAATCAACGCCAATCCCCTATGGCCAATCAATATCTCCCAAGTCAGGTGAATCCCATCCTATTACATCAATGTATGCATCATGATCATATTCTAGGTATGCCACAAGGAATACCATTAGTATTTGCTAAATACCTCCTCTTGGCAAGATGAAAAGCCTCTTCTGTTGCTGAATCATTCCACTTTTCTACTTCTGGAAAGTAAATTATGTGTTCCTTTACCTCACAAAATTCGTTCCATGAAAGACCAACAAATTTCTTGCAATACTCCCTTTCCCACAAAGGTACAACTGGTATCCAGATAGCTGGAACATCCATACACGAGTTAGTCAACATATTATGTGCACAAGCACATAACTCCAATTTATTTTCAACTGCAATAGATGCTTTAGAGACTCCACTTTTTAAAAGATTATATTTTGTTTTTAGGCATCTTATTGGTTTTTTTGATTCATGATATAAGATTTTCACATGTATATGTATGAATTTGTAACAAATTTGAAATGTAGAGATAAAACCTTTAAATGTAATGCTTCATCTATATTTCTACACTTACAAAATCAATCACACCTCTTATCAACATCAACTACAAAAGTAATAACTTGTCCCTCTAAGACAAATAACATATACTGTTTGGCGTTCACATTGCATTGTACTCATGTGATTGTTAGTTTATAAATTATGGTAATTACGCCAAAAGAAGTGCCTTAAATGAACTTGGGTGAGTTTCTTCGACATGGTTTAGAGATCAAACGACCGACATTTGCGTGTAGGTGACGTTGATGTACGCATGCATGAGGACCGTCCACATGGTAGGAGTAAGTCTGGCGGTCAGGCGGCAGATTTTACGAGCAATGAAACATAGTTTAATTTATTTTGAATTTCCAAGATGTAAACCTAGCATAGTGTCATAAGATAATCAAGGAACTTATGATAGATAAAAGAGAATCAATGTCATGCAAGAAAGGTATAGAGCCAAAAATATGGGACAACCATAGTGTCACAAGAAAAGCAAGGAAATAAGGTCAAATACGGTGAAGCAAGAAAGCAAAGAATAAAAGCAAATATTATTATGCATAGAAAGTATTAATGTAAAACAATGATACAAATAATCAAGTACACTAAGATATCATATGAAGTAAGATATGTCAACATTGGATAAGACACATGTGCAATTTATTAGTTTTGAAAATAACATATACATAATATATGTAATCAAGCGTAATGATAAGTAGAAGCGAATAATAGTGAATTAATATCACTAGTATAGTGTGGAGGATTCCCCTAAGAGAATAATGTAAGGAATCATGGTAGCTCCTATTATCATGTGATAATCGGTGTATCATGCATCAATCTCAATATGCCTCACAACGCATGTGTCTAAATAGTAAAAAGGATATTTTATTAATCTAACCAAAGTGACTAACAATGTAAGCTATGTGTATAGGTCTTGATTTTTTATTTTTGTAAATATATGATTATTATTTTTATTGAATATAGTTATGTACAAGGAGAGGGGTGACACAAGAGCTACCTGATGAGGGCCTCGTGAGGAGGAAAATATGAGCTAGGATAAACAAGATGCATGGGAGTCAAGTGTGCTAATGAAGAATGACCATATGTAAGTGATGTCGTAGTAGTATCATATGCAATATGAACCCTATGAGGATAACAAGGTGGACTAGATCCATAAGGGATCGTTTATGATGGAATATAGTTGTGATTAGTGCTCAACAAGTGAGAGCCATGAGAGATGATGTGTGGAATAATAGACTTATAAGGAATCACGGGAGGGAAAGAGACACTAGATGTAATATGTGTGTGGGGAGACTTCTTAGAAGACCTATTATGAATAAATATGTAAAATGTAATATGTGTGTTAGAGGGTCTATAAGGAAACCCATTAGTATACCAACTAGATGGGACAAAATGATATACAAAATATAGAGAAACTTTAAGGGTATGTAAACAAATAGGACTATAACGATTAAACCCGAAGTATATGGAAGTGAACATATGACTAGTGGAGGAATGGCGGAGCTAATTAATGCATTTGACGGGTGAGAGAATGAAAAATTCCAATAAAGGTGAAGCTTGTGAGGATATGGGAGGTGAACCAAAAGTATGTGTACTAGCGGTGCCATTTACATTGGATGTGTTTGGGGTTGAACTAGAAGGAGTGAGTGGATAGGACACACCCTTTGGGGATTGTACCACAAGATCATATGGAGGAGTGATAGGATCATTTGTATGAAGATATATAATATCATTAGAAGTGTATTGAGATTGATTCTAGGGAACCATTTTAAAATCCAAGGACATTGTAACATTGTGAAGGGGAATAGGGTTTCCCCAAAAGTCGTGGGTCTAGTAGAAGTAGAAATAGGAGGAATAATATTAGAGGAGGGGCCATAATGAGCTAGTGGTGGTATCCGTATTTATTTTTAATCGTGATGCTTTATTGAAATAGGTATATTGTTGTTGAGGGAATGAAGTGGAAAAAAGCATGATGTGAACTCAAGAGCATCATTAGTGGGGTCATCCCATTTAATTGAATTTAATTGAATATCTTGTATAACATGTCTAAGCTTGAGACACCAATTAGTGAGGTGAGTGATACATGTATGATATTTATAGTAAGCATTAGGATGGAAAATTTTACTTTGAGTCTTACTTGCATCAACATCAAGCGGTGGAGGAAGAGAGATAAGGTTAATAATTATTTTAACATGATGTGTATGTTAGATGATAAATGATTAATAGTTATTTTTACACAAAATTAGAAAGGGTTTGCCTCTCGGTAGATAAATAAAAATAGTCACGATGAGTGAACTACAAACCCATATATACAATTTTGCTACCCATATCTTGTACATATGGTTTTCTAAGGAAGATGTTATAATGGTGTTTATATATGATAACATAACATAATGTGTCAAGGGTATTAGGAATGACAACAATGGGTAGGGTAATTTAGATGGTAGAATCTCGAATAGCCACAATGGTAGAGGAGAAATCCTTTATAGATGTACCTAGATGTAGAAGAAAAGAAATGATGTAGAGATTAATTATCTATTCATGATCGATTAAGACATGCTTGACTAAGGTAGTGTTGTCTAAAATTCCCCTGGACTTTTTCGAAAACCCACAACTTCATTTTTGAACTTGGGTGAAATTAAAGTTGTTTCGGGACTGAGGGGTTCAATTCAAGTATGTTGAGTTTCCACGCTCTTCCTACAATGTTGCATATGTTCCATGCTCCTTAATTTCCATCCCCAAAAAAATATTTGAAAGATGCCTATGTGTAAAAAATTTCCCTTGTATTTTTGGGTTTGGGATCAAATGCAATTTGCATGTAAATTGTTCCTCAAACCTTAAAACCCAAAATACAAAGGATTTAGTGTAATTCGGGTTTTTGGTTTCAAATTGCAAATTGTAAATGTGAAACACGAACCCCAAAACCCGACTTTACAAAGGCATTTCAAGGTTTGGGTTCCGATTTTTAATTTGCATACAAATTGTAAATCGAACCCTAATTCCCGAAATACAAAGAAAACAATGCATTTCGGGTTTCAGATTTCAAATTGCAATTTTCATGCAAATTACAACCTGATCCCCAAAACCGGACAAGTTGCAAATAGGTGGCCAACTTCTAACTTGTGTATTTTGGGTTTTTCAACGTGTATTTCAAGGGGTGACTTACGTGAGGACCATTTAGGGAGTTTGAGGTTCATTACAAGGGTGAATTTTATCGAGGACCATTTTGGGAGTTTTAGGTTGGATTGAAGGGTTCGAATTCCACCAAGACAATTTCGGGAGTCTGCAGTTGTTTTTAAGGGTTTATTTACGCCATTAGAATGTTGGGGTTTTTAGGGTGTTTTTCAAGGTTATGAACTTGAAAGAGGTACAATTTAACAACTTAACCACTCACATTTATTGTAGTATGGTACCATGAACTTAAAATTGCTATAAATTTCTCTCTCTAACTCCCATTTTTATAAAAAAATGACTTTTTGGAAAGGTCTCAACATGTACTACACCAAAAAAATTGCATTTCTTAAATTTAATGAGTTTAGGTTGGTGAAAAAGTGGAAATACAATTACAAAATTAGAGGAATGGTTCAGGTATCTCAACCACCAAAATTGATGAGGTATGGTGCCCATCCCTTTTGCTACGGGGGAAAAGTACCATGGGGGAATGGCCTTAGACGATTAATCATGCTTCTTTTTAGAAAATCAATGCATCTTGTTAGTGGTTGAAAGAAGAAATACGAAATCCATCTCTTTTCCCTCCTCTCTCTCCCATTTTGATATATAATGTAAAAAGCTCTCATTTGAGAGGGAGAATGTTATAAAATGTAAAGGAACTAATGTCAAAACCGTTCTTGAGTAGTTGTAAGTTGTAGGCATCCATTTGAGCTTGGAAATGTGTTCTTGTACCTTCTTCTTCACATGTAATGGTTTGTGCATAATTTTAAAGAAATAATTTATTTTTGTGGTGTTCTCAACCCTGACTTGTGTTTTGTTGCATTTACTTTCCTCACCATTCTTGTGGTTGTATTTTGTGTATGTATTTCTCCTTTGTGGGTTCATTTGTTTTTGTCTCATTGAGAATAGAAGGTAAAATATTTTTTTGGATCTATGTCACTCATATTTGACCTCTCCCTTCTCCCTTTTCCCTCATTAGAGTGTCTTCACCATTTTGCTTGGTGTTATCACCTTCCTTTAACTTAGGATCTCCCCCTTACATGCATCTCTCTTTTCTCGGTCCCGTAGAATCATAAAGTAGAGCTAGATAGTTACATTTCCAATAGTAGGAGTATTTTAGTATTATGATTAGGTAGATGAACTAGCCTTCTTTGGAGTTTGATCTCACTTTTCAAGTCCCACACTTGTGAGATCATCCCATATTAGCAAAAAGTAGGATTTGTAACAAGAAAATCCTAGGGTGCTACTTCTTTGTGATAACTAGTAGTTTTTACTATGGCTTGAATATATAAAGAAAGGTCATTATGATTTATACTTGGTTAGGGTAAATCGGTAGAGGTATAGGAGATGGATTTTTATAAAGAAAGAGTTATATACATACATACATACTCGTAGGTAAGCAAGAGAGGTGTTAAGAAGAATGAAAGTACATTAAAATGATTCATATATGACATCCTTACATTCCATAGGCGAAGGAAGGACAGAGTAGAATCACTAGGAGAATTCATGAAGATAGCCAAAATGAGGAGTGAACCCTATGAGGGAAAGAATCATACAACGATAGAACGTGATAAACCATAGAGTAGATAGGATTTTGAGAAATTAATATTTGAATCGAAGTTGAATTTTTTTACACCATTTTTAAGTTTATAAGATTTTTGTAATACACAAAAATATAAAATGGTATGTAAGATTAGGAAACTATGAACTATTTTGATAAGGTAACTTTCAACATTAATTGTACAAAATAAAAATAAATGTATTGTTTCTTTCGATATATGTATACAAGCTCAAAATACGAGAGAGAGAGAGAGAGAGAGAGAGAGAGAGAGAGAGAGAGAGAGAGAGAGAGAGAGAGAGAGAGAGAGAGAGAGAGAGAGAGAGAGAGAGAGAGAGAGAGAGAGAGAGAGAGAGAGAGAGAGAGAGAGAGAGAGAGAGAGAGAGAGAGAGAGAGAGAGAGAGAGAGAGAGAGAGAGAGAGAGAGAGAGAGAGAGAGAGAGAGAGAGAGAGAGAGAGAGAGAGAGAGAGAGAGAGAGAGAGAGAGAGAGAGAGAGAGAGAGAGAGAGAGAGAGAGAGAGAGAGAGAGAGAGAGAGAGAGAGAGAGAGAGAGAGAGAGAGAGAGAGAGAGAGAGAGAGAGAGAGAGAGAGAGAGAGAGAGAGAGAGAGAGAGAGAGAGAGAGAGAGAGAGAGAGAGAGAGAGAGAGAGAGAGAGAGAGAGAGAGAGAGAGAGAGAGAGAGAGAGAGAGAGAGAGAGAGAGAGAGAGAGAGAGAGAGAGAGACTATATAAAATCACGAGTGTAGAGCCTAGAGAAAATTCACTATTGAGATTGTAACTTGCAAATATCCCTGGTGCATAGCCATATAATTTAGTCAAGATATATGATTTGATCATTCCCCTTCTATTTAGTCTTGGATGACTTTAGAAGTAACTTTTGGATCCTTTGGTGGCACTCGGAACGTTACTTCGTTATCAAACTCTTCTTGGATTGCAACTTGAACTCATTTGATCGTGTTTGATTGGATTGTAATTTTGTTAAGACTTGGAATTGGGAACTTGGTGTGATTGGATGCGAGGTAAGATAGAATCCTCGAACTAGCTTCAATTTTTTTTTTATGGTTTTCCTAGGGGATGTACATAAAATATAGGAAGATTTAGGTATCCTTGAGAGCCATTTTTTGCTAGTATTTTCAATGATATCACATGAGAGTGTTAGGTTATGACTTGAGGTGAGTTTAACTTGCTTATATAGGTTTCAAAGGTAATTTATTGTGATAAGGATGACCTAGGAGGATAAAAATACCAAACAAATGATATTTCATCACAAATAGATTTAGAAAATGTGTCATTTTAAGACCATACAATTCATCTAGAACCGAATTATATAACTGAATGAACAAGTATAGTTTTAGATAGGGATAAGCCTAGTGAAATCTAAAAGTTGCATCCTGGAAAGGAAAATTTGAGAAATGGAATTTTGTATTTATATTTAGATTTTTTTTTTGACACATAGGTTAATGGAAATAAACAAGTTAGACAATATATGGAAAATGCCTTTGAGTGGGAATAGGATATGGGTGTTTTCATTAGCGAGAAGCACAATTGCATTAGGAAGTGTAAAAGGGTAAATTACCGAACTTGAGTATTTACATATGGGAAGAATGATAACCATTCAATAATTACATAATGGATTTTTTCATTAATTTCATCGAATATTAATTCATCATCATTTTTCGTATGCTATTCACATTGGTATGTATAAATGACCTTACATTTATTCCACACAATTCCTTGAATGGGCATATGATAACAAAATCATTTTAGCATTTTCTAGTTACTATATACAAGGAAATGGTCTTGTAGAGTCTACTAATAAGAAATTTTTAGATGTTATTAAGAATATCTTGGATAATATTATGAGATATTGGCGTAATCATCTCAAATATTCCCTCTAATTATACAAAACCCAAATTAAGTCTCGGCCAGAACCACACCTTACCATCTTGTTTGTGGCCTAAGACACATCTTTCTAGTGAACCTAAGAATACTCACACTCAAATTCATGCAAGACTGATTAGGGGAAGATGAAAAAATAGAGGCTAGAATCTTAATATGATGTAATTGGATGGAAAATTTTATGAAGCCCTTATGCACTTTAGTAGGAGCTAAGATGTCATCAAATATTGGTTTGACAATAAAACCAAGTTAAATGCATTTAAAATATCAGACTCACTATTACTTATGGGATAAGTAAATTGAGAAGGAGGGAAACATAACAAATTTGATAATCTTTATCTTGGACCCTTTCACATTGGATAAAATTTAGGTGAGAACGCCTTCCAACTCAAGAACCTTAATGATGAGGATGTTCCATTTCTAGCCAATGGGAACTTCCTCAAACATCACTTCTATGTGTAATCCACTTTCTCATGTGGTACTTTAGTGCACAACACTTTGCGTAAGCCCAAAATATAAATAGTTTTCCCTTTTGCTAGGTTAGAATTCCTTTTATTTTTGCTTTGCTATTTATAGTTTGTTTTGGTAGTTTATAATAAACTTGTGCATTCTTGCACAAGCCTTAGTTTAGGTTTTTTCAACCTCGGTAAGCTCTTTCAAATGCAACATGATTATTGTTGTTAGGAAATAAGGGATATAATATGCGGAATAATCCCTCAAAAATCACAACAAAGAGAAACTAACATGCATAAAATATTAGATCTCAAATAAAAGTGCAAAATAAAATAACTCAACACAAAGAGACAATATTTAACGTGGTTCACCCAATTTGGGCTACATCCTCCAAGAATCACTTGATCATATTTTATTAAAAGCCACCGCTCTCTCAATACAATATCCATATATGTTTGGAGCTACGCTCAACAAACTCTCTGAAATTCACACAGAATTCAAAACACATCTACAATGTTACATTAAACCCTACCATATGCAAAAAACCACATAAGTAGACAATTGCTTAAGAAGTTTTACAAAACCCTGGGTAACAAAACCATGGGCCAAAACCATTCCATAAACCTATGGGTCAAAAATCCTACCCATATGAGAAAAGAAAGTTTTCCGATATATTAGGAACGTTTTAAACCAAAAACGAGACAACTATGGAAAGTGTACAGTACTCTTAGTGTAATGATCTTCAACACTTTCTCACATGAAAACAAGCTCCACAACCTAACAATCTCGCACTTGGAGACTAGTTTTCCTCGAGCAAGCTTCTCAACCCTTCACTAGTTTCGTGAATACCAACCAAAGCTGAACACAACTTCAGTTTTTCCCTTGTGACCACCTTGGTCATCATGTCTGCAGGATTCTGATTGGTATGAATCTTCTCCAGCTTCAACTTCTCTTCCTCTAAAGTTGTCCTAATGAAATGGTACCTTAGCTTGTATATGATTTATTCTAGAGTGGAAAGCAAAGTTCTTAGCAAGGTGTATAGCACTCGACTATCACTATACTGATTTCCTTCTTCTGCTTATGCCCCAACTCCTCAAGAATTTGTTGTAACCAAATCATTTCTTTGCTTGCGTCCGTGATAGAAACATACTCAGCCTTTATAGTTGACAAAGACACCAACTTCGTAGTCGTGAAATCCGACTTACTATTGTCCCACCTATAGTGTAAACATAACCTATCGTACTCCTCTTGTTGTCTACATCTCTAGCCATATCTGAATCTACATAACCACACAAAGTGGTGTCTTATCCATCAGTAGCACAAAATTTTCCCCATGGTCCCTCTCAAATATCAAAGGATCCACTTTACTGCCTGCCAGTGATTTCTACCTGGATCACTCATAAATCTACTCACCGCACCCACTGCATGAACAATATCAAGCCCGATGCACAACATGGCATACATCAAACTGCCAATGCGGCCGATGAGTAAGGTAACTTAGACATCTAGATTCTATCCTGCTCTGTCTTGGGACATTGCTCCTTTGATAACTTGAAATGGCTTGCCAAAGGAGTCCCAACCGGTTTATCATCCTGCATATTAAACCTCTCGAAGACCGTCTTAATGAACTCTTCTTGAGATAAAGTCAGCTTCCGTTCCTTTCTTTCCTGAGATATCCTCATACTAAGGATTTTTTTGGCTGCTCCCAAATCCATCATGGCAAATGATTCAATTAGTCTGCTTCTTGAATACTTTTATTTCTTGCATGTTTTTACTCGCAACCAACATATCATCCACATACAAACATAGGATAATATAACTTCCATCCTCAAATTTCTTTTTATACACATGCAATGGTCGAATGACATGTAATATAACCTTGATCCATAATGAAGGTATCAAATTTCTTATACCATTGATGTGGAGCTTGTTTCAAGCGATACAATCTCTTCTTTAGTTTGCACACCATCTCCTCTTTACCTTTCACCTCATAGCCCATTTGGTTGTGCTACATATATAGATCCTCCAAAACACCATGGAGAAATACGGTCTTTACATCAAGATGCTCTAAGTGTAAGTCTTCTACTCGCATCTATTCCAAGAACAATTCTAATAGAAGTCATTTTTACTATACGATAAAAAATCTCATCAAAATCTATACCTTTTTTCTCTGCAAACCCCTTGACCACCAACCGGGCCTTGTATATTTTCTTTCCTCCTTCTTCCTCTTTGACTCACGAACACCGACTTATTTACCGTAATGCTCTTTTTCCTTGGGTAGCTTCACCAAATCCCATGTCTGGTTGTCCATGAGAGGTTGATGCTCCTCATCCATGGCTTGCTCCCACTTCTTCCGGCATCTACCTACTTTGCTTCATCAAAGCTCTCTCGCTCTCCTTGTTAGTGAGTAATAAATAATAAAGAGAAGGAGAAAAATGTTTAGGTTCTCTTCTTAGCCTAGAAGACCTCCTCGGTATAGGAGTTTGGGGTTCTTGTTCGGGAGGTTCTGAGGCCCGATTCGTGTGTCACTTTCCCATCCGGAAGATCCTCTACCACTGCATATTCTTTGTTGGATTCTTCCCTATTTTCGCAATCTAGCTGCTTTGTTTATACATGACTTTCTCATTAAAGACCGCATTCCTAGATTGAATGAATTTTCTGTCCTTAATACTCTAACATTTATATCCAAAGTCATCACTTTGCCATAACCAATGAAAGTACATTTTTTGAATAAGCCTCTAGTTTGGTCCTATCATACTTGTCTATATGGACCAACACCTCACATCCAAAGACTCTAAGAAATGAATAATCAACTTTCTTACCATACCATGCCTCCTCAGGTATGCCACCATCTAAGGCACTTGAGGGTCCTCTATTTATCAAGTACACAGTTGTGCTCACTGCTTCTACAAAAATAAAGAGGTAGTCTGCATGTAACCTCATGCTCCTAACACGTTCCATTATTGTTCCGTTCATCCTTTCGACACCCCATTTCGATATGGAGTTCTGGAACCGTCTTTTTCCTATGGATTCCATTATTAGAACAATAATCATCAAATTGATTGCTGCAATAATCCCCTCCATTATCTAACCCGAGACATTTTAGCTTAAGACCCGATTCATTCTTTACAAGGCTTTCCATTTAACAAAAGTGTCAAATACATAAGATTTGTTTCTAATACAATAAACCCAAACTTTCCTTATTACATCATCAATAAAAGTAACATAATAACTTGAACCCCCAAGAGATGATACACGAGCCGACCCCCATACATCAGAATGCACGGACTCTAACTTACTCTCTTTCTTTGTAGGTCTAACCTTGAGAAACCTTACTCACTTATGTTTCCCATATATGCAGTCCTCACATAACTCTAAACCTATTTCTATATATCCAAGAAAATCCTTCTTTATGATCTCCATGCCCTTATGGCTCATATTACCAAGACTATAGTGCCACTGATGTTGTATCTACTTACTGAAGCCACAAGATTACAAACATTAGTGCTATAAGTGGTTAAATACAAGGTTCCAACCTTCTTACCTCTTGCCACCACAAGAGAACCCTTGGTAACCTTCCAAGATTGCGCGTTGCAAATATTACATTACAATCATCACTTCCCAACTGCCATGTCGATATCAAATTTCTTCTTAATGTAGGCACATGTATCGACATCCTTTAATAGCCAAGTATTCCCATTACGCATCTTAACCTAAAACGGAACCTTTTACAACTATCTTTGCAAGGTTCATCATCACCAAGAAAAACATGCCCAAAATCTCCTTGAACATAATCAAGAAAATAATTCCTATGTGGAGTAGCATGGAAAGAAGCCCCGAATCTAAAACCCACGATTCAATAATATTGTACAAAGAAAGAATCAAAGCATCGACATACATTACTGTTGCCACATTTGCCTCCTTGTTTTTCTTCTTGTTGTTTCTTCTTGTCCGAAGTTCCCAACAAGTACTTCTTTACATGCCCAGACTTTCCACAAGTGCAAAGCATGCTATCTTGCTTTTAGATTTTGACCTTGCTCGATCTTTTGATTTTCCATGGCTTCCACTATTCTTCTGTCTCCCTCTAGTTTCCACTGTCAAAGCATTCCTTGAAGCAGAAGATTCCCTAGAGATTTTTCTTCGCATTTCCTTTCTTAGAATCACCCCTACAACATCGTAAAACTTAAACTTTGAGTTAGCTGGAACCGAGTTGCTTACCACCATTACCAGGCTATTCCAACTCTCAGGTAAAGAGCACAAAACTAATAAATCCCTAACTTCTTCATCAAATTCTATTGTGACCAAAGCTAACATATTTACAACCGTATTAAAATCATTTAAATGATCTGCTTCTTAACCATTCTCAAACATCTTCATATTAAACAACTTTTTCATTAAAAATATCTTATTAGAGGCAGAGGGTTTTTCATACAACTTCCCTAATGCATCCATGAGTTCTTTTGTTGTCTTTTCGTTTGAAACATTAAATAATATCGAAGATGCAAGACACAGCCGGATTGTCCCAAGTGCCTTCCTATCCGAAAATTCCATTACGCATCTGTCATACTTGAGGGTTTTTCACCTTCTTAGACAATGGAGCATAAAGATCCTTACGATAAAGGTAATCTTCCATCGCATCTTCCAAAGTGAAATTCAGCCCATTGAATTTATAAAACCCTTGATCTTCCATCATCGCCATAGCTCTCACTCAAGATAAAACTTTCCCGTGATTCAACACTTCAAAGCAAACCAAACCAAACGCATATACCAATTATTAGGAAATAAGGGATAAAATATGCTAAATAATCCCTCTCATAATCGCAACATGAGAGAGACTAATATGCAACAAATATTACGGATCTCAAATAAAAGTGTAGAATAAAATAACACAACACAAAGAGACAAAGTATTTAAAGTGGTTCACCCAATTTGGGCTACATCCACCAAGAATCACTTGCTTAGATTTTATTAAAAGCCATCGCTCTCTCAATACAATACACACATCTGTTTGGAGCTATGCTCAAAAACTCTCTGAAATTCACACCCGAATTCAAAACACATCTACAATGTTACATTAAACCCCACCATATGCAAAAAACCACATAAGTAGACAACTACTTACGTAGTTTTACAAAACCATGGGTATCAAAACCATGGGCCAAAACCGTCCCATAAACATAAGGGTAAAAATCCTACCCATATGGGAAAAGCAAGTTTCTGGTATATCGGGCATGTTTTAAGGCCAAAAACGAGACAGCTGTGGAAAGTGTACAATACTCTTAGTGTACTGATCTTCAACACTTTCTCACATGAAAACATGCTCACAAGCTAACATGTTCCTATTTTACTTGGTCAATTATTAGATTTTATTGTGATGAGTGAAAAAATGGTTGAAAATGTTATATTTTAACAAGTGTTTGTTTTCAGGAAATTTAGTGAGTCTGTGCAAATGAATTTGGTAAGCTTACTTGATTATTTTTGCTTTCAAGTATAGGATCTTAATATTTATTTTAAATTTGTGCAAATTTATAAATATTGAGGTGCCCAAAAGAGTCACACATTAACATTCACATTAATGTTTCCTTTTGGTAATATGTGAAGCTAAGGATTCATGTCCACACCGCTTATTTATTCCCATCCTTTGACCTAGATACATTAGTTTCAACCCAAAAACTTCACTAAGAAGGATAAATCACTCAAGTTATAATGTTCCAAAATATTTCTCAACAAAAGGGATTTTTAATAACATCCACCATGGCTATAGATGCCTTGTGAGCGATGAAGCAAGGCCATTATATGAACTAAAGGTATCTTTGTTAGGTCTTTAGATGTCTAGCTAGTAGTAGAGAAATAATTAATCCTTCCCCACGACCCATTCCCATCAAATATCATAATATTACAAAAATATAATAAAACCCATGTAAACAATGTGCATGCTATGTGAACTCCTTGTGTCAAGAAAAATATATAAAGAAAGGTAAACAACTTTATTTACACACAACAAACTCCTTGGAGTGTTTCAATTTAATATGTTGCATTGCGAAAGTTAAAGTATTAGATTATGTTATTTTTTTATAACACAAAATCTTTGAGTATGCTTATTTGTCTGGTTGTAGGTGAACTTGAAATTCTAGATTAGATATAATTCTCTACATCATTCTCCAGTCTATCCACCATTTTTGTCCACAACACGCCCTAATTTCACATATGAATTCAAAGAACCCCCTGGCGCTTCCCAAAGGTAGTTCAAAATTGCATACCTATCTCTACTTCATCTTGTGTGTAATTCCCATTCACAAGAATTTCATGCCTTTGTCATATTTTCTTGAGCCATCCCATGAAGTCATATTTTCTTGAGCCATCCCATGACCATTTTCTCCCATGTCCCCTTTGTAAATATGTCTATTTTTAATTGCATAAAATGATTACCATGTTGTCGCATGATTCTTGTGTGCACCCATTTACAATTTCACAAATTTATTTCATGTGTGCCATTATGCAAACCTATCACATGATGCCTTTAATTATTGTCACACCCCTTCACGTTTAGTCTCGAGCCATTTTTGGCACCCTCTCTCATATAAAGCTAGCTTTATGCAAAATTTTCATAGCCACACCTTGATTCATGCAAACCCTCAATGCTCTACAACACTTCATCTTACCCAAGGCCGTGCTAAAATTTTTTTAGCCTCCTGCACTGTGCACACCCCATACTTAGATAGTTTACCTTCCACATTATGAATTTTTTTTAACCATCACATAATTAAAATCCTCGTGTAATCATTTGACTAGGTACCACACTGGATACTTAACCCTTTGAGCCATTATGATCAGTGCATACAAATCTATGATAGGGCAACATATGAAAATATTTCAAGTGTCAAGGTGTACTTTACCTAGGCACAAGCGTGCATGCCCCGATTAAGGCCACATGTCTGAAATCATCACCATGCATAATATAAAGGTCTAAACCAAGCCCAAAAATCTTATCAAACATGATAAATCCGATGTGTGCCACGTATCTCAAATAGGCTCATTGAAAAGTTAGAGGCCCAAGTTCGATTCTAAAAGCTTCTCGGTGTCACAAAACTGATCCACACCACGTGTCAAAGATTGGGACTCTGCTCACTGAACATGATAAAGAGTTCCTGTCTCTTTGTGCATGCATCATAAGTATTTATTCCTACTTTGATTGGTTGGTTACACATAACATAAAATAGCTATTTTTCTATTTTATATTTTGTGGAGCTATGAAAAGGAAAGATACGTGCATGATTAATAAATACAAATGATAAATTGCATAAGGATAATTTTGCACATAATAAAAGGACACCATTGCACAAAGTTGATCACACACCAAAAGGAAACTCAAGTTCATATCCCATTGTGTAAACCTTTCTCGCGCACCACTCCACACAACAAACCAAACATGCACAAAATAAAAAAACATCAAGTCATCCAAGAGAAAAACCAACTTTCTCGTAAACCATAGTGTTGTAACTAATCAATTTGTTAGAAGATATTATCTTAGCACATGTCATGTCAAAGGTAGTTGAATAGCTTAAATGAAGAATTTGACTTATATATCTAGGAACACCAAACTACCTTGGAATTTCTAAACTTGAGTGTACCATATCCATGCTTGTTCTAAGCCTTAGTAGCATTTAATGAGGATCTTCCTTCTTCTAAAAGATGTTTTTGACATTACAAAGATGTTCAGATAGACGACTTAGAATTCAATTCAGTTTGAATATACATCTACAATGTAATATAATATTGTTTAATCCATATTATAAAGAACCTACCTCCATTAATGCTTGTAATTATTGTTCACTTGGGTTTTCCTAAAAATATTGGATCAAACTCATTGTAAAGGTCCCTAATTTCATAATAGAATATATTTTGAGATTTTTCTATTCATTTTCTTTTTCTCACTTGGCTATCCATGTTCTTGTCCTAAGTTAGCTTCTTTGTATAATCTAATTTGATGAATGTTAAAGATTCACTTTATTGATTGACTATAACATCTTCATTTAGTGAATAGAATATTAGAGTGCACATCATGTGCATCCAATGAAGTTGAGAACCCCTCTTGATGTTCTATGTTCTTCTCCTCATACTTTATCACCTTTTCGTGTCTTGATTGAGTGCATCCCGATTTGAGAGAAGGAATAATTTTCACGAGATCTTGGCGTTTATATGAATTGGAGAAAACCTCACAGATTTGTTACTTATTTCTCTTTCTTCCCTACCCTACTCTCTTTTACAATTTTTATCAACTATGTTAGTATTAGGATTAAAGCTTGTAACATATACTCAATGTGTACTATATATTTATGTTACAAGTGATACCCATAGTTGAATATCCATTTTATCAAAACTTGTGCAATCCTTAGGCTATAAATGAATGATAATAGGTTATTTTTCTTGTAAATACTTCATAATGACTTCCCTATGATGCATTCCTAAGATGCAAGTTTCTCACATTGGGCAAAACTAGAAATGAACCAACAAATGCCCTCAAAATCATATCCACCCGTCCATTATTTTGAGCTATTCCTAGCATATGTTTTTACCCATAAGATCTGGTGAGATTGAACTTGGGGAGGGGTTCCCAGTGTGTGAAGTGAACTACACAATCTGAATTCCCTCTTGTGCACCTTCTTGTCAAGAGAGGTAGAACCTTTCTTATATGCACGAGACTCTATCTAATTTGTGCACGCTTACGCGTGCTCTTGCTTCCTTTCCATCCACAACATTCCTTGGTGTTGAGGAAGGGAATTGTGGTGCAATCTCATGGAGATAAGTAGTTATATGAGAATATATGAAGGATTTTTCAAGCTTCAATAGTCTCCATAACTATTTAATAATGTAATTTGGTCTTGTCCCCAAACATTGAAAAATGTGCGTAACACATCAAAATAATTTGAAATAAATAAGGCACTATTTTTTAGTGCCTATACTACCCTATAATTATGTTGGTATACATACCATAAAATGGAAAGGGGAGGTGGTGGAGTGTAATAGTGCAACACATAAATATAATTTCTTAATCTTAAATTTGACATCTATTTGAGCGTTGTTTGATAACTCATCTTCTTAATAAGAGAAAACTATAAAAATAATGATATCTTTTCTAAACGGTGGATTTTGGAGTCCTTTTTGATTTGGAAAGAATTTTTTAGCCCAATGCAATGGTGTAACTAGATTAAAAGTTCATGTTTCCCATCGATAGAACATTTATAAAGAATGTAATCAATTCATTAATCAATTTAAAATTCTTTAATAAATAAAGTTATATAACAAATCTAAGACAAATGCCTCAAAATTAATATCTATCGATAGTTTTCAAATACATACATTTAAAATATCCATACTTGTCCAAACACATTTAAGTGCAAGATATCCATTCTAGTAGAAGATATCTTGTGTGCTTTTGGTAATGATAATAGCTACATTGAATGGGTCATGGCTAATTACGCCTCTCCTTCTTTTTATGTGCTTGTAAATGCTTTTTCCTCTTCCATCTTCCATGTTAAATGTTGTTTTGCATCAAAGAGATCCTCTTTCTCAATGCCTTGTCATCATTTCGGTGGAAGACTGGGTAGGTTCTTAAAACACCTCAAGTCCTATAAATGCATATCTGGTTTCCACTTGGTGAAAGGTATGGATCCACTATCCCACTTTCAATTTGTGGATGACACTTGTTTGATGGGCAATGCCACTCTTTGTGAAGAGACTACTTTTAGGAAAGCTCCAGGACATTTTTGTTAGTGCATCCGGTCAAATATTAAATGAAAAAGAGGCTCAAGTCTTCTTCCATTGCAGACCTTCAAAATAAGGAATGTCTTGCTAATATTATTCATTTTCAGGTTGATTCTTCTTCTTTCAAATATTTGGGTATCCTTATTTCTCCTTTTTGCCTTGGAAAAAAAAAGACTAGAATGCTATGTTGGATGATGTGCAATGTCATATTCTTCATTGGTCATATAGATATCTTTCTTTGGTAGGCCACATGGTACTTCTCAAAGTGTTGATACAAGCTCTCCCAATGTATAAATTTATGGCTCTTGTGGTTTTGAAATGTATTCTTTGTGACTTGGATTGTTGAATTAGAAAATTTCTTTGGGAAGGAAATTTTGAGAGGAAGAGAGAGGTGGATTGGGAATGAGATCTTCCTTCCTTAACAATGTGGTACTTGCTACCAAATTATATTGGAGGTGATATGCGGAGGACTAGGACTTATGGGGAAAATCCTTAAGTTCAAGTATTTACAACTACAAAATCATTCTTTCATTTCTTGAATATCGATCCTTGGTAAATGTTCTTAGATATGAAAACAAAGAACTTGGGGAGTCATATGATTAAAGTGAGTCTCTTTTGGATTGTTGGAAAGAGAGAGTGCTCTTTTTGGGAAGATGCATGGGATCGACAGAGTCCTCTTTGTGTTGAATTTCCATATCTCCTCGAGAGTTACAATGTAAATGTGTTGAAGATGGTTGGATTTATGTCTCTAATTTTCAGTTTGTTGTGATACAAAATCGTGTGAGGATTTGGAGATGGAGAATAAAGGATCTTTGTCCAAGTTAGAAATTCCCCTTCTCATTGACCATTTAGTTTCTTTGTTAGCCTCTTGGAATGTTTCTTTTGATATACATTCTAACATCCTTAGTTGGGGTTTGAAAGGATTTGGAGTGTGTTCGGTGAAAACTAACTACACAACTCTTACAACATAACATCTTGACGATAAGAACCCTCTTCTTTAGATAAATTTCTTCATCAAGATAATCTCTGAAAATGTGGTGTTGTTTGGGGTAGAATAATACCCAATCTAAAAGAAACTTGTTGAGTTTTGATTCATGATTATAAGGTGAATTCTTGGTGGGATTTCATAATCCTTTAGAGACTTGGTTTTTCTGTGGAGTCTCCATTTGTATCCTTGACCAATAAGAATCCTCAATTGCCTCATCTAGTTAAATGTGAATGCCCCCTTTTGGGTCTAGCTAAAATTAGTGTGGATGGAGCTTTGAGAGATAACCTTGGAAATGTGGGCATAAGAGTTGTCTGTCGTGATCACAATGACAAGATCAATTTCGGTTTGTTGGTAGTCTTGGTATTAGGTCTAATAATTTAGTTGAAGGTATTACCATTTGTTACACATTGATAGAAGCCAAACAACAACATTTTCTCAACATCATTATGTAATTTGACTCAAAAATATTTATTGATCACTTCAAAAGGTCAACTTCCTTTGACTTTCACCACTAGTAATTGAGGGAATACATGACATACATCAACATCCTCATTTGTGGTTTCAATGTTGCTTGATTGCATCTTACTAAAAGGGAAGGAAGTCGGGTTGTTGATTTCTTGGCAAAATATGCATCTCATTAGAAGTTGATCGAGGTGGTAATTGGGGAGAATCGCGAGTGCCCTACTTGAGACTCACAACATGACTTCAATGTTCTCGTGAATGCTGACTACATAGCCTCCTTGGATCCTTGACATTGGCTAGAGTGTTGGGTCTCTTCATTCATTCCCTCCTTATTATCTTTATCGATGTCACTACATTAAGTATTTGTTTACCCTCTACATACATATTTTTTATTGGCATGAAATTTTGACCTTTCTATTCCCCGATTTTTCTCGTATTAATGTGCTTCAAGTCTTTTACAACTCACACACTAAGTGATTAAACAATTTTAAATCTCTTTAAATTTTTTTGGCCTTTTTAAAAAACTGCACGGAATAATACTTAGAACTAAAAACATATCATCATTAGTCTGTATACTAATAATTATACTTGTATGGATATACGTTTGGAAGAAAAATTGTTATAAATAAAGAATATTCTAGAAGCATGCAGCTGGTGAGCTAAAGCGACAATTAACGCGCGTGATGCCTAAACCATCTAGAAGGGGTTATTTTAAAATATGAAATCAAACTAGTGGTTTCAGTTACACAACGACCTTAGGACCCCAAGGAAAAAAATTAAACAAATATATAATTTTGTCGGGAAAGTTCACATTCAAATGGATTTTCTCTTACCATAAGAAAATATATGCTTATCGTGTTGTCCCTATCCATTTCAGTTCCTTTCTCTTAATAGTTTAATATTCACAAGTAAACTCTAGAGTGAATGCCCATTATTAATATTCACAAGTAAACTCTACAGTGGATACCTCTAATCTATGATAGAGAGATAAACAATGACATTTGTATTAAGATATGGATAGAGCATATTTCCAATCCATATGATTGCAACTTCAAATCTTCAATAGTATTTAGAATCATATCTTGGAGATTGAGGATTTTCCTTTTTTAGTTTAAATTTTTCTTCCATTGAGATAAATTACGATATTACTAAAGTGAATCATATTTTTAAATTTATTCTTTCGAGTCGGTGGATGAAGAACATTTTAATTTTAGATGCTCTCTTTATTATGAGATAAGAGGGCACTTTTTTTGCCTCTTCAATATTATATTAAATCTCTCCGGACATTCATGGCTTATGAAGACCAAAGATGTTTAATCATCTTCCTTCAACATTCAAACACAAGTCCTCGAGGGCTTCGCCCTATGTTACCTACATCCTAATTTCAATGGTTTCACATCATCAATAAGAAGAAGCCCCTTGGCCATCTTCCTAAATTTATGGTAAATAGTGAGATGTCACACACTCAATAATTCACACGGCCTCCCACCCATCACACACTTATTCACCACCTTGAATATCAAAAGTGTTTCTATAGAGCAACAAGATCCGTCGCATTATGTATAACCTTCTACTTTTATCTTTTATTTGAATGGCGGACAATTGCTTTCCATTTACCTTTAGATTTAGCTCTCTTTTGTTTCTTTGGGGTAATATTATTGTGCTCCTATCTTCTTTATATCAAATACATTTTCTATCCCATGGGAATATTGGACTTTGATAGGCGTTAAAATATAAAGTAAATTAATAAATTTATTATAGTTTTTATGTACCACATCAATTAATAATTCTTACATTCTACACAAATTTCTCATTGTTAGGTGTCGAATGATCTCTTTTTAGATATACCACTTTGTTCGACTTGATGGAATCTTTTTGAAAAACGGGCTCCAAACTCCAATTTATGACAAAGATATTATGGATTCTTGATTGACTTCTCCAAACAAAATGAAGAAAGGTCTAGTTGGTGGTCAAATAGAAGTCAAATTTAAGGTTGAAATTTCGTGGGAATGTCAAATGGACATCAAATTTAAGATCGTTAACAACTCACATACATTTGATTAAACAAGATTGAGGGTCCCTAAATAGAAACATTGTTAACCCTTTGTAAAAACAAAAGAGATAACTCTTTTTAGGAGTAAAGAGCTAAATAAATGTATATATCAAACCGAGAAGATGACTCATTTATGGATATGATTTTGTAAAGATAGAAAATGAGCTTGAAGATTCACTTAATGCAAAGGTGGTGTATAGAGAACCCTTCATGGATGATGCATTGAGTATCTATCATTTATAATGGATCGTACATTGAAGCATCTACCCAAAGAAATATTGATATTGACTAAACTCCCAACTCTATAGATGGGGATGGCCCCCTCTATATATAGATGCGATATGGTGGTCTACACAATTATAATTTCATCCCACCCAAATTCCAATAGTCCCTAACTTGACTCCCGTAACCTTAGGTCTATATGAAATATGGGTTTTAATAATAATATTAAAGAAATCAACATAAAGAGAATGTTTTTGGATAAACCGTGTAACAAATTTTTAGATTAATATTTCAAATCATACTCTATGAACCACCGTCATGATAAAAATAGATCAAGAATATTTATTACAAAATTATATTTATATTGAAGAATGTTAATTTGAAGAATGACAATATAAGGTAGTTGATCATATGAAAAATAAAACGAAAAATAAAATAAAATTTAAACATTGGAAAAATATGAAAAGACAAAATATTTAATCACCCTCAATTTTAATTAGAGTTTATAAAAATTATAATAAATTGAAAACAAAAAATAATAAAAAATTAATTAATAATTTTCCAACTATTTTCTAAAATAAAAACCTAAAGTAAAAATTTAAAAAAGAGAACTTTGATAATATATGATAGACATTTGAGTCAGAAGTTTTACAAAGAGTGATTACACAAAATTAAACAATTTGTTCGGGCTTTCAAATTGGCAAGATGATAATTATAGTGCCCGAGGTGACGAGCTTAATTTGAAGGTCATCATGTTTAGTAACATTTTCAATTCGGACTTTTTCGTGTAAATTAATCATTCAAATCATACGAACTTTTCTAGGAAGCTTCATCTCGTTATGCAACTAGGTAACCTTGTGTGCCGGCGATTTGCTAGTATCTTGCCACGTATTCCCATGTCAGAGTGTCATGTTCATATGCGTGTGTGTATAAAATACAATTAAATAATTAAATAAATAGAGGAAGAGGAAGAGTTCGAATGTGAAAGGAGATACCTTATCCAATCTTTTTTTGCCAATAGGATAAGGACTATGCGGAGCCTGGGGATATACGCAAGGGATATGATTTCTTAGTTTAGTGTTGGAGTTAGAGGTTAAATTTAGGTGATGGTAATTTCCTAATATTGCCCTTCAAAACTATAAATTACCATTAATTATATAAAGCTAATAAAATATTTAATACACAATTCTATATTTATTTAACTTTTCAAATATATATTTATATAATTTACATATAAATCTATTAAAGAAATGATGGTCACATTTTAAATATGCAAGTCATATACGATGGGTTGCTAAAAAATTTACAAGTATTTTACGGTGAAAATCATGAAAAATGTTTAAACGTTTGTCAAATTTAATTGGAGTTTTCAAGAGGATGCTTGGTTTGGCTTAGAATAATGGTTGAAAGTAACTTGGAACAAAGTATGGGATTCTATTAAATGCATTGGAATGAAGATTGTTTCTTTCTAGTTTTATTTATTTTTGTCCTCGAGTTTTGGAGAATCTATAGAGATGTGTGACAAAGTGCAAAGTTTTATAGGAAGATTTTTTTGTTAGATGTTAGTCTCAAAGGCCTTGATTTGCATGTTTGCAAGGTTAGTGGATTAGTTTGGGCGCCTATTGGTTGCCTTGGTAATTAGGTGTCAATGTTTTAAAATGATGTGTGTCTTTTAAATGCTCGGTTCTTTTTTGTTAACATGCTACTGGATCTTATGCCTAAATGGGAGCTTTGGATAGGGTACGCACACCCAATGAAGCATAAAGAGTAAGAGGACATTTCACCGTTTGGGAAGTTGTGGGCACTTAGGTAGGTAAGATATGTCGAAAATGGATTGACATTGTATGAAAGCTTCATTTTTCCCTATTATTATTGGGCATGCACGTAGGTGCAATGAAAGAGGGGTGGGAGAGCCTAGTTTAGACACTAAATCACGCAATTTGGGTATATTTCTAGTCCTGATCACATACCACTATTCATATGATTAATAAACAAGAAAAATGCTAATTGACCACTTTGTCTTTGGCCTCTTTGCTTTCTTTTTGATTTTCCTTCTTTGTCTTACACACCTTGCCCAATCGACTTTCAACACTCTAGTTTTTTCGAGTCCGGACACCAATGTCCAACCAAGATGCCAGCGCCTGTGCGCCCCAACCTCTTTGTATCTTCTTGCTCACATATTTTGGGTCCTTTCTAGTCATTGGGCATCTTATTTTCTTAGTGGTCATCCTTTTAGTGGCTAATTATAAAATTCAAACAAGGGAATCATATAAATATAAAGCTACGTGTCCATAATAAATGATCAAGCACTAAGCATCTACAATCATCACCTAAGGTTACATCTAAAGGAATTACAAGAGCATCAAAGCATCCATCTAGCATCCATTCAAGGGACAAGGGACTACATTCTTCTATATACACTTCATACGAGGGGAAGTCCATTTTTCCATGCACACATCTATCTACATTTTCTACATGTAGCTATTTCTCGTTATTCAAGTGCGCTTAACACAAGAGCCACCTACGACACGATGCTACAAACACACACATAGAACTACATGGAGTTTGAAATGTAGTGCAACGCTCAGGTTGTAAGTTCACTCAGTCGGGTGACCGTTGGGATCGAGTTCAAATCCCCATTTACATATTTTTATCTTTAGGATTTGATTTATTAGTATCTTGTCAAGTATTCCCATGTTAGAGTGTCATGTTCATATGTGTGTGTATAAAATACAATTAAATAATTAAATAAATCGATCAAGAGGAAGAGTTTGAATGTGAAAGGAGAGAACTTATTCAATATTTTTTTGCCAATAGGATAAGGACTATGCGGAGCCTGGGATTCTATATTTATTAAACAATTCTATATTTATTTAACTTTTTAAATATATATTTATATAATTTATATATAAATCTATAAAAGAAATGATGGTCACATTTTAAATATGCAAGTCATATACGATGGTTTGCTAAAAATTTACAAGTATTTTATGGCGAAAATCATGAAAAATGTTTAAACGTTTGTCAAATTTAACCCCTGGTTGGTGTTTTCAAGAGGATGTTTGGATATGCTTAGAATAATGGTTGAAAGTAACTTGGAACAAAGTATGGGATTCCATTAAATGCATTGGAATGAAGATTGTTTCTTTCCAGTTTTATTTATTGTCGTCCCCGAGTTTTGGAGAATCTACGAGAGATGTGTGACAAAGTGCAAAGTTTCATAGGAAGATTTTTTTGTCGATGTTGCGATCTCAAAGGCCTCAATTTGGATGTTTGTAAGGTTAGTGGATCAGTTTGGGTGCCTATTGGTTGCCTTGGTAATTAGGTGTCAATGTTTTAAAATGATGTGTATTTCTTTTAAATGCTCGGTTCTTTTTTGTCAACATGCTCTTGGATCTTATGCCTAAATGGGAGCTTTGGATAGTGTACGCACACCCAATGAAGCATAAAGAGTAAGATGACATTTCACCATTTGGGAAGTTGTGGGCACTTAGGTAGGTAAGATATGTCGAAAATGGATTGACATTGTATGAAAGATTCATTTTTCCCTATTATTATTGGGCGTGCACGTAGGTGCGAGTGAAAGAGGGGTGAGAGAGCCTAGTTTAGACACTAAATCACGCAATTTGGGTATATTTCTAGTCCTGATCACATACCACTATTAATATGATTCCTAAACAAGAAAAGTGCTAATTGACCACTGTCTTTGGCCTCTTTGCTTTCTTTCTGATTTTCCTTCTTTGTCTTACACACCTTCTTGCCCAATTTGACTTTTGACACTTTAGTTTTTCTCGAGTCTGGACACCAATGCCCAACCAGATGCCGGGCGCCAGTGTGCCCCCAACCTCTTTGTATCTTGCTCACATATTTTGGGTCCTTTCTAGTTGTTGGGCATCTCATTTTCTTAGTGGTCATCCTTTTAGTGGCTAATTATAAAATTCAAACAAGGGAATCATATAATATAAAGCTACGTGTCCATAATAAATGATCAAGCACTAAGCATCTACAATCATCACCTAAGGTTACATCTAAAGGAATTACAAGAGCATCAAAGCATCCATCTAGCATCCATTCAAGGGACAAGGGACTACATTCTTCTATAGACACTTCATACGGGAAGTTCATTTTTCCATGCACACATCTATCCGCATTTTCTACATGTAGCTATTTCTCGTTATTCAAGTGCGCTTAACACAAGAGCCACCTACAACACAATGCTACAAACACACATGTAGAACTACATGGAGTTTGAAATGTAGTGCAACGCTCAGGTCGTAAGTTCACTCAGTCGGGTGACCGTTGGGATCGGTTCAAATCCCCATTTACATATTTTTATCTTTAGGATTTGATTTGTTTTGGGGTTTTATAGGTGCAGTGAATTACATGTGACTAAAGGAGACATCCAATGAGCATCTCACAACCTTGAAAAATTGATTTTTTGAGGTTTTGAGCAGTCACATGCACCCAAAGGAGGTATACAATGCCCTGGCACCCTTGACTCTATCTAGGCACCCTAGTCTAGGAATTTCCAATAGTTATGCATTTTTATGGGCTCGGTTGTGACACTTATTTTCCTGTTTCATAAGTTTAATGATTGACACATCTTCATATTTATTACAAATAAGCTAAGTATCTCACCCTCTCCCTCGCACTTAGGGTTTCAAATTTATTAGCTCACTTTCTTGTGTGAAATATGTACTTTATTACATATTTATATCTGCATCAGTAACTTAATTAGAATTTAACATTTATATTTCAATATTTATTAAATCATTTGGTGAACGATCGGTTCATCTGTCTCGATCGGATCAATTCAACCTTTGGTCCTCTTTGGGTTGCATTCTCTTAGTGATGACACATGCACCCTAAATGAGGGGGCATTTGGGTGAATCGGTTCACCTATAAAGATGCTCTTCGAGTTATAAGACAACATAGGTCAACATACAAATAGATCTCACCACAATATAAGTAAGATGATTTTGACTTGAGTCTTTGGTTTTTGATGACACTATCGAAAATGGATTCAAACATGGGCGCTTAGGCATTTTTCCCGACCCTTCCTAGTGCCTATGACCATGGGGTAGATACACAATTTTTCTTTGATTTTCATAGTTTTTAGCAGCGAGTTTCCAAAGGATTTTTATAGTACAGAACAATTCTCCAAACAAGAAGAATGCATTCTATTTACTTTTTCTATTTATCTTGGATAAAACTTGAGCAAGATAGGATCACACCATTTGAAGTGGTGTATAAATTTCGGGAAGCAGTTAAAGGATAGAGAATAAAACTAGACCTTTCTCCCTACACTTATTCTTTCCTCGTGTGAGATGGCCCAAAAAAATTGCACTTGGCGCATATAATATAACCGGTGTGAGATTTCCCAAAAACATGTTCTTCTACAACATCTTCGGGATCCTTTATATCTCTTTCACTCATCACGGATCAGGTGCACATGTTTCTTTTCAAATTTACTTTTACACACTTCTTATATGTTTTGATCAAATTTTTCATATACATGACTTTGACTACTCATTTTTACTCTATTTTTATTTTCAAGTGAGTCCGACCTTATGGGAAGCAACAAGTAACATCATCAAGTACCAAATGAAATCGACAACAAGTACAACGTGACATCTACACATACACTCTCAACCCTAGGGTCATTTTCACTTCCACTTCTCTAGGTTCCAAACTTCACTTTTTATTACTCTACATTTTTTTGTCTCCTCGACACGCTTTTCGCCATCGATCTACATGGTTATTAGGTACGCATCTCTTATCTACTTTATGTTATTGAGCATTCACTCAACAATATAAAGTGGGAGAAAATGTAGACACTAAATCATGCACTTTGGGTATATTTCTAGTCCTGATCACATACCACTATTCATATGATTCCTAAGGAAGAAAAGTATTAATTGACCACTTTCTTTGGCCTCTTTACTTTCTTTTTGGATTTTCCTTCTTAGTCTTACACATCTTCTTGCCCAGTTTGACTTCTGACACTTCATTTTTCTGAGTATGGACACCAACACCTAGGCTCCCTTGTCCCCTTTGGGCGCCCCTGACCTCTTTATATCTTGCTCGTATATTTTGGGCCCTTTTTAGCTATTGGACATCTTATTTTCTTGGTGGTCGGCATTTTAATGGCTAATTACGAAATTCAAACAAGGGAATTATATAAATATAAAGCTATGTGGCCGTAATAAAGGACCAAGCACTAATCATCTACTATCATCACCTAAGGTTGCATCCGAAGGAATTACAAGAGCATTAAAACATCCATCTAGCATCCATTCAAGGTACAAGGGGCTGCATTCTTCTGCATACACTTCATATGAGGGGAAATTCATTTTTCCATGCACACATCTATCTGCATTTTCGACATCTAGTTATTTCTTGCTATTTAAGTGGTCTAGCACAAGAGTCACCTAGGGTACAATTCTACACACACACACACACACACACACACACACGTAAAACTACATGGAGTCTGAAATGTAGTGCAACAACTGGTCATAAGTTCATTCAGTAAGGTGACCTTCAGGGTCAATTTGAATCCTTATTTGCATCTTTTTATTTTATAGATTTGATGTGTTTGCGCAGTTTTACAGTGCTATTTCTCTTTGTAGGTTTTAGGGTGAACTCGTCCATCAAGTAGTGACTTATAGGAAACTAAAGACAACATCCAATGAACATCTTGCAACATTGTGAAATTAAGTTTCTAAGAAGTCACGAGCATCCATAGGAGGTCTGTAGCACCCTAGTCACCCTTCACCCTATCTAGGCATCCTAGTCCCAACATTTTCAATAGTTATGCATTTTTATGGGCTTGGTTGTGACACTTTGCTTTTCCGTTTCATCGCTTTTTCAACTCGAGACAACTTTGGATTTATTTCAAATCAACTAAGTATCTTACCCTCTCTCTTACACTTAGGGTTTCAAATTCGTTATTTTACTTGCTCAAGTGTCAAGTATTTACTTTATTGCATATCTATATCTGCGTTGTAACTTAATTATAATTTAGCATTTATATATGAATATTTGTTAAATCACCTAGCTATGCCCAATTTTTTTTTTGGAAACTATAAAATTTATCATCAAATGAAATTTAAACATATGGTGGTTACATGGATTTTTTTGGTCAAGCGAGCCTTTTCAAATGTTGACTATCCTAGGGAGACTCTAAACTTTATCATCATCATACTTGAAAAATATGTGGTGGTTTGTGCGTGGATGTGGGATTGGGTAACGCCATGGTAGACATGTATGAAAAATGTTAGATCAACCACAAGGTGCATGAAAATTTTGGAAAACTATCTCAAAGAAATGGGATGCAATGATTCAGAATATGTGCAAAATGTGGACGCTTGGGTAAGGTTCTTGAGTAGTTGATAAAATTTCAAGAGGAAATGTGGTTGCATGGACAACAACTAGTGATATATCTAAATATAATGATTTTTAAGGGCTTACAAGCTTTTAGAGAAAATGAGACTGGAAGGTGTAAAGATAGATCACACAACCTTTATCATTTTTACTCCTCGTTGTCCTACACCTCCCAATACATTTCCTTTAACTATTACTAGATCTACAAAATAAAAATAATTTTTTTACACCTTGTGTTATTCAGTTAAACATATATTCAAAATTTGAGAGCAGAGATAAGGAAAATGTTTTATTCGAAAAATGACCTGAAAGAAATGGGGTCTTATTGAATACAATTATTTAAAAATATGCATAAATTGGGCATGTTGAAAAACTAGAAAGGGGGAGATATAGAAGCAAATTTGAAAAAATAAAATGCTTCAAAGAAACATGGTCTCATAGAATGTAATGGTTGCACGAGCTACACAAAATGAGAACTTTGGAACAATTTATAGATATCCACCAAACAACAAATGTGGTCTCTTAAAGCGCGTATAGAACCACTCAAAGTGTACCTCTCAACCTTGTTTCATCCATTTACATGCATGGAGTATATACCTCTGTTCTACTATTTTTTAGACTTTAATTTAATTTCATAGTTGATGGAATGTTAAGCATTGAATTACGCTTGTTAGTTTTGTATGTTTCACTTTTCAAATCATATTACAAACCCCCTAAAACAACTTCCACACCATGTCAACCTTTATTGAAAATAAACTCCTTGCATAATGTGCCATAGTACCTGACACTGGACTCGACAAGAAAATTTTTTATTCACACTTACCTTTGCTAACTCTTCATGACTAGTCAAATTAGAAGGGAAAATGGTTTTTAAATTGTAAATTTAGGATGTTGAAATAGCCTCAAATTGTGACAAAAGCCTCTTAAAATTGATGCACAAGAAGTGCTTCTAGACCTTGCTTTTTCTTGTAAAATATCATAACCTCTTCCTTGTTATATGGTGACCTAATCCAACCTAAAAAATTTAGCAAAGAACTTGATGATTGTATTTGGGATGTGGGTTTTCAACTTCTTCAGAAAATAGTTTGTTGGGAGCAACCGTTTTCCTATGACTGAAACCTCCAAAAACCACCTAGTATTTTGTTCCATGGGTATTAGAAGGAAATAAAGGAATCAATACCTCTTATTTTTTATATGGATAATAACCTAGCATAATTAGTTTTACTTGTTACCTTCTACACCACATTTTGCACACTCATCTAGGAGGCCACTTGGTGTAGTTTCTGGTAATAAAATAACCAATTTTTGCCAACTAGCTCCAAAATTCGTTATAGTTTGAGCCTCAATGAAATTTTTTTATTCCATAAGTTTTTGGTGATTTTATTATAATGAGATAATAGGGTAGAGAATTTATAAATTTCATGCGGAAGTTCCATGCCATTTTTTCATGCCTATTTCGTGGCCATTTGGGCTAGTTAGCATAACAACGTAACAAGGGTCCCAAGACTCGTGTTGACTCTCTAAGGTTTGTACTATGTTTAAAACTAATATTATGGTTGGAAATAGGTATGTTGTGTGGAATTATGAGGTTTAGATATCTTAGGAAATATTGTAAATGGAAATATGGAATCACGAAATGTGGGACTTTTATCTAGCCCTCTATAGTGACAACGAAAAACAAAAACTTTCTAGAGGTCATAAAACTTGGTGTTACTTGAAAATATTTTGAAACTTAAATGAGTTGAATCAATTTTTTTTTGTGTGTTGTCTCTCCCCCTCTTTAAATTTTTGAGATGGATTGGATTATTTGTGTAAATGAAAATGTTTGTTTCTCTCTCTAACCACCATCCATATTCACAAGAATTTTTTCTTGATTTAAATATGAAAAATATATATTTTGCTCTCTCTCAGTAACTTTGAATTGACTTGGAATTTTATTAGCGGATTAGATGGGGGTGTGTCCATGCCAGAGTGTGTTGTTGACCCATGATTATATGGTTTTTATAGGTTCAGGGTAGCATGGAGGTATAGTATAATTGAAAAAATTTGTGTTTTTAATATGGGTATGGTTTTTACCATGTTGTGTTCTACTAAAACATAAAAGAAAATTGTTTACTTCATATTTGGTTGTATTTTGTACTTTTTGAAATAAAAATGTGACTATTTGTGGGATTTTGTGTTGTGTAAAAGGATTAAGAATTCTACTAGCATTAGTATGTTGTATTTGTAGTAAGCATGTATGTATTGAAATGTAAAGTAGTTGTTATGGTAAATCTAGGAACCTATCTAAGAAATAAGTAAGGGAAACATCTTTATCACATTAGTTCCAATGAGAATTACCTTTCCTGTTATGATTAAATGAAAATGATATGGCATTGGTAAAATAGTTGATTGATATTTTTGTAAGTTTATATTATGTCTCCCAAATAAACCATAGATAATCATGGAGAGTTAAAAAGTGTCATTGTAATCGTATAAGAATATCATGATAATATGAATAAAGAAATGAAAGTTAATATTGTATTGTTGTGAAATAATTACAATTTGGATCCTTTGATATATGCGCAAAGCGATATGGTAGCAAAGAAAAAATATATATAAAATTGAAACTAAAACTTGATATAACCCTCTTTAAGACTTGTAATAATGTTTCACATTAATGAATTTATGTAGTTCAAAGCGTATGGTCGAGCCTATGTTCATTTATAATAAAATAACCCTAGTTCTTAATGTGAATGTGGGGTACGATGGTTGTAAGTGTATGAGTTGTGAGCAACCTTAAGAGAATCATTATACCACTCTTAGGGAGAATTGTGTTTAACCAAACATGTAAATTTAGTTTCCTTTGTTGATTATAATCTAAGAGATATTAGGACTCATATAGCCAAAGAGACACTAATAGGATTGTCATACAATTATTGCATACCTTTTTATAGACCTAATATATTATCAAGATAATCATGCAAAATCTCATCTCCTCGTGGGTATTTATTATAAGGTGAATTTTAAGTACTTTAAGTAAATTAGTGAGATGAATAATATTTATCACGCACATTTAAGGTGAACTATAAACTAAGGAAAAAGGTGCACTTTATGTATAACATAGGAAAATATATAACAATGTATCATGTTAATACTATTGATAATGGTTTTGGTATCAAATATAATAAGGTGGGACCCTTCTATCAATTTGTAAGGGAAATTTTACGAGATAACCCTACCAAAATTTTGTTCCGGTTCCTCGTCGGGGACTCTTGCGTTCGGAACATTGCAAAATCCCTTCCCGGGAAATCTAGTTTTCTGAACTTAGCCATTTTTGGTCTTTTTTGGTCAGGCGCACCTAATCTCTATGCAACATAAAGTGTTCATGCGCCCCCTTTGAATCCTTTGGCGCACGTTTTGAAGTGTGAATAGGTGTTTTGGCGCGCCTCAATATGTTGCGCTTCTTGCATGCGCCAAGGCGCATGCACCTTCATGTCAACAATACTTTTGTTGCGTTGCACATATTCTTGTGTCGACAACACTTTTGGTGCGCAAAGCACACATGCTTTGTGTTGGTAGGTGTTTTGATGCGCTTAGAAGGGCGCATGCTTTCCGTTATCGACAAACACTTTTGGCACGCCACTTGAAAAAGTGGTTGGCGCATTTATTACTACCTTGCATATATAATGGCGCATCTCGCCTGTCATTTTCATCAAATAGAATCACGTGATTTTTCTCTCCCCTCTATGCTGCTCGGTGCACCTGTCATTCTCATATCACATCGTGGACCCGGTTTCACACTTCTCCATTATATATTCTGGTAAGAGGTCCTCATTGCTTCATTGTGTTTTGTGTTTTGGTTTTTATCTGTTTGTTTGTGGGGATTAGAGTAAATAGAGTGTGAAACCATGAACCTCCCTTGCTGTTTTTCTATCCTTCCCCATGCACTTCCCCCTCTTTCTAGATCTGCTGGTTAAGAGGACTGTCTTGTAAAGAAATTGCTTGAAACTCTTTTTTTTAGCTTCTTCATCACCCAAAGAACCCTATAAAAGAAGCCTAAACACATGTAAACCCCTCAGAAAAAAGAATCAAAGCTTGAAAGAAAGACTGTATTTTTTTTCCTCTTTTGGCGCATCTGCCACTCCTGCAACATGATATACAGTTGCGCCAATGGTGCATCTACCATGCCTGTTGCATAAAGAACAGCGGCGCCCTCAAAGCGCACTTCCCTTGCTTGTTACACCTGCTAAACTTGCGCCCACTTGGCGCACCAAACTCATGTGTTGCGTTGTTAAAACTTGCGCCTATCAGCGCACCCCCGCATTCATGCAACACCAACTTTATTTGCGTCAACCGCAAATCGTAAAGCGATGCGGGGCGCATCCATTATTACAACAACATCATGTTATGTAGACCTTCCATGTGCCGTGCCAAGTTCCCTTGTGGCGCATGAAAAAATGATGTTACACGCATTAAACTTGCACCCTTTGGCACATCCTGTACCCATGTAACATGAAAAATATTAGCGCCCTTTATAAAATGCATACATATGGCACAGGTGCACTTCTGCTTGCAACAACAAAAAATGCAACCTGTAATATCCATGCGCCCTCCACCCTTTGGCGTTGATTTATCCCTCGCAGCAGCCCTTTTCTGTGCGGCATATTATTTAACCTTGTAACCTGCAGTATTCATGCACCCTGCGCCCTGAGACCTTAAAATCATTAACTCTTTCTTCTGTCAACGCTTTAATGGAAGATCAAACAGCTAATATGACTTTCTTGCATTGGGTTTCACTTCTTCTTCTTCTTGCAGATCAGTAACTAAGTTCAGAGTTACATATGTCAACATCAAGCAAGAGACCTACCAAATCTAAGGGCAAAGCCAAGCTCACGGAAGAAGAAATGAAGTACAAATATCAGAGGGTCAGGATGCCCGAATCCCAAGCAGAGTGTGACCTAGATATAGAGACTCGAACTTGGTTAATTGATATGGAGGATTTCTAGAGGCGAACCCTTAAGGTCACAGGAAGTCCGTGGATGGACAAACTAGTGGGCAGTGGGTTACATTTTACTAGAGGGATCCCAGTTAGTGCCGTGAACAATGAGTTCATGATGGTGGTAGCCCGATGCTACAATAAAGACACAAGATGTGTCGTGAATGAGAAGGGCGAGGTCATAATCAACCTCACTGCCCGACACTTTGAAATAATGCTCGGCATTCCTCACCACCGGCACTTTGTGGCCGTCAGCCAGGAGGATTGCATCAAGGCTTGGGATGACAATGAGGATCAGTGTATGCAGTTGATGAATGAAGTATACCTAAAGAACAAAAAGGTGGTGACTAGATGGCCACAAGTGATTCATCGCAGTGACTTTTCAGAGGAACTCAGTGATACAATCACGTTCCTGAGCAGAGTATTTGGGATTCCTGATGCCCACTACTTTCACAAATGGATGCTGTGATACTTAGAAACGATGAACAAAAATGTGCCAGATCAACGCTTTGAGTGGGCGGAGATCATAAGCAGCACCATATCTGAGCAGCTCCAACAACTTACCACAACGGGGAAGTTCTATATGAACTCCTACGTAGTCTATGCTGCGGCTTCGTAAAGAGACTATCTAGCTTTGATGTGGTGCGGGGTTTGGCCCCAAGTTAAAATATATGAATACTATCTAGAATCAAGTGGAAAATAGTATCCCCCAATTTACAAATATAACGATGCCTTCTTCTACGGCATTATCTCGCTGCTTGAGGCCAAATATGACTCATGGTGGTCGTCGACGACCAAGAGCATCGAAGAGCTACTGAGAGAAATGGGGGCCTTTTTCACTCAATTCCCCACCTTCACTTATCTCGAGGGATGTCAACTTCTTGGGGGAACCAACTAAACCGCCGAGATACGCGGCCCCAAGTTGATCTGTTGGAGCTGCCGAGACAGATTATCACCTACCAAGAGAAGTGTCTCAAGAGAAAGAAGGGTGGAACTCCTTTCCCCCTCACGGTGGGTAGGTATACTTGTCTCTCTCAAAATAAAGCGAAGGATATGTTTCAGAGAACTCGGAGCCGCTAAATCTAAAGCATAACTTCCCAGAAGGCCAAATTTTGACCCAAGAAATTGTCTCCTAGGGCCAAACTCGATCGATCCACATCCCTCGGATCGAGGATATTTATATCGACCTATATCATGAGGTCAAGCTCAGAAGGAAGGATCATTCCCGCTTGGCCTTGGCTGAAATCATCCAGTACGGTGTGGCCATCGTCCCAAAAGGCTATCAAACTGTTGATCAAGAAGTTGATAAGGTATATGTTGACACGAATGGGGACGATCGGCCTTTTTGTGATCGACAAACAAAGCTCCTCGCATAATAGAGGAAAGGGTCAAGGAAACTCTGCGAAGAACAAAGAATGGTGCGTAATGAATGGCCTCATTTACCTCGGAGTTGATTTCACCACATCTCCATTGGGCAACGCACCTCCTTGGGAAAACAACTACCAAAGGGCAAAGGGAAAGGAAAAGAGGGTGAGTCCAGCTCCACCCAAGAGGAAGCTCCTGAAAGCCCTCCTTCCGCTTCACAAGAACGGGTTGTAATCCCGGAAAGCTTAGAAGAAGAAGCAGCGGAAGATGTTCCAATAGGCACATCCACTCAGGATGTCACCACTACTATAACTATTGAGGTCCCTTCTGTCCCTTCTCCCTCTCCTCCTTCCCCTCCTCGAGTGACCCAAGTGACCATTCCTTTGGTCGTGTCCTCTCCCCATCTTCTACTGTTCCCCCTTCTTCATCATCCATCTTCTCTTCTCTCGCGGAGCTGTCCCCCACCATTTCTTCCTCATCTCTCGGCTCCCTTCCATTCCTATGTCTACCTCCTTGTAGTATCCCTTCCTCCCGTGAGCACTTCCTGGCTTCCCTCTCAATGTTGCCTCCAAGTGTCTCCACGTATTTTCCTTTTACTACTGCAGCTGCTCCCTTTTCTATTTCTAGTCCTTCTCCCATAAGTCCAAACTTGAATCTCCCAAAGACTCGAGTCAACAAAAGAGGAAAGTTCCCATCGCCCCGATGGACTTCTCCGTCATCCCATCAAAAGAGGCCAAGAAGCAAAATCCTATAACCCGCTTCTCTCAGAGTGCATCAGGGGAGAGAGTAATGGAGATTGCATACCCTAATCCTTTGAAGGATAAAAAGGATCTGTCTCCGACAGATTACACAGTGACTCAAGTCACAATGGGGACATCTTCAGAAAGTCCAGGAGAGGCCCTATCTGCAGTTGACGCCCTTTGCAAGAAACTCCAGGAAGCAAAGGAAGAGAAAAGGCTGCTAAAGGAGCAAAATAAACATCTTCTCCACGCCTTGCAGAAAATGGGTAGTGCGCCTCCTACAACTGCCGCCGAAACTCCTGAGCCTCTGAGCCAGGATAAAATCAATGAATATGCCAAAATCAGCGAGCAGGGCATGGCAGTTTCTGCCTGGAGGATCCAAATCCTCAAGGAAAGTGAGGGAGTAATCGCTAAGTTCACCGGGTTATATCAAAATATCAATCGGGTGAATAGAGAGCTCCAGGCGATAGCAGGACCCATCTTCGAAGAGCTGGACCATTCCAGGATGCAGCACGAGACATTTCAGAATATGCTCGACTATTCAGTTGAAGATCTGGTCAAGTTCGACGTCTTTGGACACCGTAGAGCCCTCAATAAAATCCTTTCTACTCTGGATTATCGGGTTGATCAGTTGGAGTTCGTCCTGGACAAGATCGACAAAGTAAAGGAGGAAGCCCTAGATGCAATGCATCAAATGGAGCAGATTGTTCTGAGAATGTCTCCAGGCTTGCTCACTTCTTCTTTCACCTTAAGGAAGGTTGAGGAAACTATTCAGATCTTCAAGGAGATCGTTTCACAAGGGCTGGGACCGGAGGTCACGTTCGATGCCGAATCCATAAACAACCTACTGGTTTGTCGTGATTTCATTGGGTACCTGATAGAGGTGGAAAATGATTATTCCAAACTCCCAGAAAAGCTCATAGACAAGCGGGAGACTTGCGAAGCTATCAGCGATCGACACAAGGATCCTTCCAGGATCAACTTCAACCCATGATTAGCAAATTCATGGAATACCGTGCCCAGTTCCACATCTCGTCACCTAAGCAGCAAAAACAGGATACCCCCTTTCAGCCGCGAGACGATGACGAATAGTTTCCTTCTTCCCGACTTTCTCCTTATAAATATCTAAAGTTTGTTGACACAAATGATGACATCATCCATGTTGCACCATGGGATGATGTCATCCACAAAGTTGTCAAAAAGTCAACAAATAACTTTGGATTCCTTTGTAAGATATTTTTGTAATTAAGTGGTTGGTTTGCTTTTGTCTTCTTTTCTTCTCTCCTTCTATATATACTTGAATACTTGTTGTATTTAAGAGGTGGATATTTTTTAGATGAAAAATAGAAGTGGGAATAAAAGGCTTTGTACTTTTTGTAATGAAGAAAACATTAATACAAATATTAAGACTTGTGTCTTTGAATATGTGTGTTATGGGCATCCGATCTTTCTTATGTCGATCTATGCGTTTATCTGTTGGATGTATCTCTACTTTTTTCATTTATTCATCAAGTATTGCTTTATTCGTTTATGCAAGTAGGTTTGGCTCTGTTTACTACCAATCCCAAACATAATAAACCCTATGACCTTCTCGCTTTGGAATTCATTTGTTTTCTCCCTTCGGACCTGATCTTTCTTCATCCTCTCTTTCATTCCTTTCTTTTCGCAGTTGGAAACACCCCTACTGGGATGAGATCCCAAACCCCCGAAGGCAGAATATTGTGAGACTTGCACTGATTCCTGCTGGTGGAATAACAATAAACCAGTTTTGCTTTGTTGACTCAAAGAGGGGCTATGTCCTGCACACTATTGGCTCGTCTATCCATAAATCTGCCCATGCGACTGATTTTGAACCAACAAAATGGTCGCCTCGTTTTAGCTAAGTATAACAGTAAGTGCATGATGTGGAAGAAAATGGATAAGTTATGCTTATGACCACACAAAAACTAATGTAAGTTCTTCCAAGTCCTTTTTATGTCATTTTTGATTGGAAGGAATCAAACATGTTAAATATTATAATGTTGCAATCTTATCATGAATCATTGTCACTACAAGAAACAATGATGAGAACCTTTATGGTCCTAACCTAAAATATTAGTCTATCTTGCTAGTATCTCATGATAATAAGTTACCTAGAATTATCCGGAGAATAATGTTGTCACACTCGTCGATCTAATGAAACTTTCTTTCAATGTTAATCTATGAGCATAATTCCCTAGATATGTCCTTGAACGACTTAGAGAAATATGTGAAGGGAACTTGATCCAAATTTGGTTTGCAATGCGAAAGGATGTTCTTATAACTCACTTTGGTCTCATAAGTGATCTTCTTAACAACCTAGGTATGTATGATATAATTAATTGAGGTCCTTATACCATGGTTAGCATGAATTACTTTTAGTAATTATACTTTTTTTAGACAACATTGTGGGTGATTTTGGGTCATGGTAATTTATAAAATGTGGTTTCTTTCCATGGTCACACCCTTGTGCTAACCCGAGAATATCCATTATACCAAATTAAGAGAAGGATAAATCATGTTTGAGCCTACTTAATGTACTTACAAAACACCTTGGTAATGGGTGCATGGGTACTCGTGACTTGGCATCCGAGTTATGCTCTTCTCCGTTTATTAAATGGGACCGTGAGTTATCTTGAATCCATAGGATTTTGGTGGCCAAGAAAATATACTATGGGGTATAAAACCTAGGCATGCACACCACACGTCATGAGTGATGGCTAGCGTTCACTTCAGGTTTTGCCAAAGATGTGCACTTTTGGACCCAAACTTTTTGTTAAGAATAGAAGTTGAGCTAAATGTTTTGAAAGTGGTAGTGGGATCAAATAGGAAATACTAACTTTAGATTGAACCTGAGAATGATGTGGACCATGATTGCATTGTGGCATGTGTGGTCCCAAGATATGATTCGTACTTCCAAAAATGAAATATCTCTTTTGTATAAAATCACGATGTAATCAAAAGTAACAATGTAAACCTTTTGTTCACTGGAATGATGAAAAAGTAATTGTTAGTGATTATGTGGGCCCATTGTTATGAGTCATGTGACAAGTGCAAATGTTTTAGGTGTTATGCCATATGACAACAATAACAAAAAAAATTGCCAATTTATTTTGTTGCATTTTGGATGGTAAAATTTATGGGCATTACAATAATAGGAAACTTGTAGATTTTCTTCCTTAAGCAAGGGGTTTATAATAATATTTCAAAAATTATGAGGTTTAAGAACATTCAAAAGACTTTTTAATCATATTATCTAAGAACAATTTAAAATTAACTCTTAGAATTGAGGTTTACAAGATTAATTGTTCTTGTGGTAGGTCATACATCGGGGAGAGTGGATATTCCATCCACGAAGGATTTATGAACATGTAGTGACATAAAAATTGAAAGGTTAGTTAAGTCAACCTTTCCTAAGGATTTTTTTCAAATCAAAACATGACGTTTATACTAAAAACACTAAAACATTAATCATGGAAAAATATTCTTCAAACGTTGTCTACAAAATATTGTATTAAAAAAAAATAAAACAACATGAACATATTATGAAAATTTGTAAGTGCCTTACTAAACACCCTGGTTTGGTGTTTTGGCATGGACTTACATTTACAAGTTAATTGACCCCGGATATATGTTAACCTTGATCCGAACCATTCACATAAACCAATTATAAATTTAATTAAAAATATCCACTTACAAACCTATAATCGAATTACTAGGCTTAAGTGATTTAATTATCATGAGCCTTATAAATCTTTCTTTGCCTTTTATCAGTCTCTCTTTTCATTCCCTTTAGTTAGCTAAATTCTAATTTTTGAGCCCATTTTTTATTTGTAAAATATTTTTATTTTTTAGATTTCGATTTCATAGTTAAATAATCTAGTTCTCTTTCTTTCAATGATTAAATTCTAATTCAATTTTATTTTTAAGATATTGATTTGTTTAGAAATAATTTTGACTAGATATATAAGATTTTATAAATAAGTATTTGTTAGTAGGGAAGACCAATGAATGTAAATTATTATTTTAGGCTTTTCACCTTTTAATTTTTTTGTAATTGATAATTTTTTGGTAAATATAGTGTGTAATAAAGCACCTTAATCTCATAATTATTATCAATATAAAAATTAATTCGATTAATCCTATTATGCTTATTGATGAAAATATTTCAAATAATAATTAAAATATACATCCGTATAAATCCTACAATAGTTAATATTTATATTGATTATTATTATTTTTTTCATTTTTTCAATTTATTATTTATATTTTAAATTTTAATTAAAAACCAAAGTTAAAAGTTTACTCTATCCTTTATTAAATTTTGATTGAATAAAACTATTCAACTAGAATCAATTATTTTATTTAGTATTTTTCAAACCAATTTTATTGACATCATGTAGTTAACATCTTTAAATAACAATTGAGTTTTAATCAACATTTAATTTATTTGAAATTTTAATCTAAAATTACTTACAATTTTTTATCTAAAACTATTCTCTAGTCATATCAAGTGGAAAGCTTCTCTAAGGAATATAAACATGAATATCTTGCCAAAGAAAATCATTGAGCTTCTTAATTCAGAAAGATAGAATAAATTTTTCAGGGAAGGTAACCATGTTTAGCTTCAATAATACTCTTTTTTTTGATAAGAAATCCACTATGATTAAAATTTACATGAAAGGGCGGAAGCTATTCTCTCAATAAAATGCACCTATGTCTCATCGATGCCCCATCATCAACACATTCCAATCATGCATGGGTGGGCCCCATTGAATCATGGCCAAATCATGCACAATTTTTTTAAATACATGAGTTTGGAATGATTTAGTTGTTTGTTTGAAGTGATGGCTGAATTGGTAGGAACACGTATTGTTTGATGACGATTCGTTGGTTCAAATCCTTGTGCAGATTTTTACAAAAAATGTTGAAAAACACATTGTACTTTTCAACAACCAAAATCTACAAAAAAATTTGGTTGAGGCGCATGCCACGTAACATTTGATAGCCATGAATGAGAGCATGGATCATCGATGGGACATAAGTGCAATTTATCAGAGAATAACATTCGCCATATGAAACAATCTCATGATGGTAGTAATGAAAGTCTCATAAGCAATGATACCAAGGAGCCTAAATTAACATGTTGATATTTTAAAACAAAATAAAGTTTCAAAAATATACAAACCAACAATATAATTTGAATAATTATCGACCAACTTTCTTAATAATAGATTAAAGAATAATATGAATAATTACATAGTCTAAAGTATTATGTGGTGGCTTAATCGTATTGAAGAAATTGTTATAGAATTTGTAGTTGTAGTGGTTTGTTGTTAATTGAATCATGATCTATAAATTTCTCATAAAATAATATTATTCACTATTATATGCATTCATCTACATGAAAATTATGCGATGTTATTGTCATATATGACTAATTAATTATTAATATCATTTATTAATTATTGGTATGTAATTTATTAATTACTATGATATTAGTGTATTAGTGTGTTTGTTAGTCCTCGCTAAGTAGGGTTCTAAAGTATTCACCGAAGTGAATTATTTTTTTATCTTTAACCAATGAAAAGGCTTGAAATGACATATTATTTTAACAACCATAAAGTTTAGGATTCAAAATTGCGCAATATTGCTTAGAACCTTTTAGTTAATATTCTCTTTCACCTATTGATGCCACCAAATGACACCTCACCATATGTTAATAATTATGATTTGACATAGAACATTGAATTTCTAAATAATTTATTATAAAATGACAATCAACATATATTTTTTTAAAAAAAAATTCCATTAAATGAAATCTCAAGCAATTTAATAAGGACTTTTCCTAAACAATGAAAAAAAGACTATTTTTATTTCAAATGATCTAGACAATTTAGTTTAGTACATTGTCTACATATATATATATATATATATATATATATATATATATATATATATATATATATATATATATATATATATTATTTGTCTTGTGTGTGTGTGTGTGTGTGTGTGTGTACAAACATCTTTAAAAAAAATCTGAAATATGTAGAGAGATAACAATCTCAAGGTTACGCTCTTAGATTTTTCACACACCATCTTGATTAATAATTTAATTACCTTCTATGTCATTTCCCAATTAATATTGACAAATGGTATCCATATAGCCGCACTAATGTTTCATCTCGAAAAAAAGCTTGTGAGAAAGTAAAATCCTCCAAACTCCACCTTATGGCCCAAATATAATTATGTTTTCAATTAATTTCTCTAAACCAATTTTTTTTTCTAAGTGATGAAAAAACATGCATTAATTTTAAGATTGAAATTGTCTTATGAAAATTAAATGAATGTCAAATTTAAATTCAAATTTAAATGTGAAAAACTCATGCGATATTATACTGTACCTAGTTGCCATCAGAGAACACCTATTGTCATAATTTATAAAATTTTCACATGATAAATGTGATATATATATATATATATATATATATATATATATATATATATATTACTATGATACTAGGTTCTTTATATGTTTATATTTGATTAATCGATTCAATGCTATCGGCTTGATATATAAGATGATTTGACATACACAACTAATTAAAATCTAAACCATAAACCATAAGTTATATAAATCTTGTGCTCAACTATTTAAAAATTGGACCAATTAAAACATGACAATTCAATGATAAGGGCCAAGAGATATTCTCAAAGTGTCATTGAATGTGTTCTCCGGAATGATCTAATATGTGAAGAGATGTCCACTATGAGTTAGGGTGTACTTACTTTTATAACTAACTTGTGTGAATGATTTCTTATTGGGTTAACCCTAACTTAAATGCCATAAATTTTGCATTTAAAAATTTGACTAATCCATGTATAAAGGAAAAAAATGTTTGACTTGGATAGAAACATTGGATGCTTTTATCCTCTATTAGGTGATTCCATTATACTTTATCTTGGTACTTTATCGAAACATGAGGAAAATATCTAGGAGTCTCGTAGATGTGTTTTATTTCCAAAAGTGCTAAATTGAGTGAGAATTTTTGACCTAGTGGACTCTAGTGTGATTATTGAGAGATATTCCTTTAGGATTAAGTCAATTAATGTGTACATGAGATAATATGAAAATAAATGGCAAATGATTATTTCCAAGTTATTTAGCTCCAAATTTTGGTTGGTTCTAAATTTTATTCCATTTTAATATCATAATTGAAACTAATATTGGATTAAAATAAATGTAAAGAAAACCTCCTAATGGGTATGGTGTATGCGAGGTGGGAAAGTGTGATCTCTCTCTCTCTCTCTCTCTCTCTCTCGCCATTCATGTTAAACCTATAAATCACATGCCAAAGTCGATATAAATTCTCAATAAATATGATTATAAAATCAGTAGCTAAAAAAACCAAAATTAAAAGCATGATACAATTACACTTGATTGCCCTTACTTCCATAATAAGTATTGTGCATGAGAAATCCTAACATTTGAGCATGATAATTATTCATTATATCACTTGAGCATGTTAAGATCCTACTATGGAGCCAAAGTATCACTTGAGAATACTATGGAGAGAATATTGAGCTTGAGATTTTTATGGAGAAAATGTTGCACTTGAGTTTGTTATGGAGCTAATTTTTACATGATCTTGGTGTATATGGCATAGTACATGTTATGTGTAAACTCATGTTTAATACATTTTGAATAATTGTGTGCATGTAATCATATGGTAGAAATTGAATATCTATACCTTAATATACATGAACATTTTAGAAAATCCCACAACATGGCCCCTCTTTAGATGATGAATGCTAAAAATTATCACTTAGATCAAAAGAGAAAGTATTATTTGTATAAATTACATTACCATAATATCAAATATGTGAATCACGTACATAATATGTCAACTAACATGTAAAATAAGAAATTTTCATTAGATATGAAAATTTCAAAATAAATAATTGGTGTCATAGCATTTTGAGGCATTTTATGAGACTATCCAATAATTCAACAAATAGCGTATAATTGATCAATATATAAGTATGATAAAAACACATGAGACAATGTTTAATGTATCTATAGTCACATATGAGATGACATGACACAATATGACATGATAGGTCAATCATAAAAATACATAACAAAAAAACATGATGACTTGAACGGTGTTAGTAGTTATTAGTTATTAACTATATGTGAGAAAGCACATGTTTGACTATTGTGCCTAGAAGTAAGAGATGTATCATGATATAACTAGGAATATCTCTCAATCATTTTTTTCTAGAGGAAAGAAGTGTAACAAGAAATGTGCTATAAGAAATATGTCTAACAAGCAATGATATAATTGTAAAATACATCGATCGCTTTTGTTGATAGACAAATATGTAGAAAAAATTATGTGATATGCAAGTATGTCAATAAGTCATGTTTTCTATAAAAAGTGTACCATACACGACGCATTTCGTACAAAAATTTGTATCATAAATAAAGTATGTCTAAGGTCATAACGCAAGAAAGATGCATCACAAGATATATGTCCTAGGAGATGCTTTTCAATTTAGAGTTATAATACTTGTAATGAGTCCAAGATATAATGTGGGAGAAAAAAATAATATATGTTTAAATATAAAGCATACAATTAATGAGACATCAACCCAAAAATCAACAATGGAATATGGGAAATTATAACATAAATCCAATAAGTTCCTAGAGAAAATAGATTGTAGAGCATACAAGTGTATATATAAGATAAATTGTAAAAATACAAGATCATAAAGCATACAAAATCATATAGAAGACAAAGTATACAACATACAAGTTCTTAAAGAAAACAAAATCATTGGTACCCAATATTGCAAAGAATTTAACATTCAATATCACAAAGAAAATAATATCACATAGTATTCAAAGAATACATCATACAAGTTCCTAGAAAAGAAAGAGAAGATGCAATATAAGAGTAGAAAAGTCATACAACATACAAGTGTTGAGAGAAGATACAACATGCAAGATCACAAAGTAGATAATACATAAAAAATACAAGCTCTTAGAGAAAACATATCATATAGCATACAAAATTATGAAACATATAAAAGAATACATTTTTATAGCTAATAAGTGCAAGTGTTATAAAAAAATGTTAGTCAAAACAAGAACATATCTCTAAGAAAAATAAACCAATATAGTAGTATATAGAGAATAAAATACTAGTTTAGTACATGATAAATGCAAATAATCATGGAGAATGGTCAAATTGATATCTATGAGAAAAAAATAATATCATTGGATAGAGAATAACATAACACATACTAGATAAAAAATAAATTAGTGTAAAATAGACAATAGTAGATATGTTACAATAATGGACTAGTGTATAAGGGTATTATCGATATAATCTTAGCCAATAAGATTCTCATGGTATAGGTATGACCTTAATATGGTAGGTATCCCCTAAGATAAAAAGATGTAAGGATCCATATAATACGAAAGATCTGAAAAAATTAAGCACATAATGTAAAATCCCCTCGGTGCATGCATGCATCCAATGTAGTGAGCTACCCTTAGTTTACTAAGCTATTAAATCCATAAAGAGTGTGGTGTCCATGGATTAAGGTATATGTGACCACTTGGTTTGTACTATATAAATCGAGTGTGGGTGAATAATATATATTTAAAGTGATAAATACATATGATCATAAATCTTATGTCTAGGAAATGACTAATCAAGTCACATGCATGTCTTGATTGTGTATTTTAATAATAAATTATATTATTTTTTACTTTTAAAATAAGATATTGAAAAAAGGAAATATTGCCAACTTGAATAGGTACCAATGTCCATGGCTTGTAGTTTGTGAATGGTAGAAGATATTGTGTGGGGTCCATGGTAATAATTGTTCCCTCATAAATCACATCAGATTAGTGAAATGTGTTGCATTTTTGGGTAGCCACCAAGTCACAGAATAAGGGAGAAGATGATGAATATAATAATCATGGAAAAAATATATGAGTAAAATAGTTAGGAATCTATAGAGAAAACAAGGAGAAGTGGCAAGGCCATTGAGTGAAAAAAATAGAACACTATGGGATTGGGCCGCATGGAAAAATCTCATGAAATCATGTAATATGGTGGCTACAAATACTTATGAAACATAAAGAAGTGGAAAAATATTGAGAGTGATATGAGACTCCTAGATTGTGAAACATGTCACAATAAAGGAGTCTCTTATAGTTAACATGGAAAACATGATCAAGTGACTATGAAATAATTGATCCCAAGAATAACAAGAGTTCATATATGGTGGCACGTGACATGATCTCGAAGCCCATAGTTTAATTGATGTATAGAGAACATAGAGATATAGTCCATGAGGTATAAATTTGGTATTGTGCCACTTGGACCGTTGGATGTAAAATGAGCAAATACGGAGGTTTAAATTTCAAGAAAAATTGTATGGCATGTTTCAAAGCATTAGGCTTGGCTGAAATTATATAAACACCATTGATCAAGACCAACATAAATTACCATGTGATAAAGTGAAAAAATAAAAAAAAGGGAAATTGGAATCTAGTTTAAAAAATTACTTTGAGTGGGCGGTGTTTATGAGCTTTTGTTTATTGCTCATAAATTTTGATTGGGAGCTATGATTGAAGAACTGTTAGATGTATTGGAAATATTATCTAAAAGGTGACATGTTAGAATAAATTAGGAAGAGAATTAATTCCTAGTTTTTGAGAAATTTTATACTGACTTTCATGGCCTCTTCTTTTGAATTATAAAATTCTCACTTACAATGGATTCTCTGCTCCTTTCTTCTTCTTTTTTTAGGTTTTTGTGCGTGATACTAGATTAGTGATGATTTATCCCAATGCATACAGTGGATTATTTTTATTGGAACTTGAATGAGAATGTGCTCATCCTCTACCACGTGTGATTCTTCTTTCTCCATATTTTCTGATGATGCACCTATGTCAGCCGCTTAGATGCTCTTAGTTTCTCATTCAAATTAATTGGGAGCCTTATATTTTTATAAAATGCATTTGGAAATCCACTTATTTATTGATCTCTTATGTATCTATTTGATTAATCTATGTGTACTCTCTATTTCTCTCTCAATGGCTCTTCACAATTATAAGTTCCCTCCATTTCTAATTCTAGAAAGTTCTACGATGATGTATACATAGATGTTGTATCTTCTTCATCGATGATTGTCTGAAATTCCTTTTTTGGAAAGTGTAGTGTCATTAATGATTTTTTCAAAACTCATGAGTGTGGTAATTCAATTCTAAAAGAGATATTTGCATAATTTTTAAGTGTTAATCGATATAATGGGTAAAAATGAAGTTTTCACTCATATTTGAGATGTAACCGTTCTATTTGTTAGAACATTCATTTAGTCATAATGTGTCAAAGTTTGATGGGTAATATTTCTCAAACATCAAGTTAAAAAAACCCTTGTGGATTCGCGGTGTCTTTTATACTAATTAACATTGCATTTGTTTTTTGGGCTCTAAGTTATAATGTTTTGATAAGTAAAGAGATAATTATGGCACCTCTAAAGGTAACCCCGAAATTCGGGTGGGGAAGCCATCCTTCAGAACTCTGTTGGTCGCACTATCGCAGCCTCTATTGCTAACCTTAGCTATGGTACCAACCATCATGCGGAAGCCCTGGCCATCCTCAAGGGCCTTGATCTGGCTCTTAATTATGGCAATGATCCCCTCTAAGTTGAAAGTGACTCCCTCAATATCATCAAACTCCTGCAGTCGGCTGACATCGGGCAATGGTCTATTCAAAATATTATTGCTGATATCCGCATCTTACAAAGGAGCTTTCAGCAAATTCACTTTCAACACATCCTTCGGGAAGGAAACAAAGTGGCGGATTACTTAGCTAATATTGGCGTCCACCTTGAAAATCAACAAATTTGGTTGGAAGACTTACCGGCAGACCTTCTCCAAATTACCAAGAATGACCTCACTTCTTAGTGCTTCCAGTTGGATGGGTATAGCTGCCTTTGGTGTCAGCTATGTCATTATTAATCTTCCCAATGGTGGCGGTAATGATTCTTCCATTATTATGATTAGTCCGTTGGCACAACAGAATTTTAAGAGGGAGGCGAGTCATATTTCTACGGATCTTCTCACGCGTGGCGCTTCTCCATCTCATAAGTACTCATGGGAGGGTAATAATGATGAGTCAGATGACTCCCATGCTTAGGATAGGATTTTAAGGCCCTCCATAGTACTCTCCTTTGTACTCATTTTCAAAATTTCATTAGCATGGGTGGCACAAATTTGAAATGCATCAAACCTACCTCCTGCAGCGCGGTGAAAGAATATGAAGAAGTATGGAACATCCTACGGGAGAATGGGAAAACCAGTTTTCTTTAAAGGATGGAGGGATACTCTGCGCTGGTCTCCTATGCCGCCATGGCCTCCTGGTCGCGGGGACGTGTTCAAATCGGCAATACCTCCTTCACGGTCTCCACGAATCCAAATGCCAATGTTCATCGCTCTCCCGATCTTTGGAGATGTTTACTTCAAACGCTCTCTCCGCTCGGAAATGTAGGACTTCATAGCGCTGGGTGATAAACCTGTTAAGTATCTGTCAGGTTATACCCGCGACTCTCTGCCTCCTCGTGGGACGAGTGCGTAAGTGATCATGCACTACTTCACCATCGATGGCCGCTACCGCCTTGTCTATGGCCTCCATTTCTTTATCCTTTCACACCTGTGCTGGGATAAGAAGATAAACTTGGATGCTTTTCTCTACCAATCTTTGGAGCATTCCGTACATCTCGCTCACGATGGGGAGGGAGCTTTTCTTCATCAGGGTCTTTTGTATTTACTTTTTAAATATGCTGCATCGTATGTCGACATTACCCGTTTTCCCCCTAAGTCCGGGGGCCGCCGTCGCACCCCCACGTCCTCTCCCCATCCCTCCTCCACTTCCCACCCCCCTCCTCCGCCCGCCGTCATCGCATTTACATCTCTTCCGATTAGATTCAAATGTTGCCATCCTGGGCTCTCCCCATTGTGGCAACCCTCCCTCTGCTCCCCCGCTATCCCCCTCATCCCCATAACCTTTTGTGCCTTTTTTTGGAAATGCTGACACTGGTACCATGGTGGTCTCCCTATTTCCAACCCCGACTCTCCCCTTGCTGAGACCTACTGGGACTTGCTAAGTTGTATCTGGACTCCCCAGATTTGGAGAAACTGGAAATGAAAGAGGATCTGCTTGTTGATGGCCCCTCCATCAAGAAAGTTGGTGATAGCTTGGATTCTGCTAATAGCAAACCCCACGCTCACTCCTTGAACAAGCCTCCAAAGCCTGAAGCTTCATCTCGCCGAGATCAGAATTATTGACTCTTTGAGGGATGATCGCAGGGTCGATCTGGTTTCTTCTATTTTGAACAAGCTCCAATGTGCCTTCACCACTCTGAAGGCCTGGGAATCCTTCACTGACACCACTAGAACTGCTATTGCCAAAGATTGTTCCGAGCTCCTAGCTCTCACAGACCAGCTCGCTGAAGACTCGGGCTCCCGTAGGGCTAAGAATGTTGTTACTGAGCAAAAAAATCTCATCGATGTTTTTACCTTTTCCTCTTTGGCTTACCTCTTAGCCATTTTTTGGAATCTTCTAAGGTTTTTTCGTTATGTAATTGTCATTACTATTATCTAGCCTTATGGGCTTTTTTGTAAAAGGTCGTGGGACCTTCTAAAACCCTCTTTTTACCCTATATTCTGAAAAATATCCCTCACATAATCGCAATAGTAGAAACTAATATGCAAAAATATTACAGATCTCAAATAAAAGTGCGTAATAAAATAACACAACACAAAGAGACAAGATTTAACATTGTTCACCCAATTTGGGCTACGTCCACAAAGAATCACTTGCTCAGATTTTATTAAAAGCCATCGCTCTCTAAATACAATACACAGATCTGTTTGGAGCTATGCTCAACAAACTCTACTGAGGAATTCATACCCGAATTCAAAACACATCTACACTGTTACATTAAACCCCATCATATGCAAAAACCACATAAGTAGACAACTGCTTAAGTAGTTTTACAAAACCATGGGCCAAAATTGTCCCATAAACCTATGGGTAAAAAATCCTACCCATATGGGAAAAGCAAGTTTCTCGGTATATCGGGCATGTTTTAAGGCCAAAACGAGACAAGCTGTGGAAAGTGTACAATACTCTTAGCGTACATGATCTTCAACACTTTCTCACATGAAAACAGCTCCACAAGCTAACATGTTCCTATTTTACTTGGTCAATTATTAGATTTTTGTGGTGAGTGAAAAAATGGTTGAAAATGCTCTATTTTAACAAGTGTTTGTTTTCAACAAATTTAGTGAGTCATGCAACAGAATTTGGTAAGCTTACTTGATTATTTTTTGCTTTTAGTATATGATCTTAATATTTATTTTAAATTTTTGCAAATTTATAAATTTTGAGGTGCCCCAAAAGAGTCACACATTAACATTCACATTAATGTTTCCTTTTAGTAATATGCGAAGCTAAGGATTCATGTCCACACCGCTTATTTATTCCCATCCTTTGACCTAGATACATTAGTTTCCAACCCAAAAACTTCACTAAGAAGGATAAATCACTCAAGTTATAATGTTCCAAAATATTTCTCAACAAAATGGATTTTTAATAACATCCACCATGGCTATAGATGCCTTGCGGTGGAGCAAGGCCATTATATGAACTAAAGGTATCTTTGTTAGGTCGTTAGATGTGTAGCTAGTAGTAGAGAAATAATTAATCCTTCCCCACGATCCGTTCCCATCAAATATCATAATATTACAAAAATATAATAAATCCCACGTAAACAATGTGCATGCCATGTGAACTCCTTGTGTCAAGAAAAAATATATAAGGAAAGGTAAACAACTTTATTTACACACAACAAACTCCTGGAGTGTTTCAATTGAATATGTCGCAATGCAAAGTTAAAGTATTAGATTATGTTATTTTTTTATAACACAAAATCTTTGAGTATGCTTATTTTTCTGGTTGTCAGGTGAACTTGAGATTCTAGACGAGATATAATTCTCTACATCATTCTCTAGTATATCCACCATTTTTGTCCACAACACGCCCTAATTTCACATATGAATTCAAAGAACCCATTGGCTTTTCCCAAAGGTAGTTCAAAATTGCACACCTATCTCTATTTCATCTTGTGTGTAATTCCCATTCACAAGAATTTCATGCCTTAGTCATATTTTCTCGAGCCATCCCATGACCATTTTCTCCCATGTCCCTTTTGTAAATATGTCTATTTTTATTCGCATAAAATGATTACCGTGTTGTCGCATGATTCTTGTGTGCACCCATTTACAATTTCACAAATTTATTTCATGTGTGCCATTATGCAAACCTATCACATGATGCCTTTAATTATTGTCACATCCCCTTCACGTTTAGTCGGAGCCACTTTTTGGCACCCTCTCTCATATAAAGCTAGCTTTATGCAAAATTTTCATAGCCACACCTTGATTCGTGCAAACCCCTCAATGCTCTACAACACTTTATCTTACCCAAGGCCGTCCTAAAAATTTTGTAGCCTCCTGCACACCCCATACTTAGATAGTTTCCTTCCACATTATGAAATTTTTTAACCATCACATAATTAAAATCTTCGTGTAATCATTTGAATAGGTACGACACTTTGAATACTTAACCCTTTGAGCCATTATGATCGGTGCATACAGATCTATGATAGGGCAACATATGAAAATATTTCAAGTGTCAAGGTGTACTTAACCTAGGCGCAAGCATGCATGCCCCGATTAAGGCCACATGTCTGAAATCATCACCATGCACAATATAAAAGGTCTAAACCAAGCCAAAAAATCTTATCAAACATGATAAATCCGATGTGTGCCACGTGTCTCAAATAGGCTCATTGAAAAGTTAGAGGCCCAAGTTCGATTCTAAAAGCTTCTCGGTGTCACAAAACTGATCCACATCACGTGTCAAAGATTGGGACACTGCTCACTAAACATTATAAAGAGTTCCATGTGTCTCTTTGTGCAAGCATCATAAGTATTTATTCCTACTTTGATTGGTTGCACATAACACAAAATAGGTGTTTTTCTATTTTGTGGAGCTATGAAAAGGAAAGATACGTGCATAATTAATAAATACAAATGATAAACTGCATAAGGATAATTTTGCACATAGTAAAAGGACACCATTGCACAAAGTTGATCACACACCAAAAGGAAACTCAAGTTCATATCCCATTGTGTAAACCTTTCTCGCGCACCACTCCAAAAAACAAACCAAACATGCACAAAATAAAAAAACATCAAGTCATCCAAGAGAAAAACCAACTTTCTCATAAACCATAGTGTTGTAACTAATCAATTTGTTAGAAGATATTATCTTAGCACATGTCATGTCGAGGTAGTTGAATAGCTTAAATGAAGAATTTGACTTATGTATCTAGGAACGCCATACTGCCTTGGAATTTCTAAACTTGAGTTTACCATATTCATGCTTGTTCTAAGCCTTAGTAGCATTTAATGAGCATCTTCTTTCTTCTAAAGGATGTTTTTTGACATTACAAAAGTGTTCAGACAGACGACTTAGAATTCAATTTAGTTTGAATATACATCTACAATGTAATATAATATTGTTTAATCCATATTGTAAAGAACCTACCTTCATTAATGCTTGTAATACATTGTTCACTTGGGTTTTCCTATAAATATTGGATCAAATTCATTGTAAAGGTCCCTAATTTCATAATAGAATATATTTTGAGATTTTTCTATTGATTTTATTTTTATGACTTGGCAATCCATGTTATTGTCCTAAGTTAGCTTCTTTGTCAGATAATCTAATTTGATAAATGTTAAAGATTCACTTTATTGATTGACTATAACATCTTCATTCAATGAATAGAAGATTAGAGTGCACATCATGTGCATCCAATGAAGTTGAGAACCCCTCTTGATGTTCTATGTTCTTCCCCTCATACTTTATCACCTTTCGTGTCTTGATTGAGTGCATCCCGATTTGAGAGAAGGAATGATTTTCACAGATCTTAACATTTATATGAACCTGGAGAAAACCTCATGATTTTCTACTTATTTCTCTTTCTTCCCTACCCTACTATATTTTACAATTTTTTATCAACCATGTTAGTATTAGGATTAAAGCTTGTAACATGTACTCAATGTGTACTATATATTTATGTTACAAGTGATACTCATAGTTGAATATCCATTTTATCAAAACTTGTGCAATCCTTAGGCTATAAATGAATGATAATAGGTTATTTTTCCGCAAAATACTTGAGAATGACTTCCCTATGATGCATTCCTAAGATGCAAGTTTCTCACATTGGGTAAAACTAGAAATGAACCAACAAATGCCCTCAAAATCATAAACATCCACCCATCCATTATTTTGAGCTATTCCTAGCGTATGTTTTTACCCACAAGAGTGGTGAGATTGAACTTGGGGAGGGGTTCCCAGTGTGAGAAGTGAACTACACGATCTGAATTCCCTCTTGTGCACCTTCTTGTCAAGAGAGGCAGAACCTTTCCCATTTGCGCGAGACTCTATCTAATTTGTGCACGCTTACGCGTGCTCTTGCTTCCTTTCCATCCACAACATTCCTTGGCGTTGAGGAATGGAATTGTGGTGCAATCTCATGGAGATCAGTATTTATATGAGAATATATGAAGGATTTTTAAAGCTTCAATAGTCTCCATAACTATTTAATAATGTAATTTGGTCTTGTCCCCCAAACATCGAAAAAAGTGCGTAACACATCAAAATAATTTGAAATAAATAAGACACTATTTTCTAGTGCCTATACTGCCCTATAATTATGTTGGTATACATACCATAAAATGGAAAGGGGAGGTGGTGGAGTGTAATAGTGCAACACATAAATATAATTTCTTAATCTTAAATTTGACATCTATTTGAGCGTAGTATGATAACTCATCTTCTTAATAAGAGAAAACTATAAAAATAATATCATCTTTTCTAAACGGTGGATTTTGGAGTCCTTTTTGATTTGGAAAGAATTTTTTAGCCAAATGCAATGGTGTAGCTAGATTAAAAGTTCATGTTTCCCATCGATAGAACATTTATAAAGAATGTAATCAATTCATTAATCAATTTAAAATTCTTTAATAAAAAATTTATATAACAAATCTAAGACAAATGCCTCAAAATTAATATCTATCGATAGTTTTCAAATAAATACATTTAAAATATCCATACTAGTCCAAACACATTTAAGTGTAAGAAATCCATTCTAGTAGAAGATATCTTGTGTGCTTTTGGTAATGACAATAGCTACATTGAATGGGTCATGGCTAATTACGCCTCTCCTTATTTTTCTGTGCTTGTAAATGGTTTTTCCTCTTCCATCTTCCATGTTAAATGTTGTTTTGCGTCAAAGAGATCCTCTTTCTCAATGCCTTGTCATCATTTCAGTGGAAGGCCTTGGTAGGTTCTTAAATCACCTCAAGTCCTATAAATGCATATCTGGTTTCCACTTGGTGAAAGGTATAGCACTATCCCACTTTCAATTTGTGGATGACACTTGTTTGATGGGCAAAGCCACTCTTGCTGAAGAGACTACTTTTAGGAAAGCTTTGGAAATTTTTTGTTAGTGCATCTGGTCAAATATTAAATGAAAAAGAGGCTCAAGTCTTCTTCTTGAAGCTGCACCTCCAAAATAAGGAATGTCTTGCTAATATTGTTCATTTTCAGATTGATTCTTCTTCTTTCAAATATTTGGGTTTCATTATTTCTCCTTTTTCCTTGGAAAAAAAGACTAGAATTCTATGTTGGATGATGTGCAATGTCATATTCTTCATTGGTCATATAGATATCTTTCTTTGGTAGGCCACATGGTACTTCTCAAAGTGTTGATACTGAGCTCTCCCAATGTATAAATTTATGGCTCTTGTGGTTTGAAATGTATTCTTTGTGACTTGGATTGTTGAATGAGAAAATTTCTTTGGGAAGGAAATTTTGAGAGGAAGAGAGGTGGATTGGGAATGACATCTTCCTTCCTTAACAATGTGGTACTTGCTACCAAATTATATTGGAGGTGATATGCGGAGGACTAGGACTTATGGGGAAAATCCTTAAGTTCAAGTATTTACAACTACAAAATCATTCTTTCATTCCTCGAATATCAATCCTTGGTAAAGGTTCTCGATACGGAAAACAAAGAACTTTGGGAGTCATTTGATTAAAGTGAGTCTCTTTTGGATTGTTGGAAAGAGAGAATGCTCTTTTTGGGAAGATGCATGGGATCGACATAGTCCTCTTTGTGTTGAATTTCCATATCTCCTCGAGTTAAAATGTAAATGTGTTGAAGATGGTTGGATTTATGTCTCTAATTTTCAGTGTGTTGTGATACAAAATCGTGTGAGGATTTGGAGATGGAGAATAATGGATCTTTGTCCAAGTTAGAAATTCCCCCTTCTCATTGACCATTTAGTTTCTTTTTTAGCCTCTTGGAATGTTTCTTTTGATATACATTCTGACATCCTTAGTTGGGGTTTGAATGGATTTGGAACGTGTTCGGTGCAAACTAACTACACAACTCTTACAACAGAGCATCTTAACGATAAGAACCCTCTTCTTAAGATAAATTTCTTCATCAAGATAATCTCTGAAAATGTGGTGTTGTTCGGGGTAGAATAATACCCAATCTAAAAGAAACTTGTTGAGTTTTGATTCATGATTATAAGGTGAATTCTTGGTGGGATTTAGAATCCTTCATAGACTTGGTTTTTGTATGGAGTCTCTTTTTGTATCCTTGACCAATAAGAATCCTCAGTTGGCCTCATCTAGTTAAATGTGAATGCCCACTTTTGGGTCTAGCTAAAATTAATGTGGATGGAGCTTCGAGAGACAACCTTGGAAATGTGGGCATAAGAGTTGTTTATCATGATGACAATGACAAGATCAATTTCTGGTTTGTTGGAAGTCTTGGTATTAGTTCTAATAATTTAGTTGAAGGTATGACCATTTGTTACACATTGATAGAAGCCAAGCAACAACATTTTCTCAACATCATTATGTAATTTGACTCAAAAATATTTATTGATCACTTCAAAAGGTCAGCTTCCTTTGACTTTCACCACTAGCAGTTGAGGGAATACATGACATACATCAACATCCTCATTTGTGGTTTCAATGTTGCTTGATTGCATCTTACTAAAAGGGAAGGAAGTTGGGTTGTTGATTTCTTGGCAAAATATGCGTCTCATTTGAAGTTGACCGAGGTGGTAACTGAGGAGAATCGTGAGTGCCCTACTTGAGGGCACTTTTTTTGCCTCTTCAATATTATATTGAATCTCTCCAAACATTCATGGCTTATGAAGACCAGAGATGTTTAATCATTTTCCTTCAACATTCAAACACAAGTCCCCGAGGGGGTTCTACCCTATGTTACCTACATCCTAATTTCAATGGTTTCACATCATCAATAAGAAGAAGCCCCTTGGCCATCTTCCTAAATTTATGGTAAATAGTGAGACTTCACACACTCAATAATTCACATGGCCTCCCACCCATCACTCACTTATTCACCACCTTGAATATCAAAGTGTTTCTATAGAGCAACAAGATCCATCACATTATGTATAACCTTCTACTTTTATCTTTTATTTGAATGGTGGACAATTGCTTTCCATTTACCTTTAGATTTAGTTCTCTTTTGTTTCTTTGGAGTAATGTTATTGTGCTCCCTATCTTCTTTATATCAAATACATTTTCTATCCCATCCAGGAATATTGGACTTTGATAGGCGTTAAAATATAAAGTAAGTTGATAAATTTATTATAGTTTTTATGTACCACATCAATTAATAATTCTTACATTCTGCACAAATTTCTCATTGTCAAGTGTCGAATGACCTCAATTTAGATATACCACTTTGTTGGATTTGATGGAATCTTTTTGAAAAATGGACTCCAAACTCCTATTTATGACCAAGATATTATGGATTCTTGATTGACTTCTCCAAGCAAAAAGAAAAAAGGTCTAATTGGTGGTCAAATAGAAGTCAAATTTAAGGTTAAAATTTACGTACGAATGTCAAATGGACATCAAATTTAAGATCGTTAACAACTCACATACATTTTGTTAAACAAGATTGAGGGTTCCCAAATAGAAACATTGTTAACCCTTCGTAAAAACAAAAGAGGACTCTTTTTTAGGAATAGAGAGCTAAATAAATGCATATAGCAAAGGTGGTGTATAGAGAACCCTTCATGGATGAGTATCTATCATTTATAATAGATCGTACATTGAAGCATCTACCCCAAGAAATATTGATATTGGTTAAACTCCCAACTCTATGGATGGGGATGGCCCCCTCTATATATAGATGGGATATGGTGGTCTACACAATTATAATTTCATCCCACCCCATTTCAATAGTCCCTAACTTGACTCCCATAACCTTAGGTCTGTATGAAATATGGGTTTTAATAATAATATTAAAGAAATCAACATAGAGAGAATGTTTTTGGATAAACCGTGTAACAAATTTTTAGATTAATATTTCAAATCATACTCTATGAACCACCGTCATGATAAAAATAGATCAAGAATATTTGTTACAAAATTAGATTTATATTGAAGAATGTTAATTTCAAAGAATGGCAATATAAGATAGTTGATCATATGAAAAATTAAACGAAAAAATTAATAATTTTAAACATTAGAAAAATATGAAAAGACAAAATATTTAATCACCCTCAATTTTAATTAGAGTTTATAAAAATTATAATAAATTGAAAACAAAAAATAATAAAAAATTAATTAATAATTTTCCAACTAAGTAAAAATTTTAAAAAAGAGAACTTTGATAATATATGATAGACATTTGAGTCAAGTTTTACAAAGAGTAATTACACAAAATTAAACAATTTGTTCGGGCTTTCAAATTGGCAAGATGATAATTATAGTGCCCAGAGGTGACGAGTTTAATTCGAAGGTCATCATGTTTAGTAGCATTTTCAATTCGGACTTCTTCGTGTAAATTAATCATTCAAATCATACAAACTTTTCTAGTATCTTCATCTCGTTATGCCGGCCATTCGCTAGGGGAGAGGGGCTAGTAGTGGCACACCCTAAGTTAAGGGGTCCACAAAATCAATTGTTTATGATATGGGATTGTGATTTTTTCACTAATATGTAGTTTAGATTTGTGTTAACTTATATTTTTTGTTTGGAATGTTCAATTGGAGGGAAAACCATATTTTGAATTGATTTAAAATAATATATGTAAAAATGCTATAACCATGGTGGAAACCAATACTTGAATATAGATGAAATTGCTTGAACATTGACTTTTTTGTACTTGTACATGGGTTAAAAGTCTTACATGTCATGATGTGATTGGCTACTCTACATAATTATTATGTCAAAAATAAATTACTACTACATAGTACTATGACAACTATTGGGTATTGTGTGATCAATAGTCATATCAACTATTGGACCTTGTTCACTTATCGGCCCTCTCCCCTAGTATCTTGTCAAGTATTCCCATGTCGAGTGTCATGTTCATATGTGTGTGTATAAAATACAATTAAATAATTAAATAAATAGATCAAGAGGAAGAGTTTGAATGTGAAAGGAGAGACCTTATTCAATAGGATAAGGACTATGCAGAGCCTTGGGATATACGCAAGGAATATGATTTCTTAGTTAGGTGTTGGAGTTAGAGGTTAAATTTAGCGAGCCACCTATGCCTTTCAACATTTTTTTAGGTGACGGTAATTTCCTAATTTTACCCTTCAAAACTATAAATTACCATTAATTATATACTACTAATAAAATATTTAATACACAATTCTATATTTATTTAACTTTTTAAATATATATTTATATAATTTACATATAAATCTATAAAAGAAATGATGGTCACATTTTAAATATGCAAGTCATATACTATAGGTTGCTAAAAATTTACAAGTAGTCGATCCGGTTTCTTCTATTTTGAACAAGCTCCAACGTGCCTTCACCACTCTGAAGGCCTGGGAATCCTTCACTGACACCACTAAAAGCGCTATTGCAAAGGTTGTTCTGAGCTCCTAGCTCGCAAACCACTCACTTTCAAGACTCGGGCTCCCCTAGGGCTAAGAATGTTATTACTGAGCTGAAAAAGCTCATCTGATGTTTTTTCCCTTTTCCCTCTCTGGCTTTCCTCTCACCATTTTTGGAATCTTCTAAGGTTTTTTCGTTATGTAATTTTCATCGCTATTATCTAGCCTTATCGGATTTTTTGTAAAAGGTTGTGGGGCCTTCTAAGACCCTTTTTTACCCTATATGCCAAAAAAATCCTTCACATAATCGCAATAAAAAGAGAAACTAATATGAAAAAAATAATTACAGATCTCAAATAAAAGTGCGAGAATAAAATAACACAACACAAAGAGACAGTATTTAACGTGGTTCAACCAATTTGGGCTACGTCCACAAAGAATCACTTGCTCAAATTTTATTAAAAGCCATCGTTCTCTCAATACAATACATGATCTGTTTGGAGCTATGCTCAACAAACTCTACTGAAATTCACACCCAATTCAAAACACATCTACAATGTTACATTAAACCCCACCATATGCAAAAACCACATAAGTAGACAATCGCTTAAGTAGTTTTACAAAACCATGGGTATCAAAACCATGGGCCAAAATCGTCCCATAAACCTATGGGTAAAAAATCCTACCCATATGGGAAAAGCAAGTTTCTTGGTATATCGGGCACGTTTTTAGGCCAAAACGAGACAATCGTGGAAAGTGTAGAATACTCTTAGTGTAGTCTTCAACACTTTCTCACATGAAAACAAGCTCCACAAGCTAACATGTTCCTATTTTACTTGGTCAATTATTATATTTTATTGTGGTGGGTGAAAAAATGGTTGAAAATGCTCTATTTTAACAAGTGTTTGTTTCCAAGAAATTTAGTGAGTCGTGCAACAGAATTTGGTGAGCTTACTTGATTATTTTTTGCTTTCAGTATAGGATCTTAATATTTATTTTAAATTTGTGCAAATTTATAAATATTGAGGTGCCCCAAAAGAGTCACACATTAACATTCACATTAATGTTTCCTTTTAGTAATATGCGAAGCTAAGGATTCATGTCCACACTGCTTATTTATTCCCATCCTTTGACCTAGATACATTAGTTTCCAACCCAAAAACTTCACTAAGAAGGATAAATCACTCAAGTTATAATGTTCCAAAATATTTCTCAACAAAAGGGATTTTTAATAACATCCACCATGGCTATAGATGCTTGTGAGTGAAAGTGGAGCAAGGCCATTATATGAACTAAAGGTATCTTTGTTAGGTCTTTAGATGTCTAGCTAGTAGTAGAGAAATAATTAATCCTTCCCCATGACCCATTCCCATCAAATATCATAATATTACAAAAATATAATAAATCCCACGTAAACAATGTGCATGCTCTGTGAACTCCTTGTGTCAAGAAAAAATATATAAAGAAAGGTAAACAACTTTATTTACACACAACAAACTCCTTGGAGTGTTTCAATTTAATATGTTACATTGCAAAGTTAAAGTATTAGATTATGTTTTTTTTTATAACACAAAATCTTTGAGTATTCTTATTTGTCCTGGGTTGTAGGTGAACTTGAGATTCTAGATTAGATATAATTCTCTACATCATTCTCTAGTATATCCACCATTTTTGTCCACAAAACACCCCTAATTTCACATGTGAATTTAAAGAACCCTTGGCATTTCCCAAAGGTAGTTCAAAATTGCACACCTATCTCTACTTCATCTTGCGTGTAATTCCCATTCACAAGAATCTCATGCCTTAGTCATATTTTCTTGAGCCATCCCATGACCATTTTCTCCTATGTCCCCTTTGTAAATATGTCTATTTTTATTGCATATAATGATTACCGTGTTGTCGCATGATTCTTGTGTGCACCCATTTACAATTTCACAAATTTATTTCATGTGTGCCATTATGCAAACCTATCACATGATGCCTTTAATTATTGTCACACCCCCTTCACGTTTAGTCCGGAGCCATTTTTTTGGCACCTCTCTCATATAAAGCTAGCTTTATGCAAAATTTTCATAGCCACACCTTGATTCGTGCAAACCCTCCATGCTCTACAACACTTTATCTTACCCAAGGCCGTGCTAAAAAAATTTAGCCTCCTGCACACCCCATACTTAGATAGTTTCCCTTCCACATTATGAATTTTTTTTAACCATCACATAATTAAAATCCTCGTGTAATCATTTGACTAGGTACCACACTAAATACTTAAACCTTTGAGCCATTATGATAAGTGCATACAGATTTATGATAGGGAAACATATGAAAATATTTCAAGTGTCAAGGTGTACTTTACCTAGGCACAAGCATGCATGCCCGATTAAGGCCACATGTCCGAAATCATCACCATGCACAATATAAAAGGTCTAAACCAAGCCAAAAAATCTTATCAAACATGATAAATCCGATGTGTGCCACGTGTCTCAAATAGGCTCATTGAAAAGTTAGAGGCCCAAGTTCGATTCTAAAAGCTTCTCGATGTCACAAAATGATCCACACCACGTGTCAAAGATTGGGACATGCTCACCTTTGAACATGATAAAGAGTTCCATGTGTCTCTTTGTGCATGCATCATAAGTATTTATTCCTACTTTGATTGGTTGCACATAACACAAAATAGCTCTTTTTCTATTTTATATATTTTGTGGAGCTATGAAAAGGAAAGATACGTGCATGATTAATAAATACAAAGGATTAATTGCATTTGGACAATTTTGCACATAATAAAAGGACACCATTGCACAAAGTTGATCACACACCAAAAGGAAACTCAAGTTCATATCCCATTGTGTAAACCTTTCTCGTGCACCACTCCACACAACAAACCAAACATGCACAAAATAAAAAAAACATCAAGTCATCCAAGAGAAAAACCAACTTTCTCGTAAACCATAGTGTTGTAACTAATCAATTTGTTAGAAGATATTCTCGAGCACATGTCATGTCGAGGTAGTTGAATAGCTTAAATGAAGAATTTGACTTATGTAACTAGGAACACCATATTGCCTTGGAATTTCTAAGCTTGAGTGTACCATATCCATGCTTGTTCTAAGCCTTAGTAGCATTTAATGAGGATCTTCCTTCTTCTAAAGGATGTTTCTTGACATTACAAAAGTGTTCGGATAGATGACTTAGAATTCAATTTAGTTTGAATATACACATCCAATGTAATATAATATTGTTTAATCCATATTGTAAAGAACCTACCTCCATTAATGCTTGTAATCATTGTTCACTTGGATTTTCCTATAAATATTGGATCAAACTCATTGTAAAGGTCCCTAATTTCAGAATAGAATATATTTTGAGATTTTTCTATGCATTTTATTTTTATCACGTGGCAATCCATGTTCTTGTCCTAAGTTAGCTTCTTTGTATAATCTAATTTGATGAATGTTAAAGATTCACTTTATTGATTGACTATAACATCTTCATTCGGTGAATAGAAGATTAGAGTGCACATCATGTGCATCCAATGAAATTGAGAACCCCTCTTGATCTTCTATGTTCTTCCCCTCATACTTTATCACCTTTTGGTGTCTTGATTGAGTGCATCCCGATTTGAGAGAAGGAATGATTTTCACAGATCTTAGCGTTTATATCAACGGAGAAAACCTCTGATTTTCTACTATTTCTCTTTCTTCCCTACCCTACTATATTTTACAATTTTTTATCAACCATGTTAGTATTAGGATTAAAGCTTGTAACATGTACTCAATGTGTACTATATATTTATGTTACAAGTGATACACATAGTTGAATATCCATTTTATCAAAACTTGTGCAATCCTTAGGCTATAAATGAATGATAATAGGTTATTTTTCTTGCAAAATACTTGAGAATGACTTCCCTATGATGCATTCCTACGATGCAAGTTTCTCACATTGGGTAAAACTAGAAATGAACCAACAAATGCCCTCAAAATCATAAACATCAACCCGTCCATTATTTTGAGCTATTCCTAGCGTATGTTTTTACCCATAAGATTTGGTGAGATTGAACTTGGGGAGGGGTTCCCAGTGTGTGAAGTGAACTACACAATTTGAATTCCCTCTTGTGCACCTTCCTGTCAAGAGAGGTAGAACCTTTCCCATTTGCGCGAGACTCTATCTAATTTGTGCATGCTTACGTGTGCTCTTGCTTCCTTTCCATCCACAACATTCCTTAGCGTCGAGGAAGGGAATTGTGGTGCAATATCATGGAGATCAGTAGTTATATGAGAATATATGAAGGATTTTTAAAGCTTCAATAGTCTCCATAACTATTTAATAATGTAATTTGGTCTTGTCCCCCAAACATCGAAAAATGTGCGTAACACATCAAAATAATTTGAAATAAATAAGCTATTTTTTAGTGCCTATACTACCCTATAATTATGTTGGTATACATACCATAAAATGGAAAGGGGGAGGTGGTGGAGTGTAATAGTGCAACACATAAATATAATTTCTTAATCTTAAATTTGACATCTATTTGAGCGTTGTATGATAACTCATCTTCTTAATAAGAGAAAACTATAAAAAATAATGTCATCTTTTCTAAATGGTGGATTTTGGAGTCCTTTTTTAATTTGGAAAGATTTTTTTAGCCCAATACAATGGTTTAGCTAGCTTAAAAGTTCATGTTTCCCATTGATAAAACATTTATAAAGAATGTAATCAATTCATTAATCAATATAAAATTCTTTAATAAATAAAGTTATATAATAAATCTAAGACAAATGCCTCAAAATTAATATCTATCGATAGTTTTCAAATAAATACATTTAAATTATCCATACTAGTCCAAACACATTTAAGTGTAAGAAATCCATTCTAGTAGAAGATATCTTGTGTGCTTTTGGTAATGACAATAGCTACATTGAATGGGTCATGGCTAATTATGCCTCTCCTTCTTTTTTTGTGCTTGCTTGTAAATGGTTTTTCCTCTTCCATCTTCCATGTTAAATGTTGTTTGCGTCAAAGAGATCCTCTTTCTTAATGCCTTGTCATCATTTTGGTGGAAGGCCTAGGTAGGTTCTTAAATCACCTCAAGTCCTATAAATGCATATCTTGTTTCCACTTGGTGAAAGGTATGGATCCACTATGCCACTTTCAATTTGTGGATGACACTTGTTTGATGGGCAATGCCACTCTTGCTCAAGAGACTCCTTTTAGGAAAGCTCTGGACATTTTTTGTTAGTGCATCTGGTCAAATATTAAATGAAAAAGAGGCTCAAGTCTTCTTCTTCCATGCAGACCTTCAAAATAAGGAATGTCTTGCTAATATTATTCATTTTCAGATTGATTCTTCTTCTTTCAAATATCTGGGTATCCTTACTTCTCCTTTTTGCCTTGGAAAAAAAGACTAGAATGCTATGTTGGATGATGTGCAATGGCATATTCTTCATTGGTCATATAGATATCTTTCTTTGGTAGGCCACATGGTACTTCTCAAAGTGGTGATACAAGCTCTCCCATTGTATAAATTTATGGCTCTTGTGGTTCTCGAAATATATTCTTTGTGACTTGGATTGTTGAATGAGAAAATTTCTTTGGGAAGGAAATTTTGAGAGGAAGAGAGAGGTGGATTGGGAATGAGATCTTCCTTCCTTAACAATGTGGTACTTGCTACCAAATTATATTGGAGGTGATATGCAGAGGACTAGGACTTATGGGGAAAATCCTTAAGTTCAAGTATTTACAACTACAAAATCATTCTTTCATTCCTCGAATATCGATCCTTGGTAAAGGTTCTCAGATATGGAAAACAAAGAACTTTGGGAGTCATTTGATTAAAGTGAGTCTCTTTTGGATTGTTGGAAAGAAGGAGTGCTCTTTTTTGGGAAGATGCATGGGATCGACACAGTCCTCTTTTTGTTGAATTTCCATATCTCCTCGAGTTAAAATGTAAATGTGTTGAAGATGGTTGGATTTATGTATCTAATTTTCAGTGTGTTGTGATACAAAATCGTGTGAGGATTTGAAGATGTAGAATAAAGGATCTTTGTCCAAGTTAGAAGTTCCTCCTTCTCATTGACCATTTAGTTTCTTTTTTAGCCTCTTGGAATGTTTCTTTTGATATACATTATGACATCCTTAGTTGGGGTTTGAATGGATTTGGAACGTGTTCGGTGCAAACTAACTACACAACTCTTACAACAGAGCATCTTGATGATAAGAACCTTCTTCTTTAGATAAATTTCTTCATCAAGATAATCTCTGAAAATGTGGTGTTGTTTGGGGTAGAATAATACCCAATCTAAAAGAAACTTGTTGAGTTTTGATTCATGATTATAAGGCGAATTCTTGGTGGGATTTCATAATCCTTTAGAGACTTGGTTTTTCCGTGTTGTCTCTGTTTGTATCCTTGACCAATAAGAATCCTCAATTGCCTCATCTAGTTAAATGTGAATGCCCCTTTTGGGTCTAGCTAAAATTAATGTGGGTGGAGCTTTGAGAGACAACCTGGAAATGTGGGCATACGAGTTGTTTGTCGTGATCACAATGACAAGATCAATTTCGGTTTGTTGGTAGTCTTGGTATTAGTTCTAATAATTTAGTTGAAGGTATGACCATTTGTTACACATTGATAGAAGCCAAGCAACAACATTTTCTCAACATCATTATGTAATTTGACTCAAAAATATTTATTGATCACTTCAAAAGGTCAACTTCCTTTGACTTTCACCACTAGTAGTTGAGGGAATACATGACATACATCAACATCCTCATTTGTGGTTTCAATGTTGCTTGATTGCATCTTACTAAAAGGGAAGGAAGTCGGGTTGTTGATTTCTTGGCAAAATATGCATCTCATTAGAAGTTGACCGAGGTGGTAATTGGGGAGAATCGCGAGTGCCCTACTTGAGACTCACAACATGACTTCAATGTTCTTGTGAATGCTGACTACATAGCCTCCTTGGATCCTTGACATTGGCTAGAGTGTTGGGTCTCTTCATTCATTCCCTCCTTGTTATCTTTATCGATGTCACTACATTAAGTATTTGTTTACCCTCTACATACATATTTTTTTATTGGCATGAAATTTTGACCTTTCTATTCCCCGATTTTTCTCGTATTAATGTGCTTCAAGTCTTTTACAACTCACACACTAAGTGATTAAACAATTTTAAATCTCTTTAATTTTTTTGGCCTTTTTAAAAAACTGCACGGAATAATACTTAGAACTAAAAACATATCATCATTAGTCTGTATACTAATAATTATACTTGTATGGATATACGTTTGGAAGAAAAAAACTCTTATAAATAAAGAATATTCTAGAAGCATGTTGCTGGTGAGCGACAATTAACACGCGTGATGCCTAAACCATGTAGAAGGGGTTATTTTAAAATATGAAATCAAACTAGTGGTTTCAGTTACACAACGACCTTAGGACCCCAAGGAAAAAAATTAAACAAATATATAATTTTGTCGGGAAAGTTCATATTCAAATGGATTTTCTCTTACCATAAGAAAATATGCATACCGTCTTGTCCCTATTAATTTCAGTTGATTTCTCTTAATAGTTTAATATTCACAAGTAAACTCTAGAGTGGATGCCCATAACCTAATCTATGATAGAGAAATAAACAATGACATTTGTATTAAGATATGGATAGAGCATATCTCCAATCGATATGATTGCAACTTCAAATCTTCAATAGTATTTAGAATCATATCTTGGAGATTGAGGATCTCGCTTTTTTTAGTTTAAATTTTTCTCCCATTGAGACAAATTACGATATCACTAAAGTGAATCATATTTTTAAATTTATTCTTTGGAGTCGGTGATCAAGAACATTTTAATTTTAGATGATCTCTTTATTATGAGATAAGAGGGCACTTTTTTTGCCTCTTCAATATTATATTGAATCTCTCCGACATTCATGGCTTATGAAGACCAGAGATGTTTAATCATTTTCCTTCAACATTCAAACACAAGTCCTCGAGGGGTTCTCGCCTATGTTACCTACATCCTAATTTCAATGGTTTCACATCATCAATAAGAAGAAGCCCCTTGGCCATCTTCCTAAATTTATGGTAAATAGTGAGACGTCACACACTCAATAATTCACATGGCCTCCCACCCATCACTCACTTATTCACCACCTTGAATATCATAAGTGTTTCTATAGAGCAACAAGATCCATCACATTATGTATAACCTTCTACTTTTATCTTTTATTTGAATGGTGGACAATTGCTTTCCATTTACCTTTAGATTTAGTTCTCTTTTGTTTCTTTGGAGTAATGTTATTGTGCTCCTATCTTCTTTATATCAAATACATTTTCTATCCCATGGGAATATTGGACTTTGATAGGCATTAAAATATAAAGTAAGTTAATAAATTTCTTATAGTTTTTATGTACCACATCAATTAATAATTCTTACATTCTCCACAAATTTCTCATTGTCAAGTGTCGAATGACCTCAATTTAGATATACCACTTTGTTGGACTTGATGGAATCTTTTTGAAAAATGGACTCCGAACTCCAATTTACGACCAAGATATTATGGATTCTTGCTTGACTTCTCCAAGCAAAAAGAAAAAAGGTCTAATTGGTGGTCAAATAGAAGTCAAATTTAAGGTTAAAATTTCTGTACGAACGTCAAATGGACATCAAATTTAAGATCGTTAACAACTCACATACATTTCGTTAAACAAGATTGAGGGTCCCCAAATAGAAACATTGTTAACCCTTCGTAAAAACAAAAGAGGACTCTTTTTTAGGAATAGAGAGCTAAATAAATGCATATAAAGAAAGGTGGTGTATAGAGAACCCTTCATGGATGATGCATCGAGTATCTATCGTTTATAATAGATCGTATATCAAGCATCTACCCCAAGAAATATTGATATTGGTTAAACTCCCAACTCTATGGATGGGGATGGCCCCCCCTCTATATATAGATGGGATATGGTGGTCTACACAATTATAATTTCATCCCACCCCATTTCCAATAGTCCCTAACTTGACTCCCATAACCTTAGGTCTATATGAAATATGGGTTTTAATAATAATATTAAAGAAATCAACATAGAGAGAATGTTTTTGGATAAATCGTGTAACAAATTTTTAGATTAATATTTCAAATCATACTCTATGAACCACCGTCACGATAAAAATAGATCAAGAATATTTATTACAAAATTAGATTTATATTGAAGAATGTTAATTTCAAAGAATGACAATATAAGGTAGTTGATCATATGAAAAAATTAAACGAAAAAATTAATAATTTTAAACATTAGGAAAATATGAAAAGACAAAATATTTAATCACCCTCAATTTTAATTAGAGTTTATAAAAATTATAATAAATTGAAAACAAAAAAAAAAAAAATTAATTAATAATTTTCCAACTATTTTCTAAAATAAAAACCTAAAGTAAAAAATTTTAAAAAGAGAACTTTGATAATATATGATAGACATTTTAGTCAAGTTTTACAAAGAGTAACTAGCAATCGCATGTGTTTCATGAGATGTGAACGCCGAATGGTATATGTTATTTGATTTAGAGGTATAGTTATTACTTTTGTACTTGATGTTGTTAAGGGGTTCGAGTGATGTTGTAATTGTAGAAATATAGTTGATCCACTTAATTTGAAGGTTGTTTCTACATTTCAAACTTGTTATAAATTCGTACATGATTACTTGTGATACCGTTTTCGATAGTTAATTAATTTTATAGTTGATGTTGTTAGTTGGTGTTTTGTTGGAGAAACATTTATTATACAATTGATAATGTGTGTGATTGATAGTTGTAGTGTAGGACTTTAGTTGAAACATTACATTGAAATGTTGTATGTGTACATTTAATTATGTTACAGATTCATACATTTAAAGTTGCATATCATATTTGAAAACATCAAATAAATGAAGGTATACGTACACATAATGAGACATGTATACATTTGCAGTATTTATATCATGAATGGTAGCCTTTAGTGGGCAATTTTAGTTTCAATAAACATGATTACATTTGATACCCCTTGAATGATTGTGTCGCTTTGGATAGAAGAAGTGTTGAGTATAGTAGTAGTGGAGGTGCTATCAAAGCAGAGGGTAGTATTTATGATGGGTTGAGTGATAGTAGTCTTGCTTCCTCCTTTCTTCTTGCTCCGAGTGCTGGTACGTGCACCATATTTGAGTATCTCTCGAATGAAAAAGTAGGTGAAATGCGTAGATTTGAAAGCGAGGGAAATCTGGAGAAAGCTGTGAATGTCAGACCCTGCCTTTCAGTGGTTCCAATGTCGACGGTTGCTCTATGCAAAGTAAGTCCTTGTGACTTGTGGATAGTTAATCCCTAGGCCATTTTAATTGGAAATTGTCTTTGATTCCCTCTCGAAATAGGGGGTATGGGAATATGTAACGGGTTGGAGGGATCCCAACATGGGCCATTGTATCTATCAAATTTTACAACAACAAATAAAGGTAATGTTGGTGGTTGCATTGATGCGTCGTAGACAATGTCGGTGATTGTTCCTGTGGCACCATTCACGAGGCCTGCATCAACCCATAGATTTGTAATAAGCATGATTGATTGTCAAATTGGAACGTTCATTGCCTCCTGTATAATGTTGTGTGTGCAACATTGTACAGGAGGCATAATGTATCAAGTTGTGCAGAAGTGTACATTGAAAATAATGCTTAAAGCTGAAATGTTTGATTGATCATAATGAAGAAAAATGGATCTCTACATTGTAGATTCATAAGAATCCAATCAATCTCTAACCTTCTAATTAAAATGGATTGTAGGAGAATCTAAAAGTGTTTTTTTTTTTTTTTTAATTTTTATTTTCGTATAGAATCATAAAAGAATATAAAGCTAGACTGGGACACTCGGCTAAAGATTGCTAATGTTGTTGCAGAAGGATTAACATATCTTCATCATGACTGTAACCCATGCATTGTTCACATGGATGTGAAGACTTATAACATTCTTTTGGATGATAATTTTGAGGCACATTTGTCAAAATTTGGCATTGCCAAGTGCATTTCCTCGGCCAAAACCTACATTGACCCTGAATATGCAAAAACATCAAGGCTTGATAAGAAATTTGTTGTATACAACAAGGACATTCTCATCTTGCCTTACAAAATGCTCAGAAGCTTCACAAATTATTTTATTCAAGTATCATGTACAATAATACAAACTTGTTGGCTTGAAGTGAATATGGCATCAGAAGTCTTGCTTTGTTTGGTCACTAATCACTCTCCACTTTACAACCACACGTACAAAATTTATTCCGTGCACTTTTCACAACGAAGGTACTCTATTCGCATCATGGGTCCCCTCCCACATTTATCGAATCTCAATCTGAATCACAACATATTTTTGAGTTGGGTAAAACACAATTTAGGGGTAATGTAGGTAATTTAGGCGGGAATTGACATCCCTTATATTCCATTGGCATTAAGAAGAACCCTATATGTGCTCCTTGCTACCCAACATTCATAGGCGTTGTAAGATTTCTAGATAGGATGTTTATTATCCTTACAAAGCATATATGTTTTTTAATGGGTTATTACTTCTACCCAAATAGCAATTTTTGTAAAATAGTGTTTAATATGATACATTTAATATATGGAAAGAATATGGGTTCATTTTTAAAATGATAATTTTATTAAATTAATTATGAGTGTAAGAAGTAAAATCAATGTTTTTAATTAAATATTGATGCATTTAATTGTTTATTTAGGGAGTTTTCAACTAAAAAATGATTTATTTAAGAGTATTTTGTCAAACTATTTACATTTTAAGAATTTTATGTTTTTATAGTGTGTATAAATCAAATAACTTATATCGTTTGGCATTAAATATCAACTCTTTGTTAAATTTTGTAATGAGATTGCTAGGTCATTAAAAGGATTGTAGAGATATCTTGGGTTTAAAATTTTTCCAGCATCAAATTTTACAATCAATCTAATTTATGATGAAATGTTGGAATGATTACTCTAGTACCACCGAATGTATTCCCTTGTAATCCAACACCAGCTTGCAAATGATCTATGTGTTGAGTTTGAAATGGAGGAACATGTGTTGGGCTCTAGTGCATTCTGCTATAGTTGTTGATTCCCCTTACAGTCCTATGAAATATACATGTCTCCTTGGGAAAATTGAATTGAAAGTAGGTTTTGGTGGCTTTTTCAATTTGAGTAATTATGTTGCCAAGAATCGGAAAATCATGATCTTCATAGATCAATATGGATTCTGAGTGATGCATCCAATGAAGGTGGTATTGTTAAAATAGATCAATTTGAAGAACCTGTTTCTCTAGGAAAATGAAACTCCCACCCAACGTGGATTTGAAAAAGATGGAAACCATGCTCTTCTTGGTAATTTGGTTTGTGGGTATAAGGCTATAAGCATTATATATATATATATATATATATATATATATATATATATATATATATATATATATATATATATATATACATATACATATACATATATCTTGGTTTGTTACACTTTCATTGGGTTTTCTCTTGCACCAAATGATATGACCCAGGGCTACATCTTGAGCTCCAAAATCCCCAAAGAAGTTTTGTTCACTAATCCTATGGATATCCCTTTGTACTTGAGCTACCATTTCGCAAAAAGGGGACGCCCTTCTCAAAATACATAATATTTACATGTGAGAAAAACTGGGTATTATAATTTGTGAAGAGGATAAAATAGGTTAATTTGATCTAATTTTTAGCAAATGCTCTTCCCTGATCAGCGAGACTTCAATAGCCCTGGTACGCAACTTATTTGGCTCAATCTGGAGTATGTTATCCATAGACAAAGAGGCTACCTCAAAATTGACTTTGATACGCACGACATGGGCCACATAATCTCTTCCCAACAAGTCTTTTATTTCCTTTAGCATATTCTCTGTCTAAATAATGAAAATAATCTTCAGCTAATTATCTAAAATTGGAGAATCAAATGCCATTTCTCAGTGATGACCCTTAAAGGCGAAGTGTGGTAGCCAGAGTTGATCCATTGCAGAGCAGCTGGAAAAAAAGGTGAGATTGTAGGGGGCAAAAAGGAAAATTTTGTTAAGTTTAATAATAAAAAAATTCATTGTTATCCATACACAGTCCTCACCTATGGTAATTGTTGATTATTTAAAAGTTAAACAATCAATAATCAATAATTACCATACCATATAGAGTCCTCACCTAACAATCTCCCTTAAGTTTCTATTTGTTACTATACCATCCATTTCTCTTTTAATGTTTAATAGACTTCCTTTAACAATAAAAACATATTTTAATATGGTTTCGTGTGTATAAGGCTTGTCAATTACTTTTTTTACTGATGCTGGAAGACCATTTTGTTTTAGGTGGTTCGTTTGCGTATTTGAGAGTGGAATTGGGAGACTTCGCAACATTTATTGCAGCGGTGAATATAGTGTTGGAAGGGCTGATCGGCGGAGCGGTGGTGGCGAGAACATAGACTTCCTACTTCGCCACGCTACTCAACCACAACCCGAACGATTTCCGCATCCATGTCAGTAGCCTTGCAGACGATTCTAACCCACTGGACCCGATTGCAGTGGTCATCCTGGCGTTGACTGCCCTTCTGGCCATTCACAGCACTTGGGCCACCTCCTATCTCAACTGGATCGCCACCGTAATCAACATGTGCGTGATCTTGTTCGTGATCGTGGCTACCTTCGCCCACACTAACACACAAATCTAAACACGACAAAAAAGAAAAAAAACTGTAAAAAATAGCGGGAAAAGTCAAAACTTCCAAATGACCGTCAAAATTATTTGCATTGAAAAAACGTCCAAACGAACATCAAATTTAACACAGTTGTAGAAATGTCTTGGGAGGGCCTTTCCCATAGGGGGAACGCCTTTGGCGTAATTACACAAAATTAAACAATTTGTTCGGGCTTTCAAATTGGTAAGATGATAATTATAGTGCCCGAGGTGACGAGTTTAATTTTCAATTCGGACTTTTTCGTGTAAATTAATCATTCAAATCATACGAACTTTTCTAGAAGCTTCATCTCGTTATGCAAGTAGGTAACCTTGTGTGCCGACGATTTGCTAGTATCTTGTCAAGTATTCCCATGTCAGAGTGTCATGTTCATATGCGTGTGTGTATAAAATACAATTAAATAATTAAATAAATAGAGGAAGAGGAAGAGTTTGAATGTGAAAGGAGAGACCTTATTCAATCTTTTTTTTTGCCAATAGGATAAGGACTATGCAGAGCCTTGGGATATACGCATGAGGGATATGATTTCTTAGTCGGTGTTGGAGTTAGAGGTTAAATTTAGGTGACGGTAATTTCCTAATATTGCCCTTCAAAACTATAAATTACCATTAATTATATACTACTAATAAAATATTTAATACACAATTCTATATTTAATTAACTTTTTAAATATATATTTATATAATTTACATATAAATCTATAAAAGAAATGATGGTCACATTTTAAATATGCAAATCATATACGATAAGTCTTAAAAAATTTACAAGTATTTTATGGTGAAAATCATGAAAAACGTTTAAACGTTTGTCAAATTTAACCCTTGGTTGGAGTTTTCAAGAGGATGTTTGGATAGGCTTAGAATAATGGTTGAAAGTAACTTGGAAAAAGTATGGGATTCCATTAAATGCATTGGAATGAAGATTGTTTCTTTCCAATTTTATTTATTGTTGTCCCCAAGTTTTGGAGAATCTACGAGAGATGTGTGACAAAGTGCAAAGTTTCATAAGAAGATTTTTTTATCGGATGTTGCGAGTCTCAAAGGCCTCGATTTGCATGTTTGCAAGGTTAGTGGATTAGTTTGGGCGCCTATTGGTTGCCTTGGTAATTAGGTGTTAATGTTTTAAAATGATGTGTATGTCTTTTAAGTGCTCGGTTCTTTTTGTCAACATGCTTCCTGGATCTTATGCCTAAATGGGAGCTTTGGATAGAGTATGCACACCCACGATGAAGCATAAAGAGTAAGAGGATATTTCACCATTTGGGTAGTTGTGGGCACTTAGGTAGGTAAGATATGTCGAAAATGGATTGACATTGTATGAAAGCTTCATTTTTCCCTATTATTATTGGGCGTGAAAGTAGGTGCGGTGAAAGAGGGTGGGAGAGCCTAGTTTAGACACTAAATCACGCAATTTGGGTATATTTCTAGTCCCGATCACATACCACTATTCATATGATTCCTAAATAAGAAAAGTACTAATTGACCATTGTCTTTGGCCTCTTTGCTTTCTTTCTATTTTCCTTCTTTTCTTACACACCTTCTTGCCCAATCTGACTTTCGACACTTTAGTTTTTCCGAGTCGGACACCAATGCCCAACCACGGGATGCCGGTGCCCATGCGCCCCAACCTCTTTGTATCTTCTTACTCACATATTTTGGGTCCTTTCTAGCTGTTGGGCATCTTTTTTTCTTAGTGGTCATCTTTTTAGTGGCTAATTATAAAATTCAAACAAGGGAATCTTATAAATATAAAGCTATGTGACCATAATAAAGGATCAAGCACTAAGCATCTACTATCATCACCTAAGGTTACATCCAAAGGAATTACAAGAGCATCAAAGCATCCATCTAGCATCCATTCAAGGGACAAGGGACTACATTCTTCTATATACACTTCATAGGAGGGGAAGTTCATTTTTCTATGCACACATCTATCTACATTTTCTACATGTAGCTATTTCTCGTTATTCAAGTGCGTTTAACACAAGAGCCACCTACGACACGATGCTACAAACACACACGTAGAACTACATGGAGTTTGAAATGTAGTGCAACGCTTGGGTTGTAAGTTCACCGAGTCGGGTGACCGTTGGGATCGATTCGAATCCCCATTTACATATTTTTATCTTTAGGATTTGATGTGTTTTGGGGTTTTATAGGTGCTCTTTCTCTTTGTAGGTTTTAAGCGAACTCAAAGATCAAGTAGTGAATTACATGTGACTAAAGGAGACATCTAGTGAGCATCTCACAACCTTGAAAAATTGATTTTTGAGGTTTTGAGCAGTCACATGCACCCAAAGGAGGTCTGCAATGCCCTAGACACCCTTGACCCTATCTAGGCACCCTAGTCTAGGCATTTCCAATAGTTTTGCATTTTTATGGGCTCGGTTGTGACACTTTGATTTTCCATTTCATCAGTTTAATAGATTGACACATCTTCATATTTATTACAAATAAGCTAAGTATCTTACCCTCTCTCTTGCATTAGGGTTTCAAATTTATTAGCTCACTTTCTTGTGTCAAATATGTACTTTATTACATATTTATATCTACGTTGTAACTTAATTATAATTTAACATTTATATTTCAAAATTTATTAAATCATTTGGTGAACTTGATCAGTTCATCATCCAATCAGATCAGTTCAACCTTTGGTCCTCTTTTGGGTTACATTCTCCTAGTGATGACACATGCACCCTAAATGAGGGGGCATCCATTGGGTGAATCAGTTACCCTATATAGTAGCACAGAGTTACAGTACAACATAGGTCAACATAGAAATAGATCTCAGTCACAATATGACCTAGATTTTGACTTGAGTCTTTGGTTTTTGCATAGACACTAGCACCCAGATTCAAACATGGGCGCCTAGGCGCTTCTGACCCTTCCTGGGTGCTTATGACCACGGGGTAGATACACAATTTTTATTCGATTAACGTAGTTTTTAGCGAGTTTCAAATGAGTTTTATAGTATAGGAACAATTCTCCAAGAAGAAGAATGCATTCTATTTACTTTTTCTATTTATCTTAGATCAAACTTGAGCAAGATAGGATCACACCATTTGAAGTGGTGTATAAATTTCAGGAAGCAGTCAAAGGATAGAGAATAAAACTAGACCTTTCTCCCTACACTTATTCTTTCGTGGTGTGAGATGGCCCAAAAAAACTTGCACTTGGCACAACCTGGTGTGAGATTTCCCAAAAACATGTTCTTCTACAACATCTTGGGATCCTTTATATCTCTTTCACTCATCACGAGATCAAGTGCACACATGTTCCTTTTCAAATTTACTTTTTACACACTTCTTATATGTTTTGATCAAATTTTTCATATACATGACTTTGACTACTCTTTTACTCTTCTATTTTGCAGGTCCAACCTTATGGGAAGCAACAAGTCACATCATCAAGTACCAAATGAAATCGACAACAAGTACAACGTGACATCTACACATACACTCTCACCCCTATGGTCTTTTTCACTTCCATTTCTCTAGCTTCCAAAATTCTCTTTTATTACTCTACACTTTTTCTTGTCTCCTCGACATGCTTTTCGCCATCGATCTACATGGTTATTAGGTACGCATCTCTTATCTACTTTATGTTATCGAGCATTCACTCAACAATATAAAGTGGGGGAAAATGTAGACACTAAATCATGCACTTTGGGTATATTTCTAGTCCTGATCACATACCACTATTCATATGATTCCTAAGCAAGAAAAGTATTAATTGACCACTTTCTTTGGCCTCTTTTCTTTCTTTCTAATTTTCCTTCTTAGTCTTACACACCTTCTTGCCCAGTTTGACTTTTGACACTTCATTTTTTCGAGTTTGACACCAAGGCACCTAGGTTCCCTTGTCCCCTTTGGGCGCCCGACCTCTTTATATCTTGCTCGTATATTTTGGGTCCTTTCTAGCTATTGGACATCTTATTTTCTTGGTGGTCAACATTTTAGTGGTTAATTATGAAATTCAAACAAGGGAATCATATAAATATAAAGCTATGTGATCATAATAAAGGACCAAGCACTAAGCATCTACTATCATCACCTAAGGTTGCATCCAAAGGCATTACAAGAGCATTAAAACATCCATCTAGCATCCATTCAAGGTACAAGGGGCTGCATTCTTCTGCATACACTTCATATGAGGGGAAATTCATTTTTCCATGCACATATCTATCTCGCATTTTTGACATCTAGTTATTTCTTGCTATTTAAGTGGTCCGGCACAAGAGCCACCTAGGGTACAGATCTGCACACACACACACACACGTAAAACTACATGGATTATGAAATGTAGTGCAACAACTGGGTCATAAGTTCACTTAGTTAGGTGACCTTAAGGGTCAATCTGAATCCTTATTTACATCTTTTTATTTTTAGGATTTGATGTGTTTTGGGGTTTTGCAGGTGGTATTTCTCAATGCGGTTTCAGGTGAACTTGGCCATCAAGTAGTGAATTACAGAAACTAAAGGCAACATCCAATGAACATCTCATGACATTGCGAAATTAAGTTTCTAAGAAGTCACGGGCATCCATAGGAGTCCAGAGCGCCCTAGTCACCCTTGACCCTATCTAGGCGTCCTAGTCCCGACATTTTCAACAGTTATGCATTTTTATGGGCTTGGTTGTGACACTCTGCTTTTCCGTTTGATGAGTTTTTCAACTCGACACAACTTTGAATTTATTGCAAATCAACTAAGTATCTTACCCTCTATCTTGCACTTAGCATTTCAAATTCGTTATTTTACTTGCTCAAGTGTCAAATATTTACTTTATTGCATATCTATATTTGCGTTGTAACTTAATTATAGTTTAGCATTTATATATGAATATTTGTTAAATCACCTATGTGCCCAATTTTTTTGAGGAAACTATAAAATTTATCATCAAATGAAATTTAAACATATGGTGGTTACATGGATTTTTTTGGTTGGCGAGCCTTTTTCAAGTGCTAACTATCCTAGGAGACTCTAAAATTTATCATCATCATACTTGAAAAATATGTGGTGGTTTGTGCGTGAATGTGGGATTGGGTAACACCATGGTAGACATGTATGAAAAATGTTAGATCAACCACAAGGTGCATGGAAATTTTGGAAAACTATCTCAAAGAAATGGGATGCAATGATTCGAATATGTGCAAAATGTGGATGCCCTGGGTAAGGTTCTTGAGTAGTTGATAAAATTTCAAGAGGAAATGTGGTTGCATGGACAACAACTAGTGATATATCTAAATATAATGATTTTTAAGGGCTTACAAGCTTTTAGAGAAAATGAGACTGGAAGGTGTAAAGATAGATATCACAACCTTTATCATTTTTACTCCTCGTTGTCCTACACCTCCCAATACATTTCCTTTAACTATTACTAGATCTACAAAATAAAAATATTTTTTTTTACACCTTGTGTTATTCGATTAAACATATATTCAAAATTTGAGAGCAGAGATAAGGAACATGTTTTGTTCGAAAAATCACCGAAAGAAATGGGGTCTTATTGAATACAATTATTTTAAAATATGCATAAATTGGGCTTGTTGAAAAACTACAAAGAGGGAGATATAGAAGCAAATTTGACAAAATAAAATGCTTCAAAGAAACATGGTCTCATAAAATGTAATGGTTGCACGAGCTACACAAAATGAGAACTTTGGAACAATTTATAGATATCCACCAAACAACAAATGTGGTCTCTTAAAGCACGTATGGAACCACTCAGTGTACCTCTCAACCTTGTTTCATCCATTTACATGCATGGACTTTATACCTCCTCTTCTACTATTTTTTAGACTTTAATTTCATTTCATAGTTAATGGAATGTTAAATATTGAATTACGCTTGTTAGTTTTGTATGTTTCACTTTTCAAATCATATTACAAACCCCCTAAAAGAACTTCCACACCATGTCAACCTCTATTGAAAATAAACTCCTTGCATAATGTACCATAGTACCGGGCTCTTGACTTGACAAGAAAAAACCTTATTCACACTTACCTTTGCTAACTCTTCATGACTAGTCAAATTGGAAGGGAAAATGGTTTTTAAATTGTAAATTTAGGATGTTGAAATAGCCTCAAATTGTGACAAAAGCCTCTTAAAATTGATGCACAAGAAGTGCTTCTAGACCTTGCTTTTTCTTGTAAAATATCATAACCTCTTCCTTGTTATATGGTGACCTAATCTAACCTAAAAAATTTACCAAAGAACTTGATGATTGTATTTGGAATGTGGGTTTTCAACTTCTTCGGAAAACAGTTTGTTGGGAGCAACTATTTTCCTATGGTCAAACCTCCAAAACCACCTAGTATTTTGTTCCATTGGTATTAGAAGGAAATAAAGGAATCTGAATACCTCTTATTTTTTATATGGATAATAACCTAGCATAATTAGTTTTACTTGTTACCTTCTAAACCACATTTTGCACACTCATCTCGGAGAGGCCACTTGGTGTAGTTTCTTTGGTAATAAAATAACCAATTTCGCCAACTAGCTCCAAAAATTCGTTATAGTTTGAGCCTCGATGAATTTTTTTATTCCATAAGTTTTTGGTGATTTTATGTATAGCAGATAATAGGGTAGAGAATTTATAAATTTCATGCGGGAGTCCCATGCCATTTTTTCATGCCCATTTCGTGGCCATTTGGGCTAGTTAGCAACGTAACAAGGGTCCCAAGACTCGCATTGACTCTCTAAGGTTTGTACTATGTTTAAAACTAATATTATGGTTGGAAATAGGTATGTTGTGTGGAATTATGAGGTTTAGATATCTTAGGAAATATTGTAAATGGAAAGATGGAATCATAAATTATGGGACTTTTATCTAGCCCTCTATAGTGACAACAGAAATTAAAAACTTTCTAGAGGTCGTAAAACTTGGTGTTGAAAATATTTTGAAACTTAAATTAGTTGAATCATTTTTTTTTGTGTGTTGTCTCTCCCCCTCTTTAAATTTTTGAAATGGATTGGATTATTTTGTAAATGAAAATGTTTGTTTTTTTTTATTATTGGCAAATAGTTTTTTGAAAGGGACTATACCCTTGTACAAAGATGACTCAGAAGCCAGATGTGCCCAAGCAAGCAAAAGATCAAAAGGTCAAAAACAACAAGGGCGCAAGCAGGAATAGAACCTACTAAAGACAGCACTAAAACCCACAAAGCCCAAGAAGAGAGCAAAGAAAAAGCAGGCGCCGATGGGAACAATTACAACCAACCTAAGTGCCCGGCGAACCCCTCCACGAAAACCGCGGAAAGAAAGCGAGTGCTCCGACCCGCCATGTTTTCGTCATCCACGTCGAGAACCTCCTCTAAATTACCATTTAAAAGCAGAATTTGAAACCCTCGCCTCACTTTTTTGTCCAATGGTTGAATCCGCATTTAAAGGTCTTTGTTTGTTTCTCTCTCTAACCACCATCCATATTCACAAGAAATTTTTCTTGATTTAAATATGAAAAATATATATTTTGCTCTCTCTGTAACTTTGAATTGACTTGGAATTTTATTAGCGGATTAGATGGGGGTATGTCCATGCCAAAGTGTCATCGATGCGGAAGCTATTCTCTCAATAAAATGCACCTATGTCTCATCGATGCCCCATCATCAACACATTCCAATCATGCATGGGTGGGCCCCATTGAATCTGTCAAATCATGCACAATTTTTTTAAATACATTAGTTTGGAATGATTTAGTTGTTTGTTTGAAGTGATGGCTGAATTGGTAGGAACACGTATTGTTTGATGACAGTTCGTCGGTTCAAATCCTTGAGCAGATTTTTACAAAAAATGTTGAAAAACACATTGTACTTTTCAACAACCAATATCTACAAAAAAATTTGGTTGAGGCGCATGCCACGTAACATTTGATAGCCATGAATGAGAGTATGGATCATTGATGGGACATAAGTGCAATTTATTAGGAGAATAACATTCGCCATAAGAAACAATCTCATGATGGCATTAATGAAAGTCTCATAAGCACGATACCAAGGAGCCTAAATTAACATGTTGATATTTTAAAACAAAATAAAGTTTCAAAATCTACAAACCAACAATATAATTTGAATAATTATCGACCAACTTTCTTAATAATAGATTAAAGAATAATATGAATAATTGCATAGTCTAAAGTATTTGTGTGGTGGCTTAATTGTATTAAAGAAATTGTTATAGAATTTGTAGTTGTAGTGGTTTGTTGTTAATTGAATCATGATCTATAAATTTCTCATAAAATAATATTATTCACTATTATATGCATTCATCTACATGAAAATTATGCGATGTTATTTTCATATATGACTAATTAATTATTAATATCATTTATTAATTATTGGTATGTAATTTATTAATTACTATGATATTAGTGTATTTGTGTGTTTGTTAGTCCTTGCTAAGTAGGGTTCTAAAGTATTCACCGAAGTGAATTATTTTTTTATCTTTAACCAATGAAAAGGCTTGAAATGACATTATTTTAACAACTATAAAGTTTGGGATTCAAATATTGTGCAATATTGCTTAGAACCTTTTAGTTAATATTCTCTTTCACCTATTGATGCCACCAAATGACACATCACCATATGTTAATAATTATGATTTGACATAGAAAATTGAATTTCTAAATAATTTATTATAAAATGACAATCAACATATATTTTTAAAAAAACAAAAATTCCATTAAATGAAATCTCAAGCAATTTAATAAGGATTTTTCCTAAACAATGAAAAAAAAACTATTTTTATTTCAAATGATCTAGACAATTTAGTTTAGTACATTGTTTACATATATATATTATTTGTCTAGTGTGTGTGTGTGTGTGTGTGTGTGTGTGTGTGTGTACAAACATCTTTAAAAAAATCTGAAATATGTAGAGAGATAACAATCTCAAGGTTCGCTCTTAGATTTTTCACACACCATCTTGATTAATAATTTCATTACCTTCTATGTCATTTCCCAATTAATATTGACAAATGGTATCCATATAGCTGCACCAATGTTTCATCTCGGAAAAGAAAGCTTGTGAGAAAATAAAATCCTCCAAACTCCACCTTATGCCCCAAATATAATTATTTTTTAAATTAATTTCTCTAAACCAATTTTTTTTTCTAAGTGATGAAAAAACATGCCTTAATTTTAAGATTGAAATTGTCTTATGACGATTAAATGAATTTCAAATTTAAATTCAAATATAAATGTGAACAACTCATTACGATATTACTTTGTACCCGTTGCCATTATCAGAACACCTATTGTCATAATTTATAAAATTTTCACATATATATATATATATATATATATATGTTGATGTGATACTAATAAATTACTATGATACTAGTTTCTTTATATGTTTATATTTGATTAAGCTCGATTCAATGCTATCGGCTTGATATATAAGATGATTTGACATACACAACTAATTAAAATTTAAAACATAAACCATAAGTTATATAAATCTTGTGCTCAACTATTTAAAAATTTGACCAATTAAAAACATGACAATTCAATGATAAGGGCCAAGAGATATTCTCAAAGTGTCAATGAATTTGTTCTCAGGAATGATCTAATATGTGAAGAGATGTCCATTATGAGTTAGGGTGTACTTACTTTTATAACTAACTTGTGTGAATGATTTCTTATTGGGTTAACCCTAACTTAAATGCCATAAATTTTGCATTTAAAAATTTGACTAATCCATGTATAAAGGAAAAAAATGTCGACTTGGATAGAAACATTGGATGCTTTTATCCTCTATTAGGTGATTCCATCATACTTTATCTTGGTACCTTATCGAAACATGAGGAAAATATCTAGGAGTCTCAGTAGATGTGTTATGTATATGGCACATTAATTCCAAAAGTGCTAAATTGAGTGAGAATTTTTGACCTAGTGGACTCTAGTGTGATTATTGAGAGATATTCTTTTAGGATTAATTCAATTAATGTGTACATGAGATAATATTAAAATAAATGCCAAATGATTATTTCAAAGTTATTTATCTCCAAATTTTGGTTCTAAATTTTATTCCATTTTAATATCATAATTGAAACTAATATTGGATTAAAATAAATGTAAAGAAAACCTCATAATGGGTATGGTGTATGCGAGGGTGGGAAAGTGTGATCTCTCTCTCTCTCTCTCTCTCTCTCTCTCTCTCTCTCTCCATTCATGTTAAACCTATAAATCACATGCCAAAGTGGATATAAATTCTCAATAAATATGATTATAAAATCAGTAGCTAAAAAAACCAAAATTGAAAGCATGATATGTAATTACACTTGATTGCCCTTGCTTCCATAATAAATATTGTGCATGAGAAATCCTAACATTTGAGCATGATAATTATTCATTATATCACTTGAGCATGTTAAGATCCTACTATGGAGCCAAAGTATCACTTGAGAATACTATGGAGAGAATATTGAGCTTGATATTTTTATGGAGCAAATATTGCACTTGAGTTTGTTATCGAGCTAATTTTTACATGATCTTGGTGTATATGGCATAGTACATGTTATGTGTAAACTCATGTTTAATACATTTTGAATAATTGTGTGCATGTAATCATATGGTAGAAATTGAATATCTATACCTTAATATACATGAACATTTTAGAAAATCCCACAACATGGCCCCTCTTTAGATGATGAATGCTAAAAATTATCACTTAGATCAAAAGAGAAAGTATTATTTGTATAGATTACATTACCATAATATCAAATATGTGAATCACATACATAATATGTCAACTAACATTGTAAAATAAGAAATTTTCATTAGATATGAAAATTTCAAAATAAATAATTGGTGTCATCACATTTTGAGGCATTTTATGAGACTATCCAATAATTCAACAAATAGAGTATAATTGATCAATATATAAGTATGCTAAAAACACATGAGACAATGTTTAATGTATCTATAGTCACATATGAGATGACATGACACAATATGACATGATAGGTCAATCATAAAAATACATAACAAACAAGACATGATGACTTGAACGGTGTTAGTAGTTATTAAATATATGTGAAAAAGCACACGTTTGACTATTGTGCCTAGAAGTAAGAGATGTATCATGATATAACTTGGAATATCTCTCAATCATTTTTTTCTAGAGGAAAGAAGTGTAACAAGAAATGTGCTTATAAGAAATATGTCTAACAAGCAATGATATAATTGTAAAATACATCGATCATTTTTTTGATAGACAAATATGTAGAAAAATTATGTGATATGCAAGTATGTCAATAATTCATGTTTTCTATAAAAAGTGTACCATACACGACACATTTCGTACAAAAATTTGTATCATAAATAAATTATGTCTAAGCGTGATAACGCAAGAAAGATGCATCACATGATATATGTCCTAGGAGATGCTTTCCAATCTAGAGTTATAATACTTGTAATGAGTCCAAGATATAATGTGGGAGAAAAAAATAATATATGTTTAAATATAAAGCATACAATTAATGAGACATCAACCCAAAATCAACAATGGAATATGAGAAATTATAACATAAATCCAATAAGTTCCTAGAGAAAATAGATTGTAGAGCATACAAGTGTATATATAAGATAAATTGTAAAAAATACAAGATCATAAAGCATAAAAAATCATATAGAAGACAAAGTATACAACATACAAGTTCTTAAAGAAAACAAAATCATTGGTACCCAATATTGCGAAAAGAATTTAACATTCAATATCACAAAGAAAATAATATCACATAGTATTCAAAGAATACAACATACAAGTTCCTAGAAAAGAAGGAGAAGATGCAATATAAGAGTAGAAAAGTCATACAACATACAAGTGTTGAGAGAAGACACAACATGCAAGATCACAAAGTAGATAAAACATAAAAAATACAAGATCTTAGAGAAAACATATCATATAGCATACAAAATTATGAAACATATAAAAGAATACATTTTTATAGCTAATAAGTGCAAGTGTTATAAGAAAAATGTTAGTCAAAACAAAAACATATCTCTAAGAAAAATAAACCAATATAGTAGTATATAGAGAATAAAATACTAGTTGAGTACATGATAAATGCAAATAATCATGGAGAATGGTCAAATTGATATCTAAGAGAAAAAAATAATATCATTGGATAGAGAATAACATAACACATACTAGATAAAAAATAAATTAGTGTAAAATAGACAATGGTAGATATGTTACAATAATGGACTAGTGTATAAGGGTATTATTGATATAATCTCAGCCAATAAGATTCTCATGGTATAGGTATGACCTTAATATGGTAGGTATCCCCTAAGATAAAAAGATGTAAGGATCCATATAATACGAAAGATTTGCAAAAATGAAGCACATAATGTAAAATCCCCTCGGTGCGAGACATGCATCCAATGTAGTGAGCTACCCTTAGTTTACTAAGCTATTAAATCCGTAAAGTGTGTGGTGTCCATGGATTAAGGTATATGTGACCACTTGGTTTGTACTATATAAATCGAGTGTGGGTGAATAATATATATTTAAAGTGATAAATACATATGATCATAAATCTTATGTCTAGGAAATGACTAATCAAGTCACATGCATGTCTTGATTGTGTATTTTAATAATAAATTATATTATTTTTTACTTTTAAAATAAGATATATTGAAAAAGGAAATATTGCTAACTTTAATACGTACCAATGTCCAAGGCTTGTAGTTTGTGAATAGTAGAAGATATTGTGTGGGGTCCATGGTAATAATTGCTCCCTCATTAGTGAAATGTGTTGCATTTTTGGGTAGCCACCAAGTCACATAACAAGGGAGAAGATGATGAATATAATAATCATGGAAAAAATATATGAGTAAAATAGTTAGGAATCTATAGAGAAAACAAGGAGAAGTGGCAAGGCCATTGAGTGAAAAAATAGAACACTATGGGATTGGGCCGCATGGAAAAATCTCATGAAATCATGTAATATGGTGGCTACGGATACTTATGAAACATAAAGAAGTGGAAAAATATTGAGAGTGATATGAGACTCTCAATAAAGGAGTCTCTTATAGTTAACATGGAAAACATGATCAAGTGACTATGAAATCAATGATCCCAAGAATAACAAGAGTTCATATATGGTGGCACGTGACATGATCTCGAAGCCCATAGTTTAAAATATGTATAGAGAACATAGAGATATAGTCCATGAGGTATAAATTTGGTATCGTGCCACTTGGACCGTTGGATGTAAAATGAGAAAAATATGGAGGTTTAAATTTCAAGAAAAAATTGTATGGCATGTTTGAAGCATTAGGCTTGGCTGAAATTATATAAACACCATTGATCAAGACCAACATAAATTACCATGTGATAAAGTGAAAAAATCAGAAAAAGGGAAAATGGAATCTAGTTTAAAAAATTACTTTGAGTGGGTAGTGTTTAAGAGCTTTTGTTTATTGCTCATAAATTTTGATTGGGAGCTGTGATTGAAGAACTGTTAGATGCATTGGAAATATTATCTAAAAGGTGACATGTTGGAATAAATTAGGAAGATAATTAATTCCTAGTTTTTGAGAAATTTTATGTTGACTTTCATGGCCTCTTTTATTTTGCCTTATAAAATTCTCACTTACAATGGATTCTCTGCTCCTTTCTTCTTCTTTTTTAGGTTTTTGTACATGATACTAGATTAGTGATGATTTATCCCAATGCATATAATGGATTATTTTTATTGGAACTTGTATGAGAATGTGCTCATCCTCCGCCACGTGTGATTATTCTTTCTCCATATTTTCCGATGATGCACCTATGTCAGCGTCTTAGATGCTCTTAGTTTCTCATTCAAATTAATTGGGAGCCTTATATTTTTTATAAAATGCATTTGGAAATCCACTTATTTATTGATCTCTTATGTATCTATTTGATTAATCTATGTGTACTCTCTATTTCTCTCTCAATGGCTCTTCACAATTATAAGTTCCCTCTATTTCTAATTCTAGAAAGTTGTACGATGATGATGTATACATAGATGTTGTATCTTCTTCATCGATGATTGTCTGAAATTCCTTTTTTGGAAAGTGTAGTGTCATTAATGATTTTTTCAAAAACTCATGAGTGTGGTAATTCAATTCTAAAAGAGATATTTACATACTTTTGAAGTGTTAATCGATATAATGGGTAGAAATGAAGTTTTCATTCATATTTGAGATGTAACCGTTCTATTTGTTAGAACATTCATTTAGTCATAATGTGTCAAAGTTTGATGGGTAATCTTTCTCAAACATCGAGTTAAAAAAACCCTTGTGGATTCGTGGTGTCTTTTATACTAATTAACATTGCATTTGTTTTTTGGGCTCTAAGTTATAATGTTTTGATAAGTAAAGAGATAATTATGTAAGAGATTTAGTTATTTTTCGGGGTTTTTGAGATTTTCATGAATTGTGTAATCCTGGTGTGGTTTTTGTGGTTATTTTTATTCCTTACTAATATATTTGTTACAAATGAGTTCAATGAATAAAGTTACTAGTTGAAGTCAAAATGATCACTACATTTTTACAAGGTTTATTGTAATTTCCATTTGATATCTCCACTTTCAATATACACATTTTTAGAGGTATATTTGATATACTTTATTCTTCTTACTTATTATGTGTTCTTTATATTTGTTTAAATCCCCAACATAAAAGGATGCAAGTTTTGAAAATCATTTTTATTCCTACATTAGAGAGCTAATGTTGATTTTTATCCTACAAGAGTTTGATTAGGTTACTAGTGGCACTTAATTGGGTGCTTAATCATGGTGGTCTCACTTGTAGACAAATCCTTTGTGTTGATTTAAGTCTATTTTTTAAAGAATTGTTAGGGTATCTCCCTTGGCCTTATATAATCAAAATAAGTAGAGAATTAACCCCTTCTTACATTCAATGGTCTTGAATTTGGATCAATTTGTGAATATATTCCACTAACCATATTGAACTATCTTTTTCTCTCTTCACCAAATCCACATGGTGTATATTTGGGAATCAATGCCTAGTGTGTACTAAAATTTATTGTTAGTAAACAAATAGCCAAATTCTTTTCTAAAAATGTTTCTATAAATTAAAAGTAAAATCATTTCCTCGATTATAAAATAAAAATAGTGTACTATTACCATGGGTGAAAATTATTATGAAATTTTCTTCAAAAAGAGTCCGAAAAAATAGATTTTTTCATGAAAATTGAAGTAAAAGTTAAAATGATTGCATGAAAGAGAAAATTAAAAATGGTGTAGGTTCCTAGAATTAATTATTTTTTCAAAGTTTGTACTCTTTTTTCGAAAATCACATGGAATTGATTATTTAAAAACATATGGATCCTAAATCTAGGTAAAATAAAAATTGTACTGCATTCAAAAGATATGCATGCCCCTTTTTCATATCTTTGAAACATACCTTAATGCACTACTTGCTCACTGCTATGTGATTGTTTTAAAAAATAATCTAGCTACACTGAACTAGGATTTTTTTCTAAAAATAGATATTTGATATATAGTTGCACAAAATTATAGACCAAAAGCTGAGACAAAAATTATACTCTAATCGAATAGAGGATCTAAATTAAAAATAAAATATAGAATCTATGGTGTGTCTCGATGATGGTTTTGCATTGAAACAATTAGAAAAAATAGAACCAAAGTTACAATTGAAATACTAGATCTAAAAATATCGTACTAAACTTCTAGATAAACCCAAGGGATTCACTAGGTCGAGTGTATTTGTTCTATAGGCTTTGTAATACACTTAAATCTTGTTCATAAATAGTTAGCCAAACCAATGTTTGAGACCACTAGATATAAAGGATTATGCCATTCCCATAGTCACACTATCCCATCTATGAGGTATTTTGAGGTAAATTCATGTGACTAATCGCTACCAATGCACCACATATATAAACAACCAAAATACATCATATTTTTAAAAAAGAAAAAACCTAGGCACTTCCTATATATTGCAAGGTATGTGGAAGCTAAAATATGTACATTGTGTTATCTAATTTCTTAAGTATTGGGGAAGTAGGTCCCTCACACCATAGCCTAGTAAAACTAACAACCACTTTCCCCAAGATTATAGCTCTCGAGATTTTAAATTGTTGGAACATTTTCTACCTATCCAAGATATTAAAATATACCTAGATGTAAACCATAAGTAACCCACCACGCTCACCAATTTCTTATCAACCTAGATCCCATGAAAGGTAATGCGAGAGCATGAGATTTGTTAATTATACTAGGCCACTAGATCTAGAGAGGAAGCTGTAAAAAAAACTAAAAATAGAATAAGTCCGAATACTTGTAGGAAAAAATCTAAAAACTATATTTCTAATTTGGGTACATGAAAAATATATTAAAAAATTGTACATATCCAATCTTTAAACTTCGCAAGCAACATGAGGTGAAGCTTTTATTGCTATCTTTACCAAATTGAAGTTTTGGGATTCTCTAGAGTCATTGTAAATGACCATAAGTCAAACAACCACATGCATGCATATATATAATAAATCAATGAAAGGTTAAAAAAAAGACACCATATATTTATCAAGGGTAGCATGACTCCCAAAAAATTATTAAGAAGTTCTTGCTTGAACTTTCTAAAGTAAGAATAACCCTCTTCCATAATGAGCACTACACACACTAGCTATATGATCTTCTATAGAAAAGCAAAGAGGTAAGGGTTAGGGTTTGGAGAGTGGTTTCTTGAAAAGAGCGTCTTAGAAAATACTATTAATAGTGAAATTAAATCAAGTCAATAACATTATTTCTACTCTTATGTACATTCATAGATTGGATAAGTATGCACCAATAGGTAAATTATCCATATTATATATTACAAATAATATTACTAGTGCATCTTAAAATCATATGAGAGTGTATGGAAATTAAATAAAATAACTTTTATTTGAAAGATGAAGCACATTCTTCTTTATCACAACCTATTTTCCGTAATTCTAAATCTAGACCACTTTGTGCATAGTTTATGAAACATGGAAAGGCTAAGTGAAGTAATCCTCTTAAATACCTTACTATATTTATCATGTTCCCTAATTGAATATAGCTTATTTATAATGCTTTACATATATCTTTCGAAAATGAATGTTAGAGAATTTATTGATTAGTGTAAAAGAATGTCCATTTAATCAAGAATCAATCCTAATTAGAAAACCACTTAATTCTAATTCAAGTCAACAACCAAGCAAAACTCACGGCCTTATGATGTTGTAGATAATTAAATTTGATGATATGCTAGGTGCATACATATAATTATTAAATTCTTGATCAACAAATATGGTAGATATTTTCTTTTTATAAATCACGGGGATTCACTTAGTAAAAGTATGGTATGTTCGAAGGGTATTAAAGAATACCCTTAATAACCTCTAATTATTCAATTGATAATACCCCCTCTGTTTATATTATTAGAATGAAAATACCCCTATTTTTTCCATGTACACTTACCCATTTTTATTTAATTTTATTTACCCCTTTTGATTTCAACAATATATTGACAAAAATAGATATTTTTTTTATGCATTTCCTTTGAAAGATAGTTGAAGCCATTGAATACATTTATCAATATATATCCTTTATGCATTTATCAATAGTTCTTCAAATAATTAAGATGGTGAAATAATATCACTTGTGTTGAAAAGCATACTCAATTCTAGTTTTCTACCATCTTATTATTTCTTCGTTAAGAATCTAGATTTATTTAAAAGATATTATATTTAATAATGACCACACCCTCCTAGTATTTGCAATTTTAAGGTATTTACGTTTAAAAACTAGGGTTCAAACGTTTTTTTATATTGTACGATTCAAAACATTAATAAATTAAACCCTTTCACCCCCTCATGACTACGGTATATTGAGTTTAATTTTATTAATTTTAATTACCTCAATATGAACTTAGGATATTACAGCTAATGAACCCCGTGATAGCTTATAGAGGATAAATGTAAATAAATGTAATAATCTATATTTAGGTTTTTTTTTGTGTATGTATGACACATACATATGTACTATTAAATGTAGATTAGTTATACTGATTAAGAGTAAAAAAATTGGGCAATTAGAGCATGGTCCCATGCGGGGAAAGCTAAAAAAATTTAGCGAGATGAGCGAGAGAAAAATAAGATATTTTAGCATTAATAAGGTCCCATGATTTTTTATTTTTCGTGCGAGAGATAAAATAGGAAGCTTGAGCACTAGCAAAAATAGGCTCCCATGACTCCAAAATAAAATTTTGGATGGAAATTGAGAGGAAGCTTAAACTAAATGCCAAGTGTAAAAAAAGCTCCCTAAAAATTTTAAGCAATGGAATTTTTTTGTCCCCACCTACTTTACGGAGCTAGAAATCCTCTCCCTAAAGTATAGTTGCCGACAAATTTCAAGAAATTTGTTGGGTTTTAGTAGCAACAATAATTTTTTTTGCATGAGACCATATTTCCCAAATAAATAAGAGCAAGTAGCCCCCAAGATGGGACCATGCTATAAGTCATTGTAAAAGATAAAGTCTTTTAGTTGGACTTTAGTATTGTTCATGTATAAAGAGATGTATCGTGAATAAATAAGTTTTGAGAATTTTTTTATGTATCTCTCTATTATTGTATTTTTGCAACTATATTAAATTATTTGAATATTTAATATGGTATCGAGCTAGAGCTAGAGCTAGACTAGATATAATCTACATACATGTAAGATAACATGATGATAGTTTAGGATATATTTTTAAATTTAATTTCATATTGTGTTAATGAATTGTGCGAGTAAATCTATTTCCTAAGATATCAATTATATTTGTGAGAAGAGTAATAGTCATTTTTGGGCACATTGTTGAATACTATAAGAATTTTTGTGTTCTTGGGAATGCAAGAGAATATAGACTATTGTGTGCAAATATGAATACTATCAAATTGATTGGAAAAATTAATGTACAAGGGATTGACTATTGTAAGAAACAATTAAATGTTTTTTATTTTTATATTAAAATCTTCCTAGACATATAACAACCACCATTGTTGGATTGTTTTATTGATTAAAATTTCTAATTAGTAGCATAGTCTTTTGAATTATTGCAAGCATGTCATAATCATCCTTTGTTAATGAAACTAATGATGAAGATGATGAACATAGAATATAATATGTTTTCTTATTCAAAAGAAGAATAATATATTAGACTAGAGCGATAATATGAGGTTTAGTTCAATATGGGTCATTTTCCAATAATTCAAAACATCTAGAATTTAAGAGTTTGGTGAAAAGTTAAAAATGGAGTATTCAATAGAGAGGGAACTTAAGAACTATATTTTTATGAGGAGGGCCATAAATTTTGATGCCTACAAGATTTTGAAATGGTGAAGGCATTAAGTCGATTAAGATGAAAATTTAAAATTGTGTTGATGTTATCAATCAATTTTGTGTTGTAGTATTAAGAGGGGGTGTGGAGAATAACGATCCAATATAAATAAATACAATATTTATAAATATATGATTAAGAGTAAAAATAGGGTAGTTAATCATTCAGATTAGAAAATAAAGCCCTTTAATTGGAATATGCTAATTTATTCATGTATAAATTGATGTGTGTGCGAATAAATAAATGTGAAGAATGTGTGTATATATTTGTTATTATATTTTTACAACTCTATGCATTTCTTAGATTATTTAATATGGGAACTTTTTGTATATACTTTACATTTTCAAAAAAAGAAGATCATAAATTATTAACATAAAACATTGAGAACCTCTATCCCGATGATGCCATATATTTTTAACACAAAATAAACAATAATAAATACATAAATAAATTAAATCTACAATAAAAATACTAAATGCTAACAAGTTTTATGGGAATGCTTTTGACGATATTTAATTATAACATATAATGATTACAAAATGCATATCCTTGCATATAATGATTTTTATGGGAGATATCTTGTGATATAGAGGTCCATCATGAACTTCTTCATCTATATACATATGTATTTATTGATGTAGGAAAAAATATCTCAATATTTTTTACCCTTTGTGCAAAACCTTGACATCATAAAGGATGAGGCTTATGCCGAGTGAATTTGTGTTACACGACTATTTTGACTAAGTACATGCCACTGACGAGGATCTATAGTGTGCGCGAGGCAGATGTGAAGGGGTGCACATAGAGAAGAATGGATAGCATGTGAAGGCGCTTCACCTAAGAAGGAAACCTCCGGGACTTGGCCAATTTTGGGAACCACTCGCTAAAAATAGAAAGAAAAAGTTAAAGTGTCGATCATGTAATGATTCTCGATCCCAAGAAAATCAAGGAGGCTTGGAGGCCAAGGAAAGTCTATTTTTGGGATAAAGCACATGCAGAGAGAAGATGAAAGGTCATACATGGATTAATCTAATAATAGGATTAAAGAAGAGTTTATTTATAGGATTAATCTATTATTAGGATTAATAGAAAATCATGCATGCTTTATGATTGTTTTTGGATGTACACATGGCTATTTTGAGCATGCAGTCTATTTTGAGAATACATAGGCGGTGAAGGGAAATTCCCCACCCCTATATATCTCTATTGTATGTCATTGTTTTGAGTACCGTATGAAATAGACCATGTGTGTGAGAACATATCGTAATGTATTCATCTTTTGTTATGATGGAAGAGGATGGATTCTGGTAATTGATGTGTCTGAATATGGTGATTACGTGGTGCATATGACATTAATTTTTATATGATTTGTGTGTTTTTTATTACATGTGTTTCTAATTGAATGTATGTAGTGAGTTCTTATGATTGAATGAACACTTGGTTATTTATCATCATGCATATGTATGCTAACATATTGACAAGAAATACAAAGGAGGGACCTGGTAGCTTCGCGCGCTTTGGGTGAGCATTCATATTTTTTTGAATGAGGTGCCAACGCACATAGTAGTTATGTGAAATAAAATACTACATTTTGGTTCCGTTTCGGAACCTCTTTTCAAATTAACTCGGAATTTTTCTTGCGAGATGCCATATCGATTGACTTTGGAGAGCATTAAAAGTTGGGTAGAGAACACTCAGGATCAGTTTTCAGAGAGATATAACACTGGACCTGATTTTAATGCATGTTGTTGGGTGGAAGATAATATTTATCATGAGATCTATGAAATATTCTTCATATTCTTTCCAAGTAGAATTGTATGAGTGGTTGGCAACATATGCATTAGGAAAGTGTTGGGGATATAGGTCGAGACTTTGGATGCAAAAGGATTACCAAACTCTTGTTGATGCTGATGTGGAATGGACTAGAGATTTATATCATCGGTGGGATCGAGTGTTGCACAATTATACACGGGAGTATGCTATTTCTACTTATTTGTGTCCGAGGAACCGAGTTCATATTCTTGCATGAGCCCAAAGGATCATACTTGTGCGCTATATCTTGTTATTGATCAAAATTTTGATAGTAGAACTATATTTAGAGCACCTACCTATGACTAAATAAACCCCCACCACACATAGGGGTAGGAGAAGGTGTGGAGAAAGATGGCGGACCTAGAGGAAAAAGGAAGAGAGAGGAAAGACGGATCAAGTTTAATGAATCTCGAGAGAGGGACGGGGCATGCGAACGGGAGATTCGGGAGACACTAGAGTTGAGGAAGGGAATGGATCAAAAAGGTTTTGAAGCTCTTGTGGGAGAAAAGGATCCACATCATCAAGTTCTCCCAACTTTAGGAAAGCACAATAGAGAATCCCCTTCACTCTAGACGAGAGTGTGTCGGAGGAGAGCATGAGGACCACGGGGCACATCTCCGAACCCACCTAGCCCTTGTGCATGGTGTTTCAAATCTAGACATGGTAATTGAGAAGTAGGATAGTGTAGGTAAACAGGTAGAGACAAGTGAATATCACTTTGTGTTGAATTTAGGAGATAAAGTTAGTAGCGCGCCCATGGAAACACAGTTAACACCTTTTTGGAAGTTTGATTACAGGATTTTTTTTAGGCACATCATCAAGAAAGAATGTTGGTGCGTAGATCGTTGGAAGTACTACAGTAACTACTACGACCACATAGACCATTTGTGTCCAGTCTAGTACCACCACTAGGACACAATGGAGTACGTCAACTAGCTTGAGCACTGCCACACGAGGATCAGGTGGATCATGAGGAGGAAATACTGGTGGAGGTTCTGGTTCTAGATTCGGTGGGCAAGGCCCACATCCTCAACAACCCCACATCAACCTCAAGCAACCATTATAGTTGACACCTCAAGTTTACTATGAGATGTATCTCTATTTACCAGAATATAGAGGGATTGAAGATATAATAGAGCATGTACATAAGTGTTAAGTATTTGGCACACTAAGGATATTACAACCTCAGATAGGAAGGATAATTAGTTTTCCACAATAGTACAAGGGCATGCACATAGATGGTATAAGAAGTATGACCCACATCATACTGTGGTAGATTATAATTCTTTTCATACTGCATTTTTGGCAGAGTTTCAAATTCCATAATTTGAGCAATAGAGCATCAACGCGCTCAAGAATATCAAGAAGAGTTTAGCTGAATGCATGAGGGAGTATGATGTATATTTTAAGACCCTGTTGTCTAAGTTATCTTATGAAATTCATCCTAGTTAGCATGTGTAATGGTTCGTTAGAGGATTGTTGACTCCATTCCGTATGGCACTCTATCATAAGACATGTGTGGATTTACGCATAGCTTTGTGTATGAAGGTGGTTTGAAGTGTTGACACCGGTGTGAGCCCATTCTTAAAGGCGCATATTGTAGCAATGGAAAAAAAGTTGGAGAATATTTCTACCAACTTAGCACATGAGACATGTAGTGGAATATGGTGCATGAGATCACAAAGTTGAGATACATACTAAGGATAATTGTCTATGCAAGCCGGTTTTGCGCGTTATTACTAGATTGTGAAGTATGTCACCTGAACCATGATGTCTAGGATTGCCCTCTTTTGTAGTGCGTGATCTAGAAGAAGGTGTCCATGTACTATAAGATTTTTAAGTCCCATACTCATGACACCACTAATTGTAGATTGATTGATCACATCCATGAATCCATTGAGACAGAGTACACCAGACTAGTGTGGCGAGTGGATCCAAGGAGAAAGAAGGACAACATAATGAAGGGAACAACCATGGAGATAATAGGAATGGAGGATTTTGAGGAGGATATTGTGGCCAAGGTTGCGGTGGTGGTAGAGGCAGTTTCTTAGAGGAACTTGTTACACTTGTGGGTCACCTGATCATTACCAATGAGATTTCCCTTAGAATGCAACATGTTCATGGTTTGGGAAGCTACATAAGTTGGAGGATTTCCCGGATTTATGTGAACATATGAGTAAAAACAAGAAGAAAGATAAGGGTGTCGGGATGATCAAGGTATAATGCGCAAATGTTGATCAATGCATTCCTAAGAAGACTGATCCATAGTTACAACCCATGCTAGTTATGACGTGTGCTAAGGTAGCACATGCACGTGAGCCTATAAAGACCAAACCAATTATAATGAGGGAGGAAGTGATACATTCTAAGTATCCATATGTAACGCATCAGAAGGAAATTTATCAAGATACTATGGGAGTCATTAGAGATCTACAAGGTGAAATACATTACTTAAAGGAGTAGGCGTGAGAGAGAGAGATTTCCCTTAGAATGCAACATGTTCATGGTGTGGGAAGCTACATAAGTTGGAGGATTTCCCAAATTTATGTGAACACATGGGTAAAAACAAGAAGAAAGATAAGGGTGTTAGGATGATCAAGGTGCAACATGCAAATGTTGATCAATGGATGCCTAAGAAGACTGATCCATAGTTACAACCCATGCTAGTTATTCGACGCGTGATGAGGTAACACATGTGCGTAAGCCTTTGAAGGAAAAACCACTTATAATGAGGGAGGAAGTGATACATGCTAAGTATCCATATGCAACATATTAGAACAAATTTTATCAAGAGACTATGGGAGTCATTAGAGATCTACAAGGTGAAATACATTACTTAAAGGAGCAGGCGTGTGAGAGAGAGAATACAAATAATGTTGATCTCTCGCAGAAGGATGTGGATGATCTGACAAAGATATGTAAGATCTTGTACCATGAAAATATCATTCCTTTATTAGGGGAATGGATTTGAAAAAGGGTACCGCACATTGGAGTTGAGCGTGAGTGGCAGATAATTCATGTGAATCTACCACCTCAAAACCATGAATTTGACAAAGAGATCACACTTGATGCAAAGTTATTGATGGTTGGTTAGTAAGAAATATCTTGATAGATACATGTGCTGAGGTAAATGTGTTGACTCTTGAAGTATGGAATTAGATGGGAAGACCTACATTGCAGCCATCTTTGAATGTGTTGTATATGGAAAACAAAAATAAGGAAATGCCTATTGGGGTACTAAAAGATACATCTATTAACATTCATGGAGCTAAGTTTACTAGGAAATTTGAAGTATTGGAGCTTGTTGAAGCAGACAATTTTCCAAAGCATTACTTGGACGACCCTGGTGCTATGCAAACAATGTTGATCTACACTTTAATAAGATGTAACTCAATTTTGAGAATAATGATGGGCATGTGATTATACCTCTATTTTAAAATAAGGTAGATCCTTACATTGAGATTTTGAGAGAAGAAGATATTAATAGAATCTATGTTTAGATGGTGCACGATCTAGAGAATCTAGAACCATCAAAATAAGGTGTTCTTTAGTGAGAGGATGTGTAGTCGGTAAGTGACACTACTAGTGTTTCTTGTGATAATTGAGCTCATGTCACATATGAACTGGTTGAGTGCGAAGTCAAGGGAAATTCACAAGAATGATTAGGCTACGCATGGTGAGGTGGTTGGGATTAGCTCAGGTACCAAGGTATACATATGAAGGGAATGCCGATACATTCTTTCGTGCCATAAATACTTAGTGGATGAATGAAGGGGGTGGAAGGAACATGCTGGTCTATACTTTAAACAGGATGACAACACGATGTTGGGAAACACATAGAGATAGCCTTTTGGAATGACGAGAAGTGAGAATCACCTTTTCTACTAGGTTTACTCAGAGCAATGTACCTACACAAACATACGAATTTCATGGGAAGTCTCCTACCTCACATTATGTCTATCGGTGTAAGAAGTCATGGGTTCAAGGTAAGGAGGCCTTCTCGCCATCACTTTGGGTACACACATTTTACTCCACATTACGTGGTTGCGTGTGCATGGTATGTCTATGGTGAGTTAAAAAGAGAAACAAAAAATTGGCGAGAGATGACTATAGGTATGATCATAGTTTTTGATTATTTTATACTAGGCCTCCAAATCCATGAAATATTACAAATAATGAAGTGCATCACAATGGAGGATAAAAGGTAGAAGAGATCATGCTAGAGATGTTTGGAGAACCTTATCTTGAGGCACGCTTGTATCTTGAGGAGACAAGAAGAAGTGCAGATGGATCACAGATGGAAAGAAAAATAAAAGGGTAAATTGTTCTATATGATTAATGAGAAGGAAGTTGACAATTTGGATGTTAGCCACACTAAAGGTGTGCGCGAGGTAATGGATAATGTAGATGAGAACGCACACACATACCATGATCCTTTGAATACCAAGAATGTTAACATGGTATTGAAGATGAGCCCAAGGATGTCATATTGGTGATCACTGGTCAAAGAAATAAGTAGCAAAGATTATTGAGATCTTGTATGACTTTCAAAATATCTTTCCATGAGGTTATCATGAGTTTAAAGGAGTGCACCCTTATTTAGGTGAGATGAAGAAGATCAACTGAAAGAATGCATTCACCCATTTAGGAAGAGGCCTTATAGGATGAACCCTAACCTATGCGTGAAGGTGAAAGAGGAAATTGATAAAATGCTTAAGTATGGAATAATTGAGCCAATTGAGGAATCTGAGTGGGTTAGCCCCATGGTTATTAGTATCAAGAAGGATGGGAGGATTAGGATCTGTGTGGACTACAGAGAGTTGAATGCTTCATGTGTTATAGATCCCTTTCCCACCCCTTTTACAGAAGAAATCTTTAAAGAGTCTGTGCTAGATATATTATTTTACAGATGGGTTTTTAGGTTATCACTAGGTGTGCATCATGAAGGAAGATTAGGAGAATACAAATTTCACTACTGAGTGGGGAAGTTTTTCATATACATTCATGCCCTTTGGATTGAAAAATGCGCCAGTAGTGTTCTCGTGCATTGTTTTACAATAATTTAAGGAATTGATTTAGAAATTCTTGCAGGCATATTTGGATGATTAGAAATTGTATGGTTTAGTCTAGGTTCATTACGATAATTGAGACTTATGTTGAGATGTGTAGAAAATAGTTGAGCATCTCTCTCAACATTAGAAGTGCATCTTTACTACACCCTTTGGAACCTTGCTTGGGCACATCATTTGCAAAGAAGGATTATTATTGGTAGACCCAGCCAAGATAGTTGTAATCTTGGGTTTAGAAGATCCTACCAATCAAAGTGAGATGCACAAAAATATTGGACATAAAGATACTATAGGAAGTTTATCAAAGGATATACAAATATTTTCATGCCCTTGGAAGAATTATTGAAGGCTAAAGGGAAATTTTATTGGGGTGATGTGCAACAACAAACATTTGAGACATTAAAGGAGAGGTTGACTCTCTTGTACCTATTTTGCATAGGATTTCATTCATAGGATAAGCCTTTTCATGTTCATTGATTCCTCGGCATTGAAATTGGCGCAGTGTTGGCACAACAAGGAGAAGGAATTGTGGATCATCCCATTTACTTTGTAAGTAAGAAGTTGACACCACATGAGCATAATAAATGATCACGAAACATGAGGCATTATCTATGATCTAAATACTACATAAGTTTAGAAATTACTTGTTGGAGACCCCATTTATTTATTATACATATTATATGGTGCTCAAGTACTTAGTCAACAAGCCTCTTTTGCAAGGACGCATTTGCAGGTGGATACTTTTGTTTCAAGAGTTTGACTTTACATTTTTTTGAAACCAAGTAAGAGAAATTCAGGGCTTAATCATTTATCAAGGATTAATTTTGGTGAGAATGCGTAGATCATTGAAGATACTATGTCCGATGCATAGTTGTTTAGATTGAACCACGCGCCCATAGAATTGGAAGATATTGCAGTGTTTTTACGCACTAGCATGGCACTAGAAGGAATGAAGACATTAGAGAACAAACAACTTACAATATGTGTGATACCTTATGTTGATTGGTGGAGATTTATACAAGTTGGGTCGTGATGAAGTTTTACACCATTGTGTTTTGGAACATGAGCGCAATGCTATTATGGAGGAGGCTCATGGTGGAATAGTAAGAGGACATTATGCTGGTGATGCTACAACGCGCAAGATTCTAATGGTTGGACTTTGGTGGGAAACCTTGTACAAGGATACTAAGGAGTATGTGAAAGCATGTGATCATTGTCAAGTGCCTTGGAAAACCTAGACATAGAGATGAAATTTTGTTGTGACCTATTACAAGCACAAATCCTTTTAAAAAGTGGGCTATTGACTTTGTAGGTCCTATTTCACCACCCGCATAGGTATGGGATGACATGTGATACATTATTACTTGTAAAACTATCTTACAAGGTGGGAAAAGTTGGCCCCTATAAAGGATTGTACAACAACCACAACAAAAAGATTCTTATGGGAGAATATTATTAGCAGTATGGTTATTCCCATTAAGCTTGAAAGTGATAGAGGAACTCATTTATTAAATGAGACAAATCAAAATTCTATTGGCGAGTTTATGGTGGCACACCATAAAACTACTCCTTATCACCCTCAAGCTAATGACATTGTAGAAGCTTTCAACAAGATTTTGGGACAAACATTGAAAAAATTTGTGATGTTGGAAGAAAAGATTGGGATGATAAAGTGTTAGTTGTACTTTGGGCATACAAGACTACTTATAAAAGGTTTAATAAGGCCACACCTTTCATTTGGTTTTGGCATGAAAAGTACTACCAGTTGAATTTATGTTACCATCCCTGTGTATTGCAAGCACAAGTGGAATTGCTAATGAAAAACCTGTAGAAGAAATGCATTGATAAACTAATGTAGTTAGATGAGAGGTGTGCCATTGTGCGTTGGAGCTAGAATAATGAGAAGGTGTGATAGAAGGCATGACATGATAAGCACACTAAGAATAAGACATTTGAAGTTGGAAAGATGGTCCTTCTATATGACTCCAAAGTTTTTGCGCCATCCAAGGAAATTGAAGGTGCATTAGTTGGGACCTTTTATAGTAACCAAGATACTTGAATTGTGCATGTCAGTTGTAGGTATTAGGTGGCACCATGTTTCCTGATTACTTCGGTGGGAGTAGGATGAAGCCCTAATATAAATAAAGCTTCTTTTTGTTTTTAATAAGATAATATTGCCATTTAGATTAGATTTCCCTTTTATGTGTTTCTTTCTAGTCATTGTTATGCTTTATCATTTAAGTTATTTGTTTTGTTGTAATAAGCGCACTTACGCGCAGGAAGCTAATTACTATCTATTGAGTTCATGCACAAAGGACCACACATACATTTTAGTGTGGGGTGAATTGGAATCAAGACAAGATAAGGAATCCATTGGTGTTGTGATTACATAGGTTGGCACGGTTAAGAGTGCTCTCTCGAAAGATTAACGTAAAAAGAAGGTGTTATAGGTGCTAAGGAATGATGGTGCTCATAAGGAAATTGATCAAGATTGTAGATCATGCAAGGAGAAGGATCGCATAGTGTAATGTGAGGTAGGTAGTGACATGATGAACTACTTGTAACATAATGCAAAGGATTATGTACTTGGCACAGGAGGTGTGCACAAGGAGGTTTGTGGCTTGAAAGTAGTAAGGGCGCATCGAAGGTCATGACCACAACATGTGAAAGGAGGTTAAGTTATAAAGAAAAAGTCATAAAGGTGTTTTATTAATAAATAACTTAAAATTTTAAAAGTGAGAAAAACATGTTAGAAGAAAAAAAAGTAATTTGGTGGAGTATGAAAAAGTTATAAAGGGGGAAATCAAGTCATTTTCTACCTTACATTCAAGAGAATTTGAGAAATTGAGCTACTAAGCGACTTGGTGCAACAAAGCAAGAGAAGTGAAAAGAAAACTAGAGTAAAGTGGATGAAAGTTGTGTGTGGCTCCTCTTGTGAAGAGATAAGTTTGAGCTAGTTGTGGAATGGAACATTAAGGCATGTGCGGGAGTGTTTACAGGAAGAATTTTAAGATCTAGGGTTTGTAGCACTCAGATAGTGAAGGGAGACAGTGTTGTGAAGCAGATTACCTAGGAATGTTTTTTGAAGGATTTAATGACACCAAAGACTGGAAGGGTAAAGCTCATACGAAGAGGGTCGAAGTTGAAGTTGAGGAACCCTTGGAAGAGATATATTCATAAATACAGTACCCCATGAGTGTTTAGGGTTCAAACTTGGAAATCACAACTCACCAAGTGTAAAGATTGCAAATATAACCATAGGGTGCTAGGGCACGAAGAAACTTGAAGGAGGAAATGTTGCAGGAGCTACCAGAGACTAATGAAGAGGGGAAAGTTTTGGTGGATGATTTAGTATAGAAAAATATGGAGAAGGTAGGGGTCCTCTAATTATTTGATATACCCTTCTTTTCGCAAAATGCACATTTGTTCCAGTGGCTTATGTCTAGGGTGCATGAGGAACTCTTCTATTTAGTGGGCTATAGGATGATAATTACAACCCAACACATCGGCCAAGTCACATGTTTGAAAAGTAGAAGGGAGGATATGGAAATGGATCTACATTTTGATTTAAAGATCACAAATTGGCCATCAAACTGTAGTATGAAAAAGGAGGAAGGGCCATGACCATTGATAAAATCACATACCCTGCAATGAGGGTTGAACAAGTTTGTAAGTTGTATATTGGGAGCTTCAAAGAGATGGACATATGTAAATAATATATATTTTATATTACACACAAGACCCATTACAACATCACGCAATACATTGCGAATGGAATCATCGAGGAGGACAAGGCACATAATGAAGAAGGAGCCAAGATAACTTGGGGCTCGATCCTCTTACTCATTGTTTTTGGGAGATTGGAGTTCTAGATGGTACCCATAAAAACTTGATATGTTGGTTTACCCACTTGTGAAAAAGTCTCTTGTAGTATAAATTGTTAGCTATACTTGTGATGGTGTGATCTCCAACATATATAAGGCAAGGATAGAAAAGTGGTACAATAGGTTGCACACATCATTTGAAAATGAATGGTGCATTCCGCGTGAGTCACCAACAGAGGTTGGGGAATAGGAAAAGTTTGCAGTGATGTAGCACTACAGTCTTACGCACTTTAGAATGAAATATGGGGAGATGATCCCTTGGTGCAAACTATCATTTTCATTCACTTCTAGGTATTTCAAGTTCACAATGAATATGATAAAGGATGTGTAGAATTTGACCTTTGATGTGGATAAGTTGATTCTGATTTACATATCTTACACACAACCTATAGGTATGAATCATGCCTTGTGTATTTGGAGATGTTAGAGCCAGATACATTGGACTTACACCCCAGCTAAATCTTTCCATAAAGGGGATGATATGCAAACATTTTTTAATACCAAGACTAAATACCCAAGGAGGAGTAGAAATGGAGATCACATATACTTGCCTTCCATAGCCTGAGAGAACTATTGTACCACCATTGAAGAGAACATGAAAAGCTACTCCCGAGGAAGAATAAGAAGAGGAAGATGGGCTTGACCACTCGCAAAGAAAGAAAATGTACTATATAAGAAGGAAGAGTGGTGATGGTGCATGGAATTCTTAGCCACCCAAGGATGACACAAAATAGACTAAGGTCAAGTGTGGGGGAGGGAGGGTGCATCTGGTTTCCAGTGAAAATTAAAAATGAGACTTTGTTGGAGGAGCTTGAGCGTGAGTGTGAGGAAGCGAGTTGAAGAAGAATACAAACAACAAGAAAGAATGTGGCACCGCAAAAGGAGAAATGAACAAGAGCCCAACCAAGATAAAACGCTTTTGTGTATGAGGAGGCACATAAGGAGAAAGAAACTGATGATACTTATGTCATCAGAGAAAATAAGGGCATTGAAGGTGGGACTAGTGCAAGTTCCTTTACCCCAAAGAAGTAGAGAACAAAAATGAAGGCGGTGAGGAAGCGATGGACACCCAGGTCGCCACATATGGAATTTATGGATGAATCTAAAAGGTGTTGAGGGCACGGTTCTAGAGCATGGTGCTCACAAATAAGTTGTATGGATGGGACTTGATGGATAAACATGGTAGTTTCTCATGTACCAGAAGATACTTTCTGGAACTTTCATAAAAATGTGGAGGAACCTAAGTTCGAAGTAAGTAACAACTCTCTCAATGTTATAGAATTGAAAAAGAGAGCCAAGGAAGAAGTACAAGACAATAGAACCCATGTATTTACTAGATGAGCAGACATGTAATTCCTAGACCAAGATGGTCGCGGACATGACTCGCATGAAATCTTGGATTCCCTACAACGATGGGTTATGGTAGAAAATAAGAAGAAGAAATAGAGAGAGATTGATACCTAAAGAAAGATATTCAGGGGGAGAAAAAGTGGACCAAGGAGGCATATGACAAGCGAGCATATTAGTAAAGAAGATTATAAGTTAATTCTTGACCTTGGTGAGTTAGGATAGAAATTATTATAATGATGAGATGGAGTATTTGAAGACCTGGTTAGAATGCTCTTGGTAAATATTAAGAGCGGTGTGGGGATAAAAATGGAAGAGATAGCGAAGGAAAATGAAAGCAAATAAGGTATCTATGAAGCAAGGATTATCGAGCTTGAGGATTTATTCATGCAACTCAAGGAGGCAAATAGTAAGACCAAATTGAAGTTTGCGATCCACATGTAAATGATAAGTGAGAAGTAGTACTCAAGGCTATCCAAGAAAAGACACCCACTAACAAGATAGAGTGCACCAAAGTAATAATTGAGGTAACAAAACATAAAGAATTGATCAAGGCTAAAAGGATAAATTAGAGCTACAGATAAGCCACTTCAAAATATGGTGATGGAGCACATAGATACGATTGAAGGAGTAGTTGCAGAATTGACTATGGTTATCCAAGAGCTCAAGAGTAGAGTTGAAGAGTTGGCACTTGACCATGACCAAGTCTAGGAAATGTAGAGAGGCGGCACCGGGAAAGAATTGGTAGAACTTGATGAGTGGAAGAAAGTGGAGAGTGAAATAGATGTTGAGTTCCCATAACTCTTCCAACAACCTGAGGCCTAAGTTGATTGTTGCAGGTGCGATGGTTATTTTTGGGCATTGAATTATTTTCTTTTTGGAGATCACTTATGTTTTTGGGTGACTAAGATATTGCCGAGGATGGCAATCCAATTTAGTGTGAGGTAATGTTTTATGACTATTTTGACTAAGTACATGCTGCATGTGAGGATCTACGACACATGAGGCGTGACGTAAAGGGGTGTATAGAGTAGAATGGATAGTGCACGAAGGTCGCGCCTAACCAGGAAACCTCCGAGACTTAGCCATTTGAGAACCACGGGATAAAAATAGAAAGACATAGTTAGAGTTTCAATCATGCAATGATTAAAATCTAGAGAAAATTAAGGAGGCTTGGTGGCAAGGAATGTCTATTTTGGGATAAAGCACATGTGAGAGCGAAGATGAAAGGTCATGCATGGATCGATCTAATAATAGGATTAAAGCAAAGTTTATTTATAGGATTAATCTATTATTAGGATTGATAGAAAAACATGCACGCTTTATGACTATTTTTGGATGTACTCATGACTATTTTGAGCATGCAATCTATTTTGAGAATGCATAGGGCGATGAAGGGCAACTTCCCACCCTTATATATATTTGTTGTATGTCATTGTTTTGAGTATCGTATGAAAGAGACCGTGTGTGTGAGAATAAATCAGTAATGTATTCATCCTTTGTTGTGTAATACTTTGTTATGATGGAATATGGAGGATGGATTCTGGTAATTGATGTGTTTGAATATGGTGATTACATGGTGCATATGATATTAATTGTTATCTAATTTGTGTGTTTCCTTATTACATGTGTTTCCAATTGAATGTATGTAATGAGTTCTTATGATTGAATGAACACTTGGTTATTTATCATCATGCATTTGTATGCTAACATCTTGACTAACAATACAAAGGAGGGACCCGGTAACTTCGCGTGCTTCGAGTGAGCATTCAAATTTGTTTGAATGAGGTGCTAGTGTGCATAGGAGTTAGGTGAAATAAAAGACTACAATTTGATTGAATAAATACCTCTCAACTTCTAAAATATTTTTTCCGCAAAGAAGAGTTCCTATTATGGTTGTGGATATATAAATGTTAGCGTGTGCATCTTAGGTAGCAAAACAATAAAAGGAACACTCATTTCTCTAACATTTAAAGAACACCGACATAGAAACATTTGATAACACATATAACAATGGGTGAAATCTCCTTCTTCCACCAACGTGCATTACCCCTTCAACATTTACAATGTAACTTTGAATGAGAAAATATGTAAGTATTTTGTTATTAATTAACAAATAATTAAATTTCTATGAAATTAAACAACTAATAAAATTATTAGGGTTCAAGATGTTGAAATTACAATAAGAAAATCAAAAGCAATAAATCATAAAATGATCAAGACTAATGTAGTCCTTTTTTCACATGTATTGATTCTTCAAATGTAAAAACTCTACTTCGAATTTTAACTTCATTGTAGAAACACATATCGAGGTAAATATATAGCATCATTGAGGTAATTATTTTTTTCTCATGAAATAATAGTGCTTCACCCCTATGACCATCTCCCATATATCCCCTAGATGTATTGAGTACTAAAGTGGACCATTTATGATGGTGAAATATGATTTCTTGTTAATCAATACTCTTAAAATATCTATCGATATAGATTGACTCAAAACTATGTAGTTTGCTCCTAAAAATATTAAAATATTTGATCCACTATAGAAATATCATTTACATAAATGAATGAGCTAAGAGTCCCATTATGAACGGTTTATAAGGCATGAAACTTGCTAGATGTTTTGAAAATGGGCTAACAAATTAAGTGGGGTTAATTGTGAGGGAAACTCCATAGTTAAGGGTATTTAAGTCAAAAGCGTATTGAAATAGATGACTTCTTGAGAAGTTGCGATGTTATATCATTGTGAACATTACCTAAATGCAATAAGTATAATTTGAATTATGCGTATTCATGAGAGAGATGATAATTTTGTTTCTTCTACATATTAATGAAATCCTTAATTACTCAAGAAGGTAAAGCTTACCCCCTTAATTAAGTTAAATATTTTAACTAAACAAACACCTTGTCCAAATATATGTTATAACAATTGTGCAACGTGGAGTTAGCAACAAGATCTGCCCCTTAACACTAGAAATTAATTATTGGTAAAATTAATTATTAAATCAAGAGCCGTGTGAATTCACATATAGTGAGAGATTTGAAACCTTCCATACATATGTTTATACTATTTTAAAATTATTATTTAATAGTTATAATTATTATAGTTTTTAAAACCTTACCAGCTTATGCCATAAAGAGTCGTGTGATTTCGTTGGTAAAAAATATTCAAAATCTTCCATACTTTGTTATTATTAATTTTAAATCACCATCTAATAGTTATTATTATTTTAAATAATAACTTAACCGTAGTAGCTTATCTTATCTATATACTCGATGGACATAGATTTTGAATTAACCATTATCAATAAAAACAAAATGAAAACAACAATATAGATTTCAAACGTCTCATTACACATTCTAGTTAACTTCACTCAAGATAAATTATAAGTATTCAAATAATACAATAGAGTATCCATACTAGTGTATTAGAAATATATTCAAACACATGTCATAGAAGTTTCTAAAATATTGTTTATTTAAAAATAAACAAATAATAATAAATTTAAATATAATATTCTGAATGTTAATAGTTATAATTATCAAGTAATATATGTGTGTTAAATTTTTATATAATATTGTTTATACAAGTTGTTTATATTAATTATAATAATTTATCTTCTTAATGGGTTTTCACTAAAAAGTGATGGATGATCTTAATTTTATTGAGTGTGAATTTTATTTTTGAAAAAGGACTTTGAACTCAAATGCATGCATAAACTATCATGATCTTTCAATCACCTCCAAACAAAAAGGAATGGTTAAATATACAATACATTTAAGGTTATCCATTTTATTAACATTTTAGACTATTCTTCTCGAGTCCTCCCACCTCGTTTGGTTAGTATTTTTGAAAAAAGGGCTCCAAATTATAATGCATGTCAAAGTTAGTATGGATTTTCAATCACTTATGAACCAAAAAATAAATGGTCAAATATCGTTAAATTTAAAATTTTAACTTTATTGACTTTCACAGACTATTACGCGCTTCTCTCACCCCACTTGATCGACATTGTAAATTACACCTTTTAATATAACTAGCATATCTATCTTACATAAATCTACGTAAGCTATGCCAAGAGGTATCATTCTCGAGGTGTCTATTCCACTAGTGTCTCAAATCTAATATAGGTTCATCGAAAATGATACATCTCAACATCTTTTACATAGATTTATCTATGATAGATATGTTAATAACCTGCACTGTAAGGTAAAAGTAAATATATATTACATGATAGAGGGTAACATAATATTATTAAAACATAAACATACATGTATAATATGTATGAAGTAAAAGTTTATGTAAAAGTTTATGAAAAGGGTTGAAAAGGGGCATGAATCCATTTCTAGGGAACTTAAGCATGGGGAAAGACCAAAAAATGGTTGAAAGTTTATGCTTGATGTACAACAAGGTCGGTGCCATTTGAAATCCCCATATGCATAATCATATCTCCAACTTGTAGACCTTTTTAGAAAATTGAAGGTTTTAGATGTGTGGAAGGTGTGTAAATCAGATTTGAAATACCATTTAAATGAAGCTAGTGATCATCCAATCTTGCCCATAATAACTAACTATTAAACTAGTATACTTGTAAGTGAGATTGATGAAAAATATGCATTGAATAACCTTTGAATCAAATTCTTAAGTTTTCTTGTCTTCCGTATGAATATGTGTAGTAAAATCATAATGCAAAAAGTGTTTCCACTTGGAAATATTCACCCCATTATTGTTTATTGATTTAATTAACAAACAAGATTAATATAGCCATTACAACAAGACTTGTCTTAATTTGCATGACAAAAAATAAAAGACTAATAATAGGAACTAAAAATCCTAAATGAACTAAATATGACTAAAAAATACTCAATATGACAAGTATCATCCACTAATAATATATGGTCAACATGCAAGAAGCCATTATTAGTTTAAGTGACACATACATGGTCTATTTTACACACTAGCTAAACTAGGAGCCTCAACCTCTTCTAAAATATTAAATAGAATAAAATAAGACTAAATTCAATCATGTATACATATAAATTATGTCCCACCTCTTGGGGATGAATAAATAATGATTTAACCTTAGTTAAGTACTAATGGAAAGTGAACTACACTCTAACTGACACTTTCTGTCTAAAAATAGAAGAATTCTAACAATATAATTCTAAAATTAAAATTTTACACTCAACTAAAAAAATATACGAAAAACTAAAGACAACTAAAACTAATTCTAAATAAAGAACCAATTAGGTCCACATAGTGGCATCATACCCAATATTACTCCCTTTGATACAAAGAGTAGAAATGCCTATCATCTCCTTAAGTATTCCATAAATCTTCTTCATAAATCCCTTTGTGAAAATATCAACAAATTGATCTTCACTTCTCACATAATCAATGAAAAATTGATTAACATTTACCAAGTCTATGATAAAAAATGCTTGAGTTATATATGTTTGGTTCTAGCATGGAAAACTTGGACAATTGTTTACCCTATTTATAATCTTTTATTTTACCAAACAACCCAAGGTGCATTGACACATCACTCAACTAGAACTGAGTGCTCACCCAAAGTGTGCAAGGGTACTAGGTCCCTCCTTTATGGTAGCTTTGTCAAGAGTGTTAGCATAAATGATGGTTGAATTCCATGATCAAGATCTAATACATCCCATAATAGTAATAAAGAAACCAAATCTAGGTATACAAGAATCAGATCTAACATATAGCATAATGAACTTTAAACAAGCACAAATATTAGATCTACTCTACAAGATCCATTAACACTATTATTCATAACCATAATCCATCCACAAAACTCCATTATATTAATCCACAAACAATACAATAGCTGAATACATCATAAATTCCTCCATAAGATTATGCACATAAGAAAAATAACATCATAACCTTATAATACGTTGTCATCTCTCTTAGGTTGTGCCAATCAAGTACCTATTTATAGGGGTGGGGACACTCCCTTCACCGCCTAAGCATTCTCAAAATAGGCTACATACTAAGATTAGCCATGCGTCATCTACAAGAACAACTAGAGAGCATGCAAGCTCTTCTAACAATAGACCATCTATAGATAACTTTAGTTCAACTTGCTAGTCTCCTGCTCTAAAAATAGACACCTCCTGCATGGATCCTCCTCTCAAAATAGAATTTTTTCGAATCGCAAGTCTTCTCGTTTCAATCTTATATTTGTACTTTTCTTGACCGCCACTCCAAGTTTATATTTAGTTTATCATTCCAAAACTCGATAAGTGTTCGATTTGTCCATTCTTCCTCTTGCGCATTCCTGTCCAACTTTAGCATGCAAACCTTGTTCTCTTCACAAATGCATCCTTGTGCGCCTTTCTTCTATAATACCTCTTACACGCGCTAACCTTTGTTCTCATGAACTTAGTCATCTTCGATGCTCAATATTACCCCACACTTGCTTCATTTCCACCCCCAACAATGGGTAATATGATTACTTTCTCCATGAATAAAGAATAAAGAATCTTGTAGCCATATAGAATAAAAGAATGTCTATTATCTCCAAAGATTAAAGGAATTTTATCATTGTGTAAGGAGGATGGGAAAATCCTTATTCGATGATGCTTCAATTGCATTCCATCCCTCCACCTCACTCTATGCTTATTTGAATAGATCCCCCATCATTGTACGACTTCTTCAAATGTTAGCTCTTCACCCTTGGCTTTGAATGTGTCAACCAAATTTTCCAACTGTTTGCAAGGTCCCGCAAGGCCCATTCTACACGTTACCTAGGGATACAATTCCTTGAGCTTATTATTTATATAGGTCCTTAATATATCAATAACATCACTCTTCTTCTTGACCTCTACAAGGATCCTATCTCGTTCCACCCGATTTTCTTTGTTCTTGGTTTGGAACTCCTTTAAATATGCCTCATGAGTGGCAACCAACACGCTTGCCACCCGATCCTGTCTTCACAGTTGTCATAGACAACTTTGGCCATATGAGTCGCGATCTTAACTGACGCAAGAAGATCAATGTACTGAGTTATAGTCACCTCGATCTGTTCCTTCTCATGTTGTTTATTCCCCGCCATAAATTCTTCCGAAGACTCTAGTTCCAAAGGTTGCTTTTACATCATGATTACACGCGTTAAATCCTCCAAACAATGGAGGGTCATCTCATACATCTTTGTAGGGGGTTAAATTTGGGCGTGTTAGTATGATAGAATCCTATCAACTCTTCCTTTTTATATGCCTCATGCAAAATTTCCCTTTTCAACGCTTTTATTCTGTTATTCCTCTCGAACAATTTGGCCTCTACTTCCATCGATACCTTATTTAGTGCATTACACGCTTATTCATCAGTTAATTGTTGATAATCCACTACTGGATTCATCTCCTTAGAACTCGGTGAAGTGCACATATCCGAAAATGCCCCTGTATTGATTTTGAACTTGGGTTCATCAACGTGGGACTCAAACACCCAGGAAAACATCTTCTGTGCGTGGAAACACACCTTCCTTATCAAAAGATGACCAACACAAAATTTGTTCGCTAATATTGTACTTTGTAATGGGCGCACAATACTTTGTTGGGATTTACACCACAAGACATAATAGGCCCTGCGAGATGTACACACGACATTAGTTATTGGTATAATCTCTCAGGCTTGCCAAAAATGGTAGTTCATACAGTTGTAATAATCTGGCCTTCTCCAAATTCCTCTGCACCGAGTCATCATACACTGGTTTATCATCAATCATCCTCTTTTCTTGTAGGTCAAACCAATTCCAAAGTCATGTCCTTCTCAGTCTGATCGGTTCGATGGTTATAATCACTTATAACCATTTTCCTTATGTGGGACACCCACTCCATCCCCATCAATACCCCATCTGGGTATTGCATCTTTAAATACCACTCCTCATTGAAATTTTCTGCCGCAGCTTGGGTTTTCTTGCACTTGCCCCTTTTCTTGGGTGAAACAATTTCTCCCCTCCTTGGTGCCATTCTTGATCAGGTACTTGTAAAATTTACCTTGTGATTTGGTTTCCTCGATGCCTTGAACCTTTAACTGTAACTCTCCTGTGCAAATTTTACAAGTCGTGTCCTAGTTTTCAAAACCTAATTAGAAAGCATGCCTTTCTTCACATTACACCGTTCAAACCCACATAAATTATTTCACAAACTCACTCTATGCATGGTCATGTTCTTCTTCACAATTCGGTTCTCAAATCTTTACCTTTGCAATTGATATTTCACCAATACTCTCGAGGATGCCCTAGTTCACACAAGCTTGTTCACAAATTTCACAAGGTAAAAATGATTTACCACGACCCCTTATTTATAGTTTTTCAATTTTTACCACATTAATTACAATGCCACCTACCACCGTACTACCATAATAAATTCAGATTTTCCTTCTTTTCCAAGCATGTTTCCACCGCACGTCCAACGTGTGTAACCTCTACAACCTTTTGAAAATGAAAACTACACTAACCATAGACCTCCTTACACGCGTGCTCTCATGTCGAAGTACATCAACCACAATGTCATACTCCAAGTAGTTCAACCTTGCCACCGCCTACCTCATGTTTCTCTCGCGCTGCGTTCATTCATGTACATGGATTTTTCCTTTGGCATTGTCCTTATTATCACCATCTTCCTTATGACACCTTGTCATTTTCCAACAACCATTATCACCACCGCTACACATGCCCCTTCGGTACTTAGGACTCCTATCGCGTTCTTGTTTCCTTTTATTCCTTCAACCTACCCCACACTAAAGGTATGCACAGTCCTCTATGCATGAATGTAATTAGATAGTAATCATCTCCTAGCACACAAGCACACTTATTACACAAAACACTAAACTAAATGTATAAAGCATAACAATGATGAAAGGAAACACTTATAAAGAAAATGCATTAAGGAAATATTAACTAACTGATAATACTACCTTATTACAAACACGAAGAAGATTTATTTATAGTAGGGCTTCAGCCTACTCCCATTGTAATAACCGAGAAACCGTGTCCCATCCTTTGCTCAGAATCGATAAGTGCCTAAATCCAAAGATGTAAGTCACAATATACGGTCCCAACCAATTCACTTTGAGCTTTACTGGGTGGCACAAGAACTTGGAGTCATAAAGAGGAACCATTTTTCCAACTTCAAAATTTTTATCCTTAATAAGCTTAACATTCCATGCCTTCTACCCGGCATTTTTGTCTTCTCGAATCCATCCGGAAATGGTGAGCCTTTCATACAACTAGATCAATTTATCAATGCGCTCTTCAAGTGATTTCTCATCAGCCAAACCTCCTACACGCGTAATACACAAAGAAGGTAACATGAACTCCATGATCAAAACAAGCCTCGTGCCAAACACCAAATGAAAGGGTGTGGCTTTGTTCAATCTTTTATAAGTTTTCATGTATGCCCAAAGTACAACAAAGACTTTATCATCCTAGTATTTCCTTCCAACATCACAAATTTTAGTCAATGTGTGGCTCAATATCTTGTTGAAAGTCTCAATGGTTCCATCACTTGTGGATGATAGGGTGTTGTCTTGTGATGCGCCACCATAAAATCAGATAATAATATTCTCGATGGTCTCATTAAAAAGTGTGTTCCCTTATCAATTGTCGACTCAATGGACAACCATATCTACCGATAATTTTCTCCCACATAAACCTTTCATCCGTAGATGCCGTGTAATCCTTTGAGGCACCTCTTATGCCCACCTTATAAGATAATCTATACAAATTATAATGTAACGCGATCCAACCCTATGTGTGGGTGTGTAAATAGGACCCATAAAGTCAATTGCTGACTTTTCAAAAGGTTTTGTACTAGAATATGCCTCAAAGGCATTTCATCTCCATGCCCAGGCTTTCTAAAGCACTGATAATGGTCACATGCCTTACAATATTCCTTACAATCCTTATATAGTGTTTGCCACCATAGGTCAACCAATAAAATCTTGTGCGGTAGCATCTCCTGCATAATGTCCACTACAATCCCACCATGAGCTTCCTCCATAATAGCTTCGCACTCATGCTCAAGTACACACCGGTAATTTTTTTATCTTGACCTAGTTTGTATAAGTCTCCACTAATCAACATGTAAGGCGCAATGCGTATGGAAGGTTGTTTATTTTCTAGGCTCTTCATCCCTTCGAGTGCCGCACTATTATGCAAAAAGACAAAAATATCTTCTAAGTTAGAGGGCATGTGGTTCAATCTGAATAGTTGTGCATCTTATCATTGTATCCTCAATGCTCTACGCGTCCTCGCCTGAATTAATCCTTGATAAATGATCTGGCCTAGAATTACTCTTTCTCATATTAACCACCACCGTAAAGTCAAATTCCTAAAACAAAAAAATCCAATGACATATGTGCCCTTGCAAAACGGTCTTGTTCACCAAGTACTTAAGTTCCATGTGATCTTTATAGAATATAAATGGGGTAGCCAGTAAGTATTGTCTAAACTTATGTAGTGTGTAGATCATGGACAAGGCCTCGCACTCTATAGTTGTATAATTGTTTTTAGTCAATGGGTCAACTTCCTATTCACAAAACAAATAGGATGTTCAACAATACCTTCTCCAGGCTAGGTTAATACCGTGCTAATGGCCATACCAGAGGTGTCTACATGCACATGAAATAGTTTGGTCCATGAAGGAAATCACAGAATAGGCATTGTAGTAAGTATTTCTTTCAATGTTTCAAACATACATTATTTTGCTTCACCTCAATGGAACTTGCCTTTACTCTTCAATAATTCCTCAAGGCACGACAATCTTAGCATACCATTTGATAAAATTCTGGTAATATCATGTGTTCCCTAAGAACCTACGCACCTCACTCTAGTTAGTAGGTTCCTCTAAGCCCAAGATAATAACAACCTTAGTTGGATCCACTAACAAGCCTTCTTATTTATAGATAATGTGCCCCAAAAATGTCCCAAAGGGTGTAGTAAAAATGCACTTCTTAATGTTAAAGGATATGCTCAACTACTGCACCTCTCAAACACAAGTCTTAAATTATCACAATGATATTTTACTAGCCCATACATTGTCAATCATCCAAGTAAACATGTAAGAACTTATGAATAAAGTCTTGGAATGCTTGCACAAAAATACAACAAAAATACTGCAAGTGCATTCTTTAATCCAAAAGGCATAACTGTGTATACAAAGCTTCCCCACTTAGTGGTGAAAGTTTTCTTCTCTTGATCCTCTTTAGCTATCCTCACCTGATGATATCTAGAAAATCCATCAATGAAGGAGTAGATCTCACACCCTGCAACGCCTTCCAAAATCTCTTCAGTAAAAGGTGTGGGAAAAGGATCTATTACACATGCAACATTCAACTCCCTATAATCCACACAAATTCTTATCCTTCCATCTTTCTTTATATTTATCACCATAGGGCTAACCCACTTTGACTCCTCAATGGGCTCAATGATCCCATATTTCAACATCTTATCAATCTCTTCCTTTACCTTGATGCGCAGATTAAGATTCATCCTATAAGGCCTCTTCCTAACTGGGCACACACCTTCCTTTATCTTAATCCTCATCTTTCCCAAAGAGTGATGTACCCCTTTAAATTCATGATAGCCTCTTAGAAATAAGTCCTGGAAGTTGCACATCAGCTCAATTATCTTTACAACCTCTGAGTTAGACCAATAATCACCAATGATGGTCTCCTTTGGTTCAACATCTATCCCAATGTTGAATTCTTCATTTTCATAGGCTCATGATAGGCATGCCCAAGTTGATTTTCATCTATCTTTTCTTCTTCAAAATGCACCTCTAGATCTGACTCACCTAGTAACTCCTTAATAATTTCCCCATCCTTTTCACTATCTCCCATAGTCAAGCGCTTCATAACTTGTAACGCCTCATTCATTGGAGGTTTTGTGGAAAAATAGTCAAAGGTATGAATCATATCTGTAGTCAATTCTTACCAATTCCATGTGTGTCTATTAAATTATGCATAAACATACCATGCATGCACGTAGCCTCATAAGGTGAAGTAGAACTTGTGCACCCATAGTGAAGGTGGTAAGGCCTCTTGCCCCTCTGTCTAGAGTCTCTCACACTACTGAACATGATGCAAAGCAAAATCCTTCCCATGGAATTCACATGTCTTGGTGGGCGCATTGCTTTGAAGAAATATAGCAAAGAAGGTGATTCTCACTTCTCACTATTTTAAGAGACCATCTTTGTGTATCCATCATGCATGACTGTCCATGTAGGGTATATACAAGCATATTCCTTTTTCCACTTGGTTTTTCCACTGGGCTTCCATAACATGCATAATTACTTTAGGATTTCCTTCACCAGTGTACCTTGGTACCTAGTTACTGCCCAACCACCTAACCATACGTGGCTTACTTACGCATGTAACTACACTTTTCATCTCACATCTAATCATTTCATAAGTCCCATGTTCCTAGTTATCACATGCAACACTTGTAGTATCACTCATAGAATGTGCATCATCCCATTAAATAACCCCTTCCTTTGATGGCTGAAGCACTTCAGGATATAAAATGATGTGCACATAAATTATGTTCAAATCCTCTTCACTCAAAGGTTCCACATAAGGTGTAACTTTTCCGTCTGCATCAAAGGAATGATGACACACTCTTCCTTGTTCTCAAAATTGATATATCCTTTATTAAAGTGAAAATCAACATTGTTCACATAACACCAAGGATACCCAAGAAATGTTGGAAAACTATCTACCTTTACAAGCACCAAGACCTCAAAGTCCCCAGTAAATTTGGCGCCATTGTCTCAAAGTAATAGTAAAGCATCCTTCAAGACTCCAAGAATGTGGATTTAGCCCCTATTTTCCATAAACAAAACATTTGAAGATGGCTGCAATGGTGGTCTCCCCATCTGATTCCACACGTCCAAGGTGAGTACATTCACTTCTACACCTATATCAATCAAAATGTTACTCAAAATCCATCCATCAAAAAAATACATTTAGAGTGATCTCTTTGTCATAATCCAGACTGTGAGGAGGTATGTTAGCATGTAAAATTTGTCTCTCATGCTCAAATATAGAGCACAAAATATTCCCCCTTAGCCATCCTCTACTAATAAAGGAATTATATTTTATTATCGTAGCATCTTACAAACCTCCTTCAAATCATCAACATCCTTCTGAGGAAGCTCAACTGTGTTTGCCTACTCCAACTTTCGTGACTACTCTTTTAAGCATTGTATCTCACCCTGCAAGTTTTAATAACTTCCATGGTTTCTTGATAAACTTCCTTATGATGAGTAGGGTCTAGATACTTTGCATTTAATACCTCCTCTTTTGTAATAATAGGCTTCTGCTTCAAAACTTCCTTGGCACGCATAGCCTCAACGTGTGTAGTGACTAACATAGCAACATATCGGGATCGGGATGCTACTTTTGGTAGCCACTGATCTCCCACAACGTGTTGTACTCTAACCATTCTCGTGCCCTTATCTTGCTTATGCTTCTTGCTTAGGTTCTCATACAAATCTAGGCATTCTTCATAATTGTGGTTCTTTCCACAAAAGGAGAAAATAACATTCTGAGGGAATTTACACTTATAATGATCAGGGGATCCGCATGTGTAACATGTTCCATGAGGGAACTCACTCCATCCACCACCAAAACCTCTAACTCTACCAATTTTATTAGAGTGAACTTCTTTGTAATTATCATGATGCTTTCCTTGCTCATTGAATTGTTTACAACACTTGTTTGACATACACCAGTATCAATGGCATCATGAATCTGATCAATCAACCTGTAATTTTCTCTTCATGAGTGGTAGACCTACAAATCTTGCAAGAAAAAGACACATTCTTTATTATCACGCATTACATTAGTGGGGCGCCTAATTGAATCATGATCCAAGTGACACGATCCCTAGCATGTCCTTATACTTATGAGGGAAACTATACCTAGTATGTCCTTCTACTTCCTAATAGGTGCACTAAATACCACTACGCATCTCATGAGCTAAATTATCAGACAAATTCTCGATCTATTTTTCCATAGCTGCAATCTGAGTCTCCAAAAATAGGCTAACTCTAGTGTCTACACTCCCAAATTCCTCCGCAAATAGAGCTACCTCAAGTGCCTCATTGAGTGGGTCTGTATAAATCTTGTGTGAGAGAACCCTTTTGAAATGTGTGATAAAACCTTCAATGAACCATTGAGCATGATGACTCGGGTGGATGTCATAAGATAAATTCGATAATAAAGTTTTAAAGTAGCCATCATACTCCCTTACGCTCTCACCCATTCCGAACACACAATTTCCTTTTAAAACTAATGTTCCCTGTTCACATATTTGCAATATGGAACACACATTCAGTGCCATTCAATCTTATAACAGATTCTATATGCTGCTGTAAATGACTCGAAGAACTACCGATCTCCCATTTTCATGGCTCGGAGTTTCAACGATCTCTCATTTCATGACTCGGCAACTACCGATCCTTCATGTTCATTCATGCATAGTATAATATATATACAAGGTTCTCTTAACCGTTTCCAGTTATCGAAGTGATCCATTTAAGAAGCCTATCTGAATATCTGTTACTGATATTCATCTGACATCCTGCATCTTAAATTAGGTGATTAGGACAACGCAACCAGCACTTGCGATACTTTGGCCAAAGATTTTCACATGCTTTGCATGATCATATTCCTGGATGTGATACACACCAATGGAATACGTCCTTCACCTCACTTCACCTGTTATCTAGAATGGTCTTTCCTGGTTCCTACCAATCCTTCCAATTTAAGGTCAAATTCTAACTCCAACTAGCAATATGAACGAGTATAGGAAGGCACTCATGGTAACTAAAGATACGCAGACATACGGTGTCGTCCCTAAACGACTCCGTGTGTCTAGTTATCTTTAGTCCTCCGGAGTCACTCCGTATACGTGATCATACTCCTATCCCCAGCCAAGAACTTAATATTCAGCCTTATGTATTCTTGATGATTTAATTCGGGAGGGCATTGTAATATGTCAGCTATAACATTGTGTCGTCATGAAGACCCCGCCTTCATGAAGACACCGTGCTGTAGCTGGCGTATGTCAATGTCCTACGGAATCCTCCCATCGAGAGTACACATCCAGCTCAAGTGATTTGGATATGATCTTAATATTTAAGATCAACTTTCAGCAACCATGTTGATCCTTTATCCTCTTCTGTTACATACCAGATGGAGCTAAGAGAGACTAAATCCGTCTTCTAGCTTACTATGCATCTTCTCCTTCATACCGAAGGGTTGCATTTTCTCTACTTGGTTCTTTTCTTAATCATTGGATTAAGCAGCCCATTACCGATAGACTTAATAAGTTTAACCTATTAAACTTAACCAAGTTTTCCACAACTGTAACCAAATTCAGAATTCCAGCTTATTAGACGTCATTTAAACGAGGTCTAATTCTCAATAAATATATTCATTTATTCTCCTTAACCTTACATAGTTAAGGTCTATTAGCCCTGGATATATTTATCCCATATCCTTACTTTCTGAATTTAACATTCGAGGCTATTAATGGAGTCCGAATACGAAGTTCGGTTGCTTCCTAAGTTATTTGATATTCCTTAGCTTCCAAGCTAATCCCGAATACCTATCAGTTATGAGATCATGTTCTTCCTAATCCTTTTAATGTCAATTAAAAATTCATCTTAACCCAAGTATGAACTAATTGCACATTTCAACTTAAAAGTTGCATTTAGGTAAGAATAGATATCAATTCCTTTTAAATCCATCCAAGGACAATTAAATAATTCCAAATCAAGAAATAACATTATATTTCCAATTTAATCAACAATATCAAACTGATATAGTCATTAAAATATCACACTTGTATTTGTATTCATCAATCCATTTCATAATCCATACATTTGCTAATCCAAATGACTCGGACTTTGTTTATATTAAACAACATTACAACAACTCATAAGATAAGAATGTACTTTCTTCTTTTCACAATTCCTCGTAGAGGAATAATAACTAACAAATACAATTCATCTTCAGACAATCAAAAGAAGTATAAAAACAGCCATGTCTTCATTTTAATCAAGTTCCATCTGCAAAATTACTTGCACGGCCGGGCCTAATGAATCGAGCATATTAAGCACTTGTCATTAAAATGAGGTGCTTCTAATTAACTGTCTCAATAAAAGAACCCTGCTTTTATGAAACGTTAATATGAACATCAATCAAGAATTAAGTATCAAAAAGAATGAACAACATGACAACTGAACCATCTAAATACCATCCCAATCAATCAAAGAATTACTGTCCTATTTCCCACATAATCATTACAAAAGTAATTTCCTTCAACAGTTCCAGATTACAACATTTGTAAAACTAGGAATACAAGTAAGCATACTGTTGTTATAACATAACTGCTATCAATTTCCTTTCCTTACATTAGTAATAAATGCAAAGGATAAAATCTAACTGAAATGTAAACCAATTACTTTCCTTTCAGTTCATGCATCTCCTTTGATTTCAAGCAATCAAGTACAGATGAGAAAGCAAACAACAATAAATATAGATGCTTAAACCCAAGCAATACAAAATTCGTTCCTAAACGATTACAGATTTCCAACTGTATGAGAGAAGAAATGATCATTATTCCAAGTTATCCATCCACATTCCTATTCCTTTCCTCATGACTGTACTGAAAATTGAATCCAAACGAGACACAAATCAAGATAACAGTTCAGAGTGAAACTTACAAAATCCATTCAGAATTCACTTTCCAACAAAAAAGAAATAATTCCATTCATATTCAGCTTTAAATGAAAACAAGGAAGAATTTATCGTCCTTATCAATACTTCATTTAAATCAGCTCATACGAATACCAAAAACAAGTTGGTAAAACATTGTATCTATCATAGAACAAGCATTATAAAGAATGCATACTATGTACCTACTGTACTAAAAGATTTCATACTTCTTTCACTGTATTCTAACCGAACAAACAGTTATACAGTCACTTAATCAATTATCCACATGACTTTCTATATCCATGAACGCATACAGTTCATAATTAACAATTTGCACATTGTTGTTACTCTACAAAGAAGTCCAATCTCATATGTGCACAAAAAGCTCTATTATTGCTATTTCCAGTAACTCAAACAAAAGAGAAAATTCATTCCTTAACTATTTTAATAAGAAAACATCCATTTTCTTCAAGCATAACAAGAATCACTCAGTCGAATTCATTCATTTTTTTTTTTTGAATGACAGTGCAAAATTAGAGATCCCACGAAACATTTCAACCTTCCATTTGTACAGAAGAAAACAACACTAAAAATAATCTAAATACCACTGTCACTTCTATCAAGCTGAACCTATAATGTTCAATAAACCCAATTACCGTTTCCTTCCATAATCTAAAACAGCAAAAGAAGAAGAACTCATTTCCTTCTATACTTTCAGTAAAGAAACAATCATCTTCTTCAAAATGTAATAAAAACACCCAAATCGTGTTTATTTTATCATGACAGCTCAACCCATATTGACAATAGAACAATTGTTCAACAATGAAAAACAAACTCACATAGCCTGTACAGTTTCCATTCAATATACCATATGAAATGAATACCCAATTCGAGTTCCTTGTCAACAAACATTTCTACCCGAAATCCATTTTTCTATTTCATAATGATATGCAGAACTCAGAATACAATAATCATTTATCAATACCTATATCAAGGCAAACCCGCATAGGGTATTAAATGCGCAAGCATGGTACAGACGAAACAGTCTCAAACAGCAAGCTAGTTCCCATATATTTCATTCATTGCACAGAAATACAAAGCCAAGTTTGTATTCACGAAGACAGTTCAATCGGAAGATCAAACCGCATCAATAAGACACAACAAAATCAACTTTCCACCAAGGCAAGAGAAAATACAGTTCATTTATAAGTTCAGAAGGAAAACAGTTACTTTCCTTAACTTTCACGAATACCCAAGTCGTATTCGTTCATTTCTTTTACAAAAGAAAAGCACAGAATAAAAATATTACTATCACTTCCTTCAAACCGAGCTCATAATGCTCAATAAAACCCAAATGCTATTTCCTTCAAAATCTAAAACAAGCAGAAGGAAGAGGAACTCATTTCCTCAAAATTTCAATAAAGAAACAACTTCAAACAACTCGCACAAAGCTAATACGTTCCATCACTCAAGTTCATATAGCAAAAGAACAATTGCTCAACAATGAAAACAAACTCATACAAACTACTTTACATGTAGCCATTCAATATAATCATTTACAAAAATACCGAATTTCCCAACATATCAACAACAACACAACACAACATGACTGTATTTCCAACTCAAAATATGCAAAGACAGTTCAAATCACAACAACAAGAAAACGATTCTACCCAAATCATTTCCAACATGACAACAAAATCGACTAAACCCAAATCATCTCAGTCATGACAGCAATCAAATAAACCCAAAACCCCCTTCATCAGAAGAGCAGGGTTGTTTTAATGAGACGTTTAAGCAAAGCAAGTAGTTTTAAAGAGAAGGGCTTAACATGCCTGCAATTTTTCCTCGAAGCTCGAAGAAAACCGCGTCTACAGGAGGTATTTCCTTCCACGGTGACAACAACAAGCTTTCCAAACAATCACCTTCCTCTACAGGCTCAAAAATAGCCTTCAATTTCCAAAGAAACAGAGATAATCAACCAAACACAACTGGTTCGACTGAACCAAGAAAAACCAAATGCAGAGCAACTTTCCAAAAATCCGAACAAACACAAATGACCAACAAAAATTCCTCCATACTCTTTCCAAGGTGGGCTGGTCGCGAAGACCAAGAAATTAAATGCATTAAAGGCTCTGGCCTTTTCCTATTTCCTCACGCCACCGCCGACTTGGGTTGGCGAATTTCCAAATTCAAATTTTTGCATGCAAACCAAGTTTAGTCCCATAACTAACTAGATACCTCTAGCTTTTCCCTGTTCCCGCCAAACTTGGCGCTGTCCACGCAAGGACCTTCATTCAATGCCATTAAATTTCCTTCCATCCTTATCCTTTCCATCCCCCATGGGTCTGTGCGTCCCCTTCCTTAGGTTAGGATTAGTTTAGGATTAACAATAGTGTTCAAACCTAGGTCATCGCCTAGTTCTTAGGTTAATAGAACTTAGGTCTATTTTCACCATTTTAGAATTTAAAAATCCACTTAGGATAGTAGTTTAGGATGTAAGGTAGAACTTAGGATTAGATTAGGATCTAATTTCCCTTAACACCTAACACTAATTAATCAACTTCCAGTCAAGTCTTCCGACTGACATCCAATTCAATGTTGTGTGCAGGACATTTCATCCCACGTTACACATGCCTGAGCCACCCGCATCCAGGCATTTATCACCTTACGAGGTCTCACGTTACAACAGTGCATGGTTCGAGAATCGAACCTTTTCGTTGGCATCTACGTGCCAGCTATTCATACCTGAAATCAGGTGCTGCACATTTATATCAACCTTCACTGTTTAAAAGTAAATCGACAAAGCGATCACAAGAAGGCCACAACATATCTTGGATCAATGGAATTGATTCAAGGTGTGCTGTCAATCAGCGAATAGAGTTCAAGCAAGCATACGACAAATTTGTCATCACATCAGCAAACATACAAGCAATAATAACTGTTGTCCCATGTAAACAAATTACAGTATGCAAGAATCTAGATTAGCAACACATTCCTTTAAGATCAAAAATATATCTTAACATGTTTGCCTTCATTTCAGCAGTTACAACATTAAGAAAATAATCACCATGATAACTTACAAAAATCAGGGCATTACATTCCTCCCTCCTTAAAGAATCATCGTCCCGATGATCAAATTAACCAAATCAAGGAGTTTCTAGGACAAAGTTCAGTTATTGTCCTTCCATTCATAAGTTCATACCAAAAACAGATTCACTCTTAAAAACAGTGTTTTAAGACAACTGTAAAATAGACTAATAATTGTCTAAATTTGGTAGAATTATCAGTTTTTCGAATTTCAAATTCGATCAAACAAATATGGAAAAGCAGATCTCATTTCTTCGAGATTTTCCCAAGTTGCACTTTTTTTCACGAATCGGTCCCACTGACCTTACATTGATTCACTTCGCGATTTCTTAAGTACAATCAAGTGAGTTCCCAAAGACTCGAATGGGCTTAACCACGATTATTCCCGGGTCTCTGACCCGCAAGGAATTCCAATTCAGCACATGTGATAAAAATCACATATTTCTTAAGCAAAGAAATATGAAAACATCATGCATTTGAGACAAAGCAGAGGTAATGCTAGACGATAAGCTACATGTGGTTGATTATTTCAACAATTTCAAAAGGTCCCACGTATCGTGGCGACAACTTGGCAGCCTTGCCAAAAGTTATTGAGCTCTTTTTCGGCTTCACCCAAGAAAGACCTTCTCTCCCAGGTTTATAATTCCTATCAACCCGCTTTAAGTCTCGCATAACTCTTTTGCCTATGGCAGCCTCCTTTAGATGTTCCCTAATCATTTTGATTTCATTGTTCCATTTCCGTAAGGATTTCTGGCCCAATTACCTCTCTGTCCTCAACGTTGTCCCAGCTGACAGGGGTTCTGCATTTTCTTCCATACAATGCTTCAAAGGGCGCCATTTTTAAAGAGGCATGGTATGTATTATTGTAGGCAAATTCAACCAGTGGAAGGTATTCCTCCCATTTATACTGCTGGTCCATGCAATACATCCTTAACATGTCCTCTAAAACTTGATTAACTCTCTCAGTCTGTCCATCCGTCTCCGGATGATATGCAGAACTGAAGTTTAATTTAGTTCCCAAGGCCGCATTAAGCATTTGCCAAAACCTTGATGTCATCCTCAGATCTCTGTCCGATATGATTAATTCCGGTATTCCATGCAATCTGAAGATTTCATGTACAAATCTTCTTGCTAACACTGGTGCATCGTCTTTCAAATTACCAGCAATGAAGTGTGCCACTTTGGTCAATTTGTCGACTACAACCAGGATAATATCATGCTTATTTCTTGACATAGGCAATCCTTGAACGAAATCCATCGTTATCACTTGCCATTTGTACTGCGGAATGTTGTGGGGATACAATAATCCAAAGGATGCATATGTTCCGCCTTAACACGCCGACATTCCAAGCAAAGGTGTTACAAATTCCACCACATCCTTTTTCATTCCTTCCGTAAGTATTGCCGCTTAAGATCAGCAAGCATTTTCGTAATGCTGTGGTGTCCGTAAAAGGTGAATTATGAAATTCAGCTTAACAATTTCCTCTTAAGTCATTTGCCAAAGGTATATATACCCTGTTTTCGAACCTCGTAATTCCTTCATTGTCAAAACGAAATCCTTTATACCCGACATCCTTTCGATCTCATAAAGCAAGTGCTATTTTGACTTGTGAAATAAGGATCTGATTCCAAGGCATCTTTCACCTCATCCTTAAACTGAGTTCTTAACGTTATAAGAGCAGAGATATGCTTCCTTCGACTCAGAGCATCTGCCACTCTATTTTCCTTGCCTTTGATGTAGCTTATATCAAAATCATACTGAGATAGAAATTCTAACCATCTTCGCTGCCTTGCATTCAGATTTGGCTGAGTAAAAATATACTTCAACCCCAGATGGTCTGTTTTTAACTCAAAAGGCTTGCCTAAAAGGTAATGCCTCCACATTTGAAGTGCATGAACAATGGCAGCGAGTTCTAGGTCGTGTGGAGCATAATTCTGTTCATGTAACTTAAGCTTTCTGCTTTCATAAGCTATAACATGGTTATTCTGTAACAGAATACCTCCAAGGCCTTCTCCTGAGGCATCCGTTACAACCATAAAATTTCCATTTGGATCAGGTACAGTCAAAATAGGTGTTGTAGTTAACTGTTCCTTTAAATTTTTAAAGGCAGATTCACATTTGTGTCATCCGCATAAATTTCTTATCCTTCTTTTCGCAATGAAGTGATTGGGGCAGCAATTTTTGAAAAGTCCTTAACGAACTTTCGATAATATCCAGCCAAGCCCATGAAGCTCCTCACTTCGTGCACGTTCTTAGGCGCAGGCCACTCGGTTATAGCTGTGATCTTTGAAGGGTCAACAACTATTCCATTCTTGCTTATAACGTGTCCCAAATAATGCACCTCTGCATCATAAAAGGAACATTTAGACAAGTTTACCATACAACTTCCTCTTTCTTAAAATTTCCAGCACTATCCTTAGATGTTCTTGGTGCTCTTCGACATTTTTAGAGTATATAAGAATGTCGTCTAAGAATACAAGCACAAACTTGTCTAAGTATTCTTGAAAAATATTGTTCATCAGATTCATGAAGGCAGCAGGTGCATTAGTCAACCCAAAAGGTAACACCGTGAACTCATAATGCCCGTACCTTGTTCTAAAAGTTGTTTTATGAATATCTTCTTCCTTTATTCTCACTGATGATACCTGTGATCAAGATCTATTTTTGAATAGACTCGATGCTCCTCGCATCCGATCGAATGATCATCAATCCTAGGAAGTGGGTATCGATTTTTAATAGTTGCCTTGTTCAAAGATTCTCGTAATCAATGCACACCTCAATGTGCCATCCTTTTTCTTTACAAAATTACCGGCGCTCCCAAGGTGAGACGCTGGTCTTATCAGCCCCTTAGTCAAAAGTTCTTGTAATCGAGCCTTTAGCTCTACCAACTCGATGGTGGTCATTCTATAAGGTGCCTTAGATATGGGTTCGGCCTCCTGCTTGATTTCTATTGCAAAGTCAAACTCTCATTTGGGTGGAAGACTGCAATTCCTCCGAAACACATCACCAAAACCCTTAACAATGGATATCTTTCCATGAAATCATTATCTTCCTCAAGCATTTTCTGTCATTTTTACCGCATACAAGGTGCAGCCTCTATTTTTAGCCCTTTTTAGTCAGCATATAGTCGGTTTCTAACCGCAACTTCACGTTTTACACTGAATGATCTGCCGCTTTCTGCAGTCATCAAAACAACAAATTTCTTTTTCATAACAGTTGACCTTTGCCTTATGTTCAGCCAACCAGTTAACTCCAATAATGATATCATATGATCCTAGAGGAGTGACATACAAGTCAACTTCGGTGGAGAAACTAGGCAAGTCAAGAATTGCCCCAAAAAGGCACATTTCGACTGTATGGACAACATTATTCCCATAATGCATTGTCCATGTTTTATCCATTCGTTTCACCTTTTTTTTAATTTCATTGCAAGTTTAGTAGAAATAAAGCATTCAAGAGCTCTAAAGATCAAAAAGTATGACTACAGGTGTACTAATAACTTACCCTAACTTCTATAGGCGTAACTTGCTTTTCAGCCTTGTCATAGCCACCGCAGCGTGTATCCTATGCCGATCGACCGCGATCATCCTTCTTCGAGGACAAGTGATTCGCATAGTGGTCCTTTCCCATAGCCAAGCATCCTCCAACCGGCCCTTTTCTAGGCTCAAATTTGTTACCAACTTTGAAGTTATCATTCGCTCCCATAGGACTTCGTCCATGCCACTAACTTTTGTGAAGTGTTCCGCACACTATTTATGTGTCCTGTTCATCATGCATTTTTTTGTTATCCACAACAATTTTGTTTTTCACACCAAACCTTTTCCAAGGTCCCCTTTTTAGGTGTGAGAGATGAAGAAGAATTGGGAATCTTCTTCCTTATCTCTTCCTCGTGAGCAGAAATTGCTCTCAATTTCTCTGTTCTCGTCTAATTGCCTTTTCGACAACTCCTTCCATGGTGGTGGGCCGTGGACATCCACTTCGCCACCAATGATGGGATTCATCCCATTATGAATTTCCGTATTCGAACTTCTCGTCGCCTTGGCATCGCGGCACATACTTAAGGAGTTTAGTAAACCCTTCCCAAAGATTCTCGTCACCGACACCCTTCCTCATGCACTCGACCGCTTCTGAATTCACCATTTTCCTATCAAAATAGAGTTGAGGCAGCCATCGTTGCCTAAAATAACCCTTAAATTGATCCCAAGTTATGTCTGATTCGACAATATTCAACTCAACCTTACGGTTGTCCCACCATGATGATGCTTCATGAGAAAGCTGATATGCTCCCCATATCGCTTTGGTCTCTTCAGAGAAGTTTCTTATTGCAAAGTATTTCTCCATTTCACTGAGCCAATTCTCAGCTCCATCCCCAAGGGTTGTTCCATCAAACTTTGGAGGACTTATTCTCTTTATATCATTTGTAAGTTCAGCTGCTAATCTTGCCCTTTTATTTTCAGGATGATTAGGAGCAATTACATTATTATTATCAACACCCGGATTCCCTCCATTGATGTTGTCCACAGGAGGCGGCTGATCATTTATATCAGCTTCATCTTCCTCCTCTTCATTTCCCATTGACTATTGTTCCAGAACAGTCAAACGATCTCTCGTATCTAGTAGGGCAGCAAGGATTTCATCCAGCTTTTGAGCAGTAGCTGCTTCTCCACCCTGTAACGGGTTATTCGCAAAGCATTCCCTCTTGTTCTGACCATTTTCTGTTCAATAAGAAAATGTAAACCTTATTAATATCGTGGACTCATTAGGTCCAAGAGCTGCAACCTTCAGCTCTGATACCAAGATGTAACATCCCCATTTTAAGATACTAGAACAAGGGAATTTTTTTTTTTATAAAACATTCTCTGTTATGAATTATATAATTCAAACACACGTTCAAGTTTTAATAATTGTTCTCTGCCCAAACAATGCAGTTTGGAACACACAATTTCCTTTTAAAACTAATGTTCCCTGTTCACATATTTGCAATATGGAACACACATTCAGTGCCATTCAATCATATAATGATTCTATATGCTGTCAGAATGACTCGAAGAACTACCGATCTCCCATTTTCATGGCTCGGAGTTTCAACGATCTCTCATTTCATGACTCGGCAACTACCGATCCTTCATGTTCATTCATGCATAGTATAATATATATACAAGGTTCTCTTAACCATTTCCGGTTATCGAAGTGATCCATTTAAGAAGCCTATCTGAATATCTGTTACTGATATTCATCTGACATCCTGCATCTTAAATTAGGTGATTAGGACAACGCAACCAGCACTTGCGATACTTTGGCCAAAGATTTTCACATGCTTTGCATGATCATATTCCTGGATGTGATACACACCAATGGAATACGTCCTTCACCTCACTTCACCTGTTATCTAGAATGGTCTTTCCTGGTTCCTACCAGTCCTTCCAATTTAAGGTCAAATTCTAACTTCCAATTTCCAACTAGCAATATGAACGAATATAGGAAGGCACTCATGGTAACTAAAGATACGCAGACATACGGTGTCATTCCCAACGACTCCGTGTGTCTAGTTATCTTTAGTCCTCCGGAGTCACTCCGTATACGTGATCATACTCCTATCCCCAGCCAAGAACTTAATATTCAGCCTATGTATTCTTGATGATTTAATTCGGGAGGGCATTGTAATATGTCAGCTATAACATTGTGTCGTCATGAAGACCCCGCCTTCATGAAGACACCGTGCTGTAGCTGGCGTATGTCAATGTCCTACGGAATCCTCCCATCGAGAGTACACATCCTGCTCAAGTGATTTGGATATGATCTTAATATTTAAGATCAACTTTCAGCAACCATGTTGATCCTTTATCCTCGTTCTATAAGCCAGATGGAGCTAAGAGAGACTAAATCCATCTTCTAGCTTACTATGCATCTTCTCCTTCATACCGAAGGGTTGCATTTTCTCTACTTGGTTCTTTTCTTAATCATTGGATTAAGCAGCCCATTACCGATGGACGTAATAAGTTTAACCTATTAAACTTAACCAAGTTTTCCACAACTGTAACCAAATTCAGAATTCCAGCTTATTAGACGTCATTTAAACGAGGTCTAATTCTCAATAAATGTATTCATTTATTCTCCTTAACCTTACATAGTTAAGGTCTATTAGCCCTGGATATATTTATCCCATATCCTTACTTTCTGAATTTAACATTCGAGGCTATTAACGGAGTCCGAAAACGAAGTTCGGTTGCTCCTAAGTTATTTGATATTCCTTAGCTTCCAAGCTAATCCTGAATACCTATCAGTTATGAGATCATGTTCTTCCTAATCCTTTTAATGTCAATTAAAAATTCATCTTAACCCAAGTATGAACTAATTGCACATTTCAACTTAAAAGTTGCATTTAGGTAAGAATAGATATCAATTCCTTTTAAATCCATCCAAGGACAATTGAATAATTCCAAATCAAGAAATAACATTATATTTCCAATTTAATCAACAATATCAAACTGATATAGTCATTAAAATATCACACTTGTATTTGTATTCATCAATCCATTTCATAATCCATACATTTGCCAGTCCAAATGACTGGACTTTGTTTATATTAAACAACATTACAACTCATAGATAGAAGAATGTACTTTCTTCTTTTCACAATTCCTCGTAGAGGAATAATAACTAACAAATACAATTCATCTTCAGACAATCAAAAGAAGTATCAGAAAATAGCCATGTCTTCATTTTACTCAAGTTCCATCTCGCAAAATTATTTGCACGGGTCGGGCCTTAATGAATCGAGCATATTAAGCACTTGTCATTAAAATGAGGTGCTTCTAATTAACTGTCTCAATAAAAGAACCCTGCTTTTATGAAACGTTAATATGAACATCAATCAAGAATTAAGTATCAAAAAGAATGAACAAGATGACAATCGAACCATCTAAATACCATCCCAATCAATCAAAGAATTACTGTCCTATTTCCCACATAATCATTACAAAAGTAATTTCCTTCAACAGCTCCAGACACAACATTTGTAAGAACTAGGAATACAAGTAAGCATATACTGTTGTTATAACATAACTGCTATCCTTTCCATTCCTTTCATTAGTAATAAATGCAAAGGATAAAATCTAACTGAAATGTAAACCAATTACTTTCCTTTCAGTTCATGCATCTCATTTGATTTCAAGCAATCAAGTATAGATGAGAAAGCAAACAACAATAAATATAGATGCTTAAACCCAAGCAATACAAAATTTGTTCCTAAACGATTACAGATTTCCAACTGTATGAGAGAAGAAATGATCATTATTCCAAGTTATCCATCCACATTCCTATTCCTTTCCTCATGACTGTACTGAAAATTGAATCCAAACGAGACACAAATCAAGATAACAGTTCAGAGTGAAACTTACAAAATCCATTCATAATTCACTTTCCAACAGAGAAGAATAGTTCCATTCATATTCAGCTTTAAATGAAAACAAGGAGAATTTATCATCCTTATCAATACTTCATTTAAATCAAAGCTCATACGAATACCAAAAAAAGTTAGTAAAACATCGTATTCATCATAGAACAAGCAATATAAAGAATGCATACTATGTACTTACCGTACTAGAAGATTCATACTTCTTTCACCGTATTTTAACAAATAAACAGCTTATACAAATGCCACGTAATCAATTATTCACATGACTTTCTATATCCATGAACGCATACAGTTCATAATTAACAATTTGCACATTGTTGTTACCTACAACAAGCCCAATCATATTACAAAGAAGCTCTATTATTGCTATTTCCAGAACTCAATCAACAAAAGAGAAAAATTCATTCCCTTAACTATTTCAATAAGAAAACATCCATTTCTTCAAATACAACAAGAATCACTCAAGTCGAATTCATTTTTTTTGAATGACAGTGCAAAATCAGAGATCCCACGAAACATTTCAACCTTCCATTTGTAAAGAAAACAACACTCAGAAAAATAATCTAAATACCGCTGTCACTTCCATCAAGCTGAACTTATAATGTTCAATAAACCCAATTACTGTTTCTATCAAATCAAAAACAACAGAAAGAAGAAGAATTCGTTTCCCTATAATTTCAGTAAGAAACAATCATTTTCTTCAGAATGTAATAAGAACACCCCAGTCGTATTTGTTCTATCATGACAGCTCAACCCATATTGACAATAGAACAATTGTTCAATAATGAAAAACAAACTCATATAGCCTGTACAGTTTCCATTCATTATACCATATGAAATGAATACCCAATTCGAGTTCCTTGCCAACAAACATTTCTACCCGAAATCCATTTTTCTATTTCATAATGATATGCAGAACTCAGAATACAATAATCATTTATCAATACCTATATCAAGGCAAACCCGCATAGGGTATTAAATGCGCAAGCATGGTACAGACGAAACAGTCTCAAACAACAAGCCAGTTCCCATATATTTCATTCATTGCACAGAAATACAAAGCCGAGTTTGTATTCACGACTACAGTCCGAACTGGAAGATCAAACCGCATCAATAAAACACAAAAAATCAACTTTCCATCACAGCAAGAGAAAACATAGATCATTCATAAGTTCAGAAGAAAACAGTTACTTTTTCCAACTCCCACGAATACCCAAGTCGTATTCATCCATTTCTTTTACAAAAGAAAAAAGCACACACACAGAATATGACTATCACTTCCATCAAACCGAGCTCATAATGCTCAATAAAACCCAAATGCTATTTCCTTCAAAATCCAAAAAACAAAAAGAAGAGGAACTCATTTCCTCAAAATTTCAGTAAAGAAACAATGTCAAACAACTCGCATAGTTAATACGTTCCATCACTCAAGTTCATATAGCAAAAGAACAATTGCTCAACAATGAAAAACAACTCATACACCTGATAGCCCATTCATATAAAAGAAATAACGAATTTCCCAATACTGTCGAACAAACCAACACAATATGACTGTATTTCCAACTCAAAAATATGCAAAGATGTTCAAATCACAACAGCAAGAAAACGATTCTACCCAAATCATTTCAACATGACAGCAAAAATCGACTAAACCCAAATCATCTCAAACATGACAACAATCAAATAAACCCAAAACCCCCTTCATCAGAAGAGCAGGGTTGTTTTAATGAGACGTTTAAGCAAAGCAAGTGTTTTAAAGAGAAGGGCTTAACATGCCTGGAAATTTTTCCTCGAAGCTCGAAGAAAACCACGTCTACAGGAGGTATTTCCTTCCACGGCGACAACAACAAGCTTTCCAAACAATCCCTTCCTCTACAGGCTCAGAAAATAGCCTTCAATTTCCAAAGAAACAGTGATAATCAACCAAACACAACTGGTTCGACTGAACCAAGAAAAACCAAATGCAGAGCAACTTTCCAAAAATCCGAACAAACACAAATGACCAACAAAATTCCTCCATACTCTTTCCAAGGTGGCTGGTCGCGAAGACCAAGAAATTAAATGCATTAAAGGCTCTGCCTTTTCCTATTTCCTCACGCCACCGCCGACTTGGGTTGGCGAACCACCAATTTCAAATTTTGCATGCAAACCAAGTTTAGTCCCATAACTAACTAGATACCTCCACCTTTTTCCCTGTTCCCGCCAAACTTGGCGCTGTCCACGCAAGGACTACATTAATGCCATTAAATTTCCTTCCATCCTTATCCTTTCCCATGGGTCTGTGCGTCCCCTTCCTTAGGTTAGGATTAGTTTAGGATTAACAATAGTGTTCAAACCTAGGTCATCGCCTAGTTCTTAGGTTAATAGAACTTAGGTCTATTTTCACCATTTAGAATTTAAAAATCCACTTAGGATAGTAGTTTAGGATGTAAGGTAGAACTTAGGAGTAGATTAGGATCTAATTCCCCCTAACACCTAATTAATCAACTTCCAAACAAGTCCTTCCGACTGTCATCAAAATTCAGTGTTGTGCAGGACGTTTCGTCCCACGTTAAACATGCCTGAGCCACCCGCATCCAGGCATTTATCGCCTTACGAGGTCTCATGTTTCAACAGTGCATGGTTCGGGAATCGAACCTTTTCCGTTGGCATCTACGCACACTGCTCATACCAAAATCGTGTGCTTGCACATTTATATCAACCTTCAGTCCGGTTTAAAAGTAAATCGACAAAGCGATCACAAGAAGGCCACAACATACCTTGGATCAATGGAATTGATTCAAGGTGTGCTGTCAATCAGCGAATAGAGTTCAGCAAGCATACGACAAATTTTTCATCACATCAGCAAACATACAAGCAATAATAACTGTTGTCCCATGTAAACAAATTACAGTATGCAAGAATCCAGATTAGCAACACATTCCTTTAAGATCAAAAATATATCTTAACATGTTTGCCTTCATTTCAGCAGTTACAACATTAAGAAAGTAATCACCATTGCGAGCATGAGAATTGACAAGTAGCCTTTCTCCATACCGACCTCTCGAGGTTGTGCCGAGACGGCCGGTGGAAATGAAATATATACGAGATGTGGAAAAACTAGTTGAGAAATTTTATATCTTTGACACGTAATCTTGTAATTTGTGAATCTTGAAAAGTTAATATCATAATTGCATAAAGAAAATTCGAAATCTTACTCTTTATTCTTGCTCAATACATATCCATTTAAATAGGAGATGTTGTTCCTATATTTAAGGAGATATAATCTCCATAAATATCTCCACACATAACTCCTAAAACAACTCCATGCTATTATACGTGAGATTTTGTTTTCTCACAAAACTAATATTGTTAATGATTTGTTTACTCAACAACTCATAACAATATTTACTCACCCACTCATAATTACATTTACAATAATGTAATTAATTATTACAACACATATTATATTATCCTAGATAATATAATCACTTACATAATATTCTATGTTCACACTACAACATAGATATTCCTAACATTCGCCCCCTTAGTGTGAACATGGGGTAAGAGCTCTGAAACATCAACCTTGTCGAGTATTCATTCTCTTTGGATCTTGCTATCTGGATCTTGCCGCTAATGATCATCCTTGTCGTATGAACATCTTCATCGATCGATCACCTTCCACCGAAGTACCTTCCACGAAGTATGGCGAGTCGGAGGACCGCATTTACGCCGAGGAGGTGCGTAGATGATTTTCCCCCGTAAGTTTGAGTCATGCGTTTGCTTCTTCCACACCAAATAGACACTCAGAACTGTTGTTAGTCTATGTGAACACATTAAAATCAAAACATGAAACTAGTTTCACCCCCTTGTGTATAAACACACCACATAACTGAAATAAAATATCACCACATCTGTCTACGACCCCATCGTTGGTGAATGACGAGAGGACGCTGATTTTCCTCCTTCCTCCATTGCCTCCTTCCTCCAACAAGAAAAGAGTCTACCATAGGAAATCCTCATCACTAGGACATGAAAGTTCTTCATCAGTTGAGTAGACTTCCCAATCAGTTTCTACTTCAGCTAGAAGGGCTTTCTGATCTATCTTGTCATCAAGAAGATCCTGAGCTCTCTTTTTACAGTTCAGTATTACATGCCCAATCTCATTACAATAAAAGCATTTTATTTTTCCATGTGAAGGAACCTTCTTTGGTTTATGTTTTTCCTTCTTAGATGAGGAGCTCGGTTTGTTTCCTACATATAGTACTTCTTCATGTTCTTCATGATTGCTTTGTTCTAACAATGTAGAAATCACTCCTTCAAACTTTTCAATCAGATTTAGTTTCTCCATTATTTTGTACAATACTGATAAAAAAATACAAAATTGAATCAAGTACTTTAAAATTTTATATTGAATACCTTTTAACCTCCAAGCAAGTCAAGAACTTGTATTAACAATTCAACATTATTGAAAATTGGAGAAAACTTTCAGTAGAAGAATTGATGTGCTTAATTTGATAGCTGCATAGTAAAATCCGTATTTCTTCCAAACTACGTTCTGGGTTCTTCTGAAATTTCTTCTGTAGTTTCTTGACCAGCACGTGATTCTACACACAAAATTATAGAAAAACCCACATCTGGAAACGAAAAATATAATATATTCTTTGAGACGGATCTGATCATGAAAGCACTGAAATTTCTTGCATCAAACCTGCTCTGTTACCAAATGAAAAGTTAATATCATAATTGCATAAAGAAAATTCGAAATCTTACTCTTTATTCTTGCTCAATACATATCCATTTAAATAGGAGATGTTGTTCCTATATTTAAGGAGATATAATCTCCATAAATATCTCCACACATAACTCCTAAAACAACTCCATGCTATTATACGTGAGATTTTGTTTTCTCACAAAACTAATATTGTTAATGATTTGTTTACTCAACAACTCATAACAATATTTACTCACCCACTCATAATTACATTTACAATAATGTAATTAATTATTACAACACATATTATATTATCCTAGATAATATAATCACTTACATAATATTCTATGTTCACACTACAACATAGATATTCCTAACAAATCTAAGGTAAGGAATGCTCGACTGAACTCGGTACAATGGATCGATCAAATATGATAGCTAATTGGAGGCTCCAATCAATGTCAAGCTCTACCGAGATCCTATTTATTGGTTATTGGATGCGTGGAAAGTGACCTACAGGTACCTCGTGTATATTTCTAGACGAGGTCATGAAAGTGGTAGTAAGAGGTGTAATGGATTTCTAGGAACTATGGGTGCTTTTTGGTCGAATCCAAAAATCTTAGTCGATTGACTTCTACGTTCAACACTGTAAAAGCGTGTGATGATATCTCGGTGGGAGTGGTGAGGATCTCAATACCGGTGTACGTAAACCAATGTAATGTCCCTTTCCTATGCCAAAGGCGTAATGGCCAAGTCGAGTCCAAGCCTTGGTCGGACCCAAGGAGCTATGGATGCTTTGGGAGCCATGGGGAGGTGTAATGTCCCCTTTTCTATGCCAAACGCCTAAGGGTCAAATCGAGTCCAAGCCATGGTCATACCCAAGGGGTTGTGGGCCTGGGGATTTTGAGAAGGGGCTGCATGGTACTATTATCCATGTTTGGCATTTGGGGGTCACTTTGGACCTGGGTGACTTAAACGAGAAAAATTAACTTTAGTGACTTTTATTTTATTGACCCCTCTATGAAAAGCAATACGTCTAGGTCTATTGGGGCTATTTTTCCATGAGAAGTATATAAGGAGCAGGAGAGTAAGGAAAGGGAATTTTTGCATATACATTTTATTAACCCCTTCTCGTGCAAGAATCGCTCTTGTTGCACTTCTACAACTTGTGGAGTCAAATCCCATAGGGACCCTAGCTTCGATGGTGAGAGACTCGTCCCTAGCTAGCAGGGCATTCTTCGGTAGTGAGAGATCTACCCTAGTCTATCATTTTGGAGCCGCTTTCAGGGCCGTGCGGCAGAGACATTAACAGAGGTTTCAGAGGATGAATTTTGGGGTTTTTCGGGCATTTGAGGAAGATAATCAGTGGGCTTCGGATCAGATTCATGAAAGCCATTTGGGCGTGGCGTGGCATCTTGTTGAAGGCGCCTCCGTCATTTACCGAGCCCCTCTTCTAAGCGTGGCGACTCACGGCCTTCGTTTGGGAGTTTTTCCATCGGTTGTTTTAGATATGAAGGTGGAAACGTTATTGCTGTATCTATTAATGTTATTTCTAAAGACACTTATTTTTGTTCTTGTATTTAGAGGGTCACGACCCTCAATAGTTTTTCCTATCTGTCTAGCACGCGTACTGTACTTTTTTACAAGCATTTTAATCTCTGTAAAAGTCCAAAAATAGTTTCCTTATGTCCTTTATAATAATATCAAGCTCTATTTAAATTTTCAAGTATTTCGGGTGGACATTTTGGCAAATATTAAGTTTCTTTAGTTCGTTGTCCCAACTATAAAAATCTGGTAAAATCAGTATTTTATGTGGCTGCAAGTTTTCAATATTTTGTGCATTTTTAAGTGGTATCCCATTAGGGATATTTCAACCGGTGTCAATGTTTAATTGATTAGTAGGCCCGTTGGGTTGTGGGACCTGGGGATCACAACCATGAGTTTGTGGTTTTTGTGGACCTTTTATGGTCATGTGAAGAATCAATCTCTTCTTCCGACTATCCAGTAGTCATAAGATTTTCCACCTCTATGTTTAATACCGGGAGTTGTGAGATCTTCTTGGAATACCTTATGGTGTTCTATAAACTTGCGCATGCGTAAGCTTTGTGTCTATATCAATGAGAGGGTATCATGCATCTCAAGGTCATGGAACTAATGGATCACAACCAAATGTTTTCTCTCTTTCAAGTTCTTGTATGGTCATGTGGATATCCTATCAAGGTAATCTATAATTGGGTTGATTTGACCAGAATTCATATGCTTTCGTCTTCGATGTTTAATTCTCTCAATTTCTCACTGATTGTTTGTGGGTTTGTTGTTGTTTGGAAGACGTGAATTCTAAGACCTTGATCTATATTTGCTAATGTTGTGAAGAGATTTGGCTGAGGTATTACTGGTTCGAATATGTAATCCTGGGCTCTCTGGGTCCCGTAATTTTCATGCAAGAAATAATTGAATTTAACTAAATAAAGTAAACTAATTATGAAAATAAATCTATGCTTTATGCTTGTTCTTTTTGTATTTTCAAAGACGTGAACTTGAATGAAATTAAAGAGCAACTAATCTAATAAATTTAGATAATGAGCAATTAATCTAAGAATGGAACTATAACAAGCAAGGTAGCCAAATGTAGCTATTTTCTGTGCACTTGTGAATTGATCCTGAATATAAATAACTAACTAATTTAATTGAAAGACCTTCAATCTTACCTCAGAAGTGAGGAACAAATCATAGCTTCTCAGAAGCTATTATTCCCCACAACTTCCCTGGTAATGTTGAAAGCGAGCTTAACTGAAATGAAATGATTTTCTATTCTATTTGATATATTGTAACTACAACTTTGACAATTCAAACCTGGAGTTTATAGAATAGAGGAAAATCCAGTTGTATTGTAGCTTGTCCCCTCAGTGTGATCTCTTCGTTCCTACGTGTTCTCGTGAATCCAGAAAAGTGGGAATGTGACAGCAATAATAGGAGAAGATATTTGAATAGTGGCAGCTTGGACGTAAACCGAATGAAATGCAAGTAGGAGAGGGATAGCGCAAGAGAACAGAGCTTGGCTATGCGATTCCTAGCAGGATTGTTGCAGGGATACAACACAAACACACCGAAAAATCTAGGACCTATACTTCCTGTGACGAAACAACGACCTATAACTCTAGGTAGAATTAAGATTCAAATGAACTTAATCTAGAACTAAAACTATTTTATACTAAGCTAGTTGTTTTGAGAACAACAAATGAACAAGATGAAACTAGAGAGATCAAGTGATCTCTAAATTAGAAAGAAGGAGAGGAGCCTTAAACTGAGAGGCTGAGAACTTATACAAAATCTAGACCTATTGAGACTTGTTGAGGAGCTTTCAAACACACTGAATGATAAATCATAGAGAGAGGGGCCATTTGCTTGTAAACAAGCTTAGTATTTATAGTTTTCTTACTCACCAGAAGGCAAGTCCAAATTGCCATGCTTTATCATTTAAAATGGAGGATTACTATTACAAAGTGGCTGGAAACTCTAAACAAAGCATAAGCGGTTGAGAGTTGCAAGTGCAACTTGATTTTTCACATCGATGAGTGTGTTAGAAGATTATGGAAAATGCGAGCGGGACCACCGCCTAGCACAGGCGGCGGTTTGAGTCCACCACCTGTCACGGGCATCGTTTATAGGACCACCACCGGGTAGGGCAGCGGTCCTGTAACTAAAGACCAAAATGCAAGGAAAAGAGGAAAGGAGTTAGAACAAAGCATGCTAAAGGTTGGATAAGGCATTTTAGGGTGCAAATGTATACTCAACGCGCTTTCTAGATTCCAAACACCTTGTGAAGAGATCTGAATCATCATTAGGTTTTAATGTAACCTCTTTCCGACAATGAGTATAGTACATATAATTTTTGGTACGCATGGACACACGAGAAAATAAACCTTGACCAAAAATCCAAATAACATAGACAATAATTATGCCACCGTAGATGAATAAGCTACGATTAACTCTTGAATTTGATGGAAAATTACCTCTATCTGCATGCCATTTACTCTCTTGCCCAAACTAACTTTCTTATTATTTACTATCATAGAAATTGGAAAACCCAGTACAAGGATAGGTCACTATGAGGATCAAATGTGCACCCACGGTCCTTGTAATTTCCACACTGCACACTCTCATCTAAGGTTAAAGAGGATTATCTTCCATGTTTACCAAAATGGGGAGTTCTAGATGCTTCGGCTCCAAGTCCTTTGCGTGAGCTCCAAATAATTCGCAAGCCATCTCTCTCCACAATGTCATTCGTCCATGACTTCACATTGATTCTCTAAATCCCTCTTGCGTGCCTCATTAAAATTAAGCCACCTTTCTTCTCTCTACCTTTCTTCCACTAGGTCCACCATTTTCATCACACTGCTCTTGCCCCCATGGGTGGTGGGGTTTAGCTATCCATAGGTGTAGACACCTAAAATTGGTTACCTAATTTAGTGTCCTCCACGTTCGTTTACCTTCTCGGGTAACTTGGGGCATGTGTTTATCACCACTTCTCTCTTAGGGTATTATTTAATATTTGATTTAAACATCTATCCTAAGTTTATTACACCCCATTATGTTTTACCCATAGATAATTAAATATTAACTATTTAATTACATTTTTTACATGTATCTTAACCACTTATCTACCCCATATCAAATTCCTAACCTCTCATATCTATTTTATCCATCTATACCCCTATTTCTCCTCCTCCCAAACTACGAATGGGATATTTCCCGTATTTGAGTAAGAGGATCACTGCATCCTTCCAAAATCATCCTTTTGGCCATTTCGGTGTCTGTTCGTGATCGGCACCGAGTGGTACTCGGTCGACGCCGATTTTTCGGATCGCGGCGCCTGATTACAACTCGATTCGGCACCGATTACAAATATAGGGCCAGAATTTAGTTACGGTTAGACAGAAAGAACAATAGAGAGTTTACGGACATCGAGCTGAGCATTATCTATCGAGCGAAAGATAATTCCATCTAAATCAATCCCGAGAGGAGTACCTACTCTCTCTCCCACCACATCGACATCACAAGCCTCCATTGATCTCTTGGTGACTCTGCTCTGTGTGGCTAGCGAAGGTGGAGCTTTGTCAGCATCTCAAAGGCTCCGTGATCCAACGGACATTGATGATCTAGCTTTCATTGTCCATTTCTCAATCTTCCTGCAATTTTTTTCTTCGTCCGATGCCAATCATACCCGATCGACGCCGATTTTACCTAGTCGACGCCGACCTATCTCATTCAACGCCTATTTTCCTAATCGATGCCAATCGGATTGCGCGTATAGGTAAAAGAATTCAGGTAACACAAATCCAACATTTTTTTCATAGTTTCTGTTTTCGTTATTTTCATCCGCTATTTACATTCATTTGTCACTTTTGATCGAGAAAGTCTAAACATTTATTTACATTATTTTATCATGTATGCTTCTTCTCCTAATTGAAAACGTGGTGACATCCACCGAGGGAGCTTATCACTTCCCGGACACCGTTTATCGGGTAGTCCACCCAAATATCTTTTAATGTTGTTTTTTTGTCAAGTATTTGTGTCTCGCAGTTTTCTTAGATCTCGCTTTACGGGGTCACTCGTGTGCGCTCTGTCTTATCTACATCGGCTTTCCTTTCCATGTATATCTTCGCATCTTGTCTTGTCTATCAGTATCGATTTCATTTGAGTTTTCGGGGTTTTTGTGTTTAGTTTGGTACATTAACTTGGACAGGTAACAAGCGCAAAAATTCTTGATCTACATTCTGGCACGCCCGGTGGGACCCAACCAAAGTCCCCTATTGGTAAGTTCATTTCTTTTCTAGTTTTGAGCTTTTTGTTCTTTTTCTTCACTGATTTTTGTCAGTTCTCCTTAAGCACTTCCTTCCTTCATTTTGGTCTTGCTTCTTTCACTTATAATTTGCAAAGTTAAAGTTTCTTCTTTCTTGCAAAACTAAATTCCAATTCCTATTTCAAAGATTAATAAATCTTTCATTTGATTTCAAGATTGCATTTTCGATCCATCTCTTTATGCAAAATTGTTATTTTCTTGAAAGTTTTTTAGTTCCTTGAAATAGAAATTTTCATTCTCGCTATTATTCGGATATATCTTTCTGGATTTGTTTGTGTGTTTGCTTAACCTTTTCTTGCGGAGCACTTTGCTTGTTCGTGGGATTGTTTAAGGGAAGAGCTCAACAACACGCTTTTTGAAGTCCACACACCTTGGAGAGCTAAATCTACAGGTATTCCTCTTTTACGGTGTTTTCTCTTTTTAAGAACTTAAAAGGAACTTGTTTGTTTGTTTTATATCACATTCAAACATTTTGGTTTTGGTGCTTAAAAAGAATTTAATCACATTTGGGAAAGAACTTGTTTGACTTGTCTTCATCGAAATCAAACACTTCATTTTTAGTGCTTAAAAAGAACTTTTTCTTTGTCATTTCTGTTGTATGTTCTTCATCTAGTTTTCTAAATAGGTTGGAAAATTGATCAAAATCGGTAGTGACACTATTTGATTTTTATTTTTCACCCTTGCACACAAAGCCAAAATCACTAGGTATCAAGCATTTAAACAAAAATTCCTTCCCTGGCCTTGCCTACTTGGAAGTGACATCTAAGAGGAAGAGCCTATGTGGTACTTGGGCGCGCTATAAATTCATGGAAGTTCTGGTATATATTGGAAAAGCACCCGACTCCCTTATCGCAGCGGTGTGTGAAGTGCAGGGGTAGGCCCCTATATCAAGCCATGTACCGGTCTTTTACTGAAGTGCCTTTGAGACTCCTCACCAAAACATTCCCCAAACCATCCTTAGTTTGGCTATCTGAGTAGTTCCTATTCTAAAAAGGCTTCCCTAATATTTTCTTTCTTAAAAGCATAAAAACTTAGAAGAGATAATCACCTACGCTGCTTGAATTTTCTATGCATTAGTTAGGTCAATCTTCTTTTTCTTCTATATTTTTGCTTGTTTATGACGGTCATCACCCGGTTACAATCTAGAAGAATGGCTCAACTAGCCCCTTCTTCATCCAAAACTACCACTAGTGTGGATGTTTCGGCACCTCTTGGGTCTTCCTCGGGACCACTGTTAGTTGGTTCCCCATCTTGGTCATATAATCCTTTCTATCATCCTAAAGCGATCCCATCACGTCCCAGCCTTCTCCCGAGTCCTTCAAAGGTATCATCGCCCGATATAGAGTATGTTCCTCTTGGAGATCCTGAATTTCAGGCCCTCCTTGACCGTAATCCGGTAGCCCTTATGGACTATCTAGTACATAAGTCTATTCAAATATCTGATCAGGGACCACCAATCCAGCAAGTTTACGATTATTCTCATGAACCATCCCAGGATTTTATAGAACAGTTAGCACACTTTTTCTCACCTCAAACCATGGAAGAGGGTGGCGCATCTGTGCCTCCTTTTTCTCTTCCACCGACCATGTCAACTAGTTCTCAAATGGTCTTGCCTATTCCTAGTGCCACGGCTACCTCGGCTACTCCACAACCTACTTTTGAGAGGCCCTCTTCTTTAGCTATGATGGGCGCATCTGCACACTCACATATTGCTGTCAATTCTTCTATGTTGTCCATTGCATCCCAGGGTCAAGTACCTCTTTATGAATCAACCCCCTTCTATGAGTCAGTTGGTTCCTTCTTCTCGTCCTCCAGTTGGTCTTTCTTCCAACACTCCAGCAGCAATAGTGACCTTTACCCATCCTCTGGCATCAGCGCCCTTAATAACCAATCCGGCAGTCAAAAGCCTCATTCAGACTTTGTTCCCCACCATGTCCAATCAAATCAACACCTATATTCCTCGATCCATTCCGATTCAGTCGACAAGTGTAGGAGCCTACCAATCATAGGTTCCGTCTTTCATTCAACCACCTTTTTCTCAACCACTTATCATTTCACAAGCCTGTTCATACGTAGGCTCCTTCACAACAAATACCTCACCAGGTGTCACCCAGAATGCCTGGTTATTCCTCTTATCATCCTGTTAATCAGCAAATGAATCCCCCGTTAACACCTCAACAAAATCTACCATTCACTTCTTATACAGGACATACTAACATACCTCGTCCTCAATCTGACATTGTCCAAGTTATTTTCAAGAAAATCACAGATCTAGAAGCGTCCACCAAAGGGGCTCGCCCTTCATACTCTTTTGAAGAAGTGTGTAATGAACCCATTCATCCATCAGTGGATTTTAAGCCTTATCCTCCCCAATGGGAACTTCCTAAGTTCTCAAAATTTCATAGCCGAGAGGATCCTCAACAGCACCTGCGAGCATTCAAACACGCTTGCTACCTTATAGTCTAGGATTAGGAGCTTATGCTCTGTACTTTCCCTATGTCTCTAGCAGGGCCTGCTTTAGATTGGTATAATAACATCCCTCAACACTCCCTGTTTTCTTTCTCTCAATTAGCTCAGATGTTTGTTGAAAACTTTTCAATAAATATCACACATAAGATCTCAATTACAAATCTTTATAACATTCGTCAATTCGATGACGAGTCTATTGCAGACTTTGTCACTCGTTGGAGAGGTATAATAAATCAATTATCTTTCTCCCTCCCTCAATCTCAACAGATTGAGTTGTTTACTCGATCTTGTGCTAATCATATTTCTTCCACTTTAAGGATCCAAACCTTTCACACATTTGAAGAAGCCTTTACGATGGCATGCAAACTTGAATCCCGTGCCATTGAACAAGGGAAGTTAAAACTTCACTCTAAATCTAAACCAGATTTTTCTCGGTTTACAAAAACAAACCCTTCCACTTCTAACAAAGACAAGAATCAGGGGTCTACCAACGCTATCATATTAAAAACATCACGAGCGATAACACTTCTAATCAAACACCTCAGAGAGACTCCTCATCTTCTCGAAAAGGACCCTTGTCAACTCGTTCTTTCACTTTGTTGGGGGAATCATATGCGTCCATCTTAGAAAAAATGTTGGAAGTTCACATGATCGAACTTCCCCCTATTAGACATTTTGATGAAAGCCAAGAATGACCATTCTAGTATAGGGAAAATGACTTATGTCGTTATCATAGAACAAAAGGCCATGACATTGAACGATGTCAGAACTTCAAAAATCTTGTCCAAAAGTTCATTGATAAAGGTGAGCTCATCCTGGATAACCCAAATGCTCCCCCAAATCAGGTACTTGATGTCTTTAAACAACCTTTTACCAATCATACCCCAAACAAAGACGCTTCAGAGTCTCAAAAACCAAACACTCATACTATCAGCTTCATTTCTACTGAAGAATCTTCTTCTAAACCCAAGACATCTACGAACACGTCGACCGAATCGGAATTTCCTCCCGCTCGTTAATCTCTGAGATTCCATCATCTTCAGACAATTCGTCTTTGAATATTCCTCCGTTGTTAGAAATGGATTCATCTCTCTCTGCCTCTTTATTTGATCTTCCATCCATACCAGAGACAGTGTCATCCTCATCTGCCTCATCGTCAGACATTCTTTCAATGCTTGAGGCATTCACATCTCTTCAAGTTTCCACCGCGAATACATCTACTTCTGTTTCTCCCATTTTCACATGACTATGCCATTGGTAAATATACCTATAGTCATACCAAATCCTCTACCAACGGAAGCGCCTTCAATTTTGACCCTTCCTATTTCTTTTCCTACAGTAGTTACACCCATAATTCTTGTACGAAATATCTCCATCACAGGAAACCTCTTCTTCATCATCCACCACCGATGTTGCCTTGCCTATTAAGGGAAAATCTAAAGAAATAACACCAGCACCAACACTTTCGATTCCTGAACTTAAACCGAGACAACTAAAGTCTGACGTTGCATCTTCAGTGCCTCACCATCTCCTTCCCCCGAAAAGGTTACAATCACCTTATGCGGTTGAAGTTGTCACCATCCCAAAAAAAGGAAAACAATTATTTTGGACTATTAAGACTCTTGGTGCTTTCCTCAAAAATATCTCTCTGCGCCTTCTAAAAGATTAGATTTATCGACTAGGGAGGCGTCTTCTTCTACAAAACCATCAGAACCATCATCTTCTTCTACAACACCTTCTTCACGATGGTGCCTCGTAAAGTGAATTTACCCACTAGAAAGGCATCACCTCTTTTATCAGACCATCATCTTCATCACCGAAAACCAAGGCACCCTTTGTTCCTCCTATCAAACCTATTTCAAGAGCTCCTCCCTCATCTAAATCAACATTATCTAAATCATCATCTCATTTCGACCAAGCAGCCTCCTTCATCTCTCGAAGACCACAACACTAGTCGCATCTTCGTTTTCTTCAAAATCTATCTTAGGAGCTCCTCCCCACCAAAATCAATCTTTCCTCACTTGCTTTCATCTCGGGCGCCCAAGCGCTTCTTCTCTGAGATAGAAATGAAAAATGATCCCTAAAAAGATTGTCAAACTAGATATGTAGATTCTTTTACCTCGACAGTCTGTTAGGGAGAAAGAGGCACCTTCGTCATCTTTGTCCTCATCTTTGTCTACGGGATTCTATACTGAAATTCTTCGCCAACTTATCCAATATTCATCCATATCTCTTCCTCCGATCAAACCCTATAATCCTAAAGGAGTAAAACCTTCCTGGTTCAACTCTGATTTGATTTGTGCTTACCACTGCACCCCAGGACATGACACCGAGGGATGTAAAGCCCTCCAATCTGTCGTGAGCTAGTCTTTTGGAAGAAAGTGATCTTCTGTTGGAAGAAGAGGAGGAACAAGTATCTCCTATCATCTCAACCACATCTGAGCCTCAACGATCTACTCAGGCCTCTAGTTCTATTAATTCCACTCTAGATGGTCTTCCACCTTCTCAAATCAACACGATTCATATCGCCACTAGAACACAACAATATGATAATCTATCATCATCTACATCTCGGCCACGGGTTGTCATTTCTGCAGCCCCTGAAGGAATTCCTCCTTCCACATCAGCCTTGAGACCTCGGGTCTCTATTCGTGCTTCACCTTAGGCTCAGATTCCCATGTCAGTAGAGGAGAGTGTTATGAAACAACTTACCCATGCTCCGGTCAAAATGTCTCTTTTTGACCTCATTCAATCATCTCCACAAAGCATCGCAGCGAGGATCGATTGATAATCTTCACCGTATCGTGAGTGAATTTGAGATAAGCCCCAACCTTTTGAGATGATTGTGGATTGAATAGCGTTTAACCGCCATTTCCTTTGAAGATTAAGAAATTCCTTCCCTTTCTTCCGAGGATTTGGAGGCTCCCCTCTTTATCACGGTTCAAATCAACAAAACTACGTTAAAACGCACTATGATTGGCGGTGGTGATGCACTCAACGTCATTTTCTCACACATGTTTGAGCAACTTAAGTTGCCAAAGAACGTAGTGTCACCACCGCCTTTCACCCTTCGATCATTTAACGATCAGCTGGCAGTTACTTTAGGAACTGTGGTCCTACCCATTCGAGTAGGTAAGAAGTTGCTTCACAAGCTCTTTTACATTATTGAAGGGAAATTCCACTATAATATGATCCTTGGACGCTCCTGGATTTGTACAATGCATTGCGTCCCATCAACCCTCCATCGATGCTTAAAATATCAGTATGAGGGAAAAATCTATACTCATCCAGGAGATCCTTTTCCTTCCGCACAATGTGACATGACCACAGGGTCTGCCCCTCTAAAGGAGAATGCTTGTTCTCCTGATGAGGCTTCATCCTCTTCCATACCTGCAACAAAACTACCAGATTTACAAAATCTAGAAGAGACGTTGCAGCGTTTCTCACTAGGAGAGCTTCCTCTTCTCTCTTTTGACACCCATCTCAAACCTAATGAGTATGGTAGACCAAACAAACAACCTGAATATAGCCGGTCTCGGTCATGTCATCACCATTAGTGCGCCCAATCAACGGACTAACTTCATTTACGGAAGTCTTGATACACCTCATTATCACCTGGATTCTCCCCCTAGGGCCAAACCCTATTTAGTAGGGGTTGATTGTCTATAGAATCCCACGTTTGCAAAAACTTATTTATATCGATGTGCGTGTGGAAGGGTTTTGGCACTGGGAAAATATGAACAAGGTGTGCATGACCTCGTGTCCATTCCAACTCTTAAACCACATCAAAAATTTGGTTTAGGATTTAAACCTCTCTCAAAAGCCGCCATCACCTTTCTCGATGAGCCTCTTTCAATTGAGGAACCATCTTCTCCCGTCAAGTCAGAAGCATCATTTGATGTGGATGACACCATTTCCATCCCACCTAACTTTTTTTTAGTCAATACCATTTCCTTAGGTCCGCTGACTTATGAAACTAATGGTGAATCCACTTCCATACCATTAGTCTTCCCTGAAATAATTGGAAATGACTCTCCCACTATCAACGCTATCCACTGTGCGGATGATGATTCTGTCCTCACCTATCTGGGGGTAGAGGACTCTTATCTTCCTAAAACCATTCCTTCTGACACGTCTACACTTGTCAAGTGAAGCCCTTTGTCGACCTTAATATAGGGACTTCAAGACCTCTCATTCATTAATTAAGGTAGGAGCCAATCTTTTTTCATCGCCAAGCGTTTGCTTGGTCATATGAAGATATGCTAGGCCTTGATCCCGATATCGTGGTCCACAATATCATTACTCTTCCAGACATCAAACCGGTTAAGCAAAAATTACGTAAAATGCATCCTCGTATAGCCCTTCTTGTTAAAGAAGAGTTGCAGTGCTTGCTTTCCGCTAACTTTATCCAACCTATTGACTATCCACAATGGGTTTCAAATGTCGTACCAGTAACCAAAGCTACTGGGAAAATTTGAATTTGTACCGACTTCAGGATCTTAATCTCGCATGTCCAAAAGATGATTTTCCTCTACCTAATATCGATCAACTCGTGGATTTAACTGCGGGTCATGAGATGCTTTCTCTTATGGATGGTTTCTCTGGATATAATCAAATTCTTATCGCACCAGAGGACCAACATAAGACTTCCTTCATAACCCCTTGGGGGAATTTTTGTTATCGTGTCATGCCTTTCGGTCTTAAGAACGCGGGAGCAACCTATCAACGAGCCATGACCTACATCTTCCATGATCTCTTACACAAAATGGTGGAGGATTATGTCGATGATCTCCTTGGTAAATCCAAATGCCGTCAGGATCATCTTTTCATTCTCGCACCTCTCTTTGAGAGGCTCATTCATTTTTGTCTTCGCCTAAATCCATCTAAATGCGTGTTTGGTGTTCTCACTGGTAAACTCCTAGGCTTTATCATTTCTATTAGGGGCATTGAAGTTGATCCCAAAAATAAAGGCTATCCTCGAGATGCCTCCCCCTTCTAACTTAAAGCAGCTCCGCGGTCTTCAGGGACGCCTTCAATCAGTGTGTCATTTTATCTCGCAACTATCAGACCATTGTCAACCTTTTCATCATCTCCTTCGTAAGAATGTTCATTTTGAATGGGATGAGCATTTCCAAAAGGCCTTTGATGATCTCAAAGCTTATCTTCTTTCTCCACCTGTGCTTACACCTCCACGCGAGGGGGAGCCATTCTATCTTTATATTTCTATGACTGACCATGCTCTGGGAGCCATGATCTCGCATCGGGACGCTAACGGTAAAGAACAAGCCGTATATTACATCAGTCGCACTCTTCATGAGTATGAAACACACTATTCTGAAGCTGAAAAATTGTGTTGTGCTCTCTTCTTCGCAACTTCTAAGCTTCGTCACTACCTCCTTAATCACAAGACTTACATTGTTACGAGTGTCAATCCACTCAAGACAATGCATGCGAAACCGTATCACAATGATCGTATCACTCGTTGGCTCATGCTCATGACAGATTTTGATCTCGAGTTCATCTCACAAAAATCTATCAAGGGTCAGGTCATTGTGGATCAATTAGCTGATGCTCCTCTCCGGACACTCGAATTCCCCTTGCTCAATTCCAGATGAGTGCATTCAACAAATCAATTTTGGTCTTTCTTTGTTTAAAGTAAAACTCTTCTTTGATGGGTCCAAATGTCGCAAGGGGGAGGTGCAAGCTTCGTCATGATTCCTTCTTGGGGTGCACCTATCCCTGTCACACACAAACTTAACTTTGAGTGTACCAATAATATGGCCAAATATGAAGCTCTTGTTTTAGGTCTTCAAAATGCCATTAATCTTGGCGCTTGTCATATCGACATCTTCGGTGATTCTGAGCTCATCATTAATCAAGTCACTGGTGTCTATCAATGCAAGAATGATATCCTTCAAAAATATCACGATATCGTTCTCTTTCAACTTCAATATTTTGATAAATTTACTATCCAAGCTATTCCTCGCACTTTGCTGAATCGATTCGCAGACACAATGGCTTCTTTAGCCTCGCTTATTCCACCTTTTACCGAAGACTCGCGACTTTCTGTGGTTGTGCAGCATTTAGACCAGCCATCTCATCTCAAGCAGTTGACTTTAATTAATGTCATCACAACCAACGTTCAAGATGAGTGGTATCATCACATTTTTGATTATCTATCCCTTGCTCGAGTGCTTCCTCCAAATCGACTCCCAATGGTAGAAGATATTTTATCTTGCGTGCTAATCGCTATACTATTCTAGGCGGAATCCTCTACAAAGCGTGGTTTTGATGGTATTTTACTTTGGTGCCTCAAAACCCTGAATCATTAAAGCTATCCAAGAGATCCATGACGGTATCTGTGGTGGACATTTTAGTGGCTTGGCTGTAGCTAAATGCATCTTACGTTTAGGCTATTATTGGCCTTCTCTTAATCGAGATTGTTGTGAATACACTAAGAAATGTGTCAAGTGTCAACAACATTCTAATCTTACACATATCCCTAGTCAGGCTTTGCAACCTGCATCAGATTTGTGGCCTTTTTCACAATGGGGTCTTGATCTCATTGGTCTCATCAATCCTCACTCTTCACAGCATCATCACTCTATCATTACTGCTACAGAATACTTCACTAAGTGGGTAGAAGCTATTCCTCTTTCATCAACCAAAGCTAAACCCATTGTTGATTTTGTCTATCAACACATCATTTGTCACTTTGGTGTCCCACACAAACTCATCACAGACAATGGTAAATCTTTCAAAAATTCGATTTGCAGAACCTTTGTGACGCTTTCAATATCAAATTCAGCTTTTCTTCTCCATACTATCCCCAAGCTAATGGCCAGGCCGAGGCTTCCAATAAAAATTTGCGTAATATCCTCATGCAAAGTAACAAGTCAAGCTAGTAGGGATTGGCATTTACACATCCCTTTTGCTCTTTGGGCTTATCGGACTAGCATTCATACTCCCCTCTTTGGTGCTACTCCCTCTCTCTCTGGTCTATGGAGTGCAGGATTTGTTCCTTCTTTGGAAGTCAGATCCCATCTCTTTGTGTCTCTCTCAGAGAATTTGTCTCCGATGAGGATTATCATCAAAATCATCTAGCACAGCTTGAATTGCTCGATGAGCAGCGTCTCAATGCTCTTGAGCATCATCAAGTCTATCTTGAGCGTGTCAAACGTGCTTATAACAAGCACTTGCAGCACCATGACTTCAAAGTTGGTGATCTTGTTCTTAAAGAAAACCAAAATGTCACTACACTAGAAAGGAGTCAGTGTGGTAAGTTCGCTCCTAATTGGATGGGTTCGTACGTAATCACTCATAAATATGGGTCGGGACTTATTGTCTATCTTCCATGGATGGTGTGCCTGAAATGGAACCTCTTAATGCCTTGCATCTAAGGCCCTTTTATTGTTAAAATCTATCTTACATGATCTTAGTCACAAAACCAGATTCTTCATCCATCTGCAACCAGTCATGCATTTCATAGTGATTCAGAACTATGTGGTTCTCCGTGTTATGTCTTTTCTACCTTAAATATGAGTATCGCGGCTCTACTCATGGCATGTTTCTTATGGATATGTTCCTCCTCATAGTAGGAACACCTTAATCACTATTTCATTTGTCCTAAGTATTTACCTTAATCGAAGCTACTGGGGCATGAGTACGTGTTTGTATACATTTTTCTCCCCCTCTATATGATCTATTTGGTCTAAACTCGAAACTTCTTTCAAAGTTCCGAAAAAGAAGAAGAAGAAGAAGAAGATGCCATCCTAAAATACTAAAAGATAGGTGATTCCTCGAAGGACAGCTATTCATGCCTTATCAAAAATTAAAACTATAGACCATTCCCTTGAAGGATGACTATCATCAAATTCAAAATCTGAGACCGCTCCCTTGAAGGATGGTTGTTTATTTCATGGAAATTTTAAGGCTTCTCACATCCATTAGCCTTTGCAAATAACGAGAATTCCTCTTGATCAGTTTGTTCTCTTTTTAGCATCATTGAAAGACTTCCGTATCGATCGGTCTTTCTCTAAGCAAACTTCCCGCATTGATCAATTTGCTCTCTATCAAAAGAAATCATGAAGCTGAGATATTAGACCTTTTTCGATCATATGGAGACCCTATTTTCCCAATATGAGCACGTATTATGTCCTTCGTATATTCCGATGGGATACATACTTACTTCTCATTCCATTTACCCCCTAGATCTGGTTTGCGACTAGCTAGTGTCAGGTTTATTTTAACCTCATATATGGCCTTGTATGCATCGTCTGTTGGTGTCCTATCAAAGTCTCTATGTATGGTCGGTTAGGAGCCTAACTTATCATTTTTTTCTATCTAAGTGTATTTCTTTTTATCTTCTAAACTAAGGTAATATCATTACATCCCTTTCTTTGTCACAAAAAAAAGTATTTCCACTTAACATGTTAATTTAGTCAAAATCCACCATATATCTATACTCATCTTATCTACTTTGTCTAAATACACATCCATCTATATCTATTTCATCAAAATTAAGTTAGCTTCCTAAACATATTAAATCTAATCAATCACATCAAACCACATCACATCTATCTATCTTCTATCAAAGCACATGTCTATGACCATCAAACTTACATTACATCTATCTATATCTATTGTCATCAAAATTAAATTAACATCTTAAACATATCAATCACATCAAATCACATCACATCTATCTATCCTCTGTATCTATGCCCATCAAGTCACATTTATTTATCCTCTATCGGCATATGTCTATATCCATCACAATCACGCTACATCTATCCATATCTATCAAAATTAAAGGCATGAGTACAATCACATAACACAAAAATTATGAATCTATATATATACATGAGTGTCGTCTGACAACAAATAATGGATGGCTTTCAACCAAGCCATCTACATCATACATCAAAAATTCCTTTAAATCGAAGCTACATCGGTGTATCGATACAAAAATATATATCTATATCGTAAAATCCGATAGGTGGAAGACACTATCTCCTCCACCCTCCTCTAGTCAGGTTGTCTCTCACGGCCACCACCTATCGAGCTAGAAGCACTGCTCTTTGGGGGCTGCCACCACCTCGATCTCTCCCGGTGCTCCCTCACTCGATGCACCACTAGGCTGCGGTGTCGCTGATCTCCTCCTCGCACCGTGTGAGGCACATCGGGGGCATCTTTGTGCTTAGGGCATCCTATAGTATCTCACCTAGGCAAGGAGAGACTAATAAGTGCTCGGACTCACCATACTAGGCACTCGTAATGGCGTTGCTACTCTGCTTTTGTTGGTGGTGGCCCTCCTCTGCACCCTGTGACCCCGACTCGTAAATAGTGCTGTATCACCATATTTGGCCGAGGGCTCTTTGTGCCGATGATAGCGATACCCTCTCTTTGGATCATTGTATCTCTCTCTGACGTGATGTGTCTCACTCTCATATCGGTGCATCCCTCTCCTCTCGGTCGAGCTATAATCTCCTCGAGGGCGGCTGGGTGTGTCTGCCCGAGGGTAGCATGCTCTCCCTCCGGCCTCTCCAAAGCATTGCGGCTATGTCCTCCTCGTCTCACGTCTATAGATCTTTGGTAGGTGGCGTGGTAGCTCTGTAGAATACCATGCCACATAGCCATCATCTACTCGACATCGTCATCGGTATCTGTGGAAGGTGGGGCCTCCTTAATGGATTTACTCGGGATCAAAAAATCAGGAGATCGGTCTCTTTCTTTATCCCACTTTGTATGGCTGTAAGTGGTCGGAACCTGTTTGAACTACCTCAATAATCGTATAAATGGGACGCGCTCCCACATATCGGGCTGCGGCCCCCTAACCACCTGCTCCGTCTCGGCCCCACTAGGTGAGCCTCATGGTAGCCCATGTCGGGTAGACCCGATATGGTCTCAAATGACTTTCTCTGAGTGTCGGCATCTGAAACACTCGGCATACCACTCTGCAGATCTCCTGTATCTCCCACAACCATGTCGGCCCACCATCGCTAGAATCCTTGGTGAGGGCCCCACTGCTTTGGCATCATGGAAGTCCTGGATTGCTTGATCACTGCTATGTGCTCGTATGCCCGACAATGGAGCACAAAGCTAACATCGATACTGTCACACCGGTGGTGTACATTCATAACTCATAGTATATCTGCAAGCTATCGGGGCATCGGCAAATGTGAACACTGTCGAACTACGAGGATGTCACACACATAGTCTAGTAATAATAATGGAAATCTCCCACCTCCTGAATCGGGAGAGCAAAATAGGAGATCGCCATATCGAATCGGTATTTATCCGTCTGCTCCGACATCACCACATGCTATAATGTGAGGCTATCCTCACACTTTGCCCTGGACACTATCTCTCAGATAAATCCCTTTGTCTCCATATAATCGTCTAGGGCCCCCTGCTACTGCTGTGGAGTAATCTCAATCGGGTCCCGGTGATCGGCGGCCTCGGGATCTTGTATATATCCTCATGGGTGATGGTCATCTCACCGTCTGAATGAGAAAGTGCATGTCCTGCTATCCCATCGCCATACTAGTGCTCGCATTAGCTCTACATCTCGAGGCACACGTCGGTAGTATCGGAATCCCCGAGCGGCTAGCTCTAGGTGACGCCAATCCATGTCAGTCACATCGGGGAGAATGGTCTCCAGAAGCTCGGGAATAGCATCCCGCATGTGTAATGCCTCTCGTGCCTGCATCCACGACATCAAGAGAAATGTTAGCTTCCCATTTATTCAAATCGAAACATCAAAAACACATTTTATCATCCATCCAGTCTATTATATCCAATCGGCATCGATTGAGATAAATCAACGTTGATGGAAACTCAATCGGCACCGATTGATGATCGTAATTGGCATCGATTTTTCAATCGACACCGATTGGGAGGTAGAGTGTCAAAAACACTCTGGCTTCCCACTTATTCCCTTTTTCCCTAAAAACTGGCATTCTAGTGTGCTATTTAATGGTAAACATGTACATGAGATTAAGGAGGATCCACTTACCCCAGGTCATGTCCTCTTCTGCTTCTGACTACTCCCAAAGGCTTCCATGTTGCTCAAAATCAATTTTTGACTCTCTCTAAATCAATCGTCGCGGTCTAAATAAATCGTTCACGTTTTCCTTTCTCATATTTATATGGGCTCGATACGGTCGGCACCGATTTGTTTGGTCGATGCCGATTTATGTGGTTGGTGCCGATTTATTTAGTCGGCGTTGATTTTTACTTGATCGCGCCGATTTAGGCCCATCATTGCCGATTGGTTGCAATTTTACCTTTCCACATCGCTTTCTTCCATCTCCTCATCTTTTTTTGCCAGTGTTGATGCTTGGCTTGTTTATCTGATCATTATTATCACCTGGGTGTTGCCTTTTGGCACATATTTTTGATATTATCACCCATTTCGAGTATGTTCCCTGTACATGGGTCACTCGCATTTGTGGCAGCTTAAAGATAAGCGGGTGCTGTAGGCACTAACGTTGTCCGCCTTTGTAGACTTGTCTAGTTGTCCCTACCAATGTGTCATTCTTTAGTTGTTGCTATTTTGCAGCCCTCCTTCCACTCATGGAGTTCGTAGGTACTAACGTCATCTCATGCGAAGACCATCTAGTCGCCCTACCAATGTGAGCTCCTTGAGTCATTTTGCCTTTTTGGTTATTTTTGTGCGTCTTTAATGATCATATCTACTCTAGGCATCTAGGTGGGGCATCCTGCATTTTCATCGCCTTTTTCAAACTTGGGATCGGTTTTCTTTCGAGACCCATCCCATCCCTAGTTTGAGGGGATCACATCATCACTTTTTCTTCCTTTCTTCCAACTCCTTGTTTTTGTCTTGCAACTTTGCTTATCGCAAGTTACTCCACAAAAAGGGGCAAAATGTAGACACCTAAAATTGGTTACCCAATTTAGTGTCCCCCACATTCGTTTACCTTCTCAGGTAACTTGGGGCACGTGTTTATCACCACTTCTCCCTTAGGGTATTATTTAATATTTGATTTAAACATCTATCCTAAGTTTATTGCACCCCATTATGTTTTACCCATAGATAATTAAATATTAACTATTTAATAACATTTTTTACATGTATCTTAACCACTTATCTACCCCATATCAAATTCCTAACCTCCCATATCTATTTTATCCATCTATCCCCCTACTTCTCCTCCTCCTAAGCCATGCAAATGGGATATTTCCCATATTTGAGTCGGAGGGATCACTTGCATCCTTCCAAAATCATCCTTTTTGGCCATTCGGGTGTCTATTCCGTGATCGACACCGACGGTACTCGATCGGCGTCAATTTTGGAGCGGCACCGATTACAACTCGGTCGGAGCCGATTACAAATATAGGGCTAGAATTCGAGTTACGGTTAGACAAAAAGAAGCGATAGAGAGTTACGGACATCGATCACGAGCATTATCTATCGAGCAAAAGCTAATTCCATCCAAATCAATCCCTGAGAGGAGTACCATTACTCTGCTCCCACCACATCGACATCACAAGCCTCCATCAATCTCGTGGCGACTCTGCTCCTGCAGCTAGTGAAGGTGGAGCTTTGTTAGCATCCCAAAGGCTCATACAGATCCAACGAAAATTGACGATCTAGCTTTCATTGTCCGTTTCTCAATCTTCTGTAATTTTCTTATGGTCGGCGCCGATAGTACCCGATCGACGCTGATTTTATCTAGTCGACGCCGACCTATCTCAGTCGACGCTGATTTTCCTAATCGACGCCGATCGGACCTGCGCACAGGTAAAATAATTCAGGTAACACAAATCCAACATTATTTTCACAGTTTCCTATTTTAAATCATTGTTTACATTCTATTTGTCACTTTTGATCAGAAAATCTAGACATTTATTTACATTCTTTTATCATGTATGCTTCTTCTTCTAATTGAAAATGTGGACTAACATCCGCCGAGGGAGCTTATCGCTTCCCGGACCCACTTTTCAGGCAGTCCACCCAAATATCTTTTAATGTTGTCTTTTACGTCAAGTATACGTGTCTCGCGAGGTTTTCTCGAGATCGCTTTACGAGGATCGATAGTGTGCACGCGTCTTGTCTACATCAGCTTTCCTTTCCATCTACATCTTCGCATCTTGTCTTATCTATTAGGTATCGATTTCATTTGAGTTTTTCAGGGTTTTGTGTTTAGTTTGGTACATTAACTTGGACGGAGTAACAAGTGCGGAAATTCTTGATCTGATAGGACATTGTTCCAAATCCGGGTTCATGATCAAGATCTTAATCGCTATAGGAATAACGTGTAAATAATATCCTCTGGTTTCACATAGGAACTGAAACTTGGCAACCTACGGATAGGAACAAGTATATCTATTCAAAACACCACTCCAGTAATGATCTGCGGTGTGTGTCCAAGCTAGATCAACATCATGCAGATCTTGAAATTCTTCATGTGTCCAAATAAGTGTCTGAAACCTCCAATTTCTCTTTGAAGCATATGCTACCAGCCACTCGTACAACTCTATGGGAAAACAAGAAAAAACATCTCATAGAGCTCATGATATAGATTCTATTCAACCCACACGTGTGCATCAAATTCAGGTCAGTATTAAATCTATGAGCATACTCTTCCTCTAAATTGTCTAACCAATCCTCGATGCTAGCCAAATTCAACTGATATGTCTTCATCATGCAACATCCTTGGAAACAACTGGAAAATAGGTCCCAGAAATAGAACAAAAATGTAGTCTTTTATTTTACCAAACTGTCCAAGGCATGATGGCACATCACTCAGCCGGAATTGAGCTCTCACCCGAAGCGCACAAGGGTACCAGGTCCCTCCTTTATGGCAGCTTTGTCAAGAGTGTTAGCATGCATGATGGTTGAACTCCATGATCAAGATCTAATACATCCCATAATAGTAACAAAGAAACTAGATCTAGGTATACAAGAATCAGATCTAACATATAGCATAATGAACTTTAAACAAGCACAAATATTATATCTACTCTACAAGATCCATTAACACTAATATCCATAACTATAATCCATCCACAAAACCTCATTATATTAATCCAAAAACAATACAATAGATGAATACATCATAAATTCCTCTATAAGACACCTTACGCATGGATCCTCCTTTCAAAATAGACTTTTCTTGAGCAGTAAGTCTTCTCGTTTAAATCTTATCTTTGTACTTTTCTTGATTTGCCACTCCAAGTCTATCTTTATCTTTTCGTTCCAAAACTAGATAAGTGTTTGGCTTGTCCATTTTCTTCCTACACTCATTATTTTCCAACTTCAATGCGTAAACCCTGTTCTCATCGAGCACCCATCCTCATTTTCCGTTCTTCTACAATTCATCTTGTGCGCACTAACCTCTGTTCTCTAGGACTTAGTCATTTTACATGCTCAACACTATTTTTATCATAAATAATTTGTGTAAGTTCAATTTGAGCCTCTCTAAAATCAACTAAGAGTCTACTCAACTACATTCCTTATGTGCATGTTAATGTATAGGATTCATATTCAGCTTTAGCGAGATGATAAAGTAACTATAGCTATCGAAGAAATGACATGGATCTCTTTGGTTCAAAGAATGCACATGTGAATGATGCGAGACATGAATTGTTTCAAGACAAAACAATACATGCATACAAAAGCTGCAAATATCGAAAACACAATAGAGATAATTGCAATAACAAAAACTAGCTCCAACTCAATACAATCAAATAGAATAATGCATGATATGTACATATAGGAGATGAATGCGTAACCTCCTCCTAGATCAATGGGAATAAATCTCACTAAGCGATACTACAAGTAGGGTTGACTCCACATAGCTAGTAGGTTGACTCAACATAATTGATAAGCTAACTCAACATAACTGGTACACCTAAGCAAGCATATCTCATGAGTGTAGGAAAGCTCCAAGTAAATAAAAAATACAAGGAAAATGAATATCCTACACTATGATAGCTTGAAGTTTTTATGAACATGAAACCAAACCACTTCTCAATGTGAATCAATAACATGAAGTAGGTTTTCTATCATCAAGACATCCTCCCTAATCTAGTTAGACATAACAAACTTTCTAGTCTAAAACAAATATCATGATTATAATTAACTCTTACATTTTTAAAAACTCTTTTCACCACTCATAACTAGTTCGGTGATAGATTGCCCATAAATCTTTAAACTAGTTAAACCATATAACTCTTAAGTTTATTATTGTAGACTCAATTAGTTCAATGGCATATTTATCAATTATAGGATGAATAATAGTATGTGTATAATTCTTCTCAATTGAATCCATCTCTTTTTCGTAGCATTGGACCAATATTTCTTTTGAATAGCTTTTGCATAACTTCTAGGTTCAACAACCATAAAGCGGCAATACAAACATAATATTTTCATCATAAATTTCATTAAACAAATCACCTTCTTGAGATTAAAGCCTTGTGATATTCTTCTCTCATAATTTTGATCCAACTTTTGATGTGCTAAATGTGGATTCAAAAACACTTGTGTTTACTTAATGTTAATGTAGATGCATGACTAGTCTCTTGTGAAGAGCTAGAATTATTTCTTGTTGAACCAAAAACTTGCATAAGACTTTGTAAGCCCCCAAAATATTCTTCAAGAGGCTGACCCCTATCACTTATGAACTTCTTTTTATAAATTTAGTTTTGATCAACATACATCTCATTTTAAAAAAGTTACTGATCCTTAGAAACAATTATAGATTTACTAGTCATATTATGAAACTTGTATTCTAAATACTTTCATTAGAATATCCTATGAATATGTGTTTCACACTCTTACCATCACGAAGGTAATTATTTTGTTCTAAGGGAGTAAGAGTGCTTCACCCTTGTGAGCATCTTCGATGCATATTTTTTATATGCAATGAGTATTAAAGTAGACCATTCATGTTAGTGAAATATGGATTCTGTTAACTAATGCTCTTGAAATATTAATTAATATAGATTGACTTGAAACTATATTGTTCAATCCTAAAATAATATTATGTAATATTTAATCTACTTAGAAATATAATTTATATAAATAAAATTCGAATGAATAATTCATGAGACATGACACTTCTTTAAATGTTTTTAAAATGTGCTAACAAATTACGTAAGATTAATTAATAATACTTTACTAAAATGGATATACACATATACACATATATCTATATTTGTATACATATATACATACATATATGCATAGAGAAAATAACATCTTTCAAAAAATAAATTTACTTGACCTTTTAAGTTATGTTTAGGCCAATGAGGTCCACCTCACTTAACACTTGTTGTATTAGAAAATAAAAATAATTTATTATCATTTCAAGAGTACATTTGAATTCACATATCAAGTGAAAGAGATTCAAAACCCAACCCATATCTTTATGTAAATTTAAAATTATTTTTTAATAGTTATCATTACGCGAAGGTGTTCCCCCTTTGGTAAAGGACCTCCAGACGTTTCTGCAACTATATTAAAGTTGACGGTTTAACAGCCGTCTGGATGTTTTCACATTTTTAACAGTTTTTTTTACGACGGAGGGCAGGCTTGTATTCCTTGCTTTTTTTTTTCTGTATTTAGAGAACTCTGTGGATTTGAGGGATGCTCCAATGAATCTAGGCATGGAGGGATTATATGGCGGTTAAAAATTCGTTGTAGATGTGCGGAGTTAAATCACTTAGCTGAAACTCAAAACATCGAAATTACGGTGTTTTAACTTTTCATCATTGTCGTGTGCATCGGTGGTTGCGTGTGCGACTTGATGTGGAATTTATCATCGAGGGGTGTAAATAGAATATGAGTTGGTTGGTGTAAACAAAATGAGCTGGGAAACTTGCAGAGCAAAAATAATTCAAGGAGGTTGGAAAGCATCATACTTGCTCCAAAATAGATGTAGGAAAGCTGAGCTTTGGGACTGGAATACTAAGAAAACCCTCTTTGGTCTGTTGGTCACTCCGGTGGCCCTTTATGGGTGTGAAGTCTGGGGAAGTAATATGTCAAAGCATGGATGGAGACAGGTAGAAAGAATCCAAAACATTTAATCACAAGCACTCTCAAAGTTAAATCAACGGTTCCTTATGAGATTTTACTGGCTGAAGCGGGTATCTTACCAATGGAAGCTTCGGCAATCACTCGGCTAATAAGCTATTTGAAAAAAGTGGAAAGCATGGACAATCATCGTTGGCCCAAAATGGTTATAGAGGATAACCTAGAGTGCAAAAGAAAACTTGGATGAAGCAGAACACCAAATGGATGGAGAAGTGGGGCATCCACTTCCAGGAGTGCCCTAACAGCAATAGGGAAATAAAAAATTATGTGGCGGAGAAGTTTAGGAAAATCATGTGGACAGAAAATATTGGTCGTAAGAAAGCGCACTATATCAAATATTTTAACCCCACTTGGGCTCACGATAACAAAGCTTACTTAAGGGCGGATATCAAAGGTAAGGCTAGGATTATTTTGGCTCAGTTGAGGACCGGGTCACATCATCTTCGTTGTGAAACGGGCAGATGGACTATTCCCAAAGAAGAGTGGGAAAAGAGAACTTGTCTTTTACGCAAAGATGGGGGGTTGTTGAAGCGAGAATGGCACTTCATCATGGAATGCTCGGCGTACGATGACATCCGCTTCGATACGAAAATGAATTACAAGTAGACAACCTAGATGAGTTATTTGAGGAAGAAAAGCTTCAAAGGATTCTTGGTTTTGTGCTCAAGATTCTGTGAGACAAGAGGATTTGGAAAAGAACTTGGTTTCGACTTAATGTTTCTATGTTTTTGGTCCTTTGACTCTTGATCACGTGGACGTCATTAAAATCTTTCATTTCATATGGCATGGAATTAATTAAGCTTTATACTTAAAAAAAAGATTCGTTCGACAAATACCACGTTTACAATATAATGGGATTATGGGACACAAATAAGATTCGTAATTATGAGCTCTTATTATTGGCTGGGTAGGTATGTATAATGTACACATAACAATTACTTTTGTTTTCAAACAATAAAAGTTAATATTATTTTTATGTTGAATTTTTCATGCTTTCAAGTTTGATTGTTTAATCCAAAAAATTACTTCTTTCTTATCACTTGACAATATTTAATTTGACATTTTTTCCTTAAATCTTAACAAATAAGCACATGCCAAAGTTGAGATTTGATATATGCATTTGCATTATGATGCAGAAGATTGAGATTGCATTATTGGGTTTTTTGAAATATGGATAAACCTGACCTTTTTTTATTCCCTGCGTTTAGTGGGTTTGTTAGAAAATGTCAATAGAGCTGCGGTTCTTGTTTTATTTGTGGGTTTATTGAAAAATGCACATAGCTGTGAAACATGCCGCCATGCCTTCCTTCTATAAACTATGTATAATATTGTAGTAACAAAACCATGTAGAAGTCTACACTTTAGTGGATGTTGAGCACTTGTAAATATCTTTGAAGGGGTACTAATATCTTGTGTGGAAATTTGAGTTATTTCAAATGGAACAAGCTTCCAATAGTGGCAAGCAATCAAAGGGATTTTTCAATATAAGTCATGCTATTAGATTTAGTGAAACATCTTACTTTCTACTGGCTTTTGTGATCTTCTTTCTGACAACATGTCTATTGTGGTTGTATTAAGAGGATATTCAAAGCCCAATCTTAAAGCAAGACACTGACATCCCTAGCCTTCACCCTTCTTGAAAACCCATGAAAATGCAAATCTCGTAAGAAATTAAGCCTCATTAGGTCTCTGTTTGCACCTTGTTGTACACTTGAAATTCCGCTTCGATGAAAGTAAAAATTTCAAAATTTTGAGTCTAAGTGTTTTTCTCGAAGTGCCTAAGTCGTGAAATTGAGAAAGTCCGTGTTTTGGGTCATTTTGTGTGATTTTCGAACTGTCGGAACTTTTTGTCCCAACTATCCCAAGTATGAAAGTGCATTCTGTTCCCGATCGGCCGATTTCCCAGAAGTTGTCCCGATTTCCCGAACTTTTTGTCCCAAATGTCCCAAGTTCAAACGGGCCTTCTGTTTCAATTTGGTGAACACCCGAACCGCGTACTTGGCGTTTGGCGTCCCAAATGTCCCGAGAATGCATTTGTGCGTCTTCTCACTGCTTCACCCGAATCGGCCAGAGCCGCGTGTTTCGCGCATTCGCGTCTCACATGTCCCAGCGTGCAGTGTCATTCGTGCTTATTTTTCCCGCTCTACCGAATATCATGCTTATTCAAATTGGTGGGTATGTATTAAATGCACATTTATGACCTTTCTCTCTCCTAACGGCTATATAACGAGCATTTCCCCTTTGCATTTTTACACTACTTCCATGCTATCTTTTACTCGAACCCTTGCATTTGAAAACTCGCGCATGTATCCCCTCCCTCTGTCATTCCTTTCCGATTTAAGTTGCGGCTCTGCTACTATCAATATGAAGATCAAGTTTCGGGGATAGGAACAAATTTCACCACTTGAGTCTGCCGTTCACAATATTGGGGACGGCGGCTCGTCATCTTGATTTTTGAGTGATTTTGGGCAAGAATGGTGGGCCTTGAACCCTACACCAATGCGCGAGATGATTCACGATAGTGGTTTGGATTTCTTTGGAGGTTTCCCAATCTCGATGCGGTGTCGAGCACCGTGCTTTCATGCGGAGCTCACTTCGACCCGCTTCGAGCGAATAGACCAATATACATGGGAACTCATCGCGCTGGCTGGATCTGCCGCCATTAGCATGGTGTGCGAAGGAACGTAAAATATCAATTGGCGGAAATCATAAGCATGAATTGTGACAGAGCATTTGTCAATGTGCAAAGAAACGAAGAAATTATACATGACTTCGTACTTGATGTATACCATAGCAGCGTCACGGCAATGGTTTGGCTTTTCTTACATTGATGTACACAAAGATGATCCAGTATATGCTTACTGCCCGCAGTTCACCCTGGAGACCAGCGATCGTAATTTGAAGGGTGATGATGCTTTCACCATGTATGTGGTCGGGATTGCTAAAAGGTGATCTTGCTAGAAGGTTTTCGAGATGAAGCCATGAACGATATCGCAATATGGTGCTTATTTCATCAATTCGGGAAATTTTCTTATATCAGGCTTGTTGGCTATGAGAGCACTCCTCTGCGGCTTCCCATGTTCTGTAATGATAAAATGGCCTTGATAGAAATATGCAGGCAACTAGACAAGTTACACAGAACTTGCAGAGATAAGAAGATTTCTGGCTTGCACTTTCCCATCTCTCTGGGAAACTACACTTGCAAACTTGCACTCTGGATGCTCGAACATAGAAAGAGCCCCTGGTCCCTATCCATTGTTCATTTCTTGCCAAGAGCCTGCTTTGACTTGAAAAGTTTATTGAACAGAACATCAAGATAATCTATCATCATAGGGCGATATCTGAAGACTACTTGGGATGGAATGCAGGATGATTTTGAAGCCGGAGAAGGCATTGTGGCGGGTTCTCCTATGATTGATCCAAGAACTCGGTATACCAAGTTCCTGAAGGTCTCCAGGATGACAATTCTGATCTATACTCGTATGAGTATGAAAATGTGATTAAGCACACTCCTTTGGAGGACCTGGATTGGAACAGGAAAGAGAGGGATGATCTGGCTGAGATCCTTGCTCCAGTCTTAGTCAGGACTAAGGTCTGGTTTGACAGGATGGTTCGAGAATTCAGGAGGCATTCAGGAGAATCCTCTTCTAAGGATGCTTCAACACCAAGAAGAGAAGCATCTATTCCAAGGTCAGAAACACCAGTGAAGACCCCTCCTGCCTCATCAATACAAGGACCTGCAGCTTCTACTCCTTCTTCATCCACTCAAGTGTACCAGAAGAAGCTCAAGGAGGTTAAGAAGGAACCTGTGGAAAGTGACCCTCAAAGAAAGCAGGCAGAGTTGCCTATGGGACCAGAGAACATCATTGTTCTCAGTGAAAGTGAAGAAAGCGAAGTACCAACTCTTGCAAGTGCTCCTGAAGATCCAGCTGATAAAGATAAAGAAATCCAGAGCTTTGCCCAGCTTTGGGTAATGTTGATTCTTAACGCATTGCCCCAAGTGCCCCACTCACCTCTCGGCTCGAGTCAACGGCTCACTATGAGACCTTGAGCGTCATGAGCTCTCTGTCTCTTGGTCCCCTTGCTCCTCCCTGCTTGATTCCTCTTCCTCTTTTGTGTGGGTGCTGACCTCGGTTGACAAAAGGAAGAGGAAATTTTCCTCTCAGAGTTCAGGGACAAATTTTGATGCTGTCGCAGCCTTGTTGGGCACCACTCCTTCTCGTGCCAAGAAAGCCAGAACTACCTCCAGAATAGTGTCTGATGCTCAAGGCCAGCAATTCTTGGAGATTGCCAAGCCTTCAACGGATAAATCAGAGCAGGACTTGCAGGTATCTGACTTAGAGCTCTCGAGAATCCCAATGGGAGAGTCTACCCCTGAAGGTGAAATTCACAACCTCCAGGAAACAGCTTGATCACAAGAGTCATTCGGAGGGTAGAGAAAGGGCAACGAACTATTGAGCAGTTGGAAGAACAGGCCCAAATTCTCACAGGTTTCATCAAGTCTCTTTTGTCTAAGGACAAAGTTTTGGACCCTACCCCATTGACTACTCTTCCACCTCACCTGTAATTCTAAGCCAAGATGAAGTGCGAGTATAAAAGATATGCACAAGTATTCTGTCTATGGCAGAGCTATTGAAGCCACAGTGGATGACATGCTTGTTCTGCTGGATTAAACTTCATCGATGAAGCTTTCAAACTCCACGAAAAGGTGAGCGATGTGCAACTAAAGCTCTCCTCACTATTGGAATCATCGATAAAGAGCTCAAACTGGGGCTTGATTGCATAGTAGACCTTCGACTCATGGGACAGTGAGATGAGAACATTTTGTTGGCAAGTAAAGTTTTTGATGATGCGAAAAAGATAATCTATCGAAGTCCACGGGTTTACGGTGTGGAGTGGAAGATCGAGTCTGGAGGAGGCTTTGGGAGGCGAAGAACGGTTGGCGAGAAGGGTGAAGCTTTCAAGACACCGGTGGTCTCTGCTTTCAAAGATATACACTCTGTCATCTTCAGGATGAGACTTATGGTACTTCCCTTTCCTCGCAAGAAATCAAATCTCAATTGAGCTTTTGTCAAAGATAACCTATTGAGGAAAGTTCCATCTCGAGGAGAAAATGAAGGAGATTTTCTCTCTTCAATCTGCCATGAAGAAGCAAACAAAGATTATCATACTCATGTCGAGTTTGATAAAGAGATGGAGAAGTGTCTGGGATTTTGGACTCAGTCTACGACTAACACGTCAGTCCCTCGTGGCAGAGATATAGCTGAGGCGTTGAAGAGATTCAGGCAGCGAATTCTGAAGTCAGTGGGTCCCTCTCAGTGACCGACCACCTGTCTTCTTCTCCTTATTCTTCTCTTCTTTTCTATTTCTTTTTCTCGGATTCATTGTAATAGGTTGAGGTATTGCGATTGGCAATCCTTAACTAATCTTTAGTTAAAAGAAGTAGTTACAAAGAGTAACTGACTTGTAAGCTATATAATGGCCTTTCCACGCCATTTTGAAGGAGGAAGAACTTGGCATATTTTCTGAAAGTGTAAATAGATTATAAAGAAATCAATACAGAAGGACTTTTCCATTCTTTGTCTATCTGATCTCTGTTATTCCTAAGCTTTCATTTATTTTCTTTGTGAAGATCATTTGTCATAAATTCGTTAGTCTTACCGATTGCATACTCTTCAACTTTGCAAGCACGGTGATCTTGTATAACCAAGAAGGAACTTTGTGTCCTTGATTAATGAATCTGTGTTATGTTAAGAAACTTTGTGTTCTAAGCAGATGTTATTTACAGAACTTTGTGTCTTTAAATTCCATCTTATTTATTTGATACAAATGATCTTGTTTCAATTCACTGTGACTTTCGCATACATAAAGAATTACTCTGATATCTATAATTCTGCATGTTGCCTTTCTGCTCTTTCCCGTACTCTCATTTCCTTAGTCCTTTTGTAATTGATGATCTTCATAGAAAACACTTTCATGATATCCAAGTTTAACCAACAAATCATGTTTTGTACATTTGTAAATAAGTTCGTTTCTGAATAAGGGAACCTCTCCCATTAAAGAGGAGGGACTTCTTGTCCCCTGACTGTTGCTCTTCGTAAAGTCCTATCTGATGACCAACACACCTACTGACATGATGCATCGAATATTTCTTCTTCTCCCTTTCTGGACACGATATGAAAACAATCACGAGTCATGTCCATCCTGTCATCTTTACCTGATCCATCAATAATTGCATTAAATGTCACTTCATTCGAAAAGGACCAAATTCCTCCATTTGTACAAACAAATTGTAGGCTTCATATACATATGTATGAAAGTATTCATGTATTCATGTTTAGTTCAAATAAACTACTCCACATAACACTACCACTCATGATATAAGATTTGCAAAAAAATGCCCACAAAACACTACCACTCATGATATAAAATTTGCACATGTATGGAAGTCTTCATGTATTCATGTTAAGTTCAAACAACCTACTCCGCAAAATGCAACCACTCATGATATAAGATATGCAAATGTATATGTACGAATTTGTAACAAATTTGAAATGTAGAAATAGAACCTTTAAATGCAATGCTTCATTTATATTCCTACACTTACAAAATCAATCACCCCCATTATCAATATCAACTACAAAAGAAATAACTATCCCTCTAAATCAAATAACATATACCGTTCGGCATTCACATTGCATTGTACACATGCGATTGCTAGTTTTTAATTGTCTTTTTAAATTTGAGTAGATTATGCCATAAAGAGTCTTGTGATTTTCAAATATTCAAAACATTTCATACTTTATTATTATTAATTTTAAATCTTTATATAATTGTTAGTATTATTTTAAATAATTAATTACCGTAACCATATTCTTGATGGACATAGTTTTTGAATAAACCATTATCAATAAAAACAAAAATTTAGATATCAAATAAAGGATACCTAAATTCAAATGTCTCATTACATGTTCAACTTTAAACTTATGATAAAATATGATGAGTATTAAAATAATATAATAGAGTATTCTTTTGAGTGGTGTATATCAAACAAATAAGTATTACAAATTAAAAATAATTAATTTGAAACTAATATTTTGAATGTTAATAGTCATAATTATCTGGTAATAAAATTTTAAATTCAAATATTTGATTGTTGATGCATATATCTTAAATATATTTGTTTTGAAAATATTAATATCAAATTAGATTGTAAAATTTTTATATAATTTTGTTTATTGGAATGCTTTATATTAATTACAAATACTTATCTTCTCAATGATTTTTAATTGATGAGTAATGGATGATCTCAATTTCATTGTATTATTTTGTTGAGTGACATTGTTTTTTTAAAGAGGGAATCTAATGAATTCTAAGTAATCTTGATGTTTCAATCGTCTCCAAACAAAAAGAAATAGTTAAATATACATTAAATTTGAAGGTTAGCCATTTTATTGACATCCTAGACTATTATACTCATTCCTTACACCTCCCTTGGCTAATATTTTTGAAAAAAAGGTTCCATACTCTAATACATGTAAAAACTCTCATGAATTTTCAATCATTTCTAAAAAAAAAGAAGTCAAATATACATTAAATTTAAAGTTTTTCATTTTATTGTCATTAGATACTATTATACTCGCTCCTCTCACCCCTTTTGACTAGCATTGCAAGTTACACCTTTTAATATAACAAACTAACATGATAAATTATGATAGTTATCATAGAACTATAATAAAGTATCATTTTGAATGATATATATCAAATAAATAAGATACACATGTATTCAAACATATATCACGACTCATACAAGTTACTTATTATTTTTTGTATAAATTAAATAAATAATAATAAAATTGAACATAGCTTTTGAACACTAATAAAGAGGTGTTCACATTTTTATAGTGCCTCAAACAAAATGTATATAGATGCTTGATAATGGTCACATTCACTATTATATGAAGTACATTTAGTGCTTTATTAATTGGCCATTTTTATGTCATTTTCAATTTTTATTCCATTGCCTTTTATGTGACACTAAAGTGATGCTAATATTTTTAGCAACTTTGTGCCACATAGAAATATACAATAAAAAAACCAAACTATGAAAAACACAATTTAGGTAATTTATTTCATTTGTTTTGTTTTGTTAGAATAATGTTGTATATTAAATTGCATACTTTATACCTAGGAGTAATTTAACCTCTTCCATGAGCGTTAGGGGTCCCTATTTTTCCGAGAGTATAGATATGTGATTTTTTATCCATACGTGTATATGGGTGGTGTTATAACCCATGACTTATGGGGAACCATTATGAGTTGTTTTGTTAGCCCATGGTTTTGGTACCCATTGTATTGTAAAATTGCTTTGACAATTTCCTATTGATGTGCTTACATATAACTAGACATACAGTAGGGTAGAATAGAACTTGGAAGTAAATTATTGTATTGTAAATGGTTAAGTTAATGTAATAAGAGAGAGAAGTTACACACCTATTTTTTTTTCCCGAAAGGGTTTCCCATGATAAATCTTGTGTATGTCATTTTTTGTTTCTCTATTTATCTTGAACATTCTGTTAAGTGTAGCTTCTCATTTGTCTCATTTGTTTGTTTATTGGATTGATTCTCTTCATGCATAATAAAAAAATCAAGCCATATTGGGAATTCATTTTACTTTAGGTATGTAAGTTTGTAATTTTGATGGAAAATAAGAGTTTTAAAATTCACATTAAAAAGTAGTAGATTGAGGCGAGGAATTTATATTTGTATTTTGAATTGAATTTTTGAAGAACAATTTTTCAAAACTTATAATTTTTTATTGAAAAGTACAATTATATTAATACGACATAGTAGTATGTTAATGTTAATCATAAAAAAACGAGTGGAACAAATCACACCCCATGTTGTTAATCATAAAGCAAGCTAGAAATATCCTTGATAAACTATCAAAATTATATCATCAAAACAACATTAAAAATATGCATGCCATAACAACATGAACTTAATAAAAGTTCTTTATACCAAAAAAGTGATAAAACCAAGGAATCATAAAATAATCACCCCAAACCAAAAACAACAAGGCAATTAGGAACCAACGAAGATCATGGAAATTGGTGGAGGTGGAGGTGAGGGCTATAAGGATTTCCCCAGCCACTAGCACTTGAAGGGTCCACAATGTTATGTATGGGATCCCACTAGTCATTGTAATCCTTTTATTCAATTCCCTAAACCTAGTGGAAAGGAGAAATGACAAGAGCCAACTATGGAAACTTATCTTGGGGAGGAACATCCCAATGACTACCCCAAGTTAGAAATATTAGACATCTAATAAAAGTATTAGGATTCAAGATACATTGAAATTGTAACCACTATAAAATTTATAGCAATAAATTGTAAAATGATTGACTAATGTAGCCTTTTTGCACATATTGATTCTACATTTATAAAAGCTATAGCTATTAATGTGAACTTCATTGTAGAATCACAAACACACACACACACACACACACACACACACACACACACACACACACACACACACACACACACACACACACACACACACACACACACACACACAACACAACAACAAAATAATCAAGATAATTTTTTTCTTGAGAAATAATAGTGATTCACCCATTTGATCATTTCTTATGTGAAAATCCCTTATATTCACAATAAGTACTCATGAAATCCAGGTTCCTCGAAAAATACTCTTGAAATATGGTATTATAGATTGACTTGAAACTATGTAGTTGAATTCCAAATAAAGCATTACAATATTTTATCCACTTCAAAAATACCATTTATATAAATGAATGAGCTATAGAGCTCTATAATGATAAGTTCATAAGTCACAACACTTGATATATGTTTTGAAAATGGGATAACAAGTTAAACAAGGTTGATGGAGGGTAAATTCCATGATTAAGAGTTCTTAAACCAAAATAATATTTGAATAAGTGACCCGTCAAAAATTATAGTACATTATCCCTATAAACATCACCTAAATACAACAAGTTTCAATTAAACCATCCATATTCATGAGAGATTATTTTTTTCACTAATTAACTTAAAAATAACCCCTTAATTATTTTCATCTAAGGTAAATCTTACCCCTCAATTAACAAAAAAAGAAGGTAAATATTTTACACCTTCTTTAGAACAATTGAAGAATGTCCAAATCTTGAGAGATTTGGTCTATAATGAGAAACAACCTTTAGAAAATAAATTGACTTGAACTTTAATATCATTTTATTGAGAAGAATCCATGGTGAAAAATTAATCTTGCATCACCAAAAAATAGAGTGATTTTTTTTGTTTTGGTTTTGGTTTTGGTGTGACATGGTGAAATTGGTCCTATAAGGCATCCTTGAGGAGAAATATTTTCAAGAAATCATGTTCTAGAACATTTAGTTTTGGAATTTTCTGAATCAACATGGAGTTTTTTTCACGTGTTGACATTTTGCTGAAAAAAATGCTAACTTTTTACAAACAAATCATCTCGTAATCATTAATAAGGTAGAATAATGGATTCTTGATGTAATCAATCATGTAGGAGGTGTTTCTTGGGTCCATCCAAGAGATGAAGAGAAATTAGATGTATTGGTAGATGAAGGGGAAAATAAATCTTAGAGGGGAAGAAAAAAACACATAAAAACTCTTCGTGACAAGAAATCGAACATGTCTATGCACCAAACTTATTGGATTGGGTTATAGATGTTTTTTACTCCATGTTTGTGAGTGTGGAAATAATTAATCAATGAAAATATTTTATTTAATTGTTCCAAAGTTATGTAAATTACCACGTGTGTCCATGGAAGAGTGATAACCCATGCATCACATATTATAGGTTATCATTTATTGGACACCCCCTTTTATACTTGCACTAATTGGTATTAGAGAAAGTTTGAATACTACTAAGAGTTGTTTTCCAAATTTTTGTGGGTAGACAAAAATTGAATACATATTACAACAAAGTATAAGTGATGGGTGTAGAAGGTGTTAATTGGTTGTGAAATATAATCTTGTGAGATGGATCACCAAAGAAATGCTTCAGTACAAGAGAAATAACAATGAAAGTTGTAAACTGGCGTGAGATATGATGAGAGAAATTATTATTTTTGATAATATGAAGACATAAAAATGAAGAGGAGCTCATGTGGATATGTGAGTGAAGATGAGGATGAAGGATCATAATAACTTTAAGTATATGACATGGAGGATGAGGTCAAGACAAGACTTCTTAGGGATATCGCAATGATGAATAACAAGCAAAAGATGGATAATCCTTGTTTCTATCGGAGTTTGAGTGTTGAAGAATTGATTAATTAGATAGATGATATGGAGAATTATTGTTACTATGAGGCAATGGATGAACCTTAAAAGATGAAGTTCACTTGTACAAATTTGAAGGGCCATACTTCCATATGGTAGGATCATATAGAATATGAGAGACTATTTGACAAGTTTTATGCTCCTATTCTAAGTTAATGAAATAACATGCTAGAAAACAAGAAACTCCAAATATGGGAGGGTTTAAGGCTACCTCAATGTTTAATAGTGATGGTGATGGAAGATAGGGAACACAAATCCTTTCTACAATGATCTTGATGACCTACACAACACAAATGATAACTACACAAGACAAGATTAGTAGATTTGTATGGTGGGATTCTTGACAAAATCCAATCCTGAGAAGTGATGAACTTCCTAGGAAGGATGTCAGCCCACTTGTTTAGAAAATTGATTGAAAATAAGGAATAGGTAACATACAAAAGATAACCAAAACAAAAATTTTTAGAGATATATTAAAATAGAGATCAGATAATACATACAATGATGAATTAAGACAAAGAATGATAGCCAAACAGAGGTCGACGATGACTAGAGGTAGTCAATGATGAATTTGATAGAAAATTGAGGTCATGGGATGATTGTCATAAAATAACAAAAGATTAAAGTATATGGGTGTTTTAGATACGAGAGAGACTAATAGAAGAAGGGACAAGATGGAGGAAAACATTAGAGGCATATTGGGTCAATGGTGACCTGGAATAATCGACGGTGGACTGAGGATGACTTAGGCCTTGGTGAGGGTTGATGGGGAAAATGACTATATGAAGCAAACAAGGCTAGTTGATTTGATTTCAGATCTCTAAAATGACAAATGGACCTACAAATGGCTGATGAATAAGTGATGAAAACAAGAGAGGTATTCCAAAAATATATTAAAAACAAGGGAAACTATCGAGGTCTTCCAAAAATAAGAAGAATGAACTTAGTTTTATATGGTTGTGACTGTGCTAGGTAGGTCACCGACTATGGGGAAATTTTCCCAAAGGGAGTGGATTTTTGTGATTTTGATCCGATTTGGGCTTTTGATGAGTAGAAAAGTTGCTTTAAAGCAAACAAGAGGGAAGGGATGTGATAAGGATGAGTTGGGGAATAAAGATACGTTAGGAAAATCATAGAAAAGCATGGGGATATATATTTAGAATGAAATCATCCTAAATATAAGTTTTGATTGGGGCATGTGGATGTGGATACTAATTAATTAATTAATAAAAGAGAATTAATTAATTAATGTGAATTAATAAATATTAAATGATTAATTAATTAATTAATTAATGTTGATTGATGAGGATTGGATAATGATAGGATAAATGGGAATTTAATTAAATAAGTGGGGAAATTAAATAAATATGTGCACGTGGGTGATTAAGAGTATAGATACCAAATTTAGGTGTCTACATTTTCCCCTTTTTGTTGAGTGGTTTGCGCTAGCAAGCCATGAGACAAAAATGATGAGAGTTGGATGAGGATTGACGAAAGGTAGATGATGAACTCCCCCTCAAATGGGGGATCGATGATGTCAAGGGAAATCAATGACACATTTGAAAAAGGTAGATGATGAAGGGCGGGTGGGGAAGAAAAGATGGGTGAAAGCATCACCAAGGAAAAATGCCCTAGACAAAAGGATCGTAATATCAATAAAAATATGGCGGTGACTCCAATATCACATCGGTAGAAGAAAATTATGGTCTCAATGGAGACGAGATACAACGTTTTATGGACCAGTGAGTGGGTGAAGATCACTACAGTATGGATGCAAGCTGGGATGACCAACGGTCATAGGAAAGTTATCAAAGTATGCACAACTAAATGTGAAAGGTATGAGAAATACTTCATACACGAGGAATCGAGCGAAAATGTATGCATCTACAAGGGACAAGGATAAAAAGGTATGGTGCCTAGTGGGACATGAAAAAAGGTTAGGAAGGAAAAATGAAAAAGTGAGTGGAGTAATATGCCCCAAGGGGAGTAAGTATGGTTGTGAAGACAAAAAGGAAACAAAATATGCCCCAAGTGGAGAAAGTATGGAAAAAAGGTGGACTGATAATGAGAATATCGTGCCCCCAAGAAGGGCACAAATATGGCCATAAGAGTGGACTTGATATAATGAGTTTAATTCCCCAAAGGGGAAAATGAATATGGCCTCAAAGGAGGACTTCGTGCGTGGATTAGATAGGATTGTAAATTAAAATACCCAAAGGAAGAGTAATTATGGCCAAAAAGTGGACTTTGAGAGTATAAAAGAATGATTTGAATGTAGAATTAAAATGCTTGGAGGGAAAATAAATATGGCCACAAATGTAGATTTAGAAAGTATGTATGCTCGAAGGAGGAATAGTTTGAATGTTGGATTAAAAATTCTGGAGGGAAAACAAAGATGGCCACAAATGTGGAATTATAAAGTATATATTCTGAAGGATGGAAGAATGAGTATGGTCCCGAATGTGGACTTTGAGATGAGATAGATAAAGTGAACATAGAATGCCCCAGGGGGGAATAAATATGGTCTCAAAGGAGGACTTCGAGATGAGAGAGATTGGATAAGGTTAAATGAGGTGGAGGATGAGATGTGATTTAACAAAGGTGACCTATAGGTATGAATGAAACTACATCATATCAAGGAATGCACAAGGAAAATATGCCTCTAACCGCATTGGAGGTAAACAAGAGGGGGATCTAGGTGACGTAAGGCACATGCGACCAAAACAAATGTTAGCATATAACCAATGGTAGTTGGTCATACCAAAGATCATAAGGATGTAATGGATGGAATGAAATCATAAACCTAATGTCGACATGATAAAGGGATTTGAGATGTACTTGTATACAAGGAAGAGGGTTCTCAAAAGTGGTGTTCCCTAAAACTATGCCCCAACTCTGGGAAGGGGAAAGAGAAAACTGATCAATGTGGAAGTCTGCTAGAAGAAATTTGATCAATGTGGGAAGCCTTCAATGCCATAAAAAAGAGTAGCCATCCTTTAAGGGAATGGTATACTTTATACATAATATAGATGGAAAGAATAATATATGATAGTCGTCCTTCGAGGGATTGGTCTATTTCTTTTGAATTTGATTTGCATGATTTTCTTTTTTTGCATGAACAAATGTCTTCGAGGAGAGCGATCATTTTTAATAATTTTGATTTTTGATTTAAGCATCCATGAATTTTTATTTTACATGGGGGAGAGCTGGGACTAGTTAAGTAGACCACTTAGGAGGGGATAATGATGTACAAGAGTGTAATGCCCCCTCAATTTAAGACAATGAGATGCCTTTGTCAGGAGTGGCAGGTGGAAGGGCCTGCATCCTGTCAATTTCTTGGCATAATAATACAAGAACTTTATTGGGATCCTAAGTTTCCAACCACCGACACTTACCCCTATTCTCTGCTGGGCGCACATGACTTATTCCTTCCAGCATTGGATTCCTTTGGGAGATTTGTGTTTTATCTGACAAGTGGGTGCGTAAGAATACTAGCAACCTGGTTCTTTTATTGTTCTAGATATGCGATTACTCATTTTAACATCCACTGCTGTTATGGAATCAAAATTTAAAATGGCTTTGTTAGTACCGAAGTATTCTAGATTCGGGCACTGTATCTTCTTATTTTAACCCTTTAATGTTCATTTTGACATGGCAACCTCATATTAAGTGATAAATCAATGCATTGGTGTAAGTGTTTTGGTTTCTCGGACATAAAAATTTATATCACACATCATAAACCAAGAAGAAGACATGTTGACCCTTGCTTGGTCTTAATCCAAGTTGGGAGGTGGCCCTTTTTGTCCTTGTTTCTTTTCCATTCTAGCTCTTCTAATTAATTCTGACCTGCTACCTCCAATATTTTATTCATGCCTTGGTTCTAACCCATGCGTTGGGGGAAGGAAACACTTTTCAAGGAGTTGAGTGTGTAGAGTAGATGGGATGCCTTATCCTCCTGGCCATGCACTTCCTTGGTTTGTTGCATTCTGTAGATCTTCATTGGTTTTGGCTTCCAGTGGTTTATGGCCACCAGATATTTCTATGAGCTGGCTCGAGCCTCCTGGTTCGCTGTTCTTTTTGCATTATTAAGCCATGAATAAAGCTTTGGAGTTTTGAATGTATATTTTCCCACATCCCTTGCTTGGGTTTTTGTCTTGGATGTGGCCACCATAAATGCTAAAGCGCGGGTTTCCTCCATCGCTTGATCATCTGTTAAGCAACAAGCGAGTCTCCACACTGATCGATTTACATTTGCTTAGCAAATCCCACTGCGTCAAACATGATCCTATGAACCTGTGTGGACATTTATCCAAGCATAAAGATGGAGGGATTTGTAATGAGGCGTGGGAAGGGAAGAGCCTGGATGGCGGCGGCTTTCCAGCAGATCGACATCCTTTGCCAGGAAACTCCATGCCTTTTCCAGTATCCTTTCAACATGTGCTTCAATGGGAGCTTTGGAACAGGTATATAAATCCATCAAGTTGACTAGGTGAGTAGTTGCAGCACTCCTGGTGGAGGTGTGGGGGGAAAACGTGGAAACAAAGACAAGGGACGTCGACTGTTTGACAAAATGCCTTGAAGAAATCTAGGCTTGTATATTATACCCCATATGTAGGGTACACACACCCTGGAGTGGTTAAAAGGCATGGGGAGCATCAAAGAAAGGATTGATTGGTTTAAAGCCTTACTCCATAGCTCGTGCTAGTATGCTCCCATTCTGCGCAAAGACAGAACTCCAAATCAGGGCATGAACACTACCAAAGCGTAAAATGTAAAGGAGTTTTGTCAGATGTTGTAGTTGCAAGTGCTTCATTCACATGTAAGAAAACGTGGAAGCATGCACTTGGCAGGGATGGCATTGGCTTTGCTTGATTTTTCTTTCTGGTTGGAACGTGTGCAAAATGTGGAAGCATAGAAAAGGCACAAAACTGTTTGACAAAATGCCTCAATTAGATGTGGCAATTTCCAACATCCTTAGTGTTTGTGCCAAAATGGCAACGTAGGAACAGGTTATGGACATCCATGATAGTTCAGAAGACCACATAATCACCTTGAAGCTCTGTGGTTGTTCCTTCAAATGCAAACACCTAGTGTCTTCATGGACATATTTGCCATTGCTAGTATATCCCAGACTATGTTAAAATGGGCGCTTTGAATCAAGTCGTATGGATATGGCCATTGCATGTAGTTGTAAATGCTTTGTTAGACCTGAATGCAAAGCTTGGACTTAGAGACAAAGCACATGAAGCATTTGACAAAGTTCCTCCAAGAAATAAACACAGATTAGCCCACGTGGATAGCTGAAATTACATGCAAGGATATGCACATAATGGATTTGTTTAAAAGGTTTTAGAAACACACAAGCAACTACTTACTCTGTTGGAAAACTTCAAGTGATTGGGAAGTTGGTGTGACGTGGTGGAGGTTAGATCCAGGCTCGTGAACTGGTTGACAAAGTGCCAAGCGAGATCTGAATGAAAGCCACGGGTTTGACCGACTCCGTCCCTTCCAGGCATGGTTCACCTTCCCTCATCTTTCATAAGTCTCGTATTTTAGTTTTCATTTACAACTTAAAATAATTTTAAAATATCAAGATCTTAATACAGTTAATTGTTTATTTCAACTCGTGTAAAAATAATGAAATGTCTTGTCATTACTCACGATGCCAAAATAACTCGTTACATTAAAACATGAACTTCCACCCTCATTCTGAGGTGATTTAGAAAGCTTCCTACCTAGTTAGATCGCTACAATTTTGGTATATCGACAAGACGAATTTGACTTCCAGTAATATTGTTGACCTTCTTCTGTTAAATAGTTAAGAGAGACACATTAAGTACCCTTGAACTCTGAAAACAAGATGTTAGGTTTTATTTGTGTACCTTGTTATGTGAGGAGTCACCATGACATCTAGATTTACCCGAACGAGCATATGTGATCTTTTTGGTGCTCTTATAGGAGATCTATCACATTGGTTTACTTGAGAAAGGAGTCAAATCTATAAAGTTGGCTTTCGTTTTGAACTACCATTTGAAACACTGGATAGAGAAATTATTTCCGTCTTCACAAACCTCTAGTGTTTATACTAGACAATTGCATGGAACATTGAGTTTAGGAAAAACACTTTTGGGATAGTTTGGAAAAGCCATTTTGTAGGCCTCCAAAGCAGATTTGATGAGGCCAAGCGGGACCAATTTTCGACTTGTCGCCGTTTGAAAATGGTTTTCTAGTTCTCGATCCCGTCGACTACGATGAATTCTCTTTATATAGGGGAACTATTAGGAGATGTCTTATTGCGTTCTCCTCCATGAGCGTTAGTTATGGACACAGTTTTACAGGCCCTCGAGCTAACTTTTGTCATTTACAAGTTTGGGTGAAATATGACCGGTGGCCCTAGAAAACTAGCCACCAAAGCGAAAATCGTTCGCTCTTTTCAATTCTGTCAATGCTATGAATTCTTGGTATATCTGGGGACACATGGAAATTTAATCATGGTGTGCATTCTCATCGGAAGATAACTTTTGGAAGCGGTTTCTTAGCCTTCGAGCCCATTTTGTACATTTTTGTAGCTAGTAAGAAAATGTAAAAATAGAAAGCTGCGGACCCTCGTAGGGTTGCCAAACCACCCTGGAAAATTTTAACACATGTAAATAACTATTTAAAACCCTTTATTGTATCTGTTGTGTGAAATAGAACTTTTGACAAAATGGTGTTTTCTCTCTCTCCCCTTCTCTTTCTCTCTCCTAGGTTACAAAATGAAGAAAAATGAAATGCAATGAATACATGTTTCTAGACCTTTTTATTTCGATTGCAAATTGTAATTATTGTCATATGTAAATGGGAAACTGAAAAATGATACTTATGTTAGGTTAGGGTGGATGCCATGCCAGCAAATTATCGTTGATATCATGCTCACGTGGGTTTTTGGGATGGAATAATGATGACGAAAAAGGCGATGTGTAATTTAATTATTATTATTGTAATTTTTACGGGTCATTTTAAAATGAATAAGCTCGTAAAATTTAGTCTCTTGTTATAGAAAAGTTATATTTGGAATTTGTTAATATGTATGAGATGCTAGTTTTAGGGATATCTTAGGAAATGTGCATTTAATCACTGGTTCAATTTGATTCTTAGTTGTGTATGGAAAAAAAGGGTTTGATATATATATATATATTTGATATATATATATATATAGTAAATGAAATTGCCGGGTTATCTTCTTACCTTGCAAACGTAATAAAGAGTTTTTAATGGAAACACTCAACCCTAATAAAATATTCATGCATAGCTTGCCTGCATGTGTGATCCTTTTTACCATATAAGAAATTTAAAACCGTAGAATGAACTTAAACTTTGCACTCGATGGGACCTCCTAGGTTAGGTAAATAAAACCCCTAGTTGGAGTTTACCATCATAGTCATTATGTTTAGCGACATTGTCGTGAACCCATATTTTAGGAATGACATGGTCCAACTTTATCTAGAGTATGCGGTTTCCTTCTAGTTTTGGTAATCATGAGAAGAATGCCCTCTCTTCAGGTCGACACCAGGTTGAGTGTTGAAGACCGCCTTAGAAGTCACCTTATGAGTCCTTGTTCGAAGGAACGATTAAGCGGTGCTACCTTGGTTTCTATCAAAATAACATCTTGGTATTTTCTTGAATGTGGTTTAGTATAAATATGTCCACTGCCTTAAAATCTTATATAGTTGAGGCGTAGATCATTAAGTGCATATTGGAAGAAACCAAATGATTAGGAGGTGTCACTTGTGGTTCATGTATAGTTTACAATTCTTCCAATCATGTACCCCTTCAAGATGTTAGACAAATACTTCTGTAACTCCTGATTACAAAACAATGCTAATAACGAGACCATAGTGCGATGTAAGAGCATATCATATAAGATGAGAACGAGATTGGAGATTAGGATTAAGGTCACTCTTGGAGTCCTTTAACTTATTTAAACATTATCATGTGTTGCAAAGAATATGAATTGTTTGGTGTGATCAAACTTCGAGAAAATACATACATATAAATCAAATTGGAATTCAACAAGTTTTTGAACTATAATGATAATGGTAGGGAAATAACTATACCATGATCAAAGAATGTTTTGGAAAAAGCTATATTGAATCTAAGTCTCCCTCAATCCCAAGATTTCATCTTGACATCACGTTAGGTTCACTTGTGTAGCAAGGTTAAATTCTAAACATTGAATAAGTGTTTTGGGAAGCATAATCTTAACATAAGAATGAGAGAGTTAGAATTTTGTATGAAATTTGAAATATGGAAAATACTTATGTAAGTTATGAAGATTGGCATAAGGGTAAAGAGCAAAATTAAATGGTTGAACAATAAGTGAAATGTGAAACAAATTTTCAGAACATGTAGGTGGAAAAAGGGAGAAAATTATGCTTACATAACAATGTTCTTGGGATGCTAATCGTAACTAAAATACATTTAAAGTAATGATGTGTTGTGGGTTTGCCATTCCTGAAGTCATGTTTCTTGTGATTGGGTCATTGCTGGTATTCGTTCATTGTGAGAAGTGTGGCATCGACATGCCTATGTTGTTTTCTGGAGTCTATGTGAGTCGATGACTTATGTGATTGTCATTTGCGAGTCGAGTTTCTGTACTTGGAGCCCTTGTTGTGTTGTGTGTAGCGTGCATTGTAAGTCAAAAAAATTATTATCTGGTATTTTACTATTGACATTGTGAGTGTAAAATGTGGGCACTACAAAGAGACACCCCTAGACACTTTTCATGGTTCCAATAGGCGAATAATAGAGTGATGGATGTAATGATTGTGGATTTCTCACCAAGAAAGGAGAACCTATCCATAAGGAAATATCTCATGGGAAGAGCCGTGATGCCCATATTTAAGGTCACATCTAGGAAGTGACGGAAGACCATATAAATCCAAATCATTACAATGAGAGATGGAAAGGCCTAAGATGGAGGAATGATCTAAAGATATGAATGAGAGAATTGGTAGACATGATAACATTAGAATGGTTACAAGTGAGTTGTGTTAAGTGGTTCCACTTCGATTTACCATCAAGGGAGGCATTAATTAAAGTCCCGATAGGATAATATGATATCTTGCAAAGGATTAGATACGATATACGAGCAAGAAATAAAAACTATGCTTATTTGAAGGAAGTAAAAATATGTGTCCCTGAGATGAATAAATGATCCCTCAAGGGAGAAAAAATATGACCACAATGGTGGATTGATGAGATTAAAAGGTCCCTCAATGGAAGGAAAAATATGGCCATCAAAGGTGGACTTAGAATGAGAAAGATGGTTCCCAAAAGAGGCATGAATATGGCGAAACGGTGGACTTTAATGAAAATAAAAGGGAATATGGTGCCTGAAAGAGGTAAAAATATGGCCACAAAGGTAGGATTAGGATGAGGTAAGATGGTTCCCCGAGGAGGGATGAATATGACCACAACGGTGGGTTTAGGATGAGATTGAAAGATTAGATAAGATGGAAACTATGCACTACCTTTCAAAAGTGAGGAAGCGAGGAAAATATATGCATTCCGGTAAGACAAAAAATGGCCACAAGAGTGGGCTTATGATGAGAATATGGTTCCCAAGAGGCACAAACATGGCCACAAAGGTGGACTTTGAATGAAAAAGATGGAGATAAATGGTCCCTCAAAGGAGGAACAAACATGGCCACAATGGTGGACTTAGGATGAAACAGATGGCACCCCAAAAGAGGCACAAATATGGCCATAATGGTGGACTTTGATGAAGATGGTGCCCCAAGAGAGGCACAAATATGGCCACAAAGGTGGACTTTGATGAATATGGTGCCCCAAGAGAGGCATGAATATGGCCACAAAGGTGGAATTTGATGAGATGAAATGGTCCCTCAATGGAAGGAAAAATAGGGCCACAACAGTGGAATTTGATGAAAGGGATGGAAATATGGTGCCCCAAGAGAGGCATGAGTATGGCCACAATGGTGGACTTAAAATGAGATGAAGATTTGGACAAGATTAATTTGGATTTAAGATTGGATGAGATCAAATAAAGTGATGCCGAAAGGGAAGTCCCCCAACATCAAGGGAGTTGTATGGGCGAGATAAGAAGATGCATTGATAGGATGTGTGGATGAGAGGATCAAAAATGAAGGGAGGGTACTCCCCAGTGGAAGAGACTATGTCTCATTTGGGCGATTTGGATGTGGATGAGCATGTGTAAGCCAAAGGGGATTGGATGGGATTTTTAATATAATTTTAGATTTGGATTGGATAGATGGTCGAGGATTATATGGATGATTGGAAAGGCCCATAGTATCAATGAATAAGGGAAGAATTTCCTTAGGGGGAATGCCATGTGCATGAGAGATGTGAAAGGATGGTGTGGATGAAGGAATCTTGGGAAACCCGATGGATGAGATACGGATTGGATTGGTTGTAAGTGGAGAAGGATGTTCCTCTTGAATAATGAAATCATATTTCTTAATAAGGTTATGGATGATTATTTGAAAGGCCTTACAATGCTCAATATCATGGGCTGGAGTATGATGATAAGCGCAAATGCAATTAGGATCGAACCACAATGTTTTCTTACTATGTGGATTAAAGGATCTGATAGGAGGAAGTGTGATGGAAGATAATCGAGTCAAATATCGAAGGATATCCGTGTAGGACCAAATCAAAGTTTCATGGGGAAAGTAACTCTTGTTGGTTTTAATATGATAGTTTTTCTTGGATTTAGGGGAAGTAGTGGATGCAGATTTGATGGGTACATTTGGCATCTTGAAAGATAAATCAATTTTGAGAGGAGGGTTGGATGGTTTGGATTTGGGTTTATCGTTGGGAGATGTCTTAGATGGAGGAATGGCCCTAAAATAGATGTTGTAATATTGGATTGTTGAGAAGAGGGAAGATGTGACTTCTTATGAGGATGCACATGAGACTTTTATGAATTTTTACCATGATTCTTATATTTTGATTGAAAATAATCTGAAGGTGTAAGTGTAGGTTTTGGATTGGTAATTATAGAAACAATTGATTTTATGGAGGGAGAATGAATCCCTCTTATGTTTGTCTTAGGTGGAGGCATTTTCTCCCGAATGTCTTAAGAGGTTGCATTGGTGTATTTGTAAATAGAGGCGGTATGGTTGGTGCAGTAGTGGTTATAGTTGTGGATATTGTTGATGTTAAAGGGTTAAGTATAGGAGATTGGGATGAAATAGGTGGTGTGGCCATAGGAAAATATGTAGGTAGATGTGATGATTCGATGAAAATGCCAAGGTAGATGTAAGTGGGATTTTGATGTATTAGAAGTGGATGTAATTGGAATAGAAAGGGATGTAAGTGAGGTAGTGATGGATGTGTTTGGTCTAGATGTGGGTTTAGTCAAATTGATGTGGTTGTGGTAAAGGTGGGGATCGATGTAGATGTGGGATAGGTGGTAGATGTTAATGGGATAGGTGTGATGATCGTGGACATGGTTGATTTAGATGTAGGGGCGGGTATTAATGGATTCATAGGCACAATGTTTGTGATAAGGGAAAATGATAAGGTAGATGAGATAGGTAAGGATGAAGGTGTTCGATGTATCATATTGATTGAATAAGGATTGAATGTATAAGATGTAAAATTTAAATATGGTTTGTTTGATGGTGGATTTGGGAAGGGTTGTTTGAAGATACCCAAAGGTGGAGATTGAATTGGTTATGGGATTGTGTAATGTTGGGAAGCAAGGACATAGTAGGATGAATAATTTGTTGAGACATATATGAAGTAAAAATGTCAAAAGATGGCGATTTTGGATAGGCATGGAGATGTAGCATGCATGTCATTGATATAATATGATAAGGGAGAATTAAAATTCATTGGTTGACACGATCGAGAGATGAATTGATGGTGAAAGTAGTCATAGAGGGGGCTAGAAGGAGACAAGCATGAGATATCAATCATGGTAGGTTTTGTGGAGTAGTAGTGATGGATGTGACCACTATGGGTGCGGGTGTAGGATAAGTGTTGGATAGGTTTGGATGTTCAATATAAGGGGTGGATGGATAACGATGTAAGGAATATTGGTGTGTTAAAGCCAAAGGGGATGTTGGATAGGATGTTTGGGGTTGGTTTGAAATATTTAATTGTTGAGGCACACAAGAAGTGTGAATGTGGATGGATTTGGGTGATTGGATGGGTATTCCATTGGTAATACCGATTAAAGTAGGGATAGTGTTCACATGAGAATATGTAGGTGGAATAGAATCCTCTAATTGAGTGGATGGATAAGATTGAGATACTTTAGGAGGTCTATGAAGTAGAAATTCATAGATGGGGCTAGAGAGAGGCTCAGAGGCCTCTAAAGGAGCCGAAGATGGTGGTGTGGTTGTCAAGGGATATAGATTGAGGGGAAATATGTGAATCTATTTTGAAAGGGGATCTATTTTAATAATATGGTCTTTACAGGGTTGAGAAATCCAATGTGGAATCTCAAGATTACTGGATGAAGTGGTAGCATCGTTAGATATATCACACAATTACATGGTTTGATTTTGAAGAAAGGAAATAGTACCAGGTGTGAAGTAAGGAAAGATTTGTTTATGAAATGTATTAACAAACAAATCAAGTAGCAAAGTTTTCATTATCTAGATTTAAGAAAGTGTGAAAAATAAAGAGGGGAATGGATAACGTAGTCCTAGGAGAAGGAAGCCTAGATCTGGTTTCAAATTATTTTGGCTTGGGAAGTCTCAGGCAACTTCCTGTTGGGTGATGAAATCCCAATCAGTCAACTAGGTAGGGGGATGTATTTATGTGTGAGTATTAGGATGTGTGTGATGAAGTGTGGGATATAGAAGATTAAACCCCTATTTAAGCTATGTGAGCTAACATGATGAAAAAATGTTCTTTTTAAGCCCAAAATGAAGTAAGATATTCGATAAGGACACAAATAAGAATGGGAAATTACGATGCAAAAAAGGAGAAAAATTGGGAAAAGTGAGGAATACCTTAATAGCACTTTTACTATTTATCTGTACTTCTTGAGTGATGAGCGATCCAAGCCATGAACCCAACATGAACAAGTAATAAAGTGGAGCCTCATGATGTAGTGTTAGTGGAAGACAAAAAAAAAAAAAAAAAAAAAAAGTGCAAGAGATCACCTAAAGGGTGGTCCCACCGGGAATTCTAGGAATGTCATAATATTTTTTCATTTGTTTTAAGTTAATGAGCTAGCTACTAAAGAAAGTACACAACTCATAAATGATAGAGGGTTTATGTTACCTTAGATACGATGTGATGGATACGGGCGCTGAAGTGATTGATCTTTGCTGCTACAAGTTAATGACCTACAACTAAAATATACTAAAGAAAAATTATTAGATAAGATATGTGGGGGCTTCCTGTCAAAGTGGATCCAAGAAGCGTTAACTTCCTTGGTGGATGTCAACCCCGTTTTAAAGAAAAAGTGATATAAAGGATTGATAATCAAATTAAATGCGAAACAATAACGTAACTGAATCTAAAAATAAGTAAGATTTGATCTAAAAGTTGATTAGATTGAGATAATCAAATTGACTATTACTTGAGTCCTGGGTGAAGGTGACCTAGACTATGTAAAACAACAGTCAATGGTGACCTAGTAGTGAGGATATGGAATGCGAGATGGATATGTAAACCCTATAAGATCTCGATGTAATCTAGATGTAGCAGAGGATTATGTATGTTGGATTCAACATGTAGAAGGGACCTAAAGGAGAAGAAACCTAGAGAATGACAGAAAATAGTGATTTGAAGGAGGAAGATAGCTAATAGGACCTAGTGGATGGTGACCGAGGATGTATAATAGGATGGAAGCATGGATAACGGTGGAGTAGGATGATGGCTCTAATAGATTGGAACAGAGAGATAGAACACACCGAGAGGTTGGGGAAGGCTTTGGAGATGGAAAACATAGTTACATAGAGCCGCATCGATGATGAATCAAGTGGCGATGGTACCGTGTAGAAGAATAAGGCAAGGCCAAAGGTAGATTGACTGAAAAGGAAACTGTAAATAGAAACACTAATAGAACAACCTAATAATGGATTCTCAAGTGTTGTTAGACCTGTAATGTTAGATTTAACAAGATAATAGAAGAAATGAGACAAGATAGCAGAAAAATCAATGTAAACCTGCCGATGTTATGCTGATGATCAAAACAAGCTTCAAGGGCTACAAGAAGGATTGTTGAGATGCTCTAGTTCAAAGAAGGATTCACAGAGTGGAAGAAGATCAGAAAGAATTTTTGTCTTTGTGTTTTCGTGTTGTGTGTTCTTCTTGGTTGTGTTTTGGGAAAGGAATGAACTTGGTTTTATAGGGTTGACGATGACTAGACTAGGTCACCGCCGATCATGGGAACGTTTCCCAAAGGGAGGGATTTTTGTGATTTTTATTTGGATTTGGGCTTTTGATAGTAGAAAATATTCTTTAAAGCAAACATGTGGGAAGGGATATGATAAGCATGAGTTGGGAATAAAGATAGGTTAGGAAAAACATAGAAAAACATGTAGATATATATTTAGAATGAAAGCATCCTAAATAGAAGGTTTGATTAGGGCATGTGGATGTGGATACTAATTAATTAATTAATAAAAGGGAATTAATTAATTAATGTGAATTAATAAATATTAAATGATTAATTAATTAATTAATTAATGGGATTAATTAATTAATGTTGATTGATGAGGATTGGATAATGATAAGATAAATGGGCATTTAATTAAATAAGGGGGTGAATTAAACAAATATGTGCACACGTGAGTGATTAAGAGTATAGATACCGAATTTAGGTGTTTACAAGATAAAAGGAAGACCAAGGGATACATGGGAAATGAGAATAATTGATAAAAAAAAAGTTATGGAGAAGCAACACTGAGGAAGCACAAAGTATTTTAGAATAAGGATGTAGTAAGGAAAAGGTTAGACAAGGACATGCAAGGATAAAAGATGATAAATGTGAGACCATAAATAGACATGAAGATACAACTTGGAGAACTTGCATGGAAGTGTAAAAGAAATGGATAAAAAGAATATGGCTAAAGATAGCTATAAATACTCTCATGAAGGGTTTGGTAGGGGTGGAAAGCGGTTATACTTATCCATTCAATTGAATGTAATAGTTTAATTGGTAGATGTAACTCAAGGGATATTAATATCTCTCAAAAGGATAGTTAAGGGAAGGTCACCACTCATATAAAGACCCCGTGAAGGGCTAATTGTAAAGGATGCTAGTCTTTGAGAGTTGGAGTCATGTTTTAGTCTCAAGTATTTCTGTGAGTGGATCATGTGTGATGTAACCATCAAGATGACTAAAATAGTAACTTGAATGTCTTATAAACATGGAAAATTAGTATATGAGTAAAATATGTTTTAGAGAAATGATATTGTTTGTGTATTAAAGTAATTTCTTAGGATTTTTTTTTGTTTAAACATATTAACCCTTTAAGCGAGATAACCTTGATGAAACATACATCCGTCCATGGTTTTGGTGAGATCGTGAAAGTTTCTTCTCTAGTATGATAGGATGATGCCAAAATTAAGAGGTAATTGTGTGTGCTTCTCTATAACGCGTTGTGTAGGAATATATTAATCTCATAACTAGACATGTAAAACTTTGGTTCTATTATTGATACAACATAGTAAGAACAAATGAAGTGGATGAAATATGATTAACTAACAAAGAAGGATATCGAGGCTTGGAAACACACCGTTGAAGATGCCTTCGCACAAAAGCATTTGTGCTGGAAATATTTTTACAAAGGATCTCGATGGAAGTGAATATCTATGATGCACTATTGAGACATTTTCTACAAAATCCTCGTACACTTTCATGCATGGTTAGTAGCTTATCGTGCATGGGGAACATTCAAAATTTGGGGAAAGGCATCCCTAGATTCATGAGTGAATGATAAGACTTGTAAAACATGATGTAACTTGTACACGAAAGGTGAATTACTAGAGGAAAGGTACGCTTCATAGTTATAATATTGAATACTTTGTCCTTATGTTTTCTTGTGAAGACGAAGCACAATTAAAATTCTTTAAAGAGTTGTGCGTGACATACTTTAATAAATTCCTATGATAAATCAAAAGCTTGTGGTCAATATGGGAATTGATAATTTCCCCATGGAAGGTTAAATGTTCCCAAGCGCTAGTAGTGTAAAGAAATAGGGAGGAAATGAGAAAGTCAAATCTAAGCCATGGATTCCCAAATGAGCGTACCTTAAGGAAAATACAATATTAATAACATAAATAAAAATAATTATAGAAAAAGGATCTTCTTTGTCTAATATTTCCAGGAATCACATGGGAATAACAATAATATTGGTCAAGGAAAGGAGAAGTAAACAAGGAAAAAGAGCTCCAAGGAGAAGTAATAGTATGACATGAGATGAAAAGAGATCTATAGGATGAAGAAGGGAAGTATAATTTAGATCATATCATGATCCAACATATCACACCGCTTGTGTAGATGGATGACCCCATAGAGGAAATCAAGTATTAATTGAAATAAATAGTGATGAGGAAGAAAATAAAGATAAGGATAAGGAGACTATGAGTAGTAATTTTCGTATGTACTACAATCACTACAACCAATGGCAAGATATAAATTTTAATTATAATCTTCCAAAATCACAAAGATATGGTATGATGAGTGCTAATATAAAACCCCAACACCAATGAGCATATAGGGAAAAGCACCAACGAGCATACAAGGAAATGCACCAACACAATAGGGCACTAGGAATAATTAGGGAAAATTTTAAGACCCCTTACCAAAATCCAACTAGTATTATTTTTGTGGATTTATAAAAATGGATTTTGTGTTGATGGAAAATATGAGAAAAATGTATATAGTGATGCAAGTTAATAATTTATTTGGGAAAAGGAATGTCAGGGGATAGTATCACGTTACAAGGAAGTGACCACAAAAAGGCACAAACAATTCAATTATACGGAATTCAAGTAAGTAGGTATCTACAAGTGCAACAAATTTATTTGTTCGGAATCACTACATGATAGATGCTTACATATACAAATACATGTCTGCATATGTAACTAGGTGTATACACATGTAGACGCTGGTTTGTATATGAAACCAAGTGACTATATATACAAACACTTTCTGCGTATACTACTGCGAGTAATAGCCGTATACAGACGCTCAACTACACGAGAGAGTTGTGCGTCGTGCATGTAGCCACTGGTTAGTTATATATGCGCAGTAGCTCATAGATGAACATCTACTTATAGGTGTTTGTTTGTTGGTCTTAATACATGTAACCACACTGATTGCACATACCCCATGATGTCATGTGCCCTCCCTCCCTCCCTCACACACACACATATAGACTTGGGACCTCATTTTTCCTCATTTATCATCACTCCTCCATGCTTCGCTCCACTCACTACCTCCAAGCTCCATGCTCATACGGACTATTATACCAAGCTCCAGATTCTAGACATCTACATCTACAATCCAAAAATGACATGTAATTTGACATCCAACAAAACCCAAAATTGAATTCGAAACCTTATTTACCCAAAATTTCCACATTCCTTAAAATTAAGGACACATTCAGTGATTGGGTAGATAAGAAAAAAATTCGAGGATAATTTACATGCCTTAATATCACACTGATACCGGTTTTTTGTAATTTTTTAATCCAATTATGAAAAATCCATTTGTGTCTTCACTGATGAAGTTTCCATCACAAGAAGTTTTTTTGGAACATCTCTAGAATAGATCCACCACTTAACAAAGCTTCCACATGCAAATGTTAACCTTGTGACAATAAAATCCTTACTCTCTGACTCAGACAAAAGTATCTTGAGTCCCACTTTAGCATATAGGTTGAAGGTAATAATATTTTTGTTTACATATTTTTCTTTTATTATTATCACAATAAGCTAATAACATGTTTTTTTCATTTTTTAGGTATTGCTAACTCCTCTAAATCAAGAAGGGGATTATCTATGCAAGATGTTCCCACATATTTTTTAGGCCATGATTGAAGTTTTTTAGACTACGATATTTTGCGGGAAGACAATCTAACATCCCCGTCTTTGGGACATTGTCTACATCCTCCATTCTCTAAGTTGCCAACAATTTGATTAGTGTACAAATATATCCAATAGGATACAACATGATTTTCATATACTATTTGCAATGAGACTACAACATTGTCATGTTGTAATTATATAATTGCATTATATTATGAAGCCTTTCTTGATTTACCTCACAAAATAGTAATATTTTGACTACACTTGATGAAAACATGAAAGTAAATTATATTTTAATTGATGAGCAAGAGGTAACTTTAAATTATTACAAAATAGCTTCATGTATTTATTTAACAAATAGAGCTAATTTTCAATTTTCTTTTAGAAGAAAGAAATTCTATCGCATGCAAGAAGACAAGCTGCAGTTAGAGGTCATCAACCTCATGAGGATTCTACATATTCATACATGGATGTACAATCATCTCTGACTCCAAGTCCAATTCCAAGACAAAAATACATGAGAAGTTTTATTACACCCCCTCAATTGCAAGTGCTACAAGAAACTTCATCAATTATTCCAAGTATTACTACTATCAGTCTATCAAGCTATGAATAATGGAACATACATTGTTTTAAATTTTTATTAATAGAATTATACTTGTTTTTAATCATTACTGCATATTTATAGATTCCTTGGATAGTTTTCATCAAACTTCCCCACATCAACATGAACAAACAAAATTTGCAAAGGATTCAATCACTAACAATGGAAGGAATTACACCTAAACATATTTTACAAGGTAGGTACATTATTAGTATCACTTCAAACTTTAACTTTTATGCTAAATTTACTAAACATTGAATTCTTATGTGTTTTTTTCACATTTTATTTTTGTATTTCCACTTCCCACTTCTAAAATGAAAAATATGCCACCACCACTACCACAAATAAAATTTTAGACAAGGAGGAAACAAATATATTTTCCATCACAATTCATCTAACAGGAATAGAGTTTCCAAATTTATCTTTTAATGGTCTACCTAGTGCAATGAACACCACCATTTTACAAAAAAATTGACCTTGATGATGATTTCTTGGGTATCGAGAGTGGTATTGGGGATCCAACTACTTTTAATCCACATAATATGATCAAGGCTCACAAGTTCCCCAAATAGATCATGTTTATAGGCACCGACACCCAGTTCTCCATATGGCACACTCTCTCCAACACAGATACCAGTACCACAATCTGATGCTCAACCAACTACTTTACTGATGCATAATTTGTTGGCAGAGAGTTGTTATGCTACTATTAATGATGTTGTTATGCAGGATATAGAGACTTTGAAAACATGGGAATTCTGGGCCAAAGCTTTGATGAAGGAAATAAATGCTCATTTTCACAACCATTCCCAAAGAAATTATTTATTTTCTTTAGTTCAAAATGAGCTAACAAAGATAGATGTATTATTGAATCAAGCTCTCTCATGTGCCATTACAATAAGAAATGACTATAATGATAATGTTTTGGATGTAATGTTAAACAGGTTGGAGAATTTAAATGGTGAAGCCCAAGCTTACTATAACAAATGGGCTAGAGACAAAAAACTTGTTGTCATTGCAAATGTGGAAAAATATAAATCTATTGTAAGTTTAAATCTTTCTTTTTAATGAGATTTTAGTTTTACATTTAAATTTTTAACTAATAATATTTATTTTTCTAATGCAAGTCAAAATATGAAAATTTTAAGAATGAAGTATCTTGGTCTTGGATCTTTATCTAAAGAATGCATGCAATTTTTTTTTAAATGTTGTTATTTCACTGAAGGAAAAATTGTGCTTCTTAATAAACAAAACAACACACTGAAGAAAATAATTAAGGAGCATGACATGGATCTAAAAATATTGTTCAAGTAGAAATCAAATGCGGATCCTAGTTTACTTTCAATAGGTGATGCAACCAATCAAGATAGGGAAAATCTCGTTAGTATTAATGTCGTAGCTGATGATATAATTAAATCAAGAGCACTAGTCACAAAAGACCACAAGACCAAAGGGAACATATTGAATGAGACTGTATTTCCTTATATTGTATAACTATAATTGTAATACTAAGAATTGAAATGTAAATCTCAAATTTCAATTGAGATATTTTACACTTTTGTAAATTGTTTTGAAACAATATGAATCGACACTTTATTAATATATATTATTTTCATAACATCTCTGGTGTTTTGTTTTTCATAATAATGTAAAGTATAATATCTGAGTTCTATTCATAATTATTGTTTTCATATCTTGTATTGTATAAAAATGAAGAAATAAGGATACTAAAATTTTTATTCAAAAACATACATACATTATTACATAACTGTAACAATTTCATATGAATTTTTAATAAGAATAAATATTTATAAAACATACCTCTTACCAAGCTAAAAGCCTAAAACTCAGGCAACTGAAACAATCCTTGAGCAAGCCCTTTTTCTTTAGAGACATTTGTATCTACTCTGTCAACAAAGCATCCACTTCTTGGGTCAAGTATTGAGATCATATTTTTTCTCATTGTATTAGTGACTCCTCTTCTTTCAGTAAGTGAAGTTCAAATGGAAAAGTCCCTTTCATAAGGAAATGCATCCACGAGATAATGTGAAACATACAATCTCAAACATGTCTCCAAATTTTTATCCAACTTGTTTTCAAAGTTTTGATTTAACAAAAGATAATGCACTAAAGACACATTCATCTTCCACTGATCCCAAAATCATCATTTGGCAAAGTTCATATAATAAAAATATTCACTAATATTTTCTTGTAAGACATTGCTGGGATACATTTTTTCCATAGCCTTGTGATAGCTCCATTTTCCATTGGTTCATTTAGATACCGATATTGATCAATCATTGTAAGTCCAAAATGTGATGATTGAGATGTCAGTAAATATTTTTGCAAAATTACTTTAATTTCAACTCCATTTATCTCTACGGACTTGCTAAAATGCTTAATCAGAGAACTCATATATTTGAGAAATAGATTACTTACTAATTATTCACTATGACCATCAACAATGTTCCAAAATATGGGATTCATTACTCCCATGGCCTCTAGTAGATCATCCCTTTTAAAATGATCATGAATTTCTATAGATAAGCTTTGTGAAATCTTTCTCAATTTCATCCATGTATCAAAAATAACAATGTCATATAAAACACGTGTTATAGGAACTTATTCAATTCCGATCCCATCAAATCAACTCTTTTTGAAAAGTATGCATTAGTATCTCCTTCCCATTAATAACGATATAAAGATAATCCTTAATATTGAATTTCAAATAGCAATTAGGATCCTTAATATCTGTTAATATTTTCAATTCTCAAATACAGCCCTTTAAAACTATCTTGGGACAGGTATAAAATATCTAAAGTTTGACATACACATTTTCTCAACCGTATGAAATCAACAATATATATGGACCTCTCTTGAGCATGTTTACTCAAACAATTGATTTCCTTTAACATGGGAATAATTCCACTTAAAGTTAGTAATGTTTCCAAATTTGTTAAACGATACAACAAATATTTTCCTTGTCAACTTCTCTATGATATTTATATATAAAACATGTCAATGATGAATATTCTTCAAAACTCTATGCATGTAGGGTCATACATGGAAATCCACCTTGTATGAACATATTTTTTAGATTTTGACATCACTCACTCCAATTACAAATTTATATAACTCTAGAAATATTTTTGGACTTCAGATATATACGAATGCAAGTCACAAATAAGCTCTTTGACTTTTGTAACACTCTCAAATGTGCTAAATATTTTGTATGCAAGATTCATTCTATGTGCCATGTAATGGATTGGGATCATATATGGGGCAAGAATGGTTTATAGTTGAATGAAAAGACCATTTATATTCCCCTGCATTATTGATGCACCATCTTTATAAACACACCAACTTAGTAGCAATACTATAATCATCCATCCCAGCTATATCCCTCAAACTTGAAATAAACAACTTGTAAATGTTCTCGGCATTACAATTTTTTGTCATTTTATGGACTGCTAATAAATGAGGTTTCCTTAGATGGTTCTCAAAAGTATAAACATGAATGCAAACCCATGATGTATTTTCAACTATTGTGACCTCATCAATAGACAGTGAGATAAATCGTGCATTTTTTACTTTTTTTTCAAATCCTCCTTCTCAATCATCGCTAGAAATTTTTCCATTTCCCAAGCAATCGATGTCGACCAATGTGATTGTGGAATATTAGGGAATCCATTATGTTGAAATAAAATTTTATAATCCAAAAAATTAGAAATAGGTCTACCTTTTTTTAGAATGTGGTAAATAGTTGAGAACTATATATTTTTGGCATGTAGATTAGATTGAACAACTTTTCCTAGCTGAGTTGTAATTGTTCCTCCTTTCTCAAAAATATTTTGTAGTTGTTTCTATTCATTTTCATACTTTGTTACATATCTTACATGCATGCATTCTTTTCATTTTTCCATCTCTATGTGTTCATTTTATTTGACCATATTTTTGTTTAATTGATACATATATTTTACCACAATGTTTCTCAATTGTGTCCAACTTGAGTTGTATTTTTGATTCTTTCCAAGTTTCCAACTACAAATTATACATTTACATTATGTTAGAGTATCATTACCTTTTCTGGTTGTACTAGTTCAATGAATGGATACTTAGCTTTCCATTTGAACTTAAAAGACCTTCTAACAATCCATATACTTCTATTTATTCAAACATATGTTTGTGTTGTATTATCACCTGAAATAGGTGTTTGATCACTCTATGTAGAAATATCTTCTGTTTGGTGGATCTCATCATTGGTAATGTCATCTATTCTCTTCCTTTTCAAAGAATTGACAATAGAATTTCCAATTGAAGTTGGTGTTTGATGACTAGAAATGTCTTCTTCTTGTTACATATCATAATCATGAATTTGATTTTCATCCAATATAAGCATGTAATAAGGATTTTCCTCAAGTGGAGGCATGTATTCTGCTTGTTTCATACCACAATCATGAATGTCATCTAATGTAGGCACATAACCAGGATTTTCTTCAAGTGGAGGCATGCCACCATCAATAATATTCTGAGGTGGTGACAAGTTATTGTGATTAATTATTTCATGAGGAATAACTCACTAGTGGGTTCTACATAAAAAGGGTTTTTTGAAATTTGGATTATTAATTATATTATTGCAATTTGTAATTTGAAAATAAATAAGAAAGCTTAATTATTTAGCTAATACATAGTACCTGGTGTGTATTCTAGTTTCATCCGCATTACCCCTTTTTATGGATAGCTAAAATTAGATAAAAGATTCCATGTTTTTGATGATTTGTCTGTCGAGTCACCACATTTTGATTATAAGACGAACCTAGGCAAGGCATTGACAACCATCAAGATTGTAGGGTAGGTTTCGCATTGTTTAGAGACCGGTGTCTAGACTATGCAATGAGTGTCTGGAATATGTAATTAGGAATCTATATTTTGTATCGGGGTGTCTGGGTCAGATAGTGGGTGTTTGAAATATGCAGTCAGTGTACGGATTATAAGGCCACATGTCTAAAATTATGCATTTGGGCATCTAGACTATCAAATCATGCGCATCTATAGTATGTAATCATGCATCTAAAGTTATGCATATGGAATATGTGGTCAACATCGTATGTCGGATGTTTGGATTCGTGAACTGGAATATGTGGTCGAGCTCATTCATCAAATTTCTGTAATCAAGAACCTAGACTATGTGGTCGAGCTCGTTTGTCAAACCTATTTTATGTAAGATCCTTTGAATTTTGTAGATCCTTGTGTTTTTATTAGTATATATTGGAAAATGTACTCGATTGGTGTTTTTAGATAGCGGTGATATACGTGCATAAGTATGAAATTTAATTTAAACAATAGAGCCGAATCGCATCATTAACTTGTAATTTTAAATTTTAGTGAAATGTTGCTCCATACGAATCCTCAAAATCGCCAAATATTGATTTAACAAATGTGAATATTTGTCACTTAGCAAATATTTTACAACGAAATTTCTTGTGAGAATAATCCATCAAATACCAATTTAAGTGGGAGTGGAAATGTCATTCCAACAACCAATATTCTAGTATAAGGAGAATTGTAAACCCCACACAACAAGTGGAAACACCCAATATCTTTTATGAAATGTCTCTATATTTACCAAAATACCATCTTGTCTAAAATTTGGTAGAATATATTCATAAGTGTTAACTAATATGGCGCACAAATAGCAAAAATTCGTTAAAATGTAAAGTGATTTAGTTTGTAATAATATTGTGTAACCGTGCCCATACTTAGTATATAAATCCTTATCCGTTGTAAGCTACAGTGGACTATGACCAATTAAAAATAACATTTTAAAAACAATTTTATATACTAGATTTTGAGCAACAAAGGATCTCAACCCTCAAAGAAATCAAGCAAAAACTAATAGAGAGTGTATGTTCTTACGATGTAAATTTCAAAATGCTTATTTATAACTTTTCATATGAGATACATCCAACTCAACATGCAAAATGGTTTATAGGAGGACTTATAATGCCAATCGGGAACACCCTTTATCACAAAACCTTCAAATACCCATGTGATTACCTAGAAGAAATATTACATGATGAAGTAGTTTGTAATAATGACATGGTAAATTTTCCATTTATGGAATCATAAATTACATCCATGGTAATTTAGTTGGAGAAAGAAATGACGAACAATAGTAGGGAAACATGCAATGGAGTGTGGTGCACTGATTATGAGGTAGAAAGCCACACCAAGAATACATGTCCATGATGAAATATGAAAGCTATACTAATAGCTTGTGAAATATGTGAGGGAATTCATGATGCACATAAATAAATCTATTAGAACACGCTATGAAAATGGAAGTAACTACATATTGAAAATTTGTGATAACATATCCAATTTTTGAATAATTGATCACATCTAAGATGTAATATTTGGATCATTTGCATGAAAACAGTTAATTCACATTACATATATTAAATCGCATATTACATACTTATATAAGAAAACATTTCTTATAGACGGGATAGTGAGATCCCTACAATTTCTCACTCACTAACCATTCTAGAATATAAACAAAATGCAATATATTGTTTTTATAAAAATATATTCAACTAACCAATAATAACCTAATCATATTACCATATTATCTATTTACCATATGGTAACCAATAAATAACCATGTGAATACTAAATTCCCAACATTCCCCCTTAGTGTGAACATGGGAAAGGAAAACCTAAAAATAGAATCATAAGCCTAAACATACTTTTAGGTCTACATACTACTATCTAGATCTTACTTTGCACATGATCATCCACTTCACATTAGTGACTTTTAACTATTTGACCACACTTCCAAGAAGTACGATAGTAAGAGGATCTCCATAGTAAGAAGATCGTTGTAGTTATTTACCCTCCTATATAACTATTTTTATAGTTATGAACATTCCACACCATATCACAACACATCCAAGAGGAAATAATACAATTATAAATATTACTAAACTTCTATTAGTATTCACACACACAACTAAAAATAAGAAATTGCCACTACCGCAAATGTGTGTGTGTCAGTAGCAACCAACGAGAGGTTGTTGAATAACCTTCTTCCTTCATTGACTTATTCCTCCAATGAATTTTTCTACTTACTCAAAACATGCAAATATGAGGCTCATCGGTTTCCACATTTTGTTTTTCTTTTTCTCCCCCGCTTGCAATGTGAAATCTTTTATTTTTCAAGACATCGGTTTTAATAAAAAAATGCACCCGTGAGGTAATTTTTTAATTTTTTTGACATAATTTGACATGACACAAATTAATGACTTGATTATCGACACATACATTACATAATGTGACACAATTTCTTAATTAAACCAACATGTTCCTTAAATTGACTACTAAAAACACACAACCTCGATAATAGGCATAAATGACGATAAAATATCAATACATATAACAATAAAATATATATTAATAAAATAAATTTAAAATGCTAAACTGATTTTACATAATTTAAATTTTTATTAGAGAACCGATATCGAATAGAATCTAATATTATAAATACATAAGACCTAACATGCAATAGCAAGTGTGAGAAATAGAGAGATAAGAATGACTTGCCTTATATCTCGATATATGGGATGTTTCGGGTTGGATACTAGGTGAAACATGTAGGATATGAACCTGACTAAGCTTTTTTAGAGAAAAATATCTAAAATTATTCGCATAAAACTACCCAAAGGAGGAAAATATCAATCGGGGCGATAGTGTTCGAAAACTACTCCATATATGATCTTTCAGTGGCCTAGTAATGTCTTCTTTTTATATATTTGTTGTATGCACCTCGCTATAAGTTTTTATCGTCACACCTCAACCTGCAAAACAAACCCTAGCTACCTAAACAAGGATAAAACATACATTAGATGGAATAAATATAACATACATTTGAGTTGCACTAACCTTGGCATTCACCGCAATGTTATTGTCATTGAGCATTACACTACATTTTAGACTCAATGTAGTTATGTTGTGTGTGTTGTAGAATAGTATCCCTTAAAACTAGGTTTCCTTGTTCTAGTCACATGAAGATAGAAAGATACTACTACTTTTCCCCCAATATGATTTTTTAGGATGGAATTCAGAAATAGTCCTTCCTATATAATGAATTATGCATCCCAAATGTAGTCCTTGAATGTTTCTCTTTACCTAAGTCATAGATAGCAAGTAATATCCCAAATTCGCAACCCCCAATAATAGTAAGCCATGTATATATATGATTCCTTTGTTTGAATTTTTTCATTAACAACTAAAAAGGATGACCCAAAGTGATATGGTATGGCATAGTAATTTAGAAAAGATAATAGTCAATGTGGCATTTCAAATTTGATAAAAGGAGGGAAAATGATAGAAGCATTTAAAGGAGATAGTAGTATCTCGAGTTCTCCTATACCTAATGGGTGGTATTGTCTAGGATGCTCGAGAAGATAAAACGGGAAATATTTAGTTGGGTCACATGTTGTTCAATATCCAAAAGTAAAGTAGTCATTCTAGAAAATTAAATGATAGAAGTATAAAAAAAGATAAATCAATTTAATAACAAAGCAAGTGGTGCTAATGTTTAGTTTTCTTACTTAGGATTAGTGCATATAATGGTATACTTAGATGTGTGATGTAAATAACATGTTTGTGATTTCATGTCTATATTTTCCCACTTTATGTTGATGAATGAATATTCGATGAGCATATAGTAGATAAGAAGAGTGTACCTTGTGGAGAGCCAAAGGAGGTTGTAGCCAATAACGTGTTGAATGGAAATTGATAACCTCTTGAATGGCGGTTGTAATGTGTGTGTCATGGAATCTAATAGGGGATGAGAACCTTAGCGGTGACTTTATTTTCGTAGTAAAAACAATGTATACTTTTTTTTCTTGAATATTGCCTTTTCTGGGTGTCTTGTGCTTGAGATTGTTCCTTGTTTTATTTTCATTGCCTTTGTAGGGATAAGGATGGACCTAGAAAATAATATAAGTGTATTCAATGCTCATGATATATGAAATCAAACTTTAACTTAGATAAATCAACATATAATTATATATGAAAACAAGTGAGTGAATAATAGAATACACCTTAATGTCATGAGAGAAAACATATAATTGTTCATGTGTGTTTGTTTATTTGCAGATGGTTAGAAGATTACTAAAGATTTATGAATCATGTTGCCACATTGAGGATTTAGGTTTCATATCAGCAACTAAGGATTTAGGCATCCTATCGCCAAGGGAAGGATTTTGGGAGGGTTGTAGGATTTTTCCTCCAACCATTGATGATTCCTCATGGATAATTACCATTATATATGGTCACAAACCCAATAGAAACTAGCCATGAATGACACATTTTTCTAAACATATCATTGTCTTACATATGCCTTAGGTGTCACTCCTTATTTGATACCGATAAAAAAAATGTAAATTGAGAAAGAAGAGTAATTAGTTCCCTTGCCCAAAGTATGAAACTTTCCACTGATTTTGTTCCTATTGTACCTAATAATAACATGTAACCGAGTATATGTTGCTAGAATAAGAAAATCACATCACTTAAAATCTATTTAACTTATATCATGTACGTATTTTTTCCGTAGGAAATAACCACCTAGGTGGGACACTAATGCCCATTGTTCCTATCTCGTACTACGACGTTTATGTCTCTACTCTATTTTTACCAAAGTTTCATTATAAAAAATTTTATTCGATCTTTTTTGGTCATATTTTGTTGTGTACCATTCTATATCTGGTTGGCATATTGTTGAGAGGGTGAAATACTCACTCGATGATTGCCCCCACTTTTTTTGTATGTGTGAGATGAACCAATGCGATCATCACCCAAATAAGGAATGTTGAAGGTGGTATGCACATCTAAAATAGAACTCCTATATGGGGAATAGGAATGTGCATGGTCATAACCATGGCACATGTAAAACAATGAGAATAATTTATTATAAAGTGTTAATGGCAAACAAACATAACATGATGTAATAGAAGTTAATCAAAGCACATAGTCGTATAAAAAGGATAGCAAGTAGCTGGTAGAATACATGGGACACCACTTAGGATATCACAAGACACTCGAGTCCTTCAAGTCCATACAAGAAAATGAGTAAGAAATCATAGGGCATAGCCCACAAACAAATCACAATCATAAAAAAAGACACACGTAACTAGTATGATCAGATAATCATGGTTAGAAGTAGATATGCAAAAGAAATGCTACACATGAAGCATCCATTAACATGTTAGAAAGATTGATAGTATGCCACAATGTATATAACTAAAAATAAAAATGAAAGTAGTAAATATTGCGATGATATAACTTGAATATAGATTAGTAAGAAAGTTAAATGCCCCTAGGAGCCTCATTGGGACTAGTAGAGAACAATTTCAAGCATCATACAACATGTGATAGCCTATAAGTATCCTACATTCACCTCAAAAGTACCATGTGAATGTGAATGTGTGTATAGAAAAAGGATATAACATATTATGAATAAAACTAACATGGTAAGTAATGTGCAACATAGAATAGGGTAAGAAAATAAGGACACCTCCAAATAAAGATCGAAGCTAGTATTTTTGAGTTTTTACAGGTATTTGAATGTTTTGGATTATTAGAATGTAAGATACTATGGCTAGGAGGTGAAGAAATGATGTTACCCAATGTGTATAAAGTGAGGTTCATGTAGGTAAGTGTTCCCTCAACAATCATGTTTAAACCTAGAACAAGAGTGCATCATCGGGTAGCAAGAGAGTATAGTATGCCACCAATTGTGAATGCCATGGTGATATATCCAATGGGGATAGGGGGTGAGGGCCTACTATTTTTTGGTGTGAAATAGGTGTGCATATTGATATGATATAATTCTCTATGGTCACGGGAAAGTTCATGTGGAAAGGTATGTGAGGTATGACTATATCATACATGTGGAGAAAGAGACCACGAATCATGCTTAGATGTACCATGGGGAGTGTATGTCTTATGTGTAAACTGTTCCTGTGATATGGGATATGGAAGTGATGTATCCATCATGAAGGAGAAGCATAAACTACAGGTGGAAGATATGTAGGTGTATGTGTGAAAGTAGCACTAGAAATGGTAAGAGCTCTAGATTTTAGAAGAGTATGTGCAAAAGACATGGGATCATCATGAGGAGGTATAAAATTAGGTGCATTAGGGATGGAAGTAACTAAGGGTGTAATAGTAATAGGACCCAAAGACAAATTATTCTATTGTAGAATGCCTTAAATAGTGATAACATGATGCTCATGTACAAACTTAAGGCATAAGTGAACTATGGATGACACGGATTTGTCATCTCTAAGACAAGGAGTCCTAAGATCATGTCATAATGTGTAATTGCAAATCCAATAGAAAGACATAGAGATAAGGAGGGGCCCAAAAATGATGATAAGAATGACATGAGAATGAGAATTAGGTGATTTATGGGTCATTTGAGATATGGAAAACCAATAGCTTGCAAGAAAGATAATTAAAATGCATCACACTTGAATTTAGGATGCACTATGACATTGTTAATAAAATGAGTACCAATAAAAGAATCAATGTGTAATCTATGTAATGAAAAGGAGCATGAAAATAAACATTAGTAAAAGTAATGACAAGTGAAGGAAGATTGGTAGTACCAAAAATAAATCCAAGAGGATATCTGAAGATGAAGGAGGGGAACAACATGATAAATATGATTGAAGAGGATTCAAGATTGATTTTTCATAATTAATTAGTGGATCATTAAATATTTTAAGCTTTCCATTGTCATTATTAGAATCATAAATATAAATAGTAGATTCATGCAACTCAATGTCATTATTGTCAATCATATCTTGGATTAAATTTCTAAGATTGAAACACATATTAGTATAATAGCTATTGTATATATGATAATAATAATATGCATTTTCATCAAAGTTATTTCCATGAGGTGTATTAGGATCTAGCTCAAGAGAAGACGAGAGAGAAATCAAATTACTTTCTATGTGTTGAGGAAACAACTTACATAGTGGATATGATAATTTAGTAAAGGTGTGGCATGTAGGTTAGAGTTGGAGCTTCAGCGGGTTGAGATATAAAATTGAGAGTAGGTTTTTTTCCCACTAGGCTTTCCCTTAAAGGCAGATTTACTTTTGGAACTTATTAGATTGATAAGAAATATTAGCACCATATTTAAGTTTTCCCAAAGAAAGTAACTTGATTTCACAGTTTTAAGAGTATGACATAGATGATCAAAAGAGTGAAAAGAGTCAAAGAGCACACATTCTTACAAAGGAGGTAATAGGCTTTGGATAAAAAGATCTTGTAATTCAAATTCAGCCAAGACATTATTCATTTTAGTTAGGTTGGTCTTATAACACAAAACATAGTCACTAAGATGTTCATTAGTTCCTTGCTTCATTTTAGCCATTTTTGCATATGATATCTTCATTCCAATATTCATAGAAAAGTGATCTAGAAACAAATCTACTAAAGGAGTAAAATATCAAATATAGTGCAAAGGAAAATTATAAAACTATCACAAGACATAGTCATATAAGCTCTTAGGAAAAAACTTGGTCAATTTTGTATCATCAAAAGTATAATACAAGCATGAAACATGACATGACCTAAGGTTCTCTTGGTGATCTCTATGGGTCAAATAGAGGAAACTTAGGTGAGGCAAAATTGAAAGGTCGAAGTGGATAGGAAGAAACTTTGGGTGCAAGTGAACTATGAAGAAGAATAAGAAAATCAAGAAATGGAGAAGAAGAAGAGGCATGTTGCAACTGATGAATTTGAGCTTATAAATAATTATAAGGCATGGGTACCTAAAAAAAATTAGGTTGGATATGATAAATGAGAGGGGAAAAAATATGAGTGTTAGGTGTGGAAATAGGAACATGGCTGGTGGATGCCCCCATATTGGTGGGAGGGGAGGAGAGTGGAATAGAGGATGTGGGATCCATAGTGGGGATAATATCAGTGGTCGAAGGGGTGGATGCATAGATTTGATGGAATTCTTCACGATCATAAAATAACAAAAGATTTAGGTTCTTAGGATGATCCATAGTATTTGTATTTAGGTCTTTAACATTTTCTGAGTAGTAAACTCATGAGAGGTATTAACCATGATAAGAAAAAAAGAGATCCGGTAAAGGGCGTGCAAGGATCTAGTTCACCAAATGATTTAATCAAAATTTTAATCTTATCAAAGGACTAAGATAAAAAAGATGTAACAATAATAAGCAAGATCTAATATGCAATGATAAGCAAGTGTGAGCAATAGAGAGATAAGAGTGACTTATCTTGTATCTCACAAAGCAGTGGGATGTTTTGGGATGGATACTAGGTGAAATATGATGGATTTGAACCGAGTAAGCTTTATTCGGAGAACAAAAATATGAAAGTCTTATGGACAGAACCACCTAAAGGACAACAAGACCTCCTTGGGTGCTAGTGTCCAAACTGGGGGCAAGTGTCATTGAAAATTTTGAGGATCTAATATTTTCAAGGCATGATAATTTCTTATTCCTTTCAATTTTTGATACATCCACCTCGCTTTAGGGTTTTACTTTCATGCATGAACCTAAAAATAAATCCTAGATGCCCACACAAGGCTCAAACACACATTAGATGGAATAAATACTTGATATGCTTAAGTTGGACTCATCTTAGTGGTCACCTCGATGTGATTGTCACTGAGAACCGCACTATATTCAAACTCAATGTAGTTGTGGTGTGTGTGTGGGTGATAGAATAGTGTCTCTTGAAGCTAGGTTTCCTTGTTCGAGTCACATGAAGATAGCGAGGATGCAACTACTTTTCCCCAAGATGAATATGTGAGATGGAATTCATAAATAAACCTTCCTATGTAGTGAATGATGCAACCCAAATGTAATCCTTGAATTTTTCTCTTTTAGCAAGTAGTAAATAGGAAGTAATAGCCCAAATTTCTCATCCCCAATAATAATGAGTATCACCTGTAATTCATGTATATATATGACTCCCTTTTCTACATTTCTTCATTAACAACTAAAAATTCGAACTAAAGTGATAGGTAGTAATTTAGAAAAGATGATAGTTGATGTGGCATTTCAAATTAGAGAAAAGGAGGGACAAAGACAAAAGTTACCAAAGGGATGTAACACTGGGTGCTCCTATCCTTAATGGGTGGTACTATCTCACAGGATGCTTAGAGGATTGAACAAGAAATAATGAGTTGGTTCACATGTTTTCAAATTTCCAAAAGTAAATTAGTCATTCTAAAAAAACAAATGATAGAAGTATAAATATGATAAAATAATGTAAAAGAAAACACGTGGTATTAATGTCTAGTTTTCTTGCTTAGGAATCTTGCATATAATAACATACTTAGAGGCGTGATGTAAATAAAAAGTACATGATTTCGTGTCCACATAAACTAAATGTGATAATAGATGTTTTATTTTGACTTATAAAGACAATTATTCACCATAAACAAATAAACCTAATAGACAATCTAAAATAATAACTATATGTATGGATTCAAACTCATAGAATTGTCATAAACAACATTAAAAAAACAAATTTTGTATATAAAACTAAACAAACACTAAAAGATAATGACATTTTCGACATTCCTTCATTTATGGCTTTGATGAGTATGGAAAGCAAATGCCAAGACTTTTACTTTTGGACAACAATTATACCACTATAGACCATAAATGACTAAAATAAATTATCTTAAATGATAACTATATAGACTATGTAACTTTACTAATGTAAACTAAACTTGAAAGCACAAATGGCATTCATTTGAGGAAAAACGTTCATGGTGCAAATGGTAAATGCAAGCATGAACAATGATGTCATAGGTAGATGCATTTCTTCTTGTTTTTCCTTACATAATTGACCTTAGTTGTCATCTAAAATACGGATATGAAGATTACTGTGACCAATATGGAAATGCAGCATGTGTGTGGATTGGAATATAAAACAAGACAACAGGTGCAAAAATGCTATAGAACAAAAGCACATACTCTCCACGTTCTTCCTTGTTCTGAATGCTTTCCTAAAGCCTTTTAGTTTTCGAATGGAATATCACATTTTTATATATAGATTTTCATTTGGTTCAAATTGACTAAATGACTAACGATGAGATCTTCCATGCATGGGGATCCCCTATCGTATTTACAAAGCACTATTATAAAAGCTTAAACTAAATTGAACAATGTTTCTATTTTTTACAATTCTTCGAACCAACTCAATCATTGTGGCGTTGCCCTCTTATTCTCAAAAAACCATCATAGGTAAATACTAATTACTCTGATACCAAATTTAATATTTCAGCTCAATTTGTAAAACTAATAAATTCACATTACATATATTAAACTACATATTACATACTTAGATAAGAAGACATTTCCTATCTGAGACGATAATGAGATCCCTACAAATTCTCACTCGCTTAACCATTCTAGACTATAAACAATACATAATATTTTGTTTATATAACAATATATTAAACTAACCAATAATAACATTACCATATTAGCTATTTACTAAACGGTAACTTACAAATACCCATGTGAATACTAAATTCCCAACACACAAAGCTAGATCATTGGGACTCATATAGGCTATAGTGGATAACAATAATGAAGGACGAGATGATATGGGCTAGGATGAAATTTTTGAGGTCGGGGTGGAAGTGGAGGCGTAAGACTCCAAATACAAGCTTGTTACAAGTTTGGATCTCCGGACCATCATCAACGTGACTTTCCAACATTCCCAATATGTGAAAAATTCTAAAAAGAACATAAGGTAGAAGATTGTCAAGATCTTTATGTGCTAATGAAGGAAAAAAAGTGAGAAAGGCATGAGAATGATCAAGATTGCATGACATGTAGTGGAAGAGAATGAGCCTAAATTTGTGCCACAAATTGTACCTTTGGCCAAGGTACTAATAACAACGTGAGCCACTACACACATGAAAGAATCTCCTTTAAATAATATAAAGTAGTAAAAGATATATTCTGGAAAGTCCTTACCGATGGTAGGGAACAAATAGAAATCCTTCAAGAAGCAAAAGACTTGATTTGTGATCTTCAAGGAAAGATTAGGTTCCTCAGAGAATATGCAAGGCAAGAGAATGAAAACTTAAAGATATTAAAGGTGATGGAATTAGTATAAATGAGTTCTAGGAAGTCTATAGACTTCTCTACACCAAGGGGATATTTTCATTACTAAGCTAGTGGTTGTCATATAAACATCAAAAGATGACACTCGAAAAGTAGTTGGGAAAAATATAGAAGCGGATTTTGCACTCAACAACAACAGATTGATTTGATAGGGAAGTATTGGTTGATTCTTGCATATATGGGTGGAATATAAATGACATATTTGTTGACACATGTGTATAGGTCAATATTCTTACCATGGATGCTTAGAATAGAATGGGGTGGCCAAAGCACTACATCCAACTCCCATGTTTTTTAATGGAAGACCAGATATGGGTCGTGCCTATTAGGTTACTATAGAATTCTATCATTTGTATAATGGGAGTGAAACTCCATGGAGATTTTGAAGAAATACCATTGGTAGAGGTAGAAAATTTTCCAGGGCTCCTCGAAACTACTTGGTGCAATGCAAACAATGTTGACTTACGGTTCAAAAATGGTATGTAAGTTTTGAGAATGGATCCTCGCGCATCATATTTACAACGGATCCAAAGTATAACATGCCATATGTTCAAAATGTAGAAGAATATTAAGATTTAGAACGAATATACAATATAGAGGCTATGGGGTTGGAAAACTATGAACTAACATTAGAAGGAAATATCAAGAGGAAGGACAACTAGTTAGTGTCAAATACAACAAGACTATCTTGCAATAATTGGGAACATGGTTCATATGAATTTATAAGACAATATTGTGATATGATCAAGCACAATGAAATTGCTAATTTCTTGAGTTCTTGAGTATATAGGTAGGTATATCAATAGGCTAATAAGGGAGAACACCTAAAACCTTCCAACATTTTAGTGAAAGTGAAAACGTATTGAATTTCATCACAAAATAGAAATTTCCATGCAATCGAAGCATGCATGCATCAATTTCCTAATATATTTGTTAAAGGGAATCACAACAAGATGGTAAGAAACTCATAGCTCAATTTTGAAGGAATGGGGCTAGGTCAATGAAGCTATGTGCATTAGGTTTGAGAGAAATAATGAGGTATGATGATTTCCAAGCTATAGCGGTGTAACCAAACTTGAAGAGAACCTTCAAAGATGTGAATAACTATGGACAAGTATGATACACAAAAATAAAACTAGAATTCTTGACACATGCATTTTGTCACACTTTGTGTGTGGTCATACACATGGTACGTTGGGTGTGAGTTGCAAAGAAAATTCTTCTTGAGAAGAAATAAGCAATGGGTTCATTTAAACTTTCTCTTTTATATTCAATTCCTTGTCTCGAACTATCCTCTCTAATGCATCAAAAAGGTGATATTTGGGGTTGTTGTATTCATAGAAGAAATGATTTTATAAATACACAAGTATAAGGGACTTGTAATCGTAGAAACATTCGAAGATAAATCTACAAATAGTGATTCAAGTGAGGAAGATGATGAAGTTTGGAAAAATAAAATTGAGGCGTAGGGGTAAGGAGAAAGTTGTGTGACAAGTATAAGATGAGATAAACAATTGTCATCTAAATGTAGATTGTTCCTATGGGTCCAAAGAGGTCATCAAAAAAACAAATAGGAAGGCAACTCCAAGATACCCTGTTAGGAAATAATCCCTCACGTAATCGCAACAATAGAAACTAATATGCAAAAATTATTACAGATCTCAAATAAAATTGTAGAATAAAATAACACGACACAAAGAGACACTATTTAATGTGGTTCACCCAATTTGGGCTATGTCCACCAAGAATCACTTGCTCAGATTTTATTACAAGCCACCACTCTCTCAATACAATACCCAGATCCACTTGGAGATATGCTCAACAAACTCTACAGAATTCATAGCCGAATTCAAAGCACATCTGTAATGTTTTTCGTTATGTCCTACCATATGCATAAAACCATATAAGTAGGAAACTGCTTAAGCAGTTTTACAATACCGTGGGTACCAAAACCATGGGCCAAAACAAGCCCAAAAAGCTATGGGTCAAAAATATCGCCCATATGAGAAGAGCACATTTCCTGATATGTCGGGTGCATTTTTTCGAGGCCAAAAAAACAATTTACACCCAAAATAAATTCGAGGGCTACACCCCGAACCCCTACTACCGGGGCTTCGCCTCGGACCCCACTCAGGGCCCGACCCGGCCCCAAACCCCGGCAAGGATACGTGAAAAGTGTACAGTCTTCAACACTTTCACACATGAAAACAGAGCTCCACAACCTAACAATCTCCCACTTGGAGACTAGTTTTCCTCTAAGCAAGCTTCTCAACCCTTCACTAGTTTCCGTGAAGACCAACCAAAGCTGAACATAGCTTCAGTTTTTCCCTTGTGACCACCTTGGTCATCATATCTGCAGGATTTTGACTGGTATGAATCTTCTCCATCTTCAACTTCTCTTCCTCCAAAGTTGTCTTGATGAAATGGTACCTTAACTGTATATGCTTCGTCCTAGAGTGGAAAACAAAGTTCTTAGCTAGGTGTATAGCACTCTAACTATCACTATGCAGCTTTCCTTCCTCCTACTTATGCCCCAACTCCTCAAGCAATTGTTGTAACCAAATCATTTCTTTGCTTGCCTTTGTGGCAGCAACATACTCAACCTTCATGGTTGATAAAGCCACCAACTTCTATAGTCGTGAAATCTAGCTTACTATTGTTCCACCTACAAAGTGTAAACATAACATGTTGTGCTCCTCCTACTGTCTACATCTCTAGCCATATCTGAATCTACATAACCACACAAAGTGGTGTTTGATCCATTGTAGCACAAAACTGTCCCCATGGTCCCTCGCAAATACCGAAGGATCCACTTTACTGCCTGTCAGTGATCTCTTCCCGGATCACTCATAAATCTACTCATCGCTCCCACTACATGGGCAATATCAGGCCTAGTGCACACCATGGCATACATCAAACTACCAACCGTTGATGAGTAAGGTACCTTGGACATTTGGTTTCTCTCTTGCTCTATCTTGGGACACTACTCCTTTGATAACTTGAAATGGCATGCCAAAGGAGTCCTAACCGATTTAGCATCCTGCATATTAAACCTCTCCAAGACTTTTTAATGTACTCTTCCTGAGATAAAGTTAGCTTCCGTTCCTTCCTATCCCGAGATATCCTCATACTAAGGATTTGTTTGGCTGCCCCCAAATCCTTCATAGCAAAGGATTCACTTATTCACGCTTCTTGAGTACTTTTATTTCTGCATGTTTTTACCGCAACCAACATGTCATCCACATACAGACAAAGGATAATATAACTTGCCATCCTCAAATTTATTTGTATACACATAATGGTCAAAATGACATCTAATATAACCTTGCTCCATCATGAAGCTATCAAATTTCTTATACCATTGACGTGGAGCTTGTTTCAAGCCATACAAGCTCTTCTTCGATTTTGCACACCATCTCCACTTTACCTTTGACCTCATAGCCCTCGGTTGCTACATATATAGTTCCTGCTCCAAATCACCATGGAGAAATGCAGTCTTTACATCAAGCTATTCTAAGTGCAATTCTTCTGCTGCAACTATTCCTAGAACATTTCTAATAGAAGTCGTTTTTACTACAGGAGAAAAAATCTCATCAAAATCTATACCTTTTCCGTACAAACCCCTTGACCACCAACTGGGCCTTGTATCTTTTCTTGCCTCCTTCTTCCTCTTTGACTCTGAACACCCACTTGTTCTGTAATGCTCTTTTCCTTGAGGTAGCTTTACCAAATCCCATGTTTAGTTCTCCATGAGAGTCTCCTGCTCCTCATCCATGGCTTACTCCCACTTCTTCCTAGCATCTACCTACATTGCTTCATCAAAGCTCTCTAGCTCTCCACTATCAGTGAGTAATAAATAATAAAGAGAAGGAAAAAAATTTTCAGGTTCTCTTCTTACCCTAGAAGACCTCAATATAGGAGTTTGGGGTTCCTGTTGAGGGGGTTCCTGAAATGATTCATGTGTCACTTTCCCATCCGGAAGATCCTCTACCGCTGCATATTCTTTCTTGGATTCTTCCTTGTTTTCTGTAATTGCTGCTTATACATGACTTTCTCATTAAATACCACATCCCTAGATCGAATGATTTTCTTGTCCTTAATACTCCAACATTTATATCCAAAGTCATCACCACCATAACCAATGAAAGTACATTTTTTGATTTAGCCTCTAGCTTGGTCCTATCATCCTTGTCTATATGAATAAACACCTCACATCCAAAGACTCTAAGAAATGAATAATCAACTTTCTTACCATACCAAGCCTCCTCAGGTATGCCTCCATCCAAGGCACTTGAGGGTCCTCTGTTTATCAAGTACATAGTTGTGCTCACCGCTTCTGCCCAAAAAGAAAGAGGTAGTCCTACATGTATCCTCATGCTCCTAGCACATTCCATTATTGTTCTGTTCATCCTTTCCGATACCCCATTCTGCTGCGGAGTTCCTGGAACTTTATTTTTCTTGCGGATTCCATTCTTAGAACAGTAATCATCAAATTCTTGGAACCCCAGTGAGGATACATGAAAAAGTGTACAGTACTCTTAGTGTACAATCTTCAACGCTTTCACACATGAAAATAGGATCCACAACCTAACAACCCCATTGAAATCCATACATGTTAATATAGAGGTGAAGATACACCAAAATTAACAACAATTCGTGGTTATTAGAGTGAACAAGAAATCGCAAAGATATTCAAAATTATGCGTGAATACTAGCATATATTCCCAAGAGGATACCATCAAATGACAGGGTTACACCCATCATTGGGAATAATATAGATATTTTTTCTTGAAGTGGCAAGTTCGATTAGAAAAAGACCATATCGATGAATCGTAATTTACACGTGAAAATAAAAAAGAAACCGATGATACGTTAGCCACAAGGGTAATAATACCAATGGAGGAATCGAATGGGTAAGCCAAATGGTTTTTAGTATAAAGAAAGATAGATGCATATAATTTTTGTGGACTATGGGGCTTTAAAATCTATTTATGTAATTGACCCATTCCCAACACCTTTCACCAAAGAAATTCTAGAAGCGGTCGTGAGAAGGGGAATATACACCTTCATCAATTGATTCTTTGGATACCAACAAGTTAAAATTACAAAAGATGATAGGAAAAAAACAACTTTTTTGAATGACTAGGGACCATTTTCTTATACTATGATGTCATTCATAGTATAGAATGTGTTAATAGCTTTCTTCCATATTGTTTTGACCACTTTCAAATATTTCATCCTCAATTTATCAAAATGTATATAGATGGCAAGACTATGTATGGGTTGGTCAAGGATCATTGTGATAACCTTAGGCTCATGTTTGAGCTCTACACAATATACAAATTTACCTAAACCTAATTTTTTTACACCATTTGGAACCTTATTAGGTCATATAATCTACAAGGATGGCTTGTTAGTGGATCCACTAAAATCACAGTCATACTTAATCTGAATGCACCAACAACACAAAGAGAATTCCATACATTCGTAGGACATTGTGGATACTATAAGAATTTTATAAAACAATATACTAAAATTTTAGTACCATTGTAAAAAAATTTGAACAAACCATGAGATTTTGAATGGGGTTTGAACAAGAAAGTGTAATAAAATTACTTGTATAATTCATATCATGAGCAGAAATATAACACCAAATAACACAATATTCCGAATAATGATCTTAATATGCAATTAGAATAGCTTCGCCACTTCAAGGGGGCAACCTCCAAACCATAAAATAATACTCAAATGTTCCAATGATGATAAACTACTACCTACTAACCTCTATATATACTATTCCTATGCAATGGCCAACACCAAGGCCGACCCACTAATGAAAATATAACATATATGAAAGAGATACATAATGATAAGAAGTTATGATAGCCACAAGTCGGCTATATACATCCAATATAAGATATATGATTAAGGGTGTAACATGCCCCTCCCCTTCAAAGCAACATTGTCCCCAATGTTGAGAAGATCTAGATGTCTTGTAGGAAATTTGCATCCTCCCAAGTTGCGTCTTCATTGTCTAGATTTTTCCACTTGATCAAATACTCAGTGATGACCCTTGTCCTCAACCTCTTAGTGCGTGTCTGAAGGATGCATTCTGGTTCCAGGATGATTCTGCCCTCTTCATCAAGCTCTGGGTAACACTGTCTGGGTTGATATTGTCTATCTAATTACCTTCTTTAGGCAAGATACATGGAAGATTGGATGAATTCGAGTAGCCGGAGGAAGTTCTAGTTTGTATGCTACATTTCCAATCTTTTGTAACACTTGATAAGGACCATAATACTTAGGTGAAAGCTTGCTATCCTTTTTGTGTTGTTTTAAGGAAATTTTCTTATATGGTTGTAAACACACAAAACCCAATCACCGACTTCAAAATGTCTTTCACTACGATGTTGGTCTGCCTGCTGCTTCATGCGGTTTTGTGACATGGCCAAATTCTCCTGAGACTAGAAAGCACCTCTTGTTGGTGTTGAATATGTTCTTCAACTACTCGAACCTTTGGCTGGACTCTCAAAGATGAAGTGATAGATGGTGGATGGTACCCATATAATGCTAAGAAAGGAGACATTTTAGATGAAGTATGAAAGGAGGTGTTATACCACCATTCTGCCAATGTAACCATTGGACCCATCTCGCTTGCTTATCTAATGTAAAACAACGAAGATATCCCTCCAAGCACTTGTTTACCACCTTTGTTTTCCCATCAGACTGGGGATGATAAGAGGAACTACAAGCTAGTTGTGTGCCCAAGCATGAGAACAAGTCAGTCCAAAAATTACTAGTAAAGATAGGGTCTCGATCACTTACTATAATCTTTAGTGTCCCATGTAGCTTCTGAATTGTATCCTTGAAGGCCATTGCTACTGTACTCGTAAAAAATGGATGTGATAAAGCACAAAAATGGGCATATGTGGTGAGTCTATCCACCACCACCATGATTACATTTTTACCTTCTGATTTAGGAAATCCCGTGATGAAGTCCACAGACACCTCTTCCCACCTCTGGCTAGGAATAGATAGAGGTTGTAAAAGACCTAGGGACTTAATTGTTTCACCCTTATTTTCTTTGACAAACCATGCATTCTCGCCACAAACTTTTGGACATCTCCTTTTAGCCCTTCCCGAAAAAAATCATGTTTGATTCAATGATAAGTCTTTAAGAAGCCATAATGACCCTCTACCTGGAGAAGCATGGAGCTCGAGATAGAACCCTATTTTTAAGGATTGAATTCTTATATAGATATAATCTATCTTTATACCATAAAACATCTCCTTTCCATAAAAATTTTTTCTCGACACGTTTGGATCTTGTTGGAGATTCTGAATGAGATTTTGTGTACCTGGGTCATTTTTCCATTCAAACCTTGCATCCTCTATCCAATCCTCATGTAATACAGATATGGCACACAACAATTCCTGGGAAGATTCATCCTTTCGAGATAAAGCATCAACAACTACATTCTCTTTCTCTTTCTTGTATATTATCTCAAAATCCTACCCCAACATTTTTTAGACCCATTTTTGTTGTTCTTCTGATGATAAACATTACTCTAAGAAGTATTTCATACTATCATGATCTATCTTTACTTTGAAATGTCATCCCATTAGATATGGTCTCCATTGTTTCACCTTTGCATGAAGTATTGCTAACATTTCTTTCTCATAAACTGGTTTAGAGATATTCTTACCTTTGAATTGGTAGCTCTTGAAGGCAATGGGTCACCCTTCTTGCATGAGTACTGGCCCTATACCATACCCTAAAGCATCACATTCAACAATGAATGCTTTTGAAAAATCTAGGTGGCTAGAACGGGAGTGGTGCCCATGGCCTCCTTCAACTTCTCAAAGGCCATAGTGAAAGAGGGATTCACGAGAACCAATGTTGAAAAGCGATGCACCACAACGAAGTTGCGCACTTCGATGGCAATGTCAAGACAACGCACTTAACGCAAGATTCAAAACAATGGAAAGAAGATTGCAAGTAAGAAGAATGGGTCTGCTCATGCTCATAGATCGAAAAAAATAGGAAGTACAAATAGGGTGTTGTGTAACCCCATGCCTAGACATGGAAAGAAACTCAATGATGCCATGACACATATGACGTTGATCTGATGCATATGACGCAACTAAAAGAGGAGTTACAATTCCAAATAAGGAATGTAACTCTTATGACACATTGACGCAAATGAAAATGTCAAATTCTATGATAGAATCTCGACACTTTTCATTTAACTTCCTAAGACCTATGATTCTCGCAAGGCAAGATGACTCACCTAGATGATGTGGACGATGACTAGACAGTCACACACACCAACACCCCCCCTTCATCAAAGCCGAGGAAGAGGTCAATGTAAGCGTAACAGAAAAGAAGACTCCCTTAGACAACTAAGAAAGATGTGTCAATGGGCCCGGCACAACTAAAGGCTTGATAAGGTGCCCATGTACAAACAACATCTTTCTGGAAAGAAGAAGAGGAGAAGAGAAAAAAAAGGAGTGCTATCCAGCTCCCCAGAAGATGATTTCTGATGGACTCCTAATGAATCTGAAGGGACCAAAGGTCTGTGATCAGAAGGAGGAGGAACATGGAGAGTGCCGGAAGGTGGCCCAATATGAGAAGGAGATAATATATCAAGAGAAGCGGTGACAATCCTATCAATCTCCATAAGGTGAGAGTCCAAAAATATAGATATATCATCAAGAGAGCCCTGAAGGGGCAAATGAACCTGCTGCGGTGGAGAGTCAGTGGAAGCTGGTGGGATGGCAACTCTGATCTCGGAAGAGGTAGTAGGTTGAAGAAGATGTTGCACTGTGATGTCGGTATCCTCGAGCATATCATCCAAGTCTGAGTCAAGGAAATCAATGTCCTGTTGTGGAGGATTATAAGAACCCTTTGAAGAAGCAATCTCGAAGTCTCTGGAAGCAACAGGGGATGGAAGAATCTCCAGGATAGAATCAACGGAATCAGTAGATGCTCGTGATGGGGAAAACCTGAGATCCAAGGCAGCATGGTGTGCAGGTGAGAATTCAACTGAAGATTCTTGTGGAGGAGAGTCACTAGAAACTATGATAGGAGCAATACTAAGTTCTAAAGGAGCATGCAAAAATATGTGTGGGTGGCCCTTTGTAAGAAAAAGTATCGGTGAACTCACTTTCCTCCATGGATGCAAGATCATCAAAAGATCCATAACTAGATGAAGGAGGATCAAATTCTCCATGAAAATTCCAAATGAAGATCCAAGCTCTGTGCGTAGACTCGGTGAATTCTAATCGACATTGAAGGTCCTCCAGTATAGTAAGACAAAGAAGCCCGTATGCCATATCATTCTCATTCAACCAATTTTGGTGATGAATGCGGTCAATAGGTTTAGGTGCCAACCCAAGAAGATGTGGTAACAAATTGTACATAATACAATGATCGAGTATCCCACTCTTCCATTGTAGGTAGTTTCCTAGTCCTAGTTGAACAACGGAGCGATGAAATTCAATGTCCATGACGAGAGGAGCCTCCAAGGAACACAAGATTAACCCCCTTTTTGTGGCACTTTATAATTTAGTGCATTGATTACAACCAGATGTGACTGTGTTCTAAGAACCAGTTTTTCACTCACCTTGCAATTAGTGTAATAACGCGCAATGGTGGAGACAACAATCAAGGTTCGTAGAGCACAATAGATCGACACTGCATGCAAGCACAGTAAGAGAGAAGCAAGAGGGGGAAGAAAGAGATTTGTGAGAACAACGTCTCACGTCACACGAAAGAATCCTTTGTCGTAAGATCGCGTGGCGGACGTGCTCACAAGTCCACAAGAAAAAAGGAATAGAACAAAGCTCAAGAAAAAATGAGCTGAATTAAGCAATACAAAGACAACCCCGAATGCGGCACTTTATTAAATCGGTGTGTTTAAAAAGCTAATGATCCCATCATCTAGAGTGTGAAAAACATGCAACTTTGACTAAAGAAGTGCTAAAAACGAGCAACGAGTCAAAATTTATAAAAAACCAATTCCCACAACCGATGAGAAAAGCCAATAAGCTCCGCAAACGGATTTAAAAGCACCCTAAATGCATGCAAAAGGTGTCGTATGTATGCCCGTTGAAACGGGCGCGAAATTTGAGGTAGGGTTTGTTTGTATTGCGAGGGGAGATTAGCCACCTTCCAATCCTAGACCTCACCCTTCGTCTTTGGCACTCGACGGAAGGTTAAAAATACAACAAGCCAAAAGACCAAATTTTATAATGCCAAAGAAATAAATGTTTTTACCTTATACCTTTTTAAAAGTAATGAAACAAAACGATTTTTAAGAAAAGTGATAAGGTAAAATGAATGCAAACATGTTTTTTTAAAGGTGAATGAAAAAAATGTATTTTAGAAGGATATTACCTGGCAGCGGACTGAGAAAGCCACGTGGGGATGAAAGGCAGGTAAAAATGTAAGCGCCCACTAAAAAAGGTAATCGTCCCATGCAAGAATACGCCATAAATTTGAAAGAAATGCTTAAACAATGCAAAAACGCCATTTGAAGGAGAAAATGCCGGAGCAGTACCCAAAAAACGCCTGAATAGAGGAGAAAATGTAGCCAATCGAAAGAAAACACCTGAGGACAGGGGAAAATGTAGTTCGAGTAGAAAAATGCCTAAGTTATAGAGAAAATGTCCAAAGCACAGAAAACACCCACGAGCACGGGGAAAATGTCCATGAGCACGGGAAAATGCCCACGAGCACGAGGAACAACGGGAATGAGTGAGTTTTCAACTAGTGCACAAGCCCAAGTTACAAGCTTACATCAGATACTCCCACGTAGAGAGAAACTCAGGTTAGAAAATAGTGTAGAGGAAACAATGTAGGATCAGGTGAATGAAAAGCGAACCAACACGAGCCAACAACCACAAAAATGCCACGTTTAGATTCACACCAAGGAAAAATGAGGATGAAGAGGTGGCAAAGCTTACAAACCACGAATGGTCAAGTGCAAGGTGAAACAATGCAGAGAACCAAAGCCACGATTGAACTCAAGGCAATGTAAGCAAGCCACGCCAAAAAGCGAGAATGCTCTCCACGTAAATAGAACCGGTGAAGGAAAACAAGATCACGGTAGAAGCCCAAACCATGCACAGGCAGCAAGCAAACAATAAGAGCCAGAATCATAGGTCCATGCCAAAAAATGAGCTCTTCTTATATCCCGCAGGTGCTAAATCTGAACACAACCAGAAAGAAACACACAAACAACCCAGAAACAATAGCCACAAAGATCTAGAAATATCCAAATACGAACTCAGCTGATAAGAAAACCAACCAAATATCTTAACTTGCAACTACTAAAACCTCAATACGAGGTGAGAAATAATTCCAAAATGATAATCGAAAAAAAATTCACACGAGGAAATGAGACAAAACCAGAAGTAATAAACAATTGAGAACCGAAGAGTGCATGTTTATCGAAACCAACTCGATACCATGAAAGAGGGATTCACGAGAACCGATGTCGAAAAGCGATGCACCACAATGAAGTTGCCTTCTCGTGACACCGAAAATGGATTTCTTTGGATTCAAAAAAATCCATGATCCCTACATTTCTAAAGAAAAACTTCAAGGTGTTGATAATGATCCTCTCTATTTTTAGAGAAAATAGTTAGGTCATCCAAATAGATCACAATGCACTTTATTTTCAAATTACTAAAAGCCAAATCCATTACCCTCTTTAAAGTTTCACCAACATTGATCAAGCCAAATGGCATCCTCCTAGAGGCAAACGTTCCCCAAAGAGTTGTGAAGGTTTTTTGTGTTGAGCTTGAACATCCACTTCAATCTAGTTATAGCCTGAGAATCCATCAAGCATGGATAACATCTCTGAACCAGTGACAACTTGCAAGATTTGGTCTATCATAGGGAGTGGATAATTATCCTTGAGGGAGGCCTGATTTAAATTTCTGAAATCTACACAAATCTAGATTTCTCCACTCTTTTTCTTACAGGCACAATATTGGCTACCCAAGAGGAATGATGAATAGGAAATATTATCATGGCATTAAGCAACTTATGAATCTCTTGGTGAATTGTATCTGCAATTTTTGGGTTATATTGCCTTTGTTTTTGGTGGAATGGCTTGATTCCTAGTTTCAAAGGAATATAATGTTGCATCTCCTTTGGTCTAAAATATTTTAGCTCATCATATGAATAAGCTAATACATCAATATATTTTCTTAACAATTCAATCATCTTTCTCTTTTCATCCTTAGTACAACATTTTCCAATATTAACCAATTTGGGCTTTTCTTCACTCCCTATATTTACTTTTTCATATTCAGTTGATTGATGGGCCTCATGTGATATCTTGGATTTAATACATCTATCATGCTTATCAAATATATATTCTAGGCTTACCAGCTCCTTGGTATCTTATTACCTTTCAGTCTTATGCAACCATCTTGGTCAGATTCTTCTTCAACTCCTTCTTCGACATAGAAGAAACATAATCTCGAGGAACAACTTCACTTCCTTCAAAGTAAAACTAATTGAAATTATCCTGAAGCTCAAGGAAAGAAAGAATGTGTTGATCATCATTGAAAACATGTCAATGGTTTGCATTGTCTAACACACTTGGTCCATGTATCATTTCAATTGTGAACTTATCCTAAGCAAAGTCCGGGTGAGGTATTATTAAAGACCGAGATACAACTAAGGAATCATCTCTAGTATTATTTTCCCTAGGCACAACTTCAATAGAAAATTCATCTAGCAACTCAATTGAATCCCAAACCATATTCCTATAATGTTTCAACCTTTGATTTTTAACCGAAAGGATCCCCTGACTTGCTTTGCAATTAGTTCAACATCACCACGAGCACAAATATTTTTGATACCCATTTCCTTTGCTACCATTAGGCCGAGAAGAAGGGCCTCATATTCTACTGTATTATTTGTGTTTTCAAAATAAAGCTTATAAGAAAATGGATGAGACTTACCTTCAGGAAAAGTTAGAACCACTCCATCTCTAGAGCCAACCAAAGAACAACTACCATCAAATTCCAATACCCAGACACCATTAGGGTCATTAACCACTCCCTTAGGAGCCTTTACTTCATCTTCATACATGATCATATAGTTACCATGGCCAATGTCCTCATAGATAATTTGTGCTTTAGGATCATCGACTTCGCACAATGTATTCGCTTGTTTCTCGGGAAAAAAATTATTCATTTTTCCATTGACTGGAATGAGGGCATGTGACCAATCCATTTGGATCTCTCCTCCTACTTCTCTATAAAAATTCCTACTCAACAACATACCATATGATGGAGGAATGTCTACAACCAAAATTGTAGCTTTGAGCCTTTTATGCGGGAAAAAAGAAAAGCTACTTATGTGTCCTTTATCCTTCCGACAAGAGGCACCTCCTTACTCTCCATAGAATAACATGAGCCAAATGTTCATGTCAATGTGAGACCAAGGGCATGAGAAAATTTGACAGAATCACATTGTTTGATGCTCCGAGTCATAAACACGATATCGAGCCTATGGCTAGCTATGAGCAAGGTGACATAAAAAGGATCTATTTTTCAGTTGTAGAAGGTGTGGAGGCCATTAAAGGTTTTGGGGGTGGAGAAGTAGGAGTGGGTAATATTCCTTTATAAGTGGTGGATGGTGGGTTAGGTTTGGATTTAATGAGACTTAACCACCTAGAAAAAGGCATATGGGTGAGTTTGATAGAATTCAGCTTTGGAGATTTGAATTTTGGTCTTTTTAATATGATCTATTATATCAAAGGACCCTGAGGTGGAGGGAGAATCCAGACTTGAATACGTGGAGGCCTTAGGCTTATAAGTTTTGTAGATGAAGTCTTGGACATAGGAGTTGAAGGAATATTGGCTTTAGGTGAGGCAGATGAAGTAGAAGAGGCGTTAGTGTTACTTACCTTTTGAGTGGCATTGGTAGGGATAGGGGCTCCTCTCCTTGCAACAAATGGAATAGTGATTGGAACCTCTTTAGATATCTTTGCAGGATGGACCACTTCCTTCTTCTTACTTATTTTTTCTCTTGTCATGACAACATATGATTTGATGTTTGTATCTTCCACTACTTCATCATAATCATCGTCGTCATCATCAACCCCTTATGTAGTAAGGAAATTAACCTGAGAATCATCTACCTCTTCTGGCACTTCTTCAAGTTATTCTTTAGGTTCTTCCAACTCTTGGCTTCAACTTCATCTTCAGGCTCTTGTACCTCACAAGTTGCATTGACTGGAACTTTGAGAGGAGGAGCTTCAATTGCAATTTAGGCTGAGTAGGAGGCAAACGGTTTTGAGGTTGAAAATTCCTCCTTGGTATATCTTTATAAGGCACATTTTGGGAAAGTTGTTTCTTAATAGCTATAAGATCATTTTCTAACTTTTGGACCAATTGATCAGAGTTAGCACCTGAAGTTGAGGCCTTGGTCTTGGGAGGCTCCTTCTTTAGTTTTCCAGACATTATTAGATCATCTTCAACACTTATGGCCAAATGTTGATCAACGTCTAAAGTAGTAAGATTAGCCCTTCTCAATGCATAGCTTACCTCCGAAAATTGTGCATTCAAGAAGAAACATTTCTAAATTTGATCCATAGGATGAGTGGTTGTTGGAATTTTATTCACTAGTTTGTTAAATCTTTCCACAAACTCTCACATGGGCTCATATGGTTCTTTCTTTATCTGAGATATTTGAGCAAGAAGAGCATGCACATCCTCTAAAGGGTTGAACTGATTTTCAAATTGAGTCCTCATACTATCCCAATTAGTGATAAGACTGGCCAAGAGATGATAGAACCAATATGTAACATTGTCCTGTAGTGTTTTTACAAAGAGCATGATAGAGACATCTTTGTGCTCAACTCCAAGAACTCCACATGAAACAATGAATGTAGCAATATGCTCATTAGGATGCACTTTTCCATCGCCTCTGAACTTTAGAAAATTATTTCTATTTCCTTTGGGAAGATCATGCAATGGTTGATGAAAAGCCAAAGGCCCAACTTCGTAGCCCGGGGAAAAGGTGTGGCCATTCTAGGAAAATATTTGTAAAGGAGCTGTGACTCAGCTAGTACCAAAGCCTGAGCACTGGAACTTAATTACTTTTGAATATCAGCATCTGCTGAAGATGAAGAAGTCATATCCTTTGTAGGAGGGGTACTTGTAGATCTCTTGGCTCTATCCCTTTTCTCTAGAGTTAGGTAAAAGCCTTGTTGTTCCAAAGAATCGAAATTCGGGATCATCAATACCATGTGATTTTTTTCCTCATGTATATCTTCTATCCACTAGTGTGATATTGTTGTTGGTCTATTTTGAAGATTGTTTCAATGGGATACACAGAAGGTGCCCCACGGTGGGTGCCAAAAAACTATTGGTTGATAAATTTGAATCTTGAGTACAAGCAACAGTTCAAGGGACAACAATTCCTCCTCTTTATGGGAGAGGTTCCCTTATTTCACACAAAAATAAGAAAACTACTTATTTACAAATATACAAACTACCAATATTTGAATGAGGATCTTGATGTATTAAATGTATCCATATTTAATAATTTCTCAATACAGAAGAAAAGGATGCAGAAGAATAAATGACCTTGTGAATAAAGATGGCAGCACTTTCAGATGAATAGATTACAGAATAACATCCTACTTATGCATGCATGAATTTTCAAGAACACTTGGATCTAGATATATTTGAATACATGACATAAATGCAATAGACACAAATTTCTAAGCACAACATCAACTGGGAGAACACAAAGTTTCATATTCAAATATATACAATCCACATTCATTAGATAGAGAGCAGAAATAGAGAGAACACAGTAAAAGAGATAGAGGAACTTCTTTTGTATTGATATTCAATAGCTCTATATTTTTACATCTCAAAACATCAAGATCCAACCCCCTCAACAATGACAAATATTTCCTTTTATAACCACTCGAGTAGTTACAATTAGAGACCTTTCAGTTTCCTTTCTTTTAATCAAAAACTAATCTCTAATCAAGTGTTTATAATATTAAGTTGGCCCCACTAAAATATTATATGATTACAATAGAAAGTGGCCAACTTAATGAAATACATCGATCAAAAGAAAGGCCTAAGAGCTAGATGATGGAACATTTGAAGAAGTGGTTGTCCCTGGTCTTAAATTTGAGTATTTGATTTTGAATCTTACTAATGCTCCTGCTATCTCCATACCTCGGGGAATGGTGGTGTTGGCAGTTGCATGAGTCCAGCTATTTAGGCAGTCTTCCATGTCCTTTCCAAATTCTGCATTCTCCAAGAATCCCTTGTTTGCCTCTATAATTGAAGTTCGAAGTGCATGATCTCTTCCATCTTCTCCTTTGATACAATATCTGATTTAAACAAATCTTCCTTGACAAATTTTTTGAACTTGGCTTTGATCTCTTGGACTGTAAACTTATCTTCTGAATTTTCTTTGAAGAGTTGGCAGTGAAGGTCTTGAAAATCAGATATGATGCAAGCCTTGAAATATTCTCCCTTTTGTAGCATGTTCCTGAGTTCATCAATGGCCTCTTCAAGGAATTTCATCTTCCAATCAATATTGAACACCCATTGTTTAGATAAATTGAATTTTGGATCATCAAACACTTTGTTGGCCAAAATAACTTGCACATTTGTTTCACTCATGAGCTGGAGGTCTTGGATACATTCAACCCACATTTTCAATTCCCTCTCCAAACTGTTGAGTGTTGTAGTGAATTTTAGTTGTATCACAGTGATATGATCATATGACTTGTATGCTTCCTCGATGAAGTTCAATCCAATGATTAGCATTCCATCCACCATGGCTTCCATTGCTTTTCCATAGGCAACATGCTTATGGATATCTTTAATAGTTTGAACTTCCTCATTGGTTAAAATAGTGGGGGAGGTATTTTAGTCAGTGGAGTTGGATCAATTACCTTGTTACTTGCCAATAAATATCTGATAAAATTTGAGAAGATCTTTATATGTTCCTCAAGTTGCTCTTGGGACTATTTACCTCTTTCTACCCTTTCAATTACTTTGGACACTGTCTCCTTCAAATTGTGTACTTCACTCTCAGGGGTAGATTCTCCCAATGGGATCCTTGTCAGCTCTAATTCATTTATGGTCAAATCCTTTTCATTATTTTCCTCCTTAGGTTTGAAAATATCCAAGAATTGTTGTCCTTTGGAATTAGATACCAGTCTAGAAGTGGTTATAGCTTTCTTAGGTGCAGGAGATGTGCCCAAAAGAGCTGCTACAACATCAAATTTTGGGGCAATGATTGAAGATGAAGCTTTCCTTTTCTACTACCAAAAATGGTTGGACCCAAGTAAAGGAAGTACTAGAAGAAGAGGGAACAAGAGGCCCTAACGCAAGTGTTCTCATCGAACCCAAAGTATGTGTGGTTGATACTTCAATGACATATGTTTCAATAATAGAGACCGACATTTCCTTGGCAAGAACTTCTTGGATGGGTGTTTCAAGAACAGCCATTGTCTCGGCTTCTATATTGAGATCCTCTTGCTTGTAATATTCTTCTTATTTCTTTGTTTTCCCCCTTCAAGATTGATTTCTTCTTCCTCTTCTTGACCTTCTGTTTCTTTATCATTTTCCTCAAAAAGATCAATAATCTTCTCAATCACAGGCACTATTTCTATTTGACTTAGAGAAGAAGATTGCTTATTTTCTTCCTCAATCACTTCTTCCACTTTTTCCATCTTTTTAACCTTCCCCTTTTTGGTATACACCAAATTTGAAGTTCCAGGAGGAGAAGGGGTAGTTTGAGTTGGTATCTCAGGTGTTGAAGTAGAGGCCTCCCTCTAAGATGAAGATGCTTCTTGAGAAGCATATTTAACTCTTCTAGTTATATAGGCTCTCATTTTCCTATCAAACCAAACCTTAGTCCTGACTAAGACTGGGTTTATGATATCTTGCAAATTTTCCCTTTCCTTCTTGAACCATTCAATGGTTTCAAGGGGAGTATGCTTGATAGTTTTGTCAAATTCAAGAGACTGTAGTTCTTCATCATCATCTTGTAGTTCATCAGGTACCTTGTAGATTCCAAAATCCTTGATTTTTGTAAGGATAGCCTACCGTAGTATCTTCTTCTCACCTCATAGTCATCTGAACAATCAGCCCAATAGTCTTCTACATCAGAGAGGTGGTAAAAGGACATTTTGAGATTATTGGCAATGAAACCTTTGAGATCAAAACAAGATTTTTTTGAAAGAAATGGAAATTGAAAGCAACCACTGTCCTTTCAATATTTTGAGCATCCAAGGCAGTCTTACAAGTATAATTTCCTAGAGTGATAGGGAATTGTATACCAGCTATCTTCTTGTCTTTGTAGGTCTTGTGCAACTTATCAAGTTACCTACAAATTTCTACTAGGGAAATCTTGTCACTGCAGAACATGGGGAGCTTATAGGGAGAATCTTCAAAGCATGCCAACCTGATGTAAGAGAACTTTCTGAATTGAATGAAATAAATTCCATAGGTGGATATCAGTTGTTTGGCTTCATCATAAAATCTTTTAGTTGTATCACCTTCTAGAAGCCTTGACAATTATGTACATTGTGAAGGCATCATTGACCCTCCTAAAATGATGATTACTATTCTTTAGGGTCAATTTTGAGTAGTACTCATATACTTGAAGCATTTTTCTTATTGTCATCTAGGGAAAGACCCAACCATTCCCTGTATGCCCCAATAGTGTACATTAGATAGGAGGTCATGTTGAAGGTATGGGTCCTCTGCACATTAGCCAACTACTCAGTTAGATTGGTATAAATGATTTCTCCCCAGTCCAAATTCTGCTTCCTCACATATGATATTGATGTAAGGGCACATCCAAAAGTGAAACTCATTGCTTGTAGGAAGTCCCATTATCCTGGATAGGAGAATGATGATGTCAGAGAGTTCTTCTTTAAAATCACTTGGTACATGGCTTTAGGAAATCTAGAAGCTCCCTTCTTTGGGGCCTTGAACTAGGATTTGGCCACCATGTGCTTGTATTTATCAGGTTCTTGATCAACTAATTACTGAGATTGTGCCATTTTGAGGACATTGGAATTTTCAAATACTTTGGGATCCATAGGGTAGTGTTGATACATCCCACATCTAATTTGGAAATTACTTGACCTTGGGGATCTGTGATTTCTCTTGTGTTAGAGTCAAAATGGGAACCACAAGCCAAAATTGTGTATGCACATTGAACTAAAATAGGGAATCCTCTAGATTGCTCTATCCTGCAATCTATGGTGATCGATCCACGGGATGAGGATTCACACCCAAAAGTCGTTAAAATCTAAGTGTTGTACATCGGTATCCCCTATGTCAGGTATGGAGGTCTTGAGGGAAGAAAGATGCTCATGACCTTTATAATGAACCTTCATTATGGCAAAAGAGGGTTGAGGAACAATGGTTCATAAGAGAGGATACTCGTTCTAAAAGCAACAATGCGGCAGGGCACAAAATTAGATTAATCTTGGAAATCACACAAAGGACTATGGAAATTCTATCTTTGATCATTGGCAAAATGGCAACCTCCTTAGGATAAGAACACACTTTGAATTTTTAAAATGGCTAAGGGTGGCTCACGCTATGGCTAGAACAACTTTAGAATATGATGTGAAAAAACTCACCTGTAATTACAATAGTGAAAAGAAATGGCTAACCCCTTCTGTTTATAGTATCCCATTTAGACAAGGTTGGTGGGATGCATTTAATGGGATAATTAATGGTTTGTGTGGAACGGAGCGTTTGAAATGCTCAATGCGGATATGATGGAAGGAAGTAAGAAAGAAGGCCCAAAATGCATGGGACACATGAGACAAGAAAGACAAAAATTACCACAACACAAAGACATTGCCTTAACACGGAAAATGCATGTTTATAGGGAAATGAGGGCCAAATCGCACTTAGGACACTTGGGACAAAATAACCAAAATCCCGCACTATATTGTCATTCAATGAAAAGTGGGAAAATAAGGAGAGATACGGACAAGCACCCCATGGGACATTGGGAAAAAGTTCTCATCGCCCAAAATCCCGCAACATAAAAGAATTAGAAAAGTTTTAAGAAATATATTACGGGTATGCACAATTTTTCGGGTCCTATAGAGGTGTCGGGAATCGGCGACTAGAAAACACAAGGGCCGTGAATTTTCGAGAAAGGCCAAGACTTCGCAAACAAAGGAAGATTGGTTTCTTGCGGGAGCAGGAAATTGGGGAAAAGGAGCATAGAGAAGTAAGGGACATGTAAGACACTAAGACCCAAAATACCCGTAATACAAAGAAAAGATCCAAAACTCAAAGGCTTCGAAAAATGACTAATTGTTGGGGACCTCAAAACTTCACAAAGGAAAACAAAGAAAGGACTTACTCAAATTTTTGGAATTTTTGAAAAATGTAAACACATATTTTGGGTTAGTGACAATAAGATGCATAATCCATCACATGGATTTTAAATCAAGATAAAGATTTCTGAATAAGGAATCATATAGGTTAAATTCAATCAATAATGAAAAAATCAAGAGGCAAGTATAAGATTTGTTAAATAAGGATTTGATTCAAGAAATCTTGAGACCATGTGTAGTTCTATCTGTGTTAGCACCTAAGAAGGGAGGTTAATGCAGAATGTGCAATGATTCACATGTAATTAACAAGATTGCCATTAAGTACCAGTATCCATTACCAAGAATGCATGACTTAATGGATTATTTGAGTGTATCTAGATACTTCAAAAATGTAGATTTGAAGAGTGGGTATCATAAAATATGCAAAAGAGAGGAGATTAATGGAAGATTTCCATCAAAATGAATAACGGATTGTATTAGTGGCTTTTAATACCATTTAGAATTTAAAATTCCCCAAGTACATTATTGAGGATCATGAATAAAGTGTTGGAACCTTTCATGGGTAATTTTTATAGTTTACTTGGATGAAATTTTGATTTTTAGTCATTTTAAAGAAGATCATTTCCAAAAATTGAGGTTTGTATCAAGAGTAAGTTTAAGGAAGAGAAGTTGGTGAATTTGAAGAAGTGTAACTTTATGCAAGAGGAGATGATATATTTTGGTTTCGTAATCTCCAAGGATGGGTTGAGAATTGATCATGAGAAGGCGGGGGACATTGTGGAATATCCTTCACTAAAGATCATGTTTGAAGGGAGAAGTTTCCATGGATTGGCTAATTTTTACATAAAATTCATTAAAAAATTTAGTGGCATATGTGCACCTATCATAGAAACTATGAACGAAGAGAAAAGGAGGTTTCAAAGTGGACTATTGCAGCAAAGAGTATTTTCGCTTTTGAAGAATAAGGTGATGGAATAACTAGTATTAGCCTTTCCAAAATTTGGTAAAGTATTTCAAGTTCACCTGGGATTCCATTGGGTTAACCATAGGAGGGGTGTTAAGCTAAAAGGGTAAGCCATTTTCCTATTTCAAAGAGAACTTAAATGAATAAAAAATAATTACTTAGTCTATGATTAAGAGTTCTATATGCAATGGTGCAATCTCTCAAGAAGTGGCAAAATTACTTGTTATTGAAGGATTTTTTTACATGGATAATCAAGCATTACAATTCATAAATAACTAAGGTAAGATCAATCAAACGGATATAAAATGGGTAGAATCTATTCAAAGATATTATTTTGTGTTGAATCATATAAGTGTTAAGTCTAATAGAGTTACAAATGCCTTGTGTAGGAGAGATCTTGTTGTGAATGAGATCAAGGTGGAATTCATTGGGTTTGACTCAATTAGGGAGTTGTATGTTGAAGATTTATACTTTTGAGATGCATGGGAAGCATGCATGAATCGAAAAAAATAGATAGAACTCCATGAATGGAGTACATGATTCAAGATGAGATGTTGTTTACATGTAAGACGTTATGCATACCTCAAGGTTCTATGAGAGAGAACCTTTTGAAAGAGAAGTATATTGGAGGTCTAGATAGTCATTTTGGACTAGATAAGACTTTAGTGCAACTGAGTGATAAGTACTATTGGCCACTAATGAGCATGTATGTGAAATAGTTTGTTCAAACTTGTAGCATTAGCCAACATGTTAAGGAAAAATTCCAAATGTTGGTTTGTATCACCCATTATCTATTCCAGATAGAATGTGGATTGTATTGAGGATGGAATTTGTTCTTATACTACCAAGAACACAATGAGGTATTGATTCCATATTTATTTTTGTGATTTTTTTTCTAATATGGATCACTTCTTATCATGTAAGAAGACTAGTGATGTGACACATATTGAAAATGTGTTCTTTCAAGTTTTATTGTTGTATGGGTTCACAAGGAGCATTGTATCGAATAGAGATACAAAGTTTGTTGGGAATTTTAGAGGATGTTATAGAAGTTTTTAGGCACAATTTTATAATTTAGTTGATCCTATCAACTTGAAATAGATGGAAAAATGGAGGTAGTGTACCATATTCTTGGTAATTCGCTAAGGTCTATAGTTAGTGACAATCCCAACTCTTGAGATCTAGTATTGGAAAAGATGAATTTTATTACAATGAATCAATCAATTGAATTATAGGTGTGATTACTTTTCAAATTGTGTAGGGCATATCCCAATTAATGTTTTTGAGTTGATAAGTACATCCGAGATGAGTAGGAAAAGTGGTGAAGGTGAGGAGTTTTCTCGGACTATTCATGATGTGCTTCAACAAGTGAAGATAACACTTGAAGAGCATGTTGAAAATATAAAAAACATATAGAAATGAAAAGAAGAGAGATGAATTTTTGAGTTGGAGATTTGTATTGGCACATTTACGTAAGGAGAGGTTTTTTAAGAGAGAATACAAGTTGAAGTGGAATAAGATAAATCCTTGCAAGAATTTGATGAAGTTTTCAACCTTACTTATGAGATAGAGTTACTAAATGGAGTAGGCCTGCTATTATCTTCAATATTACATATTTGTAGCTATATGTTGATGGAAAACCAAGTGAGAGCATGATTATTTTAGTTTTGTATTGGAGATATATCAAATGTTAGGGTAGCTAGAGAGGATGTGGAGGTCATTGTGTACTTTCATATTGTTAATAAGACAAGAGACACGAGTACTATGAGTACTTGGTTAAGTGAAAGGATGGAGAAACTAAATATATTACTTAAAGGAGTTCATTAGAAGTTTCAAAACATGTTAAAAATATCAAGGAGGTAATAGTGGGATCATGAGAAGTATTTCATGGGAATTTTATTTACTATGGGTGTCTGATGGAGGAGAATTAATGGTGAATAAGTAATCTTACATCACTAAAAATTAGAGTGATGTTTATTTTTTGTTTTATTTTTTTCTTTGGGTTTTGGTGTGACATGGTGAAATTGGTCATATAAGGAATCTTTGAGGAGAATTAATTTCTATAAATCATGTTCTATAATTTCTAGTTTTGGCATTTTCCTAAAACAACATAGAGATGTTGTCGCATGCTAATATTTTGTGGAAGAAATACTAACATTTCGTTGACGTAACACATGTAATCATTAGAAAGATAGAATAACAGAGTCTTGATGTAATCATTCATACAAGAGTTGTTACTTAGGTCCTGGGGGAGATGAAGATACCTTGGATGTATTGGTAGATGAAGGGGAAAATAAATCTCAAAGGGGAAGAAAATATCTCGACATTAAAAATTAAAGCTCTTTAGAAAATAAATCGAACATGTCTGTGCACTAGGCTAGTTGGAATAGATTGTAACTACTTTTCTTCCATGTTTTTGAGTGCGCAATGAATTCATTAATGAGAATATTTTATTGAGTTATGCCAAAGTAATGGAAATGTGCATGTGTGTGCATGGAAAATTGATAACCTTTTCATCATAGAATTAGAGGTTGTTCTTAATTGGACACGCTCTTTTTGTGCTTGCACCACATTGACTACTACAAAATAAATTTATTTTTATGTTTCCTTAATCAATAAAGATATATGTGAATTCACATATTAGTGATATTTATTAAAAACATTGCATATATATCAAAAGATAAATAATAATTTGAAATGATAGTTAAGATTTAGTTATTTTTTTACATGGTGCTTTAATGATGTAGCTCCGCACAACCCTACTATCACACCATTGATTTGTAGATCAGCCTAGTTAGGATTTTGATCACTCTACACATTTATTGCACTAAATTATTCCTCCTTTCCTCCCTTTGGGTGGTGTAAAAATGTATATTAATTGCCATATCTTCGGATCTTACATCATTTGATGCAAGTATCATCGACAATGATTTGGACACAAATGACACCACAGTAGTAAGGCAAGAAATTTTATCCTAAAGGTATTCCATGAGGTACTAACTCTAATCCCACAAAACCCTTTTCTTGATGTTGATATTGATTTACCATAATTTGGTAAAGCATGTCACTTTATCTTGAACATTAAACCCTTGGTTATTTTGTTGGGTTAATCCCCGGGTTCATAACCACTTTGAAAGTCTCATTGTGTCAAGCTTGGAGGGTTCAAAATTTAAGAAAGTGTTTTTCTTGTTTCATTTTAATAACATTGAACATTGTAAATCCATTGTCAATAATGGCCTATGGTTTATTCACAATACTCTAGTTGTGTTCTCCCACTAGACAAAATATTTCCAAGAGTTTGAATAATAGACGTGGTTTATTCGTAATACTCTAATTGTTTTTTTCCCAATGGACAAAATATTTCCAATCATCTAAACAAGATAAATTCAAAATCCCATCCTAGATTGAATTCCCTGGTCTAACTCTCCCACTTTGGGTATTTGTTGAAAAACTCATCAAGCCCCTAGAGGTGTTTTATTCTCCTCGAGAATCCAAAATTCTACGCCAACCTCTTGCAAAAGTACATTTGTGTTAAAATTGACTTGGAAAAGACCTCAAAGAAACCATGGATATTTAGTGGGAGCACTTATTTCTCTCAAGTGTTTTCTCTACATTAACCTCCTAAATATTTTATTCAAGTGAGAAGCTTCGTGCCATATGATTATGGAATTCCCTTTAATGGATAGCTCGCAAAGATCCCCATAGGTAAAAATCCTAAGAAAAACTAAACTCTCCAGGAACATGTCTAATGGTTGGACCACAATCATGAATAAAAATGTCTCCCGTGGTAACACTCAACCTTCGTTAGATTCGTACCTCCCTATTAGTAATTTTGGAACTAACTCTTCTCGTCACCACCGGAAAACAATATACACTTCTTAATGTTAAAGCTTCACCACTACTCTCTCACACCAGTCTAGTTGTCTCTTTTATTGTTCCTTCCATACCAAATGTACATGCATCACAACCACTCTCTAGGGTGATTTTTCTATAGGATAATGTTGTCTTTCTTTAATGAAATTGTGTGCTCCATCATTCTCAAGTCTGCTCCCATATTATGCTTCTCTCCAAACAAAAATTTGATGATAATAATAAGTTTTTGTCCTCAAATATCTTGATGATGAGGGATCCATGAACCTTAATGTTTCCCAATGATTTTCTATTCATGGAACGTACATTGCCTCACCGAACTAGCCCATCGATATCTAGTCTAAGACAGACTTTAAGAAATTCTACAATATGAGGGTTTTGTGCATGTAGGAAGTTAAAATATCTAGGTTTCTTCTCCAGTCGGTTTCCACACTATATGGCCAAGCACTAACTTCCAAATTTCCAATCACAAGTCGAGTTGTGGAGGGGTCATCACACTATGTGTTAGATCTTTCTCAAATTATCATCTCGTGGGGCTCGACCCCACTTACTAAGTGATATGGACACTTTTTTATTTTAATGGGTGTATCATTGGGTTGGAAAACTTGTATGCATCTAATGAGGCGGTTGAATCGTCTTTTTTTTGCATTGATTAGAAGATTCCCTATTATATGCCCAATGGATTTTATGTGGTGATTTTAACGTGATGAATATAATGACGAAAAATAAGGGTGCCTACTAATGTGGTGGTGTTCTAGAGAGAAAAAATGGTTAAATATATGCAACAAAAACTTGGAATTTACGATCCAAATCACCATCATAAGAAATACTCCACTATTGTTTGGTTCACATGGTCCAATTTTCAACAAGTTCAAGATAGAGTGGTAAAAAGGTTAGACCATGATATTTTTGTTGAACAATATCTCTTCTCTCTATCCTTCAATAATATAAACATGTTATGGTGGTCGAGAATGTTTTACTCTCGAGATCATTAATCCATTTATTTTTTCATTACATGGACTACTCCCATTTAAAAGGCGTAAACGTCCCAATTCTATCTAAATATTGCCCATCTTTGGCATGAGATAATTTTGGGTCATATTATAAGGATTTGAAACTAGTTTTCATACCCATAGGGCATACAATTTGGATAGATTGGTGGGTGGTGCTTTTCAAAGCACCGTCGTCTTTCTTAAGATCTATGGGAAACAAGATGTCACTTATATATACGTAACTCATGAGGTATCGTACCATGAATTCCAATATATATTTCATAGGAGCTTGATAACTCTCCATTTAACATCTCTCTACAAAAACAACTTGTCCATTGGAGACATAAACTCAAAGTTAAAGAGGATTAAAAACAAGAGGGGAATGACTTAAAGATATATTACATTGGGTAAATATTGGATCTACATAATATTTTATTTTTTTCTACTCTCTATTAATGGAATTAAATTTATTCAAGTAACTAATATTAAACTTACCAAACTCACTAATATCCTAGAATCTTTTATCCACCATGACCATATTGTTTAGTCAACCCTCTCCCCTTAATAGAAAAGATGCCTTAAAAGAAATTCCAAGTGGTCACCGACAAGATTTCCCAAGCTCAAAGAGTTTCCTTTCATATACCTTCCAATGATCTTAAAGAGGTAGCTTTCCAAACGGTTTCAAATAAAGTCAAAACTATAGAAATAATATCCTAATAAATCAAAATTAAATGGGGACACTATTCAAATATTATTTCACTCTTTTAGTATTTAAGAAATTAAGCATCTTTCATGATGGTAATAAACAATATTAATTCCGTCTACTATTAGTTTGTCCTTTTGACTTGGCACATGTCAACTAGATTTTAACAATAACCTCACTTTTTTCTAAATAATCTAAAAACTACCAATAATAAAGAAAATTTGCGATATTAAAAATGTCTCATTAACTATGAAAAGAATAAGAATGTTGCTGCCGGTAAGAATTTGTCAAACCATTCTTAAAATAAGAATTTGGTCTCATCCCAATTAAAAAGATTCTCAAAGTGCTTTTGGTATTAAGAAATGTGTAAATTAGTTTGGACCATTGATGACTTGTTTCCCTCTTTTCTTGAACTCACATGGAAACAAAGTAATTGGCTCTATCATAGACATTTTTAACTTTATTCATACATGTTTGATATTTTGTATTTTTAAAATTTGGTCTCGCTATATTTATGCATTTAAATGTGACAAGTGGACGGAAATCACATGGAGATAATGTTAGTGTTTTTATACATTTGAGTGTTATAAATGGATGGAAACCCACAAGTTTTTATAACATCACAAGGAAATAAAGTGCTTAACTTTATATAGTTATGTCAGTATTTAATAATGAGAGATGAGTGTACTAGGTTGTAATGTTGGTCATTTATTAATAAATAATAGTTAATTCTTTTACCGGGACGTTTAAATACATTAATAAGTAATATAAGATAGTTAAAAAAAAGGTGGTCAGAAAATATTAGGACCCTATAAGAATTTGGAGAGAGATGACACAATAAAATAAAATAAAAATCAATTTGAAATAAGATACAAAATAGATATAGTGCCTATTTTTGTAAAAATACACCGGTAGTCAACATTAACATAAACAACTTATAATTCAATCCACCCCTTTTTACCTTTTTGCTTTTTACTATCATCCAATTTTTAATAAGAGGGTCCGTAAAAGTATGTTGAACATCATCAATCGTAAGACAACCTTACTCCTTATCTGATTCAAAGGAATCTATTTTTGAAATCTCTTGGTTCCCCTAATAAAAAAAAATCTATCAATCTAAGTCCTAACTCCTAGGGCTTCCTTGAATCAAGCCATTGTCATTTGTCTTCGTGGATACTTGTACATTTGAAATTTGCATCCCTCTTCTATCATTTTCGGTACCAAGTCTTGCTTTATTGGATTATCCTCATCATCCGACTCCACATGAAGATAGGGTTGCCATGTTTTGGGTTTGGAAGGGCTCTCTCTTTTTCTTTTTGACTACCCTTTGACTCTTTGAGTTATGGAAAGGATTCTTGTAAATGTCATGTTTGCTTATATATTTTAATATTCGACAACAAAAAGTTGTGTTTTTTCGTAGTCCAAGATTTGTAACCAATGCATTTCACCTTGATTGAATATCATGTTGTCAAGAAAACTTTGGCTAAGATTTATTTTTGTGCATATTCGAGCATAAGCGAACAACCCAAACTGTGCACACTCAATATATATTTTAATAAAATTTACCAACAAATTTATTAAACTTTCTAGTGCTTAGGATGCTAAAAATGAAGAGGTAGATTAGGAATACGAACCCATATCAAAATTTTGGATACTATAAGTATGTTTGGGTTAAACCCAAGAAACCATGTTGTCAAGAAAATTCATACTCTACCCTAGAACTATGGACCCTCATTCAAAACCATATGAAAGTCTTCCTTTCAAGGCGAATGTACAATGAAAAATCCTTTAGAGAAAAAGTGGACTTTACAATGGTTGGTCAAGTTTTTGGAGAGCTATTGATGCTTATTTGATTGTTACATGTAGGTCTAAATTAATAGTTTTGAGTGCCTCAGAACTACTTAAAGTCATATACACCCACTTAATTTGGAAAAATATTATATATTGGATTTTTTTCAATAATGCATAATTAGGGTTAAGAATGATTCTTTATCAAAACATTAGGGTTAAGCATCAAAAATAGACATTTGTTCTTTTGGAAACACATCAACTTAAATATTAGGGTTGAAAATGATTATTTCTCAAAATATTAAGGTTTGAATTATTTTGGTTTATTATTTCCATCATTTTCTAAAAATATTCATGAAAAAAATTAGTTTATAAATCATACATAAAGCAAGGAATCTAAAATTCACCCCTAAAGATTTATATTTACAAAAGAATGTATGCACCTTAAATAATCATACCAAATGCAAAGATTCCTTAGTTTAAACAAAAACTCATAAAGAACAACCATTATACTTTTCATCTCGAGGCATGTTTATCAAACCAAATACACTATCATAATGTTGATCTTACACAAAATACACTTTAATATTATATCATCATTATTAGGCATTGTCTAACATTAATATATTGCAATGATAATAATCATCAAGGGAAACAAGCAATCAAACTAGTAATATTGATTTAAATTTGAAATTGGCTAAATGTTGCCACTCTATACAAACTAGTTTCCTATGGCTTAATTTGGCCTTTCTCGAGACACTACCATTTTACCGACCTTACATCAATTAAGTTTTAATATTATATTATGTATGATAGATATTTTGTGCAACATCAAAATATTACAACCAAAATAAGTAAATAAGCGACTAACCTAATGAAAATATGATAAATTTTGTGCCCCTAATCATTGGCACTTTAGCAAACTACGTAGTATTCCTAGGGCTTAATCGCCCCTTAGTTATAGGATAATTTGATGTCCACATATTTGGAAGTTTTTTTACTTCTTATTTAGAGAATTCAATCAAAAATATATATATAATATCTTGATCATGTAGTAGATATTGAGTCATTTTTCTTCCAAAATATTTTGCTATGAGATATTGCGCGAAAATTAATAATAAAGTTATAATACGGTATGTAGTAAATCCAAGATAAATAATTTCATCATCTCTTGGCATTTTTCTATATTAATATACTAAATATTAAATCGTTTATCCATGATTAATTATTTTTTTATTTTTTAAACTTAAATTGGTTTGGAATTATAATTCAATCCTATAATCTAATTTAGTTTTAATTTCATTATGTTTCAATAATTTCATGTCTTTGTAATATTTTGTATTAGAAATAAAAATGACTTTTCAATTCAAGAAATATGATTTAACTTGATTAATATAAGATAATACATATTGATTTGACATTTTTCTTAAGTTAGACACAATTTTATTCGTATAATTTTAAATACAATAAAAATAAATATAAGAACTATAAATTTCAATTGTTCCATTAAAATAAAAAGTTTTCATATATACTATAATTTCATATTTAATTGTTATATTATTTGATAATATATTATAGAAAAAATTTATATTTTTCTAATTCAATTTATAAGTTTTATTAGATGAACCATTTACAGGTTTATTTAATTTTTATGACCATATATTTTTATACATCAATTAAAGTTGCATGACAACTTTTGTTCATTGTGTTATCATCTATCCTCAAATAATTGTATGTAGTTTTAGAACTAGATGAACCATGGTGACGACTTCTAATTCCTTGTCATCACAAAAATCTATCATTTAGATAAATAATGCATGTGTTAAAAATCAAAGGAAACAAATTTCAAAAAAATACCCAATAATGATAAATAAATAACAAAATAAAAAAGAGTGCATTTCTCCATGGTATAAACTCACATGAAAACAAAAGTGATTGGTTATATAGGACAAACAAAAGAAACAAGGATGAATATATGTTTTATTTCTCTTCTTAGAGTAAATTGATTTTACTTTATGAAAAATATTAATTGAATATATATATATATATATATTATATATTTTCCTTATATAAAAGTATTTTCATTAATTATAATTATATAATTTAATTTATTTTTACTTGGTTTCAAAATGAATTCTACATTTGTGTATGAGAGGTAGATAGAATCTCATGCCTCTTGTATAAAATCACATGAAAATAAAGTGTTTAAATATATAAGAAAAAAATAAATAAGGATATTTATGTATATTATTATGTATTCCTACAATAGTATTTGAGAAGTGTAAGTTGTAATAGCTTGAGTGTGTTCACTTTAAATTAATAACTGACATGATAAATAAAAGAAAACAAAAAATATAACATAACTAAAATGATATTTAAGTAAATCAAACATATAAATACAAATGACATATGTATATCACATAAAATCAATCCAAAAACCCCAAAAGAACTATAAATAACATAGATGGGGAAGCAATTAAAATAAAAAAGTGTGGAATGGAAAAATAAAAAAAAATAAAAAAATTAAACTTGGATTTTGTGTAGGTTTTTAGTGTTTGATTAGTGAGTTTATATATAATTGTGGCTACAATCCTTCGATCTATGAACTAGACTAATAAGAGGACATGATATAGATGAATATGAAAAAGGTAGTGCTTATATTGTTGGCAAGTCCCCATCTATATTTGTAGGCAGAAAAGTAGTGGGAAGAATGGCATAATGAATCGCCTCACACATTAGGAGTTCTTTGTTTCCTCTCTTAAATAAAATGGAAGCTTTGTGACTCTTAATCTTAAAATATGTATTCAGCTTTAGTGGTATATCTTACAAGGTATAAAAAAATTAATATTTTTAATTGTTAAGATGCATTGTTCAAATGTTAAGAACCACATGAAATAGAAAGAATTGCATGTATTATCAATTAAAAAAATTATGTGCATCTTCAAGGCAATTTATTTTTTAATATAACCCTCATATAAATTGTAAGTTGAAACATTTTTTTGATGATCATTTCTCTATATAACGTAATATGTTGTTTGAAGAATAAAAAGTATGTGGAAAATTTTTTGAGCCACATACGCCATTTGTATTATACACCTTTTAGAGTTAGTTATCCATCATTTTAATAGGCCACCACAATTTCAAATTTTCTTTCGGAGATTTAAGTCTACATAATCTAAAGCTTGCACAACCTTACAAAGATAAAATGAATGCATGGTACGTTAGAATTTTTTTCAATTATAATTGAATGCACATGCTATATAATTTGTTCTAGCTTCAAATAAGAATGATAAAATTAAGATATGTGATATTGGCATTCGTGGTGGAATTTTTGTATTATTCTTTTAAGGATTTGTTTAATAATATAACAAGCATTAAAACTAGCAATCGCATGTGTACAATGCAATGTGAACGTCGAACGGTATATGTTATTTGATTTAGAGGGATAGTTATTACTTTTGTAGTTGATGTTGATAAGGGGTTTGATTGATTTTGTAAGTGTAGATATCACTTCATTTAAAGGTTTCATCTCTACATTTCAAACTTGTTACAAATTTGTACATATACATTTGCAAATCTTATATCATGAGTGGTAGCATTATGGGGAGTAGTTTATTTGAACTAAACATGAATACATGAAGTCTTTTGTACACTCATTAAGGTGTGTGTTTGATAGTGGTAGTGTAGGAATATAGATGTAACATTACATTGAAATGTTGTATGTGTACATTTAATTTGTTATAATATTCGTACATATGCAGTTGCAAATATTATATCACGACATCTGAACTAAACATGTATACATGAAGACCTTTGTACATTTGCATAATTTATATCATGAATGGTAGCCTTTTGTGGACAATTTTATTTGCACTAAACATGAATACATTTGATACCCCTTAAACAGAAATGTCACTTTGGATACAATAAGTGTTGAGTAAATTAGTAGTGGAGGTGCTATCAAGAGAGGGTAGTATTTACAAAGGGTTGAGTGATAGTAGTCTTGACTCCTCCTTTCTTCTTTCTAAGTGTTGTTATATGCGCCGCTTTTAGTACATTTCGAATGAAAAAGAAGTGAAATGCATAGATTTTCAAGTGAGGGAACTCGGAGAAAGTTGTTAATGTCAAACCCTTCCTTTAAGTGGTCTAATGTTGACAATTTCTCTATGAAAAGTAAGTCCTGGGACTTGTCGATAGTTAATCCCTAGGCCATTTTAATAGGCAATTTTCTTGATTCCCTCTCAAAATAGGGGTATCGGAATATGTAACAGGCTGGAGGGATCCCGACATGGTTTGTTGTATCTATCAAATTTGACAACAACAAATAAAGGTAATGTTGGTGGTGGCATTGATGTGTCATAGACAATGTCTTTTGGGTGATTGTTCATAAAGCACCATTCACGAGGTCCGTGTCAACCCATAAATTTTCAATAATCATTATTTTTTTTGTTTGCATAGCAAAACGTTGTGTTCCAACTGATCATTATCAGGATCTCCTGGTCCAACCCACTGTTACTTTCAACAATGGATTGGGCGATTAGAATGTTCAATGCCTTCAACATCTAAAGGTTGTGGGAGTCCACGAGATCATTTTTGCAAACAAATGTGGTGTGTCCTTAAAAATGTTGATCTCGCTGAGTTAGGTGTGTGTCTATGTGAGACATTAGGAGTTCTCAATCCTCAATAAGAGGATTTGAATCTCGCATGTGGAGCAGTAAATTCTGGAATGAAAATTGTGCATTGGTTGTTCCTTGTTGCTGAAATATTGTTTGCAATGTAATGGAAGAATGAAATCCCTTCCAAAGGTTGGCTCCATAGGAATTACTTGCATAAAGAGGATTGTCCAAAACCGGTGGTAATTGGCCGAGGTTGCCAAGGAGGATGAATGATCTGTTCCCAAATTCAGACATTTTTGAGTGTGGGAAAGCTTCGCGTAGCCTACTGTCAATTTTGCTTAGCAAATTTGGGCTGATGAAACTCATTTCATCAATAAGAACATATTCTATATGTTTCAATGACTCTTGAAAAGACGATAATGCATGGCCTTCAAGAAGTTTCAGTTGTTTGATTGGAATATGGAGGGTTGCATGGATTGTGGATGCGGAGATGTTGAATGCTGAAACATCGGTAAGGGAGAGCAAAAAGAGAGGTGATGGAGATGTGGTTGATGTTGTTGTGAATGAATTCCAGATTTTATTTATTAGAAATGGTTGTTTTTTGTCAGTTGTTCATTGAATTATCAATCGTAATGGAGGTAGAAGGGTTTTGTTTGTTGAATGGTGTAGTATAGTATCAAAAGATAGTTGTTATTTTGAAGACAAATGAAGTGTGGAAGATGGTGGTGTGGCTATATGCATGTTGTTGTTAATTGTGTTTGCCTTTTTCTATCTCGATGAATGATGAAATAGTTATTTGTAATTCATGCTAACTCAAAGGCTTTGAAAATGACTAATTTCTTGGGACCTCAAAACTTCACAAAGGAAAACAAAGAAAGGACTTACTCAAATTTTTGGAATTTTTGAAAAATGTACACACATATTTTGGATTAGTGACAATAAGATGCATAATCCATCACATGGATTTTAAATCAAGATAAAGATTTCGGTAGTGAATAAGGAATCATATAGGTTAAATTCAATCAATAATGAAAAAATCAAGAGGCAAGTATAAGATTTGTTAAATAAGGATTTGATTCAAGAAATCTTGAGACCATGTGTAGTTCTATGCATCGAGTGTAAGCACTTAAAAGGGAGGATAATGCAGAATGTGCAATGATTCACATGTAATTAACAAGATTGCCATTAAGTACCAAATTGATCCATTACCAAGAATGCATGACTTAATGGATTATTTGAGTGTATTAGATACTTCAAAAATGTAGATTTGAAGAGTGGTTATCATAAAATATGCAAAAGAGAGGATATTAATGGAAGATTTCCATCAAAATGAATAACGGATTGTATTAGTGGCTTTTAATACCATTTAGAATTTAAAATTCTCAAGTACATTATTGAGGATCATGAATAAAGTGCTGGAACCTTTCATGGGTAATTTTTATAGTTTACTTGGATGAAATTTTGATTTTTAGTCATTTTAAAGAAGATCATTTACAAAAATTGAGGTTTGTATCAAGAGTAAGTTTAAGGAAGAGAAGTTGGTGAATTTGAAGAAGTGTAACTTTATGCAAGAGGAGATGATATATTTTGGTTTTTCGTAATCTCCAAGGATGGGTTGAGAATTGATCATGAGAAGGCGGGGGACATGTGGAATATCCTTCACTAAAGATCATGTTTGAAGGAGAAGTTTCCATGGATTGGCTAGTTTTTATAGAAAATTCATTAAAAATTTCAGTGACATATGTGCACCTATCATAGAAACTATGAACGAAGAGAAAAGGAGGTTTTAGTGGACTATTGCAGCAAAGAGTTTTTTTCAGTTTTTGAAGAGTAAATTCGGAATGAAAATTGTGCATAGTTGTTCCTCGTTACAAATATTGTTTCAATGTAATGGAAGAATGAAATCCTTCCAAAGGTTGGTTCCATAGAATTACTTGCATAAAGAGGATTGTCCAAAACCGGTTGTAATGGCCGAGGTTGCATAAGGAGGATGAATGATCCATTCTCAAATTCGACATTTTTGAGTGTGGGAAAGCTTCACGTAGCTCCTCAGTCAATTTTGCTTAGCAAATTTGGGCGATGAAACTCATGTCATCATAAGAACATATTCTATATGTTTGAATGACTCTTGAAAAGATGATAATGCACGGCCTTCAAGAAGTTTCGATTATTTGATTGGAATATGAAGGGTTGCATGGATTGTGAATGCGGAGATGTTGAATACTTAAACATCGGTAAGGGCGAGCAAAAAGAGAGGTGATGGATATGTGGTTGATGTTATTGTGAATGAATTCCAGATTTTATTTATCAGAAATGATTTTTTGTGTCAGTTGTTCATTGAATTATCAATCGTAATGGAGGTAGAAGGGTTTTGTTTGTTGAATGGTGTAGTATGGTATCAAGAGCTAGTTGTTGTTCTGAAGACAAATGAAGTGTGGAAGATGGTGGTGTGGCTTGCATGTTGGTGTTAATTGTGTCTTCCTTTTCTCTCTCAATGAATGATGAACTAGTTATCTGCAATTCATGCGGAACACCATGTATGTTCCAATTATTGTTTATCTTGAAATTTTGTTTCCCCAACATTTCAAGACTATCAAGACCCGTGTTGTTTCCCAAAGTTGTGTGAAGACATGTCATTCTTGCAATGGTTCCTGTTGAAACCCTATTTGACCTCGTAATCATAACTAATATTAGTAGATGATATGTGTCTCCGTGGTAGTGTGTAAAACATGCCACGGTATGTAGTTGTTGAGCATGTCCCAAGTGTCGTTGATGTCATGTGGGTTGAGTCAAATTCGGTGGTAATATTTCTAAAAGGCTTGTATAAAAGGAGTTTTGACCAATAGAAAAGGTTATAGGATGTTGTATCCTGAGCTAAGACATCCATAAATATCGGGTGGACCCAAACAATTTCTTGAGTCGATCGCAATTTCCATTTCTCACCTTTAAGGTTATTATTAGTAGCTCTAATCTTGAGAAACCTGAATAAGTGGTAGGTGTTCTATGGTTGTTGGGTGAATTATATATGCATCAAAGAAAGTGGTTGTTTTTTGTTCATCGGTGTCACTTTCAATGACACGTCTCAAGATTTTTTTGCCAACATTTAATGATACAAATGAATGACTGCACATAATAAGTGGCAATTTTCTCACAAAAAGCATGTGGCATGTTTCTTGTGCACTTATGTCATGTTCAACAATGCTTTCTATGAGCATTTTTTGGATTATAATAATATGTCTTTGGAGAATTCACGTCAAGATCTCTTGAAAACTTGGGTAGCATTGGTGATAGGTTTTAAATGCGTTACTTCACGATTTTGAACATATTTTGCAATATACTTAACAACCGCATGTAAGGGAAAGTACATTTAGGTTGGCAATCGACATTTTCTCTCCATATGGATATCATAGTTTGATTGTGGATGCTTAGTCTATCATTGTTTATCGAAGTGAGGTACTTAATTTTCCCATCACTTTCAATGAGAAAGGATGAAGTAGGTTACATGGCCCAAGGTGTGTTAATTGTGATTTCTTTCTACGGAGGCGTGTCTTCTCTAAACATGTTGTGTGGCAATAAACACAATTAACTATTCTTCATGTTGGAAATAAGAGATAAAATATGCGAATAATCCCTTACAGTAATCGCATGATAAAGAGAAACTAATATGCAAAAAATATTGCAGATCTCAAATAAAAGTACAGAATAAATAACACAAATAGAGAGACAAGATTTAACGTGGTTCACCCAATTTGGGCTACGTCCACCAAGAATCACTTTTTTTGCATTTTATTACAAGCCTCCACTCTCTCAAGACAATACCTAGATCCGTTTGAGCCGTGCTCAACAAAATCCATGTAATTCACACTTGAATTCAAAACACATTTGCAATACATTTGCTTGATATGTATCATATGCATAAGACCATATAAATAGACAATTGCTTAAGCAGTTTGATACAAAACCATGGGTATCAAAACCATGGGCAAAAACTGTGGGTATCAAAACCATGGGAAAAAAACCGTGGGTATCAAAACAATGGGCCCAAAAACAACCCATAACGGATACCCATTACCCATGGGTTAATAAACCACCCGTGAAAATTTGCTTTCAAGGGCTTCACCCCGAACCCCGACTCCTTTCTCAGAAAGCGAGCAAGATCGCCAAAAATACCCGAGTGTAACACATAGAAGGTGTACCACACTCTAACATGAAAATAGGCTCCACAAACATAACACTTCAAGGTGCGTATGGGGAGGAGGATAGAATTTGTGTTGTATCTAGCAAACATGTGCCATAACCTGGTCATAAAGCCAAAACTTGGGGATATCAAGTTTGAACAATATACAAGGCAAACGAAAGAAATCTTGTTGTGACCATTTACAAGGAGAGTCTCCTATGTCAAATCAACGTTCTACTTGGTCGTGACCTTAAAAACAACCTTTAGGTTTAACTTCTCAATGGTTTCACTTCAAAAGCAGAAAAGGTACCACTTTCAAAACCCCTATTGTCAGAAAATTCATTACACCTAGCACGACGAATATTTTCCATGGATGAAACACAAACCTACGTGCAGGGATGAGATTTGACGTCCTCCCTTACCCGTCAACTAAATTTTTGAGGACGTTCTACTAATTTTATTGACCTTTCTTATATGTTTTACAAAAATCTTTAACAACATCATACTTCCTTTTGAATTTGTAAAGACGATGCACATTATTCGTTTGTTTAAAACCTTCAATTTGATATACAGTTTTTTTAATGTTCAAAAACTTTCATAGAATATCTAATCACGTGATTCACAAAGGTATAAAATAATTGATCATGAAATTTTATTTTAACGAAATAAAATAATACCAGTTTTGCAAAATGTCTATGTTTGAGGATGTTACTCTTCCAAAATAAAATTAGAGACAACCTTTGTAGAAGGAGATCCATTCACACATAAATTTTATTAGACAACATTGATACCAAGAAGATCTATTCTCACAAAAATTTATTGAACGTGTAAAGGCAGGCTAAATATCCATGAAATTTAAATAAAAATTATAGCTTTTTTCAATCATTTTGAATAAAATAAAATAAACAATAACTTACCAGGTAAATGTAATAAAAAAATTCTTGAGACTGTGAAGGTGAGATTTAAATGCTTTCATAGAAAACCTTTTTAATAGCCTCATATCCGTTCGGAGCTCATTTAGACCAGACAACCACTCTTGAAGAAAAAATAAGATATGCTCCTTGGTTTTCATGTCACTGTTCTACTTTTTGCAATTTTTAAAGATATTTCCCGCACAACCTATAGTTTTGCTTCTTTCCCCGATCCAAATCCAACTGTATTTTTGCTGGTACTATATACTGCATAACTATTTCCTATAGACGACGGTATTAAATACTGCATTAACTATTTCCACCAAAGAATCGTAAAGAAATTATATATAGTTTTTCACACTTGCATACCGTGTTGATGATAAAGAGGAACATTTTTAAATGAAAATATAATTAAACAATACATCAACACCACGTACCTGCAAGTCACATCAATATAAATAGAAAGTGTGCATATTGCTTTATAAAACAACTCTTAAATTAAAAATTTATAATCATTCATTATTGTATCTATAGGTTGGCCATACGGCAGATCACTATAAGCAAACAAAACGTCTTATGTTTTTATCTCGACATCATTTTGACGGCTTCAGGAAAATATTAAACGTTGTTTATGATGGTTTAAAATAAATACAAACTGTAAAATACATCCCAAAAAAAAAAACACCGGGACGAGCGTCAAATCTCATCCCTACCTACGTGAATTCATTTAAAGATGGAAGACATAAACACATATAGGTATATGCATCTACACAATGAATTACAGGTGGGAAGAATGATCAAGAAACAAACAAATTGTATTTCTCATATCTAAAAGCTTAAGAAATATAAACCCCAAGACTAAGCTGCACGAACCACTTTCAAAACCCCTATTGTCAGAAAATTCATTACACCTAGCACAAAAGATATTTTCCGTGGATGAAACACAAACCTACGTCAATTCATTTAAAGATGGAAAAAAAAAGTAGATCAAAACTGCATGAAGTGGGGGATCCTTCTAAAGATCCTTCAACTCCTTGAGAATATGCTTAAAACCATCGATCACGCACTCTCCTCTCCCTTCTTCGCAAAACAATAGCACCGGGGAGATCCATTGAAAATAAACACCCGAATATCCTTTAATAATAAATACAATGAAGGGGAAGGGGAAAGGAAGGCCAAACCAAGATCAATACCATGCCGACAAATAAAAGATGAAAGGGCATCTCACCTGGTGAAAACGAAGAAACAACGGAAGATGAAGATGAAGACGAATAGTGGAGACCTGCTACAATGATTCAACCCCTCCTGCTTTTGCATAGTACATACTCGACACAATTAAAAAACAACAAACCCGCAACATGCAAAAACGAAAAATAAAATTTTTAGAAAAGCAAAAAAGTAAAATTGTTAAAAATAGCAAAAGCAAAGTTGTTAAAAATAGCAAAACCGTCATTTAGGCCGTCAAATTTGACACGGTACCCCATGACTTCGTAAAGCTCTTTCCCATAGAGGTAACGCCTTCAACGTAAAAAAATACTTCATACCAAGCATTAAAAACATGATTTTAAATGTTATTCAAAGGTTTTGTTACATTTTGATATAATAATTAAATAATTATAATAGTTTTTAAAATATAAATAGAGGCATTTATAGATTATATAAGTGTTTCCAATTTAATAAATCTTTGTATTTAAAAATTTAAGTTAATTATTTAAAATGGATTGTAATTATATCAAGAGGCATCTTATGATATTATTCATGTATGGTGGGTTATAATATTTGTGAGTGGTTAGTAAATAATAGTGAGCTTTAAATTTGACATTTATTTGGTTGTTACATGGTAGTTTCAATATAAAACGTTACGTTCATTTTGATTTTTTCCTTCTTATTCAGAGATATTGACTAAAAATCATATTATCTTAGCCATACGGAAATATTTTGTTATATGTAATGCAATGGTGAAATTATATTGAGGCCATCTATCATGGACAATTGCTTAGAAAATAATAGAGTTATTAATCAATGTGGTATGTGATAAATCTAAAATAAGTTATTTGAGATTGATATCTCTTACCATTTTTCAAATAGATAAAAAAATTAATGTTTTTAAAATTAAATTAGTTTGGAAAGCTATCTACTTTATTTTTTATTTCAATTTGATAGTATGTTGTAAAATGAAATTTTGTTGTAAGTCACTAGAAAACAACCTCTTCTTCATTAGAACTCTAATGAGCTTGGAGAACCATGAATACTAAAGGGAGTTAGTTGAATATTGTATTATCTATTCAAGTATTATCAAGCCCCTAATATTTTGAGCAATTGTGGAAATAACATACCAAATATAATGTATTTCACCAAGCAAGCTAGTTTAATGCAAATGTCTCAACTATTATTATTTTAAAGGTTGCGACAAGCTGATTTCTAAGTGTTCTATAAATGCTTGAGTTCCATTTTTGTCCTTATAATTGCAAGCTTGATTTGTATGTCTGATTTTCTAAATGCACTAATGTATTTATAAACTTTTAGAATTCAAATTAAGACCTTTCTAGCATGCATGTTGACACTTGCAATAAGTGGAAAAATCTAACTATGAGGGACTAAAACCACAATGAACATGAAACAAGGGTTGGAAAGGCATGCCAAGAAAGTGATGAGTCAAACCATAATGGTACAGTTCTAACACACAAAAATCATATTGTTATAATTCTGGAATTTTTTTGAGAAAAATAGGAAAGCATGGTCAAAAAAATAGAAAATCGTGAAAGAGAAAGAAATCATGAAGGATATGATGCATATAAATTCATATGAGAAAATAGAGTCAACAAGAGAAAAATATGATTGCAATTCTCAACAAATACAAAAAAACATTTCCCCAATAAGACCTCAATCTAGATTAATAAACAAGTAAATACATAAATATTTTAGCACCGTGAAAATAATATTCTTATATCAAAATTAGATGTCTACACTTCAAATATTATCATAGTATTTTGGTGTTTGAGAAATTAAACATCTTCCATGAAAAATCACACTTGATAAATAATATTAATTTTATGATTTTGTAAAAAAAAATTACAAATTAAATAAACATAAAATAATAATTTAATTAATAAATACACAAATATATTAATATTATTAAAATAACACATATACCAATATTCACATATTTTATTATAATTTTATTATTCTAAAAATTAAATATCAAAAATAATTTGGTGGTATATAAAAACATTAATGGCAAGTTGAGTAAACATTTCAATAAAAAAACACATAAATACAATCAATAAGACTACTCAAATAATAAGCATCTTTCATGTTTGTTTATTGATGGAAGTATTATTTTGATTCCCACAATGTAGATGCTTAAAACTCTCGAGCACCAAAGTATTCAATTATATGTTTACAATTAGAAGTTGACTACGATATTAAAAATGTCATCCAGCCCAAATATTTTTCATTAACTATGAAAAAACCAAGGATGTTGTTAAGTGAATAGGAACAAGAGAGATTTTGCACATGTAAGTAGTTATGTCAACTATTCTTAAAATAGGATTTTGTCTCATCCCAATTAAAGAGGTTTCCATGGTATTAAGAAATGTGTAAATAGACATCATTGAATATTTATTTATAACTGCTTTGAATGTTTGTAGTTTTTTTTAGACCATTAAAGTATTGTTCCCCTTTCTTCATCCCAAAAGATTAGTATTTAAAAAAGACGAAGGTAAAAACAAGAACATGGAAACTGACACCTCAAACTCACATGAAAACAAAGTAATTGGCTATGTGGGAAAATAAGCAAGCAAAGATGATTGTCTATATGAGAAGGCCAATGAATAAATATGAAGTATTTTTTAAAAAAATTATATATGTTTTTTTAATTTTTAAAATTGAATTGGTATGTCCAAAAGTATCTTTTTAACCATGCAATTTAATTTATGTTTAACGTCATTTCATAATATTTATACATTTGAGTGTGACAAGTGGTCACATTTCTTTCATAAAATCACATGAAAATAAAGTTACATTTGAGAGTGACAATTAGATGGAAACTCATATTTCTTTCATAAAATCACTTGAAAATATAGTTAGATTAACATCTAATAATAAAAGTTGGGGTGTAGTAGGTTGTAATGTTTATCACTTCATAAATAATGTTTAATTTTAAATTTGATGTTTATTTAGTTGTTATAGGGTAGTGTCAAAGAAAATTTGATGTATGTTTGATTTATTTGAAAGTGTTTATTTTTTATTTAAATAAGTCCAACAATAATTTGTAATATATTAATTATGTAGTAGATTATTAGAGTCATTTTCTCTTTCACAAATATTTTTTGAGCCCAATACAACATTATATATACATTGAGGCTATCTATCACAATAAAGCATAACTGAATTATTAGTCATTTTAAACATCAAAATACAATTTCTAAAATATGATTTTCCTAATTAAAATGTGTTTGTGTGTGCGCACACGTGAGTGTTTAAAATTAGTAAGAAGATTAACACATTAAGTATAATACATAGTGAAATGCATGATATGAATAAAATAAAAATCCCACAAAAAAATTAAGATCTTAATGATAAAATGGAAACATATAAATATGTTAATCATATTTGACATAAAATTATAAAAGAAACTAATAAATTAAATGTTATATAATGTGAAATTCATGATACAATAAAATGTGAATAAAATAAAATAAATAAAATCATCTAAAATATCATAGTGATACAATTAAAATATGTTAACATATTATTGATAAAAATATAAACATTTTTATTTCATTTTTAATTGTTTTTTTTTTTTTTTAAAATTCAATATTCAATTGAATTTTATTTTTAATTTATATTTTATTTATTTATCATAAATATAATTATAGCTTATACTACATAGTTGAAATTTGGTACTTTTCATGAAAGTTGAAATTCGAAGGTTAGACTTGGAAATTCGCAAGTTGGAGTTAGAAACTTAGAACTCACTTTCTACACAACTACAACCTTACACTTGTGAGTAATTTTGATCAATTTTTATTGTGGTAATATTTTTTGAGCTATATTGTAATTCATAATATTATTTTAATTTTCACTCCCATCAAATTTAATGATATTTTAGTCTCGTCAAATTTTTATTTAATTTATTCAAATTGATTAGAGAAACATATATGTTTATTTTTAAAAATATATGACCTCTATAAGCATGGAAGGTTTTTTTCAATATTTCTAGAAGTTGGAAAATAACTTTTAAACATGTCAAAGCAATGGAAAGGTTCCTATAAGTACAAATTTGTGAACAATGAACAAGGATTTTCAAAGTAAAACCTACTTAAATATATATAAGAAGATTAAAATTTGAAGTTGGAATATTATATGTTCTTATGAGAGTGTCACTAAATGGACCTAATCATTACGTGGTAGATTGGGAGAAAGTTTTTTACGTTTGGAGAGGATAAAAGAAAGGTAAAGGCACTTTTTCTAAAATCATGGTTGGCTAATATTTTTAAGAAAACAATTCAATCACACACCTAATATAATTACATAGAGTCGAAATGTAGTGCAACACTCGATGATAATCATTTACTTAAACAACACCCATCATGTAGAGATACTCTCACACAAATAGTGAAACAATTACAACTCCCTGCTAATATGACACCTTCCCAAGTGAATACAATTTTGAGTCATCTTTCAGCTCCTCCTATTAGTAATGATGACACATTCCATACTTCCATCTTAGGCGCTATTCAATATTTGTACCATGAATTTCAAAATAAACGTCAAGCAATAAATGTTACAATTATATCTCTTAAAGATGAAATACAACGCCTCAAGGATACTTCCAATATTTCTAAGGCCAAGTCTACGCAATGTGATATTGGTGCTACATGTGCTCATATATGTGAGGGTAAATTTTTACAACATAAAAACCTCTTTGGTTTGACGAGCATGTTAAACAACATGATATCCTATTTGAGCTACTCAATCATCAGTTAATCACTTTGTTACCTAATCATTACTATCCTCACTATCAACTTACAAAATCCAAATGCCAACCATTATGCAATTATCATGGAATTAATGGACATCGTGATAATGATTGTTATTCCTTACAACATAAAATCCAACAACTTGAGCGTAAAGGATTTATTTCATTTGCTACACAATATTCTACTACACATTCATCTCAAGTTTACAAATCTCAATGGGTTCCTAAATCTAATTCATCTATGACTAATGAACATAATTCCATATTGAATGTTACAACTCTATAATAATACAAGATCCACCTATTCAACAAGGCCATAAGAATGACATATCTCCTTTGGAAGTACCAACCTTAGTCACAACATCACATCCTACTATTGTGAAAACTAAAGAACTATAGATTTCACCTAAGGTATTACACACCACAAAGAAAGAAATTAAATTTGAGCCACCACAATCTCAATCTAAGATAAACACACCACATAATCTCACTAATGATCAAGAAGATGACATTATTTCATTCGATGCAATATAAATATCTCCTCGTTTAGTTCTGATTTTAATGAAACATAAAAGGTAAAATATAACACCCTAGTGAAATCCCATGTGTCTTCTTTAGCATTACTTGGGTCACTTATGTGTAATTGGCAACTTTGTCTATAGATAGATCACTATGGCATTCACACTTGGGGGCATACTATTCCCCTTTGCTACTCAATGACACACTCTTGTTCAAGGTTCAAATATGACTATTGAGGGCACACTTACCTACATAGACCTCACCTTGCACACACACACACACACACACACACACACACACACTAGGTGGAAAACTTGCTCCCATCTCCTAGTGATATCATTTCATTCAAATAGTTTAAATTTTTTTAAAACATTAACACTCATGAATAAAAATGTCTCCTATGGTAACACTCAACCTTCGTCGATTCTTACCTCCCTAAATTGGTAATTTTGGAGCTCTCTTCTATCACCACTACAAAACAAGTTACACTTACTAATTATGCTAAAATGTAATATAATAGGCTAATCTAATGCAAGTTTGTAGTAATAAATAAATAATGAAATACTTGAAATAATACCAAGTAATATAAGAAGTAAATAATGAAACCCTAATGTGCAAAGAGGGTTAGAAAGAGCCTTAGTTGAATCATAAAATTTGTTGGACTGTGTCGGTGGAGACCGACTAAACAAAGAAATGGAGGAGTATCGCACAAAAGTCCTAAAAATTACAGATCTAGTAGATTTGACTAGAATGGGGCGCTAGAGAGGGATAGGGGGGGTATGTGGGTGCCCTGGTCTAGTTATGGACACCACTGGTCTACGTGGATGCTCGAAAAACATCTTCGATGTGTTACAAGAGGTTCTCACTTGTTCTCCTTTTGTCGTGTGTATTTGTTGAACTCGTTGAATGTCATTATAAATCTGGAATGAATGAATCACTTGTAAAACCCCAAAAAAGCATCAAACCCTAAAAAAGAAAGATGTAAATGAAGGGTTTGAACTGTCTCTCTACTGCCGAAATGATGGACTTATCATTGAGCACTACACTACATCTCGAGACCAATGTAAGTTATTTTGTGTGTGTGCAGATTTATGCCCTAGGTTACTCTTATGTAGTCACACTTTGTGAGTAACGAGTAAGTAACTAGATGTAGAATGTAAATAATGTGTGTATGGAAACAATAGACTCCCCTCCTTATGAAGTTTGATGTAGATGAACCGACCTTTTGTCCCTTGTGATGGAGCTAGATGGATGCAAATGGAGCTATAGATTGCCTTTGATGGATGCAACCTTAGGTGGAGATAGTAGATGTTTAGTGCTTGGTCCCTTATTATGATCACATAACTTTATATTTATATGATTCCTTCACTTGAATTTCATAATTAACCCCAAAAAATTCTAACTACCAAAAAGATAAGATGCTCAAATGGCTAGAAAGGACCCAAAAGTGTGACCAAAGTACAAAGAGGACAAGGCACTAGAGGGGATAGGAGGGGGACCTGTGTCAGCCCTGGCATCCTGGTTGGGTGTTAGTATCTAGAATGACAAATGTTGAAAGGTGAAAAGATAGACTGAGCAAGTAAAGTGAAAGATTGAAAACAAAAGCATAAAAAAAGAAAAGGTGGCCAAAGACATGGGTTAATTAGTACTTTTCTTACTTAGGAATCATATGAATAGTAGTATGTGATCGAGACTAGATAATTACCCAAAGTGCATGATTTTGTGTCTACATTTTCCCCACTTTATGTTGGTGAGAAAAATCTTGGTAACATAAAGTAGATAGAGATGCATACCTGATATCCATGTAGATTGATGTAGAAAGTGTGTCGAGGGACTAGACAAAGCATGGAGTGATAAAAATATGGAGCGTGGAGACTAAAGATGCCAAAATGTAAAAGGTGATGAAAATGAACCTAGGGAAAAAGTGTGTGTGTATATGTATGATGTGTGTGATGTACCTATTGTTAGTATCATGTTGATGTTTTTGTTGATGATGTTTTTGCTTGCTTCCCATATGGATGGACCTATAAAAGAGAAGATGATCAAGTAGTCAAATACGCATGTATATGTATAAAAAGCATGTAAGAAAAGTATGTAAAAGAAAATGTTGAAAATGTGAAAAAGGAACATGTGCACTTGATTTATGATGAGGAAAGAGTGTAGAAAGGATCATGTTAATGAAGTATGATTTTTTGGGTGATCTCATGCCATTGGCTGAAGAAGTATAGGGAGGAAAGTCTTATTTATCCTCCAACCTTTAACCACTTCTCAAAGCTGTAGAGATCTTTGTATTATCTAGTTTTTGGGTGATCCAATGCCACTTGGAAAAGAAGTAGTGTAGAGAGGAAGGTTTGGTGTTATCCTTTATCCTTTAACTGCTCCCAAAATAAAACACCATTGTAGATGATGTGTACTAATGCATGTGCTAAGGACAACTTAGCCCTGTAAAATTCATTGTGTATGAGTTTTGTAGACTATGTTGAACCCAATCACTGTGTAACTGCCCCCTAGTTATAGGTGCTCTAGGAAAGGCATTGTTGTACTAAGGACCCAAGTCTGATTCAAATCCTTAAACTATGTTGTACCGTATCTATGTTGTGATGTATGTATATGTGTGTAATGTTGTATGGGGTGATTGATTCACCCAAATGATTCCCCCTCTTTTGGGGTGCATGTGACGTCGTTGTAGGAGAATGTGGCCCAAAAGAGGACCAACCGCTAAAACTATGCCCTACAGGGGAAGGGGATGTGCTTGGTAGAAACCAAGGCACATGCAAACAAGTGGTTAGGAAAAAGTGTTAGTATGAACAAACATGCATGTAAAGAAAAGTGTAAGCTATGAAGACAATGTGTAAGTAGATAATGTAAACACCCAAGAAGACAATATAGACCGTGAAAAGTGGGTTTGCAAACATGGGACATCACTCACATGTCACAAGACAATCAAGGCGATGAAGCCAAAAAACAAGTTATACATAAGATAAAGGGAAAATCCCACAAATAATGGCATACAACATGACAAGAAAATACAAACAATGTAACATATAACCATGGTGGCAAAATAGTCCTACAAAAAAAAATTTGCACATGAAGCACCCATTAGCATGTTAGAAAGATAAAAGTATGTCAAAGCATGTATAATATAATAATAATGTAATGTGCTATGAAACAAAATGAAACAATAACACCTGTAGTGTACAAAAGTGGATGCCCCCAGGAGCCGTTGTGGGACTAGTACTAGGTATTGTGCCAAACATCCATGTTGTGTGTAATGGACCTGTATAATCTGTGATCACAACTAGAAAAACAAGTGAATGCATGTGCATGTGTGTATGATAAAGATAATGACATACAAGATATCTATCTAGCATGTGTAATAAATGAACATGTACAAAAATGCATAAGTAAGCAAGAGTAAATGTAACCAAGATATGTAATATGTTGTGGATGGATGGAATGGAATGCAGAGTGAATGATAGGAGCCACGTGCCCCTTGAGTGAATGGAATTATATGCAGTGAGGTTCATTTATTTATGCCCCCTCAGTAGTCAAGAATGAACCGTAAATGAGAGTGCATCATTGGGAAATGGTCAAAATATGTGTTGTGTGTATGTGTGATGATGTGATGAATGTGTAGTGATGATATGTGACATAGAGATGAGGTGTGAGAATGTGTGATGATTTAGCCTAAAATTATCATCACAAGATAGATGAAAAAGAAGTGATGATTTAGCCTAAAGCATATATCACTAAAGGATGCTATAAGAAGTGATGATGTAGCCTATAAAGCATATATCACTAATCTAGGAATGTCGCATGAGAAAAAGATTGAATGGTTGAATGTATGAGTGTGATGAGGTCCATTTGATTTGTATACCCTCAACAGTCTAGTATGGAAATGTGACTAAATGGTTGAATGTGTGAGTGTGATGAGGTCCATTTGATTTGGTAGTATGAGACTAGATGCATCATCGGGTAGTGATGTAAATGTGTGTAGTAGATGTGAGGAGGAGAAATCATCATGTGGAATGTGTAAGTGTGTAATATGTAATGTGTGTGTATGTAGTATGTAATGTGTAGATGTATAAATGATAAAGATGTAAATGTGTATGTATAATAAATGTATGATGAAGATGTAAGATGTAAGATGTAGGATGTGGATGTATGTATGTAATATGTGTGAATATGTGTGATGTGTAGTGTCTATTGTGTAGTGTGTGAGGTTCATGTGTATAGGATGCCCTCAACAGTCAAGTGTGAACCGAAGCACAAGAGTGCATCATCGGGTAATGAAATGTCGATGCTAGCTGTGTGTGTGTATAAGTCATGTTTTCAATTAGGGGGAATACGCATGATGCCCCCCAAGTGTGTAGTGGTGAGTGAACTATATCGATGAAAGTAAAGGATGAAGGTCCTCTACTTGATGATTGTGGTGATGAAAGCATGTGATCATGCTCTAGGAGTGGTGGTATAGCAGATAAATAAACGCTTGTAGATGAGTGAATCCTATGTGCATGTGATGGATGAGTGTATATGTGGGTACCATGGTGTAAAAAAATGTGTAGGTGATGGAGACCTATGTGAAGAAGTGGAATGTGGTGGTGATGGACACCTATGTGGAATAAAACGTGGTGGTGATCTACGGCGAGTTGCAGTAACTATCGAGGAATGGGCCTATATTTCTTTGTTGGACTAGTAGAGTGATGAGACCATGTAGGTTGTATGAGTAGGTGAACTAGGATAAAGATGGTGCTTTAGGTTATATGGGTCATGGCGTACTAGATGAAGAAGTAGATGATACACTAGTCATTACGAGAGGTGATTATGACCATGGAGTAGATGGAGGTACACCATCGATAGAAATGACTTGATTGTTATGAATGAATTTTAAATGAAAATGATTCATGGAGATGATAGAATGAGACATGTGAATCTAATTGAGACCTAAAAGCATGTCACACCCATCAACTACTTGTCCCACAAGAAAGGGTACAAGCATAGTAAGAGGACCTACATGTAAACATGAAGTTTGACAATGCCATATGAATTGTTCATCGGATATGAAATTTGTGATAGTGGATAGCCAATAGTGATGAGAAGTGGAATAGAACATGCATTGATGGGCCAAGATGGATCAACCTTAGTATTATTGATAGGGGTAGATCGATAGAGGCACTAATATGTAAGTGATTAGAAGAAAATGGCATGATAATCATGATCAGAGAAAAAGAGATGATTGGTGAGAAATGTTTAGTGTTAGCAACTAAGAAATAAAGGGCCCCGATGCAAGAGGAGATATTATTGTGATATGTATGATTAGTTGATGAATCAATGTTTTCTTGTCATGTTTTGGAAGTGAGTTATTAAATATTTTGAGCTTATGATTTTTGTTGATTGGTGCAGAGTTTGTAGGCTCTAGGAACTCAAGCTTGTTGTTATCGATAAGATCTTGAATGATTATGCAAAGTTTGAAACACCTATTTTTAGAGTGTCCCACACATCGATGATAGTCACATCAAAAGTTTTCATTGTAATTTCTTCCTTTTGGTCGTGATGGGTCTAATTCAAGTGGTGGAGGAAGCGTGATAAGATTGCTCTCAAGAAGTTGTTGTAATATGAGGTGTGGAGCAATAGGGAATTTGGTGAATGTACGTTGAGGTGGTTCCATTGAAGTTCCTTGGTATTAGAGACAACATTGACAATAATTTTTGTGTCAAGAGGTTTGGTCGTTGAAGGTTTGAATGTTGACTTGCTTTAAAAATGTGTAGAAGATGATGCTTGTTCTGATTTTTAAGCTTGTTGATGGATAAAATCTTGGTTTCATGAAGCTTAAGAGTATGACATAGTTGTCGAATGAGGGAGATGTCTCAAGAGAAAATTTTTCTTGAGAGGTGGTAATAGACTATTGAATGAATAAATCTTGAAGCTCAGAGTCGGTGAGCACATTAGACATCTTAGCTAAGTTGTTTTTGTATCATAAGACATAGTGACTAAGTGTTCATTAGATCCTTGTTTAAGTTGTGTGAGTTGGGCATATGAGATCTTAGAGCCGATATTGATAGAGAAGTGAGTGAGAAAAGCATCAATCAAATGTGTAAAATATGTTACCGAGTGAACAGGTAGGTCATAAAACCAATGCATCGCATAATCATGAAGACTACGAGGAAAGAGCTTAGCTAGGAGAATGTGATCATCCACAAAATCTAGACAAGCCACATGGAATGCTTGGAGATGCTCTTGTGGGTCACCATGGCCATTGAAAATAGGTAGTTTAGGGGTGATGAAATTTGGTGGAAGTGAATAAGTGGATATAGTGGGCGTGAATGGAGTATGTAGTAATAGAGTGGAATCCAAAGATGGAGACGCACACAAAGTAGCTTGTCGTAATTGATGAATTTACGCTTGAAGGTATTGATAAAGGGAGGCTAGATCTTGAGTGTCAAAGTGGAAGGAGCTTGTCATGTATGAGAAAAAAGAGGTGGGGTATAGTGATTAGTAGGAGTAGGAATAGAAACAAGAATGGTGGAAATGGGTGGAAGAGTAGAAGCAAGTGGTTGAGTAATCAATGGTGGTGGGAATAGTGGCAGAAGCATTAAGCTCTACAAGGTTTGTAGCCTCCTCATGAGAAGCATATAAAATCAAGTCTAGATCTTGGGGATGCTCAAAGTGATATGATCATTGAGGGCTTTAAGATGGGCATCTATAAATTCTTTAGAAGATTGAGCCATATTAATAAGAGAAGAGAAGCCCTAAGTGGAAGGGGGGTTTTGAATGTTCGGGTTCACCAAAATGATTATACTAAAATGTAATATAATAGCCTAATCTAATGCAAGTTTGTAGTAAATAAATGAATACTAAAATACTAAAATAATACCCAAGCAAACTAAAATAAAAAATATGAAACCCTAATGTGTAAAGAGGGTTAGAAGAGTTTTAGTTGATTCAAAGAGTTTGTTGGGGTGTGTCGAGTGGAGACCATTGAACATAAATGGAGGACCATCACACAAAATCCCTGAAACTTGCAGATCTAACAAATTTTACTTGGACTAGGGTTCCTTGGGAGGATAGGGCACCCGTGGGTGCCCTTAGTGCCTGTCTAGATTCTAGTCACCCTGGTCTGCATGGATGCTCGAAAAACCTCCTCTGAGGTTTTGCAAGAGGTTCACACTTGTTTGCCTTTTGTCACGTGTATGTCGTTGAACTCTCTCAAATGTCATTGTAAATCTAGAATGAATGAATCACCTAAAAACCCCAAATAAATCATCAAACCCTAAAAAGAAAGATGCAAATGAAGGGTTCGAGACTATCCTCAATTACCAAAATGATGGACTTATCACTAAGCGTTGCACTACATCTTAGACCCAATGTAGTTCTAGTGTGTGTGTGTGTGGAATTGTGCCCTAGGTTACTCTTGTGTCAGTCACACTTTGTGAGTAGCGAGAAAATAACTAGATGTAGAATGTAAATAATGTGTGCATGAAAACAATAGACTCCCTCCTATGAAGTGTGATGCAGATGAACCGTCTTTGTCCCTTGTGATGGAGCTAGATGGATGCAAATGGAGCTATAGATTCCTTTGATGGATGCAACATTAGGTGGAGATAGTATATGTTTAGTGTTTGGTCCCTTATTATGATCACATAACTTTATATTTATATGATTCCTTCACTTGAATTTCGTAATTAACCCCAAAATGTTGACTACCAAAAATATAAGATGCTCAAACAACCTAGAAAGGACCCAGAAAGTGTGACCGAAATACAAAGAGGACAAGGGTTCCCATAGGGGATGGGGACGCCTAGCGTTGGCATCTTGGTTGGGCGTTAGTGTCCATAATGACAAATTCCAAAAGGTGTAAAGACAGATCTTGAGCAAGCAAGTACAAGTGCAAGAAGCGAAGCATAAATTAAAGAAAGGTGGCCAAATACATGGGTTAATCAGTACTTTTCTTACTTAGGAATCATGTAAATAGTAGTATGTGATCGAGACTATATAATTACCCAAAGTGTGTGATTTTTAACAACTACTCTCTCACACCATTCTTGTTACCTCTTTTATTTTTCCTTCCATACCAAATGTGCATGTATCACAATCACTCTCTAGGGTGAGTTTTCTATAGGATAATGTTGTCTTTCTTAAATGAAATTATGTGCTCCATCATTCTCGAGTCCCTTCCCCATATTATGTTTCTCTCCCAACAAAAAAATTGATAGTAATAATAATTATTTTTTCCCTCAAATATGTTGATGATGAGAGATCCATGAACCTTAATGTTTCTCAATGATTTTCTATTCATGGAATGTACATTGCCTCACTAAATTGACCCATTGATATCTAGTCCGAGATGACTTTAAGAAATTCTACAATATGAGGGTTTTGTGCATGTAGGAAGTTAAAATATCTAGGTTTCTTCTCTAGTTTGTTTCCCACATTATTTGGCCAAGCACTAACTTCCGAATTTCCAATCACGAGTCAGGTTGTGGAGGGGTCATCATGTTATTTGTGCTAGATATTTCTCAAATTATCATCTCGTGGGGCTCTAACCCCACTTACTAAGTGACATGGACCCTTTTTTATTTTAATGGGTGTAGCATTGTATTGGAAAACTTGTATGCGTCTAATGAGGTAGTCGAATCGTTTCTTTTTAACATTGGTTAGTTGATTCCCTATTGGATGCCCAATGGATTTTATATAGTGATTTTAACATGATTGAATCTAATGAGAAAAGGGAAGGGCACATATTAATGTGGTGGTGTTCAGAGAGAGAAAACTATGGTTATATATTTGACACAAACTTGGAATTTACGATCCAAATCACCATCGCAAGAAAAAAATCCACTACTATTTGGTTCACATGGTCCAATTTTCAACAAGTTCAAGATAGAGTGGTAAAAATATTATATCATGATATATTTTACCAAACAATATCTCTTCTCTCTATCCTCCAATAATAATAGACTTTTTTTGGTGGTCGAGAATGATTTACTCTCGAGACCATTAAGCTATTTAATTTTGCATTACCATGGACTACTCCCCATTTGAAAGGGAAAAAATCTCAATTCTATCACAATATTGCTCGTCTTTGGCATGAGATACCTATGGGCCATATCATAAGGATTTGGAACCTAGTTTCCATACCCATAGGGCATACACTTTGGATAGAATGGTGGATTGATGTTATTCAAAGCACCGCCACCTTTCTTAGGATCTATGGGAAACAAGATGCCACTTATATATAGAGAACTCATGAAGCATCGTACCATGAATTCCAATATATTTCATAAGAGCTTTATAACTATCCATTCAATATCTCTCTACAAAAACAACCTACCCATTGGAGGAATAAACTCAAAGTGTAAGAGGTCTAAAAAACAAGAGGGGAATGGCTTAGAGATATATTACATTGGATAGATATTAGAATTACAAAGCGTCCAATTTTTTTCTCTACTATGTCTCAAACACTCTATTGATGGAATTAAATCCATTCAAATAGCTAATATTAAACATACCAAACCGATTGATATTCTACAATCTTTTGTTCACCATTACCATGTTGTTTTTTCTAATCAACCCTCTTCCTTGAAAGAGAAGATGCCATAAAGAAGTTCCGCAAGTGGTCACCTACAAGATTTCCCAAGCTCAAAGAGTGTCCTTTGATAAACCCCCGAACCTCAATGATCTTAAAGAGGTACTTTGCAAATGGCTTCAGACAAAGTCAAAACTATAGACATAATATTCAAAATAAATCAAAATTAAATGACAACACTATTCATAAAATATTATTTTACTCTTTTTAATATTTAAGAAATTAAGCATCTTTCATGATGGGAATCACAATTGATAAACAATATTAATTCCGTCTATTATTAGTTTGTCCTTTTTTACTTGAGCAGATGTCAACTATATTTTAACAATAACCTCACTTTCTTTTTAAATAATCTAAAACCTATCAACAAGAAAGAAAGAAAAATTGCGATATTAAAAATGTCTCGTTAACTATGAAAAGAATAAGAATGTTGTTGTCGATATATTTTATTTGAGAATTTGTCAAACTATTGTTTAAATAGGAATTTGGTCTCATCCCAATTAATGAGGCTTCCAACCTTTGGTTTTAAGAAATGTGTAAATTCACATTATTGAATAATTTCAGTTGCTTTCAATGTTTGTAGTCACATGGAAACAAAGTAATTGGCTCTATGGGAAGACAAATGGATAAATATGAAGCCATTTTTAAATTTATCCATACATGTTTGATTTTTTTAATTTTTGAAATTAAATTGGCCTCGGTATATGAAAAGTACCATGTAACTATACAATCTAATTTATTGTTTATACAATGATTTATACATTTAAATGTGACAAGTGGACGGAAATCACATGGAGATAAGTTTTTTTTTTTCACTTTACACTGTTATATACATTTGAGTGTGATGAGTGGATGGAAACCCACAATTTTGTTATAAAATCACATGGAAATAAAGTGCTTAACTTTATATAGTTATGTCGGCAGTTCATAATGAGAGATGAGTGTAGTAGTGGGTTGCAATTGTCACTTAATAAATAATTATTAATTTTTATTTGAATGTATTAATATATTAGGAAGTAATATAAAAAAGTATGTCGAACATTATCAATTGTGAGATGGTCTTGCTTCTTATCCGATGAGAAGACTCTCTTCTTGAAATTTTTAGTTCTTACGTAATGAAAAATCTATTGAATGCGACTTCTATCTCATAGGGTTTCCTTTAATCAAGCCATTGTCATTTGTCTTCAAGAATACTTGTAAATTTGAAATTTGCATTCATGTTCCATTATTTTTAGGTACCAAGTTTTGCTCTATTGGATTATCCTCATCATCCAATTCCATGTGAGGATAGGGTTGCCATCTTTTGGGTTTGGAAGGGCTCTCTCTTTTCTTTTGAACTACCCTTTGAGTTGTGGGAAGGATTTTTGTAAATGTCATGTTTTCTTATATATTTTAATATTCAACAAAAAATTTTGTTTTCGTAGTCCAAGATTTGAAACCACTACATTTTGCCCTTATTTAATATCATCTTGTTAGGAAAACCTTGGTTGAGATCCATTTTTGTGCATATTCAAACATAAGTGAACAACCTCAACTATATACACTCAAGTATTTATTTTAATAAATTAATTACCAACAAATTTATAATACTCTATAGTACTTCTAGATGCCAAAAATGAAGACGTAGATTAGGAAGGCGAACCCATATCATAATTTTGGATACTATAATAATGTCTCAGGTTAAACCTAGGAAACCATGGTGTCGGGAAAATCCTTGCTCTACCCTATAACTAAGGACCCTCATTCATAACCATTTCAAGGTATTCCTTTTAAGGCGAGAGGTACAATGAAAAATCCTTTACATAAAAGTGGACTTTACGGTGTTTGGTTCGGTTTATGGAGAGTTATTGATGTTTATTTGATTTTTACAAGCATGGCTAAATTAATAGTTATGAGCACTTTAGACACTACTTAAAGTCAAGATACCTTTTAATTTGTAACAATATTATATATTTGATTTTTTAACAATGCATTATTAGGGTTAAGAATGATTCTTTATCAAAACATTAGGGATAAGCATCGAAAATAGACATTTATTCTTTTGAAACACATCAACTTAAATATTAGAGTTGAAAAGGATTCTTTCTCAAAATATTAAGGTTTGAGTGATTTTGGTTTGTTATTTCATATCATCATTTTTTAAAATATTCATGAAAAGAAAGTTGTTGTATCTTATAAATCATACCTAAAGCAAGGAATCTAAAATTCACCTCTAAATATTTATATTTACAAAAGAATGTAGGCACCTTAAATAATCATACCAAATGTAAATATTCATTAATTAGTTTAAACAAAAATTCATGAAGAACAACCATTGCATTTTTTCATCTAAGACATGTTTATCAAACCAAATACACTACCATATTGTTAATCTTACACAAAATAAGTTTTAATATTATATTATCATTATTAGGCATTGTCCAACATTAATATATTACAATGATATAGTAATGATTGGCGGGCAACAAGTTTGTCAACCTAGTAATATTGATATAAAATTGAAATTGGCTAATTGTTGTCACTCTATACTTGCCAGGTTTCTTATGGCTTAATTTGGTCTTTTTAGAGACACTACCATTTCTGAGACCTTCCATCAATTATGTTTTAATATTATATTATGTATGATAGATATTGTGTCCAACATCAATATATTACAACCATTATAATAATTGGGAGTAAATAAACACCCAACATAATGAATATTTGATAAATTTGGTGCCCCATAATCTGTTGGCACCATAGGCAATCGCCTAATCTTCCTATGGCTTAATCCTCCCTTAGTTATAAGATGGTTTCAATGTAAAATTTGATGTCCATTTGTTTGAAAGTTTTTACTTCTTATTTAGAGTATTCAATCACAAAAATGTAATATCTTGACCATGTAGTAGATATTGGAGTCATTTTTCTTCCAAAAATATTTTGTTATAAGAAATTGTGCAAAGATGAATAATAAAATTATAATATAATATGTGGTAAATCTAAGATAAATATTTTCAAAACTTGGCATTTTCTACATATTAACATACTAATTATTAAATCATTTATCCAAAATTAATTTTTTTATGTTTTTACAATTAAATTGGTTGAAGTATCTTGTAATTATATAATCTAATTTAGTTTTTATTTCATTTATTTTTTATGTTTTTACAATTAAATTGGTTTGGAAATATCTTTTAATTATATAATCTAATTTAGTTTTTATTTCATTATGTTTCAATAATTTCACGTCTTTGTAATATTTTGTATTAGCCCGATGCAAAGATTAATTTATTTTTCATATGATTTGTAAAAATAATTATCTATCATAAATATTGTAACAATTAAAAGAGGATTTTCAAATCAATAAATATGATTTAACTTGATTAATATAAGATAGTACATATTGATATGACAATTTTTCTATCTTAAGTTGCACATAATTTTATTGATATATTGTTAAATTAACAATAAAAATAAATATAAGAACTATAAATTTCAATTGTCCCTCTAAAATAAAATATTTTCATATACACTTTAATCTTATTATGCCAAGAGGAATTCTACAATGATAGTATGGAGTGGAGAAGTCTCATGTGGAGGACGTATGTAATTTAATATGTATTTAAGATATATGTTTTGTTATTATATATGTATGTGACTAATTAATTAATTAAGATGATTCAAGTATGTGAATGAGGAAATATCATTGTACAATATATATTTTGGGAGGTCTTATTGTAGAGGCTCATATTCTACTTTTGTCAAAAATTTAATATAAATGCCTAAATGATACCTCTCTGTATTTTTACAAATATTTATTTGATATAGGTATGATAGTTTTTATTTTTGTTATATTCTTTAAGCATACATTAGATAAAATATTTATAATTTTTCTAATTCAATTCATAAGTTTCATCACGCGAACAATTTACTTTTTTATTTATTTTTTAAAATAGTTTAAGTTATAAGTTTACATTTTTATTAAAATTTTATTAAAAAAATAAATGTATGTGTATTCTATATATTTATGACCATATATTTTTATACACCAACTAACACTACATGACAACTTTTTCTCTTTTTGTTATCATATATCCTCCAATAATTGTATGTGAGTTTAAATAAGGGGGATTAACCCCTAGGCAAACTAGGAAACCGCCAGGGCATCAATCAAAGAGGATCCTGAATCTAAATATTTCCCTTATTGTATGATATTTTTATAACTTACAATTAAAATAATTTACCTAGAAGATTCAATAGTAATTGACTCATTTATTGATATTATTATATAGTAACATAAATTTCATGCATACACATATAAAGGTACTATAATATTTTTCAAGTAAAAAAATATGACATATTTCGAGCTTGCATGATTTTTTTGTATTGTTACCCATTCACTAATATACCTCTAGATTATGTAGGTGTGTAATATTTTCTAAGAAAATGTTCATGTGTTTTTTATAATGTCACTAATGTAGCTAGTAGAGGCGAGTATAATTGAAGGAAAGAAGTATTTAATTATTTATTCCTATTTTATGTGGGAAAATGTCTATTATATTTTGTGGAGGAATCGCTAGGCTTAGTCCAAATACCACTCTTCACAAAACCATTGGAGATACATAAGTATTTTTATTGCTTTATGAAAAATGGTGTTTTTCTCAGGTTTGAGTCTCATCACCTACTTGATATTAATAAATCTGATTTGCAAGCATCCTTGCATAATAAATTATATTTGTTACATTTTGAGCACCTCTTACGATTAATTCTATCCATCCATAGAATATTTATTTTCTTTCTATGTGATAATTTTATAGAATATTTTATTCTTTTTGTATTGCAATTTCTCTAAATTTGTGATTTATTATGATCCTAATACAAATTTTAAAATGTGAGAATGTAGACAACTATTCTTTATGTACTTGATGGGAAAAAATATTAATTAAAATTGTGAGAAGGGCATCCACTCCAATTATTTCCTAGGGTGCTCCTAACCTTTAACTTGGCTCTAATTTAAAACTAGATGAACCACAATGATGACTTCTAATTCTCTATCATCACAAAGGATCTATCATTTAGACAAATAATGTGTAATAGTAACATATTGAGTACATCTGTAAAAATCAAAGGAATTTTTTTCAAAAATATACCCAATAATAATAAACAAATAACAAAAGGAAAAATAAGAGTGCATTTCTCCATATGGTATAAAGCAATGGAAACTCACATCTCTTAGTATAAAGCCACATGAAAACAAAGTGATTGGCTATATACGAAAAATAATCAAACAATGATGAATATATGTTTTAATTTTTTTCTTATAATAAATTGATTTTACCTTATGAAAAACATTAATTAAGTATATATAGTTCTATTACATTTATCTATATTTGTTTTAATTTTATCCACAAATAAAATTATTGGTTAATTATATAATTTAATTTTTTTACTTGGCTTCAAAATGAATTCTACATCTATGTATGAGAGGTGGATAAAATCTCATGCCTCTTGTATAAAATTACATGAAAGTAAAGTGTTTGGTTATATAAGAAGAAAAAACAAAAATATGTATATTTATTATTCTATTGAGCAGGCATTCCTATAATGGTATCGGGGTGTGCAAAAGGTTGTAATGACTTGAATGTGTTCATTTTTATTAATAACTAATATATTAAATTTTAAAATAAAAATATATAACATAATTAAAATGATATTTTTATAAATCAAAGATATAATACAAATGGCATATGTACATCACATAAAATGAATCAAAAAAACCTCAAAAGAATTATAAATAGCATAGAGGAGGGAAGCAATTGAAATAAAAAAGTGCAAAGTGTACCAAAATAAATAGCAAGATTTTAAACTTGGATTTTATGTATGATTTTAGTGTTTGATTAGTGATTTATATATAATTGTAGGCACAATCCCTTGATTTATGAACTAGGCTAATAAGAGCACATGATATAAATGAATATGAAGAAGGTAGTGCTTAGAATGTTGGCAAGTCCCCCATCTATATTTGTAAGAAAAAAATTGGTGGGAAGAAAGACACAATAAATCGCCTCACACATTAGGGGTTCTTTGTTTCCTCTCTTAATTGAAACACAAGCTTTATGGCTCTAAATCTTAAAATATGTATTTAACTTTAGTGGTATATCTTACAAAGTTTAAAATATTTAATATTTTTTAATTGTTAAGATGCATTGTTCAACTATTAAGAACCACATGAAATAGAGAAAAATTCATATATTTAGACCAAAAAACAAAAAAATTGTCCATCTTCAAGACAATTCATTTTTATCATAACCCTTATATAAATTACACTTTTTGATCATTTCTCTATATAACATAATATTTTGTTTGAAGAATAAAAAGTATGTGGATAAATTGTTGAGCCACATACACCATTTGTATTATCCACCTTTTAGGGTTAGGTATCCATCATTGCGATAGGCCACCACAATTTCAAAGTTTCTTAAGAGATTTAAGATATGTTACATTAGCATTATGAGTGTAATTTGTGTGTATTATCCTTCTAAGGATTTGTTTAATAATATACTAAGAATTAAAAATAATCACTTTAATTTTGTTTGATGAAAAAGGATCTTATATTATATCAAATGTAACATGATACAAGACTTTTTAAGAAAAAATGTTTTAAGCAAAAAGTGGGTGGTATGAGAGCATCAAAACCACAAACAAACTAGGACAAGCCTAGGAAAGCAACGAACACACTAGGAAGAGCCTAGGAATACATCAAAACAATATATTCAGCCGCCACAACAAAATTACCAACAAAGGGGGTCGTGATCATCAGGCCAACCAAGACCAGGAAGGTCCTTGCCGGCATTAGGTGTGTTCCAACCTGATTCAGAAGGGTCCTCCTCTTCATTGTGCTACGCCCTTAACCTATTGCTTGTATTAGGATATGAGTAGCTGACTTGTGGCTTACCATATCATTTTATTATATCATTTATACTTTCTCATGCTTAATAGGTCGGCCTGGGTGATGGCCATAGCATATGAATAGTATATATAGAGGATTGTAGGTAGTAGTTCATCAATATTTTGAGCATTTGAGTCTTATTATATGGCTTGGAGGTTGCCCCCTCGAAGTGGCGAAGCTATTACAATTGCATATTGAGATCATTATTCTGAAATATTGTGTTATTTGGTGTTATATTGCTGCTCATAATCTAAATTATACTAGTAATTTCATTACAAGTGGTATCGTAGTGCGATCACGGGCCAAAATTAGGGCAAAAACCCTAATTTTTTGTTTCTATAAAATATTTTGAACCAAAGGGAATTGGCATGAGATATTTTTACTAGAGTTGCAAAACATTTCAAGTAAGATTCCCCGAAAATTTCTGAATTTTTAAATTTTTTTCACAAGTTATTACAAATTTAGGTTTTTTCATAAAATCTCTCCCTAGGGTGTAAATTGTGAAATTTTTCAAGTTCTTTACATTTTTAGAAAGCTCTAAAAAAATTAGTATTATTATATTTTCTATGTTTTTTCCTGTTTACGCCAAATTTGTATCGAAACCCTAAACCCTAAGGTTTGATATCATGGCGGGGCCTTCTACAAGAGCAAAAAATAATCCGGTTACTTAGTTACTTTTAAGAAGTAAAGCAACTTCGTTTTTCCGCATTACTCCCCTCTTTCTTCCCTTCTCTGCGCAGTTTCCACTTGGCCATTCTTGTCTTACTTCAACTACTTTGCTTTGCAGTAATGCCACATCAAAACTTTTGCATTACTTCATTTCTTCTTCTTTTTCCATTTTTTCTTGATTTTTCTAACTTTTTGGATTTCTCTTGGAGTGAGGAGTTAGAAAAAATATAGTAGAGTGCCCTAAAGCCAAATTTACCATTTTTTCCATTTTTATCAACTTTTGACCTAAGTATTGAACTAAAGCAAAGGAAAATTCCCTCAAATAGTTCCAAGTGCCCGAAAGCATGAAGTTACATGTTTTCTTCAGATTCTCCATTGAAACTCCATGAAGTTTCCCAAGTCCAATTTTCCAAATTGTCCATTTTTTGTGAGGTGGGAATGGATAACGATTTGGCGACTCATAGAGACATCTACCTACTAGATGAGTTGATTAGTGGCCTTGAAGCATCCATTGGGCATGGATTCATCCTGATAATCTGAAACTTGAAACTCAACCCCTTGAGACCACTTGAAGTGATGTTTAGACCTGGAGCTAATCTACTATTACTCAATTGACCATCCACGTTATAAAAATCTTATGAACAAGGTTTTATATGAGTGGAAAATTGTTTTGAATTTGAAATTTCAGCTTTTCCTCTACAAGTGATCTATTGGGATGAAGGATGAACATCTGAAATTGTCCCAAAATCTGATCTCTACCAAGTATGAACAACTAAACAATTGATTTCTTGACTAATGAAGCATTACAAATTTTTGAATCGCATGCACTTAGAACTACCTTAAGATATTGCTTTCCCAAACACTACCTCCAATGAAATGTGCAAGAGAAACAAAGGACAAACTTTGTATAAACATGCAAAATAATCAATTTTTCCAAGTGGAAACATGTAGAGTTTTCACAACAATTTATTCTGCTAAAAAAAACCTACCTACTCTACTCTAACCGGAGGTAAAGGGAACTCAAACAAATCCTACAACTGGCAGGGAGAAGTAGCTTCCCTTCCTCACAAATTGAGACATGTGATTGATTTAGCACTAAACATGGTCATTATCAAGAGTGAAAAACTAACATGGGGCTGATTTTTCACCCAATTCATCAAGGTATTAACTGGAAATAGAACAAATACCTCTTTTAGTTGCTCTGCATTTGGATTTGAGAGGTATTGCAGTTGATCCTTGGTACATTGAAGATCATCCTCATACTCGAATTGAACATTGATTTGTTATGACTCCTTCCTTGGCTCTAATGAAGACAAATATTTTATTGGGTACGGTCTAATCCTTTGAATCTACCCATTGCTATGAAATTCACTCCCATGAATGGAGTTATCTTGCAGACATTCCTAAAGAAGGTGATTGTTTCCATGTTGATTTGAACCTTGTGGTGCTTCAAAAAACAACTCATTCTCTTCCTTGTTGACTGATTTGGCATTTTTGTCATCATCTTCCTTCTTCTCTTCAACATGAAACTCCTCATGACTGGTTACAACATCTAATGGAATTCTTGGTGAATCACTGCAACTAGTTGAAGTTTGTTGCTCACTTGGGAGTTTCTCTTCCTCTACTTGAAGACCAAACTGATTTGCATGTCTGATTTCCTCATCCAACATAAAGTTTGAAAGGTCAAACTCTTCTTTTTGATCTTGAGGACTGTTATGGGCAGCAAGGTCTTCTTTGACGTTCTCTTCTATGATTGGCTCATCAATTAAATTAGATTCAACAAAAGATGAAGGAAAAGATAAATCAGAATTTTCTTTACCAAAAGAAAGCAAGAAGCTTTGTATGATTTCTTCTTCATGTAGAACCTTTAAACCTAATTTTTCTCCCCCATGTGTTCCTCTTCTTATGGATTTGGAGCCGATTTCTCTTCCTCTACTGATTTTGCAATCTGAGATGGATCAAAAACTTCTGAGAAGATGGTGTTATCATTCACACTACACTCAGAACACAAGGTCTATTGATCATCTTCTTCCTTTTTTGTTCCTCTTCAACATCAGCTTTCACCACTTGTTCTTTGATCATAACCTCATTGAAGGCTTGACCATCTATGACATCGATTGGAATCAAACTTTGCAGCCCATTCCTTCAAGTTTCTTGCAATTCCTCTCTATTAGGATCTCCAACTTGGTGCCCTCCTTGACTGATTTTCTGATTTTTTTCCTCCCAAAATGGATTTTTGAATGCAAGAGGAGGGTTGGTTTAGGTGATAACTAGTTTTTGTAATGTATGTGGTGAAGGGGAATGTTTTACATTTTCTTATGGAGGGGATTAAGGTTTGGAAGGATAAAGGGAAGAGACCTAAAGGTGGGGTAGAAGGGAAGAAGATGGAGAAAAGGAATTCTCAATTGGGGCATCAGGTAAGAAGCTAAGGATTCTGATCTTATGCTTAGGTGGTTATTAAGGAATAGGCATTAGATACTTACATGATAAAGGTTTAGGAACATCCCATTGATAGGGGTCTTCAACCTTAGATCCATTAGCCTCTAATGTTTGTAATGAAGAAATTAAACCCACCATTTGAATGAGAGATTCAGTCATTACCTCAAGCCTTTGTTGTGGGCTAAGCCAACTAGGTATAGGATATCCCCATGGAAAGGGCTGCTGAAACCAAGTTGTCTAGCATGAAAGATTTGCATTTGTCCCTTGACGGATCGAAATATCTACTCCATTCTTTTAATCCGCCTTTAAAATATTCATCTCCAAGTGTAGAATGCCCTCCAAAATTTGCATACTCTTGCTCTTAAACAACTCCATAGCTTGGTGAATGACCAAACTGATTTGCACTTGGCTCATAGGGGTATGCATGTTGAATTTGATTTTTCTCATAAGGCTGATTTGGAGGTGGATTTTGAAAATGCAAAGATGGAGTGAACTAATTTTGCTGTTGCAAGTGAGAATTCCATGATGGAAATAAAGTCATGATTTCAAAACTTCATGAATGGAAGGAAAATGGAAAGATATGGAAAGAAAAATGGATGGACATAGATGGAAATGAAAGGTATGAAACTCATAAAATGGGTTGTTTTGATCAATGGAGTTACCGGTTGTGCTTGAACATCCCTCTAAAGGCTAATATTTCACTAAGAGAACAACAACTTGATGAAATGAAGATGTAAAGCTCCTCAATCTTGTCCCACTGGGCGTGCCAAAACTATTATCACAAAAATGTAGCACCCTAGGATTTACACATTACATATCCCTACTTTTTGCTAACATGGGACCATATCCAAGTGTGGGACTTGCATCTTGAGATGGACCTCCAAAGCGGAGTTGACTTCCTCTACCTAAATCTAATGCTAAACTACTCCTAGAAGGGAAAATATAGCTAACTAATCCTAAACTAACCATGCCAAGGGACCAGGGAGAGAGAGAAGGTTAGAAAGATGCATGAAAAGGAAATCCTACACTAAAAGAGGTGATAACACCAAAAAAGGGGGTTGGGACACTCTCAAATGGATGAAAATGGGAGAAAATGGAGATGGAGAGGGTGTATAAAGCACCAAAGACCACAACAATACTCAATGTACCAGTTTCATAAGCACAACATCATTAAAGTTTTCAATGAGAAAAAAATATGCACAATTATACCTACAAGTGTGAAGGAGAGGCAAGAGGATACAATAAACACAGCCAGGATAACAAGATAATCACAAAACTGAAATTTTATTGCTCTATGAAGATGCATAGACCATTGCACTGAGAAAGGGAGGCAAGATTCATCATTACAATGCTCAAAAAATGAGGCTTGGAGCTCCAAAATCTACCCAATAGCTAAGAAGAAGAGAGAGTAGCATTTCAAAAAATTTCCAACCCTTAAAATGAGCTCTCTTTTACAATATATAGAAGAAAGAATGAGAAAGAGAAGAGGAAACTTGAATTATGGGATCCAAAACCAACAAGAGTCATTAAATGACCTAAAAACATCATGGAGAACCTTGCAAAGCCCATCCCTTCATGTCCTTTAGCTTGTTGGAGAATAAATTTCCCCCATGCCTCCATTAATGCATTTTCAACTACCTGGGATGTTACATTTTGAACTGGGAGAGTTTTCTTTGTTTTTTTCTCACCAACCCCACCTACTTTCCATATTTTATGATTTCATGATGAAGAGATTGGAAATACAAATCCAACAAGTATAATTTTATTGGATTTGGTGTCGTGAGACAAAATTTATGGTGTGCGGGTTTCGAGTTGACTCAACTCTGGTTTTTGAGCTAGCTTTACTTCCCAACTCTATCAAGCTCAAGCCCCGAGATACTCTCTGTTTGATATCCTTCACTTTATGGGATTTGGTGGATGCTTTAATTTTCTGAGGATTTGACCCGACCATTACTTGGCAATCGGCATGAGTCTAAAACCCACACTACTCCTCTGTGCTCTGTTTTGAAAGCTTCGAGAGATGTTTTTCTTAGAAAAATGAGCTCCACTTACTTTAAGCTCCATCGATCTCAAACCCCGCACCACCTCGTTTCTTCTTGGCTTCTTTGCAGGTTCCTAGATGTGATTTGCTTTGCAGTTTGATCGATCCCAAAACCTGAGTCACCCACTTTTTCTTTTTCCCTATTTTATATGTTCGGGATGTGTTTAGCTCAGGTTTGCACTTGAGAAGTGCTTTGAAGTTGTGCCACATTACATTTCCAAATAACTCTTCAACTCACCCCTTGCTATAGGTTTTTTGAGTTGCTTTACTTAGTTACTTTTAAGAAATAAAGAAACTTCATTTTTCTGCATTACTCCCTTCTTCCTTCCCTTCTCTGCGGAGGTTTGCTTGGCCATTCTTGCCTTACTTCAACTACTTTACTTCATAGTAATTTGCCACATTAAAACTCCACATTACTCCATTTATTTTTCTTTTTCCATTTTTTCTTGATTTTTTCTAACTTTTTTTGATTTCTCTTGTACTAAGGAGTTAGAAAAAATATAGTAGAGTTGCTAAAGCTAAATTTACCATTTTTTCCATTTTCCTCAACTTTTGGCCTAAGTATTGAACTAAAGCAAAGGGAAATTCCCTCAAATGGTTCCAAGTGCCCAGAAAGCATGAAGTTACCTATTTTCTTTAGATTCTCCATTGAAACTCAATGAAGTTGCCCAAGTCCAATTTTCCAATTTTTCCATTTTTTCGGGTGGAAAAATGGATAACAAATATTTTATGCCAACAAACAAATTAAATTTTGTCTCTAGCAATAATATGACATTAATAGATAAGAATCTAGATGGGAATAAATGCAATCCATTGAGGAGTAATAATACAAAGAAATTTTGGTCCAACCCTCAATTTAATATTAGGGATGGATATGAAAATTTAACTTTGTTGCAACGACGCACACGTAAAACCATCAAGTACTTGTCTTCATTACCATGTACTCATAGTTGGTACTATAATTCCAAACTCGAGTTTGGTTTTGATACCAAATGTGAGTAGGAAGTTGTGCTTCGATCCAAAAGGCATAAAAATGCCCTATTCAAGATCTAATTTGTGATGGGTTCCGGTTCTATATCACATGGAATGTCATCGTAAATTACACTAAGTGTGATTCGAGTGGAGGGTATTGTTCTTATTATAATCATTCGGTGGAATTATGTTGCAATTACATTGAAAAGTCGTGTGTAGATTTATCTTTCTTGATATTTAATATATGAGTTTTGGGTTTGTTTTAGTGGAGATCATCTTTGCTACGATACCGGTAGATATAACCTAAAATAGAAGTGAAATCATCCTTATGAATATGGCCATAGACAAGATCAAGAGAGGTGATTTGGATGAACTTGTGGATCCGTATTTTAAGATTGAAGAAAACCATGAGGTGAAGGTGATGGTTGGAGCAGTTTCCAAATTGGCCTTTGAATGCCTTGCAAGTGATAAGGATTTTAGACAAGGTATAAAAGAAGTAGTCTCTTGACTAGAAGAAATAAAGAAGCTGTAGGAAAGAAAAAAAAATCTATGAAGCTCATAAATATCATGCCCCTGACCTCTCCAAATTCAATTCAGCACAAGTGTCCCAACGTAGCTTCGAGATAATAATATTTAACTATCGTGTATGTTGTATGGTACTCAGTAAATTGATTCCATTAAGTAGATACATTATTGTTCCATTAAGAAACATATTTCAACCATCCAAGAAAGTCACAAATGGCCATGGCGAAATGGTGTGTAGGAAAAAATAAATATATAACAATGGTAATAAACAAATATATTCTTCAAAAATAAGAAAATTGACGTCCCTCTCCATCAAGGCCTGAATCTTTTGCTTTTCCAAAAAATCCAACCAATTATCCCTGTCCAACCTAGGCATAATAGTGAACCTGAATCTAACCATGAAACCCTGACATCGACTCTCAAACTTAAGAAGAAAAGGAAATGGAAAGACACTTATGAGGAGATAGTGGATGTTCTGTGTAACTTGAAAAGGGGGGTTCAGAATGTGGGTGAGAGTTCTAGTAACAGGGAAAAGGATTTCATGGAATGGGAGGCTAGATTTATGCATGTTGAGTCGACTATCGATACTATTCTCACTGTTAATAATAATTTGATACATGAACTGAAGGAGTGTCATCATAAAATAGAGGTCTAGAATAAGAGAATTAGGGGTATTCAAGTAGATTTTTCATGCAAGAACAGAGGATCTCTATCCTTCAGGATCAAATGGCCAAGGAGGACAACAAGCCCAATATGAAGCTCATGCTTAGTAGTTCGATAGTGATGATTTTGAGACTGATGAGGGTTCTGATATGGAGGTCGTGAACACCCAGATTAAGGACAATGAGGAGGAAATCCTAAAGGATCTTGCGAGTGTGGACACCCAGACTGTGGAAAAGGAGGAGAAAAGACCTAAGTGAGTGATCATTAAAGTTACAGGTAGGAAGGATGGTGTATTGAGAAAATAATGGTTGGCCTTTGGTGTTTTTTCCTTTATTCTCTTTGTTATTCTTTTTAGGTTTTTTTGTCAAAAAATGTAATGTTTAATATGTAGACTTTTAGTAGTTTGGATCTGTTTTGTGGTGGTCTATGGTCAAGTCTTTTTGACTTAGCCCCTATGGATTTTTGTTGGTTTTTTTGCTAAAACTAGACTCTTTATGTTCGGAGTTTTTGGTCCCCTTAAAACCAAACTCTTTTTATCTTATCCAAAAAAATAAACAAATATATTAAATATTAAATAAATATTATTTTTAAAAACAAACAAAAAAATAGGGTTGGGGCCACGTCCACCATGGCTACGACCCCCTCCATGCCCCATTCCTTTACTCATGGTTTGGCCCTCAGCCAACCCACCCCACACCAAACCTCTCCCATACTCTCAACTATCATTTCCCGGCCACTAGATGACCCCACTCTATGCCTTGAGCCATCTACCCCACACTATTGTGAGAATGGTGTTGCAGAGGTTACATTACATGTAGCACGAGTGCTCTGAAGTAGAATAAAAAAATCAATATATGTTGAGTCGTGGAGCTCAATTACTTCAATTTAGCATGTTATATTAAACTTTCAGGAAAACACAATAATTGGCATTGGTTATGAAGGGACCGGCATCGGTCGCCTATGACCGAAATTGGTCAAGCAAGTAGGAGCGGCATCGATTAGGGTTAACTAGTGTTGGTTACCTGTAGGTGAGTGTTTTATTTAACTCATGGGAATTAGATCTATTTTTAGTATTAAAGCATATCTATTGATTGTAATTGCATGGCTAAGTGCCCTAATTTTGTATATACCTATATAAGCATGGAAGCTAGGGTTTAGAAGAAAGAGTTAATGATTATTGTGAAAATAATTGTAAGAGAGAAAATTCTTGGAGAAGAAGGAGAAGCTTAAGAGAAAGAAAGTATTGTACATCTGAGAGGTGTGGAAGATTGTACATCTTCAATTGTATATCTTCTGAGAGGTGTGGAAGATTGTACATCTTCAATTGTATATCTTCTGAAATATTTGGATAATAGATTGATGTGTTTCTTGGTGGATGTAGCCCACACTGGGTGAACCACATTAAATCTAGTGTTGATTTATATCTCTTGTTTTATATATTTCTTCTAGTAGAATATCCGTTTTTATTGCATGTATGCTTAGATCTGATATATAATCTGTAAAACCTTGTGCTAACCCAAACAACTAGTATCAGAGCTTTGTTTGAGGATTTTTTGTGTTAACATATTTACTCACAGAGGGATTTTTGATTGAGTGGAAGCTACAACAATGGTAGAAGAAAACAAATACAAGGTAGAGAAGTTTGATGACCGAAATTATCAATTATGGAAGATGCAAATTAAGGATTATTTATATCGAAGAGATTTATACTTACCGTTGGATGAAAACTCTAGACCTATGAAGATGACTGATGAAGAATGGAAAATTCTTGTGAAAGGCTTTGGGATTTATAAGATTGAGCACTGGCAAAGATGTTGTGGCTTCCAATATTACGTGAAGAGACATCTACGGTAGAGTTAATGAAATCTCTTGATAATTTATATGAAAACCCTAGTACTTCAAATAAAGTTTATTTGTGAAAAAACTATTTAGTTCTAAGATGCATGAAGGTGGATCTGCATCTAGTCATTTGAATGATTTCGATCTATTGTAAATTGGTTAAAATAAGTTGATATTTTGTTTGATGATGAATTTAAAGCACTCTTATTCTTATGTTCTTTTCTACGATAGTTGGGATAACTTGGTAATGGGTGTTAGTAATATAGCATATGCTAATAATATTTTTAAGTTTGATGATGTGGTTAGTATAATCTTGAATGAAGGAATTTGTAGGAAAGGTACAAAGGAATCATCATCTTGGAATGCTTTGAATGTAGAAAGAAGAGGCAGACAGAAGGAGAGATCCAAGAGTAAGAATAATCGAAATCAACGTCAAGGGATGGTAGATATAAATCCGAGTAAGGAATCACCTATTGTAAATGTGGAAAGAAAAGACATACAAAGAAAGATTTTTGGTCAAAGGATAAAGAGAATCAACACCCAAACAAAGGTAAAGAGGTAAATATTCAGAAAGCAAAGGTAATGCAAGATTCTCTTATTCTTTCTTTGGATAATAGACTAGAATCATGGGTTTTAGATTCAAGAGCTTCTTTCCATATAACTCCTAATAAGGGTTATTTGAAATTATGTCCAAGGCAATTTCAGGCATGTTTATTTGGGTGATGATGAACCTTGCAGTATTACTAGCAAAGGGGAATTTCATATAAAATTACATAATGGAAATACATGGGTATGATGGATGTGAGAAATGTACCAAGCCTCAAGAGGAATCTTATTTCGTAGGGTAACTAGGTGAAGTGGTTGCATGGTTACATTCATAGTAGACTTTTGGAAAGTCTTCAAGGGTGCCTTTTGTTGTGAAAAGTGGCAAGAAGATAAGAATGTTATATTTATCTACGTATTCATCGATTCTTTTTCGTGTTATCTACTTCAATTCGAGATGCATGTATGTGGCATAATCGGTTGGGCCATATGAGTCAAAAAGGAATGCAGATCTTAAAGGCTAAGGGTAAGTTATCGATTTGAAAGATTTTGATTTTGATTTTGTGAGCATTGTATCTTTGGAAAGAAAAAGAGAATGAGATTTCTCAAAGTTGGGGAAACTAAGGAGTAGAAATTGGAGCTTGTACACTCGGATGTGTGGGGACTATTAGGTTGTGGAGCCTTTTTATGTTAGAAAGTGTTGAATACTTTACACTACACTTTCCACTGATTGTCCACATGGGGTTTTGGCCTTAAAATGTGCCCGATATACCGGGAAATGTGATTTTCTCATATGGGCGGGATTTTGACCCATAGGTTTATGGGATGGTTTTGACCCATGGTTTTGATACCCACGGTTTTGTAAAATTGCTTAAGCAGTTGTCTACTTATATGGTTTTATGCATATGGTAGGTATAATGTAACATTGCAGATGTGTTTTGAATTTGGGTGTGAATTCTATAGAGTTTTTTTAGCATAGCTCCAAACATATCTAGGTATTGTATTGAGAGAGCAATGGCTTGTAATAAAATCGAGCAAGTGATTCTTGGTGGACGTAGCCCAAATTGGGTGAACCACGTTAAATATTGTCTCTTTGTGTTGTGTTATTTTATTCTGTACTTTTATTTGAGATCTATAATATTTTCTACATATTAGTTTCTACTGTTGCAATTCTGTGAAGGATTATTCCGCATATTTTATCCCTTATTTCCTAATAGGGACCAACCTAAGTAGCATCTCATGGATGATCCCAATATTTTGTTACTTTCATTAATGAAGCTACAAGAAAGGTATGGGTTTATTGTATTAAACATAAATCTGATGTTTTTGAGACTTTTAAAAGATGGAAAGCCCTTGTTGAGAATAAATCAAATTCAAAGTTAAAGTGCCTTAGATATGAAAATAGTGGTGAATATTGTAGCAAGGCTTTCAATGATTATTGTTTAGTGAATGGAATACATAGATAAATAAAGGTTCCAAGAACACCACAAGAGAATGGTACTACAGAAAGAATGAACAGGAAAATCATGGAACGTGCTTTAGAAGTATGAGGATACATGTTGGATTGCCCTTACATTTTTGGGTAGAAGCTTGATTGATACTGATGGTTTATTTGATTAATCGTGGACCTTCAAGCTCGGTAGATGGAGGAATACCAGAGGAATATTGGATCGGAAAAGAGGTAGATCTTTCTTTTCTTAAAAATTTTGGTTCAAAAGATTTTGTGCATTTTGATAAAGAAAATAGGAAAAATTTGGAGGAAAATGAAAATTCCAAGTGATGTACTTTGATTGGTTATGGATCGGTGATTTCAGATTTCATTTTTGGGATTTAGAGAATTCTAAAATTATTAGGATTCGTGACATTGAATGGAATGAAAAGAGAATGTACAAAGATCAAATTTTCGTACATTTAACTGGTTGAGGCGTTTGTGAATGAAAATGAACTTTCATATTTAAAATTCATACCTACAGGGTTACACAAGAACTAGTGTCTATTGACCTCGGGGCCCCTGGTGATATCGGTCATCTAAACTAGTATTGGTTACAAAAGATCCAAAGCTGGAATCGATTACGAAGAACTAGCGTCGGCCTACTGAGGTGACCAATGTCGATCCATCACAAATTGGAAACAAAATTCCAAGAGGTCATGAATGAGCCTTTGGTACCCCAAACTCCTGTGAGAAGGTCACAAAGGGTAAGTAAACCTCTCGAAATATTTACACCTTCCTTATCTTATTTATTATTGACTGATAATGGTGAACCAAAATTTTTGAAGAAGCAATGCAGGATAAGACTCACGTGCAGTGGGAGCATGGCAAGGATGAGAAGAGGGAAAGCTTGGAACATAACTAGACTTTAGATTTAGTTAATTTGTCGCCAAGCAAAAAGGACATTGCGAGAATAAATGGGTTTACGGGATCAAGGAAGAAGAGGGTGTATAGAAAAGGTACAAGGCAAGGCTTGTAGTAAAAATATTTACACGTAAAGGTATTGACTTTAGAGAAATAATTTCTCCTATTGTTAAAATGACTTCCATACGTATTGTATTGAGTATAGTTGTAGTAGATGATTTGCATTTAGAGCAACTAAATGTGAAGACAGATTTCCTTCATGGTGATTTGGATGAAGATATTTATATGCAAATGATCGCTTTGGTATGAAGTCAAGGGTAAGGAGAAATTAGCGTATAGGTTGAAAAAGAGTCTATATGGGCTCAAGAAAGCTCCAAGGCAATGATACATGAGGTTTGATAATTTTATGCATGAGCATGGTTACTTGAGATGTGAATCGACCATTGTGTTTATTTCAAAAATCTTGAAAATGGGAGATATATTATTTTTACCGCATGTGGATGATATGCTTATTGCAGGATATAGTATATAGGACATTGGTGAGCTTAAGGGAAAGCTAGTTCACACATTTTCTATGAAGGCTTTAGAAGCTTAAAAATAATCCTTGGCATGCAAATACAAATAGAAACGAAGAACAATGTAATGCCCCCTCAATTTAAGACAATGAGACGCCTTTGTCAGGAGTGGCAGGTGGAAGGGCCTGCGTCCTGTCAATTTCTTGGCATAATAATACAAGCACTTTATTTGAGGTCCAGAGACATTACTCATGAGGAACCCAAGTTGATGTTTGGAGTTTAGCAGTGATTTGATAGTTGCAGCAAAAGCAGATTTATGTACTCTCATAATTCAACAAATGGAACACATTTCTAATGCTCGACCACTTCCTTATGGATCGTTGTCCCTTGTTTTCTACCTGGGTTTTTTGCAGCCTGTAAATACCATGCATTGGTTTCTTGTGGTGGCTCAAAACCCTTATGGAGGCTAGACACAGTGTTTTGGTTAGTTGGGACATTATCTCTACTGTTCTCTAGTTTCTTGCTGATGGAGGACGTCTATACCATTGTCAAAACTCCCTGCTAGCATTGGATGTGTGATTGGTAAAGGTGAATTGATCAGTTTGACAACTGTTGGTCATTTGTGCACATTGAAATGCATTTGCAAATGCTTTGGTGGACGTTGCTACAGATGGTTGACCAAATGAAAGAACGAAACAGACTTCTCATGGAATGAGATTATTGCAGCATACAGAAGACATGGATTTCCTCACGTGGGTAGTCATAGTAAATTTGTTAGATGCTATTAGAGTGTTTAACCAAATGGAAGAATGAGTCTCTTTTCTTGGGCGCCAAGCATGGAAGGTTTCTTCGTTAAAAGAAAATGCATATAAAACACGAGTCTTTTTCCCCTAGAGGTATTACTCAACATCTTTTACCGATGTTCATTGGATTTACTTTTTGAACTCACGGAGGGGTCTTCTTGACACCTGAAACCTTGCATTACATCTTGATTTCCACAAAGAAAATCCTATGTACAGTGTGTCATAACAGTTAGCAACTATCCTTGGTCATCAAAGTGTAGTTTTGGAGGGAGAGATAAGAGATATATAGTAGGGGAATGTGGTGCTATTATTATGTATTGAAATAGTAGGGGCTGAGGCAGGTATTAGTTTATTCCGTTGGCTTCGTCAAGGCAAGAGAGGGGCTCTAGTGGTTGTGCCTCTTTTTTTTGTTCTAGTTCATGGTGCGGCTCTTCCTCCAAGGGCATTAGGAAAGTTGGATCACCATCATTAAAGGAGGATGTTGTTCATCCCTCTTCTAATGGGGATATGGATGGCTCGCCAATGGGACCACCTGCCTCTCCCATTTCAGCCCCCTTGGCGGAAAACAAGGAAAATGATGTCAAAGTTGTCTTGAAGGTGTGTATGAAGAGCAATCTGAAAAAGCCCAGTGTGTTTGAAGCAGGCACAGAGGACGGAAGCCACAATGAACATGGTACTGATTGTAAGAGGAAGAGGAAAGTGCAGTGGATTGATGCACATGGACAGGACCTAACACAAATCAAGGAATTCGAGCAAAGGATTTCACGGTGGTAGAGGGCACATATGCCTTAGCTTTGACTGTAACCGCCCTCGTCATATTTTCTGGCTACGTGGGATATTTCTGGTGGAGCCTCGAGTGGGACGAGCGTGTGTTGAACGGTGCAGTGGTATGTAAAATGTGTAAGGGAGATGTTGAACCGAATTCCGCGGTTTCAACCGGCTTCACTTCCAGGCATGGTTCATCTTCCCTGACCTCTCATAATTCTCATGCTTTAGTTCTCTTTTGCAACTTAATAGAATTTTAAAATATTAGGATTTTAGTACCATTAAATGTTTATTTCAACTCGTTGCAAAAATAATGAAATGTCGTGTCGTAACTCACGAAGTCAAAATAACTCGTTTGCATTAAAACATGAACTTCCACCCTCATTTTGAGGTGATGTAGAAAACTTCCTACCCAACTGGATCGCTACAACATTGTTTTATCAACCAGATGAAATTGACTTCCGTAATAACGTTGATCATCTCCTAGTTTAAATAGTTAATTTTTGCACTTTTTGAAGACTCATTAAGTACCCTTTTGTAACTCTAAAAATGAGATGTTAAGCTTCATTCGTGTACCTTATTATGTGAGGAGTCACCTGGACCTTTGGATTGACCCCGAACAAACATATGTGATCTTTTGATGCTCTTATAGGAGACTGTTACACTTTGTTTCACAAGTAGTAGAAAGTTGTTAAAACTATAAAGTTGGCTTTCATTTTGAAACCATTTAGAACCTTGATAGAGAAATTATTTCCCATCTTCGCAAACCTTTAGTGTTTATAAAAGACAATTGCATGGAACATTCCGTTTAGGGAAAAACACTTTTCGGATAGTTTGGAAAAGCCATTTTGTAAGCCTCGGTCGCGATTTGACAAAGTCAAACTTGACCAATTTCAACTCGTCGCTCTAAAAACTGTCGCCATTTGAAAATGGTTTTCTAGTTCTTAGTCCCGTCAACTCTGATGAATTCTCCTTATATAGGGGAACTTGTAGGAAGTGTCTCATTACATGATCATACATCGAACGTCAATTATGGATGTGGTTTTCTGGGCCCTCGAGCTAATGTTTGTTCATTTCAATCGGTCAGTCAAACTTTACGACCAAGAGCCCCGAGGAAAACTAACCGCCAAATGCAAACCGTTCATTTTTTTCCCAATTCTATCAGTTGCTATGAACTCTTGGTATATCTAGGGACACACAAAAATTTAATCGTGGTGTGTGTTCTCATCGGAAGATAACTTTTGGAAGCAGTTTCTTAGCCTCCGAGCCCGTTTTGAACGTTTTGTAGCTAGTGAGAAAATGTAAAAATAGAAAGCTACGGGACCCTCGTAGGGTTGCCAAACCACCCTGGAAACTTTTAACACATGCAAATAACTGTTTTAAAACTCTATAGTGTAACTTGTTGTGTGGAATAGAACTTACGACAAATGGTGTTTTCTCTCTCTTCCCTTCTCTTTCTCTCTCCTAGGTTACAAAAAGAAGTAAAATGAAATGTAATGAATACATGTCTCTAAACCTTTTAATTTTGATTGCAAATTGTAATTATTATCATATGTAAATGGGAAACTAAAAATGATAATTATGTTAGGTTAGGGTGGATGCCATGCCAAGCGATTTATCACTGATATCATGCTCACGTGGTTTTGCAAGATGAAAGAATGATGACGAAAAGGCGATGTGTAATTCATTTATTTATCTTTGTAATTTATATAGTTCATTGTTAAATGAATAAGTGTATAATGTTGTCTCATGTTACAGACTATTATATTTGATAATTTGTTGATATGTATGAGATGTTGGTTTCAAGGACATCTAGGAAATGTGCATTTAATCTTAGGTTCAATTTTGATTTATAGTACACATGGTAAAAGGGTTTGATACTTATATAAGGTAAATAAATTTGAAGTAATATCTTGTAGTGCATGTTTAGTGTTCCATAAATGATTAATGAGTCATCTTGTGCTTTCATACTTTGTAAATGTAATAAAGAGATTTAAATGAAACACCCTACCCTTGTTCAATATCGGAGCATAACTTGTTTTTCATGTGTGATACTCCTTACCGTAGAAGACATTGAAAACCTTAGAGTGAACTTAAACCATGCACTCGATGGAACCTCCTAGTTTGAGTAAACAAGAGTCCAAGAATGGGTTTATCGTCTCAATCAGTATGGTTAGTGACATTGTCATAAACCTGGTAAATAGGAGCGACACAGTCAAAACTGTATTTGGAGTATGTAGAGCTAACTCCTCTTTGAGCCTAGTGGATTACCTTGTTCTCGAAGATAGATTTAAATTTAAAGTTCTTCATCAAGTGAAATCCCTGTTGGATCCAGACGACATAGATGGAGGTTGTGACTTAGTTGTTCTAGGTCTTAAACTCTTGTTAATGAACTCCTTAGCTCTACTCAGCTAAATGTGTTACTTTGATTTCTCTCAACATAACACCTTGGTCCTTTCTAGAAGGTGGTTTAGCATAAGTGTGTCCTCTCGCTTAAAAATACATTTATAGTTGAGGGGTAGACCCTTAGGTGAAGTTGGAATTAATCTAAAACTCAGTTGATTCGGATGTTAACTTAGGGTTTGTGTGTAGCTACAAGTCTTCTAATCTTTTATGTCTTCAAGAGGTTAGACAAACACTTCGTAGCTCCTTTTACAAGACAATGCTAAAAATAAGATCCTAACATGACGTAGAAAATAAAGCATATAAGAGTAAAAATGGGATTTGAGGTTCGGAATAATGCCTCTCTTGGAGACCTTATATCTCGATTAAAAATACTCTTTTGTTTCAAGAATATGAATTGCCTAGGTATAATCCACCTTCGAGAAAACAAAATACATATATAAAACAAAAAGGAAATTCACAAGTCATTAAATTAGAATAACTATGGTAGGGAAATAACCTTACCGTGATCGAGGTATGTTTTTGGTAAAAAGCTATCTTGTATTTTAAATCTCCGTTAAACCTAATACCGCTATATGGACACCAAGTCACATCCACTTGAGTTGTAAGAATAAAAAGGTAGACATTGAATGTGTGTTCGAGAAGAAGATTTTTTTTTAACATAAGAACAAGATAATTAAGTATTTTATATGCATTCGAATTATGCCAAATAAGTATGCAAGTTATGGAAAATTTTGTAAAGAATAAGAAGCCAACTTAAAATGGTTGAACTACAATTTAAATGTGGAATGAATCTAAAGTTTCTGTAGATGGAAAAACGAGAAATTTATCCTTGCACAATAATGTTCTTGGAATGTTAATCGTAACTAAAATACAATTAAAGAAAAGATGTGTTGTGGGGTTTCCCATCCTTGAGTCTTTTTCTTGTGGTTGGGTCAGTACTAGTAACCATTCATTGGGAAAGGTGTGGCATTGACATGCCTATGTTGCTTTCTTGTGTCTATGTGAGTCGATGACTTATGTAATTGTCGTATGCGAGTCGAGTTTCTGTACTTGGAGTCCTTGTTGTGTTGTGTGTTATGAGCAATGTAAGTTAAACAAAATTTACCTATTATTTTACTCTTGTAATTGGGTGTGTAAAATGTGGGCACTACAAACAAGAAATTGTATTTGTCTCGGGAGGGTTATATCTACAAGGTGTTTGAAAGGTTTAAAAGGCAGAATTCAAAACCTACAAGTACACATATGGCTGGACACTTCAAATTGAGAAAAGATCAGTTTCCTTCATCATATGAGGAGTTAAAATACATTACACAAGTACCATATGCTTTAGTAGTTGGGAGTCTCATGTATGTTATGGTTTGTACCAGGCCAGACATTGCACAGGAAGTGGGAGTTGTGAGTAGATTTATGGCCAATCCAGGTAAAGAGAATTGGAAATCATTCCAATGGATACTCAGGTATTTGAGAGGGACATCTAGCATGGAATTATGCTATGGAGGTTTGGATATTTCTTTATGTGGCTATGTTGATTGGGATATGGCTAAAGAGTTGGATAGTAGAAGGAGCACTATTGGATATATTTTCATAGTAGGTGGGATGGCGCAAAGTTGGATTTCGAGATTGCGAAGGTTATGGCTTTGTCTACTACGAGAGGTGGAGTATGTTGCGGCTACGAGAGGATAGCAAAGAGATGATATGGATGAGAAGGTTCATGGAAGAGTTAGGAAAGGAACAAGATGATTGCAAATTATTCGCCATTCTTGTTAGAGTGAAATTCATTTGGCAAAGATTTCAACATTTCATTCTAGAACGAAACATATTTAGTTGAGGTATCACTTCATACAACAGGTATTGGAGGATGGGCAGCTAAAATTAGAGAACATTCATATGAGTGAAAACCCTATGGATATGCTAACAAAGCCATTAGCAAAAGAGAAGTTAGAGCTACACTCCACTTCTGTTGGTCTTCGAGTTTGAGATTTGAAGAGGAAGAAACAAAGCTAAGGAAAGGATCCAAGAATGACATTGTACAAGTATAGTGTATAACTTGTCTCCAAGTGGGGTATTGTTGAGTTGGGGAGCTCAATTACTTTAGTTTAGCATGCTATATTAAAATTTTAATAAAACACAGTAACCGACATCGGTTATGAAGGGACCGACATCAATCACCTATGACCAACATCTATCAGGTAAGTAGAAACTGACATCGGTTACGGTTAACTAGCATCGATTACCTGTGCGTGAGTGTTTTATTTAACTCATGGGAATTAGATCTATTTTTATTATTAAAGCACATCTATTGATTGTAATTACATGGCTAAGTGCCCTAAGTTTTTATATGCCTATATAAGCATGAAGGTTAGGGTTTAGAAGAGAGAGTTAATGATTATTGTGAAATAATTGTTAGAGAGAAAATTCTTGGAGAAGAAGGAGAATCTTGAGAGAAATAAAGTATTGTACATCGAGAGGTGTGGAAGAAGATTCAATTACAGATCTTCTTAAAGCTTTGGATAATATATTGTCTTGTTTGTTGGTGGATGTATCCCACACTTTAGGTGAACCACATTAAATCGGTGTTGATTTATATCTCTTGTTTTGTATATTTATTACGGTAGAATATCCACTTTTATTGCATGTATGATTAGATCGATATATTATCTTTACAACCTTGTGCTAACCCCAAAAATATAGGAATAAAAATTTCCCACATGAAGCGCCTCCTAATCCTCAATCTTCTTCATCTCTCTCTGCATACAATGAACAAAATAGTGGCACCATTATCAAATATAGCCCACCGGATCTTGATTTTGATGGTCTTGGGTATTCCGCCATCCCAATGGGGTTCAAGAAGTATAGCTATGCACAACTGAAAAAAGCCACGGATAACTTCAAGATAAAGCTGGGAGAAGGAGGTTTCGGCAGCGTCTACAAAGGGGTTCTGAGCGACGACAAGATCATGGTGGTGAAGTTATTGGAAGGAGTGTCTCAGAGTGAGGAAACATTGCATGCGAAGTGATCATGATCGAAAAAGTTCATCACGTGAATTTGGTTACCATGTTTGGCTTATGTGCGGAGGGACACCACAGACTGCTTGTTTATGAGTATGTTGAGAATGGGTCGCTGGACAGTTATCTGTTTGCAGAAAGTCATGAAATTCTTGGTTGGAAGGAGAGATTTGGAATCGCACTGGGCATGACGAAGGGATTGGCTTACCTCCATGAAGAATGCTTGGAATGGATTCTTCACTGCAATGTGAAACCTCAGAACATACTTTTAGACCACAAATTGAGTCCAAGGTGTCCGACTTTGGATTAGCAAAGTTGGTGGATAGAGACCATGCCTTCTCATTCTCAACAATTCGGGGGACACGGGGTACATGGTGCCAGAGTGGGTGATAAATCTTCCCATTATGGCAAAGGCCTATTTTTATAGCTTTGGGATTGTGATCTTTGGAGATTGTGAGTAAGTATAATGCATCAAATCAATCTAGTAATCTGGTGTAGTGGGTATCTGTAAATTGAGTCAATTTGTATTAAGGGCTAAACCAACCCTGCACATGGAGATAATGGGTACTGATTTTAGAATGGATTTGGCGAGAACTTCTCAAAGACATCTCCCCACATTTCATTTATTTTCCTTCTTGCTGCAATTATCTAGTCTTTGTTGAATAGCATGTTAACTTGGGTTATCAAAGTTAATTCCTCTAGATCTCAAATAAAGTTCTTTATTATTATGCACGGAAATGACAAGTTTGATTGGTGTTCTAGACACACTTTGTTGGTTGTGGTTAGATTTCAACGCATCATCTCAACTTTCAATCTCTACCATCTACATTCTAAGTTGTGTTAGAATCAACCAAGACCCATTCTAACAGGGAACACCTCCGGCGAAAGAGCAATGAATATATATGAAGTAATTTTAAAAAAATTATACATGTTTTTTTTTAATTTGAATTGGTATGTCCAAAAGTATCTTTCAACCATGCAATTTAATTTATGTTTGACTTCATTTCATAATATTTATACATTTGAGTGTGACAAGTGGATGGAAACTCATATTTATTTCATAAAACCACATGAAAATAAAGTTTTATTTGAGTGTGACAATTGGATAGTTACTATAAAATTCACATGGAAATAAATTGCTTTACTCTATATAGTTACATTGGCATCTAATAATAGAAGGTTGTAATATTTGTCACTTAATGAATAATGTTTAATTGTAAATTTTATGTTTATTGAGTTGATATAGGGTAGTTTCAATGTAAAATTTGATGTATGTTTGACTATTATTAGAAAGTGTTTACTTTTTACATAAATAAGTCCAAAATTTATTAATATTTTAATTATGTGGTACCTATTGGAGTAATTTTTTTCTTCCACAAATATTTTGTTGAGCCCAATACAACACTATATAGAGAGAAAGAGATTGAGGCCATCTATCACAAAGAAAACGTAACTAAGTTTTTTGCAAGGTGTTTACACGTTATTAGTCATTTTAAACATCAAAATACAAGTTTTAAAATATGATTGTCCTATGTAGTGCCCACAATTTACACGCACAATTACAACATGTAAAATACCAGGATAATTTTTTTTTGACTTACATTGCTCACTACACAATGCCACAAGGCTCCAAGTAAGGAAAACTCCATAACACATATGACAATCACAAAATTCATCGACTCACATAGACACACGAAAACAACATAGGCATGCTGACACTACACTTTTCCCAATGAACGAATACTAGCAATGACCCAACCATAAGAGACATGACTTCAGGAATGGCGAACCCACAACACATCATTTCTTAATTGCATCTCAGTTACGATTAACATTCTAAGAACATTATTGTGCAAGTATAGTTTTCTCCTTTTTCCATCTACAAAATCTTAAGTTCAATCCACATTTAATTTACAGTTCGACCAATTTAGGTTGGCTTCCTTTATGCATCACGAAAATTTCCATAACTTACTGGCTTATTTGGCACAATTCAAATCACATATACAATACTTAATTATCTTGTTCTTATGTTAAGAATGTGCTTCTCAAACATTTATTTAATGTTTAAAATTTACCCTGCTACACAAGTGAATCTAACGTGATGTCAAGATGAAATCTTGGGATTGAGGGAGACTTAGATTCAAAATAGCTTGTTCCCAAGAACATCCTTTGATCACGGAAAAGTTATTTCGCTACCATTATTATTATAGTTCAATAACTTGTTGAATTCCAATTTTGATATATATATATATATATATATATATATATATATATCTTTTGTTTTCTCGAAGTTTGATCACACCAAAGCAGTACATATTCTTGAAACACATAAAGATGTTTAAATTAAGTTATAAGGACTCCAAGAGTGACCTTAATCCTAAACTCCAATCTCGTTTTCATCTTACATGACATGCTCTTACATCGCACTATGGTCTCGTTCTTAGCATCGTCTCAAAACAAAAGAGTTACGAAAGCACTTGTCTGACATCTTAAGGAAGTACATGGCTAGGAGCATTATAAACTACACATGAACACAAGTGATCTGTGTTCACGAAGATCCCATATCCTTGCATTGCACGATTCCGCATAAGAAATATTCTTTATTCCTTAATGCCATAAAATGACATAACAAGGGATTAAGGGACAAGATTACAATTTCTAAGGTTCTCTAGAATCAACATCTTTCAACTCAATTTCGCATGCAAGGAGTTAAATTATAGTTTTCTACCCACAAGTTAACATACAAAATCCACTAGGGTTTAGTTTAATTCCAATATGCACCTAATGATCTACGCCTCAACTATATATGATTTTAAGGCAAGCGGACATATTTATACTAAACCACCTTCAAGAAGATACCAAGATGTTATTTTGATAGAAACCAAGGTAGCACCGTTTAGTCGTTCCTTCGAACAAGGACTCATAAGGTGACTTCCAAAGTGGTCTTCGCCACTCAACCTGGTGTCGGACCTGAAGAGAGGGCATTCTTCTCGCGATTACCAAAACTAGAAGGAAACCGCATACTCTGGATAAAGTTGGACCATGACATTCCTAAAATATGGGTTCACGACCATGTCGCTAAACATAATGACTATGACATAAACTCCAACTAGGGGTTTTATTTACCTAACCTAGAGTGTTCCATCGAGTGCAAAGCTTAAGTTCGTTCTATGGTCTTAAATTTCTTATATGGTAAAAAGGATCACACATGCAGGCAAGTTATGCATGAATATTTTATTAAGGTTGAGTGTTCCCATTAAAACTCTTTATTATGTTTGCAAGGTAAGAAGATAACCCAGTAATTAATTTAATCGTTTATTGAATACTAAGAAAGTACTACAATATATTAACTTCAATTTCAATTTACTATGTATAAATCAAACCCTTTTTCCATACACAACTAAGAAACAAATTGAACCAGTGATTAGATGCACATTTCCTAAGTATCCCTAAAACTAGCATCTCATGCATATTAACAAATTTCAATTATAACTTTTCTGTAACAAGAGACTACATTAGATAGTTATTCATTTTATAATGACCTATAAAAATTACAATAATAATAATTAAATTACACATCACCTTTTTTGTCGTCATTCTTCCATCCTGCAAAACCCATGTGAGCATGATATCAACGATAATTCACTGGCATGGCATCCACCCTAACCTAACATAAGTATCATTTTTTAGTTTCCCATTTACATCTGACAATAATTACAATTTGCAATTGAAATAAAAAGGTCTAGAAACATGTATTCATTGCATTTCATTTTTTTATTTTGTCACCCAGGAGAGAGAAAGAGAGAAGGGAAGAGAGAGAAAACACCATTTTGTCAAAAGTTCTATTTCACACAACAAATACACTAAAGGGTTTTAAACAGTTATTTGCATGTGTTAAAAGTTTCTAGGGTGGTTTGGAAACCCTACGAGGGTCTGCAGCTTTCTATTTTTACATTTTCTTACTAGCTACAATAACGTACAAAATGGGCTCGGAGGCTAAGAAACCACTTCCAAAATTTATCTTCCGATGAGAACGCACACCACGATCAAATTTCTACGTGTCCCTAGATATACCAAGAGTTCATAAAGAACTGTCGGAATTGAAAAAGAGCAAACGGTTTGCGTTTGGCGGCTAGTTTTGGGGCCACTGGTCGTAGTTCACCCAGTTGTAAAATGACAAAAGTTAGCTCGAGGGACCAGAAAACCGCATCCCAAAATGAACGTTTGATGGAGGAGCACGCAACGAGACATCTCCTACTAGTTCCCCTATATAAAGAGAATTCACCGAGTCGACGGGACTGAGAACTAGAGAACCATTCTTAAACGGCAACAAGTTTTCTGGAGCGACAAGATGAAATTGGTCTAGTTTGACCTCGTCAAACTGCGACCAGAGGCCTACAAAATGGCTTCGCCAAACTATCCTAAAAATTGCTCTTTCTTATACTGAATGTTCCATGCATTTGTCTAGTATAAATGCTAGAGGTTTGTGAAGATGGGACATAATTTCTCCATTCAGGTTTCAAATGGCGGTTCAAAACGAAAGCCAACTTTCTAGATTTAACAGCTTTCTACCGTTGCAAACCAGTGTAACAAGGCTCCTATAAGAGCATCAAAAGGATGTCATATGTTCATTTTGGGTCAAACCAAAGGTCAAGGTGACTCCTCGTATACCAATGTACACGAACAAAACTTCACATCTCGTTTCCAGAGTTACGAAGGGTACTTAGTGAGTCCCGAAAAATGCAAAATTTAACTATTTAAAACAGGGAGAAGGTCAACTTTATCAATGGAGAGTCAAATTCATCTGGTCGATAAAATGATATTGGAGCAATCAAGAAGGGTAATAGTTTTCTAAATCATCTCGAAGTAAGGGTGATAGTTCATGGTTTAAAGTAGACGAATTATAATAACTTCAAGAGTTGCGACACGACACTTTATTGTTTTGCAACGAGTTGAAGGGACATTTAACTGTATTAAAAATCCTAATAATTTAAAATTCTATTTAGTTACAAAAGAGAACTAAAACACAAGAATTATGAGAGGTAAGGGAAGAAGAACCATGCCTGGAGAGTGGAGTCGGTCGAAACTACGGGATTTGGTTCAGTAACTTGCTTGGGCACATCGTCAACCAGATCATGAGCATCCACAGCTCCACCATTTAACATACACGTCTATCAATAAAATCTGTAACTACATACTTGAAAACCATTCCGCTACTCTGATCACATTTCTCCTACCTTCTGGATTCGACCCACCACTTGCTGAGCATGATCAAATGGTTTCTTATTGTTGTTGTTTGGATAGGATGAGATCTTCCTCCTTTTGTGCATAGCCTCAAATCTTGCAACCATTAGACCATGATTTTTGAAGGCATTTAGTCAAACACTTCACATGCCTTAAGCATGCCTCCACATTTTGCACATTCTCATGTGCTCATCAAAAACCAGCAAACATAATGATTAATTCTAGGCATGATTCTACAAGAGGCACTCATGCCATCGAAGTATTTACAACCCTCATGCACTGAACCTACATGTCTGAAAGCTAATTAAACCAAAAATGAAGCTTACAAGGTCAGGGTATGTTCCATAAGACCACATCTCTTGAGGCATTCTGCCAAACAGACCACAGGCCTTTTCTACACATCCATTTTGTGCATATGCTACCATCATGGCATTCCATGAGACAACATTTCTTTGAGGCATTCTATCAAACAGTTCAGCGCCTTTTAATAGACCCATTTTTTGCATATCTGCTATCATTATCATTGCAGTCCCTGGAACTGCATTTCTTCCATGCATTTAGTCGAACAGTTCGCATGCTTCCACATTTTGCATACGTATCTACCAGGGCGCTTGCATGCTTCCTCCTAATCCCGCTCATGTGGGCATAATCTTCTTGTCCATCTTCCCTGTTAGGAGCCAAAAATAATGTGCAGAGCCTACAAATCAAATAATATGTGAGCAGAATGAGGAAACCCACCGTCACCCAATGGGCACCACTATTATCCACGCAAATAACTCATCTGACAAAATTTTCTGTCTTTTTATGTGCTAAAGGAAGTTGCGCATGTCCTGGGCATGTATTTTTTTTTTTTTTTTTTACATAGCCGGGGGAAGTGCTAGCACAAGTGTAAAAAGGAAACATGGCACTCCAGGGATGACATTTGGCGATGCATTTCTTTGGAAAGGTAAAAAGCACCCAAAGCACACTGGTTGGGTGAAAAAAGTCACGGCCAAGACTGGTTCCAAGCTTCCATGGCGGTGGCTGCTGTCTTTCTTCAGCAAAAGACAAAGAAAACAAGACCATAAGGCGTCTCCTTGCCCTAATCCACCCTAAAATTTCACGGGCCTTCATTTATTTATTTTTAATTCCTTTTAAATTTATTTATCTATTTCTTTTTGTTTGTTTTAATCTAAAAACACCATAAAACCCTAAAACGAAGTAGACAAATAAATAAAATATAACTTAAAGTCAATCCATTACAGAGGTAAAATTTCGACACAAAAGTGACTGATCGAAGTCGGCGATATGAGTTATAATAGTGTTATAAACATTATTTTAATGATTTTACGGCTTAATAATGGTAATAATTATTAATCCTATTAATGTCGACGACCCAACAAACTCGAAGAGCCGAGAACCAAATTTTCCTTTAACCGAATAGTTGTCCATGACGCTATGAGGTCCATAGTTTGGGGCATCGACAACGACCTAAAAGGCAAGAAGGAGAGGGAAGGTGAAAAATCTTCACTGCGACCTGGACAAGGTCAACAATGGTCAACGAAGGCACATGCACACCAGTCTCCCAGGCTTAGCAACAAGGTCATCATGCCAGGGACTTGGGGAACATCAAACAGGGCATTACATCCTAATTAACAGGTAAGAATATAATTTGACTATCAAAGCGATTCATATATTTAAAATTTGATTGTCAATGTGTGTTTGTGTACTGACGCACGAGTGTTTAAAATTACTAAGAAGATTAACACATTAAATATAATACATTGTGAAATTCATGATATGAATAAAATAAAAATAATACAAACAAATTAAGATCTCAATGATAAAATGGAAACATCTAAATATATTAATCTTATTTGACATAAAAATATAAAATAAATTCATAAATTAAATGTTATATAATGTGAAATTTATGAAACAATAAAATGTGAATAAAATAAAAATAATAAAATCATCTTAATATCATAGTGATAAAATAAAAATATGTTAACAAATTATTGATAAAATATACACATATTTTTATTTCATTTTTTATTGGTTTTTGCATTTTTTATTTTTTCAATATTCGATTGAATTTTCTTTTTATTTATCATAAATATAATTATAGATTAGATTACATAATTGAAATTTGGTACTTATCATGAAAGTTGAAATTCGAAGGTTGGACTTGGAAATTTGAAAGTTAGAGCTTAGAAACTTGGAACTCACTTTCTACACAACTACAACCCTACACTTGTGAGTCCTTTTGATCAATTTTTATTGTGGCAATAATTTTGTGAACTAGATTGTAATTCATAATATTATTTTAATTTTCACTCCCATAAGATTTAATGATATTTTAGTATCATCAAACTTGTTATTTAAATCTATTCAAATCGATTAGAGCAACATCTATGTTTATTTTAAAATATATATAACCTCTATAAGTATGGAAGGTTTTTTTCAATATTTCTAGAAGTTGGAAAATCAACTTTTAAACATGTCAAAACCATGGCAAGGTTCTTGCAAGTACAACATTGTGAACAATGAACAAGGATTTTCAAAGTAAAACCTACTTAAATATATATATAAAAGAATATTACAGGTTAGAAATTGGAATATTATATGTTCTTATGTGAGTGTCACCTTTGAATGGACATAATCATTAAGTGGTAGATTGGGAGAAAGTGTATTACATTTTGGAGAGGATAAAAGAAAGGTAACGACATTTTTTCTAAAATCATGATTGACTAATATTTTTTAAGAAAACAATTCACACACACACACACACACACACACACACACACACACACACACACACACACACACACACACACACACAAACAAACTACATAGAGTATGAAATGTAGTGCAATGCTCAGTGATAATCATTTACTTAAGCAACACCCATCATGTAGAGATACTCTCACACAACTAGTGAAACAAGTACAACTCCCTAATAATACAACACCTTCCCAAGTGAATATAATTTTGAGTCATATTTCAGCTCCTATTAAAAAAATTGATAACACATTCCATAATTCCATCTTAGGCTCTATTCAATATGTGCACCATGACTTTCAAGATAAACGTCAAACCATGAATGTTACAATTATATCTCTTAAGGATGAGATACAATGCCTCAAGGATACTTCCAATATTTCTAAGGCCAATACATGTGCTCATTAAGTGAGGGTAAATTCCTACAATATAAAAACCTCTTTGGATTTACGAGCATGCTAAAAACATGATATCATATGTGAGCTACTCAATCATCAGTTAATCACTTTGTTACCCAATCATTACTATCATCACTATCAACTTACAAAATTCAAATGCCAACCATTATGCACTTATCATAGAATTATTGGACATCGTTACAATGATTGTTATGACTTACAACGAAAAATCCAACAACTTGATGGTAAATGATTTATTTCATTTGGTACACTATATTTTGCTACTTGTCCATCTTTGAAAGTTTAAAATATCAATGGGTTCCTAAATCTAATTCGCCTACATGACTAATGAACATAATTCCATATCAAATGTCGCAGCCTCTATAATAATACAATATCCACATATTCAACAAGGCCATAAGAATGACATACCTCCTTTGGAAGTACCAACCTTAGTCCCAACATCACATCCTATTATTGTGCAACCTAAATAACTATCAATTTCACTAAGTCATTAAACACCATGAATATATAAATCAAAGTTGAGCCACCACAATCCCAATATAAGAGCAACCCACCTCATAATTTCACTAATTATAAAGAAGATGACACTACTTTATTTGACGCAATATAAATTTCTTGTCGTTTAGTTGTTGAGTATAAAGAAACACAAAAGGTAAAATATAATACCCTAGTGAAATATCATGTGTCTTCTTTAGCATTACTTGGGTCACTTATTTGTAATTGTCACCTTTGTCTATAAATATATCACTATGGTATTCACACTTGGGGCATATTATTCCCCTTTTCTACCCAATGATGTACTATTGTTCTAGTTTCAAATACGATTGTTAAGGGAACACTTACCTACATGAACCTCACCTACACACACACACACACACACACACACACACACACACACACACACACACACACACACACACACACACACACACACACACACACCTTTGGGTGGGCAACCTTGATCCCCTCTCCTAGTGATATCATTTCATTCAAAATTTCAAAATTTAAAAACATTAACCTAGATATTTATTGGATGTATCCTTTATTTTTTATATTATTCCATATTGCACATTGATTATCATGTGACTTTTATTTAGTATGCTCTATCCTTTTTCCATACACTCGTGCGCATTCACATGACACTCTTAAGGTGAATATAGTATACTTACATGTTATCACATGATGTATGATGCTTGGCATTGTTCTCTACCAGTCCTATTAAGCCACATGGGTGCTTCTACCTTTCTTATTTCTCTATATTCAGGTTCTATCATTATAATATCTATTACTTTCATTCCTATTTATATTTGTATACATTTTGGCATAGTATCAATTTTTCTAGCATGCTAATGGTGCTTCATGTATAGCATTTGTGTAGCATAGTATCATTTTTTCTAGCATGCTAACAAGTGCTTCATGTGTAGCATTTATCTAATTTACTTGTATCTTGTCTATGCTTGTGTCTTGATTGAAATTGTTTTTGGATTTGCCCTATTTTTGATTATGTGTCTTTGCTTATATAGCCTTAAAGGATTTGAATGTCTTGTGACATCCTAAGTGGTGTCACATGTATTCAACCATCTATTCGTTGTGTCATTTTCCATGTTACTACGTGTTTTGACTAGTTTCTATTGCATCATGCCATGTTTGTTTGTGACTAACAGTTTTTTTCTAGCCTTTCCTATAATTATTTTGCATGTTCCATGGTTGTTACTATGTGTATTCCATATTCCCCCTACACAATTTCTATTTCAAATGTGCACATAATTTTAAACTTTACTCATTTGTCCTACACTCACCTTGTTTCATATCACACCCCCAAATGAGTGGGGGTAATCATCAAGTAATTATTTCACCCTCTCAGTAGTTTAGAGTCTAGACAAATAATGGTACACAATAGAATCATAATAAACAAGAGTTAAAAAATAGGTTCAAAATCAGACTTGGGCCAAAGTCATAACAAGGACAAAAGCACCCAATACATACAGAAATGGTAGGTGTTAATGTCCCAACTGGGTGATTCTATCTTGGGGAAGAACCATGTATAATATAGGATCAACATGTTTTCAGTGATAGGTTTCTCCAAAATCCAACAATAGATACTCAGTTACATGTTTCTATTAGGTACAACATGAACCAAATCGTGGCAAGTTACATACTTTGAGAAAGGTAACTAATTACTCCATTTTCTTGGGATCAAATAAGGAATGAAACCTAGGGAATATACAGGACAATGATATGTTTGGAATGATGTGTCATCCATGACCAATTTCTATTGGGTTTGTGAGCATCTACAAGTGACACTTATCTATGAAGAAGCATTAATGAGTTAGGGATTCAAGACCATATTGTACAATTCTCGACCAAACTATATGGTTTTTACCTTGTGCTAATTTTCCCCAAAAAAATTATATGACTACATTTATGGGTGTTTGTACCCTATTTGTACCGAACCCTAGAAGTATGTTTGCAGCTATTTAAAATGTAGAATAAACCCAAATAGATGCCCCCTCTTTTGAGGCATGTGCAAAAATCATGTTAAGAATGTGTATCAAAAGAAATATATTGTACTACTAAAGGATATGTCTGAGAAGTTGTGTAGAGTGTTGAAGAGGTGGCCACCTTAGAGAACCTATACCTTTAAAAAGGAAAAGTGTTTTTACATGGTGGAAACCATGATGCAAAAGAAATAATAGAAATATATAAAAATTAAATATCCAATAACAATAGTATCCTAAATGCATGAACATATAACAATAGTGCAATTAGATTCATGAAGTATTAAAACAATGTCACACAAAAGGTGTAAAGCCTATAAACATGGGACACCCACGGTGTCACAAGTCAATCAAAGCCCATAAGCCTACAAAAATAGAAATAAAATGTAAAAATATAAGCATCATGTTCGGAAAACATGGGACACCGATGGCGTCGCAAGAAATTCAAGGGACTTAGGCCACAATCAATGAAGAAAATAATTAATAACACACATAATCAACAAGCATGTATATAAGCCAAAAGGATAGCCAACGTGATAAACAATAATGAAAATAGTAAAAATACATATCAACATTGTACAAGATGCATGTGTTAGTCGTGTTAACCTTGTTAGTCAAAAAAATAGTAAGTACACAATCTATACAATTGACTATAAATGAAGAACTATGAAAGAAACTATAATATAACAATAACACCTATAGGGTGTGGAGGCGTTACCCCCAAGATGAGAATGTAAGGAAGAAATAGTGCTCCTATAATCATGTATTGATTTGTGAGTCTTTCTTCCATCTCAATATGCCTAGTGAATGCATGCATGTAAAGAAATAAAGCATGTTATCTATTAAACTAGAGAGAAGAAAAACATGTTTAATGTAAAGTGCTAACAATGTGAGAAAGATGCACATCTCCAAATTTTTATTTTTACAAATATTTGAATGTTTTTTTTATCCTATAAATGAATAGTTATGTAAAAAAATTGGTAGACAAAGGTTACCAAGTGTCATACAAGGTGTCGTCAATTTTAGGGTCAAACCCAATAGGGGCATGCTACCATGTTGTGGAGATTATGCGTAATGAGATAAAATTAATAGTCTATTCTAATGAAACTAGTACGGTGTTGTAATGCATTATTCATCAGTGTAAGGAGTGTCTTGGGCCTTTAGGGTATGAAGATAGTGTGTATTATTAGGTTGATAATCGGGGGAGCATTCGTTGTAAATTGTAGTCATGCTAGTAAGAAGAGGAAAAGTAATGCTAGAGTTATTCAGAGAGGATGTCGGATATATGTTATAAGCAAGATTTTCTAAAAGCCAACAATATGGTTCGAGGATCAAGATAGGCCAAAAAAAAATTGTGATAATGTGGAGATTGAAGGCATTCATGAGCATAATATAACCTTGAAAAAATTTCATGAGTGTGATGAGGGGTGTAATATCATATGGTATTAGTCCTAAAGGAGGAAATTCTTCATAAGGACAAACATTATTGTTTATATGCAAATTGAGTTACTCACGTGGCCAATAATAACCATGAATGTAAATAGTGCCAGTAAAAGTAATAATATCGAAATGTTATGATAGACTTGAGATAGGAAAATTGGTAGAAGAGGACTGCAAGTGGGAGGTTGTTGCTCTCGGAAATAAAACAATATGTCCATGTGCTTTAAGCTCATTGATTAATTGGATTAAAGATTGGAAATGATCACTTCCATGTCTATAAATTCCATGATATTCACAAAAAGGGACACCATATTGGTGGGAAATATTAAGATCATAATGATGTCATGATCAATCAAGACAAAAAACACATTTTTTTGGTGTATCAAGAGGAGCGTGGATGGTAATAGGATGTACAGTCGGTAGAGAATTCAATCTGTTGACCATATTTTATAGTGGGTGGAGATATTATTAGAGAGATAGGAGTTATAAGTATTAAAAACATCATTCTTAATTCAATAATTCCCAGGTCAAGTGGAGACATAGAGAGAACGAAACGTGGATACCTTCGTTGATTGGATTGAAACTAAGGTTATGTAAATTTTCAACAGTGAGTTCAATGTTTTCATTATCGCTATCAATAGAGTAATCATCCATGGTGAAGAATACGGACTTCAAAATGAGGCTCATCCATGCACACACCCATTATTAAGGATATTGACTTCCTTATTTTATATGTTCATTAGTAGCATCTATTGTATTCCAAAATAACAATTTCGAATCCTTTTTTCCTTTCTGAAACTGAGAAAAAAGAGTCTTTAATGGAATAACATCATCATATGTGTCTAATTAACTAAAATATGAATTTGAAATCTATATTCTAAGTAGGTATAGAAATGCAATAAATGATGTAAACTGAAATACTAATGCTAGATAATTTTAATTGATATTCGAATGAAATAAAATAATTAAAATGGGAAGGATAAGGTACTAACATGAAAGTGACTTACCTCATTGTGTGTTGGACTTGAACAGGTTGATGTGTGGATAGGACAGGATGTGAAGGAACTACCCTAGAAATTACAACATTTTAAGATCCCGCTGGACTGGGGCTCCTAAGAGAGGACTCGAGGACGCTTGCGGGCACCTCATTCGAGATCTAGATGCTCTAGTCTACGTAAAAACTCAAGATCTACGAATCTAATAATGTCGTTAGGTCTTCACAGTGTCTTTATATTTGTCACATAGTTTCCAATGAAGAAGGTCGCTTATGTCGTCATGAATCGATATGAAGATCTACCTGCAAAACCCCATACAAAGCATCAAATCCCTAAAAATAAAGATGCATATGAAGGGGTCAAACTGACCTTAGCTGCCACAATGGTGGACTTACAACTAAGTGTTGCACTACATTCCAGACCCAATGTAGTTATGTGTGCTTGTGTGTGTAATTGTGTGCCTAGGGTTCCTAGCACTAATGACGCAAAAATAGGGGAAAGTAACTAGATGTAAAAATGCAAATGGTGGATGGAATAGAATGAATACAACCCTTTCCCCTATTCTTATGTGATGCAGATGTAAATGATGCCCAAATGCAGTCATTTTCCTTAGTAGATAGCTAGCTCTTGATAGTAGATAGTCCGCCCATAGAATAGTGAGTATGTTATGTTTATATATGGATCTCTCATTCAAATTTCGACACTAATGACCCAACATGCCAACTAGCACCTAGACTAATGAGAGGGAACATGAAAAATACCGACCTCAAATAAATAAATTAGACCCAAGTGTTACAGGAACCAAGACACCTAAAATTACGGGTTGGGGCACCCCAACAATACCCTAAACGCCTTAGTAAGAGACTAGATACGATAAATGAATAAATAATGACACTTGATACTCCCGGAGACGACTAAAACCATGTAAACAACTGATAACTGTGTAAGACAAATGACGAAGATGACCGACTAACTGATGACAGGAGTAGGGAACATGTCATTAGTGAATAATTTTATTACATGAGATCCAAATATAAAATAGCATACTTGGCGGTGTGAATGTAATAGTAAGTGTGTGATTTTGTGACTACATTTCACCCCAATTTATGTTGATGAGTGGAAAGCTTGGTAACATAAATTAGATAAATATGTGTACCGATAGAATTCGAAGAAGCCCATGTTGTAGTAGAACATGCAGATGTGTTGTAGAAACATGCTGAAAGAACCATATAGTGTGCCTAACCATAGATCAACGTGTTGATCCATGTAGCAAAAAGCATACCGTGGTGATGAAGTGCACTAAATACGAGTGATGATAGAAATGTGAGATGATTTATGATTTTGAATATTATATGATGACAATGAGATGGGGTAGGGAGTGATCAGTTCCCAATCCAAACGCATATATATGAATAAGTGATCAAAGTATTTGGGTGTCCTATCATCGAGGAGGAAGGGTGTAGGGAGAAAAGTGTGTTATTCTCAAATCTTTAAGTACATCCTCAAGATCTAGCCGTTATAGAAACAGACTCATATCAATATTTATGGTTTTGGATCTAAATAATTTTGATCAAATAGTTGACCCATATAGAGTGGTATAGGACTCTTACCTCCACTCCACGGGTGTCGCCGTAATGTTATAGCTTCCAAGTTGGATCATCTAGAAGAAAACATAAAAATGTATGATGTCTTCCAAGTTAGGTCATCTGGAAGCAAGCGCAAAAATATATGATGGCTTCTAAGTTAGGTCATCTAGAAGTAAGCACAAAATGTAGAATAACTTCCCAAGTTAGGTCATCTAGGAAAAGTGATGAATGTAATCTCCCAAGTTAGGTCATCTGGGAGGTCGATTGTGTTGAATTTTATTAATTGAGTGGTGTAATTGTGATTGTTAGAGGTTTGAATGTATTGGTTGATTTGATTGATTCACTTAGTTACTCATAGAGAGATTTTACGTTAGTTGCCCCCAGGTTAGGTCATTAGGGGAAATCGATAGAAGTTAGTGAATAATCGTCTGGAAATATTTTCAATCACTTGTTACCCCCAATTTAGGTCATTAGGGGAGTGATGAAACATCACATGGGAAAATTGTATGTTTTTCCCCCATATTAGGTCATTAGGGGGAATTGATGGTGAAATGTCGCGCGGTGAATTAGTGAATTTTTGGAAGTATCGCATCGATATTTTTTTTAACATGTGGTGATATAAGGGTAATTATAGGATGACCCTAATGATATTCCCCCTTTTCGGTGAAAGGGGAAGTGATGATAAGAATGAACGCTAAGCCGAAAGTAAGCACGAGATAGATAAAAGTGGTAAAAATCACCAAAATGTGTATAAATGGAATGGAAGCTAATTTTGTGGAGAGATAACATGCACAAAATGTGTTCAATATGGTGGTAGGCATCATTCTAAAAAGAACGCTGCAAACGGGGTGTAAATCGGAGTAGAAATACTTAAGATATGACAAAAACAGTGTAATGTGTATTAGTAGTGGTGATAAGCACAAAATAATGACTATAGTAAAATAGGTGATGAGAAAGTAGCTATAAGTAGTGAAGTGAAAAATTGTTTTATCACTTCATTTTTTTGTACATGATTGTGAGAGTGTGCATGAAGTGAGTGAAAATGTTACAAGTGAGAGCAACGGATCCTAGTCGGTTTGAGAGGGTGGCGACTATCGTAGCGTCGCATACAACCACGGAGTTTGTAAGTGTGTTGTTTTCACAAAATGTGTGGTATAGTACCTATTGAGCCCCATATTAGTTTGGATGTTATATGCAGTGCGGGGTTCCATGCTTGCGGAAGTTCATAGCGGTTGTGATTGCTTCATGTATAGTCATAGAGGGAGGAGGTGTACGCATCTTGTTTAAGATGCATGACATATGCCAAGGGATATAGGAGTGTACAAGATACTCGTGGGCACAATGTGTGTTGTCCCACCTATATAGAGACCTATACTAATTTACTCATGAGGAATATGGTGGAGGGATAGGAGCCACCACACTATTGCATGTATGGGTTTATGATCATATAGTTGTATTAAGACCATTTGGAGGTCCACGAGGAGAGTGGGCTAGGCCAGAGATCTATGCGCGGAGGTGGATCGATATTCGTAGTAGGAAGATGGACACAAATACCTACAAGGCACTAATAGATAGGATGGGGCCTGAGGTAGTCATATGGAGGCCATATCGCAACTATGGAGGATGGCCCGAGGATGCGGCAGAGTTGCGGTGTGTTCGGAGGACGATGTGGCTTGAGGATCAATTTCCATGTCGGCCAAGATTTTTGAGGTGAGAGAGCATCACGTCGTTTGGCATGGCTCGAGGGCATGCCCCTAAATCCATATATATGGTTGCAGTAAGATATCGAGCACCTAGGAGGGCCATAGCTATACCAGGGGCCCACAACAGAGCAATTAATACCGTCGGGGCTAGATGAGGTAGACACGGCGATAGAGCTTTTAGACGTAGATGATGCGGGTTGCACCAACGAGTATCATGCATGGTGGGAAGATCATTGGTGGGTATTATTGTTTCCATTATTTTTTGATCCAACGGGGTTACCACATGTAGGAGGAGAGGGGGAAGCCCATCCTGACCCTATAACAATAGTTAGCAGAGTGTAAGTATTTGTATAGTTGCATTGTGTACTTTGTTGTTTGCCTATATTGTTATATATGGTTGTCTAACACGTTGTGTAATTTTTGTTTGTAGGTGATGTGTATTGGTTGTTAATTTTTGATACATTCATCCGCACATTGATGCGGAATGTGTCAACCGATGTGCTTGGTGGAGGTATACTTGAGCATGTGGATGACAACGCAAGTGATCATGACCATTTATTTGAAGCAATGGTCATAACAATGTGACATGTATTGTGTTACTAGACAAGAGGGATGAGGCATTTGAGGAGACTTGACAAGCCAGAGAGGCGGTAGGTGGTGGTCCCTTAGCACAGTATGTGGATGTGCACTGCCAGTGTTATGAGTAAGATACGAAGATTATCTTGCTACGGAGGCAGTGGGAGAGATATCTAGGTGGCAAACAAGTGACGTCACATTGGTAGAGAGGCATCTAGTTCTAGAGTTCTCATAGTACCCAAGAGTGATAGTGATGATGAGTTTTGATTCGTATCATTATATATTACGATGTAGGGGCGTTTCCCCAATGATGAGACATGTTTTGTTATGATTTTTTTTATTCGTTATATATGTATGGACACATGTTTGTGATATATGATAATTTTGCGTTGTTGTAGATAAATGTCACAATGTGTTGGATGATGTATGATTCAATGTTTATTGTATGTGTGGTGTATTATTTGATTAGTGTAGATTCGCATTATAATGTTGGTAATGGTAGACAATATTTCTATGTTGAATAATGGTAAATAATAAATGTAATGTGATTGCTGAAAAATGTTGACGTGTACCGCATACTAAATGTAATGAGAGTAGAATAAAATGTAAAAATGGATGATGTATAATCACAAAGAAAGTAACGTGTTATGTTAAATGATAATAGGATGTGATCGTGGAATGTTAGTATGATGAAACTAAAAGGGGGAGATTAGCGATGCCCCCTAGCATGTATGAATGGGTTCATTTAGTTAAGACCCCTTAAAGTCAATAATGAGTCGTGTAAGTAAGAGTGCATCATCGGGAAATGATTGAGTGCGCTAGATGAGACGAAGAAGCATGTGATGAGAGGTTCTTAGAAAAAATCCCTCAACAGTTGTGTAAGAACCGTAAGAACACAAGTGTGTCATCGGGGGTAAGGTGATAGCAATCACCTACCAAAGACCAAGGCGGCACAAAGCGGTGGAAGCATGTGGGATGGAAGAAGCATGAGTGTATGAACCAAAAGAATGTCATATGGAGCTGCGGTGGGATGTGCGAGAGTGGAGTGTTGTGGAAGCCAATGCGAATGAGTAGTGTGATGTGGTGGATAGTGTGAATGTGATGGATGAGATGAATGAAGTGAATTTAATGGATGCAATAATGTAGCATTGTATGGACACGGTGGATGATGCACATGAGTAATGATCGCAATGGATGTACCATAGCCTGAGCATCGTATGTAGGAGATAACTCATCAGTAGTAGAAAGTCTCTGACGAGGTAGAGGAGAAATGGATCAATCACGTGAGTGGGAGAAAAAGATATGATTCCCTTATCCTCTAGTTTTTGTAATCAATCCGAAGGGCAAGACAATCATTGTCCCTATGGCCATTTATGTGATGATAGTTACAATAAGGTTGGTCATGTTGACGTTGTAATCAGTGTTGTGGATGATGTTGGTTGGAGGGTAAGAGAATTAATTTCTCAATAAGTAAAACACATAACACATCATGTGGTTGAGCGTGATGAGAGAAATGTAAAGGATCTCACGATCTAAGTGGAGTGGTAGGATAAGTGGCTTGTCATTCATCTAGAGAAGGAGTATGTTTTTGTGGTGGAGTGGGTTGATCTTGTTTGCTTTGTTTGTGAGGAAAATGTGGAGATTGCTTTGGATGCTCAACCGGAGGCACTGGTGGAGAACTAGATGAGGTAATAGCCATAGAGATATGTGGAGAATCTATGATGTGTGATGAGAGAAGTTATTTTTATAGGCCAATAACTTTATAACATAAGAGAATGAATGACTCACATGTATCATATTGTAATATTTTCTTGAGTGGAGGAATTAGGCCACGATAGAAAATGAATTGCTTCTCTAAATCAATAGGTTGGAATATTAGTTGATGTATACAAGCATTGAATCGTAAGATATAATCCTTGATAGGTTCAGAGGATCCCTAATGTAAAGTAGGTATGCGATCATAAGTGACTCTAGGGCCATTGTTGATGATGAAATGATGGAGGAAAGTGTCCTCCATGTCATAGAAAGTACTAATGGACCCAAAGGGAAGATGAGTGTACCAATGTAATGCCTCATCAACAAGACTATATCGAAAGGCCTTAAGTAACAATCTATCATTAGAATGAGATGCCATGAGCATGTGATAATGTAGGAGATGAGCATGAGGGTCACCAAGTACCATCAAAACATGTGAAAGTAGGCATGGTAAAATCTTGAGGAAATGCAGAGTTATGAATCTTCTTAGGGACAGGGTTACCATGTAATGAATTATTGTCAATAGAAGCATAATAAGCCCTACTTTCTAAAGTGAGGGAGTGAACCTAAGATTGTAACTATCCTATGGCATGTATGAGAGAGATGATATCCTATGAAGGAATGGTGGAAGATGGCAATAATGTATTAAGTGGTTGTAGTTTGCCATTATGAGTAATCATAGGAATATCAAGAGGTGATGTGAGAGATTCAGATGCTAAAGGCACACTAAGAGTAGGTGTTGAGGAAGCTATAGTAGGAGATATAGATGGAATGTCCATAGCTATGGTAGGACTAGCATCATAAATACCCTTAATAGATGAGGTGACCGATGGAGACACATCTATAGGAGAAGATGGACTAGGAGATGCAGATGATATAGCAATAGGAGATGTAATACAGTAAGAGAAGAGGAATCAATCAATGGTGATGACTCATGTAAAGTGGTAGATGTGATCTCAGGAGAAGGTAACAATGGAGTAGGTGAGTCACATTCGAAGTGTAGAAAGAAGGAGAACCAGGACTATCATCTACCTCACCAGTATCAGATAGAGACTCAAAAATGAGAATGTTGCTAAGAATGCTATCAATAGGATCATCAACATAATGTGAAGGAGCATGAAAACTAGTAGGAGAAATATTAGAAGTGGTAGAAGCATGAGAAGGAACTATATCAGTGGTGGAGTAAAATAAGAATTGTTATGCACATGTGAATGATTGTCAACACCAAGTAAGTAATCAATAAGAGAATCATCTAAAGTTTCCTGTGAAAGATCAGAAGGAGGATCACAAGTAGTTGTATAGCATGGTGTACAATGAGTAAAGGCTATTAGATCCTCAACAATGCTAATGCCTATAGGATAATCTTTAAAACTAATAGGCACATGTTGTTGGCCATCTACAAGTTGTTGAATATGATCATGTGTAGTAACCAGAGTACTATATAGATCCTTAAGCTCAACTATGGAAGCCTCGCCATAGATAGGGTTAACACTAAAGTGAGACATGATGGGCAAAGAAGATGAGAGATCTTTAGCCATTATGGTTTAATTGGATCCTAGGGAAAACTATTCGAAAAGACGGGTTCACCAAAATGATTAACTAAAATATGGATTTGGAATCTATATTCTAAGTTAATCTAAGTAGGTACAAAAATGCAATAAATGATGTAAACTGAAATACGATGCTAAATATTTTATTTTGATATTTAAATGAAATGAAATAATGAAAATGAGAGGGATAAGGTACTAACCTGAAAATGACTTACCTTGTTGTGTGTTGGACTTGAATAGGTTGATGTGTGGATAGGAAAGAATGTGAAGGTTCTACTTTGGAAATTGTAGTAGTTCAAGACCGGGCTGGATTGGGGTGCTTGGGAGAGGACTAGGGTGCCTGTGGGTTCCCTAGTCTATAAGTTGGGTGCTCTGGTCCGCATAAAATCTCATAATCCAAACTGACAATGTCGTTAGGTCTTCGCAATGTCTTTATCTTTGTCGCATAGTTTTCGCAATATGTTTGCTTATGTCACCATGAATCTGATATGAAGATATACCTGCAAAACCCCACAAAGCATCAAATCCCTAAAAAGAAAGATGCATATGAAGGGGTCAAACTGACCTTATTTTCCACAATGGTGGACTTACAACTAAGTGTTGCACTACATTCCATACCCAATGTAGTTTTGTGTGCTTATGTGTGCAATTGTGTGCCTAGGGTGCCCTAGCGCCAATGACACAAAAGTAAGGGGTAGTAACTAGATGTAAAAATTAAAATGGTGGATGGAATAGAATGAATACAACCCTTTCCCCTATGCTTGTGTGATGTAGATGTAAATGATGCCCAAATTCAGTCCTTTGCCTTAGTAGATAGATAGCTCTTGATAGTAGATAGTTTTCCCATAAGATAGTGAGTATGTTATGTTTATATAGGGATATCTTGCTCAAATTTTGACACTAATGACCCAACATGCCAACTAGTACCTAGGGGAATGAGAGGGAAAATGACAAATACCGACCTCAAATAAGTAAATTAGACCCAAGTGTTATGGGGACCAGGGCACCTAAAATTATGGACCGGGTGCCCATGGGCACCCCAGCACTACCCTAGGCCCTAGTCGAGACTAGAGATGAAAAATGACTAAATAATGACACCTAATACTCCCCGAGAAATGACCGAATGTGTAAACAATCGCACAATGCAAGACAAATGACGAAGATGACTAACTAACTGACGACATGACTAAGGGATAGGTCATTAGTGAATGCTTTTATCACGTGAGATCCATATATAAAATAGCATACTTGATGTTATAAATGTAATAGTAAGTGTGTGATTTTTTTACTACTGATGTCAACAACCTCCTCTTTTTCATCTTCCACTTATTTTATCATATTTTATTACTTTTTTGGTCTCCATGCCTTTCTCTCGATCCTTCTGCACACATCACCTATATCTTATTCATGTTTAACCCTTAATTAAATTTTAGTTCAATTTAATTAGGTTTTATTTTAGTTTATATTTGATTGCAAATCTTATAAATATATTATAATAGAAATAATAATTGATATTTACAACTTAGATCAGATAAAAAGAATATAACATACACCAATCAACCTAACATGCAATTGAAAGCTCAAAATGGATGTATAGAGGCACTTAGCTGATTACAGATGGATTCCAAAGAGATATAAGATTGTACACTACTAGAAATGGGTAATTTGAACTTGAATAACCTTCAGAACTAGAATTATGACTATGGATACACCTAGGATGGAACCGTACCAAAATACCATGACCATATTGTATGGTTACGAAAAAAATTGTATGGTCTTAGACTTACACTAATTCAACTTCTTTAGCTTGTTGTGGTGCTCACCTTCATGGATTTTTATTTTCATTTTAAACACCATTTGTCACACATGTAGTGAGGCTCTCTATATGTATTTATCATTATCTCAAACCTTGGAAATGGATGAAGAGTCCTACAAAAACATTGGAAGGTTTTGGGTACCCTCCTACACTACCGATATTGGCACTACTCAAAATAACCCTCAAACCATGTGTCATTCTCCACCTAGCAGGTGATATCTAGATAGATCAATAATATTTGGAATTTCCTTTGACTTCACTCTTTATAAAATACTTGGAGAGAAGATGTTTGAGTGCTTGTAGATAAGAGATGGTTTCCTTGATCTAGTTTGTAGCTTCATACCTGATGTGGGTGCTTCCTAATGAATTTAGGTGTGAAAATGTGATATTTAGGGAGCTTTGGATGCCTTTTGCAAGTGCATAAAGTGATTTCTCTCGTGCATTTCCTTATGATTTCCAAGTTAATAAATGAGGTAGTGTTTACTTGGTTATATAAGGTTACGTAGATGATTTATCTAAGAAATGCCAACCCATATGAAGTATAAGACCCAATGAAAGATATTAATTTGAAAAATTAGTTGGAAGACATGTTGATCCAAGACCATACAAATGGGTCAGGTATGGATACAAATTCCTAACCAAACTATAAAGTCTTGACATGGAGTGAGAAATATGCCACATGAAGTTTAGAGTTGATAAACTAGTGCTTTTCTATTTATTTTTGCATTTTATTCTTAGAATATGTTGACATGTCTAGTGTGTAATGATAAACAAGATAAATAATGGGCCTCATAAATTGATAGGTGGAAATGGAGAATTTGTATTTATCATAGCAAGATTTCATAGTCAAATCAAGGGTTTCCAAAGTGTAAATTACTAAATTTGAGTGTCTACAATTCATCTTCCTTATATTCCAAATGTATTATCAATTGTGGGTCTTTGGGAGAAAAGTTGGGTCCAATTCCATAGTCTTTGTTTCCTTGATTATAACTCCCTTAAATGTATTTAAGCATGGGCCATTTTTTATGGGAGTGTTCCTTGGTAGTATTTTGACTTGTGTCTCTCCACTACCCTTCCCCTTCTTCATGTGTTGTGTTCCAACATCTTCACTAGCCATTATTTCATATTCTTAAATAAGGTTACTTGGTACACACAAATGTATTGAGAGTTTTTCATACTCTTCCTCTTGAATTTTCTTGGGGATAATTAATTTTAGATCCAAATTTGATTGTACTTCTACATGTGCAGAGGATTCATATTGCTTACTTATCTTGATAATTCTTCTTTATTTTTTAAGTGGAACATCGTCAGATCCTCATCTTTTTCTTTTTCTTCTTCGTCTTCACCTCCACCGATGCATTCGTAAATATCAAAGGCATATTTAGGGTCTTTTTCCTTTTTATTTTCTTAATAAACCCTCTCTTCTTAGGCATACACATCTTCTCGTCCTCTTTTTATTATTTTTATTCTTCCCCTTTTATTTTCCACATGAGACTCAAGAATTAGTATATCTTACATGTTTGATTATTCACAACAATGATTCTTTGTATATCAATGTTGCAAATATTAGTCTCTTACCTTTTACATACACTCTCTTCCCTAGATATATGTAATTATCTCATAGAATGTGAGTGACATCATATACAAAATTCACATTAAGGTTTATATTGTGCACATTCCTAATCCAATTTATTGATTGAACAAGTATTTATTGGTATATCTCGAAGGGATTTTTTCCCATCAATCCATATGGTTGTCCTTCAAATTTATGCATGTGAAGGAGTAGTGTTGCATCACCTGCAAAATAAGAATTCCCTTTCACTATGTCTAGAAATATCTTAGGCATATGTCATTCATCTTCAAATATAGTCTTTAATTTCCTTAAATTAGCTATCTAATCTATTCATATATGAATTTGTGATTATGGAAGGGCCAAGATATTTTTATATTATGTAACCAGAGATTTTCCCTTAAGGGTGTATGTCCATGTTATCTCCCCTTCTCCTTCAGTACACAAATTTCATTCAAGAACAAAATAATAAATATTATGCCCGCATGAAATTTCCTCCGACAACATGTTCTTATATTATATTTTCCTCAATACTCTATAATATATTGATAAATATTATAGGATATAACCTTCATCATTTTTTGAGCTATGCGTAATAATCACTTATTCACATCCATCTATCTCTCATATCCTACTAACTTGGAACTAATGAGGTGCATCGCAACCCTCTCATGTACTTCAAAAATCCTATTTTTCTCAACTTCCTTATCATCATGAAATTCTATGTCAAGGTCTTATCTAATATACACACTAACCTAGTGACATTATTGATGCAAGAGGTTATGATCCTCTTTCTTCACAAAATAGAAATACCCTTCACGTACAAAAGTAGGAGTTCAACAAGTTTCGTGGGCTTGAAAACTAGGTAAACTCAAACAAATGTAAAATTCCCACATATTACAAAGTGCACATTATTTTCATGATAAATGTCTAGCATGAAAAATTGAAAAAATTGGCCATGACAACTAAGCCCCCACTTGAAAAATTCCTCTCCCGGTCACTATAAACCCTTCCTCTAGCCATCATGTCCATAATTTCATCCTCATTTTATCTCAGAGGAACGTGCTAAAAATATTTTCAAGTGTTTTTCATGTGTAGGGATGTATTCCTAAGGTGATTGAGAAAGTCATTGATATTCAAGGAAGAACAACTACTCCCGGAGGCCTAAAAGGGCCATTTTTGGCCATTTTGCAACCGGTGAATACCCTCCGGAATGTAATTTCAAGGAATAACCCATATATAATTTTCTTAGAGGAGTTTTGAATTAATTCAAAGTATTTTTATGGAATTATGCAAATCCAAGTGATTTTGGAAATCAAGAAAGCAAGAAAGGGTCATTTTGGGTGTACAGAATTTCATACTCCAACAGAGAAACATGAGTTATCCGGATGATTTTGAGAGTTATGGGAGGATTTGGGAGGGGAAAAAGTATTCAATGAAAATCTATTTGAACCATCATAACCCTTATAGCAAGAGTGATGGGCCTTCCTTCAACCAAGGAGTTTCAAGCTTAGATGTGAATTTTCATAAATTTAATTTGTGAAGGAAAACAAACTCTAAATGGAGAGAGATAATTTGTGATAACCTAACCCAACAACTAATTCAGGTTCATCAAACCAAATCTTTCCACATGACTTCCTATTTGATCTATATTATTGTTGGATACAAAATTTGGATTGACTTGTTAAAGAAAGGTGGCAAGAAAAATCTCCCAATCTATTAATTTTATACCCAGTTGACCTTTGACAACATCAAAATCCATTATAGGAGGGTTAATGATGCCTTCGCTATGTTCTTGGTCATATTTCTTGAAGGAAATGTTACCAACAAAATTTCTCAAGAATCCAAGCAATTGATAGTTGTATATGGAAGCATGTTCATCTAATTTCAAATATTTTCATACATCATAATGAAAAAATTTGAAGGAATCCCATACAATCTCCCCATTTATTGTAATGACAAGATCATTTTCATTGAGCTCTACAAGAATGTTGATATTCTCCACAAAACTTGTAGGGATAAGAAGGTACCTAGAATTAAATTCATATTATCCCTATGAAATTATACTTGTAGATCAGACATTGATGCATAAAATATCAAGAGAATTATCTCTCCTTTCCATATGCATCCCTTTCAAAAGAGAGCATCATTTGATAGTAAGAACTTCATCAACAATAATCTTCATCTCTCATACCTTCATGTACCCACAACTAAATATTATTGGGATGATTGTGATGATGAGTTTGAAGTAAGAAAGAGGATGTATGGGAGAATGACACTCTAGCATATTCAAGGTTTATAATAGTGTAATTACCAAAGGGCGTGATTTATAAATTACTTGAACCTAAAATTGTTAACTCTATCCAAAGTAATCTCCTCACCCCACCAGTGATTTGTTATAGGAGAAAGATAATATAGATGATTTTACAACTCATTTTATCTCAAGGAATAAGAAATGGCTCACCAAAAAAATGTCCGAGTTCCAAGCTCCCCAACAAAGTTAACTCTCCTCACATAAGTCCTCTTACCTCTACTAAACAAGAATCTGGAACAAAAGTGTATGCTCATACCCAAAGGGTTGAACCAGAGAAATAATATGATAAAATGGATGATATTCAACAAGAGAGAGAAAAGGAGAAATATTTTTAAAAGTGAATAATAAGAAAAGGAGGGGGAAAGTGAGAAGGAGGAGGGTGAAAAAGAAGGAAATGAAGAAAAAAATGATAAGGAAAATGAAGAAGAAGAATATGATGATGAAGAGGTTGTTGAAGTTTCAATTTAGGATTTGGGGAAAGCATGTGCTTGCAGACCTAAATTAATTATATGAAGACCATATCCTCCTCCTTCCACAACTACTACATTGGTCTCCACATCACAATCTTCTCTTCCTCCCCTTACACTTGGAATGGATTCTTTAGGAACATCCTTGGGTGAAATTTCAAACACTTCATTCTCTTGGGTCTAGCCCATGATTGACAATAAGAAAATGAAAACTCAATCAAAAGTTGAGGTTCCTAATTATGATGTTGTGGTTGCACTTCTTGGCACTTCTCCTCCCCCTAAGAAAGCTAAGACAACTTCCTTCCTGGTTACCGATATTGCATGCCACAAATTCATTAAAATTGCTAAATCCACAGTGGGTAAAAGTAAACATGATATTTCTACAACTAATTTTGAGTGACAAAGATATATTTGGGGAATCTACTCTCAAGGGATATGTGCATAACCCGAAAGAAATGGTATTCAAGGCTAGAGAGAGAGTGGAGAAAGGTAAGAAAACTCAAGAGCAACTAGAGGAATAATTGCAAACCCTCACCACCTACATCAAAGTTTTCCTCTCTCATGATACTACTCCTTTGAATCCTACTCCCTTGGCCTCTCTTCCATCCCCTACTATAGTAATTGAACCATGGGTTGAAAATATTCTCATCACTGGTCTTCAATTCATTGATGAAGGTCATTGTTGCACGTAAAAAAATCTTAAGAATTGAGAATATTGAGGAGACAAATATTTTGGTTGATGTAATCCAATATATTTGTATCATGGATCTCACTGATTAGGAAATTCTTCTTTTAGAGAAAATATTTTATGATGCCAAAAACAATATGTCTCACGCATGGTCTTTTAGTATTGAGTGCAGAATGAAAGTTATTAAGGAGGCTTCCATTGATCTACAAAATACCATCCAAAAGGGAGAATCCTTTAAGTCTGAAATATTTTATGATATCGTAGCTCTCCATTGTGATCTCTTCCAATACAAATATTTTCAATGGAACTCGGAGGAAAAAATTTAGGAACATTTCACCAAACTGGTCAAGGAAGATTTGTACAAGAATAAAAATATCAACAAAGATAAAGATAATATGGAAGATCTCTCTAAGGTAAACAACATGATAGTTGAAGATTCTAAAGGCCTAACTTAGTGGTGGGATGAGCTACGAAATGGAGAATTCTCTAGGAAGCTGGATGACCAACCTTTCCAACACGCTTATGTCAAATGAATCGAAATATCGGTTGCAGGTGACAAAATTTTGGATGCACGTGTTGAAACTTAAAGTCCCATATTCTTCTATTTATTCTCTTCCCTCTTCAAGTGTTGGGAAAATATAATTGTTATATTTCATCATTGACTTTTATTAAATTGAAAATAAATATTAAATGTAAAATTCATTTAAAAATTGACTTAACTAATTAAGTTATTAGTCACTTAATTACTAGTTAGTTAGTCCATGCAGATTATTTCCCCATGTAAACCATGGAAAATTACAAACTAAGAGGAAAATCAATACACAAGAAATGTAAACTTTACGTAGTAAATCCCAAAACAACCTCGGATCAGATTTGACTAAAAAAGTAGGGTTTAGTGATGATCCTTATTGGATCTATTTTATTTGTGATCATTTGTGGATTGTAGATGCTCCAAGATTCTTTGAATGAAAGGTAGATCAAGATACAAGCATGGATGACTGATTTTGATATGATTTTGGCAACATAACAAGTATGAATGGTTGATTTTATTCACCAAGTAAATGTAAATAATAATAGCATGAACTCTCAAGATTTTTTGTGGATGATTTTCAAAGGAAAGACCATTTATTTATAGTTGAGGAAAGTGAATCCTAAAGATAATTTTAGGTTTATTTGATTTGGAATAACTAAACATGACTAAGATATTTAATTGAGTTTCCAAATTGATTTAAGTGTTAGACTGTTTGTTCTAGATTTGGATGAGTGAGTCATTGTTAAGTTGTGCAAGGGTTGCACGTGATTTTAATTTTTAATTCTATATTTTTATTTTATTCAATCAAAAGTGTTGTGAATATGTGGCCTTAGGAAGAAGGTGGATTGATTTTAAATTTCCAGGACTTGGGATATATCTTAAGTTAACTCATAATTACATGATTTGAGTCAATTTAAACACATCCTCTTGATTATAATAATGTGTTTTAGCTTTATTCATGGATTTAGTTAACTTGAGTTGATGAGGTGAGGATATTTAATTAATTTAAATATGAAATTGGATATGTGTGAGGATATTTAATTAATTTGATGTTAAATTAGCTAATAAAATTACCTAAAATGAGGGTGATAAGATGTAATAGATTTAATTAAATTAATTCTAAAAGTGGCCAAGGGATCTAATGGGATTATAACACTTATAATGTGTAGCGGTAATTTTGGGGCGTCTACATTTGCCACTCTTTAAAGTGGTATTTGATTAATAGTGCTTTAAAGATAGTATACACATGTAAAATGATGTATGGATGATAATGGAGTGTGAAGGACTATCTCGATTTTCCCCATTGAATCATTTGGATGTCGTAGCGATTCAATATTAGTATTGAGGGGTGCCCCTTGAGTGGGTGGGTGACACGATGAAGTGGTGAACAACCTCTTAATAGGAGGGAGAATAGAATTCATGGATAATAAATGCCGAGAAAGTTATTTTGATGGTTGTAGAGACCAAAAATGAAGAATAAGGGTTAGGAGGAGGGTATAAGTAGATGGGTGGGAGGAGTTACAAATACAACAGTTCATTTATGCTTGTAGAGTTTATTATCCCCTAGAGTGAGATGTTTTCTCGATTTTAGATATACATGGCTCATCATTCGCAGTGGAGGCATTATACGGATTATGTCCGAGATTTTTCATGAACATAAAATGAGGGTGGTACAAAGTATGTGGTTCAAAAAAAAATATTTGGATTACATTTATTGCTTTTTAGACATAGAAAAAGTTTTAAAATGGCATCGGTGCACACACTTGGGTGCACTAGCATAACGATTATGTGTGATAGCATCAAAGTGCACGCACTAAAGCATGCATGTATGTGCAAGAGTATGAAAAGAAGTGCACTAACGTGTTGAATGCGCTAGTGTATTAACTAATAGCATGAGTATTACATATGATATGCACTAGCGTAAATGTGCTAGTGTATATGTATGCATGCTAGCATAGATACCCTAGTGTACAATTAGATGTGCTAGCATATATGTACTAACGTGCAATTATATGTGCTACCATAAGCATATGTGATCTGCGTAAGAAGGTGTCGAAGAAAATTAGGACTGAAAGTGAAGAAATGAGAATGAGTTAAGATTCTAATAACTGTTTTGATATATTTCAAGAAATATTATACACATTAGACATATGAAATTATCATGGATGACTACGTTCGTTTGAGATACAAATGACATGGAGAGAGAGGAGACAGTTATGCACATTGTTGAAGGTGACAAGCATTATATACATATCTCAACTTCCATACATCAAACTAGATCACTACTTACCACACTAGTCGAGTGATGGCATAGTGAGATTCATACCTTCATATGTGCATTGACGGGATAGGTGACAATGATGTTGGAGGATGTGCACCAAATCTTACAATTGCCAATATAGGGAGTCTAGTGCGGTGGGATGTAGTGTAGAACGGATTTGAGGGTACATTTGGTCACTTGTTTGGATGAGAGGACATAAACAGGGAGGGTATGGTCATGCACTTATATGAGTGCATGGATGATGCATCGATGGCATGATTGCTAGTTTACTTGATGGATCTCACTAGTGGTTACTTGTTTCCTAATAAGACAAACAATCATTTACGCTATGACTAATTGACACAATTACAAATATTATGAAGGCTACAATTTTTGCATGGGGCCATGTATTCTGGCTCACCTATAAATTTATTTACATTTGGTGGTATACAGAGAGTAGAGGATCATGAGCCCGGCTACATTACTTCAGATCTAGTCATGGGATCACATTTCTATCGGTCGACTATTAGGGATATTGTGAGATATGCAGCAAAGGATCCATCATCTTTTGGATGGGAAATAATAGGTGTTGTTCATAGAGGACACTAGGGAAATATAGATTTCTACATAAATGCCTTTAATGATTTCGATTTGCACATGGTGACATGGAGACCATATAGGTGCTACTAATGGAGCACATACGATACCAAGTTAGTCATAGTGGAGGATAATCATTATATGGTTGAGATCCGTGGTCACATTATAGAGAGGTATAGGTAAGATAGGTCCATGAGATAGCTAGGGATTACATATGATATTCTTAGAAGGGAGCATTGTTATATGCACAAGTGGTGCGAGAGATAGTGGATTTTGGATCTTGGATTAGATAGAGGGTCGTTAGGGTTACCTTTTCATGAGTGATACCATAGGCGTGGGATGCACAAGCCTTGTATTCTAGCTTATATATACAAGGATTTACATTTGGTGGTATACAGAGAGTAGAATAGCATGGGTCTAACTACATTGCTTCAAATCTAGTCATGGGATTACATTGCTATCGGTCGACCATTAGGGATATTGCAAGATACACAACGATATGATCCATCATGTTTTGGATGGGAGACAATAGGTACTAGCCACATAGGAAACCATGATGATAAAGAGTTTTAAAAACATTGCTTTAATGATTTACAGTTGTGCATGGTGAAATGGAGTCATATAGGTGCTACCGATGGAGCACAAATGATACAAATTTATTCATAGTGGAGGATGATCATTATATGATCAAGATATGAAGTAACTTTATAGAGAGGTATAGGTCAGATAGGGCCATAAGACAGATAGCTAGGGATTACATAGGATATTCTTGGAGGGGAGCATTAGCACACGTGAGTGGCATGAGAGACGAGTAAATTTTAGATCTTGGATTAGATAGAGGGTTTCAAGGGATAACTTTGTAGGAGTGATATCATAGGCGTGGGATACACAATCCCATATAGAGGACCTAGTGATGATAGTAGATTATGTTTCCCCAACATCTTACAACTCCACAGATGGAAATAATAGTAGGTATAGTAGTAGCATCCGGGGTGGATTACGGCGCAGAGAGGGGGTAGAGGTCAAGGTAGAATAGGTTTGGCACAATCACATGCTCATATAAAGTGTCGTATCGTCTAAGTGTAGGCCCCAAAGATGCAGGTATAGGTACAGGTTGGATAGGTTTTAGTACATATTCAAAGTGCCATTACGGGTTTTTGTTCAAGCATAGATAGCGTTACAAGCACCACTTTTTGCAGGTACCATTATAGGATCAGTATCAATATAGGCACATGTACCATTACAAGTATCGATACATGTTCCATTATCATCATCGAGACCACGAGTCTAATAGGAGGACTTAGAGGCAAAGACGAAGATGGATATGGTGATGGTAGTGGAGGTGATGAAGGATGGGGAGATGATGGTGAGGAGGATGTCTAGAGCCAACTAGCACATGTACCACCTCAAGGTCCATTAGTCAGTAGAGTTATCTCTACAAGATTAGAGTGACAAAGTCATTAGGGAAAGAGATTTTGTTTTGATCTTATCACATAGGTAGACTCGGTAGATATAGTGGCAGATTATCGAGAGGATCGGCTTGTTGTACGGAGGTTTAGAAGTTGACAATGGAGAGAGATGTCACTTTCGCATGGCAAATGCGAGTGGGATGTGAGATTTTCTTCATGAGATGATTTTCATATCACATGAGGTCATTATTACAGGCCCTCTATGAGGTAATTTTTCATGAGTGGTCTAGGTAGTACAGTCAAAGGGAATAAATCATATCGATGAGGATATACAGCCACAAGGACCATCTAGATGAGTGAGATTAATGCAGATAACAAACACTAAAGGGAAGGGATGCGAGAGCAGAAGTCTCGGTGTCGAGATATTCATCCCTAAATTAATTTATGTTGATGTATATTGTGTGTTTATATATAGTTTTTATAGATGCCTCATAACGAGGGCACATTTTTTAAAGATCGATGCCCTTGATGGAAATTTGATATGTATATGACATTTTTTTGTTTTGGACACAATGTATATGGAAACTTATTGATGTATATCGAATTTTTGTGATTGACATTATAAATGTATATATGAGATATGGACATTTGATAGTACATATATGATGATGAGATGATTTATTGTTATTTAATGTATGATTATATTTTTGTTTGATTGACATAATGATATATAATTTAGATGAGGATTTTGATTTGTGATTTATTACATATATATGATGGCATGCATTTAGCTTAGTTTTCATTCATAAATTGTAATTATGGAGAAACTTATTTTATCATTGCACAATAGAATTATCACCATGATTATTGAAAATTCATGATGATAAATTCATATGTGCGTAAAAGCACACACACAAAGGAAAAGGAAAAACAAGAGCAATTACGCAGTAAGTTGAATACACCAAGGTTATATAGAACTATAATGATAACAACATATGTTTAATTGGTCAAAAACAAATATAAAAAATGTTTTAAAAAAACAATATATAAAGTAATTGATAAACACCATGACTATGACTAAATCAAGATGCAAAAAGAATGCATGTATGCAAAACAAACCAAATATACAAATTAATTGATCAACACCATGACTATGAGCAAATCAAGATGCACACAAAATACTTGTAATTGGTCCAAAAGTAAATTCAAAATACAAAACAAGCATATTACACGAAGACTAACAATTAACCAAATTGATAGCAAAAATACTCACAATGAAAACAAAATTTGAAGACAAACCCAATAAACAAAGTAAAATGATTACACCAAGATTAACAACAAGTCAGGATGATAACAAAATACTTGTAGAATGGTCAAACACAAAAACAAAACTGAAAAAACAAACCCAATACAAAAATTAAATATAACTACACTAAGATTATGAAGAAACCAAAATGAGAACAAGTTGCTTGTAATTGTTTAGGAACAACAATAATTCAAAACAACCCCTATGTATACATTAATACAAACATACCAGGTTATATACAAACCACAATGCTATGAAAATTACTTACAATGGGTCAACAAATAGCAACAATGCAACACAACTTGAAATAACAACATCTAATTATGCCCCTAATGTGTTCCACGGTGAATATTAAGAAGATTTGAATGCCCCCAGGAAAGGATACATGCAAGGGGATTGGATCATACTGAAGAGAGGAGTTAAGAAACTCCTCATGACACTCTTGTTGGATCGATGAAGTTTTATATGAAATGTGATTGGGTTAGTTTTCTAAGCAAGGAAGCATATGAGAAAAACATGAGAGCCAAGATTTCCCAAGTGAGGATACACGTAAAGGGTTGATTGATTTTCTTGCCCCCAAGCAAGTGTATGTATGCAAGAGGTAAGAAACTTGTTAATTGTAGGATTGTTTGAATAATCATTACGATACAAGTTATGTGTCGATAGCATTGAACTATGTTTGAGAGTTGCGAGATTTTGGAACTTTTTTTTTAATGTTTGGATTTATTTCATATTTTCCATATTCTTTTGTCTAGATTTTGAAATATATGATTTTTTTGGATTTTGAAAAGTTTAATTTTAGTTTTTGATATTTTTGATTTATACGCATGCTAAAAATAAATTTAGTGTGTCCTTAGAATTTACCAAGCATGGCACAAATGAATATTCTCTCTACGAAATCAAGGGATGGAAGAAAATGGATGTGGATAAACATGGTTATTGAAGCATGGGAAACATATCCTAAGTACTAGGAAGACGTGAAAAAAGTGGTTTGGAAGGAGTAGTAAGTGGAAAAAAATGAAAGTGTGAAATAGGTGGTTGTGTTAATATGCCCCTAATATGAGAGATACTCACAAGGATTCGGGAATATAATTTCAAATGAACCAAATTCATGAGTTATTTGAGCTATTTTCCATCTTCGAGAGGATGGTTTGTATACACCAAATCAAAACTTAGGAGTAACAATGTAAGGTCCCAACCAATTAGGTTCAAATTTTCCTTGTTTTTATGATCCTTGGTTGTATTTTTTTTATTCTCTATAGGTACAAGGTCACCAACTTTGAATTTTCTTAATTTAAATATTTTTTTGTAGTTGTGGTGGAGTCAGTTAAGATACACTTTTAAATGGTCCAAGGCACATACCCACTTCTCATCTAAAGTTTATATTTATGTAAGATGTTTTTATCAATAATCATCTTCATGGACTAGGTGTTGTAATGATATGTGAAAGGATGGGAGATTGAATTTTGTGGGTAATACGGCTTCACATCTATACACTAGGGAGAAATGAGTGGCTCCATTTGGTGTACAATATGAGGTTCGATAGGCCCGGATGACGGGATAAAGTTGTGTATGCCGGTTAAATTATGTTTGTCAATAATTTTCTTCAATATTGATTTGATTGTCCTAGTGGATGCTTCGGTTTGGCCATTACACTACAGATAGTATGGATTTTCCCATTTGATTTGGATATGGAACCGTTTGGATATCTTCTCGACATTCTTGTTCTTAAATAATGTTTCATTGTTTCTGACAAGGGAGGTAGGGATCTTAAAGCGACATATGATATGGTTAAAGATAAACTTCACATTATTTTACCCAATCACATAGGTAGAGGCATGGCCTCTATCCACTTTGTGAAATATTCGATGTGTGATTATGAAGGTGTGACCATTAGAGGATGTGGGATTTATTTTTCCTTCTAATTCAAGCCCCCATCTAGAAAAATGCCAAGGTGAAGTGATAGGGTGAAGAGCTTGCAAGGATGCATGAATGATATTACTGTGTCGTTAGCATGTTTAGCACTTCTTGATGAAATTACATACATCAGAATCCATAGTGGGATAATAATAACCCACATGCAAGATATGTTTGAATAATATCATGTCACTTGTGTGTGCACCAAAAATACCTGCATGTACTTTGACTAGTGTTTGGTTAGCTTCATCCTAATTGAGAAATCTTAAGAGAGTCCCATCATAGCCTCTTTTATATAGTGTGTCAATGAGGATGGTGTAGTGCAAAGCACGTTGTGCTAAGGATCTTTTATTGTGGGAATTCATATTTGTAGGGTAGATTTTATCTTGGATAAAGGTGTATATGTCATGGTACTAGGGATTCTCAGGACCAACTATCTCACATACCATGGTTGACTCGGAAAATCATATGCAGCACCAAATTATGTTCAAAGAAAAATCATGATGTGTTTTATTAATATAAATTTAAGAAGGGATGTGATAGTAGCCATGGCGTCCACTTATTTGTTACGAAGATCAAGAACACGTTCAAAAGAAACGAGTTGAAAGTAACCATTGAGACTATTGACCATGCACTTGTAAGGGACCAATTTTTAATCCTTGACCTATTATTCTCCATTTTCTTTCTTTATAATCAAAAGAGAGTCCTCATAAACTATTATTTATTTTAGCCGCCAAGATATAACAAATTTTAAACCTGCTATTAGGGCCTCATATTCTTCAATGTTGTTTATATATGCGAAGTCAATGCACTAAGACTTAGGGATAAATTTTCCATCCATGTGTGTAGAATAATACCAACTCTCGAACCTGTGGATGTTGCAAAATCCATCAAAAAAAAAATTCCATGAGGCAACTACATCAACATACAATAGTTCTTCGTCTAGGAATTCAAAATTGAGCATTTCGAGATCCAGGAAATGATCTTGCGTCTAGTTGATCAATGAGAGCTTGTTTTTATCACTTTTTAACTAACAAATTATATTTCAAACTCACCTAGGATTACAACCCAACTAGAAATTCATCCTATTATAATAGGTCTGGAAAGTAGGTATTTTAGAGGATCTACCTTAGCAATAAGCTTAGTTGTATGATTAAGCAAGTAGTGTCACAACTTATGAAATGTAAATGTTACCGTCAAACATACTTTCTCTACCTATGAATATTATATTTCATGAGCTATAAGATTTCTACTAAGATAGTAGACTACTTTTTCATGCCCTTTGTCATTGTGTTGCATAAGTAACACCCCTATGGCATATTTTGTAAAGGATGTATAAAGAAGCATAGGCTTATCCTGAATAGGTGGCATCAGTACTGGTGGAGTTTATATATATTATTTCAACTTGGTGAAATAATCCTAACATTCCTGGGTCCATTTGAAATGGATATCTTTCAAGTAGTTGGTTAAAATGGTGAGATTTATATGCTAGCTGAGAGATAAAATGCCGAATATATTGAATTTTTCATGGAGACCTCGTAGCTGATATAGATTTTATGGGAATGCATCTCCATGATTTCTTTCTTTAGTGGGTTCAACGCCAATCCCTCTCTGTGAGACTATGAATCAAGATATTTCCTAAAGTGACACTTTGAATACGAATTTATTAGGGTTAAGGTGTGCCTTATATTCCCTAAATCGCTTAAATATATGTCAAGACGGGTGGATGATTGGATCAATTTTTGGATTTGGAAAGGATGTCATCAACATAGTCTTCCATGATGTCATGTAGTAAATCATGGAAGATTACGATTATACTGACGTTGATATGTTGCTCATGCATTTTTAAGGCCAAAAGGCATGACCTTATAACAAAATATGCCCTAGGGTGTTATAAATTTTGTCTTATGTTGGTCTTCTTCAGCAATCTAAATTTGATTGTATCCTAAAAATTCATTCATTAAGGTTAACATTTCATGGCCTCTTTGTATAATCAACTATCATGTCAATATTTGGCAAGGGAAAGTCATCCTTTGGACAAGCCTTATTGATATCCCGAATTTAGTGTAGATTTTGATCCCTTGTGTCTTATTTACTATGGGTACCATTCCATATATCCACTCGAGTAATTTATTGATCTTATGAAGTCGATTCAGTAGTTTCTAAAGTTTTTCTTTAACCAACAATGTCGTTGTAAGGTGCATTTTCTGAGTTTTTGCTTAACGGTTTCACTTCTAGGAAAACCACAATATTGTGCATAACAAGGGAAGGATATAATCCTAGCATATATTTGTATGACCATGCAAAAACATCATGAAACTCAATAAGTAGTGTTTTAAATGCTTCTATTTTTTATTCTGACAAACTTGGACCAAGTTGTAACAATTTGGGATTCTCGCTTGTACCAATGTTGATTGAGATAATCTCTTATATTAGCATTTTTATTTATCTACATTTTGAAAGGACGTTGTAGGTTGATGCAAGTCATTTTTTTTTTTGAAAGCGATTCTCCTCTCTTTTGTGCATCGAAAGGTTTTCACAAGGAAATTCATCATTTTCCTTTTTCTTGTTTTTCCCTTTCTTGTTTTTTTCTTCTCACATAGTGCCTCAATGAGGTTTTCACTATTACAGATTGTATATTTATTTTTCTTATTTTTTTTTTTTTTCCTTTGGCAAACTATAGTACTTGAGTTATTTTCCAAAATAAGTTGAAGTGTCAAGGATTATATCAAATCACTTCTTATGATATGATAGGGGTATAGGGTCTCGAGTCCTGAGAAAATATTCGATGGCCTCATCATTCTGAAAGAGGACCATGGATATTTGATTCTTATTTTCCTAATGGATGAGACTAGGATATATAATGTCAAAGTAAATATTATGAATGGAAATATTTTCAAGGAATAGTTTTGTTTCAGCTAGGTCTTTGAAGAGGTTGTTTTGGAACCGACTCAACATCGAGTCGAGTCCTCCTCACTATTCGTTATATCAAATATGATCAGATTCTTTCAAAAATTTAAAACCTAGACTGTGACGATATATATTATCTTTGTATAGCACGGGTTTGAGACAACCTTGTTTTTATGTGCCAATTCCTCTACCTTTCCTGTGCATATTCGTCATCATTTTATGAGCCTTACTATAGTCATAGGATTCGTAACAACTACCATCTGATCATCGTATAGCCAAGAGCCCAAAGAGCCATGAATGTGTTCATATTCTAAATATCCATATATTTTCCATAGGTTATTACCTAGATGGTAAACAAGATCTTCTTTTAGGGGAGCATTAGGTCTTCTGTAATTATGCGAAGACAATGGTAGCTTACCAACATGAAAGGAATTTTCAAGATTATACTCACTAATACCTTTATGGTATATTTTTAGTTCAGGTTTTATATTAGATGTAGATGGTTGAGAGTGGAAAAGTATGTCTAGATCTACATGGTTGTTTTTGGTAATGGCTATAACATGAGGTATGGCAAATCTGTCTCTACAAAAGGACAATGGTTTGTATGGTTATACTTGAATTCCAAGAGCTTACAATATTTGAATGGTTTAGCATCTACGAGAAAGGTAAATTCTTTTTAATTATGAGGAAACTTGATACACTTTGGTGGAAGGTGGAAAACACATCTTCCATGCCATGTATCCATGGCTGACCTTGCAAGATATTGTATGAGGTTTCAACATCGTAAACATGACATTAGGTATCCAACATCCGTAGGCCAACTTGTACGGATAAGGTGATTGTTTCAGAATATTTTTGTTCACTATTGTCATAACCATGAATAGTTATGACATTAGCTCCAAAAATTTCTTTGGTATGACCGAGACATATCAAGTAAATTCATAGAGCATATATTAAAAGCAATTCTATTGTCAATAATAACTATTTTTTATTTTATGATTGGTGATATAAACTTCAATGTACAATGAGTTGTTATTTTGAAGATTGGGATTTAGGAGGTCTTGAGGAATGAATGAAAATATAGGAATACTCAAGAAAAGATTGTTAATGAGTTCCGAAATTGATGTGTATTGAGATTCTCATGAACACATGCCTCATGGAGACCATGAGTAAGAATTAATTGAAATTCAAGTGATTCTTATAGTAACACCAAGAGGGATATATGTGCAGGAATTTTTGATAATTATTTGACTAAACCATAAAGATTATATGAACATTTAGCGTTGGATGTGGGTTTTGGACTAGTTGTAGCCTTAGGATTTGACACTTGAGGTGTGGTTGATGTGGATGGTTGTTTAGTTGAGGGAACCCAAACCTTTTTTATTTCATGGTCACTACATAGTTAGGATTATGAAGTTTTATTATGTCTATTGAATTAGGTAGTTCTTTGATGAACTAAATGATAAAATTAAATTCAAGTATGGTTCTAGATTGGCCTTTTCAATAGCTTTATCATTTGTACCATGCTTTGGAAAAGGGTTTTGAAACCCCTTTAATTTATCGTTAGGAATTTTCATAGGTGATGCATTTCCAATCGTGATGTCTCCGATGTCGATGAGATCTTGATTGTAATGGTGGAGTCTCATACAACAATCCATAGTGTGGGAGTCAATGTGATGATAATCACAATATTCGTTTACTTTATACCAAGATGATTTTGGCTACCCTTATTCAAAGGGTCTTATGATTGGTTATGTCACCATGTTAGCACATACTAGTTTACGTATGACGCTTGAAATACATTCTCCTAAAGATGTGAATTTTCATCGTTTATAATCACAAGGAGTAGGTTCTTTTCTTGGAACAAAAATGGCTTGTTTTAATTTAGATGTATTTGCTTGATTCTTTTGAAAATTATATACATTACGATTTTCGATGACCCCTTCATTGACTACATTAAGGTTTTGTTTGATAAATTTAGAATTTTCTTGAGAATGATTTTTGTTATTTGTTTGGTCCTTGGAAGGAGTTTTGATCATCTGTTTTTCAATGAGATATTTTTCAATTTACTTCCCTTCTTAATGACTTCCTCCAAATTAGTAAGAAATTACATTTACATTTGAAAAGATAGATTTTTATTGAGGTTGAGATTGAAAATGCTAAGCGGTTGTTTCTCGGGTATAGAGCAAGGGAATTGACTCACGATCCTCACCATCATTGAAGGAATTTGGCGATGTTTTCATTTTTACTTTGTCAGGTGTTACAAATTTCCATCATTCTAATCTCGAGTCTAACTTAAAAGATAAATGTTTAATGAACTTCTCCAATAGGTCGTGAAGTTTATAGCTGGTCATTCAATAAGATGAAGGAACCAATACAAGGCTTTTCCACCAAAACTTTTTAGAAATAACCGCAAGAGGTAATGTCATTATAAGCCATTTCTGGCATGCCATAAATAATTATTTAATGTGTTCTCAAGGGTCATTTTTGTACTTACAAACTTAGGAATTTTGAAATATTTCAAAAAGGCAAGCCAAGTATGTCCTAATCAAATGGATAAGGGAACAATTCCTCAAATTTGAACTTTTTTGTTGTATTTGCTTCCCCAATACATTTTCCTTCATAGTTTTCCATTCATGTGCAAATTGGGAATTGGTGTGTGGGATATTTGAGCTATTTTCAATTTTTAGATCAATCTTCTCTATTTATTTTTCGTTCTTCATTTTTTTCATTTTCACTAGATTCATCGGTGAATTTTGAAGTCATTATAACTAATTGGTTAGTCATCTCATTAATTTTTCCTAGAAATACTTGATTTTACGTGGTTCATGGAAGTAGTATATTTTCCTTTGTTTTATATTTTTCTTACTTGATTTGGTTTCATTTTTCTTGCTTGATTTGGGTTAGTATATAAGATGCTTAAAATTTTCATCCCAAAATCCGAAGGCAATTTGGCTCCCATCTCAGAGAAGCGAAGAAGATATTGATTTTTGTTTTATCTTAGAAGAGCATCAAGTTGTTTTTTTGTGTGTTGAAGCTTCACTTGTTTTCCTCCTCTTTGTCAAAGCCATCTATGTGAAAAGAGTTTTTCACCTTTTACCAAGGATATCATAATCTTGAAGTCATGTTTCCACCATTTTGTATAATAACGTGGAAGTTGTATGAAAATTTGAAAGTTGGTAAGATTTTCTTAGAGTTTGAATAAAGTGAATATTCAATTACCTAAAACTTCGAATTGAAATGTAATAATGCTCAAATTTTGAAAAATTGAATGTCAAAATATAAGACGCAATCGAAGATTATTTTTCTTATAATTTGATAAATTGAATGTCAAAATAAAAGATGTAGTGGTCAAATTGACGCACTTGAACTTTGACAAAGTGAATGCCGAAATATAAGACTTAGAGATAGAATAGATTGATCAAGATGTAGCGATGAAATGAATTGCTTATATTTTGATAAAGTAAATGTCAAAATAGAAGACTTAGAAATGAAAGAGATTGCCTAAAATTTTAACAAAGTGAATGTTAAAATTTAATACTTAGGGGATGAGAAAAGAATTCTTAAAGTTTAACAAAGTGAATGTTAAACTAGAAGGCTTGGAAAATGAAAATCGATTGCTTAAATCTTAACAAAGTGAATGTTAAGATAGAAGACATAGGAAATGATAAGAAATTTCTTAGATTTTTAACAACGTGAATGTTAAAACATAAGACTTGGAAAATGAAAATATAATTACTTAAATCTTAACAAAGTGAATGTTAAGATAGAAGACTTGGGATGAAAAGTAAGTGTTTAAAGCTTAACAAAATGAATTTTAAGATAAAAACTTAGAAAAGAAAGAGATTGCCTAAGTTTTAACAAAGTGAATGTTAAACTATAAGACGTAGAAAAAGAGATTGCTTAAAGTTTAACAACGTGAATGTTAAACTATAAGACTTATAAAAATATAGGAAAGTACTTAAATCTTAACAAAGTAAATGTGAAGATAGAAGACTCGAGAGAATGGAAAGGTATATTATGAATGTTTCTTATCTTGGATAAAGTAAATACCCAAAGAAAATACTTATGATTGAAATGTGATTGTGCTTAACCTTGATAAAGTGAATACCAAGGATAAGACTCGGATTGAAATGAGTTGCTTAAATTAGGATATGGGTATCCAAAACTTAAGACTTAAACTTTGATTGGAATTGAATGATGTGCTTAAACTTTGGAAAGTGAATCCAAAGAGTAAGGCTTAGACGCGATGAACTCAACTTGGAATGGGTATCCAAAAGAAGAGAACATGTAAATTTTGAGAAGAAATTTAAAAAAGATGGGAAAAGAGTATGATGGTAGAAGATAAGAGTGTGGAACACAAAATAATCTAATGTAGTAAAGTGGATGAAAATAACGGTGGTAATGAAAAGTTTCAAGTAATTTGGTTTGGTCAAGTCAAGCTTCCTATATATTAGATCTCTCCCTAAATACCAAATATTATTCGAACGAGCATGATACACTAGAAAAATTGTAGTAGTCAGCTTTATTTTACCCCCCTTGATTAAGTAATAAGGAATTTACTCCACTCAAGGAATCAAATCAGGGTCGTCACTAAGGATAACCTTGGATCTAAATCTCACAGGTGTACTAGTCAAGTAGGTAGGGGTACCCATTTCATTGGCTAGTTCCCTCAAGGTGTCAACTACTTTGGGGTTCCTATGGTACTCCTCATAATGATTTTCTCATCCATGCACTTCCCATAGTTACATTGGATGGGGAATAAACCCTTATCTAAAAATTTTAATTAAAAATTGATTTATAAAGTTTAAAGAAGATGTGATAAAGTTTGGTTGATTTTCACGATCAAGGAAACATGCAGTTAGTAGTTTGATTTAAAGGAAATATTCATACGAGGTGGTCTTGCAATTAACCCATTAGTAGTTTTATTGTAACGAAAACATGATATAAAGAAAAATTCCTTGTTTTTGATTTTCAAGACCACCCAAGAGGGTGGGAGAAACTAGCATACGTGGTTGGTTTGACGAGATTGGATAAAACAAAAATTAAAAGAAAATTAAACACTTAGACTAATTAGCTAAGAAAACCTGCAAGAAAATGAATAAAAACAATTTTAAAATAATGGAGAGAAAATATTTTACACGCTAGAAAAATGAAGAACATAGTCACATAACCCTAGCGCGTGCATTTGGGTGTGATAGTGTAACATTTAACGGTAGTGTCTTCAATTAGATGTGTTGCATAACAAAAGGTTTTCCTACTAAAAATGGACAATGGTAACGTGTGCAGATGCATGTAAATGCATGAAGAGATATGTAGGCGTACGTAGAAAAAATAGTGTCACAGTAGTGTGTGTAAGACCACGTTAGCGCATGCAAGAGTACAGGAAGAAAAACTTAGTTTTATAGAAATTTATGAATTGTTATGCTAGCACATGCACTTTGATGTTAGCATGTGTAGTGATATGCTATCACAAATCACATGCGATGCTAGCATGCTTAACCCGTAGATGGACACATTTGAGGAAATACTGCCAAACGTATAGTTTTTATTTTCTCCTTGTTTGTTTCACCTAAAACCCTAAAATTTAAACAATAATTCTTAAACAACACCAACAATACAAATGAAGGAAAATATTATTGAAAAACAATCATGGGAGCCCCATTGGGCGTGCTTTAGAATGTAAACCAAGGAAAATCACAAAAAAGAGGAAAATCAATGCACAAGAAATGTAAACCTTTCATTATAAATCCCAAGGCAACCTTGGATTAGGTTTGACTAAATGAGCATGGTTTAGTGACATTCCTTGGTGGATATGTTTGATTTGTGAGCTTTTGTGGATTTTGGATGCTCCAAGATTCTCTAAATGAAAGGTAGATCAAGCTACAAGCATGGGTGACTGATTTTGATATGATTTGGGTAACATCATAGTATGCATGATTGATTTGATTCACCAAGAAAATGCACTCGAATAATATCCGGAACTCTCAAGATTGTTGGTGGACGATTTTCAAAGAAAAACCATTGATTTATAGTTGAATAAAGTGAATCTTGAAGGTAAGTTTTGATTGATTTGATTTGGAGATAACTAAACATGACTGAGTTGTTCAATTGAGTTTCCAAATTGATTTGAGAGTTAGATTGTTTGTGCTAGATTTGCATGAGTGAGTCATTGTTGAGTTGGCAAGGGGTTGCACATGATTTTGATTTTTAATTCCATATCTACTATTTTATTCACCCAAAAGTGTTGTGAATAGTTGACTCTAGGAAGAAGATGGATTGATTTTAGATTGTCAAGACTTGGGAAATATCTTCAGTTAACTCAAATGCATGATTTGAGTCAATTTAAACACATCCTCTTGATTATAATAATGATTTTTAGCTTTTGTCTGACTTTATTCAACTTGATTTTAAGAGGTGGGGATATTTAATTAATTTGATGGTAAATCAGCTAAAAGGGGGTGATAAGATGTAATAGAATTAATTAAACTAGTTCTAGAAATGGGCAAGGGATGTAATGGGATTATAACATTTATAATGTATAGTGGTAATTTGGGGGTGTCTACACCCCCTCTTGCCTATAAAAGGCTTCTCTTTCAATTGATGTAAAGAAGACAAATTTTTGAATACATAAGAGAACCTCTTTTTTCCCTCTGTTTTTATCTCTTTCTCGTATCTCCTGTTAATTTTCTACACCATTTATATGTTCTAGATTATAAAACTTTGAGTTCATCTTTTTTTTTAATCAAGATTCATTTGAATTTTGGTGTATGTATGTATATATATATATACATACTAATCCATATGGATCTAAAAAGACACCACTTCATCGTGAGCAACCAGAACTGTAAGAAACATTTATCATAAAGGAGAGCAGATTGTTAAGTTTCAAAACCGTCGCCTACTGTGTAGAGTGCTAGTTGGGTAACCACCGGTCTACGTTCACCGGAGATCATGTCATTAATAAAAACAAAAACAAAAATACTTCCATGAAAATTTGCGGATTTGGAACGTCTTGATTGTGTCTTTTCCTTGTGCAACCCTTCCTACTCTCTAATGCATAGGAGGACATAGGGAGCAATTATAAATTTATAAGAGGGTGTGGAATTGATCATCGATTTATCGTATAAGTAAGCAAGAATACTTTGGTGTTGGAATTGATTTTTAGAAGCAAGGTGTATGAGTAGAGAAAGCAAGTAGAGAGGGTGGAAGTAACATTGTTGTCTTCCTTCACTTCTTATAATTTGTATTCATTTCAATTGGCCAATATATAACTAGGAAGAAAGAGAAATTTCCCTTCCCAACTAGTTTTCCCTCAAATTAGGGGTTTCAGGATAAAAATATTGTGTTTGTGTATTGAATTGTTCTTTTTAATTGTTGCAAATTAGTTCTAAGTGCTAGAATTCATTCACTAACTTTCAGAACTGTCATTTTCAAGTAATTTGGAAGTAGGAATAGCAATGTGTGGTTTGTAAGTTTCCAAAGTAGAAGTTTACAAATCATTTTGGTATCAGAGCTGAAAATAATATCCAAGGGACAATGTGGTATTCATTCTTGTGTGATTTGTATGATAGTGACAAGGTCTAAAGGCAAAGAAGTAATACCTTGCGATTCGGAGATATCTATGAAGAAGTGGAAACAAAGGATTAGAGATCAAATGGAAGAAGATAACTTGGTCTATAGAATTGAGATACTGGAAATCACTATGGATAGGGTGTTTCAACACCAAAGGGAACTCTCATATCTACAAAAGATAGCAGCTAAGAAATATTCCATAGACTCAATGGTTCAAGCTTTGGCCAAGAAATTTGGCATAGGAAGGAGCCACGATGAGGAAGAAGATGTGGAAGAGCATGAAGAAGAAACTCCAATTGAAAAGGGGAAGGTAAAATCTGATCATGCTCCTTTTAAAGTTGAAACTAAAGTTGAGATTAAAAGCTTTGAAGGACAAGTAGATGCAAAATTGCTTGATAAATGGTTAAAACAATTGGAGGTTTATTTTAGTGTGCATAATGTCACTGAGGCACAAAGTATCACCTTTGCATGTCTCAAAATGGAAGGACATGCTCTGGTTTGGTGGAAAACCCATCTAGCCACTTGCGAAAAGAAGAAGCGTCCTATTGTAAGTTCTTGGGAGGGTTTTAAGGATTTTCTTAAAACAATTTTTATCCTATTGGCCATAAGACTGACCAGATGATTAAATGGAAGTATTTTAGACAAAGCAGTGGTCAAAGTGTGCAGGATTACACTATGGAGTTTTGGAGGCAAGCCATGTTTCTCAATATGGACTTGGAGGATGAGGATATTCTAACCAAGTATTTGGGAGGACTTTTATTAACTAAAATGTGGAATATGTGTATTTAATCTAACTAGGAACAACAATAAATAACAATACTAAAATGATGTAAATAGAAGCTAAATAAATATAAAATGTGACCCAAGCAACTAGGCTAATGAAAATAGAAACCTCAATATGCAAAGAAGGGTTAGAAGGATATTAGCTGATTTGTAGGTTGATTTGGGTGTGTTATTAACTAGATTGGATATTACGGAAGTAGGAACGAACATGCAAAGGTCCTAAAAAGTCCATATCTAATTTTTTTTTGCCTGGACTAGGGCACCGGGAGAGGATTAAGGCATATATGGGTGCCCAAGTCTATGTTCTGGGTGCCCTGGTATGTGTAGGAGGTCCAAAAATTGAAAGGAACAATAAGAAGATTGTTCCAATCTGCGATCTCGAGATGATAATAGCACACCGCATTAGATTTACAAAATAGAAGAGCTAAAATACCATATATGGAAATCCATCATAATTCATAATACTCAATACATTTCAATACAATTACTTGAATTATTCAATAAGAAAGATGTACATATAGGAGGAGGGAAGTGCAACTACTACCTAAATCAGTGATGAAGAACTCCCACTAACTAATACTGGTAGTTAAGTTAACTCTAAAAGACTAGTAAGGTAACTCCACATAACTGAGAAGCTAACTCAACACAACTAGTAAGCTAACTCCACACAACTAGTACACGTAAGAAAACTAACCCAACAAGTGTAGTGCTAACACAAGTGTAAGAATTATCCTAATAAATAAATAAAAGGATAAATAATAACCTACAATAACACCTTCACGTAAGCATAGCTTAGGTGGGAGAAAAAGATGGTGGGTCCCGCAACAAGTCCGATGAGGTACTCACGCACAATAAGCTGGAAAAATTAGACACCACAAGGTACCCAAAATCAGTAATAACAAAGTAGAGATAAAAATCTCGTTGCAAGATATCCTCATAATCTCAGCTCGAAAACTCATACAATGTTGAAGAAGTGTCGTGCGCGTTGTGGTGCGAATCCACTACTCGATCATAGAACTCAAAAAAATTGACACTTTGGGCTTCACCAGAATAGCTCTATGCAAGGAGACTGTCAATGGAGTGATGTCGAAAATGTAAAAAAACACCAAACATAATTTGATCAACTACTACAAATAGGTGTGCCACGATCCAAGAACAACCAAGGAAACAAGGCAAGGACACAAGATCCAAATAAATAGGAGTTCCATGATCCAATAAAAGCCAAGGTAACAAGGCAAGGACACGAAACCTGAAGAAGCAGTATCAACACATAACAAGGAAAGGACATGAAACCCAAAGAATTGGTATCAACACCATACCCTCCCATACTGCTGAATGGGTAGAGTGACACCACAAATTTGTATGAGTTTCCAAAATCAACTACTCGAACACTGAAAAACTAACACTGGGCTTCACCAGAATAGCTCCCCCACAAGAGAGATTGTCAACATGCCAAAAAATAAAGTGTCAAAAATACAGATCCAGAATATCTCAACAAAAAGAGAGATATAAATGCATACACCCATAGATACAAGAATGCAACACCCAAAATTTGAGGACGTCGGGCTCAACTGAAATTGCATCCACAAGTGATTACAACACCCTCCCAAATTTGGCACTTTATAATTGAGTGCATGTAAACATTACAATGAGAAAAAGTACCTTTTAAATTTGAAATATGTGTTTAAAAATGTCACCAATGCGTAGATCTTAAAAAATACACAATTTCAAAAAAATGATCACCTTAATCGAGCTACATATCAAAAGTTATGAGCTCTAGAAGGTTTTGCTATTAAAATAATATTTTAATGTTGATCTTTTTAAAAGGTACATGTGACAGCCAAATGTCCAAAGAGTAAAAGAGTGCATCCACATGATACAGGCTTGTGACCAAAGGATAAAAGTCTGTACCCAAAACCTAAAATGTCTAAAGGGTAAATCATTGCATCCAGAGGGTACACATCAATATCTAATGGATAAAAGAATGCACCCAAAGGGTACAAATCTGCGTCCACTGGATAAAAGACTGAATTCTGATCGATTCTATAGTTTTGGAACCTTCCAAATCTAATGTCACACTCCATTTTACATAAAAATGCATGTTGTAGAAAATTGCTAACAAATTCCAAATACATGAAAATAATAAACCCTTGCTTGCAAAGAAAAACTTACAGATGGATGTCTACATCATCTATTTCTCTGATACCATGAAAGGAACAATAAGAAGATTGTTCAAAGCCGCAATCTTAGATGATAATATCACACCACATTAGATTTACAAAACATAAGAGCTAAAATACCATTTATGGAAATCTATCATAATCCATCTCAATACATTACAATACAATGACTTGAATTACTCAATAAGGAATATGTACATATATGAGGAGGAAAGTGCAACTACTACCTAAATCAGTGGTGAAGAACTCCCAATAATTGATACTGGTAGTTAAGTTAACTCCAAAAGACTAGTAAGTTAACTCCACATAACTTAGAAGCTAACTCCACACAACTACTACACCTAAGCAAGTTAACCCAACAAGTGTAGGGCTAAAACAAGTGTAAGAATTATCCTAATAAATAAATAATAACCTACACTAACAAAAACAAAACTTGTAGGGTCGCTAGATGATCTGAATCCCTTGTTTTATGTCACACTAACTTTGTTATACTCGACTGTATGTCGTCGGTATTCAATGATGAAGGGGAGACCTATAAAACCCCAAAACAAGCATCAAACCCTAAAAAATAAAAATTCATATGAAGGGGTCAGAATTTCCTGACCGCCACAACAATGAACTTACTAAGTGTTGCACTACATCCAAGACTCGATGTAGTTCTATGTGCAAGTGTCTACAATCATGCCCTAGGTGCTATTGTGTCAGTCGCACTTTGTGAAAGTAACAAGCAATAACTATGAGTAGAAAATGTAATATAATGGTGGATGGAATAGAATAAACTTCCCTCCTATGCAGTGTGATGCAGATGAACCAGCATTGTGCCTTTGTGATGGAGCTAGATGGATGCAAATGAGCTTTAGATTCCGAGATGGATCCAACTCTAAGTGGATGATAGTAGTGACTAGTGCTTGGTCCCTCATGGTTTAATAACTTTATATTTATATGGTTCTCTTGTTCTAATTTTGTAATTAACCCCGAAAAGGCCAAGCACAAGAAAGATAAAGTGTTCAAACGACTAGAAAGTGCCCAAAAAGTGGCAATAAAGTGGGAAAAGGATCAAGGCACCCCTATTGGGACAAGGCACCCGTCGATGCCCCAATACTAACCCGAACAACCCGATCAAGGCTAAAATGATAGGAAATGATGAAAATAGACTGGGAAAGTATGTGTAGGAGGTCAATAATGATGATAGAAAGCAAAGTAAAATGACTAAAAGACAGGGGTTAATTAGTACTTTCTTCACTCAAAAACCATATGAATAGTAGTATGAGACCAGGGACTAAATAATGTCTAAAGTGCATGATTTTGTGGATATATTTTCCCCACTTTATGTTAGTGAGCAGAAAGCTTGGTAACATAAAGTAGATAGAGATGTGTATTTGACGTCCCTAAATATTGTAGTAGAAAATGTGTCAAAGGACTACACAAAACATGGAATGACAAAAATATGATGGAGTGTGGAAACTAAAGATGAAAAAGTGCAAAAAAAAGTGATGAGAGTGAACCTAGGGTGGAAACATGTGTGTAGTTGCTGATGTGTGTAATGTACATGCACGGTTAGTATAGTTTGTGTTACTACAAAATGTTGTTGTTATTTCCCCCATTGTTGTGGTTGTTATTGTTTTTGACTGCTTGTTTCTCATAAGGATAGACCTGCAAGGAGAAAATGATCAAGTAGTCAAATATGCATGTATATATGTGTAAAGACGCATGTATATGTATGTAAATGTAAAATCATGTAAAATGTAAAATATGCAAATGAAAAATGGAACATGTGCACCTGATCCATGTCGAGAGAAAGAGTGTAGAAGAGGATATCCTATCCTAGTTTTTTTTTGGGCGATCCGATGCCATAGGCCGAAGAAGTGTAGGGAAGAATTCCACATTATCCTCCAACCTGTAATTGCTTCCCGAATATGTGTGAAGAGACCTTTATACTACCTTTTTTTGGGAGATATGATGCCACTGGCTGAAGTAGTGTAGGGAGGCACACCCACTGTAACCTCCAAGCCTCTAACTGCTCCCAGAATGCTAAAGACACCATGTCCTATAAAAAAATTGTGTACTGAGGTTCGAAGATTGGGTCGAACCCAATCGTTGTATAATCCACAATACCAAGTGTGGAATCTAAATTGAACTATACCCACAATGCCAAGGGCAGAAAACTAAACTAATTATACCGGTATAGAGCTTTGTGTAGTATGTAAACCCCAAATAATTCCCCCCTATTTGGGGGCGCATGCGACGTCACTGATAGGAGCATACAACCCCAAAAGAGGACCAACTGTACAAACTCGTAAGTCTACCTTGCAGGGGGAAAGGAAATCACTTAGTAGAAACCAAGGTGCACACAAACAAGAGGCTATCCAAAGACAAGTGTTAGTATAAACAATCATGCATGTATAAGACAAGTGTGTAATCTACGCAAACATTGTATAAGCAATATAGTAGTGTAAACATGCAAGAAGACAAAGTAAATTGCACCAAGTGGATATGAAACATGGGACATCACTCATGATGTCGTAAGACACACAAGGCAATCATAGCCAAATACAACAAACATGTGTGCACACCAAACATAGGGTAAGGCCCACATATAATAGTAAACAAACAAGAAAATACAAACAACAGATAGCCATGGAAGCAAATAATCCTGTAAAAAAATGTTGCACATGAAGCACCCATTAGCATGTTAGAAAGATAACCAGTATGTCAAAAGTGTTTATAACCCTATAATATATAGTGCTAAGTACAAAATGAAACAATAGCACCTATGAGAGATGAATGTGAATGTACCTAGCGACCAATATAGGATAGGTAGAAGGCGAGCATCCATGTCGTGTGTAAGAGACATTTATTTGTGATCACAACTAGAAAAATATGTGAATGTGCATGTGTGGATGGTATAGATAAATGAAATACAATAGATCTAACTAGCATGTGTAATGAAGCAACCATATACAATAAAATGCAAGCAAGAGTAAAAGCAACAAATATATGTAATATGTTGTGGATAGAGGGAATTGAATGCAAGATGGATGATAGGATTTGTATGCCCCCTAAGTGAATGGAAATTTATGTTATGATCTTTATTTGGTTTTCCCCCTCGGCATTCAATAATGAATCATAAACTAGAGTACGTCATCGGGAAATGATTGAATAGTGTGTTGTGTCTAACGCGTTGTGATGAATGTGTATGTGTGTGTTGATGAGATGCGACCTAGAAATTAAGTGTGTGTGTGTGACCCTTATAGATGAAGCGTATATCACGACAAGATGATTGAAAGAGTGATGATGTAGCCTAAAGTGTATACCAAGTACAAGATGAAGCGATAGGTGACCATTTAGCCTAAAATGTATGTCACTAACCTAGTAATGTCACATGATGGAAGGTCGAATGATGAGCGTGTGAGTATGATAAGGTCCATTTGATTTGTAAACCCTCGACATTTGAGTATGGACCAAGGAACTAAAGTGTGTCATAGGGTAGTGAGTGCAACACGTAGATGACAATGTAGTGTATGTGATGATAGACAACCATATGATGTGTAGAAATGTGCAACACATGATGAATAATATGCAATGCAATGTGTGTAGGTAGACTAGTAATGTAGGTAGACTTAGTATGTGGTATGTAGGGTGAGTGGTATGTAATTTTAACCCTGTAAACAATAGAAGTGTAATATGATGAATATAAGGATGGTGTAGATGATATGTATGGTGTATAGAAGTGTGAAAACATGACTGATGTGATAGAATGTAAGGTGTAATATGCAAGATATGTAGATAGCCTGAGAGTGTAAAATGTGTGTGAAATGTAGATACATAATAGTCAATGTGTATAGCCTATGTGATGAGTATGGACGACCATGTAATGAATGAAATGTGTAATGTGTAATGTGTAATGTGTAAAAGTGTGTAATCAACCCTAATGTAGATGTATGTATGATGAAGACTAGTGTGATGTGTAGAATGTGTAATGTACGATGTATAAGATGCAATGCAAGATGTGTATGTAGACTAAAAGTATAAGGTGTGATGAATAGTATGTAAGGATAGATATAAGTGTGACACATGTGTGATAAAGACAAGTAAGATGTATGACATGTAGTTGTGTAATAATGTAGACTAACTATAGAATGTGTGATGTAGGATGCGTGATGTGTGATTAGACATAGTGTGCAGTGTGTGTGGTTCATGTGTAGTATGCCCTCAACAGAGACGAGTGTGAACCGAAGCACAAGAGTGTGTCATCGGGTAATGGTGATGCTAAAGTGTGTGATTAGTATGTCTATGCAAGAATATTGATGCATGATGAGAGACAAACTTATGTTAATGTGAGGATGGGGGTTGTTAGGTGGTATGCCCCCAAGCGTATGGTAGAGAAGATGACTATGTGCCGCTATCAAGGAGATCATCGTTATCGTGGTCAAAACCTCTTTGGAGCAGCATCGGAAACATAATGGGCTATAGAGTGAGGAGGGTCATATAAGGACCCATTACGGCATAGTGTGTACACATTCATTGCATATTCCTCATCAGTAAAGGCTATTGGTGGACAACCGTGAGCATGCCAATGAGAGATATTCAGAGCATAAGCAGGAGAAGAGTCATTAGGAATAGAGATATTGCCAAAAGGCATAGGAAATGTAAGCAAAGAATGGTTAACATCTATCGTACTGCCAATATAGTCAAGCTAGGATTGTCCAAGTGTGAGTGGAGAGTCACAAGGGGTACATGCAACAAATATTGTCAAATGAAAGACACATAGGCCATAAGTGGTTGTAATGTGAAAATAGCCATGATAAAGATGTGGTGAATGAAGAGGTGGTAATATGTCATTAAGTTTCATGCCAAACCTAGCCAAACCTGTCACATGTACAAATAGTATCTAAGTAAGGGAGTTAATTAGGATGTGCTGCCAAAAGGACCTATTGATAAATAATGTGCATGTAAAAGGAGGCATCGGAATTGCGACCCCTAGAGGAAAAGATGAAATAACTTCTACACTATTTATAGACCCAGTATAGTATCATAGCATTTGTAGAGGGAGGGGTCTTGAATTTATATTCACCTAGGCCATCGGCCACAAATGTTTCTTCAAAATAAGATTCGTCTACATCTATAGGAGTAAAGTTAAGTTGTCCTAATGCTTCATCAAGTAAGTTCAATAGTGTCAACTTCGTCATTGGAGTCCTCAAAATCATCTTTATGGGCATCATTGTGTTATATTTCTTCTTTGAGTATATTGTTAGGATCTACACTAGGGGGAGGAATTGAAGGTGTCTCAATAGATGAATAAGAAGAGGACACTTGAGTGGGTATGGTGAATGAGATGATTGCCGTAATATGAGTAGAAACAACCATAGTATGCGTAGCAGTGAGAAGAAGGTAGTGATGTACTAGACTAGCTAATATTATATGTGTTAAGGCTACCATATGGAATAAATTGTGAAGGTGGAATAGGCATAGTAGTAATAGGGTCTATGCGATAATATTTGAATGGCTCTGGATCTACGGTGATAGTATGTTCATAGCCATCATACAAAAATTTGACACATTGGTGAATAGTATATGGAACTACTTGCATTGCATGAATCCAAGGTCTACCTAACAAGAGATTGAATTAAAATGAGGCATCTATAACATAGAAATCAGTTAGAACATTCTTAGGCCCAACTCTGATGTGGAATGAAATAGTTCCTAAGCATGTACGAGTGGTGGATTCATAACCTCGAATGATAGTAGAATTTCTAGAAATGAGAGTATCACTAATACCCAATTGTTGTAAAAGAGAATAAGTACATAAGTTAATGGTTGATCCATTATCAATAAGTACTCATTTAATACAAGTGGTGCTAACAATGACAATAATGAGCAAAGGCGCACACGGATTTCTTTTAGCAAAAGGTGATAGATCTTCATCAGTGAAAGATATAGCATGTGGCAAATTGTGAAGAGACTGTATGAGATGTGCAAAGGCCACCATAGAGTTATCACTTTCAATATGAATGGCACGAATGGCATCTTCTAGTGTGTTACGAAGTAAGTTGCTCAATAATGTAGTAGCCCTTAGAAGTAGTAGGAGGAGGTGCCAAAGTAATGGGTAGAGGGATAGAAGTGGGTGGAGTCATAGGTGGATTAAGATGAGTATGACGAGTAGTAACTACATTAATAGATGGATCATCCCTAGGCATAACAAAGTAGGGAGGATGTTGAGTATGCACACGCATAAAATCAGCAGCAATAGTCACTATACCGGAAACCTTAGTAGGTGAAAAAGTAGGATAAGACGATTGATTCATGACTTGATAAGGTGAAGACATGATCAGAAGAAAGGGTTGGATACATTGGGTTCACCAAAATGATTAACTAAAGTAAATAATATGTGTAGTTAATCTAACTATGAATAATAGTAAATAACAATACTAAAATGATGTAAATAACAACTAAATAAATATAAAAAAGTGACCCAAGCAACTAGGCTAATGAAAGTAGAAACCCTAATATGCAAAGAAGGGTTAGAAGGAGCTTAGTTGATTTTTAGGTTAATCTGGACTATTTCGTAAACTAGACTGAATATTCTAGAAGCAGGAACAAACATGTAAAGGTCCTAAAAAGGACAAATCTGAATTGTTTGGTTGGATTGGGGCGCCTAGGAGAGGATCAAGGCACCCAAGTCTCGTGTTCTAGGTAACACAGTCTGTGTTGTCAAAATTTCACCCCTGTGGTAAATTTCGATAACATGCATCGAGTTTGCGTTCTAGGCAAGTAGATTGAAACAGGAAAAATTCACGAAAAATGGCTAAGTCCTAGTCCTAGGAGCAATCGGGACATTTGGGACATCTAGGCGCGGATCGCCGAAAAGCTCCGGTGGCCGTGAAGCGAAAAGGGACATCTAGGCCACAGGTACGCGTGGGACGTGAAATGCCCGAATCGGCCGAAAGAAAGAAAAATTTGCCCAAGTCTTCATTCGGGACAAATGGGACACAAGTACGCTGGAAATCGCAAACCGGCCGGATCGGCCGAAATGAAAACAAACAAGCGATCCGGAAGCAAAAGGGACATCCGGGCGAAGTATGCGATGATCGGCCGGATCGGCGAACCGGAAGAATTTGTCCCACAAGCACCGGGACATTTGGGACAAATGGACGCTTGAACCGCCGGTTCGGCTGAAACAGAGAAAGTTCGTAAAGGGACATATGGGCCGCAGGGACACGAGGGACGCGGATAGCCGAAAAAGCCGAGCGCCAATCAGATTGTGCCACGTCATCGGCAAATGAGGGACGAGGAAGCCCATTTCGGGCGGATCGGAGGTTTTTGTCCCAAACATTTGGGACATCCGGGAGATAAAGACGCGAAGGGTGCGAAAAGCCGGCAAACCCGCGGACCAATCAAATCACGACACGTGTCACAAGGGAGATAGTCCAAAAGTCAAGGGCGAGGTTTCGAGCACTGACCCGAACCAATGAAATAGCGCCACGTGTCCAAGTTTAAGGGGCCCACAAGGAAATTTCAAAAGGAAAGCCCGCGAAAGCGAGAGGAGAGAGAATTGCTCGTCAATCAAAGCACGTGCCACATGTCATCCAGTGGAGAGCGGAAAGATTTCAAAACACGTTTTGGCCCGTTTTTGCCCTAAATCTTCAGATCGCCATAACTTTCGATCCGAGCTCGGATTGCACGTTCTTTATATCAATAGAAAGCTGGTAAAATTCTCTACACGATTCTCGGGGTCAATCTTGCATTTTGGTTCAGTTTGGAGAGAGAAAATCAAGAAATGCCTCTAGCGCGAAATAACAAGCGAAGTAATGCTTCAACAAACAACTTTAATGCAAAGCAGTTATTCTTCACATTAGACAACCCGTCATTTTGCAGGATCCACCGCTTCTGCCATAATGAGATGAATGGAATGCAACCTGGAGGTGGTTGGGGTAGATTTGGCTTTCCTCTCTCTCTTCCCTCTCTCATTCTTTCTATATATTGTAAAGAGGAGCTTCTTTTCAAAGGTCGAACATTTTTCTGTTTTGCCTCTCCCTTCTTCTCCTCAGGTGAATTTGTGGATTTCGAACCTCTCATTTGAACTGTAATACTATTCTGCCTCATGGCATTCTGTAGTGTATTGTAACAATCTTTGGAGCAAGTAATGCATGTCTGTGGATGATTCTCAGCCCTCTCTGTGTTCATTTTTGTATCCTCCTGGTCTTTCACTGCAGGTTTTGTCATATGTGCATGATCTTATATCACATTCAAATGGTCTGTGTTCACTGGAAAAATAGGTGTTCTTCATTCCTCGGTGCATCACCTCTATTAGCTTAGATTTATTTTATGCATCTTCTTTCCTTGTCTTCTTGGCAGATTAGATTAGGTTTTAAGAAAACCCTCTGCATATTTCGTGTGCATCTGAACAGAGGAATAGGAACCAGCCTTTTCTCGGAGAATCCTTTCTCAATTTTTCAAGTCCCACACTTGGAGAAAGGATTCAATGTTATGCAATCACACCTGGATGCCAAAGTTATCAACCTAGAAACCCGACCGCATCCGGGGTGCTTTTGTGATTTTGCATCAACGACCATGCGGCAAAGAGGTCCAAAACCAAACTTGTAGGGTCACTAGATGATCTGAATCCCTCATTGTCTATCACACTAACTTTGATGTACTCGATTGTATGTCATTGGTAGTCAATGATGAAGAGGAGACCTACAAAACCCAAAAAAACATCAAACCCTAAAAAATAAAAATGCATATGAAGGGTTCGAGAATATCTCTCGCCTACCACAATTGTGGACTTACTAATTGATTGTTGCACTACATCTCAGACTCGATGTAGTTCTATGTGCAAGTGTGTGCAATCATGCCCTAGGTGCTCTTGTGTCAGTCGCACTTTGTGAAAGTAGTGAGAAATAACTATGTGTAGAAAATGTAATAGAATGGTGGATGGAATAGAATAAACTTCCCTCCTATGCTGTGATGCAGATGAACCAACCTTGTGCCTTTGTGATGGAGCTATATGGATGTAAATGAGCTCTAGATGCCTTAGATGGATGCAACTCTAGGTGGATGATAGTAGTGACTAGTGCTTGGTCCCTCATTATGGTTTCATAACTTTATATTTATATGGTTCTCTTGCTCTAATTTTGTAATCAACCCCAAAAATGCCGACCACCGAAAGATAAAGTGTTCAAATGGCTAGAAAGTGCCCAAAAAGTGGTGAGAAAGTGGGAAAAGGATCAAGGCACCCCGACTTGGACCAGGGCTCCGTCGACAAGACCCCAATACTAGCCTAGGAACCCAAGTTAAGGCTAAAATGATGGGAAATGACAAAAATAGATAGGGAAAGTATGTGTGGGAGGTCGGTAGTGGCGTCAAATAGAAAGAAAATGGCCAAAAGATAGGGGTTAATTAGTATTTTCTTCACTCAAAAACCATATGAATAGTATTATGAGACTGGGACTAAATAATGTCTAAAGTGCATGATTTTGTGTCTACAGACGTCACACTCACCTTCGAAGGAAGGTCATCTCCATGAATCCCAATGATCTCAATGAAGCATGTGTACAAGCATATTACATATATGATGAGAAGAAGCAAGGAGAAGTGGAGTCAAGGACAAAGTAATCAATAAATCAACCAAAGAAAGAATAGGGACAAACAAGTAACAAAGGTAAATGGAAAGGTAAAAATACCACTACCACTTTGAATACTTGTAAAGATCCTCAAGAATTTTGCAAGAATTGTGATATCAATGGTCATACTAACACTACATGTTGGAAGTTGCATCCAGAATTGCATCCAAATAACACTTCAATAGTTAAGGGATGTTCAATATATGATACAAAGATGTATGCACTATTTCAGGCAATAAAGAAATGGAAACATTATTTGTTGGGTAAAGAAACTATTGTGCACACTGACCACAAACCTCTCTAGTATTTGCAAGCATAGTCTAAATTACAATAGGCAAGGCACTACAAGTGGATGGGATTTCTTCCAGCATTCCATTTGGTGATCAAGTATAAGAAAGGTAGCACAAATTTGGTGGTAGACATGTTGTCTAGGCTTCCCACACAAGAGAAAATATCTAGTTTGGCCACTATCTCTCATGTTGAGCCCTTCATGAAGGAAGCTTATGGAGAGGAATATGCTCAAGACAAATATTTTGGGGTGACATATCAATAGTTGCAGTCTAAAGGGGCTAAAAAAGTAGGTATTGATGATTGTTATCTCAAAGATGGGTTGTTCTACCAATGGGGAAGCTTTGTGTGCCAAAAGAAGAAAGGATTTTATTAATGAGGGAAGCACATACCTCAAAAGTAGCATGACATTTTGGTGTTGGAAAAACCATGTCTCACTTGTAAGGTATGTGTATTGGCCCAATATGCAATAAGTATCTAAATTTATAAGAGGATGTAAACTTTGTTGTACTAGCTAGCCTAAAACAAGCGGGAAGGTTTGTATATGCCTTTATCGGTTCGTACTCGTCCTTAGGAGGATATTTCTATGGATTTTGTAGGACTACTTATCTCTAAACATGGTCATGATCATCTATATCTTATTGTAGATAGATTCAGTAAAATGTGTGTTCTTATGGCATGTAAAAAGACAATAAAAGGATATGAGGCAGCTGAACTTTTCTTTGTTAATGTATGGGTTCATTTTGGTTTTCCAAAGTCTATTGTTTCTGACAAATATTCTAGGTTCTTGGGGAAGTTTTGGACTACTTTGTGGGATAAGATGGACACCAAGTTACAGAGAAGCATGGCCTTCCATCCCCAGATATTTGGCAAATGGAGGTGGTAAACAGGAATTTGGTACAATTGATTAGAGGATACAATAAAAATATCCACAAACTTAGGACAAGTCCTTAGCCTACATTCAACATTCCTACAACAGGGCGGTACACACATCCACTATGTAGTCACCTTTTGAAGCATGCTTGGGGTATCTACCTACCAATCCACTAGACATTGCGGTTGGACAGCAAGAAGAAAGGGAGATACATGACTCATAAGTGACTAGAGCAACGAAGTTCGTTGAGAGGATCCGGCAAATCCATCTCAAGGTGAAAGAACAACTGGAGAAGTCTCAAGCCAAGTATGAGGCTAGGCAAGATCAGCATCATAAAGAGCACAAACATCATGTTGGAGACAAGGTATGGTTGTACTTGAGTAAGGAAAGACTACAAGGTCAAGCAAGGAAAATCAAGCCACTACAGATGGACCCTTCACTATATTGGAGCAGGTTGGAGAAAATGCTTTCAGACTTGATTTTCCACACTTCATGCGGATGTACTCAGTAGTAAATTGTGAGAACTTGCACCTATATGAGCCATCTATGCTTGATGAGGAAGAATAATGTCATTTGTTACCTTCCATAGAAGATTACATCTTAGATTCACGAGGTGAGTTGGAGGAGGATGTAGTGTTGTAGAAGGTTAGAGAAACAAGAAGAGGTCCACAAGAATCTTGGCAGGTTAGACTAAGGGGAAGACACCAAGGCAGGCCCAATGGTACTCAAAGGATAAAGTGAGGGAATTGTTTCCTCATCTACTCCCCCACTAAGCTTTGTGGGACCAAAAGCCTCCTAAGCAGAGGAGGTGTGATCCGTGGAGATCTAGAAAGACACCACTTCATCAAGGCAACTGAATCAAAATAAAAATTAATCGTAAAGGAGAGCATACTATTAAGTTACATAACCACCACCCTATGTAGATTGGTGGTGGCCTAACCACCCCCCGCACAAACCCGGAGGTTTTGTAACCGTCGGTCTATGTTCACCCAGCAGCGATCTGTCACTAATAAAAACAAAAAATAGATCCATAAAAATTACGATTTGGAACGTCTTGACCGTGTCTCTTCCTTGTGTGACCATTCCTATTCTCCGGCACGAGAGGACATAGGGAGAAGTTGTAAATGCAAGAAGAGGATGTGGAATTGATCATCGATTCATGGGAGAAGTGAGCAAGAAGACTTTGGTGTTGGAATTGATTTGTAGAAGCAAGGTGTATGAGCAGAGAAAGCAAGTAGAGAGGGTGGAAGTAACATTGTTTTCTTCCTTCGATTCTTGTAATCTGTATTCATTTCAATTGGCCAATATATAACTGGGAAGAAAGAGAAATTGCCCTTCCCGACTAGTTTTCCCTCAAATTGGGGGTTTCAGGATTAAAATATTGGGTTTGTGTGTTGAATTGTTCTTTTTAATTGATGCAGATTAGTTCTAAGTGCTAGAATTCATTGACTAACTTTCAAAACTGTCATTTTCAAGTAATTTGGAAGTAGGAACAGTAGTGTGTGGTTTTGTAAGTTTCCAAAGTAGAAGTTTACTATATATATATAGTTTAGAACAAATAATATCCATTATATGTGAATGTGTGTGTTCTAAAGCTTTATCAACATGCAATAGTAAAATAAGATTTGGTTTCTCCTTATTTGAAATTGTTTTTTTCCTCCTTCTCTACACTGATATCTATAAGTTTGTTTCGGCCTAACTTCTTTTTCTTTGTGTTCGACTTTATGTGATTATACAATGTAAATATTATCCTCAACAAATATTTCATAGAATTTACGTTTTGTAAATACATTAGGATCATTTTTCCGAATAAGGGAACCTCCCCATCAAGAGGAGGGATTGTTGTCTCTTGAGCAGTTGACTTCTTTCTCACCTCTGATTTTTCAACCAACAACATAGGTGAACCGTAACAACTTGATTGTTATAAGTATATTTTATGCAATGATGTATAATAGAAGGAATAGCCACGAATTCATGAATCCACGAGTATCCTAGAACTATGTCACATGTCCCAAGAGTATCATTTACCAAGAAAGGTGTAGCCACAATAACGGATCTCATTATAAGAGGGAGAATAATGTATCTAATGTGATTCATTAGGAGATTGTGCATTGAATTTTATATGTTATTTAGTGTAGCCCAAGGAAGTAAGTAATGTGATAGTGTACATGTTCCTAGAACTGCAATCAATCAACACATTGTGGATGAGTTATTAATTGATAAAGGCTCAAATATAAAGCACATTAGTAATAGAATCGTCATCAAGTATGTCATTGTCATCAAATGTAATAATAGACCAAGGAGGTGAAGAAGAATTGTACCAATAAGAGAAACAAGTGGATGATCATATATATCCAAAGAGAGTTGCCTTATATGCATGATACATCTTGAAGATTTTGAAGCATGATGATTAGGAAGTGGGTCACTGAAAATCTTGAGCTTGAGGATTTTCATTGACTTGAGGCTTTGATTGCTCATGGAGAGAATCAAATTCAATAGTGTTGGTATCAATTAAATCTCGTATAACATGTCAAAACTTGAAGCATTAGTTACTAGAGAGCACAATACATCTATGAAATTCATAACAGGCATTAAAGTTGAAAATTTTAACTTGAGGCTTGCTCGTATCAACCTCAACAGGTGGAGGGAGAGATACAACTTTACACTCAGACAACTTTCGTAAGATCACATATGGAGAAGAAGGTAATTGTGAATTGCCTTTTAGGAGTAGCTTAAATCTTAAGCTTTGTAGGTTGAGATATAGCATTAGCAATTGATTTAGCTTCATCTTTGTTGTCATTGGTTTTCCTTTTGTAATTAGATTTACCTTAGAATTTAAATGTAAATACATTAGGTGGAGTAAACCCATACTTAAGCTTCTTCAATGTTAGGAGTTTGACCTCTCTTTCTTTTAAAGTATGACATAGCTTATTAGAAGATCAAAAATTGTCAAACATGATAGATTCTTACAAAGGAGATAGGAGACTTTGAGTATATATCTTGAAGCTCATTGTCTGCAAGTATGTTGCTCATTTTGGTAGGCATTGTTTTATAGTGCAAGACATGATCACTATTTGGTTCATTAGAGCCTTGTTACATTTTAGCCATTTAAGCATAAGAAAACTTATCGCCAATGTTAATGGAGAAGTGTGCAAAAATTAATTAGTCAATAGATTGAAAGTCTTTATGATTGGATAGATAGATCATAGAATGATTGCAAAGTATAAACTATAAGAGTTCTAGGAAAGAGTCAAATGAGAAGTTTGTCATTGTAAGCATTTTTTAAGCAAGCAAAGCATGAAAAAAGCGAAGGCGTTGTTCATGATCACATTTACCGTCATATATAGGAAGCTTAAAAGACATAGAGGCTTGGGGTAAAGGGAAAGATGCCACCTCAAGTGCAAGCGGATTGTGAAGTAGTCAATTAGAGTTTGTGGCATTAGAAGGTCTAAACATGCCTTGCTCTAATTGTAATAACTTAGTTTGCAAAATCATGTATGAGATGCTAAAGAGAATGTGTAGTAGAAGAGTGAAGCCCTATGGGTGTGCACAAGAAGGTTAGCTTGATCTTCAAGAGGATCTTTGGTTAGAATTCAAAGCTTTCTCATCATTATGGATATTCTCATAAATAGGTACATCATGGATAGGAAGAGAAAACAAATCAATAAGATGTAGATGTTTTTAAAGTGCGTTAAGGAGTTGGATATGCTCAACGGGTGTATCATTGATTTGATTACCATCATAAAGGCGTAGGAGAGCGTGCAAAAAGTTGAAATGAAACCTTAGGGATTTGTAGTAGAAGTCATGATTTGGATTAGGGTGACCTAAGTCAAATAGGTTAAGGATTCGATCAATAAACACATTCACCAAATTATTACATCTGAAATAACTAAATAAGTATGCATGGTGTATCAATGTATTAGTTAGCTATGCAAAGGGAATTGAAACTAACACCTTAATAGTTTCAAAACATGAACTAACTACACAAAGATCATCATGTTAAGAGCTAAACAAGACTAAATACCAATATTATGCAGTAGAACTTGAAATAGAAATCAAACTAATATGCTAAGCATTTGAATCTCTACTGTTTAGATCACCAAAAACACTAAATGAACCTAGAAGATCCATGGCAATCAAAGTTGATTGTTTGATCTTTAAGGGTTTGGGAATGGAGGCTCAGCAAAGTATGGCTACAAGACCATTTTGATTCTCTCCATATGACCCAAAATCTTGGATGGATGAAATGTCGAATGAGGCTATTAGTTCAAATGAAAGATGCTCTAAGATAAAATGCCTATAGATTAGCTATAAACATGCAAAGTGTGTAAAGGTGTACATAGAAAGGTAGGAGGAGGGCTCCGTATATAGCTCAATGGATAAAAGAATCTCTACATCCCTTTACATGTGGGATAATAGTTAAGTTGATTTAGTTGTGGATAAAAATGGTTGAAAGGGGGTTGAGTCAACCTTATGAGAGTTTATTTTGTCTTTTAGTGACTCATGGGGTTTGAGGGGATTTATTAATGAATCCAAGTGATTAATTAATATGTGAGCAAGCTTGTAGAAACTTTTAGAGGAATAATTAGCGTGATTTAGACTATGGGAGGAATTTAATCAAATAAATGATGATTTATTGTTTAATGGAAGAGGAAGATAATTAAGTAATAATAATTAATTAGTCTAGATATAAAGGGGGGTTAATTAACAAAAGGTCATTAATTGGCGTATTTGTTGGATAGAAGAGTTAATTAATTAACGTAATGTAACTAATTAACGGTGATAGAAGAGAAAATGAGCATTTATTGATGATATGTCGTCAATTTGCGGGAAAGGATATAATTAGCGCAATTTAAGTATTTAAATTGCTCGATCTAAATTATAGGTGTCTACACACGAGATAAGGGGACATAATTCTTTTACTTATCTAACTTCTACATTAGGGTTAGAAACAGGATGTATATTCAAATTATTAATTAAACATTAACATTCAAGATTGGGCATACATACAAATAGTGATTGCAAACAACTCAATTAGAACATGTGCTAAATAAAGTATTTGAGCATGAGAAAGCAAGTGCATATAATTATTTGGGTTATCTAGAAGTTGATCGGATATGACAAGGTGATGAACAGGTTGAAAGTATCTTGCAGATGATCTGTCTTTGATTTTGGAAGTGCACAACTTTGTTAGATGAAACTAGTACTTTTGCCTAGATCATTTGGCAGTTCCATCTAATAAGATAATAGTGGAGCTCTACAACTTTTTGTGCCCTTGCCACTTGATTGTAATATACTTTGTTGTAAAATATTGGGTCTTGCAAATGTCCAAACCCTTTGTAATTAAGTAAATGACTTGAAACTCTAACCATTGATGAAACCCCTATGGGAATATTAGTGTTTGGATTGGAACATAATTTGTACACTACCAACATTGGCACTACTCCAAAGAGGCTTCAAAACACATGCAGTTCTCTACCTAGAGATGTGATGTCTACATAAATGCAAATATATTTAATAACCCGATCACTTGATAGTGCTTTGTAACTAGCTTGTTTGTTTGTGCTCGACTTGCCTTTGACCAAGGAAATTTTTAAGAACCCCTAAAAATAACCATAGATATTATTTGGCGAATTTCTATAAATGGCTTTCAAATCTTGGTGAATGCCACGAATTGAAAGGAAATGTTGTCGGTCGATATTAATTGTAGGATGCCGGATGGTAACATTAGGCTACCGACAAGTAGCAAATTTCTCTTTTTGCACGCGATAAAGGCAATTTGGATATAAAAATTGGCTATTATTGTAAACACTAGGCGAATCAACCCAAAAACTAACTCGTAACCATAAAGTTTAGGAAAATAACAAGCAACCTAACCCCTCAAAATTAGCCAAATCCAAATTTCAAAAACCCAAATATTCGTGAATTAATAAAGATTAGCCACTAAAATTTACACTACCTTGTGAAGCTTGACTCTAGATTCTTACTTTGAGTGCTTCAAACGTGTGGAGGTTGCTCTAATCTTTGTTGTTTTAGGAAATGTAAAAGAGTCATGTACGGCTTTTAAATGATATTTGTCGGTGATGCTTTTGAAAGTGACAAGTGAGTAAATGAGTGCATTTGACTTTTTCTATAAGGTTTTATAGGTGTAATTATGCATTAACAACAGCCTATAAGGTAAATACCCGACCATTTTATAGGTGTAATTATGCATTAACGACAGCCTATAAGGTAAATACCGACCAATAAAAGATATCAACTTGAGAAAATGATTGTTGAAATGCCCAAAACCAAACCATTGAGTGATTTGGTCCATGGTTGGTGGTTTAATCCAGAAATGCAACTTAGAAATCTTTGTAAAGTTTTGTATGTGATAATTAATATGATTGGGTTGCATGCGATTATTAAGAATTTTTTTATAAGTGACTAAAAATATAATAAGAAGAACAAGTCTTGCAATAAAACTAGGGATACACCAATTAGGAATGGAGAATAAATGTTGAGTCTTCATTTTAAGATTAAATGAATCCTAACATTATCAAGTGAAAAATTACCAAATGTAGATATCTTCACTTACGTAAACAAAAAAACCACAACATTCTCAACAATGCCTTATTTCTCTAGAATATTAGTCATTATGTCATTTCTTATATAATAAAGCAGAATTCTTCCATGTCATTCATCCTTCGATGTTCTCTTGCCCTTGTTTACCACCTTCAACACAAACAAAAGCAAACTTGACCCTTGGGAAATTCAAATTAAGATTTTCCTTCCGCAAAACTTCCTCGAAGATTTGTAGTAAAATCTCCTTGCTAGGAGGCAATGAGAAACAACATTACTTAACTCATCGGACCTTTCAATATCGATACAACTATTCCATCTCTTTACAAGATTTCTTAGATTATTCCATTAAATTGTATTTTTATCATAATGATATTTATCTTTCCATGTTCTGTTTAAGTTGTTCAATTTCATAATATTTGTCAATCGAGTTGAAAATAGTAGATGTAAAAAAATGGAAAAAGATTAAATTTTATATATGAAATATTGAGTAAATCAGTTTACCTATCACAACACTTGGGTTTCTGTATGTGAACATGATATTTTATTTTTTAAAGGCAATTCAAAAGTATTCTAAAAACTTGTACTATCAACGGAAAATCAGTTATTTGAGTAAATCACTTTAATTATTGCAGCTCTTAGGGTGCTCCATATCAACATTATCGATAGTAAAGACTTTAGGTATACATGTTAATTATTGTTTTTAAATACAAAACAAAGGTATTCTAGAAAGGAGTATTATTATTGAACTATTTTGATATAGCTAAATTTCTTGATACTTTTCCCGCAGTTGCATGCATGTTATATTCATACGTAAATTAAAACAAAATATTTATTGTTCCATTATTAATTACCGATGGACTTCGCAACAATTTTAGTTTTTTTATTTAGAGAAAATTAAACTATGGTGTAATTATATTTCAGATTTAGATATTTATATTTTTGTGGGGTTTTTTTATTTAACCTAATGGAAATGAGTAATCATTTCATTCAAGACCTTTGTGTCATTGTAATGAACCGTTATACCAAAACTTCGAAACATTAGTAAATTCGCACACCAGATCGTAACATCCCACCACGCGCGCTGTAGACCCTGTGTTAAATTTGAACCCGTGTAAGCGGGTCATGCCTAGCCCTATACGAACTCGGGACGAACACTGCAATGCTGGCATAGCCATCCGTACAGAGACTCGAACTTGGGCGATTACTCGATACCAAATATAACCAACCGTTACACCAAAACCTTGGGGCATTGGTGAATCCACACACCAAGATCATAACAATCATGCACATTAATAACAATCATAGGAGAGGGTTGCCCACAAAGCATCCAATGTCAATGACTCATTACCAGAGAGAAGGAAGATGCAAACAGATCAGCATTTATAAGTTATATATTGCATAAAATATTCTCATTTGATTCCGGAGTGTATGGATAACGGTTTACTAATAAGTAGAAGGTGCTTACTGTGACAACACCGTTCCAAAGACATGATGCCTGACTAAATTTTCAGAAAAAATACTTTTAGGGCATATATGTACTAGCTCGAAGACTAGCTAGTAATCAATCTGAACTCTTGCAATCAAACACTTCCGCATTAGAAATTTGTTTTAAAAATAATTATAATTTGTCGATTTAAGCCAAAGGAGAGGTAAAGTGACCAAGTTTGTGGGAAATCTTTAAACAATTTTAAAAACTCTACCCTGTCCTTTCTACTTCTGATGTTCAGGTCTATCTGCTAAAACCATCTTCATGGATCGTAACATGCAACAACACTGCATGACCTCCTACAAGGCCACAATTAATGTTCAATAGTTACAACGCAAGGAGGCCGATCATGCCTGGGAGCTTCCTGGTTATTTTGCTCTTCTACTTATTTAGATACTCCATTGATGGCAAGTGTGATTTGGTCCATATGTGATTTCATCATGATCACTTGTGCATCGGTCATGATAACTATTTTTGGTTATTCTATGAAATAATTATTTTGATCTCTAAATCTCTTGACAACTTGCAAGATATCATTTTCTATTGCAGTCCTCAACAACATAAAGAACATTCACTCGTGACTGCAATAAATGCCTATAATGAACCTGTGACTAGTTACAGTGTGGCTGTGTAAGCAATCGGTTGATTCAGCACAATGGTTAAATGCATCAAAGCCTTTTACTGATGTAAATTGAAGATTGAATTAGATAGTTCAACTGTCTTAAAAATCATCCCAATTGGGACCGTTGTTAGTATTATGAAAAGAGGCCAAATGGAGACAAAATAAGGCATTTACCTTTGAAATTGATATAGCCAAAACTTGGGCCGTCCAAACAAAGAACTTTTTACCTGCTTGAACCCAATTATTACAAACAAATATTACAGGGCTGCCTTCGCTGATTGTTGAATTTCATACTACCCTTCTCAGATGAAAGTACATCTTGATATGAACAAAAGCACTTTACCAACCATGCAAAGGCTGCACTGACGGACCCCTGCTTTCTGGGAATGCCAGATATAAGTATGGAAGAAAACCAATTCCTAAACCAGGGGTAGAGGATCAATTAGTGGAATCTATACAATACAGCATTCGGCATTTAACAGCCTGGTCATCCACCCACCTCACAAGGAAATGGCAATGAAAACTAGTGTGCATAGCTGTAACAAAAACCTAGTCTTCAGTCACATTCATAGCTTGAAAGTGCAGCATCCGTCAACCCTGAGAAAAGCTGTGTTTCAACTAGAAGCTGCAGCAATAGAACAGAAAAAATTAAGTTAGAAAAGATTATGTAAATTGTATGAGACGTACAAGTCGGCACATGAACTCCATATACTATTGTTTGCATGCGCACAGGCAAGCATGCAAAGAGGAAAATGAAAATAATCAGCAATAAACTAAGGGGCGTAGTTTAAAATGCCCACGGTTTAGTCATTTGGTTAGAAGGCCCGTTTCCAAATGAACAAAGTTATACAAGTTCCATATGTGTGTAATGTCAATGCAATTAAGAGTTACAGGCAATGACTATCCAGGGGACAAAACTGCCTTTTAGTGTACGTTACAAAGATTAGATTGATAGTTTAACTTCAAAATGACATTCAAGATTTCTGTTTATCCTCTCGCACACTTTTAAACCATTGATATGATGCACACGAAGTGCATTTTAAGGCAGTTCCGTCTCCTGAATAGTTTCTCCATGGTTCCCAAAAATGTTACAAATGTTTGACTCTTAGCTGTAAAATAAACACAATTGGCATATTAAGAGTGTCTAATTAACTCCATCCTATTCAATCAAAAGCCATATCAGCAACATTTGCATACTATTCAAACAAAAGCCATATCAACAACATTTGCATCCTATTCAAACAAAAGCCATATCAACAACAGTTGCAAATCACAGCATCCCTAGTTGGCTCAAAGCTATGTAATCATACCTAACATACAATGTAGATATGTTGTTTTTGTCATCAAGCATATATCCTTCCTTAATAATACGGGCGATGATGCCTAATAACTAGATATTAAGAAGTGTATCCAACAAAAGAAGGGAAGTATGATAAGGAGACTGAGTGATGCTGCAGAGAATAAACTGTATACCACTAAAAGGGATTTAGAAGTACCTTTATAAATGGTTGATCTCTGCTTGGAAAAGAATCTATGAAACTATCCTTCAGAAGAAGAGAAACCTGAAAAACATAACCATTTAAAACTGAAGCTTAAATGTTTCGTCACAAATTAGCCAGAGAAAAGAGACAAATTTTGGAACCAAGAACTTGTATCTATAGCTTAAGAATCTGAGATACACTTGCAAACATTTATGATTTACCCTATCATTATTTGATTGTACATTTGTAATTGTATGAGAACGTAAGTCTGAGCAAAATGACTCTAAATAGGTTCTAAGCACTCCGAGAAAACTTTCAGCTGCCTTTGCCTGCAAACATTATTGACAATTCAATACAAGAAGTTACAAGAACAGTCTAAGCAACAATAACAACATACCAATGAATAAGATGAAAGACTAGAAATATATCCAAGTAGAATGACAAATCACTAATTAATTAAATGTAAACAAGACATTGTAAATTTTAGAAGTATAACAAGGTATAACTATCGTAAACGGTGTCATCATCAGAGAATAGGCCCTTCCACCAGCAGTACAAAATATGTATATTTATGTACTTCAAGTTAATTACACTGCTATGAAACAACAGATGAAGCTGTGATTGAAAATTTCTGTCTAAAGGCATTAATTGATGCTTTAGGTTTAATAGAATTTCATGTCTCCCATCATTCAAAATAAAGATGCTAACATAGTTAACTGTAAATCTCAGAAGTTTAATTTCTAAAGAGTAAAGACGAGATGGATGAGAACTCCACATGTAATCAGGCACATGTACTCCGATTATAGAAAGTAATTGACAAAGGGCTGCAACTAAATTTATAACCTATGTTGCCGGGATATGGGACGGGTATGGGTTTGACACGCGGATACATCAATTTCAAAAATCCTTGGCTGCGATACGTCTCGGATATGTGTGTGGTGTGTATATAACCTATGTTGCCAGGATATGGGACGGGTATGGGTTTGACACGCAGATACATCGATTTAAAAAAATCCTTGACTGCGATACGTCTTGGATATGTGTGTATATATATAATCATTTTACTCATTTTTTAGTCCATCGGAAATACAAAACTTGAAAAATATAGTACGATCAATGTTCAAAACATTCGATGCACTCAAGATTTTACATTTTCTATGATATACGAATATTATATTCCTTTGTGTTTCATCCATTTTCTTTGAGATTACTTTTTGCGATGGTGGCCATAAAAGACGTATAACCTGTCAGTGAGAACTAAAGAGGTCAGTCCAATGGTTGGTTCTTGCATTCATATTTTCCAAAATCACCTTCTAATCCTCCTTAAGGATGCGGGAAGGAGTCAATGTTGTGCCTTGATAGTTTTTGGGAAAGGATGCTCTTTGAAACTTTAAACTATGCAATTTGCAGTTCCAAATGTTTCTATTAGTATTGAAGATCACATGAGATTTGATCTCATAAATAACTTGTACATAGGCTCAGATATATGTCCAAATTTCTATAAAAGCTTCTTTCCTTGGCCAATTGCAATGATCCCAAATAATTAGCTCAAACATTCGGATATACTTTGAATATTTTCTCTTCAATAAACTAGAGGGATTTTAACCAATCTCCAGGTTTCCTTGTGGTTGCCATGCCCTCTTAGTCTAGTCCCCAATAAAACAGAAGATTGTTCGAGTCAAAATAAAATTTAAAAAAGCTTTTTAGACTCCCCTGTTGAGCACAAGATAATACTGAGAGGGGGTGAATCAGTATTATGATATTATTTCAAACTTCAATACTTAAACTTAGATCTATAATCACGAGCAATGTGAATATATCAAATCAATCAAAGAACACAAAACTTAATGCAAGTAGACACAGATATACGTGGAAACCCTTTCGGGAGAAAACCACGGAGAAACTTCTTTCTTTATATATATTTCTCAAAAATTTGTAGGCACCAACCTACTGGAGACACCAATCCCCAAATTACAGTTTTGTAGGCACCAACCTACAGGAGCACCCACCCCTTTTGCTAAGCACCAACTCAGCAAGAGACACCGATCTCTTCGAATATGAAGGCACCAACCTTCCTTACAAAATTTGCTTTCCACTTTTGAACTTGTTGCTTCCTCAACGAATAATGGAAAATTCTTCTTCTTACTTTCAGATTTGCTGTTCTAAAATTCTGCCCTTATGCTTCCTCTTTTTCTTTTTTTTTTTTTTAAGATATTCAACTTGAATCCATGCTTTATAAGTCTCATATGAATCTTCTTATATAGCCTTTCGTACCTTCTCGAAAAGACACATCGTTCCAACCGACACAACATTTCCATTAACACAACTTAATTAAGTGCATTAGTCGGCTAAAACCAAAAAATAATTAATGCAGCCCATAATTATTAAATGCACATTAATCAATGCAATTAACCACTTGATAGGAGCGCTGCCCCTCCTTAGACAAATCATTGTTATCATTAAATCGCTGCCAGCCATCATTAAATCTTCTTTTTCACCATAAAACATTGCATATGAACACCTTAAAATGCAGATATCTCTCTCTTATGTATAGTTGTGTATATCTCGCTTATACCATGATAATCCTCATGCAAAAACGCTTCTTTTCATGTATTTAAACTTTCGTTTTCTACCCTTCTATACTGCTGGTTATTTCCGTTACTTTCTACCATTTCCGTCAATAATTCCGTTACTTTCTGACAGATTTCCGTTTACCAGTTCAGCACCTCTTTTGACATCAATGACAATATTTCCAACACCCCCACTGCCCAACCCTGCGGGTACGCCAAAACGTATCCAGGGCGTACCCAGGAAATATCAGTATCGTACCGGGACGTATCCATACTGGTAAGGGAGGGTGGGGAGCGAACCCTGGTAACATAGTTTATAACAATAAGCAATAAGACTATTGGATGGATTACGAGTAAAGAGCTAACCAAAAATAAACTTTGAATCCAAGGTTTACAATCAGACATGGAGCATTATTTGCAAAGAAGAGTACATTATTTGCAAAGGAGTACAAAAAGCATACGACGTGAGAAAGAAGTGATAACTTACATGAAAAATGACTTACAACTTGTACAGATACAAATAAATCATAATACTATAGTAGCTAACAAGAACCTCCATTGCATACATAATCTCCCAGCAAAACTAGACCTTTGGCCAGTAGAGGAAGATAAAAACAACTTTCAATGGACGAATTTGTAAGAAGCTACACCAAATAATCCCAGGCTGTGGAATAAATATGTGCCATGTTTCCAAGAGCATCTGATTTTGAAAATACTCAATGCAGATAAAACACACCACAAAAATTGTTGGCATCTGTTTAGTGACCTTAGAGATGTGAAAGCACTTGGACACTGGAGTTTTCAAAAAGCTTTTGAAATCATGGGAAGCTTTCTGCAGGGAGAAATTGATGGTAGGAAAATGCAATAAAAATGTAGCATAAATTCCCGAGTATAATAGAATCGAAGGGCATGCCTGAGGCAACCGTCAGATTAGAATATACAAACTCAAATGCAACCAAATTGAACCAAAAGTAAATGTGGGTCAAATTTCAGTTATCTGAAGAAATCACAGATCATAAAATTTGTACTCAATCCTCGCCAGGTATTTCATTGTTGGCATCATCCTTGTTTGGAAATTCACCAACTTCTATAGGAAGCAAGCAAATGATCTTTTCCAGAAAACTTGACAAAGTCTAGTGTTAGTTGACACTGGAATTTCTGATCACAAACATAATCATGATTCATTTTAAGCAGGATTATTTTCATGACCATTCTATGTTACTGAAGATTTACTATTGTAATAATACTTTCCTAACACATACAATAAGACTTTATAAGTAATCATCATATTCATGTTCAAATCATTCGCTTGTAATCATTCCTTTCATTGAATAAACAAATATTCCTTTTGATAAATAAAGTAATAATTTGTTGTCATCGTTGATAAGTAATTCCTAGACAATTTGTTCAGAAACCTCTTATACCACTTTAATAAGTTCAGCAAGATAATAGAATGAGAATGTTGGATAAGAACCTAACTTTGGCCAATCTGTTGTAAGTTCTTGTAGCAACCTTTCTAAGAGATCCATGGCTACCTTCACTACTGCTCCTTGTTAGGAATTAGTATTCACATGGTTGTTAGTATGTTACCGTAAGGTAAATATTTGTTACATGTTAGTTTATTATACATATATATTGTTATATATTATAACAAATATATAACAATATATATTACGGAATTATTGTTGTACGTGAGTTTTCAGATGGTTGAGGTTGTTAACAACCATCACCTTGTTTATAGGAAAGTATTTTCCTATATATTTGTAATCTATTGTGCAGCAAACATATAGAGAAGAATATTATTCTGTGTGTTTATTCTGTGTAAATCTGTAGCTGCTCTTACATCTGGTATCAGAGCGCTTAAGATATAGAAATGCCTCTTCCATAAGTCTGGTCGTCATTCTTTGAGCAAGGATCCATGAGAGTCTCTTACAGCAATTTCCCTTTATTTAATGCCATTTTGTGAAGTCAGATACGTGTACAACCTGTCTATTGCATGTGAGTTATCAGTGGCTGCGCAGACCAGGACCTAGCTCATACGTGGTTGTGACTTTGCTCATATGTGCTTTGACATCAAATTTCTAAACATGTAGCATCAAGGTACAAGGCGGCTCGATTTTCCATTATTTGTGGAATCTGGAAAATTTGCGTATTAATCCATTTTGGCTCATATACATCTGCATCCGGCACGGCATTAGCTCCAGATCTAGACAACCATAGTTCTCCGAATGGTGAAGAGAATCAAACATATGTTTGCATCAATATATTAATCTAGACTTGCATGCCGCAATTCTACAGACTTATGTTCTATTAATTCATGCCTGATTTTATGACATCCATTTAATTCTGCAGTACTCCTGTTGATGGGTGTAGAGGAATGAAGGACGTGCTTGGTTCATGCGATTCATTTTGATTGACAGTATTTGTGTGTAGTAAGGTTTACATTGAATCACATTTGCTTTGAACTGCTTTGTGGAGACATTATTTTTAATGTCGTTTCCAGATCTATTTCAGATGCACTCGTGTGCATAGCAAATACTGCCAGAATCTAGAATTTTTGGGCAAATTGTGCATATTCTATCAACAATCGCCAGACCAAAGTAGTGTTACGTGAGATCGGATCACTTCTTGACGACATGCTCATCAATCATCACAACCAATTGTCCGTAAAACAAGCTGTGGGTGGATCCATCTAACCGTGTCGTTTGGAAGTTATCATTTATTGTTCTTGGTTGACCATTGTGAAGTACCCTGTGCGGATTCCCTTCAACACAGATCGTGTGGATCAATTCTAATATTGGCGAGCCCAATCCAATGGTATTAAGCATTTTTGTTATTTTAAAATAGTATATGTCAAAATTTTAATTGTTTGTAAAAAGGCGCAATATCGGTAGAAACCGATGTCTTGTCATTTGAGTCAAAATTGTAAAATGAGCTTCATTAACAAATCCACTAAGTAGCATCTCAATGGAGGAAGGAGGCAACGGAGGAAGGAGGTCAAACAGCGACCTCTCGTCAGTCACCAACGACGGGGCCGCGCAGAAGCTGTGGTGGCATATGTATGGTGTGAGTATATGATTTTCAGTGTGGTTTCCATTTTATTAGTGTGCTTCAGTTTGCAGTGTTCCTGTTGCTTTGAGTGGTGTGCTTTATTGTTAATACTGGAAAAGAATTGTATAAGAGAGCAGAAAACTACGGAGATCCTCTGACTGCCGTACTTCGTTGGAAGATGGTCGGCTGGTGAATATGTTCACCCGCAATGGTGACCATGTGCAGCAAGATCAAGACAACAAGATCCAGTTAGTATGATACAACACAATACATTTTTCCCTTTCTGATTTCTTATTTGGAATTTCACATTGTGGGGGGGAATACATACCAATGTTCCATTCCCATTTTGTACCAAACGACTTAGTCAAGGAAAGCTTCCAGTGGCAGTGGCAGTTTTCTATGTTGTTCGAGATCGAGTGGCAGCGATCAATGACAGAGACTACGATTAAGAACATTACGATTCTTATAGGAAGTAATGTGAAATATTTTCAGTATATCTTCTATTGTGTGGTTTTGTAATATGCAAGTTGTGTTTCCTACATAATTCCCTGATGTATAAGCATAGTGGTGAACAGTAGCACCAGAGTAAGTCAGTTCATGGATCTTGAAAGGGTTTGTGGGAGGATCTAGAAAACCACACGAGGTGGACAGTTAATGGGACCTATTCACGTCAAGGTTTGTGGTAAGCCTGTTTAAAACCATGGAAGGAGCGAGCCTTTCTTTTGGTTCAAGGTCATGAGTCACGAGTTGGACATGCCACGGGGTGAGCATACTGCGCAGAGGAGCATGTGGATGTTTTTCTACCATGTAAACACTAGGGGGAATGTTAGGAATTAGTATTCACATGGTTGTTAGTATGTTACCGTAAGGTAAATATTTGTTACATGTTAGTTTATTATACATATATATTGTTATAACAAAAATATAACAATATATATTTCGGGATTATTGTTGTACATGAGTTTTCAGATGGTTGAGGTTGTTAACAACCATCACCTTGTTTATAGGAAAGTATTTTCCTATATATTTGTAATCTATTGTGCAGCAAACATATAGAGAAGAATATTATTGTGTGTGTTTATTCTGTGTAAATCTGTAGCTGCTCTTACACTCCTAGCTAACCATCCCTGTAACTGTTTGAACACCTTGCAAAACAAGCTATGTTCAAAATTCTTGCTGCAACAGTTGGGTGGGCTTGAAAATTCCTATGGCTCTTGATATTGCAATTAGCCTGGGAAAACGAGATGGGAAATCAAGGATGCAGATAGATCAACAAACTTTTAGGTGACCATCATCTTCTGGAATAATGAAAACTGTCTAGTTTCTCTTGGATGTTTTTACTCAACATTTAGATGGGAAATCAAGGATGCACATGGATCAATAAATGTATAGACGACCATCATCTTCCCGACTAATGAAATATTTCTATTCTCGCTTGGATGTTTTTACTCTGCATTTGTTAAAGTTTCAGAAGTCTTTTTTTCACAGTTTCATTGTATTTCTTTGCCAGCTCACAGCAGTGAGAAGCATGGAATCATTCTTACTGAACCCCTTTTTTCCTACACTGTATGCATTTCTAATTTGATTAAAGCCATCACCTGAAACTTTCCTTTGCTAAACTGGTATGAGAATAAACACCACGGTATCATAAGTTGAAAACAGAAATAAAAATATATATTTCATAAATATGCCGCATAACATAGCAAAACAGTCATAAAAAGATAGGCACTAAACTAATTTTTCTTTTTATACACAGAATGCAAAAGCTAATTAGGAAGCCAAATTTCAACTTCTATGGACTCAGTACTTGCTTTTTCACTATATAATTTTTATAGCTTGCAAGCAATTTATCCTGATAAATTAGCAATATCATTGTGGTCCCCATTCACTTCCAAGAAGAATAATTAATATCTAAGGGCATGAAACAAAGCTCTCCCAAACTGACTTTACAAATATTCATTAGATGGCTTTCCGAGAAATGTGTAGAGACTAACTGAAATGCAAAAAGTCTTCCATATACAAAAATAGTTTTTCTTAGAGTATCCTCTAAGATACATAGACTACACTAGGTCTGATACAAAAAGCTTTGAACTTTTAGCATCACCTGCACATCATTGCACTTATATACAGGGTGTCTTCCGCCGACTCATTCTCCATTGCCAATTTTGCATGAATGGGTTCTAATGCTGAAGTTAACTCTTTCTGCCGAGGCAATGATGGCATTGAACCGGTCTTTACCTAGAGATGAGACACCACCATAAAACAAAAGGAAAAAAAAGTTAGAACATGTAATGATAAGAAAAGGCACTCTCTGCTTGAACTTACCCAGTAAAACAAAGAAAAGAAAACAGTATAACATACATAGATTGGAAAAGGCATTTTCCACTTGAATTACATTATCAAGCATAAGTGCGAAGCGGAAAATATCAATTCTCCATGTTGAAAATCTGACAGATGAAGATAAAAGAAACCAAATATCGTCCAGCTTATTCTAAGGAACAGTAAGACTGGATCCAGAAAAAATGGAAAATATAGGAAGTCCGAAGTATCATTGACATTAAAGGTAGAAAAGAACAGGTCCTTAAGGCACCTTATCCACATTTTATAAGTTTTTTTGCCATAGTAGCATTTCTTCAAGACATTTAAATTAGGAAGATTCTGAGAAAGAAAAACATTATACTATACTTATGTTCATGCTTGTTATGACCATAGAATACCAAAATCATTATATGCGTAGTACATCACTGTATGTATGTTTCAATAATTTTCCAATGATATGTAACAACCACATGTTCATGTTGATTAACTATACACGACCTAGTGTGGCATGATCCTAAGATATTTTCTAAGGCATTTCTGTTTGGAAATCATATCTATTTCAGCATTTAGTGCAATTTAGTCATTGCATTATCATGTGTGTATAAAGGATCCATATATGGTCTCTGTTCAACAACCAAGGCTGCCTGTAAATTGTTCACAAAACCGTTTACTAGATTCAGTAGCTAAACACATATTAGTTTTGCTTTTTTGAAAATTTTTGCATTGGTATATTTTGGCAGACTCTTTAGAACTATAACAAGACAATCACAACCCATTCAGTCCAAGAACATGTAATCTAAAATCAAACCATGGCATTTCTTCAAGACATGGTTATTAAAGTATTCAAAACTCTGAAATCATCAGGTATGACTCCCACAGCTCAGCCAATATGTGACACAATTTAAGAGTATGTATTAGAAGGGAGTGGAAGTGTTCTTAGTTTTAATGAAATTTCTTCATAATATCCCTACTGATGGCAATGAACACACAGTTTGAATGCCCTTGCAATGGTGTTCGTTGATAAAGACCTATGTTGCACGGGTGCCTCTCCCCACCCATCAAACCCGTGCTGGTACGTCCCAGGTGTGGATACGTCCCAGGTATCGTATAGATACGCCCTGGGTATGTCCCAGACATACTAGGTACCCGGTGCATACCCAAACATACATTAGTTTGATTTTCTGAATATTTTTACATTGGTATATTTTGGCAGACTCTTTAAAACTATAACAAGACAATCACAACCCATTCAGTCCAAGAGCATGTACTCTAAAATAAAACCATAGTATTTCTTCAAGACATGGTTGTTTGTGTATTCAAAACTCTGAAATCATTCGGGCATGACTCCCCACAGCTCAACCAATATGTGGCACAATTTAAGAGTATGTATCAAAGGGAGTGGAAGTGTTCTTAGTTTTAATGAAATTCCGTCATAATATCCTTACTGATGGCAATGAAAACACAGCTTGAATGCCCTTGCAATGGTGTTCATTGATAAAGACCATGTTGCACAGGTACCCCCCCGCCCTTGAACCCGTGCTGGTACATCACAGCTGTGGATATGTCCCAAGCACGGTATAGATATGCCCGGATATGTCCCAAATGCACTCATGACATACCCGGGCGTACCCAAACATCCTTTATTCATTTTACAAATTTACACAAATTATTTTTCGTTCGTTTTTGTTTTTTTTTTTCAAAGTTTCAAACTTCAAAGACTTGGGGAAGTTTTATTTTTTGTTTGTTTTTTGTTTTCACTTGCAATTGCAGTTGGGTGTTGCATTTTCAATAAAAAACAATGAGCAACAGTGAGGGTAGTGAGGGTGAAGAGATTCAAATGCAACATAGAGGTAGAACTAGAAATAGGGTTTCTTCAGGAGTGAGAGTGTTGTAACAACTATGGGTTCAAATAATCCATTTGAATGCCCTTCTCAACTCCTCAAAATCTATGCAAAGGGCCCATTCAATCCTAAAAAGCCTCTTTCACAATTTACAACAACCATTGACAAAAAAAAAAAAACTCAGGGGGGAGTAGAGTGTGGTTGTGTCATATTTGCAACAAAGATTTTAGGGGCAGCTACACACGGGTTTATTGTCATCTTTTGGGCATAGCTGGACAGGGGTAAAAGGTTGTGAAAAAATAACATTAGCTGAGAAGGCCAAAGTGACTAGGTTGCACATGGAGGGTGAGGCAAGAAAAAAAGGGATGCCATTGGAGACTATGCATGGTACACAATTGCCTACCCAATCCGTGGATGTTGAAAGTCAAAGGGGAGAGGATTCTACCAAGGGAAAGAGAAAGGCTACTACTGTTGCGGGGATGTTCAATGTGCAATCACAGAAGTAGCTAACTCTTCTATTGCCAAATTCTTCTTTGTCAATGCAATACCATTTCATGTGTCATGTTCCCCTTACTTCAAACAAATGTTCAAAGATGTAATTGTTGTTGGTTCCTCGTATGTCCCTCCTGAAGAACACAAACTATAGACCAGCCTCCTTGATAAAGAATATTCTAAGGTGAGTGTGGTGATGGAGGAGATGAGGCAAACTTGGATACGGGTGGGCTGCTCTATCATCATGGATGGGTGGACCGATATTAAACATTGGCCACTCATCAATATCATTGTCACATGTCCTGTTGGCCCTTATTTTCTTAGAGCTATTGATTGTACAGGAAAGGAAGGATGCAACCTTCCAATTTCAAATTTTGAAGGATGCCATAGAGGAGATTGGGCCCTCTAATGTTGTACAAGTGGTGATTGATTCAGCCCGCGTATGTAAGTTAGTTGGCTTGATGGTTGAGGGTGCTTACAAATGCATTTTTTGGACTCAATATTTTGTTCATGCGTTGATCAACGCATTGAAAGACATTGGAAAGATAGATTGGGTGAAGACGTGGTGGCAGAGGCACATACAAATGTTCATTTGCAACCATCACACCTCATTTTTTCTATTCAAGTCTTTTTCGAGGAAGGAATTCCTCAAGCCCATGGACACTAGATATGTCAGCTATTTCATTTTGTTAGAGAGGATGCTTGAGGTGCAGGAGGCTCTACAATTAATTATGGTTAATCAACAAAGTGGGGTAGATGGCTAGAGGCAAACACTTTGAAGGAAAAAGTGTGAAACAAAATATCCTTGACGATGATTAGTGGTCCACGGTGAGGTAAGCAATTGCTGATTTTATATATTTAAAATTTAATTTTTTATTTTTATTTTTATTTTTTAAATATTTTTATCCTTGTTTATCACTTTTAAATTATTTTAGCTTTTCATTCTTAATATTTTCTGATTTTTTTTTTGTAACTTTGTTTGCAGATATGTTTTCTCCATCATCTCACCGTAGTGGGGGTCATAAGATATGTTGATACCTCGTATTAAAAATCGCAATTAATCGCCCGATTATCGCGATTAATCGTTTAGGGCAGGCAAAAAGATTAATCTTTTGGAAAATCGCGATTTGTGTGGTGCCGATAAATCGGCGATTTCGGCGCTAAAAACCCTGCAAAAATCGTTGAAAATCGCTGCTAAAATCGTGGAAAATTGCTGCTAAAATCGTGGCTTAGGTTTAAATGCAAAAAAAGTGCAAATCGATTCGTTTTTTTCTCCTATTTCCTCATGCGTGACTCGTTTTTGCTGTTGCGACTTGTATTTTCTCCATTCGTGTCTGGTTTCGTGGGATTTGTGGCGGTTTCGTGGGATTCCAACCAGCTCAAAAAGAAATGGATCTCGTTTTTTTTCTTATCACCTGTTCGTGGCCCTAGCCAGCAGATTCGTAGTATACACTGTACACAGTATTCGTATTAGAACATATTTAGATTTATATTTATTTATTAATAGTTGAATCTATTCACTATGCACGTAATTAGATTTATCTATATTTATTAATAGTTGAATCTATGAACTATACAGTGTATAATAGTAGACTGTAATTAAATTAAAATTAAAATAAAAGTATAACTATACGTAATAGTAAGTTGCAATAGTAATAATAAATATATTCATAGAACAATGATATTTTACTTGGAACATTAGTAATAGTAATAATAACTATAGTCTATAACTATTCGTGACATTAATCTTCTACTTTATTAGTAAAAGTATATTTATAATAACTATACACGTAATAGTAAATTAGTAATACTAACTGTAATAATAAATATATAATGTATAACTATTCGTGACACTAATAGTAAATTAGTAATAATAAATATATTTATTGTTAATAGTGAATACAATGATATTTTTTTATATAATTTATTCTATAGAGTCACTTATCGCATCATTTAACAATGTTTTTACATTTAATTTAAGTTTATTTTATGAATTTAAATGTTTTTAAAAGTAGCAATAAAGTTGCCGATAAATTGCCGATTCCCGATTTCCGAGTCAAAATTTGGCCTGTCGATTAATCGCCGATAACGATTTTTTGAACTATGGGCTAATCTGAGACTCTCCTATTCTTGGAGAGATTTATGAAACATTTGACAAACATGCTTGGGCGAGATGAAGCAAGCCATTTGTAGCAGGATCCTACTTTGAGATTTTATGAGGAACATATTAGGCCCATTGTGACACGGCGGTGGAACACAATGAACACCCCACTACATATGGCAACTTACACTCTAAATCCCAAATGGTGTGCAGCACGCCCGAGAGAATGCTTCCATCTAATGATGAAGAGGTGAAAGAAGGGCTCATGAAGGCCTTTCGAAAGATGTCACTAATGAGGAGTTCAATATATTGCGGACACAATAGCTATCCTTTGTCAATCTCTATGGTCCAACATTTAGTAAACCAGAGGCGTGGACGAGATAGAGCTACATTGGCCCAAGTAGACCCTATTGGATGGTGGACATGGCATGGCAAGGATGCACCAGACTTGAGGATTTTTTTCACTCGCCTCCCTTCACGGGTTGTTAGTTCCTATGTTGCGAGATAGGAATTGGTCCACATATGGCCTCATCCACACGATTACAAACTTACGAGGAACCAACTTACCTCTCGACGAGAAGAGAAGTTGGTAGTTGTGCATAGTGCCTTACGAGTTTAGGATTTGAGACTCCGAGTATCATACGTTGGAATGTTGATCCCAAAGATGTTTGCAGATTGATGAGGAGGCACGGTGGGATTGGTTGGGGTTCCATTAGATGAGGCAATCCCTCATAGTTCCAGTGACTCGGACTAAGGGTCTGATTTTGATGCCATTTTAGCGGATTTTGATTAGGGGCAGCAATATATTTTCATTTTGATTTTCTATGTTTCAGACATTTTGTAGCCCTTGGGCATTTCATTGTAATTATTATTGTAATTGAAACTTGAATCTTATGTGAAATCTCAATTCAGCTCCAATTTTATGTATTAAGGTTCTATGATGTGTGTGATGAATGCTTTAAGTTTATCAATGTTATCATATGAATATTTGAAATTTCCTATATTTTTAAAAATTTCCCTTATTTTTTAATAGCCTGAATCTTATGTGAAATCTCAATTCAGCTCCAATTTTATGTATTAAGGTTCTATAATGTGTGTGATGAATGTTTTACTAGGTTACCGGAAACGCCATAGAAGGCCTCGGGAGGGAGCGGGAGCGGCGAGGAGCGGCCAGGCCTGCGATTTCGTTTTTTTCCTGTTTTGGCAATTTTTTCCGTTTTTGGATTTTCGGTGAAAAAAACGCAAGTATGGAAAAAAATTTGCCATTTTTGGAAAGGGTCCGGGAAGATGTAGCAGCAAAAACTTGGATGAGCCATAACTTTCATTCTGTGGCTCCGTTTGGTGTCGTTTTCTCTAAAAGTGTATATTTTCTCGAGCTCTATGCATTGATGGCGATATTTTTCTTATTTTCATAAAATCCATTTTTGCACCTTTTTGGACCAAGCAACTTCTTGCAATCTTCTGAAAGAATCTTCTGAATTTAATTTTATTCGTTTTGTATATACTGTACATTATTATAAATTTATAGTTAATAGTATAACTTGTCTTTTATCTTGTTTTTCATATACATAATATGTGGTTTATAATTAAATTCCTATTTAGAAGGTTGAGATTTATATATTTTTTAATTTTTATATAGTTTTTGTACTGCCGTATCCTACGCCGTATCCGGGGTCAAAAAAAAATTTGCCGTTTCCGCGTATCGGATACCCCGCTCCCGCTCCCGTATCCAAAACGTTTCGGTAACTTAGATGTTTTATCAATGTTATCGTATGAATATTTGAAATTTCCTATATTTGTTAAATTTTTCCTTATTTTTTAATAGTCGTCCCCTATCATCCCCTAAAAAAGGCCTCCAAAAAAATTCGTCCCGAGAAACACGTCCCTTGTCATCCTTGTCCGGAAACTTGGTGAAACATAGTTAATATATCATCAAAGAATACCAAGACAAACTTCTACAAAAATGGCTGGAAGATTGAATTCATCAAACTTTGGAAAGTAGATGGCACATTTGTAAGGCCAAATGGCATTACAAGAAATTCATAATGGCCCTCGTGTGTCCTAAATGTTGTTTTATGAATATCTTCATCACAAATTCTTATTTGATGATATCCTAATCAAAGATCTAATTTTGTAAAATAAACAGCACCATGTAATTCATCTAACAAATCTTCAATGACATGAATAGGATACTTATCTTTCATTGTGTATTTGTTGAGCTCCTGTAGTCTAGACACATGTGCCAACCTTCATCCTTCTTTCGACCATCACCACTAGAGAAGAGTAAGCACTTTGACTATGGCAAATAATACCTACTTCTAGCATCTCTTGTACCATCTTCTCAATCTCACTCTTTTGGAGATAAGGGTACTTATAAGGTCGAATATTGGGTGGTTGGCTGCCTGGTACTAGCTAAATAGCATGATCATGATCTCTTTTAGGTGGCAACCCTTTCAACATATCCCCAAACACAACTAAGTGCTCATTAATAACGACCTATAGATCTAATGGTATAGGGCCTTTTGATGGTTGAGCTTCCATTGAGAATAATTGTGCCACGAACCCATCTGCACCCTTCCTAAGCATTTTAACAAATCCGGAAGTTCATCTCCACCATTCCCAAAGTAGTAAGCCATTGGACCCCCAATACAATGTCTGCTCCTCCCATTGAAATGGCATACATGGGGCCCTCTAGCAGTAATCTCCCATAGATAACTTAATCTTATGGCATTTTCCTGAACAGCTAACTTTACCTCCATCTGCAACCATGACTTGAAATTATGGTGTTGGATAAACAAAACAATTTAAGCATATGGCCAACTTATGATTGATGAAATTATGAGTACTTCCTGAGTCAATTAATATTGTCACCCTTTGCTTCTTCACGAACCCAACAACCTTGAGTGTTTGTGGGGTGTTGATTTCGAAATGGCATGACAAGAAATGGTTGAGATCCTTTAACTTCAATCTTGAGGGCCTCTTCCTCTCGCATCAGTTGCTTCCTCCTCGTCTTGTTCCTCATTAGGACCCTCAATGTAGAATAACTTCTTCTCAAGACATTTATGTCCTTTGCTCCACTTGCTATCACAATTGTAACATAGGCTTTTTACTTATTTTCTCTGCGATTTGTCGAGGAATCAATCGTGTCAATTGAGAAAAAGATGGTGCTAGATTCGTGCATTCCTTGTGATTAGTGAAGCTCCTTCGTTTTACCATCTCTTTCCTCCACACGCCAAGCAATGATCATGGATTCTGATATCGAACTGGATTAAGAAGGTGAACATCATGTTGGATGTTATCCTTGAGTCCACCCAAGAAGAGATCATTTAGATGATCCTCTGAGATGTCATTCACTCATAAGGATAGATTTTGGAATTGTTGGATATAATCCTTGACTGAACTTGTCTATCGTAGCTTGGCAATCTAGCTAAAATAGTTCTCTATAACACTATTACTATAGTGTGTTTGGAGCTCATCAGTGAACATAGACCAAGTAACAGAGAGACCCTTCTTTTTCTTTTGCTCACACATCCATCTATACCAAATGAATTGTTTTGGTTCCAAGTACAAGGATGTCATTACTACCTTTTGTCCATTTGGGACTTGATGCAGATCAAAGAAATTCTTCATTTGGTTGATCTAAGTGATTGGATCATTCCCATTGAACTTGCACATCTCCACTTTAGGAATAATGTTACGCCATTGGTTAGAAGATCTAGTGGTATGTACAGAGGATCCACCCTGGTTGGTGTGGTTTGAATCGAAGTGTGCATTGCTTAAGGAACCCATGTAACTCGAATGGAAATTATTGCTAGACTTCATGCATGAGCTCAATCTGTAGAAAATCCTTCTTCAATGACTCAAATTCCATTTTCATGTCACCCTTCACTATTTTCAATCCATTGTCCAATTCTGACATCACTTCACCCTTCATTGTGATCAAACTATGACCAAACCCTTCTGCACATTGTTCATCGGTTGTTTACCATGTCCTCGAGTTGGGAGAGTATCTCTGATGCCCATGAAGCTGAAGATTCAAAATCCACATCTTCCTTACTAGGAGTTTAACCCTTCCCTTGGCCTTTAGTTGATCTCTGTCATGATGCGTGGTCTGTGTCTTGGGATACCCTAGATAGTTTTTGGCAAGCTTTCCAAAAATATAAGAAACTTAGAAAAATTCCCAAAATTGCAGCCTAGGTAGCGAATTTATGAAAAACCATAAAACTAATAACTTTTGCAAAACAAGTCAAAAAATCTTGAAATTTGGAGAGGATCTTACTTGACTGATTTCACAACACCAAGAAAAAAATTGCAGAAAAATTCAATATTGTGTTTGAGATATAGCCAAACCTTCACAATTAGGGTTTTAACGTAGTTCTGGCCGAGATCAAGCTCTAATACCACTTGTAATGAAATTACTTGGATAGATCTGAATATCAGCAACAATAGAACACCAAAGAACACCAAAATATAGAGAAATGATCACAATATGCAAGTAGAATAACTTAGCCACTTCGAGGGGGCAACCTCCAAACCATACAATAAGACTCAATATGATGATAATATCCTACTCTCTAACTCCTATATATACCCTACTATACCATCCAGAACCCTATGGCCAACCCACTAAGCATATGAAAGCATAATTAGTTATGATATGACACGATACAAGATTATGTTAGCTTAAGTCGGCTATCCATATCCCGATTTATGAATTAGCGTTAAAGGCATAGCAAAAAATGGCTAACTTCCCTAAGTTTGATGGGCTCTTGTTTCTTCTGATTGCTACACGTTTGCAGCCTAAGCCCAACAGGAAATGTTGTTTCCTACCTGCCAAGACTCTCTCCTTCCTTCCAACCAGTACACAGATTCCAAGAAGCCCACTCAAAATATGTTTTTGGCATCTTAAACAACATGAATATAGGAAATATGGTAGACGTTTCAAATTTGTTTCTGCATCTGACAAGTTTGTCTCTCAAACAATTGTCTACAATGCGTGCGTGTGTGTGACTTCTAAAAATGTACAGAAAACAATTTTTCACATTTTTCTATGTATAAACAATGCTCTCCTCTATTCTTTTGCTGTTCAGGTATGGGCTGCCTTTTTAGCATTTAATCATCATTTATTGAATTCATAATGACAGAGGGACATTTTCCATTGTTTTCTCAGCTCCCTGTCTCACATTTTTTTCTATGTATGCATATGCTAAAAAAGGTTTTTCTTCAGCCCAAATAAGCTTTTTCATTTGTTGTGTAATGGGAGCGCAAGTTCTTATTTCTAGACATTTTAGACAGCCAATCCATCATGCCCTATCATGGCTGAAATATTTATTGGCTATCCCATAAACATATACCTCCAAAATCAGCATCTTTTCATGTAAAACTGGTTTCAAATTCCCCAAGCTCACTGGGCTCTTGTTTTTTCTGACTTCTACCAAGTTTGCAGCCTAAGACAAGCGTGAAATATTATTTCCTAGCTGCCAAGACTCTCTCTTTCCTTCCAGCCAGCACTCAGCTTCAAAAACGCCCACAGAACACTCAAAATATGTTTTAGACATCTTAAACAACAGGAATATAGGAAAAGATGTATCAAAAAAAAAAGCATATTTGTGTGCCCATGTGTGTTGCATGCATGCAAAATAGTTCCAAGGCTAATTGCATCTTTCTTTAGCAAACCCCTCTGGCCCACAGATGTCATCTAATGCATATTCTAGACCGTTTGGGAAAGAGCCTAGAGATCTCCCTCTTATTCCTAGCATGGTGACCTTTCTGGAGTTCGAAGACAAATTCCAATGCCACGTACAAAATAGTTTTTACACTAATTGCATCTTTCTTTATTAATCCCCTCTAGCCACAGATGTGGGGTAATGGATATTCTAGAATGTTTGGGAAAAGGCCTAGAGATCTCCCTCTTCTTCCTAGCATTATGGCATTTCCAGAGATTGAAGACGAGTTCCAATACTGCAAGAGATCACTGCTTATTGAATGAAACGAACATGTTTTTGGTCATGCAAGATTTCCAACCTTACCTGGATGCTCCTGCATCAAGTACTCCCTGGATCACACAAAGACAGAAATACCGAGCCCAAGCCAGAATTGCTGCGTAGCAACAAATGTGGTCCGAAATACATCATCACCTTGATCATTGAATTCACACAAAAGATTCGGTCATTCTTTCTTACAGTTTAAGCAAGCTTTTTCCGTATTCAAGCAGTTCAAAGCAGCGACCATGAAAGTAGCGACACAAGCTCAAACTAGAGCAAACATTGTAGATGGGTGCAAGATCCTTAAGAGTTTAACTGTGATTAAGTATGACAACATGCATTAGTTCTCCACTTCACAGTTGAAAAAACCAACATATCTAAATGTTAACAATTGCCTTATGGGCTATGAATGTATAAAACCTGTGTTGCCGCATTCACCGAATATCATTCATTAAATTCGAAAATCGTCGAATCTATAGCTGCACCTAAAAATCGTTGAAATTCGTGAATAAATTCGTCCAAATCATATGCTGGAACTTGGGAGCTTTCGAGTGTTTGCGCATGAATGAAAACGTATGCTCTGTAACCTGTCCCGTGCGACCTGTGCCCTGCGACCTGTCCCGTGCGACTTGTGCCCTACGACCTGTCCCGTGCGTGAATGTGGAGTCGTATAAGCAACTCGAAAGACAATTACTTTGACGGTGTGCGGGAATGTGCCCTATCGTGGGTTTAAAACTCTTATTAAAGTTTGTTATTGTTTTTATGTTTATTTTATAAAGTTATATGTTTATAATTTTAATAACATTTTTATTTTTTTGGATTTTATAAAGTTATATATTTATATTTTTAATATCTTTATTTTTTGGATTTTATAAATTTCATAAATTGTTAATTTGTTATAGTTTATTTTTCTAATAAGTTATATATTTATAACTTCACGGATTTAATAAATTGTTAAATTGTTATAGTTGATTTTTCTAATAATTTCAATAAATTTCTAAAATAATTTATAATCTTTTAAATTTAATATTTTTATACACCAATAACCTTATAGTTTATAAAATATTAAAAATATATACTAATTTTATATAGCCGAATTTAATCACGAATTTTATCGTCAACTTTTTTAGCAACGATTTTTAGCGAATTTTATCCTCGGCGAATTCGAACACGAATTCGAATGCGGCAGCATAGTATAAAACAACAGTGTACTTAATAGAAGTCCCACCAAATCAAAAATATAACTCTCGAAGAGGCCTGGACAAGTCTCAAACTTCCATTCTCCATCCAAGAGTCTTTGAACATACAGCATTTGCTCGTGTGCCTAAAGAAGGAAGGCACAAAATACATGTCAAGAACACTACGAGTACTCTAGTAGGCTGTAGTGATACCTAACTAGCCTCCTGCCTTTGGGATGAAGCAGGGAAAAGGCTCACCCATGGAGATGCGTTGTTTGATGAAGACAGCTAATGCTTCCACACATCAGATGCACAAGACACAACTAGTTTACTTATACCATATGACAAAGTAAATATGATTATTATACTTATACCATATGACAAAGTAAAGATGTAGTGAAGGCAACTGAAAACAAAAGCACATCCACATCACAACAAGGAGAGTATGAATTTCCCATGGTATATTGGAACACTCATAAATTCCACATCATTTATCCACCCAGCAAGTGAATGGAGGAGTCAAAACTAGAAAGCAGAGACAGGAACATATATTACACATTTTGAAGAGAAAGACAATTGAATGGAAAATAGCTATGAAAAATGAATACCAATCAATCAAGAATGACATATGGGAGTTAGATGAACTTCTGAAAAGCAGAAAGCTCATGGGTTCCAAATGGGTATCTAGGACTAAATTTTAAAATGATGGTACAACAAACAAATTTAAATATGATGGTACAATAAACAAATTTAAAGCAAGACTCGTTGCACTTGGCTAAGCACAAATGAAATTGATTTAGCCCATTTGGAAAAGTAAAGGAGTTTACAAGATTCCCTCAACCAATTTCTAATCATGTTCCAAAGTACCACATGACACCATACATAATTTTTCCTTTCAAACTACTTCAAGTGGCTGCTTGACCCAGTTATGTGCCTCCTGGACCTAAGCATGCTACAGCAAGCTATTTGAAACACCGTCTGGGCTATATGAGCACTATCTTGATAGTTAACTGTCATTCTTTACACTGTAATATTAGGAAGTAGCAAATACAGATTAACAACACATGTGCATGCCACAACTCATGCCTAATGTTGTTCAATTGTATGTTTTTCTAAAGGTCTAGGAATCTATTTATAATTCATTCTGCAGACAGTTCACAAAACTTGGCAAATATGGAAGTTCACTTGTGAGAGCTCAAAGAATTCTTGGAAGTTCAAGAGATGTTGGTTCTTGTGATTATAGAAATATAAATAATCATAGGAATTGCTCGATAATCACTAAACCATCAGTAATATGTATAGCCATATTATCTTGCATCAACACAACATCAACCGCCACACTACCAGCAAAGAAATTATATAAAAGTTTTAGAAGGATCTAAAAGCATTCACAAGTTCTCTTGCATATACATATTATCAGTAGCTACTATAGTAAGGGATGATTGCATGGGAAAAACTAATATAAAAAGGATTTGATTTCAATGCAAGAATTTTCAGGTGTTTATTCTAACTAACTAAAAGGCAAACCTACAGAATGTAACATAGAATAAATAAAGTAATAGAATGCCATGAAACGTAGACATAAGGACATTAAGGCTAAGACAAGTTCTTGCATCATTTTGCGCCGAGTGGTTCTTGCTAGAATGGTTTTTTTTTTGCGAGATACAAGTATTCAGCTCTTAGTGACCCTATGTTATATGGGGGGCATCTGCAGTCCCACATCCCTGTCCCTGTCCGCATGCTGCTTTTCAATTCAAATATCGTTCCTACATTATTTAGGGTACTTCCACGCATTCCCTTTTCACGTTTTAACACTTCCTCATCCCCCACAAAAGGGGATTTAATGGGAAACATGAATTTTACGCCTAATACGAACACAATAGAATGAAGAATGGGATCCAGATGCCTTTCCTTCAAAGTTTGTTCTAAATATATTAGACCTTGGAATACAATTTTCCGGACAAGTTTTACCAAAACACACACAATATTATGTAGTATCTGAAAGACTTTTCAAATAATCTTTTAAATTACCTCATTCTTTAAAAATAAATCGCCAAGAGTAAGGGTAGAATGCTGTGGCGCTAACTCACTACTGTAGATAGGTTGACCAACTTATAGGGTGAATATAGTTGGAAATGTTAGGGTCACATGTGAAAGATTGATTAGTCTACTATTTAGGGTAGATACTGTGAACTGAACCCAAAAGACATTTTTATAGGCTAGAAACTCATTCCTCGTATTCTGAAATATTGCTCTATAACAAAAAAAAAAGAAACTTGAAACTCCAAGAGATGTGCTGGAAACATCTAGAAATGTTTCAGGTAGATCCGATCCCCGGATACATTTCTGGCAATTTTCAACCATTTATCCAGGAGTTTCTAACAGCCCCATCAGTGAACTCAGATTTCATAAGTTTGAGAAGTTTCCAATACTATTCAGAAATTTTCCAATGCCGTTTCTAATAGTTCCTAGAAATTTTCGCCATTTCCAATACCATTTCCTGTTGTTTCCTCTCATTTTCACATTTCCTGCCATTTCTTTAAAAACTATACCATAAAATTTTCACTGTTTCTAGACCTATTCATTTCTGCTTCTGATATTTACATCACCAGTAGTTTTCAATTACCATGCGCAAAGGTTAGACTTATTAGGTAAATGTAGTTAAGTCAATATGGTATGGTAACCTATCAATATTTTCATGTGAGTTGCACTAAATATCTATGTATTTAGGATATGTACATTTGAAAAAAGGAGTCAGAATTATATCGGAAAAGAAAGATTGGGTTCTTGGATTGAAGGTATATGGACCTCCTTTTTGACAAATTACAAGGAGGCGATGAGGACCAGAATCTTGTACCTTTTGAAGGCCCTTCTCAGGTTAAAGTGCAAGGATTATCTTCAGAACTCTGCTGACAATGTTCAGAATCAGTTTTCAGAGAATGATCATATTAGTCCCTTCATGCATAATGAGGGTGTGCAGTGCTGATTTGGAAAATTTGCCACAGGTCAATATAATTGTTGTTTCTGAACAGGCTTCTTTGGATGTTGAGGCAGGCCATGATAGTAATAGTAGTTCTGGGTCAAAAATTAAGTGCTATACTCTTTTTTGGTCGAAAACTAATAGAAAATATACTTGTGTTCTCTCCATTTGAAGGCCCTTCTCGGGTTGAAGTGCAAGGATTATCTTCAGAACTCTGCTGACAATGTTCAGAATCAGTTTTCAGAGAATGATCATATTAGTCCCTTCGTGCATAATGAGGGTGTGCAGTGCTGATTTGGAAAATGAGGTCAATATAATTGTTGTTTCTGAACAGGCTTCTTTGGATGTTGAGGCAGGTGAGTCAAAAATTAAGTGTTGTACTTGTTAGATCTAGAAGCATAAAGAAATACAGCAAGAAGATAGAGATGAGGTCAATATAATTGTTGTTTCTGAACAGGCTTCTTTGGATGTTGAGGCAGGCCATGATAGTAATGGTAGTTCTGAGTCAAAAATTAAGTGTTGTACTTGTTAGATCTAGAAGCATAAAGAAATACAGCAAGAAGATAGAGATGCACAAAACTGCACTGATTTGAATGACTCAGGCAGGGTGTATATATTATTAAGAGAAGTAGTTATATGATCTTCAGTTACAATTGTTTTACAACCTCCTAACTGTTTAGAACCGTACAGGTTCATTATATATATTCAACACCCCCCTTAATGACAAACCTTGAAACAACACCAAGTTTATCTCTAAACTTGACAAACAACAAAGGACCAAGAGGTTTAGTCATTACATCAGCAGGCTGATCTGCAGATGGACAAAAATGCAGAGAGATTTCACCAGAATCAACCAACTGGCGAATATAATGATGATGAATCTCAATATGTTTAGTGCGGGCATGATAGATAGGATTCTTCACCATTTTTAGAACACCTTGATTATCACAAAAGAGTGAAAGAGGTGTTGCAGCAACCTGGGGAAACTGAAAATCAGTCAGAATCCGACGAAGCCATATTGCTTCGCAACTGGCACTAACAACAGCCTTGTATTCTGCTTCCGTAGAAGAGATGGCAATAGTAGGCTGAAGTTTACTTTGCCAAGAAACAACTCCTGAACCAAAAGAGAAGATATATCCTGTGGTAGATCGTCGAGTATCTACAGATCCTCCCCAATCAGAGTCAGTATAGCCAATCAACCTGAAATCTGCAACTCTCTGATATAGAATGCCAAAGTCAAGAGTTCCTTTGACATATCGTAGAACTCGTTTTGCTGCTCCCCAGTGAATGAGTTTCGGTTTAGATAAAAACCAAGAGAGATAGCTGACAACAAAACATAGATTCGGTCGTGTAGTTGTTAGATAGATCAAACTACCCACCAACTATCTGTATAATGTTTCATCAACCGAAGTGGTGAATCATCACCTCCATAGGTGTAGAAGAAGAATTACAATCATACATTTGAAATTTTTGTAGCAGGTTAGTGGCATACTTAACTTGAGATATGAAAATCAAGTGATCAAGTTGCCAGAATTCTACACCAAGAAAATAGTGAAGGAGGCCTAAATCAGTCATGTCAAAAGCAGCACATAAATCTGATTTTACCTTATGAATTGCAGCATCTCCACTGCCGGTGATGGCAAGGTCATCAACATACACAATAAGAATCACAATGTCATCATCATTGCTTTTGACATAGAGATTCGGATCAAAATGACTCCGTGTGAAACCTGAATCTCTGAGATGTTTATCTATTTTTATGTACCAGGCTCGAGGAGCCTGCTTAAGTCCATACAAGGACTTAATCAATCTGCATACCAGATGCTCACTACCACGAGCCGAAAACCCTCAGGTTGTGTCATATACACCTCTTCCTCCAAATCCCCATTCAGGAAAGCACTTTTGACATCCATCTGATATACTTTCCAACCAAACTAAGCAGCCGAGAAAAGAAGAACGAAAAGTGACCATCTTTACAGTAGGAGCATATGTTTCTTCATAATCTATCCCCTCCTGTTGCGAAAAACCTTTATCAACAAGTCGAGCCTTGTACTTATCCAAAGTACCATCTGCTTTTCACTTGATTTTATACACCCAATTCTGCCAATGTGTGTGTTCCCCTAGAGGTAATGGCACGACTTCGGGTATTATTTTTAATCAAGGCATCATACTCTAGTTACATGAAAGCTTCCCATTCCGGTATGCCTTGTGCTTGAGTATTTTTCGTGGCTCATGAATATGAAGACGATCAGAAGCAAGACTAAATTGAGCGTGCTTAAGAATAATCAATTTGCTTACCAGTTCGTCAAGACTTTCCATCTAAGAGAGAAGACAATTCTTCCTTCCTCAAATCCTGAATAGTGGAGTAAAACCACTTAGGCCTCCGCTGAACTGAAGATGTGGTGGCTGGTTGTGGTGTTTCTGGAAGAGAAGCCAATGGAAGTTCCGGAGGAGAAACCAACGCAAGTTGATTTCCTGGAGACTCAACAATCTCAGTGGGAGATTGACAAACTATCTTGGAGTCTATGGAGGAGTATGAGAAGAACCGGATTCATGATCAGGCAAGGAAAGAGTACCAAACTCTGTTATGACCCCTTGCTGATCGTTGCCCCTTGGCTGGTCCCCTTGCTGATTACAACCAAAGAAAGACTTTGTTTCTTTTACATCAACATCTCGACTAATAATGATCTTATTAGTGGAAGTATCAATCAACCTATAGGCTTTACATTGATCACTATAACCAAAAAAATATCTAGAACATTTGGAATCTAATTTACTCTTATTTTTAGGAACCAAAGTATAAGCAGCTGAACCAAAAACACGAAATGCTGATACCTTTGGTTTGATGGTGGACCAAGCTTCCTCTCGGTGTGATGTCTGCAAAGCTTTGCAAGGACTCGATTGAGTATATAAACAGTTGTGTTAACAACTTCTCCCCAATATTTATAGGGCACTCCTCGATTGTGCATCATGCATCGAGTCATCTCCATGATGGTTTTGTTCCTCCGTTCTACCACCCCATTTTCTTTACGGGGTATAAGGGGTTGTCAACTGGCGTTGAATCCCTTCTTTACTGCAGAAATCTGCAAATTGTTTAGAGGTAAACTCACCCCCATTATCGGATCTCAAAGTCTTGATCCGCCGGCTGGTTTGATTCTCCACCAAGGCCTTGAACTTGACAAAAGAAGCAAAGCAATCAGACTTCTTCAAAAAATAGACCCACATCTTCCGAGAATAATCATCCACCAGCAAGAGAAAATAACGTGCACCAAGGACTGTGGGAGTCTTCCACGATGGCTCACATAGATCTACATGTACAAGATCCAAGAGCCCCTTTGCACGCCAAGCACCTTGGAGGAAAAGGCTTCCGCTTTTGTTTTCTGCAAAACAACCAGCACACATGTCATGTTTCTCCTGAATAGGAGGCAAACCAACAAATATGTTGGCTCTATGAAGATACTGAAGGTTGAGATGGCCATATCTTTCATGCCATAAAGCACTGGTATTGCCTTCCACAACTAAGACATGCAAGTTGACCGTGGCAGGATCAACAAGTCTATATAGACCACCATGCCCAATTCCCAAGGTAATAACCTTATTTTGCTTGATGTCTGACACAATACATTGTTTACCAGAAAAGTTTACAAAGATATTGGGATTATCAGTTAGTTGACTGATAGATAACAAGTTCTTATTCATGTTAGGCACATATCTAACATTTTTTACAAGCAATCTGGTATTATTATTTAGCATAATACGAACATCCCCAATACCCTCTGACATGTGATCTTCCATCTCCTAAAGTAACTGAATCAGAAGAACAAGAATTAAAATTGACATACTAGTCTTTTTGACATGTGAAATGTCGTGATGCTCTAGAATCAAAGAACCAACATCGAGTAGGGCTGCCATTACCCGTGCAAGATGCCATGAGAGCATATTCTTCTTCTGACTCGTGTTCAACTATAGCCACATGTGCCTGCCCCTTCTGCTTCTTCAGGGCATTGAGTCTTTTCCAACAGTCTTTCTTCACATGACCAAGTTTGTGACAATAGTAACATTTCACTTGATATTTAGGAGAGGAAGAGGATGTCTCAACCTGTCGTTTACACTTTCCTTTAGATTGAGCAGCAAAAGTGCTCTCAGATTGTCCAAAAGTGGACTCTTGAACCTGTGTCTGTCTTCGTTCCTTTTGCAACAAGTAGGAACTCACCTTGTCAAACGTAAGAGTTTGACTCTCCGCCATTAAATGAAGTGCCTCCACAAATGACTCATACGAAGAAGGCAAGCTATTTAGAACCAAAGCCACCATATCATCATCGTCCACCTTTTTATTTATGGAAGACAACTGGTCTCGGAGATCTTTCATCCGAAGTAGGTGCTCAAATAGCGATCCACCTTGTAATTTTACGGAAAAGAGCATATTTTTCAGGTATAAAACCCGACTCTTTTCTGATGTCTGATATTTACCCTTCAGACTAGCCCACAACGTGCTTGCCACAGTGGCATTCCGCACTTCCAGTATCATATCATCCGATACCGACAACTTGAGAAGCAATAATGCTTCCTTATGACGTTTGTCATAATCCTTGAAGTTCGTCGCTGGTCGATTTTCATCACCCTTGATTATTTTATCACAATCACGAAACTCCGCAACCATTAAAATCTTATGACTCCAAACATTGAAATTAGTGCCCGTTAATTTTTGTGAGTCAGGCAGAATAAGATTTGAAATATTCGCCATTTTATTATGAAAATAATAAAAATGGAAATAAAGTATTTTGCCCACCAAATAAAACAAAACCACTTTATGCAAATACGTGGCAGGAAGTAATCAAACAGCAAATACGTGGAGGAAGAAATTATACAAACAGTTCAAATATTTGTTCCCAGACTTTAATCTGCCCACACGACTTCACCTTTTCCTTTCCTTTGCCCACACGAGTCAGGCTCTAGTATTTGCGACTGCCCTCCATGATTATTTGCGATTGGGTAAAGCTTCTGGTCGGTCACGTTCAACAGCAAACTGGGCACGTTTTTAGCCACGAACTGGGCACCGAACACCAAACTAACATTTTCCTGTTCACAGCGGATGTCTCTGCCTCCACATGAAGTCTGCCATGATTTGCCACGACTTTTCTCGTATTTTTGCAAACGACTGAGTCTCCTGAGCAGTCACGTGTTTCTCCTTTTCGCTGGACGTTTTCAGACACTCAAAAAACGAGTTTATCTTCTGCCTGCGTCAACCATACTGTCGACCCCTCCTTTCATTGATGCCTATGGCTCTGATACCACTGTTAGATCTAGAAGCATAAAGAAATACAGCAAGAAGATAGAGATGCACAAAACTGCACTGATTCGAATGACTCAGGCAGGGTGTATATATTATTAGGAGAAGTAGTTATATGATCTTCAGTTACAACTGTTTTACAACCTCCTAACTGTTTAGAACCGTACAGGTTCATTATATATATTCAACAGTACTCTTTTGGTCGAAAACTACTAGAAAATATAGTTGTGTTCTCTCCATTCATGTCCCGTGTTTTTATAGTGTTTTACAGGTTATTTCAGTTTACAATTATTTTATAAATATATACTATAATCATGTTCTCATCAAAATTTAGGCATGTTAAAGGTTTTGAATTTTCATAATTACAGAATATTTTAAGTGCTTTTTCTTTTATGGACTAAAAAGACTACCATGCATTTTTCAAATATATTTATTATTTTTATAATATATTGTACGGACATTTCCATGCCATTTCATACCCAAAGATTATTTAAAAATCAGTGTTTCCACATGTCAGACCCGTGCTTGTTTCTGTTTTCTGGAAACTTGGATACATAATACAAGTTTGCCATGTTGGTTTAATCCCACCTTGTCATGTAATAAGCTTGCTGCCACCATATCTCTGCAGTGGTTGAATCCCACCTTGTTAACTATTAGTTTGTCTAGGGTTAACCAACTGAAAAGTTTAAATGCAACATTGCAAAATTCACATACCTGATCTTTGTAGACATTCACACGTATTAGATTTGAAACTTTAGACCTCGTGTCATTGGTCTTATGTTGAACACCAACCTATAAAAAAATAGTGAATCAAAACTACAAATAAAATTTGACATTTTCAATAAAATTGATAGAGAAAATGATTAAAAGGATTTTATAATTGAAAGTGTACCGAAAGATTATAACTAAAAGTTATAAGATAAGAATGATTGCTACAAGTATAATAGAAGTTGGATTGTCGATTGACGATTTGTTTTAAGGCTTTAAGCTTATTAGTTATTACTTATCAGATTTTGGAAATCCCCACATGAAGTTATTCAAATAACACTTCTGCTAGGCATACACCAGGGATGCAACATTTCTAACAGGAAAACATGTAAATCCTAGCTCTTAATACAAAGATACTGAATAGATAATGGCTTTAGCATAAAAGTTCGGCAGCACAGTAGCATGTCTACCACTCTAGCAAAATGAATAATTATGCAGGGGTATATTGTGTTTACTTTTCTATTGCCGTTTAATCTCACCCCTTATCACATGCATTACCCTCTTATTTGTTTTAGCAATGGATTATCCATCGAGGATTTTTAGTTACCAAGATATCCTAATGATGTTTTTCAACTGATGTGGTATTTAAAAGCAAATATAAGCATATAAAAACTAATGCACAAGCTGTGGAACTTACAATAAACGGAACCGGGCATCCAAGAAGTCGAGCATCTTTTTGGTAAAACCTGAAATTGTCAAGACTAATAATCAATTAAAAGATAAAGATGCATTAAATAAACAAAGCAGAACATATACGTTAGGCATTAGCTGAAGTACAATTTACATGCTAAATATCAAGTAACACTAGATGGCGATGGATAACGACTTATACGACAAGAGGAACATAAACAGTGGACATAAGATGAAGTAAACTTTACATGCTAAATGTCAGGAAACACTGGATAGTGGTGCATTACAACTTACATGAAGCATCACAAAGACAGTGAGATCAGCTCTGACAAGACTAAATGCATGGAACTTAAGAAGTAAAATTATGCAAATTTAGTCAGAATAAGTAGAGCCTAGATTCCACGCATAGAATACCAATACAAGCAAATTGTAACTCCCTTATGGCACAGGTTAGATGCCCATGCCAATTTTTCAAAGGTATAAGGATTTGGAACACCCCACAGCCAAAGTTACCGCATTCGAATTCGTATTCGAATTTGCCGAGGACAAAACTTGTGAAAAATCATCGCTAAAAAATCTACGATAAAATTCGTGATTAAATTCGACTAAAATATATACTTATTTTTTAAATTAAATATTTGAAAAAAAAAAATTAACTCACATTTATTTTTAAAAAAAATATTTCATATCGGAAAACATGTCTAAAAAATAATATCATTACCTTAAAAATATATTATATTCTATAATCTAACATAGTAAATCATAAAATTATATTTAAAAAACACTTATATATGTAAAATAAAAACTATTAGCATAATAAAATCAAATTAATTTACTATTTTAATTATAACATATTAATATAGTATAATATATTATAATATAAAGTTTAAAGAAATCAAAAATGTTTTATCAAAGTTATAAGTTTAAATAATCCGTAATGTTAAACTTTTAGTTTTAATATAGAAATAATCTTAAGTGTGTCATTTGATATTGTCGTATTAATAAAGGTATATTTCTTTGTAAAATGATAGGATTTAAAAAAGAAATAGTGGAAAATATATAGAATAAAATATTAAAAAGAAGCGAAAGGTCAAATTTTTTGTGAAAATTTAAAGCAGCTTCGCAAGCCCATCTCATTCAACCTTGACCCTCTAGCTAATCAAACACGGTGTCTCCTCTAGCACCACCCCTGTGCAAGAATGAAGGAAACAATCATACGGCACAAAGTGAGGGCATGAAGTGAAGAGTCGCAGGTTTAGGGCATGGCGGCCAATCTTTTTTTAAGATTAAGGAAATAATGATGAGTTTTATCCAAACCCTTAACAAATTTGAACTAATAAAAATCTTGGTCAAATCATTGAATCTATTCGATTTGATTCGTGAATTTCAGCATATTTCATTTACAGTTGAAATTCGGCAATTTTCGATTTTATTCTAGAATGCACGGAAACGCCATATAGGTCCTCGTATTAACCTAGAAGCGTACTTCAAGTACTAGTACGAGGATTAGGCGAATGCGTTGCGAATGCGTCGGGAAAGCGTACCCGCATACGAGTGCGAAAATGGTATGGTATGCCAAAGTCGTACGAATGTACATGTACCTGTGTCTATGGGTACGTTTCCGAACGCACCCGTCCAAAAAAAAACTTGCCAAAGACAACGTTTCTTTCCTTTTTTGGCAATTCTTTCCTTTTTTGGATTTTTGGTGAAAAAATGACAAGTGCCATAAAGTGTAGAAAAAAAATTGCCATTTTTGGAAAGGGTCTGAGAAGATGTAGCGGCAAAAATTTGCATGTGCCATAACTTTCATTCTGTGGCTCCATTTCAGGTGTCGTTTTCTCTAAAAGTGTATATTTTCTCGAGCTCTACGCATTGATGGCAATATTTTTCTTATTTTCATAAAATCCATTTTTGCACCTTTTTGGACCAAGCAACTTCTTGCAATCTTCTGAAAGAATCATGAGCTTTGATCGCTTTGTAACAGATTAGTAATTAAAAATACTAGATAGCTTTACAAAACTTAGCGAGTATTCCCCCGTGGTTGGACTAATCGTCCCACCTGCCAGCTTGGATCCATATTTTTCCTGCTTAGTTATGATGTTTCGGGAAATATGCCAGACAATACTATCGTGCTGAGTGGATCAAGGAAGGTCACCATGAACAATCAAAACTCCTTGAATCTTATCACAGTCACTAAGATAAATAACTGTGATAGAGAAATATGAAGCAAATGGAGTTGCCATGTTCAACTCCTTCCTTTCAGATAATTTTTATTACCACACTTGTTTTCTTGATCATTTCCTTAGAATGTACAATCTAAATACTTATTTATTTTGAAAAGCAATGTATCAGTAATTTGATACTTTGTAAATTGATTTGTTATAGATGAGTGGTAAAAGACCTCTTCTGCTACTACATGATGTAATGTGAAAAGAAAGACTTCGCCAAATACAGTGTAAATGCACCAAGACTAAGTATTAAATTTCAATTACAATGTATGAGAATTAAATTTCAATAAGTATGCAAATGCTTATTTAAATTTATAATTTATAGACATATTTATATATTCATATACATATATATATAACGTACCCAAAATCGTACTGTACTGCGATTTTTAAAAAGTTGTTGTTTCAAAGATACCGTACCCGTATCAAGTGCGGTCTAGATTTTATTCAATAAAATCCGCCGAATGCAATGAGTAAGCCCACAACCACTCTTAACATGTTTTACCTTGTGTTGCAAGAAACCCACCAATATATAGTTGAAACTGAAGGGCCAAATCGGTCATAGGCTCTCAATTCAACTCGATCGGTGAGCTCGGCTCGGCTCGGCCCTATATCCTATATAGAGAATTCAATCGCATAGCCAGTCAATCTGATGCAGAGGAGTAAACACATTTGCATGCATTCAAGAAGTTAGGAGGATTTAATCAACAACCTTTACCCAGCTTTGCCAAGAGGATCCTTCTAAGAAGCTTGAAATGGCTTAAAAATGCTAAAACTGACAAATGTCGCCTTAAGTGGCTTACTCAACCATAGTACCCTTACTCATACCCTACATCTAATGTCTATTTAACTATCACAATGATTTTTTATCAAAGAAACAATCAATTCTTATTTTTACTCCAAACTGCCCTTCACCTTCTCACTAGCTTCTTGCCTCAAACAAGCAAGATTTTTGCTTTGTAGCCTCCAATGACTCTTCCCATTCTTCATGCCCTGTCACACAACTCAAACCACTGTTATATCAGTCATCAAAATGATTAGGAACAACCAACTCATTCACCTTCCTCATATCCACTCAAAACTGTTCACCTTCCTCATATCCACTCAAAACTGTCCTCTAGGTGCTCTCAAAACCAAGCTCTTGCTTGATTCATGGTTGGAAGGATCTATCACTACCCACAACAAACTATTAAAACACCCTTTATCATCACTATGGTGCATACCAAATTTTGTGAGCCAACTCCAAGAACTTCTCTCCCAATCACTCTTTTACCTTTCCTAGCCTTCTAAGCTCTTCTAGCCCTGTTTCTACGCATTCTCCTCCTTAACTTTCATTTTAAATGACTTCAAGACAAAGTGAGGATTTTTTAGGACACCCATTTGCAAGCTTCATCTGTGTGCAAAGTCTCAAGATTGGACACCAACTCTATAACCCACTTCCTTAATAACCTAACCTCTCTAATTAGGTCTCCCTCTGGGTTCACTGCCCTACCACTGGACTGTCACGTTTTCCTCTAATTTCCTCCAATAAAAATCCAAGATTCTTCCTAAATAAGTTTTAAGGACTCGGTCATTGTTACTTCTTCCAAGTTTCAAAGCAAGATTCCACGTGTAAGGATAATTTTTTATCTTTATTTTTGAATCAAACCCTAGGTTTAGCCTACAGGACCGAGAAGCTTGTTTTTCTTATAAAATGAATAAACTCTGGTTTCAAGACCCAAAAGATGATCCGCATGTCTATGACATCTCCCACTTCACCTCTATTTTACCAGTCCTCAAGAATCACGTGAAACTGACTGTTACAGATTAGCAAAACAGAGTTATCTTGTCAAGACTCGGTCACTAAACTAAGAATCAGGTTAAATACATATTCATGGTTTTGTTATCCTCCCATTAGCATTTATTGCCTCTGAGAATGGTTCACTCACTTCCTTAGATCAAGTCTAAACACACACTCTTAGCCTTCAAGGAAAATCATGCATTCTCCACGGTCACAGTTCAGTCTATTATCAGAATCTCGAACATGCAATGATAAATACCAAGGTAAGCATCCTTCAAACCTTGAATAGCATAACAAACATCTCTGCCACGTGAATTATTAAAGAACATGCTTCAAATACAAGAACTCAAGTCCATACTCCCTAAACCATGCAAAATACAGTCTTACAGTTGCATGCAAACCTGTGTTTGAGCTTCCAAGCTAGAAATCAAGTCTCGATCATTTAATAAACCTTCCTAATAGTGATTACAAATCTATTCTCCATGCATTCATAAAGAGAGTCTCTTAGTTATTAAGCCAAAACCCAGAGTCACCATATCAATGAGAAGCTCTTTTTGCAAAACAAAGTTCACTAACTATATATATCAGACTGTATTAAAAATTGTCCTTCCTTCATTCACTCTTCCTCAAGGAAATCCTTTCTCCTCCTCTCCTCTAGGAGGCGTAACTAACTCCCTTTCTTCGAATTCATCTTCCTTTTAAGTGTGTCTTTCATGCAAACCTAACTAACTCCCTCTACATGACTCATCAATGCTTCATTACATGCCATACATGGGAATATACCCTAATTACATCATTTGTAACATTCGTTACTTCACTTTATCCCTATGACTCGCTAGAACCTGATTAGATGTTCACATACACTCTATGGATCACTCATACTCACTTTAACCATCAAAACACCTTTTTCACTCCTTAACAATATGCTTCACTTTTACAAGAGAAATTTGAAAGAAATGGAGGAAAACCTATCACTTGAAGTTGTTAGCATATGCAAAGAGAAGAAAGAATTCAGAGAAGGCAAACTGCATTGCTCAAATGTCACAAGCAAGGTGAATTTATTATGTGAAGAGGTGGTTACAAATTGGTTGAACAGTTACCAACCGAACAACTACATAACTGCATTACATGCTATATAATGCTCTATATTTTAACACCCCTCTTAATGACTAAACCGGAAACAATACCAAGTTTGTCCCGAAATTTTACAAATTTCCTAAAGCCCATATGTTTAGTCATTAGATCTACAAACTGTGCCATAGGTTGTACTTCAAAATCAGCAGTCCATGATTGTGTTGCGGTTGTCAAATGGAGAAGAACCGCAAAACAAAAATTGGTCATGTGAACAAAAGATATGGCAAGTGGTCCATTGGTTCTTTGTTACGTGATTCATTGACCAGTGATGAATCATCAATGGCTGAGAGTGTCAGCCCCATCTCCAGAGTGCTGAATCAGAACCTTGGAGAGGTGGATTGAAAAATCTATTCTAGGCTTGTGTAGCTTGCTGGAGTCTATACAAAGACTCGATTATCCTACAATCAAAGTCACCTCGATCATGTCCTTGCAACACCATGTAGTGCTCATCCAACTTTCTCAATAAGAGAAATGTGACCATCTGTGCAATAGGAGTTAGAACCAACTCCGCAATAGTAGGAGAAATAACCATCTTTGTCTCATCTGTCTCAACAAAGTGGGAGAAATAACCATCTCTCCGAGTAGGAGTGAGAACCAACTCCTCATCTATTTGCTCATTTATCCCCTCTGTTGGGAAAGATCTTTCACAACACAATGAGCAAACTGTTCATGCTCTATTGTCCTTCGAGCAAGTACCTCTGAGTGAGTGGCTAGGCATGCCATCTCACCATGCACTCGTCAATGCATCTGGAATAGTGGAGTCTCCATCCACAACAAATTGTTCTTCAGAATGAGGAAATCCATCCTCCCAAGGCATGTCCACCTCCCGTACATCTAGTATAGTGGATACTCCCTCCACAATAGGTGCATGTAGGTTGACTATATCCAAGTCAACAAATCTATGAGGAATGGCTTCCTCCCAAGGCATTGCAGCCTCCTACACATCTTGTATGGTGGAGTTGTCCTCCACACGTGCATTCATGTTGATCGTAGCAAGATCAACAAGCCGATATTGACCACCTTGCCCAATACCAAGGGCAATTATCCATCTCTTTGTTTCACATCAGAGACAACACACTTCTTCCCACAAAATCCACATAAATATTGGGATTTTCAGTTAATTGATGAATAGATAGAAGATTCTTTTGTAAAGAAGGTACATATCTAACATTCCATACCAACAATTTATGAGCATTATTCAATACAATGCATATATCTCCTATCCCTTCTACTGCAAGTGATTCTCCATCAGCTAGTACTACTGATTCAAAACATATATTTGCAGTAAATGAAACATACCAGTCCCTGCATGACATGAAAAGTGTGTGGATGCACCAGAGTCAATGATCCAACAACTAGTACCACTGTCATGCGAGCATGATGTCGTAAGACAATAAAGAGCATGCCCGTCATCCGAATCCTCGTTCTTTTGCAACTGCTGCCACATGTTCCTCATCACATGGCTTTTTGTTCTGTTGTGAAAGATCATACTTCCGCTTCCGACAATCCTTCTTAAGGTGCCCAACCTTGTGACAATAATAGCATGTGACCTGATACCGAGTGGAGACTCACCAGAATGACGTTTCCACTTTCCCTTTGACTGAGTGACAAGAGCACTCTTTGAATGGTCACAATTAGATTCTGCCTGAAGTTGTCTCCGCTCCTTTTGCAACAGGTAGGAACTCACCTTGTCAAACATGAGTGTTTGACTTTCACCATTAAATGGAGTGCCTCCACAAATGACTCATACGAAGAAGGTAAGTTATTTAGAACCAAAGCCACCATATCATCGTCGTCCACCTTTTTGTTGATGGAAGATAACTAGTCTCGGAGGTCTTTCATCCGAAGTAGGTGCTCAGACAACGATCCACCTTGTAACTTTACGGAAAAGAGCATATTCTTCAAGTATAACCCGACTCTTTTTCTGACATTTGATATTTATCCTCAAATGGCCCACAACGTGCTTGCCACAGTAGCATTCCGCACTTCTAGTATCATATCATCCGACACCGATAACTTGAGAAGTAATAACGCTTCCTTATGACGACATTTGTCATAATCCACGAAGTTCGTCGTTGGTCGACTTTCACTACCCGTGATTATTTTATCACAATCACGAAAACTCGCAAGCGTTAAAATCTTATGGCTCCATACATTGAAATTAGTGCCCGTTAATTTTTGTCTCTCGACAAAGTCAAGTGTGAAATATTTGCCATTTTATTATTCCAAAGTAACGGAAATAATAAAATAAAATTTTGCCCACACTTAATAAAACAATATTACTTTTTCCAGCAAATAATATTAAAATTATTTACTCCAAATCGTATGAATACCTTTATTGCTGAAAAATATTATTCTGCCCAAACAATATTAATCTTCCTTCACGACTTTGCTTATGCCTTCACCTTTCAACATGACTTGGCGTTTCGAACCATGACTTGCCCCCTCGTTTTGTCCTCGTCAAACTTTTTGAATTTGTTTTGCCTTCACGAAGGAAAAGATGAAACAATTTCTGCCACGACTTTGCCTTTCTCTACAACAAGATTCGCGACTAGGGTTTCATCCACGACTTCTTTCTCTGTTATTGTCCTCGAAAAACAACCTTGAATGGTTCGACAAAGCCCACAAACATTGCCTTTGAACTGCCCGCGATTTGTGCAAAAACCACTAGTATTTGTCTCCTCAAATGGCTTCACGACTCTATTATTCGCGAACTAGTTCACGTTTTGCTTTCTCCACAACTCTGTTGTGGATTACTTTTCTTTTGAACGACTATTAAAAGCTTTGCCACGATTTTTGTGCCCTCAAACCATGATTTTTCACAAAAACGATTGGTTTTTGCTTTTGTCCTACCACGAATGAAGGATTGTCTTCCTTCTCATGAATCTTCTGCAATAAGCAATGGAATAAATTCAGTTTGTGCCTGACTAGGGCTTCCCCAAACTTCCAATTCATGCCTCTTGAAAAGGCTTCCTCGAACTGCGAACCGACCGCTCTGATACCAATGTTAGCATATGCAAAGAGAAGAAAGAATTCAGAGAAGGCAAACTGCACTGCTCAAATGTCACAGGCAGAGTGAATTTATTATGTGAAGAGGTGGTTACAGATTGGTTGAACAGTTACCAACCTAACAACTACATAACTGCATTACATGCTATATAATGCTCTATATTTTAACAGAAGGTTTTGAGCCACTTAACCATCTAAAACTCCCTCTCATGGGAGGAAGAATCCTCTTTTCGACAGTAGGGCGGGCAGAGCCGAGCACATAGATATGGAAGAAGATAGGCAGGCTAGATGGACCCCGACTCTCTATAGAATGGGGCAAGCGTGGTCGAGTTGGCGATTGAGGATCAACTTGGCTCGCTGCAGCCACCCTCCTCCCTCAGCTATATCTATATAGAGTAGGTCGTCGGCCTCCCAGGGGAGTGCCTAAAGGCTGACCTCTTGAGCATAAATGCATGTCGTCAGCCATATCTCTATCAGTTCCCCACCCCTATATATATAGGTAGAGAGGGGGCCTCCCAAAGAGAACGGGTCGAAACACGGAAACGCTGATTTTCAAAAAACCTTTGGGCATGAAACAGCATGGAAGCATCCATACAATACATTTAAAAATATAAATATATATAAAAATGCACAATACTCATTTGGAGCCCATAAAAGATAAAGCACTTAAAAATATAGTATTCATGAAAGTTCAAAACATTCAACATGCTTAAAATTTCACATGTTCATGAATCATGTGACATAAATGAGAGTATGTGTTTTGGCATTGCATGTAGTGTGTTTATATAGGTTTACACCTATATTTTTCAATTACTGGCAATCTCTCTTGCAGAACTCATCAGTGCATCAATCTCCTTGAGTGCTATGTGTATTGGCATTGCACATAGTGTGTTTATATAGATTCACACCTAAAATTTTCAATTACTAACAATCTCTCTTGCAGAACTCATCAGTGCGTCAATCTCCATGAGCACGCATGTTGAGGTGTGTATCGGAAAAAGGTTGTGGTTGGATTGTGGTACTTTAGGAGGATTTCCATATGATTTTCTATTATACCTATATATTCATTCATACCTCCTATGATGTCTCCCTGAAATCCTGAAATATGGCTAAGTCTGAAACCCTGAAATCTAACTAAGTCTGAAATTTGATAGGACCCCCAAATCTTAGAATTTGCATTATAGCTTCTAGATGTTTGAAGCCACTCTCAATTGTTCAAGGAGTATATACATAAAATATAACTTAAAATATAAGAAAATAACATTTACATGTAGACATCTTTTTCGTATACTTAAATGTTTATTTTATGTATATGATGGGCTAGTTCGGGTTAATGTTTTAGCCAATCTTCATTCTCTTACTTTTTTACAGGCTTGTGCCACCGAAAATGCCCTGGAAACGTATGGTACATTTCCATATGTTTCCAGCACTTGCCTGGGCGTTTCCAGCAGCGCTCCATTTTCCAAAACGTTTCAAGGAAGAAATGTGGGGTGGGGGCGTTTCAGTGGAACAGTATTTACCAATCTAACTACAAAAAAATAGTAAGCTTGCAAATTAAAAATAACTTACACTGCATTAAAAAGAAGCTCATATAATCAAAATAGTTCAAAAACCTAGCTGGATAGTTGAACATGAACTGGAAAATACATATTACTACCAGCAAGTAAACTGTAAAACAAATAATCCATCTTAGCAGTAAGAAATTGTGGGCATCAGTCTACCTTAAAATTCTCACCAACCTTTTCTTGCTTATGCTCATTGGAGATCCTCTGGGCACTAATTCATTCTATTTATTTGGATGTAATCTTATACTGTTAACTCATTTTGGTCATTTCTGTGCATAAATACAATTCCTTCGATTCTTACTTTACCTATTTATATTTTTGTGCTAAAAAAACAACATATCACTGGCTTATGACTAAAATCAGTGGACATTAATGCCAACAACAAGTCTAGCAGTGCTGTATTGCAGACAACCAACTCCTCTAGACCAAGAATGAGAAACAATGAACTAAATTAGACCATTACTAAAGAAATCCACTGAGCTCAAAATAACTTGCAGACAAGTAAATCCATATATAGAATTACAAATGTATGTGGGTACAAGAAGTGTAGGAATATGAATAACTCCGGTAGGGATATAAGAAGTCAGAATATGTATACATTGAAGGGCCGTTCTATTGTGATAAATATAAGGTTATGAAGTAATCTTTTATAATTTTAAAAGCTTAAACAATTGGTGAAAGGAAAAGAAAGTTCCTTTTGAGCTCCATGATGACAGGTGCTTTGCTTTAGGTCTGCAAGGTAGCTTATAGCATATGGGAACACCTTGTATTCCCAATATAAAGGAGGCACTTAACTATGCTTCAAATATGAGGTGTACATATCCTTAACCCTGCAGGATTTGAAGTTGTGACCTCCTTTCAAGAGCACAAATTCTTCACCATTAAGCAGGAGAAGAAACCAACAATAGATATGTATGCAAAATAACATGTATGAACAGAATCATGTTGGAAAACATGTTTTTCAAAGGAAATTTGCCTTCAAAATCATTCTTTTATAGGCAATTTTCCTCTGAAAAACTCCTCAAGCATTATGGATTGTGGAAGCTTAATATTTTCAACAAAAAAAAAACAATCAGGGTCAAAGAGCACTGCAAGGATATACAGTATGAAGGGCAAAATAGTCAGCTTTAGAAGAGCATTATTGTTCAACCAAGCATAACGTTAAAATTGAGGCCACTTAGGTCATTACAATGAACATCGTTATTTGAAAAGGAGCTTAACATAAGCTGTGGAGATCAACAAATAAGAGGAGCCTCAATAGAAACGATGGTTTGGGTATTAGTCCATCATGGAGGCCCATCATCAACTTGATTAAGAGAACACCCCACTTTGGAAATTTGGACCTTGACTGTAATTATTAGAGGTTACTATTAATTCACAATGGCTAGTTACATTCAAACAAAAATTGTTGCAATGGATAGTTGCATTTACTATGTCTGTAACAGCTAATTATATTAAATACTTTTCACAAGGTGAGTCCCTAATGACATCATGTACTTGACTTATCTATATAAGGAGCTCTATGTACACATAATATCATATCTTTCCATGCTGATGATGGATCACTTGAGTGGTCACTTCAATGAATTTTTAATTCTATACACAGTCTATACACAGAAAAATCTTGTCTCATTATTATGGACTGTGGAAGCATCAAATCTCTCAAGATTAACGTTGTTTTTATTCATAGATGATGGTGGAAATATTCTATCTAAAGCATAAAAGGAAAAAGCTTAGAGGCCCAGGAAACAAATTGATTCAAACAGATATCAATAAGCCTAGAATGCATGGACGCAATAATAAATGCATCTGAGATCATATAAGACTTACAGGAAGTAATAAGCTTTGCCACTCAAATGGGCGAATCATGGGAATGAGCGAAAGGACAACTGCAGATAGAATGCCCTGCATAAACCAAATTCCATTTTATCAGATCAATCAGATATAGGTGTGATACAAGTAGCTGAATTTACCTTGAGACTGATAACAAGACAAAAAAATGTTTGGAAAGAAAGGTATCTACTTGTAAATTATTTCATGTACCTTGTCAGCCACATGCAAGACAAGTGGACTGGTGGCCCTTCTCAAAATAACACATACAAAAACCTACAGTCTAAACAATGTTCTTTGTTTATAATTAAAACAAACGTATTTATATTTATTTACAAGATCAGAAGAAGAAAATTACCAGGTTTGGACATATAACAACCACCTGTTTTTCTAGTAATGCTCCAGCAAGTAAAGCCAGCACCTGTGATAGCACCATCTGAGTCAAACAACTCATAAATCCACAAATGCAAAGACTTGTATGTCTGAATGATAGGGCAACAGTATTTTTAAGTGCCAATGCAGTAATCCATAGATAAGAGGCCAAAAATATATAGAAAAAATAGATGATAGAGTTATACATATATGATTAAGTTTGATAACTAGTGAAAATAAAGAGGATTCACATTATTAGAATATACCAAGGGGAAACTATTCATGATGATGATGTCAAATGTTGAGTGGAATATAATAACTGAAAAACAAAAGCTATGCCTAGATGAGAAAATAGACAACAGAGAATGTAAAGCACATTATATTTTATGAGTAAGGAACTTCCACTTTTACAAATAAACCTAACTCAAAAAGTATGATTAAGTATATGAGAAATGTAATTACATTTTCAAGCTTTAGTACCCTGCATACTGTGGCAACCGTCCATAAAGACAATGCTTGTGCTTCCTCGCCAGCAGAAAATGCTGCATTTACCTAAAAATCAATAAAATACTAACATTCAGATTATGTCTCTTCATTCCCAACAATGGCATCCAGATTGATATTTCAAAATCAATGGTAGATAATTGAAAATTAGATAATCGGATCATTATCAACTCTCGCTAAAGATCAAGATATTATATTCAATGATATCTTAAGAAATAATAGAATGAATGTCCAAAACAATACACGTCTATTTTCACCTGGATAAACAGTTACCTCAGATATCTCCGAACTCGTTTTGCAGGACCGGATTTGTGAAATTCTCCCACCCATCAGTTTAAGAGCCAAATCTCCAGGTCTGTGATACTTCAATTCTGGTAAGTGATCAAGAGGTTGAAATGTAATATCTGTTCCTCTTGATGGCAAAGGAAGAGAATGGTAACCACAAATAATCTGCAACAACTCATTGTTGTGTGTCTACCATGTAGTACACCAAAAACAGAACTTCAGTAATGGATTCCGTCAAATATATTTCTAATTTTGTAATATCATTTGTGGAGAATCAGCTGCCCATTTTTCATGTGTAACATGCAGCTGATTCCTGAAAATGATATTGCATAATGATGCACTGCAGCAACACCCAGTGCATAAAAATAGATTTCTAATTTCTAATCTCCTACGAAAAATTCTAAAGGCAAGGCTACATTCTTTGGACAAGCCAACAAGAATCTTAAAATCTAAATAGTCTACTTCTGCAAAAATACAGATTATACCTTGGCCCATTCCATAATTCCATCAGTCCCATAGCCATTTTCTTGCCCAATAGAAGATTCATCAACATCATCATCTTCTGAATCGATACTACGTATCGAACTGCAGTTCAACATTTTCAGCCATAACAAAAGTTGCAACATTATGAACTCATAAGTTTGCACTCACTGAATAATCAAATTTTAAACCATTAGAAAAGTTGCAACTTATGCACTCATAATTTTGCACTCGATGAATAATCAAACAAGAAATTGTTTGTGACTAAACACTAATCTCAATGAAGTGGAGAGGGGCATAAATTCTTCTAAATCAAATGTCTGCTAGTTTATACATATTTCTATGATATACATAAATGTTGCTGAAAGGCATAAGTGCATCGATAGATATTATGTGAAGTAAAAAGGGATAAGACATTACAGCTTCTAGAACTTTTGTAATCCACTACAAAGGAATTAAGAAGTATATAGCTCCATATTAAAGTCATGCCATTCAATATACATTGGTTGACAGACCACAGGAATGAGAATATGGTTAGAAGAGTTCACAAGACCGTTGGTGATATAAATATTGCCAGAATGCAATAGGCTATACTTTTGTAAGCTTTTATCAGCTATACACGGAACAATTAGAAAGCATTTTGTACTGTGCACAGGGATGGAAAAGGTGACATTGTGATGCTCATCACGCCCATTCTAGTAAAGAATACTCAATCTGGACAGCAAAGTGCTAGTGCTTGCTAACATATATGCTTCCTCAGCAGAATTTTAGTATTTAATGGGCGATGACCTCAGAGAAGTGTATTTCTAGTCTATGATTATTTCCACTGTTCGAATCTAAGAAAAGAAGAACATTGCTCATGCATCGAGCTACCAAGGGAAGAGAAGCTCAGAATATGCTCATGTTTAGACTCGGGCCTCCTAAGGAGCCCATCTTACCACTGTCAAATAAAATACCTGCCAATTTGTACCCAAAAGATAAATTCAGAAGTAAATGCATCTCCTACCCACTAAAATCTGCAAGATTCCTGTGGCTTGTATAGTAATGCTTGTCACGCCCATTCTAGTAAAGAATCTCAATCTGGACAGCAAAGTGCTAGTGCCTGCTAACATATATGCTTTAGTGTTTAATGGGCGATGAGCTCAGCGAAGTGTATTTCTAGTCTATGATTATTTCAACTGTTCGAATATAAGAAAAGAAGAACATTGCTCATGCATCGAGCTATCACGGGAAGAGAAGCTCAGAATACGCTCATGTTTAGACTCGGGCCTCCTAAGGCGTCCATCTTACCACTGTCAAATAAAATACCTGCCAATTTGTACCCAAAAGATAAATTCAGAAGTAAAATGCACCTCCTACCCACTAAAATCTACAAGCTTCCTGTGGCTTGTATAGTAATGACCCTCCTATGGAACCAAAACAATATGTACACAGATGGAAATGTATCCCTCAAATGATAAAACAATCCACAATCATAACATAGTAAACAGATACACAGATGGGCATGTATCCCTCAAATGATAAAACAATCCACAATCATAACATAGTAAACAGGTACACAGATGGGCATGTATCCCTCAAATGATAAAACAATCCACAATCATAACATAGAAAACAGGTCTAGCAGTCCTAAGACCACAAAAGAATATCTTTCAAGTTTTTGCAATTCTCATGCCAACTATTGATGCCTTTATTCAAGGTAAATATTTGATAGATGCAATCTAACCAGAAGCCTGATCATTAATATGTGACTGCATGTGTTGTCATCACTAGCATATTACAGGTTTAAGTAGATTCATTACACATTTTCACAGATGTATAGAGCCTATTTTTCGGGTGATAAATAACTCATAAAAATGAGCTATACATTTTGGATAAAGGTGACAGAAAATGAACTGAAGTGTCTTCGTATATATTTGCAAATGGCAGCATCCTAGTTGGGAAAGTTTCAAATAGAGGCCAACAAGAGGTCTCTAGGCCATTTTGGAAAGGTGCCAAAAATGAACCAATGTTGAAACACACTAGAACTTACAGTAATAAATCTCAAGGACACCTTGAATTGTTTTAATGTCATTAGCACAGGTACTGATGGATCAGTGAGACAACCTAATGCAAGGAGAATAACCATTCTTCCTCCTAGGATGGTTCAAACAGGCCCGCTTAGCCCAAGACATTCCCCTATGAGCATTCTTAGATCCTACATTTTTTGTGGAGATAGATGACTATGTTGTTCATTCTTCTGGTCCAAGCCTTGCTACAGATGTGATAGTGTTGGTCACCTTTCATAATCCCCTGCTTGATCGTCATCAGCTTTATGTATCTTTGAGGTGTCCTTCCCTCGCAGGGCTATTTATAATTGTACTGTCTTACGGCTCAAGGTTTAACCTCTTTGGGTTTACCGTGTCATGTGTTGTTCAACTCTCTTGTGTTTCGTGTAGTGACTTTTTATAACAGAGGGTCTTGTACCCTAGTACTGCTTTCATAGCTGATTGTATTCGCTGTGTCTCGTTAGTTAACTTATTTTGGTTGTTTGTGGACATTAATAATTTTTTCTCCCAAGGACATCACCATTCTTGTTACAATGGTGGACAAGAATGTTGGACTTCTTCTGCTCCTAAGGTTGATGCAAACTAAATCCCTGTTCTCCATCAACTCCCTTCTATTGGCTCTGTTAGGGTTCTTTCTCAAACAGGGCTTTCCTTTCACAAAATTATTTCTCATAACATGAATTTTGTATATACTGACAGGTCTAGGGATTACTCATTTAAATTTTCTCCTCTTTTGTTTAAGGCTTTATTACTTCCCAGTTTTAGTTTTAGTCTTTGGATAATATATTTCTGATTGTTGTTCTTTTAGTGTTCCTTATGTCTTTCGTATTTATGTCCTAGAACTCAAAATTAGTGGCATTCCCTATTGACAGGTCACAAAATGATTAGAAATATATTAACACTGCTAATAAGTGCTGCAATAAGAATAATTGGTTTTTTTTGTAGGAACTAAGGATCAATTCGAACAAATATGCTAGATGTAAAACCTAGTTTATGGAAAATGTCAACCTTAACCAATGTTGGTCAGCTTTTGTTTAAGCAAGTTGCTACAGTAACCAGTATTTACATGTTGCAGAAGATCAGCTGACACGGTTAAATTGTTCTACCTGCTAAAAACTCGCATATACATATTCCTTACTAGACAAAAGATTCAAAATAGAAACTAATGTAAAAGAGGGATGAATTCAAGAATTGACTTCTACAAGGTTATTTCACAATAACAGATGGATACCTTCGGCTTAGTCCAAAACGAAGAATCAAATTTAGTTCATGTCATGATAAAGTTCTCGTCATAAGTAATGAAGAGTACTTATCCATTGAACTTGCAATGTAAGCATGATGTAAAATCTTTTAGAGAAGGCTACAGATGTATAGTAATTCAGAATCTTTTCCATTTCACCTGCACTGGGAACATAATCTGGAAACCTTTAAGGAAATCTTAAAGACAGTCGAGATAAAATATGAAAGTAACGACAGGTTTCGATTGTACTATTTGATAGGCATCATAATCCAAAATTTCATATGAACCCACAAATTGGAGGACCGAATTTCACAAATGATAAATCTTTTAACCATGATCAATACTCAAAAATACATCTAAAGAAAGTGTGAAACCGTACAGTGAAACAACTAAAAACTCTGCCACTAAGCAGGCCAGAATAGCTGGTAGTCCTTAGAGCACGAATGCAAAGTGGCCATTTACCTGTATATCGATTCAGAGCTTGCAGTGCGCTCAATTGGACGACTTGACGATGACGTTCGAACTTCAGATGTATGTTGGCCATTTCCTACAACATCATGCACTCTGTCAAAGCTATCACAAACTTCTGATGTTTCTGATATACTATCATCACCACCACACATTGTTTGTTTAAAATCTCTTTCCCATTCCCTCCCTTGGTTAAAATCCGACGCTTCGCTGGTAACAGCACTTTCAGGAGATGGGGGTTCAGAAGCCCTTGGTGAAAACAAGCTAACTTTGCTTTCAGAAATAAGACCAGCTGCTGCTGCAGTAGCCCCAAAAACACTATCAACACGAATTGCACTAGCCATCCAATCATCCGGATCAGCATTTGTTTGAGAGGCAGCCTTCCCATTTGCTCTTTCACGCACTTTAACCATAGGAGGCACATAATCTGTCAATGTCATCTCATTTACAAATTGTGTTATCCTCTCCAGACGCTCCTGGGCAATAATGCTGTAAAATGATTTGAAATGTTAGAATTGGAAAAGATTAGAACAGTGAGCCCGACAAGACAAGGCAAAATGTTGAATAACATTTACATCAAGGACTTTAAGCTTCCACAGTCCATGGTGTTTTTGAAAAATAGACTTTGAAAAAAGAAAAAGAAAACTGAATATAATAAAAAGTTATTTTGTTTTCATTCTACAAAGATTTTTCCAAAAGCAATTTTTTCATTTATTTACTTTATTCATTTTCGACAGTAATCATAGTTAATTGCAAACAAAAGCCTAACAGGAAAAAGAAGTGCAAAATCAAAACCAAAAATAAAAGCTCAAGTAAATGAATGCTTCAGTGATCATGTAAAATACTCAAGAATGTGCCAATATGTTCCATGTGACAATTTAATTCATGACATACACACAGAATGTATTTTTAACGTTAATACTGAGCAATGGTCAAAGAATATTAAGGAAAAAAACCTTTGTATTAGAACATAATGTAAGCTAATAATAGCTACATTTTTGCAGTTGTTCCATTCTCGGACATAAGGAAACCTTCTTTACCAGAAACTCTAGAAGGACAAACATGTCTTAAGTGTACATACTAATAATCAGCCACATTTTTCCTTCTATTTAGATTAAGCATCAGCCATAATGCTCAGCACAAGAAATCAAAAATAGAGATCCATACCAACTTGACTGCAGCTTAACATCTATTTAACTGTGATGTAGAATGAAAAAAGACAAAGGGAAGTTATTGAAAAGTGGGAACCACTAATTTACATATAAAACACACGACTTGTTCACATTAGTTTCAACCAGAGACTCAAAAGATATAGCAGCAACTTTAGTATAAATAATAATATTTTCATCACATTGCATGCAAGAACAAATCTCAGCTCCCATGTTAAGAAGTCGGCACCAACACACCTGTTCAATACTTCAAAGTGTAGTTCAAAATAAGGTAGCTTGGTAAGAAAGCAATAACAGCGAGGTGCAGAAACCAGGAACCGGCTAACAGATGAAAAGTTATCAGGAGTCGTGGAGCTCGTGGCAAGGATGCCAGGTGGCCTTTGAACAATTTCTTGAACATAAACACATATTCCATACAGCGGTGCATTGTCTGCAACCTGAAAGAAAAAGAATCGGAATAAACTTAATTCCCAACTCCATAAGGATTCTCAATGTTTGACAAATTCTAAATTGTTGTAATTAGTAGAAACTTAAAAAGTGAGCCCATAAAATGAGATTCCTTGAATATCTATAAGGTACAAGATATGCACTTATAGAAACTTTGTATTGGAAAAAGTTAGCAATCTTTGAATTAATGATAAGTGGATCATTTCATTCTTTTAGATCAGCCCTATTAGATCACTCCAAGTCTACATTCCTGGTTTCCTTGCAAATTGATTACAATCCAAGGCCTAAGTTCCTCCATCCATGCTGACATTGGACACTGCTAGAGCTCAAATCATGAATTTTGTTGCCAATTTTATGACCGCTAATTACAAGATAAAATTATGGACATCCCCTCCAGCCAAATTGATGTCCATACTAAAATCATCCTCTAACGTTTAAATTTAATTTTCAGCATCGCCCCTACTATTAATTTGATTCTGAAAACCATCATAAATAGTAACAGCTCACTTTTATATGTGGATATATGCTCACAAACTTTGTTGAGTGTTCTCTTATGAATTTTTATACTTATCTTTACACTTTTTTTCAGTGTTAAACATACAATTCAAAATTAGACATCTAACATTGTCTTCTAATTTTTATCGTAATTAAAACCTTTAGATCAATGTTCCCAAGAGCATGGTAGCAGGACGAGGTGCAGAAGTATTAAATATACACAAACACATAAATAACACCTTTGTATCTATATTGTCTGTTGTATTAATAAATAGTCCCACCCAGTCTCTTTAGTTAAAATTGGAGTAAAGCCAATCCTTGGTAAGACTCCGACCGTAAAGCAGATAACAGTAACATCAAACTCGTTTGGAACAGCACAAATAAGTAAATGTGAAATCATACAATGACAAATGACATCATAAACAATCAAAAGAAAAACTCTTGAATCTTTGCAAATACAACACAAGAAAGCTTTCAAAACACATCTTGCCTAGGAAAGCCAAAATTCCCTCAAATAAACCTTAACAACTAGAATTGTTGTCTCAAACAACATGTTACTACTGCTGACACAAATAATTGCAATACCTCCTTACACACTCGAGCATAACTTCTATTAGGCATTGACATTAAAAACAGGATAAAGAAACTTTCAAACAAGAAATCAAAAGATATTGAAGGTGATTAAGCTAAAATTCCTAAAATTGGAAAGGTTATCCTAGTCCCACATATTTAAAATAAATTAACACTGCACTCAGAGTCTCAGACAAGGTTTCCTCAAACAATGGACAAAAAGCTCCATCATAACTTTCTATGAAGTTGGAAATAAAGACAACCCCTCCCTTTACTAAACAAAAATGATTTTCTCTTTGCTTGTTATTTTTTTGAAACTATTTTAGAGAAGAAAATCAGCCCATTGGTAGGGGACAACAAACTAAGAGCCAAGGGTAAAGGTGGTTTCATTGTGATTATTCATGTTGGAAAATGTGCACAAGGAAGAAATGAAGAGAAAGCGGAATGAACACATTGTCATTGTGTGTCCGTCCTTTTATTACGTGAAAGATGGTTACAAAATGGGTGAAGTAGTTTCAACCGTTTATTAGTTAATATTTAACTAATATTAAACTATCACTAATAACTAAGCCTTATATTTTAATACCCCCTCTTAAGGCTTACACTGAAAAGAAGATAGAATTACAATCTTCAAAAGCTTTTGTTTTGAACAACAATTCTAGGACCAAGTAGAACTCCATCAAGCTGCCTCCCCGACCCTCGTAAAGGTGTAGTTCTTGAGTTGAATTCCCGAGTTCTCGGATTCCACCTCCCGAACTCCCGAATTACAGAATATCCTGAATTGTTGGACAATCCTCCATGTTGAGCTACTCCCACAATGCTCCATCAGATTGTCTCGTGACCCTCATAAGGGTAAATTCCCGAGATCCACAGACTCCCGAACTATCTGGACAACCATCCATGCCAAGTTTTACCTACACTAGATCCCTTACTATCTTCAAAACACTAACCTTTTTTAGAGTACATATTCATCTTCTTCTTCATCAATAAAATCTTCAATGTCTGGTGGATTGTCAACAAAGGCCACATTTGCTTCTTTCAGATTATCTTTGAGTTTGCCTTTGAGAACATCATTAGCTTGAATGCGACAATTCCAAGTTGTATGACCTCTTTTCTTGCAATAACAATCAACTTGCCTGGTGTCTTTATCTGATTTTCTATTATTATTTCTCACATAGGAGTATACTGCACTTTTCTGTGAAGAATTACCTTCTATATTGTCTGCAGTTCTCTTTTCTTCAGCTAAGAGCACTTGAAAAATATCGTCCAAGATTTGTGAAGGCATCTGATTGAGAGTAAAAACACCATTGTTATATGAAGAGCACAAACCCTTTAACAAAATGACTTTAGAGTCTTCATCATCTACCGGAGCTTTAACCTTTACCAACTATCTAAGAAGAGATCTTAGATTGTTTATATGACTGGACATAGTAACATCATCAGCCATCTTGAATCGAAACAATTGAAGCTTTAAAGAAAATTTGGCATTCACTACTTTTGCCCCAAACAACTTATTTAGGTTATCCCATATTTCTTTGGATGATTTATCTAAATCCATATGGAGTTCAGAGTCAGAAAGAGCAAACCCGATTATAGCTTTCGCCTTATCATCGCGGCTTTCCCACTCGACAATTTAGCAAGATGGGCTGGGTGGTCTTTCCTTAACATTAGGTAACCTCCAATTTTTATGCAAAACCAGCACATGTCCCCTTCATTGTCCAACCCCAACGGGGTTTTTACGATAATCTAGTTGGAGTGCCATTTTAGGAAGTTTTCCACAGAGCACAAAGTTGCAATTACCTTGGAATGTGAGCAATCACCTAACCAATACGATAGATGTTGTATAACTTCAGTCACTCGGACTAAATGGAGTAACATTAGCAAACCTTCAAAACGCTCTGAATATGAATGTATCTTGTAAGGAAACACATCACAACTTGCAAAAACAAATGAAAACCAGATCCTGGCACGAGAAAGCTTACACTGAGAGATACATGGAAGACAGTGTAAGGATGAGGTGAGAAAAGAATTGGATATGGTACATCCTCAGAAATGGGCGGGTTTTGCGGGTAAAACAAAAGATGGAGGGATCAACCAACCTAAGCCCAACGTGACTGCTGACAAACCCTTGCAATAGTGCATTTAGAAGGATCTGCTACTACAAACAACAGAAAATAAACATTCTCATAAGCTAAACGCTTGATGTAATGAGTTTCCTCCAACTTGGAATGGTTAAAGATTCTCAAGGAATCCTACGATCCAAGGGTTATATTCTTCAAGATAAGATGATAAGACTCTCCTCAGCTGTTGTATTGCATGTAGCAAGCTCTTCAAGACTCAAAGTACATTCTTCTTGAGCCACTTAGTTATTATATGGATCCAAGTCCAAATTTCACCCACTCTGCATGGTGGATTGTTGAAAACAAAATCAGTAATGGGAGTCTATTAGACCAGCCATATCTTCTTAACTAATCCTAAAGCCTTACATCAAATAAACACGACCTTGACAACATATTTTAACCCAGAGACATACGGCTACCTTTGCCCTATGAGTTGGAAGTAGAGGCCTTCCCAAAGATCCACTCCATTTCCTCACTACCATGTTGATGTCTTCTTTATCCATAAAACATCTCAATCACTATGTGGCTGACGGAGCTCGGGTAAACCAGTACCTGTAAAGGTTAGGAGCCCTGACAAAAAAGAAAAGGATGTTTGAACGGATGGAGTGCTAACTTTGGACAGTACTATTACCACACTCAACATGGACATTGGAGGTGAAGACATCAATGATTTCTATGCTGTAAGAGCTCAAGTTTTTAAAATTACTTTTTAGTCTAGGTGGAGTTTCAAAAGCATCCGTGAGTTCATTCTAATATTTCTATCAACCAAAACAATTAGCAGAGCAATTTGTCTTTGCATATTCCATTCTTCGGGCTGGGAATGTCATCCTTCACCGCTTGCGCAATGAAGAATGGCTATGTTTTAGTCTTCAAAGAAAAGTGTTGCATTTTGTCCATTGTGGTTGCATTTGATTGCATTTCTATGCCAGAACAAGCCACAAAGATGTGTTTCAATTTTTTTGCACTTTAGTGTTTTGGCAGATAGTTGCAAATATGTTAGTGTCAACCAAGCCTAGTTTGGTTTCTGCATACACGGGCGCTGAAAAACTAAGAACCTATTTTGGAATCCAAGGAGTCTTGCTTTATGCCATTGTTGCTAAATCATGAAGCCCTAATTGGATGTTTGAATCACACAAGGATGGATAAGCTTTCTCTATGCCGAGTGTTGTGTATTGGGTTTGTTAATGGGTCCTTTAGGAATTTGCATTTGAATTCGTAAGTTTAGAGGTCTTGATGAGTGGCATTAAATGGCTATATATGCAAAAGCCCAATTGCCTAAGGAAGTAGCAAAGTTCAGCTCAGTTGAGTAGAAGGGCTCAGAGTTTGCTTTTAAGAGCAGTGTGTGGATGCTGAGAATAACAAATAGTAAGGTTGTGATGTATTAATGATGGAACTGTTGTAACCTATCAGTACTGACCCATTGTTAATCAGTCTGTGTTGTGATATTCTTCTGAGTATATGAAAAAAGTCTTTTTTTTATTAAGTTTCAAATCTATGTTCATTTAATTTTTTTGCTTTGATACGCAATTTCAATTTTGTTTGGTTTAGTTTCCCGCTGTTTATTCTGAAGGCTGCATGGTGTATGTTGCTGCTCTTCATTGGGTCCTGAGCACATCTGTTTCAAATTTATATCTAAAAGTTGTTTTGATGTTTTCCAGCCATGCTTGTACATTCCTTTGCCACTTGAAAAGTATTTTAATAATCAATCAGTTTCCATCATGTAAACTTTTTGCCCTATAGATATATTTTAGGCTGTAATCAACTTCCTGCCCCAATAGCATATTCGTTTTTCACAAACATCATCCTAATCAGAATTGAAAATAAAATAATATACTAGCTGATTGCTAGTATCAAAATCTCATATTTGTAGAATGGATTTTTGAGGTATTACAAGCACATTCAGAATTCATAAGCTTAAATTGTTTTCCAACCATGTGTATTTCTTTGCCAATTAAAAGTATTTTGATAATCGATGGCATCATGTAAACTTTGGCCCAAAAGATACGCTTTAAACTGTAATCTATTTTCATTGCTCTAGTAACTGTACTGGTTTCTGCAACCATCATTCTAAGCAGAGTTGAAAATACAATATTAAATAGTTGAATCCTAGAACATTACTAGATTGTTTCACTACATAATTTGGTGTGGCTCTATTATCAACAACCCAGAACCTTTTCCTTTAATTTTAATTATAAAAATATCTGCATAATTACATGCAACAGAAATAATCACAAAAGTGTATATGAATAAAAAGGGTAACTAAACAAGCAAACATATGAGATAAATTTATAAAGGGCAGATTTTACCTTCAGCGAAAAGACAAATGCTAAATCATCTCGAACAGAGGTGATCTGTGCAGCCAAGATCAAGTAATTAGTTTTTTTGCAAAGGCTTTTTAGCATCTCCTCGAAGGGAAGTCCCCAAACTCGCTACAGGCACAAATGAATCCACAATTAACTATGGTGGACATCTAAAGTTGGAGCATTGAGAACATCTGCTTTCTGACTTTCATGCATTCTGGTGGCATTTCAAGTCATAAGCTTAAAATAATATTTTTTATTCCTCTGACATAAGACGAACAAAAGAATTCTTCATTTCAAAAAAAAGAAAACTGAAATATTGGCTGCAAGGAAAGAAAACTTTGCAGCCAAGAAAAAATCCTACTAAAACAGACATTCCAATCAGTTTAAACATCAATTTTTGTACCATCAGGCCCCAGTTTGACTATCTAGATTTAGAGCAACATACCTGACCATACACAACCTCATTAAGGTCACTCATTGATGGTGTTCTTTCCATTAAGCGGGCCTGTAGGAAACATCAAAACAGTTAATATAAGAGTTAGTCTAGTAAAACCACCTTAGGATTCTAGTGACAAAAACTACCAAGGCATTATGGACACCAAGAAAGCCTTGTCAACACAGTTTTATACCGTCAAAATAATAGATTAATGTTGACAATTTGAGTTGATTTATAGCATACATAGAAGTAAACTTTCACATGACACATGATCAGTTCTACATTATTACTTCTGGAAAATCATCATATGAAAGCATTAAGAACCCATTTTGAAAACATGTCTGTGATATACAAAAGCAAGATTGGAGTCTGTCAAGGTACAAGATGCATCTATCTATCGATCTATCTCCAGAAACATACGCACACATTACACAACATATGCATGTTTTAAGCAAAATGATGAGACACACACAAAAATTGCACAAACATAGTTTGCATGCCAGAATTTACCCATCAACCTGCAAGTATGAAAACAAGCAAAATTATATCAAATTCCTCAAGCTACCAAAAATACAGAAATCATGTTAAGATAAACAATTACAGACATCGACTATTAATATATGATTGCAACATGTGCACATGTTGGAGGAATTCAAAAATCAAAATTCATACAAAATTACATCAAGAGTCAAAACAATGCATCACACACAGAGTGTTAGCATATGCAAAGAGAAGAAAAAATACAGAGAAGGCAAACTGCACTGCATCGAATGATTCAGGCAGGGTGATTTTTATTATGAGAGTAGTTACAGAGTAGTTATAAGATGGTTAGTTACAACTGGTTCTAACCTCTTCAACTGTTTAGAACCGTACCGGTTCATTATATATTCAACACCCCCTCTTAATGACTAAACTGGAAACAATACTAAGTTTGTCCCGAAATTTTACAAATGTCCTAAAACCCATATGTTTAGTCATTAGATTTACAGATTGTGCCATAGGTTGTACTTCAAAATCAGCAGTCCATGATTGTGTTGCGGTTGTTGAATGGAGAAGAACTGCAAAACAAAAATTTGGTCGCGTGAACAAAGGATATGGCAAGTGGTCCACTGGTTCTTTGTTACGTGATTCATTGACTAGTGATGAATCATCAATGGCTGAGAGTGTCAGCCCCATCTCAGAGTGCTGAAATCAGAACCTCGAGAGAGGTGGATTGAAAAATCTATTCCAGGCTTGTGTAGCCTGCTGGAGTCTGTACAGAGACTCAATTATCCTGCAATCGAAGTCACCTCGATCATGTCCTTGCAACACCATGTAGTGCTCATCCAACTTTTCAATAAGAGAAATGTGACCATCTGTGCAATAAGAGTTAGAACCAACTTTGCAATAGTAGGAGAAATAACCATCTCCATCTCATCCATCTCAACAGTGGGAGAAATAATCATCTCTGCAGAGTAGGAGTGAGAACCAACTCCTCATCTATTTACTCATCTATCCCCTTCTGTTGGGAAAGATCATTCACAACACAATGAGCAAATTGTTCATGCTCTATTGTCCTTCGAGCAAGTACCTTTGAGTGAGTGCTTGGCATGCCATCTGACCATGCACCATCAGTGCATCTAGAATAGTGGAGTCTCCATCCACACCAAACTGTTCTTTAGAATGAGGAAATCAATCCTCCCAAGGCATGTCCGCCTCTCCTGTACATCTAGTATAGTGGATACTCCCCCTCCACAATAGGTGCGTGTAGGTTGATTGTATCCAAGTCAACAAATTTGTGAGGAATGGCTTCCTCCCAAGGTAGCCTCCTACACATCTGTATGGTGGAGCTATCCTCCACACGTGCATTCATGTTGATCGTAGCAGGATCAACAAATCGATATTGACCACCTTCCCAATACCAAGGGCAATCATCCTCATCTTTGTTTCACATCAAAAACAACACACTTCTTCCCATAGAAAAATAGAAATATTGGGATTTCGGTTATTGTGTGAATAGATAGAAGATTCTTTTGTAAAGAAGATACATATCTAACATTCCGTACCAACAATTTATGAGCATTATTCAATACAATGCATATATCTCCTATCCCTTTCTACTGCAAGTGATTCTCCATCAGCTAGTACTACTGATTCAAAACATATATTTGCATAAATGAAACATACCAGTCCTGCGACATGAAAAGTATGCGATGCACGCACTAGAGTCTAATGATCCAACAACTAGTACCACTGTCATGCGAGCATGATGTCGTAAGACAATAAAGAGCATGCCCGTCATCCAAATCCTCGTTCTTCGCAATCGCGCTGCCACATGTTCCTCATCACATGGCTTAGTTGTTCATTGTGAAAGATCATACTTCCGCTTCCGACAATCCTTCTTAAGGTGCCCAACCTTGTGACAGTAATAGCATGTGACCTGATACCAATGGAAGACTCACCAGAATGACGTCTCCACTTTCCCTTTGATTGAGTGATAAGAGCACTCTCTGATTGGTCACAATTAGATTCTACTTGAATTTGTCTCCGCTCCTTTTGCAACAGGTAGGAACTCACCTTGTCAAACGTGAGTGTTTGACTTTCAACCATTAAATGGAGTGCCTCCACAAATGACTCATACGAAGAAGGTAAGTTGTTCAAAACCAGAGCCACCATATCATCGTCGTCCACCTTTTTGTTGATGGAAGATAATTGGTCTCGGAGGTCTTTCATCCGAAGTAGGTGCTCAGACAACGATCCACCTTCTTGTAACTTTATGGAAAAGAGCATATTCTTCAGGTATAAAACCCAACTCTTTTCTGACGTCTGATATTTATCCCTCAATGGCCCACAACGTGCTTGCCACATGATGGCGATCCGCGCTTCGGTATCATATCATCCGACATCGATAACTTGAGAAGTAATAAGAGCTTCCTTATGACGTTTGTCATAATCCGTGAAGTTTGTCGTTGGTCGACTTTCACTACCCGTGATTATTTTATCACAATCACGAAACTCCGCAAGTTTAAAATCTTATGGCTCCATACATTGAAATTAGTGCCCGTTAATTTTTGTGTGTCCGACAAAGTCAAGTGTGAAATATTTGCCATTTTATTATTCCAAAGTAATGGAAATAATAAAATAATATTTTGCCCACACTAATAAAACAATATATTACTTATTTCTTAAAATTGATTATTTAAATGCAAGGTGAATACCTTTGTTGAAAAAATGAATATTAATCTGCCCAAACGACTTAGTATTTGCATATATCAACATGAATATTGTTGACGCCACGAATGGATATCCTAGAGTCCTCGACTTTGGCAAACTAGGCACGTTTTCTACCCTTTCTGACACGAACCACGATTTCAAAAAGCAGACAAACTGTTTTTGACTCTCTCCCACGACTTTGCCTCTCTTTTGAGTCAGCCGTGGGTTTGTTTACTATGCCTCTTGTTTGCCTCTGCTTTTGCCTCTAACATAAACCCTCACGATTTGAAGTTTTTGTTTGCCCTTGAACCTGACCTTACAAAAACGATTGTATTGTCTTCGAACTGAGTCACCTTTTGTGCTCCACGATTTATCTACCTCTAATGGCTTCATGACTCGCACATCGTGAGCCACGATTTTCCTCCTCGATCCACATCCACGACTTGCTTTCTGCGACCACGTAGGTTCTCGGGATTTGCAACTTCTCTACCACACATCTTTCTTGACATTTGCCCTCATTCTTCTTCTCACGTCTAGTATTTTCTCCAAAACCTTCATTTTACCAAATTTGTGCCCTGTTAGGGCTTCCTCGAATTTCACATTTGTGGCTCTTGGACCTTGAACTGCAACCTTGGACACTCGATACCAATGTTAGCATATGCAAAGAGAAGAAAAATATAGAGAAGGCAAACTGCACTGCATCGAATGATTCAGGCAGGTGATTTTTTATTATGAGAGGAGTAGTTATAAGATGGTTAGTTACGATTGGTTATAACCTCTTCAACTGTTTAGAACCGTACCAGTTCATTATATATTCAACACAGAGTAAAAGTACACCTTATTAAATAATACCAATGTCATAACACACAGGTCCGAAAATGGATTGAGGTTCTTGTTTTTCAATTCATGTGCATCAAATCACTTTAGCATTGCATTATTTAAGTCGGGATGGATCTGGAAAATGTAAGATTCATAGCCACAAGACTTATTGAATGCCAAATACTCCCAAGTTTGGCTCAAATCTTTGGAAATTTTAATCCAAAATGGATCATTAAAATTACCATAATTCAGTTGACTGAGTTGATCAGCTGTATTTGAGGCAGAAATGAGGAATATGATTCAAGAATAAAGCAGAGGAAAAAAAAACCAAGTTGATGAGTAAAAATCTACTCCATTGTTACCACCAACAAAAGCGTCAGATATAGCAAGGTGGCAGTTTTGTTTGTGTCAATGGCAGTTGAGGTTGCATATGTGTCGTGGCATTTTGCATGTGCCATGGCATTTTCGCAAGTATGACATGTTCCACTGAATACAAGCATAGCACTTGTTCATAGCAGCAATTAGAAGTTGAATACAATTGCCACATAAGTTAAATGAATGTCATACTCTTTGTTGTACTCTCATTCTTGCAGAATATAAAAAAGTAACATGTTGATGGTAGCATAGAAGGGGTATTTAAGCATTGACACAATTGCATAATAAATATATGCTTTACATCCCAGCGATAGAGCTGTTTGAAGTATCAATTTGCAGCCTGCCATAAAGCTGTTGGAAGCATGATTTTGCAGCCTTACACAGTTGTTTCAATAGCATAAAGCTAGGGAACAGCACATAAGAAAAAATAAATCCATGTTGGTGACTCATACAATGGAATATCTACGTCGATTGCAGAACAAATTTCGCCCAAATAATCCATTTTTTTATGTTTATTTTTATATCTTCACCAAGTCCCTGTTAATTCTAAGTCGTGACATTGGAAGGATTTGTTTCTCTGTTCTGTACCACCATCTTTCATTATTCACAAGAAACATGGGTATCTAGGGGTGCATCTCCTAGGCTCATGATCCCCCAGAGTTCTGAAACCCATCTTGGGGACATGATATATGTCTCAAACCAGGCACATAACACATGGCATGCAACAAACCTCTACTGATACTTATAACACATTGCCCAATCCATAAAATCCTTCAGCAAAAGAACCAATTTATTCCAAATAAATGATTAAAATAACTAGAAAACATGTTTATCTAAACGTGGCAGTAGAAGGATGTACACAACCGATGGCTAAAAACAACAAAATAGAATTGTATTAACATACACCACGTATGACTATAACAAGTCCATGGAAGTACGTGTACATCAGCACGTAATAATAGCAAGAGGGATGCCAAAACAATCTAATCCAACTTAACTGAAGTATGGCATAAATAAAGCAAGAAGAAGGAAGTCCTAGCCTGCATATCAGTACACCAGATAGTAGGGAAGCATCAACAGACAGTAAAGCGCATAAGCCCATAAAAGATTAAAATTCCATCCAATCAAAATGCTTGTTAGAAGTAAAACCCACTGCAATCCAAAATATGTATAACCCATTGTAGAACATTTAACTACAAGTACCGTCATCTCTATAATATTGAAATAAATAAATACAATGAACATCAAGGTTAAGCTGTATTATTATTGTAGTTCAATTGGCTATATAGTCATAAAAAGCACTGTTCAGTTGACAACTAAATGGTAAGGAAGCACCAAAAGGAAAGATGAATATGTGAGCTCAAACAAACACCTTGACACCTCCAGGAAAACAAAATGCAAGTAAATCCTTGCTCCTCATTGCTAGCCTCTTCCCTGGTGGATATTTAAAAAGAATCTGCACAAAATATGCAGTACAATATAAGCTCAAGCATTTAAACTACCTACCCTACATAAGGAAATCAAAAGTAACCTCAAACTAGGGGATTTCATCAAATATTTTTGTAGTCCGAATTGTCATTCATTACATAGCAAAACATATACATATCTGAAAAGCAAATGTCAAAAGCATAGTTCAAAAAAACGTACTTGGCAATTAATTAACAGCCCCTAATTTGACTCGGAAACTGGGAAACAGAAATTTATTGGCATTAATTGGCAACTTTATCACTACTTTAAAAAACATTTAAATTCATAAAATAAACTTAAATTAAATGTAAAACATTGTTAAATGACATGAGAAGTGAATGTATAGAATGCCATAAGTATATTTTCTATTAATTTTCAACCAAAAAAGAGTACAAAGTTACAAACTACAATGCTCATATAGTCATGAATTTTGAAATAGCAACAATATTCCATTTTATCGGGTGCACCTTAAATAGGTCTGATGTAACTGCCTCGTGGAAGTGGAAGGTAAAGATTCCTCCTCTGCAACACCAACATCATCATCCACAAAAATATGATCTGGATCCTTACCAACTGCTGCTTCTTTTGAGGTTATGGAGCAAGGATGGCTTTCCAAACACTTAAAGAGTCTTAAGATTAACAGTCATACACAGATAATGATTCATGAACAATGAAAATAAATTAAAATGATTGTGGTTTTGTAACCTGTTACTCCTGCAGGCTGTGCCATTGTATTCCTTGAAGGCAAAACATGATAGTTGAAAACCTAGCAAACTAGAAACCCTAGCACACAGTCACCAAATTTGCAGAGACACATTGCAGAGAGAAAAATCGCAGAGAAACAATGGAAAATAACCTTTTATATTCTCATTGTTTTATACATTTTCGTGGCAATTTTCAGCGATTTAGTCGGCAATTAATGGCGAAATTAATCGCCATAGCAAAAATTACAATTTTTCAAAAGATAAATCGTTTCAAGGCTGAGTCACGATTTAGCGGCGATTTCTGGCGATTTTTCAAACAGAGGTCAAAAGCTTCTAGAAATAACAGCAGGAATGATTCTGACTCAATTGCAACCTGTGTAGCCTATGAATAACTGACAAAAGTTCAGATAGAGAACAGAAGTTCCAATGAAAGGGGCATTCTTAAGATCTGTGGGTCTAGTAGCTAGTTATGACATTATCTTCTCATAATAAACTTTTCGAGTGCATTCGCATCCTCATTCGCAAATATAATGACCAAAGAAAGCAATGAAAATGTTTAGAATCAATATATATATTAACTAACCATACCGCATGTTCTTTGTAGTCTTGTTCAGGCTGTACCCAACTGTTTTGATGCTAAACCTGCAGTCCAGGAAATGCAGGGGGGCAGACTTGAAGAGCATGCGCCCTCAAGTACACCTATGATCTGATCTAATTGTAAAATATAGCCAGAAACTTCTATAGAAAGGCTGAATGCAGCAACAGAATCCATGCCAACCTTACTCTTTTATCACCATATCATTTGATGAAGCGATTGATTATGAAAGTAGTTTCTCCAGCATTCTCACAAGCAAAGAATGCTATGTACCAAGCATAACATGACAATAATATTCTAGAGGAGATGGAACTAATCAAAAACAGCAACCGACTAGTAAAGGCGTCTACTCAGCTGGATGAAATCATCAGAATTGAATTTATTTATCACCAGATATCCTTGCACAGATAATACTGGATATTTCAACAGAAATATTATATTGGGGACTAGAATCTGGAAATGGGTAGTTGACCTGCCCTTCTCGAAATATTATATTGAGACTAGGCCTTATCTGGAGCTGTGCACTTTATTTATCACCATACTGACTGAGAATTGTGCCCAATTGTCATATTTATTATATGACGGCCAAGGTCATATACCCTATCCCTATCTACTTATAACAGGCTAGAGGGGCAGGAGAACTAACCTGTCCCTCTAGCGATTGGATTCATGCCATGACTCGAATCCAGATAGGACATGGAGATCGCCAAAACCTGAAACTATATATGTCTATGTATTTGTATAATTAACAAACAACCTGCTGACTGAAGGAGAGGGCATGCGTTTGTGAGGAAAGTGAGCACCCTATATTATTAGTCTCGGACCCATATCTATATAAGGGGGCAGTAGCACAATTGTTAATGATATCTTTTGAATTATATTTCCTCATAACTATTGAGTTATGAATGCAAAATCATAACAAACTGTTATGAGTCAATATTCTAGGCACATGCAGATAGAAAGAGGACAATGTTAATTTCCTGAAAATCATTGAGAGTGAACCGTGTTGCAAGAAATTCAAATATTCGATGTCTTAATCTCACAGACTTAATTTCTTTAGATTTCCACAGGTAGACATTATGAATAATTAATCTAATTAAACCATGTTGTATGATGTATCCCTTTGGATCCAGAACAATGTTGTTTCAATTTGGATCCAAAACCAAGTTGTATCCTTCTGGAATCCAGAAGGATGCAACACAGTTCAGTCCAGATAAATTATTCAGAATCTCACAGATTTAACAGAGGTAGTAAATCTCAGTCACAGATAGCAAGAGAAGTGAAAACCTGAGCTTCATAACAAATTGCAGTGACAAAAAAATTCCAACTGCCAGGAAGGATACATATATTAAACGGGGTCACAGTGACATTCATGTTAGAGAATGTTGAGGTTAGGACCCAGAGAGATTTCCAATTCGAAATAAAATCACCGGTAAAAATAACATAACTTCATGTTGTCACACTGGGTAGCAAAGAACACCAGGCAGAAAAGAAACCAATCCACACTAAGAAAAACCACATAAAGAGAGGGAATCAACCAATTATGAGATGTACAAGGATCGATTCAAATATGAAACTCCAAAAAAAATTGTCACATAGATCCCACAAAGTGACAAGAAACACCAGGCACAAAAGAAACAGATCCAGGTTGAGAAAAATCATGTGAAAAGTGGAACTCTACAGGTTCTAAAAAGTACAAGAATCACTTCAAGTAAGCTAGGCAGGAAAAAACCAATCCAGCTAATATAATCGTGTGAAGAGAGGGATTGTTCTGAAAAGTACAAGTATGGTTCAAATATGTATACCAATAAAACTATCCTCCATTTATGTATACCTTTTAGTGGATACATGTTATGTACCTTGGGATATGATATTATAATGTATATGGGTTGATGGAGATGCTGACCTGTGGCACGTCCCCCTTAATTAGTTGTGTTTATAATATATGGGTCACATATGAATTAATTATATTGGGTAGTCGGCCTACATTAGGATTAGGCATAGTTACGTAGGGATGTGTCCCCAATCCCAAGGGTCCCGAGACGTCCCCGGGCGTTCCGGGGACGCCAAAACGTGTAGGAAACATTTCCTCTACGTTTCCAAACTTCCAAGTTGCAAGGGAAACATCCCGGGGACATTTGACAGATGTAGGAAACATCTTGGAGACATATGGGACGGGAGGGTGATGTCCGGGCGCCCGGGGACGGTTGAGAAGCGCCCCAGGGGCGTCAGACATTCCCAACGTCAACAACACTTTTTAAACACTTTTTCTTTAAAAAAAAACTATTTTCACTTTTTTTTAAATTAATTTCTTTGTTGTTTTCTTTTTAAAAACATTACCGGTGGATCATGTGATATATGAATACAAAAAAAATCAAGCACAAATGCACATGGTGGACTGTCACAACATACCATGAAAACCAACAACATACATATTAATATTAAAAATTATATGAACACATATTTTTGTAATCTGTGTCTTTGTAACACGTATCTTTATATGGATGTCTCGACGTGGACTGTATGCACTTGGTAGACTGATATATAAAAAATGAACTGCTATTCATAAAATTTCTATAATTTATCTATATATTTTTAATATTTATAATTTTATATATTATTTTAATAGCCGTCCCCCGCAGTCCCGAAATTTTGGAAATTTTTTGCCGTCCGAAGCTTAGGTAACTATGTGATTAGGTGTTACCCATCCATTAAGAGTAATGTATGCCTATATAAAGGATATGAGTATCATTATGAGATGTGTCATGTATGAGTTGAGTCTTCTACTTAGTAGAGGTATATTGGAGGTATCCCCTCGAAGTGGAATTCCCATATTGGGAGATTGTGGAGTTACTCCTTCCTTAAGGAGCATTGTATGGTGTTGCCCTACCTTAAGGGTATTTATCTCGCATATATTGAATATTTGGGCATCTTGGCCCACCAATATCTCTTGTGTTGTGTTATCTTCTACATGTTATTCATCTTATTCATTTATCATATGCAAAGATCTTATCAAGTGATATCAGAGCATTGATCTGGACAAATTGTGGGATGAGACCCTATTTTGAGTGATTCACTTATATCTTGAGATCAACTATAAATTTTTCATTAATACATTGAGTGAAGTGGAGAAATCATTCAAGGAATCTACCCTCAAAAGTTCATATTTTTTAGAGCTGTGTTGAGAAAGATATTTCAGTTTTTGGACTGAAACCCTAATTGTAATGATTCATCTATATCTTCCGAATTTGGAGAAATTTTTAGGTGAATATTTTTGTGTTGTGATGAATTTGTTTCAGGAGAAATGCTACAAATATTAGAAATTTTGGATTTGTTTGGAGAGAGTAATTTAGTTTTAGAGTTTTTGACAAATTTGCTCTACAAGCCGTAATATTCAGTATTTTTCTAATTTCTATACATTTTCGAAAAGCTCCCAAAAATTTAATTAAGGTATGTTTTTCTGCAATTTCTTATTTGAGGCCGACATCTGGCCAAAATTGGTAGGGCAAATATTGATCAAAAGGGTTTGTTCTTGAAACCCTAGTTTTTTTGGATCATAGGGATGAAAATTTATTATGGAGATGGTAAGATTGATCTTTGGAAAATGGTGGTTCCAATTTAAGGAAAAATATTTTTCGAATATATGGCCATAGTTTTATTTTAAAATTTTGAATGGAGGTCTAGCGCGAACTTGGAAATAAAAGTGAAACAAGAGAGTCCAAATTGGTCTTGGGAAGAAATGGAACATGTTTTTTTAGCTCAATGGGACAAAAAAGAGGAAGAAGAAGATGATGAAAATAATGAGGATGTCGTAGATAAGGATGAAAAAAGAAGATGATGATGAAGAAGAAAAAAAAAACAATGATGATGATGAAGAGGCTATGAATGATTCAAAAGGAGAGGCAATGGATCAAGATAAGAGTTCAAATAGTGCATCTCCAAAGAAGGAAGCTTCAATATTTCAGCTTGAAGGGTGCATTCGAAAGAAAAAGGTAATTGTTTCCATAAACCCTAGCAGCAGAAAAAATAACTTCATCAACATGGATGTAGCTCAATATCTACATCTTTAGGAAAATAAATAAAGGAAGTTCAAGTGGAGGGTAAGCAAATTCAATTTTGAAGATTTAAAGCTAAGGATAAATATGGTTTGAAATTCAAATTTAAATGATGGGATATAGAGGGTTTGGATATTATTTTTGGATATCTTCATATTAGAGACCTTTTGGGAAAATCAATATTGATGTGTAAAAGAAGTTCATGAAGATATGGTGCATGAGAAAGAAGGTCACCTTGCATGATATCACACTTAGCCTTTGAAACATTAAGAAATGTCAAGATGGAGCATGAAGATGAATTTGAAGATGGTGAAGAAGGGAATAAGGATGATTCGATAGAAGAATGAATCCCATGATCCACAAAAGAAGAAAATAGGGTTATTCATCTACTCAAGGAAAAAAGAAATAAAGAAACAAAAGGTGGAAGAGGAAAAGAAATCCAAAGGAAAAGGTTGATAATTTTGAGGATACTAATCTTGCATCATATGCCAGACACCCACATCATCAAGAGAAAACAATCGCGATGGAGGCATGTTAGGGCACATAAGGGCAGATAATATATGGATAAAAGATAAAGGATATGGAAGAACAATCACTATGGATATACATGGAATCTAAGGGAATCACAAGAATAATTACTATGGCTATGCATGGATAAAGGAGGAACAAATATGGACATGGATGGAATCAAAGTTGCGGAAAATTATGGAACCAAGTTTCGAGATTTATTACCCAATACTGATCACATATGAGTGGTCGGATGATGGAGCATGGAAACAAAGTGTGTCATGATCTCAAGCACACTCATTACATTACAATGTTCTTCTCATGTTTCATATGACGAAACATGTCAGACAAGGAGGGAGGGCATGTTATATACCTTAGGATATGATATTATAATCTATATGGGTTGATGGAGATGCCGACATGTGGCACACATCCCCCTTAGTTATGTGTTTATAATATATGGCTCACATAGAAATTAGTTATATTCTATGTTGCCGCATTGATATTCTAAAATACAAATGCACCGAGGATCAAAATTCGCTAAATCTTGTGTTTAGATTATAAAAGTTGATAAAATTGCCTATTATACCACGGCTCTATATAAAATTTGTATATATTTTTAATATTTTATGAACTACAAGGTTAATGGTGTATAAAATATTAAATTTAAAAGATTATAAATTAATTTAGAAACTTATGGTGGAAATTATTAGAAAAATCAACTATAACAATTTAACAATTTATTAAACACAATAGGCAATGTACCAAGATATGTGAAGTTATAAATACATAACTTAATAGAAAAATAAGCTATAACAAATTAACAATTTATGAAATTTATAAAATCCAAAAAATAAAGATTTTATTAAAATTATAAATATATAACTTTATAAAATCCAAAAAAATAAAGATGTTATTAAAATTATAAACAAATAACTTTATAAAATAAACATAAAAACAATAACAAACTTTATAAGAGTTTTAAACCCTTATTAAAGGGCACATTGTTATCGTTCAAAGTTTATCTTTATAAAGTTATTTATACGACTCCACATTCATAACATCAGGTCATTTGGCACAAGTTTATAAAGTCTATATATTTATATTTTCGATGAATATCTTTAATTTTTGCATGGGATTATAGATATCCCAAATGATGTACTTGGACATATTTGGTTTTTCTATTGTGTTATGTATTTATATTTGTGAGTTGTCCTAGATGTGTTAAGACCACTCATATAGGCCATTGATTGATCATAATTTGATAAGTTTCTAAGCTCATTGCACATCTTTTAAATTTATATTATTATAGCTTAATAGACAAAGTAGTTCATAAAATATTAAAAATATATACAAATGGTATATAGGCGAATATAATCAGTGAATTTTATAACTCTAAACACAAGATCGAATTTTGAGTTGAATTTGATGGCATTTGAATTTGAAATCACTTCGAATGTTAGGCAACATAGAATATAACTAATTTTGATGTGAGCCATATATTATAAACACATAACTAAAGGATGTGTGCCACTTTTCATGTATCTCCATTTTGCCCATATAGATTATAATATCATACCTAAGGTATATAACATGCCCTCCCTCCTCTATGTATATGTTTTGTCATATGAAACATGAGAAAGAACATGTAATGAGTTTGAATTAAGCCATGAATGACACAGTTTGTTGAGCATGCTCATCATCGGACCACTCATATGTGATTGAGAGAGCGGTGGGTAATACATTAATAAACTTGGTTCCATAATTTTCGTAGCACCAAATTTGATTCCATCCATGTCCATATTTGTCTCTTCCTCCTTGTGTTATCCATGCATAGCCATAGTAATTATTCTTGCATGATTCCCTTGATTCCATGTATATCCATATGATTTTTCTTTTATTTCCTGTATATCCATATAGGTATCGAGTGCTGGTTTGCCCTTATTGAATCCCTAACATGCCTCCATGATTGTCTCCTCTCTTGATGATGTGGGATCTAGGGTTGATAACCTTAGTATCCTCAACCTTATCAACCTTTTCCTCGGATTTCTTTACCTCTTCCACCTTGTTGATTTGCTATTTCTTTTTCCTTGAGTAGGTGAATAACTATTTTCTTCTTTTTCATCATGTTCTTCATTCTCTGGATCGAATCATCCTTATTCCCTTCTTCACCATCTTCAAATTCATCTTCATGCTCCATCTTGACATTTTTAATGTTTGAAGGAAAAGTGTGATATCTAATGGTGACCTTCTTTCTCATGAAAAACCATATCTTCATGAACTTCTTTTACACATCAATATTGATTTCTGAAAAAGGTCTCTAATATGAGGATATCCAAAACAATATCCAAACCCTCTATATCCCATGCATAAAAATTTGAATGCAAACCATATTTATCCTTAGAGAGCTTTAAATCTTCAAAAACTTGAATTTGCTTACCCTCCATTTGAACTTCCTTTATTTATTTGCCTAAAGATGTAGATGTTGAGCTACATCCATGTTGATGAAGTTATTTTTTCTTACGCTGCTAGGGTTTATGGAAACAATTACCTTTTTCTTTTGAATGCACCCTTCAAACTGAAATATTGAAGCTTCCTTCTTTGGAGATGCACTATTTGAACTCTTATCTTGATCCATTGCCTCTCCTTTTGAATCATTCATAGCCTCTTCATCATCATCATTGTTTTTCTTCTTCTTCATCATCATCTTCTTTTTCATCCTTATCTACAACATCCTCATTATTTTCATCATCTTCTTCTTCCTCTTTTTGTCCCATCGAGCTAAGAAAACATGTTCCATTTCTTCCCAAGACCAATTTGGACTCTCTTGTTTCACTTTTATTTCCAAGTTCGCTAGACCTCCATTCAAAATTTTAAAATAAAACCATGGCCATATATTTGAAAAATAATTTTCCTTAAATTGGAACCACCATTCTCTAGCATCAATCTTACCATCTCCATAAAAAGTTTTCATCCCTATGATCCACAAAAACTAGGGTTTCAAGAACAAACCCTTTTGATCAATCTTTGTCCTACCAATTTTGGCTAGATGTTGGCCTCAAATAAGAAATTGCAGAAAACATACCTTAATTAAATTTTTGGGAGCTTTTCGAAAATGTATAGAAATTAGAAAATATCTTCGAATATTACGGCTTGTAGAGCAAATTTGTCAAAAACTCTAAAACTAAATTACTCTCTCCAAACAAATCCAAAATTTCTAATATTTGTAGCATTTCTCCTGAAACAAATTCATCACAACACAAAAATATTCACCTAAAAATTTCTCCAAATTCGGAAGATATAGATGAATCATTACAATTAGGGTTTGAGTCCAAAACTGAAATATCTTTCTCAAACTTCTGACTCTAAAAATATGAACTTTTGAGGGTAGATTCCTTGAATGATTTCTCCACTTCACTCAATGTATTAATGAAAATTTATAGTTGATCTCAAGATATAAGTGAATCACTCAAAATAGGGTCTCATCCCACAATTTGTCCGGATCAATGCTCGATATCACTTGATAAGATCTTTGCATATGATAAATGAATAAGATGAATAACATGTAGAAGATAAGACAACACAAGAGATATTGGTGGCCAAGATGCCCAAATATTCATTATATGCAGATAAATACCCTTAAGGTAGGGCAACACCATACATGCTCCTTAAGGAAGGAGTAACTCTACAATCTCCCAATATGGGAATTCCACTTCGAGGGGGATACCCCCAATATACCTCTACTAAGTAGAAAACTCAACTCATACATGACACTTCTCATAATGATACTCATATCCTTTATATAGGCATACATTACTCTTAATGGATAGGTAACACCTAATCACATAGTTACCTAAGCTTCGGGACGGCAAAAAAATTTCCAAAATTTGGGATCTGCGAGGGACGGCTATTAAAATAATATATAAAATTATAAATATTAAAAATATATAGATAAATTTTAGAAATTTTATGAATAGCAGTTCATTTTTTATATATCATCTACCAAGTGCATACGATCCACGTCGAGACATCCATATAAAGATACGTGTTACAAAGACACGATTCTTACAAAAATATGTGTTCATATAATTTTTAATATTAATATGTATGTTGTTGGTTTTCATGGTATGTTATGATACCACCATGTGCATTTGTGCTTGAATTTTTTTGTATTCATATATCACAGTCCACCGGTAATGTTTTTAAAGAGAAAACAACAAAGAAATTAATTTAAAAAAAAAAGTGAAAATAGTTTTTTTTTTAAAGAAAAAAGTGTTTAAAAGTGTTGTTGACGTTGGGAATGTCTCGGGCGTCCCCTGGGACGTTTCTCGGCCGTCCGGGGACGTCCAGACATCACCCTCCCGCCCCATATGTCTCCCAAGATGTTTCCTACATCTGTCCAAATGTCCCAGGATGTTTCCCTTGCAACTTGGAAGTTTGGAAACGTGGAGGAAATGTTTCTACACGTTTTGGCGTCCCCTAACGCCTGGGACGTCTGGGACCCTTGGGATTGGGACACATCCCTACGTAACTATGCCTAATCCTAATGTAGGCCGACTACCCAATATAATTAATTCATATGTGACCCATATATTATAAACACAACTAATTAAGGGGGACGTACACAGTGGCATCTCCATCAACCCATATACATTATAATATCATATCCCAAGGTACATAACATGTATCCACTAAAAGGTATACATAAATGGAGGATAGTTTTATTGGTATACATATTTGAACCATACTTGTACTTTTGAGAACAATCCCTCTCTTCACACGATTATATTAATTGGATTGGTTTTTTCTGCCTAGCTTACTTGAAGTGATTCTTGTACTTTTTAGAACTGTAGAGTTCCACTTTTCACATGATTTTTCTCAACCTCTGGATCTGTTTCTTTTGTGCTGGTGTTTCTTGTCACTTTGTGGGATCTATGTGACAATTTTTTTTTGGAGTTTCATATTTGAATCGATCCTTGTACATCTCATAATTGGTTGATTCCCTCTCTTTATGTGGTTTTTCTTAGTGTGGATTGGTTTCTTTTCGCTGGTGTTCTTTCTTACCCAAGTGTGTGACAACATGAAGTTATGTTATTTTTACCGGTGATTTTATTTCGAATTGGAAATCTCTCGGGTCCTAACCTCAACATTCTCTAACATGAATGTCACTGTGACCCCGTTTAATATATGTATCCTTCTGGCGGTTGGAATTTTTTTGTCACTGCGATTTGTTATGAAGCTGAGTTTTCACTTCTCTTGCTATCTCGTGGTGAGATTTACTACCTCTGTTAAATACTGTGAGATTCTGAATAATTTATCCGGTCAATGTGTTGCATCCATACGGATTCGAAGGATACAACTTGGTTTTGGATCCAAATTGAAACAACATTGTTACGGATCCAAAGGGATACATCATACAACATGGTTTAATTAGATTAATTATTCATAATGTCTACTGCGTGGAAATCTAAAGAAATTAAGTCACGTGAGATTAAGACATCGAATATTTGAATTTCTTGCAACACGGTTCACTCTCGATGATTTTCAGAAATTAACATTGTCCTCTTTCTATCTGCATGTGCCTAGAATATTGACTCATAACTTGATTTGTTATGATTTTGCATTCATAACTCAATAGTTATGAGGAAATATAATTCAAAAGATATCATTAACAATTGTGCACTCACGCCCTTATATAGATATGGGTCCGAGACTAATAATATAGGGTGCTCACTTTCCTCACAAACAAGAGAGGTCTAGCGCGAACTTGGAAATAAAAGTGAAACAAGAGAGTCCAAATTGGTCTTGGGAGGAAATGGAACATGTTTTCTTAGATCAATGGGACAAAAAAAGATGAAGAAGAAGATGATGTAAATAATGAGGATGTTGTAGATAAGGATGAAAAAGAAGATGATGAAGAAGAAGAAAAAAAAACAATGATGATGATGAAGAGGCTATGAATGATTCAAAAGGAGAGGCAATAGATCAAGATAAGAGTTCAAATAGTGCATCTCCAAAGAAGGAAGCTTGATATTTCAGCTTGAAGGGTGCATTCGAAAGAAAAAGGTAATTGTTTCCATAAACCCTAAGCAGTGAAAAAATAACTTCATCAACATGGATGTAGCTCAATATCTACATCTTTAGGCAAATAAATAAAGGAAGTTCAAGTGGAGGGTAAGCAAATTCAAATTTATCAGAAGCTAGCGAAGTTAAGCAAGTTTAAGCGGTAACTTGGTTCCGGCTAACTCAAGTTGAAGTTTGAGGATGTTGTAGGGGTGATTACGAGCGAGGAAATGCGAAGAAAAAGCTCTGGAGAATCTTCTACTTGGGGAATGCTTTGCAGTGGAAACTAAAGGGAGACGAGAAGAATAGAGAAACCGTGGAAAATCAAAAGATCGGGCAATGTCAAAATCCAAGAACAAGATTGTATCTTTGGAATTGTGGAAAGCTGGGCATGCAAAGGATCATTGTTGGGAGCTTCGGGATAAGAAAAAACAACAAGAAGAAAACAAGGAGGCAAATGTGGCAACAGGTAATGTATGTCAGGATGCTTTGATTCTTTCTTTGCACAATATTACTGAATCTTGGGTTTTAGATTCAGAGGCTTCTTTCCATGCTTCTCCACATAGGTATTATTTTGTTGATTATGTTCAAGGAGATTTTGGGCATGTTTTTCTTGGTGATGATGAGCCTTGCAGCATAGTTGGAAAAAATTATGTTTCGAGTTAAGATGCGGTATGGGAATACTTGGCTATTGAAGGATGTCGAGACATGTGCCTACATTAAGACGAAATTTGATATCGGCAGGCGGTTGGGAAGTGATGGTTGTCTTGTGATATTTACTGACGGACTTTGGAAGGTTACAAGGGTGCTCTTGTGGTGGCAAGAGGTAAGAAGGTTGGAACCTTGTATTTAACCACTTATAGCACTAATGTTTGTAATCTTGTGGCTTCAGAAGTTGATACAACATCGTGGCACTATAAGCTTAGTCATATGAGCCATAAGGGCATGGAGATCATAAAGAAGGATTTGCCCGGATATACGAAACGAGTTTGGAGTTACGTGAGGACTACATATATGGAAAAATGAAGCGAGTAAGGTTTCTCAAAGTTGGACCTACAAAGAAAGAGAGTAAGTTAGAGCTGATGCATTCTAATGTGTGGGGGCCAGCTCGGGTATCATCTCTTGGAGGTTCAAGTTATTATGTTACTTTTATTGATGATGCAACAAGGAAAGTTTGGGTTTATTGTATTAGAAACAAATCGATGTATTTGACACTTTTGTTAAATGGAAAGCCTTGGTAGAGAATGAAACAGTCTTAAGCTAAAATGTCTCAGTCGGATAATGGAGGGAGTATTGCGTGAAGAATGAATTTGATGATTACTATTCTAAGAATGGAATCCGCAGCAAAAAGCAGTTCCAGAACTCCACAATGAGAATGGGGTATCGTAGAAAGGATGAAACAGAACAATAATAGAACGTCTTTAGGAGCATGAGGTTACATACAGACTGCCTCTTTCTTTTTGGGCGAAGCGGTGAGCACATGTTGTGTACTTGATAAACAGAGAGGACTCTCAAGTGCCTTGGATGGAGGCATACCCAGGAGGCTTGGTATGGTAAGAAAGTTGATTATTCATTTCTTAAAGTCTTTGGATGTGAGGTGTTTGTTCATATAGACAAGGATGATAAGACCAAGCTAGAGGCTAAATCAAAAAAATGTACTTTCATTGGTTATGGTGGTGATGACTTTGGATATAAATGTTGGAATACTAAGGACAAGAAAATCATTCGATTTAAGGATGTGGTCTTTAATGAGAAAGTCATGTATAAGCAGCAGTTGCACAAAAACAAGAAAGAATCCAAGAAAGAATATGCTGAAGTAAAGAGAGGATCTTCCAGATGGGAAAGTGACACATGAATCAAGTTCAGAACCTCCTCAACAGGAACCCCAAACTCCTATATTGAGGAGGTCTTCTAGGGTAAGAAGAGAACTTGAACGTTTTTCTCCTTCTCTTTATTATTTATTACTCACTGATAGTGGAGAACCAGAGAGCTTTGATGAAGCAATGTAGGTAGATGCCAAGAAGAAGTGGGAGCAAGCCATGGATGAGAAGCATCAAGCTCTTATGGAGAACCAGACATGGGATTTGGTAAAGCTACCCGAAGGAAAAGAGCATTACGAACAAGTGGGTGTTCGAGTCAAAGAGGAAGGAGGCAAAAAAAAGATCTGAGGCCGGTTGGTGGTGAGGGTTTGCACTGGTAAAAAAGGTATAGATTTTGATAAGATTTTTTCTCTTGTAGTAAAAATGACTTCTAGTAGAACTGTTTCTAGGAATAGTTGCAATGGAAGACTTGCACTTATAACAACTTGATGTAAAGACTACATTTCTCCATGGTGATTTGGAGGAGGAACTATATATGCAACAACCGAGAGGGCTATGAGGTCAAAGGTAAAGAGGAGATGGTGTGCTGGCGAAGAAAAACTTGTATGGATGGTTCGAAACAAGCTCCACGTCAATGGTATAAGAAGTTTGATAGCTTCATGATGGAGCAAGGTTATATCAAATGTCATTCGACCATTGTGTGTATCAAAGAAATTTGAGGATGGAAGTTATATTATCTTGTGTTTGTATGTTGATGACATGTTGGTTACGGAGTAAAAACATGCGCAGAAATAAAAGTACTCAAGAAGCGGCTAAGTGAATCCTTTGCTTATGAAGGATTTGACGGATGCGACCAAACAAATCCTTGGTATGAGGATATCTCGGGATAGGAAGGAGCAAGTGACTTTATCTCGGGAAGAGTACATTAAGAAGGTCTTGGAGAGGTTTAATATGCGGGATACTAAACCATTGGGGACTGCTTTGTGAGCCATTTCAAGTTATCAAAGGAGCAATGTCCCAAGACAGAGCAGGAGAGGAACCAAATGTCCAAGGTACCTTACTCATCAGCAGTTGGTAGTTTGATGTATGTTATGGTGTGCACTAGGCCTGATATTGCCCATGCAGTGGGAGCTGTGAGTAGATTTATGAGTGATCCAGGTAAAGAGCATTGGCAAGCAATAAAGTGGATCCTTCGGTATTTGAGAGGGACCATGGGGACAATTTTGTGCTACAAGGATCCAGACACCACTTTACGTGGTTATGTAGATTCAGACATGGCTAGAGATGTAGATAGCAGGAGGAGCACGACAGGTTATATTTACACTGTAGGTGGGACAGCAGTGAGTTGGATTTCACAACTACAGAATTTGGTGGCTTTGTCAACCACAGAGGCTGAGTATGTTGCTGCCACAGAGGCAAGCAAAGAGATGATTTAGTTACAACAATTGCTTGAGGAGTTGGGGCATAAGCAAGAGGAATGTAAGTTGCGTAGTGATAGTCGAGTGCTATACATTTAGCTAAGAACTCGCTTTCCACTCTAGGGCAAAGCATATACGATTAAGGTACTATTTCATCAGACAGCTTTGGAGGAAGAGAAGATTGAAGTTGGAGAAGATTCATACCGGTCGGAATCCTGTAAACATGATGACCAAGGTGGTCACAAGGAAAAAACTAAAGTTGTGTTCAGCTTTGGTTGGTCTTCACAGAAACTAGTGAAGGGTTGAAAAGCTTGCTCAAAGGAAAACTAGTCTCCAAGTGGGAGATTGTTAGGTTGTGGAGTCTGTTTTGATGTGTGAAAGTGTTGAAGACTGTACACTAAGAGTACTGTACACTTTTCATGTATCCTCGCCGGGGTTTTGCCCATGGTTTTGATACCCACGGTTTTGTAAAACTGCTTAAGCAGTTGTCTATTTATATGGTTTTATGCATATGATAGAAGGTATGAAGAACATTGCAGATGTGCTTTGAATTCGGCTGTGAATTCTGTAGAGTTTGTTGAGCATAGCTCCAAACGGATCTGGGTATTGTATTGAGAGAGCGGTGGCTTGTAATAAAATCTGAGCAAGTGATTCTTGGTGGACGTAGCCCAAATTGGGTGAACCACGTTAAATATTGTCTCTTTGTGTTGTGTTATTTTATTCTGCAATTTTATTTGAGATCTGTAATAATTTCTGCATATTAGTTTCTACTGTTGCGATTTTGTGAGGGATTATTCCGCATATTTTATCTCTTATTTCCTAACAACTTACCCTTCCGAGAGACGCTCTACACAAGTTATTCCACCCTCATCCGACAGGGGAAACATGAGGATTCAGATTTCAATTGATACATTTCAGATTTTGTGCATTTAGTTGATGATCAGATGGTGTTTTGTACACATTTGTTCTGGATATTCCCGATGTTGTATGTAATTGGAAGTATCTTAACATTTGAGAGTTTTCTAGGGAGTTTTTGGGTTGTCCCAGTTGGTTGTATCTAGAGACCATTCTTTTCATGATTGGATATTTCGAAGTTGAGTTTCTGAGTTGAGATTGTAACCAAGGTGACAGCAGTTACATGTTCATTGAAAGATGATAGTTGGTACGGTTGTTTCTGCCACAGGAATGTTTTCATGTGCCAACATGGCATGAGCTTCTTATCTAGGGAACTCTTGCACATACGGTTCACCTTTAAAGTGAACATTTTGAGATTAATGGAAATAGTACACATGAGAGGATTGTTGCTTACAGAATTTGGCATATGATTCCTGCATCACTCGATCGCAGAGAATTAGTTCAGCAGACTTTGGATCACAGGGGGGGTATGTTAGGATTTGATCCAACAAAAAAATATATGAATAATGAATTTGCACTCAAAGGAAATTGCAAGGTGAAAGATCGCAGTTGACCTTTGGCTTCTCCCTCAGTTTTGAAAGGGTTGTAAACTAAAGAATTATATATCTTTGTATATGAATGACAATCAAAAAATCTGGACTGCGCATATTGTTTATCTTTTGTCTGTTATTGTGTATATTTTATCTATCTTTTGGATTTGTAGACAACAAAAACATACCAGATAAAACAAAAGAAATTAAAAAGATTATATTAATGTCCACAGACAACCAGAGATCCAAATAACAACGATGGACTACTATGAATGTCACATTTTATTGAATTTGCAACTTCCATAAAAGTGTCAAGTGACCATTGTTCTGATGTACCACTGCAGACCTTATACCATCTAGCTATAGCTTCCACAGATTAACAGATGCAAGATAATGCTTATATTCTGCAAAACGCAGAAAGATGAAGCAAGCAAAATAAATGCAGCATTAAATTTATTGCCCATCTTACCAAGCATTACATTGGACATAAGGTGTGGTTAGGCTTCAAATATCTATGGCAACCATTCAAAAATTAAAGAACAATAAAAAAATGCATACAAGGTCAACCTAAAGCTCCATCTACATACAAACGCGATCTATGAAGGACGGTTCATTAAAGAAGTAGCAGCCCAGATCACTGACACAAAAACCCAAAGCCAACAAATTGTGACAGATTAAAGTAAATAAATAGTTCAAAGTGAAGAAGAATCCACTCAACAACAATATTAGTGAAATACCCAGCAAGAAGATTCTTTCTTTTCTTTTAATAAAAACCTACCATACACCTAAAAATTTGAAATGTTTATTACTTACCTTCATTTTCAAGTACATGTGTAACTCAGGTGGTAAAAGTATAGTTTCATTTGGGAAGAAGTGCTATGAAATGATTTCATTTGTAAGAAAATAGGGTATCATAGGTAATGCAAGATGGAATCATTTATTTTTTGATTTCAATAAATTAATTGAACACCATTTGCAGGATTGAATGCACAATAATTACTTTACTGACCTAAGTTACAAATGTGTTTGGGTATGGGCATTCCCCTTTTGGACCCCAGATATGGTACGATACAGAAATGACTAGTACAAATATCTTTAAAACATCTATATGAAAAATGCCGATAGATATCAATTTCAAGGTTTTATTTTGGATTTTACACATATCACTTTGATTAATAATTTATTTATATTATGTTCATATCTCCCATAGAATGATGAAAAAAATCTTTGCGAGAAAAAAAGGGCCTCAAACTCTACAGTATGACCAAGATATTACTATTTTTTAATTGACTTTTCAAAGTTAAAAAGTAAAATAACTTTTAAGTGACAGTCAAGTAGATGTAAAATTTATGGTCAAAATTACCTTGTGACAGTCAAATGGATGTCAAATTTAACATAGAAAATAAAACCTTACACAGTCACATGATCACATCCCACCCCTTGCTGCCATTGTAGAACGCCTATCGGCGTAAATACAAAAAAATAAAATAAAATAAAACCTATTAAATTATAGACTAATTAACAAGAATATCGATGTTATATGCATAAAATTAACATGATAACAACAAAACACTAATGATAAGTGATAATTCAAAATATTAAATGAGTCATCACATGTGATATATATCACATTGGTTTATATTATCCATTCAAAATATGAAAATAGCCCATGGCCACAAGCATGGTCAAACTCAAGAGCTACATGAACAAATCATCTTATAGCTCTTCATCGCGAGCATCCAAATCAGCTATCAGTTCATTAAAACCAGATACAGTGTGACTAGCAGTGGTTTATTTAGTTGTGTTACTTTATGTTTTTTATTGTGATCTTAATTTATTTTTTTATCTTTGTTTTTTGTTTTTATTGTGATGTAGACAAGCACTGTTTTTTATTTAATTATGATCTCTGGTACTCAGGATAATAGAAGAACCCGGGAGGTAACCAGACTAGTACAAGTAGCAAAATTGTGCGAGTACAGATACAAAGTGTAAAGTAGTTATTGACAACTATTTAAAAGCAATGGCAAATGGTATAATTAGTGTCCTTAATCAGAGTACGGCACTCTCATTTAAATTCCATCCAAGGTATGGAAGGCTTCACAGAAAAACCACAGCACATGAACATTCCATAATAAATGTTCAATTACAGTTTACTGAGTCAGTGCCAAGAGCAAAAACTTGCTAATTTGACAATGGGAGACACTGTATTTTAGTATTTTACCATGCTTGTTAATTCTTCCCACCATCCCAGACCTTAATATCTCACTTCACCTCTTTTGGCAGACGATGCAAATATATATTGCCCCTTCTATAGTGAGGCCAAAGACATAATCTTTTGTCCCAATTTATCACTTATCCACCCTCAACACTCATTGACACATAAAATTACCTACCTGCAAAAAAAAACTTTGTAATGTAACTCTAGACTTCATCTGTACATACTATATCCTTACCTAGCCTTCACACATCATCCCCATGGAATTCATTTAATAAACACGTGGTTTGATAAGGATTTCCAGACAAACAATAAGTGACTCAAAGAAGCTTCATAATGAAGGCCAACAGACATAGATAGCAATTCATATTTGATAAGAGAAATATAGTAGCATATCCAAATGGAGGATGGAGTTCCCACATCATCCCAAATCATCTAGTAAACCTTGTAAGAAAGAAATAGTTTGAAAGTTGAAACCATTTTTTATAAAACTTCTTGATTGGCCAAGCCTACAACTTATCTCACATCCGCCATCAACAACCCACCTAACCTCTAACTTGATCCCAATTTTTTACTCTTCAATTTTAAGATGAAATAAAAGGTGAGCCAAACTTTGTAACATGGAAAACTAGTTCTTGTGGATACAACACAGATAGGCATTGGAAGTCACAAACCTGAGGTTCTAATGTTGGCAAGGGAGGACCTCGATATGCATGTCTTCTGCCATCACCTAGACTTACTGTCTTTGCCATTTCTGTCTCCCAAGTCTTCCTTTTCGCAAATGCAACCTCAGTTGCCTCAACATTTGTGTTTGAATGAAGTCCAATGACAAGAAAATGTTCAAACAAACAAGTTGGCTCTTGATGTTGTTTTCGTGCCTGCAATGACAAAATGCATTTCACATGAGAATGAAGCAAAAGCAAAGTGCATTTCACATGAGAATGAAGCAAAGACACCGCACTGCACCGCTCAGGGAAATCATTATTCTAAATTGAACAAAAAGCTTCATGTCATTCCTAAAGCTAGCCACGTTAATTAAGAAACCTGCTATCAGTCCCCTTACGTATAACAAAAATCAAAGTCATGATAGCAAATAGCCTCCATAATCTTAGTGGCAAAAATTGTGCAGGGGCTCAATGTTTGACATGGTGATCTTATATGTGATTCTAAGCTAATCATTTCACATTTTAAATGTGTTACAATCATATCTCCAATATCCGGATGGCTATTGAATTCTCCAGGAACTCGATGTTTTTATTATTGAAAAAAGAATATTTATGAAAATTCTTCTGAATTCTAACCCGTTTTCTAGAATATTAAGTTATATGCATCTTTTTGCAGATACAGTTTACCCTGAAACCGGGAAATTAGAATTTACCATCTCAATTCTCCAATGCGTCTTCTTTGTACATAAACAGAGTGCACAACTTGTCGATCTTTTGCATAACGCACATTACAGATAAAGTACAAGTTCACAAATAGGAGTAAATACACTAACTAATTACTTGGGAGCATAGTCACCTAGATGCAGAAATGCTATTTTAAAAAAATCAAAGAACAGGGTATTCGGAGACAGATATATGAATATATATACAAAGAAATTAATTATATGTTTCATAATTTTAGTGTTAATGTTATATGTTTCAAATTTAAGTGTTAATGTTAAATATTTAGCCTATAGTTTATTAGCACAAGCTACTACAGTGGAGTACCCCTCTCTCCCACTTCAATCAAATGAAAAAATCTTATGTGCAGGCATCTTAAGCCTTCTTATTGTTTTCACTTTCTTACTAGTACCACTTTGGACGTTAATAAGAAAGTTTTCTGCCACAGAATAACATGTCATTTACTTGCAAAAATTAAAAAAATAGATGCATATTAGATTTTTATGTAGTTCATTTAACAATAATTAACCAGTTATTAGCACTTAAGGAAAAATCAATGTAATTTATATACCCTATTTAACAAAAATCTATATGATGTTTCTCAATTGTCAAAGGACGCTTCTGGAAAATGTATAGAAACACTAGGAAATGTTATCCAAAGTCTCTTGACCTCTGAACCCATCCCGGGGACACATTTCGGTACAGGAAACTAGTACCAGGGGTCAGCATATGAGTATCAGGATAGCTATGAAATGGCAGTGAAGAACCCCAGAACCTCCATAGCAACAAAAACCCAAGCAGTGAGAAGCTTCTGCAGACAGCTTATGATTCAGATAAGAGTTTGGCTCTTAAGAAAACAGTTCTAAGTTTGTATTTAGTAGACAGCCAGTCCGTACATCTCTCTGATAAGCACAATGATACTCCACCAAAGTCTACCAGAATGATGTCCCAGGGTCAATGGACATGTCAGAGACAGGAATGGATTAAAAGGGCTGGAAGTGACCCTCTCAAAGATCAAGGAGAGACATGTTGAAGTCTTTAAATCAAACAATTTGCGAGTAAGAAGCAGAATCAAGAGGCAGGAATGGCCTGAGAAAAGGACAATATGAACAAGTTGGACCAATAAAGATAGGCTATGACAGAAGAATCACTGACTGACTCGGGGCAGACAACCATTTGGTGGGCGTTTTAATATTGAAGGATCAAAGCACTCATAAACACATTAGTACATGAAAAATCAAAGGAAACTTTAGTTTTCTAATATAGCATTCCTACAGGGTACATAGCACAATATTCCATTGTTAGCATATGCAAAGAGAAGAAAGAATTCAGAGAAGGCTGAATGCACACTCAAACAAGTGTGACAGCATTTATTATATAGTAGCTGCCCCTGATAGAGATGGATAAGATAAGATATAGAGAGAGGGGAGAGGGGAGAGATGGTTACAGATTGGTTGAACAGTTACCAACTGAATAACAACTACATAACTGCATTATATGCTATATAATGCTCTATATTTTAACACCCCCTCTTAATGACTAAACCGGAAACAATACCAAGTTTGTCCCGAAATTTTACAAATGTCCTAAAGCCCATATGTTTAGTCATTACATAATTTACAATGAGCAAACTGTTCATGCTCTACTGTCCTTCGAGCAAGTACCTCTGAGTGAGTGGCTTGGCATGCCATCTCACCATGCACCGTCAATGCATCTAGAATAGTGGAGTCTCCATCCACAACAAACTGTTCTTCAGAATGAGGAAATCCATCCTCCCAAGGCATGTCCGCCTTCCGTACATCTGGTATAGTGGATACTCCCTCCATAATAAGTGCATGTAGGTTGATTGTATCCAAGTCAACAGATCTATGAGGAATGGCTTCCTCCCAAGGCATTGCAGCCTCCTGCACATCCTATATGGTGGAGTTGTCCTCCACACATGCATTCATGTTGATTGTAGCAGGATCAACAAGCTGATATTGGCCACCTTGCCCAATACCAAGGGCAATCATCCATCTTTGTTTCACATCAAAGACAACACACTTCTTCCCATAGAAATCCACAGAAATATTGGGATTTTCAGTTAATTGACGAATAGATAGAAGATTCTTTTGTAAAGAAGGTACATATCTAACATTCTATACCAACAGTTTATGAACATTATTCAATACAATGCATATATCTCCTATCCCTTCTACTGCAAGTGATTCTCCATCAGCTAGTACTACTGATTCAAAACATATATTTGCAATAAATGAAACATACCAGTCCCTACAACATGAAAAGTGTGTGGATGCACCAGAGTCAATGATCTAGCAACTAGTACCATTGTCATGTGAGCATGATGTCGTAAGACAATAAAGAGCATGCCCGTCATCCGAATCTCGTTCTTCTACAACTGCTGCCACATGTTCCTCATCACATGGCTTTTTGTTTTGTTGCGAAAGATCATACTTCCGCTTCTGGCAATCCTTCTTAAGGTGCCCAACCTTGTTAGAGTAATAGCATGTGACGATCCGAGTGGAAGACTCACGAATGAGCGTCTCCACTTTCCTTTTGACTGTGTGACAACAAGCACTCTTTGATTGGTCACAATTAGGTTCTACCTGAATTTATCTACGCTCCTTTTGCAACATGTAGGAACTCACCTTGTCAAACATGAGTGTTTGGCTTTCAACCATTAAATGGAGTGCCTCCACAAATGACTCATACGAAGAAGGTAAGTTGTTTAGAACCGGACCCACCATATCATCGTCGTGCCCACCTTTTTGTTGATGGAAGATAGCTGGTCTCGGAGGTCTTTCATCGAAGTAGGTGCTCGAGACAATGATTCGCCTTCTTGTAATTTTACGGAAAAGAGTATATTCTTCGGGTATAAAACCCAACTCTTTTCGCCCTTGTGAACAGGAACCCACGATTTCAAGAAGAACAACAAACTATGACTTCACAAAGACACGAACCACAACTCTATGCCCTCATTTTTCTTTCTCCATGACCCTACTATCATTTCTCTTTCTCCACACAAAAGTTGAAACTCCTCACATTTTTTCCCAAATGTGACTTGTGTTTTGCCCTTGTAAAATAGCCTCGACTAGTTTGACGTTGCCAACGAATGCCCTTACTATCGTATTCTCGAGTCTTTCGACTTTGCCCATGAACATTGCCTTGAACCGCCCACTGACTTGTATTCTTTTGGTTCTTGTGACTATATTTCCATCGAAAAACATGCCTTGGTGCCGTGATACAATTATTAGAAACAAGTATGTACTCACGATTAGGGTTCTTCTATGTCCTCATTGTGCCCTAGCGACAATTGTGCACGAAAAACTCACGAACTAGATGCTCCGGGTTTGCAAGACCTCCACAAGCTTCTCCTTTGTCGTACTCTTCCGCCAAGAGGTTCCAGATGTGAATGGTTTCCTTCTTCTTCAAACCGTGAACCTTCGCTCGATACCAATGTTAGCATATGCAAAAAGAAGAAAGAATTCGAGAGAAGGTTGAATGCGCACTCAAACAAGTGTGACAACGTTTATTATATAGGAAGAGGTGGTTCTGATTGGTTGAACAATTACCAACTAAATAACAACTACATAATTGCATTATATGTGCTATATAATACTCTATATTTTAACATCCACTTGCTTTGATTTCTCTCAAGGTCTCAACATACACCATCCTGCTATTACATTATACAAGTCCTTTTGACCCACTCAAAGAGACTTTCAAATTACACCAAGAAAACATGTGTTCACCCATATTTGTAAGACGGCAATTTAACATGTTTGTAATATTCTAACTCTCCCTTGAACAATTTATTAAATCAACATATATTTCCAATAGTTTCAACACAAACAGAGACTCAAACTAACTTATGCCTTTCCCTATGTTTGACAAGCTAGCCAACACAATCTCTCTCGGCAAGCCCTCTCTAAACTCATGAATTCTCCTTTGTCGCTTCATCAAGTGCAAGCAGTTTGTTCCCCATCACATCATTCTTGTGGAGTTTGGGGCCCATCCTTTTAGGTTGGAGACCATTTTTACTTGGTTTCCTTTTTGCACCGTATCCAAAGCTTTGCTCACTCGATGGAGGGGAGAGAAAGGTACCGTATTTGGCATATTGTTCCTCGAAGAGCATTGCCCTTTCTGATTCTCCAGGTCGTGCTCGTTGTTGGTATGCTGGGGCTTTTGCTCTCTTAGAGTCAGTGAGTATTAGGATGGATCATCTTCCTCCTTTTCGATACTCCTTGGACGCACTGGCTCATCTTCTACCTTCCAAACAGAGCTGAACAGGATCATCAGAGAGGATATTTACAGACAGTTCATCCACACCACTTGGGTGAACCCTCATGGTGGGTTACGCCCGAAGATGGCTTTTTATGTGGAGCACTTCTTGGAGTTGAGGGACAGACTTATTATTCGTCCTCAATATACCCTTCGCCATTGGATGCACACTCTTCACATCCCCTAGGTCAATTTGAGTGGGTTCTCATAGGCTTCGGAGTGAGACGGACCACCAGATCGATCGGTCAGACAGGACTTGCCAGCTATGCAGTCTTCAGGAGGTCGAGACGGAAGCACACTTCATCTTCCGCTGTCCCATCTACTACGAGATTAGGGGAGGTTCCATTGTCTTTTCAAGGGGACCCGTGCACTTACTAAATTTTTCAGATATGTCGATCAAAAGTGTTTGGCTTTATACATGCAGGAGGCTCTTAGGCTTTGGGATCACACTATTCAAACACTTAACAGAGCAGACTCTCCCCAGAGGATCACTTCCTTCTTTCCAGCTCTACCCTCGGAGAGAGGCACTAAGCACCAGATCGATACCAGCCCAGCATCACACTCCAGATCAGTACGGTTCAAGGGGTCCATATTTAACCCCGATTTCTCCCATGCACTATTATACCAGTCCCAGTACTAGAGGGCAAATATATAATCCAGCTTAGTCCTTTTTTAATTTGGGATATGAACAAATGTTTCACAACCAAAGATTCTCAGGTGTCACGAGGATGGTTTCTTACCAATCCAGGCATCCTGCAGAATCTTCTCAACAAGAGCTGAACAAGTGTAATCTATTCACCAGATGGCAAGCAGTAGTAACTACTTCTGCCCAATACTTCTACTCAAAGTGTGCACCACTAAGCATACTCCTGGTCTTTCCCATCAGCATCTTGTTCATCCGCTCTATAACCTGTGCAGCGTGTATGGCAAGCAGTAGTCACTGCTTCAGCCTTCAGCCCAATACTTTTGCAAAGTGCACACCACTAAGCATACTCCAGGCCTTTTCCGTCAGCAATCTTGTTCATTCGTTCTGTAGATAGTGTGTTTTGGAGTTGTCTTTTGCCTTTCAATTCCACACAACTTGCAGAACTGCTCAAACTCATTTGAGAGAATACTCTCCTCCATCTCATTCTCCACAAGGCCCTTAAACTCCTTGAACTTATATAACTCAAAATTTTGACCATAGAGCTTGTCAATCTCTATTCTAGTGCTTCCCATCGTTTTCTAACTCTCACTTATCACAAGTGATCCAAACTCACACAGAGCTAAAACCAAGCTCTGATAATGTTGGGAATAGGCACCCAATATGATGAGATAAACACAGAGAAGAACTATGCTACAAGAATCTAAAAACACACTAGAAAATGACATGCACACAGAATGCACAAGATTTCCTCTACAGATAAACCCTTTCAGGTAAAATACCCAACACAGTAACCTTCTATCTATTGTATTAACTTAACTGTTTACAATACAATGACCTTCTTCACAGTACTGCAAGTTATCATACAGCAATATACTATATCTATGAATATTACATGTCCACTCTATCATGTATTGACATGCATCAAGAATAGCTCTCAAACGTGTATATTGTTGAATCTTCACTATCCTCCACTAAGGAATCTATGTGCCTATGAATAGGCACATCACCAGTATAACACTGAAGCATATATGTAGACCCACACCAACCACTGATGAAGGAATTATTATATAACGCTCCTCAACTCCAGACTTGCAGTGCACTACCGTGTTGCACAACAATGTGCAATACTATGCAAACTCTCTGCGCACAGCCTTCCCACGCAGCCATACTGTCCATGGCCATTCATCATTGTGCAACACACATTGCACAATATGCAGCATATACCACTATGCAACACCTACAAAGGAACCCTGCGCAACAAAACCATACAGCCAACTCTGCGCAATATTCCTGCCCACCAGCATCCTGCACTGGTCCATGCAAAGTATGAAACACATTCACCAAGGAGCATGCTCGAAACTCATGCAAAATGTGAACCACTGATTGAAAAATTGCTTTCAAATGATAATAATACCAAATCCAAAATATGTTACCATGTACTTTATGTTCAATCTATTGAAGAAGTTGCTCTTGAGGTCATTAAAATATCTTGGCGAGGCAAATTGCATAGGAGTTATATTTTTACAAACTGTAGTTGTAGTAGATAACACTTTACCAATCATATAAAGCTTGCAGTAATTAGTAGATTTGTGCATGTGTATAGATTTTCCATCCGGAATGATGTCTCTTCAAGTAAGTTCCTAACTTCATTGAGTGTATCCAAAAAGTTCTTTGAGATGGATATAATTATGGTTATTTCAAAATTTAATTGGAACTAGAGTTGACTTGTATCTTCCAAAGTTGTCATGGCAGAAGGGAAGGTAGGTCAATAAGCTGAAGCAAGAAGGATTTGCTAAAGAACAAAGGGTTAAACCTCTGATACTTTCTTAGCCTCGTGAAGAAAGTCTTACATAAATCAACAAGCACAACTAAGGTTATCTCAAGCCAAACATGGGTTCAAGGACAGAGGTGGAGAAAAGGAGGAGAAAAACATGAGCTGAAATGCCTAAAAATGAGTACAGTGAGAATAAGGCAGTTAAGAACAGAATTGACAAGGTCAATACAAAGGGTTATAAGAAGATGTAAAAGGAAGGTTAGAAAAGTAGCAATTATGAGAATGGCAGATGTTTGAATCCTCTGCAGCTCCTTTTAATTTCAAGCTTGGCAGTACATTTCAAGGCACCTCCTGTCATAGGACATGTGGTAAAAGGTTGAGCCCAATGCTCCTTCTATCATACTAAGCGATGCTTAGATTGTCAAGTTAATGCCCAATAAGCATAAATGGCGCCCTTCGTGTACTTCTGTGCCCTAGTGTAGTTGTCTCACCAGCTGTTCGGAAGGAGGATGGTATTATAATTTGTCAATCCTTCTACTTGGAAAATTATGGAGCTCATGGATAGTTTTAACTATTATAATTTGCCAACCCTTCTCCTATGAAAAACATGGAGCTCATGATCTGCAATGGCTATAGATGCGATCTTATGCACAAAGATGCAATAATACTAAAGTAATAGGGACCACCATACAGTAATCTTAACTGTAATAATAGATATCATAGATATGATGTTTTATGCACAAAGATGCAATAATCTCAGTAGTCATAGATACCATCACATTGAGAAAGTTTCCCCCTAACCAAAGCAATGTTCTTACAAGATTATAAATTGTATTAAAGGACTAAAAAAATGATGAATGGTGATAACTACATCAGGTGGCATAAAAGTTTTATTCATAGAAAACGCACCATTTACTCTCTACAAGTTCTGAAGAATAGAAACCTGAACAGATTATATTAGAGTGGATGTAAATCCCTGTTATCAGGCCCTTTGTGTACACTAATAAATTACCTTCAAGAACAGGGCCAACCAATCACACAGGAGACTAAAAACTACAAAATAAAGGTATCGCAAGTAACAAACGCCAACCTTAAAAGCACTTAAACAAGAGTTACTGCCTGATAAAAAGTAAATACTAGACTTGCTGTAAAACTATACATGACATAATTTAGACTTTAAAATATTAGCATTTGCATCCTTACTAAAAACTATATAATACTCAGAAAAGATGTCGAGGATTTTGTTCCTTATAACGATGAACAATGAAATAAGATAAAGTGATCAAATAAGAAATAATTAATAAAGAAAGCTCAACGGAAAAATTAACCAGCGGCTTGTTTCTACCATATCATACAGAGAATTATAGAGATCCTCGCAAGTAAGGGCCATCCACAGGAAATTTCCAATTCTGTTTGAAAATAATCCATAGAAGAATAGCAACTTACCAAGGCCTGTAAGTGTAGTGCATACCACTGGCGCTTCTGGCTAGTTAGTAATTCTGGATTGAAAGATGACTGCCAATCGGATTCCCGGGATGCAAACCCCATCTCCAAACTTTTTGCAATTGTCGCTTCCATTTCTGCAAGTTATGATTATGTTGTTGCTTTGCCGAAACAACTATTGAAGGACTAGGCCGAACACTTTGTGCTGCTACCATTGCAGCTCTGGCTACCTCTTCAGTAGTCTGAGTCAATACTGAACCTAAACTCTGATCCATTCCTATGTCTAACTCTACCGTTATAATATCCTCTATCATGTATCTGTGCCTACCTCTTCCTGTTCCTGGACAGGATTTTAACTGAACAAGCTGAGATCTTCCAAGCAAATACCTAAAACACAGAAAACATTAACCTTCACTGAAAAGCCGCTACACAGTCTGTACTGTACTATCCTACTCAAAGTCCAGCAACTTCTCTGAAGTTGCCACAGCAAAGCAATTCTTCAAGTTACCCAGCCTTGGTGGAATCTTCCCTTTATTATTACACAATTAACTTTGGTAAGTAAATGTGTTTCCAGTCCACCTCTGAATTCGGAGCATCAAAGTAAGTGAACCTGTCCACTACAAATTTCGCTATGCCAAACATAGTAAAGAATCAAGATGCAATTATTAAGCTGAGAACACCTTTTGGCTTAGAAGTGACATCCAAGGTTGATTATTATAATTTACCTATCCAAAAGAAAGAAACAGTTATCCCTGTCCACAATCCACGGATTCAAACTAATATACACCCAAAAGTGAGTTCCAACTGTCATGAATGGATCCCAGAGCTTCAGTACCAAAATGTTAATTTACTCCAATCAACAAGAAGGAAATTCAAACTACTATGCACCCAAAGTGAGCTCCAACTGTCATGAATGGATTCCAGAGCTTCAGCAACAAAATGTAAATTTACTCCAATCAACGAAACCAAAAATCAATAGAGCGATCAAAATGTAGCAAAACCTCAGAGAATGAATTCAGGATCACAAAATCAGCAAAAAGCATCGGCTCTTCCAAACTGCCTTATGAATCCATCTTGAGCCTATGAAACTGACTTATGAATCTATCTTGAGCCTTTGAAACTGCCCTGTGAATTTCTTAAGCCCTTAAAATTGCCTTATGGATCTCCTTTCCTCATCTAATAGCCCGTAAATTCTGCATCAAGTTTCCACACCTAACGTATAACCAAACGACCCAACAAACCTATAAGCGTAGCAGTAGACCCTCTCCTCTTCAAAAGTTGCCCCATAGATCTCGTTCACCTTATAGGATTAAACAACCATCAAGAGGAAGATATAAAAGAATAAGTCAAACCCTTCCTCCTCAAAACCCCTCTAAATTATGCATTTAATATATCAACCAAACCAACACAAAACTTTTTTCCCTGAAGATAAATCTTGGACAAAAGCCTCGATGACTTTTATCCAGACAATTATCCACAAAACACCCTCCTGATTTTGCAAGCGAAAAGTCAAATAAGTCTCTAAACACCAATATTCTCATCTGAATGACTCATTATCTCGGGCAGCTCATAACTTAATACGTTACCTCTGTTAACTCCGCACAAAATCTCAAACAATTCTCCGTCAAACCGACAACTCCAGCCTCAAAACAAGCATATACTCATTTAATATCCAACCTTCAACATCAAGGCCTGCAGTCCAACATCGTACAGCGAATTTCTAGACTGTAACGAGCTCCTCTACTAAAATCCTGGTAATATCTGAAATAACCACACTAAAACGAAGTAAACCTCAAAATAACAACCCTGAATCGCATCCTTCGTACATATTCCACGACTAGAATGAAAAATCCACAATACTTGCTCACTAATACCGGGTAAAACCTCAGATAACAGCCCTGATTTGCACACAACAAATATCCCTTGCATACAAATATGGACAAACTTTGTTTCAAGGCAAAAGAACAATCAGCTCCTCGATCTAGGTTAACTGTTTTATTTCCACAGTAGATTCCATTAGTATCGATCCCTACTGAAAATTTAAACTGATTTTTCCTGCATATTTGTTCGAAAGCCAAATTTCAACAAAATTTTCGCTTCCGTCCTAGCATCTTCGTAAAACCTTCCATTACTACGTGCAACTAGTTAGTTATTTTTAACAAGGAAAAGTCCTACCAGTTGCTGCGAATTCGTCGTCGCTCCGGGTATGGATTAAGAGGTGTTGAAATATAGTTTGACACTTGCTGGGATTCGATCCGGTAACCTGCGCGCTGCTAAAGACTTATGTTTTAATTTTATTCTGGGAGGTGGTTGTCAAAAAGGAATTATATTCTTCCTTTTGTTGGTGGTGCTGTCTGATAGGCCTCATGGCCGGAAATAATGCGGCTAATGAATATATGCCTTTAAATAGTAAGAGGGAGCTTAAAGGCGGCTGAAGGTTACTCTGTTTGTAAGCTTGAGGTCACATGAGGAGAAGTCCGCTAAACTTTAAGGTTGGGATCGGGGTTTTTAGGATTGAACAATTTTATAATAAGTGACGATCGAAGCACTCCCGTTTGGTGTTTTGGTGAAGATTTATATTTATAAAGTAAATAGATTAAAAATTATTTAAATTTTATGTGGTTTCATGGTCGCTTCCGTAAGAGAATAGTGGATGTCCTGTGTGACATGTTCATAGCGGAATAAAATGTTTCACCCATCAAATTGGTATGCTTGGAAGGCCGTATTCCTCTCCTCTCGTTAATTTAAAATTTTAATTGTTGACAAATAATACAATTTTAAATGTGATGACATTTAATATGAATCACCAACTTCAAAAGTTTGAAAAGATTTTGACTTAGTGTGATCATATAATTGCATTTCAAAACTCACCTAACTTTGAATGTGTTAAGATTTGGACTTGGCACGTTTGTATGGGCACATGTAATTTCAATTACCCAGCGTAAAATGTGTTGTGATTTGGACTTAAACGGTTTACATAACTACAATCAATCTCACAACACATGACTTTAAATTTTTCATACTTCGGGTCAAATTTTGCCCTCATACACACATGACTCTAAACTTATACAAATTTGAAATTGGCACGATCATTGAAACTACATAAAACTATGTGATCACAATTAGTCTCAGTAAACATTGTTGAACTTCAAACTTTAAAGACTTCAAACTTCCACATTTTTCTACATAACAATTGTTAACACCCAATTTATATCTCTCACAACAAGTCACGACAATTTTTGCATTTAAAGTTAGTGATTTCTCCTCACAACGATAATTTGTATGCCAAACAGACAGATGCTTAAAACAATTCAAAATTGTGAAGCTAAAAACAATGCAAGTACTAGTTAGAATCATATCCTTGTAGGTGATGCACATATCATTGTTGGGTGAAGTTCCTAATTAGATTATTAAAATCCATTTGCAACTAGTTTAGTTATTGAAATTCGTCGGTGCGGCACAAGCTAACTGACTTGTTTAACAAAACGAAGCTAGAAGAAACAACAAATAATTTTACCAAGATCCAACCTCAAAAAATATTGAAAATTTTACATGATTCATTTGGCGAAATGAACCTAGAAGAAACAATAAAAAAAATTTACCAAAATCCAGAATAAAAGATCCAACCTCAAAAAAATATTGAAAATTTTACATGATTCATTTGGCAAAATAAACCTAAAACAAATAATAAAAAAATTTACCAAGATCGGGAGTAGAAGATCCAACCTCAAAAAATATTGAAAAAATCAACAATAGTGTAACTCTTAGTGCCATAAACTATTTAATCAAATAGACCTTATTGAAATATTTTATTTTATTTCCTATGGCCTATCTCCCATCCTTTTCGAATTATGACCATTGGCACATCCATATTCAGACTTTGGTTATTCACCACACCCACGTCTTAGTCACTAAGCCTAGTCAACTAATAATGTTAAAGATGAATATATCCCATGGATTACTTATTTTAACGTTTTACCTTAGAATATGTGTAGTTTGACCATGAAGCCATAATATCTTCATATAATGCCCATTTCCATGCGGGAGGCAAACTCAAATTCCCATGAAAAAGTGGATAAAATATCATCCATGCTTTAGTGGGCTTTGACTATAAATTCTCTTCTCTTTCCTAATAATGTACCTTGTAAAAAAAGTTTTATAAAAGGTTAAATGGACTAGGATACTTAGTCTTTTTCCTAGGCTTGAGCTAAGGAAAAGCGTATACTTCTTTGCCTTTTTGAAAGATACAATAGGGACTGTCTTTATATGGTTGGACACTTCCTTGACCCTTAAAAGAGATATAGATTTAGTAGTACTTTTGTAGGTCATGTCACTATGCATATGTTGGTATCCTATGGAATGAGCGGTTGAGGACACCGTGCATACAAACGAAAGCATTTTTGGCACAATATATATATGTGTTAGAGATAGGGTACTTTTGAGTTTCTCCTCATTGTGGACTTTTAAATTGTTGGGTTTAAAGGTGTAATTATGAGGATAGACAAAGGGTTGGGGAAGTAAGTGCAATCTATGATTGACTTTAAATTTAATAAAGGTTTTTTTTTTTGGTTGTTTCAAAAAGTAATTGAAAATTTGCGAGACCTTTAGAATTTGTTTTTCTTTAAAGATATATATTTGAGCTCTTTGTAACATTGTTGATTTAGATCACGGTGTATTCGGAGGACAACATTTTAGATGAGGATCTAGATGTGTTGTAAACGTATGTAGAAGCTTTAATATTGTGAAATAGAGGAGAGAGAGAGAGAGAGATAAAACTAGAACAAGAGATGTGTTTTGTATATGGCATATTCTTGAGAAAGATGAATGGTTGTCCATCTTCTACTTATTTGCTTCTTATATAATACTACTGATTTGTACATATAGATATAAATCGTGAAGACAAGAACCAATATGGAACTTGAATTGCTTTGGATTCTACTTGTGACTCTTCACCTTTCAATCATTATACAATGTGGGTTGAACACGTGCATAAGAATTTGTCATATGTGCAAATGTAATGTGTACCTTGGAGTTGCCACTTATCATGGCATTGTGTGGTGCAAAGTGTCCATGTGGCTAGTGTAGTGTTAAAGGTCTTGCGTATGAATTGAGTTGTATAGTATGTATGGGAACAACGGTGCAAAACTAATGTATTTCACACAAAATGCACAAGTGTATGTCTATAAGTTATAATATATGGAATTGAGTGGCATGGTTCCTTACACGCGCATATAGTGCACAACACATAGACGATTATCAACGCAAGAGCTTGGAGTACATGAGTATTTGAAGTCAAGCAACATGGTTCCTTATGGTGCAATAGGCACAAAGGGCTATAAGAAAAAGTTTGAAGTGTGGAGGTATTTGAAACTAAGTGGCATGGTTCCTTGTGATATGCAAGGTGTGCACAATAGAAAGGGCTATTCTTGGGAACTTGACACACGGGCTTGTGCAAAGATGTACAAGTTGAAAATATGTGTAAGGTAAGAGTGTGTGGGTGTAGAGTTGCGACCTTTGGTCATTCACCCTTCTTGAAAAGTGGTCACTTTGATTGAGTTAAGTCTTGACAAGTGGGGGTAAAAATTTCCTATGAGTTCATGCAACATGGTTCGCGTGTGGAATCATGTTAAGGATTTGGTATCCCTTGTTTCCGATTGAGATGATGATGCTCTAAATATTGGTTACATACACACCATGGTGGCTATAATGGTTGCATGCCCAAGGATGATATCACAAGCATCAACTAGTGCCACATCATAAGCCGAGTTCTTCTTTGAAAGGATGGATATCATAACCGAAGTGGAATTGTTACACGATATGGATGTCCTTCGTGTCACGCGAACTAATCCATCAAATATGATATGGGTGTGGATAAGGCATGGTTATAAGTTTTAGTCACTTGATGGTTGCTTAAGAGATGAGATGCTTCATGTCACGCCATCGAACAAAAAATCTAGTGGTTATCCTTTTCGCCATGTATGAAATGAATAGGCATTTTGATTCGGTGTCATGTGTTGCTAATGTGTTGTTGTTATAAGACATGTGGTTTCAAGAGTTGTACTCTCCACTTTTGTGAGTAACTTGTCTTAAGGATCTTGATCTTTTATGCGCAAAGCAAGTTCTTTTACGCATAACGCTCTATGTCCAGGTGTGGATGTAACTTTTGTGTTTTTCATACCATTACATTTACTTCTGCGATGGATCTTTCCAAGATAATTGAAGCCTTGTCTCCATAGGTGTTGCCATTAGGAAGCTATCCATCATTTTGAATCTTTCAAGTGTTGCCTTGGAATATTTTACTTGAGATAAAAATATGTGATTATTTCTTTGCCATACTTCAAGTCCAAGACAATAATGTAGAAGTCCTAGATCTGTCATTTCAAATGACTTACTTAGATCTTTCTTAGTTGTTTCTATCATATTCATTGATCCTCCAGTGATGATTATGTCATCGACATAAACAACTACAATCACTAACTCCCCCCTTGCTTTTTGAGATATAAGTTAGGATCATATGGACTTCTTTTAAATCCTTTACTTAAAAGATGCTCATCAATTTTTATATACCAAGCCCTGGGTGCTTGTTTTAGACCATACAAAGTGATTTTATGAGTCTACATACTTTGTCTTCATTTCCTGGAATTATAAAACCCTCAGGTTGAGTTAAGTAGACTTCTTCCTATAAGTCACCATTTAGAAAGGCACTTTTCACATCCATTTGATGAACTTTCCAACCAAATTGTGCAGCTAAGGAAAATATCATTCTGATTGTTTTAATCTTAGTTGTGGGTGCAAATGTTTCTTCATAATCAATGCCTTCTTTTTAGCATACCCTTTTGCTACTAATCGTGCCTTGTGTTTATCGATGCTTCCATTTGACTTGTACTTTGTTTTAAATATCCATTTGCAACCTATTGCTTTCTTCCCTGGTGGAAGATCTGTAAGTTGCCATGTATTATTCTTAATCAAAGACTTATATTCAGAATTCATTGCATCTGACCAAGGTTTTGATTGTAGGGCTTCTTGAACTATAGTTGGCTCAGTTGATTCAATAACTGTGCTCATTAAGGCTAAGTTAACTTCATTTTGAGCCATGCTACGAGTTCTTGGTCCAAAAGTGGATGTGTTTGGTTCACTATCCAACTTAGCATCTTTTATTACATTTGTATACCACTTAGGCATACGTTTAGTTGTAGGTGATGAAGTTGTATTATCTGTATGATCATCATTATTATTAACTTTATCATCATTATTTTTCAAAGTCATAGCCATCTTCAATTTTCACAGTAGGACTATCTTGAGAATTGCTTAAGTTTTTGAAAGGAGCATCTGCTTCCTTATTCTCAAAGAACTCAACATCTCTACTTGTGAAAATTTTCCTTGTTTTTGGATCCATTAATCTGTATCCCAAAGCTTCTTCACTATATCCCAAGAATATGTAAGTTTCTGATTTCATATCAAGTTTCTTTCTTTTCTTCTTAGGAATTAGCATACTTGCTTTGCATCCAAAAACTCTTAAGTGTTTTATTGATGGCTTATGCCCTGACCAAGCTTCCTGTGGAGTTATTCCGTCAAGTGCGGAAGTAGGAGCTCTATTAAGCAAATATATTGTTGTTTTAACTGCTTCTACCCAATATGTTTTGCTTAACCCTAAATCATCAATCATGCACCTTACCATATCCATTAGTATTTTGTCTCTTCTCTCAACTACACCATTTTGTTGTGGTGTATATGGAGGTGCCATCTGTCGACGAATTCCATTTGTTTCTAAGAAAGCCTTGAATTCATTACTGGTGTATTCACCCCCTCTATCGAAAGGAGAGACCTTATCTTTTTACTAGTTTCTGTTTCAATGGCTACCTTAAAATTTTGAAGGTTGCAAAAGCTTGATCTTTGGTTCTTAAGCAGTAAACCCACATTTTTCGTGAGTAATCATCTACAAAGAGCATGAAGTATTGAAACCCTGTATGACTAGGTCTCATTGGTCCGCATAGATCAGTATGCACTGATCTAATATACCACGGGCCCTGTATGTACTTTTGTGAAATGATGCTCTATGTTGTTTTCCTACCAAACAATTTGTACACTTATGTGTATTTTTTCTGAAATGTGGCAGTCCTCTAACCATGTCATATTTTTGAAGTGTGTCAAGATAGCTAAAACTTACATGGCCAAATCTTTGTGCCATAATTGTGCCGATGAATCTTCCTTACTGATAAGAGCTTGATTGTTGGTTTGAACAAAGTCCAACTGAAACATCCGACCCATTCCTAAAGCTTTAGCTACAATTTTGGAGTTTTTAGACTTATCTTTGATGAGACACATCTTCTTTCCATTTGTACAATCAAAGTCTACTTTCAAGTTGTGCTCCAAGAGTTGACTAACTGAAAGTAAGTTCTTTGTTAATCCTGGAACATAAAGGACATCTCGTATAGTACATTTTCTTGATCCGAGAGGTAATGAGATGTTCCCAATGCCTTGTATTTTGTATGAAGAATCATCACCTAACGAAACATGGTCTTTGTTAGGTGTGTTCCTTAACTCAGTAAACCATTCATTTTTCCTGTCATATGCTTTGTAGCCCCTGAGTCTACATACAGATTGACTTAGGTGAATTGTTGACTTGAGTTGATTGTGCAACAAATAGGAAGTCCTCATCTTGTGGGTTATCTTCCTCTTCAGCTATGTTACCGTGTTGTTGTTTCTTTTTCCAGTTTCCTTTCTTTTGACTTTGTTGATTGTTCTTGTAACCTTGATTTGATTGTTGAGAAGTTGGTTTCTTACCACTAGATGATCCTTTCTGAAAAGTGTTATACCAACATTCTTTCAAATCATGCCCTTGTTTACCACATATCTGACATTGTTTTGATTCATTGTGTCTCTGATGACTATGTTTTGATTCTGTTGCTGATTAGTCTACTTATTTCTTTGTGATGAATTCATCTGATTCTTCCCTTTGTGATATGAAGAGAGGGCTTGTTCCTCTTCTTCTACAGGTTTGTGTAATGACTCTTCTTGTTGAAGCATGTTCACTAACTGTTCAAAAGTTGTTGTTGGACCCATTATATTAAGAGTTGTTACAAATATCTTGTATGAGCTTGGCAAAGCTCTTAGAACAATAGGAATTAATGAATCATCTTCGATTTCTACTTCCATAGCTTCAAGAGAAGATTTTAATACAACAACACGTCTTAAAAATGATTCTATTTTTTCATTTGATTTCATTTTAAGACTGTGTAATTGAGTTTGAAGTTGTAAAATAGTGTTTTTGTTCTTAGCTTCATACACTGTTGCTAATTTTTCCCACGCTTCTTTAGCAGTTTTACATTGTCTAATGTGAGGTTGTACTTCATCAGTTACACCAAACATTATTATTAACTTAGCTTTTTTATTTGCTCTATCAAATGCGTGTATTTGGGTTGCGTCAATTTCTGGTCTCGTTAGCGAGCCATCAATTACACCTATTAAATCTTCAAATTCAAGTTGTGTGTGTATTTTCATTTTCCACGCAACATAGTTATCTCCTTTGAGGAGTTGTGATTCAGTAGAAAAAATTTAGGTGCATTTGCCATGTTGGGTGATAGAATTGAGAGAGAGAGAGAGAGAGAAATTAACAGTACGACACCCCCTTCAGATCACACTCAAACACCCACCCCAAATTTCTAGGTTCTACTGATTTTTGGGCTCCTTTTCGGCCGTGTTACAATGACTTTTTCGCACTATTGGCCCTATTACAATTTTGGCTCTATGGCCGATTTGCAAAAATAAAATAAAATTTTGGACTCTTTGGCCTCTTTTCAAATACAAAAATCTTATTTTTGTAGTTTTTACAAAATAAATCTTTTTCAAATCTGATTAAAAACTAGACCAAGTCATAGAGCTCACAAAAACACATACTTTAAAAAAAATGGCACCTCAATCCGAGGTACCAGTTGAAAGTTATGATTCTTTTAAGTTATAATATTTTTATCTTTCCGGACCCCTTTCCAAAAAAGGAATTTTTTTCTACTTCTTATTAGTCCAAAAAGGAATTTTTTTAAACACGTTTTTTTTAACAAAATACGCGACCGAGACTTATGTGCATGCGTGCAACTTTGTTTCCTCCGCCGCCAGCCTTGTTTCCTCCGCCACCACCTCAATTTATCGATTTTATACATATTTTCTTTTACTTACCTTTACATAGATTCACATTTTCTCCAACAACATTTGTTTCCTTCTTTTCTTGTCTCTGATTGATTGCAGGATCTGCGCGTGGTTGGGTGTGCAAATGGAGGTCGATCTGCAAACAAGATCTCTTCTTTTCTTCCTTTGGTCGTTGCTTCTATTCTTTGGCGGCGCTTTTCCTCTCGCTCCCATTTACGGGGTGGGACGCTTGAGTCATCAATTTCGAGATTGATCCAATGCCACAACTCACTGACAGGGTCTAAGAGAACACATATTAACAGAGGATAATGGGGTCTCTTATTTTAGAGACAACAAAAAAAAACCCCAAAACAATTGCATATAAATTTTGCTTGAATGAAAAACAATATATTTTTTTAAAATTCAAGAAGTGAGATTCAAACTATAAATTAAAAAAATCTTCCTGTGCAATTTTCTGTAGTACTTCTTTTGTTGTTGCTTTAGTGTGTGGAGTACTGAGCGGGGGATGTGTGAAGAGGCTGGGGCAACTTTGGATCCTCCTAGCTCAAGCTTCTTATTCCTCCTCCCTCAAACTTCCTACACTCCCTAGCACTTACAGGTTCAGGCTCTTCCAGCTCTGATACCAAATCTTGACAATGAATACTTGAAAACAATATTTTTATACAGAAGCTTTGCATAGAAACAAGATGATGCTTGTGTATTTTATTAATATCAAAATCAAGCATTACAATAAGAAGAGAGAGCTGCAATATTTATAGATATTGGACAGCTTCTATCTCATCCACAATACATGGAAATAGATAAACTAATTTGAGAATAAAATGTAGGATAATATTCATTACCCCTTATCGCACCTATTTCCCTCATGAAATCATCGAGAATAAACATAATGAGATTGAACAATATCTCACAAAACATGTGATAAGACAACTAAGGACAACTAAAGACAATTAAGGACAACTAAAGACAACTATCAGTTGACTTAATCTAATCTAACTAAAGAAATTAAAAATTACTTTATTATAATATAACATTTAATTCATATGTTGAATTAAGTGTTATTTTATTTCTAACAAGAAAGACATAAAAGCGGCCCAAGACAATATTCAATTACTAGTTTTCTCGCTTAGGAATCATATGAAAACAAGTATGCTTTTAGGACCTAGAAATGTACCCAAGTGCGTGATTTTGTGTCTTCGCATACATGAAAGTGTATATATATACATGTATGTATGTATATTTATATATATGTTGTGTGTGTGTGTGTGTGCGCATATATATACACACACACACATTGTGATATGTATTAATTTTGAGGTACTTATTTTGGATTTGTGAAATATTTTTATATAACGAGAGTTTCTTATTGATTAAGAAGTCCATCACCCTTTCCATAATTTTTCTATTAAACGGTGATGGATGGCATCAATCTATCTCCACCATTTTGTTGGGATAAAAAAAAGTATTTGGGTAAAAGAAAATGGGCTCCAAAACTCCACCATATGCCCAAGATATTGTCATTTTAAAAATGTCTCTCCAACCAAGAAGAAATTTTGGCTTCATAACTAACAAATGGACATCAAACTTAAGGTAAAGTTGCCCATATTATTTGCATGTCACACTACTACACTCGTTCCTTCCACCCTCTTTGGTTGTCATTATAAGTTAAACCTATCAACATAACGAACAAGGATTTTAGAGTCATAAAAGCAACATTAAGATGCATTATCTGATTTGGGCTTGAAAGCATGAATTTTAGAGACATTTGAACAAGTTTTTGGAGATTATAGAGTCATACAGGGGAGAGGGGATCATAAACATATTTTCTTACTTGTATGTAGTTATATTGTAAGGGACATGTTATTTTGTGGAGCCTTATATTGTCATACCTTTAAAAATCAACACATAATTAGATTACTAATTTATTTGGGATTTTAATTCATGTTTTTAAGTCATTTTAGGATGACCACTATGAGTAGTCATTAACATAGTAATATTTTTGATCATGTGTTTTGGTAATAATCACAAGGCAAGGCAACCCATTTGACATACAAATATTTTTTTTTACGGGGTGACAAGGTTGGTGAATGTAATCCACCACTTTAGGCTTCTCATCCTCTAACATTTTCTCCATTGGAAAAGCTTTTGGAGCGTGTCATGCCTTATATATCACCCTTATCTCACAATTATTACCAATGTGGGATTAAGCCAATTACAACCCAATCATGTATTTATGTTAAGTTGAAGGCTTTCGTGAGAAATCTAATTAAATTAGTAATTTCTCATGCATTTTTAAGTCATCTCAAGATGACCACCATGAGTAGTCATTAACATAATGACATTTTCCCTCATATTACTTTTTAAGTTATTTCAAGATGACCATGGTAGATAGTCACTTTAACATATTCACATTTTTGAGATGCCACATTGGTAATAATTGTGACATAAAGGTGATCTATAAGGTAGTACACACTCTAAAACTTTTACTAATGAGGAAAGAAGTTAGGGGTGAAAAACCCAAAGTGATAGATTGCATTCATCATTCTTACCCCTCTCATCAAAAACTTACGATACTTACATGTTAATAACTACTCAAAATAATCATCTTAAAATAAATTTTAACACATAAATTTACAATTTGACCATAACTTGTGGGTAAATCAAATCAATTTAGATTACAAACAACTATCTTATTATTGTGTTTTTTTATATGTAATATCTCATAATAGATCTAAAATTAAGGGGTTTAAGGGCACCGTGGATTATTTATGGAATAATGTGAGGTATTTTTGTTGCTTCGACTTGAAATATTATTAGTTCCCGTCTTTGGCCTTTGGCATGATTACTATACGTTTCAACCCCACATATTCATTTATTTGACTCACCAATAAGATTCTTTTTTTCCCAACTTTATCAAGTTCTAAAGTTTCAAGTATTTAAATATAGTTGTAAACAATTTTAAAATTAACATATTTGTTTTTCTAACCCGTTGATTGGTGTTTAAGGCTTGAAGTGGTTAATTTGGGGTCTTATTCGAAGTCAATTTTCCAAATTTTTAAAATGTAAAATACTTGAAGTGACAAGTGTCTTATATTTTATTTCAAATTTTGACAACATTCACGAGGAATCCTAACTTATGTATGATATGACAAAATATCAACAACTTGGCTTTAGAATTTAATGCACCCACTAAATTATTTATTATCTACATTTATTTTGACCTTGGTTGAAGATTTCAATTAAATATTTTAACTTATCTTCTACCGATTCTAGTACTTTCACATACCTAAAAATCTTTGATTTTATATTGATTAATATAAATCCGTTTCATTCTTTGTTTTTAACATTTTTAGATTTATCAATAAAACTTTGAATAGAAAGGAGGCACTAAAGTTTGATCTTCAACAATGGTTTTCCACCGTTGAATTTTAAAAAAAAACACACCCTTCTTCTATGTTTTTATCACGAGAAATCTAAATATGAGAGAGATCATCACAATCTTTGCTCTTTGGGTATTACCCACCGGTGATATTGGCATGTCACCCCAAAGGATATGTGACCTAATTTCGACAAGTTCTCCGACTACACCAATGGCGGTAATAAGTTGTCAGAGGGTTTTGACATTAAAGCTGCTAGAGGATTTTTGATGGTGTTTGAGAATGATGATTGTAGGATTCAATGACGAGACCTATTTTGAGACGAAGTTGTCGGGAAGGACCTTTGCCTTCCTTTAGGTAAGATATCACAATTATCATTCTTGTTATTTTATAAACATCCTATGAAAATTTTCTCATAAACTATTAGAAACTTCTATCCCCTCGATTACATGATAAAACATATATTTTTGGTACATTATACAGACACAACTATATGCATATTTTTGCAAGAATAACATGGCATATGACAATCAAACGATAAACCAAATGGGCATCTTTGTAAATTTCAAAACAAGCATTTATAGGGACATGATATGAGACAAGCTTACATATATTTTACCATTCCAATCTAGCATATGACAATTGAGTAATGCAAATAATAAATCTTAAAATATCACACTCAATGTTCCGAAATAACTAGATAGATACATTTGATGACCTACACTTATTGCATAAATCATGAAATGCTTATAATATTTTGTGGCACTACGGAGAGCACCAACATTACACTTGTCCCCGAAGAGATCACCAACACTATGCGTGTCCACAAATGAAACAACAAGGTATAGAGTATTTCCATCTTCTTGCATGGAACTTATATTCTCTACCTATTCTTCTCTTGTATAGTATAATTAGAATTTTTGTTGTTTGAGCATATAAATTTTATATTTTGTGATGCAAATTTCATTTTGTTGGTGTAGCTAGATGTGCTTCTTGGCGAAGCTTATTCGGGATATGAGGAAGAGGTGGGAAAAATTCATCAAGATGGCAACATGACTATACAATTCCCAAAATGAAAAGACAATTTAAATAAATGTACTGAGACTTAATATTTGTTGTTTTGCAATCTAAATTAATTTAAGTTGCATTCCCTCCAATCTCATGTCCTTTTAGTAATATCATTAAAAATAATTATTTTTGAACACAAGAGCTAACAATTATGTATTTAATTTCTTCACTTCCCTATCATATCACATTAGCTTATATTGTTGTTTCCTGATACTTTTCCTTTTACAATACACATATTATAACAAAATATTGAATATATTACATTTATATAGAAATGCACTCCAACCAAAACATAAAAATCTATTTTCTAAAAATTTATACAACTTTTAAAATCAATACAATATATACTCTTTTACAATCCCTACAAATCAATTTTATCATTAGTAATAAACAAATCTATTTTACTAATTAACCACACATAAATCAAAAATAAGGAAGGAACTTGCCACTACACGGCTCTTATTAAACGAAGAGGTCAAAAACACATGGGATTATGGAAGGTCCTCGTGGCCTTTCACATGAACATAGAAAAGGTGTCCGATTTATCTTTATATGTATGTCATGAATATGAAGGGAACACGATATTTTTGTTTCCATTGATAAAAACAAACAAATGTATATTTCCACCAAGCATTTTTGTCCGTACATATGTTCCAGGTTGGCATATCATGGACTAATTTCTTGTATTTTAAGTAAATTAATAAATGCCATGCTCACTTTGGGCGGCTCTTGAAAAATTATTGACATTTAAGAAAAAGTGGGTATAAGTATTCTTGTACGGTTTAAATGTTTTTCGTTTTGTTGGAATTTCATTTTGTTGAAAACAATGATTAGCAGCACATATTAAAAACTTTCATCTTTCATTGAGAGGATGGTTAAAAGGAAAATATTTTACCCTTAAAAACACTTTTAAGGACATATTTAACTTTTTTAAATGCTACAATGTACCAATGCATACCTTTTAATCGTGTGAATATGTCTTTCTCTTTCCCACTTTTTAGGTATTAATCGTTAGGAATTTGTGTACATGCTAATATTGCTTAAAATTAAATTCAAGTCATATATAAATAGACAAGTCTAATAATTCATCTTGAAATACAAATAATTGTTATAACACTTATCATTGTCGAAGTTAACATTTTATTGTGGAAGGTTGTTTTTGTCATACAATTTTTATTTATCGATGTCTTTGTTCCAATCCGGTGGATCTACCAAAATCCAAAATGCGGGGCCTAAATCCGGTGGATCTACCAAAATCCAAAATGCGGGGCCCTAAAGTTTGTTTTCCTTGAACACTTTGGATCAATCAAAATTATCTCATTACAAAAATATAAGAGGCATAGAACAAAAATTTTGGGCAAGGAAACAAAGAGCAAAAAAAGAGGATAAACCTAAAAAGTCACAATTTAGCCAATAATTGCTTGCTTTAGAGCATTTATGTAATCTTGATAGTGTAGTGCCCACCAGTTTACTTCTTTATATTCATGTTGATTCATTGTATCACATGTATGGAGACATTAGACATAATACTATTGCAGTTGTTTTTGACATTATTATTATTTTTTCGTAATATTAGCTTTTAAATGCTAACTTGTTTTGGAAAGATGATGTATGAGGCATACGATGCCAATTCATTACCTTTATCACTATTATTTGATCTAGATGTGATGCTTTGGATGTTGTTGATTCAATATTTACCTAGATTATATTTTGGACATGTCATGGAAAGTTGTCGTAATGGTTATATATCTCATTGATGGATGAATGTTACGTAACTATTAGATGAGTTAGCATATGCTTGATTTGGATCATTTTGACATGTGTAGTATCGTTTTATTTGATTTTTGTCATCGAACAAGTATAATGGGTGAATTGAGTGTGCGATCACATAGGTTATGCTACATGAGAATGTGGGACTCAAGAGTTGCACTTCAAGTTGCACTAACAGCCGTTTGGGATGAATCTATTCCCCTTGTTTGTTTGACCTTGTTTATTATGTTGTTGACTAAGGATGGAAATGTGGAATTCATCCTCTTGGCATGTGTATTAAGTTATTTGTTGGTCACTTTTGGGCTCACTTGTCTCCTTTTAAATTAAATTGATTTATATATCCTTAATTGCTTGTTTAAGTCACTTTTATGTTTTAATTGTTTCCCACTTGTTTAGGAGAGTTTAATTTTGTTTATTCTTGATCAAGTGGGTTTTGGGCCACCTAATCATGGACTAGGTGGGCCCACCCCTCTTTATGAGCCACTTTTTCCAAATCTCGAATTTGGGTAAAAGGTGGAAATTTATGTTTGGAAAGTTGGGGACTATTTTTGCCTTAGAAAGAGTCGCATCGACCATACCTATGGGTAGGGGCTCTTCCAAAGGCTCAAAAATATTTTCCCTCCTTTTTGATCCCTCTTTTGTCCCCATCAACACTTATGTTTTGATTTTTGTGAGGCTTGGGATTTGAGAATGCATGATTGTTTGATTTGTTTTTTTAATTATTGGTAAATAGTTTTTTGAAAGGGACTATACCCTTGTACACCAAGGCTCAGAAGCCAGAATTGAAAGTTAAAGCACAAGAGATGGATCAAAATCCAGATAGAACAATAAAGCCCGACTACAGAAAACTGTCTGCAAAGTAAAAACCAACAACCGACAAAACATCAGCAAAAAAACAACTGATGTACAACAATCAAACAACAATGGCATATCAACACCATTGGAAGCAAACTGCTATCCGGCCAAGAAAAATGAGACCAATGTAACCCAACCAGCCAATAATAGAGATAAGAATCATCAAGGCGAAGTGTTACCCTTCAGAGTGATAAATTTTTTCTTTTTGCTGACCGTAACCCATCCTGATGGAGCCTTCGCGGTTGGAGAAGAAGACAAAGGAGGAGTATTTTCCTTAGTCACATTTGTCCCATTTGGGACAACCACGTTGTTATCCTGAGAGAGATATTTATCATTTTCCATGCTGCCCTCAATAGCTTGTGCATTTTTCATGCTGCTCACAATTTGAGATTCGGTTTCCGGGGCAGAAATGGATTCAATTTTTGTATCTGCATTTGAATCTAGACCCTTTTTTGCATCAAAAATCAGGTGTTTCAGGAGTGCGTCTTTCCACCAGTTACGCTTCTCATGTTGATGTTTTTCCATCCCACACTCAGTAGAGGTGTGCCCTAAGCAAAAACACCTTCTACATCGAAAAGGAAGACCTTCATAATCAAGAGGTTGTGACCAAGTTCTGTTTTGCACTCTAAGATCTATGGTTGCAGGAAGATTTTTATCAGTGTCAAGTTCCACCAGGATTTGAGCATAGGTAGTATGGGTGTAATTAGTGGTTTGAGAATCTATATAGAGTGTAGTTCCCAAGGCATTGCCAATGGATGTCAGACAGTCATGACTCCAGAACTGGAGAGGTAAATGGGGCAGCCTGATCCAAACAGGTTTCCATGAGAAAGATTCTATGAGTGGGTTAAAGGATGGAAACCAGGGTTTAATGATCAAATATTTAGATTGGCAGGTCCAAAGTTTGGAAGTAATGATGTTTCTATCAGCTATTAAAGAGAAAGTTACAATGAAAATACCTTTAGCACACGGATACAAGTCTATTTTTCTAGTTAAAATTGGAGTCCAGTGCTCAGAGATCCACGCGTGAAGAATAGGAAGGTTGGGCCATAGTCCCCGAATCTACAAATCAGAGCATGCTCTTTGTAGTAAATCTCAGAGGAAATGACCTCTTCCCCGAATGTAATAGATGGGGTAATGTCTGCAGGTTTCATGGAAGATTCCTTGCCATTTAAAACATTTTTGAAGGATGACCCAATATGGTTGCGACTAACATCTCTCTGTCTAGTTCCAATCTATCACGAGTGAACCTTCCAACACAAATTTTAAGTGTCCATTACCAGGTGTAGCCGTAGGAACACCCCTGGATGGATCTTGAAGCAGATCATGGCTAGGGTTTGCGCCGTCTTTCCGAGGTAGAGGTATGGAGCTCCCTGCAGTGAAGGCAAGGTCGATCCACGACCAGGGTGGATTCTCTAAGACGAGCCCCACAGCCATGCCGCCTCCATCTCCCTCGCCTGGCCGCTAATTTCTGCCAAATTCTTGCGCGAAACTACAGATTTAGGGTTTGCATTTTTGGTTGAGGCTAGGGCTCAGGTAGACACCAATTTTAGACCTCCTTAGCTCCGATTAATGATTGTTTGATTTATTGTTTTTGAGAATTCCTCTTCATTTATTATTTTTGTCTTGTTCTTGATAGGGACTTTTGGGTAACTTAGATTTGGGAGGGGATGGGTGAAACATGTCACCATCCCATTGGTTTGTTGTTTTGAGGACTTTTCTCTTATTTAACCCTCCATTTTAGAGTGTGGAGGGGATTCTTGGATCATTTTTACTTAGAGCTTTTAAAACTTTTAGGAGGAGAAGAGTTGAAGTTGGACTTGCAAGTTGGTGTTGGATTCTCTTGCTTGTGAGGTAGGCCTCACACCTTCAATCTTGTTATTGATTTAGAATTGAAATTTTATTTGTTATCTTGCTTGTGATTGTGTGTTAAAATAATATGTTGGTTTTGTTGTTTAGTTGTTTTTACCTTCTTACTTTTCTCCATCCAACCCCTTTAGGGAGTGGATTTTTGAGTGTTGGGGAAGAGGAAAGAATCATTCTCACTCCCACACAACTTGATGGGTAAGCCTTGTTGGGATTCCTACAAAAATCCCTTGATTTGGTTAAAGTGGGAGATGGTTTTCCATATGTTTTGGAAACCATCTCAAATCCTTGCTAAGGAAACCTCCATGGTTTGAAAAACATTGGCAACGAGGAGGTAAGGAGAGATAAGGCCTACGGGAGGGATAAGGATCTTTTGGTGGCTTTGTGGATACTTAGAATTTTTATATTTATTTGGATACTTGAAAACTTTGGATAAATGGGACTTCCTACCCCTCTTCCCCACCTATTAAAGCATGGAGCTTCTTGGGCTTGTGTTGGTTTTCACCTTACTTTGTTTGCTTGAGTGTTATGTTTGGATTCACTCCCTATCCCTCATTATGCTTATTAGAGGCATGCATCTCTCTCTCCCATGGGATTGGAGGGAGGCTAACATGTCCTCCTTATTTGGAAGTGGCATGTGATGATGCCATTTGGTTGGGTAGACAACCAAGTCATCTCATGTGGTCTTTTGGTGGTTCTTTACTTGGAGATGGAGCTTGAATTTCTTGGAGCTTGTTTAGAGCTAGTTCTTTCTTGGAAAGATGGCTTTGATTCATTTGAAATTTGGCCATGCTTTTCCCACTTAGTGGGAGGCTCATCCTCTTGTATTTTAGAGTTTGTTTAGTTTCTTGTTGATTTGTAAGAGGAGGTGAAATGTTAATAGGGTTGTATTAGATATTTTCTTTCACAAATCTTGAGTTGACAATTTTTAAATTTGTAGGATTTTGTAAAAGAAGCTCTTCTCATATCTTGGTTTTTCAATGGAACTGGTTTGGGTTTACTAAACTATTGAGGTTATGTGAATGTTGTTTTCAAACTTGAAGTAAACTTACAAAAAAAAAAAAAAAAGTCCTGGTTGTTTTAGGTTGAAAGAAGGAAAGTAGTCTCAATGTTGTGAGAGGATTTATATGGAAATGAGTTGTGTTACTTTCTTTCTTAATTGATTTTTGTTGACTCATTGTGTTATAAAGAAAAAAATCTCTCATTTCTTCTAATTCATTTAATAATCCTAAAGGACTAACAAGAGAAATAAGACTCCTCATTTTAAGATTTCAATTATTATTATGCAAATTTGATTTATATTTGATTGAGACTAATAGTTTGCACTATTGGATTGTTATTTATCTCAATGTTCGTTCACATGTTTTTAAAATGAAGTAATTACATGTTTTTCCAAGATTATGAGGGTTATTATTATTAATCTAATTGAAAGTTAAGGAAAGGAATCTTACTTGAATTAGTTCCCCACCCCCTCCCCCTAAAAATAATTAAAATTTTAAAAAATAAAAAATTGCTCCTTATTCCCTCATATCTCGTTCACAATGGTATTGATAGAACTCTCTTAACTTATACAAAAATTGTGCATTCATATATGCTCACATGGTGGTACCAAACGAAATACATATATAAATATACATATAAGGAAATATGCATATAAATGTACGTATTTAAAAATATATTGAAATTTGTTGATTCTCAAAGATCCTAGAGAAACTAAATGAAGATTTAAAAAAGTTTATATCCTCTATATATATATATATATATATATATATAGAGAGAGAGAGAGAGAGAGAGAGAGAGAGAGAGAGAGAGAGAGAGAGAGAGGGAGAATTCATACACTTTGATTTAACTAAGAATGAGAGGGTTCGGTCCTTATTTTCTTTGGAAGTTTTATGCTAAAAATTTATATACATATACACATGTGTGTGTGTGTGTGTGTGTGTGTGTGTGTGTGTGTGTGTGTGTGTGTGTGTGTATGCATACACACACACATATGTATATATATATATATGTAATACATATACATATGTATGTTATTTACATATACATACATACATATATACATACACATATATATGAACTATGGATTTGGAGGTGCCACAACTAGGATACAACCCCTCCCGAAACCACGAAAACCTTTGTTTTGAAAGCACCATGCTAATTTCCTTAGGTGTGGCCCCTTGTTCACCCTGGTAATCGTTGCACAAGTCGCGGCCTGTATCCGCCCTGAGTGGGCATATCTTGGTGCCATCCTCCTATATATATATATATATATATATATATATATATTTGTTTGTTTTCACAACTACATATGTAGGTTTTAATAGGCGTCTATAACCTATGCTTATTACCTTTGTAAACTACCTAATAATGAGGCCTACACATTAAATCCAAACCATATACATATATATACATGTGTGTGTGTGTGTGTGTGTGTGTGCGTGCACAAGTGTACATATAAATATATACCCAAATCTTTGAACATATACATTGGGTATATGTATGGAAGCATAAACAATATACCCTCTACTATCTCCAAAAATGGTTTGTAGCTACGTAGAAGGTGGAAAGTCATCAAATAAAACTCTAGTATCCTCCATGGAAGCTCCCAATGAAACTTGTTAACAAAACAAGGGCAAACAAGGAAATGGAAGAGAGAAGAAAGGAGAAAATGAAACGTATTGGAATGTTTAAGGATGTTTAGGGTTTAAAACTTTACCTTAATCAATGGTGTAGAATATTTTGATCCTAAGGCTCTCATCAAACCTAGGATGGGCCACTTGTCAAGTGGTCTCCATATTCGACTTTTAAAGTGTTAGTGGGATTATTTACCCCTCTCTTTTTAAAATTAAATGGGCTCAATTGGTTTAATGAGTAGTCAATTAGGTTAGCCTAGACCCTAAGTAAATCTTACCCCAGTGGATAAATTAAACCTTTATAAAATCAAGTTATTTGTGATTATTTTTGCAATAAATAAGCTCTCAACGAAATAAATTATATTCCATTTTGGCTAGAATGACCCCTTAATGGGAGATACTGATAAATCTTGTTAAATCAAACTTGTGTCAATTGTAAATTTAATACGAGGAATTAAATTTATACCTATACTGCAAGAAATTAAGACCCGAGTTTTTAATAAACATCCTATTGCTATAATATTTTACTTTAAATATTGTAGTTGACTTGGTAAGATCCTTGGATGTTAATTAAGTGATGCTAAACCCACATTACATGTAGAGTAATTTTAATCTCATGGTTTTCCTTGCGACGTGGGAAATGGTTATCAATTCATTATTAATCAATTATCCCTAGTGACATTTAACCACCGACTTGTACTTTAACGAAAAGTTTTTTTCCAAAAATTTACGAGATCAGGGGTAACCAAATGGCTAATTTTGGGTCATAAAATCTTGGGCACGACAAATAGACTATCATTTATCATTTGGACGGTCGACATCTTATCAGGCTTAGGTTTTCAAGCAATAATTTTGGTGGTGTTGGTTGCACGTTCCTAGGTCCAAATCATTGAGATAGATTATAACAAAACATAAATTAAATATAGACCTTGCATTTCCTTATTTCCTTACATATATTAATCATATTTATATGTATTGTGGACGCTTAGTTAAAGGTAGTTCGTTTATGATACTAAATTTTAGTGAACTCGATTGCATTATACCCCTTTAGGGTTTCATATTGTGTTTATTCACATTATTTTATACATCATAGGGATTACTTGTCATGCATGATCCTAGACCTAAATCCTTGTCTTGTTTCATGCTTCATTTGTTTGATCCCAAACCCTAGGTTAGCTCTAATTTCTAAATATTCTTAAAATCCTTATATGTTTGTATTCATGTGGTGTATATATTTTTGTGTTTGATTTCATTTTATACCACCAACAATGAGTAGACTTGAGATTCAACTTAGAAGTGCTAAGATTTGTAAAAAGAGGAAGTCATATTGTTGAAAAACCTTTATTAGATTTAAGTTAGGCCTAAAAAAGAAACAAGATCCAAAAATGTGTACACTTCTAAAATGAAAGTTTCTTTGTAAAATGATATGATTGTGGATATTGTACATTTGCAAAATAATGTGTCTTTGAATGGATTTTTTTGTGCTTTATATTTAACACCAATGTTGAGAATAATCAATTCTGTTGAAATCAAAGATTGCTCAAAGGAACCTCTCAACGATCAATTTGAGAAGTTTCTAATAAAACATTCTCAAAAGATTCCAATTATGATAAATGTATTCAAAGAATTTGCATATGAAGGGTTAGCCATTCCTAATCATATTAAAATATGAAATTTTCTTCAATTTCTTAGAATATGCTAATTTCTCAACATCCTTTGATTTTTCAAGTTTCTCAGAATCCTCTAATTTATCAACATCCTACAATTTCTATAATTTCTCAAAATCCTCCCATTTTCAAAAATTATTTCATCCCCTTATCCAATATCATGACTTTGTAGTATCTTGAATTTGGTATGAGAACTTAAGCAATGTCACTTTTTGTACTTATTATGGTATATAATCTATTTACACATATTTTACCAATTTCATCATCTTTCCGCTTTTCCCACACCCTCAAACCCACTGAGACAATAACCCTCACCAAATTCAACTTATTATAACCACTTCATGTTTTCCATTAAATATAGTGAGGTGAAAATGTTTTTACTACATTAAGTATGCAACAAATGGGTCCATTGGTAAGTACAAAGCTAGAACCATTGGGAAAGGTTTTTTAGAATTGAAGGTATTTATTACCATGAAACTTATGCTTTAGTTTGTAGGATGAATTTTATCAAACTTATACTCTTTTTGGATACAACATAGGGATGGGAAGTCCATAAGATGGACATCAAAAGTGTTTTCTTGTATGGTCATTTGTAGGACCAAATATACATGCCCCAACTTTCAAGGCCCATTAGTAGTGAAAATTCATCTTTGTGTGTATGTTGTAAAAAAATCCATGTGTAGATTGAAATAGGCTCCTCAAGCTTGGTATAAAAATATCAACATTTTTCTTATTAATTTTGGTTTTATATGGAGTCACTTAGAGCCCATGGTCTATTTAGAGAAAGTAGACAATAAACTCTTGATTTTATTCCTATATACATGTGTGACTTGATTACTATGTGGATTTCTAACAAAAAATCCACAATGTGGAAGGAACGGCTGAAAAGTACTTTTAAAACCCGTTTGGTCTTATCACAGTTTTTCCATGGTCTTCATATATCACAATTTAAGAAAGGGATATTTTTCACTTTGCTCACGTATGCTCAAGACATACTCTTCAAAAATCCTTTTAAATTTTTAGTCAAGCTCTCCTCTAAGTATTTTTCTACTTCATGTAATGACAAACTTTATAAGAAACTAGTTGGAAGTCTGCTCTATTTGAGTCATACTCATCATGACATGTCTTTTTGTTGGTGTCATGATACTATCAAGACTCTCATTAGAGCCATTGTCAAGTAATTAATCACATTTTGAGGTATATTTGAAGTACTTACTAATTACGCGATTGAGTATTTGTCGGTGGTTAAGCTTGATATCTTGTTACACCTCGGTGAAAAAGTAAAGGTTGTTAGTTATATTAATAATGATTAGGTATGTGATCCGGATGATCAAAATTTGATTAAAGAATACATTTATCAACTTGGAGTAGGTCCCATGCCTTGGTCTTGTAAGAATATGTCCCTTATTTTTTGTCTATTAGAGAGGTCAAGTATCATAAAGTTGTTTTTATTGGACACATGCCAATTTAGATTCAATACACATTTTCCAAGTTTAGATTTTTGCAGGCATATCTCACAACACTTTGGTGGCATGATTAGAGTGCCATCGAAATTTCTCATAACCCATAAAGTACCAATGCACCAAATATATGCATGATATTTGGGAGCTCATATAGGACATCATCATTGACCTTAAAAAATTTCGACGAAAAATCAAGTTGCAAACATCTTCACAAAGCCCTTGCTTGAGAAGCAATTTTTCATCTTAGGCAAATTTTGGGAGTGAAAGAAGGTGTTGTCAATGGGAGGTAGTTATGTGATTCCTCTATCCTTCCCTCTATCAAGTACATCTTAAAGGGGGATGTTTGTATGATTTTAAGATGCACTTTGTTAGATTAATGTTATTGATGTATAGGCACATGCATACTTATCCATACCCTATTATTAGAGAATATTATTTCTTATGTGATTACTTAATTAAAACTCCCCTTGCTAATAAGAAAGTATTATCTTCAAAGAGACTTATTCTACAAGTAATTACTCTCCATACTCTCACCCTAAGCCTAACCTCCTCTTTTTATCTATACATGAGCATAAAGGGATAGTCGTGAATGTACACTTTATGGATGTGAGTCATTGTCGTAAGTACTACTATTTTACCAAAGATTCTTTAATAGAACATGGTTGTCATCCTTTCCAAATAAATATGTGTATTGAATTTTGTTAAGCTTTCATTTGTAGAAGCATCGTGAACCAAAACAAGCATTAAAACAATTAAAGAGCATTATAACATTTACTTGTTTTACACGCATTAAAAGATAAGGGTTGTGACACTATACCACATTGTTTGTTGACATGCATCAAGTGTTGATTATGATTTTTTAAGGCGTATGGGCCCGATAACGAGTGGAGTGAAAAAGCATGTCTCCATTAACATATGTCATTTTAATGGGTTTCACAAAGGTGTTGAGACCAAATTAGCGGTTTGAAGAAGGAGCTTGGTTTCACAACCCATAATGAATATTATTATGTTTAATTCAAACACTTTTGACCCTTATATAAATGGTCATAGTGCGTGTTTGGTCTATGAGTTTAGGGTTCAATTCACCTTATTGGTCATCGACCTATTTTATGTTGTATGTCACGATGACTATCTCTAGATTTACGTGATCTAATATGATATATCTCAAGCCCTAAATTTACTAACAATTTAATTGTTTTATATTTTCATATCTAAACAATATCTATTTATGTCATTAAGTATGATGTATTGAGTTTTGCCAATTAAAACCTAAATTATAACATTATAATGCATTTATCAATACAAAACCACTTTCCACATCTATACTAATTATAAACCAAGTAAACCCACTTAACACAAATAATATAAACATTTTTATCTATCCTATTTTCTTATTAGTAAAAAAACTTAACTAATATAATGCTTAAAATTATCATTTCTTACAATTATTATTACTATAAAATTAACCAATTACAATCCAAAAATTAAATTAAATTATTAGTTTTATAAAATTTTACTTATATATATTTAAATCATTTCCAAATAATATACATAATCATAAGACAATAAAATCCATAGTTAACTTCTTACCCACATTAACTTCTTTTTGTACTCTTTAGTGAGCAAATTTAACCCTGACCTTATGGAAAAGTATTTTCATTGATTAAAACAAACGTGGTCTTGGTTGGCCTAATAACATGTATTTTAAGTAAAAAATTAATAAATGCCAAGGTCACTTTGGGTGTGTCTAGAAGTTTGACGTTTTGTTTTTAAAGAAAAAGGTAAGTTCATTTATCCTTCTACGATTTTATACGATTTTTTATTAAAAAGTAGGTGTAAGTATCCTTATTCGATTTTATACGATTTTATGGTTGGAATTTCATTTTGTTGAAAACAATGATTCGCAATCTATTTATTAAAAACATTCAAAGCACACTCAAAGAATAAAACTTTTTTATTCTTAACAAACACTCATTTCAACTCTATTGATGCTAATAAACACTTTAGAAGGCATATTTCCAACTCTATTATAACATATATATACACACTCGATTATATATATATATATATATATATATATACTAGAATAGTAAGATGTGGCAACATATCATAGAAAATTTGGGGTGGTGGAACTTATTGTGTGAATGCTATAACTCTTTGTTGTGGCGAGGATCTAGCTTGACATGTCCTTGAAGAGCCACTTCCCTTACCACTTGCACTTCCATGGTAACAATCATTGCTAGCTATCTTGGTGTAATAATTCTTGGCATTATATTTCTTTGCATGGTACTTGTTGGAACAACTTCTTGCACACCTCCTGATGCCTAAGTTAGTAGTGCACCACTTACCATTCTAAATTTTGGTGTTTTTGGCGTGTTTTGGTTAAACTATATTCTCTTAGGCGTTTGTGTATTCTTCTACAATACAAACAAAAACATGTTATCAATGCCACCTTTCCTTTTTCTTTGTTCACTTCCTCATCACTATCATTTTTAATGAGTACTCGATCATCTATACTCTAAGATCTAGTCACATGGCATGCTCGGTAGGCTAGGAAAGGATTATTGGAATGATAATTCCATCTGTATCATATTGCTCCTCAAAATCCTCTTAAATCATTGTCTCAACACACATCTCATCATTCTCTTTGTTTGCTTCATCACTCATTTCTCCTCTCGCCAAAGCTAATGTCCTTGGTCTCCCGTAGTAGTTTATGAGGTCAAATCATCACTTTAAAGTAGTTCATGTTCATCCATGGTATTTTGTCAAGATTATTCATACCATTGCCTTCTCAACATGCACTCATTTGAGAAATACATGTTGTAGTGAAGTCCTTACCCTCTTTTCCATTCCTTTATGCACTACTCACGCAGCGGAAACTTATCCATCCACGGGAAGTTCTCAATTCTTAGATCTACTATGATATTCTTAATTTCTAATGGAATCACCTTAAATAAGATCCATATGGCTCGCGAAATAAGTTGAATTGTGCCTCATCAACACAAGAAAAAGTTTACACTACGTATTTGAGGATGTAGTTGTGAAGTGTACCTTTCCTCAAATAGTCTACAACACGTGTCCAAGTTTCATTACATTTTTCAAGCCTCTTTGTGCATGTTGGATTCCAAGGGTACTTCCTTCCCGCATTCAACTCTTTTCAAAACAATAGGATGATAAATAAGCATAGAGATTCCCTAGAAGTTTGTTGAAGAAAGTTTCATATAGCTCATCATATAAGTTATTTTCCACCCAAGTCCTTGGAGGGAAATTAGGGGGATAATTCTTATGACTAGGATGATTCTACATGAAATATTCTTCTATCTTATCTTTCTAAAGCTCAATATTATCTTGCATAATTTGGAACATTATTCTCATGTTTCACCATCACGACTTAATAGTGATAGGTCCCGAAACATAACTAAAATGTTATGCATCTAGTTTAACCATACAAGTGTGTTAAACTTGTAATACCCTAGTACATGCTAATAATGATATATCCTGTGTTATCCTATCACACTAAGGCAATAAAACTTAGCGTGCTCACCGAGGTAGGAGGGGTTTTGGGTTCCCATCATGATTAACATGTTAACGATGAAGTTTTTAACAAAATAAAACATTAGAACATTCATATTCAAAGCAACAGAAAGAAGAAAGATACACATGTATCCATGCACATAATGAATCCATAATATTCTATTCCATATTGACCAATAAAGCATAAATCTCGTCACAATAATCATTTCTTTTTCTCAACTTGTGCTCTCTATTCTAACACCAATAACACAACATTGTAGCTCTCAAAGTGAAAGTCTCTTTTTACATTGATCCCCAAGGGGTATTTATATTAGTGGGGACTTGCACTTCACTAGTTAAACAAGACCTACATTTAGCCTTGGGTTCCAAATATAACACCTAACTATTACATAAGTGCAATGTTTATGCCACATGTCTTCATCTCATAGCTCCTCATCTCACATGGAAATCATGTTGCTCCTAGATGTTCACTTTTTTACATTGCATGCTTTGTGGATCCATCTTTAGGATCTCTATTTTTACCTCCCGTTGCTTTTCTCATGCGTTGCTTACTTCTATTTTTCATGCAAGTTTCTGCATTAGTGCTTTTATATCTTTAACCCTTAAATTCTTGACGCATGGGCTTTCTTTCCCATGCAACTTTTTTCTAGATTAGATTTTTCCACTAAATCTGCTTGTCTAAATGTAACCTTTTTCTCTATTTCCGTGCTTTTATTTTACTTTATATCATGCATGCAACTCTTCAGTCTTCCTTGAAATTCTCATGTCCTTCAAAGAATATAAAGAATAAAGAATTAGTTCCCAATGTGGAGCTTAACCAATAATTATATAAAAGAATCTTGGGGCTCAACACCAATTGAAAATATCAATTCAAAAATCACTCAAGGCTGTCCTAAATCTCTCACAAGCAATTGCACATCACTTAGAGTAGTCATTAATACAAGTATGAAGCACTCAACCAAGTCAAAAAGTCTAGCTTCCTCCATTTTCAAGCATGAAAAGGTTCTAGAGCCATGTTTTAGAAAAAAATAAAGTCATTCCAATAATTGTTAAAGGGTTTTAAGGGACAAAGGGTTTAGTCTAATAGTTCAATCACATTACATCACATTGGGTATGTTCTTTACTCTCTAGTTAGCTCAATATCTTTGTGTCAAGAGAATTAATGTGATTCATAGGAGTTTGGCTTAGATCACACTCACACATGCAAAAACACCCAAGAGGACTACATAAGGCTTGATCCCGCTTGAGGGCATGTAGTGTAGCACTTGGATTGGTTTAGTAGGGATTGATCACCAAGGGTAGTCCAACCTCACCACACACATGATTTATCCTTTTGTTATCTAATACTTTGATGAAGGGTATTATAGGTATTTTGGGTTTTACTTTGATGTAAGTGATGACATGTTATCTCGAGGTTTTGCAAATAAAACACACATAGCAAAGCACATTTCTAGGCAAGTGAAGCACACAAGAAGTTGGACCTGTAAAAGTGTCCAAGACTATACATCTATTTTTAGGACCATACAGATCTATAATAAGACTATATAGAAGTTGTATGGTCATGCAACAACTCATTTTCCAGCTCCAGTCTTGGGAATAAAGCATCTAAAATCTTTCATAATCCTTTTCCACTTGCATATACACCCATACTTCCTCGGTTCCAATATGTACATCTAAGTCTTCATCTCTTCTTATGTATTTTAAGCTATCATTGTATTACGTTATCATGGTTGTAAGTATTAACATGTTGTTTTGATTATGTATTAGATCAGAATAATCTCTTATAATGAACCATTGCATCCTATATATTGTTTGTATTGTACACATGCATTTTATGGTGTAAATAGATTGAAGCTGATTTTGAAAAATCATATAAGCTGCATAGAATGGTCTTTAATTTTAGCTATGCTTATAACTCTCGGATTTGGGGAATTGTTTTATATGTAGTTAAAACCCTATTTACATACGAATCTACTTATTTTCACGACACTTTTGACATTTTCGGTCCATCTCGTTAAGGATGCCCTCTTACTCCTATTTTATATATGTCCTTGTAATTGAAGCCTTAAATTACATACTTACTTTGCTTGGGCAAGGAAGGGTCTAGTTCACAAAATTTATTTCCTACAAAAATAGATGCAACTTATATATGGCCATTTTTCCAATGATTCCTTTCTTATTCTTTGTGGACAATAGACTTATTACAAAGAAACTCTTCAATGTTTAGATATCTTTTGTAAAGCGTTGGGGTCTAATAATCAATGGGAAAAATTCAATGCTTCCATCAAAGTATCTCACCATTGTTTGGTTGACTCAAAAGTTAACAATGGAAATGGATATCATGTGGCATGTAGTTTAAATTCTTGGGCATCCCTTTTAATTTGGACCATTCCCCCTCTAAGTTATGGAAATATGTGATTGAACGGATGGAAAAGAAAATATCTTACTAGATTTCAAAGCCTATTTCATTCACAATAAAATTTTAGGTGTCCACCAAAATCATTGCCATCACCCACATCTAGTATTATTTTTTATGGGGTTCATTAAGAGCTTATCATGACACTAACTCAAAACTTTTTGCACAATCCTTTATTGGACCAAAAAGATCGAGGATTTTATAGAGTCACCTAAGATTTTTTTGGTTTATCTCTAGACAAATGTGGCATGGGCATTGTTGACATCCATCACCAAGGTATGTATTTCTATGATAAGTAGGTTGCACATGTAGTGGAAGGAAAAGAAGTTAGAAAAATTATCTTATGTGATAACATCTCAATCGATTGCCCCAAAAAACTACATTAGAAGAATGTAGGATTCCAAACACTTTTAATCACCACTATGCCGATCAAAATTGAGAGATCCTTTAGTGCGAAAGCAAATTAAAAACCTTTGAATTTGTCAAGCCACATCTCAATTTGATTGGGGACGGTTTAAGAAATGGGATCTCCTTTAATGACCATAACATTTTATGGCCCCCTATTATTTCTTCCTCTACCATTCCTTTGGTAGAAAAACATGACATTACAACTTTTAGGTTGTTCTACAAGGGCATGTCTTCTATTTGGGACTTAGTATCTTCTAAGAATGGATCCCTTGGTTGGAATTATGATGAGAATTTCATCTTACGCATCGTAACCTTACTTTGGTCACTTACATTTTGGAACTCATGTCTTATGTGATGTTTCATAAGCTTGGGCTCTAATCACAAAGGCCTAGTGGAAATATTGGAGATGTAATTGTGACACAACCTTTAGATCTTACCCTCTCAATTTTTATATCAAATTACGAGTCTTTTTCAACTTACTAGAGTTTCGTATGCCAAATTAGAGCCTAAATTAACCCATTTCCTTTGGTGCTTTATATAACAAGATTTTCTCTCCAGAGAGTAGCTTATTCATTTTGGTTTGTTTATGGAATCCTAGTTTGTTCTCAACTGTGATAAAAAAATGAGGGGTTTTAGACTTAAAGAACAAATTAACAATTGTGCTAGATGAATTGAAAATAACTATCTCTGAAAAGAGATGTAAATTACTCAAAAGACTTCAAATACATCAATTATCTCTGCAAGGAGATGTTTGTCTTCCCTTTGCGGGTTACATATGCATTTATACTATTTTTAGAAATACGAAAGGGCACCTAGAGGAATGTGGAAGGTCACCGGTCTTGAGGGAGATGAGGTGTTTCATCTTCCAAGAATTACATGTGCGCTAATTTTGCGAAACATACTATTTTTAGAATTTACTATTTTGAGGTAAGATTTAGAAAAATCACAATTTGGGCCCTTTAAACATGGATTTGGGGTCAAACTTTTCCGAGTGAAGTTCACACCCTTTCATCATATTTTACACATTCCGAGCTTTCCATTGCGCTTTGAACGAATTCAATTGGAGCTACGGTGTAGAAGTTATGGTCCCCGAAAGTTGTTCCACTATAATTACTTTGCTTGGCTCATTCCTCCCTCCTTCAGAAGCAATGGTCCCCATTGCACTAAGAGGTTCCATCAGATGTGGAAATTGTTTCTTTATGTGGTACATAGTGAGCCACTCACCTTGATGACTGAGATTTCCTTTCTTGATCACCCAATAGAGCTAAATAGGTTGTCCTCTGGTGGTCTTTGTCAAAGTGTCCATAATTTGATCTTCTTCAACTGGGAAATGCTTTCAGGTTGAGCTTAGATATGTCCAATTGTTCTGCTATGACTGAAGTATCCAACAGAGGTGGGTGATATGGCTTGAGGAGGTCCACATTGAAGATGGGGTGCAGACCAAGGTAGGGTGGAAGATTCAACTCGAAAGCATTTTCTCCTACTTGTTTGGTGATAGTGTAAAGACCATCCGGAGAGGCCGAATCTTCTGTGTGGACTCGCAAGCCTTTCCATACGAAACCGCGGCCAAACCTTATCACCAACATGGAAATGATGTGGAACCTTGTGTTGATCATGACATTGCTAAAGGAGGGAATAAGGCTACATTCGATGGGGAAGCACAACAGAAAGCATTTGAAGGGTTGAAAGAAAGGTTATGCTTGGTCCCCTGTCCTCTCCATGCTTGATCTACATTAACCTTTTGATCCGATGACAAACGCATCTCGAGTATTCCTTAGCAGTTGTTATCATGCAACATGGCCACCCTATTGCATATCATAGTGAAACATTCAATGACACACCAAGAAGTACTCACCATATGATAAGGAGCTCTATGTCATCGTATAGGCTTGCAAACAAGTGGAAACGCTACATTCGGGAAGGAGACAATAATCCATACACACCATAGGCCTTTGAATTTCCTTGAGACCAAAGCAAGATAAAGAATGTGGAAGGTCACCGGTCTCGGGAGACAAGGTGTTTCATCTTCTAAGAATTACATGTGCACTAATTTTGTGAAACATATTATTTTAAGGCAACACTAGAAAAATCACAACTTAGGCCTTTTAAACATGGATTTTGGGGGTCAAATTTTTCCAAACAAAGTGTTGCACCCTATCAACATGTTTTATGCATTTCGAGCTTTCATTGCACTTCGAAGCGGAGTCGATTGGAGCTACGATACAAAAGTTATGGTCCTCGGAAGTTGCTCCAATGTGATTGTTGCCTAGATCAAACTGGATGCTTTAACCAAACTTTTAGTTATGTCCTTAGGCTTATGAGCCGGCGTTCGATTCACGTTTTCTTTTAGCCTTTCCACCAAGAGCCTTTTTTACGGTGATTGTTTTTTTGTGATCCCATGAAATGGCTTGATTATATCGCTTTTATGTGGACATTCTTATGAGTTGTTATCTTTTTTCAATTATAGAAGTCTAGAAATTTAGCTATTTTCAACAATGAGAAAATTTTCCTAGAACTCACTATTAATGAAAAATGTAATGTAAGCTCTTTGGTATATTTGCATATATAAGTCGAAGTAGAGAAAATTGCACTTGAACTTCAACACATGTAGAGTTTCTCACCATAACGTGAGGGCTCCCTGTACTCTTAGTCAAGTGCCGGAAGACCAACCTCTATAGGGCCTCTCACCACCTTTGCCTAGATGTTGGTATAGTTGTTTGTGGAGTTAGTTCTCCTCTACTTCTCCTCAACGGGGTGAATGGAGCCCATTACCTTCAATGCAAAGAAAATCAATCGGGCCCATCTTAATGGTCTTCCCCAATGTAGGGCGGCCTACAAGTGGCATGCAAGTGGTACCTTTGTCACCGAGTGGGGAGTTATTATTTCTTTGGCTCTTGTTGGCGACTCTCAAATTCAAAATGGACATGAGTGGGTGGCTCGTAATCACCTTTTGACACCCTTCTATTTGAAGTCTAACAAAGGATGATTCTTACTTTCCTAATATTATTGTAACTTAAATTTAAATATCTTAAATAATTTATTTCATTATAATCTTTTTCATCATAACTTAACCATATATATATATATATATATATATATATATATATAAACTACTTTTATTGTAACTTATTATAAATCTTATTTTATTAATATAATATATCGACGAATTCTAATGAAATTTGTCTTAAAGTTGTGAACAAATAAAAATCAAATGAACAATGATGTTGACTCAATGAAAAGAAAGATGTCATTTCTCCTTTATGGGTAACATGTAGGACCACTTTATTGGTATGCTTGTCTCTCATGCATATTCGTATATCAAGATTTGTTATTTTAATCCATAATTTTGTCTATTTTGTTTGTATATTCATATCCTTTACTAGGAGATTATTATAATAATTCTAAAAATGACTAGTTTTTGGAATATGTTGTGAAATAATGTGAGGTGTTTTTGTTGCTAGGCTTTGAAATATTATTATTACTTGAGCTCAATCCCCATGAATTATGTCTACATTTCTCGTGGCATATGAAGGAATATAGAGAGAACACGATAATTGTGTTTCCATTGATAAAAACAAACGTCTATTTCCACCAACCATATCCTTAACTTAAAAACTGTGTATTCTTTTACGGTTTATATGTTTGTTTGTTTTTCATTTGGAATTTCATTTTGTTGAAAAAAATGATTAGAAATATCATGGTACTTCCTAAAATCTCTCTAACTAAATTGTTAGTATCTCTAACTTAGAGGAGGTTTAAAAGACTTTTAAATTCTTTTATTCTTACCAAAAAAACCTTTATAAACTATGTTTCCGATTATTTTGAATCTACTATGAAATAATGCATACACCTTTTGTTTAAATTAGCAATTTTAGTATTCTAATTATTTTTATTTGTGTATCTTTTATTTTATTTTGGGATTATTGTGATCTTTAGGTTTATTTTAGTTAGGTACATTTATCTCCTCTTTCCTACTTTTTAGTTTTTGGTCGTTAAAAGTTTTAAGCGTACTAATATTGTCTAAAATTAAATTCAAATTATACATAAATAGTCGAGTGTAATAACTCATCTTGAAAGGAAACAATCATTATAATGTTGATCATTTTGGAGCTAACATTTTATCATGGAGCACTTCCATATAACTTGAAGTTTTTTTGTCATGTGATTTTTGTTTATCGACATCTTTGTTCCAATCCAATAGATCTCACTATTAGAGAGCTAGTTAATTTACACTAACCATCAAAATCCATTCGTAGGTCCCTAAAATCAAAATCCAAAGTGTGTAAATTTCGAAAGAGGAGACAAATGAGAAATAAATAAGAGAATAAACCCAAAAGTAACAATTTAGCCAACAATTGCTTTCTAGAGTGTTTGTACAATCTTGATAGACTATCACGAGCATTTTGAGTCTTAACACCTTGTCTGGGCTTATGCTTTCAAGCAATCATTTAGGTGGTGTTGGTTGCATATTCCTAAGCCCAAATCATGGAGATAAATGTATGACACAATATAAATAAAATAAGAGCCTTACATTTCCTCGACTCCTTACATATTTGACTATCATAATTAATCATGTATTATTTATCGTATTCATATGTATTGTGGATTCTTAATTAAAATAGTTCATTCACGATAATACATTTTGGTGAACCCAAGGCTTATAAATTGTGTTGATTCACATTGTTTCATGTATTATAGGGTTTAATTGTCATGCATGGTGTGCATGCTAATAGACCTAAATCCATATCTTATTTTTATGCTAAATTTTTTTATGCCAAACCCTAGGTCAATTCTAATTTTTGAATATTTTTAAATTCTTGTGTGTTTAGATTCATTTGGTACATATGTTTTGATGTTTTATTCTATTTTATACCACCAACAATAGGAAGAGATTCAACTTAGAAGTGATATAATTGGTAAAAAATAAATTTTTATAATTATAAAACCTCTTATTAGAGATAAAATATGCCTAAAAAAAGAAATGAAAACCAAAAATGTGTATGCTTCTAAAATCAAAGTTTCTTTGTAAAACAATATGATTGCGGATGTTGTGTGTTAGCATAATGATGTGTTTTCAATGGATATTTGAGTGTTAGATCAAACATTAATGTTGAGAATAATCAATCGTCCACTCCAAATATTTCTCAAAGGAAGTTCTCATGATTAATTTAAGAAGTTTATAGTAAAAAAATCAAGAGATTCCAAGTATGATGAATGTCTTAAAATAATTTGCATATGAAATTTTATTCATTTCTTAATCATATCAAAATCAAAGAATTTCTTCAATTTCTTAGAATCTTGAATTTCTCAACATCCTTCGATTCTTTCAATTTCTCAAAATACTCTAATTTCTTAACATCCTACAATCTCTATAATTTCAAAAAAATCCTCCCACTTCCCAAAATTCTTTCATCCCATTATCTAATATCATAGGACCTCCTTACATAAGATCGGTTGATGTTCTCAAAGTGGTCAATCCAGTGCTATATAGATTTGCATTAACTTTGGCTCTATCTTGGGTGCACAATGTGTTTCATGTGTCTTTATTGAAATGTTATCACTTTGATGTATCTTATTTTATTGATTGGAAATTTCTACAAGTAGAGGATCTAAGAGTGTTTCTAGTTAAGCCCTCTATGGGTGCTTGAGATTCACAAGCTTCACTTGCAAAGTAGGGAAATTACTTAGTGCAAGGCCCAACGAGACCAATATTCAAAGGATAATGCTACGTAGGAAGATTATGATGAATTCCATAGAGTGTACCCATATTTATTTCATTAGTTGATTTATTTTACTATTAGTAATAATCATTGGGATGATGATTTCTCTTAGCGAGGAAGGATGTCAACATCTCGTAACTATGCATTTATTATTTTGGAGACATTTTTAGACTATTTGGGTGCTTCCACATTTGATACAATATATTCTTATTGTTTTGATTTTCTTTAGTTAGCATTATGACATGTTTTGAGAATAAAACAATTATTATCAGTAATTGATTAGTAGTAGATGATGATTTGATTCATATTATAGTTTTGGGATTTAATGTTATGTTGTTTATAGTTCATTTCAGTTGATTTGATTATATTAAATGGATAATGCACTAGGTATTTTTGTATGCATGCGTGCATGTGTTATTAAGTTCAAGAAATGGTATCATTGGGAAGATGTGGAAAGATACGAGAAAATGGGTATGGACACAAGAGGATATACACATCTATTATTTAGTGCATGAGAAACAATGTCAAACTATAAGTCGAGGTCATAAATTTATTTTTGTGTGATTTTGCTTTATTTTTATGTGTCACCTTATGCGATGGGTTAGATAGTCACATTACAAAAATGAGACATGTTGCACACTCTCACCGCAATGAGGAGTGCGATGTCGCATTGTGCGATAATTAAATGATATTTTTTCACTTTACGATAATGGGTCATTAGCATCATGTCATTAAAAAAGGTACGATAACAATTATTTTAGTGATTAAAGGAGAAAAATAATAATAATGACATTAATGTTATAAGAATTAAAATAATGATTTTTGGAATAAAAGGGTATTTGTTATATGCATCACTTGGCTTATGGGTCCAAGTTGGTCTTGTGCTTCTAAGTTTCATTTTTCTCCTCTAACCCCTATGTTACATGGTGCATGTAGGATTATTTTCCACTAGTTTGAGATGGGCTCATATTATTTTTGAGCTTACCGAGATTGAACTATTGAACTAATATCACATTTGATATCGAGATGTCTAACAACTATGTAATGCATCCACTCTACTCGCATGATACATTAAACAAACAAACCTCAAACACCCCATAGCCAATGAACTCATTAAGTACGCTACAACACAACAAGATGAGTTCGTTTAGTCCACGACAACACAATAAGATGAGCAATTTGAGTTATTTTTAATAGCAAAAACCTCGTATGCACAATGCATGTGGGATATTACAATAAGGTTTAGAAAAAAAGAGTGATCTCTATGAGCTCGGGAGCCCCTAAGAGAACTTTTCGCCTCCGAATCCTTCCATCATCTCTTCCCTACCAACTTATAAGTTGTGAAAGGCTAAATTTATCCACGCATGAGGTACTAAACATAGGTGATGAATAACAACAAATGCATTAAAATTAAAAATAGGATGTTAACCCTAGATCGATACAAAATTAGAAAATCAAGAGGGATTAATGAAAATGTATGAGCTAAATCAAAGAAAAGGAAAAATAGAAAAGAAAACAAAATGAAAATAGGTTGGGGTAGAAACAAATATTTCTAAAGATGATTTTATAAAAGAAGGATGTCGTGGACATTAAGAGACATAAATTTCATAAAGATTACACATAGGTTAAATATGCATAACTAGAGGAGAACATATTGCATATAGATTTCACATGGCTATGCATAGAGGTTTATATATAATAAGTTCAATTCAAAGTACACACTTCACAATTGGAATTCAAGGAGAAAAAATTTGATTTCACGAGAGATACTCATGTCTTATAAAAACTAATAATGAAGGAGGTAGAGTAATTCAAATTTAGTCCCAAGTTCCATCTTATAACTCTTTAAATATTTCATGCTTCTTTACTCTCTTACATCATATTAAGTGGCTTTATGATATAATATATGGAATTTAGTTGATAGGTTCTACGTTAATTGGAACCTATAATATTGTGCACATAACCAAGGAAACATGAGATGATGATTTTGGAGATCCAAATAAAATTTATGACAACCCTTGTGACATATTACAATTTAATCATAATATTAACACATTTACTACAAATACGTGTTATGGAATTATTAAATGTGACTTGTGAGGAATTATGGAATAATATTCTCTTATGCATTTATTATTAACAAGATTTGACGATTGTTTAATGGATTGACATCGTTATAAACCTTATATGGGTACTATCAAATTATGGGTCATGTATAACTAGAAAACATGAAAATGGAAACTATTACAAACAATTATAGTCCTTTTCATGTGATAGAAAAATAGGATTAGGATTATTGCAATAATGTCTTCTTTGGGTGGTATGGGACATCCAAGAAGGTTGTGATTGTTTGCATCCTATTCATGGTTTGTTTTATATAGTTTTGGGAGTTACAAACTAGGATTAGGATCCTTATAAAATTAATATGAATGGGTGGTATGGGAAATTCTAGAAGGTTAATGTTTTTATGTTCTAGTTCTAATTTGACCAAGTTGTTATTACTTGTAGATAAAAACACCCGGTTGTGAATTTGCAGTGTGAAAGGGAATATTTTTGAGAGATGTGTTATTAGACTAAGGAGTGACCTATATGGATGAGATAGATAATATAATATAGTGGATCACACATACCAAGTGTTAAGGGGGTAAGGGGTAGATTGAGGATAGGCCAAATGCTCACCCTTATGATTAGTCATTTTAGGATTATTTCATGCCCTAATACTTTGTCATATTTAAGTAAAGTGTTGAGCATGGAAAATTACTAAGTCCCTGAGAACAGAGGTTAGCGCACACAAAAGTAATTATAGAAGAAAGGCACATGAGGAAGTGCGTGTGAGGAGAACGGGGTTTTGCACGTTGAAGTTAGATGGAAGTGCGCGTAATAGACAAACTAAACACTTATCTAGTTTTGGGATGTGGATCTAAATAAAGACTGAAGTAGTGAAAAAGCAAGATTTTGAAGGTAAGATTAAAGTAAGAAGACTTGCGGTTCAAAGCAAGGTCTATTTTGGGATAAAGAGAAGACCAAGTGACATGCATAGTTCTGAGCTAATAATATGATCTAAACTAAGAGTTAACTATAGTAGATCTATTATTAGGAAAGCTTACATGCTTTTGTAGTTAGCTTATAGTGGTGCATGGCTATTCTTAGCATGTAGCCTATTTTGAGGATGCATGGGCGGTGAAGGGAAAGTCCCCACCCCTATATATATGTATGATCTACATAGTTTAGGGGGACTACTTCTGTGATAGAGTTATGCTACTGGTTTGTGTACACACATGACTCATAGTGAAATTATTATGAATGTATGAAGCTTATGTGTTTTACAACAATTAATATAATGGATATTTGTGGCTGGATATTGATTGTTGACACATATGTTACTAGTTCATGCATGATAAAGTTAATCCTGATTCTGGTATGAGTTAATCTTGCATATGGTTAAGATCTAGATCTAGATTATTTTATGATTTATTCTTGAATGGATATTACAGATTTGGAATGTTTTTATGATCACGCTAACTTCTTGACAAAGTTGCCATAAAAAGGGACCTAGTACCCTTGCACGCTTTAGGTGAGCACTCAATTCGGGCGAGTGATGTGCCAATGCGCCTTGGACTATTGTGGGTAAAATAAGACTAAATTTTGGTTTTGTTCTTTGGGACTTGAATTTGAGTCTCTCAAGTGAGATTTGAGTATCCTAAGCTCCCGAGAAAAAGGTTAGTGCATGCAAAATGCATTATAGAAGAAAGGCGCACGGGAGGAGAATATGGTTTGCACCTTGAATTCGGATGGGAGTGTGTGCAGGAGAGACAAACCGAACACTTAGCTAGTTTTGGGATGCAGATATAAATATAGACTTAGAGTAGCGACCAAGCAAGATTTTGAAGATAAGATTAAAGCAAGAAGACTTGACGGTTGAAAGGTCTATTTTACGATAAAGAAAAGACCAAATGACATGCATAGTTTTGAGCTAATAATAGGATCTAAACTAAGAGTTAATTGTAGTAGATCTATTATTAGGAAAGCTTTCATGCTTTTATAATTATCTTGTAGTGGCACATGGTTATTCTTAACATGTAGCCTATTTTGAGGATGCATGGGCGATGAAGGGAAAGTACCCACCCCTATATATATGTATGATCTGCATAGTTTAGGGGACTACTTCTATAATAGAGTTATGTTGTTGGTTTGTGTACGCGCATGACTCATGGTGACATTATTATGTATGTATGAAGATTCTATGTTTTACAACAATTAATATAATGGATCTTTGTGGCTGGATATTGATTATTGACACATTTGTTACTAGTTCATGCATGGTAAAGTTAATCCTTATTCTGGTATGAGTTAATCTTACATATGGTTGAGATCTAGATCTAGATTATGTTATGCTTTATTCTTGAATGAATATTATGGATCGAAATATTTGTATGATCATGCTAACTTCTTGACAAAGCTACCATAAAAGAGGGACTTGGTACCCTTGCGTGTTTTAGGTGAGTGCTTAGTTCAGGATGAGTGATGTGCCACCGTGCCTTGGGGTGTTGTGGGTAAAATAAGACCACATTTTGGTTTCGTTGTTGGGACCTCTTTTTCAGTTGTTTTCAGGATGTTGCATGATGAAGACATACCAGTTGATTTTAGCTAGTATTGAAGAGTGGTTAGACAATTTAGAGGAAGAGTATGCTCACATATTTAACACTGGACTTGAATTTGATGCATGCACATGGGTTGAATAGAATCTGTATCATGATCTCTATGAGATGTTTTTCACCTATTTTCCCATAGAGTTGTATGAGTGGCTGGTAGCTTATGCATCAAAGAGAAATTGGAGGTTTCGAACACTTGTTTGGACATAGGAAGAATTCTAGGCTTTACATGATGTTGATTTGACTTGGACACACGTTGTAGATCATTGGTGGAGTGGTGTTCTAAATAGCTATATTTTGGAGTACGCAATTTCTACTTATTCCTATCTAGAGGTTGTTGAGTTCCAGTTCTTGCACAAACCCAGAGGATCTTATTTGTGTAGTATCCCTTTAGTGATTAAGATCTTAATTATGACCCTAGATTTGGAACAACATCTTATGGCTAGTTAAACCCCACCACGCACGGGGGTAGGAGTAGGTGTGGTGAAAGAAAGATGGTAGAAGAAAGGTAGAGAGAAGAAAGGTGGCTTAAATTTAATGAGGCATGGAGAGGGATTTGAAGAAGAAGTGAAGTTACATAACGAATGGTGTTATGGAGAGAAATGGCATCATGAAGGATTTGGAGCTCGAGATAGAAGACGTGGAGTTGAAGCATCTCGGAACTCACCCATTTGGGTAAGTATGACAAATAACCTCTTTCGACCTCGAGATGAGAGCGCACGTTGGAGATACTGCAAGGACCATGGGCACACATTTGATCCTCATGATGACCTAGCCCTTGTGTTTGGTTTTCTAGATTTTTGCGATAGTCATTAGTAAGTAGGCTAGTGTGGGCAGTAGAGAGCGGTGCAGATAAATTTAATTTATAATCAAGTTTAGGAGTTAATCAGGTAGCTTATTCATATATGGCACACAATCATCATCTACGTTATTTGGAGGTCCGGTTGGAGGTATATTTTCTAGCTGTGTCATCAACATAGAATGTGGGCGCACGAGAATGTTGGCATCACATCGAAAGTAGCAAAACTTTCACATAACATGGGAGTTCAGTTTAACACAATTGTTGGAACACAAGGCAACACATCCTTTGGTCCATTTCCTACTACATGAGGGGGATAAGAGGATCAGGTGGCTCAAGATCTAGTGATTTGGTGGTTCTGGAGGCAGAGGAAACACAAGAGGTAATATAGGTTCTAGATCTAGTGGGCACGGTTTGCACCAACCCCAACAAGTATATTTAGAGATGTCTCTTCGTCTCCCAAAATACAAAGGAATTGAAGATGCAGTTGAGCACGTGCATATGTATGGGATAATATATCGCGTTAAGGGGATTACAACTCCAAAGCATAAGGAAAGCCAATTTACAACTACTTTGCAAGGGCGTGCACATAGTTGGTATAGGAAATATGATCAAACCAGACTTGTGTAGACTATACCATGTTGCATGATGCTTTTTCTTGGCAGAGTTTCCACATACCCGATTTTGAGTAGAAGAGCATCAACACGCTAAAGGACATCAAGTAGGGCATGGATGAGAGTGTAAGGGAGTATGATGCTCACTTTAAAACTTTATTATCGAAGTTGTCTTATGACATCCACCCAAGTCAACATGCTCAATGGTTCGTTGGAGGTTTGATCACACCTTTAGAAGGGAAATCTCACACAAGACTTATACATATATGTGTGAGGCACTTGAGGCATCTCTATGTGCTAAGGTAGTTGGGAGTGTAGACATTGGTGTTAGCCCATTTTTGGAGGCCCAGATTACATCTATGGCAAAACAATTGGAGAAGTTGTCAGCTAATTCATCTCATGATATGTGCAATGGAATTTGGTGCATAGATTATGAAGTGGAAGGACATACTAAGGATAGTTTCCCTCATAAATCGTGTGCACCATGTTGTTGGATTGTGAGATCTATCACTTGGACCATGATTCAAGTAGGTGCCCATTGTTTTGTAACACGTAATAAGGAAGAACGTGTCATGTTACTACAAGATTTATAGGTCTACCACTCATGATATTGAGAATTACAAGTTGATTGATCAGATTCATGATGTCATTGATATTGGTGTATGTTAGACCAATGTTGCAAATAATTCTAAGGAGCATAAGGTGAGCATCATGATCATAATCACAATGAAGGGCACTCTGATAGAGGTTGAGGTAGAGGTCAGGAGTTACCATGGAGGATTCAGAGGTCGAGGTCGTAGTAGTGGAAGAAGTGAATTTCCACGAGTAACATGTTATACATGCGAATCCCTTGATCATTACAGTGCAAATTTCCTTAGAATATCATTTGTTCTTTTACGAAAAAACCACAAACTATAGAGAATGCTTGGATTTGTATGAACACTTGAGTAAGAAGCACAAGCATGATAAGGGTGCGGGAATGGTTAGAGTACAATGTTTGTGGAAGATTAGTGGATTACGAAGTTAGCACCTGATCCTGAGATGGTACCTATGTTAGTTACTACACGTGCTGAGGTTGCACACGTGAGGGAAGTTCCAAAGTAGAATCCTATTATTACAAAGGAAGAGGTATTACATGCAAAGTTTCAGACCCTATGCATTAGAAGGAAGTTTATCAAGAAACCATGGAGGTTATTAGAAGTTTGTAGGGTGAGATACAATGCTTGAAGGAGTAGTCATGAAAGCTAGAGTAGGAAAACATAGTTGAGCTTCCTTAGAAGGATGTTGATGATTTAAAGGAGGTTTGTAAGATGTTGCGACAAGAAAACATCATTCCTTTATTAGGGGAATGGTTAAGGAAAATACACCATGTGTTGGAGTTGAGCGCGAAAGGTAGATTTTGCATGCTCATAGTCTTGATTATGACGAAGAGATGACTCTGAATGTTGTTGATGGATGGATTTTAAGTAACATTTTGATTGATATAGGTGCATAAGTAAATGTACTCACTTTGGATACATGGAAGCTGAAGGGGAGGCCACCATTATAACCATCTTCAAAAGTTTTTGTTTATGGAAAATAGGACTAAAGCCCACACCCATTAGAGTCTTGAAGGATGCTACTATTACTATACAAGGAGCCAAGTTTTTGGGAATTTTAGGTCTTGGGCGACTTTAGAAGATAGTTTTCAGCATTTTGGCGCCCTTGTGTTATGTGAATAATGTTGATACACTTTAATAAAGGATATATCAGTTTTGAGAACAAGGAAGAACACGTCATCATCATTCCTTTGATAGATGGAAAAGCTGCACCTTATGTAGAACCTTTGAGTGAAGAGGATTTGAACATGATCTATGTACACACCATTAAAGATCATGGGTACTTGAGCCATCAAAGGAAGGAGTTATTCAATGGGATGATGCATAGTCTATGAGTGATACTACAAGTATTACATGTGACAATTGGGCATATGACACTTATGAAATGGTTGGGCACAAGATGAAAAGTGTAGTCACGTGTGTAAGTAGGCCACATTGTGTTAGGCATTTAGGTAGTAGCAGGTACCAAGGTACACTGGTGAAGGAAATCCTAAAGTGTTCTTACGCGCTATGGAAGTTTAATGGGAAAATCAAGTGGAAAGAAGAAATACTAGTGTACGCATTGGTGGATGGTTCACAGAGATAATATTTTGGAGTGGTGGGAAGTGAGAATCGCCTTCTCTACAAGATTTCTTTGAAGCAATGCGCCTACCAAGACATGTGAATTTCATGGGAAGGATTCTCAGCACCATGTTCAATAATGTGAGAGACTCTGACATAGGGGGAAGCCTTTCCACCTTCACTATGGGTGCACCAATTCTACACACACTTTATGAGGTTACACACGCGTGCATGGTATGTTTATGTAGAGTTGAATAGAGAAACATGAAATTGGCAAGAACTGACTACATGTATGATTCAAACCTTTGAATATTTTTCCACTAAACCTCTAGTGAATGAGGCATTACAGGTTATGAAGTGCTTGACTATGGGAGATAGTGCAAAGGCTGAGGAACTTATTCAAGAGTTACTAGTGAGTCATATCTGGAAGCATGCTTTGAAGAAGAAGAGATAGATGTAGAACAACTTGGGTGCACTTGCTTGGAAAAGAAAAAGGTAAGATGGTCTATGTAATTGATGATGAAGAAGTGGAGAATATGGATGTTGAGCACACTAAGGGTATGTGCGAGGTCTTAGATAGTGCAAATGAGAAGGTGCATGCGTATCATGAGCCTATGAAAAAAAATAAGGTTGACATTGGGACAAATGCTAAACCTAAGGAGGCCATCATTGGTGATTACTAGTCTGAATTAGAGGTTGTTAAAATAATTGAGTTATTATGCGACTTCCAAAACTTATTTCCTAGAGGCTATTATGAGTTGAAATGGGTACATCACTCATTGGGTGAGATGAGGATCAAACTAAAGGAAGGTGCGTGCCCGGTTAGGAAGAGGCCTTACAGGATGAATCCTAATCTACGCGTTAAGGTAAAGGAAGAAATTGATAAGATGTTTGAATTTATGAATCATTGAGCCCATTGAGGAGTCAGAGTGGGTTATCCCTATGGTGTTAAGTATAAAGAAAGATGGAAGAATACAAATTTTGTGGATTATAAGGAGTTGAACGTTGTATGTGTAATAGATCCCTTTCCAACACCTTTTACTAAAGAAATTCTTGAAGGCATTACAGAGCGTAAGATCTACTTCATCACCGATGGATTTTTGGATATCATCAGGTAATGATTGCTAAGGAAGATCGGGGAGAATACAACTTTCACCATTGAATGGGGAATTTTTGCATACACAATTATGCCTTTGGATTGAAGAATGATGCTACAGTATTTTGTGCATTGTTGTGCAAGCATTCTAAGACTTTATTCATAAGTTTTTACATGTTTATTTGGATGATTGGACAATATATGGGCTAGTGAAAGATCATTGTGAGAATTTAAGACTTATGTTTGAGAGGTGCCAACAATTAAGCATCTCCTTAAACATTAAGAAGTGCATTTTTCTACACCTTTTGGGACTTTTTTGGGGCATATTATTTGTAAAGAAGGATTGTTAGTGGATCTGCTAAGGTAGTTGTTATTTTGGCCTTAGAGGAACCTACTAACCAAAGCGAGGTGCATGGATTCTTGGGGCACACAAGATATTACAATAAGTTTATCAAAGGGTATGCTTAGATCATTTGTGCCCTTAGAAGCATTGTTAAAGAGTAAAGGCAAGCTCCATCGAGGTGAAGTGCAATAACGCGCGTTTGAGACATTGAAGGAAAGGCTTACTACAACACCTATTTTGCGCTTTCCTTCATGGACCAAACCTTTTTGTGTGCATGTGGACACTTTACAGCATGACCATTGGCATGAGTATTAGCCCGGCCTAGGGAAGGTATTGTTGATCATCTTATTTTTTTGCAAATAGAAATTGACACCAGGTGAACATAATTATACAACTACAGAGTGCGAAGCCTTGTCTATGATTTACGCGTTGCATAAGTTTCAAAAAATACTTGTTGGCAACACCATTTATATTCTATATAGATCACATGACACTTAAGTACTTGGTGAACAAGCCCATTTTGTAAGGGTGCATATGCCATTGGATTTTGTTGTTTCAAGAATTTGATTTTACAGTGGTGGTTAAACTAGGAAAGAGTAATTCTGGACCAGATCATTTATCAAGGATTAACTCGAGAGAGGATGCAGAGCATTGAGGATACAATGTCGGATGCCCAACTATTCAGATTGAACCACACACCCTCTAACTTAGAAGATATTGTTGTCTTTTTACGAACTGGTGTGGTGCTTGAGGGAATGAAGAGTATAGAGAAGAAGTAACTTGCCATATGTGCCACACCTTACATGTTGATTAGTGAAGATTTATACAAACTAGGTCGGGATGAAGTTTTGTGTTGGTGTGTACTTGAGCATGAGCGTGAAACCATTATGGAGGAATCTCATGGTGGTATTACAGGTGGACATTATGCAAGAGATGTTACCACGTGTAAGATTTTATTGGTTGGTTTGTGGTGGGAAACATTATATAAGGATTGTAAAGAATATTGTAAGGCATGTGATCATTGTCAGCACCTTGGAAAGCTTAGGCATAGAGATGAAATGCCTTTGAGGCCTATTATGAGTGCAAAACCTTTCAAAAAGTGGGCAATTGAATTTTTGGGTCCTATTTCCCCACCCACACATAGGACTGGATTGTGCTACATTATAACTTGTACAAATTATCTTACATGGTAGGCAAAGGCAACGCTTATAAAGGATTACATGACAACTACAACAAAAAGGTTTTTGTGGGAAAACATTATCAGCAGGTATGGATGCCCATTGAGTTTGACAAGTGATAGGGGTACTCATTTCCTTAATGAGACCATCAAGATATTATTGGCAAAATTTATGGTGGCACACCATAAAACAACACCCTATCACCCTCAGGAAAATGGAACTGTTGAGGCTTTCAACAAGATATTGGGACATACATTGACTAAGATTTGTGATGTTGGAAGGAAATAATGGGATGATAAAGTCTTTGTTGTACTTTGGGCATACATGAAAACTTATAAAATATTGAATAAGGCCACACCCTTTAGTTGGTGTTTGGTGCGGAGGTTTTTCTACCAGTGGAGTTCATGTTACCTTCTTTATGTATTACATGTGTAGGAGGTTTGGATGATGAGCAAACACTTGAAGAACATATTGATAAACTGATGCAGTTGGATGAAAGGTGTGTTATTTCCCATGGAGTCAGAAGACAGAAAAGGCCAGGCAAAAGGCATGACATGATAGGCATATTAAGGATAAGAAGCTTGAAGTTGGATAAATGGTTCTTCTTTATGACTCCAAGTTTTTGTGCCACCTTGGAAAGCTTAAAGTGCATTGGTTGGGACCGTATGTTATGACTTATATACTTGATTCAGGTGCTTTCCAGTTAGAGGCGCTGGATGGGACACGGTTTCCCAGGTTACTTCAAGGGGAGTAGGTTAAGCCCTACTATAAATAAGTCTTCTTGGTGTTTGTAATAAGGCAATATTACCATTAGATTATATTTTCTTAATGCATTTCCTTTATGCATGTTTCCTTCATCATTTCTATGCTTTATAAATTTAGTTTAGTGTTTTTGTAATAAGCATGTTTGCTTGCTAGAAGATGATTACTCCCTTTTTGAGTTCATGCACAGAGGACTACGCATACATTTAGTGTGGGGTAGAGTACAAACAGAGGCAAGTGTATAAGAGATGATGTTGACAATGGCCCAAGAAAAAAAGAGCGCGATAGGAGTCCTAAGTACCAAAGGGGTGCATGTAGTGGTGGTGATAATGGTTTTTAGAAAATGATAAGGTGTCATAAGGAAGATGGTGATAATAAGGACGATGCCAAAGGAAAAATCCATGTACAAGAATGAACATGCAGGGCAACATGAGGTAAGTAGTGATAGGAGAACTACTTGGAATAGGACATAGTGGTTGATGTACTTTGGTGTTGGGAGCGCACGTAAGGAGGTTTGTAGCAAAGTGTAGTTTTACACGTTAGAAGGTTTGAGAGGTTACACACATGACTAGGGACATGGAGGAAACACACTTTAAAAGGTAGGAAAATCTAAATTTATTGAGGCAATATGATGGTAGGTGGTATTATAATTAATGCGGTAAAAATTGAAAAACTATAAATAAGGGGTCATGGTAAGTCATTTTTACCTTGTGAAAATTTGTGAACTAGGGCATCCTCAAGAGTATTGGCGAAGGATCTATTGCGAAGATAAAGATTTGTAACTAGATTGTGGAGAAGAACATGACCATGCTAGAGAAAATTTGGAAAATAATTTCTATGGGTTTGGATAGTGTAGTGTAAAAGGAGATAAGGTTTTTGGTTAGGGTTTGAAGAACTAGGGCATGGTTCACAAAATTTTCATAGAGAGAGTTACAATTAGGGTTTGAGTCATTGAAAGAACCAAAACACAAGGTAGAACTAATAAGTACCTGACCAAGAATGGCACCAAGGAGGGAAGAAATTGTTTCACCAAGAAAAGGGCAAGGGAAAAGATAAACCAAGTGGGGTAGAAATTTTAATGAGGAATGGTATTCAGAGATGCAATACCTAGATGGGGTATTGATGGGGATGGAGTGGGTGTCCCACATAAGGAACATGGTTATAAGTGATTATAACCATCAAACCGATACGACTAAGAAGGAAATGACTCTAGAATTGGTTTGACCCACAGGTGAGAGGATGACCGATGATAAATTTGTGTATGATGACTTAGTGTAGAAGACTTATGAGAAGGTCAGATTACTCCAATTTGTATGAACTACCATTATTCAGAAAACTTGAGAGAATGTACTAGTGGCTAATGTCGCGCGTACATGAAGATTATTTTTACTTCATTGGAAGAAGAATGTGCATAACTCCACAGTTAATCTCAAAGTTCACTGGACTCATTTGTACTAGGGAGTCATTTGATGATGACTTGGGTGATAATGAGGCTATCAAAGAAACAACTAAGGAATATGGGTATAAGAAAGGTAGGCGTGCCTTTGATATCTCAAAGATCAGTAATCTAGTGATAAATATGGCCATGTTCCTACTTACCAAATTGAGTGGACAAGAAAGGTGGACCCAAGTTAATAAGAGGTGGTTGAATGTATGTAAGAAGATAGCTGAGGGAACCATCTACAACATATCAAACTTTATTGCTAGAGATATAATTAATGCAACGTGAGATGGAGACAAGATAATGTATGGAAATATCTTGCTCTTGATCATGTTCTCTAAGATTGGAGTGCTCGATGGGCCGAATAACAACATGTGGGAGTACCCTGAAGAAGACCCCTCTCTACTAAGAGGTTTGCGGCTTATACTTGTGATATTATGACATCGCATACAAGGTGTGCTTGGATAAATGGTACAAGCGGATGCGCGATGCCTTTAGCACCAAGTGGAGGATCCCAGAGAAACTACCAACCTTGATAAAAGATGAGGCGAGTTTGTAGTTTACCAACAATTTTACATTGGTAGGTTCACTTGTGACTCGATGGAACCAAGAGCATGTGGTGTAAGTTGACATTTCCTTCACCTGCACAATACTTCCAAAGCTCGAGTTAACAAGTTTAAAGAGGCAAATAAGCTAGAGATTTGATCTAAGTATTGTAGATCAAGAGCATCATGAGCTGCGTGCCGAACACTTTTCTACCCAAAGAAGCGTGCATATGTGGAAAGGTATGTCTCACATGACATATAGATGGTCAAACCTATTACCATATAGATTATTGGGGCCACTGCAACAAGGGTATATATTTATCAACTGAAGTTTGAACAAGGAGCATATTTAGAGGATGATGTAAGTATACCCGAGGACCCTTCGGGGAAGAAAGAAGGTGGAAACCAAGAAGAAAGATAAAGAAGATACTCCTACAACAAGCGGGGCAATTAAGCACACATGAAGACTAGGATACGGGGCAAAGGAAAAATGTGTAGGTACGAGTACTTATACTCATAGGAAGAGGTCCCAATAAAAGAAAGTCTCCGGTGAAGAAGAAACCAAGGGTAGTTGAGTACTGACTCTGAAGAAATAGAGAGCTTGAAGAATGAAGAAATAGAGGGGAGGAGGAAGAACGAGAGCTTGAGAAGAAGCCCCCCATGTACAATGTGCACGAGTCTGATGAGGAGAAGAGCGCACCTTTGGAGGAGGTTAGAGAGGAAGAAGTAGATGGAGAAGAAGAAGTTAGAACAAATGTGGAGGATACTATGCACATCTCTGGCCCAAAAGTAGAGACCTTGGTAGAACATGAGGTCATTAGTATTATACAAACCTTGGTTGATCAGGAGGTAGAGTGCAACATGGAAGAAGAAGAAGAAAAAGAGAAAGGTGGGAGTGGGAAGAGAAACAAGTTTGGCGGTAGGGTTCCCAAAGGGTACACATACATGTGGCAGACACACATGTCCACCCAACAAAGGCCTACTATGTCCTATGATGTAGATCCCAACAAGGTATTGCATGCTCGCTACTAGAGTACAATACCGATGGACCAAATTTTCTATTGGTCATCTTTTGATAGGGAAGGTGCATTCCCACACAAAGAAGATGTTTTCCTAGACGTTTGAGTCCCATGTTGATGAGCCTAAGTTTGAAGTCAATGCAGGAGCATTACTAGATACACGCGCTTCACTGAGCTCCAAGGAGGTAAATCCAATAGTGGATTCTCAACAATTAACTGATGAACAAGCATGTAATGCATTGAATAAAGTATCGGTGGAAGTGGAGGCCAAATTATTTAGGAGGAATAACAAAATCAAAGAACTGGAAAAGGAGTTAGAAGAAAAGAATAAAGAAATTATTGAGAGAGACAAGGAAATAAAGGGAAAGAACAAATGGTTTTTATGTTAAAGGTGAGTTGAGGGAGGAAAAGGAAAAACTGCATGAAGTATACAAAAAGGTAGAATTGATAGTAGATTCAATCATACTAGTGCGCTCGGAACTAGTGCCCCTTTCATAAGTATGAATCAAATTTCCATTGTTTGGAGGATTTAACATGCATAATCATGATGCAAAAGCAACCCCTAACATTAGAGTCTGCAGAAGAAGTTATGGTACGACAAAAATAACACGAGAAGGAACATATCGAGGTGACCATAACTCAAGTACTTTAAGCTTCTTTTGTCGATTAAGACCGTAACTCATATGGTCGAAGTTGTCTATGAAACTATGAAGATAGGGATCAGGTGGCAAGCATGTTGTTCCGGGCATCAAAGTAGATTTAAAGGACAGGCTAAGAATAAAGACAAACGAGAAGAACGAGATAAGATCCTTGTAGAGGTCAAGAAGAAGAGTGACACTATTGATATATTAAGGACCTCTATAAAGAATAAGCTCAAGGAATTGTATCCCTAGGTAACACGTAGAATGGACGAGATGACAAACATTGGAAAATAGTTGGAAAATTTGGTTGACACATTCAAAGCCAAGGGTGAAGAGCTCACATTTGAATAAGTCAGTTTGCAATGATGGGGTATCTATTCAAGTAAGTGCAAAGTGAGGTGGAGGGATGGAATGTAATTGAAGCATCATTAAAAAGGATTTTCCCATCCTCCTTACATAGTGACCAAATTCTTTTATTCTTTGATGATGGTAGATATTATTTTATTCTTTGAGATTGTAAGATTATTTATTCTTTATTCATGGAGGGATAAGTCAGATTACCCATTGTCGAGGGTGGTAATGAAGCAAGTGTGGGGTAATGTTGAGCATGGAAAATGACTAACTCCCTAAAAACAAAGGTTAGCACACGCAAAAGGCATTATATAAGAAAGGTTAGTGAGGAGGCACGTGTGAGGAGAATAGGGTTTTGTGCTTTAAAGTCATATGGGAGTGCATGTAAGAAGACAGACTGAACAATTGGCCAATTTTGGGATGCGAATCTAAACATAGACTTGGAGTAGTGACTCTAGACACCTAAATTCCACTTTTGCAATCTTATTGCCAAAACGCACATAAATCACTCTCATTCTTTCTAAATCCATTATAATTAGTGGTTTTCACTAATTAACTAATGTTCCTTACCAAATTAGTCAATTAACACCATATTATTGATTGCGTAATCCCTTTGGCATTTAGATGCCACTTTACGATGAATCGTAAGCCAAAATCCTCTTCAAAATAGACAATTAGTGATTATAGGCTAATTAAGCCTATTTTTCCCTTGATTTGATCAATATACCCTAGTATTGACTCAAACCCATCTTCCAACCACTAAAAATCACCCCATTCACCTCCCCAACATCTCAAAGAAGCTTTAAAAGCTTATACTATTCTTCTAGTTGACCCTAAGCGGTGGATTAAGGCTCCATACCTCTTAATCACTTGGTAATTCACTAATTATGATTAACAAGGCCTAATCATGATTAACAATTATAATCTAATTTGGGGATTTTAGTCCCACATGCACCAAAATACAAGTTTCTCCCTAAAAAAGAAAACTATAAAAAGATTGCACCTCATTCCTTTATACTTTACACCATGCTTTGATTTGCATGTCATATAATAAATATGATTTATAAGCAAGCTCAATCCTTGCCTAAAGCCTTTAATGGGGTTAGTAGATGGATATCCAAAATGACCAAGTAGTCATTTAGAGAGGCCATTTCACCTTGTTTGGAATAGCAACCATAACCATTTGATTGCCCTCTTAGGTCTATTTAGGCCCAAGTTAGGTAATTCAAGCATATTAGTAGGCATGTTTAGTTAGATTTTGTATTATTTTAATACTAGTTAAGCATTCTTTTAAGCTTCTATCTTAATGTTACATTCCTAGACTTAGAACCCTTGGCTAGATGGATGACAATGGTGTTAGCTTTCCTTGTTTAGTCATCTAATTTACTTTGTAAATTTTAGTGTGCTTTCATTTGGCATGATGAAATATCATGCAACCGAGTTTTTGTTAATGGAGGTAGATCACAATGATCCTTAATTTGTTTGAGACAAGAATAAGAAAAACATTAGAAAGATGGTTTTGTAGGACCAATTTTGATGTTCGAGGACGATCTGCAAGTGATACAAGTTTCAATTGTATGTAAGCCATTTTTAAAAAAACCATAATTTTTTGGTAAATCTAAAGCCAAAATTAATGTTACCATTGTAGTTTACTTCAATACATTTCCAACGCAAAAAATGGAGTCATTTCGAGGTTAGGAGTAAATGTTATGGCTCTCGCGCAATGCCGGGTATGCCTATGCACTCGGGGAGCGCCTATGTTGGGAAACATGGGCGCTGTATTGGCCTTGTTTGTGGGTTTTTACATTTTGTGAGGCAACATGGGCACTTGGGTTCTGTGTTGGCCTAATTTTTATATTTTTGGATTTTGATCTGTTTAGCATGGGCACTAGGCACCTTTGTTTTGCATGTTTTTAATTTTTGACTCGCAACATGGGCACACAGGTGCTTGTGTGCAACTACAAGGGCGCTTGTGAGACACTGGGTGCACTACCTATCTTTAGAGGCCATGAATTTTTCTCCGACTTGAAATGACTCCATTTTATTTGTGTTAGAAAGGTATCAAAATGAACTACACAATGGTAAGATAAATTTAGGCTTTTGAATTTGTTTTAACATTTTTTTGGGTTTTTAAATTTTTTGTACCAATTTGTTTGGGTTTTGATGTTTATTTAGATGTTTTGACTTTTCGACTAACATATTTGAATGTTTTGGGAGAAACATTTTGAATGTTTTTATTTCTTGAGAAGTTTTATAGAGTTATGTATAGGAAACAAAGACACTGGATTCCCCTAACGACATATGAGATGTACAAGGGAAGAATGCCACGCATATGCGCAAGAAAGTGAAGATGTGAAATTTCCCCTAACATTAGATGGGAATATTCAAAGGAAAAATCTTCATGCACAAAAGTTGGATTAGAGACAATATAAATAGGTTCAACATGATGATGAACGTAACCCAATGATGTGTTAGGAAGGAGTAAGGATGCCCCTAACGTAAGCTGTCCAAGAAGCACATGATGGAAAGAAGTGGAAGATTGATTTTGTGAAGGGGAAAAGGTGTCCGCAAACATGGAAAAAAGTAATCTTATACACATGGATGTTCTGAATGAAGAAAAGAACGATGTGAAATTTGTGAATGTATCCTAGAAACCTCGTGATGAAAAAAAATTATTAACCAAAGGCACGAATCATGAGACAAGATAAAGACTAGAGTAAGAGTCTGAACAAGGTAAAAAAAAGACACTTGGTAACATACTAATCATGTTTTCTCATAGAGATCCAATGTGTGCATGTGGAAATTTATTACCTCTTGGAGGGAAGATTTGATAGACAACAAGTGAAGACACCCTAACCAATGTGTAGGAATGATTTATTTTTCAAAGTTGATTTTTTTGAATGGATTGTGGAAGGAGAGTCGTACATTTCTCTGCTGCCAGCAAAGCATCTATAGCCCCAATGGAGATGTGTTTGATTATAATCGTAACATTTCTCTATTGTTAGTTAGGCATCCATAGCCCTAGTAGAGATTATTGGAAATACCCCAAGAGAGAGTTATATATCAATTTTCTTTTTCTTTTAGCGTTTGCTTTCAGCTTTGTGCTTTTTGATTTGATTGATTATTTTGCTTTCTGAAAACTTATTTCATCTTTTTTTTACAAGGGTTAAGAACCATTAATGGCTTGATGGAAGGAGGTGGAAGTGATTGCGATGACGACATTGGCTAGTGTCAACAAATATATCCAAAATTTCTTCATAACAAGTTTTTTATATATTGATTGTGATAGGATCTCTAAGAGGTCAGTCGTTCTTTAATTTACCAAGGTGATAAAAGACCAAGGTCAAATGGATACCATAGATAAAATTTCATAAAATGCGTGCGAATAGGCTAACCAAAATATCACCGAAGGAATGAAAATGGTTGGAAAATTTGTAGAAGAATAGCAAGGAAGGGAAGAAAGAACATCCATGTGTATGAAATACCTGATTGCAATGTGTGTTCATTTACCTTTTTTTTTTGAAATGTTTTCTCATTTTTTATATTTTGTCTTTTTGAAAGGTGGGACCAACAAGGTCACTTGGTGTGAAAAGATCAACAACAATGTTAACAATTTCCTTGATAAGGAAGACTAGGCACATTTGCTTATCAAGAGTCATATCATTCCCTGATCTTAATGATTGTGGAAAGATCATACTCAATAGATGACTGTGTTTTATCATGAAATGTGGATTTTGTGTGTGGGAAGTTGAGGTCCCTCTCCATAGGTTTATGCACTTTACGCCATACTTGATGGGTGTGTTGATGTGCATTTTTAATCGTGTGTTTGATTTTGAACTTTAAGATTTTTTAAATTGTTGTGAGCTTTGGAGCTCTTGGAATTATTGATCTGAGTCTGATGAAGGAAATGTTTTGGTTTCTCATAAGCTATAACATGACTTGTTTGATCCCAAGAAGTGGGAGAAGAAAGTGGACAAATAGAATTAGTGTGAGAAATGAGGGTGGGTTTTCCACAATCATTGATAGAAGAAAAATATGATGGATGTGAAGGGTATGGTCCAAGAATTAAAGAGGATGGGCTACTAGGAGGTGTCCCATAGACTGAAGATAAAGGACTACTAGGATGTGGCCCTAAGATCAAAGATGAAGGACTACTTGGTGGTGTCCCATAGATAGAAGATGATGGGCTACTTAGACACAACCCAAGAATCGAAGATGAGGGACTTCTAGGATGTGCCCCCAGTATAAACGAAGAGGGGCTACCTAGAGGTGAGCAACATATAGAAGAAAATGGGCTACTAGTAGGTGAGCCATACACAAAATAAATCCAGCTACTAGGAGGTGAGCCACATATAAATGATGTAGGGTTACTTGGAGGTGGCCCACATATAGAAGAAGATGATGGGCTACCAGGTGGTGACCCAAGGTATGATTACGATGGAGGAATCTTGATAGATAAAAAATGATTAGATAATGAGAAGATAGGTCATGGATCAATGCTAGACCCAAGCATTTCATCACCTAATGAAGAATGTGAAGATGGAAAAATAAGAGGAGGATCATGTTTAATGATCTTAGGGTCTTCCTCTATTTTCTGACAAAAGACATCAATCTCTTCCTCCCAATACGTGAACGTGATCTTAGGGTCTTCCTTTATTTTCTGACAAAAGGCATCAATCTCTTCCTCCCAATATGCAAACGTATCGAGGTTTAAAGAGGTTTCTTGCTCATGCAAAATTCTAGAGGAATGTCTTCATGTACCCTCATAAATTCTCTAATGGCTTCTTCATTCTAAAATGAATCAATCGGTGTGGGTAGTTGTTCTACCACAAGAGGTTGATTGGATGAATGCGACATGGGGTTGACTTGGATGATTGATTAGAAGGAATTTGAGTCGGAGAGCTCTTCGACGGAAGAAGGGGTCATTGAGGCGATTGAGAAATGGGGTCCCTACGAAGAAAAGGATGAACATGACTAAGGAATCAAATTAGAGGAATAATTTGGATTGGAATCTTTAGAAGAATCAGAAGACTTAGAATCATTAGATTGGAATCTTTGGAAGAATCAAAAGAATCAGAATCATACCACTTACCATGAGTTGAATATGGGGGAAGAGGTAAGTGAATGAGTTATTTAGCGTGAAGAATCAAACGAGGTCTAGTTGTGATAGGCATCCTTTGATGGGAATGCAGAAACCTAGGTTCCTTATTGTCATAAGTATGCAAAAATGCATGATAATCAGTCTTTTTCAACACATTCCTAGACATAGATAGTTTAGGGGATATCACATGGGTTATTGTGTTGACATGTTCAATAGGTGTATCTACACAACTAATGAGAGCATCAAAATAATTCTCCTCATTAGACACATAATTAGCATTCTTGATCTTGATTATGTTTAGGAAAAGTCTTCGTATTGGGGGATTTGTTAGGAGTGGATGAATCCATCTCCACATCACCACTTTCGATTAAGTCCTGGATGTAGTGCTGCAAATTCAAACACTTATCTATTTTGTGACCTTTAATGTGGTGGAATTGGAAATATTCATTATCTCTAAACCATGATGGTTTAGGTGTGTCATCCTCATAAGGCATAGTTTCTAGATATCTAACCATATTAACTACCTCTAGTTGTTTTAGTATTGATGACATTGAGTCGAAAGAGGAGTGAAGTACGATGCTTATACTCCATAAGTAGAGCTCCTTTGCAAGCTTTAAAGGAGTGTATTTTGAATGACTTGTACTCGATTAGAATCTACTATCCCATCACTAATAACATTTTTTTGATATTAGGGACAAAATTTGTTTTGTCATTAGATTTAGAATCATTATGATTGTGGGAGAAAGGTTTTAGAGTCCCCCTGGCTAACAATGCTTTTTCAATTTGACTCCCTTTTTGATGACCTCTTCAAATGTGTTGCCACAATGCATTTACAAGTGGAACGTAATGTCTGGATGGAGGTTGGGAACAAATATACTGATTAACTACTTTTTGGGTATGGAGCAAGGAAAGTGGCTAGCTAATCCTCTCCATCGTTGTAAAAATGCAACGAAGTTTTTGTTATTTCGTTGTTTGGCATTGCAGAGATCTAACATGGTGACATCATTTTCTATATTAAAAGAGAAGTGTCATACAAAATTTCTACTAGTTTTGGCCATGTTGATATGGATCCCTTAGGGATGTGTACAAACCATTCTAGTGTCATTGCTCCTAAACTTCGTGGAAAGAGGTGCATAAGATAATTGTTGTTAAATGCCACCTCTTGACATGCCATATAAAAATCTTTAATATGGTCACGAGGGTCACCTTTTCCCTTATATTTTTCAAATTTCAAAAAATTAAAGTTTCTTGGGAAAGGTACCTATAGCATGGATTTTTCAAATGGGTAGGGACATAACTCATCAAACCAGTACTTCTTGTTATTATTACCGGTTTGGCCCTCTTGTAATGCTTGAAGGGTGTTCTTCATAGTAGACCATTCTTGATGGAAGAGTTGGTCTTGCGTGGGTGGTGTAGGTCTATACATAGGATTAAATCTAGGTGTATTCCCACCCTTATTTGTTGTGAGAATATCTTCATAGGGATCTCTTTGTGCTTCCCATCAAGGAGTGTGTATTGGGAACTCGTGAAACAAAGCCTTAGGTTTTGCCTTTGGTATGGCTTGTTTCAAAACTTGGGTTGTTCCCTTTGTATATGGGATGCCAAACTTGCCAATTGGCAAGTGAGGGCTTGGACTGTTGCTCTAATTCACCTCTTGAATAGGTATTTCATGATGATTTTCATTAAGGGGAGGTTGTGCATGATGAACATGTTCCTCGTTGTCTTCACAATGTATTCTAATAGGAGGTAAACGATAGTCTCCATCATTTTTGAAAGGTACTTCCTCATTATTTTTTCATGTAGAAGTAGAGGCGTGACCTAGGTTTAATATGTCATCTATATGGTGATGAGGACATTCCACTTCTTCTTCCCCTCGAACCATTGCAACAATGAGAGAAGGGTCCACCGTGGGAGGTAACTTAGCTCCTAGTTCTATAACACACATAATAACCTCATGTTTGTTTTGAAAATGTAATCATCAAAATTGGTAGGAGGATGCTCTATATTCATATGAGGAGAATCTTCCTCTCCACCACTATGGTTAACCATGATATTATTCTCTGAGAGAGTGTTGTCACCTTAAAATATATCAGCTCCTAATCTTCGGTATCCCATCCTCATAGTAGACATACTTGAGATATGAAATACAACATGAAAAATTTCCACTAAGGTTTATTAAAAAAGGGACCTTAGTCAAATTTTTAGAGTGTAACGATCTAAATTTCCAAAGCAAGGTGAATATAGAATATCCATAAAATTGATAGGTCCAAGAAAACATATGAACTAAAGAACAACAAACAAGCTACCCTAGCAAGGTAATATATGACACAAGTTTTCCTTAGAATAATACAATGACGTACAACGCTCAAAATTTAGTTACACCAAATAGTTTATTCTCTAAGATTTCATCTAGATAGGTTTGCAACCAAATAGTGACAACACAATATCACCAGTTAGGTCAAGTTTGCAACAAACAAGGCCTAAATGATAAGATAATGTTGACGTGATATTCTAACAAGATATACTAAAAGCCAGTTTCTAAACACTAACAAAGTCTAAGCTTTGTAAAATGGATGATACAAATGCGAGCAACGTAACAATGCTATTTGGACACGTAATCAAAATTTACGAGAAAGCAAGATTTTAGTATCAAAATGGCATTATAGTGATGCTAACAAAGTAACCTCAACACTCACAAAACTCAAGACAAAGATAGGGTGTAAAAACTATGTCTAAGTATATCAATAAATTGCTTATGCGTAAGCAGCGTAACCCTACAATATAGAGATTTAGGCCTAATTTCACAATGGAAACAAGATGTAAATATCTCAATTATATGGCTCTGATGGGCAACGTAACAAATCAAAAGAAGACATGAATGAAATCACCTAACTACGATGATAATAAGTCTCAAATATGGGATTTTGAGACAAGGGGGCCTACTAGATCGTGAGTAAGTACGATGCATACTTTCAACACTTATGCTCCAACATTGTAACCTAGTCACACAAGTAGAATACAAAAGTGGTGGACACACGATATCTAGTGGTATCCATATATGTTGTTTCCTTTTGTCCAAAAATGGGCAACAAGAAAACAAGGGTGTAGATCAAATGGTGTTGAAATAACTTAGTGTTATTTTGGCAGAGTTTCACCTTGTCTTAGGACAAGTGAAAAACTAGGAAAAATGACACTAAGTAGATTTCGTGATGAAAATCACGGTTTCAACTTTAAGAGATTCTTTCCCTTGTTCAAAAAACAAGATTTTGAATCTAACAAAGTTGTCACTTTGTGAGAGCTCTCAAGTATACTAACTAAGACAAAAATGGCTCCAAGCCGACAAGATTCCTAGGTGGTTCTCTCTCTAGGTGTCACAAGATATCTATGGCGAGCTCGATTTACCAAGGTTTCCCAAGGAGCATCTCTGCTTTAATTTACCTCCTTTAGTATAATGAGCACCGAAGTGTATCCAGTTATACTTTCATTAGGGTCGCGATACATATATCTTTGATCTAATCTCTCCAAGGTGTACTAAACAAGTCAAGTAGTGTGAGCACTTTCTGTTTCATTCATAAGGTTCCTCTAGTGTGAACTACTTTAGGGTTCCTAGGACCCCCCATTTTTTTAGCTTAGGGCTTATGCCAAAGGGGTTATGTCTAGTTGAGTAGACAAGCCATAGCTCTTAACCGAAACCAAGCAATACGATGTTTTGAATGGTGTGTTGGTGTATTTTTCTATCTTTTGGATTAAGTAATTTGGTTTAGACCACCAATGGAAACCTACAACACATGTGAATGTTAGAATTTTGTTTGAAGAGAGCCCTTTTTTCTTTGAAAAGTGTTTTAGGTCCTTTACACAAATTATTAGTAGTTCAAAAAGGTTCAAAATATCATAGAAATAGGATTAAGTGTTTGCTTTTGCTTCTCAAGATCACACAAAATGCAAGAGAAGAACATACACAATAAATAATCCAACTAAATAGAAATGCAAAGCTTGTAAATCAACTAACTACTATAAAAATTTGCAAAGAAACAAGGTTTATTCCCAATTAATCCAAGTGCTTCTTAATGAAAGACTAAAATTGCTTTTGATTCCCAAGATCACACTAGGTGTAAGGGAAGAGCATACACAATTTTAGCCTTGGTTATTTATCAAATGAAAAAGCTCTTAAACTAAAATATCAAGCATATGTCAAAACATGAAAGTTTGTTCCCTTAAGCAAAAAATGAAGGATGATTGTTCCTACTTACTCCCAAGAAGCAAAAAGTGGTTTAGGGGTGTTTTTGATTCTCAAGATCACACTAGGTGCAAGAGAAGAGCATACACAACCCTATTCCAAACTCAAAACAAAGTATGAAAACATATCATCTATCAAACCCTAAGCCAATTTTTTTAGGAATATTTCTCTAAAATCAATAAATTGACAAAAACAACATCTAAAAACCCTTTAAAAATGACAGGAATCATAAATTTGAAATTCTGGAATTTGATTTTTTTACCTTGATGCATAGGTGTCCCTCTTAGTGCACAAGCACTCTCAGTAATGCACATGCACCCCTCTATCATTTTTCACATAGTCAATGATGCATGGGTGCTTCTAGTGAGGCACATGCGCTCTCAGTCATGCACAAGGAATTTTTTCACTCAGAATAAAAAATTTAGTGTATGCAAGGGTGCTCATAGTGATGCAAAGGCACTTACAGTCATGCACAGGTGCTCATATTGATGCACACGTGATCAAAGTCATGCACATGTGCTCCTCTTTCTTGTAAGTGCTCGAACTATCTTCCTGGAAGGCCATAACGTTTGCTCTCGACCTAAAAAAATGACTCTATTTTTTTGTGTTGGAAAGGTATTGAAGAAAACTAAACAATGGTAACATTAGTTTTGGCTTTAGATTTACGAAAAATTATGGTTTTTATTTTTTAAATGGATTACATACAATCTGAAACTTGTATCACTTGCATCGTCCTCAAACATTGAAATTTGTCCTACAAAACCATATTTTTAACGTTCTTGTTTATTCTTGTCTCAAATGACTTTAGATCATTGTGATCTACCTCCCTTAACAAAGTCTTGAGTGCATATTATGTTGATAATCTCTCATGCAACAATGATTTACAGAGAGATTGTGTTGTAGTGCATGAAAGATTTTCCATAGGAATGCTTTGTGTCCTCCATTATTCCCTCACATGTATCATTGCTTGGGGCACCATTTTTAACCCTTGTTGTTACAACACAAACATTTGGGAACCGTAACTTGATAAAAAAAACATTGGTGCAACTATCTTAAACATTGTTTGTTTGAGTACGTGTGATTGTATTGGTTTCTCTGTTAGGTTAGTTGGTTTAATTTCTCGTATTGCATTGCATTTTGTATGTTGCATTGAGTTAGGTATCATTTTACTTTCTTATATTGCATTACATAATGTATGTTGCATGGGTTATGCGAAATGGGAAAATGTTAGTAATTTAGCTTTTCATGTTATCTTAAATTTTTTTATTTAATAAAGGTCGATGATGTAGACCTAGGGGAAAAATGATATAAACAGGTTGCTTATTGATAGGTTGGATGCAAAGATTGGGCTTGTCCTATATTTCTCCATTAATCATTTCTTCTCCATTACCATTTATTACCATCACTAATTTTTCTTCTAAAAATTCACCTGGGGTAATAAACAACCACGTTTATTCCTATCCTTATTCCTTCTCAATACCTAAGGGTTTCACGCCTGTTCTAACCTATTTTCTTCTATCCATTTCAATCATATTTTCGATCGTTGATTGACTTCTTCTATCACCCACTTGACACTCGAGGGGGCATCCTTCATTCCACTAATTTTTCTTCAAAAATTTACTTGCTTATGCTTGTCTACTATATTTGAAGTGAAGTCACTAACTTCACCTCAAACAAGGGCAAATGTAGACACCTAAATTTCGCTTTTGCAATCTTATTGCCAAAATGCACACAAATCACTCTCATTCTTGCCAAATCCATTATAATTAGTGGTTTTCACTAATTAACTAATGTTCCTTACCAAATTAGTCAATTAACACCATGTTGTTGATTGCGTAACCCCTTTTGCATTCAGGATGCCACTTTATGACAAATCGTAAGCCAAAATCCTCTTGAAATAGACAATTAGTGATTATAGGCTAATTAAGCCTATTTTGCCCTTGATTTGGTCAATATGCCCTAGTATTGACTCAAACCCCTCTTCCAACCACTCAAAATCACCCCATTCACCTCCACAACATCTCAAAGCAAGCTTCAAAAGCTTATCCTAGCCTTCTAGTTGACCCTAAGTGGTCGATTAAGGCTCCATACCTCTTAATCACTTAGTAATTCACTAATTATGATTAGCAAGGCCTAATCATGATTAGCAATTCTAATCTAATTTGGGGATTTTAGTCCCACATGCACCAAAATACAAGTTTCTCCCAAAAGGAAAACTATAAAAAGAGTGCACCTCATTCCTTTATACTTTACACCATGCTTTGATTTACATCTCATATAATAAATATGATTTATAGCCAAGCTCAATCCTTGCCTAAAGCCTTCAATGGGGTTAGTAGATGGATATCTAAAATGACCAAGTAGTCATTTGGAGAGGCCATTTCACCTTGTTTGGAGTAACAACCATAACCATTTGATTGCCTCTTAGGTCTATTTAGGCCCATGTTAGGTAATTCAAGCATATTAGTAGGCATGTTTAGTTAGATTTTGTATTGTTTTCATACTAATTAAGCATTCTTTTAAGCTTCTATTTTAAGTTTCTAGACTTAGAACCTTGGCTAGATGGATAGAAATGGTGTTAGGTTTTCTTGTTTAGTAATGCAATTTACTTTGTAAAGTTTAGGGTGCTTTCGGTGACTAACAAGATTTTGAAGATAATATTAAAGCAATAAGACTTACGGTTCAAGCAAGGTCTATTTTGGGATAAAGAGAGAACAAGCAACATGCATAGTTCTGAGCTAATAATAGGATTTGAACTAAGAGTTAATTGTAGTAGATCTATTATTAGAAAAGCCTATATGATTTTGTAATTAGCTTGCAACGACGCATGGATATTCTTAGCATGTAGCCTATTTTGAGGATGCATGGGCAGTGAAGGGAAAGTCCCCACCCCTATATATATGTATGATCTACATAGTTTAGGGGGACTGATTTTGTGATAGAGTTATGTTGTTGGTTTGTGTATGCACATAACTCATGGTGACATTATTATGTATGTATGAAGCTTCGTGTTTTACATCAATTAATATAATGGATCTTTGTGGTCTGGATATTGATTGTTGACACATTTGTTACTAGTTCATGCATGGTAAAGTTAATCTTGATTCTGGTATGAGTTAATCTTGCATATGGTTAAGATATAGATCTAGATTATGTTATGCTTTATTCTTGAATGGATATTATGGATCTGGAATATTTGTATGATCATGCTAACTTCTTGACAAAGCTGTCATAAAAGAGGGACTTGGTACCCTTGCGCACTTTGGGTGAGCACCCGATTTGGTTGAGTGATGTACCAAAGTGCACCTTGGGATGTTGTGGGTAAAATAAGATTACATAAAGTAAGGGTACCTTATGTTATCCTAAGTATTTTGGCCAAAATCATAACCATTACTTGTATGATTTTATGATGTTTCATATTCCTACCATGTCTTAAGTCTATCACTTTTTGAATGACTCAGTATTACACACGAATCTCTCTTATTTTATTGATTTCTCCCATATTCCTTCTCGTGAAGGATAGGGCCACTCTCATGTTGTGACAGGTGTGGGGGTCCATGAGTATTATTGTTAGAGGTAAAGAACTCCAATATTACTCTTTCTCTCCCACAAATGATTCAACATTAGGATGGATCTATGACAATAAGAGATAAAGCTTCAAAATTATGGATTTTTATGTTTTGTATTTATTTATTGTATAGTATATTGAGAAAAGGAATTGTAAAACTTGTAAATGAAATTTGTGAACTATTATGTATCAAAACTATGTGAAAAACTATATATATTATATGAATAAAAGATGAAATTAATACTTGTTATGTCAAAATTTTGTAGAGATGTACACTAGTAGAAATATTGAAAAACACACACTTTCAAATATTTAGATGGATTAGTGATTAGTGTATAACTAATAAATTTAACTAGGTGGATGGTTATAATTAGGTTATTGGATGAACCTACTTAAATCAAATCATTATCCTGAAAATTTTGTTGTTCATATGTGAGAATGGAATATATTAAATAGATAGACATGTTTATAAATTAATCAGCAATGTCTTAAATTGTATGAACTATTATGTGAAATCATGTAGGTTTTAATACTTAATTATTTTTGTATGGTTAATTCACTTATTTTGAAATGGTATAAAACTTTACAATTTTTAATGTAAGTGACACAACTAAATCTACATGGATAAAAAAACTCTATATACTTATATTTTATTAATATGCTTCTTGCATGTTTTTGATTTTATGCGTAGGACTTGGAAATCGAGAGAATTGATTTCCATTCGATGGTGAAGGGTGATTGAAAATTTCTATTTGCAAAAAAACCAACATGTTTTGATCACCTACTAGGGGGTCACTACACCTTGGTATCGAGCTAGGTTCAATGCCATGGCCTTTTGTGTTCGCTACATTTCTAAAAGTTTTGTTTTTGTGTCATGTTAGGAGTAAAGATGGGAAGGACAACATCAAAATTTGGTAGTGGGTCATGGAAATGACAATGCCAATTAATTCAATAATGTTAATAAGAATGGAGATTATATTACAAGACAACAACAAGAAAAATTTGGATTAGATTTGTTATCATGGGAAAATCAAACTATCTAAAACATTCTAATTTTTCTCAAATGTGTCAAAACTACCTAAGATTTTTTTAAGTATAAACAACTCATGCTAATTATTTAACCCTTAATTAAATTTTAGGTCAAATTAATTAGGTATAAAATATATTAGAGTTGATTACATATTGTTTGAGCCGATGAATTGATTAAATATAAGATGTGCTCGGAAGTTAAGAAGTGCATGAGGTTGCACACATAAGTATGAAGGAGGATGCGAGAAGGGTTGAAGTTTGGTGTGCACGTCACATCAGGAGATAGGCACATACATCCGAAAAAAATAGAGATGACTTGATCATAATAAGCCAAAAAAGTAAAATAGAGATGACTTGATGATAAAAGCATGCATGACTAATTATAGATAAGACTAACACATGGATAAAAAGGGCTATTTATAACACATGGGACATAAATAGAGCTTCCAAAAGAAATCAAACCGCCTTTGGAGAACTATAGGTTTGAGTCCAAATATAGATAAGTGTGAGTTTTAGAGCATGCATTCTATGTATAGTACTAGTCTATTTTCAGACTAAAGCATGATCAAGCGGTGAAGGACAAGTTCCCACCCTATAAATACTTGTAGTATCCATGTAATCTGGGACTAGAGAATATATGATTATGCCATGTAATGTCTTGGTGTGTCATGGAGAGTCTTGTGGAATTTTGAGGAATCAAAGATTGTCGGTATTGTATTCAAGAACATGTTACTGGTTGAAGCTTGATGTAGATTTATAAGTGCTTATTTTGTATGAAGTGTGAAGTTGTCATAGTAAGCTTGCATATATGTAATAGATCATGATTTATGAATGAATAATCAAATCTCTTAAGGTTATGTATAATTGTCTTTGCACATGATATAATTATGTGAATGTGTATTCTCCATATGGTATGCATGTATGTGGTGGTAACCATGTGCACATGATTTGCATCTTGATAGTCAACATAGGAAGGGACATGGTAGAGTTGTGTGTTCTTCAGGTGAGCACTTAGACTTATGTTTGGGTTAAGTGCCAGTGTTCCTGAATATTTCATGTTAATTCTAGACTAAAATGCAACATTTTGGTTCTATCAGTAGGGACCTTCTTTGATTCAGACTCTCAATATGTGGTACGCTTTTGGCATTTTGGTTATATTTGATAATATTGAACATTCGATATAAGAGGCGAAGATGAATTTGTGCTAAGATACAATGCCTATGATAAATTCAATTCACACAAATGGTTGAAGACAATCTTTATGATGGGCTTTATGAGACATTATTTAGCTTCTTTATGAAGGATTTATATGACTTGTGAGAAGCGTATGCACAAAATAGAGGGAGTAGGTTGGGACAAAGAAAAATATGAAATCAAGACAAGTATCAAGCATTATCCGAGTTGGCCACATCATTGACACGTGAAACAAACCGATTGTGGGAAAATGCTTTGAAAGCAACTAAACTTTAGAGTACACAATCTCTACTTATTCGTGTCCGAAGGAAGCTAAGTTCTTGTTTCTTCATGAGCCTAGAGGATCATATTTACACACACTTCCACTTGCCATTAAGATATTAATGATTGAACTTGGACTTGAATATCTAACTAAAAATAGCTAAGAAACTATCATCTGCAAGGACAAGAAAACGGAGAAAGGATATATTGGGCTAGATGGAGGAAGCGACTAGAGAAGAAATATGACGAGCAAATACATTGATGTGCAAGATAAGGTGGTTGAAGAAGCATTGGGAAAAAGAGGAAAAGGGCCAAGCAATAGTGATGTGAACCTTGAATAAAGTGAGGGGCCGCAGGACTATGTCCCTATGATATTGGGAAAACAGAGAAGGACCCCTTTGACATCTAGTGAAAGTGAGTCTAGTGAGGATTTGGAAACCATTGATGCGCATCTGGACCACCTTGAGCCCTTAGCCCTTGTGCATGGTACTCAAGATTTGGAAATTCATATAGAATATTATCATAGCGAGGGTGAAGAATGTGAAGGCAATCAAGGATCTCCACATTGGGATGGTGATACAAGTAGAAGTGTGTTAGTAATTGTTCAAGATGTGCGCAATATAAAACAACACAAATGGTATTGGAAACTCGCTAGTCAACAAGATTTGGTAGTCGGTAGAAAAACTTTTTTTAGAAGTAGTATCATAGAACAACACTAAGGTGGGGTGTTGGTGTACATACTAGCTCTACCGTAGGTATGCAGACATAAATTCTAGTAATAAGGGGCTGGGAGGCACTTGTATTCCCCAAGAGGAGGAAATAATGGTGGAGGTTCAATGCCATCTTTTTGTCCTTATTCGAGACAAGGTAATATCCCTCCACAATAGCCTCATATTTATTACAATACATAACTCCATTTTCTTGAATACAGAGGAGTCAAGGATGCAACTGAGAATTTGCATAAATGTGAACTTCTATGGAGAGCTAAGGGGATCACCGACTTAGATAGAAAGCCAAGTCAATTTATAACTATGTTACTGAGTTGAGCGCATAGTTGGTATCAAAAGTAGCATCCACACCGCATAACAATGGACTATAACACCTTGCATGAAACCTCTTGGAATAATTTGATATCCCCAGTTTGAACAATAGAGCATAAGCACGCTAAAGGACATCAAGCAAGGAATTTTTGAAAGTGTACGTGAATATGATGCATGTTTGAAAACTTTGCTATCAAAGCTATCTTATGATATCCATTCAAGCTAACATGCACAATGGTTTATAGGAGGACTATTGACACCCTTCAGTGAGTGTTGTCGCATAAGAAATTTACCAATCTAGACGAGGATATGGAGAAATCTCTGCACACAGAAGCAGTTGATAATGTAGCTACGGGGAAGTCCATTTTTAAAAGCACAAATTGTGGTAATCGTCACATAGTTGGAGAATATATTGGCTATCTTAGTGTATGAAGCTAGAAATGGGATCCTATGTAATCGACTATGAGGTAGAATGGCATACTAAAACAATTATTCGCACATGAATGTGCATGCTCTACTATCATCTTGTGAAATATGTCACAAGGACCATGATGTCTAGGAATTCCCACTCCTTCAACGCTACAAAGAATAACGACGAGTTATTGCAAGATTTGCAATGCGCACATGCATGATACCACTCAATGATGATTAATTGATCAAATCCATGAAGCCTATGAAACATGGTTACGTCGAGTACTATAGAAGGAAATTCCTGTGTATTCGAAGGTCAAAATATTGGTGCTAATCAAAACAAAAATGGAAGGTATAAAGGCAGATATCGAGGAAGATATTGCGGTGGTCGCGGAGGTCACTTCAACAAAGGCACTTGTTATTTATGTGGATCACTTGATCATTATTAGTGCAAGTGACCTAAGAACTTGTCTTGTACATATTGCGGAAAAGGGCATAATGTAGAAGCCTATCCGGATTTGTATGTGTATATGAGCAAGACTAAGAATGAGAGGGGTGTGGAGAGGATACAAGTTACGGGCTCTAGACAAGGGTAATGGAAGCATAAATATTTGGCAATAGTTGAGAGGGAACCGTTATTGTTCACTACATGTGCGGAGTGTTCACGCGCGTGAGAGCAGATGAGATCTAAACCAATCATTAGGCGTGAGGAGATTGGACAATCTACGAAGTATTATGATGTCAGTCGCCAAAAGGAGGTTTTCTAAAAAACCATGGGTCTAATTAGATTTTTGTGGCGGGGCTATTGTGCTTAAAGGAACAAGTGCAAAATAGAGAGCATGCGAAACATACAAAAGTACCTGACATGGATATTGATGAAATCAGGGAAGTATGTCAAATGCTTAGAATAGAGAACATCATACCCATGTTAGGTGAATGGTTACGTGAGAAGGTTCCATGCATGGAAAATGACAGGGATAGATAGATACTGCATGTGAATATGCCACCTCAAAACCATGAATATGATAAAGAGATCACCTTGGATGCAATCATTGATGGCTTGCTGGTGAACAACATCCTGATTGACACTAGCGTAGAGGTAAATGTTCTCACTGGATGCATGGAACATGATGGGTAGGCCACCACTACAACCTTCTTCTAGTGTGCTTTATATGGATAATAAGACAAGGGAACTACCCATTGGGGTCCTAAAAGATGCAAGCATTACTATACAAGGGGCCAAATTTAAAGGTGATTTTGAGGTTTTAGAATTGACAGAGGCTGATAATTTTTCTTCCTTACTTGGATGGCCTTAGTGCTACACTAACAATGTAGATTTGTGTTTCAATAAACGCTATATTAGCTTTGAAAATGAGGATGAGCGCGTGGTTATTCTAATGGATGGTACTCGAATCGCACCCTACACAAATCTAATAACTAAGGAAGATATGAATCAAATCTATACTTAGACTATGCGTGATCTAGAAAGGATTGAACCTACAAAGAAAGGAATGATAAAATGTAATGAAACGTAATAAGTCGGTGAAACTACCAACCTTCGCATGTGATAATGGGGCCTTGGGCACATGGGACTTATGAAATGGTTGGACGTGAATTTCAAGGGAGAGTAACCAAGTTAATCAAGCCACAAACAGTTCAACTGTTAGGAAGGAATGTGATTCTAAAGTATATTGGAGAGGAAAATCCTGAAACATTCTTATGTGTCGTTGAAGAACAACTACACGATGAAGGCAATAGAAGAAATATGTTGACACATTCAAATTCGAAATAAGATTTTAACTTTATACTTAAAAAATATTTAATAAAATTAATTGAATTATTTATCATTTATTTGAAAGAATCCACTTTTAAAATAAAAATTACAACCTTTTGAACTTGATCATGTAACTTCCTTTATGAATCGAGACGTGCCTTCATCATGAAAACCACTTAAATCTTTATAAAAAGAGTAACATAACCTTCAAAATAAACATTACTTTTTTATTTTATTTTAAACGTAATTGATTTTGGGCTCAATTCCTAAGTCTTAAAAAAAAGGCATAACCTTCCATACAAAGAAATTAACGTGTTATAACCTTCTTACTCTTTAGAAAACACCGAACTTGTTTTTTTAATTAAAGGAGAAAGATACCCATATTTAATAATTCAATATTTTCCCTTTTATCTAATAAATTAGAATTCTCAAAAACATGATTATCCTTTTCAATCATCCTCTTTAGGGAAGGTACATATTCCCATCATTCCACCATGCTTATGTTATCATTTTGCTTTTAATGGATCTAATTATTGGATTAAAATTGTTTCAAAAGTTTTAATTATTAAAAAAAGGATTGAAATTGTTTACAATATAATAATTTAAAAACCATGCGTTTATGTTTCTTTTGAAAGTTTATATCGTGAACAACTTAAAACTCTAAGATATAATTAGCATTATCTCTTAAGAGATGTGATTTATTATTATTCTTTATGTTAATAAAATTTATATTATTTGAATGTCAAAGTAAAAAGTTTATGAATATTGTATTCAAAGAAAATATCATCAGAAAAGTGCGCATCTTATAATTATAAGACTAATGTATTTTATTTGTTATGTTTTTTTTTAAATTGAAAATTGACATTTTCAATTGGTTTGGGTGGGGAAAATTCTAAGAATTTATATTGATTCTTGCAAGCGGAATCCATATAAGTGTGTTCTTTACTAAATTTTTACCTTGTATGATGTTGTGACACATATATGTCACATGAGAGATATTTAAATAATACAACAATGCAAATGCAAATGCAAATGTAAATAGAAAGCAAATAAATTATGAAAATAATAAATATGAAGGTTGTTGTCCCTGTGTTTTGCGGGGTAAAATTCAATATAAAGTAGGACAACGATACCCATGTGTCAAAACTTTCAAGTTTTTCCTTTCCAAGACCCCGGGTTACCCATTATTAACACCAACCCTTACTCGGTCCATGTAATAGCCCTCAATTGGATGTCCATCCAATCCCCATAAGTGATTTAGGAAAGCAAAGTCAATCCCCTAGGTGATTGTAGGAACTTTTGGATAATGCAAATTTTTTTGAGCTTTTTTGGGGGGTGGGCTACCAGCCTTCTCGGGACTAATGCACCACCACGGAGCAAGAAAAAGGAGAAAAATTCAACATGGAGATGCATTCAGTGCGAGAACATTCGTGAAAATGTTTTGGGAGATTTTGGAGCCAATACTGACAAAAGTGGGTTTTCGGGCCTAAAGGAGCAAACACCGCGAAGGAGCACCTAAACTTCAAGAAACGATTCTAGGATATTCGTGAAGATTCAAGATCCCAACAAATTACCTATGGAAATTATTTTCCATGCCCTAAATGGTGGAAAAACGAGACATCACGAAACATCATGCACCTCCCTATGCAACTCATTCTTCCCGCACACATTGGCATTCCCGAGAAATAAGGGGTAATTTTGAGGTGATTCAGTCATAATTTAAGCTTAAAACCATCACCATTCAACTCATTTTGTGGTTTCCAATCAATTTCATATAAAATTTCACCTTAAAACTCATTCGGGAGCTCAAGATATCGTTGTTGCAAGTGGGCTCAAGGTAAGAGTTCTCGCAGTTAGTCATTTCTTCAGGAGGACACGTGTCAACACTAGGAGCCTAGTGGGATTTCATGCCCCTTTTTCTATTTATAAAGGGACATAGGGGACACAAAAATTTTCCCAACCCTTTTTATCCCCCAAAACACCAATGTGACCTCTTGTTTGCTAGTTAAGCCCCCAAGAGCTAAATTTGAGTCTTCCCTCTCCCTGCACAGATGATCACCAAGTGTCACGATGAGGCATAAAGTGGAAATTGATGTCCCTTTTTCCATTTAGAAAAGGGACATAGGGGAAAAAAATTTCCCAGCCCCACTTAGGCCTTTTGGTTCCCCATACGCCTAAAACTCAGCTCAGGTGCTTCTCTCAAGCCCCTCACTCAAACACACATCCAACCAAAATTCACTAAGTTTCATAACCAAGTGCAAAGGGGAATTTCATGTCCCTTTTGTCCCTTAAGAAAAGGGACATAGGGTACATAAAAATATTCGCATCCCTATGCTCACTTTTTGGGATGAATAAAATCCAGGACTTAGCCATTTCTCCATTCCAGTTCATCCCCCACACCTCCATACCCTTAGGAACTCTAGCAAATTTCTTCTAGACATTCCAACCTCCATTGTTGCACTCAACCAGCTCCACAATGGCTTCCTCACACTGAAAACACATGAATATCATAAGGCAAATAGATCAAAATGACAAAGAACGAGAGAGGGAAAATGAAGAACTTCACTTGGAAAAACCCTCGTGGTGAAAATGGAGAAATCCTCATATCTCACAATCCGAAGCACGGATTGAGATGAATTTTTTTCAGACCTCCTCATTTTCAAAGGCCATCACAATGCAATAGATGGAGGGTAAAATGATGCTCTAGATTATTTTTTACAACAAAAACTCATTTTGGTGCCCTAGCTCTCATTCGTTGGATTTCCCACCAATTTGACAGTCAGATCAAGAGAAAAAACTTGCACACAGACTTCAAATGAAAAATCTATTGCAATGGATTTAATTTCACCACAATCAGAGGGAAAAACTAGACCTACAAATTTTGAGATCCGTTAATGGTAGCCATGATAGCTCTACGCTCGAAGCCATTGCAAGTGAAAATTCAAATTCTATTTCCAAGCATTGGTGGGCGAAATCAAGTAAAATTTGGGGTACAAGATCACGGCAACAAGAAGAGTCCAAAAATATGTGTCCCATCACAAACCAAGCACCAGAGACACACTTTCCAAAAATAGTAAGCTTTCCTATATAAGCTTGCTACTTTTGGAAAGTCTTCATCAAAAGCAGTAGTGGTAAAGACAATGTGCATCCAAGATAACCCAAAGGTCAGACTAAGTGTTTAGAGCTAAAAATAGTAAAAATGACCACATACTAAAAATAGTAAGTGGTCCCATAAGCACCTGTTATAAATAGTAAGTTGTTTTGGAGGGAAGATTTCACAAAGGGAGCATACGGGGAGTTGGACATTCAAATTATCATCATCATTTGGATTTTGGAGAGATTTCCCTCACCAGAATTCATTGCCTATCTCCTCAATATACCATCTTCTCCAGAAGTTCATAATATTGTCACAAGGAGCATCTTTGACATCTCTCATAGATCTTTCAGAGCTCATCTTGGGAGACCCCAATAATGTATTTCGACACTCACTACATGGTTGGTGACAAGTATATCATGTGCAGGGTGGAAGTTATGGTCATCGGTGAAACAATTCATTCAACTTGACAGGATCGGTTCTGAGCTCCTATCTCTTCGGAAAGGATCTTTATGAGTCAGTGTTTGTGGTCATCAGTGAAGTCATTTAACAAGTTTTTTTGAACACTTAACCCAAGGTGTCCTTGAACCATCCAAAGGAGCTTCTCGGGGTGCAAATAGTTTAGGGATTCAGAGATCATCACATTGGGACATTCCATCGAGCCATCTAGAAGGAACTGTGGACTTCATTGGAGGTAGATCTTTCATTGTCAACATCATTCTTCCCCCTTCTTCTTCCTTCTCTCTCTCCTCTCTTCCTCCCCCAACTTTCTCTCTCTTCAAATGTTCTAATTCTTCGTTGGGGTTTGCACTTTTTGATATGCCTTTAAGTTATTCAAAAACAACTTTAGAAACATAATGTAAATTAAGTCACCTTGATTATATAAAAGGGACTTAATATTTTCTTAGGAATATCAAGAGTCTAAAGTTAGAAAAAGGCATATGAAGTGTCATTAGGAAGATGAAGAGGCATCTCTCTTCTATAAATTGTATTGAGCCCCTCATTTGATCTTTTTCTTAGCTAGTTGTCAATTTGTAATCTCATGAGAGAGTAATGCTTGTGAAGGAACAAAGAGATAGCTTATTTTCTTTTGTTTTCTCTACCTCACATTTCTTTCATTCTACACTATGTACAACTATGATTTTTCAAGCTAATAAAGGAATATTTTTATGTTTTCCAAGGCATACGAATGTGTACGTATTTGTACGTATGGTTTCCTCTAGCTAGTAGCTCAAAAAATCATGTTGTTTTCTTCTAAAAATACATGTGTAAAGTTTTCTAACTAGTGTGTGCAGGGCTCTGAAATTCTACCTGCAACATTAGTTCCCCTACCTCTTATTCTCACTCCCTTTCTGCTCTCTTGACAAAGTCCTCTCTAGCAAGAGATTGCTAGCTTTGCCGCAGAGGTTAGTGGAGTGCCCTTGTTGGATCCTCGGCCACAAGGCCACCAGGAAAAACTCACTTTTTCAAGCACATGCAAATACAAAAGCTGCACTATTTAAGTAGAGGGACTTCGATTCCAGAAGCGTTGGCAAGAAATCCACAAATTTATCCCACCTGAAAAATTTTCTCACCAACAAGGTCAATAGAGATATCAATGTGTACAAATTCAGTCATGGCTCTATATTTATAATAGCTTTTGAAGCACATAATTGTGCCCACATATTAATTGATTTATCACGGTGCACTATTATCAAGGAGTGCATTCGTGGACCACATTATCTTATAGAAGGGTTTGAATTCAAGTCTTGGACTTTGAAGACACTCATTTACCACTACACTAAGGTAAAGGTTTCCTTAAAAATTAAAAATTAAAAGGGTGACATAACCTTCTATACAAATAAATTAAATTGCTATATCATTTCTTGTACTCTTTAAAAAGACATTGACTTTAACCATTACCTATAAAAATGAAGTGCATGCCAACTAATCAAATTATGACCATTTATACTTTTATTAAGTGAAAGAGATGACCCTCTCTAATAATTCTATATTTTTAATCGTTACATGTAATAGACGAGATTTCTCAAAAATATGATTCTCCTTAGCCATCTTTGTTGGTTGTGGAGCCCGATAGTGACAGGAGTTGAAAGGGGGCTTCGCCCCTGCTGCATGGGTCCAGGGCTGCGCTGCCAGTGGGCGGGGGCTCGAGGGCAGCACCCCCATCTACCACATTTAATATGTATTTATGCATTGTGAAATCTAGACCATTCCTTATTAGGTCACAGATCTAACGAGTGGCTTTCTATGTTTCCCCGAAATGATATAAACTGAATATCTTTAAAGGGTCGAATGTATGAGGCTCATTATAGCAATTGATGCACTGTAAGAGAGTTTTTGCTTGAATAAAAGGATTGGTTGTTTCTGGTGGACGTAGCCCATTTTGGGTGAACCACGTTAAATTTGTGTCTCTATTTTATTGCATTTTATTTCTAATTTATGTTTCCCGCATTATTCATTGCATGCTTGTTTATCTGTACAACTGGTATAATCCTAACAACTGGTATCAGAGCACGTTTGAGATTTATTTGTTGGTAGTATACTCAGAGGGATTTCTGTTTGAGTGGGAGAAGTAGCAATGGCAAGAGGAGAGTAAGTTTAGAGTTGAGAAGTTTGATGGCTGAAATTACCAGCTATGGAAAATGCAGGTGGAAGATTACCTGTATCAAAAGGATCTATACCTACCATTGGGAGGTGTAGGAGCAAAGCCCCCATTCATGTTTGATGAGGAGTGGAAGGTTTGGATAGGAAGGCTCTCGGTGTGATTTGATTGAGTTTGGCATCGTCCGTAGCTTCAAATATCTCATAGGCGAAGAGTATGGTAGAGTTGATGAAAACTCTAGCTAATTTATATGAAACACCTAGTGCATCCAATAAAGTTTATTTGATGAAAAGATTGTTTAATCTACAAATGCAAGAAGGTGGATCTATATCTAACCATCTTAATGATTTCCACACTATTGTAAATCAGTTAGATTCAGTTAATATCCCATTTGATGAGGAGGTTAGAGCATTATTATTCCTATGTTCTTTGCCAGAAAGTTGGGACAACTTAGTAATGGTAGTTAGTAATACATCATCTACTTCTCTTAAATTTGAAGATGTAGTAAGTGTCATCTTAAATGAGGAAATGCAGAAAAGTACAGGGAAAAATTCTTTTCGGAAATGCGTTGAATATGGAGAGTAGAGGGAGGAGCAAGGAGAAATCAAAGAGTAAAGCTTGTGGGAGATCTAAATCGAATATGGGAAAATCCAAATCTAGGAGTAGAGGCATTATTTGTTGGAACTGTGGAAAGAGAGGACATGCTAAAAAGGATTGTTGGCTCAAAGGAAACAAAGAAAACCAGCTGAAGGTATTAAAGAGGAAAATCGACAAGTAATATTGTTCAGGATGCTCTTATACTTTCTCTTGATACTAGAGTAGAATCTTGGGTAATAGATTCAGGTGCCTCTTTCCATGCAACCCCTGATAAGGGCTATTTTAAAGAGTATGTCCAGGGAAATTTTGGACAAGGTTTATTTAGGTGATGATGAGCCATGCAACATTGTCGGGAAGGGCAATGTACACCTGAAATTAGAATGGAACTACATGGATATTGAGAGACATGAGGCATGTACCTAGTCTTAGGAGAAATCTCATCTCTGCAAGATAGTTGGGTGGTGAAGGTTGCACAGTCACATTCACTTCAGATGCTTGGAAGGTTTCCAAGGGTGCCCAGTAGTGGCACGAGGTAAGAAAGTAGGCACTCTTTATTTATCTACTTGTATATCTAATTCTTCTACCATATTGTCTACTTCAGATAAGGATGCCAACATGTGGCATAATAGATTGGGACATATGAGTGAGAAGGGCATGAAAATTCTACAGGAAAAAGGTAAGCTTTCATGTTTGAAGCAATTGGACTTAGAGTTTTGTGAGCATTGCATTTTTGGGAAACAGAAAAGAGTTAGATTTCTCAAGGTAGGGAATACCAAGAAAGAGAAAAAGTTGGAGCTAGTTCATACAGATGTGTGGGGCCGACCCATGTTGCATCTCATGGTGGTTCTCTATACTATGTCACATTCATAGATGATGCCACAAGGAAGGTATGGGTATATTGCATTAAGTGTAAGTCTGATGTCTTTGATACATTTAAGAAATGGAAAGCACTTGTTGAGAATGAATGTGGTTTTAAATTGAAATGTTTGAGATCTGATAATGGCGGTGAGTATTGCAGTAAGAAATTTGATGATTATTGTTCCTTGAACGAGATTCGTAGAGAGAAAACAGTTCCAGGACTCGCAACAAAATGGTGTTAGTGAGAGGATGAATAGAACAATAATGGAGCATGCACGGTCAATGAGATTGCATGCGGGGCTGCTCTTCAATTTTGGGTAGAGGCTGTAGATACTACTATGTACTTAATCAATCGTGGGCCTTCGAGTGCATTAGATGGAGGAATTCTAAAGAATACTAGACCGAGAAAGAGGTAGACCTTTCATTTTTAAGAGTATTTGGTTCAGAGGCATTTGTGCATGTTAATAAAGAAAATAGGAAGAAATTGGATTCAAAATCCAAACGTTGCACATTCATAGGCTATGGCTCCAATGGTGATTATGGATTTCAGTTTTGGGATCTAGATGAATCTAAGATAATTAGGAGTCGTGATGTTGTTTGGCGTGAAAATAGAATGTACAGGGATTAGGTACAGGATGAAAAAAGCCCAAGGAAGATTTGGTTGAGGATATAGCTCCTAAAAATGAACTCTCGGATGGAAAATATCCACCTACAGTACCAGAGGTTGATAGTTTTGTAGGTTGAGCATGACAACTAGAGTCCGCATCGGCACCTCTGTCAAAAATTCAAGAAAATGAGCAGCAAGAAAATAATGATCCCGTGACATCCCCATCTTTGGTAAGAAGGTCACAATGTATTAGTAGACCTCAAAAATATTTTCCCCTGCTTTGTATTATTTGTTATTAACAGATAGTGGTGAGCCAGAGAGCTTTGATGAGGCAATGTAGGTGGAGTCCACTAAGGAGTGGGAGCATGACATGAAGGAGGAAATGGACTCCCTGGAGAAGAACCAAACATGGGATTTAGTCAAATTTCTGGCTGGGAAGAGAGTACTACAAAAAAATGGGTCTACCATGTGAAAGAAGAAGAAGGTGGATGGAAAAGGTACAAAGCAAGGCTTGTAGTGAAGGGGTATGAACAAAATAAAGGTATCGATTTTGATGAAATTTTCTCCCCTGTTGTAAAGATGTCTTCCATTCAGTACTGTATTAAGTTTAGTTGTTGTTGAAGATTTACACTTAGAGCAACTTGATGTCAAGACAAAATTTCTCCATGGTGACTTAGAGGAGGATATTTATATGTAGCAACCACTTGGATATGAGGTGAAGGGTAAGGAGAAATTGTTTGCTAGGTTGAAGAAGAGCCTATACGAGGCTCAAGCAAGCTCCCCAAAAATGGTATCTAAGGTTTGATAGTTTTATGCATGAGCATGGTTTTACTAGATGTCAATCAGATCATTGTGTATACTTTAAATGGTTGGATAGTGGGAGCTACATTATTCTTCTGTTATATGTAGACGATATGCTTGTAGTAGGGTCTAATATGCAGGAAATTGCAAAGCTTAAGGAAAAGCTTGCACAAACATTTGAAATGAAGGATTTGGGTGTAGCAAAGAAAATCCTTGGTATGCAAATCAAGAGGGACAAAATAAATAAGAAATTGGTGTTGTCTCAGGAGGACTATGTAGAAAAGGTGTTAGAAAGGTTTAGATGCAGAATGTGAAACCAGTTAGTACACCTTTGGTTGGGCATTTTAGACTAAGTAAAGAGCAATGCCCAACAACACAAGAGGAAAAAGATTATATGGCACGGGTTCCTTATTCTTAGTAGTTGGGAGCCTTATGTATGCCATGGTTTGTACCAAGGCCAGACATTTCCCAAGCAGTGGGAGTTGTTAGCAGGTATATGGAAAATTCGGGTAAAGCACACTGGAAGGTAGTCCAATGGATTCTCAGGTACTTGAGAGGGACCACTAGTAGGCACTTGTGCTTCGGAGGGTCAGATTATACTTTACAGGGATTTGTGGATTTAGATATGGCAGGAGATGTGGATAGTAGGAGGAGCACTACTGGATACGTGTTTAGTTGGTGGTGTGGCAGTGAGTTGGATCTCAAAGTTGCAAAGAAAGTAGTTGCCCTATCTACTACAGAGGTAGAATATGTTGCAGCGACTGAGGCAAGTAAGGAAATGTTATGGATGAGCAGGTTCATGGAGGAGTTGGGTAAGGAGCAAGGGGATTGTAAGTTACACAGTGATAGTCAAAGTGCAATTCACCTGGAAAAGAACTCAACCTTCCATTCAAGAACAAAACACATTCAGCTAAGATATCACTTCATACGACAAGTGTTGGAGGATGGGCAACTTGAGTTAGTGAAGATTCATACAGATGATAATCCTGCTGATATGTTTACTAAGCCAATGACAAAGGAGAAGTTGGATTTGCATTCAACTTCTGTGGGTCTTCAAGATTGATCTTGAAGTGGAAGAAACAAGCCAAGAAGAAAATTCCAAGCAGGAGTTGTAGTGGTGGAGTTACAACAATCAGTCTCCAAGTGGGAGATTGTTGGTTGTGGAGCCTGATAGCGATGGGAGTTGAAAGGGGGGGCTTCACCCCCTTTGCGAGGTCTAGGGGCCACGCACCCAGGCGGGGGGCTCGAGGGCAGCCCCGTCTACCACATTTAATATGTATTTATGCATTGTGAAATCTGGACCGTTCCTTATTAGGTCACAGATCTAACGGGTGGCTTTCTATGTTTCCCAAAATGATATAAACCCGAATATCTTTAAAGGGTCGAATGTATGAGGCTCACTGTAGTAGTTGATGCACTGTAAGAGAGTTTTTCTAGATTGAATAAAAGGATTGGTTGTTTCTGGTGGACGTAGCCCATTTTGGGTGAACCACGTTAAATTTGTGTCTCTGTTTTATTGCATTTTATTTCTAATTTATGTTTCCCGCATTATTCATTGCATGCTTGTTTATCTGTACAACTGGTATAATCCTAACAATCTTTTTAGGAAAGAGTTATGTTATCATTTTATTTTTAATCCACATTGGTTTTAAATGGCTTTAAAAGTTTTAATTATAAAAAATAAAGTATTGAAATTGCATTAATATCTTGTATCTTATTGAATTAATATAATATTGTTGTTTCAAAATCATCGTTTGGCGGCATTTATGGATAGACGAGCCAACAAATTATGCGAGGGCATAGCCCCTCTTTGAGTCAGCAAAGCGAAACTAGTTTATTGCTATTCTACCAGCAGGAATCTGTGCAAGTCTCACAATATTCTGCCTTCGGGGGTTTGGGATCTCATCCCAGTAGGGTGTTTCCGACTGCGGAAAGAAAGGAATGAAAGAGAGGATGAAGAAAGATCAGGTCCGAAGGAAGAAAAGAAATGAATTCCAAGGAAGAAAGGTCAGAGGGTTTATGTTTTGGGATTGGTAGTAAACAGAGCCAAACCTACTTGCATAAACGAACAAAGCAATACTGATGAATAAATGACAATAAAACAGAAGTAGATTCAACAGAATAAACACACAGATCTGACATAAGAAAGATCAAATGCAAATAACACACGTATTCAGCACAAAGTCTAAATATTTGTATTAATATTCCTTTCTGTTACAAAAAGCTCAAAGTCTTTTCTCCTCACTTCTATTTTTCATCTGAAAGATATCCACCGCCTCAAATACAACAAGTATTTGAGTATTTATAGAAGAAGGAGAAGAAGGAAGGCAAAAAGGAACCAACCACCTATTTACAAAATATCTACAAAAATATCTCAAAGTCATGTTGACTTTTGACAACTTGATGGATGACATCATCCCATGGTGCAACATGGATGATGTCATCATTTGTGTCAACATACTTTAGACATTTTACAAAAAGAAAGTCGGAAGAGAGAGAGAAGAAGAGAGAATTTATTCATCGTCGTCATCCCGCGGCTGAAAGGGGATATCCTGTTGTTGCTGCTCGGGTGACGAGATGTGGAATTGGGCACGGTATTCCATGAACTTGCTGATCATGGGCTCTAGCTGATCCTGGGAAGGATCCTTGTGTCGCTCACTGATCGCCTCGCAAGTCTCCCGCTCGTCTATGAGCTTCTCTGGGAGTTTGGAATATTCTTTCTCTGCTTCTATTAGGAACCCGATGAAGTCCCGACAGGCCAGTAGGTTATTGATGGACTCTGCGACAAAAGTGACCTCTGGCCCCAGCCCTTGCGAAACGATCTCCTTGAAGATCTGGATGGTTTCATCAACTTTCCTTAAGGCGAAGGAAGGAGTAAGCAACCCTGGAGACATGTTGAGAATGATTTGCTCCATTTGGTGCATCGCGTCCAGGGCTTCTTCCTTTACCTTATCGATCTTTTCAAGGATGAATTCCAGTTGATCCATCCAGTAGTCCAGAGTGGAAAGGATTTTATTGAGGGCCCTGGGATGACCGAAAACGCCGAACTTGACCAGATCTTGACTGAATAGTCAAACATTGTTTGAAAGGTCTCATGTTGCAGCCTAGCATGGTCCAGCTCTTCTGATATGGGTCCTGCTAATGCCTGGAGTTCTTTGTTTGCCTTGTTGATGTTCAGGTACAAATCGGTGAACTTGGCGATCACTTTTTCACTGTCCTTGAGGATTTGGCTCCTCCAAGCGGAAACTGCCATACCCTGCTCGCCGATCTTTGCATATTCATCAATTTTATCCTGGCTCAGAGGCTCAGGAGTTTCGGCGGCAGTTGTGGGAGGTGCACTGCCCATCTTCTGTAAGGCTTGGAGCAGATGTTTATTTTGCTCTTTCAGCAGCCTTTTCTCTTCTTTTACTTCTTGAAGCTTCTTGCAGAGGGCGTCAACTGCAGATAGGGCCTCTCCCTGAAGGCTTTCAGAAGACGTCCCCATTGTGACTTGATTCACTGTATAATCTGTCGAGGACAGATCCTTTTTATCCTTCAGAGGATTGGGGTACGCGATCTCCATTACCCTCTCTCCCGAAGCACTCTGAGAGAAACGTGTGATGGGCTTCTGCTTCTTTACCCCTTTTGACGGGATCATGGAGAAGTCCATCAGAGCGATGGGAACTTTCCTTTTCTGCTGACTCAGGTGTTGGGAGATCCAAGCTGGACTTATGGGAGAAGGGCCTAAACAGAGAAGGGGACAGCTGCAGGAGTTGAAGGGAAAAAAGTGGAGACACTTGAAGGCGGCATCGAGAGGGAGGCCGAGGAAGTGCTCACGGGAGGAAGGGATACTGCAGGAGAGGAAGACATAGGAAGGGAAGGGAGCTCAGAAATGAGGGAAGAAATGGAGGGGGACAGGTCCGCGAGAGAAGAGAAGATGGACGAAGAAGCAGGAGGGACAGTAGAAGGAGGAGAGGACACGACCAAAGGAATGGTCGCCTGGGTCACCTGAGGAGGGGAAGGAGGGGAAGGAGAAGGAACAGAAGGGACCTTAGTTGTTACAGCAGTGGCGACATCCTGAGTGGATGGGCCTATTGGGACATCTTCCGTTGTTTCTTTCTCTGGGGAAGCCAGAGTTACAACTTGTTCAGGTGCAGCGGAAGGAGGACTTACAGGAGCTTCCTCTTGGGTGGAGCTGGATTCACCCTCTTTACCTTTTCCTTTGCCTTTTGGCTGTTGTTTAGCTCGAGGAGGTGCGTTACCCAACAGAGAGGTTGTGAAATCGACCCCGAGGTAGATGAGCCCGTTCATTCGGCACCAATGCTCTGTTCTGCGCAGAGTTTCCTTGACTCTTTCCTCAATTGTCTGAGGGGCTTTGGTTCTATCAATCAACGCAAAAGGCCAATCGTCCCCACCTGTGTCAAGATACACTTGATCCACTTCCTCCTCAGTAGTTTGGTATCCTTTGGGGACGATGGCCACCCCGTACTGGATGATTTCTGCTAAGGCCAAGTGAGAATGATCCTTCCTCCTGAGCTCAACCTCGTGATATAAGTCAATGTAGATATCTTCGATCTGAGGGATGTGGATCGGGTCGAGCTTGGCCCTAGGCAAACAATTTCTTGGATCGAAAGTGGGCCTTGCTGGGAAGTCATGTTTCAGATTCAGCAGCTCCAGCTCTGCAAACATGTCCTTTGCCTTGTGGTGAGAGGGACACGTATACCTACCCACTGTGAGGGGGAAAGGAGTTCCACCCTTCTTTCTCTTTAGGCACTTTTCATGGTAAGTAATAAGCTGCCTTGACAGCTCCAACAGGATCAACTTGGGCCCGGCATATCTTGGCAGTCTAGTCGGTTCCCCCAAGAAATTAACTGCCCTCAGATAGGTGAATGTAGGGAACTGAGTGAATAGGGCCCCCCACTTCTCAGTAGCTGCTACTATGCTCTTGGTCGTGCGACCGTGAGTCATATTTGACCTCAACAGGCAGATGTTGAAGTAGAAGAATGCATCGTTGATCTTTGTGAATTGGGGGATGCTATTTTCCAGCTTCAGCTCTGGATAGTATTCATAAATTTTGACTTGGGGCCAAACCCCACACCGCATCAGAGCTGGATAGTCCCTTTCTGAAGCTGCAGCATAGACTACGTAGGAGTTCATATAGAACCTCCCCGTTGTGTTGAGTTGTTGTAGCTGCTCAGAGATTGTGCTGCTTATAATTTCTGCCCATTCAAAGCGTTGATCGGGCACATTTTTGTTCATTGTTTCCAAGTACCGCAACATCCACTTGTGAAAATAATGGGCGTCAGGAAGCCCAAAGACTCTGCTCAGGAACGTAATGGTGTCGCTGAGTTCCTCTGAAAAGTCACTGCGATGAATGACTTGTGGCCACCGAGTCACTACTTTTTTGTTCTTCAGATAAACTTCATTCATCAGCTGCATACACTGATCTTCATTGTCGTCCCAGGCCTTAATGCAGTCTTCTCGGCTGACGGCCACAAAGTGCCGGTGATGAGGAATGCCGAGCATCATCTCAAAGTGGCGGGCAGTGAGGTTAATAATAACTTCGCCCTTCTCCCCATGGACACATCTTGTGTCTTTGTTGTAGCATCGGGCTACCACCATCATAAATTCATTGTTTACGGCACTGACTGGGATCCCACCAGCAAGGTGCAGGGCACTGCCTATCAGCTTGTCCATCCATGGACTTCTCGTGACCCTCTGGGTTCTGGCCCAGAATTCCTCCATGTCAATATGACCCAGTTCTGAGTCTCTGATATCTAGGTCACACTCTGCTTGGGACTCGGGCATTCTGACCCTCTGATACTTATACTTCATTTCTTCTTCTGTGAGCTTGGCCTTGCCTTTAGATTTGATAGGTTTCTTGCTTGATGTTGACATATGTTCTTCTGAACTTAGTTGCCGATCTGCAAGAATAAGAAGTGAAACCCAATTGAAGAAAGCCGTGTCAGCTGTTTGATTTTCCATTGAAATGCTGACAGAAGAAAGAGTTAGCAATTTTAAGGCTTCAGGGCGCAGGGCGCATGAATACTGCAGGCTATAGGGCTAAATAGTAAGGCGCACAGGGAAGGGATGCTGCAAGGGGTAAATCAGCGCCAAAGGGCGCATGGTGCATAGACACTGCAGGGTGCATTCTTTGTTGTTGTAAGCACAGGTGCGCCTGCGCCATATGGATGCGTTTTATAAGGGCGCACGGATTCTTTATGTTACGCGGGAACATGATGCGCCATTGGCGCATATATCTTTCATTTTGCATGGAACTTCGGTGCGCCAAAGGCGCATATAAGGTGTGTGTAACATATGCTTTTTGTGCGCTTAAGGGAACCTGGTGCGGCGCATGAAGGGTCTGCATGACATGATGTTATTGCGGTGAGGGACGCGCCTGCGCCGTTTATAGCTTTGCACTTTGCGCATAGGAAAAGACTGTTACATGGATGCTGGGTGCGCCAAAGGGCGCAGGAATTTGTGATGTTGCACTCAAGTTTGATGCGCCAAGAGGGCGCACGGGAAGCGTTTGCAGCAAGTGGGGGAAGTGCGCCATGAGGGCGCAACTTTTCTTTGTGTAACAGGGGTGACAGATGCGCCGAAGGGGAACAAAAATACAGTTCATTTCAAGCCATGATTCTTCTCAGAGGGGTTTCATTCTTTCAAACTTCTTCTGCAAGGTACCTTGGGGTGATAGAAATGGCTTTAAACAAAGGTTTCCAAGCTATTATTTCAGGACAGAGCTCCCTCTACCAGCAGATCTGGAAAGAGGGGGAGGAATATGTGGAAAGACAGCAAGGGGGAGCAAGTTCATGATTTCATTCTTTTCAATCCAAACTGAACCAACCTAGCATTCAAAAACCCCAAAAACAAAACGCACGAAAGAAAGAAGGCCACTTACCCGGATAAATAGCAAAGAACGTGCAAACGGGTCCACTATGTGATCGAAAGCGACAGGGCAGGTGCTGACAGGCTCAGAGAAAACAATATTTAAAAATAATCACGTGATAGCTCTGGTGATAATGACATTGCAGGCGCGCCTATATATAGGCGAGGTAGCAATAAATGTGCCACCAACCTTTTAAGTGGCGCACCAAAAGAGCTGTCGACACAAGAAAACATGCGCCCTTTGGCGCACCAAAACGTTTGCCAACACGATGTTATTTGCGCTATGGCGCGCCGAAAGTGGTGTCGACAGAGGAATATGTGTGCCCTTGGCGCACCGAAAAGGGGCGCAACAAAAGATATGTTGACAGGAAGGCGCACGCGCCTTGGCGCACGCAGGGAAGACTCAACAAGGGGAGGCGCACCAAAACGCTGTTGACACAAGAAAACTGCGCCAAAGGATTAAAAGGGGGTGCATGAACATTTGATGTTGCATAGTGATTATATCGCGCCACCCAAAAAGACCAAAAACGACTAAGTTTGAAAAACTAGATTTCCCGGGAAGGGATTTTGCAACGTTCCGAATGCAAGAAATCCCTGACGAGGGATCGGAACAAAATTTTTGGTAGGGTTATCCGTAAAATTGCCCTTGCCAATTTTACGGGATAACAAATATAAGATCTTTTTCATCAAAAAAGTATTGAAATTGCTTAAAATATAATTTAAAATGTATGTGTTTGTTTTGTTTCGTTAAGTTGAAAGTTTATATGATGTCAAAATAGACACCAATATCAACAACTTGAAGTTTAAATTTGGATATTATTAGCATTTTCTAATTTAGGATGAATGTGATTTTTTTGGGTCATAAAAGTGAAATTAATGTCAATAAATTTTATATTATATGGACATTAAAACAAAAGAGTTTATGACTACCGTATTAAAAGAAAACATCATTAGAAAAAATGATTACTTTATAATCAAAACATTGATAATTAGAGTGTATTTTGTAAGCTTTTATAACTAGCAATCACATGTGTACAAGGTGCAATGTGAGCGTCGAACGGTATATGTTATTTGATTTAGAGGGATAGTTAATTAATTTTATAGTTGATGTGGTACAATTTTATCTATTTTAAGGGTTCTAAGTGGATTGAATAATATGAAAAAAATTGGGTTGTTAAAGGAAAAACTAGTCATTGTTTACTTGAAAATCGGCTCATCCGTTGAGAAAAGCAAACCCCGAGATAGAGAGAACTCATGGGGATCTATTTTTTCTAACACAACACTGTCCCACTCTAATTTTACTACAACAATATTTTGCATAGCTCAAAAAGGGTTGCTCTCATCCTACGTCAACCAAAGCTAGATGATTTTTCACCTTTTTCATAATGGTCTGACCAAACTTTCACTTAATTTACCCTATAAGCCCCTATATAGCTGATTGTATATACCTCAAAGTCACTTGAAATCTTTGATTTTAATTGCATCAGAAGATCCTCTCCATATAATTCAAAATATATTTGTCTGATTAGTTTGTGTTGTGTTGATGTCCTATGTCCTAGTATTTGTATGATTAAGTCCTCATTTGCGCCTCATCTTATCAAATTAACAAGCATCAGATAGCACCATTAAGTATCAACTGCATAAATGAGTGTCTCTATCACTTGTTAAACTTAAAGGACATCCATACTTGTTGATAATGTTTTCCCATAGAAATCTTGTTGTTTGAAGTAACATGCGATCTTTGGTAGGTGTTGCTTCTACCCACCTTGTTAGATAATATGTACAAGTTATAATATAGCGCATGTCATCCTATACATGGGTGGGGAAATATAAAATATAAAGTCAATAGTCCATTTATTAAAAGGTTCAGCACTTGCAATAGGCCTCAAAGGCATTTCATCTATGGTTTCGGGCTTCCAAGTGCCGACAATGGTCACATGCCTTGAAATATTCTTTAGTATCCTTGTATAAATTTTCCCACTAAAAGCCAACCATTAGAATCTTGTGCGCAGTGGCATCCCTAACATAATGACCTCCTACAATTCCACCATGCGCTTCTTCCATAATAGCCTCACGCTCATGTTACACAACATATCGGCGTAAAAATTCATCATGGCCTAGCTTATAAAAATCTCCACCTATCAACTGATAATGTGGTGCACATATTGCAAGTTGATTCTTATCTAAAGTCTTCATTCCCTCATGCACCTACCTAGTGCACAAGAATTCCATAATATCCTCTAAATTAGTGGGTATGGGATTTAACCGGAAAATTTGCACATCATGTATTGTATCCTCGATGCTCTGCACATCCTCACTAGAATTAATTCTTGACAAATGTTCAAGCCCCGAGTTACTTTCCCCGGCTTGACAACCATAAACTGAAATTCTGAAATAATAGTATCAAGCTAAGCAAATGTGCCCTTGCAAAATAGGATTGTTTATTAAATACTTAAGTGTTATATGATCTGTAAGGAAGATAAATGGTGTTGCCAAAAATTATTGTTCGAAATTGTGCAAAGCATAGATCATAAAAAAAGCCTCACACTCAGTAGTTGTATAATTTTTTTTTAACCTGGTGTCAACTTCCCGCTTGCAAAAAAAATATGGCGGTCCATAATTCCATCTCTTGGTGTCACCAATCTGTGCCAATCATCATTTCAAAAGCATCAACGTGAACATGAAAGGTTTTGTCCCATAAAGGAAAGCACAGATTAGGGAAATAGTAATCCTTTCCTTCAACGTTTTCAAATGCCTGTTGTTGTGCTTCATACCAATAAAATTTCCCCTTAGCCTTCAATAACTCCTCCAAGGGCACAACAATATTTTCATAACACTTAATGATTTTTTTTGTAATACTTTGTATGTCCAAGAAATCTGTGAACTTCACTCCAATTATTAGGTTCCTCCAAATCCAAGATCACATCAACCTTGGTTGGGTCCACCAACAACCCTTACAAATTACATATCCAAGTAAAGTGTCGTAAGGTGTTATAAAGATGCACTTCTTAATATTAAGGGAGATGCATAATCGCCATCACCTCTCAAACATAAGCCTTAATTTTTCACAATGATCCTTGATTAAGCCATAAAATGTCCAATCATCTAGGTACACCTACAAAAATTTATGAATGAAATCTTGAAAATCTTGTACAACAATGCATGAGAACACCATTGGTGCATTCTTCATCCAAAGGGCATCACTATGTATGAAAAATTCCCCACTCGGTGGTGAAAGTTGTATTTTCTTGATCTTCCTTTGTTATGTGCACTTGATGATAACCTGAAAAACCATTTGTAAAAGAGTAAATCTCGTCCTAACAACTCCTTCCAGGATCTCCTTTGTGAATGGGGTGGGAAAAGGATCAATAACACATACAACATTAAGTTCCCTATAGTCCACATAAATCCTTATCCTCCCATCCTTCTTAATGCTTATTACCATGGGGCTAACCCATTAAGATTCGTCAATGGGCTCAATGATACCAAACTTGAGAATTTGATCAATTTCCTCCTTTACTTTGACAAATAGATTAGGATTCATTCTATATGGCCTCTTCCTAATCGGGCACACACCTTCTTTAAGTTTGATTCTCATCTCACCTAAAGAAGGATGTACTCCTTTTAACTCATGATATCCTATAGAAACAAGTCCTAAAAGTTGCGTAGGAGTTCAATAATCTTAGACACTTCCCAATCTGACTAGTAATCACCAATAATGGCCTCCTTAGGCTCTGCATCTGTTCCAATGTTAACCTTCTTTGTTTTCATAGGCTCATGATATGCACACGCCTTTTTCTATTTCTATTTCCATCACCTCGCATGTACCTTCAGTGTGGTTAACATCCAGGTTATTATCCTCATCATCCTCATCATTTATCATGCATACCAGTTTACCCTTTTCCTTTTCTTCCCAAGCATGGACCATTTATTCTTCTTCAGTCTCTTCAAGGTCAAGGCATGCCTCTAATTCTAGCTCATAAAACATATCTATAAGAATTTCTCACCCTTTTCACTATCCCCTAAAGTAAGGCACTTCATAATATGTAGTGCTTAATTGACCGAAGGTTTAGTAGAAAAATAATCAAAAGTATGAATCATACCTAAGGTCATCTCCTGCCTAATTAATTTGTTTCTCTTGTCAACTCTGCATGGAAATACCATGTTCTCATGTAATCGCTTAGGGTGGCGTAGAAATTATGTACCTAGAGTGATGGTGGTAAGGCCTCCTGCCCCTTCGTCCAAATTCTCTCACATTCCCGGATGTGGTGTAAAGCATGGGACTTCCTATGAAATTCACATATCTGTGAAGGTACATTTCTCCTTTGGAACCTAGTAGAAAAGGTGATTCTCACTTCTTGCCATTCTAATAAGTTATCTCGTGTGTGTTGCCCACCAATGCACTACTATCCCACACAGAGTGTATAGTAGCATATTTTTTTCTATCTCCTTGGTTCTTCCACGGGATTCCATGGTGCGTAAAATACATTAGGATTCCCTTCGCCAGTGTACCTAGGTACCTGGTTATAACTCAAGAGCCTAATGATACGTGGCTTGATCATGTGAGAAATTGTGTTCTTGATCTCGCATCTAAGTAATTCATATGTTCCATGCTCCCGGTTTTCACAAGCAATCTTGGTGGTATCACTAATTGAATTAGCATCATCCCATTGTATCACTCCTTTCTTAGATGACTCGGTTACATCGGGATCTCGATCGTCCACACATATATCATGTCCAAATCCTCTTCACTCAAAGTATCAACATATGGAGCAACCTTTCCATCTATTATGGGAATAATAACGCGCTCTTGCTTGTTCTCAAATATAATGTACCCCTTGTTGAAGCAAAAACTTGCATTATTCACATAACACCATGGTCGCCCAAGTAATGTTGGGAAGCTATCTGCTTCAACACGCTCTAATACCTCAAAGTCCCCAGTAAACTTAGCCCTCTAAATTGTAATAGTCACATCCTTTAGCACTCCAATTAGATTAGCTCTAGTTATGTTTGCCATATATAGCACATTTGAAGAAGGCTGCAATAGTGGTCTTCCCATTTGATTCCCAATATCCAAAGTGATTACATTAACTTCCACACTTGTATCTATCAAAATGTTTCTCAGAATCCATCCATCTATGACCACATTTAGTATAATCTCCTTATCATACTCATGATTATGGGGAGGCAGATTTGCATGAAGTATCTGCCTCTCGCACTCATTACAATGTATGGTAATTTTATCTTAACCATTCTCCTCACAAAGGGATTATGTTCTCCTGACGCAACATTTGACATACCTCCTTCAAGCCATCTACGTCCTTCTGTGGGAGTTCAAACTTATTTTCTCATTCCATAACACATGCATGCTCCTTCAAGCTCTGAATCTCTCCTTGCATATCTATGATAACATCCATAGTCTCATGGTAAACCTCTTTCTGATGGGTGACATCTGGGTACTTGGCATTAATCACTTCTTGCTTTGTTATAGCTGGCTTATACTTTGGAGGCTCATGTGCACACGTAGCCTCAACGTGTGTAATAACTAAAACAGGTAACTCAGGGGTAGGTACTACCTTCAAAATCCATTGATTGTCAACATCGCGTGTTGTACCTTAATCATTCATGTTCCCTTATATTGCTTGTGCTAATTGCTCATGTGCTCATATAAATAAGGGCATTCTTCAAACTTGTTTTGCTTTCCACACCATTATCAAACCACATTCTGAGGGCACTCACGGCGATAATGATAAGAAGATTCACAAGTATAATAAGTTCTTCTAGGAAATCCTCCTCTACCACCGCCGTGACCTCGGCCTCTATATCGTCCATAAAAGCCTCTATTCTTGTTATTCCTATTATTTTACCCTTCATCATGTTGTCCTTCCTATTCCTTAGATCCACTCACTACACTAGTCTGGCGCACACCAGTCTCAATGGCCTCATGAATGTGATAAATCAATCATGCGATGAGGTATCATAGGTATGAGTCTTGAAAATCTTAAAATACATAGACATATTCTTCCAGATCACATCTTGTAAAAGGGGACATCTCGCTACCTCATGGTCTAAATAATGAGATCTCACAATGCAACTAGATGGCGTACACCGACTTGCGAGGGAAGCTATCCTTGGTGTGTCCTTTAACCTCACAATTTGTACACCATATCCCACTGCACGTCTCATGAGTTGAATTAACAAATATATTTTCCAATTTTTTCACCATAAGTGCAATCTATGGCTCTAAGAATGGAGTTGCTCTAGTATCCACACTCCCAAACACCTCACCACACATATCGCTTCCAAATCATTACACGTATCTATAAAAGTCTTATGAGATAGCGCCGTCAAGCTGAGCAGTGTCAACATCCCACCAAAAACCACTCAGTGTGCATGTTGACTAGGTTGTATATCATAAGACGATTTTGACAACAAAATTTTAAAATGCGTGTCATATTCCCGAATGCTTTTAGATAAACCCTTCTTAATGTCTTTAAGACCCATTTGATACTTTTTTGTTCAAATTCTAGTATATGGAACTCAACTAGAAATGTAGAATGAAAAGCATTATAATCCACCACAAGTATGGTGCATGTCATACTTCTGTACCATTTATGCATGTGCCTCTTGAAGATTAGTATCAAACATATATTCAATTTTTTAACATGCAATAGCAGCTCACACTTGTGCACATGATCTACAACATCTTTGATACCCCTATATTCTAGTAAGTGAAGAGACATCTTGTAGTAAACATGTCATGACCGATGAGGGTGCAAAACTTGTCCACCAATATTTCCTCCACTACCGAGAACCACCGATTGACTTGATCCCGAGCCTCTTGATCCACTTGATCCTCCTTCTATAGTAGGAAATGGGCCAAAGTGGGTGTACTTCCTTGTGTCCCAACCGTAGTAATAAACTAAGCTCCCAAATTTTGCAAAGTTTTAGTACTTCCAGATGTATTCCCAATGTTCCTCGTGCCTACAGTTTATCCAGATAATGTGCCGTAAAATAATCCTCCAATTGGTCCCTTAAACAAAGACGATGTTGCCCGTGCTCCAATAGGTGTATTTGTTGTCTGATGCACTTCTGTATTTAAAGGAAAATGATATCTACTTGAAGCTACTGGATTAACTTCACTTGCCTACTTATCAATGATTACATCTGGAACTGGAACACCAAGCACAAGGGCTAGGTTGCCAGGTGGGATCAGATGCGCACCCGTGGTCCTCAAAATTTCCTCCTCCGACGCGCTCTCATCAAAATCAAATGGGGATTCTCTACTATGCTTGCATAAGTGGGGGAGAACTTGATGCTCCGGCTCCATGTCTTCTATGTGAGCTTTGAATCCTTCACGAGACATCATCCTCCACAACTCCACAGACTCCTTAATATTGCGTTGCTTTAAAGTTAATTCCCTATCTCATGATTCATTATACTTAAGTTAACTTTCTTCGCTCTAGAGCATAATGAATTAAACTAGAGCTAAGATCAGATTAACCATACAACCACCAATATCGGATACATCAATTACCATAATCCATCCACAATACTCCATTAATAACCATAATGATTACATAACATAAGCTAAATACAAAATAATAATGTCATGGAGTCATGCGCACTAGAACATCATGGAAAAATAACTCGCAATACATACGGTGTCTAATACATGGTTCTCAAAACCATGCAGATAAATAATATATATATATATATATATATATATATATATATATATATATATATATATATATATATATATATATATATATATATATATATATAGTGGTGGGAATTTCCCTTCACTACCTTATACATCTCAAAATAGATTGCATGCTCAAAATAGCCATGTGCCAACAATTGCATGCTTTACAAGAAGGCTAATAATAGATTAATCTATAATTAAACTCTATCTTAATCCTATTATTAGTGTGGACTATGCATGTCTCTTGATCTTCACCTCAATCCCAAAATAGCTCTTCCTTGGCCATGAAGTCTTCATGCTTTCATCTTTTCTTGATCTACACTCCATCTACTTTTCCTATTTTTAGCCTATGTCATGCAAAATCAGCTAAGTCACGAGTGCTTTCTTTTTGGGTGCAAATTTACTAACTCTTGTGCCTGTTCACGTGCCCCCTTTTTGCGTGCCCCTAAATCCTACGCGCCCTTGATACTTGTTGGTGAGAAAACTTGTCGTCGGGTGGACAAATCAGGTGTCTCCACCAACGTTCACTGGCTGCATCCCTCTGCATTGAATGGTACAACTCCCATTATTGAATGTAACTAATCCTAATCCTAATCTAAATGTTTTGGGTGACCAAATTGGTCGGGGATCACATAGGGACACTCCATGAACCTAAGGCAAAGTTTGTCTACATGGGTATAAGGGAGTAAGTTACATCGTTGAGGAGAAAGGGGAAACTAGTTAAGGAATATTAGAAGAAAGTAACAATGAAGCGATTAGTGAGACAAACAAAACCCACATAAACACAAAGTTTTGTGAGGCTCATTCATTGAAGATTCAAAGCTCTCTTTGATCACTATGCTTACAAAGTGCATACAAGAGGGAAATAGAGGAAAAACAAGGAAGATAAATAGAATAAGTGTAGCTTTTATTCCATGTGTAGTGATGAATACAAAGCTTCAACCAAGCTATCACAATTCACAATGCTACATAGTAGGATTTCTTCAAAATTCGGAATCCCTTGGAATGGGGAAGCCATCCCAATCTATACAATTTTAATTGACCTTTCCCCTCCCTCACACAAATCTTCATTTCCATACTTCACTTGTGGACCTTTTTGTTTTCCATTAATTAAGTATTTCTCTTATAATTTTGAGAAAAAATTTTTTACAAATTTAAAATAGGTCACTTAAGTGAATAGGACGAAATACAATGATGAAGCATAATGAAGAATTAGAATGGAGAGAGAAAGAAGAGAGGGAAAGAGAGGAAGAGGGAAGGGATGGAGGGAAAACATTCCTCATAATGAACTACTTTCCATGATGGATGTCTTGTTCTGTAATATGAGATGATCGTTCCAAACCACAAAAAATTGCCATCTCTTCATGATTGATCACACCTGAGAAACTAGACCAACATGTGCACTTGAAATTCATGTTTCCTTGACACTTACTACATTTGGAAGGGACAACTTACTATCTTTAGTAAGTTTTGGAGTTTTCCTCTCTAGACCCCAAATGGTGATATCGACTTGAATGATTATCCCTCTATGTCTCATTATGCCAAACTTGCCCTTTGAGAACAACTTTCTATTTTTCGTAAGTACCCATGGGGCAACTTACTATTTCTGGTAAGTGTATAGGTTAGCTTTTCCCAACCTCAACCAGCTATGCTAACTTGAATTCCTTCTTCTTATTTTGTTCCTCTTACCTTCTTGACCAATTGAATATTTATAAGGGGATTATGGAATCATTTTACTATTTTTAGTAAGTGTCAATTGCGGGACCGAGATGACCTTTTCAAAAACTTTGTCGACGATGCTCCCTTGTGTTCACCACCTTCTTCATAACCTCTTTAAATCATGGACATACTCAAAGTAGAAATATCCTATGTAGGAAGGCCTGCTATTTTTAGTAAGTGTATTGCGGGTGTCAGATTGCAACAAAACATGTCTTGAAATTTTGGGTTTTATTTCGAGGGTTCCACGCTCCAATTTTGAGTTATTCCTTCCTTTGAACAAATGGGAAAATGATATTTTCTTTAGTGGGGGCATAATACTGACAAAAAACAAATCCCTCCATATCCCTAAAAATAGGGACTTCATGGCATGAAAACTAGTTTACGTGAAACTAGATTTTTCAATGATCATTCCCTCCAATTTTCGCGCGATTTCACCCACTGGAACCTTGAGAAGTGAAGAGGTATCTCTACCTTTTTCACTGATGTTCTTCATGTGACAAGGTAGAATGCTGATGAAAAATCAGTCCTCTATATCCATAAAAATAGGGACTTCATGGCACGAAAACTAGTTTACGCGAAACTAGATTTTTAATGATCATTCCCTCCAATTTTCATGCGATTTCGCCCACTAGAACCTTGAGAAGTGAAGAGGTAGCTCATTGCCATTTTCACTACTGTTATTCATGGCAGCCATTAATGTAGCTTGGAAATTTCAGGTCTCCTTATCCACCTTGAATCACGATGTAATTTATATTTTCGATGTGGGTTTTTCTCGCTTGTTTCACCAGTGAATTTTCTCGCAAACCGATCACCTTAGGGTTAGTGGGAAATTTGCCTTTTGTCTTCGTTGTAAGGAATGGAGAGTTTCTTCGATGAAAATAATCCTTGTTGCATATGAGAGATTCATTGGTGAATTTTTTTACGGCCTTCAAAAATTCCAAAGACAATAAAAATGATTCTTGGATCTATACTCTAGTTTCGCAACCTATGGTGATTTCTTCATCATGCGGTAATGAGGATTTTTAGATGAAGTTCTTCATTTTACCTCTATTCTTCACCTTCATGATCTACTTTTATTCTGATATTTTATTATTTCAACATGAGAAGGACTTGGTGGAGCTTTGAGAGTGCAGTAATGGTGGTTTACAATTTCTATGCAACTTTCTTCCCGCAATGAGTTTCACGGGCAACAATGGAGAAGTAACATGACAATTAGGTTTTTTTGCAATTTTGGATTTCCAAAGTTTCATGGAGTTGGGTGAAATTTTATGTCCCTGATGTTCCTTTAGCTAAAGGGATGAAAGGGACATCAATTTGCACATCGCATGTAATTCTCGAAACTTGACAAGATCCGATTGGTTAAGCATTAGAACTAGAGAGCTTGAGAAAAGTTCCTCGGGGATGAATTTCGGGCATATGGAGGACCAAGAGGCATAGTTGGGGCTGGGCACATTTTATTTTCCCTATTTCCCTTCATCTAAAGAGATGAAAGGGACATCAATTTGACATAGGTTGCTGACATTTGGTGGTTATCTCAGGGCTTGTTTGTGAGGATAGGCTCCAACAAGCTCGTGGGGGCTAAATTTGTGATGCGGAGGGTCCTATGAGTGATCAAGGGGCTAAAAAGGGTTGGGAACATTTTACTATCCCCTATTTACCTTTGCTAAATGGATGAAAGGGACATCAAAATGTGCCAGGCTCTTGGAGCTGACACGTGTCCACTTCAAAATTGGCTAAGTATGAGAACTTAGGAGTGAACTTGTGAAGGCCGTATTTGGAGTTCCCAATGGAGATTCAAGGTGAAATTTCATATGAATTTGATTGAAAATAGCCTTATGAATCCAATGCTGGGTATCTCAGCTCTTGATTATTCCATTTGAGTCATGAAAATTGTATTTTGTTTCTGGTTGCATGACTGAGTGTGAGAAAACCTAGATGAAAAGATATTGCGCCTAGGTGTTGTGAAAAATATGATTCCACCATCTTGTAGAGATATGAATTACCTTTCCAATGATGTATTTTTAAGCTCCTAACTCCTTATATAACTCTCATAATTGCTTCACAAAGCTCAGTTGATTTTTTAACATTGTGTGTTGCCTAGGTCTGAGAACATGTTTATGATGAACCTACCCCAAAACTTCCAAAATTTCCCAAAATATTCAAACATATTTTCTTTGATATTATTATACCTTTATTGCATCTCCATGTTGAAATTTTCTCCTTTTTTTCACTTCGTGGGGGTGCATTAGTCCTGGGAAGGCCAGTGGTAGCCCTTTCAAAAATTGCCCAAAATTGGCATTCTTCAAGAACTCCTAGAATCACCTAAGGGGATTGAATTTTATTTCCTAAATCACCTAGGGGACTGAGTTAACATCCATTGGGGGTTCATTGGACCAACTAGGTAGGGCTGGTGTTAAGAGTGGGTAGACCTGGGGTGTCTTGGAAAGGTGACATTCGAAAATTTTGACACGAAGGTATGTTATCATGCTTGTAAATTGTAAATTTTCCTGTTGCACATTTGCATGACAACAATTGGCTCTAGCTTGGGGACATGGTATGGAATGAGCATAGCGAATACATGGCATGAGGAATCTTAGATTCTCAACATATATTGGCTAGTGCCTTATTTGTTGGGCCTACGGAGTCACTAAAAAGATAGGCTACACAACTTTCTTTATTGAACACACACAGAGACACACGAACAAGACGAGGGAAAAAAAAAAGGAAAGGAAACACACAAAAAAACAAGGAAATAACTAAATCACCTATGTACATTTGGGGGATGACCCGCTTTCATTGAAGTGCAAATTTGAATTGAGTGCTTACCCGTAAACGGGTGTCACTAAATGTCGTTCTTCTACAAATCCATTGACAAGTTCACTAAAGTATGAACCTCTTCTCAACTTCTTGAGAAATCTATCTTGATTTTTAGCATGCTTGTACATTCCACCTTCTTCATTACTTTGACACCTTCTTTTAGCTTCTCCTTGTATTTCAGGTTCTTTTCATTTGCTGATTTTTTTTTTGTCATGAAGACATACCTTGATTGTTCTTGACTTTCCATTTTCATTTTTACTACAAGAATTTTTTTCTTCAAGACTACTAAAATTTCCAAAGAAAAGCTAAAATAACATGACTAACACCAATAACCTAGTTAAAAATGCTTATTGAATCTAACAATAGTTATAGCAAAGATAAAAGCTAAAGAAATGCTTGAAACAACTAACATGAATATAATTCAAAACCTAGTTAAAGCATGCCTACTAGTATGTTCAATTGCTAGCTAACATAGAATTGAGTAGATCTATGAGCAATCAAATTGTGGAGTTTATTACTACTCCAAGGAAGGTGAGATGGTCTCTCCTAAAATGACTACAAGGTCATATTAGATACCCATCTACTAACCCCATTGAAGACTTGAGGCAAGGATTGAGCTTGGCTATAAATCATATTTCTTATATGATATGCAATTCAAAGGATGGTGTAAAGTTTAAAGGTATGTGGTTAGTTCTTTTTATAGTTTTTTCCTTTGAGGAAAACTTGCATCTTGGTGCATGTGGGACTAAAATCACAAATTAGATTAATGATTTTTAATCATGATTAAGGCTTTGCTAATCATAATTAGTGAATTAACAAGTGATTAAGATGTGAGGAGCCTTAATCAACCACTTAGGGTCAATTAGGAGGCTAGGATAAGATTTTAAAGCTTTTGAGATGTTTTGGAGGGAAATGGGGTGATTTTGAGTGGTTGGAAGAGGGGTTTGAGCCAATAATAGGGTATATTGACCAAAACAAGGGTAAAATAGGCTTAATTAGCTAATAATCACTAATTGTTTGTTTGGAAGAGGATTTTGACTTATGATTTGTCGTAAAGTGGCATCTTGAATGTGAAAGAGGATAGGTAATCAACAAAGCATTGTTAATTGACCAAAATGGTAAGAAACATTAGTTAATTAGCATAAATCACTAATTATAATGGAAATCGATTTGAGTACTTTTGGCAATAAGATTGCAAAAGCGGAATTTAAGTGTCTACATTTGCCCCTGTTTGAGGTGAAGTAACTTCACTTCAAATATAGTAAACAAGCATAAAAAGTAAATTTTTGAAGAAAAATTAGTAGAATGAAGGATGCCCCTCGAGTGTCGATGGGGTGATAGAAGAATTCAATCGATGATCAAAAATATGATCGAAACAGATAGAAGAAATATGATAGGAATAAACATGATTGTTTATTGCCCCAAGTGATTTGGAAGAAAAATTAGTAGTGATAAGACATGAAAGTGGAGAATGGGAATAGCTCTTTACATCCAATCTTCAATAAGCAACTTTGTTTCATCATGTTGCCCCTATGATCTACATCATCGACCTTTATTAAAATAAACAAAAGTGTAAAATAACATGAAAAGTGTGTATCATAACATTTGTTCATTGCTAAAAATACGTAACTCCATGCAACATACATAATGCAATGCAATACGAGAAATTAAACCAGCTAACCTAACAGAATTTAAAAAAGTACAATCACACATACTCAAACACACAACATTCAATACGAAAAATACACCAATGATTTTTTTTGTTATCAAGCTTCAATTCCCGAATGTTTGTTTGTAACAACTGGAGAAAGGCTTAAAAATGGTGCCCCAAACAAGGATACATGTGAGGGGAATAACAAAGGACTCAAGTAGTCCCATGGAAAGCATTCGTGTACTATGACACACATCTCTTACAACTCATTGTTGCAGGAGTACCGAATGACATAACAAGCAATCCAACTTTGTAAATGGAGGTAGATCATGATGATCCATAAGTCGTTTGAGACAAGAACAAGAAAGAATCTAAGAAATATGCTTTTGTAGGACAAATTTCAATGTTCAAGGACAATTCATTCAAGGACAATTTCTGATACTTCAATTGCATGCATGTCATTTACCAATTTTTGAAAAAGTTTGAATTTTTACAATTTTTTGGATTTTTAATGATTTTACCAATGTTTTAGATTTTTTTGAAAATTTTATACTATTTTAATTTTTTTAATTTTTAGGAAGAAAATATTGTAGAAGAAATAACGAAGTCATGAGACATTTCCAAAAGTCACCATAAGGCAAAAATATGCCCCAGGTAGTAGAAAAGGCCGTTGGGAAGCAAAAATATGCCCTAACATAGCAAAAATGGGCGCAAAATAATTATTTATTTAAAAATAATCATCACGGTGAGTGTTAGAAGAATTTAGAAGAACCACGATGGCTCCAGGTGCCTCGGGGGTGAGAAACACGTCGTGGGGGTAAAAATGGGTATATAAGCCATCACGGCAAGTTTATTTACCACATTCACTTACCATTTTACTGTTGATTGAGCTCTAACCTACAGGAGGAAATGACGAGGGTGTAGAACTAGAAACACCATGCGGATCATGTGAGAGACTACATGAGACTCCTCGAGGATGGCCCGTATGTACACAAAGCTAAACTTTTCACCTTTGTCAATTTATACATTTAATTTTGGTTAAAACACATTTATTAGGGTTAGATAGGGTAGAAAATCCCCACGAATATGTCATGGCGTGGCCTTGGGGCGTGCTGCCCGTGCTCATGGGGTCGCACTTGTGTTGTAGTAGGTATGGGTGCATATGTGCCAATGCATTAAGATATGCGCTCATGTACACACGGTGGTCAAAAGCGTGGGTATCCATGCACCTTTGCCAAGAGAGGGTTTGGGTTAAAAATTTGAGCGCGCCTATGCACGGATGGGGGCACTAGTGTTCTAGGGGCACCGATGCTTTGAGGGTGCTCATGCCGTGTGTAGGGGTGATCGGTGCAGCAAAAGATATTTTGAAGTTTTGTAGAAGAAAATAAAGGTTTCTAGGAAAACCTAAATGGTAGAAGAAATGAATTAGATAACAAAATAGAAGAATTAGATGATAGAATAAAAGAATAACATGGTAGAGTAGAAGAATAAGATCATAATAAATGACCTGATTGACCTTGCAGATGGACTTAGAGGTATTAGAGACACGTGAGTGACATGGGCAGCTCCAAGCCTACAAGGTGACATTTAGATGATGTAACCAGATTTTCTTGGAGATCACATTAGAGGTGACTAGTTTATCTCATGTGGCTCACATGCCACAGATTACCTTAGATCACAACCTACTCACAACCTTAGCTGAGAGATGGTAGAGTGAGATTCAGACCTTTCATCTTCCTACCGGTGAGATGAGCATCACTTTGGAGGATGTGTGGCAGATCTTATGAGTTCCTATTTAGGGTCGTTTGATTACATATGATGGTTTCCAGGACCGTATTGAGCGATGCATAGTCAAGCTATTTGGAGTGGTAGACATACCCTTCGGGGTATGACTACTAATATTAGGAGGTGTATGGCCGATCAATGGATGTGATGGGTCATTGTATTTCTTTAGCTCTTCTTTGGTGACATATTGTTACTCCGAAAAGATTGGTGCTGCGGTTTTCTTTGGGTCTCATTGAGTGATTCACGACCTTCTTCAGGGAGAGGTTTACTACTGGGGTCAATGTATACTATCTCATTTATACACATATTTGTATTTTATATCTTACCATGGATAGAGGTCCATGGGTTCTCGCCACTTTATACTGAGATATGGGCCTGGGACCATATTACGATAGGATGCCTAGAGGAGCATTAAGAGTTTGAGTTATTGGAGACCCTTACATCAAGGGATGGGTTCTAGATGGAGATTATATGTGTGGTCATGTGGGGATATAGACTATTATAGGCACATGTTTGATGAGGTACAACCTCACATGATCACATGGTGGCCATACATGTTGTACCAGTGGCCTCGGGATCAAGGTGAGTTGAGCACCACTGCGGTGGATCATTTTATCTTGGCGAGAAGGAGTCACATCACGGAGTGGTACAAAGTGGACATGGTCCAATGGTAGTTTGGTCTCATTCAGGGATTCTGGTAATGAGATGTGGTATACGTAGATATAGAGACCTTTCACATGGGCCCCGATCATGCCGGGTCGAGATCCTTACTAGATTTTTACAAGTGGTTCCACAACTTTGGGTACATCAGGTGTAGATAATCGATCCAGAGGACAACCCCAGATTATGCAAAGTGGTATGTTATAATACCGCTTGACGTTTTACCTTTCCATATGAGGTACTAGATGTAGCAACATAGGGATTACAGGCCCAAATCCAGGGCACAGAGAACAGGCAAAAACACAGCACATGCATAATAAGGTCCACAGATAGGACCGCAGATAGGGGTACCAACAGTAGGTGTTATTTCAACAACAAGTTTTAGTGCAGCAATAGGTAGTGGTGTAACCACAAGTATTAGCACCACGGATGCCCCTTCAAGTTCTATTACGGGCACCATTGCATGCACCTCCATCACCCCTCACGTGAGTCCACCACACAGTCCACCAAGAGGTAGAGGAGATGGGGGGGTGGAGAGGATATGGAGGAGGATGTATAGGTTGGTGGGTAGGTTGTTTCCTTGTGCAAAGAACTACACGAGGTTGTATCCCTATAACTTTAGGTTATAATTGAGAGGGACGAGGTTATTACATAGAGAGACTAGGTTATCAGAGAGAGGGATCAGGTCGTGACAGAGCGAGATCAGGATAGGATAGAGAGAGTATAGGATATGACTGAGTGAGATCAAGTGATCACAGAGAGGCTACAACTATAGGTGGAGAGAGTTCAACTAGTGGTCGAGAAGGTTCGGTGAATGACCGAGCATACGCAAGTTTAGGCAAATATAGCCAAAGTGATAGGAGAGCATGATGCTCTATTATGGGAATCTTCAACATTTGGGATGCCAAAAATATTAGCGCAGATATGATGAGAGCTAGTGGCAAGGCCTCATGCTATTAGGCATTATACCACTGGGTCATTCTAGAGGGACAGAGAGATACCCTTTTGATCAACTAGATGTTAGCAGGTCTAGATCTAGATCCAGAAGACCTCACGATCAGCCAAATTAGTTCACCAACCTATAGTGCAGCAGAGCATAGAGGCTTTTGCAACACCATCACATCATCAACTTCCTCCCCAGGGCCCTAGGCCAGGAAGTGCCGGAGAGGGTGAGACTCGAGGTTGACTCTCTTATTTATGTAAATGATGTTATTTTTGGTGTATTACCTCGATATGAAGGAATACTTTTGTATGGATGTATATGTATTATTTTTATCATGCCTCGTGATGAAGGCACATTTTTGTACAAATGTACATTATGTATTGTTTTTTATCATGCCTCTTGATGAAGGCACATTTTTGATCCATGCCCATGATGGATTTTTGTATCTGATATGTATCGAGACACATTGATTTTGTACACGGACATTTGATATTTATGGATATATGATGATTGATGGATTACCTGATGTATCACATTTTGTTTATGAGATATCATGCTTAATCTATATGTTTATGTTTGTATCACATGTTATTAGATTTATGAGATAGCCTTAGTTGATGTCATATTGCATGTTGATGAGATACTTTGAGAAAAACATGTTTTTATTTTTGATATTGGTGTGGGGATAGATTTTGATCATGCCCAACCCCTCTTGCCCCATTGATGATACAATACTGATGATTAGATTTAGCATACATGTGTGATGTATACTTAGTGTTTATTGATATATGATGTATAGATGTGATGGTTTATTTGATATGATGATGAAATGGTAACAAAATGTACAAGTAAATCAACAAACACATGTTAAACAAATCTAATCAAAGCAACACAACTATCTACAGGTATGCAAGATAAAATGAACTCAATATAATGCACCACGATTAAAGTAACACTCAATCTAAGTAAGGAAAGTAATCCAACTTAAAGAACACAATACAAAAAAGTAATGTAATACAACCATACAAACCAACAACTAAAAGTAAATAAACTACTACTTTGTTTTTATGGGACAATTTTGGGACGTTTTTTTGCTATTTTTGGGTATTATCTCGAGACAATTTTCTATTGTTTTGGATTTTTCTACAAAACTTATTTGAATCTTTTTGATGTTTTCAAAGTTATATGATTGTTTTTATGTTTTCTCAAAACTTTTCCGAAGTGAACGTGCAAGGAAATGAAGAAACGTGGATGCCCCCAACATTAGATGGGATGTACAAGGAAGAATGCCATGTATTATGTGTAATAAGGTGACAATGCGAAGTTGCCCGAATGTGAGTTGGGAATATTAAAAGTTAAACTCTCGCATTTCAAAAGTAGGATCAACCGGATCGGGAAAAGAATGACAAGCTCATAAGAGACTCGAAAAGGGAAAATACTAGCTTAGAATAAAAGCTATTATACTCCTAAACCTAAAATGTTTGTGAACAACGGACCCTCCAATGGCATCGAAACTAATTTTCACCAAAGGAATTATCCAAAGTGCCACCTGCTTGTGTGGTTTTCACTATTGGACACACCTTTTTATTCCTCCTTTCTTTTTCTAGTTTTATAATTTTTTTTGTCGTTTTCTTATATTTTTAGAGACCCCGCACCTAAGGATAGAAACACTTAAAATGTATTACGTTCATGGGTTCTTGAAGCTCTTGGCCATCTAAATAGGAAAGCTTATAGGCACCTGAACCAAACTTGGCAACCACAACATATGGTCCTATTCGATTGGGCTCAAATTTCCCTTTTTTTCTCGATCCTTATTGGTGTTCTTTTGATTCTCTTTTAACACCAAGTCTCCTACTTCAAATTGACGAGGTATGAATCTTTTATTGTAGCTTCACCACAATCTATCCTGATACTCTTTAAGGTGATTGAGGGCGTGAAGTCTTTTCTCATCCAATATCTCAAACTTTCCAAATGAGCTACTTATGTAGTCCTTCTCTTCATTCAGGTAGTCCCCTAGCTCAATACGCAAAGAATGGATCTCGATCTCTAGAGGTAGTATGACTTATGTGCCGAATACTAAAGAGTATGGAGTGGAACATGCAAGGGTGCAGATGGATGTTTTGAATTCCCAAAGGGCAAGGTGAATATGTAAATTCTAGTTACGGCATGTGGTATTCACCATCTTCTCCATAATATGAATGAGGGTTTTATTGGAAGCTTTGGCTTTCCCATTACCTTGAGGGTAATAGGGGGTCAAGAACTTGAGGGAGATTTGAAAATGCTTGCAAAGTGCTTTCATAGTTTTATTTTTAAATGGATTACCATTTTCAATGATAATGGTGAAGGGATACCATATCGACAGATGATATGGTTCATTATAAATTTAGATATTTGGGTACCTTTAACATAGGTAAGAGGAACAACCTCTACCCATTTTGTAAAGTATTCAGTAGTAGTGATAATGAACTTGTGGCCATCCGAGGAGACATGGTTAAGTTTTCCTATAAGATCGAGACCCCACTTTGAGAAAGGCCAAGGCATCGTGATTGGTTGCAAGGATTGTGTGGCACATGTATCAAATTGTCATACTTCTGAAAATCCAAGCATTTCTTCACATAGTTACAAGATTTATGCTCCATGGTAGGCCAATAGTAGCCTACTCTAAGTATTTTTTTTCAATATGATCCCATTAGTATGAGCCCCACAGATGCCTTCATGCACCTCTTTGATTGCTTGGATGGACTCGTTTGAATTTAGACAACGCAACAAATTTCGTCATAGCCTCGGTGGAAGAGGGTGCCCCCAAGTAGGGTATAGTGGGCTATATGTTGGATGAGGTTTCATTTTTCGGCACAAAAAATGTTTATGGGAAAGGTTCCATCATGGAGGTAATTAAATATTTCACAGTACCATAGGGAAAAGGGACCAACAACCTTGCACACCAAACAAGACTTTGGTATGTCATATGTTGGCATTCGTAAGTGCTCCACAAAAAATGACATATCATTGTTTGTAGTGGAATACTTAACATGGATCCTAATGTATCCATAACACTCCGCTGCTCTATTCTATGCTCTTAGTATTTTCTCAAATGTTATCTACTCAAATAACTCCTTCAAAGAATCAACCATTCTTTTATATGGAAGAAGTTTCTCATCCTTTACTTTGTATTAAACTATGACATGATTTATAATGAGGATCGAATCACCATTTCAATTGACTTGTCTGATATCCTATTTAATAGCTAGCTTCATCCTGTAATAAGGGCCTCATATTTTGCTATATTATTTTTGCATGGGAATCCAAGTCAAAAATTTGGGGGATCAAGTCTCTGGTAGGAGTGATCAACACAAATTCAACACCTAAACCATGAAAGGTAAAGGAGCCATCAAAGTATAGTTTCCATATGATTGATTCCTCGAGGTACATCATAGATGCATCTGGGAGATCCAGATTCAAAGGTTTGGTACTTGGTAAAGGAGCTTCTGCTAGTTGATCTGCTAGAACTTGTCCTTTCACTGAATTTTGATGTACGTACTCAATGTCAAACTCACTAAGTAAGATGATCCAACTAGCAGTATTTCCTATGAGTGTGGGATTTGACAATAAGTATTTTAATGTATCCACATTTGAATAAGCTTGACCTATTTTTGAGCATATAGTGAAGTAGTTTCTCAAAGGTAAAAACTATGACCAAACAAGCCTTTTCGATCTATGGATAGTTGAGTTCGTAAGCTATCAACATTCTCCTTAAGTAATACATAGCTTTTTCTCTCTACTCTTTATCATATTGGGCCAACAGTTCCCCAATTCCAAAGTTTGTGGTAGAGATGTAAAGTAACAAGGGCTCACCTATTGTGGGTGGTATTAGAACAAGGGATTTAGCCAAATAGCTTTTGAGAAAAGCAAATGCTTGTTGCTGCTCTAGTCCCAGTGAAAACTAACATCTTTCTTGAGAAGATGCATAAATGTATGACACTTGTCTATAAGCTAAGAGATAAACCTTCTGATGGCCTAAATATTTCCTTGTAATCTTCATAGTTATCTGATATTGGTAGGAGGAGGCATTTACATTATAAAGACAACCTTTGCAGATCTACTTCTATTCCTCTCCTTGAAACAATGAATCCTAGTAATTTTTACATAACATGTCGAAGACACGCTTCTTCATGTTTATTCGAACCTTATAATCACTTAGAAGCTGAAAAATACATTGTATAATATTTGGGTACTCTTCCTGAGTCTTGGAATTTGCAAAATTTCATCTACGTAATCTTCCATGATGTCACTAATCATATCATGAAAAATAACCATCATTACCCATTGATAGGTAGCACCTGCATTCTTGAGGCTGAAGGGCATGACTTGATAATGAATGTCCCCCATGGGGTGGTAAAATTTGTCTTGTTTTGGTCTTCCTCAATGATCTTTATTTAGTTATATCCTAAGAAGTCATCCATGAGTGATAGCATCTCATAACCTATTGTCGAATCGACAATCATGTCGATGTTGGGAAGAGGAAAGTCGTCCTTAGGACAAGCTTTATTAATATCTCAGAAATCGGTACACACTCTGATATCGACTGGATTTTTGAACTGGGACCACATTAGAAATCCACTCTAAGTAGTTGATAGGCCTAATGAATCCTACTTCTAATAACCTTTCCAAATCTAGTTTAACCAACTAGGCGACGTGAGGATATATCTTCTAGAGCTTTTTTTTAATGGGCTTGACATCCGGGTGTAGAACAAGATTGTGCACCACTAATGTAGGATCAAGTCCTGGCATGTCTACGTAAGACCAAGTGAATATATTTGCATACTCTCTCAAAATTCTTATAAATGTTTTGTTCTTGAGTTGAGAGTGAAGCTCCCAACTTAACCATTCTAGGAAGCTCCTTCGTGTCGATGTTAACATCTATTGTCTCCTCCACTAGTAGCTTGGATTCATCTTCCATGTGCATAGGATCAAGAGGGAGATTGAGATATCCCTCTACCAAAGGTGGTTCGGGGAGATCCTCATCTTTAGGTGGGTACATTATTTTGTCCATATGTTGTTCCGTTTTTTGTCCATAAGCACCTCAAAGAGTTTTTTTTCGCTATAGGACTTGGAATTTTTCTTTCTGGAAGGATTTTCTGTAGGAATTTTTCCCTTGCTTATTTTTTTACTTAAGTGACCACACAACTCTACCTCCTCTCTAAAGTATGCACATGCGTTGAGCTGAATGGAGAATCCTTTCTTGTGGTCATTTCTCGGAAATATTATCTCTAATTTAAAGGAACTCACCAATAGCCTCATCGTTCTGAAAGACGTCAATGGATATGTGTTATTGTTGGTCCCAATTCACAAGTGATGGGTAAATGAGGTCTAGTTTTGGAATGGTAAGGGGTGTAACAGGGGTTATGGTAAGGATAACCATGTTAGAGAATAGGTTTGTGGAGGTGAGGTCTTCAGTAAAGACTACATCGAGAATCTGTTTTGCTTTCATTTTCGGACAAACTATCCTCATGCTTAGAAGAGGCATACTCGTCATTGAAGGGTGAGACTCATACAAATGGATGCCAATACCGGATTTACCCATTATACGATGAGGTATTGGAAGAGCTTCCAATGAACCTTTTTCTTGATGGCCGCAACCACGTCCTTTATACCTTATAGTAAGCATTATTTGGTTAGGAATAACATATCTAGATGATTGGTAACATAACTCCATTTCATCTTATTGGGGATGGAAAACAATAACCTTGAGCATCCTTTCATCTTCTAGTAATCCACCTAAAATGAAATTGTCAAAGGGGTAGTTCTCCCTTGATCTTTGGAACTTGTAACATGGCCTACTATGTGCTTTGGTAGATAGGGAATGTTTTGAACCATAAGGGCTTGTTGTAGATCATACTCTCTACAACCGCTTGGTATAACCTTCATCTCCATGTATCAAAAGGACTTTCGGAGGTGGAAGTACCATTTTCATTGGTAGAAAGGGTATTCGGATCCATATGTGAAGCGAGGTCCTTTGAATGAATAGGAATAGCTATCTCTTTAGAGGGACACTCATAGATGGTAGGAAAATAGCCTGATAATGCCCTAAAATAAGAAAATGGTTGGGATCTCCTTGTATAGTAAGTGTCTGTCCTTCATGTTATAACTTTAAACACTAATGATACGTTGATGGCACGTCTTGCATGGCATGAATCCATGGACGACCAAACAATATTTTATAAGGAGCTTCAAGTCTAAGACATGAAACTTTGTATCATGCTTTATGGGACCAACTTCCAATGAGAAAGTGATCATTCCGAGTTGATTATTTCTCTTCATTTTCATATGCCTTTATGGTGATGACCTTTTTCTCCAATTCAACTTCTTTGTACCCTAGTTGTCAAACTAATTTAAGAGTACATATATTTAGACCCGATCTGCCATCCACAAGCACTCTCTTGACCTTCTTACACTTGATTATTACTTCAATGTGTAAGGGCATGTTATGGGAGGGATTTTCTGCTAAGACTTCGTCAGACTAAAGGTTATGTGTTCTAAAGGAGTGATTTACACTACCATGGCTTGTAAATGTGTTGGTTCAATATCAACAGATACTCCTTATCCTTGTAAGGTTTTCAAAGGATATCCTTATGGACGTTAGAAATATTTATAAGGTCTAATATTGAAATCTTAATTTGTGGTCTTCTCTAATTGATCTAACACATCATAGTGAATCTCTTAAGGAGGAGGGGGAGTGGGTTCGAGATAACAAGGCGAGCCCATCTTATTTGCATGAGTGCACTCTCTTGCTTTTATTTTAGTCATGTTAACATGTTCAACAGGTGAATCAACACAACCTATTAAGGCATCAAAATGGTATGGATTTGATATATAGTTAGTACTCTTATTTTGAGATGAATGTCCCTGATCCTACTTTTTATTTCCTTCGTGTTTGGGGAAAGGTTCTTTGAAGATCCCCATGTTTGTGTTTGGAGACTGGTAGTGGCTACAGAGTCTACTTCTATATCGCCATTATTGATTAGATCCTGAATGTAGTGATTTAATTTCAAACACTTGTTAGATTTGTGACCCTTTACACGGTGAAATATGAAAATTCATTATCCCTAAACCATGAGGGCTTAGGTGTGTCATCCCCATAGGGTATGTTTACAGGTATCAAATCATGTTTACATCCTCTAACTAGTATATGACATATGATATGGATTTAGATAGACGGGTGAAAATACAACGTTTATAGTCCATAGGCGGAGCTCCTTTATAAGCTTCAAGGTGCATGGTTTGAATGGCTTATACTCTCTTAGATTCTACTATTCTTTTACCAACGATATTTTTATTCTTATTATGAACAAAATTTGTTTTTTCATTATATTTGGAATCATTATGATCATGTGAGAAGGGGTTTAGAGTCCCCCTAGCTAACAACACTTTTTAAATTTGACTCCCTTTTTCGATTACCTCTTCAAATGTGTTACCACAATGTATTTACAATTGAAACGTAATGTCGGGGAGGAGGTTTGGAACAAATATACTTATAAACTATTTTTTGGGTATGGAGTAAGGGAAGTGACTAGCTAACCCTCTCCATATTTGTAGGAAAGTAATGAAGTTTTTTTTGTTTCGTTGTTTCACATTAGAGAGATCTAGCATGGTAACATCACTCTCTATATTAAAAGAAAAGTGACGTACAAAATGTTTGGCTAATTCTAACCATATAGATATGGATCCCTTGGGGTTGTGCAAAAACCACTCTAACACCTGTCCTCCTAAACTTCGTGGAAAGAGGAAAATAAGATAGTTGTCACTATATGCATGGCATGCCTAAACATATTTGATATGGTCATGAGGGTCGCCTTTTCCCTTATACTTGTAAAATTTTAGACAATCAAAGTGTCGTGGGAAAGGTACCTATAACATGGCTCTATCAAACGGATAAGGGCACAACTCATTAAATTGGTAACTTTTACTAGTTTTTCCTTCTTACAAAGATAGAAGGGCATTCTTCATAGTGGACCATTCTTGATTGAAGAGTGGGTCTTGTGTGGGTGGCATAGGTCTATACAAAGGATTAAATCTAGGTGTATTCCCACCCCTATTCTCTGCAATAAATTCTTCATAAGGGTATCTTCGTGTCTCCCATCGAGGAGTATTTATTTGGAACTCGTGAAATGAAGCTTTAGGTTTTGCCTTTGGTATAACTTGTTTCAAATATTTTGGTTGTTCCTTCTGTATATGTGAATCCAAACTTGCCAATTGGCGGGTGAGACTTTGTACTTGTTGTTCTAACATTACTTCTGAGTAGGTACTTGGTTAAGATATTCGTTAGGAGGAGGTTGTGCATGATGAGTATGTTCCTCATGGTCTTCACAATGTACTCTAACAACATGTATCCGATAGTCTCCATCATTTTCAAAAGGTATCTCTTCATTATTCTATTGTCCAGAAGTAGAGGCATGACCTGGGTTTAATATCTCATTAACAGTGCGACGAGGTCGGTCTACTTCTTCTTCTCCATGAACCATTGCGACAATGAGAGAAGGGTCTATTATAGATGGTAATTTGGCCCCTAATTCAATGACACGTAAAATAACCTCATGCTTTTTTTGAAACAAGTAATCATCAATATGGGCGGGATGAAGCTCTACATCCACATGAGGAGAATCCTCCTCTCCACCACTATGGTCAATCATGACATTATCCTCTAAAATAGGGTTTTCACCTCCAAAAAGATCGACTTCTAACCTTCGGGACCCCATTCTCGTAGTAGGCATACTTGAAATAGGGGGTACAACGTGAAGGATTTCCACTAAGGTTTACTAAAAATGGACCATAGGAAAAATTTTGTAGCGTAACGACGCTAAGTCATCACAAAGAATGGTGACTATCAAATAACCATAAATCCAATAGGTCAATATGAGCCTAAGGATAACGAATAAAGAATGATCTACCCTAACAAGGTAATATATGACATGAGATTTCTATGACAATACAATAATGTATAAAAATCAAATCCAGTCACAACAAAAGTTTACTCCCTCTGATTTTTTGAGATAGGTTTGAAACAAATAGTGACAACACAATATCACCAGTTAGGCCAAGTTTTAAACAAACAAGATCTAAATTCTAAGAAATTGTTGATGTGATCCTCTAACAAGGTAAACAAAAACTAGTTTCTAAACACTAACAAAGTCTAAGTCTTGTAAAATGGCTATTTGGACACGTTAATCAAGATTTGTAAGAAAGCAAGACTTTAGTATCAAAATGGCATTATAACAATGCTAAAAAAGTAACCTCAACACTCACAAAACTCAAGACAAGGTTAAGATGTAAAAACTATGCTTTAGTATATCAAGGAATTACTATGCGTGCGGAGTACTTAACAATACAATTTAGAGATTTAGGCCAAGTTTCATAATGGAAACAAGATATAAATATCACAATTATATAGCTATAATGCGGGTAATGTAAAAACTCAAAAGAAGCCAGTGATAAGACCACCTAATTGCAATGATAATAAGTCTTAATATGGCTTTTGAGACAAGAGGGGCTACTAGAACTTGATGATGTACCATTCACACTTTCAACACTTGCATTCCGACATTGCAACCTAGTCATGCAAGTAGACTACAAAAGTGGTGGACATGATTATTTCTAGTAGGCATCTATATGTGTTGTTCTTCTTTTGTCTCAAAATGAGTAACAAGAAAACAAATGAGTAGACCAAGTGGTGATGAAAAATACTTAGTGTAACTTTGGCAGAGTTTCACCTTGTCTTAGGACAAGTGAAAAACTAGGACAAAGTAACACTAAATAGATTTCATGATGAAATGTCATGCGGTTTAAAATTTAAGAGATTCTTTCCCTTGTTTGAAAAACAAGAGTTTGAATAAGACAAAGTAGTCACTTTGTGAGAGCTCTCAAGTATAACAACTAAGACAAATTTTTCTCTAAGTCGACAAGATTCCTAGTGGTTCTATCTCTATGTGTCACAAGATATCTCTACGAGCATGATTTACAAAGAAATTCACACGCGACTAGTCTTGGAGTATCTCAACTTCACTTTACCCCCTTCAATACAATGAGAAAAACATTACATTCGAGTTGTATTTTCTTTGTGGTCTCAATGGAAATATCTTTGATTCTAATCTTACCAAGGTGTACTAATCAATTGTGTTGGGGTTAGCACACTGGTTGTACAGACAATATATCAGATCTAAGCATACATGCAAATAAAAGTAGATATTCTACCAGAAGAAATATACAAAACAAGAGACATAAATCAACACTATATTTAACGTGGTTCACCCAGTGTGGGCTACGTCCACCAAGAAACAATCCAATCTATTATCCAAAGCTTTGACAAGATATACAATGAAGATTTACAATCTTCCACACCTCTCAGATGTACAATACTTTCTTTCTCTCAAGCTTTTGCTTCATCACCAAGAATTCTCTCTCTCACCAACTTTTGCAAGTTATTTTTAATTCTTGTTAATCATCTTACTTCTAAACCCTAGCTTTTATGCTTATATAGTCATTTATAGACTTAGGCACTTAGCCATGCAATTACAATCAATAGATATACTTTAATGCTAAAAATAGATCTAATTCCGAGAGTTAATTAAAACATCCTCACACAGAGGTAACCGATGTCGATTAGCCCTAATCGATGTCGGTTTCTCCTTGCACGACCAATGTTAGTCCTCCTTGACCGATGTCGGCCCCCCTAACCGATGACGGTTACTGTATTTTCCAACAAGTTTCCATTGCATGTTAAATTGAAGTAATTGAGCTCCACAACTCAACAATCTCCCACTTGGAGATTAATTACTGCACCATACATGTACAACGTCATTCTTGGATCCTTCCTTAGCTTTGTTTCTTCCTCTTCAAGTCTCAAACTCAAAGACCAACAGAAGTGGAGTGTAGCTCCAACTTCTCCTTTGCTAATGGCTTCGTTAGCATATCCGCAGGGTTCTTGCTCGTATGAATATTTTCCAGATTCAACTGTCCATCCTCCAATACCTATTGTATGAAGTGATACCTCAACTGAATGTGTTTCATTCTCGAATGAAATGCTGAGTTCTTTGCCAAATGAATTGCACTCTGACTATCACTGAATAGTTTACAATCACCTTGCTCCTTTCCCAACTCTTCCATGAACCTACTCATCCATATCATCTCCTTGCTAGCCTCTATAGTTGCAACATACTCTACCTCTGTAGTAGACAAAGCCACAACCTTCTGCAATCTTGAAATCTAGCTAACTGTCGTCCACCACCCCTCTTTGTGAAGATGTATCTAGTAGTGCTCCTTATACCATCCAGATCTCTAGCCATATCCGAATCAACATAGCCATATAATGAAATATCGAACCTCCATAGCATAATTGCATGCTAGATGTCCCTTTCAAATACCGAGTATCCATTGGACTACTTTCCAATGCTCTTTACCTAGATTGGCCATATATCTACTCACAACTCCCACTTCCTGTGCAATGTATGGTCTGGTACAAACCATAACATACATGAGACTCCCAATTGTTGAAGCATATGGCACTCATGTCATGTATTTGACCTCCTCATGTGATGAAGGACACCGACCTTTGCTCAATTTGAAGTGTCCAGTCATAGGTGTACTAACATGTTTTGCATTCTGCATGTTGAATCTTTCTAACACCTTGTAGATATAATCCTCCTGAGACAAATACAATATCTTGTTTTTTCTGTCTCTGTGTATTTGCATGCCAAATGATTTTTTTGCAGCTCCTAAATCTTTCATAGAAAATGTGTGAGCTAGCTTTCCCTTAAGCATACCAATGTTCTACATACTAGATCCTGCAATAAGCATAACATACACATACATTAACAAAATAATATAGCTCCCATTTTCAAGCTTCTTGAAATAAACACAATGGTCAGATTCACATCTCAAGTAACCATGCTCATGCATAAAACTATCAAACCTCATGTACCATTGTCTTGGAGCTTGCTTGAGCCCATATATGCTCTTTTTCAACCTGCACACTAATTTCTCCTTACCCTTGACTTCATACCCAAGTGGATGTTGCATATAAATCTCTTCATCAAATCACCATGAAGGAAATTCATATTCACATCTAGTTTCTCTAAATGCAAATCTTCTACTGCAACTAAGCTCAATACAGTACAAATAGAAGTCATCTTAACAATAGGAGAAAATATTTCACCAAAGTCAATACCTACTTTCTATGTAAATCCCTTTACTACAAGCCTTTGCCTTGTACCTTTTCTATCCACCCTCTTCTTCCTTAATCATGTAAACCCACTTGTTCTGTAATGTTCTCTTACCTACTAGCAACTTAACCAAATCCCAAGTCGGTTCATTCCAAGGAGTCCATCTCCTCATCCATGCCATGCTCCCACTAGATGTGAGTCTTATCCTACATTGCTTCTTCAAATCTCTTTGGTTCACCATTATCAGTCAATAATAAATAAAATAGAGAAGGTGTAAATATTTTTGGAGGTTTACTTACCCTTTGTGACCTTCACAGGAGTTTGGGGTACTAGAGGCTCAATCTGGACCTCCTGGACATTCCTATCCAAATATGACAATGACCGATGCTGGTCACCTCTAACCGACGCTTGGTTTTGCTAACCGATGTCGGTTTGGATCTTCTATAACCGATACCGGTTTGTCTAATTGGTGCCGATTAGGGGTCAACCAACACTGGTTAATGTGTAACCCTTTTAGAAATTTTTTAAATCCGAGAGTTCATTTTCATTCACAAACTTCTCAACTGGTTCATCATTGGGTACAAAAATTTGATCCCTGTACATTCTCTTTTCATTTCATTCAACATCACGACTCCTAATAATTTTAGAATTATCTAAATCCCAAAAATGGAAACCAAAATCACCAGATCCATAACCAATGAAAGTGCATCTCTTGGATTTTATATCCAACTTCTTCTTATTTTCTTATCAACATGCATAAAAGCTTCGAACCAAAAACTTTAAGAAAAGAAAGATCTACCTTTTTTCGGTCAAGCTTCCTCTGGTATTCCTCCATTTATTGAACTTGAAGGCCCACGGTTAATCAAATAAACCGATGTATCATTGTTTTACCCAAAATTGTAAGGGCAATCTAGAATGTATCCTCATACTTCTAGCATGTTCCATGATTGTCATGTTCATTCTTTCTGCAACACCATTCTCCTGTGGTGTTCTTAGAACCATTATTTCTCTACGTATCCCATTCACTGAACAATAATCATTGAAAGATTTTCTACAATATTCACCACCATTGTCAGATCTAAGACACTTTAACTTAGAATTTGATTAATTCTCAACAAGGACTTTCCATCTTTTAAAAGTCTCAAAAACATCATATTTATGTTTAATACAATAAACCCATACATTTCTTGTAGCATCATCAATGAAAGTAACCTAATATTGGGATCCTCCACGAGAAGCTACTTGAGTTGGTCCCCACACATCTGAGTGTACAAGCTCTAATTTTTACTCCTTCTTAGTTGCCCCAACTTTGAGAAATCTCACTCTATTTTTCTTTCCAAAGATACAATGCTCACATAAATCAAGATCTAAATCTTTCAAATCTGATAACTTACACTTAGCCTTTAAGATCTGCATTCCTTTTTGACTCATATGGCCCAACCGGTTATGCCACATGCATGTATCTGAATATGAAGTAGATAATGCAGAAAAGGAATCAATAATATAGGTAGATAAATATAGTGTTCCTATCTTCTTACCTCTTTCCATAACAAAAGCACCCTTGGTGACTTTCCAAGAGTCTCATGTAAAAGTAACCATGCAACAGATTCACCTAGTTTCCCTGCAGAAATAAGATTCCTCCGAGGCTTGGCACATGCCTCACATCTTTTAATACCCATGTATTTCCATTCTGTAATTTTAGATGAACTTCCCCTTTACTAGTAATACTGCAAAGTTCATCATCACCCAAATAAACATGCCCAAAATTTCTCTGGACATAATTTCTGAAATAACCCTTATTAGGGGTTGCATGGAAAGAAGCTCTGAATCTAAAACCCATGATTCAATTCTACTATCTAAAGAAATAATAAGAGCATCTTGCATTACCTCTGATGCAACAAGATTTGCTTCTTTACCTTTGTTTGGTTGTTGGTTCTCTTTATCCTTTGACCAATAATATTTCTTTGCATGTCCTTTCTTTCCACATTTCCAACAAGTAATTCCCTTACTTTATGGATTTAGATTTGCTATCCCTTGACTTTTATTTCCCATTACTCTTACTCTTGGATCTCTCCTTCTTCCTGCCCCTACTTTCTACATTCAAAGAATTTCCAGATGATGATTCCTCTGTACTTTTCTTGTGAATTTATTCATTCAAGATTATACTAACCACATCATCAAACTTCAAAATATTATTAGCAGATGTTGTATTACTAACAACCATTACCAAGTTATGCCAACTATCGGCAAATAACATAAGAATAAAACTGCTCTTACTTCATCATCAAATGGTATACCAACCGATTTTAACGATTTACAATAGATCATAAATCATTCAAATGACTAGATGCATATCCACCTTCATGCATCTTAGAACTAAATAGTTTCTTCTCAAATGAACTTTATTTGAAGCAATACGTTTTTCATATAAATTAGCAAGATATTTCATTAACTCTACCGTAGAAGTCCTTACGTAATATTGGAAGCCACACATCTTTGCCTGGGCTCAATCTTATAAATCCCAAAAACTTTCTATCAAGAATCTTCCATTCTTCATCAGTCATCTTCGTAGGTCTAGACTTCTCATCCATTGGTAAGTACAAATCTCTTTGATATAGATAATCCTTAATCTACATCTTCCATAATTGACAATTCTAGCCATCAAACTTATCTACCTTGTATTTGTTTTTTTACGCCATTGTTGTAGCTCCCACTCAATCATGAAAACCTCTATGAGTGAATCATCAACACACAAAACCCTCAAACAAAGCTCGATACTAGTTGTTAATGTTAGCACACCGGTTATATGAGACAATATATCATATCTAAGCATACATGCAAATAAAAGAGGATATTCTACCATAAGAAATATACAAAACAAGAGACATAAATCAACACTAGATTTAATGTGGTTCACCCAGTGTGGGCTACGTCTACCAAGAAACAAGCCAATCTATTATCCAAATCTTTGACAAGATATACAATGAAGATTTACAATCTTCCACACCTCTCAGATGTACAGTACTTTCTTTCTCTCAAGCTTTTGCTTCATCACCAAGAATTCTCTCTCTCACCAACTTTTGTAAGTTCTTTCTAATTCTTTTTAATCATATTACTTCTAAACCCTAGATTTTATGTTTATATAGTCATTTATAGACTTAGGGAACTTAGCCATGTAATTACAATCAATAGATATATTTTAATGCTAAAAATAGATCTAATTCCCGAGAGTTAATTAAAACATCCTCACATAGGTAACCGATGTCGGTTAGCCCTAACCGATGTCGATTTCTCCGCTCGAGTGATGCGGTTCCACCCTAACCGATGACGAGTTATTGTATTTTCTAGCAAGTTTCCATTACATGCTAAACTAAAGTAATTGAGCTCCACAACTCAACAAATTGGTAGTTGGAGCACTTTTCCCTTTCATTCACAAGGTTCCCTCTTGCATGAAATACTTTGGGATTCCAGAGCATTCCTCTTGTTTCTTAAGGCTTATGCCATATGAATTTTCTCCTAGTTAAGTGAACGAACCGTAGCTCTTAACTAAAACTTGCAATACAATGTTATGAATGGTGTGTTGGTGTATTTTCTTATCTTTTGGATTAAGAAATTTGGTTTAGACCACCATTGGCAACCTACAACACACGTGAATGTCAAATTTTAGTTTGCAGAGAGTTCTCGCTTTCTTTGACTAGTGTTAGGTCCTTCACACAAATGGTTAGTAGTTTAAAAAGATCTACAATATCATAAAAAGAGGATTAAATGTTGTTTTTGGTTCTCAAGATCATCCAAGGATGTGAGAGAAGAGCATACACAACAAGTAACCCAACTAGATAGTAATGAAAAGATTTGTAAATCAAATAACTACCATAAAACTTTGTAAATCAAGGTTTATTCCCAATTAATCCAAGTGTTTTTTAGTGAAAAACTAAGGTTGTTTTTGGTTCTCAAGATCACACTAGGTGCAAGAGAAGAGCATACACAAACCTTAGCCTTAGTTATTTATCAAATGAAAATCTCTTAAATTAAAAGATCATATACATGCCAAAATGAAATTTTATTCCCTTAAGCATAACAATGAATGATGATTTTTCCTACTTACTCTAAAATTAGCAAAAAGAAGGTTTAGAGGTGCTTTTGATTCTCAAGATCACACAAAGTGCAAGAGAAGAGCATACACAACCCTATTCCAAACTCATATAAAGCATGAAAATAAAATCACTCATCAAACCCTAAGCCAATTTTAACAAAAATCACTTATCAAACCCTAAGTTAATTTTGTTAGAAATATTGCTCTAAAATCATAAAATTGATAGTAACAACAACTAAAAACCTCTAAAAAATGACGAAACACTAAAAACCAGAAGTTGAAATTTTGAACTTTGACCAAGTTTTACCTCGAGTGCACCGGTGCACCTCCTAGTGTATCAACAAGCCCTATAGATCATGGGCACAAAATTTGAAACATCAACACATACGATTTTACACAAACACGCCTCTTTGAAAATCCATAGTCAATAGTGCATGAGCACAACCATAGAGGCATGGGCACACACTTTGAAGTACCAGTGTAAGTCACACACAGAGGTCAAAAATCTAGTGATGCACAGACATGCCTAGTAGAGCACAAGTGTATCAATAGAGCATGTGCACATCTAGTAGAGCACATACGCAAACTTTGAAACGTGGGTGCACCCTTTTGAGCGTAGGCGTGGACCTTCCTGTAGGTGGTTAAATATGATTTTGACAAGAAAAATATGAAAAATATCAAAGTTTTGGCCTTTTGAGGGAATTTTGATAGCACTTCACCTCCTTATATCCTACAAAGAACATCAAAATGCAACATATACTACTAATATAGTTTTAAACAACTATCAAAATGAAAATTGATCTACAAAACTTTGAAAATTACTCTAAAAACTTGAAAGTAGTCTAAAAGCTTGAGAAATTAATCTAAAAAGGTTGAAAGTAACCTAGAAAGCTTGAAACGATACTAGAAAACTTGAAACTAATCTAGAAAGTTTGAAATCAAAACTTTGAAACTATGTTAAAAATCTTTAAAAATGAATACAATGGGGTATGCTCCCACCGGGTGTGTCAAATGAAGACTACTAAAAGTTCCAAAGCAAACCTAAACTAACAAGACTAACACCAATAGCCTAGTTAACAAATTCTTATTGAATCTAACCGTAGTTACATTAAAGATAAATGCTTGATGAAAGGCTTGAAACAACTAACACGAATATAATTCAAAACCTAGCTAAAGCATGCCTACTAGTATGTTCAATTGCTATCTAACATAAACCTAAATAGATCTAAGAGCAATCAAATTGGGGGGTTTGTTTCTACTCAAGGAAGGTGAGATGGTCTCTCCAAGTAATGACTATAAGGTCATATTGGATACCCATCTACTAACCCCATTGAAGACTTGAGGCAAGGATTGAGCTTGGATATAAATCATATCTCTTATATGATATGCAATTCAAAGCATGGTGTGAATTTTAAAGGTATGTGGTTAATCATTTTTATAATTTTTCCTTTGAGGAAAACTTGCATCTTGGTGCATGTGGGACTAAAAGAAAAATTAGATTAAGGATTTACTAATCATAGTTAGTGATTTAACAAGTGATTAAGATGTGAGGAGCCTTAATCAACCACTTAGGGTCAATTAGAAGGCTAGGATAAGATTTTGAAGCTTGCTTTGAGATGTTATGGAGGAAAATGGGGTGATTTTGAGGTGTTGGAAGAGGTGTTTGAGCTAATAATAAGGTATATTGACCAAAACAAGTGTAAAATAGGCCTAATTAGCTAATAATCGCTAATTGTCTGTTTGGAAGAGGATTTTGAATTATGATTTTTGTAAAGTTGCATCTTGAATGCAAAAGAGGATAGGTAATCAATAAAGCACTGTTAATTGACCAAAATGGTAAGAAACCTTAGTTAATTAGTAAAAATCACTAATTATAATGGAAATGGTAAGAATGAGAGTGATTTGTTTGCTTTTGGAAATAAGATTGCAAAAGCGGAATTTAGGTTTCTACATCTTCATTATGCAGCTGCTTCATGACCACCATTTTCATGGGTTGATTCTCAGCATATGTCTCGTGAAGATCATGTCCCTCTTGTTTTTATTTGTTTTTAATTTAGTGGCTTTTTTTAATTGTATCATGTGTTGCCCTTGTCCATTTTGGGTTTCATCCTCCATCTTTATGTCAAGGGTGTCCATTTCTTGATTAAGGCAAGAACTGAAAGGTAGGAATCTATTGAGAAGGTTTCCATTTTGAGTAAAATAAACATTAGGATCAAACAACAATTTGTTTCTCCATTTTTATTGAGAATGTTTCTATCCACATGAAAAGGAAATGAGCATAACACTGGAGCTAAAATGTCATCATCTTCATCTTCCCGTTCTTGATCGCCGAATATTGAGAGGTCCATTTTCGTAGTGAAATCATCATTTTCCTATATATGCTCCATTTCAAGTTTGAGAGGTGAAGGTACATTGCCATTCTTGCATTCCCTGTCATCTTCTTCCAATGAGAAAGAGAACCCTTCAAGTTTATGGGAACATTCATCACATGAAGACTCATATTGATCCTCGGGAGAATCATTGAAAATGTTAAAGTTGTTTATTAAGAAGGTGTTGAGCATCATTCCTTCTTCTTGGTCTACATCTCTCATTACTTTGATATTTATTTTTTGTAAGTAAAGGTTCTCATTACCAAGCTCAACATCCATTGCAAAATCTTTGTCTATGCCTTCATCCCATGAAAAGTACACCCTTTCAATCTGGCTTCCATCAACTCTTGTTGTGTTTTTGAATGACTCTATGATGTTTGGATATTCCTTCACCAAAAAGGGCAGCTCAAGATCCTCCTTGAATGTCATGAAGAAGTTTTCATGTTTGGAATTATGGCATGGTATGTCTGTCATTGGATCATTTGGCTATTGAACACTATACTTCATTTTTCTGATGGGAAGTAGTTTCTTTGTTTTACCGTTGACTGAGATGGTAGCATGTGACCAATTCAACTGCATATCTCCTCCAACATTTCATCAGAAGCTTTGACCCAACAACATGTCGTATGAGGTGGGCATGTCTGTTATAAGGATTCTCATGGTGATTTTCTTGTCAGGAAAATATGTTAATGCTACTTTGGCATCGTGACTTGTCTTACGATGGGAGGCACTTGTTTCATCTCCATGGATAGACATTTACCATAAGTGGGGGAAACAAAGAGACCAAGATCTTTAGAAACTTTTATAGGCATGACATTTTCCGAGGCACCAGATTCAATGATATAATTGTTTAGCTTATACCCATTGACCAACAAGGCTATGTAGAAAGGATCAACCTTCTTAGAGGTAGAGGTGTGGAAGCGAGGAAATTCATAGATGGAGTGGATTGAGATGCATGTGGTGGTTCTTTGGTGGATGCATCTTGAGAGACATGGTTACTTCCTTTGACATGTTGGATGAGTCTCTCCAATTGTTTGAGATGAGTTCTTAAGTATTCAAATGTAGATATTTGGATTTTGGACCTTTTGAAATGGTTAATGATGTCTAAGGATGAAGAGGTGGTGGGAGAATCATGGGTTATGGCAGTATTAACATAGATGTTTTTAGAAACTGATTTTCTAAGAGAAGTAGAAGGGGACTTACTTGAAGAGGTATAATGACTCTTGGTGGGGTGTTTTTCATGATTTTCTCAGCCATCATTATTGAATCCAAATTTTATGATCCTCTTTTCATTGTTATCTTTCTCAGAGTCATCATTGGAGGATTCACTTTTTATTTTGGGCAGTGGAAAAGAGCCTTCTTTCACCTTTTGGGATTGGGTGAATATTACATATGAATAACTATTAGTGGATTCTTCATCATCAAGTGTGCATTCACAAAACCCGATCCTAGCATATTCACTTTCTCCTTCCTCTTCATATTCAACACTTTCTTCTTCTTTGTCCTTATAGCTCCCACACATTGCATTGATTGGTGGGGCTTCCAAGGTGAGCCTTTGAGGTGCTCTGTGATCTAGAGAGAGTTGCTTCTTCATGGAAAACATATCATTAGCCATTTTTTTTGGAATCAAGAAATTTGTTTACCATGGGGATTCTTTACCTTACTAGACAAGATTAGATCATCATCTATTTCAATAACATAATCTTGTGCTTCTTTCAAATCTCTAGGTTGAGATCTTCTCAGGAAGAACCCAACTTCTGGTTGCATAACACTGATAAAGAATCTTTTTAGATTATTGTCAAATGACACAAAATCTTCAGTGAATCCTTCCGATTGTTTGATTATACCTGGTGATGAAGTCTCTCATAGATTATGTAGATTCCTTCTTCATTTGTAGTAGTTGAACTAAGAGATCTTGATAGTCTTTTATATTTTTATATTTGGCTTCAAATTTGGTTCTTATATCATTCCAACAAGTGATAGACCTTGTTGGTAAGAAATAGAACCATTCGGTTGCTTTTTCTTGCAAAGATTCCATGAACAATCTAATAGATACATCTTCATGTTTGACACCCAACACACCACATGTGGTGATGAAAGCTGATATGTGCCCTTTAGAAAGTTGTGTGTCATCACCTTTGAATTTTCAAAGGTTCTTGAGAGCATGTCAAAAGATCATGAAGAGGAGGTGCAAGAACAAGTGGATCAATATTCCTTCCCATGGAACAATGGGTTATGGTCTTTCTCTTTCTTCATCCGCCATGCTCTTTTTGCTTCAAAGTTGCTTCTTTTTCAACTCTTGAAAAGTGCATATTTCTCAGTTAGGATTGCAAAGAGGCTTTTGATCATCCAAGTACTTTCTTTTTCTTATTTTTTAATATATCATTTTTTTGTATTTTATGATTTTTGGGCAGAGATTCCTTTTTGGGTGCACTTAAGAAAATATTTTCCCAGCAGAGTCACTAAAAACTATTGGTGAGAAAATTTTTCAGGTGGACAAATCAGGTGTCTCGACCAACGTTGATGGGGATATGCCCCTTTGCATTGAATGGTACAACTCCCATTATTGAATGTAACTAATCCTAATCCTAATATAAATGTTTTGGGTGTCCAAATTGGTCGGGGATCACACAAGGACACTCCACTGAACTTGTGGCAAAGTGCTTGTATGGGGGTACAAGGGAGTAAGTTACAACGTTGAGGAGAAAGGGGGAAACTAGTTAAGGAAGATTATTGTTGTGAGTAGATCAGTATAGCTTCACAACCAAGTAATTGGAGTAGTTCAACATCCAATATAGAAGAAAGAAACAATGAAGTGGTTAGTGAGACAAAAAAAACCCACATAAACACAAAGTTTTATGAGGCTCATTCATCAAAGATTCAAAGCTCTCTTTGATCACCATGCTTACAAAGTGCATACAAGAGGGAAATAGAGGGAAAAAGGGAAGAGAAATAGAATAAGTGTAGATTTTATTCCATGTGTAGTGATGAATACAAAGCTTCAACCAAGCTATCACAATTCACAATGCTACATAGTAGGAGTTCTTCAAAATTTAGAATCCCTTGGAATGGGGAAGCCATCCCAATTTATACAATTTGAATTGACCTTTCCCCTCCCTCACATGACTCTTCATTTCCATATTCCACTTGTGACCTTTTGTTTTCCATTAATTAAGTATTTATCTTATAATTTTGAGAAAATACTTTTTACAAATTTAAAATAGGTCACTTAAGTGAATAGGACGAAATACAATGATGAAGTATAACGAAGAATTAGAATGGAGAGAGAAAGAAGAGAGGGAAAGAGAGGAAGAGGGAAGGGATGGAGGGAAAACATTCCTTGCAACGAACTACTTTCTATGATGGATGTCTTGTTCTGTAATATGAGATGATCATTCATAACCACAAAAACCACCATTTCTTTATGATTGATCACACTGAGAAACTAGACCAACATGTGAACTTGAAATTCATGTTTCCTTGACAATTACTACATTTGGAAGGAACAAATTACTATCTTTAGTAAGTGTTGAGTTTTCCTCTCTGGACCCCAAATGGTGATATCGACCTGAATGATTATCCCTCTATGTCTCGTTGTGCCAAACTTGCCCTTTGAGAACAACTTTCTATTTTTAGTAAGTACCCATGGGGTAACTTACTATTTTTGGTAAGTGTACAGGTTAGCTTTTCCCAACCTCAACCGACTATGGTAGCTTGAATTCCTTCTTCTTATTATGTTCCTCTCACCTTTTGGACCAATCGGCTATTTATATAATAGCCATGGCTTATGGAACCACTTATTATTTTTAGTAATTGTCAATTGTGGGCCGAGATGACCTTTTGATGACTTTGCCTGGGCGATACTCCCTCTCATGTTCACCATCTTATTCGCAGCCTCTTCAGATGGTGGCATACATGAAGTAGAAATATCCTATGTAGGAAGCCATGTTATTTTTAGTAATCTGCACCTGTGGGTGTTAGATTGCAACAAAACAGTCTATAAATTTTGGGTTTTATTCTAAGGGTTCCACGCTCCGAATTTTGAGTAATTCATTTGTCTCGAACAAGTGGAAAATGATATTTTCATCAGTGGGGGTAGAATACTAACAAAAAACACATCCCTCCATATCCCTAAAAAATAGGGAATTTAATGGCGTGAAAACTACTTTACTTGAAACTAGATTTTTCTATGATCATTTCCTCCAATTTTCAAAGCGATTTCACCCACTGGAACCTTGAGAAGTGAAGAGGTATCTCATTCGCTTTTAAGCCTTTTTACCTTTTTCATTGATGTTCTTCATGTGATAGGTCATAATATTGATGAAAACTTAGTCCTTCATATCCCTAAAAATAGGGACTTCATGGCATGAAAACTAGTTTATGCAAAACTAGATTTTTCAATGATCATTCTCTCAAATTTTTGTGTGGTTTTGCCCACTGGAACCTTGAGAAGTGAAGAGGTAGCTCGCTGCCTTTTTTGTTGTTGTTCTTTAGGCAGCCATAAATGGAGCTTGGAAATTTTATTTATCCTTATCCACCTTGGATCACAATGTAATTCTATATTTTCAATGTGGGAGTGGTTTTTTCTTTTTTAGCATTCGCTTCACCGAATTGTTCTTGAATTTTTCAAATACGCAAATCGATCACCTAATTTTAAAGTGCTAAGTCTTTAGTGGAAATTTTCCTTGTCTTCATTGCATGGAATGGAGAGTTTATTCAATGAAAATAATCCTTTCTGCATATGAGAGATCCATTGGTGAGGTTTTGTGGCCTTGAAAATTCTCAAGATAGACTAATAAAAAAATAGTTCTTAGATCCGTACTTTGGCTCTGCAAGTTATGGTGATTTCTTTTATTTACAACAATTTTGATTTTCATATGAATTTCTTCATTTTACCTTCGTTCTTCACCTTCCCAATCTGATTTTTTATGAGATTTCATTATTTCAATGTGAGAAGAACTTGGTAGAGATTCGAGAGTGCAACAATGGTGTAACTTTTTTCGATAGTCGGAGTTTCACAAGCAACAATGGAGAAACAACACAATAGTTAGTTTTTTACAATTTTTGGATTTCAAAGCTTCATGGAGTTGGGAACAATTTTATGTCCTTGATTTCCATTTATCTAAATGGATTAAATGGAAATTAATTTTCACATCGCACCTAATCACGACACTTGGCAAGATCCGAACAATGAGCATTAGAGCTAGAGAGCTTCTAGGAAAAGCTCCTGGGGCTGAATTTTTTGGCGTATGTAGGACCAGGAGGCACACCTTGATTGGGGCTTGAAAATTTTATTTTTCCCTATGTCCCTTTATAAAAAGGGACGAAAGGGACATCAATTTTCACATCATGCTTAGAATGGATTATTTTTGCATGACACTTATCGTGGTCATCCAAACATGCGTTGTGAGGATAGGCTCCTACAAGACTCTCTTGGGGTTTAGGTTAGTAAACCGGTGATATAGAGGTCCTATAAGTGATTAGGGGCTAAAAAGGGTTGGGCACATTTATTATCCCCTATGTCCCTTTGCTAAAGGGATGAAAGGGACATCAAACTACATAAGGCTCCTGGAGCTGACACGTGTCCACTTTAAAAATTGGCTAAGTATGAGAACTTGAGAGAGAACTTGTGAAGGTGAATGAAGTTACTTGAAGATGGAGTTTCAAGGTGGAATTTTATATGAATTTGAATGAAAATGGTGTTTGGAATCTAATGGTGTCTTCGACTTTCACTTCTCCAAGCTATTGATTCTTCCATTTAAGCTCTGAAAAATCTGATTTTTGTTTTGGTTTTAGGAAAACCTATGATTGAGTGTGAGAAAACTTGGATGAAAACATATTGCACCTAGGTGTTATGAAAAATATGATTCCACAATATTATAGAGATTTGAATCAAATTTTTGAATATGTATTGTTTAGCTCCTAACTCCTTATAGAACTCCCAAAATTGCTTCCCGAAGCTCGTGTGCTTTTTAACACTATGCGTTGCACTAGGCCTCGAGAACCTATTGATTCACAAAGCCTAATGACGTTTCTAATGTAAATTCTTCTTCTCTAAAATTCCAAATTTTCCCGAATCATCCAACATAATTTCCTTGATATTCTTATGCCTTTATTTCATCTCCATGTTGAATTTTTCTCCTCTATTCCACTTCGCATTGGGTTTTATGGTGCATTAGTCTTGGGAAGGCTAGTGGTAGCCCTTCCCAAAACTACCAAAAATTGGCATTCTTCAAGAACTCCCTAATCACCTAGGGGGATTGAATTTTCTTTCCTAAATCACATGGGGAATGAGTTAACATCCACTTTGGGGGATCATTGGACAAGATGACTAGGTAAGGTTGGTGTTAAGAGACCAGAGACTTGGGGTGTCTCGGAAAGGTGACATTGTAAAATCTTGACACGAGGGTATCGTTGTCATGCTTAAAAATTGTTAAATTTCATGTTGCACATTTGCATGAAAACAATACTTAGTCATTTTTCCATCAACCCAAAAAATGAAAATGATGTCATTCATTTTCCCTGCAAAACCATGGTCATAGTGTAGGCCACAACAAGGTGCCCTTAGGAGGCATCCACCAATATATATTTATAGCAATACAATCGCATGGCCTCTCAAACCATATCAAACTTTGCCAACATTTTAGATCCTCTTATATAAAAGTAAAAAACAAACATTGCCTCTACGAAATTATCCTATAGGCATTAAGTTACAAGGGTTTCAACACATGCTTAGAACTTGGAAACATACCATAATGGTGCAATAATGTTGCATATTTCACATGTTAAGAATCAAGATCATACAATCAAGAAGAAACCTATAACCAGGTGTTACTTCGGAAAGGTGACATTGTTAAATGGGATCCCTCCCATGGATCTTGGTGACATATCTGGACCTCCCAAAATTTTAGGGACCTTGGACTTGGAGGGGACATCCCTTAGTTTTTAAAATTTTCCCTTTTTTATATATTTTATTTTAAAAAAACTGTAATTTTAACCAAAACCATTGAATTCTAAACTTGAAAGTGCCTAACATACATTAAATACAGATTTTTAAATCCTTGAATTTCATTGAATAAAGTTCAAATATTTAAATATTAATTTTTATTTATCCTGGAAACATGTCCCTCCATCCCCATCCCACCATCTCCAAGATTCAAGTAACTATGCATATAAAATTTATCTAGAGTTGAATGCATGGCTACACCATTATGTAAGAATTCAATCCCACACCAGTCTTAAGTCACGTAAGAGTTCAATCCTACAACTAAGAATAAATTTTAACATCCACGAGGCTAGTTGCACTTTTTTCGAGTACTAACAAATTTAAAAAACTGGTTACAAATTTCACTTCAATCCCCAACTACTATCATTCTTGACTTCACAAAATTAATACAATAATCAACTACTATACCTTTTTTGTTATATCAATTCAATCCTCCAACCAGGTGGAAGTTCATCACAAGATTAATATTGGACCTACATTTATGCTTTTCCATGTCAACATGACTTGGGATCATGCAAGCAAAGCATTTAAAGAGAACACAAACCCAATAAGCATATTATTCTTGTCATTTATCTGTAATTATATCTACAATTAAGTTTATCTTGGTATGAACTACACACAATGTTCTTCGTCCAATTTAGCAAAAATTATATCAACACGAGCTTGCTTGATGTCATTTGATCCAACTATTTTTCTTGTGGAACCTTATATAATTATAGTAGGTAAAGCAACATAAAAGTGTAGTACTACTAGTATCGAAGTGGATTGATTTAGCTTTGACAAAAACATTCCTCTTGGGCAAGTGGAAAAGGAACAAAATGCCCAAAATCCAATTTTTCCCCTTCAAAAAGAAATTCGAGCACACATAGATCAAATCCTCTACCATATGACATATGTGGGATTACACCTATCTAAAAGGTAAGGATTCCACGAAAGGGGAAGCATCTACTATTTTTTTTCTACAAAAATAATTACATAAAACCAGAATTAGTATAGAAATTTTATGTTACAAAAAAGTTTTGTTAGTTTTGTAGCCATTTCTTTCTCAACAGACAAAGTGAGTGGTATATTTTTCTGCAGACAGTGTGTGGCATCTTTTCTGCAGATGAAGTATGGTATCTCTTTTTACAAACAAGCAGAGAAGACACGTCTAAAGATCAGGGTGCATATAACACAAGCCAAAACTAGCACATGTGTTACTTGATGATTGAATAAATAAGGATGATGGAAGGTGTTGTACTCAAGTCGATCGTATATTTGTATTCCAAATCTAAATTTCTATCTAAACATATTTCTTAAATGCATCCATCTTAAAAATGCTAAGAGATATTAATCTCAAGGCCCTTATCAACTCGACCCCTAGTAATAATTACAGGAGGTATTTGGATGAATATGTAAATGGTAAGCACAAAATGTTACAGGAGCATACGAAACACTTCGATGGGCTTTTGTTTGTGAGATTTGGTGAGGTGATTTCACAAAATATTATTAAGAACATCTACTATGTTATGGGTACCATTGGTTCCTTATATGCTATGTATTTTCATTTCAAGGAATCGTAACTAACAACAACTCCACGTGATTGAACTAAAGGTACCCATGTTTGTAAATAAGTATGTAGTCCAAACAAGGGGAAAATAAAGTAACCTAGTGTATCTCTATTAAAATATGTACTAGGGCACCCATTAAATTATGTGAATCTTGCTTGTAAACCAGTAAAATTAACCTTCAATGAATACCCATCAACCATTTCCTACAAATAATTGTAAAAATAAATACATATAGTTTGGTCGTTTGAACATGGAAGAGTGTTTGACACTGAATGAGATAAGAAGACCACTGACATCGGAAGGAGGAAAAAAAGGCACACCAAATCACTTGAGCCCTACAGATGATGGAAACGCTTATATTCTCACAAAAAACATCCTTAAATTCATAAACAAAAATAGCCCATTCAAAGCATGCAAACTACAACTAGAAAATACGAGAAGAAGATCATAACTTAAAAACATGGCCAACCATTATGAATGTAATTAGCACTCGAGTTGGGTACCGCTGATTTGAGCAACGGTTAAAAACATAAAAAAATGTTTAAACGCACGTCAAATTTAACCCTTGATGTAAACGACAAGAGACTCTTTCTCATAGGGACAACACACCTTTCAGCGTAATTATAATGGATTTTTAAGCATAATACCCACAAACTGATTTTTTATCACAATGCACCATGCAACCTCAGGCTTAGAATTTCAAAACACATGTTCGCCACCGCACGTGCAACCTCATCAACTATATTTTTATTTATATAAATATATATCTAATAATTATAGAAATATACAAAGTTATTGTTTTGAAATTATTTTTAAAGATGTAAAATAACTTACCTAAAAATAAAAATAGTTATTTATAATCTACTAACTATATTATAATAAATTATAATTATTATATAAATAAAATACACACATATAATCTTTATTACTAGTGTAAATATCTTAAATACATTTATTTGAAAAATGTTAATACTTATCAATTTTGCAGTTCTTGGATTTTATGTTTAATAATTTTATTACATTCTCTTTACGTTCCTCATTTGTTGTAACAAAAATCTTTTAAAAAAAAGAATTTAAATTCTACCATATGGTTAGATGTTACTACTTTATATAGACTTCTCAAAGTTTTTTTTATAGAAACTTATATGTACAATCAAATTCAATGTAGAGAAAAAAGTTAAAATAGTTACACCATTAGATCCCACCCTTTGTTGTCATCAGTAACAAGATATTACTATTTTTTATTGAATTTTCCTAGTTTAAAACACCTTTAAAGTGAAATTCAAATGACATAAAATATAATGTATAAAATAAAAGTTGATAAGGTCACACCATTAGATCTCTCCTCGCTACCATCTTGCCATTGTAGAAAGTGTATCCATAATTTGTAAAAATAAGATAATAATTGCTAGTTATTTTTTATCAAGTAAACTCTTTCGAAACTATGAGTTATGAACTAATACATTTAGATTAAAATCATATAAGAGATAAGAGGACCCTCACCCATACAAGGAAAGCAAAAATGAGCATTAAACATTAATACATCCAAGAGAAGCCTAAGACTAAAATGTCTTCAACAACATAAATGTATACCAAGTGCAAACATAAGAGCATTTACAAGGAGACGTCAAAAAACCAATCCAAATATAGGCAAATGAGAATTGTAAAATGACACCAAAGGAAAAATCGTATTCATACCTTCAAAAATTTAAAAAAATACCCTAAAGAAAAAAAAAAAGATTAGGCTCTCCTACCTAGACTATTGGACTTATTTTGTAAATAAATTATTTATCAATCATCAATGGCTTCCATTGCTTCTCCCACTAAACTTGTTCAAATGGTATTTAACTGTCACATTTCTTTTTCATTTGAGACACATGTGGAATAAAATAAGTTTGAGAAAGTGAACAATGTATATGATAGGAATCATTTTTCGATTTTTTGATCGTGAATTTTTTCCTAATACATTTAAATTAGAAAATCGAGACCACCCCCTAAAAGGGAAGATCACTCTCTAACCTCCCAAAAGGAGAAGAGACATCCACAAGAACTATTGCTTAAGGTATACAATTATTTATTGGTGATTTGAGAGAACGATATGAAGAACATGGGACCAACAATCCCAAACAAGAAACCCCAGACTATTGTATATTGAAAAATAACATTATCATTAGGTCAAAAGAAAGTGAAACGGGCTAAGAATATTTAGTCACAAACCTAATTTTTTTAAACACTGAAGCCTTCCTACATGTCTCTCTATGGATAAAATTTATGAACATTTTGTAGTGAACGTTTGGAATAAAGAAAGACACTCAAATGAATTAAAGTTAGAACTACACACACACACACACACACACACACACACACACACACACACACACACACACACACACACACACACACACACACACACACACACACACACACACTTACATATATATATATTAATGAGGATTTATACATGCCATAAAGTGCGGGGATTTTCAAGTTCACTCGACTTCCCAAGGTCGACCTAGATAGCCAAAAGGGACTATGAAACAATGTGTGGTGTATGTATAAATTATGGATTGTCATGTTTAGAGGAATGCCCCAACCTACAAAATTCACTTTGTTTCCTACATTGTTCATCCAAAGTAGTGGATTAACTAAGAATGCAAGTTCTACGATCTCACAAAGTGATAAATACGTAACTTGACCAATATTAGAGTCTAGAAATGGAGTGAAATAGGGTTTTTAGAAACTTCTAGTGTATTTCTATATGGTCTCGCCTAGAAATTGTTAGGGTTAGCACACGGTTGTACATATAATATATCATATCTAAGCATACATGCAAATAAAAATAGATATTCTACCGTAAGAAATATACAAAACAAGAGACATAAATCAACACCGATTTAACGTGGTTCACCAAGTGTGGGCTACATCCACCAAGAAACAAGCCAATCTATTATCCAAAAGCTAAGATATACAATGAAGATTTACAATCTTCCACACCTCTCGATGTATAGTACTTTCTTTCTCTCAAGCGTTTGCTTCATTGCCAAGAATTCTCTCTCTCGCCAACTTTTGCAAGCTCTTCTTAATTCTTGTTAATCATTACTTCTAAATCCTATCTTTTATGCTTATATAGTTATTTATAGACTTAGGGCACTTAGCCATGTAATTACAATCAATATATATAATTAAATGCTAAAAATAGATCTAATTCCGAGAGTTAATTAAAACATCCTCGCAAATCGGTAGCCCTAACCGATGTCGGTTCCTTCTTGCTGACCGATGTCGGCCCCGGGTGAGCGATGTTGGTTCCTCATAACCGATGATGGTTATTGTGTTTTCCAACAAGTTTTACATTGCATGCTAGACTCAAGTAATTAAGCTCCACAACTCAACAGAAAATTTTCATACACATATGAACGAATGAGAATGAGATGAGGCTAAATTTGAGGATAAAAGAAATGGATCATATCCTAAGTTTGGATTGTTGGTAAAAGGTCATGTATTTTGTTATTAATGCTCTTGTGGGTAAGTCTTGTGCATCTAATACATTGAGTTGTTTGATGATAAAGTTGAGGAGAGTGGTTGAAAGGAAGACTTCTTATTTGACTTTTGAATCAATGTCCTAATGTTGATAAGATATTTTGCAAGATGTAAGACTCAATGTGGTAGTAAGACCTCGTAGTCCCACGAGGTGTGTGTGGTGTCCCCAAATTTCACCCTGAAATCTGGGACTACCCTATGTAAAAAAAAATCATACTTTTAAAATAATGGGTCATTTTGTGTTTTTATTGCCAGAAAGTTTTTGTATTGTGTCAAGATATTCCCAAAGAGCCATATAAGCCAATTTTGACAAATACCCAGATGCCCGAAATTGTTATATTCTGTCGCTGGGGTTTGCCTGTGGGAAATTTGTATTTAATTATTTTGAGCCCCGTTTGAGGCAAATTGTGCTCGGTTTAACCCTGTTGTGATCATACATGTCAATATTCCCATATACCAGTAGGGTTTTAACCAGGAATGAATTTTGGGCTTTATTTGTGACTTCTGGCAATGTTTTGTGTTTTTGGTGTTTTCCGTTTCATTTTCTGTGAAATTTCTCTGGGTCAATTCCTTTGCCGGTTTGGTCTGATTCCTCGCATGGAGTATCTGGAGATCACCTATGGACATTATGCCAGAAGGAATTCGCCACAGGAGGTCTGGTTCTCTCTGAAAAGACGAAGTCATGCACGAAAAAGCTTCTTCTAGGCAAGCCGCATTTTTGGAAAAAGAAGACTTTAAAGCTACAATGGATTTTTGGTAGCAGTGAGCGGTGGGATTTTGAACCTACCTAAGCAGGTACTTTTCCCATGGAAGCAAAGCCACTTAAGTCACAATGGGAAAATTAGAGGCAGCAGGCAGGCGGGAATTTCTTACTTGCCTTGCAGGGTGAAAATTCCCATTGTGAAATAAAAGAAAATCACTTAAGGCATTGATGGGATTTTCTTACCTGCCTTGCAAGGTAAATAATCTCATTATGAAAGTCAAATAGCTTAAGTGGATCATGGGATTTTTGGAGCTGCGGTGTAGGGTGAATAATCCCATTGAAAATTGGCTTTTAAAAATAGAAATTGCCTATGTCAAAAAGTGCGACCCCTTTTGGGATAGAAGGGCAGCTTTAAATGCATTAAATTAATTAATTCCTTCTCCAAATTTGGCGCCCAAGCATGTGGAAAAGTCAACAAAGGGAAAGTGGATAAAGGAAATTAGAATTAGAAATTCTAAAATTAAATAAATATTATTTATTTAATGCAGCCCCTTCATGTCAAAAAGTGCGCCCCATTTGGAAGAAGAATAATGTTTTTAAAGTATTAATTGATATAATTAATTCCTATTTTCAGTGGATGAGGTCAAAGCATACTGTGAAGCTTAAGTGAACTGGAAGTAGAGAGCTAAAATTAAATAAATTTAATTTATTTAATGGCAGCCATGAACATGCACAAAATAGGCGCCCCATTTGAAGAGAAAAGCTTATTAATTAATTAATTAATTGCCAGGAATAGGAGGGGCAATAATTAATTATAGAATGATGAGGGTTATATAAGCAAGGGCTGCCATAAGGATGAATTAATTAATTCTTTAGCAAGGAAGTGCAGCCCAGACAAAAAGTGCTGCCCCATTTGGAGAGGAATTTTGCTCAGAAGAAGGTGTATTTACTGCTGGAAGCTTCAAAATTTGGTGCCTAGGTTTGAAGGAGCTTGATTTGTGTCTGAATAATTGTCTGCATAGTGGTACAGGTGCTCAGGTGAAGTTGGTAAAATTCATGCTTGCTTTGCATGCAAATAAAACATCAAATTTTGGGGCAGCAGGCTTGATATATGCAGATTTTTATAATTAAAATTCAGTGTTCATGTTCGATTTCCATCTTTGTGCGAATTAATTACATGTATTCATTACAGTGCTTTTATAAGAGAAAGGGAGCTTAAATCAATGTCCAATACATTGAACATATCCTCCAAATCTGAAGAATTATCCATATCTACACCGGTTGTGAAGAATTCGCCGAATAAAAAAAAAAGAATTGCTCAGACAAAGACAGATACGGCCATGGCAAAGAGGGATGAAAAAGAAAGCACAGTAGAGTCATGCATCACTTCTAAGTTTGTTGACATTGGAGATACAAATCTAGGTCTAGAACCTCTTTCCAAATTGATTGACAGATCCAGAGCTGGAAAGACTTCCCTCATGCGTGCAGTCAAAAGTAGTGGAATCATTTGAGCTGCAACATTTCCATTCATAGCCCAATTGTCAGAGTTCATTATGCAATATGCTAGGTCTTACCATCCATTATCCAGATCAGATGAGATGTTGGGAAAAAATAATCCGATTAGACGCACATTTCATCAATTATTGTTTGAAGATTCTGGCACGAAAGGTGGTGACTACTATTAGCATATAGGATGCTAGCAACAGATGGGAAAAGCATAAAGTTGATTGCATAGGCATAATGAACAACAGATACATGAAGAAGCCTAGATCTCCTTCCAAGTTCCCGAGAACTCTTTCATGATCCAATTTGGTACAAGAGGTGGATGATATTGCCAAATTTTCATGCAGGATTAATGGCGAAGTGAACGCTCACAACTTCCGTGCATGGATGTATGCTTTCATTAGACCATTGAAATCAACAAAGCAGATTCAATAATCAATTGGTCGGAAATCATTAGTGACAACATTGGTGAGAATCTCTGGAATGTGAGGCATACTTACAACTTCAAAATGACTTCGTATTTGGTTTATGCAGTAGCTTCACAGGGGATCTTCTCCAAGATGGATAGATGTGGTGTTCTTTCCAAGGACCCTATTTTTGAGTGCTACCCACAGCTTGTTGTACCTGCATGTAAGAAAGATTACAAGGTGGTCAATGATGGATTCTTCTACGAATTCATTTATAGGCTAGATGATGATCTAAAGGCCAACAGGGTGAGCAAGGAAGCATGGGAAGTTGTGTCCAGGATTGGTAGTATCTTCATTCAGTTTGTAGATTTTACATACCTCAAGGTCATCGGCTTTTCTGGAGAACCAGTTAAGTTGCCCAGATATTCGAGTGATAGATTGGTCATCATGGAGCTGAGAAGATAACTCGTGGAGATGCATGACCTACAGTCGAAATGACACAAGTCTACAAGCTTCTTCCGATCACTGTGGGCCATTATAGCTGCCAGAGCATTCATAAAGCCCGAGGAATTGAAGCGGAGATGTTCTCTGAGTACGAGCAAGAGTTCTTCCTAAAGACGACTGAACTTTCGATCCATTTGGAGTGGCAAGGAAGATAATCTCCCGTGAGTATGTGCACGTGTGTTCATTGGAAGATTCTCGGATGAAGTGTAGAAGTGAGTACAAGGTTAGAAAGAAAGATTTAGCAAAAGAGGTTATTAAAGACGGCAAGTGTTTGACTTTGGATTAGCACGGATACCTACGCAGATCTCAAAGATGATGGGCCTGTGTTACTTGACACATACCATCGGATGGGAGGAGATAGAGCTATACTTCAAGAGAACATAGGGGGCTGCCATACGATCAAGGAAAGGTTTGCCACTGTTTTGGTCAATACTTCAAACTGGTTGTTGACGAAGGGATATTACCTTGATGAAGCATTGATGAATCAAATCACAGTGTAATTTCGGCATAAAGATTCCCTCAAGAGGAAGCACGAGGAGAAAGTAGCAGAAGGCCTGAGAAGATTAAACTACACAAAAGGTCTCATTTGAAGGAGAAGATCACTTCTATGGCTATGATGTTAGTTTCAGCTTCTCCAGCATTAAGTACTTCACCGACTATTGCACCTCAGCAGGATACTACCATTCCTCCATTGAATCTAGCAACATTCATCTTCTCTCCTTAGCCACTCCGTTCAGCGCCTCTTCTTGAAGAAACGTTGAAGCTGCAGATGGCAAAATTTGAAAGAGCTTTGTCTTTGGATGACTCAGAGGATGGCAGCCACAACACTATAGCGGTTTTAGATGGAGAGGAATCAGAGCGCGAGATAGTGGTACACTCAGACAACTTCTCATTCTCTCGAGAAGTAATTTCTCAGAATGGTTGACTTTGCAGTTGGTTCCAGAGGCTAGAGAGGAAATCAACTTGGAGGAACATGACTTGTAGCTGCTCCTGAATCTAGGTGAAAAAGACAGAAAACCTAAAGTTGCTAAGGTAACTTCAAGGTTGATCATTGAGGAATCGGGACAAAAGTTTCGCTGAGATGTCAGTTCCGGAGAAGGGAAGGAGGATGAGCTCATGACAGAAGATATAACAATAACCAGAGTACCCATAGGTCAAGCCACCATAGAAGGATTGAAGCAGGACACGCAGACATTGATAGATGCTCTATTCCTTAGGCTTGACAAAGAAAAGGTGGAGAAAGTTGAACTTCGTAGGTATCTCAGTTGTGCAAGATCATTACCAAGGTTGCTAAATCTTCCACTCAACCCATTTCAAAGCACAAAAGCAGGTGAGTGATCATCTGATGTAGGAAATGGAAGATGCAAGTAACTAGGTTAAAGCTATTGAAATGGAAAAGTCTGATCATTCGTCAAGCTTCTATACAACTCGAGAGAGGTGCCAACCCACCTAAAGGTTATGAAAGATGCATCAGATCAGCTAAAGCAATTGATAACAAGCACGATAGATATGAACACAGTTGCTGAGAGTAACCTGAGTACTTTGGCTGAAATAAATAAACTACCGAGAGAAGTGTTGATTGTGGAACGGATTGTGCCCAATGGATCAGTTGAGAAGGGGAAGCAACTTGAGTTTATAGTATCTTTCCGTTTGGAGATCTGCAGGATTATGCTGAAAAGGATGCAGGCACTTGAGAGTATGGCATCATCTTTACCAGACAATGTCATTGCTTTCACTAATGAGGAAGTGGTCGGGAACATTACTTCATACACGAGGACCATTCCTAGCAAAGTGCCTAATTCTTTGGAAGGATCTCTTCTGATGGTGCAAGGGAGAATTGATGGAGTTGTTAAGCCTTTCACATGATGAATTCCATCGAAAGAAGCTTTGGTGGCACTATGCAATGATATTGAGAAGTTTGGGCCTAGCTTGGAGGATGTGGAAGCATGTATCAGGGTATTGAATGAAGGCTTGCTGTAATTCAGGATAGAAAAGGAAGTTGTGGCTAAGACAGATGGGAAGATGCTGAATTACATGTTCAACAAGTATATTATCAGTATCAAAACAAAAAGAAGATGTAGATGTTACAGTTGGCATGTCTTTCTTCTTCTACTCTTTCTTCTTCTATTTTCCACGTTCCCGGATGTAATTATAAAAATTTAAAGTTATTGGTTTTGAAACCATTACTTTAAGTTATGTGGAATGATTCTATTAGTTAAGTGAAAGATGTGTATAAGTTTGAATGTGGACCCGGATGCATGTCACTTGAAGAGGAATTAGAGGAAGATGATTGCCAGATGTTATCTTTACTTTTTTTTATGTTCCAGTTCAGTTGAGTTTCCCATTTGTACTTTCCCTTCTACATTCTATAAGTAGAAGAAGAACCTTCATGTTAATAATCAAAATTTTTAAGTAGCATTCTTGTGTTCTAGACTTTGTCTTTGAAACCCCGATAGCTATTTGAAGCAAAGGAATACAAAGGAGCAGATTTCCAGAGAACTTTGTGTCACGGTGCATTTTGTTTCTAGCTTTTGTCTTAGATCTACTTATAAACTGTGTTATTTTAGATCTAGATCTGAAGTTACCTTTGCTTATAATTTTGTGTGTTGATATCTATTGGTTCTGTCTATGTGCATGCAATCAATTCTGTTATCTATTGATTGGGTTACACATCTTCCCTATTTCTTCCCTGTGTTTTATTATTCCTTCTTCTTTAAATATTTCCTTTCTTAAACAACTTCTTACTTGCTGCAAAACTAAACAACTATTGTTCATGAGATGCATGGTTAAAGTAAAACCTCCATATAGATACTAACATATTTTATTGACAAACCCGACACGGGGAGAGTCACCGGTAAATGAGGGAGATTTATTTCATGACCGCCTAGGTTTTCACTATACAAAAATCTAGCCAATAGTGTGGTAACACATATATCTTCATAACATCAATCAATATCTTCGTGGATTCAATTTTAACTTCCAAGAGAAAGAATGGGTTAGTGCAAAGATTCTATAAAACATTGATGATGTAAGATATACGAAATACATTACAACATATTGCATTATTCGTGATACCACACGAAGCTAAGGATAACATTACAACATTGTGCAACATTCAGTAAGACCTCACAATGTCATGTGAAATAGGGTAAGATTTGCATGATATGATGAAGGATTTGTATTTTTACATTGCATAAATAGGACTTTACAACATTCTATGAAAATATGTAATGTAGATAGAGCTTTGTGATATTATATGAAATTGATAAGCCTTTATGGTTTTTCACTACATGTTTTGGAATTGGCATGAGATTACAAAAGTATTTAATTATCTAACTCCAATTTTCATAGTTGATTCAAGATTGTGATTGAACCTAGATGAACCGCATCGGGATGTGGGGTTTAATTAGATCCTAAGGATAACATATATGTTCATCCTAAAGAAGATAGGTATTAAGGTACAAGATATCGAGACACTTTTGGTGGAGGTTAGTTTTTTATTTAATAAAATCGAATATTAAATCTAATTTCGAGTCACTATAATCATATACAATAGAATACAAATTGTAAGCACTCTAAATATGCAATCATGTAAGCAAATGATAAAGATAGGGTAATTATCTTATTTTCGCTTATATCAAGTATGTCCGAACGGAGCAATCGATGAACAGTGGGTAGAGTGTCGAAATGCTCGATACAAATTTTGGAGTTTGTGGGCTGATATGGACACGGGAACCTAGGGTGGGGTGAGGGGAACCTAGGCATCATATACTTTCGTAGGAACTTGTGAGTGCATAGAGAGTCGAATCTTCTTTCTTCGTTTATGTCGTTATCCTTCGTTGTTTATCACCTATATGTTGTTGGATGATTGAATTCATTTGTAACTTGTAAAATAGATGATATGTTGCAAAACTCCCAATCTACATCAAATCCTAAAAAAAAATATATAAATGGGGAGTCCTGACTCGATCCTAGATACGACAAAGCAATAGCAAGTCTATCACCGACATAGTGAACCTATGACCGAGCATTGCACTACATCCGTAATCCATGTAGTTTTATGTTCTTGTGTGTGAAATCATGTCTTTAGGTTTCCCTCGCATCGATGACGTTAAGATAACACGATATAGCTAGATAAAATGGAAATGTGTGGGTTGTAATTTAGAACATCCTCCTTGTTATGCGGTGTATGTAGGGTAATAAGCCCAAAAATGTAGTCCCTTTGACAGTATGTAGATATGCTTGCCCTTTATAATTTCCTGCCCTTATAATGGTATGTATCAAAAACTTGTACAATGTTGAAGAAGTTGGTGTGCCAACGTGGTCTAAATCCCTTTGCTTGATCCTGAAACTCTTTTAAAATAATTGACAGCTTTGGGTTTACGAGAATAGCTCCGTTGTGTATATATAGGGATATCTTGATTTGATTTCGACACTAGTGACATGACATGTCAACTAGGACCTCAGAATAGGAGTAAGAACACCGAAAAGGCCAACCACAATTGTCAAAAGTATGAAAAATAACAAAAAGGAAAAAAGCACCCTGTAGGACAAGAGAGCCTAGGCTTTAGTGTCCAGACTAGGCCGGTGTCCTGAGACAACTGACAAAAAATGTGAGAAAACTGATAGACATGGATCTTTGTGACTCGACCAAACTCTGCAAAAGTGATAGATGCAAGAGATAAAAACAATAGAAACAATCAAAGCAAGTATATGGACTAGGAAGTGTGTCACCAGTGAATAATTTTCTTACTCAATATCCATACATATAATAACATACTTAGTGGTATAATAGAATAGTAGTATGTGCGTGATTTTGTGTCTACACTTTTCTCCCCCTTTATGTTATTTGAACGAAAGTCAAGCAAAAAGTGTAAAGGAAGTAGGAACTACCGTGAGAAGTCCTGGAGAATCCTTGTTTGCATAAGTATGCGCATAATAAGAACATATAGGTGAAAGGAATGATAACCAGATCGTACCAAGCCAAGAACACAGATGCTAATCAAACACCACGATCAATAAGATGAAAGCAATTTTCCAGAATAGCTTTACATAAAACCTTTGCAAACAAATGAGCAAGCAATATCATATATTATTATGGAACTCAATGCAATACAATGAGAATGGGCCTTGCTTATATAGGCAAGGAATAACAATCTAAGAACCAATCAAGGTCGTAGATCAAGCCATAAATCATGGAAAGAACTAGTCATCAAAGAACTAGTCAAGTCCATAGATTTATGAGAGAACTAGACATCAAGGATCTAGTCAATACCATAGATCAAGGAAAGAACTATACCTAACAACTAGATAATATCTCCTAATATCTAAATAAGATAAAAGAAATATCAACACACATAAGTGGGTGAGGATAAATACATAATGGTAAATAAAGTACCTAGTGAACATGAGCTAAGGTAAATACCTACTCTAACAATAGGATGGTGAACCATGGATCAATGTGTCGCCCATGTGGCATAAACAGAGACAATGAAGCTTTGTAAGGAACACTTCGAGAAATTGATGATTCAATTTGGATAATTTGGAGATTTCAATTGTCGTCACGATGGAGATTTGAAGGGGGCGTGGAGTGATCAATTCCCAACCCTGATTTTGAAATTTTTTTATCAAGGGAGGATTTGAGCATCATGCCACTAGAGGAAGAGTGTTATGGATAGAGGTCTAGTTTTACCGTCTAGTTATGACTACATCCTCAAAAGGTCTAATCCCTACAAACGGATAAAGACCAAATTTTTATCCATTTCAATCTATGATTAAATAACCAATATAAGAGCAAGATAGGAAAGGAAATGACGTCTCATCGCCCCAACTCTATGAGTTTCATGATTTGTATAATGCTAGATATCTTTCATGTTAGGTCATCCGGAAGCGATGTAAAACAATTCCCATGTTAGGTCATCTAGGAAAGTGGTGATGTAACTCTCAAGTTAGGTCATCTAGAGAAATAGTGAAGTGATGTTATGCCACACCAATCAATTGACTTGACTTGAATATTGAATAATTGTTTTAAAAATGAATGTATGCAATAGATTACCCATGATTACATTTTCACTTGTTTCCCCCAGATTAGGTCATTAGGGGAATAGATAAAAAGTATTTGAATAGATTGATTTGATTTGTTCCTTTGTTTGTGCAAATGTTAGAGAGAAATTGTCATTAATAATGTATTAGGAGTATGGAATGATTGTATAGTATCCTAAGGGGGATTATAGGGTGATCCCCATTATATGCTCCCCTTTTCGGTGAAAGCGAGAGGGGTGAAAATAATGAGCACTGAGTTGAAAGTAGATGTGAAACGATGTAATAGTAAGCAAAATGTAGTATAGTAGATGTTGCAAGATTGTGTGTATGTTGAGTTGAAAATGTTCCAAACTAGAATATAGAGTTGAATAATGTGTTCAGTATGGAGGTAGGAGAAATTCTTAACCAAATGGTGTAAACGGGAAGAAAATATAGTAGTGAAACTCAAGATATGAGAAAATTGTGTGTCATGTATTAGTTGGAAGAATGAGCACAAATGGTAACTATAGTAAAGTAAAAATTGTGAAAAGTGCTATATATAGTAATGGTGAAAAGTGAATAGTAACTTCATTTGAACCTTGATTGATTTAGAATTTAAGCTCGATCTTGTGCGGATGCTACAAGTTAGTTAGGCAGCAAGGATCACTATTTTCAAGATAGTAGTGGGTAGTCATGGCATCACAGATGCCAAATGAGTTGGTAAGTATGAGTATTTTCAAAAACATTGTTTAAATCAGTTTGAATTTGTTGGTTTTTCACAAATTTTAAATTTTTGAATTTCTGGGTATTTATGATCTAGGTGGGAGTGGCCAAGGTGTTGATGTCATTTAAGATGTCAGCACCTAGTTCAGTGTGTGGTGACCCACTCTTAAGCACCCACGTCCCGCTTCTTGGCGCTAGTAAATCGAAGGTTGTTTTAACCATAAAAAGTGATATATGTGGAATTTGATGCCTTTTACAATATGAGTGGTCTTTTATGCATATATATAAGGTGTTATCTTGTCGATATTTTGTTGGTGTTTATGTTGTGTAGAGGGATATTCATTCGAGGGAGTTTTGTGGGGGTCGACACTTGAGTACATTATTGACTTTGGGCCTATCCGACCCTTAGTGGGATAAATTAGACCGTGTCAGCCTGTGACACATAGCAAGATTGGGGGAAGTATCCCATAATATGTTGATGATCATTGCATTATGCAAGAGGTGGTGCGCAAAATGTGTAATTTTTGGTTACCTACTACGGAGATGACTGTGACCCTAGAGGATGTATATCATATATTGCGATTACTAGTTATGGGCGAGAGAGTACATGTGATGGCCATAATGGATGCTCAGAGGTAGATGAGGGTAGTTAGATGGTACTTTATAGGCACACGGGTACAAACAGAGACCCATATTAGCCTAGATGTCATATTGAGATTAGGTGTTCCGTGATTACGAAAGTTCATTATAGTTGTTATTGCTTCAGCAGTGGTAGTACAGGGTGCTGGAGTGGGCATCTTATATAAGATGCATGATATTTGTTAGCATATAGAGGAGCATGTGACAAGGTTTACATGGGATCGATGGGTATTGGCACATTTGTACAGGGACCTATACATGTTTACATAGGAGGACCATGGTGGTGGGCTTGGAGCCACCACATTACTACATGTATGGGCCTATGAGCATATTGTTATATTGAGGCCACTTGGTGGGCCACGTGTAGAGTGGGCGAGACCTGATATATCCGCTGTGAGATGGGTAGGTGCTCGTACAGGAGGTTGGGCACCACTATATATAGATCTATGTTGATCGCATGGGCCCAGGGGCCATCATATGGAGGCCATATCAAGACTATGGTGGATGGCCAAAGGATGGAGTATAGTTGCATGGTGTGTTCTTCGTATTATGCGGTTGAGGATTGGTTCCCAAGGGTAGTCGATTTGTTTTTAGGAAGAGTGAGTGTCATGGAAATTTGGTATGGCTTAGGATGTTCCCCAAGAACCATATGTATGGGTGTGAGCCACTAGAATTCCGTAATGGCCAAGGGCAAGGTCAAGCTCCACAAGAGCACAACTAGTCTTTATTGGTCGGGATGAGGTAGACGTGGCCATAGAGCCGATACAGTCCGGATGATGCAGGATGTACCCAGGCTTATATTGAGTGGTGGACAACGCATAGGTCGTTACTATTATTTCCATTTGTTGTAGATGTGGTGGGTGCACACCGATTGGAGGAGCAGAGGGGAAAACACCTACCCTTGATGGTGATGGCATAATAGTGGCACTAGTAGAGCTTAAGTATTATTCATTGTTAGTTGTTGATTGCCACTTAGTTTTTGTATGTTTGTAATAGTGTGTGATAACTAATGTGGTATTGGATGGTTGCATGAGATGATTATTGGTCCTTGATCGTGGATTCATAGATCCACAAGCTCACATGGAATGTGCCTCTAGATGTGTTGGTGGGAGGTGGGATGTTGGAGCGAGTAGATGTTATTGTGGGCAAGCATGCTCATTTGTTTGAGCCAGTGGTGATAGTGGTGGCTACATGTATCGTAGTATTGAGTGAGTGTGATGAGGTGTGGGCGAAGACTCATCAAGCTAGGGAGGTGTAGGATGAGTAGCCTTAGCGTAGCAGAGAATGTGTTCATGAATTATGTAGAGTCAGAGGGCCGATTTTTAGAGTAAGTAAGTTGATGTGGTGTTACTATAGAGGTAGGTGGAAAGATATAGGTCCGCGACTCAGCGGTGTAGATTGAGTAGTGAAGAATCTTGTTCTAGATCTACCATAGTTGTATATAGTGACAATAATGATGGTGTATGACATATATAGATGTAGCGATGCATGAGGGCTTGCCCCCAAGCTGATTATATTTTTATAACGATGATTTTTGATGATATACATATAGATGGATGATTAACATTATGGTGTTGTGTTGATGTTCTTTAATATGTTATGTGATTATTATTGTTAATATGTTAGTCTTGTAATGATTGATTTATATTGTGTGAATGATTATGTTGATTTGAAATAGATGATGATGTAGATAGGAAGTAAATGAGGAATATTTGAAATTTGGATTGTTTGTATAAATGAAGATATATAGTAATAGATGTATGTATGAAATGAATAATGTGAGTTACTAATGTGATTCAAATGATAGCAATAATGTATGTAATCGCATGTAAGTATGATGACACGGGGAAAGAAAGGAGATTTCCCCAGTGTATGTGTAAGGAAATGAGGTTCATTTATATATAACCGAAATCAAGAATGAAAAACAAGAGTATGTCATTAGGAAGTGGCTTGACAATGTATCGCTAGAAAGATAGAGCGTGAAGTGCAAGGCATGAATAATGAAGGAGGTTCTTATTGTAACAAATCCCTCAATAGTCATGTAAGAACTGTAAGAACATGAGTGCATCATTGGGGAATGAGGTGAGAAAAATAACCTACCAAAGATGAAGAGGTCGAGGGGAGCGATGGAAACATGTGAAGTAGAAGTAGAAGCATGAGTATAAGAGCCAAATTGAATGTTGAATGAAATGGTGCTAATCATGCGAGATGCAAAGTGGTAGTAGGCATAGATGTCGATGGATTAGGAAGCCAATGTGAAGTAGTAGCACTGTGAGGTAGATGAGATGATGTTGTGGTGGATGAGCAAGGTGGAGGACATGGATGAATAATGATCTTAGGAGATGGACAAATGATGACCTTAGAAGTGGGTGGAGGAGACAAGTGAACTGAAGTGGAAGCACGCTTATGCGGAATTGGAGAAAGATACCACTCACGAGAGCGAGAGCCAAAGGCAATGACACCCTTGTCTTCTAATTGTTGTAATTTTTCATGAAGGGCGTAACAGTCATTATCACGATGGCCATTGATGTAGTGAAAATAACAATAAGGGAGATCATGTTGGCAATGCAAGAAATGAGGAGGATGATGCTAATTAGAGGGTAAGAGAATTAAGTGCTTATTAAGAAAAGCACACAACACATCATGAGGCTTAACAACATGTGATAAATGCAATGGCTCACAAGTGGGAGATGGAGAAGACTTAGGTGGAGAGTGACGCGGTGGCGGAGATGGAGGACGCTTATGTGGTGGAGGGGATGGAACAAGCTTACGAGGTGGAGGATATGGAGACCTTGGATGATGCTTGATAGATGGAAGAGGAGAAGAATAAGTAGAAAATGTGGAAATAGGAGTAGAAGAGGGATTTATAACATGTGCAACAATTAATTATTGTTCTAGATCAATGACCTTATAACATAAAAGCATAAACTATTTACATGTATCATATTATAATTTTTCTTTTAATGTAGGAATCAAGCCACAAAAAAGATAAATTGCTTCTCTAGATCAATAGGCTAAAATACTAACTAATGCATGCAAAAATTAAAGTGTAGAATGTAATCAAGAATAGGTTCTTTCTTTCCTTGATGCAAGCTAGGTAAGCAATCATATGTGACTCTAGGACCATTGTTAAGCATAAAGCGTCTAAGAAAAGCATCTTCCATTTCACAATATGTACTAATGGATCCAAAAGGCAAATGGGTATACCATTGAAGAGCATCATCAACAAGACTATGACGAAAATCTTTTAGTAACAATCGATCATTAGAATAAGAAGCCATAGCTAAATGATAATGCTTAAGATGCAAATATGGATTGTTAGTGCCATTGAAACATGAAAATGTAGGCATGATAAAATCCTTAGGAAAATCTGAATTGTGAATTTTCTTTGGAATAGGATTTCCATGAAGAGAGTTATTATCAATAAAATCATAGTAGGATTTGCTTTCAAGAGTAAGAGATTGAACTAGAGATTTGCAATCGGCCAACAAAAATGCACGAGTAATAAAATTTTGTGTGAAGGAATGTAGAAGATGTGAGAGGCACATTGAGATGTTTGGGCTTACCGTTATGAGTGATCATGATAATATGAGAATAAGAAGTGGAAGATAAAGATATTATGGGCACACAAGATGTAGATGCAAAATAAATAAGAGGAGGAGAAGAACATGGGATATTAAAAAATGCTAGCAATAGAATCAGAAGAAACTATAAGAGGTGAACCTAAGAAGTAGAGTGGTAGAATTACCATGAATTCCATTGGAAATAACCTCAAAATTAGAAGAAAGTGGAGTGGAAAAATCACATTCAGAAGTCTTAAGAGAAGTAACATCCTCACTAACATGTTCATGATAAGAAATATAATCAGCATCACTATCAAATAAAGTTTCGTATACAAGAATTTCATCTAGAGAATCATCAAAATATACGAGAGAAGTAAGAGAACTATCAAAAGATACATCTTTGCAAGCAGTTACAGTAATTTTAGAAGTAGCAGAAACATGAGATTCAACTTTACATTCATCCGACTAGTATGAGAAACATCATCATGTGCATGTACATTTTCATCATTGGAAATTACATTATTTTTATCTATAGTAGCACAATCAAGACCAAACATATAATCTATAAGAGCATCATCAAGTGTTATATCGAAATAGAAGAAGGTGGAGTAGTCTTGGTGACTATGGAAGAACAAGGAGTGCATCTAGAAAATTTTTGGTCTGGTGAAACAATGCTTAGACTAGATTTGTAGAAACTAGTAGGAACTTTGGGTTTGTTAGCAAGAAGCAATCTTTGAACATTTTCATCAAATCAAAGCATTGTGATAAAGATCAAGAAGTTTAGCCTCAACAACATCATCAAGGATAGGATTGACACTAACATGATGCATAGATTTCCTAGGAGAGGAAGATCTATTTTTAGCCATTAGGTTTTTTGGATCCTAGGGAAAGGAGTTCTAAGAGAGGGGTTCACCAAATTATTTAATAAAATTTGAATATTAAATCTAATTTTAGATTCACTATGATCATATATAATAGAATACAAATGCTAAGCACTCTAAAGATGCAAATGTGTAAGCAAATGAGAAATTTAGGGCACTTATATGATTTTTGCTTATTTGAAAGTATGTCCGAAATGGAGCAACCGATGAACAGCTGGCAAGAGTGTCAAAATGCTCGATACAAATTTTGTAGATTCATGGACTGAGTTGGACATGGATGCGTGGATTGGGGTGAGGGTTCTTAGGTGACAAAGACCTTTTTCGGTGCTGTGGATAAGGGAGAGAGTCAAAATGTGCTTTCTTATGTGTCATCATGGTTTCAATATCCTTTTTTGTTGAACACTTGTATGTCGTTGAATGATCATCAAATTCACTTATCACCCGCAAAATAATTGATATCCCGCAAAACCCCCAAACTACATCAAATCCTAAAAAGAAATATGAAAATGGGGAATCGAACGACCTCAATGGTCTCTCGATAAAGTGAACTTATGACCAAGCGCTACACTACATCTTAGACTCCATGTAGTTCTATGTGCTTGTGTGTGAAATCATGTCCTTAGGTTTCCCTCATGTCGATGATGCTAAGATAGTGGGCTATAGCTAGATAAAATGTAAATGTGTGGGATGGAATTTAGAACTTCCCCTTCCTATGTAGTGTATACAAAGTAATAAGCCCAAAAATGTAGTCCCTTTGATAGTATGTAGATATGCTTGCCCTTTAGAATTTTTTGCCCTTATAATGGTATGTATGTTGTGTATATATAGGGATCTCTTGTTTGAATTTTGACACTAGTGACACAACATTCGACTAGGACCTCGGGATATGAGTAAGAAAACCGAAAAGGATGACCAAAAATGTCAAAAATGTGAACAAGAACAAAGAGGACAAGAGTGCCCATGGTGGACAGAGCGCATGGGCACTAGTGTCCAGATTGGGCACCTTGGTGTCTGGGAAAACTGATGACAAATGTGAGAAGACTGACAGACAGGGATCCCTATGACCTGAATAGAATTGGGTACAAAAGTGACAGATGTGAGAGATAAAAACAATAGAAACAATCAAAGCAAGCAAATGGACTAGGAAGTGTGTCACTAGTGAATACTTTTCTTACTCAAGATCCATACATATAACAACATACTTGGCAATATATTAGAATAGTAGTATGTGCATGATTTTGTGTTTACAATTTCTTACTCAATTACTTCCCACAACTAGAATATGAGGAATAATCAAAAGGTCAAAAGGGTGGTTCTACCAGCTAGTCCATGTGTGTAAGCATCGTGCTCACATAATTTCTTACTTGGGGTATATGATATAAGAGCATTCGGGTTCACACAATCTTGCACAAACTCAATGATAAGAAATTTGTATATAATAAATGAATAATTTATAGAATATAACACAACAAAATATATATGGGTGGGCCAAGATGCCCAAATAATCAATATATGTAGAATAATACCCTTAAGAAAGGGAAACACCATACAATGCTCCTTAAGGAAGGAGTAACTCCAAAATCTCCCAAGATGGGAATCCACTTCGAGGGGGACACCTCTAATATACCTCTACCAAGTAGAAGAATTAAATCATACATCCATGACCTCCTCATAATGATACTCACATCCTTTAAATAGGATGGGTAACACCTAATCCCAATGTAGGCCGACTCATTACCCAATATAACTAATTCCTATGTGAGCCCATATAACTAACTAAGGGGATGTGTGCCACATGTTAGCATCTCCATCAACCCATATACATTATAATATCATATCCAAGGTACATAGCATTTCCTCCCTCTTTGACATGTTTCATCCCTAAAACATAAGAAGAAGCCATATAATGAGTGCGCTTTAAATTATTGCACACTTGTCACCATGCTCAATCATCCAACCACCCATATGAGATCCTAGTGGGTGATGCTGCTCCAAACCTGATTCCATATTCCATTGGAATCATCTGATTCCATCCTTTTCCATATGTGATACTCCTGGTATCCATGCATATCCATGATAATTATTCCTATGATTCCATGTCATATAATTGTTGCTCCATTGATTTCATGTATAGCCTTGATTATTGCTCCTCCAATTCCTTGCATATTTATATAGATTTTTGCCCTTATGTGGCCTAACATAACTCCATGATTTTTCCCTCTCATGATGATGTGGGTGTCTATATGGTGAAACCTTGGTATCCTCAACCTTATCAACCTTTTCTTTATTTTCTCTTCCACCTTGTTTGCTATTTCTTTTTTCTCTTGAGTAGATGAATTATTTTTTTCTTTTCATATTTTTCTCATGCCCTCTCCTTCTAAATAATCCTTATTCCCCTCTTCATCATCTTCAAATTGCTCTTCATGATCCTCATTTATAATAATAATTTTTTTGCTAAGTGTGATATCTTGCAATGTAATTTTATTTCGCTTGTACCACAATTTCATGAATTTCTTTTGCACATTAAGATTAATTGTTCCCAATGTCTCTAACCAAGGATATCTAAGAACAATATCCATACCATCCATATCTAAAATCTGAAACCACAAAAAGTAACCCATACTAAAATTGTGAGAGCTTTCGAATATGTAAAAAAATCAAGGAAAGATGGAAAATTGCAACTTGTAGACCGATTTTATGTAAAACCCTAAAACTATCAATATCTTCTTCAAACTAGATCCAAAATTCTAAAATTTTTACCATAGATTTATGAAGGGTATTCGCAATTCTGGTAAAACTTTAGAAAATTAATTCCAAAAATACAGCCTATGAAGCAAATTTAGGCGAAACCCTAAAAATGTAATAACTTCCACAAAACACCTCGAAAAATTCTGAAATTTAGACTATAGCTTTCTGAAACCCTTTTGCAATTGTGGTAAAATATTTGAGAAAAAAATCAAAACTGATTTTAAAATATAGATGAATCTCTAAAATTAGGGTTTGGACCCAATTTTTTTTGAAATCGATGCTCTGATACCACTTGATAAGAAATTTGCATATAATAAATGAATAATTTGCAGAATATAAAACAAAAATTTATATGTGGGTGGGCCAAGATGCCCAAATAATCAATATATGCAGAATAATACCCTTTAGGTAGGGAAACACCATACAATGCTCCTTAAGGAAGGAGTAACTCCACAATCTTCCAAGATGGGAATCCACTTCGAGGGGGACACATCCAATAGACCTCCTCATAATGATACTTACATCCTTTAAATAGGATGGGTAACACCTAATCCCAATGTAGGCCGACTCATTACCCAATATAACTAAATCCTATGTGAGCCCATATAACTAAATAAGGGGATGTGTGCCACATGTCAAAGATCTCCATCAACGCATATACATTATAATATCATATCCCAAGGTACATAACACTCAAAACATGTTAGCTTAGGAAAATAAACTAGGTCCAGTAGTGCATAACATTTATATTTGCACTTAGGTCCTTCTTTTTTATATTATGTGCATCCTATTTTGCATCATGGTCTTGGGTTAATTTTTGTAGGTTATGAGCATGTAAATGTTGCATTATTGTTTTATGCCTACATTTCTATTGGGCTTATGTTTTTATTGATTCATCATTATTTAATGTTTTTGAAACATCTAAAGGGACTTGTCAAATTATATGGTATCATCTAGTTTTTAAATCATCCTTTATGAGATAATACAAACATTTCTTTAAGAACACACCCCATAAGTTATTTCTAGTAGAAGTAGCTTGTGCATAGAAAATTACTATTTTTGCATGTAATAACATAATAATAATTTTGGATGCTTGCATTACTAATGCAATTTTATAATTAGCACACACATATCATTCAATTGTCAAAGTCATTAGATTAAAATTGAGATAACGCACACGAATTCGTCAAGGAGCTAGTTCACAACCTTATGACAAGGGCACAATTGCGATGCACAACTTCCATAACTTTAAATTTAAAATTGTTTAAGAAGGAGTATGAGATCTTTTAACTCATATATATGAATCTTTAGATGATAAAAGTGCATCAAGTCGTGTTATTATTTGGGCCTTATCTTGCATAGAGGTTCATGAATGTGTAATGTTACATGAGTGGGACTAAGGGGATAAAACATTATAAGTAATGAGTTGTGTGCTCATATAAGCAATTCACTTCACCAAGGAAAGTAAATCAAGTATGATCCATGGAAAATATTCTAATTGTAGTTATGAAGGGTGCTATAAGGTAGGGATTTGTGAGAAAGACTAAGTAAGACTGTAGAATTTGGTCATTTAGACAACACTATGGTGTTGATGTAAGTGTGTGGGATTTTTTTAGGTGTAAGAATGAATTTCTATAAAATGGTCCTAAGTTGATATAAGCCTCACACACATATAGTCACACACACACACACACACACACACACACACACACACACACACACACACACACACACACACACACACACACACACACACACACACACACACACACACACACACACACACACACACACACCATTTTTGTTGTCAATTGTCAAAGTACATTATGTTGTGTGATTCTAAAAGTGATTCAATCTAAGGCATCCTTTTATTAGGACCCTACCCGTAGCTACATCAAATAAACCTGTTTGTTTATATTTAAAATAATTATAAAAGTTATTAGGGATATACATAAACCTTATTTACACTCACTGTCTCGTCTTTAGTAATAAAGGGGTGATATTTCCATCCCCTCTCCTCCTAAACAAAAGAGTGACCAAACCACACACCTCCACTTGCAACACTATTATGTGGTCGAGGAGTCACGCCCGACCACACATTTTGGGCTTCAACCCTTCTCTCCAATTTTACATTCTTATATGACTCAATTGCCATCGACACAATGAAAATAATAATAACATAATTTGTAAAAATTGACTCTTACAGATACACAAATTTTAAATAAAATAAAATTATATGTGTGTGTGTGTGTCTATATATTTATAGATACACGTTTATCTACATAAATTTATCCCTTTAATGTGATATATATATATATATATATATATATATATATATATATATATATACTCCCATCTTTACTATCCACTTACAACCCAAAAATTTGAAAACATAGAGAAAAAACTCGATTTAAAAAGTTTTTAAAATGAAAAAAAAAAAATAAAAAGTTATTTATATTTATCCATTAGGATAATTAGTGTCATAAGAATGATTACGGAATACTTATGGTGGTAGATATTTAATCTATTAGTACGTTGAAGGCGTACTCCAAATTATAAAAGGGAGGGCAAGCTCCTGGTCTCGACAATCCAGAGATCAAAATTCAGCGGATAGAGTTTCCCTAAATCTCCTAGGATCATTACAATACATATGAACAAGTCGAGAGATTTACATTAGTATTTTGAACGCTAAAAACGGAGCTCGTATGCTGAAATTATGACTCGTTGAAATGTTTGGAAAATCGAAAATAAAGGACTTCGCATGCGGGTTCATGATTTATTACATGGACACATGCACATCCACTAAGTGGACTAATGAAATAGTGATAAGTGGTAATGTGGTATGGAAAAAAATGTGTTTTGTGCCTCCGGTCTTCAACGCTCGTTATCAAATGGTGGGCCCCACTATTTGTTGGTTGGGGGCCCTCAACCAGGGTCGATACAATCTTTTGGCGTAGGAGTGTCTTTGCCTATGTTTCTTCATATCACTATATTAGAGCTCATGTATATACATGTTTTTGTTAGTCAATTCATGATTCATGTGGGATATATAGTGCAGTGTATTTAATACAATGTACCGCATTATAACCGAGTTGCCAAAGTCGACTCGGAGAGTCGAGCTCCTCGCTAGGCCGATTGATTTGACCTGATCCGACCTACCACCCAACTCACCATACCACACAACCCGCCGCCTTGACTATTTAGCTCTCTCCATTTCGACCACTATCTCTATAACTCCTTTATAGTCACAAAATCACACACTTTAGACATTATTTAGTCCTGGTCTCATACTACTATTCATATGGTTTTTGAGTGAAGAAAGTACTAATTAACCCCCGTCTTTTGGCCATTTTACTTTGTTTTCTGTCATTATTGTTGACCTCTCACACATGCATGCCCAGTCTGTTTCTATCATTCCATGTTGTTTTACATTTTATCAAGGGCAGACAGCACCCCGGTCCCAGTCGAGGTGCCCTAATCCTCTTTCCACTTTCCCACCACTTTTTGGAACTTTCTAGCCATTTGAACATTTCATATTTCTTATGGTCGGCCTTTTCGAGGTTGATTACGAAATTAGAACAAGAAAACCATATAAATATAAAGTTATGAAACCATAATGAGGGACAAAACACTAGACACTACTATCATCACTTAAGGTTGCATCCATCAAAGGATCCATTTGCATCCATCTAGTTCCATCACAAGGCACAAGGCTGGTTCATCTGCATCACACAAGCATAGGAGGGAATTTTATTCTATTCCATCCACAATTCTATTACATTTTCTACACATAGTTATTGCTCACTACTTTCACAAAGTGTGACTAGCATAAGAGCACCTAGGGCATGATTGCACACACTTGCACATAGAACTACATCGGTCTGAGATGTAGTGCAATGCTTAGTTAGTAAGTCCACCATCAGTTGTGGTAGTTGAGGATAGTCTAACCCTTCATATTTATCTTTCTTTTTTGGGGTTTGATGTTTGTCTTAGAGTTTTGCAAATCTCTTTTTCATCGTTGATTACCAACGACATACAACACAATACAACAAAGTTAGTGAAATAGACAACAAAGGATTTAGATCATCTAGTGACCCTACAAGTATAGTTTTTGACCTCCTTCATAGGGCACTAGGGCACCTAGAGCGCAGACTAGGGCACCTACAAGCACCCTGATACTCTCCCCAAGACTCGAGTCCACTCAGATTGCCTAGATCTACAAGTTTTGGGGATTCAAAGATAGTCATTTCCTCCTCATGTTTCTCTAGTTACCTCTATGACACAGTCCATCAAGTTCACCAAATCAACTAAGCTCCTTCCAACTCTTCTTTGCATATGAGGGTTTTTTATTTCTTTCATTAGACTAGTTGCTTGAGTCACTTTTCATATTTATTTATTGCATTCATTTATTGTTATTTATGTTGTTTCCTAGTTTAGATTAACTTAATAAAATCCACATTTTAGTTAATCATTTTGGTGAATATGCCATGGTATGTACCATTTACGCCTCAATGGTTCATTACATGATTAGCTAGACACTATTGTTTATCAGGTCTCTAACGCCTATCCATATGACTTTGACCCTGAAACTGACGATCTCTTAGATGACATTACATGATCCATCCTTCATCTTATACACTTGAGGGACATAGCATCTAACCCCCCTTCCCAACCTAATACCATCATACATCACAACATAGCCTACTTCTAGCATATGCATCTCGCATCCTCGTCACATTGCACACTCATCACACTTATACTAGTATCGTCACCACCTGATGACACACTCATATTCTTATGGTTCTTATATGATTGTTGAGGGTCATGTTATAATAAAAACCTAGTCTCATCTTACATTAACATATCTCTTTATTACATAATCCCTCATACGTACATACATCTACCATACAATCACTTATTATTCATCCCATAATTGAATCAATCTTACAAAATCTATGATACTTCACCACCTTCATACATCACTTCTCTATTTGTTGTTCAACATCATTTATAGGAAAATGCATGCATAACCACATACTTGGGGCATAACATCTAACACATTCCCCTCCTCATATTAGTGTCAATACATCTCTCATACTTGCATAGTCATACACCACTATCCTCACATAGGAATATTCATCACACGTTTTAGCATTGTTATTACCCAATGACACACTCTTGTGCTTCGGTTCACACTTGAATGTTGAGGACTTACTACACATGAACCCCAAACACTACACAATAGGTACTACACACTATGTCTATTCACAAATCTTGCATTGTACATATAAATTATATGTTTAGTCTATATCATCTCATCACATATTTACACATTATACACATTTTACATAGCATCTACGCATAGAGCATTACATACTACTCATATTGCATTGTGTGAATCTTACACTTGTTAGTCTACATCATACATTACATTTTATACATCATACATTACACATTCCATTCATCATGTCTTTCATCATTACATATACTACATTGTCTTCTACTCGCTACATTACTACCCTATGACGCACTTTAGTTCCTCAGTCCATACTCGATTGCCGAGGGTTTACAAATCAAATGGACCCTATCATACTTACACATTCATCATTCGACCTCCTATTATGTGACATTCCTAGGTTAGTGGCATATGCTTTAGGATAAATGGTCACCTATTTCCTTCATATTGTAGTAGTATACGCTTTAGGCTACATCACCACTCCCTACTATTCATCTTGTAGTGATATACACGTTAGGATAAATCATCACTCCTTTACTCATCTTGTCGTCATATACGCTTCAGCTATAGGGTTGATGACACACATCATTTTTAGGTCGCATCTCATCAATACACATACACATTCATCACAACGCATTAGACAAAACACATACTTTGACTATTTCTTGATGACATACTCTCATTTATGGTTCATTCTTTATCACGAGGGGGAAACCAAATGAACCTCACCGCATACAATTCCGTCCATTCGGGGGGCACACAACTCCTATCATCCATATTGCATTCCATTCCATCCATCCACAACATATTGCATATCTTGGTTTCTTTTACTCTTGCTTAGATTTGCTTCAGATATGGTCACTTTATTAAATATGTTAGTTATATCTCTTATATGTCATTTATCTATACCATACACACTTACACGTTCACACATTTATTTAGTTGTGATCATAGATATAATTATTTTGCACGCATCATAGATGCTCGCCTTATACCCATCCTACATCGATCACTGCGGGCATCCATGTTCGTCCCTCACAAGTGTTATTGTTTTATTTTGTATTTACTTACTTATACAAGAATTTGACATATGAGTTATTTTTCTAACATGCTAATGGGTGCTTCATGTATGAAATTTGTTTGTAGGATTACTTGCTTTCATGGTTATTTGTTATTTATACTTGTTTGTTTTGTTTGTTATTATATGCAGGCCTTACCCTTTGTTTGGTGTGCACACTTGTTTGTTATATGCGGCCATGATGGCCTTGTGTGTCTTGTGACATCATGAGTGATGTCCCATGTTTATAGCCCACTTTTGTGGCTTACTTTGTCTTCTTGTGTGTTTACATTACTACATTTCTTGGTAGCTTATACATTGTTTGCATAGCTTACACTACATGTTTGTTCATACTAACACTTGTCTTTAGCTAGCCTTCTTGTTTGTGTGTGCCTTGGTTTCTACCAAGCGCTTTCCTTCCCCCTACAAGGAAGAGTTACAGATTTCATGTGGTTAGTCCTCTTTTGGGGCCGCATTCTCCTATCAACAACATTGCATGCACCCCCAAAGGGGGTCATCATTTGGGGTTTTTACATTCTACACCGGTTTAGTTCAAAGGCACTTTCCGCCCTTGGAATTATGGGTTATATACATCAAGTGGGTTGAGACTACCTACGAACCCCCATACACATTGGCTTCTATAGGACATGGTTGTCCTTAACATTCTAGGGATCAATTACATGTTAGAGGATATAACAAACTTCCTCTCTACACTACTTCATCCAGTGGCATCGGATCGCCCAAAAAAAAAAAGTACATATATCTCTTCACACATATTTAGGGAAGTAGTTATAGGTTGGAGGATACAATGAAATTCCTCCCTACACTTCTTTGGCCTATGACATCGGATCGCCCAAAAACCCAGGATAGGATATCCTCTTTCTACACCCTTTTTCTCATCACGGATCAGGTGCACATGTTCCTTTTACACTTTTCATACTTTCATTTTAGTCTTTTCATTACATATACATACATCTTTTACATGCGTTTTTGACATATATATGATACATATTTGACTTCTTGATCATCTTCTCCTTGCATGTCCGACCGTATGAGAAGCAAGTAGTCAACAACAATTACAACAATGGGGGCAACAACAACAACATTTTGTGGCAGCACACACCATACTAACCATGTAGGTACATCACACACATAACCAACTACACTGTGCATTTCCACCCTAGGTTCACTCTCATCACTTTTTTACATTTTTGCATCTTAAGTTTCCATGCTCTATCATTTTTGGTCACTCCATGCTTTTTCGGGTCCTTCTACATCACTCTACATGGATTATCAGGTACACATCTCTATCTACTTTATGTTACCGAGATTTCCACTCATCAACATAAAGTGGGGGAAAATGTAATCACAAAATCACACACTTTAGACATTATTTAGTATCGGCCCCATAATACTTTTCATATGGTTTTTGAGTGAAGAAAGTTCTAAATAACCCCCTTCTTTTGGCCATTTTACTTTACTTTATGTCATTATTGCTGACCTCTCACACATGCATACCAAATATGTTTCTGTCATTCCGTGTTGTTTTGCATTTGATGGGGACACTCGAGCTAGTATTGGGATGCCGACAGCGCCCGATCCTCTTTCCACTTTTTAGGCACTTTTTATTCATTTGAACATTTCATATTTCTTGTGGTCGACCTTTTCGGGGTTAATTACGAAATTAGAACAAGAGAACCATATAAATATAAATTTATGAAACCATAATGAGGGACCAAGCACTAGTCACTACTATCATCACCTAAGGTTACATCCATCAAAGGCTCCATTTGCATCCATCTAGCTCCATCACAAGGCACAAGGCTGGTTCATCTGCATCAAACAAGCATAGGAGGGAAGTTTATTTTATTCCATCCACAATTATATTACATTTTCTACACATTTATTACTTGCTTCTTTCACAAAGTGTGACTAGCATAAAAGCACCTAGGGCATGATTGCACACACTTGCACATAGAACTACATCGGGTCTGAGATGTAGTGCAATGCTCAACTAGTAAGTCCACCATTGTGTCAGCTAAGGACAATTTGACCCCTTCATATGCATCTTTATTTTGGGTGGTTTGATGCTTGTCTTGGGGTTTTACATGTCTCTTCTTCATCATTGATTACAAAGTGACATACAATGCAAGTATAGTGAAGGATTTGGATCATCTAGAGACCCCGAAAATCTCATTTTTGGACCGCTTGTACAAGCTAGGGTGCCCAAAACATAGACTAGGGTGCCTACATACACTCTAATACTCTCCTGTGTGCCTCACCCACCTCAGATTTGCTGGATTTACAAGTTTTTGGGCTTTGGTATATTCGTTTCCTCCTATTTCTCCCGTTAACTCATCAAAATAGTCCAAAGAAGTTCACTTAATCAACTAAGCTCCTTCCAACCCTTCTTTGCATATTAGGGTTTATATTTCCATTAGCCTAGTTGTTTGGGTCACTTTTCATATTTATTTACTGCATTCATTTACTGTTATTTATTGTTGTTTCCTATTTTAGATTAACTTAATAAAATCCACATTTTAGTTAATCACCCTCCAATTCATCTCGTTAACTCCACCGAACCAACTTAGCTCCACCGAAAACCCTACACCCGACATAGTTTTCCACCACCAACCGAATAACGTGGCCGTAGTAAAAGTGGCTCTATAGCCAACTCAACCCTCGACCCTCCCATTTTAAAACTAGTCGACTACCTTCCCACTGGTGAATGTGGGATTTAATCCCACAATAGGAAATATGGGCAGTGATGGAGGTTGGAGGGGTTTGACCCCCTAACCATGTGGATGTAAAAGATAGTGTGAATTTTGGGGTAGAGGAGGTCAACATGTTATTTAAGGAGTGAGTTGCCTTATGCAAGAGTTAATCTAAGTGAATATGTATCAAGTTTAATAAGGCGGTTTTAGAAATTAGTGTTTTTGAGCCACTTAGGAGTATTTTTCAGGTCTCGAGGTAAACGAAAAAGTTGTTTAGATTTTAGAGAATCTCTTGTTGGTGTATTCATTTTCTTGTTTTGGAGTATTCATGACATTGTTCTATGTAATGTAAGTCACCTGGAAGATAAAAATCAAGGGAAGAACCTTGTAAGTGCTTGAAAAGGTGAAAGACAAACACTGAGCTACGCGGGGTCTTTCAAAGGTATTTAGGCACAACATTGTACGTTTTGGGTCTATTTTTGTTAATTTTAAGTTATTTTTACTTACGCTTTAGAAAAATTTAATAGACCAGTTCATATGAACCTATGGACGTAGGAAATTTTGAACCATGTAAACAAATTTTGTGTCCTATTTTATTTTGATTTTTACAATCAATTTTTTGAATATTTTTAGAGATTAACTCAAATTTATTTGGAATGCAAGTTCAATCATTCACGACAATTTTGCGAAAATCGATAAAATTAGGTAAAATTGATTCTAAACGGATTTGATCAAACAGTGATTTAATGAAATTTAAAATCGGTCTTGGATCAATCTTAATTTAGTTTTAAATCATATTCATATCAGCATTGGATTTATTAAATCATAAAATTTTATGAATTTGTTAAGATCCAGAAATTAAAAATTACATAATAGAAAAAAACTATATGTTTTTCATATCAAGTTTGGTATCATAGCTGGTAGATTCAGTGTTTGATTTCAATTGCATTTAGATATCATTTTTGATTTATTAATCCCATCAGATTTTGTGTACTTTTTGGCTTGATCTTCCATTTTTACAGCTTTATAGTGTTTTTTAAGTATAAGGTATTTACAGGGTAGTTGTGGGGAAAGCCTTGAAGAGAGAGAGGATGGAAGAGCTGGAAAATATCAACAGGAAAATTTATGATGAAAATAATTTCCGAGATATAATCTCTATTCTCTAGAAGAAAAAATTGCATGTTTGAGATCCGAGCTTGAATTCAAGGATGAACTCTTGATCAGATTGTAATGTGTTGAACCAAAAATGAATTGCCTTCAATTTTAGATGCATAAACCATGACCGATGAGTGCACTATAAGTTATTCACCACATGATTCTTCTTCTTCCTCCACCTCAAATTGGATTCAGGTAATGATGCTTTTGGTTCATTTTGAAAACACACTAAAGGCATTAGATCTCGATTATTGTTGAAAATGGGATTTGATGGAAGAGGCCTTGTAAAAATGGCCAAGGTATTACTAACCCAATACAGATCGAGGATCATCCTCATTTTGTAGGTTTGAGTTATCTTAGTTCGGGAATAGAAATTGGAGAGTGCTCCAAGAATTCGAAGGGAGGCAAGCTTAGGAAACAAAGTGAATACCCCACTAGTCTTGCGGGAATACTCGTTGTAGGAAATTTGTGATTCATTGTCACATGGATTTGGTAAGAGAACACAGAGAATAGGTAATGAAATTCCACCTCCTTGTTCTATCATAATCATAATCACAAAGGAAATTATAAATCTTTTGATCCTCTCTTTCATTTTAAGAAATATGGCTTTGATATTCAAAAAATGTGGAATGATTTTCTTTTCATTTTTTGTGGATTTCATGACCATTATGTTGCCAGTTGTTGGAAGAGAAGGGCATTGTTACAGAAATTAGTGCCCTCTACTCATGCCTACGCCCTCTGCTCACACTCTTTACTCGGCACCATGGTGGCTACCCGAGCCTCGCTTCCAAAGCGAACCCTAAATCGGCCAGCAAGAACTCAGTGACAAAAAGAGGGAGATGGAGACGGCACACTAGGTGTGGGGCTTGTCTTAGCTTGTCGGTCGTGGATCGACCTTGCCTTCACTATAGGGAGCTCCATTCCTCCACCTCGGAATGGTTGCACAAACCCTAGCCGAAATCTACCACAAGATCCATCCAGATAGAGATGGAAATGCAGTAATAGACATTTAAAATCGTGTTGGAAGGATCAAGTGATGATTGGAGCTCGGCAGAGATCCTAGTCGCGGCCATATTGGGTCATCCTTCAAAAACATTTTTAAAAAGGAATCTTCCATGAAACCTGTAGACGTTACCCCATCTATTACATTCGGGGAAGAGGTCATTTCCTCTGAGATTTACTACAAAGAGCATGCTCTAATTTGTAGATTCGGGGACTATGGCTGACCTTCCTACTCTTCATGTGTGTATCTTTGAGCCTTTGGACTCAATTTTAGTGGAAAAATAGACTTGTATCCGTGTGCTAAAGGTATTTTCATTGAACCTTATCTTTAATAGTGATAGAAACATCATTGCTTCCAATCTTTGGACTGCCAATCTAAATATTTGATCATTAAACCTGGTTTCCATCCTTCAACCCACCTTGAATCTTTCTCATGGAAATACTTTGGATCGAGCTGCCCCATTTACCTCTCCACTTCTAGAGTCATGACTGTTTGACATCCATTGGCAATGCCTTGGGAACTACACTCTATATTGATTCTCAAACCACTAATTACACCCATACTACTTATGCTCGAATCTTGGTGGAACTTGACACCGATAAAAATCTTCCTGCAACCATAGACCTTAGAGTGCAAAATAGAACTTGGTCACAACCTCTTGATTATGAAGGTCTTCCTTTTCATTGTAGAAGATGTTTTTGCTTAGGGCACACCTCTACTAAGTGTGGGATGGAAAAACGTCAACATGAGAAGCGTAGCATGTGTGTGGTGGAGAGATGCTCTTCCGAAACACTCCGATTTTGAGGAAAAAAAGGGACTAGATTCAAATGAAGATACAAATATTGAATCCATTTCAGGCCGAAACCGAATCTCAAATTGTGAGCAAAGATGAAAAATGCACACGCTGTTGAAAGCATGGAAAATGATAAATATCTCTCTCGTGTTAACAAAGTGGGTCCCTAAAAGGAACAAATGTGACTAAGGAAAATACTCCTCCTTTGTCTTCTTCTCCAACGAAGGCTCCATCGGGATGGGTTACGGTGATTAAAAAAAAAAATCTACCCTTTCAAGGTAGCAAAGACTTCACCTGGATGATTCTTTCTCTAGGCTATTGGCCGGCAGGCTACATGGGTCTCATTTTTTGGCCGGATAGCAGTTGCTTCCAATGGTGTTTTATGCCATTGCTATTTTGCTGAATTGTTTTTGTTGTTTCTTTGTCATTGTTACGACAATTTTCATAGATAGTTGGCTCTATTGTTCTATTTGGATTTTGATCCATCTCTTGTGCTTTAACTTTCAATTTTGGCTTCGAGCCTGGTGTACAAGGGTATAGTCCCTTTCAAAAAACTATTTGCCAATAATAAAAAAAAAAGGCAAATGGAAAATCCCAATCTCGTGAGTTAGGACGTGAGAAGTGGCAAAAGAATTCCTCTTGTCCTAGGAATTTTTGCACTTATTGTCAAATGAGTGGACACCGGGTGGAAAATTGTTGGAAACTTCATCTATCATACCATTAGATTAATGGTGAGACAGAGATGGAATACATGCCTATTACAAAGGTAAATGACATTTTAATCCACCATCAATTGATAAGACAACCCTGGATCAAGTAATAACGAAAATGAAAATCCATTAAAATGGGTTGGAAAACAATTTTTTTAATTATATATTACATAGCTCATGATTGTTGAATGAAATGCAATTAATTTAGAGCTTTTGGTTATGGGATTCCTGTTGTATTGTTGCAAGGAAATATTTTCCCATTTGTGTAGAGTTGAATTAAAGCGTTCATATTTGTAAGGGAAATTGAGAGACAGGTTTACCATACTCAGTGATTTTCTTACATTGAAAATTTTGAAAATACTCCTTCTATATCTCCTTACTTAGCTTTTGAGTTATTGGTACGATTTCAAAGACAATGAATTAAACTCATATTTCAGTTATTGGAGATTTGATGAGTAGTTTACATTGGTTAATGGACATATTGATGTTGTTCATTTTTTCATACTTGTTTTGCAGAGTAACTATTGTTTGGGAATGCATTTATTTTTAGCATGTGTGTGTATGTGCGTGCGTGCGTGCATGTGTGTGTTAGGTGAATTTGAAAAGACCCATAATTTGGGCATGTTTGTAACTGTGCTCACAATGTAAAATATCATTCTTACCATACTTAAAAATCACATGTCCATGGGGAAAAAATATGATTTCTAAATATGGTAACAACGTTAGAATGCATTATGATTAATTGACAAACATAATTACAGATGTAATGATTGATAATTTCATAGGGACAATGGACACTATCCTATTTTTGGCATGTATATGTTTTGTTATGTTGATCTATTTTAATGGAATTGTGTTTACATTGATGGTTGTATCATAGAGTATCAGTTAGATAGTTGGCTCTTTTTTCGAACAATTGTCTATTTTTAGACTGATTGATTTTTTGTGATAGCACTTATAGTCACATGCATGTGGGATGAAAAATTATAGTGATTGATTATGCATTCACCTATTGAGAATTGGTTTTTCTTTTTAAACTAATTTATGTTGTACCTTTGTAGAGATTGGCAAAATCACGAGTATCAGTTTGATGAGCTTGCCTCTTTTAGCGAACAATTGTCTATTTTTAAATGATTGATTTTTGTGATAATCTTATCAACAATCTGCAATGATATTACCCATAATTCTATTTCTATGGATCATGTATGTGTTTGTGATATGCAAGAAGATGATTGACAACATTTGTGGGTGAAAAACAACTTTTTGTGGAACAAAATCCTTCTTAATGGGGAGGTGTGATTCGAGAGATCAAAATTAAGTGAAATGAGCTTCCCTAAATATCCTAGGATTGTTACAATATGGAATAACATGTCGAGATATTTCCATTGATATCTTGAACACTTCGAAAAATGGAGCTCTATATCTAGAAGTTATGGCTCGCTAAATTTTTGGCAATGCGGGAAAAATAAAGGACTACACGCAGTTCATGATGACATGGGCACGTGCACAACCACCAAGTGGAATAATGAAATAATGACAAGTGGTAATGTGTTATGAAACAAAAATTTGTTTTGCACCCCGGTATTGACACTCATTATTAGATGGGTGGGCCCCGCTATTTACTAGTTGGGGCCTAAGCTAGGTCAATACACTCTTTTTATAAGGGGTGTATTTGACTTTGTTTCTTCATATCACTACAATGGAGCTTCTATATATAAGTTCTTTTGTTAGTTTGTCATGGTGCATGTGGGATATATAGTGCAATGTATTAAAACTATATTATGTAGTACATTGTAATTGAGCTACCTTTGGTGGCAATCCTACTCGGTGAGTCGAGCTCCTAGCTTGGCCAACCGATTTGACCTACCACCCGAATCACTTACTAACCAACCCACACCGCTAGCTCACCTTGCCACACAACCCACCGGATCGATTGTCTCACTCGCCGCACCGACTACCATCTCTCAGTAACTCCTCCAACTCATCTCGCTAACTCCACCAAGCCAACTTACCTCCACCGACAACCCTACACCCAACAAGTGCTCTTGCTCCATCGGTTGACCAATGTGGTTGTAGAAAAAGTGGATCTATAGCCAACTCAACCCACTAACCCTCGGGAACAACATTGTAGGTTTTGGGTCTAATTTTGTTAATTGTAAGTTGTTTGTACTTACAGTTTGAGAAAAATTTAATAGATCGGTTCATATGAATTTTGGGATGTAGCAAATTTTGAATCACGTAAACAAATTTTGTGTCGTGTTTTATTTTGATTTTTTTATTCAATTTTTTAGAATATTTTCAAAGATTAATTCAAATTTAATTTGAATGCAAGTTCAATCACTCATGAAAATTTTACTGAAATCGATAAAATCGGGAAAATTGATTATGAATGGCTTTGATCAAACAATGATTTCATGAAACTTAATATCAGTTTTGGATCAATCCTAATTTTGTTTTGAATCATATTATGATCAGCTTTGGATTTATTAAATCATAAAATTTGATGAATTTGTTAAGATTCAAAATTTTAAAAATTACAGAATAGAGAAAAAATATCTATTTTTGGATCATTTGAAACGGCCATATAGTGGTAAAATCAAACGATCCTTTCACCGAAGGAATCATGATCAATAGTTAGATTTGAATTATGTACATGGTCGTTGACTAGGACAATATCAACCCTTCTTAATGAAATGTAAGGGATCTGCTAAAGTTATGTCTCATGTTGGAGCTATTGCTATGGACCCCATGTGGTCTCAGTCCATCGCTAAAATTTACTTTGATATCAATCTCTTTCCACCTCTAAAACTAACGTGGACTTTGTTGCCTCAATCTTCCTACAGTCTTTGCATACAGTTGCCCACAATGTCATTGCAAGAATGATTCACATACCAAATCATCTTATCTAGCAACACGAGAATAGGATCGGTATCATCCTCCTTCCACTGGGGAATCAACAGGATACGGTTCTAAAGAAGAGGATTTTCATTGTCCTTTCTCAAAGAATCAACATTGATATCCAGATCTGCAGTTCCAATTGCTATCATAGATTTACTACCTGAAACTTAGAAATAGTCGTCATAGATCATGCCCAACATAATGCCCATCATCTCAACTTTGATGTCCATCTACAATTAGTGTTTCTGTTGTTAGTTTATATTCCTTTTTTGGTAGTCTCTATGGCTCCATTTGTCTTCGAATTGGTTGACTGTGAAAAGTGGCAAGCGCTGGATCAGGTCTCGCATGGCCCAGGCCTTTTCCCTTGACAAATGGTGGTGCTATGTGAATCTTCGTTAGACATTTGTTAAATCTACCATTGAATATACTCTAGAAAAAGAATGGAGTTTGGCTTCAGGGATGAGATTTCGTTGATTTCTGTGCAATCATGTCAGTTGCAGTTGACAAAACTTAATAAAAAAACCCTAGCTCTTTTATGGTTGGCCCTCTTACTCCTCTTTTGCATGTTCTTCACCAATTCCACAACTAGAATTAGTAAGAAATCAACTTCTTCAACATCCAATGGCCCCAACTACATTTAGGGTCAATATGCACTTTTCAATTTCCCATGATGCTCTCGAAGCTAGTGAACAGTTCACATATCATTATATTTGAAATGACCTCTCGACCACCTTGAACACATTTGTGCTCCACAAAATCATTAGTGATAGAAATTTATCTGGGAAGTATACAACATTATGTACAAGCATTTATGTTAGTTAAAACTTGGTATTGAGCATGCAGAGTTACTAGTATTTCCATTTTTCTTACAAGGAAGGAATGACTTTGCAATCCTTTACCATTTCTATTGTGACGTTGGGATTATGTTTCCATAGATTTATTTTCACATTTTCTTACAACCATCAATAGTTTTGTTGTCGGTTGTGAGTGAGGACTTCTCAAAGATTGATGTCCTTATCATGGAAAAACTAAACCTCAAAGAAGTATACCTTAAAATTCATATACATTCAAATCCTACTTCAAATATGTGTGCATTTATTCTAACTCAACAACTATAAATTTCTTAATTTTTCAACACTCTGGTGAAGATATTTTGGTCTATGATGCATATGTAAACCAATGGTCATCCATAAGGCATAAAATCTCTTTGCGTTGACAAATTTTCATATTAAATTAATGCCCAAACACAAGTTTTCAACCGTGTCATTGTACATCTCTTGTAGATATACAAGTGATTTAACAAATATTGAATTTGTAAAACCCTAATTATAGAGTCACAATTTGTAAAAACCTAATTATAGATTCACTATACTAAAGATATTTTGCAATTAATCTTAAAGTGTGCCAAAATGGAAGATTGATGAACAAGAGGAGGAAATTGTCACAGTCGTGCCTAGAAAATTGTGCGACTGTCAGATATGCCTGGACTGGGGTGTTCTGGGTTAGGTCAGGGGCACCTAGGCATTGGAGACTACTTCAGGGACTGTGTGATCGCAAAAATGGTCGGGGTATATATTTTCTTGTGTCGCAAGGTGTTTCACGATCTTCGTTGTTGGTCATTTGTATGTCACACTATGCCCACATAATTCACCTGTAACTGTAAAACAAATGATCTCCTACAAAACCCCAAAACACATCAAATCCTAAAAAAGAAAAAGATGTAAATGGTGAGTTGGATTGACCTCGATGGTCACCCGACAAAGTGAACTTATGACTAAGTGTTGAACTACATTTCAGAATCCATATAGTTCTCATGTGTGTGTGTGTGTGTGTGTGTGTGCACGCAAGATGCCCTTGAATAATGAGCAATAACTAGATTTAGCAATATAAGTAGATGTGAGGATGGAAAATGAGCTTCCTCCTATGCATGTATGCATAAAATGCAACGATCCCTTGTCCCTTGAATAAAGCTAGATGAAAGCTTTATAGCTCTTGAAATGCATTTAGATGCAACCTTAGGTGATAGTAATAGATGCTTAGATCTTGTTCCTTTATTATAATCACATAAATTTATATTTATATGATTCCCTTGGTTGAATTTCACAATTAACAACAGGAAGGTTGACCTATAAGAAAATAAGATACCCAAAAGGAGTGAGTAAATTATAAAGAGGTCGAGGACGCCCAAAGGGGATGAGGGTGCTGGGTGTTGGTGTCCGAGTCATAAAATATAAAGTAATAAATTATCGACTAGGTTGTAGGGTGTAAGAGGCTAGAAAGAAGACATGAAACACATAAAAAAGGCCAAAGATAGTTGTCAATTGCTAGTTTTCTTTCTTAGGAGTCATATGAATAGTAGTATGTGACTAGGACCTAGAAATAGACAAAGTGCATGATTTAGTGTCTAAATACCTCTACTTTATGTTGTTGAGTGAATAATTGATAACATAAAGTAGATAAGATATGTGTACCTGATAACCATGTAGATCGATGGAGAAAGTGTGTTGAGGAGACAAGAAAAATCATGGAGTGATAAAATGAAGTGTGGAAGCTAAAGAAGAGGAAGTGACCCTAGGGGTGAAAGTGTATGTGTTATGTCATGTTTTACATGTTGTCATTTTCACTTGATGTGTCTTATGATGTGACTATTGCTTCTCATAAAGACGAACCTGCACTGAAAAAGAAGAGCAAAAGAGTAGTCAAAGTCGTGTATATGTGAAAAATTTGATCTAAGTATGTGAAAATGTGCAAAGTATTAAAAGGAACTTGTGCACTGATCTATGATGAGTTAAAAGATGGAAATCGTTCTGAAAGTGATGTACAAGAATGAGTTTTTTTGGAATCTCACGCCAAGAGAAAGTTTTTGGGTGATCTCATGCCATGACAGAAGAAGTGTTGGGGAGAAAGGTTTAGTGTGAATATCTATACACCACTGCAAATGGTGTGATCCTGCTTTGTTCTAGTTTAATCCATTTCGATCCAACACAAATAGAAAAAGGAGATAGCTTGCATGCTAATTGTTGGAGGATGGTGCTTGTTATGTGTAAACCGCTATGTAAATTGCTAAAAATTATGCCAATCTGAGAAAGTGACTGTAATTTCCCCCTTATCATAGGCACCAGGAAAGGTCAAGAGTGCTTAGGTACTAGTGTCTGGAGTTTGGAGTTGGCATTTGTGTTGTGTTGAGGACCTAAGTCGATTCAAGCCCTTTCATGAATGTAGACTTTGTTGTTCCTATACTGTATAGGTTTAATTGTGGTTGTGTATCACTGAATGGGGTGATTGACTCACCTAATGTATGACCCCTCCTTTTGGGGTGCATGCGACATCTCTAGGAGGATGTGACCCAAAGGAGAGGACTGAAAATTAATCTAAAACGATATCCATGCAGGGGGAGGGAATGTTCTTGGTAGCAACCAAGGTGCATGCAAACAAAGTGGCTAAAAACATGTGTTAGTGCAAGCAAGAAAAATACGCATATAGAATACAAAGTGTAATATAACAAGTAAGAAGACAATGTAGACTGTGAAAAGTGGGTTTCACACACGGGACTTTGCTCGCAATGTCTTAAGACAATTTGGGCTGAAGCGGCCAAAATCATATAGTGTGTACACAAGACAAAGGGCAAAGCCCACAAATAATGGCATACAATGGAAAACCATGACAAAGAGTAGCAAATAAAGTAACAGACATTCATGGTGGTAAATAGTTTCTAAAGAAAATACCACATATGACACACCGTTAGTATGTCATAAAGATAAAGAGTATGTCAATACATGGATATATTAATAGAAGTAGTGTGCTAGTAAGAATAAGTAGTACAAAATGAAACAATAACACATGTTGTGTATGAAAATAGATGCCCCCAAAAGCCATTGTGGGGAGTGGTAAGAGGTACAACACCAAGTATCCATGTTGAGTGTAAAGATCTATAGAAATTTTGTGTGCACAACTAAAGATCAAGTGAATGAGTATGTGTATATATAGAAAGATAATGACATACGAAATACTTTTCTATCATGTGAAGCAAAGTGTACATGGAAGCAGTAAGTAAGCAAGAAAAAATGTAGCCAAGATATGCGGTGTGTTGTGAATATGAATGGAATGGAATGCAAAGTGAGCGTGATAGGAGCATCGTTCCCCCAAGAAAATGTAGATGAGTATGAGATGAGGTTCATTTATAAAAGACCCTCAACAGTCAAGAATGAACCATAGAACAAGAGTTCATCATCGAGAAATGGTTTGATAGTATAAAGATAGATCGATGAAGCATAGAGCATAGAGAGTGAATGTGGTGAGGTCCATTTCAGATTTATACCCTCAGCAGTTGAGTATGAATCATGGAACTAGAGTGCGTCATAGGGTAGTTTGGCATGCAAGAATGTGATGCCAAAGAGATGTGTCGTGAATGCGTCGAGTGTGAAATTTGTCATGTGCATGATGTGAGGTTCATGGATGTAGTATGCCCTCAACAGTAAAGTTTGAACCTTAGCACGAGAGTGTGTCATAGGGTAATGATGTTAAAAGTTATGTGTATCAATGTATGTAAGTTGAATAAGAAAGACTAGATGCTAAGCTCAAAGAATATGAGTAGAACTGTAAGACACCTGATGATGCTAGGGGGGAGAGTAAGCGTGATGCCCCCAAGTGTATGATGTGAAGAAGAATCAATTGATGTCATCTAAGATATCATCATTATCATAGTGAATTCAAATGGAGATGCGCGCCAGAGACCTTGTAAATAATAATGTGCGGTTGATCATATAAAGAGCCATTGTGATGTAAATGACACATGCCCATTACATATTCTTCATTAATAAAAGGTGATAGTGGGAAACCATGCACATACCATCGAGTACTATTTTTGAATAGATGAGAAATGAGTCATCAAATAGAAACACGGCCAAAGGGCATCAAAAATGTGATATCAATATGATCAAGATCCAGTATCACCAATATAGTCAAGCCAAGACTGCCCAAGAGTAAGTGGAGAAGGGAGAGAAGTGTGTGCAATAAAAATTTATAGATGGAAGATGTGGAGGTCGTAAGTAGCAATAATGTGAACATATCCATGATATAAATGAGAAGAATGAGATGTAGGGAGAAGATCACCCAATGTGAATCCTAGCTGAGCCAAACCATCATATGCGCAAAAATTTCAGAGAAAAAGGATCAAATGGAATGTGTGGCCAATAAGAATTATTCATGAAAAGAGTGCATGTAAAAGGAAGTAGAACAAATGCATGTTTCTCATGAGAAGATAAGAACGGTGGTATGACATCAATGTATGGACAAACCCCCAATAAATTACCATAGCATTAGTAGAAGGAGGGGTTTCTTGAATTGATATTCACTAGGGCCAATAACAACGAAAGTATCATTAAAGTAAGACTCGTCTATCTCGATAGGAGTAAAATTAATATTGCATAGTTTGTCATCAATAAGCTCAATGGTATCAACCTCGTCATCAAAATCATCAGTGTTGGTATTGTCATGGTGGATAGTAGTATCAAGGATATTGGTAGGAAGCAAGCTAGATATAGGAGCGAGAGGAGTTGTAGACACCTATAATTTGATCAAAGAAATATTATTACTAACATTGCACTAACTATTCTACTCCCTGCAAATTGACGACACTTCATCAATTAGGCTCTTTTCCCCTTCAATTCCTCTTAAATTGACCATTATATGTTGATTAAGCCTCTTTTCTTGTAGTTGACTAATAAATCTTCTTATTAGCTATCTCTCGCTTCTAACGCTTCCAAAATCTATCAAAACCTCTTCTAGATATTCCCCTAAGCCTACTTGGGACCCCTAATTAATCCTACAAGATTAATTAGCCTCTAAACCTAGTCAAATCTTGCTTTGACTTGCTAAAAGTACTTTTGGACTTACCTTTTGTCCCACATGCACCAAAATCATTCCATTCTTGGAATTGGAAAACTATAAATAGAACCCTCCTCCTCCTTATTTCTAAGAACACTTCTCCTCTAACATAAACTATAGGAAAATAGGATTTGAGCATTCTTCCATTGTTATTGAGATATTATCTTCCATTGCATATTCCAACTCAAGCTTGAGTAAATGAGGGGAACCATATGGTCTTGTAGCCATTAATGGTGAGCCTTCACTCTCAAAACCTTGAGCATCAAACAATCAAATTTGATTGTTAGGATCTTCATAGGTTCATGTTTTGTAGCATTCAAAGAGTAGAGAGTAGTATATACATGTTAGTTTGATGTTATTTCAAAGTTATAATGCATGCATATGAGTAGCTCTCTTATCTTGATGGTTCATAGTTAAGTTGGTAAAGCTTTGAGGTTTCTTTAGTGTTCTAACCTCATTTCTATAGCTTTTCTAATTTATACATGTTCACATATGGCACACCCAGTGGGACCTTACTCCATGGTCTCTAGAAGTTGTTTTTCAAGCTTTTTACTTCAAGTTCTAACCATTTTCATGCATTTTGAAGGTTAACTAGTGTAGTTTCAAGCTTTTGATAATATTAAAAGTAGTAAATCTTCCTTTTACATGCAGATTTATTGGGTTTATGTTAGAAATTGAATTAAAAGGCAAGAATCTAACTGTTTACTAAATTGTTTAGATTTAGATTTTTTTCTCGTCCTTTTTGTGGTTTTCAAGCCTGCAGTAGGTGTTCTAGAGGGGCATGCACAAGTCAGAAAATGCGTGCACTTATAGGATGCACACATATAGGATGCACACACATTTCCCTGGCCACGCACCTATTACCTTGTATTTTTACCCCTGTCAAGAATTTAACCAGAGCCACATGAATATGTCATGAACATCGCACATACATTTACATACACATGTATATGTCTCTCGGGAGATGCAGGTGTTTATTAAAACTTTGTGTCAACTCACCTTTTCACCTTGCACCTACATATGGTTATAGTCGCGAGCACACCCTCCGAAGGGTGCGTAGGTGTCATTCTTCCCACGCACATGTTAATTGCTAACTGTGTTTTCCACATAGTTGTGCACTTGTCATTTTAGGTGTGCACATGTTGCTAGGAGCATGCACATGTCATAAAGGGTGCGTATGCATTGTTGTTTAAAATCAAGCTTTGTTCTAACACTTGTAGGGGTTGATTCTTTGGATTTTCTAACACTTTTGCATGTTTTTGTTGATACTAATCAGTGGTTTTGCATGTTACTTTGATGATATTGTAGTTTTGTGCTAACTTTACTTAGTTGAGTTGATGAATGTTGCATTGTTATTTGTAAGGTTTTGAAACATGTATGCTCTTCCCTCACACCTTCTAGGTGATCTTGGGAATAAAAAATGGTTCAATACCTTCTTTATGCTTTCACAAACACTTCAATTAAGTTTTCTAACTTGTTTAAATTTGGTTAAAAAGAACTTAATTTTTGCAATTTGATTGAGTGTTTTCCATTTCCACAAGATTAGTGAGGTATTTTTTTGTGTATGCTCTTTCCTTGCATCTTAGGATGATATGGGAAATCAAAAATGACATTCTATCTCCTTTATATGATGATTTGATCACTTGGAAAATTACTAATCTTTGTTTGAAGGACCAAATATCACTTGCAAAAGAATTGGAGTCTAAAAAGGCTAACTCATTTCTTGTAGGTTGCCAAATGGTGTGAAAAAAACCACATTAAGCTCAAAAGATAAAAAACACACCATATTCAACACACTTGATTTGTAAGTTCGGATAAGGGTACACCCCATCCACTTTAAACTAGGACATAACCCCTTGGCATAAGCCTTAAACTACAAAAAAGGGGTGGTCCTAGAAACCCCAAAGTAGTCCACACAAGAGGGAACCTTGTGGAAAAAATGGGAAATGCTCCACTTACCCACTTGACTAGTGATACATTTTGTGAGTTGGAGTCAAAACTATCTCCATTGTGACCCAGTGAAAAATACGTGTGAACGCATTCGTTTCTCATCGTATTTAAAGGGGGTAAAGTAAAGCTGAGATACTCCAAGACTAGCTAGTGAGACTTTCTTGGTAAATTGAGCTCACAGAGGTACTTTGTGATATCAAGTTGAGGGAACTAATAGGAAACCATATCATCTTGGAGCCCACTTTGTTGTATCAAGCCACCATGTTTTATAGAGCTCTCATGAAGTGATGACTTGCTTGGAGTCAAAACCTTGTTATTTGAACAAGGCGAGAGTCCACTTAAGTTAAAACTAAGTGTTATTCATCATGAGACCTACAACATGTTACTTTGTCTTAGTTTTCACTTATCTTAAGACAAGGAAAAACTCTTCTCGAAGTTGCGCTTAGTTTGTTTCATCATCACTTGGTCTACACCTTTGTTATCTTGTTGCCCATTGGGGATAAAAGATAAACACACATGGATACCATTAGAAACAAAACATGTCCACCACTTTTGTAGTCTACTTGCATGACTAGGTTGCAATGCCAGAATGCAAGTGTTGAAAGTGTGAATGGTACGTCCTCACATTCTAGTAGGCCCTTTGTCTCAAACCCATATTGAGACACATTATCATTGTAGTTAGGCTTGAATCATCATAGATCCTCCTTAGAATTGTTATGTTGTTTTTGCATCGCCATGACATAATTTTGATACTTACGTCATCATTTCTTGCAAATGTGATCTAAGTGTCCATATTGTAATGTTACGCTGCCCACATCATTAGCAAATCCTTAGTATAATTTGATGTAGTTTGGTGTTCAAACATTACCTATATCTTGAAAAGGTGTTGGTTACTTTTTTAGGCATTGTATCAATATTACTTGTGGTACTAATACCTCATTTCTGTAAAGCTTGGGTAACATACCCTAGTAGTGTGGTTACATGGCTCGCATGAATAACCTCCATTTTTTAAAGGTTTTGGGTCTTTCTTGGCTCTAAGCTCGCCTTTAGTATCCTTTGATCGGAGATCACATTAACCTTTGTTAATGCTTATGCCTTGTTCATTTGAACTTGACTTAAGCATTACCATTGTGTTAATCATATAAGTGTCAAACTACCATTGAGAAACATAAGGTGTAAACTATTGGTTACTTAAATGGTTTACTAATAGAATTTCCATGATTGTTACTTGTGTGATAACAGTTATATATAGACTTATATCTAGGACAAATCATTATATTCTTTGATTCTTTAAACCCATTATTCATTAAAACATTGATTGGTGAAACATTGAGACTTTAGACAACTTATACCACGTTGCACCTAGGTTTGTTACACCTTGATTACACTTAGACAAAACCTAGTATAGAAGAGACTAATGATGCCACCTATCACAAAAATGGCATCTAAGAGAGTTGAACGCGAATTAGAGTTAAATCCTTTTAGCTCAAACTATCCCTTTAGTGGTCACAACTTAGGTCCCCTCTTTTCAAAGGATAAAGACATGGAATTATTAATTGACCATAGTGGGGACAATATTGATTAGTTTGAAGAGCAACACACCCTTGATATTTCTCATTTTGATGAACTCTTATTCTATAATAGAGATCAAGTACTCGCACGAGTCCTAGAACTAGGAGCCAAATTACCACAAGAATGTGAAGCGGCTATCAAAACCATTAACCAAGAAGAGGAAGAGCCACAATGACCTCCCCTTATCGACATGGATAATCCTTTTGATGGAGGATACACTTCCACTTTTGGTGCTCATAATAAAAATTTGAGAGTGAAGGGCCAAAACAAACAGATGGTTCTCGGGACCATACTTTAAAGCCTCACAAAGTTAGGATCGAACGTGAACACAAGGAGTTACCTCCTCCTCAATATGATGAAGAAGATGATCCTCAAGCCGAAGAAGAGGTTATACAAAGACAGATACTAAAGCTTAGTCAAAATTTAGTGAACTTAGGTTCCTCGAGCAAGAATACACGTAAGGAAAACTTAAATCCAAATCTGGTGAATTTCACACCAAACCTTACAATGATGAAACGTTAAAGGTTACTTGAGTGAATAGACCATCATCCCCTACGAAAGAGAAACTCATTACACAAGATTTGTAATCCATGAAGAACATGCTCACAACTCTCCAGGAGAGTAACATAGGTCATAGTAAAAAGTACCAATATGAAGAACTATGTCCTTATCCCTTCGATAGAGACATGTTATGAGTGTCATTCCCTAAAAACTTTGATTGTCCTAAGTTTGAAAAATATAAAGGTAAAGGTGATCCTTGTGATCATATTAAAGACTTCTACATGGCTTTCCAAGAAGTAGATTTTAGCGACAACTATCTCATACATTTGTTCCCTCGCATAGCTTAGGAGGACAAGCACTAGAATGGTTCCTCCACATACCTAAGGGAATGATCACAACATGAACCCACTAGCTGAAAAGTTTGTGTGTCATTTCTCTTTTAACATGGAGAGTGACATTACCATGGTAGATATTTGTAACGTAAAATAAAAACCGAATGAGACTTTTGTTGGTTTTTTACGCAATGATGGCGGATGTTAACAATCCATTTCCCTTGTCCCATTCTAGAAAAGCAAATAGTTAGCCTCTTTGTTCCAAGCTTGAATCAAGACATATCCTTTCTGTAGACACAAAATCATGCACTTTAGGCATTATTTAGAAGTTTGGTCTGATACTGACTATTTAGAGGGTTCTCAAGTGAAGAAAGTACTAATTAATCCCACCTTTTGGCCATCTTGTTTTTATATTTTATTTTGTCATTCCCGCATATTTTCCTATACATATCCACTTATTTCACAATTGTCCCATCATTTTAGCCTAAAGGGGGCACTGCCGTGCCTATACCAATTGGAGCACCTCGATCCATGTTTCACTTTCCGCTTCTTTTTGGGGTCTTTCTAGCCATTTTTTATCCTTATATTTTTCCTAGTCATCCATGTCGGGTTAATTACGAAATTAGAGCAAGAGAACCCTATAAATATAAATTTATAAGACCATAATGAGGGTCCTAGCGTCACATACTACTATCACTCCATCTAGAGTTACATCCATTGCATCACTTGCATCCACATAGTGTCATGCATCAAGGCTAGGAGATCTGCATCAACACACACAACATAGGGGGAGGATTTTATTCTATTCCATGCACACATGTTATTACATTTTCTATAGTTATTATTACTCGCTACTTCACAAAACCGACCGGCAAAAGAGCACCTAAGGAAACATGAAGCACACACACACACACACACCATAACTACATCGGGGTCCAAAATCTAGTGCAATGCTTAGTGATAAGACCACTAGTTTGGTATGTATGTCGAGGTCATCTCGACCCATTCATTCATAACATATTTTATTTTTCTTAGGGTTTTCACACTTTTTCTTGTAGGTCATCACTTCATTATTCAAAGACATTCGATATGTAGCTCGATAGATCTAATGTGATAGATAGAGAACACTTTGAGATACCTTACGAACTCGTAAACACTAAATTTAGAAATTTTATAGAAACCAGGGTGCCTAATCATAGACCATGGTGCCCAAGGGTGCCCCAAGACCTTCTCAAGGTGCCTACGGACTATTTAGATCCTTCAAATATAACCTTTCAAGGGACTTATGGGTGTTAGATTCCGCTAACTGGATTTTATTATCAAACCCGTGACAACCTGTGACAATCTTCCATAATCAGCTAAGTCATTTTTCCTTACTTACTTGCATATTTATGGTTTTACTTCACTTAGTATAATTATTTATAATTATTCCATACTATTTTAGTGCATTTATACAACGTTTTAGTCCTCCTATTTAGATTAACTAATGGCTATACTTTCCATAGTATTAGAGTTTCCATTTTTAGTTAATCACTTTCATTTACAAATGCACTATGTCACTAAATTCGAAGAAGTTATCGAGAAGGGAATCCAAATTGAGAAGGATCTTATAGAAAGGGAATGATCTGGCCCTTTTCAAAAGATAAACATGAGTCAAAATCCATAGACAAACCAAAGTTATTCAATAAGAACAAGAATGTTTTCGGAGATGGCATCACATACTGCAAAAAAGTCCAAGTTGTACAAAGTTGTCCACTTTTGAAGCTTACATAAGGACCTCACCGAAGGTGCCCCCAAAATGAACGTTTACACCTTTAACAGAATCATTATCTGCTATCCTTAAACAATTAGATGTTGTAAACATGGTGCAGTATCCAACCGTAATAGTACCTTATCTAGATGATACCCCTAAACCAGTATGGTTTAAAGAACACAAATAATGTGACTTTCACCATGTCAAACGACATGACACAAGACCGATAAATTTCTAAAGTTACGGCATTTCATTCAAGACCTTATTAAAGAAGGCAAGATTGAGGTGGATTCACATGAATCAGACAAGGTCCTAACGAGAAGATGGGAATATTCAAACACCCTTTTCCCAAACATGATAACAAAGGAAATAAGAATCTAGATCCAGGTCAATCCTCTAATGACTATAGAATTGTTAACTATGTGTATCCATCAAACGATAATCCCTTTGATTCCCTCATAGGTTGTATTCATTCATCTAGTGAATAAGTAAACACTATTAGGATATTAGGTAACAGTTGCACTATGGGCATGACATGCTCACTTAGTGATCCTAGAACCTCCTCTACCTATCCCTCAGGAAGGTCAATATGACTTATTAGAATAATTGGAGAAAACCACGGCTAAGATCTCAATCTTAGACCTTCTCAAAATCTCAAATTCTCATAAGTACATATTATATAAAACGCTTCAGGGATCAGGAGTATCCACAGATGTAGATCCTACACACCTCCAAGAAATGGTTGCAAATCTTAATCCCAATGACTATATCTCTTTCGATCGAATGAAATCCCATGTAACAATCTTGAACACAACTTACCTTTATACATAGAGGTCTTCGTTACTCGTCGTAAGATAAAAAGAGTGCTTGTGGATGGCAGATCCGATCTGAATATTTATACATTGAAGCTTGTCAGGAAGCTAGGCCATATAGAAATAGATTTGGATGCTAAGACCATTACGATCACAACTTATGATAATGAAGAGCGTGAATCAGTAGGTACCATAGTGATCCCAATGGAAGTGGGGCCCACATATCATGATACAAAGTTCCATGTCCTTGACTTGGACCTTCCATATAACATGCTCTAGGTGCCCATGGATTCATGTCATGCATAGGATTATTCCTTCGACCTTCCATCACTGTGTCAAGCTATGTCACTTGAGGATGAGATGATCACCACCCCAGGAGATCAGAACCATTTTCACATTGTAGAACACAACATAATTTTTCTGTGCAACATATGAATGTCCTTATATATTGTTTTCTCATTACAAATTGAGGCTATGAAGGATCATATAGATCTAGATACATTGACTCTTGCAATCATAATTTTCCTCATTAGTCAATCCCTTTACCTCATGGGAAGCAACATTTTGGAAAATATGGCCCAAATGATGAATTCAATCTTCAACAGCCATTTTGATATATGATCTTTCAGTGTCACCTAAGACACGTGGCAGACCATACTTCCAATTCAAAATCACTTAGGCTAGTTTCCCTAAACCCTTTGAGAGGTTTATTCCTAGTGGTCTCTTGTCAGATGAGAAGATGCTAGATACACCTACCAGCTGGGTACCTGAAGGAACGATGGCTTCATGTCACCAGGATCCACAATATATTAAGGGTCAAATGAATGATGCACGTCATGATTATAAGGGATTCATATGCGGTGAAAACACACAAGGAAGATTAGAGCCCATTTTTATTCCCCATTATAAGTTAAACAAACATGGCCTTGGTATCAAACCTCATGATGATCCACCCTTAGAGATAGATTCTACCTCTTCTGAATGTGAGGATAGCTTGTCTCATTCAGATAATGATGCAGATTCCCAATGTAGCTTATATGAGGACCTTGCCTCTACCAATTTGTTTCTAGATTCAACTATCTTCACCCTTTCAGATCAATTCCCAAGCCAATTTCCAAGTCACCCTTGTATATCCCGACCTCATTGATTGGGATCAACAACTTCACGTGTCGGTCGATTTCTTTAAAAATGATGAGGTAATCGTAGAGTTCATGGACTTAGAGATACCATTCCAAACAATGACCATAAGAAGGGTTTCTCCATTAAATTGGATGCATGCACATACTTTGGGGAAGAGGTAGAATTGTGTGGTCACCTTAAGAAAAAAAAATAGTAAGCAAGGGAAAAATTACTACAAAAACCTTTCAGTAAAAAGAATAAGCATAAGTCCCATAGTGAAAACCTCTTTGAGGTGCTTGTGGATGAACAAACAAAAAAATCAAAGAAAATATAGTTCCCCATGTGAAGATAAGACTCTCTTTGAGCCACCTAAGAAGTGGATCTTACTCTCCCCCCTGATCCTACATGGATGGAGGACACATCAAAGATGTTAGTTGAAGAGACAATCAATGTCAACATTGGGTCAAGAGGATCCTAAATGATAAAGTTGGGAGCTTCACTCTCAACACAAGAACAAAAACCTTCATAACACTATTACGAGAGTTTGCAAACATATTTTCATGGTCATATAGATATATCAGGTTTGGACCCAGTATTGGTCATGCACAACCTTGTTATACACCTAGATGCCAAACCTATCAAGCAAAACTAAGGAAGATGCACCCAAGAGTTACACTACTTGTCAAAGAAGAGCTGGAGAAACTATTAATAACAGGTTTTATCAAACCTATTGACTATTCAAACTAGATATCTAACATAGTCCCAGTTTAGAAGAAGTCATTCGGCATCAGAATATGCACCGACTTCAGAGACATCAACAAAGTATGTCCCAAAGATGACTTCCCCTTACCTAACATCGACATGATTGTCGATTCAACTATTGGTTATGAGATGTTGTCCTTAATGGATGGCTTTTCAGGATATAACTAGATCAAGATCATGGAGGAAGACCAACATAAGACTACTTTCATCACCCCTTGGGGGAAATTTTTCTATTAGGTAATGCCTTTCAGACTCAAGAATTTGGGGCTACATATCAACAAGAAATGACTGTCATCTTCCATGACATGATGAATGACATCATGGAGGATTACATGGATGATATCCTAGCAAAAATAAGACCAAATAAGAGCACCTAAGAAGTGTTAAGGCATATCTTTCAACACCTCCGAGATTACAAGGTTTGCTTGAATCCCAAGAAGTGCATCTTTGGTGTACAATCAGAAAGTTATTGGGTTTCATTGTTTCACAAAGAGGGATAGAGGTAGATCCCACTAAGGTTGTAGCTATTATAGAGATGCCTCCACCAACAAACCTTAAACAACTATGAAGTCTACAAGGAAAGATTTAGGAAATCCATCAATTCATATCACACTTACGGATAAGTGTCATCCTTTCACACATCTGTTGAAGAAAAGATGTCATCTTTAACTAAGGACTGACTGTCAAAAGGCCTTTGAATTACTTAAGCAATATTTGACAAGTCCACATGTTCTCATGCCACCTACCCCAGGAGAACCCCTACTATTGTATATTTCAGCTACCCAATTTTCTATTGGTGCACTACTTGCCCAATATGATCTTAACCACAAAGAAAGGGTGGTTTATTACCTTAGCCGCACCTTAATTTCCTATGAGTTGAACTATCCTCAAATTGAAAAGGCTTGCCTAGCTGTGGTCTTTACATTTTAGAATCTTGCCACTATCTCCTTAATAATAAGACCAAACTGATATCCAAAGTTGACCCTCTCAAATACCTCCTATCTAAACCTACCCTTACAGAGATGGATGGCTAATTGGATCATCCTCCTCAAGTGAGTTTGACATTGAATTTCTTAACCAAAAATCCCTAAAAGGATAGGTAATTTTAGATTAGTTGGCTGAAGCTCCCTTGCCAAGAATGGAATTGTTGTGTCTAGATCTACCAGATGCATTTATGATTTATTTTGAGAAATATGTCGTGTGGCAAGTCCACTTTGATGGGTCATTCACCTTTCATGGTTCAGGAGCAGGAGTGGTACTTATCACTCCCATTAGAGAAGTCATTCCATAGGCATTTTGTTTGGGATTCCCTTGTATGAATAATATTGTAGAATATGAGGCGTTCATCGCTGGCTTGAAATTAGCTATCACATGGAACATCAAACATTTGTGAGTCATTGGTGACTCCTAATTGATCATTAAGCAAGTTAATAATGAATACAAATTTAAAGATGAGAATTTTTTTCTATACAAGAAATTGGTTAAAACTCAAGGATTGCTTTATGCATTATCTTTGAACAGAGGCCAATATCACATAATCAATCAGCAGATGCCATGGCTACAATTGGGTCTTTACTATGCATTCCACCTCAGTGCAAACAAGATGCTTTCCTTTGTTGAACATTTGTGAGTGCCTGCATATGACATTGCTAGAATATTTTAGCAGCATGTGAAGTTGTTGGTCCTCTATCCCCTTAGTACGATCCCATTTTTAACTACTTACAAGATGACACTTTTCCCCCAAATATCTCTCATACTGAGAAAAGATCCCTTATCCATCGTATAGCCCGTTATACCCTCCTAGGAGGTACCCTCTATCGTCGTAGCTACAACAAGAATATGTTGTGTTGTCTTGATGTGACCAAGTCATTCCAAACAATTAGAGAATTTCATTGAGGTATTTGTGGAGCACACACAAGCGGAATGGTCCTTGCTAAGAAATTATTAAGAGTAGGTTACTATTGGCCTACCATGGAAGCAAACTGTTGTAAATTTTTCAAGAAATGTGAACTTTTTCAAAAGTATGGAAACTTGATACATGCACCAACACAGGCTTTACAACCCATCACAACACCCTGGCCATTTTCAAAATGGAGACTTGATCTCATAGGGAAGTTCACTCCAAATTCCTTAGATGGCCACACTCATATTATCACCGCACTGAGTAATTCACCAAATGGGTAGAGGTTGTACCTCTCACTTACGTAACCGTGCGCAGATCTCCAAGTTCATAATGAACCATCTCATTTGCCATTACAACATCCCCTCTCGCCATTGTAGCAGAAAATGGTAAATACTTTAAGAACAAGATGGTCAAAGCATTATGCCAACGCTTCCAAATCTGACTCAAGTGGTCAACTCCCTATTACCCTCAAGGTAATGGACAAGTGAAGCCACTAATAAAACCCTTGTTCATATCATGGAGAAGATGGTTAAAAACTGGCTGTAATTGGCACCTACAGATCCATCCCACCCTCTGGGCCTATCGAACCTCCATCCACACCCCTACTAGTGTTACTCCTTATTCATTAGTCTTTGGCACTGAGGCCATTATACCCTTGGAAATTGAGCTTCCTTCCCTGAGAACATCTCTACGGGAATATCTAGACAAAGATGAAGACTACTAGGGTAGCTCACTAGCAGAGTTAGAGCTACTAGATGAGAAGCGTATGAGAGCACTCAATCATTTGAAGGTTTATCATAACCAAGTGTCATGAGGATACAACAAACAGATCATACCTTGTCAATTTGAGGTAGGATATCTCATTTTAAAAGAAAAATAGTTTAACACACTCAAGGATCGAGAAAAAAAGGCAAGTTTGAGCCCAACTAGTTAGGACCATATGTAGTAGTTGCTAAGTATGGTTCAGGGGCATATAAAATGGCTCACTCAAATGGTGAGGAATTAAAGGAACCAATGAACATAATACATCTCAAGTGATTCTATGCTTGAATATGAGGTTCCTAAAAAATAAAAAAATAAAAGTAAAAAGAAAACAGGTCATCCAAGTGTGAAAACCACACAATTTTGGCACATTGGGCAAGTCCTTGGGTGAAAACCAACTTCCAACGCTTAAGGAGGATTCGTTGTTCACAAGCAACTCTCACATCTGGACAGGTAACAATCACTTCTATCTAGGGCTAGTTTTCCTAAAAGTCTAGGGGTCCTCTTAAACCTATCTTTTAGGGCCTTAATCTAGCTAATCTATTCTTGTAATAATGTGAAGGAATCGCCTTTGTATATTCCCATCTAACGTTGGAGCACTTTCACATCTTCACATTCTTGCAAATATGCTTGGCATTATGCCTATGTATATTCACATTTAACACCGGGGCATCCACACTTCTTTGTTTGTTGTATATAGCTTGGAAAACATAAAAACATTCAGAAATGTTAGAAAACCCTAAACATCTAAAACCCTTTTAGGGACAAAACTACAAAAACAATGTGAATAGTAGACTTGAAAAATTATCTTAAGATGACACCAAAAACAGGAAAAATATTTCAAAATTGTCCCACAAAAATAAAGTAGGGGTTTCTATAACGCACTCCAAAATCAGAAGGTAATCGATTGCAATGAACTGTAATAAGTGCCCCAATGATGATACAGTCTCTTCGCAAGGTGTTCGGATCCGTAGAAGCTTTACAGATATGCGTTAACATCCCGCATGCCCCGCTTAGCCCCCGCGTGCTTTGTTTTCCTATTTTTCCCTCTTTTCTTGGCTTTTTGGTCTTCAGTGACGAAACCGCCGCCCGAAGGGCTGGCGGTGCCGGACCGCCGCCCCGAACAGGCGGCGGTCAGAACCGCCGCCCGAGTAGGCGGCGGTCCTGTGCGCATTTTCCAGAACGCTCTTTTGACGCGACCCGCGTGAAATATCACGACTCACCAGCTTTTCTTGCCGACTTGAGCATGCATTAATGTTTTTGGTCCCCTGGAATAGTGTTTTTCTTTTGTTTAATGTTTAGGAGTTCAGTTTGGATTTGATTTTTGGATGTTTGGATTCCTATAAATGCATGGTTTGTGCACATGCAAATGGCCTCTGAATTTTGCTCCAAAGTTTGCTTTTGAATTTCTTGTTACAGCAGTTTTAGTTTTCCTTTGCTTAGGATTCTTAGTTTTCTCATTGAGTGCTTTGGTTAGTATTGTGTTGCAGCTGGTAAGCCACATATCCAACTTGTGCAAGTGCAAACATTATTTGGGCCACCATTTTCACTCCAACTTTCATGTTTTCAGTGCTGTGTCCCTTTAGTTTGCTTAGGATTGGTAGTATAGTTTGTTGCAGGTTTGTTTTAGCTTTGTCGTTCGCTGTGTAAGCCACGATCCAACTCAGGCAAACAAAGATTATTGTTTTGGAGTAGAATAGTCTAGGCAGCCATTAAAGTTGCAGGTTTTGCTCTTCATACGTACTCAGTTTCGTGTTCGACGCTTTTGTTGCATGATTCGCAGAGACCCCGCCAGAATTGCATAGCCAAGCTCGTACTCACTCTCGCGCTATCCCTCTCCTATCCGCATTCTATTCTCGTCTCGCATTTCAAGGCTGTCCATTGATCCAAATATCTATTCCTGTTGATGCAAGCATTCCACGCTTTTCTGGATTCACGTGAGCACAAAGAACGAAGAGATCATACTGAGGGGACAAGAACACACACACCGTCGGATTCGCCACTGTTCTGCGAAATCCAGGTTCCATCTTTCAAAGTTTTAGTTAGAACTTATCAAACAAAGTAGTTAATCACTTTATTTCAGTTATTTCCATTCTCGATATTGCCAGGGAGGTTGTGGGGATTGATAGTTTCTGAGAAACTATGATTCATTCCTCACTTCTGAGGTAGGATCGAGAATCTTGCAGATAGATTAGTTATTTCGTTGTTTAGAATAGATATACGAAATCGCACAGACAAATAGCTACACTCGGCTATTTTGTTTGTTTTACGTTGTTAGTTTAGTTGTCAATTCTAAATATTTTTAAATAGCTGCTTTCTTATAAATTGCCAGAAAATACAAAAAGAAATTATATATGCTAGAAGTGCACTTAGATTTTACTTTATTATAGTTTGTTTCATTATCGCAGATGACAATTACGGGACCTAGGAGCCCAGGAATACATTTTCGAGCCAATTGTGCCTCAGCCCAATACCGTAGTGGCAATAATCGATATGACCAAAACCTTAGGATACAAGTCTTCCAAACAACAAATGACTTCCAATGTGATCAGTGGCACAACTTGAGAGGGTTAAACATCGAAGACGACCAAGCACATCTGCTTTGGTCAAATCAGCCAAACTACAGATTACCCTAGAAAATACCCACATGACTCAGTAGAAGGGCTCGAAAGAGAACAAACATTCGGGTGTGATCCTTTAGTTCCACAAACCAGATTACCGGAGACACCCTAGTAGATATAGATACCACTTAAGAATCCAAGTCATGCGATAACACCCGTAAGGTATTCGAGAAGATCGCACAACCGTTGGTTCTAAACATAGAGGCTGAAAAAGCTTTACTACTCGGATACTAGGATCGAACTTGATCTCCCGTATGACCATAACGGACCGCAACAACCAAGAGTCTATGGTCAGGATCCATGCATCCCACAAAACCTAACGAATCCATAAGAGAATTAGACATGACACTCGGCCTACGTAAATTAGTATTTCGCCTACTCCGATTCCACCTATCATCATTCAACAGCTTATCCCTACTAGACACAACAATAACCTAACGAAGCTAGAGAATTTTGGACTAGGCCGAGAATCGTCCATAGAGTTGACTATATTCACCATATGACCCTATCAGAGAAATACACGAAACCATCCCGGTCATTTTCCACGCATCCCACAACCCATAGATCGAATCACGCCGAGCTCGATATTGATTGAGCCTTCGAGCAGCTCATCCTCGCTGATCGATCTATCACACCAGTCCAAGTTAGAAGGGCCTTCTTTGCCTTAGATTCGCAAATACCATTAGTGCGTGTCGAAGACATTAGACTGCCTAACTAGTTTGCCTGCACATTCTACCCACACCGGCTTGCCTCTAAGCACGACTCGGGAGGTCGGGGCACGCAGAAGAGTTACTTGTTGATTCTCAAGCTCACCTGTCACTTTTCCGACGTACAAAATTGGTGAACCCGACGTGAACCAAACAATTCTTTCACCTTCTCTTCGAGAAGTTTCATCTTCTCCAAATCACCTTCGCTTCCTTCCCATTATTCTCATGGGTATTCATATACCCCGAATATGTCGGATTCGATGCATACGGCAGCACCCTCTCTGGGTCTTGAGGCATACTACGCCCAACTGAATAGGCAATCATCACCCTCACTCTCAATGTGGGGCGACAACTATTCAACTAATCAGTTGTCAACACAAACACCAAGGACTAGATATAACTCGTCCTTCCAAACAGAGGGGTTGGAGCAACTTGCTCAAACACAAACAGAGCCTTCAGGCTCGAACAATATGACACTAACTGGAGAGTCTGCTTCATCTCCTCAGGTATTACTCAGACCACCTATTAGTAGACAATCAGATCCATACTTGGTCTTAGACGATGGACAATCAATACCTTATCCTAGGAGTGAACAACGCTCCCGGGGTATGTACCCGCCTATAGGAGGTTTACAAGTACAACCCGAGACCCATTTTCAAGAAAATATCTCTACAGGAAATATTCTTGGAGAAACTTGGCAGGATAGCAATCAGTTCATGACAGGCTATCACATGCCTATACAACACCAAGGTACACAACAAACGCCACTCAGGCAAAGTACCGTGACTTCACCAAATGAAGTCATTTCAACGTTAGTAGAAAGAGTGCGAGGGTTAGAACTTGCTCAAGCAAATCAAAATCCTCCGTTCATACAAACGGGGAGTTCCAATCCTCCATACCATCCTAGCCAAGTAGATCTCCTCACAGGAGTAGGCACGTTAGGTATGACTCCTCAATATTCACAACAAGTGCCAACTAGACCCACTATCGCTAGCACTGTTCCTCCTGGTCCAGTACAGAGCAATCCATTCCTGGATAGTACACCTTCGTACTTAAACATGTACTCCAAATCACCACAAGGGGATATGTACTCATCCCCCGGCGTGTTTACTCAAATACAGGGATTGCCTTATGCCCCTGCTAACGCGTACATTACGCCATATCAACAACCCGTTCCGCCACCGCCTCCTCAACAGGCACCATCAATGGTTGAGACGTATGCGATAGGGACTTATTCAGAATATTTAAAGGAGCCCTTAGATTTCGCCATACGAAGCGTTATGCTTCCAAGGCCTCTTCCCGATTTGCCCAAATACAAAGGAGAAGGAGATCCGAATGCGCATATCAAAGCTTACGCTACAGCCATTCGAGAACTACTCCCATGGGATGGGGTTGTTGCTAAAATATTCCCCAAAACGCTGGAAGGCATTGCCCTCGATTGGTATTATAGAATACCCAAGCTTCCATACATTCATTCAAACAACTCGTGTCTGAGTTCATCAAAGCCTTCGACATGAACAAACTATTAAGGACAGGAATCAGGGAGTTCTTGCACATCAAGCAAGAACATAACGAGTCTGTCGCCCATTTCATCCAAAGGTGGCGCATGCCCTTATTCTCGGCAAGCGCTCCAAACATGGATCAGATGGAGCTATGCGATTTATTCCTTCATTCTCTTAGCAGAGAAGTGAAGGAAGAAGTCCAGAAGTTCCCACTAAGGACTTATGACGAGGTACTTGAGAGCGCTCTGCGAATTGATCAAGCAGCAATAGATAGTGGCCGTAAGACGTATGGAGCAAACGGGAGGTTAATCACCTCTACTCAAAATACTACAACCACCACAAGCGTCAATCAAGGACCCAAAATCCTTAACAAAAATCGTGGGGTAACAACAGATGGGGTAACTGACCAGCCCAAGAGGGTAAATGTCGTTAATACTCCGTCACAAACAAACAACCAAAGAAACAACAATTTTACCCCGACGATCAATACGGTGGATTTTAATAATCCACAACAACAACAACGGCGAAATCCCATACAAGGACCAAGCCAAAACTCCTTTGGTTATCAAAACCAAAGTCAAAACCAGAAACAACAAAACTTTAGTCCTAATAGGCAACAGTTTGATCGGAATTTTAGGCCACAATACACACCAAACCAACAAAACGGGAATTACAATCCCAATTCTTATTGTGGTTTCCATAAAATTCAGGGTCATGACACTAGAACGTGTCGTGATTACAACAAATTCATGCAACGCTTGCCAAATGAACAAAAACAATTTTTTATGGATATGTTCTTAGCAGATCCTACGTCACCAACGGCAAATACCTTCGCAGGGGCAGTTTCCCCTCAGAACGCTCCTCTCAAGATCTTTAATGATCCACTCCCAAATCATGATAACGATAGGTCAAACCAACCTGAACAAACAAAGGTGCAATAACAGAAACAACGATCACGAGGCCTCAACCTCGCTAAACTGCTAGTCGCGCCACAACTAGGAAGTCAACCACGACCTAAGGTAGTTGGATTAGTAGAGTTAGACTCTGAATTACCCGTTGAAGCAATTACGAGAACACGAGAGTATTTCTCTCAACCAAGTCCAAGCCACCTGCCGGAAACAGATAACATCCAGCAAACCGTAGCAAAACCTATGGGTGCTTACGATCTAATTAATGATCTAACAAAAACCTTCTCGCATATTTCATTCCTTGATTTACTAAAGAATTCCCCGCACATGTGGCTGCTCTTTAGAGGCGTTAGGTTTGGGTCATTTAGTTAGTATCACTCCACCACCGGAAGCGCAAGTAAATCATATAGACTTTGATGTTTATCCACCGGGACAGGCGGATAGGGATGTTGAATTCATATTCGAAATAAGTAAAATGCCTACAGATGCTGAGATCGCACGCCGAGGCGATCCAGCCCTACACTTGCAAGTACAAGTTTATAATAACTATGTAAAACGGGCAATGGTTGATGACGGGGCTGCAGTTAACATAGTCCCTTTCTCTTTTCTCCAAAAATTGGGATATGGAGAAACAAACTGTTCTACTACACGAAATACCTTGAGAGGCTACGATAGCCTTAAAGCCACATCGATAGGAACTATAATACTACCGGTCACCTTAGGACCTAAAACAATCCTGACTGAGTTTTATATTATAGATCGGGAAACTAACTATAATATGATCCTCGGCCGACCATGGATACATCGAATGAAGGCAATCCCTTCCACGCTATTTCAAGAAGTAAGATTCCTGCATCTGGGAAAGGTATTTGTAGCCAAAGGTGATCCAAAGCCGTTTGACGTACACCTAGCTGATTTAAAGAAAAGACCAGGTATACACTCAGAATTCGAACTTCCAACAAACCAACTTAACAAACCCTCTGACCCAAAGCCAGAGGAAAAGTTGATACCTACGACGGATCTTGAAACTACCAACATAGCCAAAACAATTCCAACCCCTAAAGGTAAAACTAAAGAAATAGTATCATTAGGGACTACTGCAAAGATCGTTGAGCTGATAGAACAAGATTCACCAATGTTCTTACCATTCGATTCAGTAGGTATCGGATTTTCCCTAGGTGTTGGTTCCTTGCCAGCAGAAGATCTCTGTATGGTAGAAGTAGAGTGTGCAAACACAGCAGATACACCTACATCCATACTCCCGGCTAAGTATTGGACTCTCCATTTCGATGGAGCTAAATGTCACATGGAGCGGGGTGTATAATTCTTACCTCGCCCGAAGAGAAGGTCCTCCCATTCTCTTTTAAATTAAACTTTGAATGCACAAACAACGGCGCTGAGTACGAAGCCCTCCTCCTTGGCCTTACCTTAGCCAAAAGAATTGGTATTGATAATATCAGAGTTTTAGGAGACTCGCAATTAGTGGCAAACCAAGTTTCAGAGGTATATGAAACTAAAGCCGAACACTTGCAACTTTACAAAAACGTTGTATTAGATTTAAGCAAGGCGTTCAACTTCATATCCATTGAAGCAATCCCGCGAGAAAAAAATCTTCTCGCCGATTCAATAAAGAACCTCAAAGATCACGCTTTACTCCAAACAATGAGCTAGAAGATACTCATTTCACGGTATCCATTCGTAACGAACCATTAATAAAAACAATGATGGATCCTCTTTCAAACGGAAGTGAATCTACCATCCTAGACCATGTTGGAAATGATGCGGCTACTTTGGATTACTTAAATGCCTTCGCAAAGACTACATCTCTCCTATCACACGCTAGATTTATCTCTCGATCCCGCATTCATCTTCCTACTTGGAAATCCCGTAATGAATCTTCCTCACAAAAAGAACCTAATATATACGTGGTGGAAAACGGGATGATATAGATCTACCTCCGCACCACCCGAGTTCAAGAGGGTAATGCCTCTTTAATCAAGAAACAATCGATGTCAATATCGGAACGGAAGATGAACCAAGAATTTTAAAGTTAGGTTCTTCGTTAACCCTGAGGAAGTGGAAATACATACTCTGTGTTCTCAAAGAACATCAAAAGGCATTTGCATTTAATTACAAAGAGATGACAGGAGTCGCACCCCACATTGCGGTACACAACCTCGTCACTAGATCAGATGCAAAGCCAATTAAACAAAAATCAAGACCCATGAAGCCCAAAGTAGCCCTCATGGTAAAAGAGGAGGTAATAAAACTCCTTCAGGTAGGATTCATCAAGCCAGTTGACTACTCCCAATGGGTATCCAACATCGTTCCCGTTCTCAAGAAGAATGGAAAGATACGCATCTGCATAGATTTTCGAGATATCAACAAAGCTTGCCCTAAGGACGACTTCCCATTACCATCCATAGACGTTATTGTTGATGCAACAGCAGGTTTTGAACTCTTGTCTCTCATGGATGGATTCTCGGGATACAATCAAATCAAAATATCCGAGCAAGATCAAGCTAAAACCACGTTTATAACTCCTTGGGGAACCTATTGCTACGCTGTTATGCCATTCGGTCTCAAGAACGCCGGTGCTACATACCAGCGGGCCATGACATACATATTTCACGATTTAATCCATAAAATCGTGGAATCCTACGTAGATGACTTGTTGGCTAAGGCCAAGAAGCGTTGTGACCATCCTGAAGTACTCCGCATCATCCTTTCACGCCTAATAGAATATGGAGTTACCCTAAACCCAGAGAAATGCGTCTTCGGTGTAACAGGAGGAAAGCTCCTAGGTTACATCATATCGTCACGAGGGATCGATGTTGATCCAGCCAAAATTCGGGCTGTCCTCGAAATGGTCCCACCCTCGAATGAATCTGGAATCAGATCATTTCTCGGAAAGTTGGGTGCAATCCGGAGATTTATCCCGGATCTAAGCTTCGCCGTTCATCCAATCAACAATTTACTCAAGAAGGACTATAGCATTGATTGGACTGAAGATTGCAATGAAGCTTTTGATGCAGTCAAGCGTTTCCTGCTATCACCGCCTACGCTAATGCCACCAAAGCTAGATCGCCCTTTAATTTTGTACTCACGGGCTACCGATGTTTCGTTAGCTTGCATGCTAGCCCAAGAAGACGATGACAAAAGAGAGCGTGCGATTTATTTCATTAGCCGAACATTGCTCGACTACGAAACGCGCTATACACAAGCAGAGCGAGAATGTCTTGCCATAGTCTTTGCTACTAAACGCCTAAGACACTACATGCTAAATCAAGAGACAAGGGTCATAGTAAAGACGGACCATTTACGGACTTTTCTCACACAAGGGTCCTTGTCCAAAAAAGCTGGACGTTTTATAACCTTAATGGGAGAGTTCGAATTAACTTTTGTAAACCAAAAGTCAGTTAAAGGGCAAATCATCGCAGATTGGTTAGCTGATAACCCGCTAGACGGAGGCGACTTAGTAGACTTAGACTTTCCAGATGAATGCGTATACTACGTCGAAACCCGACCTGCTATATCTGAGTGCCCTTGGTACGCTGATATCATTAGTTATATCATGGACCAGGTACCCAGAAGGAGCTACACCTCAACAAAGAAGGCGGTTACGCATTATCGTAGCTAAACACGCCATTATAGAGCAGTGTGTTTCTATCGGAAAGCATTCGATGGAATGCTCTTAAGGTGTGTTGACACAGAAGAGTCCAAGAGGATTCTCCATGAATCCCATAGCGGTATATGTGGAGGCCACTTCGGTGGCCATGCCACTGCTCGAAAAATACATCGAATGGGCTATTTCTGGCCCACTCTAGAACATGACACAATAGAGTTTGTACGCAGGTGTCATAAATGTCAGGAGTTCTCTCATGAGATCCACATGCCGGCACAAGCTTTGCAACCGATCGCTACTCCGTGGCCCTTTTCTACATGGGGCCTGGACTTGATAGGGAAATTCTCTCCCTCGTCCACAGACGGCCACAATTTTATAATCACGGCCACTGAATATTTCACTAAATGGGTAGAGGCTATGCCTCTTACAACTGTACCTGGTTCCGTAATCGCTAAGTTCATTTTGAACCAAATCATTTGCAGGTACGGTATCCCACAAATCATTATCTCAGATAATGGAACTTCTTTCAAAAACGAAGAAGTTCGTGAGCTATGCAGTAAGTTCAAAATAAGCCATCATACGGCTTCCTTATATTATCCCCAAGCCAATGGGCAGGCTGAAGCAACAAACAAGACGTTGAAAGCCATTCTCCTTAAAACGGTAAAAGAAAACAAACGGGATTGGCATTTAAAGTTATATCCGCCTCAGGCCCACCGAACCTCGATAAGAACGCCAACAGGAGCAACTCCTTTCTCATTGGTATTTGGGTCAGAAGCAGTTCTCCCACTCGAAGTTGAAATCCCCAGTCTCCGCATTTCGCTACAAGGGATTCTGGATGAGGACGCTTACAAAGAAGCACGTCTTTCCCAACTAGAAAGCCTAGATGAAACTAGGTTAGATGCTGAACAACGACATAGAGTCTATGCCGACCGGATGTGCCGGGCAAAGATAAAAGAAGGTCTATGAACGTGACATATACGAAGGTGACCTAGTTCTAAGGTTAGACAGCCGGATCGACAAGAAGACCGGCGAAGGAAGGAAATTCCGGCCCAAATGGTTGGGCCCGTACCGAGTCACAAAGGACTACGGAAATGGTGCATACCTCTTATGCACGCTAGAAGGTGAGGAGTTTGGCGAAACAGTCAATTCTCTCCACCTCAAGCGTTTCTACGCGTAAGTAGCTAACGCTACCTATATAACTATCTACATTGCATTTTCATACAAATTAGGATCATTTTGTCCACTTGTTCTTACACAAATTGTGATCAAGGAATCTATTCTCAAAGCAATTTATTTCAAACTCGTGATGTTTCTGGCATAAAGTTCTTTAATCATACTTCTCCGTCTTCGATATCATCAATCAACTCAGAATCTTTTATCAAACAAAATCAGACATGACGAAGTCCTAACGGTAACCATACCAAGATCTGCAAGTTCGTTCTCGCTTTGATTTCTTCTTAGGATAGGTGTCTTGCCTATGGTCTGTTCTAGAAGCTTCATGGTGTCACATCTATCCCATATACACATCTCTTTGGAAAATAAGCATATACTGACATTTTACTCAAATAGACAAGTCAAGAAGTGATTAAACAGAAAATTTTATTTTTACACATTTCCTTGCCCCACCAACCTTCGGTGATGAGCTTGCGTCTCTTACTAGTGACGTAGGGTTGGGAAAGGATGGAAATGCCCTTACTCGCCTATGCCTTGCCCACGGTGATAAACCCATGCTTCTTACAGGTAGCATGGGGCAAAGTGTAGGGGGTCCTCTAAACAAAGTAAATGTTAAAAGGTCATAAACAATCAATTCAAACTTTGAGTCAATAACGAATGAATCAGATGTTCAAAAATTCCAAGAGAGTTAAAAATCCTAAAAACCCAGATTTTGTCTACTATGTGGCCATCTACGGGTCTAAGTCTGGATAAACCGCAAAGCAAGTTGCATCCAAAACTATGAAGTCATTCAGGTAGAATAAGCTTGTAGTTTTCATTTGGTTCCACCAAAGCTTCGTCTGTCTTTCATCACTATCACTTCACCATATTCCATAACTTGCGCCCTTCTTGGCTCTTGGTGATGAGCCCTCGCATCTTACTAGTTGCGTGGAGTTAGGAGTGGGGCAAGTTAATCTATTCATCATACTGATTATTTTCATCACTTTGCCAAAACAAATCATGAGGTATCCAAATTGCTCACAGAAACTAAGATTTAAGATCACAATATATCTACAAAATCATGTATCAGCATCATGAAACACAAAAAGAAAGCAAACATTTGCATCATCTGTTTTCCATTGCATACATTCTAGAAAGCATATAATACATACATCATAGTATACACGAAAAAAATGGAAACAGAAAGTAGAATACAAATGACAAGTTTTGATCCAAAACCGACGCATATATATAAATAATCAAAGTTTATATACAATGCCATCATGCACTAGGCATGGTCAAAACGCTCAAAGAGCCCGTAATACACAAAAGAATCTAAATACAAATACAGAAAGCCAAGTGGCCTCTCAACCCCTGCGCGATCCCGCTGAAGGTGCGCGCCCGCCAGACTCCGGCTACGCCGGCGCCTCGAATGGACGGAGGGCCTGGGTCCCTGGGGGGCAGCCGTAGTCTCGCCATGAGAGCGGCTCTCATAAGACGCTCGGCTGTCCTATAGCCTCGCCAACTCAGACGGAGAGTCGACACCATCTTGGCCACATGCCAAATGGGAGCGAAGACGCGCAGTGCTCGCCGGCCGCCGAGGGCTCCCGGCATCCACAGATAACTCCGCACACGGTCTTATCCATAGGGATCATCGAGAATCGACGCAAACCCTACGGATTAGATCCCGCCACTCATCAACAGCCTCGCAAAGCAAAGAAAGAAAAATGAATTAGAACTAGGCAAGAGGTTAAAGTGTACACAATACAAATATAAGGAGAGTTAACATTCAAAACAAATCCTAAAACAAACAAGCATCAAAGGAGGAGAGGATAACTTACTTGATCACTGTGCCTCCAAGATGGGTCGCTGTGGCAGCAGACTCGCCGCCGATGCCGCCGCCGACCGAGGGGCTGCTCCCGTAGTAGGGGGCAACATGGCGCCCGCAACGGACTCATCATCTCCACCATGGCCTCGGAGAGTGGCTCCTCGTGAAGCCACGGCCCTCTCTCTCGCACTCGCTCCTCCTCTCTCGCCAGCTGCAATGTCCCGAGTATCATGCCACTCAGTGATCGCTCGTCCGTCTCGCTCCTCCGACTCCTCCCTCCGTGTGCTCCTCGAATCGGAGTCAATATCTATGGGGTCCACCGCTATGAGCAGACTCGCAAGCAATCAAGTAATGGTGCCCGAGGCGCACCAGCCTCTCCCTCCGGCCCGAACTATCCCCCGGCGTAATAGGAATGCCTGGGGTAACCACTGCCCAACCACGGCCTCAGTGCCCCCTCTAGCCTCTCTGATCGATCTATAAACAAAGCACGGAGGAAGCATAGCCGCGTATGGGAGGCCAAACCGCCGAGGAACCCCGTCAAGGGATGTACCTCTACCCGTCCCACACGATCGATAAGCTGCCTTGTGATGGAGCAGGAGACCAATGTCGTGGTCTCCTCTCCCCATATACCGGCCATAAGCCGGTACGGTGTAGCCTCCATGTCTCGCCGTGGTAAGGGTGGCTACCGGGCCGGTGAGGTGCTCGAGCACCGACATATCCGACCATCGGCTGCCCTCACCGCCCGGATCTCGCCACCTCCACGCCCGCCATACGGAATGAAGCGCCATACACCCAACTCATGACTAGAGTGGGGTGGCTCAAGGACTGCCCCGCGCACGGACCACCCTGTATAAGTCATGGTAGGTGGTCCCCAAAATGTCCGCGCCAGGCGTATTTCCGGCCATGTCCCTCTATCTGTGCAATGATGGGGCCCCAACAGTATAATAAGGTGTCCCCTCCCTTGTCCCCGATGAGTCTCGAGGCAAGGATCCCCATAATAGCCTGTCGAAAGATAGGGATGGGCAAAGAAGGAATGGATCTGACTCGCACTCCCTTCTTCGGCCCCGTAGAAATGGCTGCATCCCCCATATAACCAGCCCACTGAGCTATCTGTGCCCTGGAACCAGCTGTCTCCAGTTTAAGTCTCCTCCCGATGATCGGGACCCCCAGGATGCGGTAAACATCCTCCAAAGTGATGGTCCACTCACCACGGACCCCTGGCAGTCGGAAGGTGTTCCGATCTGCATCCCAATATGAAAATAGGTCACAAAGAATGTGACTGGATGGAGCAACGTGGGGCACACGCGATATACGCAATATGCCGGCCCTCTGCAATGTGTCCTCCTCATCTGCTGAGAGGGCATCCAATACCCCGGGCAGCCAGTCACACTCTCTCTCCCGGCTCCATCTAATGTACTCCTCTTTTGCCTGCATACACCCAAAAACACACAAAGAAGAGTAAGTTAGTATCTAAACAATATCAAGAGAAGCATAAAAACACGTACAAATGCTAAAAATACAAGTACAAGCTTTCAAAATAGGTTCTTTTCGCATTCTCGTCTGTAACCGCCGCCCGAGCAGGGGGCGAGCAGAGAACCGCCGCCTTAAAGGCGGCGGCAGCCAGTGACCGCCGCCCGCACAGGCGGGCAGCAGAACCGCCGCCCCGTCTGCCCAGGCGGCGGTCGCGGTCCGAAAACCGCGGGGGTTTTTGGGCTTAAAAAGCCCAAAAAATGCAAAAAATGACTATTTTAATCAAAAATGGGGCCTACCCAGTAGGCGCCCCCCCTAGATGGACCCTTTAAACCAAACATTTTCGAAAATAACCCCCCATTGCAAAGAATTTAACATTTCAAATCAGAAGGGGGAAAAACACAAAATTGAAGAAAACCAACCTGTGATCTCGCGGGGTGGCGTTCCGCACGTGGAGGCATGATCTCTATCTCACTGCGGACGTTTTGACTCTACTCGCGTGAGAAACCGTCACCGTGGGTCCCAGAGCTCAAAATCAACCAAATCGACTCGCGCAAATGAATAGGAAAATGGGCCCACTTTCATATATATAACGCCCCGATTCGTTTTAAATATCTTTTTCACAGGTTCGGAGCGCCGACGGAGGTAAGTTTCTATCCTCGCACAAATGGTACGTCCTCTTTCTCTATTATTTTAACGTTTATTTTCCAAATTATTATATCTATCTGCATTTGAGTTCTCTTTTCATTTTGCAGGTGGCGGGAATTTTGGATGGCGTCATTTCAACACACGGACGTGTAAGGTATAACTTCTAACTTCCCATTTCGGGACGGCCATACTCGGACCCACCGTTTTACGCCTCTTCATGGCTAAAACGCTTCTCCGAGGGGGCAATATGTACGTACCCAAAATTGTAAGGTACTGTACTGCGGAACGGTGTAATAAGTGCCCCAATGATGATACAGGTCTCTTCGCAAGGTGTTCGGGATCCAGAGAAGCTTTACAGATATGCGTTAACATCCCGCATGCCCCGCTTAGCCCCCGCGTGCTTTGTTTTCCCTATTTTTCCCTCTTTTCTTGGCTTTTTGGTCTTCAGTGACGAAACCGCCGCCCTGAAGGGCGGCGGTCTCGTGACCGCCGCCCTGAACAGGGCGGCGGTCCTGTAACCGCCGCCCTGAGCAGGGCGGCGGTCCTGTGCGCATTTTCCAGAACGCTCTTTTGACGCGACCCGCGTGAAATATCACGACTCACCAGCTTTTCTTGCCGACTTGAGCATGCATTAATGTTTTTGGTCCCCTGGAATAGTGTTTTTCTTTTGTTTAATGTTTAGGAGTTCAGTTTGGATTTGATTTTTGGATGTTTGGATTCCTATAAATGCATGGTTTGTGCACATGCAAATGGCCTCAATTTTGCTCCAAAGTTTGCTTTTGAATTTCTTGTTACAATAGTTTTAGTTTTCCTTTGCTTAGGATTCTTAGTTTTCTATTGAGTGCTTTTTAGTATTGTGTTGTGTTGCACTGTAAGCCACATATCCAACTTGTGCAAGTGCAAACATTATTGGGCCACCATTTTCACTCCAACTTTCATGTTTTCAAGTGCCGTGTCCCTTTAGTTTGCTTAGGATTGGTAGATAGTTTGTCTGCAGTTTGTTTTAGCTTTGTGTCGCCGCTGGTAAGCCATGATCCAACTTCAGGCAAACAAGATTATTGTTTTGGAGTAGAATAGTCTAGGCAGCCATTAAAGTTGCAGTTTTGCTCTTCATACGTACTAGTTTCGTGTTCTGACGCTTTTGTTGCATGATTCAGAGACCCCGCTAGGAATCGTGCATGCAAAGCCAAGCTCGTACTCGCGCTATCCCTCTCCTATCCGCATTCTATTCTCGTCTCGCATTCTCAAGGCTGTCCATTGATCCAAATATCTATTCTCGCTGATGCAAGCATTCCACGCTTTTCTCGGATTCACGTGAGCACAAAGAACGAAGAGATCATACCGAGGGGACAAGAACACACACACCGCCGGATTCGCCACCGCTCGCGAAATCCGTGTTCCATCTTTCAAAGTTTTAGTTAGAACTTATCAAATAAAGTAGTTAATCACTTTATTTCAGTTATTTCCATTCTCGATATTGCCAGGGAGGTTGTGGGGATTGATAGTTTCTGAGAAACTATGATTCATTCCTCACTTCTGAGGTAGGATCGAGAATCTTGCAGATAGATTAGTTATTTCGTTGTTTAGAATAGATATACGAAATCGCACAGACAAATAGCTACACTCGGCTATTTTGTTTGTTTTACGTTGTTAGTTTAGTTGTCAATTCTAAATATTTTAAATAGCTGCTTTCTTATAAATTGCCAGAAAATACAAAAAGAAATTATATATGCTAGAAGTGCACTTAGATTTTACTTTATTATAGTTTGTTTCATTATCGCAGATGACAATTACGGGACCTAGGAGCCCTGTGGAATACATTTTCGAGCCAATTGTGCCCAACCCAATACCGTAGTGGCAATAATCGATATGACCAAAACCTTAGGATACAAGTCTTCCAAACAACAAATGCACTTCCAACAGATCAGGCACAATGAGAGGGTTAAACATCGAAGACGACCAAGCACATCTATTTTGGTCAAATCAGCCAAACTACAGATTACCCTAGAAAATACCCACATGATCGTAGAAGGGCTCAAAGAGAACAAACATTCGGGTGTGATCCTTTAGTTCCACAAAATGTACCGGAGACACCCCTAGTAGATATAGATACCACTTAAGAATCCAAGTCATGATAACACCCGTAAGGTATTCTGAGAAGATCGCACAACTGTTGGTTCTAAACATAGAAGCTGAAAAAGCTTATGACTACTGGATACTAGGGATCAGAACTTGATCTCCCGTATGACCATAACGGGACCGCAACAACCAAGAGTCTATGGTTGTGATCCATGATCCCACACCTAACGAATCCATAAGAGAATTAGACATAGACACTGGCCTACGTAAATTAGTATTTCAGTCTACTCCGATTCCACCTATCATCATTCAACAGTTATCCCTACTAGACACAACAGCTAACGAAGCTAGAGAATTTTGGACTAGGCCAGAGAATCGCCCATAGAGTTGACCATATTCACCATATGACCCTATCAGGAGAAATACACGAAACCATCCCGGTCATTTTCCACGCATCCCACAACCCATAGATCGAATCACGCCGTAGCTCGATATTGATTGAGCCTTCGAGCAGTCATCCTCGCCGATCGATCTATCACACCACCAAGTTAGAAGGGCCTTCTTTGCCTTAGATTCGCAAATACCATTAGTGCGTGTCATTAAGACATTAGATTCGCCTAACTAGTTTTCGCACATTCTACCCACACCAAAATGTGGACAATCATAAGTATCACATGCAAAATAATGTGATATCATCTCCTGCTTATCTCATACACAAGATGTGATAAGTAGAACTTTAACCATCTCATCAAAAACATGTGATATCATCTATATGCTATCTCATAAATCAAAGAACATGTGATACAATCATACAACATCATAAGAAAATTCCTTAATCATCATAAACATCATCATATATATGTTACAATGTGTCTCTGTATATAATCATCTGGATACATAGTATGCCATCATGGGCATGGATAAAAAATGTGCCTTCCAAACGAGGCATAGCCAAAAAAATAGTACATATACATCGATCAAGAATGAGCCTTCATAAGAGGCATATATACAAAATACATACATCTATAAATACATCATACAATAAGGAGTCGTGTCTAACTTGATCCCTCATGGGGACTTCCTGCACCTCAAGGTGGTGGTGGAGGGCCCATCACCTATGGCCCCTACCGATCTCTCGGCCTACTCTTCGGATCTCGGCCTGATGTCACTACTCCGTGAGACCATGAACCGGATCTCGCTCATGGAATGTCTACTAATATCTAGAGCTCTTTGTCCCTCTAGGACAACCTCATAATATAGTGATCTATAGTATACAAACCGACATGTAGCTATAGCTAATTACAAATGTACATGAGGTGTAACAATTGCTTCGGTTGTCTAACGAAAGGATACTACCTTTACGGAAACCTCGCTACCTCGTCCTCTCGTAATCGACCACCACTCAGCCCCGAGCTAATCTCGCTCTACTATCACTACCTGCACTGCGTGCCCCTATGGCATGCAACTAACCGATCTCTTTCTTTCTAGATCCGATCTCACTCCGTTGTAACCTTCTCAGAACTCAAGTGGCCAATTAGTCTCTCTCGCTCTAAATCTAGGCCTTGGCCGGCCACCGCTTGATCTTTTCAAGTTGATAACTCGATCTCTTTTTAAGGTGGCCTACACGAAACACTATGACCTAATGTATTTTTACCACATCACATCTAGCTCACCTACATCTTGTAGAATCTTCTCCCATCCCCCACCTTTAGGACTCGTGGTGGAGTCCCCCATCTATTTCCTTCACCTCCTCCTTTCGCATGTGGCGGGCTAGTAATAGGATCCCACCATGGAGGCTATTATACATGAGCCTATGGAAGTACTTATTGTAAGGGAATATGTATGCCCACTCCGTATACCAACCAAACAGAATCTATGCTTGCACCTGTAACTCTGGCAGAACCTATCTCAAGATTTCTTTGTCTCTATCCATGTCCACCAACACCCTCTTTATCATTTCCATCTTATCCATCTTCATAATCACTCACATCCTTAATCTCACCGCTATGTTGACCCCTCTACTATCCTCTTCGTCTACAAGGTGGCTATTCCGGTGGTGGTTGCACTCCGCATCCCATACGACTTGTGGGATAGTGAGCTACCTAGGAAGAATTGCAACATACCATGCACCATAGGTCATTTTAGTGCCTCGGATCTCTAATTTTTTGTAAAGGGGAACATACCAATGGAACCATCTGATCAAAGCTATCCCTAGCCCGTTGTGTCCTGATCAAAGGGCCCATATCGAAATTCTCCCTGATACGACATCCATACCACATCTCAGGCCCGAGAACATCCCTGTGCACGCCCCAAAGTGTCATCAGACTCACTCAATCCTATAGTACTCCTTGATATATCCATAACTACCAATAATAAAATGCTCAACCATACCAAGAATAAGCTCAATGAAATCCTCTAGCCACTGATAATGTCTATAAGGCCTCCAAACAACCATCTAGCACTAAATGTCATCCAAGGCGCGATGATAAAAATATGTATCTCCCATATGTCTACATACATCATCACCCACGGAAGCCCAACCAAAGACTAAAGGCTCATCCATGACTCGAGCTCAGTAGCTGTGGCTGTCATAGAAATCGATAGCTATATGGTCCCATGCCCATATCTGTAGAAGTGTCATTGGACCTACCATATTCTAATGGTAGTAGGTAATCAAATGAAGATCCCAGTATAGATGCACAAGTATACACTGTCCCCAATAGTAGCACTCTCCTCTAAGCAGGCCTCGAATCATAGTAATCAAGCCTAAAGGAAATGATGTGCCCATCTTTTTAGTAAGTAGAATGCCACTGACAAGTGTCATGAGATAAACTGGCATGCGATGTAATCATGGATCTGCGAAACATTGATGCATGTGTACTATCATAACTCGTCGAGGTATCTCATATACACTAAATATATCTACCAAAATTTTTATGAGTTGTGTTGCATTATTCTCATACTCAATCAAGCTCCTATGACATGCACCCATAAGATCCTCCACACATCCTTAAGGGTGATTGTCATCTCTCTAGTCGGGAGCCGGAAGCACTGACTCTCATTGTGTCACCTCTCAGTTAAGGCTGTAATGAGGTTGTGATCTATGGTAATCTATGGCATTTGCACCATGTAGGTAAGACCTCGTCATGTATAAGGTGATGTCCAAATACTTCCTCTCGCATCGTGAGAGAGTCGCCTCAAGGTTGTCCAATTGGCCATGTCACTCTCTCACACCCGCAACAAAGAATGCCACCGACAAGTGCAATGAGATAGATGCGTAAGTATACATTGTCCCCAACATTAGCGTTCTCCTCTAAGTAGGCCTCGAATCATAGTAATCAAGCCTAAAGGAAATGATGTGCCTGTATTATCAACAAACATAATGCCACTAACAAGCACAATGAGATAAACTAAAGACGCGATGTAATCACGGATCTCGCAAAAATTGATGCATGTGTATTGTCATACAATTGCCGAGGTATCTTATCCATGCCAAAGAGCTCTATCAAAGTGTATGTGAGGTACATTGCATCATTCTCATACTCGATCAAGCTCCCTATGATAGGAACTCACAAGATCCTCCACACGTCCTCAAGGTGATTATCATCTCACTAGTTAAGCCGGAAGCACTAACCCTCGTTGTACCACCTCTCCTCTAATGTTGTAATGAGGTTGTGATCTATGGTGATTTGTGGTGATCTATTATGAGACATATCTTGATCGCCCCCAAACTACCACTCTACTTGGTCAATCCTATAGTACTCCCTATTATATCCACATCTACAAATAGTAAAATGCTCAACCATACAAATACTAAGTTCAATGACATCCTCCGCCACTGATAATGTCTATAAGGCCTCCAAACAATCATCTATAGTTCAAGGCGAGGAGATAAAAATATGTATCTCCCATATTTCTCACAGCACATCATTGCCCATGGGAGCCCTAACCAAATACTAAAGGCTCATCCATGGCCCAAGCTCATAACGCTTCTACGGGGTGACTGATAGTTATATGGTCCCGGCCCATATATGTAGAAGTGTCGTTGGACCTACCGTCTTGTGACAAAAGTATTTTGACGGTATTAGGTAATCAAATGAAGATCCCAGTATAGATGTGCAAGCATACACTATCATCAATAGTAGTGATCTCCTCTAAGCAAAGCTTTGTATCATAGTAATCAAGCCTAAAGGAAATGATGTGCTTGTCTTGTCGCTAAAGTAGTAGAATGCCACCGACAAGCACCATGAGATAAAATGACACGCAATGTTATCACGGATCTGCAAAACACTGATGCATGTGTACTATCATACCTCATTGAGGTATCTCATATACACTAAATATCTCTACCAAACTTTTTGAGTCAGGTTGTAGCATCAGTTTCATACTCAATCAAGCTCCCTATGACATGCACCCACAAGATCCTATACATGTCCTTAAGGGTGATTGTCATCTCACCAATCGGGAGCCGAAGCACCGACTCGTTGTGTCACCCTCACTAAGGTTGTAATGAGGTTGTGATCTATGGTAATCTATGGCATTTGCACCATGTAGGTAAGACCTATCATGTACAAGGTGATGTCCAAATACTTCCTCTTGTGTCACGAGAGGGTCACCTCAAGGTTGTCCAATTGGCCATGTCACTCTTGCACTCGTAACATAAGTAGTTGCCTTTCTACAAAATCAAACATTGCATAGCTTATTATACTTTCTTCTATCTAACACTAGCTAACACTTAGTCTATTCATCACTATATTCTTATACATTCCTTGAAAAAAACTTCCCCTTTTTCTTCTAAGTATTAAAAATGCTTTTTTGACGCACGCACACCCTTGGCGACACATGTGCAACCTTATTGGCATATGCACGCACAACAACACATGTTCCCACATTTTGACGCCTACACCCACATCTTCGACATGTGCACGTGTAAACAATCTAACCCCCTCTTCCTATGCATACGTGCCCATAATGATTCATGTGTGTCCCTTTCACACGCACACCAACGCACATATGTCTGCGCCTCCCCAAACGCTTTATACACCCATTTTGACATATGTGCTTGCATGTATCCATAATTTCAACATATGCACGTATGCGCACACTTCTCCTACACGCTTACGTGCACCCGACCACACCTGTGTGCCCCTAAGGTGTGTGCATGCATTTGCGTCTCCCCTATAAACCCTAATAAATGATATTAAATGCTCAAAAAATAAAAAGATAGATATGGTACTCACACGGGGTCCATCGCCTAAATATGCACATACTCACAGACTATGTCTTCGCCCGTACGCCCCGAATTCGCGCTATCTCTCCTCGTGTTCAAAGCAAAAGTGAATAGTAAAACAACAAGAGCTCCATAACAAATGAATTACTTGCGATGCTTTTAACACCCTGGGAGGGGTATGTATGGTCATTTTGATTTTTGTGATGCATACTCGCCGCCATGATGGCGAAATGTGTGTTTTTACACCATGATCATTCCGACTTCTCTATTGCCGTCATTGATGATTATATTTATAAAATAATTATTTTTGACTCCGTTGACTTCCCGTCAGTGGCATATTTTTGCTACCTGGTGCCCATTTCTTCTCCCTGGGACATTTTTCTTACTTTCAAGTGATAGCCCCTATTCCAAACTTCTTGTAAAAAATTCAAAAATAACTAAATAATTGAAAAATCAATATTTTGAAAAAAATTCAATAAAATTATTAAAAATAAAAATAAATCATAAAAATTCAAAAATTTACAAAAAATGGTAAAAAGCTCATACGCAACTGAAATTTGTGTCACACACACGGTGTTATTCTTATATATTACTTGCATTTTCACGTGTTTTAGAACCAAACAACTCGTGGATCATCTGGATCTACAACCATTTACAAAGCTAGACTACTTGCTTCGTTTGTACTCTAGGGCACAACGAGTTGCCTGGTACTATTTTGTAGTGCACAATGCTTTCTCATTGGACCCTGTGTCCTTCATCAATTCCCCTCACATGTATCCTTGCTTGGGGCACCACTTTTAACCCTTTTTCGTTTATCATGAACATCTGGGAACTAAAGCTCGATAACAAAACATTTGTGCAACTATCTTGAACATTATTGGTTTGAGTATGTGTGTTTGTACTTATTTCCCTGTTAGATCAGCTTGTTTACTTCTTGTATTGCATTGCATTTTGTATGTTGCATGGAGTTGGCATTTTAGCAATGGATAATTGTTCGTATTCTATCTTTTCATGTCATTTTACACTTTTATCAGTATGCTTATATTTTTAATAAGGACTAATGACGAAGATTTTTAGCAATGTGATGAAATAAATATTGTTTTACACTGATATTGGATCGTTGATAGCTCAATATCCCTTCCTCGTTATTTTTCTTCTATCTCCCCTTTCTTCTTTCTTCCCTATTCTACTATTTCACTTGGGGCATCTTGTCCCTCCTCATTCTTCTATCTGCTTTCCTTCTTCTTTATTATCATCGATCGAATTTTGTCATCACCCCATCGACACTCGAACGGGCATCCTTCACTCTACTAATTTTTCTTCCACTCCTTAAAAAAATTATAGTTGTTTTTGTTTGTCTACTTTATTTGAAGTGGTGTAACTTACGCCACCCCAAAGAGGGGCAAATGTAGACACCTATAATTTGATCAAGGTAATATTATTACTAACACTACACTAACTATTCTACTTCTTACAAATTGACGACATTTCGTTAATTAGGCTCTTTTCCCTTCAATTCCTCTTAAATTGATGATTATACGTTGATTAATCCTATTTTCTTATAATTGGCTAATAAATATTCTTATTAGCTAACTCCCGCTTACAACGCTTCCAAAATCTATCAAAACCTCCTCCGGATGTTCCCTAAAGGTGCCTAAGCCTCTTGGGACTCCTAATTAATCCTAAAAGATTAATTAGCCTCTAAACCTAGTCAAATCTTGCTTTGACTTGTGATTAACTAAAAATGGAAATCTAATACTATGGAAAGTATAGCCACTAGTTAATCTAAATAAGAGGACTAAAACATTGTATAAATGCACTAAAACAATATGGAATAATTGTAAATAATTATACTAAGTGAAATAAAACCCTAAATATGCAAGGAAGTAAGGAAGAATGACTTAGTTGAGTATGGAAAATTGTCGAAGGTTGTTAAGTCTAATAATAAAATCACTTAATTCACCATATGTGGATTAATGTGTAATTATAATAAAGTAATTATTTAATTACTTTAGTTAGCTTAGTTGTTAGTGTGTTGTTATCATCCCTTAGATTGTGGAGGATGTTCTTTAGTTAGAATATTGTTCTCGGATGATTTCCTGTAGAAGCTTTTTAGGGGCAATATGCTATTTCTGCATATTTGCTTTGTTTAGGAGATTTGTTCCATGTATTGTGGAAGAGATAGAAGCTGTCCAATATCTATAAATATTGCAGCTCTCTCTTTTGGTTGTAATGCTTCATTTTATATTAATAAAATCACAGCAAGCTCCGCCTTGTTTTTGCAATTTAATCTGGTTTACAGATTTCATTTGGTACCAGAGCAGGTGAGTTAAGGTTGTAGATAATTGTTGAGGAAGTGTTAGAAGATTTGAGGAAGGAGGACTAGAAGCTTGAGCCAGGAGGAGCCATAGATGCCCCCAGCCTCTTCACAGCCCCTGCCCTTCTCCACACACCCGGCAATAGTAGAAGCAGCAAGAATAAAAAAAAAATAAAAATTGGAACCTCAAGATTGGTATGCAAAGTGATCCCAACTCCATTATTTTTTTAAGGTGAAATTATTTCAATTGAGGAGATATTTGAATTTCTTTTAATATTTGATGTTGTATTAAATTGCAAATATAACAAATATTATTTTGAAATCTGATTATTTCATTGATAAAAAAAAGAGATCCCGTTTCATTGTTTATTTAAGATTTAATCCTAAATTCAAGTGGACCCCCAATTTTGGAGGCACCACTATTCGGGTTTGGTGTGTAGGTTTCATTTTTAATAAAAAAAAGAAACATCCACCACCGATCTATGACTTGTATGCAAGTGCGGTATTGAATATATATATGAATGAATTCACCTTGCAGACTGCATTTGGATTTACACTGACTTCACACCTGTAAAAGAAAAAAAAAAAATGATTGGATTGATTGATCTCATTTGTGTCGTCTTCAAAAGCAAAATTCTGTGCGACCTTGCAGAATAGAGCGTAAGAGAGCTTTTTAAGGAAAAAAGGCGGCGCGAAGGAAAACAAGGCGGAGGAAACAAAAATGCATGCATGCATGCGTAAGTCGAGGACCGCGTTTTTGCGTTAAAAAAATTTTTTTAAAAAAAATTTCCTTTTTTGGACGATGCGAAAAAAATCAGAAAAAAAAAAAAAATTCCATTTTTGGAAAGGGGCCGGAAAAATAATTTTAAAACGGTCATAACTTTCAACTGGTACCTCGGATTGAGGTGCGTTTTTTTTGAAAGTATGTGTTTTTTGAGCTCTACGCTTTGGTCAGTCAAAGAGGCCAAAGAGCCCAAAACTAAATTTGTAAGGGAAAAGAGGCCAAAGTGCCCAAAAATTTAAAAAATTGTGAAAATATTAATTTTTTCGTAAACAAGAAGGGGGGTGCAATTTTCTTTTTCTATTTACAAGATGTTTGTAAAAATGGCCGATAGTGCCGAAAAATCATTGTAAAAGGCCAAAAAGGAGCCCACACTCAATAAAAATCAATTTTGGGGGGGTGTGTATTGATTTGAGGGGGATTTGTTTCGTGTTTGATTCTCTATCTCTCTTTTCTTTCATGCACAAATGGCTAACAATGCGCCCAAATTCTTTTTGCCCGATTCACAACTCCTACGAGGAGATAATTATGTTGCATGGAAAATGAAAATTAAAACTCAACTTGAATTTGAGGACATAATTGGTGTAGTTGATGGCTCGATAATGAGACCAGAAAATGATATTGCTCAACAACGTGTGTTTGATCGTGCTAATCAAAAGGCAAAACTTATAATTTTATTTGGTGTAACTGATGATGTACAACCTCATATTCATCAAGCGACAACTAAAAAGAAGCATGGGATAAACTAGCAACTGTATATGAAGCTAAGAACAAAAATGCTATTTTGCAATTACAAACACAACTCCATTGTCTCAAAATGAATTCTAATGAGTCTATTGAAGGTTTTCTAAAGCGTGTTGCTATATTGAGATCATCTCTCCAAGCTTTGGAAGTAGAGGTCACTAATGAATCTCTTGTCCCTATTGTATTGAGAGCTTTACCAGCCTCATACAAAATATTTGTCACAACTCTCAACATTATGGGTCCAACTACAAGTTTTGAAGAGTTAGTGAACATGTTACAATAGGAAGAGTCCATGAACAAACCTGTAGAAGATGAGGAACAAGCCCTCTCTTCATTCCATAAGGGAAAGAAATAGATTCATACAACTGGTAAGCAACACAAGCAACATTCTCAACAGAATAATCAAGGGAACACTCAGCAAAAGTAGTGTCAGATTTGTGGCAGAAAAGGACATGACTTAAAAGATTGTTGGTATAACACATTTCAGAAGGGTTCATCTAGTGGAAAGAAGCCAAATTTTCAACAATCTAGTCAGGGTTATCAAAACAAACAACAAGGACAAAGGAAAAGTAACTGGAAAAAAAAAACACATGACACGACAACATTCTTTGAAGAAGAAGATAACTCACCAGATGAGGACTTCCTATTTGCTGCACAATCAACTCAAGAAATCAATTCACCACAGGAAATTTGGTATGTTGACTCAGGAGCAACAAGACATATGACCGGGAGAAATGATTGGTTCTTAGAGTTAAAGAATACACCTAACAAAGACTCTGTTTCGTTGGGTGATGATTCATCGTACAAAGTACAAGGAATTGGAAACATCTCCTTACCTCTTGGATCAAGAAAGTGCACAATAAGAGATGTTCTATATGTTCCTGGATTGACAAAGAATCTACTTTCAGTAAGTCAGCTTTTGGAGCACAACTTAAAAGTGGATTTTGATTGTACAGATGGAAAGAAGATGTGTTTAATCAAAGATAAGTCTAAAAACTCCAACATTGTTGCATGAGCTTCTGGTGTAGGTCGTATGTTTCAGTTGGATTTTGTTCAAACCAAAAATCAGGCCCTTGTAGCTAAGGATACATCATCGGCACAATTGTGGCATCGAAGATTTGGCCATGTAAGTTTTGGCTATCTTGAAACACTTCAAAAAAATAATATGGTAAGAGGACTGCCAAATTTCAAGAAAAATACAGACAAGTGCACAAATTGTTTGGCAGGAAAACAACATAGAGCTTCTTTTCAGAAAAGTAGTACATTCAGGGCCCGTGGTAAACTTGATCTGGTGCATACCGATCTATGCGGACCTATGAGACCTAGTCATTCAGGGTTTCAATATTTTATGCTCTTTGTTGATGATTACTCACGAAAAATGTGGGTATACTGCATTCGCACCAAAGACCAAGCCTTTGAAACTTTCAAGAAATTCAAAGTAGCTTGTGAAAATGCAACTGGTAAGAAAATAAAAACACTCCGCTCAGATCGAGGGGGTGAATACACCAGTAATGAGTTCAAAAAGCTTTTTGGAAACACATGGAATTCGTCGGCAAATGGCACCTCCATATACACCACAACAAAATGGTGTTGTTGAAAGAAGGAATAGAACTATAATGGAAATGGTAAGGTGTATGATTGATGACTCAGGCTTGAGTAAAACATATTGGGAAGAAGCAGTAAAAACAACAGTTTATCTACTGAATAGAGTTCCCACTTCCGCACTTGATGGAATAACACCACAGGAAGCTTGGTCAGGGAACAAACCATCTATAAAACACCTTAGAGTTTTTGGATGCAAGGCAAGTATGCACATTCCTAAGAAAAAGAGAACTAAACTTGATATGAAATCAAAACAACTTATATTCTTGGGATACAGTGATGAAGCCTTGGGATACAGGTTAATGGATCCAAAAACAAGAAAAAATTTCACAAGTAGAGATGTTGAGTTTTTTGAAAATAAAGAAGCAGATGCTCCTTCCATAAACTCACAAAACAATCCTACTAAGAAAATAGAAGATGTTCTTGATGAAGATAATGATGATGAGGATAATTCAACTCCTCCATCTACAGGAACAACTAAACGTATGCCTAAGTGGTATACTAATCTAATTCGAGATGCTAAGTTGGATAGTGATCCTAACACATCCACTTCAGGACCTAGAACTCGTAGTATGACTCAAAATGAGGTAAACTTAGCCTTAATGAGTACAGTAATTGAATCAAGTGAGCCCACTACAGTTCAAGATGCCCAGCAGTCAAAACCTTGGTCAGATGCTATGAATTCAGAATTCAACTCTTTGATTAAGAATAATACATGGCAACTTACAGATCTTCCACCAGGGAAGAAGGCAATAGGTTGCAAATGGATATTTAAAACAAAGTACAAATCAAATGGAAGCATTGATAAATACAAGGCAAGATTGGTAGCTAAGGGTTATGCACAAAAAGAAGGCATTGATTATGAAGAAACATTCACACCAACAACTAAGATCAAAACAATCAGGATGATATTTGCTCTAGCTGCACAATTTGGTTGGAAAGTTCATCAAATGGATGTAAAAAGTGCATTTCTCAATGGGGATTTATAGGAAGAAGTCTACATGACTCAACCAGAAGGTTTTGTCATACCAGGTAAAGAAGGAAAGGTATGTAGACTCATAAAGTCACTGTACGGTCTCAAACAGGCTCCCAGGGCATGGTACATAAAGATTGATGAGCATCTCATCAAACATGGATTCAAAAGAAGTCCATATGATCCTAATCTCTATCTCAAAAAGCAAGGGGGGGAGATAGTGATCATAGTAGTATATGTCGATGATCTAGTCATCACTGGAAGTTCGGTGAAGATGATTGAAACAACTAAGGAAGATCTAAATCGATCATTCGACATGACAGATCTCGGGCTTCTTCATTATTGTCTTGGACTTGAAGTATGGCAAAAGGAAAATCACATCTTTGTTACTCAACTAAAATATGCCAAGACAATGCTCGAGAAATTCAGAATGATGGATAGTATACCAATGGCTACACCTATGGAGACAAGGCTTCAATTGTCTCATGCAGATCCATCAGAACAAGTAAATGTTACTCTTTATCGACAGTTGATTGGGAGTCTCATTTACTTAACTTATTCTAGGCCAGATATCAGCTATGCAGTCAGTTATCTTTCTCGATTTATGCAAGAACCAAGGGTTTGTCACTGGAAAGCAGCAAAGAGGGTACTGAGATACATCAGAGGAACCATGGACTTTGGCCTAGAATACAAGAAGAATGATAACTTCTTCTTGACAGGATATCTGATTCAGATCATGCAGGGAACGTTGATGATAGGAAGTCCACTTCAGGATTTGTGTTCTTTTTGGGATCTGGACCTATTTCATGGGGGAGCAAGAAACAAAATTGTGTTTCAAGGTCTTCCACAGAAGCAGAATATCATCGCGCAGCAGGAGGAGCTATCTGTGAAGTGATTTGGCTCAGACGGATACTTGAAGGATTGGGAATTCCACAGGATCATCCAACAATCCTACATGTAGACAATGAAGGAGTAATAAAACTTGTTCGGAATCTAGTTTTTCATGAACGCACCAAACACATTGAGGTGCAAGTACATTTCATTCGTGAACAAGTTCAGAACAACAACATTCAGCTTCAGCATTGCCCGACAGAACATCAGCGTGCAGATATCTTCACAAAATCTCTTGCACGTCCTAAATTTGAGGCATTCAGAGTATTTCTCTCCTGTTCACTTCAGAATATGATGAATTAAGGGGGGGAATGTTAGAAATAATCTAACACTTAATTCACCATATGTGGATTAATGTGTAATTATAATAAAGTAATTATTTAATTACTTTAGTTAGCTTAGTTGTTAGTGTGTTGTTATCATCCCTTAGATTGTGGAGGATGTTCTTTAGTTAGAATATTGTTCTCGGATGATTTCCTGTAGAAGCTTTTTAGGGGCAATATGCTATTTCTGCATATTTGCTTTGTTTAGGAGATTTGTTCCATGTATTGTGGAAGAGATAGAAGCTGTCCAATATCTATAAATATTGCAGCTCTCTCTTTTGGTTGTAATGCTTCATGATCGGAACGCTCGGTAATATAAAGTAGATAGAGATGCATACTTGATATCCATGTAGATTGTAGAAGAAGACGTCTAAAAGACTAGACTCAAGCATAAAATGACAAAAATAAAATGTGGAGGAGTGTGGATTCTAAAGATGAAAAATATGCATAAAAAAGTGATGGAAGTGCACCTAGGGTGGAACATTTGTTTAGTTGTTGCAACATATAGTGTATCCTGTATGGTTAGTAAAGGCAAGTGTCGTCACAATGTGTTGTCATTATGTTGTTGTCGTCATCATTGTTGTTGCCCCTAATTTGTTGTTTTTTCTCATACGGTCGGGCGTAAGGAGAAAATGATCAAGTAGTCAAATATGTATGTATGTAAAAACGTTGTGTAAAATACGCATGTGTATAGAAATATGTAAAATATGCAAAAATAAAAGTGTAAATGGAACATGTGCACCTAATCCATGTCGAGAGAAAGGGTGTAGAAGGATATCTTGTACTATCACAATTTTTTGGGAGATCTCACACCACCCTAGTTGAAGAAGTATAGGGAGGAAATGATTTGTGTCCTCCAAAATTTAACCGCAGTCTTGAAATGTGTGAAGAGATCTACTGTATTGTTCTAGTTTTTGGGTGATTTGATGCCACCAGACGAAGTAGTGTAGAAAGGCACACCCACCTTTGTATCCTCCAAGCTCGTGAATCGCTCTCAGTAGAATTGCAAAAGCACACCATGTCCTATGGAATTCGTTGTGTATGGAGTTAAGTAGACTAGTCTGAAATCACTCATCAGTATGTAAACCCACAATGCCAAGAGCGAGAAAGTGCAAGGCCATCATGGTTGTAAACAATAGAAAAGTGTGCACAAGCAAAGGGAAAAGCTCGCATATAATGGCAAACAAAGTAGACAAGTAGAAACAAACAAGTATTCATGGAAACACATAATCATGCAAAACAAGTGCTACACATGGAACACATTTTACCATGTTAGAGTGATAACTAATATGTCAAAGCATGTATGAGAAAGTAATATAAGATGCTAAGTATGAAATGAAACATTAACACTGGATAAAATGAATGTGGATGCATCCAAGCGACCAAGTATAGGAAGGGTAGAAAGTGAGCATCCATGCCACATGTAGAGTCTTATATCTATGATCACACTAAACAAAGGCATGAACATGCATGTTTGTATGATAATGACATATAAGAAAACAATCTAACATGTGTAGTAAAGTGATCATGCAAAACACTAACAAGAAAGAGTAAATTCCCCTAAGACAATGTAGTATGTTTTGGATGGATGGAATGGAATGCAAGATGGAATGATAGGAGCAACATGCCCCCTAAGTGGATGGAATTGTATGTAATGAGGTTCATTTTTTTCCCCCTCAACAATCAAGAATGAACCGTAAACGAGAGTGCATCATCAAGAAATGGTCGAGTAGTGTTGGTTGTTTCTAGCGCGTTGTGATAAGTATGAATATATAAAGGTGATGAAATGTGACATGTGGAGAGAGATGTGCGTGAACCCTATGGCGAATCATTTATCACGACTTTTTAAATAGATGAGTGATGATTTATCCCTAAGCGTATATCACTATATGATGAAAGGATGAAGATGGGTGATGATTTAGCCTAAAGTATATGTCACTATAGAATGAGTGGATGGAGATGGGTGATGATTTAGCCTAAAGTGTATGTCACTACAAGATGAAAGGAGGGAGTGGTGATGTAACCTAAGGTGTATACCACTATAACATGATAGAATGGGTGACAATTTAACCTAAGGTGTATGTCACTAACGCTGGAAATGTCATATGAGGAAATGTCACATGGTGAATGTAAGGTCCATTTGATTAGTAAACCCTCGAGTCAATGAGTATGGATCGAGGAACTAAAGTGTATCATAGGGTGGTGACGACAACACATAGAAAACAACGTAGTATAAACAACCAAGTGATGAATATGGTATGTAAATGTGCGGTGTGGGTAATGCAATATAGGATGTGTAGTGTGTGTAGGATATGTAATGTGTGAAATGCAATAATAGGTGTATATAGAAATGGAATATGTAATGATGATAGGTAGAACTAGACCCATATGTAATGGAATCTAGTGTAGTATGTAGAATATATATGATGTATGAATGCACCATGTTAATAATGCAATGTAGGATGCGTAGGGTATGTAGGATATGTAATATGTAAGATGCGGTGAGAGGTGTTTATAGGATATAGAATGTGTAGTGATAAAATGTAAAGCTAGACCTATATATAATGTAACTTAGCGGAAATGTAGAATGTAGGGATGGAATGTAAAACTAGCATCATAGGAAATGATGACTAGTGTAATATAGAAAAAGTATGATATGAAAAACGTGTAGTGTATGATTTGTGAAGGGTGTGGATATTTGAAAGAATGGAATGCATGGGTGAAGACTAGTATAATGTATAATAAATGTAGAAGGGTTGGTGTATGATGTGCAATGTAGGATGAAATGAAATGTGTAATGCCTAAGTGTGGTGTGTGGGGTTCAGTGTAATGGTAATCCCTCAATAGTCAAGTATGAATCAAGCATAAGAGTGTGTCATCGGGTAATGATGGTGTGATGATGGGTGAGATGATATGCCCATAGGAAATGACAATAAATGATAAATACGACATGTGTGATGTAATATTATGTGATTATGCCAAAAGAAGAGGGGGGATGTGTGATGGCTATGCCCCCTAGGTGTGCATGAAGGATAAATTAATGGTTAAGGTTAGAGGATAGAGTTCCCTCGACCAGGTGCAAGGATGATGAAAGTGGAGGGCCACGATGCACTAGTGGGGATATAGTAGATAAATTCGGTGATGATGAACATAATATATATACATGTGAAGGATGAATGAATGAGGAAGATTGTGATAGAGGAACATGTTGGAGTGATAAATCCGACGGGGGATATGGTGAACAATTTACGAAATGTTACTGCTAAGGTGGGACATGGGTAGCTCTAGCTTGACATCTACGAGATGAAAGATCTGACGGGTTGAACGTAGAACATGAGGAGGTTGTGTAGGAAACGAAAGGAGGCCTAGCTATTGGAGATCTCTAATAATATGGGCTAAAGCATAGAAAGAATCAATATGATGCCCTTGAATGCAATGATAACAACAAAATGGATGATCACGATATTATATTAGTTAAGGAGGATAACAATGATTAGGACGGTAGAGAAATCATTTGATGATTAAGAAGATGAACAAAAATGTCTTGTGGCGTAGCATTGGAGGAAAATTTAAGGTGCAAAGGTAACAATGTAATGGGAGGGTGAGTGAGATGACAAGTAGGGTACGTAGACGGTGTATGAGTTGTAGTAGGAGTATGGACATGTGATGTAGAGGCATCCTTAAGTTGTTCTATCTCAGCAAGGAGAGACACAATTGTCTCTTCCATGGTGACACCGATTTTCTAAAGCATGTATTGAATCCAATAGGTGTGTATTAGATAGGGAATTACGATAGTGAGAGTGTTGAACTAAGCGTGTTGGTATAGGACTTCTTGGGTGTGGTGAAGGATTGTCGTTAATGCAAGGGTAATAGAGGAATAAAATCATCTAAAAGATCATCATTATTATTGTCAAAATCATGTGGAACGACACAGGAAACTTGATAAGCAATGGTATGTGGTTGTTCATCCAAATAACCATGAGTACGTAAAATATACATGACCACGACGTATTGTTCATTCGTACAGGGAGGTAATGGACATCCTTAATCATACCAAATAGTGAAGCTGGGTGAATAGCAAAGAAAGGAGCTACTACAAATGCACATTGTACATAATGGCATGGGGAATGCTATATCAATGTGATCAAGATCAAGCATTCTGCCAATATAATCTAACCAAGACTGGCTAAGTGTGAGTGGAGAAGTAGTAGGATAATGTGCGAGATGAATGGCAAGATAGAAAACACATAGGCCATATGTAAAGCGAGAATGATGGAACCATAATACAAATGTGGGTCACATAAAGGAGAATGGAGGTCTTCAAAGTCAAAACCAAGCTAAAGGAGGCCATCATGTGAACATACAATGGTCATGCATGAAGTATCAAGTGGTATGTGTTCCCAATAAGAATTATTCATGAAGAGAGTGTAGGTAAATGGTGGGCACAATAAATAGGATGATGTTGGCTGGTAGGATGAAATGACATCCATGGACTGTAAATGTTGTTGATATGACACAATAGCAGTAGTGGTGACATTTGGCGAGGAAGGGATCGTGTCAATCATGCAAATAGTGGTTGTAAGTGGCATTCCGTATAGAAAAAGCGAGATAATGAAGGAATAGGTAAAACAATTGAGTATTATGGAGTAGGCCATGTACATAATACCATAGCAGCAGTGGTGACATTAGGAGTATGTGGCAATTCAAGAGAAACCATATCAACCATACAAATAGTAGGAATTGGTTCGTATGGAGCTTTGAGAGTGAAATTCATCCATAGAAGAAGGAGAACTAGGGACAACAAGTGTATTATTAAAATAAGTAGGAGAATGTGAATGATCAAAGGTGTTGCACTAATGATAGTAGGTGCATCTATGGGAATAGGTGTGGGAGCTTCTACCTCCGTTATGAGTTGTGCTAAAATAACAGGATCGATGGTGCACAAATAAGCGGAAACAACATCATCAATAGCGCGAGGATCCATACCTGAAGATGGAAGTTGAATGAGCGAAGGGCAAGGTCTATAGCGGAGAAGGGAGCAGTAAGAGCATCCACAAAAGTTTGGCCATGGTATCGTCAAATTGCAAAGTAATTGGAGACTTAGAAGAAGTAGATTTCCTATTACACTTACCCATGATGGCTAAGTGTAAGAACCCTAAAAGATAATATGAAGAAACAAGGGGTTCACTAAAATGATTAACTAAAAATGGAAATCTAATACTATGGAAAGTATAACCACTAGTTAATCTAAATAGAAGGACTAAAACGTTGTATAAATGCACTAAAACAGTGTGGAATAATTATAAATAATTATACTAAGTGAATTAAAACCCTAAATATGTAAGGAAGTAAGGAAGAATGACTTAACATATTATGGAAGATTGTCGCGAGTTTTTGCAAGTCGATAATAAAATATAGAAGCGAGGAAGGGATACCTAGAAGTCCCAAAAAGGTCAAATATGGAGAATCTGAGCATATAAGGGTGCCTAGGAAGGTACTAGGGTTCCCCGTGGCACCCTAGTCTACAGATTAGGCACCCTGGTTTTTGTAAAAGCTCTAAATCTAGTTTTTACGAGAGGTCTGAGGTATCCCAAAGTGTTCTCTATTTATCATATTTGATCTATCGAGTTATGCCGAATGTGTTGAATAATGAAATGACGACCTGCAAGAAAGAAAGAAGTATCAAAACCCTAAAAGTAAAGATGCTGAAAATGAATGGGTCGAATTGACCTCAATCGCCAAACTAGTGGTCTTATCACTGAGTGTTGCACTACATTTTGGACCCAGATGTAGTTATGGTGTGTGTGTGTGTGTGTTGTGCCTAGGTGCTCTTGTGTCAGTCACACTTTGTGAAGTAGTGAGCAATAATAACTATAGAAAATGTAATAGCATGTGTTCATGGAATAGAATAGAATCATCCCCCTATGTTGTGTGTGTTGATGCATATCTCCTAACATTGATGCATGGCGCTATGTGGATGCACAGTGATGCACGATGGATAAAACTCTAGATGGAGTGATAATAGTATGTGTGACGCTTTAAGACCCTCATTATGGTATCATAACTTTATATTTATAATTAACCCCAACATGGCCGACTAGGAAAAAGATAAGGATGCAAAATGGATAGAAAGATCCCAAAAAGAAGAAAGAAAGTGGAACATGGATTGGGGTGCCCTAGGTGGGACCAGGGCGCCCCGTCTGGCTAGGCACCCGGTTTAGGCTGAAATGACGGGATAGGTGTGAAATAAGTGTATATGTGTAGGAAAATATGCGGGAATGACAAAATAAAATATAAAAACTATGATGGCCAAAAGGCGGGATTAATTATTACTTTCTTCACTTGAGAACCCTCTAAATAGTTGTATAAGACCGAGCTAAATAATGCTTGAAGTGCATGATTTTACATCTACAAATTTCTAAAAGTGCTTTTGGACTTACCTTTTATAACACATACACCAAAATGAATCCATTCTTGGAATTGGAAAACTATAAATAGAACCCTCCTCCTCCCTATTTCTAAGAACACTTATCCTCCTCTAACAAAAACTACAAAGCGAATAGGATTTGAGTATTCTTCCATTGTTATTGAGCTATTATCTTCCATTCGCATATTCAACTCAAGCTTGAGTAAATGAGGGAACCATATAGTCTTGAAGCCATTAATGGTGAGCCTTCACTCTCAAAACTTTGAGCATCAAACAATAAAATATGATTCTTTAGGATCTTCATAGGTTCATGTTTTGTAACATTCGAGTAGAGAGTAGTATATACATTTTAGTTTGATGTTATGTCAAAGTTATAATACATGCATAAGAGTAGCTCTTGTTTATCTCTTAACTTTATGGTTCACTGGTTGAGTTGGTAAAGCTTTGAGGCTTCTTTAGTGTTTTAACCTCATTTCTATAGCTTTTCTAATTGATACATGTTCATAGGAGTCTCGGCGAGTGTAGTTGTGGTGGGTATAGGACTAGACATGGTAGGTGAGATAATATTAGTGTGAGTGGAAATGGACGACATGCTTGCAGAGGTGGAAGAAGAATTGAAGCACTAGATTGACCAATATCGTATGTATCAATATGGCTATATGGAATAGGCTATGATGGAGGAATAGGCATAACAAATTAATGGAGTCTATGCGGCGTAACTTGAATGTATCGGGGTAAAAACAATGGTATGTTCATAGCCATCATGTAAGAATTTAACGCATTGATGAACAATAGATGGGACAACATGCATTGCGTGAATCTAGGGTCTACCTAGTAAGAGATTAAATTGAAATGAGGCATCGATAATGAAGAATACTGTAGGAACAATCTTAGGCCCGACTTATATAGGTAATGTGATAGTACCTAGGCATGCATGAGTAGTGGAATCATAGCCATGAATGAGAGTGGAATTTTTAGCAATGAGATTATCAGTAATGTTGATTTTATTTAAAAGAGAGTGAGCACATAGATTAATTTGGTGAATCCATTTTCAATGAGTACACGCTTGATACAAATGGTTCTAATGATAGTAGTGATAAGCAGAAGTGCACATGGATTATCAATAGCAAATGGTGATATGTCATTATCATCAAATTATATAGTGCATGGTAGATTTTGAGTGATTGAATGAGATGTGTGAAGGCGATGAAGAATTATTGATTTCAATGTGGATAGAATGAAGGGAAGCCTCTAATGTATGATGACATGATCAAGTGCATTATGCATAAGTCGTAAAGAGATATTTTGGCCTACATATTCTTAAGTTTCTCGATGATATGAAAGCCCTTAGAAGTTTTGGTAGAGTCATAGAAGTGATAGGTGGTGGGATGGAAATGGGTTGTGTAGACACTAAAAATTTACACTCTCTCACCATCACTATCTAAACTCATTTCCGATCAATAATTAAGACACACCACTTACGACACTTCATGACCTAGGTCATTCATGCATACCCCCTTAATTAAATTAATTAAATACGCCACCACATCCCTACTTCTAAAATAAATAAATAAATAATCCTATCCTCACACCTCACCCTCACACCTCACCATGTTAACTTGGACACATTCACTAGTTATAACTAGCTAGTTTAGCAACTTTCTATAAATGACACATAACTATCTCTAAACCTATCCCTAACCAACTCCCATCCCTTAACTAGTTATAACTAGGACAACTTTAGAAACCTTCTAAAATAACCCCTATCTTCATCCTAACTAACCTAGTCTTAGTTTGAGCTTCTCCCACTTAACATCCCAACCTCCTTCAAAATCCTCCCAAATCAGCATCAAAATGGTAAAGAAAATCACACCTTTTATCCTCTAACTCGGATTTTCCGAAATCGTCGGAGATTATCCCGGTCATGACGATCTATATAAGTAAGTTTCTTGGCCTCTTTAGAGGGGGATTTTTGCCTTTTGTAGGAAATTACGTTATTCTATAGGCATCTTAAAGATCAAGCACCTTCAATGAGAGCTCCTTTGTCGTTACATTGCATCAAAACCATTAGCACAATCGTCATATTGCTCGTCATTATCATCAAGCCAACCTCATTCCTTGACGTCCAATTCGATCAATCATACAAGGTAATTTATTATTAGTTTTTGTTCCTATTGTCAGTAACATTGATCATCTTTTAAATTTCATTCCATTACACTTTAAAATTCACTTAAATCATAGAATAATTAGTTATAATCTTTGTTTTTTTAGTCTGTTACAATTAATAGCAATTGTTGGCGATTTCTGAATTACCTCGTGATTCCTGCACACTATTTTTCTGTCCCACATTTCATATAATTTTCCTAACAATCTTTTGCTTGTTTTATGTCATTTCTAACATGTTGTCAAGCATGATGATGTCTAGATGGCCATAGGAGGTGACAATTATCCCATTACCGGCATTGACTCACTACCCATCATCGTCATCCTTTGCATTGGGAGCAATACGATTTGTTACATGACCTAGAACTTTGTGCCATCCACGTTGCACCCTTTGATCATTTGGAAGCAATTTTTGCATCAACTCAGCGCATCTGTGAAGAAACTGATGAGTTTTGGGAGGCATATTACGAGGTTCAAAGGATCCAAGTTGACCTCACACAGTTTGAATACAATTATGAAGTTGGCTTAGACATACCAGAGGACTACCACACCGCATCTGAATCAAGTTCGAAACCAACAACCATATCAACATTCCAGATACTGACACCAGTCTTGCACACCTCTATGATACTGAGGAAGAAATATCGACTTCTTCGTAGAGGATTATATCTCTAAGCTTGAATCCTACTTCACTGAAGAAGAGGATCTAGTTTGTTCCATAGGCTCAAATTTCTCTAAGAACTTGTACACCGACTTCAAATTCTAGTCTTGTTTTTCCATCATTATCATCCTATGTATGTAATCACCTAAATAAGTGATAACAACTGATCACATTTTCCATTTATCGTATTGTACTTCAAATTGTCATCAATAAAGCTTAATTGTTTCAAACGAGGTTGACATCCGCATAAGGGAGTCTTTTGACACGGGATCTCGGCCTTTGCAGTAACCTGCCCACCTTATTTTACCAACTCTATTTTGTGTAAGTGTTTGTGATTTGCAGACTTACTTACAGGGAAAATAAGTCTAGTACATTCTTCACGGAGCGCAAAAACATCCATCACATCTCGCGGGTATCCTAAAAACCTGCCATACTGAGGTTGAGCTAAGTTTTACCCCCTTGACACATCAAACAAACCCCCAAGGTAAAGCGTGTGTTCAACAAAGTTGAGCCATAGGAGGACAGTGGTGACTACATTAATAGTTGGATCAATTGTAGGCGTAATGAAGTGAGGAGGATGCTCAGTCACGAACTTGCATAAAATGAGAAACAATAGTAACCATGTCGAAACCTTAGTTGGGGTGAAATAAGGATAAGAAGATTGATCCATGACTTAAGAAGAAGAGAATTTTGATACATGCTTAGAAGGTAGGGTTTAAAAGATCGGGTTCACCAAATGATTTAACAAATATTAAATTTGTAAAACCCTAATTGTAGAGTCACAATTGATAAATAAAGCGCTAAAGTACATATTTGACACAAACAATAAGCAAATGGAAATTGGAACCCTAAGTACAAGAGAGGGAATAAAATACTTAATTAATTTTGTAATTAATCCTAAAGTGTGGAGATTGGAAGACTGATGAACAAGAGGAGGAAATTGTCACAACCATGCCCAAAAAATTGTGTGACTAGGATATGCACGGATTGGGGTGTGCAGGTTAGGTCGGTGCTTGAGCAGCGGAGACCGCTTATAGGCACCCGTGACTACGAAAATGGTCAGGATCTAGATTTTATTATGTCCCAAGGTGTTCACTAACCTTCGTTGTTGGTCGCTTTGCATGTCACACTATGCCCACAAAATTCTCCTGTAACTTCTGTAAAACAAATGATCTCCTGCAAAATCCCAAAACACATCAAATCATAAGGAGAAAAATATGCAAATGGAGAGTTGGATTGACCCCCAGTCACTGTGAGTGAATTTACGATCGAGTGTTACACTACATTTCAAACTCTATGTAGTTCTCGTGTGTGTGTGCACAAGAATCCTGCCCTAGGTGGCTCTTCTGCAAGATACAATTGAATAGCGAGCAATAGCTAGATGTAGCAATGTAAGTAGATGTGTGGATGGAAAAATGAACTTCCCCTCCTATACGTGTACATGCAGAAAATGCAGTCCCTTTTCCCTTGAATGAAGCTAGATGTAATCTTTGATGCTCTTGAAATGCCTTTGGATGCGACCTTAGGTGATAACAATAGATGATTATAGCTTGGTTCTTTGTTATGGTCACATAAATTTATATTTATATGATTCCCTTGGTTGAATTTTACAATTAACAACTGGAAGGTCGACCCATAAGAAAATAAGATGCTCAAGAGATAAAAGATACCCAAAAGAAGTGTGTAAAGTACGAAGAGGTCAAGGGTGCTGGGCACTAGTATCTGACTGGGCGATGGTGTTCAGAGTCATAAAAGATAAAGTAGTAAATTATCGATTTGAAACTTGTAGGGTGTAAGAGGCTAGAAAGAAGACATAAAACACAGACAAAAGACCAAAGATAATTGTCAATTGCCAATTTTCTCACTTAGGAATCATATGAATAATAATATGTGACTAGGATCTAGAAATATACCCAAAGTGCGTGATTTAGTGTCTACAACAAGAAGCATCCACACATTTGAAATAAAAACTTGTCTTTTATTAAATATGGTTGGAAAGATTCTCAACAAAACTTTTCTACATACAAACCCTTTAAATTTTGTTTTTGTTTGCATCCAATTGTGCCCATTGATGTAACTTATGCATAGCCACTATATCCAAACTTTGTTTTAGCGTAGAAAGAAAAAAAGCCAATATTAGGTTCATGGAAAGAATCCAAAATTTAAAAAAGTTCATGACAATTTGGAACAAACTATTGTGAAATACAAGGTATACAATAATCAATGTCAATGTCTAGACTAATTTGACGTTGGTGACAGATTTTGGTAACAACTCTTTAAAGCTTGAACTTTTAGAATACATTGGGCTTCATCTAGTCTTCAACATTAAGTCACAAAATCTGACTCCCCCAGCTACAATTTTGGTTTTTCTACAGCAGACACATTTGGAATACTCACTTGAAGAAGTGTATTATGCGAATGGGCATCGATCCGGTGACACATGCAGTAGCGTCCCCTCCTTCTCACAGTTTGATTTCACTTTATAGCTCTGATTACAGGGATGATTCACTTGCGCCGCCATTTTAGACTCAACCAAAAGCTTCGCCTGATTCTCCTACCATAGTCTTTAACCTGTCCAATTCAATCCATGATTCACACGATCTCTCAAGCAAAAAAATTTTCATCTGTGAGTAGCAGAGACTGAAACTGTCAGTGCGGATTCTGGTTCGAGGTTAGATTGTATAGATTCCTTTGAGGTGGAGGTGGATCTTGGGTATTATCAGAAACCACAAAATATTCAAGATGAGACTCAACGCCATGACCCACAAACATATATCTTACAAAACCAGGATTTTGTAGACAAAGAAAAATAGTTCCCGAGGGAAATCCAAGATGCATCAGAAATAAGCTCGAGTGAAATAACGTGGGATGATTTCTTGAGTATGGGTGGTGTAGACACAAATCCTCAACCGCTCTAGAATATGGACTTCCAGTCCTACGATGACAACAATGATTACTGGTTATACATTCTCAGGCAAGCCGTAACATCGCCTGCGTTATACCAGGTCGAGCCATTTTTTCAGGGATGATTTGTTTCCCTCAACAATGGAGGAAATTCTTTCTATCACAAAACTGAACAATTAATTTCCTATCAAACCTGTTTCACCCATTAAATTGGGGGTGAACATGTCATAGAGTGAATGAGCAATTGTAAATGTCATATTAAGATTTCTTTGGTCCATAATAATATTAATATGGTTGGCCTGTTTATCCTCACAAGAACATAATCTGTAATTTATCCTCCTAAAATGCCCAATTGTTTTCTTATATGCATTTCAAAATTTGGGTTTATATATTTGTTGATTTATCCTCGTAAAATCCATAATTGTTTTTATACCTTTGAACATTTAAGTTTTGTACTTTTGCAAATAGCTCAACGTGAGCTGGGAATTGATGATTTTTAGTGCTTTAGATATTCAACATAATTACACGAGAGGGCGTACTTAAGATTAAAAATATGAAGTTCACATGTATTATGTGCATAGTTCCACCAAATTTACTTGTTGTACGATTCCAACTTCATATCTTATCACTTGGTATCCCCGAGAATTGTACCTTGATGGATGGCTAGGAAATACCTTTTACACTATTATATACACTATTGGACTACAACCCACTACTTTTAGTAAGTTCACTCATGTTACTCAATACTTATTTCATCATATATGTGCACCGCCTTGAAAGATTCTCTCCACTATTTTCTCCTTGATATGGAAAATATTTTAATCAGACCTTATATATATATATGTCAAAATAGCTTTCCAAATTTCTCACCTCTTAAAAAATAAATATATACTAAACTAGAACAATCTATCAAAGTTAGTATACTAAAAAAGTGTCTCACATCTCCTATCTTGGAAATAATTAACCTTCTATAAACCATGGAAAGGCCACCCTATATGTATTTCCTCTTTTGGAGAAGAATGACTACCATGAAAAGGAAATGCCCAACATTAATACATTTCCCACATTTAGGTTTTATATATTTGTCATTTCATATTTCTAATATGTGGAAATTGAACATATTGTTTGATACTACGTCAAAATCTCATGAATTACTTCATTATAAAAAAATTACGCCTAAGGTGTTTCTATATGAGATTGATCCCCTCGGCCTAACACATGAGCCGAAATCAATGGCTTGCAGATTGAAGAGTCGTGCATGTCTTGAAATCAAAAGGTGGAAAGCGGTCCACATCGAGGTGATGGTGGCGGGATGTCATAACAATGATGGAGTCTTGTTAGGTCGATGGGATCATGCGTGGTGCAGATTGCCCTGAGCGGATTGTGCGGTACCTCGAGAATGGTGTTGCAAAGGTTACGAGTGCCTGTGCACGTTACATCATTTAATATACATTTGCTCTCCTTGCCATTATCATCACCGCCGCATGCACGAAAACCAAATACGCCCTTGCGTTAGCTTGTAGCAAATATTTTTGGCCTCTATCTTGTAACTCCTCTCGCTCTCAACAAAGTTGAGAAGGAGCTTATACTTAGACATAGAGCCGCCATGCCCTGCTACTTTTTTCTTTGATCTCTCCTCTACACAGAATTCAACTTCCTCACAAGTTCTCATAGCCACTACAAATGAAGCATAGGTACCCATTGTAAGACTAGCGCATTCAATTTAATGAGGGAGAAAAGCTTCACGTGTATCAATGTTGGAATATGAATAGGTGATGTGGGTGAGGAAGACTAAGTCAACTTACAGAGTGGTGTAGAGACACCTTGAACTATCCCTTCTTCATTGCCATTTTGTTTAATGATTCCCACTCCCACAACGATGCACGATGTCCACTTGCTGCTCGAAGATGGCACGAGGACAAGATCACTTGACTATCACTTAACGCCTCCGCTTGTGACAAAAATGATGATGGTGCTTCTTGCTTGGTGAAACTATTGTTATTTGTATTGTCAATGGTCATGGAAGGGATTTGGGCGAGATGAATTTGATGATGGGAAAGTGAAGACACAGACACTTGGAATAAATGAGAGGATCGTAACTCTCCAATGGTGAGTTCAGGGTGCCAAAGATTGTCTCCTTTTTCACTGTACCATGTCTCTTTTATCTCTACACTCTGCATGAAAGCAACATCCTAACGAGTGATGGGTTTCTCCATGAAAAACACTTCCATTGAATTGTTCTTTGTATGTGATGAGCTCCAACAACTACTCCTTTGCCTCTGCGACATTCCTCCTCTGTGGGGCTCATTTTTGCTATACAAATTTTATACTATTGCAGAGTCTTATTCCTTTGAAAATAGTTTGGATTGCCTCATGTATTCACATTATAATGTCATTTTGGGTGTTTATTTGACTACGTGTTTCTTATTCGTATTGTTTGTTTGTCATGGAATGCATGTGCATCGTGGCACAAGCAGAAAACTCAATTTCTCATGGTGACACAACGCTTGTGAGTAGTAGTTGTTTGAATAAAAGAATTCGTTGAACCTTATAAAGTGGTGCTTAACACAATTTATAATCATTTAATTTAGTTTATAAAATAAAAAATAACAATGCTTTAATGACATATAAAATCTATTGCTCATATGACTAGTTGTTGGAGTGGCTCGGTTATCAATGATTGTTCTTGTATCAACTATTCCCTGCAATTAGTTGAGCTCATAATTGAAAAGGGGGGTTACAAAGTGTTAGAAGAAGAAAGTATAGTTAATCCATTTATATTAAAATGTGTCACCCACCTCATCATTTCTATCTAGTTATTGGTATTTTATTATGTGTGGAATTTGAGTTGATAGGATGCATTTTCACAAAAACTTAGGGGGTTGATCGAGGCAGGTCCATCAACCACATAATTTCTTGACACTTTTAAAATAGATCGATCATGGAAAACACATTTTATGACATTATAATATCAAAATATCCTTTCGTATTGTGTGAGCCTTTCTCCAGCATTGTGCGCTTTGTTCGTTGTCATTGCTGCCAACTAATACTGCTGATCGTATTTAATGGAGACCCAATCTAAATGACGCCACATATTACTAAGTCCATTAAAAGAGGGCATACTTGATATTATTAATATATATTATGAACATGATATAGGGAATATGTTGTTGGGAGATTTGTTCTACATCTACTCCATGTGTGCAAACATAGGAAAATAATGTGCTGACATATGCAATGGCTACTTCATGTGCGAAGCCCTAAATGAGCCACCTAAATCACCAACTACATGGCCCTACTACTGCTACTATCTCTCTTATCCATAAGATGTTATCACTTGTGAGTTTTTGAATAAATTGGCTAGACATCTTAAAAGCTTAGAGATCCCAAGTGTTGGGCATTATTACAACATAACAACAACCATGTGTGCAGGCTATCCAATCCTCCTTGTGTGTAATTCATAACAATATCTACCAATGGCCTCCACAACACCGGGAGAGAGGGCATGATGTCCTTCAAGGTCAATCACTAGTATATTCTCATATGAAAATTCACCACACTCTTCAAAGTGTATGATAAAACAAGGAGGAAGTTTGTCAACTCCTTTTCCACCAAAGCTTTCACACCCATAAACTCCTCGATATCCTGCCCAACTAAGAAAAGGATATCAATAAAGATGGAATGATTAAATATGTTTAAAGACGAAACTTTATAATTGCCACACTTTACATGAAGATGGAATAGACAAGGGAAATAGTTGATGCCAAATGCCACCACAGATACGTGGAGTATATCTAAATGCACCTTTATTTCTAATCTTTTTATTTAGTATACAGTTGGTGTACAAATGATGTCGATGCGTCAAAGGTGTGGTTGGATTTCACACATGGAACCTAATGGATTTTTCTATTTTTTTGGGCTTATGAATAATGCAAGCATGATTGAGACGATGAAGTGGAGCATATATAACAAATACTATTTTGTGTGGGACAATTTAAGTTGTTCTCTTTCATTTCACTTGTCTTACTTTGCTAACATCAAAGATTGAACTTTTATTGAGTTTGACTTCATCTTTCCACTTTGATATGTATTAAATTTACATTTTGTTTCAGGATCAATAGGCTTCGGTCTTCGCATTGAGGGTCCTTCGAGCTCAACATCAAATTGCATCATGGACCCATATTCAATACTATGATTCATACTTTCTCGCATATGGTATCTCCTCCCACCACTAACAAGATCACCCAAGTTTTCATCTTCCCTCGATTCATCCAATGTTTCACTTTACATGCAATCATTAAACATTACATTGGTTGACTCTCCAAACAACTAGATGATGTAGATTGCACGTATCCTCATGCATTGACATACGGGTTGGAAGCTTTTCCACTTGTCCTCGACTTACATCCATGCATTCAATAGATTCCATGTTTACAGATTCGTTGGCTCATCACTAGATTATAATCCTTATGTTGACCAACCAAATTATAATCTTGTAACTAATCACTTGAATTATGATCTTTAAACTGAAATGTTCCCTTTTATGACCTTGTATGTGTTCTAGGATTGAAACACGACCGATATGTGCGCACAAAAATGATTTTCCTCTCATGCCAATTCTTTAAAAATTGATTATGCTATTAGGAAATTCCAAATACGATTCTCCATAACTTTTCTTGACATGAATCGGGAAAATGAGAGGACAAGGTTTTGTGTTAGTGATCCTTGTCGAGAAAGTTTCATCAACACTACTAATGATGGGAAACCCTAATTACTACCTTATTCACTTCATAGAAACTCTTTCAAATTATGCATGTCATCGATGACATGATAAATGGTAAACTTAGAGGTTTAGTGTGAAACATATGTACTTCTTGACATTCAAACATGTGCAAGTTTCCTTCAAACTATTCATCAACCATACCTTACTTTCATATATATCTCTAAAGTATGTCTCCTTGACGACTACCTCTTAAACCACTCTCTACTTCACAAGATTGACACAAATGACATGCGCTATATACATTCCTTGTTGTAAGAAAGGGGATTTTTGCATTGGTCATAGGTTCCCCCAGCCTGTTTCCACACCAATACACTTCTCCTTTTCCAATCTCCTTCTTCATACCTCCTCTTCCTCCTCTAATGCTCATCTCCCTTAATTTAAACTTCTTCAACATATCCCCTTTGGCGTTTCCATCACACATTTCACATGCGATTGCTCGTAAAAATAACACCAATGATCCCTAAAATATTGCAAAGAATGGAATCACCATGTTGTATTATTCTTAATGTTGACCTACACACCCAAACTCTTTTGAAGAAAATAAAAATAATTTTTTTCTTATTTTGGGTATTGTTATTCAATTATGAAAATGATGATTTTTGATGTCCGAGCTCACTAAATAAAGGATTTAATTCCAAGCAAGCGTGTATGTGTTTAGGTTTTATATCTTTATCATCTCATGTTTCTAACATATGAATTTTTTCTATATTTGTTATTGATAACACCAATGCGGTGTTGTGAAAGTTTATACATCATCTCTCATCCCTAAAATATTGCAAAGAAGGGACCCACTATAGTGTATTATTGTTGATGTTGACCTACACATCAAAATCCTTTAAAGAAAATAGAAATAAAATTTCATTTCTTTAGGTATTATTCTTTAATTAAGAAAATGATGATTTATGATGTCTAAGCTTACTTACAATGGATTTTATTCTAAGAAAATATGATTCGATCAAATGTGCTATGATGGAAAAGGTAAATCTAATTATTCATTGACTATCAATTATACCCAATCGGTGTCATGGGAGAATAAACGGGCATGTGGTTGATGTCTCTAGCTCGGTAAAAGGTGGAACCATTTGTAACATTGATGGACCGTGGTTCGAATCGGTTGAGAGACCTAGACACTCGTGACTTGACCGATTCCCAATTGTCCTTTAAAAAATAAAATGAATGATTGTGGTGTATAAACAACCACATTAATATTATCATGTATTGAAGGCATGTTCTACACCACGGTCTATATATATATATATATGGATAGATCTACCAATAGGGGTAGTCTTGAAGAAGTTAAAGTTGAAGGATTGAAGGTGAAACATTGGATGGGAGAAGAGTCGTGATGAAGGAGGTTGAGGGAGGAGAATTTTTGGGTTGGAGATTCTATTGAAGGGAACATATGTGAACCATTTTTCTTCTGATAATTCACTTATGGACTTGTTGTCCTCTCAAAATTTCCCCTCTTTGAAAGTAAAAATTGAAAATTTTGAGTAAACACCCTTTTATGATGTTCTAGTGAAGTGAAAACTTGTGGAGTTAGTGAAAATTCATGTTTTTGGAGTCATTTTGGGGATTTTGGTCTGCGGACATTTTTGTCCTATATGTCCCAAGTTCTACCGGACCTTCTATTCTCTAATTGCCGCTTTCTCGAAAATCTTTTAACATTCGGTTTATCGAAACTTTTTGGTCCTGTTTGTACCAAGTTTTTCGAGCTTTCTGTTCCCGATCACCGCATCGGCCGCATCGGTCTATCACGTACTTTTATCCCATCTATCCCAAAAGCATCTATGCCCTCTATCCCCGCTTTGCCGCATCATGCGCATCAACTGAATTGCATCTTCACGTCCTCTCGCGTTTCCAAGTTTTGAACTATCTGTGTTCATTTGGCCTTTTGCTTGCATCGGCCGCGGGTCTTCGCGTCCCCCATGTCCCAAATGTACCAAAGACAATCTGGGCGCTTTTTTCCGCTTTTCCCGATTCTTACCTTTTTGAGTTGGTACATATGAATTTAATGCACATTTATGACCTTCTCTTTCCTAAACGGCTATTTAATGGCGACTACCCTCTACGCATTTGGCACACCGCTCACTTGTTATCATTCGCTTGTTATCATTAGCTCAAATCCCCGTAATTAAGACCGTCTGCTCGTGCTCCCATTCCTTTGCATTTTCATTTCGAATTTGATCTATGAAGGCTATTTCCTGAACGTTGCAAATATGAAGATTAAATTCCAAGGTCAAGAACATGTTTCACCGCTTGAGTCCTTTGTTCCCGATATCGGGGATAGTGAGGTTTGACACTTGGATTTTGGTGATTTCTGGAGCAGATTGATTAGCCCTAATCCTTTCCCATGGCACAAATGATCAATGACGGTGGCCTTAACGTATCGCGGTTTCCCAATCTCGATACAATGTGTCGACTTTGTGTTCTCCTGCGGGGCTCACTTTAACCACGACACAAGGAATTGTCTAATGTGCACGGGAGCTTATTGCTAAACTAGATATCGCTATCATTGCTACTGCGCTATGGATTCAGAAGTTGAGGACTCCATTGTTAATCACTCGGGCTCAATCTCGGACTCTATTCGAGCAGACGGTGATAAATATAAGGTGAGGATAGTGAAATCATGGTTGAAGAACCCTAAGAAGGAGCATCTCGACTTTCCAAGGCAATATTTAGAGCTAATTTCATTTGAAGAGTTGTCGATTTCATTATCCTACTAGCTCGTGTCATGGGACTGCCCTCTACCAATGAATTTAAATTTTGGATTTGCTTGCTCATCAACATTGTTTGTGAAGGTAGTCAGAGTATAAATTGGGCGAAATCATTTGCATGAACTTAACGGATCAACTTTCCAATGTGCAGCAAATGTGATTAAGAAGTTCTATATGACTTCCTATCTCATGTATACCCTAACAACATCCCGATGATGGTTTGGATTCACTTACATAGAGGGTTAGAAGGATGAACCCATTTATGCATCGCCCTCAATTCACCCTCGAAACTAGCAACCACAACTTCGGGAGGGTGAATGATGCCTTTACCATGTATATTGTGAGGCTTTTAGAAAGTGATACTACCTGGGAGATTTTTCGATGAAGCCATAAACTGATAGAAAAGTATGGAGCCTTCTTCATTCGAGTTCGAGAGGTTTTCATATATCAAGTGGGGCTGGTATGAGAACACACCTCTCAAGCTCGCCATGTTTTGTAATGAAAAGATGGCTTTGATTGAAGTGTATAGTAAATTGGACAAATTACATAGAGCCTTTAGAGGACAAGAACATCTCTAGTCTACATTTCCTATTTCTTTGGGTAACTATACATGCAAAACAACCTTGGATGCTCAAAATATAGAAAGGGCCCTCGCTCCCATCACTATTCACTTTTTCAGGCCTAGGACTGTTTTGATTTGAAGAAGTTCATTGAGATGAATCTCGAGGAATTAATTATCATCACAAGTCGAATGCATCGACTCTTGGGCCGATTGTGCGAGATGACTTTGAAGCAAGGCGGAGGCACTATGGCAGGTCTCTGCCGCAGTGATACAGAGCTCAATCTCTACCAAATTCTGAAGGGTTCCAAGATGATAATGAAGAATTTTTGTCTTATGAATATGAGACATTGATCAAACATACTCCCTTAGAAGATCCTGGATCGTAGTACAAGAAGGAGAAGGATGACTTGGTTGAGATTTTGCCCATGTCCTTGTAAGAACCAAGGTTTGGTTTGATAGAAAAGTCGAGCTTAAGAAGAATCTAAGTGGATCTTCCTCAAAGATAATTCAACACCTAGGAAGGAATCACATACACCTAGCTCGGAGGTACCTGCACAAACCCCTCCTCCTTCCTCAAATAAAGAACTGAATCATCCACTCCTTCTTCTACTCAATGTACCAAGAGAAGGTAAAAGAGGTTAAACAAGAGCCAATTGAGGAAGAACCCCTTCTAGAGCATTCAGAACTACCTTCAAGGCCAAAGAATGTTATTGTTCTTAGTGAAAGTGATGATGGTGAGGTACGGATCCTACAGAACTTCAGGATTCTACAATAGAAAAAGAGAAGGAAGTGCTAGCATTGAACCTCCAAGTGCCATCGGTTCCTCTGCTCAAGAAGCTCCAAATAACTCACTCACATATCTACTGGAAGCAACAAGTGGTAAATATTTTGAGTGTCATGAGTTCACTTGCTCTTGGATCTCTTGATCCTCCTTCTTCTTCCTCCACTTTTGCATAGGGTGCAACCCTTGGTTAACAACAGGAAGATAAAACCTTCTTCTCGATTGATAGGGCCAAATTTTTATGTTGTGGTAGCCTTGTTGGGCACTACTCCTCTGCTCCAAGAAAGAGAGCTAAAACAAATTCAAGGATAGTGATAGATGCTCAAGACCAAAATTTCTAGAGGTTGTAAAACCTAAGGTTGATAAGGCAAAACAAGATCTATTAGCCTCTCATTTGGAGCTTTCTAAGATTCCAATGGGAGAATCTACCCCAAAGTGAGGTGCATAACCTCCGAGAAATAGTAACCAAGGTCATTGAGAGAGTAGAAAGGGGTAAACAAACTATAGAACGAGGTGGAAGAACAAAATCAAGTTCTTTCTAGCTTCATCAAGTCGTTATTGGCTAAGGACAAGGTTTTGGATCCTACTCCACTTTGGCTGCCCTTCCGCCTCGATGATTCTTAGTCAAGATGAAGTTCAAAGCATCGAGGATATACACATGTATTCCACTTATGGGAGGCCTATGAAGCCAAGGTTGATGACATGATCATTACGGGCTTGAATTTCATTGTAGAGGCCTTCAAACTCAATGAGAAGGTGGCTAACCTACAACAAAACTCTCCTCCTCAATACGCAACTATGGAAAAAGAGTTGAAGCTTTGGAGTAGCTACATCGTGGATCTTCGTGTGATGGGATAGGATAATGAAAATATATTGATGGCCATGATAAGGTTTTTGATGATGCCAAAGACAACTTGTCAAGGTCATGGGTTTTCGGTGTGGAATGGAAAATAAAAGTTGGAAGAAGCCTTAGGAGAGTCGAGGAATAGTTGGCGAAGGGAGAAGCTTTCAAAACTTGTGTTGTGTCTACCTTCAAAGATATTCACTTGTCATCTTCACGATGAAACTTCAGGTGTTCCTTTCTCTCCAAGAAATTAAAACTCGATTCTGGGGCATTTGTTAAAGAAAACTTGTTCAAGGAGGAAATGGTTACAAAAGAGAAGATAGAGGATATTTGCTCTCTTCAATCTCTTATGAAGAGGCTAATAAAGAATATCATGCACATACTTGAGTTCGATAAGGACATGGAGAAATGTCTAGGTACTTGGTCCCACGCCACTACCAACACATCGGATCCCACGAGGTAGAGATAGCCAAGCATTGAAAAAATTGAGCAACGGATCCTCAAGTCGGTGGGCCCTCCTCAACAATAAGTGGACATTTTCCCTTCTAGCTTCTCTTCTCTCCTCCTTTTTCTCAAATCAGGCTCATTGTAATTAATTAAGGATCTTGTGTCAAGCACTTCCTTAATTAACATTTTAATTAAAAGCAGTTACAAGTGAAACTATATTGTAAGTTATATAATGGGCTCTCTGCGCCATTTTGGAGGTGGAACTCTATTTATTTTTGAAAGTGTGAAGGAGTAAAGAGTTATCAATACAAAAGGATCTCTCTTTTTGTTTCCACCTACTCTTGTTCTTTAATTGCTATCCATTTAATTATTGAATCATTAAGTCTGTTTTAATTCAAGAAGCTTTGTATTCTTATGGATGTCATCTCTAGAACTTTGTGTCCATGAAATAACATCTATGGTCCTAAATGCAAATGATTCTGCTCTATATGATTCCCTTAGACATACGTAAAGAATTAGTTTGTTATCTATATTTCTTGAGAGTGCTTTTCGCCCCCTCCCGTTCCTTAATCCTTTTATCCTTTTGTATTGATGATCTGTTATATTATAACACTTTCATGATATTAGAGTTCCTCATTAAAGCTACACGTTGTACATTTATAAATAAGTTTTTGCCTTTAATAAGGGAACCTCTCCCATTAAAGAGGAGGGACTTTTTGTCCCACAGAATGTTGCTTTCAATAAAGTCCTTATTTGATAACCAACAGTTTTGGCGACTCCGTTGGGGATTCGTTTTGAACGTATTCTCGTTTTATGAACAATTTCTTGATCATTCTTTGATCTGGCGACTCTACGGTTTACTCATGGCAAGAGGACCCTTGGTATTGAAGATTCTCAATTTCGGCTCTTAGAAGCAAAAGAAGGTTTCCCTCTTCCTTTAGGGGAAGAAATAGAATAAATTGTTCTACAAGCACTCCTCCTATTCAAGATGGAACCCCTGTAAGTGGTATCCTGAAGAGCAACCCACCCTAATCTCTATGCTTTGATTCTTGCTGGTGTTTCCATTCCCTTCAAGTAGTCTTTCCAAGGATGGCAGTTTTGTTACCTTGGTGCCATCGTGTTGGGCCTCTCGCCCTTCCTCAACCTTTGCATGAGTTACCCGGGGTAACAAGAAGAACTTCCCAAGTTCAAAGGTGACGACAAGGTGCATCCCGATGAACATATTACAGCCTTCATAGTTACGTGTGGAGTTCTCGGAGTTAAACATGAAGATGTCTCGGTGAGGCTTTTTGTAGAAACTTTGCAAGATAATCTGACCGGATTGTTTCTATCATCTTCTTCTTTGGGGCCATTACCATTGGACCACGATGAGAACAAGGTTTGAGAGCTGTTTCAAACTCGTAGAGGATGTGCATGCTTTGCTAGCCTGATTTCTCAAATAAAAAAGAATCACAAGAACCCATGAGGGAATTTGTGGCCATATTCAACAAGTTGATTAACAAAATTCCACAGGACACTTAGCTTTGTAGATCAGATTCAAAAATGTTTCTTCTGAATGATCAATTGCACGAGGTTAGTTACGCATTAAGAAGGGCCAACCTTGCAACATTGGCTGAGGATCAAGGATTAGCTGTTAGCGTTGAAGATGACTTGATTATGTCTGGTAAGTTGAAAAGAGATCCTTCCAAATCTAGAGCTTCTTCTTCCTCTTCTTCTACTCCTAGAGCTAATATAGATCCATTAGTATAAAAGCTTGCAAATGACCTCATTACCATCAAGAAACAATCGGCTCAACACGCTCCTTATGAAAATGTTTCAAGGAGGAATTTTCAGCCTAGAAATTGTTTACCTTCCTCTTAGACAAGGTTGGCAATTGAGGGCCACCCATCAAGGACCCTGTTAATGCAACTTGTGAGGTTAAAGAACTGAAGATGAGGAGATTAATGAAGATTGTGAAGAACTGAAAAAGAGGTTGATGAAGAAGCTGGAGGAACTTGGGGATCTCAAGTTAATTTCTTCACCACTAAAGGTGTTGATGAAGAGGATAATTATGACAAAGTAATGTGAGATATGAATAAAGCGAATCATACGTTGTCATGACTCGGGAAGCAGAACATAAATAAGAAAGAGAAAGTGATACAGCCCACTAAGAGATCCAAGGATCCTCCCACAAATATCCCCATTGTTGCAAGAAGAGGATCTTTTAATCCCACCGCATCCACACATGAAGGTGATTTCTGCTAATTCTTATTTTCCTAATACTACTACTAAAGATTTTTCTTCTCCAACTCCTAAAACTAATAAGCCTAAGATTCCTAGTGATGATGGCACATCCACCTCTCGGATCTTTTGATATCATTGATCACCTTAAGAAGAAAAAGGTTCAAATTTCGGAGGTGAGTATTATCAAACTCATCCTAAAGCCTTTGCCAAAATGGTCCACTTTTTCAATTCCCATTCCAAAACCACCTCTAAAGTCCTTTTGCCCACTCCATCCTTGCACCCAACCCAACCTTGTGCTACGGTCACCTCATGTAATGAGAAGATCAAACCATTTTATGTAACTCTTCTTATAGAGAGCCATAAACTCAAAGAATCGTGTCATAGATTCGGGAGCATCGAGATAATGTAATGCCTACCAAAGTGGCTCATGCTTTGGGTTTTACTCTCAAACGCACTTATGGATCTTGTTATTCTATGGAGAGTAAGGAGGTGCCCTTGGTCGGAAGGATTAAAGATGCACAAGTAGCTTTTGCCACTTTACCAGAGAAGAAGGTTTTGGCTACTATCCTAGTAGCAAATATCCCTCCTTCATATGGTATGTTGTTAAGTAGGAATTTTTGTAAGGATGTGGGAGGAGAGATTCAAATGGATTGGTCACATGCCCTCATACTAGTCAATGGAAAGATGAAGAATTTGTTGCCTAAGAAGCAATCTGAGTATATTGTGCAAAAAATAGATGATCCCAAATCCCGGATACTCTATGAGGACATTGGACATGGTAACTATATGATTATGTCTCCGGAGGAAACTCGGCTTCCCAACGAAGTACCTCATAATCCTAATGGTGTTTGGAATCTAGAATTTGATGGAAGTGCTCCTTAGGCCGGTTACAGGGAGCAGGTGTGGCATCGATATCTCCCGAAGGAAAGATTCATCCTTTCTCATTCAAGTTACAGTTTGAAAATACCAATAATATAGCAAAGTATGAAGCCCTCATTCTTGGACATAATGTGGCAAAAGAAAGAGGTGTGAAGAATCTTCAGCTCGTGGAGATGCGAGAACTAGTTGTTAAACAAGTCAAAGACCTTTTTCAAGTAAAGAATATAAGGTTGAAGCATTACGGAATCAAGTTTGCGATTCTATTGAATTTCTTGACACCTTCTCCATTGAAGTTGTGTCGAGAGAAAAGAACACTAGGGCGATTCACTAGCAATCTCAGGATCGTTCTTTGATACCTCACCCCGATTTCTCTCGGATAAATTTACCATTGAAATGATTCATAGGGCTAGTGTGCCTAATAATGCAAGTAATTGGAAAATATTCAACGATGATCAACATTTTCTTTCTTTCTTGGAGCTCACGAGATAACTTTGAACAATTGTACTTGAAGGCGGTGACAATTTGCCTCGTGAGAGTGTATCTCCCAATGAGGAGGGTGTCAAAGAGGAGACAGATCAAGATGGGTGCATCGACTCAAAGGTAACAAGATTCCTAAAGGGTTGGTGAGTTTGGAGGAATTGTTTGATAAACATGATAGGTATGTTAAGTCTAAAGCTTTTATTGGAGTGCGGCAAAATGATGAGTATGAAAAGGTTAACATTGGGCGCTGGCTTGACCCCAAAATGGTGAACATTGGAAAATGTTGTACGCAATGAAGAAAAGAAGAAGGTGGTGAACGTCTTAAAAGTATAGGGATGTTCTTACATATTCATATGAGGACTTAAAAGCTTTCAACCGAAGGAAATGTAGCATTTCATCCCTCTCAAACACAGGATTAAACCCTTCAAGCAAAATCAAAGGCAAAAGATAATCCGAAGATTGCTTGATACCATTTTTCAGAAATACGAAGTTATTGAAGGCTAAAATTATTTTCTCATTCACCATTCGACATGGATTGCCAATATTGTGCATGTCGGGAAGAAAAATGGTGAGATTCATATCTATGTTGACTTTAGAAATCTAAATCAGGCCTCTTTAAAAGACAACTACCCTCTACTGGATGACGGATCAAGTTTTGCGTTGTTACGGGTGCTCGAAATGTTATCCATGCTCGATGGCTTCTTAGGGTATAATCAAGAGGAAGTTAACACCACAGATTAGCACAAGTCTGCTTTCACCACCCCTCGGGGTACTTTTGCCTATAAGAGGATGCCTTTGGAATCATTAATGCGGTGCCACTTTTCAAAGAGCTATAGACTTGGATTTTGGAAGTTTGAAAGGGAGATGTATTATTGTGTATCTAGATGACTGAATGTGTTTTCTAAAACTAGAGCAGATCATTTTCATTATCTGAAACAATTCTCTTGAAATGCAAAGAACATGGGGTTTCTTTGAATGCCAAGAAATCTATCTTTTGTGTTACGGAGGGCAAATTGTTGGGACATGTTGTCTCTAAATATGGAATCCAAATTGATCCTGAGCGAGTTCAAGCTATTCAGTAGATTCCTCTTCCCACAAGTAAGAAGGGAGTACATTCTTTTTTCGGTAAGATCAACTTCCTAAGAAGATTCATTCCTGATTTTGCAGAGCTAACTTTGAATATCTCTCATATGATGAAAGGAAAACAAATGTTTGGCTGGTCCTCTAAAGGGAAAGAATCCTTTGAAGGTATTAAAAAGGTTATCGCTAAAACTCATATCTTAGCATGTCCATATTTTAGAAAGGATTTTATTATTTATTGCTATGCCACAGAAAGCACCCTTCTATTGTTTTTGACTCGAAAGATTCTAATGATCATGAACTCCGATTGCATTCATGAGCTACATTCTTAAAAATCATGAGTTGAAATACACGATGATGGAGAAACATGCTTTTATAGTGGTTAAAGTTATGCCACAAGCAGGTTTTGTTTTTATATTCTTAGCTCTCACTCTATGGTGCTTGTGCTCGATACAACTGATCAAGTATATTCTTACGCAATAAGAATTTAGAACTAAGAGAGGAAACTGGGTATGCAAAGGTTTAAGAATATGATATTGACATCGACCAACCAAACTTGTTCGGGGTAAAGGCTTGTGTGAACTCATTGTTGAAGGAGCTAGTCATGAATTATCTAAGGAGGAAGTTGATATTCCTATTGTTCTATTTCGAGCTCATTGCTAAATTGTATGTTGTTATCGTGCATTTTCTCACCTATGGTGAGTGTCCCCTAACTTGACTTCGAGGAGAAGAGAGTTATCAAGATAAGATCAGCCGGTATAGATATGTTGTGGGAGAATGCTTTGTTCAAACATGGAATGGATGGAAGATTTTTGAAATGTGTTGACAAAGAACAATAAAGAAGCGTTTCTCGGCTTTTCATGATCAAGCATGTGGAGGCCATTACTCGTCTCATTACTTCCCACAAGATTCTTCGTGTTGGATACTATTGCCCTACCTTGTTTAAAGATGCATCAAAATGGATTGATAAATGTGAAGCATGTCAGGACCTTTGTAGGCGAGACCTAAGTTGGCTTCCTTGTCGCTTAAACTAGTTGTGATTGAAGAGCCCTTTCAACAATGGGGTCTAGATTTCATTGGAACACTCAACCCATTTTCAAGTGCTGGGACATACTCATGTCTTGGCGCACTGATTACTTCACTAAGTGGGTGGAAGCCATTCAGTAAAAGTACTACTACAAGTAGTATGCAATTTTATCAAAGAAAACATCTTAGTGAGGTTTGGTGTACCAAACAAGATCGTGAATGATAACGCTCAAATTTTTCTTTTGGTGAGATGATGGATTTACTGTTATGGATATGGCATTTCTGGCTCACTCTTGATTATTATCCTCGAGGGAATGGACAGGAAAAATCAACAAATAAAAATCGGTGGAAATTTATAGTAAGGAAACTAGTTAATGAATCTTAGAGGAATTGGCATAAGAAACTTTATGATGCTCTTTGGGTAGATAGAATTACACCTAAAAGAGCTATTGGAATGTCCCCTTTTCAAGTGGTTTATGGTGTGGAAACTCAATTACCAATCACGGTGGAGCTACCGGCTTTGTATTTAATGAAGGCCATTGAAGACACTAGCTTGATGATTCTTTAGATAAAAGGATCGTGTATCTTCATAAGTTGAATGAAAGAGGACTTCACGAGTTGTTGATAGAATATCTACCCACCAGTAGAAGGTAAAATCTTTGTTTGATAAGAAGGCCAACTCTAGGGATTTCAAAGTTGGAGGCATTGCTTTCTTTATGGGATAAAAGACATGAGCCTCGAGGAAGCCATGGTAAGTTTGATTCTCTTTGGCTTAGTCCTTTCAAAATCAGCACTTGTCTTTGGTGAGAATTATTTCTATCTTGATTACATGGATGGTTCCTCTCTCCCACTTCCTTATAGTGAAGTGAGTACTCAGAAATTGTTCAAGTCCAAGGTGAATAAGAGGTCTCTTTGTATATTATGTATAGGGTGTGTGTCCTTTCCCTTACTTTTGGTGTGTTTCTTTTCCCTATTTTTGTGTTGTCTTCTATATTGGTTTGCTTTTTCACTCTGTGGCCCAATGGATAAGGCACTGGTCTTCTTCCCCTAGCTTTCTAAGAGTTCTTGCCTTGTCTCATTCTTCTAATCTAGCCAAGTCATCCCCAGAAAGAGCCAACTATTGTCCTCTCAAAATTTCCCTCTTTTGAAAGTAGAAAATTGAAAATTTTGAGTTAACACCCTTTTATGATGTTCTAGTGAAGTGAAAAGTTGAGTTAGTGAAAATTCACGTTTTTGGAGTCATTTTGGGATTTGGGTGTCATGGACATTTTTGTCCCGTATGTCCCAAGTTACTAGGACCTTTTGTTCCTCAATTAGCCACTTTCCTCAAAAATATTTTAACTTTTGATTACTGTCAAAACTTTTGGTTCGTTTGTCCCAAGTTCGCTCGTGCTTTACTTGCTACCCGATCACCCGCATCGGGTCCTTCATGTACTTTTATCCCATCTGTCCCAAAAGTGTCTATGCCTTCTGTCCCCACTTTTCTGCATCGCGTCGACTGAATTGTGTCTTTGCATCCCTCACATCGCTCGTGTTTCTAAGTTTCTGAACTATTTGTGCTCATTTGGCCCACTTTGCCGCATCGCCCACATCGGGTCTGTGTCCCCCATGTTCCAAATGTACCAAAGACCATCTGCAGGCGATTTTGTTTCTCTTCCGATTCTTGCCTTTTTGAGTCAGTGCATATGAATTTAATGCACATTTATAACCTTCTCTCTCCTAAATGACTATTTAATGGGACTACCCTCTACACATTTGGCACACTGCTCACTTGTTATCATTCGCTCAAATCCTGTAATTAAGACCGTGCCTACTCGTGCTCCCATTCCCTTTGCATTTTCATTTTGAATTTGATCTATGAAGGCTATTTCCTAAACGTTACAAATATGAAGATTAAATTCCAAGGTCAAGAACATGTTTCGCCACTTGAGTCCTTTGTTCCGATATCGGGGATAGTGAGGTTCGACACTTGGATTTTGGTGATTTTGGAGCAGTTGATTAGCCTAATCCTTACCCCATGGTGTAAATGATCAATGCGGTGGCCTTGCATACGCTGCGGGTTTCCCAATCTCGATACAATGTGCCGACATTGTGCTCACCTACTGGGCTCACTTTAACCCCGACACCAAGGAATTGTCTAATGTGCACGGGAGCTTATTGCTAAACTAGATGCTACGCCATTGTTGTTGCGTATGGATTCCAGAAGTTGAGGACTCCATTGTAATCACTTAGGATCAATCTCGGACTCTATTCCAATAGGACAATGATAAATATAAGGCAAGGATAGTGAAATCATAGTTGAAGAACCCTAAGAAGGAGCATCCCAACTTTCCAAGGCATTATTTAGAGCTGATTTCAATGAAGAGCTATCGATTTCATTATCCTACTAGCTCGTGTCATGGGACTCGCCCTCTACCAATGAATTTCACTTTTGGATGTGCCCACTCATCAACATCATTTGCAAAGGTAGTCGAGTATAAATTGGGTGGAAATCATTTGCATGAATTTGATAGAGCAATTGTCTAATGTGCAGATTAAGAAGTTCTATATGACTTCCTATCTCATGTATACTTTAGTAGCATCCCGGACAGTCATTTGGATTCACTTACATAGAGGGTCATAGAGATGAACCCATTTATGCATATTGCCCTCAATTCACCCTTGAAACTTGCAACCATAACTTCGGGAGGGTGAATGATGCCTTTACCATGTATATTGTGAGGATTTTAGAAAGTGATCTTTGTCATGAGATTTTCTTATGAAGCCATGAACTTGATATCAAAGTATGGAGCCTTTTTCATTGAGTTAAGGAGGTTTTCATATATCAGGTGGCTGGTTATGAGAACACACCTCTCAAGCTCCCCATGTTTTGTAATGACAAGATGGCTTTGATTGAAGTGTGCAGTAATTGGAAAAATTACATAGAACTGCGAGGGACAAGAAGATCTCAGTCCGTATTTCCGTATTTCCTAGGTAACTATACATGAAAAATAACCTTGGATGCTCAAAATATAGAAAGGGCCCTTGCTCCCATCTTTATTCACTTTTTCGGGCCTATGACTGTTTTGATTTGAAGAAGTTCATTGAAGGTGAATCTCGGGAATTAATTATCATCATAGGTCGATCTCGAGGACTCGGGCTGATTGTGCGAGATGACTTTGAAGCAAGGCGGAGGCACTATGGTAGGTTCTCTCTGCATCTAATACAGGAGCTCAATCTCTACCAAATTCCTGAAGGGTTCCAAGATGATAATGAAGACTTGTTATCTTATGAATATGAGACATTGATCAAGCATACTCCCTTAGAAGACCTTGATTGGTACAAGAAGGAGAAGGATGACTTGGTTGAGATTTTGCCCCTGTCCTTGTAAGAACCAAGGTTTGGTTTGATAGAAAAGTCGAGAGCTTAAGAAGAATCTAAGTGGATCTTCCTCCAAAGATACTTCAACACCTAGGAAGGAATCATATACACCTAGCTCGAGAGGTACCTACACAAACCCCTCCTCCTTCCTCAAATAAAGAACTGAATCATCCACTCCTTCTTCTACTCAAGTGTACCAAAAAGAAGGTAAAAGAGGTTAAACAAGAGCCAATTGAGGAAGAACCCCCTCTAGAGCATTGAGAACTACCTTCAAGGCTAGAGAATGTTATTGTTCTTAGTGAAAGTGATGATGGTGAGGTCCCGAGATCCTGGGAACTTTAGAAGTTACTGATAAAAAAGAGAAGGAAGTGCCTAAAGATCTTGAACCTCCAAGTGCCATCGGTTCCTCTACTCAAGAAGCTTTAGATACCTCACTCACATCTCTCTTTGGAAGCAACAGTGGTAAATACTTTGAGTGCCATGAGTTCACTTGCTCTTGGATCTCTTGATCCTCCTTCTTCTTCCTCCACTTTTGCATGGGTGCAACCCTTGGTTAACAACAGGAAGATAAAACCTTCTTCTCGATTGATAGGGCCAAATTTTTATGTTGTGGTAGCCTTATTGGGCACTACTCCTCCTGCTCCAGCAAAGAGAGCTAAAACAAATTCAAGGATAGTGACAGATGCTCAGGGCCAAAAATTTCTAGAGGTTGCAAAACCTAAGGTTGATAAGGCAAAACAAGATCTATTAGCCTCTCATTTGGAGCTTTCTAAGATTCCAATGGGAGAATCTACCCCGAAAGTGAGGTGCATAACCTCCGGAAATAGTAACCAAGGTCATTGAGAGAGAGTAGAAAGGGTAAACAAACTATAGAGCAAGGTGGAAGAACAAAATCAAGTTCTTTCTATCTTCATCAAGTCATTATTGGCTAAGGACAAGGTTTTGGATCCTAATCCATTGGCTGCCCTTCCCCCTATGATTCTTAGTCAAGATGAAGTTCAAAGCATCAAGGATATACATAGGTATTCCACTTATGGGAGGGATATGGAAGCCATGGTTGATGACATGATCATTGTAAGCTTGAATTTCATCGTAGAGGCCTTTAAACTCAATAAGAAGGTGGCCAACTTGCAACAAAACTCTCCTCCTCAATTGTAACTATGGACAAAGAGTTGAAGATTTTGAGTCATTGCATCGTGGATATTTGCTGATGGGGAATGGTGATGAAAATATATTGATGGTCAATAATTTTTTTGATGATGCCAAAGACAACTTGTCAAGGTCATGGGTTTTCGAGTGTGGAATGGAAAATAAAAGTTCGGAAGAAGCCTTAGGAGAGTTGAGGAATAGTTGGCGAAGGAGAAGCTTTCAAAACTTGTGTTGTATCGCCTTCAAAGATATTCACTTTGTCATCCTCACGATGAAACTTCAAGTGTTCCTTTCTCCCTCAAGAAATTAAAACTCGGTTCGGGGCATTTGTTAAAGAAAACTTGTTCAAGGAGGAAATGGTTACCAAAGAGAAGATAAAGGAGATTTGCTCTCTTGATTTGTTATTGAAGAGGCTAATAAAGAATATCATGCACATACTAAGTTTGATAAAGACATGGAGAAATGTCTAGGTACTTGGTCCCACGCCACTACCAACACATCGGTCCCACGAGGCGGAGAGATAGTTGAAGCATTGAAAAAATTTAGGCAACGGATCCTCAAGTCGATAGGCCCTCCTCAACAATAAGCGGACATTTTCCCTTCTAGCTTCTCCTCTCCTCCTTCTTTTTCTCAAATTAGGCTCTGTACCATTTTGGGGGCTAGAACTCTATTTATTTTTGAAAGTGTAAAGGGTAAAGAGTTATCAATACAAAATGATCTCTCTTCTGTTTCCACCTACTCTTGTTCTTTCATTGCTATCCATTTAATTATTGAATCATTAAGTTTGTTTTAATTCAAGAAGCTTTGTATTCTTATGGATGTCATCTCTAGAACTTTTTGTCCATGAAATAACATCTATGGTTCTAAACACAAATGATTCGCTCTATATGTGTTGTCCTCTCAAAATTTCCCCTCTTTCGAAAGCTAAAAATTGAAAAAATTTAGTTGACACCTTTTTATGATGTTCTAGTAAGGAGAAAAGTTGAGAAGTTAGAATTTTTTTTTGAGTCATTTGAGTGATTTGTGGGTCTGTCGGACATTTTTGTCCCATGTGTCCCAAGTTCTGAAGGGCTCTCTGTTCCTCGATTGGCCGCTTTCTCCGAAATCTGTTAAACTTGTGGGCCCATCAGAACTTTTTGTTCCAACTATCCCAAGTTCACTTGGGCTCTCTATTCCCTTATCACCCATGTCTATTTGTATTGTGTACTTGATGTACTTTGGTCCTACTTGTCTGGAAGCGATTGTGCATTATGTCCCCACTTTACCGCATCACTCGATCGATCGTCTGCATCAGCCGAGTTGCACTTTCACGTCCCTCATGTCCCAAATGTACCAAAGGCCATCGTGCTAATTTTTCCCACTCTTCCCGATGGTTACTTTTTGAGTTGGTATATATGAATTTAATGCACATTTAATAACCTTCTCTCTCCTAAAATGACTATTTAATGGGACTCCCCTCTACGCATTTTGCACACTACTTTCTCATTGCCATTCGCTCATACCCTTACAATTGACATCATCGCTCACGTCTCCCTTTCCCCTACATTTTCATCATGATTCAAGTGTAAATTTGTTTTTTCTAAATCTTGTTAGTATGAAAATCAAGTTTGAGGCCAAGAGTAGGTTTCTCGCTTGAGTCCTCATTCCCGATATCGGGGACAATGAAGTTTCACACTGGACTTTGGTGATTTTGGACCGAGGTTGTGAGACCGAACCCCTCTCCCATGGCACAAATGATTAATGACAGTGGCCTTGCATTTGTTGCGGGTTTCCCAATCTCGGTGCAATGTGTGCGATAATCCTGTGCTCGCCTGCGAGCCCACTTTAACCCCGATACGAGTGAATTGACCAATGTGCATGGGGAGCTCATCACTAAACTTGATGTTGCCACCATTGCCGCTACCCTACGGATCCCTGAAATGGATAATTCTATGGTAATTTCTCAAAATCAAGCACAAGCTCTCTTCGATCAAGACAGTGAGAAATATAAAGCCAGGGTAGCAAAGTCGTGGTTGAAGAACCCTAAAAAGGGGGCATCCCAACTATCAAAAGCTCTGTTTAGGGCTGATTTCAATGAGGAGCTATCTGATTTCATCATCCTATTGGCTCGTGTCATGGGCTTGCCCTCTACCAGTGAGTTTCACTTTTGGATGTGCCCGCTCATTAACATTATATGTGAAGGTACCCAGAACATCAATTGGGTAGAGATCATCTGCATGAACTTGACAGAGCAGTTGTCAATGTACAACAAACTAAGAAGTTCTACATGACTTCTTATCTTATGTATACCCTAGCAACATCCAGGACAATGGTTTGGTTTCACATACATTGATGCTCAGAAGGGTGATCCCATATATGCTTACTGCCCTCAGTTCACCCTTGACACTAGCAATCACAACTTCAGGAGGGTGAATGATGCTTTCACCATGTACATTGTGAGGCTTCTAGAGAGTGACACTGCTAGAAGATTTTCTGATGAAGCCATGAGCCTGATAGCAAAGTATGGAGCTTACTTCATCCAATTCAGAAGGTTTTCATATATCAGGCTAGCCGGTTACGAGAGCACTCCTCTCAAGCTCCCCATATTTTGTAATGATAAGATGGCTCTGATTGAGGTATGCAGGCAATTGGACAAGTTGCATAGAACCTGCTGAGGACAAGAAAATCATTGGGCTACATTTCCCCATATCTTTGGGGAACTATACATGTAAAACAACTCTGGATGCCCAGAACATAGAGAGAGCCCTTACTCCCATCACTGTCCACTTCTTCAGGCCCAGAACCTATTTTGATTTGAAGAAATTCATTGAGCTAAATCTCAGAATCAACTACCATCACAGGGCAGACACTGAAGACTACTGGGCTGATTGCACAGACGACTTTGAGGCCAGACGGAGGCATTATGGCAGATTTCCCCTCCAACTAATACAGGAGCTCAACCTATATCAAATTCTTGAAGGGCTTCAAGATGACAATGTAGACTGTTGTCATATGAATATGATATTGTGATCAAGCATACTCCCTTGGAAGATTTAGACTGGTTCAAAAGGGAAAAAGATGATTTAGTTGAGATCCTAGCTCCTGTCCTGGTAAGAACCAAAGTCTGGTTTGACAGAAGGTTCGAGAGCTGAGGAAGAATTCAGGAGAGTCTTCTTCTAAAGACACTTCAACACCAAGGAAGGAGTCACAAACACCCAGCTCGAGAGGTACCTGCACGAACTCCTCCTCCTTCATCAAGTAAAGAACCTGCATCCTCCACCCCTTCCTCATCCACTCAGGTATATCAGAAGAAGGTGAAGGAAGTCAAAAAGGAGCCTATTGAGGAAGATCCCCTACCAAAACATTCAGAATTACCTTCTGGGCCAGAGAACATCATTGTTCTCAGTGAAAGTGAAGATAGTGAAGTGCCGATTCTGCGGGGAGTTCGAAGCTCTGATAGATAAGGAGCAGGAAATTCATAACATTGAGCCTCCAAGTACCATGGATTCCTCTGTCCAAGAAGCCTCATCTACTCCAATCACATCTCTACTAGAGGAAACAGTGGTAAATACTTTAAGTGCCATGAGTTCTCTTACTCCCCCTTCTTCTTCTTCCTCCACTTTTGCATGGGTGCAACCTTTTGTTGACAGTAGGAAGAGGAAGTCTTCTTCTCGGTTGACAGGACCTAATTTTGATGTTGTGGCGGCCTTGTTGGGCACTACTCCTTCTGCTCCTGCAAAGAGAGCCAAAAACTTCAAGGATAGTGACAGATGCCCAAGGCCAGCAGTTTCTTGAGGTAGCCAAGCCCAAAGTTGACAAGCCAGAGCAAGATTTGCAAGCCTCTGATCTGGAACTTTCTAGGATCTCAATGGGAGAGTCTACCCCTGAAAGTGAAATCCATAACCTGCAGGAAATAGTGACCAGGGTTATTGGAAGGGTAGAAAAAGGCAAGCAGACTATAGAGCAGTTGGAGGAGTAGGCTCAGTGCTTTCTGGTTTCATCAAGTCATTGTTGTCCAAAGACAAGGTTCTGGATCCTACCCCACTGGTTGCCCTTCCACCACCTGTGATCCTTAGTCAAGATGAGGTCCAGAGCATCAAATACATACACAGGTACTCCATCTATGGGAGAGCTATGGAGGACATGGTTGATGATATGGTCATTGCAGGTTTGAATTTCATTAGAGAAGCCTTCAAACTCAATGAGAAGGTAATTAATTTGTAACAAAATCTCTCCTCATGATTGGAAATATGGATAAAGAGCTTAAACTCTGGAGTAGCTGCATAGTAGACCTTCACCTGATGGGACAGACTGATGAAAATCTCTTGATGGCAAGTAAGGTTTTTGATGATGCTAAAGATAATTTGTCAAAGTCATGGGTTTTCAGTGTAGAGTGGAAAATAAAAGTGCTGGAGGAGGCTTTGGGAGAATTGAGGAGTAGTTGGCAGAAAGGAGAGGCCTTCAAAACTTTGGTGGTATCTGCTTTTAAGGATATTCACTGTCACCTCCATGACGAGACTTTAGGTGTGCCTTTCTCCCTCCAGGAAATTAAGACTCAATTCAGAGCTTTTGTCAAGGAAAACTTGTTTAAGGAGGACTCCATTACCAAAGAGAAGATAAAGGAGATTTGCTCCCTTCAGTCTGCAATTGAGGAAGCTAATAAAGAATATCATACACACACCAAGTTTGATAAAGAAATGGAGAAATGTTTGGGATCTTGGACCCAAGCCACTACCAACACATCAGTCCCACGAGGTTGAGACATAGCGGAAGCGTTGAAAAATTTTAGACAACAGATCCTCAAGTCGGTGGGCCCTCCTCAATCATAAGCATTCGTGTTCTTTCCTAGCTTCTCCTTTCCTTCTTTTTCTCAATTCGGGCTTATTGTAATTAGTTGGGGTTTTGCATCAAGCATCCCTTTAACTAAGCATTTTAGTTAAAAGAAGTAGTTACCAAGTGTAACTGATTTGTAAAATTATATAATGGGCTCTCTCCGCCATTTTGAAGGGGCTGGAACTTGGTTTATTTTTGAAAGTGTAAGGAGTAACAAAGCAATCAATACAAAAGAGCTTTCTTTCCATGTCTATCTGATCTTGTTCTTTTATTGCTATCCATTTGAATACTTTTGAATCATTTGTCTGTATTATTTCAAGAAGCTTTGTATTCTTGTGGGTGTTATTTCTGGAACTTTGTGTCTTTGCAATAACATCTTATTGATTCAAATGCAAATGGTTTTATTCCAAATAATTTTATTCTAGCATGCATAAGGAATTATTTTGTTATCTATAGTTCTGGAGAATACCTTTCTGCTCATTTCCACTACTTCATTCCTCTGTACTTTTGTATTGATGATCCATTCTATTTTAAAACACTTTCATGATATCCAAGTTCCACATTAAAACTATACCTTTGTACATATGTAAATAAGCTTGGTCTTTAAATAAGGAACCTCTCCCATTAAAGAGGAGGGACTTTTTGTCCCCAGTGTTGTTCTCAACAAAGTCCTTTTGACGACCAACAATATGATTCCCTTACTGGCATGCATAAAGAATTATTTTGTTATCTATATTTCTTGAGAGTGCTTTTACGCCCCTCCCGTTCCTTAATCCTTCTATTCTTTTGTATTGATGATACGTTATATTATAACACTTTCATGATATTAGAGTTCCTCATTAAAACTACACGTTATACATTTGTAAATAAGTTTTTCCTTTAATAAGGGAACCTCTCCCATTAAAGAGGAGGGACTTTTGTCCCCGAATATTGCTTTCAATAAATTCCTTATTTGACAACCAACGAGGACTACATGTTACTTTTTTCACCATTGCCAAATCATTTATTTAATGCAATGTTTGTTAAACATTACATCTTTCTTAATAATCATCAACTTGAAAAGCCCTACCTTTAATGGATTTATAAATTTTAGGGATTGTTACATTCATTGCATGGGTCATTGTGATCCTCGATTGTCTTCTACAAATAGTTTGGATTTGGAATCAAGTTAGACATTTTGAGCATGTGTTGCCTCCTCTACTAGGCATGTGCATTCTACAAATAATTATGCTTTCCATTCTGAAGGTTGGTGAGCTCCTTTGTAGGATCCCATGGATTTGTTTAAGGTCCTCCAACTATCTTGTGGGATAGTGTCTCCGGTTCATGTTGTTCTATTACGTGATTCCATATGACCCTTTTCATGCATGCACCACCATCTTCCCAAGTGGGCCAAAATGGGAGTTTAGAGTAGGGCATGGGAAATCATTGAAGCTTAATGGAAGGTGGATTTTGTAGATGTTGTCAACATTTGGGGTGGAAAGACCATTGGTCCCAATATTTTGTTTCGTGACATGTTGCTCAACGTAGAATAATAGTAAACCCACAATTCACAAATCCTCCATTTTATCGAAAAACCACATATTGTAAAAGCAAACACCATCACTTATATATACATAAAAAGATAGACCAACAATGAATGATCCATAAACAACATTGCATAATATCGGTTGTTGAATTTGTAATGTTAACAAGTAACTACATTGATATTCAATTTTTGAAACTAGACTGATGTGACCAAATTCTGACAACTAATCAACATAATTATAATCTTCAAGCTAGAACATTCCCTATTTATAACCTTGGAATAGCTAGAGGATTGAAGGAGGACCTATGTATGCACACAAAAGTTTCCTCTTTTGCTAATGCCTTCAACATTTTCATGTTTCACTCCCTTCAATTTAACTTCTTTGATGCATCCCCTTTGGCATTTCCATCACACATCTCACATGCGATTACTAGTTTTATCTAAATTACTTTAGGCTAGCTCTTTTATAATGTGTATTATTCGTTGATTTAACTATTTAACTTAGTCCCTTCCTTTTTAATACATGTTTTATTTTGGGATTTTTATATAAGTCATTCTTTAGAAATTTATTATACTCCCAAAGTACATTGTATAGACATTTACTTCATAATTAAATTGACTCTCTTTATTAGTTAGTTCTTCTCATAGACATTATTATACCTTTCACTTATCAAATTAACACAATTCTTTTAACTCAATCATATTCAAGATTTTTATATAGAAAGTGACATCTTCAATATTGAGTTGACAAATTTGAAATATTAAATTTTATAAAAACAAAAAATTAGAACATGACAAGTGGCATAACATTTATTAACATGACAATTGATAAGTTACTTTATTACAAGTTTTTCTTTTTTAATCAAAATAATTTTTCATAAATTAAAAAGCGGCATAACACTTTATCATCACCAAAGATGATAAAGTTGATTGCATATTTAACAACATTATATGGTGACTTCTAATGTGACACCTATCAATAACTCATCATTGTTAAAATCAAAACAAATTATAATCTCTTCCATTCGCTACAAATAAATTTTAACAATTACTTTACTAGAGAACACTGACTACATAAAATAAATTGCAGCAATTTAAATTCAATAAAAAACAACTCCATTATATAACAACTCATATGGCGGGAACTGTGCCGCTCCACGAATCTTTTTTTTTTAAAGAAATGGGCATTTATGCACTCATTTGCAATAGATAGGTAGATATATTTTAACATCCACAAGGTCAACAAAAGCATATGGGACAAATGAGACCCTGCCATTTTTACTTTTTAATTTTTTGATTGTTTGTTGTTTAAATTGATAATGCATTCTCCCATTTTCTCCACCCTCTCCTTGGTGAACTTATCCTATAACGAGTTTGTGATTAAAACACTTGCATATATGATCTAAATGCCATTAACACAAGCGGGTCCAAGTACCCACAATATTTAAAGAGTGGGAACCCTTATTTTATGTAAAAACAATCATATTTTAATGATTTTGTTTAGTGTTTATTATTTTGGAAAGCCATATTTCAACTTCAAGACTCTGCATGACACTCCCTTTCTATCTCACATGAAGCAGTCACAAGGTATTTTATCCATGACATACACAACATATTCCACATGGTCTCATCCGAGACACATATATTCATAAATTAGACATAGATTCTTAGACTTGGATCTCATAAGACATTATCACATTTTTTAACACAATCTAGTATATTCAAATGTTCCTATTTTTCTTTTCCTAAATTTCAATAGTGCAATGACCATGAAATTACATAAATAGTCACTTACTTGAACATACTTATGTATGTTTGGAATGGCACATACTTTTATACCTAGACACTAAAGTGTGGATATTAGTTCTAGGATCTTCCTATACTTCTACTATAGAGATAAAGTGATCTCTCTTTTCTTTAAAATTTCAACTCACCATTATTCTTATACCAAATTTGAGAGCTCTCAAGATTTTCTCTATTGTTCTATGTCTACTCTTATTTTGAATCGAGTCTTGTTGACACGTCTCCCTTGTGTTTTCAAATTTCGACACGTTTCACTATTCTTATGTGTCTACTCCTATTAAGTTCCCATTTCCTCTTGTATTCTCCTTCCACTTGATTTTCTCTCTCCCCCTCTCCACACACATGCCCCTTTGCCCCTCGTGCCCCCATTTTGTATTTTCTATAACTTTTCCAAAAGTGTAGCAATATGGCTTTGGTTGACTAAGCATAATGCTATAATGTTGGTCTACTTATTTGTGGGCACTTTTTAACCCTTGATCTAGGTCCCTCAAGGTGTGATTCAATAAAATCTGTATATTTTATTAAAATTTGAATGCAAATATATGTTATAAATGATATACAATGAAATATAAATGCTAAACAATTTATTTAATTTTAACTATGAAAGGAAATGAGAAGGGTAAGGTACTTATCTTAATTTCGCTTATCCCACAACGAGTCTAGACTGGAAAATATGATGAAACAGAAGCAAAACCGTTGCAATGAACAACAAAAAACTGCAACGAGAGAGGTGGAATTGGCTGGACTCGTGTGCTAGAGAGGGACAAGGGTGCATGCGGGCGCCTAGACCTATTTCAGGTGCACAGGTCTACGGAAAAGGTCGAACCTAGTTTGATATGGTCATTTAGGGGCTTCACACTTGTTTGCCTTTGGTCACTTGTGTGTTGCACTTAAAACTCCGAGGTACACAGTAAACTTTGCACACAAATATCCTCATGAAAACCCTAAAAAAGACATCAAATCCTAAAAAAGAAAGATGCAAAATGAGGGGTTGGATTGTCCTCAGCTATCATAATGGTGAACTTATGACTGAGTGTTACACTACATCTCAGACCCAATGTAGTTCTATGTGATTATGTGTGCAATAGTGCTCTTAGGTCACCCTTGTGCCAATGACGCCAAGATAGCGGGTGGTAGCTAGATAAAATGCAAATGTGTGGATGGAATAGAATGAACTCCCCTTCCTATGTAGTGTGTATGCTAGAATAATGTGCCCAAATGCAATCCCTTGATATATGTAGATAGCTAGCCCTTGATAAGAATTGTCCACCCTTATAATGGTATGTATGTTGTGTTTATATATGGATCTCTTGCTTGAATTTTGACACTAATGACTCGACATGTTGACTAGTACCTCGGGATATGAGTGGGAAAACCGAAAAGACCGACCTCAAATGTCAAAAATAAGATCAAACATAAAGAGGAAATGGGTTCCTAGGATGGATAGGAGCACTTGGTGTTAGTGTCCAAAGATAAGTGATGACAAATGAGTGAATATTGGTACCATGACAAGGATCCTATGACCAAATCGGAACTATGCGTATGAGTGACAAGTGTGAAAGATAAAAGCAATAGAAACCAACAATACAAGTGGATGGACTAGGAATGGGTCATTAGTGAATAATTTTCTTATGTAAGATCCATATATAAAACAACATACTTGGTGGTATAGTAAATAGTAGTAAGTGTGTGATTTTGTGTCTACATTTGCCCCCACTTTATGTTGGTGAGTGAAAGCTTGGTAACATAAAGTAGATAGAGATACATACCTAAGAGAAGTCTAGAGAATCCCATGTTGCAGAAGTACGTTCCGAATGAGAACACATAGCGTGGTGAACCATGGATCAACGGGCGATCCATGCGGAGTAATGAGAGATGCGGGACCGTTATGAGGAGTGTTAAGCGAGATTGGTGATTGTGGTGTTGAATGATTGGAGATTTCAATTTTTTTGTCATTGATGGAGATATGATGGGGTAGGGAGTGATAAATTCCTAACCCAATTGTGTGTGTGAAAAATTGAGGATTTGGGCGTCCTACCACTAGAGGAAGAGTGTAGGGAGAAAGGTCTAGTTTTACCCTCCAACTTTAACTACATCCTCAAAAGGTCTAGCCATTGTAGATGGACAAAGACCAGATTTTGAATCAATTTTGATCAAATGTGAATAACCCATATAAGAGTAGTATAGGAAAGGTAATGACATCTCATTTCCACAACTATAAGGGTGTCACCATAATGTGTGTGTGGTGGCTTCCATGTTAGGTCATCTGGAAGCAATGTTGTAAGAGTAGAGTAACTTCCCATGTTAGGTCATCTAGGAAAGTGGTGATATAACTCCCAAGTTAGGTCATCTAGGAGGATAAATATGTTATGTTCATGTCAATTGATTAATGTGATTCAATATTGTGAGATTTGAATGTATGTGATTGATTTATTAGTTTCTCATGGAGATATTTACACTTTTTGCCCCCAGGTTAGGTCATTAGGGGGGATAACTAGAAAGTGATGTGAAATGTCGCGTAGTGTACGAGCAGATGTTCGATAATGATGGGTTAGAAATGTATATTGATCACATAATGGTGTAAGGGGAATTGTAAGATGACCCTAATTGTATGCCCCTCTTTCAGCAAAAGGGGAGTGATGATGAGAATGAACATTGAGCCGAAAGTAAGTGCATAATGATGTAATGGAGAATGTATGATAAATATCACAAAAGTGTGTATATATCGATATGAAATAATGTCAAAGACAAATATTATGGGTGAAATATGTATGATAAGGTAGTAGGTGGAATTCTAAAGAGAATGATGTGAACGGGATAAAAATCAGAGTAATTATGCTCAAGGTATGAGTGAAATTATGCAATGTGTATTAGTTAAGAGGATGAGCGTAAATAATGACTATAGTAAGGTAGGTAATGGAAAGTTACTATAAATATTAATGTGAAAAAGTGAATATGCAATTCATTTGATCATTGTGCTAGTGTGATAGTGAGTTCTAGGTGTGTGAAGATGCCTCAAGTGAGAACACCATGATTGAGTTAGTTTGAGATGGTGGGTGATGCAGTTGTGGCATCACGTATGATAACGGAGCTAGTAAGTGTGATTTTTTTAGAAATGTATTGATAGTATTAGTGTTTTTGATGAATTTTCACATTTTTTTTTTTTTTGAATTTCTCGGCGTTTTGGACCTGGACAAGAGCGGTGAAGGCACTAATGACCCTCGGGACACTAGCGTCAGGCATGGGCATTAGTGACCTACTCGAGCACCCCGCCTTGCTTTTGGGCGTTGGCATCCCAAAAGGCTTAGGTTGAGCCCAGAGTGTTGTAGATGTGAAAATTGATGTGTGTTGATGTTATAGGTAGGTGTGTTTACATATGTATGATGTTCTAACGTCATGTTTGTTTTGTTGTTTTGTGGTGTGTAGAGGGATATTCATTTGAGAGAGTTTCATGGTGGCCGCCATTTGAGTACATTGCTAGGATTGGGGTTATTAGATGATGAGTGGGATGTTCTAGACCGTGTCGGCCTATGGCACATAGTGAGGATGGGGGATGTGCCCCATAATATGCCTATGATTACAACTTTGTGCGAGAGGTGGTGTGTAGATACTTGCACCTTTTGGTTACCTATAGAGGAGATGATAGTTACTCTAGAGGATGTGTATCGTATACTACGATTTCCTATCATTGGTGAGAGGGTTCAAGTTATGGCCGTGGATGATGCACAAAGGTAGATGAGGGCTGCTAGGTGGTATTTTACAGGACTCGAGTTCACACTGAGGTCCATATTAGCTTGGATGCTATTATGAGATCAGGGGTTCTAGAATTGAAGTTTATTGCCATTGTGATTGCTTCGTCGATTGCAGTGGAGAAGTGGTGGTATAGGCATCTTGTATAAGATGCATGACATCTGCCATCAGATAGAGGATGAGAGCATGAGGTATGTTTGGGCATGTGTATTAGCCCACTATACATGGATCTATACAAATTTCACACAGGAGGAGCATGGGGTGGTATTGGGAACTACTACATTGTTACATGTATGGGCTTATGAGAATATTGTAATCGAGGTCACGGTTGGTGGACCATGAGGAGAGTGGGCGAGGCTAGATATATTTTCTAGGATATGTGTAGGTGTTCATGGTAGGAAGATGGATATAGATACCTATAGAGCGATGTTAGATCGTATGGGCGATGCTTAGATCATATGGGGCAGGTGTGACATGGAGGCCATATTGAGACTACGAGGGATGGCCAGAGGATGTAGTAGAGCTATATGATGCATTTGACGGACTATGTGGCTAGAGGATCGGTTTTAGGGGTAATCGAGTTATTTCAAGTGGAGCGAGTATCACAAGATAGTTTGGTATGGTTTAGGATGTGCCCCCAAAGTCATATGTGTGGGTGAGAGCTATTAGGGGCGAGGAGGTAGGAGGAGCTAGACCCGGGGCTCACGGGAGTGAAACCAATACCTCCTGGGCCAAAGAGGTAGATGAGGCAATAGAGTTGATAGATGTGGATGACGTGGGGTGTACAAAAGCATATTGTGCATGGTGGGTGTCACATCGGTGGGTAATTTTGTTTCTAGTTTTTGTGAATGCGGGGAGCACCGTTAGGTGGAGGATTAGAGGGGAAAGCACATGCCCCTGATAGTGTAGTGATAATGATAGAGTGCGTAACTATTTACATATAGTGATGTTTGATGATTCATTATTTAGTTGTGTAATTATCGTTGTTATCTAATGTGTGGATCTATGGATGCAGGTAATGTGTATTGGTCACTAATTGTGGATACATCCATATGCACATTGATGCGAGAATGTGCCCATCGATGTACTTGTGGGGTTAGAGATATGGGGCATGCCCATTTTTTTGATCCACTTAGTGATAGTATAGCAATGACATGTACCATGTTCCTGGGTGAGAGGGATGTGGTGCGTGAGGAGACACTGATGAGCTAGAGATGTGGCTAGTGGTTGTCCTCTCTAGCACAAGATGTATTTATGTAATTCGTTAAGTTGGAGGGTTGTTTCGTAGAGCAGTTGACTAAGGAGACATTATTGTGTAGGAAAGTGGGAGATATAGGGGTCGCGATCAATGACGTAGAGTGAGTGGTGAAGCTTCTAGTTCTAGATCTCTTACAGTGGCAAATAGTGATAGTGATGACGAGATATGATATGTACTAATGTATCGATGTAGGGGGAGTTGCCCCCCAATGATGAGATGTTTGTAACTATGATTGTGAATATATATATATATATATGGACTTATTGGCATATGATTGTTGTATTTGATGTTTATTGATGTGATGATGTGATGATTAGGACTTGTATCTTGATGTATGATGCATTGATTATTGTTGCTATATGCGATGTGTGATGTGTTGAGTATTGTTTTGAATTGATTTGTAATGGGTAGTTGTTGATATTGAATAATGTGATTATATATAGATAAATGATGAGATAGTGTATATGATGATAGGTGATATATGTAGCGTGATTGACGAAAAAAGTGTATTATGTATATGAATAGAGTTGTGATAAATGAAAGAAAATAATAATGTGAAAGAGTATGTGAATGAGATGATCATAATAGTGTAGTGAAGCACATGTTAGTATGATGAAGAGAGGGGGAGGAGAATAATGATGCCCCTAGTGTATAGATGATAAGGTTCATTTATATAAGACCCCTCAACAGTCAAGAATGAACCATAAAGAAAGAGTGCGTCATCAAGAAATGATTGCATAGTATTATCTAGATAGAGAGATTGATGAAGTGTGTAGCGTGAGAGATGAAGCGAGGTTCTTATTGTAACAAATCCCTCAACAGTCATCTAAGAAACATAAGAGCATGAGTGCATCATCGGGAGTAAGGTGATAGAAATCACCTACCAAAGACCAAGCCGACATGGAGCGGTGGAAACATGTGGAATGAAAGCAACATGAGTGTATGAGAAAAATTGAATGTCATGTGGAATGTGCCAATGATGGGTGATGCAACGGTGGGAAGTGGAGATGTTGAGGGCTGTGGAAGCCAATGTGTAGTAGTATCATGACGTAGCAGATGAGATGGTGTAGCGGTGGACGGATGAGATGGAGAGCGTGCATGGGTAACAACCTGCGGTGGTGGATGAATAATAACCTTAACACTAGATGAAGGAGATAAATCAACCAGAGTAACCACACACTTGCATGGGAGTGGAGATATAGACCGCTCACGAGAGCAAGAGCCAAAGGAAATGACACCCTTATCTTCTAATTGTTGTAAGCGATCATGAAGGGCACAACAATCATTATCGCGATGATGGCCATTGATATGATGATAGTTGCAGTAAGGTCTATCATGCTAGCGTTAAGCGATGAGGTGGATGATGCTAATTAGAAGGTAAGTGAATAAAAGTCTTGTCAAGTAAGGTGAACGTAACACATCATGAGGTCTAGCATGATGAGAAAAGTGTAATGGATCCCGTGAAACATATGTATAGAAATCGAGGTGTAGTCAAATGCGAAGAAGGAGATGAAGGAAGCTTTTTCAATGGAGAAGATTGAACTTGCTTGTAAGGTGGAGGAAATGGAGACCGTGGAGGACACTCAACAGATGAGAGTAGAGAGGAACTAGATAATGCAGTAGTAGCGATGATAGGAGGAGGATCTCTAACATGTGCAACAATGAGATCTTGTTCTAAATCAATGACCTTATAAAGCATAAGAGTGTGAATGATTCACATGTGTCATATTGCAATCATTGTTTTAAAGCGGGAATCAAACCATGACAAAAGATAAATTGCTTCTCTAAGTCAATGGGCTGGAAGACTAACTGATGCATGCAAACATTGAATCAAAAATGTAATCAATGATAGGTTATGTTTTGCCTTGATGTAAGCCAAGTAGATGATCATATGTGACTCTAGGGCCGTTGTTGAGTATAAAGCGTTGAAGAAAAGCTTCTTCCATCTCACAATAGGTACTAATAGATCCGAAGGGTAAATGTGTGTACCATTGGAGAGCGTCATCTATAAGACTATGACAAAAGGCTTTGAGCAACAATCGATCATTAGAGTATGAAGCCATAGCTATACGGTAATGTTTGAGATGCAAATATGGATTTCCAGTACCATCAAAGCATGAAAATGTAGGCATAATGAAATCCTTAGGGAATGCTGAATTGTGAATATTTTTTAGAATAGGGTGCCATGTAAAGAATTGTTATCGATAAAAGCATAATAGGCTTTGCTTTCAAGTGTGAGAGATTGGACTGAGATTGTAATTGGCCAACAACATGCATGAGTGATAAGATGTCATGTGAAGGAATGACAGAAGATGTGAGTAGTGTATTAAGTGGTTGAAGCTTGCCATTATGAGTAATCGTAGGGATGTCAAGAGAAGAAGTAGAAGATACCGATGCTAAGGGAACACTAGATATAGGTATCGTGAAGTAATGGGTGGTGAAGTAGTAGGACTAGCATTGGAAATATTATTAGGAGATGATGTAATAGAAGGAGATGAATCATGCATGTTATTAGAGACAATCTCAGAAGAATATGAAAGCGAAGTGGGGATTCACATTCAATAATATGCAAAGAAGTAGAATCATGACTATTAGGTGCCTCATCAAAATCGAATAAAGATTCAGATGCAAGGATTTCATTAAGCGTATCATCAACATATAATGAAGGAGGAGGAGAACTAGTATGCGATGCATCATGAGAAATATTTTTAGAAATGGAAGGAGTATGAGATGCAACTATAGAATCATCTTGACTAGTATGAGAAATAGAATCATGCACATGTTTATTGTCTTCTTGTTTGTTAGCTAAAACATTATCATCAAGATTAAGCATAAAACTAAGAATAACATCATCTAAGTTCTCATTAGAAATAACAAAAGGAGGAGTGCGGTTGACTGAATAACAAGGTCTACAACTAGAAAAGCTTGTCGGATCAGAAATGATGCTAATGGTAGAATGATCAAAGCTAGTAGGCACATTGCATTCATTAGCTAAGAGTTGTCTTTGAGTATCATCTGGAAGAACAATGTTGCGATATAGAGTGGTGAGTTCAACTATGGTTGTTTCATCATAGATAGGATTGACACTCACATGAGGCATGACTAGCCGAGAAGGAGAAGATCTATCCTTAGCCATTAGGGTTTGAGTGGATCATAGGGAAAGAAGTTCTAAGCTACGGGTTCACCAAAATGATTTAATAAAATCTAGAATGTAAAGATCTGCTATAAATGATATACAATGAAATATAAATGCTAAATAATTTATTTAATTTTAACTATGAAAGGAAATGAGAGGGGTAAGGTACTTATCTTAATTTTGATCATCATCTTGCACAAGTGAGTCTGGTGGAAATTATGATGAAACAAAAGCATAGACCATGTTGTAACGAACCACGAAAAAAATGCACCAGACGTGGAATTAGTGGACTGGGTGTTGTGGAGAGGACAAGGGGGTGCTGCGGGCGCCCTAGACCTTGTTTCTAAGGTGTCTGGGTTTTGCGAAAAAGGTGGAACTTGGTTCCGATATGGTCGTTAGGGCTTCACACTTGTTCACCTTTGGTCACTTGTGTCACACTTGGATTGTTGAGGTACCTGTAAACTTGCACACAAATATCCTCTGTAAAAACCCCAAAAAGAAAGATGCAAAATGAGGGGTCAAACTGTCCTCAGCTGTCACAATGGTGAACTTATGATTGAGCTGCACTACATCTCAGACCCAATGTAGTTCTATGTGCTTGTGTGTGTAATAGTGCTCCTAGGTCGCCCTCACGCTAATGACGCCAAGATAACGGGTGATAGCTAGATAAAATACAAATGTGTGGATGGAATAGAATGAACTCCCCTTCCTATGTAGTGTGTATGCAGAATAATGTGCCCAAATGTAGTCCCTTGATGTATGTAGATAGCTAGCCCTTGATAAGAATTATCCGCCCTTATAATGGTATGTATGTTGTGTTTATATAGGGATCTCTTGCTTGAATTTCAACACGACACTAATGACCCAACACGCCGACTAGTACTTCGAGACATGAGTGGGAAAAATAGAAAATATTGACCTCGAATGTCAAAAATAAGATCAAACATAAAGAACACATGCGTGCCCAGGATGGACAGGAGCGCTTAGTGCTAGTGTCCAGTCTTGTGCGCTAGTGTCTAGAGACAAGTGACAACAAATGAGTGAATACTAACTGATAGGGATCCCTGTGACCTGACCAGAACTGTGTGTATGAGTGACAAGTGTGAAAGATAAAAGCAATAGAAACCAACAAGACAAGTGGATGAACTATGGAATGGGTCATCAATGAATACTTTTCTTACGCAAGATCCATATATAAAACAACATACTTGGCGGTATAGTAAATAATAGTAAGTGCGTGATTTTGTGTCTCTGAGGTGTTGGACCATATTTTCAGGTTTTCCTCCCATTATGTGTCAACATACATGCTAATTATTAGAGTAGGTATTTACCTTAGCTCATGTTCACCTAGGCACTTTATTATATTTATCCTCACCCACTTATGTGTAGATATTTCTTTTATCTTATTTAGATATTAGGAGATATTATCTAGTTGTTAGGTATAGTTCTTTCCTTGATCTATGGTATTGACTAGTTCTTTTCTTGATACGTGGTATTGACTAGATCCTTGATGTCTAGTTCTCTCCTAAATCTATGGTCTTGACTAGTTCTTTGATGACTAGTTATTTCCTTGATTTATGGCTTGATCTACGACCTTGACTAATTATTAGAGTAGGTATTTACCTTAGCTCATGTTCACCTAGGCACTTTATTATATTTATCCTCACCCACTTATGTGTGTAGATATTTCTTTTATCTTATTTAGATATTAGGAGATATTATCTAGTTGTTAGGTATAGTTCTTTCCTTGATCTATGGTATTGACTAGTTCTTTTCTTGATATATGGTATTGACTAGATCCTTGATGTCTAGTTCTCTCCTAAATCTATGGTCTTGACTAGTTCTTTGATGACTAGTTATTTCCTTGATTTATGGCTTGATCTACGACCTTGATTGGTTCTTAGATTGTTATTCCTTGCCTATTTAAGCAAGGCCCATTCTCAATGTATTGCATTGAGTTCCATAATAATATATGATATTGCTTCTCATTTGTTTGCAAAGGTTTATGTAAAATTATTCTGGTGAATTACTTTCATCTTATTGATAGTGGCATTTAATTAGCATATGTGTTCTTGGCTTGCATGCGATCTGGTTATCGTTCCTTTCATGGTATCGAGTAGAAGATTCTTTGTTGACATTTATGCATAAGTTTTATTTTGCAAATAAATTATTTGTGTATTCGTATATTTGGGATTTGGTCGTATTTTGTTGTTGCGTGCATTTTATGGAAAACAGAGGCTTCCATTGGATCGGAAGGCATGAAACCCATTAAAATCCTTAGCCCTTGGTCATGTGGTATGGTCATATGAGGGCTTAAAACTTGTGATTCCTACTTAGTAGGTGCTTAACTTGACTCCCTTTCATTTTATTTGTGTGGTGAAGGCAATAACAATTTTATTTTGTTTTAGTGGCAACTAAAATAAATAAGAGCAAAATATTAAAAAGCTTGTATCTTTTGATTGGTAACTCGGTTTTGAGTGCCTTTTTTGCAAAATCTTTTTTTTCATGTTCTTTCCATTGGAGTTATTTATTTTAAGACTTGCACTATAATTATAAAGTGCCAAATATGGAGGAGTGTTGTAATCAATTGTGGGACGCAATTTGGTGAGTCAGACATCCTAAATTTGGGAGTTACAGTTTGTACCTATCATGAATTCCGAGAATGATATGCTTTTCTTTGAAGTATGTGGACTTGAGAGGATATTGTAAAATTTGTGGAAAAAATAGATCGCTCAAGAAGCGAAATTCTCTTCTATAATCACTCATTCACGATAAGGAACAATAATACACTCTTGCGAGAACAAACTTGCTAGCCTCTGACATCACCATCATATTGTGGACAACCATATCCATGCTCTAGTCCACTTGCGGTTGTTGCTCTTATACCCATGACATTGATCTGCTAGTCTTTGAGCCTGAACCTGCTTTTGATGCTTCTAAACCTATGAGGCTTGTTATTGCATGCTCTTCCACATCTGTGCCTATTACTGATACCACATGTTGTGTAACCTACTTTCCTTTCTTGCTGCATGGCTTTTTTAAGAAGCATACCATGCATTCGGTTCTCGCATGCTCCGTTATGGGTCTCACTAAGCGGAGTCATTGGCGAGACATTCACGAGGGTATTATTTCCTCTATTCCACATGTGAATTGGAATTCTCGTCATGACATTGGTTTTCGAGAGATACTTCATTGGGATCATACATTGACAAAGCTCCTTTTTTATTCGCTCGTCTCTTCACGAGGATCATGAGCAACACATGAGTTTACGCACCATCACTCGGGCTTGAGAAACGAGATTTCGGTTATCGAGACATGATCAACTTGACACACATTCACCCATTGTGCATTTTGCACCAAGTCATATGCGAGCATCTTCTTCATCCATCGTTGTTGATTTGGGGTGGATATCGATCACTCGTGGAGGCGACATAGGTATTCATTGAGAGGACTCTACGGGCGTGGCTCCTCCACCATTCGACCTCTTACTCCACTTTCTATACCTTCTACATTGTGATGCTTCTTGTTTTGAGCATTTTCTTTAGCAGGTGTAGTGTATCTCTCTTGTTTGTTGAGAGATTTTGTATCTGTATTTTCGACACTTTTGGCATGTTAACAGTATCTCTTGTGGGGAGCTATTGCAGTGGAGCCGGTGTTAGTTTGTCAGTGTTTGAGTAGTTGTTTTGACAACTCATACAGATTTGTAGCATCACTCCACCCATTCAGCAGTATGGGAGGGTGTGGTGTTGATCCTGCTTCTTCGAGTTTCGTGTCCGTGCCTTATTACCTTGGCTTTTCTTGGATCGTGACACGGTGGAGTTTGTGTCCTTGCCTTGTTGCTTTGGTTTTTGTTCTTGGATCTGCCACACCTATTTGTATTTGATTGATCGAATTATCTTTGGTGTTTTTTTGCACTTTCGACATCACTTCATTGGACAATCTCCTATATGGAGCTATTACGGTGAAACCAGTGTCGATTGTTTTTGAGTTTTGTGATCGAGCAGTGGATTCAAACCACATTGCACACCAAACTTCTTCAACATTATAGGAGTTTTATGAGCCGAGCTTCTTGGGATGCCTTGGAGTGGGTCTTTACTCTCTTCACTTTATTTATTCTTGGTTTTGGGTACCTTGTGGTGTCCCTTTTTCCCGATTATTGTACATGAGTACCTTATAAGGCCTTGTTGCGGGACTCATATTATGGACATGCCACATCTATTTTGGCCCCTAGCTTCACTTGAGGGGGTGTTAGAGTAGAGTATTTACCTTAGCTCATATTCACCTAGGCACTTTATTATATTTATCCTCACCCCACTTATGTGTATGGATATTTCTTTTATCTTATTTAGATACTAGGAGATATTATCTAGTTGTTAGGTATAATTCTTTCCTTGATCTATGGTATTGACTAGTTCTTTCCTTGATTTGTAGTATTGACTAGATCCTTGATGTCTAGTTCTCTCCTAAATCTATGGTCTTGACTAGTTCTTTGATGACTAGTTATTTCCTTGATTTATAGCTTGATCTACGACCTTGATTGGTTCTTAGATTGTTATTCCTTGCCTATTTAAGCAAGGCCCATAATAATATTGTTTCTCATTTGTTTGCAAAAGGTTTATGTAAAGTTATTACGGTGAAATACTTTCATCTTATTGATAGTGGTGTTTAATTAACATCTATGTTCTTAGCTTGGTACAATCCTGGGTACTAAGCTGTTAGGGAGCGATAACCGATCGATCGTGCAGGCCAAGAGAACACGGATGCTAATTAAACACCACTATCAATAAGATGAAAGTAATTCACAATGAATAACTTTACATAAACCTTGCGAAACAAAAGAAGCAATATCATATATTATTATATTTACCTTTGTTAGAGTAAGTATTTACCTTAGCTCATGTTCACTAGGCACTTTATTATATTTATCCTCACCCACTTATGTGTGTGGATATTTCTTTTATCTTATTTAGATATTAAGAGATATTATCTAGTTGTTAGGTATAGTTCTTTCCTTGATCTATGGTATTGACTAGTTCTTTCCTTGATCTATGGTATTGACTAGATCCTTGATGTCTAGTTCTCTCCTAAATCTATGGTCTTGACTAGTTATTTCCTTGATTTATGGCTTGATCTACGACCTTGACTGGTTCTTAGATTGTTATTCCTTGCCTATTTAAGCAAGGCCCATTCTCAATGTATTGCATTGAGTTCCATAATAATATATGATATTGCTTCTCATTTGTTTGCAAAGGTTTATGTAAAGTTATTCTGGTGAATTACTTTCATCTTATTGATCGTGGTGTTTAATTAGCATCTGTGTTCTTGGCTTGATGCGATCTAGTTACAAGTGATGACAAATGAGTGAATACTAAGCTGTTAGGGATCCTGTGACTGCACTTAAGCGTGTGTATGAGTGACAAGTGTGAAAGATAAAAGCAATAGAAACCAACAAGACAAGTGGATGGACTATGGAATGGGTCATCAATGAATACTTTTCTTACTGCAAGATCCATATATAAAACAACATACTTGGCGGTATAGTAAATAGTAGTAAGTGTGTGATTTTGTGTCTACAAGGTGTTGGACCATATTTTTGGGTTTTCCTCCCATTATGTGTGTCAACATACATGCTAATAAGATCCCGATTTGAATTCAAAAGGTCTATAAATACATAGGTGCATTACTACATTAAGACAAATTATGAAGAGAATAATCAAGTTATAAAAACAAGAAATTCATTTATTAGAGAAGCATACTTATGCAAAAAAACATATTTCAATCATTTAGAGAAGAGTATCTATCAATTTACTTTTTGTATTAATTGAAAGTGATAGGGTTAGGACACTTGAATTACATTGGATTGTACTAAAGTGCATTATACTTTGTATGTTGTTTGTTAAACTATTCAAAATCCCATGTGAATGATAATAAGGGATAATATAAGCCTTCATTAACTCCCTCCTATTTTTAAGGATTTGCAGGGTGTTGTGGTCATATTAGGTTCAAACGAAGGAGAAAAATTTTGTTAGCAACTCATAATGAATTTTGGACAAGCGAGTGAGGTTTTCAAAGCCCGAAGTAGACGAGCAGGTCGTGAAATCTAATTCACTTTGTTGGATAGTTGCCATGACCAAAGTGTACGTTTCTAGTATTGTCGGTGAAGGAGTACTACAATTTTGGACAATGTCCTTTATTTGTAAGTTGATTTTTTGGGTCTACTTTGCCTTGATGTGAGGACTTGCTCTCGCACTGTCGATCACATAAATTACTACAAAGTTTGTATGACTCTAAAATCCTTTTTTCGTTAACTCAAAGACAATTAAGATTTGCCCAACGACTCGCGCGGTGCGATCTATAACACAAGGCGACCCACCTATAATTTTTGGTGGAATACAATGGCCCCCACCTATAAACTTTGGGTGGAGTACAATACCCGCACATTGTTTCTATAAGAAAAATGAGAGTCAAACCCACAACTTAAACTACCTAAAATGGTGGTTGAGGCCAAGTCACCAACAACACTTGTCAACCACGTAAATTTGTACCTGCTTGATTTAAAAATCATAAATGTATATAAATTTAATGGGAAAGCAAATGTGATTAGTTGTAGTGCAATGTTAGTGTAAAACCAGTATCCACATCTAGAGTTTCTAATCTATATTTCCCATATCTAAGTAGGGGAGAGGACCCTATAACCATGCACCTAACTTTAGGGGCACGCAAATATATGTAGGTATGTCGGTAGCGTAAAAAAATTATATCATCGTGTAGCGTATGATCGTGCCATATTGACATTTTCGTTTCGCGTGTTAATTTGGAGGGAAAAGTAGTTTTTGAATTGATTTAATATGAAGAAAATCAATATAAAGCATTTGAAAGAGGGACCAATGACCGAGCGCCCTATGTGTCACATTCTCATTAACTCTTAAAAAGTGTAATTAACCAAAAAGTGAACAACTATTGGTGCTTTTGTCAACAACCTATGGTGAAAAGAGATGTACATGTTTTGGTACCCGCTCGGTTATAGGGTCCTCTCCCCTAGCGTCCAAATCAATGCCATATACCCATTTTGTTCAGGTGGGTCACTTCGTGGGGTTTAAGGGTTCAATCTAAACCGCTCTGTAGATTTACCCACCAAGCAATGAAACCCAACGTAAGTGCAGACACCATATGCAAAGTCCTTATTAAATCCAGCAATGGCAGATGGGACTCCTTAGTAGAACAGACCCTCCACAGACTCGGCTGCAGGGGCCTCCTTCACCCTTCCTTAGTAGCCCAAGTTATCATTCCAGGGCTCCAACACCACCATGCATTGGCCCTTGGCTTCTTCAACTGGGCGGCGCAACAACCAGGTTATTCTCACAACTCTACTTCTTATGAAGCTCTCATTCAATCCCTTAGAAATGCAAAGCAGTTCAGAACAATAGAAAAAGTTGTCAAAGAAATGAAACTACAAAAACTAGAACTGACAACATCTGTTTTTAGTTCAATTATCCAGACCCAGATACAACAAGCTAAGAAAAGTTTAGATGCATACAGGACATACAAAGAAATGAAGAATTTAGGGCATAGATTGGATGCGGGTGTCTATAGTTCTCTGTTGGGTAGCCTTGGTTCGGACGGGCATATTGAGTTGGCCAAGGGATTGTATTTTGAAATGAGGTCTGAGGCTGTGCAGGTTAGTGCAGTTGCGTTTGGGATTTTCATTGGGAGTTTTTAGTAGGTCAGGGGACCTTAAAATGGCACTAGAAATTATAGACGGTGCTAAAGAAATCCATGTTCCATGGATTAGGGGCTCAATTGTTGCTACATTGGTGATTATGGGCTCTGGTAGGTGTCTAGGATTGATGAAGCTTGGTGGATGTTGGAGGAATTGAGGGCTAGGGGTTGTAAGCCTGATTTCATTGCGTATCAAATTGTAGTGGAAGCTCTTAGGGAAGTGGATATATTTGATGAGGCTCAAAGGGTATTGAAGTAGAAGAGGAAGTTGAGTGTGGCTCCTTATGCACATGAGTATAAGGAGTTTATATTTGAACTTGTCGAGGAGAAAAGGATTAAGGAAGCACATGAGATAGCATGATTGATTAGAAGAGAAAAGTTTCCTCTGGATGAAGATGTTTTTAATGTCCTTATTGGGTCACTTTCCAGTGTTGATATAGATGTTGCACTGGAATTTATTCATGCAATGGTAGCTGCTGGCCATTTCCCTACCAGCCTTACTCTCTGCAATTTGGTTCAGGGTCTTTGCAGTAGCGGGAAAGCGGAGGAGATTTGGCAGTTGTTTCAGGACTTCATTCAAAAGGGATTAATCAAAGACATACCCACTTACAATTTCATAGGTTTTTCGTTATGTAAGAGTGGGATAGTAAGGGAAGCTTACAAGGCTTTGGAAACAATGAGGAAAAATGAACTATATCTTGATGTTGAAAGCTATAATACTCTGATGGATGCTTTTTGTAAAGCTGATCTGTTGCATCTGGCTAGAAGGCTTTGGGATAAAGTGTTTAGAGACGGTTGCTATCCAAATACTCAAACCTATAATATTCTCATCGCCAAGTTTTCAAAGGTTGGGAAGATTGAGGAGGCCAAGCGGCTATTTAAACAAATGTTGCAGGAAGGTGTCATGCCGGATGAACTCACATATAGAGCCCTGATTGATGGGTTGACTGGGGACAACAAAGTAGAGGAGGCTCATCAGATTTACAATGATTACATGAACAGCAGATTGGCCCGAGATGTACCCGCCCCTAACAAATTTGCCTGTGGTCTTTGCAAGTGAAGTGAGCTGGAATGTAGTTCCTGTCATCTCATGGAAAGGGAATCCATTAGATGAACAATTGTTGATCCCTATTAGTGATGGTGTAGTTGCCAACCAACGGTCATGATTCCTAATGACATTATGTTATTTCCTTTGCACTCAGTCAATTTATTGAGACAAAAATTGGACGGACTGGACATTCAGGATGTTTTAAAGAAACTATGTTGGTACATGTCATTTTCTTGAAAACGTTTCCCAAAGTTGTAGACACTATGATGGTTGGTATTCACATCAAAAGGAAAAGAAATCATTGTTCATTTAAAATTCCTGCAGTGTGCATGTAAGTACTACCCCTTGTTTTTGGCATTAACGAATCCGATCTAATCTCACAATGATGCCAGCGGATTTTGTCTCCCATATTGAAGAGCACTACTTGTATGATTCTTGCTTGATTACCTCATTGATAAGATGTTCAAGCTCACTGGGTATGTTGCAACAACGAGTTGTGCTGATTTATTGTGAGATAACTCATATAATTTGTGACTGACACATGATAAGATATTAGTCTCTTAAAGACCCCGTGCACTAGAGAGTTATGTTAGTCTGGTACTTTCTCCTCTCAGATGAGAATTAACACGTGCCATCTGGTCCAGTGGTTTGTACATGTTCAATAAAGAAGTAAACTATTTGTCCTATGCAAGCACACTAGGGAAACACCGTTAGAGGTATTTTTCTGGTGTTTTTAATTTGTGGTTATGTGTTTCTTCTGGCTGGAAATTTGTTAAAGCTTTGTGGAGGAGACTGGGAAGGATATAACTTAGCCCTAGAACTCTATTGAATGTGTAAAAACCACTGCAAGCAAATAATTTAAAACATGCTTCATTTTTATTTTAAATGCATTAGTTGATTGACTCTGTATCATTACCTTTGCTATATAGAATGTGTGTAATAATCTTACTCTGTTTGACCACTCTAATACAGAATAAGTGTGAAGGAAAGCTGTTGAATAAAAACCTAATCATGCAAATAAGAAATGTGATTCATTATCTAGAAAAATAATCTTTCACCTTCATAGCCAAGATGCCTTTATCCGTTCTTAACTATTCAATGCAGGAAAACAATAGCTTAAAGACTTGTGCCTTATAGATGCACAAATCACGTATTACACTTTCCTATAAGTCAATATCGAGTTTGAAAAATTAACATCTGGGTTTGAAGTTCTTGCCTGAACCAGATCCCAAATCTTATAAATACAAGAAAAGAGATAGAGACGTGCAGCTATAACATATGATTTTTGAATTTGGCTTTTTCAAATCATATGCCTCTACCTTGTGTGATTAGCACAAATCTTGCCTGAATTTTGTAGAAACCCAAAACACCAATTTCCCATCAGTGCAGACTACCAGAAAAAATGCACCAATCTGAAAAAATAATTTAAGCGCATCAAAGAGGATGAGGAAAGCACATAATATGGCAGGTGGGCATGAGCATGTCCTTGTTTAATTATTTATATAATGTCTCTACTAGTGCAGCTGAGGTGTTTGTACAAGTATGCTGCCATTATTGTTTTTTCTTTTAGTATGACGAATACCACTTTTTCCCTAAAAGTGTTGCTGGGTCCTTTCCACAGTTTGCCCAAGATGATTCAGGGCATTCCAGGTATTCCCCTTCCCCCCCTTATGATTAGCAATCTATTCTGGGTTTGTTAAAAGAAACATATAATTTTGGAAATAAAAATATGCAAGTACAGTAAATGTTGTATTTGTGGTTGCTATTGTTGTAGGTGTTTCTTTGGGTTTCTAATTAGTTAAAAGTCTGTGGAATTACCACATTTAAATTCTAGTCTGCTTCTTTTGGTAATTAAATTCTTTCTTTGTATTGATATAAGCTTTTGAGGCCTTTAACATGACCTTTGAGAAAAATCAAGCTGTAGTTCATGAGAAAGATCTCGCTGCTGTCCTTGAGAAAGCACAAAGTCTGAAATCTGGAAACTCTACTGCTGGCTATATGGCATCACACTCTAGTTCTACACCAGTCTTGGTGTAGGCTTGACAAAATGTGATGCAGGCTGCTGCTTTCAACCAAACACCACTGATACATTCATTCCTTAACTGCAACCACAGGGAAATAGAGCTTAAGGCTACAGAGTGCCAAAGACAAAAGATGAAAGAGTCGAGCAGTGTCCCATCCAGAGAAGAGGCAAACCACAAAACTGAAATACTAAGGAGTAATTATACCAAAAGTGAAAATTACAGCCAATCAATGCCTCATGTCTCTTTAGAAACCATAAATAGGAAGCGAGGCTCTGTTGTCACCCAGAAGTTGCACCTTGATAGAGAATGGTGTGTGTACTCTCTCTCTTGTTGACAAAATTGGAACACCTCAAGGCTGTGGGTGACCTATGGCTGAGGTGAACCTCCAGAGAGGGCTGGTTCCCTTGTGAATCACCTAAAAAACGGAAAACTTGACAAGGAAAAGGGAAAAGGAATGCGGAAAATGGGAAATAGGGGTGATACACCAAAAGTTTGACACTTGCATGTAACTCTGCACACAAAATTTAAAGATTCACACACCTGCACAACTCTAGACTATTTTGCATAATAAATTCAAGGATTTAGGAAAAGACAACGGTAGAGGGAATGAATTCCACACTAAGGCAAACACAATGAATAATTTGAAAACAGAAATATGAGAGGGCAAAATGAACCTTTATTATTCAGAGGTGCTAGTACAAAAGTTGGAGATGCAAGAGCAAATCAACACTCCAAGTATCATTTTTTACAATAAAAACCAGCCTATTTAGACTGATGAATGATAAGAATAGACTGCTGAAACTGTAGTTCTTTTATTTATTTATTCTTATCCCTTGTTGGCGCATGGGGACAACAGTTCACCTTTTTATTAATTTAATCCCTTGTCTATCCTTGGCACATGGGGACAATAGTTCACTTTTTTAATTTATTTAATTCCTATTTTTAACCTCCTTCATGGTGCATAGAACAACAATCTATTTTTATTTAATTCCATTCTTAGTCTTTAGTCATCCGTAGTTTTTTTAATTTATTTATTTCCATAGAATTAAATAGCAATTTGATCCATGCAAAGTCTTGATCATGTAGTTCACCGATCCATCTTGTCCTAGCGCTTGAAATAGGAATTAAATTTTATTTATTTTATTTCCACCCTTATCCCTCCTTGGCGCCAACCTCTTAACTAACGGTGGAAATATGATAACATTTTGGCGACATCACGAGATTGTTTGCCTGCTAAACAAGGAGATCAATGGTCTTCTGCATCCATTGGGCTATGGAGTCACATACCTCTATCAACAACTGGTTCACACAAGTTCGGAAATCTTGTATCCTCTGAATCAATACAACTGAAATACCTTCTCCAACAAAAGGAAATGATGTGCATGCAAGCACTTATTGAAAAAACAACTAACTATGAAAACTGGAAAAGCAATGTGCATGCAAGCACTTATTGGAAAGCAAACTATTCTAATATGTTGAATCCTCAATAGCAAGCTTTGAGGAAAATCCCATTAACTGGGATTTGTAGTTCTTCGCCATTCAATCGAGATAACTGAAAAGCATTGTGAGGCTTGCAAGCTGAAATAACATATGACCCACTCCAAATAGCATCAAATTTGGTGTGGTTCCCTGTTTTGCTCTATTTGCATCCCATTTAAGGACAAGATCACCCTCTTGAAAGATTCTTGCAACTGCTTTCTTATCAAAGTTCTTCTTTACCTGAGCTTGGTGAGCTTCCATGGTGAGCATGGCTTCATTTCTCAATTCTTCCAACTGCATAAGTTCAACATATCTTACCTCCATGGGACCTGCTTCCAATAACTCTAACTGATGAATAAGCTCTAAAGCGGGCAGCTCAAGAGAAATTGGAATTCCTTGCCATAAACCAACATGTAAGGAGAATTACCAATAGACCTTTTGGGAGTGATTCTGTCAGCCCACAAAGTTGTTTTGAGTTTGGTGTGCCAAGATCTTTGATTTTCATCCAGAACTCTTTTAATAATCTTCAACAAATTTTTGTTAGTAGACTCTGCAAGACCATTACCTTGTGGGTAATAATTTGATGAAGTACTCAAATAAATACCATTCGGACAACCCACTTTGTAATTTTAGTACCAACAAAAACAAGACCATTATTTGAAATAATAGTAGTAGGAACTCCAAATCTAGTTATAATACCTTCATAGAAGTCAAACACACTAGTTTCATTTGCTTCTTTTAATGCAACTGCTTCTGTCCATCTGGTAAAATAATCAGTGGCAGTAAGAATCCACTTGTGACCCAAACTGGATGGTGGGTTAATCATTCCAATAAAGTCCAATCCCCACTGCATAAAGGGCTGATCTGCTGAAATAGGATGAAGAGGAAGGGCTGCAAGCTTTTCCTTACCCACAAAGAAAGCACACTTTTGACATCTTTTGACCCATGCATAACAATCTTTGAAAATACTTGGCCAATAATAACTTGCTTTCATTATTTTGAGCGGTAGTCCTTGGAGCATAATGGCCACCTGATAAACCTTCATGGAATTCTTGCAATAATCTGTCAACTTGTGAAGGTTCTACACATCTCAGAAGAACACCATTAATATCCTTTTAAACAATATACCATCAATGAGTGCAAAAGGAATAGCTTGTAACCGGAAATACCTCCTTTTCGTCTTATCCAAACCTTGGGGAAGAATACCAGCATGCAAGTAATTAATCATATCTTGTGTCCAACTCACAGAAGATGGTATTTCAGCTACTTGTGGCTGATTTGTGAGTGCAAAAACAACCTCTTTTGTACTTGACTCCAAATCTGAAACCAAATGCTCACATAAACCTTTACCTTGGATCAACTTTGTTACCTTGAAGTCCACGTCATATTCCATGACTTTTGTGATCCAACCAACTCTCTTTTCATTCAAATCTTTGCTTAACAAAAACTCTTTTACACTTGGGTGAGTAACCATAACATGAATTCTATTATTAGAGAGCATATATCTGAAATTCTTTAAGCCTCTAATAACAGAAAGTACTTGTTTTTCCACAAAAGTATACTTCACCTCATAGTCATGTAGCCCTTTGCTAAAGAAAGCAATGGGTTGCTCTAAATTGTCATGATTCAACTGAGTTAAGATAGTTGAAATTGTTTCGACCCGTAAATGCACTTAATATAATAGCTTGTTTAATAGCCTCAAAACTGATTCTCCCTTCATCTGTCCAACTGAAACTCATATTCTTTTTCAACATAGAGGCTTTGATAAATTAGCGAAATCAACAATGAATCTTCTCACAAAATTGATCTTACCCAAAAAGCTTTGAAGTGCTTTCTTGTGTTGAGGTAAAGATAAAGATAGAATTGAGCTTACTCTTTCTGGATCTATGGCCAAACCTTCTTTTGAGACCATGTGGCCCAAAAGTTTACCTTCATGCACTGAAAATATGCACTTCTTTGGGTTGAGAGAAACCCCATATTATCTGCATCTTTCAAAAACTTGCCTCAGATGGCTCAAATGATCATTAGCACTCTTAGAAAAAACAGTAATGTCATCAAGATAAATCAAAACATTGACATTGATCAAACCTTGGAAAGCCATATCCATGGCTCTTTGAAAAGTAGCTCTGCATTGGATAAACCAAAAGACATCTTTCTGTAAGCAAATGTCCCCCACTTAGTAGTGAAAGTTGTCTTGTATTGATCTTCTTCTTTTACCAAAATTTGATTGTAACCACTGTAACCATCCAGAAGAGAGAACCTTTCTACACCTGATCTTTAGAATTTGATCCATCGATGGTAATGGATAATGATCCTTTAGTGAAGCCTGTTTAGATCCTTGAAATCAACACATAACCTTATCTCTCCATTCTTCTTCCTCACGGGTACAAGATTTGCAACCCATGAGGAATGCTTGATAGGAAAGATAATGCAAGACTCAATAAGCTTTGTTAGTTCATTTCTCATCAAAATTTCTATCTTTGGATTAATAGGTCTTTGCTTTTGCCTTACCGGTTTGGAATTAGGCTCAAGCTCAATGGTATGTTGAGCTAATCCTAGATCAAAACCTTTAGATCCTCATACTTCCAAGCAAAAACATCAATGAACTCATTGCATAATTGAACAAAAACTTGCTTTTCTTCCAAATTACATACCTTGCCATGCTTCAAAAGTTTGACATCGGTAATTGATCCCAAGAACTGATAGAGTTAATAGGTAGATTTCTGTACCATTGCAAGACTTTATCCTTAAAGGAAGCTGCAAGGAGTCTCATGGCTACATTTTCTGAGTTATATTATAAACAAAGCAAAGATTTGCAATATCTCTAATATGCTCTACAGGAGTGGTTTGAGTTTGACTGGTAAAGGATGGTAAACTCTTTAATGTGGAAGCAAGGATATCATTGTATACATTAAGATTCAAGGGGCTGCCATCATTAAAGGTCACAAAAGCTTTGTTTCTATTGAGAGCCATTAGGAAATTTAGAGCGGGAAGTTGTGGGATTTTGGGCAATTGTTTTAGCTTGCTAACTCGGTAAGTATATGGAGAGGATTTATAAAATCTGCTTCTTTTATAAGAATGTAAAGGTAGCTGAATAAATTCAAAAGGAATACCTTTAGCTTTTGACTTGGTGGTCACTTTTGGCATTAGCTTTGACTAGTCTGCAACTAGTATGTCTGTGAAAACTTGAGGAGTTGCCAGATGTTGATTTTCTGAATACTTTATGCTCTGCAAACTGCTGAACCAACATCAATCTTTGAATACTTTGTCCACTAGCGTGCCAAAAATTGTTGTCACCCAAAAGTTGCACCCTGATAGAGAATGGTGTGTGTACTCTCTCTCCTATTGATAAAATTGGAACATCTCAAGGCTGTAGGTGACCTATGGCTGAGGTGAACCTTCCAGAGAGGGCTGGTTCCCTTGTGAATCACCTAAAAACAAAAAATTTGACAAGGAAAAGGGAAAATGAATGCGGAAAATGGGAAATAGGGGTGATACACCAAAAGTTTGACACTTGCATGTAACTCTGCACACAGAATTTAAAGATCCACACACCTGCACAACTCTAGACTATTTTGCATAATAAATTCAAGGATTTAGGAAAAGACAGCGGTAGAGGGAATGAATTCCACACTAAGGCAAACACAATATCCTATAACAAACACAATGAATAATCTGAAAACAAAAATATGAGAGGGCAAAATGAACCTTTATTATTCAGAGGTGCAAGTACAAAAGCTGGAGATGCACAAGCAAATCAGCACTCCAAGTATCTCTTTTTTACATTAAAAACCAGCCTATATAGACTGATGAATGATAAGAATAGACTGCTGAAACTGTAGTTCTTTTATTTATTTATTTATTCTTATCCCTTGCTGGTGCATGGGGACAACAATTCACTTTTTTTATTAATTTAATCCCTTGTCTATCCTTGGCGCATGGGGACAGCAGTTCACCTTTTTTATTTATTTAATTCCTATTTTTAACCTCCTGGCGCATGGAACAACAACAATCTATTTTTATTTAATTCCATTCTTAGTCTTCAGTCAACCGTAGTTTATTTTTAATTTATTTAATTCCATAGAATTAAATAGCAGTTTGATCCATGCAAAGTCTTCAGTCAACCGCAGTTCACTGATCCATCTTATCCTAGCGCCTGAAATAGGAATTAAATTTTATTTATTTTTATTTCCACCCTTATCCCTCCTTGGCGCCAACCTCTTAACTGGCGGTGGAAATATGGTAATAGCTACTAGAAGAACTATCCATCTTCTTGAACAAGGTGAGGATGTTGCCAACAAGTCACAACAAACCAAGCAAAGAGAACTGTCTCTTGGAAATCAGGTTGCCATTCACAAAGAGAGATCAGATCTCCTTGTCAACAGACCACCAAAGGGCGGCGTGACAATGCCGTGGAAAGCCTAACGAGAGAGGTTCATTGATCCCTTTGATTTTGCTTGCAAGGATTTGGGATTTTTGAAGTTCAGCTAGACTGCACAGATACGGGTGCGGGTTGGTACGCTGGAGCGACAACTTTTTAAAAACCTCGGAGTGCAGTACGCTTTTGGGTACATTTTTTTTTATATATATATATATATGCATATAAAATTATAAATTTAAAGAAACATTTGCATACTTATTGAAATTTAATACTCATACAACTTAAAATCATTCATAGAACATGAAAACAAATTTCCAATACTTTGAGAATTGAGACTTGAGTTTGTATTGATTCATAGTGTTCAAAACATAATAGTTAATAACATAGACTGTATTATAGATTTGATAATTCATTATTAATGCCTTAAGCTTGAGTTAGACGTATCATTGGACATTAAAAAAATATTTAAAGTCATGAAATATTTTAGTTCCTTTCTCAAACCAAAGGAGGGCAGAACAGCCTCTTGTCAAGGCAAGGATCTTGTCATCATATTTCTGATTCGACGAAATCGATTTGTAGGCTTAACACCTAATGTCAAATGAAGAGAAGATAGGCTGCCCAACCACCAAGTGCTTCACTTGTTCCCATGCCTTCCAAATTGACTGAAGAATAAAAGAGCCATGAGGAGCAACAAGAAAGCCCCCAAATAGTAAGTCAACCAAATGAAGTCCTTTTCATCTCTCTCGACCCTTCAGAGCCTATTGGCAATATTGAATCTCACACAAACTTTCCAAAGTTCAATTCCAATCAAAGCCCTCATGTTTTATTTATTTTTTGCACTTTAAAAAAGAAAAAACTGTGGGTACCCTCTGGGTACTCTCTGGTACTCTCTAGGTACTCTTTTTATTTTATTTTTGCACTTAAAAAAAAGAAAAAACTGTGGGTACTCTGTGGGTACGTACCCACAGGCCCTGGGTATGTCCCGGGTACGGATTCCACAGCGTACCCAGGGTGTACCCGTACCCGTACCCGTACCCAAAACGTACCCAGCCTGGTACGAGGGGGTCTAGGGCGTTTCCGTGCAGTCTAGAAGTTCAGCACATGGATCTATAGTTCCATCTATTTTTTTGCGATTGAACTTGTTCAAGGAAGGGCATTAGAGTCTCCTCTGAAAATTCGGTGTACCCGTCCATTAGATTAGGCATGGCTTAAAAGTGGCAAACCCATGAACTGAGCATCAAAATCAGCATCTCATCCACTGCATTTATCTGCCCTACCATTGGACTGAATATACTAATGTTTCTGGAATATTCTATATACAATTATGAAATATCTTTGTAATAAGAGGAAACCTAGCTTGGAAAGCTATCTTATTCACCGTTTCATCTCTATTTCGTCATGGGCCTTGTTACTATGGTAGAGTAATGAAGCATGGGAGTTTTAGATATCAGAAAGCCCTGATTGGAAGCAAGAAAGTTTATATTGTATCGTTGTGAATTCTTGATTTGTCTTTGGTAATGCTCTTGAAATTGATTGGCTATAGAGAATATATGAAGTGAGTAATAAATGCTACATATGGGTTCTTATTAGTGTGCATTTGAGAAATCACAATGCGCTTTTGTTTTAATGTTCATTTGATGGAAATTTAAACTAATTCAAATTAATGAAACAACACAAAATGAATGTCATGTTTTGACTAATTTTATTTTGATTGTTTTAATAAAGAATAGGAGAGCATGCAAAATTTGTGAAACCAGGAAAAGGAACTCATTGAGCTACTCGAACCTGTAGATTTCATTTAAAGAGCGAGGACAACAGAACTGCTATTCATTGGTTTGCTATCTAGTAAGAGTCAAAAGAGTTTATAGTATTTCCAAGTGGATGCTACTGGTCTATTACAATGATTTAGAATTGTTTATGCTTTTGCTGTAAGCTTGTACATAGCCACAGGCATAGAAAGCATTGTAGATATTTCCAAATGGATGCTACTGGTCTATTACGATGATTTAGAATTGTTTATGCTTTTGCTGTAAGCTTGTACATAGCCCCAGGCATAGACAGCAGACTTAGCTCTTAATTTTCTTTTCTGACTAAAGATTTTGAGCCAGAGTCTAAATTGACATCAAAGAAGCAAATGCAAAGGAAAGTGTCAGGTAAAACATTTTCGAGACTTCACAATGGTTTAATGACTCATGAGTATTTACTGATCAAAATAGTCAGAAACGTAAATTAGTTTGGTCATATTTGACACTTATGAATATCATATTCTTTCTTGGGTCTCTGTTTATATTATTCTGCTAACAATTTTCTGAATCAGAATCGTTTTGAGTACAAAAGCCTGAAAAATGGTTTAATGACTCATGAGTATTTACTGATCAAAATAGTCAGAAACGCAAATTAGTTTGGTCATATTTGACACTCATGAATATCATATTCTTTCTTGGGTCTCTGTTTATATTATTCTGCTAACAATTTTCAGAATCAGAATCGTTTTGAGTTCAAAAGCCTGAAAATTATCTTTAAATTTCTTATTTATTTGAGCCAGTGTGCGCTCTGAGAATATTAGAATATTTGAGATCAGGTTGTAAACACGATGATAAAATGCAGAATTACTCACACGACATTAGCGAGATAAAACAATACGGGCTAAGTGTAGAGGAATATTACCACCGAACCATGTCTGAAGACATAAGTCTATTGATGTTTAATGTTAATAAGGCATAGCTAATTGAGACTAACAAACTCGTTACACCAACTAGCCTAAAACCAATAAAGATAAATAAATTCAAAGCAACTAATTTCATAACAAGAACTATAGCAATGTTTATGTCTTAAGGGCTAGAATTCAGTAGCAACTCCTGTTGGAAAAATGTTTGACCTTAAAATAGTGGTCAATCATGTCAATCACCGATTTTTTTGTATGAAGTAGCCTAGATTATTAACCCATGGTCCTTAAGATTTTAAATCTTCCTCTGATAAGTTTTCTCCTTCTTGATCTTTGAGAAACAGGACAGTCTGCACCTAATTACTCAGATGACGACATCACAAAAGTTTATTTGGATTCACTGTTAAAGAGAGTTTTTGGAGTTCTAGATGCATTTTCGAAGATAATTTTTGTTCTTTAGTTTCCAAGCCTGTTAGAGAATTCTTTTTAGCCTATCCTTGAGTTTCAACAAGCAATTTGGATGAAAAGCAGAACTCTTTCAAATCCCCATTTCTATTGATGCGTTTGATTCTTGTGATTACGTTTTGATTGAGTTAGTTCTTACAGTTTTTGTAACATTTCTTGATTGTTTTGCAATTTGAAAACTTGTTGCCTCATGTATGGTTCTTTTCTTGTGAATTGCATAAAAAAGAAAGAAAGAAAGAAAGAGAGCAATTATATTAATGTACGTGAATGACCAAATGGTGGTGGGGAAGGAGGGAGTGAGGGGTAAACCATAGACAACTCAATATATATACAAAAGCTATATAATAGAGCTTTTAATAATCTAAACGAGGCAAAAACTATATTAACAAACAGGAGATTACATCACACACATCCAGGTTGAAATCATGATTTGGAGGATTTTCAGATTGAGTTCAACATATCAAGCTTTATAACAAAGTACATCCAAGTGGGCTGTAAAGACCCCCTATGAAGGCGATAATACTAACGAAAAGAGACATTACCATTCTGCTGGAAAGAAGCACAAACAAAAGTTCTTAGATTACCACCATTTCTATCTATATCAGTGTTTTAAAGCTTGAACCGGTTAAAAAACCGGACCGTTTGACTGGTTTGGTACCGAACCGGCCAGTTTTGTAATGAACCGGCCGGTTTGGTACCAAACCGTTGAACCGGTCCGGTTCCGACCTGAACCGGACAAGTCGTGTAAAGATGCATGCATACGGCACTGAGTATAAAAAATTCAATTTTTAATTAAAATTTCTGCTTTTAACACATTTCTTACTTGGAGTTTGTGTCATTTTGCTATAAACACCTTTCTTACATGTTATATAGTATACATGAGAAAACTTTGCATATTTTGTGTGTAATTGTTGGAATCATGGTTTCTAATCTTCAAAATATCGTTTTCATTAAAAATGTGTTTTTAGTAAACCAGTTCATAAAGTTTGAATGGGTCCAGTTCCAGTTGTAGTCCGCTCCAACCCTCGACCAGTTCTGATTTTTAAAACACTGATCTATATACCTAGAGGCTAAAGCTATTCAATTGAGAATTCAAACTATCCAAATTAACAAACCTATAGTTATCAAAACTCTAAATCTGCCTCAGCTGCTGGTTTTCATCTTAGTCGTAGACATATGCCCAGCCACGTTATCTTCCCATTTCACTTTCTTCAAACAACTCCTGACCATAATCCAGCCACCAAACATCTTACATTCAGACAGTTGCCAGGGCCCTTCTGAATTGTTGTTCCTCATTAGTTAGGAGGACAGCCAATTGCAAGGGCATGCAGTTGGCAATTTTAATCCTCGACTCTTTCTTACTGACTTGAATCTTGATCATCACAGTCATTCACAATTTATTTGATGGTATTGAAGATATTTGGGAAGGATTGATGATCCTGGTTCTTCAACACCATTACCTCCTCCTTTAGAGGCTGGCTGCATGTTTCTGCCATCTACTTTCTCGATCTCTAAACCCAACATGCGCATTTCCAGGGTCTTAATTTTTACACTTTGGTCTGCAGAGGGTCACCTATTTAAGGATAACTTCCTCCTGAATGGAATTAGTCTTGTTTAAGTCACAAATTTGGCCCTTTAGGGAGGAGAGATCGTTGTTCAGAGTGCATAGCTTATCAGTCATGCCTAAACAGAAAGGTCTCCATCCTTGAGAGTTTTCTCAGAATTCAGATTCTCCTGAGCAAATGGTCTCGCCATACCAACAAAATCATTAGAACCAGCAAAGACCCCATCGGAGTTTTGTTAACAGGGCGAGAAAGAAACTGAGATGTCTCAAGTTGAGAAGTAGAGTTGACTGTGGTGTTGTTGGGGCTTAGTAATATGAAGGCAGGAGCTTTGCCAAGCTCTTCATGGAATGCTTGCAGGGCGGCGTTCTTGACAGCCAGTGTAGTGTCACTGCTCTAATCAGTTAGTAAACCTGATTCCCTCCTACATTTTTAAATTCAATGTATGTTGGGTTTTGATTCTCCCACCCATCAATTTTTTACTGCAAATCACCATGAATTCTTAACCTCATCGATAATGGTAGCTTTAGTGAAAGCATTATTTCTCCCACGAGTAGTTTCTTCATTCTCCTGCTCTTCCCACTGCATTTCCTCCAAGTTGAGCTCATTGTCACTTTTAGCAGGTTGCTTTCCACGCTGTTACAAATCCTTAACTGCTTCTAAAACTTTCTTTTCAAATTTGGCTTTCTATATACCTTCCCAGTTCTCCTTCCTCTGCTCATCATTTAAACAGTTGCACTTCCTTGATGAGGAGCCATGAGCCATGACAATAATGAAGGCACCGTATGAGTGAATATAAATATCAGAGTAGGCAACATGACTGTGGGATATGGAGGGTTGGATTAACAGAGAAAAGCAACAGATGAAAAAATAAGGAATGACAAGGATGTAAGCCTGGGAGGTAGCAATCATGAAGGGAATCAGAAGTGTGTAGGTAGGATGGCCACCTCCTTTCCCGTGGGACAGTAAAAGAGGTTGTTCTTGAAAGGGTTTGCCCATTGTTTTCCTCTGCCTCGAATTTTTCACTGAAGCAGCTGCCTTGGGAGTCAGGATTGCAAAGATTGCAATCCCTCGGCATTAAAGGTTGTTGCTTTGAAAAATGATGAGAATACACCCATTTCCCATGCTTTGGAGTTCTTTCCATCATGATAGTGGGGAAGGGGGCAGGTAGGACTTGGAGGTGATACTAGGATTCGCCATCTTAATGCATTGATCTTTGACGATAGCTCTATCATGGGTGAAGTGGCGACAGCAGGTTTAGTATCATAGGCACTTTCCTTATGGAGGATAACCATTAAGTTTTTTTCATTAGCGAGCTCCTCTAAGTGGGCATAGAAGTAATCCGCGAGGGCTATTGCTCATAATTTTAGATATAGTTTACAGTTCCAAGGCTTTCTTAGCAAGTAATTCCACCATTCTATTTTTTCCCGAGGGATGTGGGTAATTTTAACTCTCAGGAATCAGCGGCAGATCATATGAAAATCCTCCACAAGGTTTCTTCATTTCTTGTCTTTCAAGATATTACTTCTTTTGGGCTGGAGGTAAGTTTTCTAAGATTTGTGAGTAGGTTGTGATACAAACAGAGATCAAGTTTTCCTTCTGGGCATTCCAAGGGCCTCGGTGGATACCCACAACTTCTGCCACATTATTCAATTGGAGATCCAAGCTATTGAGGAAACATAAGATGGGCTCATCAATGTGATCTCTGATAATTCCTCCAGCCGCCATTCCGCCCAGGTTGTCTTTGGAGGTGCCATCCTTATAAATTTTAATCCTCATCCTCTGTGGGGTTTGTTTACATTGCCTATTAACCTTCTTAGCTCCACCTTTATTAGGGAAAGCCATGTGATAGAGCTTATTCATTTGGTCTGACAACATTTAAGCATACTTTACCATGAGGCAAAATCTACATGACTGTGTTGACTCTCGGGTTTTGACAGCACTATTTTCTTTCAAATGCTACACCACAAGATCATTAATTGCAGAAATATGAATACATACCATGAACATAACATAATAAAACAAGAGAGAACAATATCTTTATTGCGTAGGTAGGTACAGTGTAAAGTCGTCACATTGCTTAGTATCTTCCCCGGGTAGATATAGGGAAGAAGAAATCTTAGATCCTTGACATTCACATCAGCACCCCTGCCCCTTACATTCAAGTTGCTATTTATGACAATGGTTTTTGGTTAAAAACACAATTGTTGACCCAACTCGTCATGGCGCTATAAAGGATTCACTAATACCACTCTCAGCGCCGAAAAAGTCGACAATATTCAAATAATGAACAATAAAATTAAGCTGACTTTACGGAAACTGTTCAACTACGACCTGGATATCTTTAATTGGATAGAACAAATTCTTAAAAATTAAAAATATGGGGTTCTCACCTACCACCATTATGATATGTTTTAAATGGTCAGGTGGTTGACATTCCTCTCTCTTTTTCTCTCATTCTTCACTATAAATTGTAAGGAGGGGCTTTTAAAGGTTGTTCAAGTTCTGCCCTCTTTTTGAGGGTTGAAAATAACCTCCTCTAATGGCGTTTTTGCCTTTTACTAAAATATGTTCTCGTGCAAACTTCGAAGCAACAAAACGTGTTTTGTGATGCATAAAAAAGTAGGTGAACGAGGATGGGAATGGGTTTTGGGAGTGAAACATCCTTGGGCCTATGATGGTCCATCCTTCCCATTGCTCAATGGCGGTTTGATAGATGTTCAACATTCTCCTTTCCGGTGTATCACCGTTTTAGGGAGGCTTTTGCTTTGCTCTCCTTGGCATGGTTAGATTAGGATTAGATTAGCTTGACTCGCAGCCTTTGGAATAGCTTTGTGGCGGGTAGTTTAGGAGCAGGAACCACCATTTTCTCTGGGAGATTCCTCTCTCGGTTTCACAAGTCCAAATGGAGAGAGGTTTCCATGTTGTGCAATCTGCTGGATAACATTAGAAGCTTCGACGCGTGATTTGCACTAACAAGACCCTCCCCGACACAATTTCAGCATGGTTTTGTTTAAAACATAATTGTTAACCACAACTCGTCATGACTAACGATTCACTAATACACTCTCGAAGTCGACAATACAATAATGAACAATAAAATTGTGACTACCAAAACATAGATTTTATTAATTGATGATATGATGGTCTACATTTATCCACCCTTTTAAACAAGTTGAAGTTTCTCTTGACATAATCTAAAGAAAATATAAAAAAGTAGGTGGAGGATGGGAAGGGGAAGACATCCTTGGAGGTATGGCTGCTCCGGCTAATCGGGATCTTGAAGAAGTTGCCCGACTTGACTTCAGCCATTTCACTTGAGCTTTGGGTGCATACACCTCCTTAGTGCTTTTCCTCAAATGGCTCTCTGCTATAATTTCACGCATTCGGAACATTTCAGCATATGAACAACCACGCATTACGTCTTGCAATTGATCGTTTTTGTTTTCACCATCTCGATTTCAGCCACATGAGCTTTCGGTTGTGTGTCAACCGTTGCTCATACCAAACAACATTGTTAGCTTGGTTCTCGAGTAAGTTGGATCTATTGGCGAAGCTTCTTTTGGAATCTTGCTTGCTGCTCCTCCAAGCAATGATGAAACTTCTCATCTTTGAATGCGAGTTTAAACTCCTCATTCTCTATTCAGCATTGTTCACACATTGTAGACTATAACATTAGATACTAGTATCTAAAGGCGTCTTCAATAGATTGCAAGGTTTACACACCAAAGACAAGAAGAGCAACTATGGGGTGAGTTCTAATGGTTAGTCACTGTTGAGACATCTTTGGAGTGCACTCAGACCACCCTTCGTTCCCAAAAATGCAAACAAATTCCAAGTGTTATTCTTCTACTGCAAATTTTCTAATGCAAACTACGTCATTTAAAGTCAATGGGACTTGAGATTGCCAGATAGTTACATCAAAATCCTTTACCATGTTTGCAATGTCGAGCAAAGCCTGCACCATGGGTCCCATATTTTGCAAAAAAGGAGCAGATGTTGTGTAGGGATCCTTGTTGTTTAGACAAGGGAAGTGAATTGGAACAAATTTGCTTTCAAGGACTCGAGAGTCACTTTGGCTCTATTTGAGAAGGAGCTGCATCAGAAAAAGGTTAGCTATTTTTGATCTCTCATATGCGTGCTCTCTTGTGTACGATCTTGTGGCCTTAGAAGGATGATTGGAGTTTATCCAAATCTGGATTAATTGGTGCCCCCAATTGATTCAGCCAATCCTCTATTTGCTTTACTTCATCCCCAATTGGCAAAGGAGTGGCAAACACAAACTATGTGGGGGTAACAACATGGAAGTACTATTTGGCTGGAAGATACCACCGTCTCATGTAAATAAGGGGGCATGTAAACAATAGAAGTGATAGAAGGCTTGAATATTCTAAGTGTCTCCTCATCATGCTCTTGCTCATCTTTGGTGTCATTGTATTCCCCTTCATTCTCAATGGCCTCATCCTTTTAAGTGGCTATCTTCGCAACCACTACATGTTTCCTCTTCTTAGGGGTTGTTATCCTACATTACCGATTTGTTTTGGGTAACAATAAGGTGAAAGAAGGTTGAGATATTGCTGCATTCCAAATACTTATAGAAAACAAAACTACAAAATATACAGTATAAATGCTAATAAATGGAAAGATGGGAGCATGTGCTTCCCCAAGGGTGGATTGCACTTGCAAATCTGAATGTAACAAAAGAGCTCTCACACAATGGTGGCTATCTCTTGCATTAAATTTTGATATTGTAGAAAGATACACTCTTTAGGGTTCTCCCCTTTTGTATTCAATCACTAGAAACCCTAACCCACCCATGGCTAACTCATGGCTTAACCCTTCATTGACTCTTGGGCTGAAATATGACATAATAAAAATAATTCTAACTAAGCATATAAACATGTGTTGTGTTTGGGTTCACAACATGCCCTCCCCTTCTTAAATAGCTTTGGTCTCAAAGGCAATCAAACTCTTTAAGTGCAAAATTTTATGTTATGAGAATGGAACTCAAGACTACTACTATAAGAAAACTTTGACCAACCTACCATATACCTACTTGACATCGGTGTTTTTAAAACTAGATGAATCAATTGGTTCAATTTGGTTCATTATTTTTTTGCACAAACCGGGTCCAATTGCTCTCGATTCGATTTGAACTCATTGAGTGGAAAAAATTGCATACATATGGCGCTAAAGTTGAAAAATACAAATTTTTAATTAAAACTTCAGCTTTTTAGCTGATCTAAACCCTAATTTTTTGCTATATAGAGCCCCAATTCACTTCACACCTCTCTCATTGAGCAAAAGCATTTGGAGTATAACATTGAAGAGTTTAGTTTTGGAGTGAGCTTGGAAGTTGGAGCTTATTTGCCCTTCTTGCTTGTGGGCTCTTTGTGGTGATATTGACATCCATATAGAGACTTTCCCACTTCTATTTGTGAGCGTCTCTCTCATTTGTAAGGATTTGGAGGCTTGGAGCATCATTGAAGAGTGTTGATTTGGAGCGAGTTTGGGTTTGTTTGATTGCTTGTGGGCTCTTTGTGGTGGTTTTGAGTCTTACTCTGGAGCCTTGAGCATCTACATTTAGAGGGTGACATATACATTTGGAGTGTTTCTTGACCGCATTTATGTGCACATTGAAAGGTATGTTAAGTTTTAAACTTGCCTCTATTTTTAAATTTTACTAAATAGGAAATCGAAATATATTTTCTTTTTCTTGCAGTTTCTATATTTGCATTTGGAATGACCCTCTCGAGTTAAAGACCCTACATGGAACCATGTTGCCATAGTTGATTAATAAAGCATTTTGTAAATATTGTAAGAAACACATTGGGGGTGGAGGAGGGGCATTCATAGGTTGAAACAACACTTGGTTGGTCAAAGAGGCCGAGTTTCCCATGTGATGCACCGAATATTGATGCCATTAGATTAGAAATGATAAACTTGCTTGAGAAACATAAAGACAGAGAAGGCTAGGAAAAAAAGATAGATGTTGAATATGAAGGAGACAACATGTCATGGCCCAAACAAGTGTTGAATGCTCTTGCTCGACCCCTATGTTCATGCTAGAGACCCCTTTTGATATATGCCTCCCACATCCACTCATAGTCATGAAAATTGGTCTCAAAAAGAAAGAACATCCAAAGTTTTTTTCCATTTTCCTCCACACACTGCTAGTGCTTTCATGCCAATAGAAAATTAGCCCACCTTAGATAACCATTGAAATAAGCAATATAAAGAATTTTCTTTCGAATACATTGCTAGATGGTGGTATGATGCGAGATATCTCTTTCAATGTTGCTCTCGCTCACCTTATTACCAAACGATGTTTGATTCTATTGTTGTTGCTTAGTAAAAGTTTTAAAGGCCCTAGTATGCATGACTTGAGAGGATCTCTTTACTGAGAAAGATGTTGGGTCCATTGATGAATATTTGAAGAGTTGTAAATTATCATGGGCCAAAACAAGGTGTACTATTATGTCGGATGTGTGGAGTGATGGCAAAATCACACCATAATAAAATTTTTTACACTGTTGTCCACAAGGGACTATGTTTTAAAATCGGTTGATGCATATGATAGGGTGAAAGATGCAAATTTGTAGTTTTGAGTTTTTGGATGAGGTTGTTGTAGAGGTGGTGGTGGAAAATGTTGTAGAAATCATTGCGAGATAATGCTCTAACTATGTTCTTCTTTGAAAGATGTTAGAGACTAAATATAAAACAATATTTTGGACTCCATGTACTACACATTGCATAGACCTCATGCTTGAGGATATAAGCAAAGAAGATTGGATCAAGAATATTGTAGAGCATGCCAACAACATCACAAAATACATCTACAATCACTCATGGGTATTGAACTTAATGAGGGAAAACACTGAAGGCAGAGAACTTGTTAGGCCAACCATCATGAGATTTGCAACAAACTTCCTCACATTGCAATCTCTTCTTTCCAAGCACAAAACTTGAAAAAGATGTTTTCAAGTGATGAATGGAATGCATCCAAGTGAAGCCACAAACAAGATGAGAAAGACACAAAAAGAAAGTTTTTGACAATTTATTTTGGAAAAAAACAATAGAGGTTGTGAAAATTGTTGAGCCTCTTGTTAAGGTGTTGTGGTTAGTGGATGGGGAAATTTAGCCACGGGCTACATTTATGAGGCTATGGATTAGGAAAAGGAGTAGATAAGGGCAACATACAAAGACATGGTAGCTAAGTATGGGCCTATATGGGAGATTATAGATAATAGATGAAACAATCAACTCCATCGCCCTATACATGTAGATGGATATTTCTTGAACCCAAGATATCATTATAGAGCTCAACTTGGAGAAGATCAAACAAGAGAAATCAAAGATAGTTTGTACGAGTGCCTAGAGTGCATGATCCCCGATTAGAGGCAACACACGGAAGTTCATCGACAGATTAATTTCTTTAGCAAAGCCACAAACATCTTTGGGAAAAACCTTGCAAAGATTGCAAGAGATGTGGACCAACCAAGTAAGCAATTCTAAATTTTTTGAAGTTCATTTGATTAAACTTTATAATCATGAATTTTTAGCATAAGTCACAATCTAATTTGTTGAATTACGCTTTAAGTTATAAGTTTTAATTTTTAACTTTGTTTTTTATCGTCATTGTTTAATAATTAAACATTTACATTTTTTATTGCAACACATTGGTGGGATTCATTTGGTAGTCAGTGTCCTCAATTGCAAAAGTTTGCAATTCGGATCCTGAGCCAAACTTGCAGTGCTTTTGGGTGCGAATGCAACTTGGTTCGTCATTGAGCGGATTCACATGAAGAAGAGAAACCGTTTGGAACAACGATTAAATGATCTTGTCTTTGTGCAATACAACCTTCGGCTAAGGCACAACCATTGAACAAAGAATGTTTTGCAACTCTTGTACAACTTTCTATGTTGCTGGGACCTTCTCCCTCTAAATTACCTAGTTCAATGGTGATGGTGGCTCATACCCGTATAAAGCCTTAAAATGTTTCATTTTTGTGGCTGAATGATAAGTGATGTTGTAACAATACTAGGCCAAATGTAGCCAATGGACCCATTTGTTCTGCTATCCCCAACATACATTCTCATATAACATTCTAAGCACTTGTTCACCACCTTTGTATTGCCCATTTGTTTGGGGATGGTATGTAGTGATCATGTTAAATGTATCCTCTAGATTTCAAAACAACTCCAGCTAGAAGTGACTTCGAAAAATCCGATCCCAATCATAGATGATGTGTTTAGGAATTCCATGTAGCTTCAAGGAAGACCCGAGATAAAGTCCATTGACACAATTTCCTAGGTTTTTTTGTGGAACCAAATTTTGTCGAGAAGGTTTGTTGAAGGAACACTCTCATCCTTATTTTGTTGGTAGATGTCACACTTAGCTAAACTTGATAGAATGTTTGATTTCATTCCTTTTTAGAAAAAAATCTTTTATGCTAAGTCACCGGCACAAGGACACGGGACACGCAAATACGAGTATTCGACACAAGACACATCGACCCTAAAAAAGGTGACGGGACACTATATAAATTATATATTAAAAATTTACAAATTGCAAATACAAAAATGAAATATAGACATAAAGGAATTTAAAACATTAACAAAATATTGTACAAGTTACAACTTACATTTAGTTACTATATCTAAAATCATGCTCTTATGTTGATTTTTGATTCCAATGTGCTTTTTCATGTATTATTCTAATTCATGCGTTTGTGTAATCCACGCCATAGTACACAAACCTTACTTATAACTAGCTACATAGGATTTGAATTTCCTGAAAGATTCATTTCAATCTTGTAGTTGTATTGTTTCAACTTCATGAGACCAATCTCCGAGTGAAAATAAGAGCCCAAGGCCCCTCCATGGGACTGCACCCCTAGCATTTGAGCTCTAATCCTCACAAGCATAAATAAAAAAATTGAAATCAATATTTATTAGCAAAACCAGGGCTTTCTGATTTTTTACATCAGTTAACAATACAAAAAAAAGGTTATATGGCGCATATGTGCTTGACATGTTGAGACACATCTAGGCAATGTGTCCTAATGTGTCACATGTTGGATAGATGGGATACATGACACATGACCTTTTAGGACGTGTTCGGTGACTTAGCTTTTATGTTTTTATACATTCTTTTGGAACCTAACATGACAGAGATGGAGACTCATGGCGGTGTTCTAGCACCTTCGAACAAAGGGAGAGTTGCCCTTAAGTAAATGGGTCCTCATAAAAACATAATGCCATTACGCATTGACCGAGCGCTCCCCTTTCTCACATCTTTAATTTCTTGCATAACTTTGGTTGAGGCCTAGTGAGTTAATGCATTCCCCCTTCCCTCATCTCAATTTCTTGCATGAGTTTAGTTGAAGCCTAGTGTCAGATACACAAGATATGCGACACATGACCTTTTAGGATGTGTTCGAGACTTAGCTTTTATGTTTCTATACGTTTTGGAACCCAACATGAGCCGTAGGTGGAGACTCATGGCTGTGTTCTAGTACCTTCGAACAAAGAGAGAGTCACGCCTTTAGTACATGTGTCTCGTGTTGGCTAGATTTTACGCACACTAAAAACCTAGGCAATCATGAGATAAATCTCTCTCATTTACTGGTGAGGCTCCGTGTAAGATTTTGTCAGTTTTATTTCCTAATATCTATTTGTTGGTATTACTTTAACTATGTAGCTCATGAACCATAGCTAAACAGTTTTGCAACAAGTAAGCTTGGTATAAGCAATATGTGCAGGAAAGGGAAATAATTAAATGCGAGAAGAAAGGATAGGAAATGTGCACCTAATCAATAGTTGACCGAGTTGATCACATGCACATAGACGAAATAAATAGATCATAAAAGATAGAATTTGAAGCAAGGGAAAGTTTTAGATCTAGATCTAAGACAACACAAAGTTTATGCATAGATATAAAAATAAATGAGAGAGAGACAAATGCACCAGATTGACATAAAGTTTTCCGGAAAACTCTTCTCTATTCCTCTGTTTGCTGAAAGCTATTAGGGGTTTCAACTCAAAGTTTGGAACACAAAAATGCTGATTACAATTTTTGATTATTTAACCCGCAAGTTCTTTCTCTCTTTATAGTGTATAAAAGACAATTACAAATAGGAAGCTTTAAATGAATTCCGCATGCGGAAGCTATGAAAAGGAAACAACTGGAAATCTTTCTCCTAGAATTCCTCTTTGCATGCATTGTATGATTTATAACTGAAAAATAGAACCTTCTATTTTGCATGTACGCCACCTATTTCCAAGTAATTGACTTCTTCAAGTAAGGACTTTTAAACCAATCACTTAAGTTTTATATTTTAATTGATTGTTCAATTACTTTGTCGGAGAAAATAAAAGAAAGAGAAAAAGAAATAAGAAGAAAGCTACAACCCTCTCGAGTCTTGTTCTTCTTCCATATTCTACATGTAGTTGACTCTTTTGCCTTTGATTCTCACCAAACTGGATCTGAAATCTATGCATGATTGTGATTTGCTTGCGGGTATTTCCTTTGACCTGTCTTCCCCTTTTATCCTTGAAGCTTTTGCAATTCTTCTTGATTACATGCAAAGTAAATTCAATGAAAGTTTTAACTGGAAGATTGAAAGCACATGCACAAGATCTTGGAAGGAATTCTCCATGCATTGACTTCCACATGGGCTGCGATAGAAACAAGAAGATGAACTTTTTCGGAAGCCTTTGCAATTATGAGATTTGGATCTGTCAATTAAATCGGTGATAAGTTCAGGGCCTATGTTTATATCATTGACTTCAACAAATTTGGAAGCTATGCATGATTCTGCTGATCTTTCTCTTTCATCATACTTCAACATGGCTGGAACAATCTTTGTTTGAGCTCTTTTTCTTTTAATTCTGTTGGAATCCCTTGCAATTGGATCCATTTGTGCAGATCTGGCAACTTCTTTAGATTCAGAAGATATATTCAATGTACCTGACATTGATTTGAGCACCTGTGATGAATACCTACAATTTATTCAGACAAAGATGAAGTCCATGGCATGAATACTTGATTTTTATCACCAAAATATACATATAGAACCTGCTGCCCTAAAATTTGAGGTTTTGTTTGCATGCAAAACAAGCAAAAATATTATTTAATTCACCAGAGCACTTATACCAACATGTAGATAATTATCATAGCAAGAATCAAGCCATTCCAACCCTAGGCGCCAAACCTTGAAGCTCCCTGGCAATGAAAAACACTCTTTAATGCAAAAACCTCATTCCTTTGGCGCCAAAACATGCAGCTGCAATCCTTTGCAAAAAGAATTAATTGCTTCTTCATTATGGCAGCCCATGCTTATATAATCATCAACATACTATTTTTAATAATTGCCCTTCCTATTTATGGCAATTTAATTAACAAACAATCATGTTTATTCACCCAAATTAGCGCCAATTATGCATGTTGTTGGTTGCTTTTAAATAAATTTATTTTATTTATTTTTAGCATGCATCCTTGACTTCTCCTTAGCTCTTCCACTTGCATTGACTTTCCTTCTATTTATGGCGCCAAAATTGGGTGAATAAACCATTAATAAATATTATTAAATGCATTGTTATTCACCCAAGGTGGGTCGCATTTTTTAGCAAGGGTAATTTCCAAAAATAGGAAGTCAACTTTGATGGGAATTTCTACCCTGCACTGCAGCTCCAAAAATCCCCTCTTTCACTTAAGTTGTTTGACTTTCATAATGAGAATTTTTACCTGCAAGGCAGGTAAGAAAAATTCTTTGGTGCTTTAAGTGATTTTCTTTTATAATGAGAATTTTTACCTTGCAAGGCAGGTAAGAAATTCCCACCTACCTGCCACCTCTAATATTCCCATTGCAGAACTTAAAACATCTCCCAAAAAGTGCGACTTGCATTAAAATTAGCCTCCTTTGATAAAGTGTGACTTGCATGGGTGAATAAATATTTTTGGTGGGAAAAGTCGGCCTGCTAGGCGAGGCAAAAATTCCATCGGTGCTTTAAGTGACTTTTTCTTTATTTTATAATGGGAATTTTCACCTTGCAAGGCGGGTGATAAATTCCCTGTCTGTACCGCCTCTAATTTTTCCATCGCAACTTAAGTGACTTTGACTTCATGGGAAAAAGTACCTGCAAAGCGAGTAAGAAATTCCGCTTGCACTGCCACTACCAAAAATCCCATTGCGAGCTTACACTCATCTCATTCATTCCTAAAAGTGCGACTTGCACGGAGAGGCTTTTCGTGCATGACTTCATCTTTTTGGTCAAAAGTTTGCATTTTAAATTTGATTCTTTTACAAAGTGCGATGGTCGTAAAAGATCTCCGGAAGCTCCGGGTAATTAAAGCAGGACTATAGAGAACAAAGAGCGAATCTAGGGGTATTAAATAGAAAGACCACGGGAAAACGGAGAAAAACGCAAAAGAAAAAAGAAAAATGAAAACGCGTTGCGAGAACTCATGATGAAAGCTCTGAATTCATTCCTGATGAAAATCCTATTGAAATGTGTGGATACTGGCATGCAAAACTTCAACAGGATTCAACCGAAGCACAATTTACTTCAAATGGGGCTTTATTTATTTAATAAATAATTAAATAAAAATTTCCACAGACAAAACTTGGCGAAGGGATAAAATGAGTTTCAACATTTGGGTATTTGTCAAAATTGGCTCATATGATTCACTGGGAATATCTTAATGTAATACAAACATCTTCTGGCAATAAAAACACGAAAAAGACCCGTTATTTTAAAAAGAATGAAATTTTTCAAATGGGTAGTCCAGATTTTAGGGTGAAATGGGGACACACCTCGGAAAAGATAATGCCATTACACATTGACCAAGCATTCCCCTTTCCCCCATCTTCAATTTCTTGCATGAGTTTGTTTGAGGCTTAGTGAGTTGAGTAGTCTTGTAAAAGGTCATGTATTCAAGTCGGTTGGTTGATGGACATGGCCTAAAATAGTGGTGGTTCTCAAGGGGACAATACATTTGCCACCACGCTCTCCTTCCCTTTCTTGTAAAGGATCTCAAAGTCACATGTTTGTAGGCGATCAATCCAATTTTGTCATTCCTTGTTAATGTCCTTTGCGTTAACAAGTGCTTAAGGTTGAGGTAAAAATTCCCCTGCTGCCCGCCTCTAATATTCCCATTGCAACTCAAAACATCTCCCAAAAAGTGCGATTTGCATTAAAATTAGCCTCCTTTGATAAAGTGCGATTTGCATGGGTGAATAAATCTTTTTGGTGGGAAAAGTCACCTGCCAGGCAGGTGAAACTTTTCCCATCGGTGCTTTAAGTGACTTTTTCTTTATTTTATAATGGGAATTTTCACCTGCGAGGCGGGTGATAAATTCTACTTTGCTGTCGCCTCTAATTTTTCATCGCAACTTAAGTGACTTTGACTTCATGGGAAAAAGTACCTGCAAGGCAAATAAGAAATTCCGCTTGCACCGCCACTACCAAAAATCCCATTGCAACTTACACTCATTCATTCCTAAAAGTGCGACTTGCCTAGGAGAGGCTTTTTGTGCATGCCTTCATCTTTTTTGGTCAAAAGTTTGCATTTTGAGGCTGATTCTTTTGGTGCAGTGGTCGTAAAAGATCTCTAGATGCTCCAGGCAATTAAACAGACTATAGAGGGCAAAGAACGAATCTAGGGGTATTAAATAGAAAGACCACGGGAAAACCGGAGAAAAACACAAAAGAAAGAAATAAAAACGAAAAACGTTGCCAAAACCCACAGAGATAAAGCTGAATTCATTCCTGATGAAAATCCTATTGAAATGTGTGGATAGTGGCATGCAAAACTTCAATAGGATTCAACCGAGCACAATTTACTTCAAACGGGGCTTTATTTATTTAATAAATAATTAAATAAAAATTTCCCATAGACAAAACTTGGTGAAGGGATAAAATGAGTTTCAACATTTGGGTATTTGTCGAAATTGGCTCATATGATTCACTAGGAATATCTTAACATAAGACAAACATCTTCTGGCAATAAAAACATGAAAAAGACCCGTTATTTTAAAAAGAACGAAATTTTTTTAAATGGGTAGTCCCAGATTTTAGGGTGAAATCTAAGGACACCGCCTCGGAAAAAGATAATGCCATTACACATTGACCAAGCATTCCCCTTTCCCCATCTTCAATTTCTTGCATGAGTTTGTTTGAGGCTTAGTGAGTTGAGTAGTCTTGTAAAAGGTCATGTATTCAAGTTAGTTGGCTGATGGACATGGCCTAAAATAGTGGTGGTTATCAAGGGGACAATACATTTGCCACCACGCTCTCCTTCCCTTTCTTGTAAAGGATCTCAAAGTCACATGCTTGTAGGCGATCAATCCACTTTTGTCGTTCCTTGTTAATGTCCTTTGCGTTAACAAGTGCTTAAGGTTGAGGTGGTCAATGTTAATTAAGAATTGCTTCCTAGTAGAAACCGATGCCATTTGGTTATTGCATGCATGATGGGTAACATCTCCTTACTATCCATGGGCATCCTTCGTTCACGTTTATTCAATTTCCTACTTTCAAAGGCAATGGGGTGGTCATTTTGAGAAAGAACTGTACCTAGTGCAAATCTAGATGCATCTCATTCAATGACAAAAGACTTTGAGAAACTAGGATTTGCTAAAATTGGAGTAGAAACCAGAGCTCACTTGAGATCCTCAAAGGATTTTTGTGCCTTAGTGGACCACTTGAAGGAATCCTTCTTGGTGAGGTTGGTGGGGGATGTGCTATTGTTGAGAAGTTCCTTACGAATCTTCTGTAGAATCCTGCCAAGCCTAGGAAACCATGAAGTTTCTTAAGAGTCTTGGGCACATGCCAATCACATATGGCCTTGATCTTTGCAGGGTCCATGCAAACCGTTCAACATAAATAATACGATTAAAGGTATTCTAAAGATGCATTTGTAAATTTTCACCTAGAGGCCTTGGCACACAACTTTTCCTTAGACATTATATCCAACATAACATCCAAATGTTCGAGATGGGATGCCATTGAAATACTATAAACAAGGATGTCATCAAAAATACTAAAACAAACTCACACGAGAATTTATTGAACACCTTGTCCATCATTGCATAAAAATTGGCTAGAGCATTGTTGAGACCAAAGGGCATGACCCTAAATTGGTATTTGCCTTGATGCATTCTAAATCCAATCATCTTGGTCTTGAATCAATTGTTATCTAATAGTGTATCCAAATATGAGATCTATCTTTGAGAAATACTTCGCCCCATGTAACTCATCAATCTTTGGCATTGGAAATTTATTTTTAATTGTAATTTTGTTTAGGGCCCTGTAATCAATACAGAGTCTATACGACCCATCCGTCTTCCTTGTTAACACCACTAGAAAAACATTTGGGCTCTTCTTAGGTGACTATGATGCCAACCTCCAAGAATTCAATTATCAGCTTTTTTCTATCATTGACTTCTTAAAAAGCCCATACCTATAGCCCCTTTGTGAGGTCAAGCTCAATAATGTGTTCCGATTCCCGCCTAGCGTCAAGCTATTTGGTAGATCTTGGAAAACTACCATACATTTGCATAGTAGCTCGAAATCCTTGGAGCTTTGCTCGGTGTGAGATAGATGATTCTACATCTATATTGTAAAGGTGAGGCATAAAGCCAAAATGCCTGTTCTTCAAAAAAATTTTATGTAACTTAATCAATAGTTTGATTTCCCTTGGGGGGCAAGGACTTGATAATATACTTTTGGTCCTCATGCTTGAATGTCAAGAATCACTCCTGATGATTGGTGGAGTATGTTCCAAGTGAGTATAACCATTGAACCCCTAAAACATCCACACCCTCAATATCAACCACATAACATTTACTTTAAGTACATAACTTGCCATTGAAAGCTCCACATTATGGACTACTACGCATTCAACACTTCGGTGATCTGGATCCCTGAATGGTTAAAATTTCAAAAGCGTCTAAATGCAGACCTAACTTTTGGACTTGTTTTTAATCCATAATATTAAGTGCACTTCTTGAATCAACCATGACCAAAATGTAGGCTTTCTTATGGGCAAAGAACTTGAAGTTGCCTAGATAATCCAACCCTATCATTAGAGAAAGTGACATAGACGGTTCCCTTGTTTCTACTTTAACAAGAGACATATTTTCGATCTCATAACCTACATCAAGTCTCTCTAGGGTATCCTCATTATTTGACTTTGACTATAGCTTAAAAGAACCCACATCGTTTGCCATAAAAATCTTTGTTCGGTTACATACATGACCCTTGCTCCATGGTTCACAGCACCTATAACATGGGTTTACAATAATGGATGTAGGGGCAGATTCGTGATTTGGGTTTTTAAGCTATGGAGACTCAAATTTTCCATTGTCTTTGGTTTTCTTATCCCAAGTGAAATATCTACGGGTAGTAGTCCTTACCGTATTAATTTTAGGGCATCAATATGTTTTTCTGCTCTTCTAGCTACAACAATAGCCCTATCAAAAGAGTTTGGTTCAAACATCCTTACTTTTGTTCGAATATCAACCCGTAGGTTGGAGATAAAGATCTCTTGAACTAGTTTCAAAGAGAGATTGGCTTAGGACTCGAAACATGAAATTTATTTATATACACCTCCATGGAAATCTTTCGAAATAGGTGCATTGATTGGGTATCGTACAATTCATCCCTATTACGATCCAACCTCTTTGTCAAAGCATCAACAAAGTATGAAAAGTTCCCGTAGGATTTGTAAAGACCCATCTCTCTCCCTAAGTGTGGGCAGCCCCATCTAAATGATGCACATTCAACTTGTCATCTTGAATTTTAAACTTTTGCACCTTAAAGGCCAGTTTAAGCTTGCTCAACCATGTATGGACTTCCATATTGCCCCTAAAAGATGGATGATGTGATTTTTCTCTCTTTCTCTTGCTCTTCCCCTTCCTCATATGATGGGTCATGTTTAGGATTCACCCAATGGTTTATAACCTCATTTTCATCATTTGGTTTCTCCAACTATTTTCAAACTTCCTCAACTAACTCAACTAATAACCCTTTTAACTCATCTTTGGTCACGCACTTCAAGAGTTGTTTCTTGGATAAAGTGGCTACAAAAATCTATTGAAGCTCGATGCCACTTACTATTATCCAAATACCAACTCAAAATGGGACCGCAAAATATAGAGTAAAAATGCTAATAAACAAAAAGATGGGAGCACTGCTTCCCAAGAGCCGATTATCAGATATGTTAGCAAGATTCCAATAATCATCTAAAATAACTTGCATGAAAAGCGATAAATCCAAAAATGAAGTAATCAACAACCAATTCAAGCAAGTGCACGTTTATCGAACATCCGCTTTGATACCATATCGGATTGTTCCGTGAGGATCAATGTTGGAACCTCGTGCACATCAAAGAGGGGTTGCACTTCCAATGGAGATGAGAATGCTTCACGTAATTAGCAAGAGCATGAATCACAAGGAAAATCAAGTATAGAAAAGACAACAATTGTGTCTGGTATACTCATAAATAAGAATAAAGGGGTACATATAGGAGTGTTGTGTAACTCTTGTGCATGACACGTGTACACAACCCTATGACCTATTCTCACCAAGATATCGCAATTCGTCTTTCTTCTTGCTAGACAAGTAAGCTGGACCCGAACCAAGAGAAAAACTATAGCATGAGGTAGATTTCCGATGATCTAAATCACCGGCCCAATAAGAATCAATAAACCCAACCAAGTCAATATCCACTCCTCCAAGATAGTGAATGCCATCAGTGTAAGTGCCACGAACATAATGAAGGATCCGTTTAGTTGCTTTCCAATGCAACTCATGTGGCTCTTGCATGAATCGGACATGATCCCAACGACATATGATAGATCCGGACACGTGTGAGTAAGGTAAATCAAGCTCCCCACCAACTATCGATAGAGGGTACCATCAACCAAGGGAGTAGAGCAATCAGAAACCAACTTAACCTCGAAAAGGAAAGGAGTAGGAGAAGGCTTACAATAGACATATTAAACCGAGCAAACAAATCAAGAGAATACTTAGGCTGCGAAATCACAATACTTGAGTTAGATTATGAAATCTAAATCCCAAGAAAGTAATGAAGAAATCCTAAGTTAGTCATGGAAAACTTGTTGGATAAGGCAATCTTCATAGAATTGATGATAGAGGAAGAACTGCCCATGATCAACAAGTCATCAACATACAAAACAAGGATGAGTATGGAGTCATCTTGTCGAGAATGTAAACATTTGGGTCAGAGTGACACCAAGTGAACCTTGATGTAAGTAGAAAGGAGTCCATCTTGGCATACCAAGCCCGAGGGGCTTGTTTAAGACCATAGAGAGACTTCTTTAACTTACAAACAAGGGAGGGATCATGAGACATAACCCAGAGGTTGTTCCATATAGATCTCTTCCTCTAGGTCCCCATGAACGAAGGCACTCTTAACGTCCATTTGATGGAATTCCCATCTGTTTTCGCCGCAGCGATGATGAGGGTTAGTCGAATATAAGTCATCTTCGCAATCGGAGCAAAGGTTTTTGTGTAATCAACTCCATCTACATGGGAGAAACCCTTAGCTACTAGTCGCGCTTTAAACTTTTCAACATTTCCATCGCTCCATACTTTGTTCGGAACACCCACTTACACCAAACGATTTTTTTCCTTTCGGAAGAGGGGTGAGATCCCAAGTATCATTCTTCACGAGTGAGGAATACTCCTCATCCATGGAAGAATCCCACTCAAGAATACCAGAAGCCTCTCGAAACACTGAGGGTTAGAAACAGAGGCAAAGATGGAGTGAGGTCCAACGAACTTTGATTGACTCTGCCTCCTGTCCAAAGGATCTCCCATCCAATCTCCAACACTCTGCAAAGTTTTCCTAGCCCAACGAGGACCAGGAGGATCAAGCTTAGAGTCGGAAGATTCTTCACTCAAGTGAGAAGGAACAAGGTTCCACTCAACACTACCGTGAGAATCAAAATATTTTGAAGCATGAGGGTCGGAAAGCGAAGGAGGTTAAAGAGGAGGAGGGGCATGCTCAATAACATCATCAACCAGAAGAGCTAGATTTAGAATCAGAAAGCATAAGAACCTCAGAAGGTAGAGAAGTAGAAGTCGAAGAAGACTCATTGAATTTCACACTTCTCTCGATATAAAGCTCATGAGTAGTAGGGTTCAACAATTGATATCCCTTCATGCCATCAGGATACCGAAAAGATACAAGGTTTGGATTGTGGTTCCAAAGCCTTGCGTTTCTTCTTGGGAATCCGATCCATAGCCTTGGATCCAAAGACTTGAAAGTGCTCAACATCAGGCTTGCATCCAAACCAGGATTCAAAGGGTGTCATCCATCTTACTGCCTTGTGTGGAACACGATTTTGAATGTAACAAGCACAATTCATTGCTTTTCAGCCCAATACTGTGGAGGAAGGGACTTCGAGTGAACCATATAAGTGGCCATCTCCTTAAGTTCGATTCTTTCTTTTTGCAACTCCATTTTGCGAAGGGCTATAAGCAATTGTAAGTTGCAAAGCAATCCCTTTAGAAGTACAGAAATCCTCAAACCTATTGCTCACATACCCGCCTCCATTGTCAGTTCAAAGAACCTTGATAGACCATTTCACCCGGTTCTCAAAGAAGAGCCTTAAAGTCCTGAAAATGTTGAAGACTTTAGACTTAAGCTTAAGAAAATATACCCAAGTATATCACGAATAGTCATCAATGAAGGTAAGTATATAAAGAGCTCTAGTAAACAAAGGAGACGGAAACGGGCCAGAGATGTCACTATGAACAAGATCCAAAAGACGAGTAGCTCTCCAGGATTTTCCTTTGTCAAAACTCTTTTCAAGGTGCTTCCCAAGGGCACAACCCTCACAAAGACCCTTAGAAAATTTGACGCGGGGTAACTTGTTGACCATTTCGTTTTGGCTCAATTGTTCAAGGTAATAAAAATTAAGATGCCCGAAATGCTCATGCCATAGCTTACTAACCTCATCTGCATGAGTGAGCAAGGAAGTGGGCATCAAATCAAGTAAAGTGGGAAAAGGTATACAACCGTGAATGGTGATCCGCCTTTCCCTCAACCATTGTAGTGTCATTGTGAAGCTCACAAATAATCACTAAGTTAGGACCAAATTCCACTCGCATTCCTTCACCAAGGTGAGTGATTTGGTAAACCGATAGGAGATTGGTAGAGAGATTAGGAACACTCAACACTTGGTTAAATGTTCCCCATCCATCTCTATGAATCCACTATCGTGATAGACACTTTCGTGTCATCACCCAATGAGATTTGGGACATGCCACATGGTTCGATGTTGGAGATCTCAACATGCGAAGAAGCCATGTGGTGCGAGGTATCAAAAAGAGGAGACCCCAATCAAGTTTTGTGGCACATAGCGAATCGATACCGTAAACAAGCACAACAAGCTAAAAACAATGAAAGGGGCGAAATCAAGTCGTGTTGTGAGAAAAAGCATCTCATGTCACAACAGAAATCCCCTTGTTGCAAGATTGTGGTAGATGTGCTCACTAGTCCGCAAGCAATAAAAAGGGTTATTACAATGCACAAACGGGGCTCAAGACGAGTCCCAGAGACCTCTAAGACGCCGAAAAAGCTTCCAGAAGGCAAAAAATGACTAGGAATGGAGTTGCACATTCTAGCACATGATTAGTAGAAAAAAATCGACAATCAAGGTTAAAAATTACCCTTTTGCAATGTCCAGGTCAGTGTTTTAAAAATCGGAACTAGACACGTAACCGGTTAAGGGTTGGACCGGACCGAAGCGGAACTGGACTGGTTCAAACTTTATGAACCGGTTTACTAAAAACACATAAAAATTTATATTTATAATGAAAACGATATATTTGAAAGATTTGAAAACATGATTCCAACAATTACACACAAAATATTCAAAGTTTGCTCATGTATATATGTAAGAAAGGTGTTTATAGAAAAATGGCACGAACTCCAAGTCCAATACATATTACACAATACATATATCATATATGAGATTCCGAAAAATAAAGCATGCCTATAGAACCTACTTCAAATATTGATTGTCAGTAGTAAACAATTTTACTATGGAAAAAAACTCTATAATTAAACATAATACAAAGGGGGATTATATAGATTTAATTAGATTTCCCCCATTGCTCGTCAACTCAATTTGACTTTTCATTTAGGGTGATCATTAGCAAAGCCAATAGAGATTTAAAAATTAAATCCATTTATACAACCACTTGAATGCCATGCAAGTTTTCAAAACACAGCCAGTATTTGGTAAAAATCTGAATTAAAAAAGTGTTTTTTTGTAAACAACGTGGTATACCTGCAGAGGGGCTTGATTGATCGGTTTGCATCAAAACCGGACTGGTTTGACCTGTTTGGGGCCAAACCGGTCAAACAATCCGCTTTTTTCTACCAATTCATAATAAAAAACTCGAGATCGATCGAATCCGAGGTTGGTTACGGTTCAACTAGTTCGAACGAAAAAGAGAATAATTATTGTAAAAAAGACGATACTAAACTACTAGTCGGAATATATAAAAGAGCACAACTTCAAAATTAGGTACCTAATTTAACAAATAAAACACTTAAAAATAAAATAAAATTAATAGGCCTAAATTAAGAATTAAAGTCTTAATTAAAAAACCTAATAATTAGAAATAACCACCTAACTTATTAAATAAAGTTTCTTTTAAAAAGAAATAGTGCCACATTTAATTAAAAGACCACTTCATATAAAAAAAAAACTCTACACCCTCACTTTAAATAATCTCGACAAAAGATTAATTAACACCTTTAATTAAAAAGGACCCCTTAGTTTTAAAAGCTCTCCACTCTTAAATAAAGTCACCCCACCCACTTTTAATAAAGAAGCCCTAACCTTTAATAAGATAAAACACCACCAAATTTTATTAAAGCCCCCACTTAATATTAAAAAAATTAAAGCCGTCCACGTCGATCAATTTAAACACCCCACGTGGATGATTAACCAAGTCAAAAAGGCTAAAAACAACCGGGAATGGTTCTGAAGACGTTGGGGAGGATTAAGTTGGCGAATGAGGCGTGAGACTCGGGATGGTTGGCAAGAGTGAGCCCGGCTGCCCGAGGTAGGAGGAACATGTACCAAGCACGATCAAAGAAAGATGCTCGACACACAACGAGAAAACCAAAGGACGAAACAGAAGGCGGTTGACGAGGAACCAAGCGGGTTGGCAACGGTAAAACGACGAGGTCAACCCTCGAACGAAGCACAGATGGGCACGGATAGCCCGACCGAGCCAAGGGAAGAGCAGGGTTTCAAGCTTGGGCGAAAAAGAAAGCAGGTCGATGAGACGCAACCAAACATGGTTCGTAGAGCCTACGAGGCTCAAATACACCCAACGAAGACAAAAACCGTCCCAAATCAAACGAAATGATCAAGAGGCAGAGCACAAGGTTTCACGGCTTGGCACAAGAGAACATGCCGGTCACACAAATCACAACCCAAACAAAAAAAACACAAAGGGTACAGTCAAAGAATACGACCCACAAGCGAAAACGTGCACAGAGCTCGATGAACAGGTTGGCAAAAAAACAAGCACCTGAATAAAATGCAACCAAAGCCCAACAAAGCACAGATAAAACCCAACGCAAACAGGAACTCGACCAGGCCAAACAAAACCAACTCGGCCAAAAAGACAACAACTTTGCCAAGAAAACACACAACTCGACCTAGGAGCTGGAGCAACTCGGTGAGGAGCTCAGGGAGGTAAAAAAGGAGCAAGTTGAAGGGAACCAACAAGCAGGAAGGAAGAGCAAACCAAGGAGGCAAAAAGGTAGTTTTTTTAAAAATTCACTTTTAATTGAAAACCAAACTATTAAAAAACAGAATTTCCAAAAAAATTCACTTGCTTTTTAAAAAAAAAACTAGAGATGCAAAGAAAATGCTCCTACCTCTAGATTTAGTAATGCCTCCAAATTTGACTGTAACTAGCTAAATTTAGATGCAAAACCCATGAAACCTGCACATGCAACATTGAAAAACCGCATAAACTTCCAAAAAACCAGATTATCAGATCTATAAATAAGATTCCAGATAGTAATCGAAATAACTTGCACGAAAAATGATACATCCAAAAACGAAGTAATTAGCAACCAGTTCAAGATAGTGCACATATACCGAACATACGCTCTGATACCATTTTGGATTGTTCCGTGAGGATCAATGATGAACCTCGTGTACATCGAAGATGGGTTGCACTTCCAATAGAGATGAGAACGCTTCGTAATCAATAAGAGCACAAATCACAAGGAAAATCAAGTACAGAAAAGACAACGAGTGTCTGACATGCTCATAAATAAAAATGAAGGGGTACATATAGGAGTGTTGTGTAACTCCTGTGCATGACACGTGTACACAACCCTATGACCTATTCTCACTAAGTGAGATGACTAACCAACTAGGTGGACAAGACGTCGAATGATGACAAGTCTAGTTATATACACTAACAGATTGCACTTTTAAATCCAATGTAACAAAAGAGCCTTCACACAATGGTGGCTATCTCTTGCATCAAGTGTTGATATTGTAAAAAGATACATTTTGTAGGGTTTTTCTCCCTTTTGTATTCAACCACCAGAAACCCTAATTAACCCATGGCTAGCTCATAACTTACCCCTTTATTAACTTTAGGCACCGAAATATAACCTAATAAAAACAATATGAACTAAGCACATAAATGTGTTGTGTTTAGGTAGACAAAAAAATCCTGGATCTCTCCACACATCCTTCTCTTGCTCATCTTCGGTGTCATTGAATTCCCCTCCATTCTCAATAGCATCATCCTCCAAAGTGGCTATCTCGGCAAGCACTACATGTTTCCTCTTCTTAAGGGTTGTTCTCCCAAGTTACCAATTTGTTTTGGATACATGTTTGAATATGGCGAATCGCTTTTGTTGGTAGAACGATTTTTTTTCCGATTCGGTTATGGCTTGGGTATGGTCGCACAAAAAAACATAAAAATTATAAATCTAAATATTCTAGCTTAGTAAATAGGAATTAACCACAATATACATAGAATAAACAAAATAACCACAAAAACACTATTGATAAATTGATAGTGCATTAACATTGAAAGCTAAATGTCATGATATATTACTCATTAAATCAAAATTAGTATTGATTGTCATATTGCTCTTCATCGAGAGCATTGACATCAACATCAACATAAATAATAAAAAAGGCAAAAACATACGGGTATGCCCTAGATTCTTCAACAAAAGGAATCAAGTCTACCTTGATGTCATGGGCATACCAGGGGACAAATCGTACTCCATACCCATGGGTTTGGCTATGTACCGAGAGGTCCTAATCAATACGAGGAGGGCCAAATTTGGCTAACTTAGTTGTTCTCCATTTCGTTTGTTCATCTTTTACTTCAGCCAAGGGAAAGCTCAAATGTTTCCATCTAAAGATAAATTGTCAAGCCGGGTTTACAAATGTTGTTAGAATTCAATTCATTTCCCTCTCTAGACAACATGAATCCTTATGAAACATTGACTCAATTTTTGCAAAATATGAGGCCCATGGTGCGAGGTTTGCTTGACATTGCAAACATGATCAAGGATTTAGATGCAATTGTCTAGTAGTTTCAAGTCCTGTCAATTTTGAACGAGGTTTCTGCATTAGAAAATATGTGGAAGAAGATTGTCACCTCGGAGATAGTTTGCATTTTTGTGAACCAAGGGTGGCCTAAGCGCAATACTCCAAAGATGTCCCAATAGTGGCTATTAACTAGGATTCACCCCATAGTTGTTCCCTCCCATCTTTGGTGTGTTTGAAACTTTGCTTTCTATTGAACACACCTTCAGATACAAGTATTTGATGTTATAGTTTACTAAGTGTGAGCAATGCCAACTAGATATTAAAAGTAGGCTAAAGTCACTTGAAAATGAGTTTGAGTAGTGTGCAAAATTCTAAGAGAAGCTTTGCCAATAGACCCAACTTACTTGTATATAAAGCTAATAAGGTTTTTGAGCATGAGCAAGAGTTGACACAAGTGAAAGCTTGGGTGGATGAATTTGAGATGGTGAAAACAAAAAGATATCAATTGTAATGAAGAATGAAAGAGGTTGTTTATATTGTCAAATGTTTTGAAGAGCATGAGGAGTTATGTGCACCGAGAGTGAAAGTCAAGTGAGATAAGCCTCTTTAGGCTTTTGATTAGTTGGAGCAGCCATGCCTCAAAGCTAAGTCACAAGGTTCATGCTCGTGTTTGGAAAAGATAAAATTTGAAACAAGTTGTCTAGTCGATAAAAACACATTTTTTAAAGTAAGTTTGAAGAATATACATATTAGTATTCCACGGGGATGCGTCCCATTCCCCAAAAGTGGCATCTCTAAGACTTGGGGATGGCTAGAAAACGCCCTTGTTGTCCCCCATCGCATCGGCCAAAGAGGGATGTCCCGAAACATTTTCCTCGTAGGGGATGTTTTGAGAAGTCCCCGTTTTGGAGACTTCATGGGGACATCCTCGGGATGTTCTAGAGACTTCGAAGTCTCTCAACTTGTCCCAAAGACTCCTAGCCGTCTCCGATAGCATAAATCTGTCTAATTTTTTTAAAAAAATTCATTTTGTTTTATAATTTTTGGCCCCCAACCCTAACCCTAATACTCAATGGGCCCCACCCACCCCCTAAGCACTCCCAAAAAAACTATAAATAAGACTTACACCCTCACTCCAAATCACTATAAAAATTCAAAGCAAGAGTGAAAGCATTAGCAAACAAGAGTGAGAGAGGGTGAGAGCACTAGCAAACAAGAGCGAGATGAAGCAAGCGTGAGAGGGCAAGAGCATTTGCAAGGAAGATGTTAGGAATTAGTGCTCACATTATTAGCTATATGTGAGTACCATAAATATGCTTGATATTAACATGTGTTTATTGTTAGAGTTGTTAGAACAACTCGTCTTTGTTGAGTGAGTAGTTTGAGGAGATTGTTAAGGACTCCCTATTTGATAGGATCTCTTCTCGTTATATGTGTGTAAGCATCTTCTATCAAATACAATGTGAATTTATTCTATAATTGATGTGTAAAACTTTGTCCAAATCATCAAAAGAGGGACAACATTAGAACAAGTAACAACAAGAGTTAGAGCAAGTGCCAAGTCTTCATTGCTCAACCATTTAAGTTTCAAGTTTTCAACACGTTTCAAGAGTTTGACGTAGACTTTGGGGATGATTAGACTCATTAGAGGCATTGAGCCACTCACCAACTGTATTTAAATTTTGAATGTAATCATCATTTTGAATATCAATATTGATATTTGGCATTTTCATTGTTCAATGCAATGTGTTTAGTATTTCAAAGTTTCATTTGTTGTTCCTTATACATTTTTATAACTATTTTTTCAAGTACTATATATATTTGTGCCGCCATCCCCGCAGTCCCCAAACCTAGGCCCTTGCCCCCGTCTCGAGAGCCATCTCCTCATCCCCCGTTTCGAGACTCTGGAACACTAATAAATATGTATTTTTTTAATTGTCAAAATAAGAAATAAATGAACAAGAATGTTAAAATAGATAAATATTACTACATAGCTTCAAAAATCATATAAAAAGATGTCATTTCAGGTTTGATTTGATTTTATTAAATTTGATTGTATGAATATGAATGAATTTTAATTCATACAGTGAAATTCGTGGAATTTTGAATTTTTTCAACTCTGTGATACATCCTCTAGTAACATCTTCCTCTTCACATTCTTCAGGGCCGTCTTCCTCTTCCCATCATCCACCCACTTCTTGATATTTTCTTTGGATTGTGTTACGACTTGTTGAATTGTAGACTGTCATATCGTTGTTTAAAAGGCTCCAGCATTATCAGCAACATGCCACCGACACCGCACAAGCACCCACATCAATTTTGAATGCTGTGCCCAACAATCCTTGATCATCACATCTCTGTTATAAATTTGATCCATGTTAACCACACTTTAGAGGGAAAATAGAAAATTTATTTGTGTTGGGATAATTATTTTTACAGCCACTAAGTGGCTTAGGGTTAGTTATCGCCATGTCAGGTCATGTGCAATTAATTATGGGCTTATATTGATGTTTAAATAAGATATTGTACTCTAAGAGATTATCATGGTGCTCTATGTTAAATATAATTTCTATCAAATCTTTCTCTGTTGTGTGGGAATGGTCAATTAAATCAACAAATTTCTTTTGCTATCGGTATACTTTATAGAATAGCAAGTTTCTCAGGATATAAGATCGGAACAAGAAGAGAAATTGGATTCAAAAGGCATCATTTCTGCCAGAGCCTTATACTTCATGGTGTACTTTAGAAGCCAGCATAACATTAAAAGGGGGAAAGAAAGAAAGAAATTATATAAATGTCTATGAACTAGCAATCGCATGTGAGGTGTGCAATGTTAATGTCGAAAGAGAAATAATGGTGAGCGGAAAAGGAAATTGAAGCAGAGTGTTTCGATCAAAGTTGTTGGCGACGAGCAGATGGATGAAATGATTTGTTGTAAACAATGTCGACGATAGATCTAACAACACCATTAACAAGACATGTTTCAACCCACAAATTTGCGTAAAACATGACTTTGTAGCTGACGCAGAGAAAAAAATTGTGTTGCAAATGATCCATAATCAACCTATTATGAGTCAGTTTGCTCGGTGTTTTGAGTAAATGATCTGACAACATGAGAGTAAATGGGTTTCAACAATTGAAGCTCAAGGTTTTCCAACTCATCAACAATTTCTATCATTACTTGTAGTTGCTAGGAAAATACACGATTTCTTTAATTTCTGGTTTGTTTTTCATCTTTACATCATTTTATATATTAATCTCTATAAATGACCAATAGTAGATCAATGAGATTTAAGAATACATCCAACTACCATAGAAAGTGCTAGGGCAAGAGTACTCTTGGATCAAAAACTAAGGTGCATTTCAGCTGGATTTATATAAAGGCAAGTTTTTTTCTCTTATATGTATTTACATCTTTTGAAAATGATAGCTTTTGAAAGGAAATTCAGTATCTGTTAATATTTTCTAATAGATGAGGACCATTGAAAATGGAAAGTAGATGAACAGAGACTTTCAACTTTCAATATCAATAAAATTTTATTTCATATTTAGAAAAATGAATTACAGTTCAAGTTTCGCTCATCTTGATCAAAAGAATACATAACAGTATGCACTTATCACGTGCCATATGAGGACATATATACTACATATGGGGTAGCCTTTGCAAGTAACCTTTGCAATTTCAACACCTCTTACTTAATTTTCACCCTTAAATGGGAAATCCATATACACCCAATAATGTATTTGCATCAAGAAAAGTAAACCTCAATCCAGCTTTTTTTTTTTTTTGGTAGAAACTCCAGACATAATCTTTCAACACATATGCTATATGGTCAAGTATGTTTTTCTTCCTTCAAAGATGAGTCCTGGGATCCTTTTGGCGTTCCTTTTGAACAGAAGTATTTTGTAAGGACTCTGTTATATGCCAAAGAAACTTCAGTTCCTAATTTAAAAAAATCTTTAATAACATTACGGGCTTTGAAAACCTTAAAAACATTGATCTCTCATATATTACAATTTTTATAGTTAATTACCTCTTTATTCGTGATTGGCCACCAGCATGGCTGTATAAAGCATTAAACAAAGAATACTGAGAATTAGCTTTCTTTGAACAAAAATACCTCAATAGAAAATTTTCAATAATATAAATGTTGCAAGTATAGTGTTAGAAGTATTAAGAGTCATCCTTGTTACAAGTCATTTAGTACCTGAATCTCTGATACCATGCAAATAAAATTCTGAACCATTGATTGTAGTGGTGAGGACTGTGGATGCATGGCATATTAAATATCTATTAATGGTAAATTAGAGAAAAATCAGTTAATTAATTTATATGTAATCATTTTTATGTGCATGTATTTCAATGGTAGTCCTCGTATATTCATGCAGAGATTGTCTTCATTATTCTATACTTATTAATGTTTCTTCTCACAAGACAATGAGTAGCTCTCCTCTAGTTTGATGAAATGAAATGAAAGATTTTAATGACGTCCACGAGACTGAAAAGTCTATGGGACCAAATAAAACCGATACAATTGATCAAGCCTCAAAGGAGGTGAATGCAATTGATCAACATTTTTAGTCTGAAAATTAGCTTTGGAGGTCGTAATCTTTGATTTATTCTCAGATTTGTTATGAAGTAGCATAGGAAGCACATTGGATCTCAGGGGACATGAAATTGACATCTTGTTTGAAATAAGAATGGCGGACTGAACTGGCCTTGTGTTAGTTTGAAAATCATCATTCCATTCCTTTATACTAAACCATCCAAGGTTACTTTGTCTTGGCGCTTTTCCTGAAAGCTACTCATGGGACTTTGCATCCTACTTTATTCTTAGTAAAGCAATAATTCTAAACATTTTGTCACTGTTTTCCAACAATACAAACAAACATTAATGGAAAGGCTTAAATATATCAGGGACATTGCTCCTTTCAAAATAGAAGAAAAAGAAATAACAAACCTATTAGATCTGTCGTCTTGTACTATAGGCTTTGTTCCTTCCTCTGGTTTTTCGGTCTCCAATTCCTCTACAGATGTAGGAACATTTTTGACCTGTACATGAGGATGCAGTAAAGAGCACATTAAACTTTGCGAAAGCCGACCACAATAAATATGAAATGGCATCTATGAAAAGTTCATAATAAGTATTAATGAAGAAAACCAATCAATTGATTCTAAAACTCTAAAATGACATTTTTTCTTATAATTTTGTATGTTAGTCCATAAGGAGTTTACTATGGAAGTGTTCTGATGCCATATGAATGAGATTCTGGAACATGTACACTGTAGAGTGAAAACAAACTAATCAAATAACTAAATTTTAATCTACTATTCATTATGATGGCACTTACTAGTTTTCTGTACTCGAGGATGTAAAACATCTCCATATAGCGTTGAGTTTGGCGTCTATCACGGTTTGATATGTATTTCCAAAATCCATACACACTAGCCAAATTTAACAACTTTTGTGCATAAATTTGCCAGGTGTAGCTGCAAAAAATTCATGAAAGGTTTTAGGAAGCCCTATATTAGTGTTCACTAAACTTTCATAACACCTGCATCATGCAGCATTGGCTTCCAAGTAAAAACTCATTAAATTGATATAAGAAAACAACATTCAATATAAATTTGATCTAAAACCAACAAAGGATATCTCTACACCTAAGCGAAATGTCTGAAACACAAATCTCTGTTCATGTTTAGTTCTACTAGCCATTTTCAACATCTACAGTTCTCTTACAACTTTTGTGAAGCTTATCTCCATTCACAACCAAATCAATGTCTATTACCTTTCATATATGCGTTGGAGCCCTGTATCTGACACCTTGCTCCAATAGTTTGCCTCTTGCTTGCATCGCTCAAAAAAGACAGCAATCTTGTCACTGGCCTCATCACCATTTTGAGGATCAATATGAAATCCAGAAACACCATCGATAATTATCTCAGCAGGACCTCCTTTTGATGTAGCAAATGTCGGAAGGCCACAAGTCATGGCCTCAATCACAGTAAGCCCAAAGGCTTCATAAAGGGCAGGCTACAATACAATCATGAGAACTGATTATAATAGTAGCACTGTCATGACTAAGCACACTATTTCCCAAATTAAATCAGGTAAACTCTATTAGTATCCTTACCACAGCAAATCAAACTATTCTTGAATTCATGAATCTTTATGGTTTAGCTTTGGATATATATGTATTGTTAGCAGGAATTGGCTTACCTGATAAAGACTATATGAAGCCCCTCAATAAGGATAATTCCAATTTTTAAGGGAAAAAAATGCCAAAATTTGAATATGATCAAGTACGTTAAAAATGAAAATAAATAATAAAAATAAGAAGTATTGCTGCGTGATTGTCTATCATTTGCTAAGAGTTTGGATTGAAATCTGTCTATTTGGGTGTGAAAATTAGTCCATTTGCAAAAGTGTTTGAATCTGAGAAATCTCAAGCACTGACCTGTATAAAAGCCCCCTTTGTATCAGCAATATAGCGATATAATTCTCCATTGCGTACTCTGTCTTTCTGAGCACATATCCATCTGAAGTCGCCATTCAAACTATACTTCTTAATAAGTCCATGCATTTTCTCAATTTCTGCTATTTCCTCCCTGTCTTTTGATTTAGAAGCATCAGTAAAGCCAGCTACCACAGCAAGGTTCACCAGGTTTCTTAACCGTTTGTTCTTTCCAAACCATTCTACGAGCCCGGTCATGTTTTTCACTCGGTCCAGTCTGGCCATGGAAAAGATGATGGGTTTCTTCCTGTCACTGAGGATACCTCTGTTCACATAAACAAACAAAACTACCAGCTTCATAAATTTTATTGGAAAATCTTGAACAATTGGCTAATTTCTTGGCATCTTCAAAAGCTATGTTTGCTAAGTGGTAAGATTCTTCTTCAAAAATTATTGACTAAGATAGTAATTGTCACTGCACGAGATAAATTTGTCGAAAATAATACTTATATTTATTCTTCTATAAATTGGAAAGATTTGCAACTATCCTATACTTTTTAAAAATTTCCAGTCATCATCAATATGGGGACACTCAACTTAATCCAAAATTAATAAAGCTGGGTAGTTTTTAATTTGAGTATGCATTACATGTGCTCAGCAGTTTGCTCAGGGCTGAACAACAGATCTTCAATCCACTGATGAAATGTAGTAAGGCGCCGTTGCTTCGCAGTATAAGGGAAATAGATGCTCATATCTGCTCCCGGAGACACAATATTGAACTTGGGATCAAAAACATCAATCCCAGAAACGACCCTGTATTCTCCAGGAAGTGTAAAAGCTGCATGGCTTTCATACTGACCAACAGTATCTTTACTGCATCAAGCTCAAAAGCAGTAGCAGTTCAGTATTCACTTACCTATCATGTAGAGCAACTTCAATCCCAAATCCATGTATGCTAATAACAGTAACCTTGAGCTCGATCACAGTTTAATAGCTAAATATTATTTAAACTTAAAAATAGTAGAAATGAATACTTCCAAAATGAAGAAAGCAGAATATATGTATGACCTTCCTGCAATTTCTTGATATGTGCTTGTAATGATAAAATCAGCTTGGTTCATTGCAAGAATGTCTGCTGTGAATTGACACGAGAAATGGTACTTCTCATCAAACTTTTTCCAATATATGTCCGAATCCGCATATTTGGTCTTCTCCAAAGCATGAGCAATGTTGCACTGGAAGACCAAACAATAAAATTGTTATTGGCTTTGATTACCTTATTAGAAAGGCTAAAAACTTAAGTAATTTTCATCAACTTGATTAGCCACCTGCATGACCCCCAGTTTCTTTGCAACCAAAGAAGCTACAAGATTCCCATCACTGTAATTTCCTATAATAAGGTCTGGCTTCCTCGCAGCTCAGCAGTTATTTCCAGTGATGCATCCTGAATCCCCAAAAGAACAAGACATGAACAAGAAATTCAAAAAATGTCACGTATAACATGTTGATGGCAGTCAATAGCAAAGTCCATATGCATGCGTATTCTTCAATAACTGGTGAGAATATTACCTTTGCAAATTTTTCAAGGTAAGGCCAGACATCAAATCGAGAAACCCAACGACGCAGAACCCCTCTTTCTGTTCTGAATGGTACTCTCAGTATCTGTGAATGTTGTGTGTTAAGTATTTTCTCAATTCTTTGGCTGCACTTAGTTCCCTGTGCCTCAGGAATGAGCCGCGTTACCTAAGAAACAACAGAAATCAGGAATAAGGAATGGTTGGTTATTCGGGAAAGTAACATTTTGGCAGTTACGTTCGTTGAGTTTAAAACTGAATTAGCCACTAACCATCTATATGCCAGGGTGATGATAAGATAAAATTGTGCCTTACCACAAGGATTTGCGGTGTAATTTCCAATCCTTGCTGCCTTATTCTGAGTATCATCTCCTCCTCCAATGCCTTAACTTGATCCAGTATATACACAACCTGTCTTTCATAGAAGTGTCTTAGGGGATACTCACGATTGCATGCCCCAATTATAAATGGTAAATAATAAGACAAATACTTCATTCAAATGCTAAAACTGGTATGCAGTAGAAGAAAAGCTTGAATGCCAGACTGAAATCCTCTATATCTTTTGCATTGGTTAAAGTTTTGATATTAACTATAAATTAACCTCTGTTTTGGTATTGGAGCATGTACATATGTTGGCATTGAAGTTCTGAGACTTTCATCATTTGTTTAACAGAGCTTCTAAGGAAAAACAAATAAAAATCATTAACAAATCCTCATATGCTCTTGAGTGTGAAATCCCTTGAAACATGTCTTTCTACAAGCACGGGGAAAGTCATAATGTTCCCTTTCTGAGAAGGAACGGTTTCTGTATTTCAGCACAAGGCTATAAAACCATGTAAAACAACATCTTGAACACAATGAATTAGATCAGTGTGCCAGTTGCTACAAAACTAATATTTTGAGGAAGGGATATACTTTCACACAAACAGAAAAATCTTCCATGTTTCTAGTGCATGTAAATAAATGTCTCAACAAAATAATGTATAAAGATTACAGTACCTGCCCACCAGTGTCTGGTAATCCCAAAACATCTGCCTGGCCAAAGTAGCCATGGGGAGAGAATATCACCACACTGAATACGGTGGGTAATTTTCCTAAAAACTTCTCCAAAGTAGTTGGGTCTGGTGCCTGTATAATCTCCAAGAGCAAATGTATCATATCCAAAGCACTGGCTGCGTTGTCTCCCCATCCTTTCTCCAGTCCAATGTCCGCAACCTGTGCATTCGATAAATTGCAAATATTCTGTCTGAGAATGTTTATAGTGCTTTTCTATTGGAGTGGATTGTACCATTTTTTTCTAAATGTCCTTCTAAAGAGAATTATAAAAACATGGAAAGACTTATAACTGAATCTGAATCTCTGGGCTGCAGGCCCGTTTATCCTCCAAACAAATTATTAGTCACCATCTGCTAACTCTAAATTATAAATCTCCTTTTGCCTTACCACGAGCAACCAAACATTGTAACTCAAGAATCAAGTGTTTGTCAAATACCTTTGATCAATCTCTGCATATGCCATATTCTTTGGAAGGCTGGATAATATCTCCTCTGCCATGCTCAATGCTGATTCAAGCTTAGAGAGGCTGTTTATTCCTTCCTTTACCATGAGTTTCTGCAAATAAAAGCGTAAGGTTGAAAAAGATTGTTTATCCAATATTGCAAGTAGGTAAAACATGGATGACAAAACGGCTGAAAATGTTGTTGCTTGGAAGTGTTTGAATTCCCTAAATCAATAGCAGGGGAATAGCGGCAAAGATAGGAATAAATTAAAAAAGACAGTGACGAACAATTAATGTCACTGTAAGATCTTTAGCCTATATATACAGGCTTTCTTATGAAAACTATGAAGAGAAATAGTCATATCATCTATTCTGGTGTTGGAGAAATCTCGTGCTTTGGTGAATGATATGCTGTTCGAGCTATTCTATGCAAATCAAGAGCAAACGTTCAAGGTCATTGATTTCTTTTTCTGTCAGCTGTAGCTGTTGCTATTTGCCATTTTTATTTGCAAGGATATTTTCTGTGTTTGAAAGCATTCACAATTTTTCAGCTTTGTAATAAATATATGCAACAACACCTGCAAAATTACCATTCTTGCAGGCATAAAAGTTTCAGTAGGTTTTATAAATTCAAAACCTTGGTAATAAAACTTCATGATTTTAGCATAGGGCATTTCATTTTTCTTGTTGCCTAGCCCTAGTCATAAAGGCCTTAAATGAAAGAGATTAACCGTCTTCTGAGAGGAGACTCATAGTAGAAAACCTGAAAATATATTTAAAATCATAAAAATTACAAGGAAGATGATTTCAAATGGGAAGGCTCTGTTATGGTGTCCTAGTTAAACTTTATCAGATTAACACAATGAGAAGATGAGAATTATTTTACCTCTCCCCTATAATTATGCACTTGTAGGAAATTCAGCAAGGGCCGCATGCTTTCTCCATCATGAAAGAGCCGAGACGAAAGATGTTTGCTTAAAAATGTATTCCATCACCAATTGATGAAGGCCTGGTCATACTAGGGAAGGATGCATTGAAAGGTTCAAAGTCCAGTTCCAGTGCATAATTGTCCTTGGACCTGCAGGTCAACCACATTGCAATTGACAAACTAAGCATGAATATGAAATTGCATTGAAAGAGCACAGACAATGGTATACAGTATCTATTCTGTTCCTTCTATGCAATGTTGAGGCATGCTTTTTTTTCTTTTTCTTTTTGTGACCATTAAATTTTCTGTTTGAAACTATTTTGACCATTTTTAGTGTTTTGTAGTTCCTGCTTTTATCTTTGAAGTTATTGCAAATGACAGGATAAAGAGATGGGTGAAACTGAAAGTAGCCCATCATTTTTGCTTATGCCCATAAAATGGTGGATGTGGTGGTGACAGACACAAGATACAAAAGCTCAACTGCCTCTATTCTAGGGTTGGGGTTGAGGAGGCTGAGGGCTACTATAGATAGTCCCTTATGCTGCACAATGACTGTGAAAACATCAATTTCAGAGCCAATCAGAAAAGCTTGATGTAGATTAGTGTTGAGAAAAGATGACTTAGAATCCATATCCTCAAAGGAACAGCATTTAGCGATCTTTATACGGATTTTACATCTTGACATAGTTAATATGTTTGAAAAGTTTGAATAGTTTGAAAGGGGAAAAAGTTTGGAAGTTCGGAGTTTTTCAAAAGGTCTGATTCGGTTTGGTCTAGAAAATTTACAAATATAAAAAATATATAAATAATAAATACTATACATATATGCTGATATTTGAAAAGATAAATCAATTACACATAATAATAAATAAATATATTATCTACAGAGTTTTTCCTTTACATACTTAGGTATTAGTGTTTCTTGTTTTGTTTTTGTTTTGTATTGAAGTTCTTTTAATTTAAATGTTTTAATTTTTTAATTGAAAAAAAGAATGTTCGACCGAACTTGTTTAAGTTCGGCCAGACCAAGAAGTACGGTTTGAACTGAATTTTCAATAAATTTGTATGAACATGGTAACTATGCATCTTGGCTATCATTATAAATCATAGTTACCAAATACGGTAACATTTCAATGAATTTCTGTTTTTTTCCGTTTTTTCTTATAGACCGTATAAAAACACGAAATTTCGGTAGTTAAAAAGTATTTAATACTTTTTTTCTTAAAAATTCAGAAACAAGAGATTTAAAATAATATATGTTATCACTTATTTATTATTAATCCTCACAATAACATGTTTAAATGGAAAAATTTCAAGATTTTAAATTCAGCAGTGTAAGGTTTTTCTACTTATTTTTCAGAAGTATTTATATGATTCTCAGCAATTTAAGTCTTTAGAAGATGCGTAACAACCTAACTTGTAGAAATGGGTGACAACAGCTAGAGAAGTAACTGTGTTGCTGGTAAACTGTATTAAAAAAATGGAATACAATTACTATGTAGATTGTCTACCAACTGTTTGACAAAATACTCTGTAAAAAAATACTCAAATACAATTGTGATTCTGCGAATTATTTGACAAAATGTTGCAGAATACTAAGAAAATATAAGTAGTGATGAAGAAGAGCTATCATTCAACTGAGCATAAAATATTATCATACATTTTTGTATATGTAATTTACCGTATTTTTTTCCGTATTTATCATATTTTTTTAACGGACCGTCTTTTTTCCATAATTTAAGTCGACCGTTTAATACACTCCGTACGAAAGTTGCTACCTTGATATAAATGGATGCTCTCTGTGAAAGTCTCTAAGCTCTAAACCAACAGAATGATCCTTTTCAACAAGTTATATATCACCATTCAAGTTTTCTTTTGAGATGTTGCCTAAGTTCATTCTTTGAGATTAACTATTGTAAGCATCGATTGTAAATGGATACCTCTTCTTTTGCAGAAACGAAAATTAAACATCAATAGATGGGCAATTCTTGTATCAGATTGTCTCAAATATTTTTGCATGGTGGCTAGGGATTTTAGAATAGACAACATATTGCTTTTGTTTTTGTCTCGAGGTCACAGGTTAATATGTAACATACGAAAGGTAAAGACATCTTACATTCCAAACAACAAAATAAACATACAAGCTTACACCCACATTTTTAGACACTGGTCTAGAAATGCTTGATATATTTTCATTTTCTTACCACTCGTCATCCACAAGGCATTCCTTTAGTTGCAGATACTCAGCCACGGTAAGCTGGCCTATTGAAAGATCATCAACATTGACTCGAACATACTCCCAAATTCCAGGTTTTGGTCGTACTGCTAAGCCGATAAATGGTGGAACAATAACAGCTTCCTATACACCAGTGAAATTGATCTGAATGAGACCATATTTTCTCAATATGCATACAGACATCATACTCCAAAAAATAAGCCAGAGAAGTACAATGGGATGAAAATACCTGCGTGGACTGCAATATCTGACTGAGCATGCTCTTCTTTCTCTCAGCAGGGTCTTCTATGGCATCAGCAAGCTCATTGTATAACTGTTGGGGCTGCATGATCCTTCTGCCTTCAGATACATACCTTTCACACACAACATGGTTACCCATTAAGAAAATGCAAGTATATCAAACTGCATCATTAATTCTTTTAGGTGTTTCTATCCATGCAGGCTAAGGCATCCTCTGCAGGCGCAACTGCCTGTCTAGAAATTATTGATCTACTGTAGAAGGCTGATTTTAAAAATTACTCATCATGATGGTGAACAATAGTCAAGTGGAAGAAGTCTTTTAAATCATTTACTAATATAAAACATGCTAGTAGTCTAATACCAAGTGGAAGAAAGAGATTATATCAGTGTGGACATGGGCAAAGTAGATAAATAAGAGAAACTGCATTAATGTTTGGGAATGACCAAATTACAGAAGTGTAATTGTAATAGATGGGAGTGCCTGAAGCATCTCCTACAACAAAGCACTTGAGTAACTACATAAAACAAAAAGTACCAATGAAATGTAAACTCAACAGCCCTTTAACTAAGGAAGCCTATGGATTTCAAGTTGCAGAACTGCCCTGTTTTGAACTACTACTATACAAGGAGCTGGAAAGAACACTACCTTGAAAAGCACCTTCGGATTTGATATCGATTTTGCCTCACTGCTTCTGGTAGACTTTCTGCAATACTCTCAGACCTTTGTACAGAGAGGGCCATTACTGTTGAATAGGGTGCAAGTTCAGCCCAAAGTTATGACGACTATATTGAGCTCGAAAAACAAACAGAGAAGGAACAAAACACAAGGCAACTTAAGAGTCTTCCGAAAAACTGGATAAGGAGCTCGATACAAGTTGAATTTATATCAAGATCTGGATAGATGATTGTTTAGTAGCTGATTACTAAACATGCAAGCTGATCAGGACAGTGGATATAATCAATCCTGAACGATGGAGAAATTCGAAAAATAATGAAAACAAAACAAACTACTGCAAACACTTCAAGAAACACATTGGTTTTATAGTCAATTTCTTAAAAATCATGATCTAGTCCATCTTCAAACATCAACTCCAGCTGTGAATATGCTCTTCCTATGCACAATATTTTTGATGAAGCAAAGGATTGTCGCAACACTTTAAAGCAAAATTATGGGGACCCGAATGCAAGATGGGTTTGCCATATTCTTAACAAAGAAGGCTATTAGAGAAAGGAATATAACTGTCAAGAGAAAAAGGATATATAATATTTTTCTTTCCCTGTTCATATTTCAGAATAAGTCGAGAGACTAAAAGGCAGTTGAATCAGGGAAGGAAGAGAATTAACAACAGGAAATGGAAAAAAGCTTAAAAGAGAATTCAGACAATCTTTCTTAGGACAATGCATACTGCTTTTTCTTTGCTGGATTTGGATTTTTTTGGATAAAAGTTTGGAAATTGAAGTAATTTGTGTTCAGATTGAATTATTAGGCTGGCTTATCTTGATATATTAAAAATAAAATATCAGGGAAATACATTGGCACAAAGTTTGCTTGCATTGGGTATAATCTTTCGATTTTTTTTTTGGAAATATTGTGATGCGAATCAATGTGATCAATATATATGCCTTGCTTCGACTTGAATATTGTTTTCTAAAGTTTTTTGCATGCATATTTTACGTGGGACTCAAGTCCACATCATTAAATTTGTTGTCAACCTTTTTATAAGATGATAAGTACGTAGTTATTTTTTTTATACAAAACAAATTCTGCTATTCACATTTAGAGATTACTTGGGAAAGGAGATACAAATAATCCTTCTCTTTACCCCAATGGCAATTTATGTAAAAAAAAATAATTATTCTAGGACCATGGATGTTAAATTGTTTCAATATGTTAGTTCTAAAATTTCGAATTTTGTAATGTTTATATGTAAAAGAGTTGACGAAAAAGTATTTGTGTGCTTCACATAGAAATGAGGAATAGGGGCACCCCATTAGTAGCATGATGAATGACATGGAAGAAATGCATAGGTCTACACACAAGCTTGTACACACATCTGCTACTATACATGAATCTTGAACCACTCGCAACCATCTAACTTTAACTATGATGTGGACAAATCCTAATTGTTATAACTTCCTCTACTCGAATATACATAGACACTTGTCTCAATGTAACTATCTTTGGGACCAAGCCTATAAGTTGACAGCTTGTAGTTTGTTTTTAGTGTTTGAGACCTTACATCATGATCAACATTTTTAATAAGTCATAAATGTTTACAACCTAAAGAAATAGTAAGTCTCAAAATATTCTAATTTCTCTTCATTTAATGTATACATACAAGACATATAATACTACCAATTGTTTGTACAAATGCATTTTAGATTGAAAACTTTTTAGTTGTAAATTATTTTATATTTATCTAAAATAGCTCGCGTCAACAAATTTTGAATTGACATGCATTATTAATTTTAATTGGGATAAGCACTTAGATTAATCTTAATTCAAATTAGGCTCTAGTAGCAAAGGATGGGATGAAGCTCATGATATAACTATTATTGCACAAATGTTATAATTTTGTGAATGTATTTGAGTGACTATGTATACAATAGAAGATAATTATCTATCCAATGTCTCGTGTCTTTCTTTAATTTTTTTACATTTCCTTTCTTCCTTGAGAGTAGATGCTTGAGCTAATAGAACTCTTTCTTTTTCAGTTTTCATTGTTGTTTGGTTTGTGTTTGCATCCTAGTTGTAAGTTTTGTGTGTGTCGAAGTGCTTATTATTGTTCCCATTGCACCTAACTTCCACATAGGAAATGAAACTCAATAATTTGTAGTGTACCACAGTGAGTGTTCCTTGAAAGGGGCATGCCATGTTGGGGGACGACATTCTTCTAGTCATTTTTTCCACAAGACATTAGATCTCAAAAATATGGCCAACACAACCACCAAGAGGAGCTAAACAATGACTATTTTACTTCTTAGTGAAGGAAGGCTCTTTATTGATTTGGTTAAATCATTCTCCTAGATGCTTCATTCTTGTCCATTCATAAAGTACTAACATGGAATTTACATTTGGCGTCTACATTTAGTCAACCCAATATAATTCTAAGCTAGGAATTCCATGAGGAATTATTTCTCTAATTAATTGCTTGTGGTGCAAAGTAAATAATTCTTTTTCCGTACTCTTCTTCCTCTCAAGTGTTTTTGTTTGATTCTTTTTGTAACTAAGTTTGTGTGAACCACTTCCTTGATCGTGCTAAAAATATTTTCTACCTACATTCAATTTATGCCAAGTTATGTATTGCTTTTCATGATGTTCATAGGTGAGGTTGAATTTAGTTAAATAGTGTTGTCGACATCCTATATTCTTTCTCCATATGGTGGTCAAAGTTCATCTTCGTAACTATGTTTGAACATATCTTCTAGTAATATTTTATTTACATTCTTATGAGTGACGAAGGTTTGAAAGGATTTTTTCCAAGCATTGTCTAATTTTCTTCATTCAAAATTAGATATTCTAATCTTTGACAACAAATATCCATGTAAATATGTTATAATTTCATTAAATTTACATATTTGTTTTTGTTATGTGATTTAAGGAAGATTCAAATACTAGTTTCATGTGTTATGGTTTATATGATCTTAATTTTCTACCATTTTTTAATGAAATCTCATGTGTATTAATTGAAAAATATCAATTAGGGTATATTTCACAAGGCACATAACCCAAGATATCATATAAGCACATAACCAAAGTTTGAATTGAAGTCTTAAATGACCATATTAATTAAGGTTCTAAAGCGAGAATGAATAAAGATAAACTTAGCTTATGCACATATTATACCGACTACATTAATAGAACGATCATTATTTGGGTCATTATTCCTTATAGGTGGTGAGAGACTCTCAAACAAAGTTAAATGCAATCGTAACAATGGTGTCATCTCAACTATTTGCCTTTGTATACTTTTAATGTGATAATGAATGTATTGAAATAGTAAAAAAAAGGTGAGGATAATCCTTAAAAAGGTGAGGTAAAGATGCCCACTCGGTGCGTTGAGCAAAGGGTGAAGAGTACTTCAATCACTATAACATTAAGCAAGAGTTTTGACTTTTATTCCATGTTGAATGTAAAAATGGCCCATTTGGTGAAAAATGACGTGGTAAACAAACTTGAAAGCATGTTGTAGAATCTTTGGCCAAAATATGACATCAAAATTATGACATTTTAAAATAGTATTGCAATTTCAATGTCCAAGCATCAAAACAAATAATAATTTTTGATGTGTTTCTTATCTTTGGACATTGTATTTTCCAATTAGACATCAAAATAATTTTATTATGACTTCAAAATATCAAGGTTTCAAAAGGACATCATTAAGGAACTCCAATTTTTTGCATTTTTTAACTAAGGGTAAATTGAGGTTTTAAAGGGCTCCTCCTCCCCTTAAATAAAGTATAAAACCACACAAAAAACAAATAAGTTTACATGAAGTTGAGAGACAAGATCGGAAGAGAAAAATCATATCCCCTTGAAAAGAGCAATCAACAAAAGGTTAGTCGACTTTTGAAGGCATTCTAAACAACCAACAAAACACAACTCCTACATTGAGGAAGTTGGTTTTTTCATTTTTGTTCCTTGTAACCTTGGAGTTGGGTTGCACTCTCTTAGATTTGTGAGGTGGACCATTCTCCAACAATCTTCTCCCTTCGCATCCTTGCATTTTTATAATCTTCCATATTTTCTGGTTTGTTTTCTTCGTGTGTTCTTTTGACAAAGCTCCTTTCTAAAAGTCCAAAATTTTAAGTTGTTTTCCACTTTTCCCCTCTATTTTCTTTTGTGGTTTCTTTCTTTTGAAATTTCTTTATTTTGGATTTTGCTTGGTTCTTTTTCCTTTTTCTTCTTTTCCTCTTAACTCTCAAATCTTCCCAATCTCTACTTGTTTATGTAGGTCTCCAATGAGATTTCTTTGAGTGAGTGGAAGGGAACAAGGAACTAGATCCACCGAATTCTCCTCGCCTATTTCCCTTCTTCCTTCTCGACTCATTGTCCTTCCACTCATCCCAAGGAGACGAGTTCCCTTCATATCCTTCTATATTGTTTTCTTGGCTGAGATACTCTTTGAGGTTTTTTCCAACATCTTGGAGGGTCTCGTGCTTGTTTTGGTTATGAGGTTCCTCTTTGTCTCTTCCTTTTTTTCAATTCTTTCCCCAAATGAGAATTTGAATTAACGCTTTTATTTTATCCTTTTCCATGGCTTAGCATTTCTCTTGATTTTTGCATTGTTTTGAGTTGTGCCCCACCATTTTGTAGCCATTTCACACCAAAGGGCCCTCCTCAAGCTCAATTTTTGGGTCCATATCCCAAATTTAGATTGAGGAGGCGAGAGCCTCTCAATATGCTAACACACAGATGAGCAAAAATGAGTCGATTTTGGCTTTTGTGGTTGAGTCAATGATGAGCAATTGACTTAGAGCTTTTGCTACACCTTCAAGAACAAAGTCTTTTTAGATCTCAAATGGGAGGCCCGATAGTCTAATCCAAACCAATATCCTATTAAATAATTTTCAAAAGTAAAGATATTCTTGCAATTTATAGGGAATGCATCCCCTTAATATACTTAATGAACTTCTCAAAAATCATAACTTATTCATATGTCTTTAGAATTTTCTAATATTCATGTTTAAGCTAAACCAAATCCAATATACAATAATGCATAATTTGAAGATTGACAATCAAATGTAGATCTTGTCACCATTTCAATGATCCAACACATACTTGAATAACATGAAAAATCATGTATATTTTCCCATTGGCAATTTGTAATTTGAAAAACATTTTCTAGGGGTTATAAACATCTCATCATAATATTTCAATACCACATTAATTAAAATGGATTACTTTATATAATGTGAAGTTTCATTATCCAAGTACTATAACTACTTATAAAATTGGTATACCATCACAATCTAAAGAGACAAGGTGTATCTATTTAATAGGCTAATATGAGTCTTAAAATTAATGCATGCAACCATATACAACACTTTAATAATAATATTCATTATACTTTTAGCATAAAAGAAATATCATTTTCAAAACACTCTTAGCAAAAATGAGTGTTCATTTGCAAACTTTCATTTCTAGTAAGTACACAAATCATACACCTATTAACTCTTTAACATTTCAAACTTTTTTTAAGATATTGGTAAGGAGTGGGTTTTTTTACAGGGGCCCTACCTGTTAAAATATCAAAATAAAGGGTCTTATACCCAGATGTGGCAAAAAGAGAATAAGAGCAAAAGAGTAAAAACTAGCAAAGATGCAAAAGGAAAGCAACAAAAAATTAGCACATATACAACAAAAATACAACAGACGGATGTCTCCAAACATGATAGCAATCTAATTCTAAAGATTGGAGGAAGCCTCCTTCATTTTATCTATCATCTTGTTCAAGTCCCGCAACATCTTATCCCTAGGATCTCTAGCTTTCCCATTGACACAAGCTTTTTCTTGGTTGATCATGTTGGGCATAAAGAAGAGTGCTAATTATATTGGCATGAATAATGGTGTTATACACAAGTTTCTTATTCAAGGAGGTGAGGGAAATCAATTTCGAGAGAGGGAATCGTAGTCCTCTTGTGTTTATTCAATATGGCATTCATGCTTTGCCATTGTTGTTCATCAATATTAGTTCCATCCTTCTTATTTTTGAGGCCTTTGATGTTCTCTTTCATAAATCTGAGGTCTTTTCTTATCCATTTAATCATATCTTTATGTAGCTCCATCTCATTGTGTAAAAATTGTCCTTACTACCCCGCTTAAGTTTTTCCAATTCTTTCCCCATGGAAAGAAGACTTTGGGAACCAATGTCTATATCATTGTTGATTTGAGGCTATATGTGCTCCTCAAGAGCCCCAATTTTGGTCTTGCCTTTATCCACATGGCTCCTTAGAACTCTATGGGGTATAATCTCATCCCTATGATGCTTCTTTATCTCGATAAGCAAGTTAGGAAGTAGGTTGACTTGGGGCTTGGATGGGGTGGCCAATAGTAAGCTTGGGCTCACGATGATGATCACATGATTCAGAGAGCAACATGATAATACTTTGATGTAAAGGAAAATTTTCCTACCCAATTAAACATCCTTTATAAATTTTTCCAAGGACAAGAGGATATAGAATGGGAAACTTACCAGAGATTTATGCCTAAAATGGTTGAGGAACACTAAGTGGAAGTTGTGAACAAGATGGAACCTGCCCTCCAAAGTGATGTAACTGATAATGATCTTGGAGACCTCATCATAAAGCTTGGGGAAGGAGTCGCAAAGGTACCCACCATGTAAAGGAGTTATATTTTCTCCAGGTTTGAGGAATTTGCATTCCTCCTCTTTATAAAAATTATTCTTATAAAACTCCATGCCTTCAAAGCTGAGCCTAGTGACCAAAGGAATGAGGTCCTATGCTATTTCAATGGTCGATATCTAATTTGGACCACTCTATCCTTCCGATTCTTAGAAAATTCGGTGGAGATGTTTGGATCATGGCCACAAAATCACTCAAGGAAGTTATTGAAACCGCTAGTCTAGAGAATGGCCAAAAGCTCTATGTTACCTTTCCATTTCCTATTCGACTTTGGTTTGACCAATAGGTTCACCTCCCATAGCGGCCTCTTTCTCCTATCTTATTGTTGTGGAAAAACAAAGAGTGACATGAATAGAGGGGCATGGTTTCTCATGAATAAGATTCCACACAAATTTGCTAGAAAATATAGGATCTAAAATGTGTGGAAATCGATAACAATAGATTAATTCAAGCAACACATGCGATCCTTGGGACTTTCGCTAGAAACCATAATCATTATATCATCACTTGGAATTGGAATTATTTTTTGATAATTGTGAGTATCTCCATAGGTATATCATCTACCCCAAACCAAATTTTGAAATTAGATTATTTACCCCAATGTTGGAAAAGATATGAGCCACACGATTTTACTCTCTGTAGGTATGTTGGGTTTGAAGACTAATGAAGCCACTAGTTGTGATATCAACTTCTTAAATAATGTAGTTTATGGTCCAACCAGAATGTTTTTGTGCATTATATAATTCACAATGTTAAGTTAATCTCCTTCCACACAAAGATGTGATATACCTAGATCGTTGGCATTTTGATACCCCAAAAGGCAACTATAACTCATCATAGTGATTGATTTGAGTACCCATACCTCCCACATTAGCTATAATCAGGTTTCCCTGGGATATCTTTGAGAATACCTCCGCTATTAGCCTTGCACGGGATTACCTTTAAAGGCCCCACAAAATTCTGTTTGAGCCATCCTGGAGGAGGATGTATCCATTTGATATTTTTTCTAGGATTAAAATCCTCTCTCAATAAGGGAGTAGTTTCGGTTGGAATATTCCATCTGTCCATGATCCTAGCTTCACTCCCATTCAAGTTTTTCTTCTTAGAAGGTTCTTCAAATAATATCATGTTTCTTTCTTTCCAAATAGCCCATAAGACATGGGGAAAGATAATGACCAAAGTTTTTGTAAGACACAATGTTTGAAGGGGATCTCCATTGTATCCAAAAATCAATTAGAGAGAGAGAAAGGAGTAACCCATTTGATCTCAATTTTTTTGAATACCTTACCCCATACCTCAACAATAAAAGGACAATGCAAGAAGAGATGTTTGACATTTTCCTCATGAAATTTGTATATAATGCATATGTTTGGAAGAATTTGATCCCTTTTAATTAAGTTGTCAATCATTAAAGCCTTGTTCTAGATAACCAAGTAAAAGAAGTATTTGACTTTAGGTATTGATTCTTTGATTCAAAGCTTTTCTCTAAGGGAATTCGGTGTTGTCATCTCTTGAAAGAAGATAACATCTAGATCTAACATTGTAGGAGCCTTCAAAAGTGTCTTCCCAAATGATTTCATCTTACTTGTCTAAGTTACTAACATATACACATTTGAGTAAGTCATGAAGGATCTTGAGATTGTCAACATCTTCCTATTTATCTTCATTCTAGTTGAGGTTCTTCCATGAATCACCATTATTCCTATGGGATATGTAATCTCTAACTTTTTCACCGTATATCCGCTTTGGGGTATATAATATTGCTGAGCTAAAGATAAAAAAAAATTAGAGGTTAAGAGGAGATCCATTTATCATTCCAAAAATAGATCGGATTTCCATTTGCATCCTTAGTTAATCAAATTTCTACTTTTGAGCACAACAATCTAAAAGTTAGACCCATAAGGAAGCTCATCTCCATATAGAAAGTTGAAATTATTAGAATGATCTAAATACTTGGCTCTAATGACATCTGTCCAAAGATGAGATTCTCTTAACAACCTCCACCATTTTGGCAATGAAGGATTTGTTCATATTTTGGAAAAAAATTATTCTCGGTCCACCCATAGATTTTGGTAAACAAACTCTATCCCAGAAACAAGGGGGTACTCGCTATGCTTTTCCACCCTAGTTCAAAGAAAGCGTTTTTGGGTTTTTTTAATCTTATCTAAAATAATGGAGGGGATTTTAAAAGATACACAATGTAAACAAGAAGATTTTGTAGAGTTCTCTTAATGAGGAGGCATTTGCTTGCTTGTGAAAGAAAAACTCCTTCAAACCAACAAGCTTCTTTTGAAATCTATTCAAGAGAGAATTCCAAACTAATTAGAACATTCATAATATATAAAATAGGAAACTAGTAGAACATAAAAATATTGGCAATTGTTAATGACAACATTATCTTAGTATGTTTGTGATCCTTAACAAGTTAATATAGAAATCCATACTATGTATTGTTTGGAAGTAAATATAGTGTTAAAATGAATAAAGAAATACATCACCTCAAGATGCTAAATTAATACATGATAAATGCTATTTATTTATATGTGTCTAAGTCCTTAATAATAATTAATCACTCGAATATGCACCACATCCATACAAACCTTCAAAATTTGAGGATTTAAAACCTAATTCAAGTCTTATAACCTTTTATGTTGTCTAATGCATATTGAATAACATGATAAATTAGATATATTATGTATGTTTTGAGTGCACTCGAATAAGGCATGATTTATGATATGAAAATTGATTAAGCATGACTGAAATTTGTATTTGTCCTCAAGTATTATGTAATAGAAAATGATGGTACTTTCCATAAAAGTTAATTATATAATGCCTTTTTGTATAGCTTAGTAGATATGTTGGAGGCCTTTGTTTATGTGGGCGTACTTAATGGACACAATTTCCTTAACAAATGAACCATGTTGTGTTGTGACACAATAATGTTACTCGATATAGTTGAAGAAGAATTCTATCTTTTTATTTCTATCACTATTTATGTTAGTTATATAGTAGAGGAGTGCTTCATTCAAAGGTAATGATATGAGATATTTGACAATTTTCCTCACAAAAATGTGAAGACCTTGTGGATTGGATGATTGAAAATCTATCATGGGCCTTTTCACCATTTCATTGATCTAATGCATGTTATATAACATGAAAAGTTGCACAACCTTACCCATTACCATCTTGTATGATGTTTTATTTCTTAAGGTTACAAACATCTTCAATCATACCATGTACGTGCAACAAGAACTAAAATCAACCACTTAATTTATTCAATACATAGTTTCATATTCTAAATCATGAAGTTGTTTAGCTAATTGTTATCAATCTAAAGAGACAAGATATATCTAATCCATGTGACAAGCCCTAAAACTATTGCACAACCATCTATAAAGTTGATAATGATATCTAATATAATTTAATCCTTGAATAGAGATCAATTATAGAATCCTCATAAGCTATAACAAGCATAAGTGTTCATTTTTCTACTTAATAAGTCTTATAACTATGCTCATGTTGTTTCATACATCAAGAAATATAAAAAAATTAATGACTCAAAAACTCAAACTCGTATTAAAAATTCATCGTATAATCCACGTCATTCATTCAAAATTTGTTAGTGGTACTTATGTTTATAACTAGATCATTGGAAAAATAATATTTGTAATAATCATTCATTGTATTCATCATCATCATCATAATTTCCATCTGTAGACACCCTAAAAATACATACCTATTTCTAGCTATCCCTATCATTTGCGTAATATGCCAATCCACATTCCTTTAGAACTAATTTAATTAATTCTATCATGCTTTAAGTATTCACCCACATCTCTTTAGAATTAACTTAATTAATTCTAATCATGATTAAACAACACTCTTATATCCCTTGGATAATTTAATTAAATAAATAGTTAATTATACACTCACCCTCCACATGGCTCCACTTCACTATCCTAGTCACTCAAGTTGAACTAGCCCACTTCACTCAAGTTCTAGAACCCGACAAAGGTGGAGGCATCAATAATTCACGTATAACCACCTTCTTGAATAAAATCTTATTTCCAACCAAATATTCATCCCCCCTTACTAAATATTCAAACCATCCAACTGCATAGACCAAATCAAATCGCTATTACAGGAAAATGCATTCATGATCCTGCAACTCATTCAAACCTTGATCCACAATTCATGGCCTCTCCTTCAACTATAAATATGAGACTCTTTCCTTTGTAATGGATTCTTGGAAGCTTTAAGAAATTGCAACAAAAATATACTCATTTGTCAATCAAATTCACATACCAAAAGGTTTTCCTCGTGTTCACTCTTGTTCGTAGCATTTCCTCTTCATTTGGAGACAAGAATTGGAGCATCCACAATCAAATAATCCCAAGAGATCCAACAAGTGTATTAACACTTCAGCTATATCATCTTGAGGATAAGAAGACTAAAAGGAAGGTTTGTTTTTTATTATTTTATTACTTCATTTACTTTTAGTTTTTCCTTGTACACACCATTATATTCATCATCTTTATCATTGTAATATCACAACTAGGTTTTCCTAATTAACATAATTACTTAAATGTATATTATGATATACATAGCTTATCTTTTTGGTGACAAAGATGGTGTATTATAAAATATGAAACTTTTCTTTAACATGGGTGAGGGCCTCAATAGATATCTCAATTATTATTGAGAAAAAGAAGAATTATATAGTGAAATTTGAACAAAAATACAAAAATAATCAATAAAACACAGATCCTAAATCATGTTTTGCAATTATAACATATATTCAAACTTTAGAAATATAGATGAAGGAAAGTACAAGTTAGGGTTAGAGAAGATTGTAATGATTGACTATTTCTACAAGTTGATCTTACGACCGTAATGATGCATTCGGTCGCGTAGATAAAGATATGTATATTTATAAATTTGTGTAGCTTGACATTAAATGGATGATTTTTTTCCTAGACATATATGCCTAAGTGTATTCATCCCGTATGGACATTTTTGTCCTGTGTTGGGTTTCGGTCAAATCTAGCTCTAACACTATAATGTTCTATGTTATGGGTTTTCACGACACTAGAATTTTCCTTCAATTTTTAATTTCATTAATCTATATATTGTATTAATATGTTATTAAGTGTAGTTAGTAGTAGCATCCACTAGAAGTTAACAACGTCTACAAATAAATTATGGTGCGCAAGCTAGAATGTAACTAGAAAATATTCTATGGTAACAATCAAAGTACACTAGGGGAATGTTGTTAAAGTGACAATCAATGGTAAAAACTAATATTGTCGTAAGTGGTAATGGTAATATCAAAGTGTCAAAGGTCACATTAAGTAGGTAAGTAGGGCCTATATGGTCATGATTTAGAAATATAATATTTGTAATAATGAAAAAGAGTGATGTCATATATATATATATATATATATATATATATATATATATATATTTGAATATTTTATTTATATTTAGAGATAAAGTCTAGAAAAGGTGGAATTCCATGTGTAAAGGATAAGGTTTATCCTATCCTAAGGGATAATCCTACATGTAAATATAAGAGTTGAGATATGTAATATGATTGGATAGAAGAGATTTCTTATCCTACCTTATATATATACTAGAGATGGGGTAGATAATCTCTAAAGTTCTACAAATAGAGATTCCACACCCTCATTTAGCACATAAGAAGGTTGTGAGGATTAGTATATGCAAGTAGTAAGAGTCCATACCATTGTGTAGGAGTGTCAAAGAAGCTATCAAGAGGCGTGTTTGAGAAGTTTCTTCTTGAAATACTATTGGAACAACGAGTGGAGTTGGTAACAATGAGTGTAGTTCTTGGTTGGGATTGTAATAACATATTGATAATAATATAATTATCGGTTATATTTCATTTCGGATGTCAAGCCTTCGTATTATATTCTATGTTACTTTTGTATTGTGTTTGTTTTTGTGTTTCTAGATTCTTACCACCAAACATAAAGATGCCCATTTCTTAAAAAATCATAGCACGATGAGTTCTCGGTGAAAGATGATTTGGGTGATAAAAATGTGTTGACATTTTGGTTGTATTATCGGGACCATTTCTCGTTGGTGGATATTCTAGAGTGGTATTCCCGATAAACCAACAATTACTTGAAGGGTAGATTTGTATGTATTGTGAATAATATTTACCCTACTAAAGTCACTTTTTACCCTGTATGCACCCCATTTTACAGCTTCAAAGTAAAAATACCCAATGATGATGACGAGGATCTCTAAAAACATGAAAAATGTTTTGAAATTCTCAAGACCACTTCATATCTCCCTTTCAACACTTAAGGCCCCTTTGAATCTCTTTCAGCCCTTTCAAACCCTCTCGAGCCTTATTTTCCTCATTTCTTCCTTATTTTTTCCTCAAATTTCCCCGTGACAATACCTCCACATCGGATATGAAACCGTGGTGTTGATTATGTCCCACGCCGTGGTGGTTTTATCAACGTTGTGATGGTTTTGCTATGCATATTGGTAATTGCCCCCGCCACGAGGTCGCATAACCATCGCTCACAAGAACTTATGGTTCCATCACCTTAACAACTTTAGTTCAACTCACACTTTACATGCATGATTTTTTATTCTTTTTTAGTCCAAACATGCATTTCACCTTACTTTTGATATAGTTCACTCCTATCCATAACACTTGAGTTCACTCTTTAGTGATTCAATCCTAGACTTAAATTTGATTTTTGATCTCTAGTTAGGATTGAGATCACTTGGATGCTTGCTATTAAGCAAAATTAAGTGCTCATTTATTGCCCCTAGAATTTTGAAGATTTTCCAAAGAATACTTGTTACTATTATTTTTTCATCTAGAGAAAGAGAGATCAAGCCCAAGAAAGATTGATTCCCGTATTTAAGCACTATGTAAACAAACAATTATGCACTTATTACTATTACATTATGCTTCTAATATGTCATTTACTCGTATGATTCCTAAGTGAGAAGATTATACACTGGTGACACCCCTCTTGGTCCTTTTATTGTTTTTGATTGATTTTGATTGTGACGTTGTCTTATGTTTTCTAAATCTATTCTTTTGGTCATGTCTTAAGGATCCCTATCTGTACTGCTTTATCTCATTTATTTCTCTATCTCGAGGACATTACCCAAACAAGATGATAAAACCTATCAATATGGTCTCTTCTTGGTGCTTTTGTCCACTCTTTCCTATATTTTAATTTACAACATGGTGCATGATTTTAAAGATCTTCTTATTTTTATTTTATATTTGGAGTCGGCATTTGGTGTCACTAAGTGTCGAAATTTAATCAAATAAGTCATATATATACACAACCTACTAACTATTTTAAGGGGCACAAAGTTACTATTTTTCTATCTATTACTTGGGAAAAGAGGAATAATTTAAGGATTGCATTTGGACTACATTATTCATGTAGAGGAAGGAGAAATTCTAAATTTCATTAGACATTATCTCGGAGGAAAAGTTGTTGTAGCCCATTATCTTCAAGTGCAACTTGCACAAAGGAAACCTAGTTTTAATGGACATAATTTCTATCGTACACACACCACAACTACATTGAGTATGAGATATCGTACAACAATCAAAGTGACAATCACATTGGGGTGACAATGAGGTCATTCTCGACTCAAGCATATGCATCATTTATTTAGTTTAATGTGCATTTGAGTCTGTGCAGTAGACAAAGTTTGTTTTATAGGAACAAGTGTGACATGAGAACCCTACAACGAAGTGGATGTCACAAAGAGTGTGAAGTGACATTATCAAACACTGAAAGAACCAAATCTACATCCATTTCTAGAACACCAAATTGCTCAACTGGACACTAATGCCATGAGATACTATCATCATCTATGTGATATTATTTATCATAACTCCTAGAACATTTTTTTCTAGACAAAGCATACACGTTCATACTAATTTTGTTCCACCATCAAGTATAACCCCGCATCCAATCTAGACAACCAAATATTAGCTAAGTCACTCTTATCTTCTCATTAATCATACTTGTTCATCATTGTGTTTTGGTATGTTAGATGTTTCTGATACATCTGATTTACTCCAATCCTCTTATTAAGATTTAATTTTGTTAAATCATTTGGTGAACCCGATGTGAATGCTCTTAGGATTTAGGCATCTTGTTGCTAGAGTAAGAGGGTTGGGAGAGTAGTTATATTTTTCCTCCATTCATGATGCTTACCAAAACCCACATAAAAGTCCCCAATACAGATGGTCACCAACCAATTCATTCCGCATATATTTTTGTCCCTCCATATGCCCTATGTGTCACTCCTTATTAGATACTAGTATGAAAGTAGCAAAAATGTGAACTAAGAAATTAAAGCGGTTAGTTCCCTTGCCCAAAGTATGAAACATACTATTGAATTTGTTTCTTCATTCTTGATTGTAAACTTAAATTGACTATCTATTATTGGATCTTGTGTATCTTTATCATCGACTATACCATCTCGTGAAACTACCTATTTTTTCCCCAAGACAAAATCACCTAGGTCAAACAATACTAAACACCCTTACTATTTGCTCTGGGTGATCTTTTTCCTCTATTGTTTCTAGACCATGCATGATTCTCGAACCATTTTATGAGTCTCTGTTCATCCCAATTCTACTATGATTTCTAAACTGTTGAGAGGGTTACATAATCACTTGATGGTTTCCCCCTCATTTGGGATATGTGAGATGGATCAATTTGAGTACAACTCAAATGCGAGGACATGATCTAATGTGCACTTCTGAAGAAGGATTCCTATAGGGGGAATAGGGTATGTATATGGTAACAACCATGGAACATGCAAAACAATGGAAAAAAGATAGCAAGAAGTGTAAGTGATAAAAAATCCTGACATAATGTAATAAAAACAAGTCAAACACATCAATATGACAACATAGTAGCTAGTATAAATGATGGTACACCACTCAAGATGTCATAAGACATTCAAGGCCTTCAATGCCATATAAGAAAGCAAATAATCAATCATAGGGCATAACCCACAAACAAGGGAAAACAAGTCACAATCATATATTACAAGACACAAGAAAATAGTATAAGCGAGGTAAGCATGGTTGGAATTAAGCCTGTAAGACAAATTCTAAACATGAAACACCCATTAGCATGTTAGAATAATGAATAGTATGCCTAAATGTATATATCTGAATGAAATACAAATGCAAGTAGTAGATATTGTAATGATAACACCCGAATGTGTAAAGGCGGGGAAAGTAGATCCTCAGGAGCCTTGACGAGACCGGGTAGAGAACAATGTTAAGCATCATGTATCATGTGATAACCTGTATATAGCTTGCATTCACCTCAAAGTGCCATGTGAACGTGCATGTGTGTATGTAAAAAAATATAGAACATACTATGGATCAATTTAACATGATAGGAAAAATGTAACATGGAATAATATAGACAAGAAAAGATACATCCAACCAAGATCTAAACTAATGTTTTTGTATTATTAGAATATGAGATTTGATGACTAGAGAAGGGAACCAAGGTTACCCCCACTATGTTGAATATTTTGATGGGATATTTGATAAATTTATGTTGAGAGTGTTTGAAAATTTCTAAGAATGTAAAACCCAAAGATATTACATGTTTGATAGAATACTCGTGAAGATTTTGATGTAAAAGTTGAGTTCTATCTAACACAAAGACCTAGTGAATTCAAGGTAGGGTTATTCCTAGAGGTTAATATAAATAATAATATTAGAGCCATTTGGAATCCTAGAAAGGAGGTGATGTAAATATCCTTCCACCAAATGAAAAACAACCAACAAGTAGTTTATTGACCATTGATGAAAAATTAGATAAGCTTATGGGCACTTTTAGAGAGTTTTCTTATAGAGTTGGTTAAAATGATAAATGATCTCCCTCAATGTTGAATAAGTAGTACATTCATGATAAATCACATAATAAAGATAAGGTGTCCGCACATGACAAATGATATGACAAAAGGAAGAAGTTATTTCACAGAGATAGGTGTAAATATAAGAATAATGAAAGATAAATGCCTAATCCACTTAATGTCACCATGGATGAAATGAATCATATTAAAGATTTTAAATGGTAAGATGAGTATTTTATGACTCATACTTCTTGTGTTGTTGCTATAGTTATATCATGTGTTGATAGAAATGTTTATAGTGATCAAGAGAGTTTGTGTTTAACCCTATTTTAAATTTCTATGTCAATTTAATTAGGTGTAGATATATTAGAGTTGATTATTGATCTAACAAGGATGATACAATAGAAACACTAAATCATATTTGTAACTCATATTGGATAATAAATATTTCTATACACCACTTAACATAACATGAGATTCAAAGTACAAAATGGAGGTATAGGGGAACTTACCTTGCCACAACTGATTTCTTGAAAGATATGAGGTTGTCCAACTTAGAAACCGGAAGAATTGAACCCGAGAAACCATCATAAAATGGATTGGAACTAAAAATTTGTTGAGGTACGCCATATAAAAATACATGACTGTATACCATATGGTCAAGGACCTTCTCTACAGTCTTGGACCTACTCTAAGACAACTTCTGCTACTTTCTAGGTTATTCACTTTCTTAGATTTTTATGTTGCTATCAAATCCTAGTTGTCACATATGCAGTGGGGAAGCTCTCCAAATAAATTGATCATCATATCAAACCCTAGCCATGGTAAATATTTTTGGGTAGCCTCGTACATCTTTGATGTTGGCACTACTTCGAAGATGCATCAAACTGCACATCCTTCTCCACCTAGCATGTGATATCTAAATAAATCAATATGGTTCTACACTTTTTCACCATATTTTCTTTGACTTGGATCTTGCTTAAACACTTGGAGAGAGGATGTTTGAATGATTTCAGATGAGATATATGGTTTCCTTAACTTGTTTTATAGCTTTAGACTTGATGTAGGTATTTCCTAATGATTGTAGATGTGTAATTCCAAGATTTTGGGAGATTTGGATTCCTTTTGCAAGTATATGGAGTGTTATAGTGCATTGCCTCAAGAGTTCTAGGTTAGTAAATACAAAAGTGTTTAATTTCTTTTCTAAGGTTATGTAGATGATTAATGTAAGAAAGGTCGACCTAGAGAATGTATAAGACCCAACAAAGGATATGAAATTGAAAGTGTGGTTGGAAGACATTTAAGTCCAAGAGTGTAATAAGAGGTCGATCATATAGTATGACCCTAACCAGACTCTATGATTCTTAACAGAGCAAGGAAATTCTAAATGAAGTTTGGATCTTGGTAAAAGGATGTATTTATATAGATTTTATGCATTGAATTCTTTGGGATGTCTCGACATGTCAATGTGTAAAGATAAACAAGCTAAATATGGGCCTTAGAAAGTGCTAAGTGGGAACAAAGAAGTTGTGTCTACCATACCAAGAGTGCATAGTCAAATCAAGGGTTGCCAAAGTGAAAATACCAAATTTGAGTGTATACATTGATAATTGCATGCTTAAAGGAAATTTTACTTGAGTGTGTAAACACATTTTATCTTTACTTGAATTTTTGTTTTCATAGATTGCGTTGTTGTGCTTGTTTTTGACATGCTCCATGATGAAACCTACAACATAGAGCATACTCAATGTCCATGATAGATAATTGATTGTAACTCAAATAGAACTTGTAACATAAAGGATTTGTATTTGCATATTTGTAAAGTGAAAAGATATAAACAAGGATATAATATTTATGTTTGTTTATGTTTTGCTTATGCTTGGATATTTGTGTTTGTTGAACTTCGCTAAAGGATTGAGGGTGATCAATGTTGAAGAGAAACCGATGTGTTAGGTGCATGCAACCCAACATGGAAATGTGCAAGATAACAAAGAATAAAGAGGTACAAGTGCACCCCTACAAAAGGAAGAAGACCATGTATCAAATTTATTCAACAACTTTGATATCTTCCCCTTAAAGTGTAATAGGAGAGGAAATCCTACCTAGAAAGATATTAGTATCTTCATTACCTTCCATAAACACATGGATCACACCACCGCTATAAATGGATATAGACCCAATTTTACAAATAAGGACATACATTACCAAAGAGAATATATGCCCTCAAACTCTCCCCATGTGTTGAACAATTGAGTATGTATTGAAAGAAACACTAATATGTTGAAAATGTGCTAACAACATTGAAGTAGGAAGGAGCCCCATGCCCCTAAGATTCCTAATACTAAAACTAATACTAAGCGTTAGTGTGAAGAATGAATGAAGGATTTCATGCCCCTATACTAATTCAAATGTGGAAACTTGCAAAAACTCGTGTATATAATTGAAAATCTAAAAATGTTGAAATATTTTGATAAAATTTCCCCATCAGAAACATATGGGGGCAATGACCATACAATATTGTTCTGAATAAAGTGTACGATTTTGAACATGTGCTAATTTTTCCAAAACTATGTGTGTGTCTACATTTCTAGGTGTTTGTATTTTGTTTGTACTTGCATCTAGCTGATAATTTTGTATGTGTCTCCGAGAATGTAGAATAAATCCAGATAGATGCCCCCTCTTTTGATGCATGTGTAAAAAACTATGTTTTGAGCATGTGGCTCAAAAGAAATAGATGTGAATTAATAAAGGAGATATATGAGGAGCTATGTAAAGTGTTGAAGATATGGCCACCTTAGATAACCTATAATTACAAAAGGAAATGTGTTTATGCATTGTGGAAACCATGACACACAATAAAAGCATGCTAATAACAAACAACAATATTAGTAATAAAAACAACTAGGAAAATAAATGCATGTAGATAAACAAAAAAAAATACATGTAGTAAATATACAAAAAAATTCATACAAGAGCATACCAAATGATTTTGAATCCTACAAACATGGGACACTCAAAGTGTCGCAAGACAATCAAGGCTAGTAGGCATGTAAATATGGGACAAGAATAGTTTCACAATACATTCAAGGCTCATATGCCTATAAACAAGAGTAAGAAATTGCAAACAAGATAGGCATGATGCCTTAAACATTGGACACCCATGATGTCACAAGACAATCAAGGCACATATGTTACAAGCAAGGAGAACAATCAAGAAATAACGTACACACAAGCATGTATACATGAACAAAACATGTCAAAACATGATAATATGATGTAGTTACCAACATGGGAAAGAAATATAAATGAACATATGTCAACACTACACAAGACACATGTTAGTCTTGTTAGTCTAAAAAGTAGCAAGTACACAATGTAGATAATTGAGTGTAAATGAGGAAGTGAAAATGGAATATAATAGAACAATAACACATGTAGGATGTGGAGGGATTGTCCCCAAATGATGTGAATGGAAGGAGACACGAGTGCCCTTATAAGCATGTACCTATCTATGTGTCATGCATCTAACTCAATATACTAAGTGACCACATGAGTGTAAATAAATAAAAGCATGTTATATGTCAAACGAAAGTGACAAACATGTATAATGTAAAGTGCTAACAACTCAAGTGATATGCACATGTCCTAATTTTGTATTTTGTTAAATATTTAGATGTTTTTATATCATTAAAATGCATAAATATGTAAAAAGATGTGGGTAGAAAGAGATATCAACTAATGAGAACCTCTTGAGGAGGTGAATTTTTTGTCACAGAAGATGGAAATTCAAGCTTTAGTGAAGATGAAAATACTAGTAGGATTGTTATAGTGACATGTTCCAAAGAAGGTTGTAGAGATGTGAAAATATGATGCACAGTGTGGTGTTGATACAGTGGACTAGAGGAACAACTATAATGTCCACTAAGAGGGTAACAAGAAGTTGTGGGGGTAGTGTGTACACTAGAGTACCAAAGTAAAATCTTAGGGGATTGAGAACATTGGGAAACATTACCTAGAATTGTAGTTCCATAAGGAGGTCAGGACCATATAACATGGTTAGGACCATATCATATGGTTGAGGCCTTCTGTACAGGCTTGGACCTACTTTGAGATAAATTCTACAATTTTTTGGGTTTCTTGCCTTCCTATATTTTTATATCAATATCAAACCCTAGTTTTCACACATGTAGCGAACCTCTCCTTATAGACTTTTCACCATCTAAAACCCTCTCCTTAGGTGAAAAGTCTTGTAAAAAAAAAAATTAGAAGGGTTGTGGCCACCCATGTGCACCATCTACGATGTAACTACTCCAAAGAGGCCTTAAACTCGTATCTCATTCTCCACATCACATGCGATATTTAGATAGATAAATCACAATCTTCATTTACTTTGACGATGCTTGTTTTGATTTGGATCTTGCTGAAACACTTGGAGAGAGGATGTTTGGATGCTTATAGATGAGATATATGGCTTCCTTGACCTTGTTTTTAGCTTCGAGACTTGATGTAGGTGTTTCCTAATGATTGTAGACACGAAATTATGAGATTTAGGGAGATTTGGATGTCTTTTGCATGTGTATGAAGTGAGTTCTCTAGTGCATCATCTTAGGATTTCTAGTTTAGCAAATGAATCAGTGTTTACTTACTTATATAAGGTTTCATAAATTATTTATCTAAGAAAGGTTGACCCAGATAAATTATAAGACCCAATGAAATATTTGAAATTCAAAGTGTAGTTGGAAAATATGTCGATCCAAGACCGTACAAAGATGCTAAAACCATATGGTACGACCCTTACTAGACTGTATAGTCCTAGACATGAGCAAGGAATATCTCGAATGAATTTTGGAGCTTGGTATATGGATGTATTTATATATATTTTATGCATTGAATTCTTGGGATACCTTGACATGTCAATGTGTAATGATAAACAAGATAAACAATGGACCTCATAAAGTGCTAAGAGGGAATGGAGAATTTGTTTCTAACATACCAAGAGTTCATAATCAAATCAAGGGTTTTGAAAGTGAAAATACCAAATTTGAGTGTTTACATTTTCCCCCCTTTAAGTATGGAAACTAAAATTGCATTTTTAAGGAAATTATACTTCAGTAAACACAATTTCTCTTTACTTGAGTGTTTGTTTTGTAGTTGTGTTGTTTTGATTAGTTTTGGCATACTCCATCAAAAACTTGCAACATAGAGTGTATTCAATTTCCATGATAGATAATTGATCGTAACTCAAATAAAACTTGTAACATAAAGAATTTGCATTTGCATATATATAAAGTGAAAATATATAAAAATGATATAATACACTTGTTTGTTTGTATTTTACTTGTGCTTGGAGATTTGTATTTGTTGAACTTCACTAAAGGATTTAAGGGTGATCAATGCCAAAGAGAATTCGAGGTGTTAAGTGCATGCAACCTAACATGAAAATGTGTAAGATAATAAAGAATAAATAGGTATGTGTACCCATGCAAAAGGAAGAAGACTGTGTATAAAAGTTATTCAATAACTCGATATTTTCCCCTTAAAATTTAATAGGAGAGGAAATCCCGCACATGAAGATATTAGTTTATGTTATGTTGTGGAGCCTATTTTCATGTGTGAAAGTGTTGAAGACTGTACACTAGGAGAGTTGTCTTGCCGGGGTTGGGGCACAGGACCTCGAATTGTTTTTTTTTGGCCTCGAAACAAAACGTGCCCGATATACTAGGAAATGTTTTTTTCTCATATGGGTGGGATTTTTGACCCATAGGTTTATGGGACAATTTTGGCCCATGGTTTTGATACCCATGGTTTTGTAAAACTACTTAAGTAGTTGTCTACTTATGTGGTTTTGTGCATATGGTAGGTATTATGTAACATTATAGATGTGTTTTGAATTCGGGTGTGAATTCTGTAGAGTTTGTTGAGCATAGCTCCAAACAAATCTGGGTATTGTATTAAGAGAGCGGTGACTTGTAATAAAATATGAGCAAGTGATTCTTGGTGGACATAGCCCAAATTGGGTGAACCACGTTAAATACTATCTCTTTGTGTTATGTTATTATTATTCGCACTTTTATTTGAGATCTGTAATATTTTCTCGAATATTAGTTTCTACTATTGTGATTCGTGAGGGATTATCCCACATATTTTATCCTTTATTTCCTAATAGTTACTTTGTTGCCTTCCATAACCCCACGGATCACATTGTTGCGAGATAAAGATAGACCTAATTTTACAAATAAGGACATATAATACCAAAGAGAATAGGTTCCCTCAAACTCTCCCCATATGTCGAATAATTGAGAACATATTGAAACAAACACTAAAATATGTTGAAAATGTGCTAACAACATTAAACTAGGAAGGAAACCCATGCCCCAAATATTCCTAAGACTAAAACTAAGACAAGGTGTATGTGTGAAGAGGGAATGAAGGATTTCATGCCCCATGTACTTATTTGAACTTTGGAAACTTGTGTATATAATTGAAAATATAAAAAAGGTTGAAATGTTTTGCTAAAATTGTTCCTAGTCAAAAACATATGTGGGGCCATGACCGTACGATACGATTCTAACTAAAGTGTATGATTTTGAACATGTGCTAATTTTTCCAAAACCATGCACATGGCTGCATTTATAGGTGTATGTATTTTGTTTCTACACCAGTAAATTCATGATAATTATGTGTGTACTTACTAAGAATGTAGAATAAACCCAAATAGATGCCCCTTTTTTGAGACATGTGTGAAAACCGTGCTTTGAGCATGTGGCTAAAAAAGGTGTGAACTACTAAATGAGATATGTGAGGATATATGTAAAGTGTTGAAGAGATGACCACCTTGGCGAACCTGTACTTACAAAAGGAAAGGTGTTTGTGCATAGTGGAAACCATGACATGCAATAAAAATTTCTAATGACAAGCAATGATAGTAGTAATAAAAACAACTAAAAAAACAATGCATGTAGACAAACACAAACAACATCCATGTAGTAAATTTGCAAACAATGTCATACAAGAGCATACAAAAGGATTTTGAGGCCTACAAACATGGGACACTCACGGTGTCACAAGACAATCAAGTCTCATGGGCATGCAAATATGGGACGATTACAAGATCACAAGAAAATCAAGGATCATAAGCCTATAAACAAGAGTAAGTAATTAAAAACAAGATATGCATGGTGTCACAAAAATGGGACACACACGATGTCACAAGACAATCAAGGCACATAGGTCACAAACAAGGATAACATTTAAGCAATAACACACACACACAACATGTATACATGAACAAAACATGTCAAAACATGATAATATGATGTAGTAACCAACATGGGAAAGATAGATAAATCAAGAGATGTCAACGCTTCACAAGACATGTGTTAGTCTTACAAGTAGTAAGTACACAATATAGATAATTGAGTGTAAATGAGGAAGTGTAAATGAACTATAATAGAACAACACATGTAGGATGTGGAGGGATTTCCCCCAAATGATGTGAATGAAAGGAGACATGAGTTCACCCCTTTAAGAATTTACTAATCTATGTGTCCTACATCCAACTCAATATATCAAGTGAATATATGTGTGTAAAGCAATAAAGCATGTTATCTATCAAACCAAAGTGATGAACAACATGTATTGTAAAGTGTTAACAACTCAAGTGATATGCACAAGTCTAATTTTGTATTTTGGTAATATATGGATGTTCTTGTATTTTCACAATGCATAACTATGTACAAAATATGCGGGTAGCAAGAGAGTTTAACTAATGAGAACCTCTTGAGGAGGTGATTGGGATGTCACACAAGATGGAAATTCAGGTTTCAGTGAAGATGCAAATGTTAGTGTGACTATTGTAGTGACATGTTCCAAAGAATGCTACATAGATGTGGCAACATGATGCCTAATATGGTTTTGATGCGGTGGACTAAAGTGGAACGAATGTGAAGACCACTAAGAGGGTAATATAAAGTTGTGGGGGTAGTGTGTAAACTAGAGGACTAACATAAAATTCTAGGGGATTGAGAATGGTGGGAAATATTTCTTGGAATTATAATCCTATGAGGAGGTCAAGGCCATACAATACGGTCAAGAATGTACTATATGGTTGAGGCCTTTCCTACGATCTTAGACCTACTCTAAGACAACTTCAGTAACTTTTTGGGTTTCGCCTTATTGTATTTGTTTTCATTATCAAACCCTAGTTTTTACACATGTAACGAAGCTCTTTGGATATATTAATCATAATCTCAAACCTTATCCTTAGGTGAAAAGTATTTTAAAATAAACATTAGAAGGGTTTTGGTACCCTCGTGCACCATAAATGATGGAAACAATCTAAAGAGGCCTCAAATCGTAAATCGTTCTCCACCTAGTATACAATGTTTAGATAGATCAATCACATTATTTGTTTTCTTTGACCGGGAAGGTTTTGAATTAGCTCTTGCTAAAACACTTGGAGAGAGGATGTTTGGAAGCTTATAGATGAGATATATGAATTATTTGACCTAGTTTCTAGCTTCATACCTGATGTAGGTATTGGCCTAATAAATGTAGATGTACAATTCCGAGATTTAGGGAGCTTTGGATTCCTTTTGCAAGTGTATAAAGTGAGTTCTCTAGTGCATTACCTTACGAGTTCTAGGCTAGGAAATAAAGTAGTATTTAATTTCTTATATAGGGTTTCATAAATGATTTATATAAGAAATTCGAACTATAGAAATTATAAGACATAAAGAAATATTTTAAATTCAAATTTGTTGTCACGTGAATTGACTAGCCCAAAATGTAAAATTCAAACAATGAAAACTAAGCCACAATGTGAAATCTGTTTCCAAATCACCTTGAATCCCTCTCCGGTCATCCTTCCTCCCATGTCATGATCACTGGTCCCCGAAAGTAGTCATAATTCCCACATATATGTTTGTAAAATGTTGTAACAAGGTCCATTATTTCATAATGCATCGAGAGAAGACTAGTTCTCTGGAAGCTTAGAAAAGCTGACATAGAGCATGTGTACAATTTGGGTGAGCACATATATGTTTGTAAAATGTTGTAACAAGGTCCATTATTTCATTCTCGTAATGTGCATCGAAGACTAGTTCTCTCGGAAGCTTAGAAAAGCTGATTTTGGCCATTCTAGAGCATGTGTACAATCCTTGGGAGAGTTATGAAAAGGTATTAAGAATCCATAGGTGTAATTGGATATCCTTGAAGGTGTTGGAAATATTTTTAAAAAGATTTAGGAAATTTTTCATCATTCAGGGACAGTTTGTTCAAAATCCAGTTTTTAGGTGTAAGGAATGGACTGTGCAATTATGAACCTTGAATTCTCTAGCTGATTTTGGGAGATCCATAAGGATTTAGAAGGAAATAAAATAGGCAATGAAAATCTTGAAGAAAACTCTACATAGTGGGAGAATCCTTTTTTATCTAAGGTATGCATATTTCTTAAAACATTAAAAACAATGTAGAGTACCTCACAGTTTTGAACAAAAATCCATTTTTAATTTTAGGAAGATACAAGTTTTAAACCACTTTAATTGGTCTTATAATGTTTTTTAGAGTCAAATTAATATGAAATTTGACCCTAAAACAATATCATAAGCCTTCAAGGTGAAAAAGTTGATCTTCATGCTATTTTGGGCAACTAGTGTAAAATTAGGCTTTCTAAATGAGGCAACACACAATTTGTTGTCCTTCTTATCCCCATTGTCCCATGGGGACATGTGAGACAATAGGAACACAAAATGACAACCTCATACACCTCCTCAAGAGCACTTTGTAGTCAGCACTTGTTGTCTGTGTTGTCTGCATTGTCCCCTTTGTCCCCATTTCCCAAAGGGAAAAGAGGGAAACAAAGTACATCCCATGAAATTTTTAACTCTCAAACCATCCATATGAAGTTAATTTAACCCATGTTGAGTCTAAGCTGAGTCAAATAGAGCGATAGTGAAGGAGAAGTTACAAATCCATACTTAACCAATGTTTCACCATGCCACATGTCATTACCTTACTTCAAGGTGTAATTTTGTGTCCCTTGTGTTCCCCATGTCCCCAAGGGGACATAAAAGTGCACCTCATGACCAAAATTAGTGCCCGTGATACTCATGTGACCTTTTATAGGCTCTGCAGGTGATTTTTCAGCACCTCAATTGTAACACCCATGTTATGATTCATCCAAATTAAGATAATTTTTTAATTTAAAACAAACCCCTTAAGTTAAATATATGCTATAATTTTAATCATTAATATTTATCTTACTGCTAAATAATTCAAAATTGTTTAGTATTTCAAAATCCATCTTGATAACATACATTAACCATGTGCAACTGTAAGGGTCCTTTAGATCTCCCCAATCTCCCTTAATCACTCTACATGAGTGTGTATACCATGTATACTTTTGGTTAAAACTTTTTATAGGTTAAGAGAACATGCACATGCCCTTAGTGTCGATGATAAAGTATTAAGTAACTTTACTTCAACTTTAGATACCATTGAATAGAAGAAATGAAGAATAAATAATGCAAATAACATTTACATTACTATGGCCATAGTTTTTAAGCATTTCTTTGCAAGCTAGTTTCAAGACTACACACTAGCCTATGAAACTTGTCTTCCTTCACCACACAACTATCTCAATATAGTTATCAGGATTATTTTTCGTTGATTAAGAAATTAAGTTTTAGTTTTGAAGAAGTAGGAACCATGACTCACCCTTCTAATGAAAGAATCCTATCAATGCCACCTTAGGATCCTTATGGGAAAGATAGTGACCACACAATGAATTTTTTCATTATGTCCTCACTACCCTTCCTGTAGCCATCCTAAGCTAGTACCGGTAGGACACCACCGAAAGGATGATAAGTCTTAGTGACTACTCTTTGTTTACACTTTCTGTTATTCATTAAGTTAAGTAGATGAGTTTATCTCAACGATTGGTTGATTAGTTATCATAACATGACATTCATTTCTCGATAGAGGATTATAGTAACTTATCTAGTTACTATCCTTTATGGGTACCTCTTATCTATTTATCGTAAATTAACTTTGTCGTTTAATTATAGGTTATTTTAACCATGTATCATATTTATAGGATCTAATCTCTTCCTATTTAGTATTGGTATTAGTCTCATAAGTTTATCATTTCATATAAATAGTTCACTTAATCTCATCTAGTCATCATTTGACATGGATTGAACATATTATTTGATAAGGTACAATACTAATATAACATAGTTTACGTTGTAGTGTTTTTCCATAATGTACTATGATCATTAATGACAAATTTATTCTTCCATAATGAAATTATAAAATCAAATATGATTACATAAAAAAATCATTAACTTATATAAAAACACTATCATTAATAATAACTCTTAAACACTTTTCGTTTTACTAATGAAAAATAAAGCTTATAATTTTTTTTTCATTGTAATGATATCCATATCATACTATTGTTGTAAATTGTCATATTCTTTCATCCGTAATGAATCAATGATCCAGATATATTTTCGTAAAATAATATCATTAAATTTAATTTATACTATGTTGTAAAACAACATTAAAAACACCTTTATAACTCATGAATGTGATCCGAAACAACAAGTATATTTATTCAAACTTCATAAGGACAAATCCTTATTTTTCCAAAATGATGACATACAATAAGTCATGATAGTACCATAGGCAAATGTCTTCAATCATCTTGTAAAAATAATACTTTTGCATTAAAATTAAATGCAATAATCTTGAACGGATTTATAAACAATATTACATGAAGAAATCATGCATATACGACCTAGTCAATCACTTCATAAAGTCATTGTCATGCACACTTTAAGAAAGAGAAATGTATACATGGTTAGTGTTATGAACTGGCACGAGTTATCTAACGCATATTCTTGTTGTGTTAAAATGAAATAATGGTATATGTTAAGGTTATCCAAACTTATAACTCATAGACTCCTTAATTCAATAATTAAGTTTACATATCATTACGCAAATTAATGATACTACCTAATGATGTTATCACTCAAACAATCAAAGTTTCCAACTAGTTTAGACTGTTTAAATAACCTTCAATGCAATTTATTATTACCATGATCATGCAACAATCATACCCCTAAGATCATATTATAAGAATACAATAAACAAAGTTGACTTATCTAATAATAATCTTTCATATTATAATTATTCAAACTATCGCTTCAATCTATTATAAAGTATATTTACAAGGGAGGTAAAACTAAATCACACTTACAAATAATCATTCCTTTATAGTAGTTGTCCCACTAACTTAAATCAAAAGTAAAACATTCACTAATACCAACTCATGATCATGGTTACAAAATGATACAATGATAAGTTAATGTCATCCTCATATTAAACAATTAACATTTCCACCAATTGAATCAAGCTACAATTCATTCAGACCAAGAGTACTCTAGATACTCATTCTTAATTAATAACCCAATGAAGTGTGCCTACAACACTATATCTTTTCAACCAATTCCCATTAAAGCATCAACTCTAAGGGAAGGTAACAGACTCTCCAAGGAGCTAAACATTCAAATTTAACAACTTATGATGGAAAATTCCACAAACGACGAGCCTCGTTATGGATTAAGAAAATGAAGATGTCAAACGGATATCGAGAAGGAATCATGTCACATTTCAAAAATAGTACAACCTCTTATAGATATCTTGAAAATTTACATCTTCCATTTATCCAACAATGGCAATCTCAATGAGTTAGAAACAAACTTATGACAACTACATTTGTAAGGGGTTGTAGTAGACGATAATCACTTATACTCACAAAGCCAATAGACCACTTAAAATTGCATTAAAAATGGAAGTTTCATCATGACAAGATTACTCCCAATTGTTTCAATTAACATTCTCAATAATCTCGAAGATCCAAATCTCAATTTCAAGATATTAACTTTGTTTTTTAAAGTAAACCTAGAAATGAAAAACCATCAATAACATATTTTCTTTCTTATCGAGTCTTCTCTAGACCCAAAATTCATTCTAGAAGCAAAAACATAGCTCTACATGAGCTAAGAAAATTCATAAAAGCTTATTACATCTTGAAATTTTTAATCAAATATCTAATTCTAAAAACCATATGCATTCAATTTTACCTCAGAAATTCCTAAGAAAAACGAAGGGAAAAATTATATTTTCCTACAAATAAACTTAGGCAACCATTTTCATGGTGATTCCACTCTCAGCAAGGTCACAAATATTAGGCATGTATTTCATTTTAAAATAACAAATCTAAGAGGAAAAAATTAAATGAAAACCAAATTACAAAAAATCATGATAACCCATTTCATTTCCCATTTCATTTCCCAGTTATCCTTTTGTTTCCTTCAAAATTTCTTAACAAAATCCAATTATGAACAACAAGGAAAACCCATCAAATTTTATTCTCAATTTTCCCATTAAACCCAAACAAGTAAAATAACAGATTTACATAAAATAATCTCATTCTTTTCCAGATTAAAAACTAGAATGAAGATTCATAACATATTCTCCATTTTCATCTTAAAATAGCAAAAAGAGAGTAGAAAACCCATGCCTGGAATGTTTACCTTATTCTTTATTTTTCCTCTTTTCTCTACAAACTGTGACTCACATTTCTAGCAAGGGAACCCAAAAAATCCCACACTAGCAAGAATAAACCAAATTATCCATTTATAAATATAACTTCAAATTTTTACATGAAAACACCCAAAGAAGCTTCCATATTTTCTCCCTCGAGACATTCATGCAAAGCAAAACAACCACAAAACCCAAAAATTTGAATAGAGGAGGAGAATGCATGCCTTAGCTTGCTTAACAAGCATCCCTATTTCTCAAAATTGTATTCCATTTATTAATTGCATTTAATAACCTGTCATTGCCAACTCAACTTCCCTACAAAATCTCAAATACTTGCATGTAATGCATATGGGAGGAGACCAAGGTTCCGTTATTAACAATATTATATTTACTTATAATTTACCATATGGTCTGTGACCATAGATTATAAACTTTAAACTTTATCCCCTTTTTGCCTTGCAAAGTGGTTGATGGCCATATAAAAAAAATCAATAAACATTTAAACTTTTGATGCCTAAATAACATGGTCGATGACCATAGTTTCTAATAACCTTAACCAATTTATTTGCCAAATAGGGTTAATGACCATATAATCATTGATTAATAACATTAAGAATTTTAAACCTGTCAAAGCCGAGTAATGTGGTCTATGACCCACTTAACAAACAAATATCATTTTCCCCCTCGGCTTATGACCTTATATATAACTTAAATACAATGACCTTTACCTCATACTTTAATATAATATACTATACAACATTAATAGATACCGTTATATTTTCTACGAGGTGTATGACCCATCAACAATCGCAATGAACAAGTAATCAATAAACTTACTATTCTTACCTCATCATTCGTCCATGATCACATTCGTGATGCCAAGGAGGAGTCATGAACATTAATCTTGAATGATGCAATAAGTTCCATAACCGAGTTATAATATCATTTATATTTACCTTTTCCAATTATCGATAACACTAGCGACCAAAAATGAAGTCAATACAAATCATTATTGTGTAACGTTATTAACCGAGAGAAAGTATTAGTCTAACAGATCCAACAATCAACGTCACATAATTAATGCAATCATGAAGATGGTTATTGAATCAAAACAATCATAAAATGAAATAATTGCACACATATACATATATGCTTATATATGTATATGTATATATTTTCGCATATACATATATATTTATATATTTGTATATACAATAATATAAGTATAATTATTAAATCAACTTTTATAATTAATTAAGTCTTCAATTATCATCATAGTGATATAAAACCAATTAATTCATAGGGGACATACTTCTCTCCAAAAGGATAGTCGTCCCAATGATTTGACTTAACACTATCAAACATATTAATTGAAAAATAGTCCAGACATCACTTGCCAAGAAAAATCAATTCATATGTCATAAATCTTGGTTGTAAATAGCCTTATATCAACAATTAATTTCAAACAATCATCGACAAACAAAAAATTTCCATAAGTCATCACAAATATCAAGTACTATATAATATATCAATAACATATAGTCAAATAACAATTTTAGTCACTGAAATAGATAAGGAAAATGCAGTTTTCATTTTATCCAAGTTTGCTTAAGTTTTGTAGATAGAATATTGGTCATATTGGACCTTGTATTATCTAATAACATGATTTACGAGATGCAACCTATGAATTTCCAATACTCAAATTGATTCTACCAAGATGATTCCATGGTCTTGTTCATATCGTGTGTTCTAATAAAAGAAATGGGTTATATCATAAACACACTTTTTTACAAAGAATATGAAAACATCATGCATTCCGACAATACAGGTGGTAAAGATAATATTGTAGGCCATCGAATTATTACTTCCATAATTTTAAAAAGGTCCCACATATCTAAGGGATAGTTTGAGAGCCTTGCCACACAAAAAAAAGTTCTTTTTGGGTTTTACCAACGGAAATACTTTGTCCCTTAACTCAAATTTTCCATTAACTTAAATTAGCCAACAATTTCGTTACCCCCGTATACCCAAAACATGTTGCATCATGGAATTCTTTCAAAATTTTAGTTCTTAGATCATTATCTAAGGTGTGTTTAAACTTCATTATTAGACTCCAAGACTCCTTAAAACCATTACACCCCATCTCTTTTGGAATTAGTGTTTACCTATTTTTGTAACACCCATGTTATACTTCATCAATTAAGGGATTTTTTAGAGAACTCTTAATTACCTTTTTATGCCTTCAATAATCTTCCACATGTAACAGATAAAATCCAGCATAATTAATTGTAATGAATATCATTATTACTTAGCTCCTTACAAAATAATCCAACATTATTAGTATTCCAGAATCCATCTTGACAACCTACATTAACCATGTGCAACTAAGGGTCCTAGATCTTTCCCGATCTCCCTTAATCACTCTACATGAGCATGTATACACTTTGTATATGTTTGGTTAAACTTTTTTATAGGTTATGAGAACCTGCGCATCTTCTTAGTGTCAACTAAAAAGTCACTGAAGTAACCTCCATCGACTCCAGGACATTATTAGTAAGAAGAAATGGTGAACAAACAATGCAATTAATCATTTGCAATACTATGGCCATAGTTATTTGGCATTGCACTAGCAAGCCAGTTTTGAGATTGCACACTAGCCTACGAAATATGTCTTCCATTCACCGCACAACCATATCATTATAGTTATCAAGATTCTTTTATGTTGATCAAGAGATAAAGTTATAGTTTTGAAGTCAGCAGGATCATGACTCGATATTCAGGTCACATGAATCATGTTAGTCCCATCTTATAATCCCTGTGGAAAATATTATTCTCACATAATGACTTACGTCATTACGTGTTCATTATCCTCCCCATAACCATCCTGAGCTGGCATGGACAAGGTTCATATGACATGAATGTCGTTTCGTAATACCTACCCTTCATTTTTATTTCAGTATGCTTTCATCTTACGTATAAGTTATTCCAAATTTCATTACGTTATCTGTTTCATGATAGAGGTATATGGTAACTCATTGAGACACGATTATTATAAGCACCTCGTACCACACTTTCGTAAGGTAAACTATGTCAACCTACGATGATTAAATAACTTAGTTAAGCATAAATATAAACTAATTCATAACGATAAGATAAATAGTACTTATGAACATTCATAGTCATTTATTCATATTAGTATACTTAAGTTAATTGTGTACATATGTACTAAGTCTCATAATGATTGTAATGTACCTTTTTACTTTGTTTTCTAACGATGTATTTATCTTTCAGTAAAGGTATAATAGATGTAGATACAATTTTTATAATATGTGAACATTATTACAATCATGTATGTTTTCTGTTATTTAAAGGGCAACAACATGCCCATTTCAGTTTATAACTTATAATGGTTACATGTTATATTATTCATACATGATAACTTATAAAAACATGTAAGTTATAATGTCATAATAATGTATTCATTTTTGCAAGTACAATAATAAAATACATAGTCTCATCTTGATGATTTCATATCGATTAATGACTACTTAAAACATATTTTTCATTAATAATGAAGTCATGAAATCATATTAAATATCGTAAACAATATTACTCAATGACATTTATACAAGTGTTGTAAACATATCTTATACACTTTCGATTAATACAACAAGATATTAAAAACATGTTTTATATTAAATAAACATATGAAATAATTTCATATTCTTTCAAATTAATGATCAACTTAATCAAGAACAATACATAAGGCAAAATGCCTTTTTAAATAATTTACAAAGTAATAATTTGGCATTTCCATTAAGTACAATAATCCGATTAGGATAAATAACAATAATCATTACATGAAAAAATTATGTGTAATAATCAAATGAGTCACTTCATAATGGTTACTCCATCCCGCATGTTATAGGAGAGGGAAAATAGTTTGCATGTCGGTTCATCAAATTGACATGAATTAACAACTCATAATCATGTTGCATCATTATGAAATATAGAATATTAAAAGGTTATCTATCCTCTAACCTACATAATACTTTTAATCAATAATCATATCAATGAACAACAAGTCATGAAGTGATCTTTGCTTCCAAAAAGGTATGGAAAAACTGATTCATGATAATATAGTCTAATACAAATTAGATAAGTCTTACTAAGTAGCATTAAATAATGAACTGAATCTAATTCATAACTGAAATCAATTCCTATCTTGTTACAATTCAAAAGGATCAAACATCATTACTAAGTTTCAATTAATATAGTTCTGAAATTACATTTTCAAGAATAAGTGATCTCATACAAAATCATCTTCAAACTTAGAACATAAAAAAGAACTCCTATAATACGGTAAATATAACTCGACTTACAAAAATAAGCTTCTTGGATATCACAGATAGCTTAGGTACAATAAAACCAACTCTGCATGTATCCAACGAGTAGTGGTGTAACAGATTCTTGGGTCTCCTAGTAATTGGGAGGTCCAAGGTTCAAATCTCGGCTCCGTGTTAAAGCGACCTACTACCGATGGTTTGGATACCTGGTGATAGGGTACCACGATAATGTGGTTTAATTTGTGGGCTAGCCGAGAGCTTAAACTTCCATCCTTAGATGGTTCCACGACCAAATGCGGAGCTAGTGATGCCACAAAGGGCTAGGGCCCTCTCCCTAAATAACTTTAGTAAAAAAACCAACTTTGCAGGTCCCTTGGAGGTAATAAACATACTATATTAAACACCAAATCATCCATACTATGGAAGTATATGATAACTCAGTAAGAAGTTTAATAACAATCCATTAAAGGACAAGATAACACCAAACAAATCAGTTACCCATGTCAAACAAAACATTATACACCTTAATAACAATGTCCGAATCTTAGAATATTCGATAACCATCAAGTCACAGTTCAACACCTTTAAACACATTTTTAAAGAAAGATAAATTACTACTCAGCTCGATTGAGTTGTCTGGGTTGTTATCTCTTTCTCGGCATGCTCATGGAGCTTTACACAACTCTTAGAATCACCTACAAGAATGTAAAACGTACTCTTCATTTCTCTAAGAGAACGTGTATATGTTTATAATACAATTAAATACCAAGCTCAACCCAGATCTTGGATTCGGTTTACCTAATACACATATATACATATAAATGTATTCACTTCAAAAATCTGTTACAAAAATATAATATCAACTGAGGATTATGTAATAAAAGAATCATATAAGACTGAAATGGGTATCGACCCAAGAATGCCTCAAAAACCATGTATGATGTCCTTGGTGATCATGACCCACAATAACCAAGGTATTAACAGAAAACATATAAGACCGTAAGGATCGTTATATTTCCATTTGAATGCAAAAACGACATGCGACATGTCAAGAATCATGCAACCAATAAACTCCAATACATAAAACAACAAGAGTAGTTTATGGTCTCTACACCCAGTTACTATCAGGGCTTTATCAACATTTATTTAACATTTAGTCCATCAAAAGAAATCATGATTGGATACATTTTTATTATAGGTATGTATCTTTGTAAGGAAGAACGAACAATCCAAGGAAACAATAAACTCACACTCATATCAAATACAAGAAGGAGGAATCAAAATCTCGAATACCCATTTGATAACGTGTTTTCAATCTAGTTTTCTCATCAGATCTTACTGTTATGAATTGTATTTGATTATAAAATATAAACTAGAGAAAGGAAAATGAATAATAATCTATATCTCAGATTAAACAACAAATTTGATTTAGAGAATCCATGCCTATGATTAGTTTGGAATTTCTCCAAATATTTCCTTGTTTTCTTCTGTTTTAGATGTTGAAATAGTTCCAAAAAAATTCAGACACAGTTTCCCTTCTAATTTCATCTTAAATTCCATCAAATCCTTAATAACAAACTTGCTATATTTTTTGAAATTGTTAAAAAAATTCATGTGAATACTCTTAACTCACATGCAAATCTTGAAGGAGAAATCAACGAGCCACAAAAAGAAACAATACAAATCAATTTGTATGCAATAGCTTTGAAACGAATCTTCTAGTTTCCAACAACTTCACTGAATTCCAATAATATTAATTTTATTTAATTCTTGTAGGTGCCACATAGTGGCATTGATCAACTTTTCACCACCCTTTTCCCTCCAATATTGCATGGAGGTTCCCGAGCAGTTAAAGACAATGTTTACAAACTTCATAACAATATAACATTATTAAAAGTTACATGGTGGTCGGTCTTTGACCGAATAGTTAATAATTAAAATTTTCCAAGGTTCAAAGATATGGTCGAGGCTTACAATCCATAACATTACTAATGCCCTCCATAAAGTCTTAGACCATTTATTATAATATTAAACTTTAACAAGTTTTGTCATGATCCATGACCAACAAAAGTAAAACAATGCACTTATCCTTTATTTATCCAAGCATCAAGGAGGAGGTTACAACCATCAACTTATAAATGCAATGATGGTTAATGACCAGTTAAGATAAACCATGAAAACATACATTAATTTGTCTATTTATTGCAATTAACATGCTTACAGTCTATGATCATTTTACTTCACATCAAGATCATGTTGACATGTTAATCAATCAAATATGTATACACCTACGCACATGTATATATCCCTTTTGTAATATGTACACATGTGTAAACTCAACCTCATATCAATTACTTATAGGTGTAGAAGAATTGAAGCCTCACACCATAATAATCAATCAAAATCAACATTAGATGTATGTGCTATAATTCTTATGCAACAACCAAAAAACATACATGCATAAATATAAATAAACATATACATATTACAAATATATTTTTGAACCATATAAAACTCAAATAATGACAAACAACATGCTACAGGAATACTATTCCCAAATATAATTAAAATATGGTTTATAACAACTTACCACAATTTAATAATTAACTTACCTATGCTAAATTAACCTAGGTAAAATATGTTTACCCTAACATTCCCCCCTTAATTTTGCATTGCCTCAAGGGATGAAGAGAGGAATTCTCTGAACAACTCAAATTTGTCATGTGCAAGTGACTTTGTGAAGATATATTTCTCGTTGTTCAGTTGTTGGACAAAACTGAAGTTGTATATTGTGTTTCAAGACATGCTCGTATGAAATGTACTTGTACCTCAATGTGCTTTGTTCTTTCATGAAAAATAGATTGAACAAGTTTGAGAACACCTTCATTGTCAACATACAAGGTGGTTGGTTTGTCTGTGGTATTCAAGTCCTTCAAGTATGTGACGTAGCCATATCACTTTGCAGAAAACTTCACCTATAACATGATACTTGACTTCTATAGAAGAGTGAGAAACAAAGTGTTGTTTTTCTTACTTCCCCATGATATTGGTCAGATCCCAAAAGAACACAAATCCTGAAGTGGATTTTTTGTCATCAATATTTCCTACATGATCTGAATCGAATATCCAGTCAAGAAGAAGTTATCATTCTTCTTGTATTCTAGACCAAGATCCATTGTTCCCTTGAGATATCTCAAGATTCACCTTGCTTCCTTCAATGAAAAACTCTAGGTTCTACATGAACCTGGATAGATAGCTCACTACAAATATGATATCTAGTCTAGTGTATGTGAGGTAAATGAGACTCCCAATCAACTATCGATAGAGAGTTGCATTTACCACAGGAGATGGATCTGAATGAGATAACTACAATCTCATTCTCCATAGGTGTAGTAATAGGTGTGCAATCCATCATCCTAAATTTCTTGAGTGTTGTCTTGGTATATTTCAATTGAGAAACAAAGATGTGATTCTCTTTTTTCCATACTTCCAATCCAAGACAATAGTGCATCAGCCCGAGATCTGTCATGTCGAATGATTAGTTAAGATATCTTTCTTCATTGCATCGATCATCCTCACTGAACTACCAGTGATGACTAGATCATCGACATAGAAAAAAATCAATCACAATCTCCCCCTTGATTTTTGAGGTAGAGATTGGGATCGTATGGATTTATGACAAATCCATGTTGTATGAGATGCTCATCAATTTTGATGTACCAAGCCGGGGTGCTGTTTAAGGCCATACAGAGATTTCTGAGTCTGCATACCTTTGTTTCTTGACCAGGTACAACATATCCCTTAGGTTGAGTCATGTAGACTTCTTCTTGTAAATATCCATTCAAGAAAGGCACTTTTTACGTCCATCTGATGGACTTTCCAACCAAAATTATGCAAGCTAGAAAGATCATCTGATTGTTTTGATCTTAGTTGTGGGAGAAAATGTCTCCTCATAGTCAATGCCTTCTTTTTGTGTGTACCCCTTTGCTACTAGTCTTCTTTGTACTTGTCTATGGTCCCATCTGCTTTGTACTTTGTTTTGAATATCCATCTGTAACCAATGGGTTTCTTCCCTGGTGGAAGATCGACAAGTTGCCAAGTGTTGTTTTTCATCATTGATTGATATTCAACATCCATGGCATCTTTCCAAGATTTTGACTATAGGGCTTCTGGACTGTAGAGGGCTCATAGATTCAATAACTCTACTCATCAAAGAAAAGTTTACTTCTTCTCATGTGCTTTATTATGAGTCCTTGGTCCAATGGTGGATGTATCGGTGGAGCATCCAATTTTGCATCTCGTATCATGTTAGTATACCACTTGGGCATATGTTGAACTGCTCCGTGGGTTGTGGTTCTATCTGATCATCACCATCATCCCCATCATCACTTTCATCATCAATGGGAACATCAAAGCTTCTTTTTACAACATAGGTGAAAAATCTACATCAGGTGAGTCGGAGGAGGAGTCTCTGCTTCCTTCTTCTCAAAAAACTCAACATCTCTGCTGGTGTAGACTTTCCTGGTCTTTGGATCCATCAATTTGTACCCAAGAGTCTCTTCATTGTAGCCAATGAAGATGAGTTTTTGTGATTTCATATCAACTTCTTTCTATTTTGCTTGGGTATGTGCATGCTTTGCTTTACACCCAAATACTCGAGGTGTGCAACAGATGGTTTCCTCTTTGACCATGCTTCTTGTGGCATTACTCCATCAAGAGAAACTGTGGGCACTTTGTTCAACAAATAAATACTATTGTTTTTTTTTTCTACCTAAAATGTCCTCGCTAGTCAAAATCATCGATCATGCATCACACCATTTCCATGATAGTATGATTTCTTCTCTCAACAACACCATTCTGTTGTGGTGTGTGTGGAGGAGGAATTTGTTGATGAATCCATGAGCTTGTAGGTAGGATTTGAACTCATCATTGGTGAATTCCCCCCTCGATCTGAGTGGAGAGTTTTGATGTGATGACCAGTTTCATTCTCAACAACCACTTTGAACTTCTTGAAAGTTTCAAAAGCTTCACTTTTCTTACGAAGACAATATATCCACATTTTTCTTGAATAGTCATCAACACAAAGCATGAAGTACTGAAATCTAGAATGACTCGGTTGCATCGGACCACAAAGATCGGTATGAACCAGATCAAGCTTACCATGAGCTCGATAAGTACTCTTCTGGAATGAAGCTTTGTGTTGTTTTCTTGTTAGGTAGTGAGGACACTTATATGTATCCTTCTAGAGAGATGGAAATCCTTTTACCATATTGTATTGGTGAAGTGTTTGAGATACTTGAAACTAATGTGACCAAGTCTCCGATGCCACAATTGTGCGAGAGGTAGAATTCTTAGCCACAAGTGCTGATCATCTTTGTGGAAAAATCAAGTTGGAACATACATGTCCCACATTGGAGGCTTTTGCAACTATTTTTGAGCCTCGTGATTTGTCTTGAATTAAACACATTTTTTCTTCCGAAATGACTATCAAAATCAATTTTCAAATTGTGATCTAGGAGTTGATTGAATGATAGCAGATTCTTTGTTAACCTAGGGACATATAGTACATCTGATAATCTACAATTTGTGAACCAAGGGTAGAGAAATGTTCCCAATCCCCTATACTATGTATGAAGAATCATCACCTAATGAAACATGGTTTTTGAAGGTGTGTCCCTCATTGAAGTAAACCAAGTCTCTGTGGCTGGTCATGTGTCGAGTGGCTCCTAAATCAACATACCAGACATCACTAGATGACATGGAAGGTTCACTTGATCGAGCAAGTAGTGTACAAGAAGTCTTCATTATCAAATGTTCTTCTTGCTCAACTATATTTCCTTGTTGATGGGGTTTTCTTTCCAGTTCCCCTTCTTCTACCCTTGATTGTAGTTAGAATGTCCCTTATAAGATTGTTGATTTTGAGGTCCAAATTTTCTTGATGAACCTTTCTTATAGGTATTGAACCAACAATCTTTTAACTCATGTCCTCTTTTGTAGATAGGACATTTATTCTTTTTTATTTGTCCCATGTTGATGTTGTGTTTGGGAATTTTGAGAGGAATTAGGTTTTCCTTTTCCTTTTCCTTTCCATTTTTGATGAGAAGAAAGTGCCTCTCCTCTTCATCATCTTTATTGTACATTGCTTCCTCTTGTTGTAGTAGATTCACTAACTTGTCAAAAGCTGATTATCTGATCGAAAAGTTGAGTGTTGTCACAAAAATGTGGTATGAAGGAGGGAGTGCTCAGAACAATGGGAATGAGAGTTGTATCAGTGACCTCCTCTCCTAGGGCTAGAAGTGAAGCCCTTAATTTTGTAACTCTTCTTAAGAAAGCTTCTATTTTCTCATTTTGTTTGAACTTTAGTGTGTGTAACTGACTCTGCAAATTTAGTATGACATTCTTGTTCTTGGCCTCATACATTGTGCTCAACTTATCCCATGCTTCTTTGGCTGATTTGGCATCTGAATGTGGGGTTACACATGTCATCGGACACTGTAAACAAGATTATCAACTTGGCCTTCTGATTGGATCTATCAAATTGTCTTGTTGAGTTGTATCAGTTGTTGATCTGGTTATAGTACCATCACAACATTCCAAATCTCTTCAAACTCAAGTTGTGTCTTGATTTTTGTCTTCCATGCTGCATAGTTATTTCCTCTTAGAAGTTGAGAATCTGGAAGAAAGAACTTGGGGGCATTGGTGCCCATTTTGTAGAATCAACTGACAAAGGGTAAGGCTCTTATCACTCTAGGTATATGGTCTCCCAATCTATATACCATCATTCGATATACCGAACCTTTCTATATGCGCCCTTCGATATACCCATCGGTATGTGGAAGAAGCTCACCCTTTCTATATACTCGTAGTACGTGAAAGAGGTGTTAATGTATGTGAAAGAATGATACGTGGTACCAAGATATATTGAAAGGGGTTTGTGTGATTATTGACACCGGAACTCAAAGAAATATCCTCATACATGCGTGTAACTTCGCTATATACTCGGATAATTTCTTGTGTCTGGATTTAAAGTGTAATCGTTCATAGATGGATGGGAGGGCTCAAAGTGTGTGCATTGTGTCCTTATTACTCCCCATCGATTTAAAGGGTCGATGCCCAGATGATGTTGTTGTAGCTATATTAGGCGTTAAGTGTAGTAGTAGTCGTGATGACTTTACCGTAAGCGCTTCCCAGAGGCACTATTTATACAAACGCTGCGAATGAGATCGAAGATCTCGTGAGTGATTACAGAACCAAATTTTTATTATTTTTGAGTACAAATCTCTGCATTTTTAAGCAATTACAATGGTTTGCGGTTGAATATGGAAACCTGCAAATTAGTACAATACATTGAAATATGTAATTACATCAAAATTCTAAAAAAATTGAATGAAGACAATTTTTTTTTTTTTTTGGGGCCTGGTGGCCTTTAGAGCTCAATACGGCTCTCTAAGAAAAAAACCACAAAAAATGGCTAAAAATGCAGTTTTTAAGTGCACCCCCTCCTTTGGAAAATGTTTGCTAGAAAAAAAAATAAGCTAATGTGGGAGAAAAAATTTTTTTGACCCTTTTTAGGGTTTTCTCCGCTAAATTTGTGGGGGTTTAGTATGACTAAGTGCTTTAGAGTTTTTTTACTCTATTGGTTACCTTAAAGTTGGTGGTTTTGCTATAGGTTAGCCATGCTAAATTCAAATTTTAAAAAATGCCTAGGTTTGGGGTGGGGGGTCAAACCCCCACCCCAACTCCCACATTTAAAGCCTCAACCCTAAAGGCCAACTATCCTACCACCAAAGTGCTTAATGCACTTATGTAATAAATGAAAATTTTAAATTTTTATCTAAACAATAAATTGACTAACCTTTAAAAAGTAGATGCGGTATATGGTGGTGATCCATGTGTGGTGAGGGTGGTGGTGTCCATGGTTTAGGGTTTTCCCACAAAATGGATGATCGAGACTTCCTTTTTGCTTTTTTGATTTCTTCTTTTCTATTTTGTCATTTTTTTTTTTTTACCCGCATTTTTTTTGGTTTTTTTTCCACCATTTGTTTGTTTTCGTTTTCCACCGTTTTTTTGTAATTTGTTTGATTTTTTGCATTGATTTATTATGCAGGTCATGTGAGCTTTTCATCGATTTTGATTTGATCGATCCGTTGTTTTTTTTAACGTGGGCTTTGTTTTTATTTTTCTTGTTCAAGTTGATGCCAAGATCTAAGCTTTGAGGATTTGGGGGACTCGCTCATTTTGGAAGGCTGAGTTGACCATGCGTGGATTAGATTCATTGAAATTTGGTGATTCGTTTGGATGGAACTTGAGCAATGAACAACATTGATAATCATCATTTGATTGATTCATTCTCAACTCATATGTAAATTGTTTCAACTTATGTAGGGTCAATGGATGACTTGGCCAACAATGTGACTCAGGTCGTTGCTTCAACATCGTGACTCATGCAGGCATCAAAGAATTTATAACTCACAGGTGATGGCTTGATCTCGGCCTCAATGTTTGTCATGACTCGGTTTAAGTTAGATCGGGATGGCTTACTAAATCGATTTGGTAGCTTGGTTCGGTGGAAGAGCACCCAAATCTTATCTCATTCAACATTGAAATTACCAATGTAACTCAGTAGCAGCTCTTCTAGACAAGCCACTAGCAAAGTTGTTTGCTCGATATGAGCCCTTCAAGAATCTTTAAAAAAAGCTTGATTGGGGGAGACACCTCCAAATGCATATTTCCTCCAAATTAGAAATCTAGAATATCCACTAAATTAAATTTAGGAAAAACCCCTAATGGGGAAAAAATATTTTTTTTTAATTCTAGAAAATTGCTAACAAATAAATTTTCTAGTGCGGGGCACCCGAGTAAAAAAAAAATTGTGTTCCAAACACCTAGAAGAAATAGGAGGTTGTGGGGATGTAGGGATGTTTGGGAAGCTGCTGGAGGCAACACAGGCTCTCTTGAGATGCGAATTTCTTCTCCAAGGCTTTTCTTCCTCTGCAAACCTCTCTCAACCTCTAACCAACCTCTCTCGGTACCTGAAATTGTAGAAGAGTCTCAAATTGCTCTAGGAATTGGTACCAAATGAAAGTGTAGAAGAGGGATAAAAGCCTCACACTTTTATTAATAATCAATCAAATCAACATTACAATGAATGTGTTGTAATTCTTATAGGAATTGAACAACCATGTGTAGACAAACGAGATGTTGCAACAATGCAACAATAAACATACCCGTGCACATATAATTACAAATATATTGTTTGAACCATATAACAACTCAAATAATGACAAACAACATGCTACATGAGAATACTATTCCCAAATATAATTAAAATATGGTTTATAACAACTTACCACAATTTAATAATTAACTCGAGTGCATTAGTGAGTTCAAAAAGTAACAATGTAAAATCATAATTCCCATATCTTGTTATGAACAATATCTTATAAATATATTCATTCGTTATCCTTAGCTGGTGATAACATGATTATGAATTGATCTTTGTATGGAAAAATGCACCTCACATCGATCGACAAGGTCATCAATCCTTGGTAAAATAATTTCTATTCTTAACCTTTATAATTGCCTTGTTAAGTATGCGAAAATTGATGCATAACCTCAACGTTCCATCTTCACCTTAACAAAGATAATAGGTGCTCCCAAAGGAGACACACTTAGTCTAATTAGTTATTTAGACAAAAGTTCATGAAGTTGTGATTTTACTTCTACTAACTCTGTTGTTTTCATTCTATATGATGCTTTAGATATAGGTTCAATTCCGTGTTTGATTAAACACCCTCACATCCGGGAGCAAGTCTAGGTAATTTCCACATAAATACATATATATATATATTATTGTAACAATGGATATTCCTCCAAGGAAGTATTACCTTCCTCACAAAAATCAAGATTTTTTTGCTTACAACATGTAACCCTTGTTCTTAGATTTCAAGTGCGCATGCAGAAATCTACGTTACCTCAAAATTTATTTTTATGACATCTATGCTTGTTGTTTTATGCATGCCATCTAGGCATTCTATTCATTTTTCGAAACAATATACAATTGCTTTATGTTGGGACATCCAATTTACACCGATAATAATGTCGTAGGACCCTAGAGGAGCTACGTATAGGTCCGATTTAGAGGTAAAGTTAGGTAACTCCAATCTGCATAAAACAAAATTTGGTATAAAATTTAGGCAACATTATTCTCATATTGTATAGTTCATGTATTTTCATATAACTAGCTTTCTTATTCATTTTTTAAGATAATTTACTAGATAAAAATCACTCGGTTGCACTAGTGTCATATTAAAAGCAGTTAAAAGAAGTCCACATAACTTATCGACACTTTGATAGAATAACTTGTTTCTCGGCTTAGCGTATAACCACCGCAACGTGAATTCTTTTTGTTAATTTTTCACTTGATTCCTCTGCGGGCATTTATTAGCATGTTGGTCATAACCACATTTGAAAGATCCCTTTGTAGGTCCTTTTCTACCACATCTATTTTTTCCATAAGTAGAGTTGCTCTTTTCATTCTTACATGTATTTACAACATGTTTTAGTGTTGTATTCTTTCCGAAAGTTCTCATTTTATTGCCGTGTTTTTTCCACCAATTTTTCCTATAAGTTAATGGTGAGTATGAGTTGACGCTCTTATTACACTTTTCCTCTCTATGAGTTGGAATTTCTTGACACTTTTATTCTTTCCCAATGGATTTTTCAAACACCGCTTCTATAGTATATGGTCCAAACATATCTACTTCTCTTATAATATTTTGATTCAACACCATAGTAAATTTGAGATCCAAAACATGTCATTATTAGACAATTAAGCAGTCAAGAGATTCCCTCGATGATTTTTATTAACCTGTTGTTCAATTTTTTACGTACGATGGAAAAGTGACATGTGAGCATGAGAATCTACAAGTAGCTCTTCCTCGTACCCGACCTCCTAAGGTCATCTTTGAGACATTTGGTGAATGTGGAATATTTATGGATACGAACAAACTAGTTGGGTAATCTTATATCCTCAATACGCAATAATGGAATCTGTGAATCTAAGGCGAAGAAAGCCCTCCTAACTTGAATTGGTGTAATGGATCATTCAGATATAATAGTTGTTCGGAGGCTCCAATCAATGTCGAACTCTACCGAGATCATGTTTATTGGCTATTGGGTATGTGAGAAATGACCTACGGGAGCTTCATGTATATTTCCAGACAAGGTCATGAAAATGGTGATGGGAGGTGTAGTGGATTCTCTCCGGGGTTTTATGGATGATTCTCTAGTCTAGTCCAGAAATCCTTAGCTTGATTGACTACTATGTTTAGTAAGGAGAATTGTGTAATAATGTCTGGTGGAAGTGGTGAGGACCTAAATACTAGTGTTTGTAAACCAACATCAATGTCTGATTGATTAGTAGGCTCGTTGGGTTGTGGGACCTGTGGATCACAACCATAAGTTTGTGGTTGTGTCGGACCTCCTATGGTCATGTGAAGAGTTAATCCCTCCTTCCGATTATCCAATAATCATACGCCTTTTCAGCCTCTATGTTTAGAACTAGAAGTTGTGTAATTTTCTCAGAATACCTTACAGGTGTTCTAGCAACCTCAATGCATAGGCTAGTATCTATGTCAACGAGGAGGTCTCCTACGTTAGGTTGTGGAACTAAAGGATCACAACCAAATACTTGTTCTCTTTTGAGTCCTTGTACAGTCATATGGATATCCTATCAAGGCTAGTCTATAGTTAGGATGATTTGACCAAAATGTGTATGCCTTGTCATCTTCGATATTTAACCCTCTCAGTTGTTCACTAATTGCTTGCAAGTTTGTCATTGCTCGAAAGACCTATATCCTAAGGTCTTGATCTATATCAACTAATGTTGTGGGTAGATTTGGTTGAGGTATTATTGGTTCAAATATGTATTCTTTGGGCTCTCTAGGTCCCGTGATTGTCATACAAAATGATTCAACTTTTAACTAAAACTAACAAACTAATTATGAAAGATATGTCTACACTATGCATGTATTCTTTTATTTTTGTATTTTCGATGAAGTATTTTAATGAATTTAAAGAACAGCTATTCTAATATATTTTAGAAAATGGACAACTAATCTAGTAACAGAATTAAAACAAACAAAACAGCCTGGTGTGGCTATTTACCTATGCAGTTGTGAATTTATCCTAAATATCTAAGCAACTAATTGTTTTAAATTGAAAGACTCTCGATTCTACCTCAGAAGCGAGGAATGAATCATAGTTTCTTAGAAACTATCAATCCCCATAGCTTCCCTGGTGCTATCAAGAGTGAGCTTTTGAAATAAAATAATTCACTACTCTATTTGATACGTTGTAACTAGAACTTTGATAGCTCAAACCTGGCATTTACAGAACAGTGGTAAATCCAGTTGTGTGTGACTTTGTCCCCTCAGTGTGATCTCCTCATTCCTTCATGTTCTCTTGAATCTAGAAAAGCGTGTACATGATAGCATCAGCAGAATAAGGCACTCAAACAATGGCAGCTTTTGGATATAGACCGAATATAATGTGAGTAAGAGAGAGATAATGCAAGTGAATAGAGCTTGACTATGCAATTCCTAGTGGGATTTATTGCGGGAATACAACACAAATGCGCCGAGAGTTTTAGAAGCTATCTTTTGTGACTAAAAAAAACCTGTAACTTTAAATGGATTCCAATCTAAGAATGAAACTATCTTGTTTTAAACTGACTTGCATGGAACAACGATGAAGCAAGAATGAAACAAGAAGATTGAATGACCTCTAAACAACAAAGGAAAACTAACAATGGATGCAAAACATGAAACTATTGGAATTCTAAGCAAGAAAATCAAAAGACTGAATGATTAAACAGAGAAGGAGAGGGGCCATTTGTTTGAAAACAAGCTGGCTATTTATAGCAAATGCATTCACTAGAAGGTAACTTGGAATTGAACTCTTTTACCATTAAACAAAGTGAAAACACTATTCACAGGGTGGCCAAAACATAAATGCAAAGCAAAGTAGCTGAAGAAAGCGAGATAGAAATTGAAGATTTACGTTTGACGCGATCGTCGAGAACTTTTTGGAAAACGTGAATAGGACCGCCGCCTAGACAGGGGGCAGCGGTCTTGTCACTTAAGACCAAAATGCAAGAATAAATGGGGGCAGAGGGCAGAATAAAGCACGCGGAGGCTGGGTGAGGCATACGGGATACAAACGTATACTTGGCGAGCTTTTCTGGATCCGAACACCTTGCGAGGAGACCTATATCATCATTGGGGCATGTGTAACATCTTTCGGCGGTGCAGTACCCTACAATTTTGGGTATGTACATTGTCCTTCCTTATACTTATCATTTTCACCCGCTACCAAGTGCTCCATGGAAACTATCTAGTTTCGGGTGTTCTAAAGGATTGTTAGAATTCTATTTAAATTTTTATTTGTCGAACCTTCAGTATTTACTGAACCGGTTCTTTTCCCATGATTCATCCTTCTCCTAACCTTTGTATTCTACTTAACAAGAATAAGATGTTTAGTTAGCATATGAACCAATTAATTCCAAGATTTCATAAACCTTCAACTTTGATACCAAAATGTAACACCCATATTATGATTCATCCAAATTAAGGGAATTTTTATATTTAAAACAAACCCCTTAAGTTCAATCTATGTTATAATGTTAATCATTAATATTTAGCTTACTACTAAATAATCCATCATTATTTAGTATTCCAAAATCCATCTTGATAACATACATTAACCATGTGCCACTGTAAGGGTCCTTTAGGTCTCCCGATCTCCCTTAATAAGTCTACATGAATTTTTATACCATGTATACTTTTGGTTAAACCTTTTATAGGTTAAGAGAACTTGTGCATCCCCTTAGTGTCATTTGGTTAAGTATTAAGTAACTTTACTTTGACTCCAGATATCGTTGAATAGAAGAAATGGTGAACAAACAATGCAATCAACATTTACATTACTATGGCCATAGTTTTTAAGCATTGCTTTGCAAGCCAATATCGAGACTACATACTAGCTTACAAATTTTGCCTTCCCTTCACCACACAACCATCTCAATATAGTTATCAAGATTCTTTTTGTTGATTAAAAATTAATTTTCAGTTTTGAATAATTAGGAACATGACTCACCCTTATAATGAAATAATCATATCAATGCTACCTTAGGATCCCTATGGGAAAGATAGTGACCACACAATGAATTTCATCATTATGTTCTCACTACCCTTCTTGGAGCCATCCTAAATTGAGTACGGGTAGAATCTTTGTCGAAAGGAAGATGAGTATTAGTGACTACACTTCGTTTACACTTTTTCGTTATCCATTTAAGTTAAGTAGACAATTTTTCCTTAATGATAGGTTATTAGGTATCGTAACATGACATTCATTTCTCGATAGAGGATTATAGTAACTTATGTAGTTATTGTCCCTTATCGGTACCTATTATCTATTTATCACAACTTAATGTTTTCGTTTAATAATAAGTTAATTTAGCCATGTCTCGTATTTATAGGATCTAATCTCTTCCTATTTAGTATTGGTATTAATCTCGTTATTTTATCATTTCATATGAATAGTTCACTTAATCTCATTTGGGCATCATTTGACATGGATTGAACATATTATTCAATAAGGTACGATACTAATATAACATAGTTTACATTGTATTGTTTTTCCATAATGTAATATGATCATTAATGACACATTTTTTCATCCATAATGAAATTATAAAATTAGATATGATTACATAACAAAAATCATTAACTTATATAAAAACCACATAAAAACATTGTTGTTGATAACAACTCTTAAACGCTTTTTGTTTAATAAAGAACAATAAGGTTATAAATGTTGTTTTCGTTGTAATGATATCCATATCATACTAATGTTGTAAATCGTCATATTCTTTCATCTGTAATGAATCAATGATCCAATGTATTTTTGTAAAATAATATCATTAAATTTAATTTATACTATGCTATAAAACAACATTAAAAACACCTTTATAACTCACAAAATGTGATATGAAACAAGTATATTTATTCAAAATTAATAAGGATAAATCCTTATTTTTCCAAAATAATGACACACAATAAGTCATGATAGTACAATAGGCAAATGCCTTCAATCATCTTGCGAAAATAATACTTTTGCATTACAATTAAATACAATAATCCTGAATGAGTTTATAAACAACATTACATGAAGAAATCATGCGTATATAACCCGATTAATCACTTCATAAAGTCACTTTGTCCTACACAATTTAGAGAGAGAAATGTATCCATTGTCAGTTTTATGAACTGGAATGAGTTATCTAGCTCATATTCTTATGTTAAAATGAAATAATGCTATATGTTAGGGTTATCCAAACTCATAATTCATAAAATATTTAATTCAATAATTAAGTTTACATATCATTACACAAACTAATGATGCTATCACTCAAATAACCAAAGTTTCCAACTAGTTTAGACTATTTTTATAACCTTTAACGGAATTTATTATCACCATGATCATGCAAAAATCATACCCTTGTAATTATCTTATAAGAATACAATAAACAAAGTTGACTTCTTTGATAATAATCTTTCATATTATACTGATTCAAACTATCTCCTCAATCTATTCTAAATAATATTTGCAAGGGAGGTAAAACTAAGTCACACTTTACAAATAATCATTCTGTTATAATAGTTGTCCCACTATATAACTTAAATAAAAATTCAAACAATAATTAATACTAACTCAAGATCATGGTTACAAACTGATACAACGATAAGTTAATGTCATCCTCATATTAAACAATTAACATTTCCACCAATTGAATCAACATACAATTCATTTAGACCAAGAAAACTCTAGATACTCATTCTTAATTAATAACACAATGAAGTGTGCCTACAATATTATATCTTGTCAACCAATTCCCATTAAAACATGAACTCTAAGGGATGGTAACAAACTACTCCAAGGAGCTAAACATTCAAATTTAACAACTTACAATGGAAACTTCCACAAAGGATAAGCCGCATTATGGATGAAGAAAATGAAGATGTCAAACATATGTCAAAGAAGGAATCATGTTACATTTCACAAAACAATACAACCTTTTATATAGAGCTTGAAAAATTAAATCTTCCACTAATCCTAAGCCCATAAGGGGTTATAGATGATAATCACTTACAGTTCACAAAGCCACTAGCTAAACTCACATTAAAAATGGAAGTTTCATCACGACAAAATTACTCCCAATTGTTTCAATTAACATTCTCAAGAATCCCGAAGATCCAAATCTTAGTTTCAAGATATTAACTATTTGTTTTATTTAAAGTAAACCTAGAAATGAAAAACCATCAATAACATATTTTCTTTCGTATCAGAGTCTTCTCTAGACCCAAAATTTATTCTAGTAAAAGAACAGAGATCTACATGAGTAGATAAAATTTGTAAAAGCTTATTACATCTTCCCCATATTTTTATCAAATATATAATTCTAAAAACCATATATATTTTATTTTTCCTCAAACATTCCTAAGAAAAATGAAGGGACGACTTACATTTTCCTTCAAATAAATGCAGGAAACCATTTTCATGGTGATTCCACTTTCGAGAAAGATCACAGATATCATGCATGTTTTTCATTATAAAATAACAAATCCAGGAGGAACAAATTAAACAAAAACCATATTGCAAATAATCATGATAACCCATTTCATTTCCCATTTTATCCTTTTGTTTCCTTCAAAGTTTCTTAACAAAATACAAGATAGTTGCAAATTACGAACAACAAGAAAAATCCCATTAAATTTTATTCCCAATTTTCCCATTAAACCCAACAAGGTTTTTTTTTTTTGCATCAAATAATATCATTATTTTCCAGATTAAAAACCATAATGAAGACTCATACCATATTCTCCATTTTTATCTTAAAACAACAAAAAAGAAGTAGAAAACCTATGCGTGGAATGTTTTCCTTGTTATTTATTTTTGTCTTTTCTCCACAAACCTATAACTCACATTTCTAGAAAATGCTACAAAACATTTCCACACCAACAAGAATAAACCAAATTCAACATTTATAAATATAGCTTTAGATTTTTACATGTAAACGCCCAAACAAGCTTCCATATTTTTCTCCCTCAGACATTCATGCAGAGCAAAACAACCACAAAACCAAAAAATGTGAATAGAGGAGAAGAATGCATGCCTTGGCTTGCTTAGTAAGCTTCCCTATTTCCCAAAACCATATTCCATTTATTAACTACATTTAATAAGCTGTCAGTGCCAACTCAACTTCCCTCCAAAATCTCAAATACTTGCATGCAATGCGTATGGGAGGAGACCAAGGTTCCGTTATTAACAATATTATATTTCCTTATAATTTTCCATATGGTCTGTGACCATAGATTATAAACTTTAAACTTTATCCCCTTTTTGCCTTGTATAGTGGTTGATGGCCATATAAACAAAAATCAATAAACATTACAACTTTGACAATGTCAAGTAACATGGTCAATGACCATAGTTTCTAATAACCTCAACTAATTTATTTGCCAACTACGGTCAATGACCATATAAACATTGATTAATAATATTAAGAATTTTAAACCTGTCAAAGCCAAGTAATGTGGTCTATGACCCACTTAAAAAATAAATACCATTTTTCCCCTCGGACTATGACCATATTATATATAACTTAAAACATAACAACCTTTACCTCGTACTTTAATATATTATGCAAAATTAGTAGATATCATTATATTTGCTACGAGGTCTATGACCCATCAACAATCGCAATCAATAAGTAATCAATAACATTACCCTACTCACCTCGTCATTGGTCCATGACCACATTCATGATACGAAGGAGGATTTATGAACATCAATTGTGCATATTTCAATAAGGTCAAGACCGAGTTATAATATCATTTATATTTACCTTTTCCAATTATCGATAACACTAGAAACCAAAAATGAAGTCAATACAAATCATTATTGTGTAACGGTATGCTGCGTATTAACCGAGAAAGTATTAGTCTAACAGATCCAACAATCAACGTTATACAATTAATGCAATCATGAAGATGGCTATTAAATCAAAACAATCATACAACAAAATAATTACACACATATACTTATATATGCTTATATATGCATCTATATATGTATATGTATCTGTATATGTATATGTTTTCACATAAACATATATGTATATATTTTTATATACAATAATATAAGTATAATTATTAAATCACTTTTTATAAATAATTAAGTTGTTAATTATCAATCATAGCAACAGAAAACAAATTAATTGTGGGGTGGGATATCCATCTCATCCTCACTTGCTCCGTCGTGTTTCCACTTATCTCAATCGTTCTCCAATGTGCACTTTTTGTCCCTATTATCCCTTGTGTCCCTATTACACAATGTAAACTATATTTAAACCTCATTTAAACTCTCATCTAACCTGAGGTTAAGCTAGAGTTAGTAGGGTAGAACAAAAGTAAAATAAAAAATAGTTTTAGCTAGTTTCTTCCACACAATTGGTCATAATGGTGAATTTTCTATTGTCACACCTTCCAATCTGCATTAATGGGTTCCATGACATAGTATTGAAAGGATAGGAATATCCTTCTTTGTTTCCTTAAGACCTAGTAGGTGAAATCAATTGAAATTGGAGCAAACGATCATCAACAGTTTTACTTTCACGTAAGCCATTTTTCACATAATAAAGAAGCTGATTTTTAGGGATATCGAGGGTTTTGTTTTTTCTCAGCATTCTACCCTCCTCGAATAATTTTTCACTTTCCCAAAGATTTGGTGGGTGAAAAGATCTAAAACTTGAGAGCGAAGAATCCTTGAAAAATATTTTTGTCCGAGACATTTATTTCACGAAGGGGTTACTTGATTTTTCAAGATATAGAGGATTGATTTTTCCCATTATCATTCCTCTCTAATGAAAAAATCATTTTCTCACTCATCTGGACAAAGGAATCATCTGAAATTTGGAGCAAGGAATCTGGAATAAAACCCATAATTTCAAGATTATTTTTGTAGCAATCCGATACATGTAGTGCGCTTAATAAAAAGAGCACATGTTCATGGTAAGACATGTCTAAAAATAGTAAGTGGTCAAATGAGGTGAATTCTTAGCATCCATGGTCCCCGAATAGGAAAGAAACATCAAGAAGTGAAAACATTGCAAATTTGCTAAAAATAGCAAGTTGGAAAAAAGTAGATGTCTAAAAATAGAAACTTTATAAAAATAGAAAATCATCATCAATGGAAATATAATAAGTGGATTAGGATATTTAGAGAACAAGGATTAAGGGAAATTTTCAAAAATTTCCAAAATAACAGCTCCTGACCCCTCCTGCTAAAAATAGAAAGTTTCATATTTTGGTACAAAAAGTTGTTGGTGGTTCTATTTTCACTCATCTTGTTGCTTTTTTCAATCATCGGGAAGTGATTAAGTTTAATCGTGGCCCAAACAAAAAAACAACCCCCTGTAAACTTTCAAAGGATCCTAAAGCATCATTTTGATCACATTTATGTTAATGAACATATCAAGGCACATCAAGGTGTAGCAGGTGAAATCAGGAACATTACAAGGTCATTGAAAATTTTGAAAAGAGTCAAGAGCTCCATTAAAATTCAAAGTCATCAAGAGGGTGATTATCATAAGCATGATGAGAGAAATCTCACTTTGTGAGGGAGGAAGGAGTTCATCTAAAGAAATGCATACCTCAAGATGTGTTTTTAAAAATGCATACATGCTTGATAATGAGCCCACATCTTGCAGCAGTCAAGGGAAAGTAGAATTTGTAGTGTCTTAGTGCATTTTGGAGGTCAAGACATGTAACTCATCATCAATCTCCATTCAGAGGTCAATCCTTCCATATGGAGAATGAAGTTTGTTTCCACGAGGAGAAAATTGAGCAATAATGATCAAACGTTGTATGCATGATTCACTCATGTAACATCTTGGTCAAGAGAGTGGATTCTGAAGGTAAACGAGTTCCATCATGTTTAATGTTGAAATTTGACGCTCATGCAAAGTAAGCCGAGAGTCATCATGTCCCGAATCTACAATCATCTCTCCAATAAGTAAGTTGAAGTGAGATAATTTAGCTATCATGGAACTCAAACCCATCACGTGTGAAAATCAAGGAATCATCTTTTCCCATCGGAAACACATGACCATTCTAAGGATGATTCCATTCAAATTAGATTCTTAAGCCAGAAAGGTGGCCACATGCTCAGAATTTCACTCAAGGGTCATTATTTCACCCTCGTGATGAAGGCTTGTTTCCGTAAGAGAAAGATAAGCATCAAGAGATTCAAGCATCACAAAGTTGGTTTGTGATCACTAGTGCCATTGTGAAATCCTAGAGGAAATTTAAAGTGATCCTCACTCTCACTATGAGATCAGGAAAGAACCATCATGAGTGATGCCCGAAGTCATCCCAAGCTCGCATTGTAATGGCTCACAACAATATTCCTAAACACTTATTCAATATTCGGATTGTTATTGCATCTTGCGAAGGAGGAGATTATGAGCACCGTGCTTAAAATTAATAAGTTCTCCATCAAAAAAATATTCATCTTCATTGGATTGGTCAACCCTTCTCTATGTCTCTTCTCTCCCCATATTCTAATTGTTCATTAAGAATGTACTTTTTATATTTTTCCTATTCACTTAAGTGACCCCAACGTCAACATTATAAGAGTCCTTTTCATAAATAAGAAAAAAACTCACCTCATAGGAATATGAAAGGCCACAAGTGATGAGATAGGTGAAAAGGCACGTGGGGGAGATGGGAGGAAAATTTGTAATATTATAAATTGGAATGGCTTCCTCATTCCAAAGGGTTGGAAATTGTTGATTAAATGTATGTTGTTGATATTTACCAAGATTACTACATCAAGAAATAAAAGATGCAATTCTTCTATATCTAATCTTATGTTCCTCTACTCTCTCTCTACTTTCCAATTTTGTAAGCATTGTGATCTTGTACAACCAAGAAGGAACTTTGTGTCCTTGATTGATAGATTTTAGAACTTTGTGTCTCTTATTTATCAATCTTGCTAATGGCTTGCATTATTGTGTTCTTCTAATTGAATGTGGACCTAATCTGGTTATTGTATGTGAATTTTGTAAGCCTACTCACAACAGTAACCCTCTCTCCTTATTTCTCCTACTTCCTTTACCTTCCTTCACTGCAATTTCCTCCCTTGTACTTTGTATAAGCACTTTGCCACAGGTTTAGTGGATTGTTCTTGTGTGATCCCCGACCTAACGGCCACCCATAGATTTAGGTAGTTTACATTCAATAATGGGAGCCTCCTCGTACTCAAGAAAGAGAGGATTAGTCCTGTGACCATTAGTGGAAATCAATAATTATCCCCACAACAAATTATTTCACCAACATTTTTTGGCAACTCTACTAGAGAAGATCCACCCTTTGTGCAGCCAATAAAATATCTCTAAAAATACAAAAATAAGATATTTGAAAATCCATAAAAATCAAAAATTGAAAAATACCAAAAATACCATCTAAATAATCTGCATTTCTATAGTTTCATTCCTTTCTAGTGCTTTAAAAAAATTGGTATGAAGAAGGTACACTTGAGAAAATCGTGTAGGTGGCTTTGTTGATACTACATTTGAGGAACAACAAAGAGCTGATTTTAGACTTCCTATTGTACATGTAAGAAGGAATTTCTTGAAAATCCTCTTGAAGGTCATATTGAAGAACAATTTGTTGAACCACTTGTCCTCATTCCTCCTGAATAAGAAAGAGAAGAAGAACCATGGGAAGAAGAATAAATAATGGCTACCCCTCTGCCATGGGAACAAAATATTGGTCTGTTAGCCTTGGCCCCACCACTTTATGAACTTCCAAAATGATCACGAAATAACTTTCCCAAATTCTCGTGGTAATGGAAATCAATGACAAAATGATCATATTACATCCTCCACCACATCTTATGGCATTCTTAGAGTACAACATGAAGATTTCATAGTGTGGTTGTTCGTGGAAACATTACAAGATGTTACTACAGATTGGTTCTACTACTTGCCATCACACTCAATTATTGATTGGGATGATATGAAAAGAAAGTTTGAAGCAAGATTCAAGACTACAGAAGATGCTCATGCCCTCCTTTCTCAACTTACCCAAATGAAGAAAGAACTGCAAGAGCCCATGAGATATTTTGTGGAAAAATTTAATAAGCTAATCAATAAGATTTTCATCACTTCTCGTCCTACTACGGATAATCATACAATGTTGTTTGTGAATGCCCAGCTACCTAAGGTTATTTTCATACTACGGAGAGTGCAAATGAACACCTTGGAAAATTCTCAAGAAATTTCCATTGACGTGGAAGATGATCTCATTATGTTTGACAAGATTAAGAATCATTCAATGAAGGATAAGGCCCAAATTTCTAAATATGAAAGAGTTGATCCATTTCTATAAAAGTTGGCCAATGATTTGAAAATGTTGAAAAAGGAAGTTTCCCAACATGCCTCATACCAAAACCAAAATAGGAATCAAATTGCATGAGCACTCAGAAGGATTGCCTTGGAAGCTCCACCAATTAATGCAATATGCGAAACCAAAGTGAAGATGAAAAAGAAGAAATAGTTGAATCGGACGTTAAAGAAGAAGATGAAGAGAAATGTGCCGAGTTGGATATTTTGATTACTCATTAGAAAAATATTGAAGAATCCATGGATAGCTACACTTGTGCAATATTCACTCAATCACAAATAGAGAAAGAAGCCTCTTCTTCTATTTCCTAAGTTAAGCATTTAGATCCTCAAGTGGCAACTCTATGAAAAACAAAAATGAAAAGAGGATCATTGATGTCCGCTTCCATGGGATCAGCCAAGAAGAATCACGAAACTACTTCAATCAAGAACCATTCTACCTCTTTAGGTAAGTCTCATTCACCTTCTCTTGAAAAATCAGTTTCTATTGATCCTAAGTATGAAAATCCTACTCATTTCAAGGCTTCCATAATCCCTAATGTGCCTACAACGTGTCCACCTCTTGAAAGAAATCCAAAATTCAAATTTCTGAGTCTGAGTACTTGAAAACCCATCCTAAGTAATTTGATAGGCTAGTCCAGTTTATCAAAGGAAGTAATTCCGTTTCATGTTCCAAAAATGCTATTGTGAAGGAGCTACCTCCCACTCCTCATACCACTCCTCAGAATTGTATTGTTTCCACATCCTCCACCTCTGGTGAGATAAAACCTTTCTACCTAGCCTTGTTGGTCAATGGGTACAAACTGAATAATTACATCAATGACTCTAGTACCTCCAACAACATTATGACTACAAAAGTTGTTAAAGCTATTGGTCTTTCCCTCACTCCTGATAATGGACATTTTTATTCCATAGAAATGAAAGAAGTACCTCTCGTTGGCTAGGTAAAATATGCTCAAGTAGCATTTGCATATTTTCTTGACAAGAAGATCATGATGAAGATACTCATAGCATACATGCCAACCTCATATGGTATGTTATTGAGCCGAAGATTTCTGTAGGGATGTGGGTGGAGATATAAAGATGGATTGGTCATATGTCACCATCCCGGTCAATGGTAAAATGAAGAAACTTATTCCCATCAGGAAAATGAAGTAAATTGTTCAAAGGCCCGATGACCCAAAGGTAGATATCATGTTTCAAGATTCAAGGTTTTACAAATTTTTCATAGATTCGGAAGAAGGTGTTGAGTTGTATCGTGTTGATGGATGAGTATCCAAGTATAAAAATCGAATTAGAGATCATCATGGTGACTTGATGGATAAGAATTTGAAAGCATGTACTTCCCATTGGATGTGATCATGAACATAGTTTCTCTACTAAGTAGCGGTGATGGTCATGCAGGTATTGACTTGCAACAAAGAAATATAGAGGCAACGAGTAGTAGTGTGGGTCATGAATGAAAAATGATATCAAATAACTTCTTTCTAGGTAGGTATCATGTTTCCAATCACGCTCTTAAGAATCATCATGAAAATATGTTCAATAAGTATGATTGTGAATACAAGGTTTTCTCTTTCCCATTGGGATTGGGTGACTCTTCAAAGAATAAATGCATGAATGACAAGGTTTTTAGACCTCTTGAAGTTGAATCTACTCAAGAAGAGGATGAATTCATCATAGAAATGGACTCCCTAGTTCTTGGTGGTTGAGATTGGAAAAATGATGATCTAAATATTGTTGAGTTGTGGAGCCTAATCACTTCACCGGCATGATTTTTAGACTTTCTAGAATACACAGTAATGGTGGTGTCGGTTGATGAACCATCGTCAGTCACCCATGGATGGTATCAGTTAGACAAGGAGGAACCAACATTGGTGAGGGCTAACTGACATCAGTTAAGGTTAACCAAAATCGGTTTCCTGTGCATAACTACTATAATTAAGTTGCGGGAATTAGATCTATATTTAGTTGCAAAGTGAATATAATGGTTGTAATTGCATAGCTAAAGTGCCCTAAGATTGTAGATGCATATATAAGCATAAAGCTAGGGTTTAGAAGGTAGAATTCAATTGAGAATAGAGAGAAGTTTCCTTTGAGAGAAAAGAGAAATTTATAGAGAAGAAAGTACAAGACATCCAAGAAGGTGTGGAAGATTGCAAATCTTCATTGTATTTCCTCTGTGATGATAAATTGACTATTTCTTGGTGGACGTAGCCCACACTGGGTGAACCATGTTAAATCTTGTGTATTGTTTCTTCTTGTACAACCGGTGTGCTAACCCCAACAACTGGTATCAGAGCATCTTTGTTTGAGGGTTGTGTGTGTTGACAGATTTACTCACAAAGGGATTTCTGATTGAGTGGGAAAAAGAAATGGGATAAGAAGGCAAATTCAAAGTAGATAAATTTAATGGCCATGACTATCTATTATGGAAGATGTAGGTGGAGGATTATTTGTATCAAAAAGATTTATACTTACCGTTAGATGAGAAGGAAAGACCTATAAAGATGACTGATGAAGAATGAAAAATTCTTGATAGAAAGGCTCTGGGATCTATAAGATTGAGTCTAGTAGCATATGTGGCTTCAAATATTACCAAAGCAGGATCTATGGTAGAGTTGATGAAATCTTTAACAAATCTATATGAAAAACCTAGTGCTTCAAATAAAGTTTATTTGATGAAAAAAATGTTTAATTTAAAGATGCAAGAAGGTGGATTTGCATCAAGTCATTTGAATGATTTCCGGTCTATTGTAAATCAATTAAAATCAGTTAGTATTTCGTTTGAGGATGAAGTGAAAGAAATTTTATTATTATGCTCTTTGCCAAATAGTTGGGATAACTTGGTAATGGTTGTTAGTAATACATCATCTACTACTAATGTTTTAAAGTTTGATGATGTGGTTAGTATAATCCTGAATGAAGAAATACGTAGGAAAAGTACATGAGAATCATCATCTAGGAATGCTTTGAATGTAGAAATTAGGGGAAGGAAGAAGGAGAGATCCAAGAGCAAGAATAATGGGAAATCAAATTCTAAGAATGACATATCTAAATCCAAAGGTAGAGGTATAATCTGCTGGAATTGTGGAAAGAAAGGTCATGCAAAGAAGGATTGTTGGTTTAAGGAAAACAAAGAGAATGTACCAGAGAAAGGTAAAGAGGCAAATGTTGTTGCAAAATAGGTAATGCAAGATGCCTTGATTCTCTCCTTAGATAATAAAATTGAGTCATGGGTTTTAGATTCAAGAGCTTCTTTCCATGCAACCCCTAATAAGGGTTATTTTAGAAATTATGTCCAGGGTAATTTTGGGCATGTTTATTTAGGAGATGATGAACCATGCAATATTACTGGTAGAGGTGAATTTCATCTTAAATTGCATAATGGAAATACATGGATATTGAAATATGTGAAGCATGTTCCAAGCCTTAAAAGAAATATAATTTATGCAGACAATTGTGTGAAACTAGTTGCATGGTTACACTCACAGTTGAATCTTGGAAAGTTACTAAGGGATCTCTTGTTGTAGCAAGAGGCAAGAAGGTAGGATCATTGTATTTATATACTTGTATTACTGATTCCTTTTCTGTTCTATCTACTTTAGATTCATATACAAGCATGTGGCACAATCGGCTAGGCCATATGAGTGAAAAAAATACAAATCTTAAAGGCAAAGGGTAAGTTATTAGATCTGAAATGTGTAGATCTTGATTTCTATGAGCATTGTATTTTTGGAAAGCAGAAGAGAGTGAGATTTCTCAAATTTGGGGCAACAAATAAGAATCATAAATTGGAGCTTGTACACTCAGATGTGTGGGGACCAGCCAGGTAGCTTCTCATGGAGGATCCCAATACTATGTTACTTTCATTGATGATGCCACAAGAAAGGTATGAGTTTATTGTATTAATCATAAATCTGATGTTTTTAAAACTTTTAAAATATGGAAATCCCTTGTGGAAAATGAATCAAATTCAAAATTAAAATGCTTTAGATTTGACAATGGTGGTGAGTACTACAGTAAGACTTTCAATTATTATTGTTCAGTAAATGGAATATGTAGAGAAATGATGGTTCCTAGAACACCACAGGAAAATGGTGTTGTAGAGAGAATGAACATGACAATCATGGAACGTGCTAGAAGCATGAGGATACATGCTAGATTTCCCTTATAGTTTTGGGTGGACACAGTGAGACACGGTGATTTATTTGATTAATCTGTGGACCTTCAACTTCACTTGAATGGTGGAATACCGTAAGAAGCTTGGACTAGAAAATAGGTAGATCTTTCTTTTCTTAGAACATTTATATCAGAATCTTTTTGTATATTGATAAGGAAAATAGAAATAAATTGGATGCAAAATCCAAAAGATGTACTTTCATTGGTTATGGCTTTGGCAATTTGAATTTCATTTTTGGATTTATAAGGTTCTAAGATAATTAGGAGTCGTGACATTGATTGGAATGAAAAGAGAATGTACATGGATCAAGTTTTGGTACCCAAAGGTGAACCGATGGATAAGTTTTTGGATAAAAATGAACTCTCGGATTCAAAATTAACACCTACGGGTTTACACAATAACCGGTAGCAATTTACCCTTAACCGACACCGGTCCCCTGTACTGGTGTTGGTTACATAAGAGACAAACTAGTGTCGGTTAGCCGAACCAACGTTGACTGAAGGTGACCAACGTCGGTCATTGTCAGAAGTAGATATAAATCTACAGGATGAGCAGATTGAGCCTCCAACACCCCAAATCTCAATGAGAAGGTCACAAAGGGTAAGTATACCTCTAAAAATATTTTCACCTTCCTTGTCTTATTTATTATTGAATGATAGTGGTGAACTAGAAAGATTTGAAGAAGTAATGTAGGATAAATCCCACAAGTAGTGGGAGCATGACATGAATGAGGAGATGGACTCCTTAGAGTAGAACCAGACATGAAATTTGGTTAAGTTGTTAATAGGTAAAAGAGCATTGCAGAACAAGTGGGTTTACAAGATCAAGGAAGAAGAGGGTGGACAAAAAGATACAAGGAAAGACTTGTAGTAAAGGGATTTACACAGAAAGTAGGTATTGACTTTGGTGAAATCTTTTCTCCTATTGTTAAGATGACTTCTATTTGTACTTGTATTGAGTTTAGTTGTAGTAGAGGATTTGCATTTAGAGCAACTTGATGTCAAGAAGTTATTTCTTCATGGTGATTTAGAGGAAGAGATTTATGTGAATTAACCACTTGGATATGAAGTCAACAGTAAGGAGAAACTTGTGTGCAGATTTAAAAAGAGCCTATATGGGCTCAAGCAAGCTCCAAGTCAATGGTATATGGGGTTTGATAGTTTCATGCAAGAGTATGATTATTTGAGATGTGAATTTGACCATTTTCTTTATTTCAAGATGCTTGGAAATGGGAGCTATATTATTTTTTTACTATATGTGGATGATATGTTTATTGCAGGATCTAGTATGCAGGAAATTGGTGAGCTTAAAGAAAAGCTATCTCACACATTTATAATGAAGGATTTGGGAGCTGCAAAGAGAATCCTTGGCATGCAAATTCATAGAGACATGAAAAACATGAAGTTGTATTTGTCTCAAGAGCATTATATCAATAAGGTGTTAGAAAGGTTTAATTTGCAAAATTCAAAACTTGTAAGTACACCTATGGTTGGACACTTCAAATTGAGAAAAGATTAGTGTCCTACATCACACGAGGAGGTTGAGTACATGGCACGAGTTTTGTATGCTTCAACAATTGGGAGCTTGATGTATGCTATGGTTTGTACCAAACCAAACATTACATAGGAAGTGGGAGTTGTGAGCATATTTATGGATAATCCAGGTAAAGAGCATTGGAAATTAGTCCAATGGATTCTCAGTATTTGAGAGGGACATCCAACATGTAGTTATTCTATGGAGGGTCAGATACTTCTTTATGTGGCTATGTGGATTCATACATGGTTGGTGATTTGGATGGTAGGAGGAGCACCACTGGATATGTTTTCATAGTAGGTGGCATGACAGTTAGCTAGATTTCTAGATTACATAAGGTTGTGGCTATGTCTACTACAGAGGCTGAGTATGTTGCGATTCTAAAGAAGCTAGCAAGGAGATGATATGGATGAGCAGGTTCATGGAAGATTTGGGAAAAGAGCAAGAGGATTGTAGATTGTATAGTGATAGTTAAAGTGTAATTCATTTGGAAAATAACTCAATGTTTCATTCTAGAACGAAACACATTTAGTTGAGATATCACTTCATACGACAGGTATTAGAGGATGGGTAGTTGAAGTTGGAGAAAATTCATACAAAGGAGAACCCTGTGGATATGCTAATGAAGTTGTTGGCAAAGGAGAAGTTGGAGCTACACTCCACTTCTGTTGGTCTTCGAGTTTGAGACTTAAAGAGGGAGAAACATGCCAAAGGAAAGGATCAGAGGATGGATTTGTATGGTATAATGTAACAATTTATCTCCAAGTGAGAGATTATTGAGTTATGGAGCTTAATCACTTCACTGGCATGTTTTACAGACTTATTAGAATACACGAGAATCGGTGTCGATTGACAAACCACCCTCGGTCACCCATGGACTAGTATCAGTCTGGAAAGGAGGAACCAATATCGGTTAGGGCTAACCGACATCGTTTAGGGATAACCGGCATCGGTTATGGCTAACCGACATCAGTTGCATGTGCGTGACTACTATAATTAAGTTATGGAAATTATATCTATATTTAGTTGTAAAGTGAATATAATGGTTGTAATTGCATAGCTAAAGTTCCCTAAGATTGTAGATGCATATATAAGCATAAAGCTAGGGTTTAGAAGGTAGAATTCAAATGACAATAGAGAGAAGTTTCCTTTAAGAGAAAAGAGTAAAATTTAGAGAAGAAAGTACAGGACATCTAAGAAGGTGTGGAAGATTACAAATCTTCATTATATTTCCTTTGTGATAATAAATTGGTTGTTTCTTGGTGGATGTAGCCCACGGTGGGGGAACCACATTAAATCTTCTGTATTTTTTCTTCTTGTTTATTTTTGTATTGATTTCTTTTATGCTTAGATATGATTAATATATCTATACAACTGGTGTGCTAACCCCAACAAATATTTCAACCCCAATTTCATGCTCATTCCCCTTTCATGAAGATGGATACCTTCTCAATGAAGAATGGATAGATGGAATGGTGTTTGATCCCAAGGCTTATTTTGTTCAAATGAAAACCTTCTCAACAAGGAATGTATGGATAAGAACATGCTTGCATCTTTCAAGGTCAACTCCACTCAAGGAAAAGGTGTTTTCACCATGAATATGGATTTTGAAGCTCAAAATGAACAAGATGGAGAAGATGATTATTTCCATGTTGCATGCCCAACCTTGTGCTCATTCTCTTTCCAAGATAATGAAGCAATATATGTACAAATCAGCAAGCCAAGAAAGATTCGGAGTGCGTGAAAGAATATTTATTAGATCAGTTGAGAAACATGGAACATCAAGAGGATTTTGATAGTGTTAAAGATCTTGAAACATCTGTCAAGAATCAACTGATGAAAATAATGGTCTTGAATTAGATGAAAAACAAAGAAAAAATTCCTATCAAATTTCATAAGCCTCAGTGTGAAAACAATAAGTTGAGTATGATCAAGACTCATCTTCACAAAGCAACAAAGGAGAATTGAAAATTGGAATGAACTCATGAATCGATGAAAAGATGGAAAGAAATTTTCAAAGCAAAAAAGGAAATGAGATGAATAAGTGAATCATCAATTGCAAGAAAAATCATGTGATATTTCTTAATAAATTGAGAAAGGGATCATATTTCAATGATCTCGTTAATGAATTTGTAAAAGAAAGGTGTTCAAATGATACCCGTATGCGGGTAAGAATTAAATTTGAATTGGTGTTTTAGTGAAATTGGGTTGTCCCCTACATATAACATAAGTGATTTAGGATGTTTCATCATATTTCCATTTTTTTTTTGTTTCCGTTCCCATTTGTTGTTGTGTTTTGTTGTTGTGTGTTGGTCTTATTCATCGTGTTTGTAGTTTTTCTCGTTGCTCGGTGTAATGATTATATTTCCCAATCGACAAAGCACTAATCTTATCACCAATGATAAATTTTTGGTTCTCTATTTCCCCTTGTGGTCTATTGGCCTCAAGTTAGATCCATTTGTTTTCATGTGAATTGACTAGCCCAAAAATGCAAAACTCAAACCATGACAACTAAGCCACAATGTGAAATCTGCTTCTAAATCTCCTTGAATCCCTCTCCTAGTCAACCTTCCTCTCATGTCATGATCACCTTGTCCTGAAATTATTCCTAACTCCTTGGGTGAGCATGTATAATTTTGTAAAATATTGTAGCATGTTCCATTATTTCATTCAGTAAAGTACAACTGAAGACTAGTTCTCTAGGACGCCTAGAAAGGTTGATTTTGACCATTCTAGAGCATGTGTACAATCCTCGAGAGAGTTATGAAAAGGTATTAATAATCTAGAGATGGAATTGAAGAGCCTGAAGGTGTTGGAATAATTTTATGAATATCTAGGAAATTTTCCATCATTCGGTGATAGTTTTCTCAAACATGGGTTTTTTCAAGAGTAAGGAATGGGTAGTCCAATTATGAACCTTGACTTCTCCAGCTGATTTTTGAGGCTCCGTAAGGAGTTAGGAGGAAACAAAATGGGCATAAAAAAACTTTGATAATCCTCTACATGGTGGGAGCATCATTTTTATCTAAAGTATGAATATTTCTTGAAAAATTGAAAAAAGTGCAAGAGCACCTCACAACCGAACAAAAAAGGTCATTTTTTGAGTTTTAGTAAGATTCAAGTTCTGAAACCACTTCCATTGGTCTTATAATCTATTTTGGAGTCAAATTAATGTAAATTTTGACCCTAAAACAATATCCTAAGCCTCCGGGGTGAAAAACATTGATCTTTAGGCTATTTTTAGACAACTAGTGTACAATCAAGCTTTCCAAATGAGGCTAGGCACACTTTGCTGTCCCTCTTATCCCCATAGTCCCCTTGGGTACATGGGGAAATGAGGTACACAAAATGGCACCCTCATACACATCCTCAAGGCACACTTGTTGTCTGTGTTGTCCGCATTGTCCCTATTTCCCAAGGGGAAAAAAGGGACAAGAAATTGCACCCCATGAAATTTTTTAACTCTTAAACTATCCATATGCGCTTAATTCAACCTAAGTTGATTCTAAGTTGAGTCAAGGAGAGCGTGAGTGAAGGAGAAGTTGCAAATCCATAGCTAACTTTTCACCATACCACATGTTACCACCTTGATTCAAGGCACACTTTGTATCCCTTTTGTCCCATGTGTCCCTAATGGGACAAAGAGGACATAAAAGTGTGCCCCATGACCAAAATTAGCCCCCAAACACTCATATGACCTTCTACAAAGCTTCGTAGGTAATTTTTCAGTGCCTTCATCTCATCCTCACTCGCTCTTGTGTTGCCATATGTCCCAATCTTACTCCAAGGCACACTTTGTTGTCCCTTTTGGCCATTTTTTCCCATTAAACAATGTAAACCATATATAAGCCTCACTTAAACACTCATTTGACCCGAGGTTAAACCAGAGTTAGCAAGGTAACACAAATCCAATAAAACACAGTTTGAGCTAGTTTCTTCCACACACTTGGTCATGTTGGTGAAGTTTCTATTGTCACACCTTCCAAAATCCATTAATGGATTTCATGTCATAGCAATGAAAGGAAAACAATAACCTTCTTCATTTCCTAAAGATCCAGTGGGTGAAATCACTTGAAAATTGGAGCAAATGAATATAAAAAATTCTACTTTCACGTAAACCATTTTTGCATAATGAAGAAGATGATTTTTAGGGATATTTATGGTTGTGTGTTTTTTCAGCATTGTACCCTCCTCGAATAATTTTTCACTTTCCTGAATATCTAGCAGATGAAAAGCTCGAAACTTGGAGCAAAGGATCCTCAAAATCTAGTTTCGTCCAAGACATTTCTTTCACGATGGGGTTTCTAATTTTTCAAGATATGGAGGACTGATTTTTCCCAATATGCTTCCCCATCCAATAAAAAACTCATTTTCTCACTCATCCAGCAAAGGAATCATCTAAAATTTGGAGCAGGAATCCTACAATAAACCCATAATTTCAAGATTGTTTTTGTTGCAATCTAGAACTGCAGTGCACTTACTAAAAATAACACGTGTTCATGGTAAGGCATGTCTAAAAATAGCAAGTGGTCAAATGAGGTGAATTCTTAGCATCCGTGGTCCCCAGAAAGGCAAGAAACATTAGGAAGTGAAAACAATGCAAAATTGCTAAAAATAGCGGTGGAAAAAGTAGATGTCCAAAAATAGAAAATCGTCATCAATAGAAATAGCCTAAGTGGATTAGAAACTTCATAGAACAAGGATTATGCAAAATTGTCAAAAATTCCCAAAATAACACTCTCCCGATCCACCTCCTAAAATAGAAAGTTTTAAATTTTGGTCTTGAAAGTTGTTGGTGGCTCTATTTTCACTCATATTGTCATTTTTTCCATCATCGCAAGATCATAAAGTTGTTTTGTGGCCCAAACAAGAAATAAACCCTCCAAAAAAATTGAAGGATCCTAAAGCATCATTTTGATCACATTTTGTTAAGGAACATATCAGGGTGCATTAAGGTGTAGCAAGTGAAATCAAGTACATTGCAAGGTCTTTGAAAAGAATCAAGAGCCCCATTGAAATTCAAATTCATCAAGAGGGTGATTATCATTCTCATGATGTGAGAAATATCATTATGAGTGAGGAAGGAGGTCATATACAACAATGCATACCTCAAGAAGTGTTTCTAAACACTTGATCTATGCTTGATAATGAGCCCACATCTTGCAGGTCAGAGGAAATGGAATTTGTAGGGTCTCAATGCATTTTGGAGGTCGAGACATGTAACTCATCATCAAGCTATATTCAGAAGTAAATATTTATGTCCGGGAAGGAAGTTTGTTTCCATGAGGATTAAATTGAGTAATGATGATCAAATGTTGTACACATGATTCACTCGTGTAACATCTTGGTCAATAAAATGGATTATGAAGGTAAACGGGTGTAATCATGTTGAAGGTTAAAATGTGAAGCTCTTACAATAAGCCAAGATTCATCATGTCCTGAATCTTCCATAATATATGCGAGAAGCAAGTTGAAGTTAGTTGATTAAGATATTAAGGCATTCAAAACCATCATGTGTGAAGAATCAAGGAATCATCTTTTCCCATCGGAAAGCAGATGAACATTCTAAGGATGATTCCATTCAAATAATATTTTGGAGCCAAGAAAGGTGGCCACATGCCTATAATTTCACTCGGGTGTAATTATTTCACCGCGTGATGAAGGGCCATTTCATTAAGAGAAAGATAAACATCAAGAGATTCAACCATCACAGAGTTGGTTTATGATCGGTAGAGGGTCGGTTGTGAAAGCCTAAAGGAAAGAAATGTTAGTGTAGGATATTCATTTTCCTTGTATTTTTTATTTACTTGGATCTTTCCTACACTCATGGGATATGTTTTCTTAGGTGTACCAATTATGTTGAGTTAGCTTACTAGTTATGTGGAGTCAACTCTACTTCTAGTATCAATTAGTGAGAGTTATTCACCACTGATCTAGGAGGAGGTTACACATTCACCTCCTATATGTACATCACTTGCATCAGTCTATCCTATGGAGCATTGAGTTTATTTGGAGCCATTCTTTCCTTGTGATTTCTTGATCATATTGCATCTTATTGTTAGTTATTTTGATTTTCTACAATTGCTTGTGTATTTTTTTTATTGGAGATTTGGAAAATCTAATATGGTATTATATATATTCTGATGAAATGTTTTCCATTACCGAGTTATTTGCATTTTTCGAATACTTCGTTTGTGAAACTAACAATTCATTTGCAAATAGATTTGACTCTAGCTTGGTTTAGTACAGTTATGTGTTTTAGTGTTTGCAGATTGTTAAGTTGAGGGTTTACAAATTATAGGGTTCCAAAATCACGAATTTTTGGGAAATTTTTTTATGTGGCCCTTTTAGGAGTTTTGTAGGTAGAAGTAGTTAATTGGGGCTAAATATGATAGAAACACTATTTTTAGCATACTATTTCATGGAATTGACAAGTTTAGTGAAGGATTTCCCTACATTAATGTTAGCCAAGATGCTACCCAAATCAGTCCACTCAACTCGGATCTTGGTTCTTGGAGTAGATCATTTGGTTAATATTAGAGGTTGCTCACTTTTGGCCTCGCATGGCATGTTCTGGTCTATGGACTCACACCTACCTCAGCCACTCTAAATCCATGCAATTATTCTTAGCTCAACCTGTGTGGCTCCATTTACTTTCTCGGCCATCTCTTCTTCAACTCGCACTCATTAGACGACTCTACTCCTACCAAGTCAAACCCCCTTGTCATCTCTTCTCTTGGCCTTCGGCCCAACCTCCCTCGAAGCCATGATTTGTTCTCCTTTGGCATGCAATTTGACTCAGTCGACTACTTGTGGCATCACCCCACATCGAAAGTCCCTAACTCACGACCACAACCAGATTGATGTGATTTTTGCACCACCTCTACAACATTGATTTGATCTCGGCCCTTGTTTGGTGCTTGACTTAGCAACAATGAAACCCTAGCTCATCTCCACACGGACCCATGCCCTGGCTTGAATCCTCTACTAGCTTACCAATAGTACCCTAACTTGCCTCGGTTTTTCTCGCTTCCAACTCTAGTCACCTTGACCAATCAACAAGGTCAAGTCAAAAATCATGCTCATTTTCAAAGGTAAGGTTGATTTTTCTTTGCATGATATTAAAAAGGGAGGATTAGAGTGATTTTAGTTGTTAGTTATGTGTAATAGTAGGCATGGTAACCTACGGTTCTTGGAGTTGATGTAAAAGGGGAGGTTTATAACTTTTATTATTATTTGTATAAAAAAATATTATTGGCATTGTAAAGGAGAAGACTATTATTGTTTTGTTTATTTTAAAACCTTGTATCTTTGCTCGACGAAGATGAAGGGTGAGGCCTGGTTTTGCAGGAGGCCAATTCCCCCTCATAAGATAAACCATTTCATTCTTCATTCTTTTCCAGTTTCAACGAGTATATGCATGAAACCCTTTCCCTTCATTTCCGACATGTTTAAATCAATTTGCAAAATTTTAATTAAATAAGCCATTATTTACAAGAAATTTTATTTTCTATAACTTTTGATTGGTGGCTCAGATTTGAGCATTGTTTTGGTCAAAAGTGCATTTTTTTGTGCTCTACTGAGGATGACTTCATTACTACTTTATAAAGTACCGCATTTTTTCGGGGTTCTTGCAAAACTCTATGCGGACTTATACTTTTCGCACTAAGTTATAAAGTGTCAATTGGTATAGTTTGGGGGTTTACCATTTTGTTTTCATGCTCAACTCTAAGAAATTTCTATCTTATAATAGGCATTATCAATCATTGCATTATGCACAGTTTGTTGCCCTACCTCCATGGTATTTTTCCGAGCCTCTACAAAAGGATGAGTGGTTTAACCATAATGATGAGGTCTATGGCCTTCTCGGTCTTACTATTTATAGGGACATATCTCATTTTTTCGAGCACACCGAGTGCCCTTTCACTACCTCGGACTATTATCCGACAGCTACATAGTGACCTTGTTTCACCATTGGAGAGAGACGCTTTCCTAGAACACTCTAGTGTGACAATATATTATCCTCATTCTAACATCCCTTTCATTGTTAAGTGTTCTTGTGCACATGTTGCTACTAATGAGTCTCATGTTGATCATTTTCTTTAGGATATTGCTACTAAGCACACTCTCCCTTTTTTGCCTCTACAAAGCTCATTGTCATCCATGTTCATGCTTCCATTCACTCCCCATAACAATGTTCTATTGGAGAACCTAACTCGAGAGATAGATGTGACCATTGCCTCTCGTACTCCATTACATCTTGATTTCTTAGTTGATGACACTCCACATACACCAGTTGTTGGCTTTGAGTGCAGCGTATTTTCATATTAGACTTTTCATAGCTCTTCACAACACCCTTATCCTCCTACTTCATGTTGTGATGCTAATATATTCTTTCCAGACATTGCTCTCATTGAACAACCCCATTGGGACGAGTATTTTCCCAACCTAAGTTGTCTATTTGTATATTCCACTTGTGTTTCATCACAAGAATATGCTCTGATTGATCCATCACACATTTTGTAAGACCCATTCATCTATGTCATTGGGATTTCCCGCCTTGGGACATTTGTCACTTCCAATATTTCAAAGATGTTTCATGATCCACATCTTCTTGTGGATCCATTTGTGAAGGTTACGGGCCCCCACCTTTTATTTCTCGACATGTATAATGCATTGGTATTCCCCTTGTCTTTTGTGCACACTTTTTCCAGACCTATGCTACCTTTTAGCTACAGACTATATGCAGAGATTAGAGTATTGTTGGCTTCTTCTTCCTTTGTGGAGTGGGTCGAATTTCAGTGCTCCTTTTTTGTCCTTCCCAAGGGCAAGAACATTGTTTAGTGCAAGCGGATTCTCTTCAGTCTTTACGCAGAGGACCACATCATCAAAAATCTTCTTAGGGGACCTTCTTGTCCTCACTTCTTTCTCTCTCTACTCTGGGGGATGGTCATTGTACATGGGTACCTCATCAGCCGAGTTACCAGGACCCACTACTTATTTTTCTTCTCCATTTTTCTTGATTGAGTTTCTTTTCTCTCTTTTGGGGGAAGTTTTTTCCCACTAGGTTTTCTCCTTTTACTCTATCTTATGAGAGATTACATTGTACGTGGGTGCCTCATTAAGACCTTGTTGTTGCGACCCACTTTATTTTTTCACTACCCACCTAAGTTGTGCTTGTGCATGGGTGTTAGTGTAGGATATTCATTTCCCTTGTATTTTTGTATTTACTTGGGATATTCCTACAATCATGGGATATGCTTTCTTAGGTGTACTAGTTATGTTGAGTTAGCTTACCAGCTATGTTGAGTTAGCTTACTAGTTGTGTTGAGTCAACTCTACTTCTAGTATCAATTAGTGAGATTTATTCACCACTAATCTAGGATAAGGTTACACATTCACCTCCTATATGTACATCACGTGAATCAGTCTATCCTATGGATCATCGAGTTGATTTAGAGCCATTCTTTCAATTTGAGTTGTTAATCATATTGCATCTTATTGTTAGTTATTTTGATTTTCTACAAAAATAATTGCATTTATTTTTCATCGAGATCTTGAAACTCTAATTCAAACATCACAAAGTTGGTTTGTGATAACTAGGGTTAGTTGTGAAAGCCTAGAGGAAAAAAATTGATCCTAACTCTCACTGTGAGATCAAGAAAGAACCATCATGAGTGATTCCTGTAGTCATCTCAGGATCGCATTGTAATGCCTCACAACAATGTTCCTAAACACTCATTCAGTAGTCTAGATTGTTGGTACATCTTGCAAAGGGAGAAGATTATGAGCACCATGCTTTAAATCAACAATTTCTCCATCACACAAAGATTCATCTTCATTGGGTTGGTAAACCCTTCCATCTCTCTTCTCTCCCCATATTCTAATTTTCCATTAAGAATGTACTTTTTGTTATTTCTTCCTATTCACTTAAGTGACCCCCGACGTCAATAGTTTAAGATTCCTTTTTCAAAAATAAGAAAAAGAGTCACCTTTTAGGAATATGAAAGGTCACAAGTGATGAGATACATGAAAATTCACGTGGGGGATGAAAGTAAAATTTATAATATTATAAATTGGAATGGATTCTCCATTCCAAAGGGTTGGAAAGTGTTGATTGAATGTATGTTGTTGAGATTTATCAAGTACTACACATCAAGCAATAAAATTTACAATTCTTATATCTCTCTTTCTTATGTTCCTATACTCCCTCCCTACATTCCAATTTTGTAAGCATTATGATCTTGTACAACTAAGAAGGAACTTTGTGTCCTTGATTGATATATTTTTATAACTTTGTGTCTCTTATTTATCGGTCTTACTATTGGCTTACATTATTGTTTTATTCTAATTTAATTTGAACCTACTATGGTTATTATATGTAAGTTTAGTAAGCCCACTCACAAGAATAACCCTCTCTTCTTATTTATCCTACCCCATTTACCTTCTTTTGCTGTAATTTCCTTCCTTGTACTTCGTACAAGCACTTTACCATAAGTTCATTGGAGTTCTCTTGTGTGATCCCTAACCTACTAGTCATCACACATATTTAGGTAGTTTACATTCAATAAAAGGATCCCTACATATCTAAGATGGATGGGCTTAACCTCTTGACCATTGATGGAAACTAATAATTTGACCCATGAAAAATTATTTCACCAACAAAAGTGTAATTATAAGACATGTTGGTCCAAGACCATACAAAATAGGTTATGACCATAATGTACATCCCTAGCTAGATTGTACGGTCCTGGACATGAGTAGGGAACATTTTGAATGAATTTTGGAGCTTGGTAAATGGATGTATTTCTATAGATTTTATGCATTGAATTCTTGAGATTTCTCGACATGTCAGTGTATAAAGATAAAAAAACTGAACAATGGACCCCGAGAAAGTGCTAAGCAGGAATGGAGAAGTTTTTTTATCATACCAAGAGTGCATATTCAAATCAAGGGTTTTCAAAGCACAAATAAAAATTTTGAGTGTCTATATTTGCACCCCTTTAAGTATGAAACTGAAAAATTCACGTTTAAAGGAAAATTTACTTAAGTGTGTAAACACACTTTGTCTTTGCTCGAATGTTTGTTTTGTTGTTGTGTTATTGTGCTTGATGTTGGTATGTTCTATGATGAAACATGCAACATATAATGTAGTGTTCAGAGAGTTTTTACTTTCCAACTTTAAATTATTGAAGTAAAATAACAAAAACAAACTGACCTCGAAGATAAAGGGGTTTACTTGATACCCACAAGATAAGCGATGCTGATATTTGATGGATGAATGACGTCGATGGATCCAAGCGTGTGCACGAATTCTTCTTTCCAACAGGATAAGCTACATGTAATGCATAAAAAGTCACAAAGAGATAGTATTAGATAGATATATGGAGGATTTCTGGAAAATGCTAGTCCCCGAAAGGCGATGAACTTCCTTGCAAGAATGTCAATTTGCGTCGAGAAATTAATCTGATAATGATAAGATAAAATGATAAAATAGACGATATAACCAACAATGCAAAGGAAAAGGGACTAATGCGGTCCAAGGCTATCTGATGATCTAATGGTGATACCTGATCCAAAGGGAGTCTAGGGATCAAAAATGGCTCAAATGAGCAAGGATGTAAATGGTTGTGTACTCACAAAGGTGAGCAAGATGATGATAGAATTGATTTAGATAATTGATAGAGTGTTATAGATGGCTCAAAGGAGCTTGATAGGGTTTGTGACAGAACCTGCAAAGGTAGAGTAGTAATAGGTAATGAGATTTAAATGTCTCAAGAACAATCTTAGGGTTGAGATCATTGTGACGACATGGATCTTCAATGATTAAGGCCAATCACCGATGATTGGTGCTGATAAATCGGTAATTAGGGAATCACCACCGATTGTTGTGGAAATGTAAAGGATGATAAAATATGAGATAAATGATGAAAAAGTTTGTAAATGATGAGTAAACGAGGTAATAATGTAAGAGGAAAGGCACTTACCTTGTGTCGAGTTGATGGATAAAGCCGAGAGGATGACATTACCAGAGAGAGGGATCATTGTAAATATAAGAATATTGTTGAGTTGATTCTTGGATGTTTGAGTGACCTCCAAAGACTAAAGAAGAGATAATTAGTGTCTTGAGATGTTGTTGTGATGAATTTGAATTTGCAAGAGGTCTACGATACAAGAAGATTACAACATGAAGGCCTTAAGATATGTCAAGATGAAACGGAAGAATCTCTTATCTAAGTTTACAAACTATAAGTTAACCTAAAATGAAGGCCAAAAACTCACTTATATAGGATTACCACCGACCAAAGAGAATCGCCGACAATTGGGAGAATCACTAGCGATCTGGGATTTATAGGAAAAAGGTTGAAACCGCTTCCCAAATTGATATTTTTGCTTTTTTGATGAAATATATGTGTTGGAAAGAGATTATGCGGGTCAAGGAGGTTGTGAAATGGTTAAAAAGTTGTTTATTTTTTTGTTTTATTTAATCTTGGTTTCTAAGTGGTTTGAGTGGTTTAAGAAGGGGTAAAATAGGATTTTACAGCTATAGAATGATATTTACGGGAGTAAATATAATGGGGAGAAATAAGACTTAGGATAAGGGTTTAATAGATAATATGATAGTGAGGTCATAATTAAGGAGTGCTAGAGACGCAAACGGGGATTCACGATGCTAATTTTAGGTGTCTACATTTTCCCCTTTTGTTGAGTGGTTTGGTGTAGGAAAGCTATGAGACAAAAACAAGATGTGAAAGATGAATGATGCAAAATTATATGATGAGGTGTTCCCCCTCAAACTAGGGATTGATGACCTAAAAGGGAATCAATCATGAGTTTGAAAGAGATAGATGGAAAGATGCAAGGATGGAAATATGAGAGATGATGCCCCAAGACGAGGTATAGAAACAAGATGGGTTCCATTAGAAAATCAAGTGATAGGGGAACCAAAGGGCTCGTGTCCTATAGATGTATGACTTAACGATGGAAAGGGAAAAAAAGGATGTTTTGACGAGGTCAAAGGGAAAATATTGATGTTGCCATAAAGGTGGGCTTATGAGGCCAAGAATTCAAGTGATAGGGGAACCAAAGGGTTCATGTCCTATAGACATATGACTTTAACGATGACAAGATGATGGTTTGACGAGGTCAAAGGACCAAAAATTGATGTTGCCACAAAGGTGGGCTTACAAGACTAGGAAGTCAAGTGATAGGGGAACCAAAGGGTTTGTGTCCTATAAACATATGAATAATGACGAAAAAGGGTCTTGATAGAGGACTAGATAGATGTCATGATGGTGATCAAAAAGCGTAGCACTCGAGGAGGGCGATTAGTTGAAAAATGTTGATTTTGTGGTGTTTTGATGTATACGACTCTTTGTGAAGCTTAGTTTTGATGTAGACTCATGATACACATATTTTTGAGACTTCATATGATGCATAATGATACACTGATATTTATGATTTATGTGTTGATTTTGTTTTTATGTGATGATTTAATATTGAGATGCGATCATGATTATATGGATATTGACATTATGATAGATATTCATAGAGGTTAAAGCTATGTCGATAGATCATGATGGATATTTTTGATGTGATGTGGCAATGATATTTTATTTTAAAGTGACTTAATGTTTATTAAAATGTGTCTTAATCATGGACAAAAATAAAATGTGGAATGATTGGTTTATGTTGGATTTGATACATATGTGATGGGAATAAAAATAGAGTGAAGGATTTTTCACTCTTGACCTTATGACAGATGTTAACACATGACTAACAATGGGTAGTCGCACATAGGATCTTGGATACAGAGATGAAATGATAATATGCACCTTCCTAGAACGTGAAAGGGTTAATATATGTAGGTTGTGTGGGGGAGTAAGGTTCTCCTTTTAGTAGTTTCATAGAGAAATGCCCCAATTATACATTTATTTTTATGTAAATTGATCGACGCGAGAAGTTTGCATGATGGGAAAATTGATTGATGCGGGATGCTTTCTTAGGATGCTTTTGATATTTGAATTTTTGAAAATTTGGTCGAATTGGGAATCCTTTTTACATGGGTAGTCATCCTTCGAGGTACTTGTCTAAAATTTTGAATTTTGACTTGATTTTTAGAGATACCATCCTTGAGGGATCGGTCTATGATTTTAAATAGGTAGTTATCCTTTAAGGGATAAGTCTACTTTTTTTTGATAATATAATTTTGATTTTGAATAGTTGTCCTTCGAGGGATCAGTCTATTATTTTTTATAAGATGCATCCATAGATATTTTTGACTTTATTTTGAGCTGAGGAAAAATCCCTAATAGACTATTTCAAGGAGGGGAAGAAATGTGTACATGACCTACACATATATGCTCCATGGCACGTTTTTGTTGATATATAAGGTGGGTGGGTATAATGATTTGTGGGGTTCCTACTAAGGAGGAACTTTTGAGTGAAATATGTGATGAACAAATCCGTGGTGCTCATATTTAAGGTTTTTGAGGATAGTGACAGAAAACCACATGCTTTCAAATCATTACGTTGATAAGATGGTTAGTTGATGGTGAGAAGAGATCATTGATGTGACTACTTTCATGACTGTAAAAATGTTAATAGTAGAAAGACTACAAGTTCATGACATTCAAAGGTTCCTTTTGAGGTGTACCATCAAGGGAGGCTAGATGATATAATCCCGACCCATATTATATGGACCAATCCAATCGGGGAAAACTTTCCACGTTTACTCCTTTCTAGAGTAGTGACATTTTGATTTGATTGAGATGATAGGTTTGGTGAAGATTAACTAGGGGGAGGTATGTAAGGTAATAATTTTGAAGTCTCAGAAGAGAGGAGATCCCCTAGCATGATGATTTAGTTAGAGATAACATGCATTGAAAGGAACAATATCTTTCAAGTTAGGATGATGAAAGTTTTGATGTTGATTGATTGAGTATATGGTAAATAAAGGAGGATGTGGAACCTTTGATAAAGGATCCATTGAAAATATGGATGAGGTATGAGAGGAAAATTAATGAGGAGGGGTAGATGACAAAGCTTTGATTTTTTTGGCTTTTCTTCATGTACAATGATTTCAGGTTCGTGTAGATGGGTGAACCATACTGATTTGAGGTGATGGAGCTTCAATGGAAGGTGATGAGAAGATGTATGAGAAATATTTTTCAAAATCTGATTGAGGATGATCCCCTTGTCCTACAGATGTCAATGAGGATATTATCAATGACTTGGGTGTAGATGTTGATGAGATTGAGGGACCTTCAATGGAAGGTGTTGAAGAGATTTTTGGAAGAGGTTTGATAATATGAGATTGAGGATGTCCCCTTGACCTACAGATGTTGATGAGGAAACTAAAGAGAGTGGATATGTAGATGATATTGATGATGGCTTAGGATGGTCTTCTTTTAGGAGAAGATCATTGACAAGGAAGATTCGTTGGATTATGGATTTAAGCGCTTTACAACTCTCTCGTGTTATGACATGGGCTTCTATGGTAGGCATAGGTTTGTTTTGGTCGTACCATGTAGGTTTCTAGATATGTGGATTGGGTGTTTTGATGGGTGGTAATGTGATGAGAGAATCCTGCATGAGCCTCTCAAGGATGTCAATGTAAGTCCCTTTTGGGGGATTTGGATTAATGGATTTTTATTTTTATTTTTATTTTGATTTACGAGAACGCTTAGTAGGACACATCTTATTTTTGGATGTGGGTGGATGGGTAGATGTTGTATGGTGTTGGAACATCATAGGGGTGTTGTGAGGTTGATAAGAGAGAGGATATGATTCAAGGATGGGATAGGATGTGGGATTGATAAAATTGGATGACGGATGAGGTCCCAAAATGGATGAGGAGGGACAGATTATGGATGAGATAGGGTTTATCTGTGTAATATGATATTGAGATAAAGGATGGGGTCCCAAAATGGATGATGAGGTTGGGGTCCCAGAATGGATGATGATGATAGACGTGAAAGATTTAAATTGTGATAAAGGATGGGGTCCTAGAATGGATGGTAAAGGTGAGACCCTAGATGATGTGTATTTTGATTTTGTAATGTTGATCTTAGGTAAAGAAGATGGTATTACGACATATGATGAGGATGAGGTCATGGATGTGATAGGTTTCAATTGTATAGTTTTTACTTGGGAAAATGTTCCATAATGGATGACAAGTGAGGAGTCGAGGATAGAATTAGGTCTCATTCAGATGAGGGGGATGTTATTTCTAGACATGATTGAGGTGGGTCGATTCATATGAGCTACCCAAGTCTTCAATTGGTTTGAAGGATGGTTGGATGTTGAGCTCTTTGATTGTAGGTGCCCCCTTAGTAAAAGTCTCTGAGGTGTATTCTAAAGGTTGCAAGAAGGTAGTATGTGATTGGATAGTAAGTGAAGATGATGTCGATGCATGAGGATTATCAAAAGTAGGATCCAGGGGCTTTGAGCCTTCAAGGGTAAGCATTGGTGATGAAAGGGTCACCTCATGGGGAAGATCATTGTGTTCAATGAAAGGTTTTGCAAAATATATTGAAATGGGGTAAGACCCCAAAGCTTTGTGCAAAGTCCCTTAATGGACCATATGATAAGAAATGAGCAAGGAATCCTATTTTCATGTATTAAAACTTGAAATAAACAATAAATCTAACAAATAGCATTAACATCTATTCTTGAAAGCTTACCAAAATATGCCTACTAAAGACTTAAGCAATCAGTTTTGTTGTTTACTCCATGAGGGTGAATGAATCTCACTAAATGGCTACATGGCCAAGTTTAGCTATTTCATTACTAACCTATCATGGGTGCAAGATGAAGCTCTTTTAATGGAGGATAGCCAAGATCAAATGCCTATTAGCTTAGCTAATGCAAATGAGGTCTAATGCCAATATCTCCAAATGTGAGAGAGATTTGTTATGAAAACAAGGTGTAAGGTTGAGAGGGAGGGGTGACCCTTCTATTTATAGTTTTCCAAATGGAAGAGTTTGAACTTTGGGTGCATGTGGGACTAAAGCTCAAAAATCACTTTTAGATTAGATTAGGATAAACATGATTTAGGCTTAGTTAAGCTTGGTTTAGGATAGTTAACTAGGGTTTAGGCTAGTTAAACTTGATTAGTAAGTTATTAGAGACTCATTAAGAGTTGGGAGGGTCTATAGTTAATCAATTACGACTAATAGATAGCTTACAAAGCCAATAGAAGTGGTCTAGAGAGAACTATGGAGGTTTTGAATGGTCAAAAGGAGGAATGTTTAGCTAATAAGAGAGACATGAGCCAAATAAGTTGATTATAGGAGGAATACGACCGAAAGAGTGTCGTGAATGGGCATCCCAAAATGGAGCGAAGAAGGGTTAATTAACGAAGTGTCGGAGGAAATGCGAAGTGTAAGCATATTTAGGTGTCTACAATCATATGCAATAGTGTTGATGATGTGACTTGAAGGATGTGCAGTATCTATATGGACTGAATCTATCGAGGGTGTTGGGTCAGGAAGACAGTAATGGCATCATGCGTGGTAGTTTCATCTGGCTCATAGGAAGACCTAGGGGAATTAGATGGGACATGTGTAGATTGAGGATCGAGATGGCCTTCTTCAAGGGCTTGGATTTCTAATTTTTTGGCCATGGTGAAGGCTTCGTCAAAAGTATGGAATGTGTGGATATGAAGAGTGGATGAGATGTGATGGGAACATGATCGAGTAAACAACTCGATTAGTTCTGATTGAGGTAGTGAGAAGTTCAATTGATTGATAATGCTTTGCCATTTAGTGACAAAGTCAAAAATGGATTTGTTTTCATATTGTTTGATGGTAGAGAGGTCAGAAATGGTTATTTTACGAGTAACATTGATAACGAAGTGCTCAAGAAATAACAAGGCTAGCTGTGTGAAAGATAATAAAGAGTGTTGAGGGAGGGAGTTGTACCAATCCAAGGCAAGTCCTGCTAGTGACATAGGAAAGGTTCTAAGCATGATATCTTGATTGCGGATGATGAGATAACACGAGTGTATAAAGGCTAGTATGTGTTATTGAGGATCCTCTTGACCATGGAACATTGTAAACTCAGTGCAATTCCCAATGCAGAGGATAAGGCTTATATGGTACTGATGGATGGATGGGTTCATTACAAACCTGATCATAAGTGAGGATGTGTTTGGTTCCCATGGTAGCAGCTTCCAAATTTTCTAATTTGTTTAAATGAGATTACATGGGATCGTATGTAGGATTAGACATGAGGTCATTAACATGTGAGTGTGGTGAGAATGTGATTGATTTGATTGATGGTAGTGGGGAGCAAGATGGTTTTGTTGTTGATGGGCTTGATGTGAAGGTTGATAAGGGGTAGCTTGAGAAGATATCATTTATAAAGTAGGTTATGATAAAGGGATGTTGGGAGATGTGTAGGGATGTTGGATATGTTTTTATGTTGGATGAGAGGGGTTGATTGGGCTGAGTAGGTAAGTGTGTATAGGTTTGGGATGTCGAGGTATTGAAGTAAAGATAGGTTGATTGGATAAAATATGGGGGATGTTAAGATTCTGATGATATTTTGATGAAGGAGGAGATGTGGCGAGGATTTATTGACACTTCACATGGTTTGAGGAGAGATAGTTTGGAAATAGTTTGGGCGTAAAGGATAGTCATAGGGTTGTTGGATGGGATTGTTGTAGGGTTGTAAGATTAACTGAAAGGTAGAGGTTCCATAGGAAACAAAAAGTGATCTAAATGGCTCTAGGAATATTCCAGAGCTAAGTGAAGTTGAGTGGGATGTGATAGGTTGATAATATTGATAAGGACTAGATCTGTGTAGGGGATATTTTTAAATTGATCAGGATGAAAAGTTGTAGACAAAGCAAGTGAAGATGATTGTAAAAATGGCACATAAGGGGTAAAAGAATATGTTGATGTAGAGGGTTGATCCATATTAAATGATAGTTAACTGATGATGACACAAAAAAATCCCTAAGAGAGCTACAAATGTAATAGAAAAGTCAAGCAAAATAATTTTAATTATCTTGATTAGAATTTAGATGTGGAGGAAGAGGCTCAGAGGGAACCTAATGATATGGTCATTCTAAGGTTGGTTTCAAGTTTGTTAAAGGTTGGAGTCCTCGATATACCTAAAGGTATGTGAGGCCTGAATTTGTGTTGGTGCCGATATGGGGTCCAAAGTATTGGGGCCTACCCCTCACTTCACGTTCCGCATCGATAAGGGAGTTGGGTGCTTAGCAAATATACCGATAACTAGTTGTTTATACTCGGCCATAACACCAAGTTGGTTTCCCTATTGGGTGATGAAATCCCAATAGTTTCACCTAGGTAGGAGTGTTTGGATGCAATTTTATGTTTGATGTGATTTGTTGTGTGTGGGGAGATTAAGTGAATGTAATATATTAATCCCTTAATTAATCAATGTGATCAAGCGGTATGAATGGTTATTTTTAAGCCCAAAGGGACAACTCATTTCAATGAGGAAGACAAAAAATGAAATGCTTTGAAAATGAAAAGAAAAGAAGAAGACTACTTTGAGAAACGCTTCTTTTTAATTTTTAATTTTTTCAAGCACAATAATAATACATACAAAGGAAAATCCCCAGGAAGAGTAAAGCTGCAAGGGTTATCGGAAAGGCAGAAAACAACAAGTGAAAAATGGTATTAGAGGTAGACTGGATGAGTAGTGAAGTAGTCACGAGATATCGTCGGCAATTGAATAGGAATTGTGGCGATTCACACCAATCGTTGGTTATTTAACTAGTTCTTTGGTGATTACAGAGCATAAGACCTATATGAATGAAAAATTAAACTAAATGAAAGAAAAAGGGACTTGGGTCCCACAGGGCATGTCAAAATGTTCAAAGAGTTTTTTCTTTCCAACTTTAAATTAATGACTTGAAATAACAAAAACAAACCGACCTCATAAGATGGTGAAGTTTACCGATACCCGCGAGATAGTTGATGTCGATACTTGATGGATGAATGATGTCGATGGATCCAAGCATGTGTACAAATTATTCTTTCTAATGGGATAAGCTACATGAAATCCACATAAAATCGAAAGAAATAGGATTAGATATATATGACGGATATCCTAGTAAAGGCCAGTCCTCGGAATTCGATGAACTTCCTTGCAAGGATGTCAATCCGCGTTGGAAAAATTAATCTGATAATGATAATATAAAATGATAAAACATATGATATAACCAATAATGCAAAGGTAAAGGGATTGATGTGGTCCAAGGTTATATGATGATCTAGTGGTGATACATTATACAAAGGGATTCTAGGGATCACAAAATGGCTCAAAGGAGTAAGGATGTAGATGGTTGTGTACTCACAAAGGTGAGCAAGATGATAGATTTGATTAAGATAACTGATAGAGTGTTATAGATGGCTCAAAGGAGCCTAATATAGTCGACATGCACTGCAAAGGCAAAGTAGTAATAGGTAATGGGATCTAAATGTCTAAAGAAAATATTAGGGTGAGATCATTTGACAAACAGGATCGAAATCGGTGATTAAGGCCGATCGCCGACAATTGGGGCCAATCGTCGCCGATTAGAAGAATCACCACCGATTGTTGTGGAAATGTATAGGCTGATAAAATATGAGATAAATGCTGACAGAAGTTTGTAAATGATGAGTAAACGAGGTAATAATGTAAGAGGAAAGGTACTTACCTTATGCCAGTTGATGAATAAAGTTGAGAGGATGACATTACCAGAGAGGGGGATATTATAAATACAAGAATATTGTTGAGATGATGCCTGGATGTTTGAGTGACCTCCAAAGGCTGAAGAAGAGATAATTAATGTCTTGAAATGTTGTTGTGATGAATCGACTTTGTAAGAGGGTTATGATACAACAAGATTACAATGTGAAGGCCTTAAGGGACATCAAGATGAAACGGACGAAGGCTGTAAGCTAAGTTTACAAGCTATTATTAGCTAACCTAAAATTAAGCCCTGAAACTCACTTATATAGGGTCGCAATGACCAGAGAGAATAATTGGTGATTGGGAGAATCACCGATGATCCGGGATTTACGGTAAAAAGGTTGAAACCGCTTCCCAAATTGAGATTTTTTTTTGTTTTGACAAAAGATGTGTTGGAAAGAGGTTATGTGGGTTAGGGAGGTTGTGAAATGGTTATGAAGTTGTTTGTTTTATTTATTTTTGGTTTCTAAATGATTTGAGTGGTTTAAGAAGGGGTAAAATAGGATTTTACAGTTGTAGAATGATATTTATGGGGATTAAATATAATGGGGAGAAATAATACTTAGGATAAGGATTTAATAGATAATATGATAGTGATGTGATAATGAAGGGGTTTTAGCGGATGTGAACATGGGGATTAGCGGTGCTAATTTTAGGTGTCTACATGTAGTCAAATTTCATGATATATAATTGACCATAACTCAAATAGAACTTGTAACATAAAGGATTTGCATTTTCATATGTGTAAAGTGAAAAGATATAAGCAATGAAAGCATACACTTGTTTTCTTTTGTTTTGCTTGTTCTTGGATATTTGTATGTTCTAAACTTCATTGATGGATTGAGAGTGATCAAGTCTTTGAAAAGGAACCGAGGTGGTAGGTGCATACAACCTAATATGGAAATGTGAAAGAGAACAAATAAGAGAGGTACAACTGCACCCCTACAAAAGGAAGAAGACAATGTATCAAAGTTATTAAGCAACTCGATATCGTATCGTTAAAATCTAATAGGAGTGGAAGTCCTTCCCATGAACATATTAGTTGCTCTATTTCCTTCCCTAATCCCACTGATCAAACTATTGCAAACGGATATAGACCTAATTTTGTAAATAATGACATAAAATACCAAAGAGAATAGATTCCATTAAACTCTCCCCATATACAAAACAATTAGGTATGTATTGAAACAAACACTAAAATATTTTGAAAATATGCTAACACTAAACTAGGAAGGAGGCCCATGCCCCAAGATTCTGAAATTGAAACTAATACCGAGTTCGGTGTGAAGAAGGAATTTAGGATTTCATACCCCATGTACTTGATTTGAACTATGGAAACTTGTAGAAAACCTATGTATATAATTGAAAAATATAAAAATGATGAAATATTTTACTAAAATTTCCCCATTTAGAAATGAGTGGGGGACATGACCATATGGTATGGTTCTAACCAAATTATACGACTTTGAACATGTGTCGATTTTTCTAAAACTATGTGTATGACTACATTTCGGGTGTCTGTATTTTTGTACTTGCATCTACCCCAAAATTATATCCGTCTACTTAGAATGTATAATGAACCCAGATAGATGGGTCCACTTTTGATGCATGTGTGAAAATTGTGCTTTGAGCATGTGGCTAAAATAATTAGGTATGAAATGTTGAAGGATATATCCGAGGATCTGTGTAAAGCATTGAAGAGATGGCCACCTTAGAGTACATATACTTGCAAAAGGAAAAGTGTTTGCGCATAGTGGTAACCATGTCATGCAATAAAAACAATGTTAATGATAAGCAATGATAGTAATAATAAAAAGAACTAGCAAAAATAATGCATGTAGACAAACACAAACAACAACTATGTATTCAATTTACAAACAATGTCATACAAGAGCATACCAAATGCTTTTGAGGCCTACAAATATGGGGCACTCGCAAGTGTCACAAGACAATCAATGCACGTATGTTGAGTTGTGGAGCTAAATTGCTTCACAAATAGCATGCTTTACAAACTAAGTTTCCCTAAATTTGTATATGCCTATATAGTGAGAATCTATAAGAGTTGAGATGAAGAATATTGATTCTCCTTGGTTGAGATGAAGAAGAAGAAGAAAAAGAAAAAATGTTGCATGAAGACAGGGCTTCCATGGAGACAAGTGGACAAAAGTAAATTGTAGATACATCCGAATGGTGAGAAGAGGGTAATGTCTTCTACTATATTTCCTTTGTGTTGTTCTATCTCAATGTAATGTCTTGTAGAATATGTAAAGCACATAGGGTTTCTTCTTGTAGATCCGCATGTCAATGTGAGATCTTTATCATTGTAGATCCATGAGACCATGTTGTATTGTTGGTCCATAAAGATCTAATATTGTAGCTCATTAGATATCTTGTGGAAACAAGATAGTATCAGATGTTGTAGAGGAGGTCATCTTCTTGTTTGCACAAAGTTGATGTAGTGATAGAGGATAGACTTACTTCTTTGTGCATAGTTATGGTTGCACATTGGTAGACCCATTTGAGAGGTCTTGTTTGCATATTCACATGAGAGCTTGGTTATAGTTCAGAGATGCAGTAGTTCTTGATTATGTGAGATTTGTTGGTGGTTTGAAGGCATGGTTGTAGTGCACTCATGTCGATATGTTTAGAGATCTGGAAGAGGATATACTCTTGGAGAGATGCATTGTACTCTTCTGGGAAGAGTTGATTTGTACTCTTGTTGATTATATATATTGAGATATCTATCTTTGGTGGGCGTAGCCCACATTGGGTGAATCATGCTACATGTTGTGTTATGTATGTGTGCTTTATTTTGATTTGGATTTTCTAGTATATGTTTCCACTACAATAGATTTGAGGAATTGTTTACTTCGTATTTTCTTTATTTTGTTTGTTATTGAATCATAGCACTATTCCACAATCAATTATTCCCAATAATCGGTATCAAAGTCTGGTTTTTATCTAATACCAATAATCGGTATCCAAGCGATGGCTTTAGTTTTTAGAGCAATGGTCTTCTTCAGTGGTCTTGTTAGTGGTATTCTTGGCAATTATATGAGAGCAGGGTTTTGTTTTTCCTGATGTGTAAATCGCAGGGAGATATTTAATATCAAGTGGGAGCTGGAAATGTAAGGTTGTTGGAAAATGATAGTGACCGACATCGGTATGCTATACCAATGTCGGCACTATTCCTTAGCTGATGTCAGCAAGGTGACCACGGTCGGTTAGTTGGACATCGGTGTCGGTGACCTGTTAAACATAAAATCATATATCTGAAGTAATTTGAGAAGATGCAATGAATGTGTCTTGATTTTGAGGTGTCCCTGGTTCTTGGAGGCACATGCATGTTGGTTAGATTACAAATCCAAATTATAGAGGTATGGTTTTGTTATCTTAGTATTGCAGATGCTTGTATGTTTTGGTTACACATGCATGTTTGGGATTGTAGATTTGAGTAAGAGATAGAGGAGCTAGTTATGCATCCTTGGTGTAGTTAGATGCACGAGATTCATTAGAGAGGTAGAATATAATAGCACATAATGAAGATGGGGTTTCCATCAGAGAGGCAAGTACTTCGGTTGAAGATACGGGTGAGTGTCTTGGTGTTGGTAAGGTGATGTATTTTATCTTGGTGCAGTTTTATTGCATGTATTATTGATGTGAAGTTTTTGTGTAAGATTTGGGTGCTTCTTGAAATGATTGGCTCAACACAACTATCGGCTTTGGTTAGAGTAGGCACCTGGTTTGGTGTGTTATTCCAATTTGTGGCATTGTGATCATTCGAGTGCTGGCGTCGGTCGCTGAACCGACATCAATCACAGAGGAACTAGTATCGGTCAGAAGGATCAAGGTTGGTCTCTGTGACAGCAAGTCTATACGAGGTTTTTGCAGCAGAAGAGGGCATGAAAGGTTTAGTGTCTAGTTTGGAGGATCAGGTTTCTTACACAGAGTGTATAGGCAGAAACGGAGTAGATCACTTCAATGTTTGAATCAGAAAGAGGACAGAGTGGGCTCGGTTAGTCCAGTGAGACTTGGATCAGATTCATGTATCTCTATATGGTTCATGTTTTATTTCTTTTATTTGAAGCAACTGGTATTATGTTTGGATTATGTGCACAAGTAAAATATGCACCATGGATATTTGGTGAGTTTGAATTTTATTTCCGAGATGTGTTGGAATCTTACGGACAAGGGTATCTAGTCTAAGGATGAGATCATTAATGAAAATTCATGTTTATACACACTTGCAAGTAACGGGAGATGTTGAGTACACATGGATGAAAAGAAGGTGGTTCAACCTACTCAACACAAAGTCCAAACTTCTGTGATGTATAAGTATTCTTTGATAATAAGGGAATCAATTTCATATATTCTTTCATCTATTTTATTTCTCATTGATATATATATTTGAGCTTTTGAGCTTGGTGGTTAGAGGCAATGTAGGGGAGTTCACATTGAGTGGGAGCAAGCCATGGTTGTTGGAATTGCAGGTTGGACACATATGCACGTGCGGAGTGAGAGGAGAATGCTACTATTCAGAATGGCATGAGGCACAAGTTGTTTTTAGAGGATAGTCACGGTTTTGCAGGTATTTTGTGTTTAGTGCATGGTGACGTCACTTCTAGTTTTATTTTGTAGTGCCTGGATATCCTTATGGGATGGAAGTTGATGGTTGTTCACTAGGTTAAGAAGAGAGAGAAATGTTTTAGAGTTTGAAGGGTGAAATAAGGAAAAATTGGATGCTACAGTCACTAGTGTTGGTAGGTAGTTAATCGGTGTTTACAGATATCTGTCATGGTCGGTCGGAGTTACAGTGTGTGACAAAGAAAGTGTGCATTTACAGTTTATTAGTGTTGCCCTTGTTTGATTTCATCTTGGATGGTTGTGTAGTATATTGATGACATTTTTCTGGTATTTGCACTATTTATTAGTAGCATGGTTAGCATGGTTGTTGTTGTTGACATTGATTAGCACAGGATTCATGTGTGGCCTTGAAGTTGGTCGGTGAAAGATTTGGAACTTCTAGAGAGGGTGATATGGATGAATGTACATGGTGAGTTTATACATGTGGATAGATTCTGTTTTGTGAGTCTATGATGATGTAAATATTTTTGCACATGGATGCCTATGAGCATGGTTTAGATGCCCTTGAGCATGAGTAGGGGATGTTTGTATTTCCTCTTATTACTATGTTACTCCATGATAGATATGTTTTCTACAGATGGTTGTCTTGGACATGCAAGTTGTTTATGTAGGGTTGGATTTATAGAATGCAGTGTTTGGATTATTTGAGTTATGCAGGTGTTGTGGATTGATCACCCACTAGTTGCATGTAGAACTCATTTTTGTTATCTTTACCTAGGATCTTGTTTTGCTTATGCATATTCCAGTTTGACTTGTCTTTGGTCAGTTACATTGGTGGTTACATGGAGACATGGATAGATGGTTGGAGAACATGGTTGGTTTTATAGGTATGGCTATGGTTGTGATTGAAGCTCAATATTTCAATTTGAGTGGGAGCTCTTGCAGTGAGTTAGTCATGGTGGCTTGGTTGCATGAGAGGCTTGGTGTTATGATTCAGTGGGAGCTTGATGTATGGATAGCTCATGTATCACGAGATCAGTAGTAGCTTCATGCAGGTATATGGTAATTCATAGTTTGTTATCTTCTTGGTTTTAGAAGATGGTTTAATCTTCCTGTTTTTTGAGAGAATTTTTGAAGTAAATAATAGTTGGTCTTAACAATTTGCAGAGGACGGTGATGTATAGGTACAGTTCAGCAATTTATCTCTAAGTGGGAAATTGTTGAGTTATGGACCTAAATTACTTCACAAATAGAATGATTTACAAACTTGCGTCGTTTACATTAACCGGTGTCGATCACCGAGAGCAACCGACATCGGTTGGGTAACCGACATCGGTTACTGTGCGTGAATGTTTTTATTTAAGTTGCGGGATTAGATCCAACCTTTGATTATAAAGGTGATCTAAAGGTTGTAAATGCATAGCTAAGTTTCCCTAAGTTTGTATATGCCTATATAAGCTAGAAATATAGGGTTAGAAGGTGAGAATCCATAAGAGTTGAGGAAGAATATTGATTCTCCTTGGTTGAGATGAAGAAGAAGAAGAAAAAGAAAAAGGTTGCATGAAGACAGAGCTTCCATGGAGAGAAGCTAGACAGAAGGAAATTGCAGGTACATCTGAATGGTGAGAAGAGGGTAATGTCTTCTATTGTATTTCCTTTGTATTGTTCTATCTCAATGTAATGGCTTGTATAATATGTAAAGCACATAGGGTTTCTTCTTGTAGATCCACATGTTGTTGTGAGATCTTGTATTGTAGATCCATGAGACCATGTTGTATTGTTGGTCTATAGAGATCTAGTATTGTAGCTCATTAGATATCTTGTGGATACATGATAGTATCTAGATGTTGTAGAGGAGGTTGTCTTCTTGTTTGCATAGGTTGATGTAGTGATGGAGGATAGACTTACTTCTTTGTGCATGGTTATGGTTACACATTGGTAGACCCATTTGAGAGGTCTTGTTTGCATATTCACATGAGAGCTTGGTTACAGATTCGTAGAGATATAGTGGTTCCTAATTATGTGATATTTTTGGTGGTTTGAAGGCATGTTGTAGTGCACTCATGTAGATCTGTTTAGAGATCGGAAGAGGAGATACTCTTAGAGAGATGCATTGTAATCTTGTGGGAAGAGTTGATTTGTACTCTTGTTTATTATATATATTGAGATCTCTATCTTTGGTGGACATAGCCCACATTGGGTGAACCACGGTACATGTTGTGTTATGTGTGTGTACTTTGTTTTGATTTAGATTTTCTAGTATATGTTTCCATTGTTATAGATTTTGGGGGATTTTTTACTTCCGTATTTGCATGATTTGGTTTGTTATTGAATCATAGCAATATTCCACAGTCAAGTATTCCCAACACCGTAGGCCTTCAACATGGGACACTCATAGTTTCACAATATAATCAAGGCTTGTAGGCCTACAGAAAATAGTAATCAATTGCAAACAAGATAGGAATAATTCCACAAACATGCAATACCCACATTTTCACATGACAATCAAGGCACATAAGTCACAAGAAAGGAGAACAATCAAGGCACATAGGCCATAAGCAAGGAGAAAAATAGAGCAATAGAACACATACAAACATGTATACATGAACAAAACATGTCAAAACATGATAATATGATGTAGCAACCAACATGTGAAATATAAATAAACCAAGAGATGTCCACATTTCACTAGACACATGGGCTAATCTTTTTAGTCTTAAAAGTAACAAGTACACAATGTAGATAAATGAGTGTTAATGAGGAAGTGCAAATGAACTATAATATGATAGTAGCACATGTAGGATGTGGAGATATTTCCCCCAAATGATGTGAATGAAAGAAGACGTGTGTGTGCCCCTATAAGTGTGTACCAATTTGTGTGTCCCGTATCAACTTAATATACTAAGTGAAAGCATGTGTGTTATCTATCAAACCAAAGGTGCTAACAACTCGAGTGATATGCATAGGTATTGATTTTGTATTTTTGTAAAGATTTGGATGTTTTTGTATTATCACAATGCATACCTATGTTCAAAATATGTGGGTAGTAAGAGAGCTCAACCAATGAGAACCTCTTGAGGAGGTGAATGGGTCGAGAAGATGGAAATTGAGCTTCAGTGAAGATGCAAATGCTAGCGGGACTATTGTAGTGACATGTTCCAAAGAAGGCTATAGAGATATGGCAATACGATGCAGTATGGTGTTGATGCGGTGGACTAGAGAAATGAGTGTGGAAACCACTAAGAGGGTAACATGAAGTTTTAGGGGTAGTATGTGCACTAGAAGACCAACGTAAAATCCTAAGGGATTGAGAACAATGGGAAACAGTTCGAATTGCAATTCTATGAGGAGGTCGGGGCCATATAGCATGGTCACGACCGTACCATATGGTCGAGGCTTTCTCAGACAATCTTGTACCTTCTCTAAGAGAAATTTTGCAACTTTTTAGATTACTCATCTTCCGAATTTATCTATCACTCGTCAAACCCTAGTTATTGTATATGCAACAAAGCTCTCTAAAAATATTGATCATCATTTCAAACCCTAGCCTTGGGTGACAATTATTGCATTAAAAACATTATAAGGATTGTGGGAACCCTCATGCAAAGTGATGACGTTGCACTACTCTGAAGAAGCCTCAAACCACACGTTGTTCTCCACCTAACATGTGATATCTAGATAAATCAATTACACTCTTCATTTGTTTTAACCATGTTTTCTTTGACTTGTATCTTGCTAAAACACTTAGAGAGAGGATGTTTTGATGCTTATATATGAGAGATATGGCTTCTTTGACCTAGTTTGTAGCTTCATACCTGATGTGGGTGCTTCCTAATGATTGTAGATGTGTAATTTTGATATTTAGGAGCTTTGGATGCCTTTTGCAAGTGTATGAAGTGAGTGCTCTAGTGCATTGCCTTAGGAGTTCTAGGTTAGCAAATGAGGTAGTATTTACTTGCTTATATAGGGTTCCATAGATGATTTATATAATAAAGGTCGACCCAGAGAAAGTATAAGACCCAACAAAGGATTTAAAATTCAAAGTGCAGTTGGAATAGATGTCGGTCCAAGATCATACAAAGAGGTCAGGATTGTATGGTACGGCCTTGACAAGACTATACAATCCTAGAAAGGAGCAAAGAACATTTGAATGAAGTTTGGAACTTTGTAAAATGATGTATTTTATATATTTTATGCATTAAATTCTCAGGATGTCTCGACATGTCAATTTGTAAAGATAAAAATGGACCTCAGAAAGTCCTAAGTGGGAATGGAGAAGTTATGTTTGACATAGAAAGAGTGCATAGTCAAATCAATGGCTACCAAAGTACAAATGCGAAATTTGAGTGTCTATAGCTTGGAACCTGTTTATATAATGTATTTTAATGAGGGCCAAATTAATCCATACCATACTTATGAATTACCAACACATGACTTTAAGCACTTGAGAGTTCAAATTATTAAAAAATATAATGGTAGTAGACCATCTAATGAAGACATCCTCACCTTAAAACTTATTACAAAATATCATGTGAAAAGCTATTATAATCGAGTAAGAAAAACAAGACAAGGTAGATATTTCGATCATCCTCGGTTCAAAAAGTTGAAAAGAAAAGTACTAATATTGTTATTACTCTAGAGAAGAATATAATTCCTCGTAGGCAATCAAGAAGAAAAGTTTGTACAATAACCGAAAGGTAAGATACCTCTACTCAATAGTGTTAGTATGAAATATTTCCTTTCTAAAATTATTGCTAAGAATAAAAGGTAAAGAGTCAAGGTGAGTTTATTGTCCCAAGTAGAAAAACTTCCTCTCAATCCTCTAATTAGGACATTCACTTGCACAAGCTTTTACCTCATGTATACCAGGATGGTCATGTCATTATGTTGCCTCCAAATTCACACATGCCAAACTACAATGTGTGTGATTATGTTGTTGTTTTGAATCAATTTAAAATAAAAGTCCCTCTCGATTTTGTTGTTATGTATCTCGAAAAAATTGCTTTCCTTAGTGCCCAAAATTTGTCCCCTCATCCACCTCTATTGTAGAAGTTAAATGAATACGTAGAAGAGGAACCTAAAATATATTTAGGAACAACACTTGTTGAAATTAAATTGGATGTAGATCCATTTTATACCACTTTACTTATGAATGGATGGTTGTTACACATTTGTATGTTGGATCTGTGGATCATCTTATAATACAATTCCCCTTGTCATAAACAAGTTAAGGATTTCTATGTCATATGGTAGATGTTATGCAATGGATTCACATGGGATACATCCGGTTGGGTATAAAATAGGTTTTCTAGTTCAACTTGTTGCTTAGAAAACTTGTTTGGGAAGTTCTTAGTTTGTGAATGTTATGGTTGTGAATTGTCCTCCTAAATGGGGTATGTTGTCATGTAAGTGGGATGCTTCATTAGAGTCGGTATTTAGATGGATGTCTTATGCCACCATTTCATTGAAAAAATTGTAGGGAACAAAGTGATGCACTTGATTGAAGATCCACATAGAGCTCAAAATGAAGTGTTGTACACTCATGTGGATGTGAATTTTTGTGGGAAATACTTGTTTTATTAAAAATTAGATTAATCCTAGTTATTTGCAAGTTACAATGTTGGTTTTGATGATTTATGGAGTGTTTTTTTAATGGAGCTTGATCAAAAGAAGAGGCAAGGGATAGAGTTATGTTGTGTTCCCCACAAAGAGTTTTTTTTTATTTTGCTTATAAGTTGGACTTTAAATGTATTAATAATGTGGCTAGAGCATGAAGCTTTGCAATAAAAGTCCCTCGATTTTGTTGTTATGTATCCCGAAAAAAATTGCTTTCCTTAGTGCCCAAAATTTGTTCCCCTCATCCACCTCTATTGTAGAAGTTAAATGAATACGTAGAAGAGGAACTTAAAATATATTTAGAACAACACTTGTTGAAATTAAATTGGATGTAGATCCATTTTATACCACTTTACTTATGAATGGATGGTTGTTACACATTTGTATGTTGGACTCGTGGATCATCTTATAATACAATTCCCCTTGTCATAAACAAGTTAAGGATTTCTATGTCATATGGTAGATGTTATGCAATGGATTCACATGGGATACATCTGGTTGGGTATAAAATAGGTTTTCTAGTTCAACTTGTTGCTTAGAAAACTTGTTTGGGAATTTCTTATTTGTGAATGTTATGGTTGTGAATTGTCCTCCTAAATGGGGTATGTTGTCATGTAAGTGGGATGCTTCATTAGATTCGGTATTTAGATGGATGTCTTATGCCACCATTTCATTGAAAAATTTGTAGGGAACAAAGCGATGCACTTGATTGAAGATCCACAGAGCTCAAAATGAAGTGTTGTACACTCATGTGGATGTGAATGTTTTGTGGGAAATACTTGTTTTATTAAAAATTAGATTAATCCTAGTTGTTTGCAAGTTACAATGTTGGTTTTGATTATTTATGGAGTGTTTTTTTAATGGAGCTTGATCAAAAGAAGAGGCAAGGGATAGAGTTATGTTGTGTTCCCCACAAAGAGCTTTTTTTTATTTTGCTTATAAGTTGGACTTTAAATGTATTAATAATGTGACTAGAGCATGAAGCTTTGCTTATTAGTCTCAATTTGGAATCAAAGTTTAAAAGCAGAGATGTCATGGTGAAAGGAGATTCAAATTTGATTGTGTGGTGGGTGAGGAAAGTGTATGTTATGAAGAATAAGAGACTCAAATAGTATAAAATGTTGTATGGGATTCAATGGAGCTTTTCAATTTGTTTAATATTCTACATATTGAATTATCATTAAATATTTTTGCAAATCAACTTGTTCATGCAAAGCTTGTTTACCGAAATGATGTAGTTTCTTCTTTATGCATGTATGATGTATAGGTTTTGGGAGGTCATATGTGTCTGAAAACATCAATTATTGGCAAGTGTTTAGGGATGACATACAAATTACAAGTTTCATGACTAACATTGCCGAGTTTGAAGACTAGCTTTAAAATTTGGAGTTCTTTGTTGAAAATCAAGAGGAGAAACAAATACTATTAGAAAAATATGTGATTCATTTGAATACAAATAAGATCCCAAGAGGAATAGTAATGTTGGAAAGAGATTTTGATGTTTATAATCAAATAAACAAAAAAATGTTATAGTAACACAATGCTAAATAAATTAATTTAGTATCAATTGTTGCGCCAAACCAGTCTTTGTTGGAAAATATTTGAAAGAGAATGAGAAGACAACTCTTGTTGAGATGTTGTAGAGAATATCATTTGTATGGTGTGGTCCTATGATGAATTAAAATCTTATAGAAAGATTTGTTTCAACGTGTTATCACGTTATAGCCTAATGCAATTTGTAAAGCATTTCATACAAAAGTAAAAGCCCATTAATCGAACCTTGGAAACACAAATGGAGACTAAGTTAAGGAAATTGAAAGAGGGTGATATTAGTTATCCAATTTATTTTTCCTTGTGGGTTGCAAACTTGGTTTTAGTTAGAAAAAGAATGGAGATGTCCAATTGTTTGTGGCTTCAGGAATTTGTATAAGGTTTCTTTGAAGGACAATTAGTTTTTGCACAATATGAATCATTTATCGTAGAAGCTCGCTATATCAAAAATGTTGTCTATGTTGGAGGGATTCTTTGCTTAAATCAGGTTGTGGTAAAAGAGCCAAAGAGACACAAGACAAATTTTACCACATCTTAAGGCACTTGTGTGTAAGTAAAATTCCTTTTAGCCTCATTAATGTTGGTGCCACATTTCAGAGAGCCATGGATTATGTTTTTCCCAATTTGATTAATAAGATCATGGTGATTTATCAAGATGACATTATTTTTTTTTCAAAGCAAAGAGCAAAACATGTAGATCATTGGAAGGAAGTTTTTAGAAGTGTGGGAGTTTAGGATTTTTCGTCAATCTAAAAAAGTTCCTTTTAGTGTGGAAATAGGTATTTTTCTCAATAACATTGTTTCAAAAAGTGTGATAATTGATCCAGAAAGAGTTTAAGCTATAGAGAACGGTTATCTTCCATGCTCTAAAAAGGGTGTTTAGTCATTGTTTGGGAAAATCAATTTTGTTAGGTAGTTTGTTTCAAATTGTATGGAGATCATTATTCCATCTACCAACATGTGAAGAAAAACTAACCGATTAAGTAGACTTCGAATCAACAATCATGTGTTGATGTGAAAGAGGCTCATAAGCTAACATTTGTGCTTAATGGTCCAAATTATGGTAAGGATTTTCATATTTTCTATTTTTCTTCTTCACAAACAATAGTTTTTTTGTTGAAAAAGAACCATGAAGGACATGAATAACCCATAAAATTTCATAGCAAATCTTTACAACATGCTAAAATGGATTATGCTCTCATAGAGAAATAGGTTTATGCTTTGATTAAAGTGGTGAAAGATTTAAAATTTTACATTCTCAACTTGAAAGTGAAAGCTTATGTACCCCATATCATGGTGAAGGAAATGTTGACTTAGCTAGAAACTTTAGGCAAGATATGCAAGTGGGTGAATAAATTTTAGGAATTTGACATTGAGGTGCACACCACAAAGCTTATAAGAGGGGAAGGATTGGCTATGTTAATGGAAAATTCAAATATTGATGTTGTTGAGGTAAAAATACAAGAAGGGGATGTTATACCCTGCTGAGAATGATAAGAGAAACACAATTGGTATAAGGATAACATTTGTTACTTAGAAAATCTGATATATCCTCCTGACATGGATATAGCTCAATGCATAACCCTTAGGCTTGTTATCTAGAAGTATGTAATCTCTAAGAAATAATTAACGTGGAAAAGTTCAAAATAAATCCTCATGTGTTGTGTTAATGAATAGGAGTTTTGAATTTGATCGGTGAATTCCGTGACGGGTTACATGGAGGTCATTATGCAACAAAAGTTACTACATAGAAAATATTTTGAGTTAGTTATTAGTGGCCTTCATTAGTCAATTGCAAAAATAGTAAGTGTGACCCTTGTCAATGATTTACAACTAGATAGCAAGAGTATGGTTTTCTTCAACTTATTCCAAAAGTGATTGAAGCCCCATTTCAACAATGGTGAATGGATTTTATTGGTGAGATTGTTGATAGCTTTAGTTGTGTCATAGATGGATTTCGGTGGCAACTAATTACTTTACAGAGTGGGTGGAATTTGTCCCAATAAAAATGCAACTCACAAAGTCACTAGATTTGGTGTGCCTAGTAAAATTGTAGCAAAAATGTTGTGTTTCAAAATTATTCATTTGTTAGAAATGTGTGAGAAGTTTGGGATTAATTTGACATACTCTTCCAACTAATATCCACAAGGGAATGGTTTGGTTGGTTTAAATAATAACTATTTGATTCGAATTGTAACGGATTCTTGAGCTAAACAAGAAAATGTGGGAAAAGTTGAGATTTGTTATTTGGGCTAATAGAATCATCCCCAAAGAAATATATAGGAAGAAGTCCTTTTGAGTTAGTGTATGGTATAAATTCCACCTTGCCCACAAATTTGGAAGTCCCTAATTTTCAATTGTTATACTATTTGAATGAAGAAGTTGACCTTTATATTGATAGAGTGAATCGATTATCCATTAGATGAAAATTGAAGGCAGTCACATGAAATGTGCATGAAATTTAAGAATAAAATGAAAAGATTGTTTGATAAGGAGGTTATTGCCAGACAATTTGAATTGAATGATTTAGTCTTGCTCTAGGACAACAAACATGAAGAAAAGGACAAGCATGGAACATGTTGGTACCCAAATCGGTTCTCCCTTTGTAGTCGAGCAACATCAACAGGCTGAGCAGGATGCCTAGAGAATGATGGATCAAGATTTAAGTCGTTTTGTAGCCAGGGAAGGATCTCATCATCTCTTTGTCACTCGAGCATGGAGAAGTTAGGTAGCACTGTGTTGAGGGTATGACCTACCCTCCTACTTTAGGCTTTGCCTTTAGCCAGGGTGAGAGGACATGTTTTGTAGTTTGTATTTGTAAGGGAAATGAATATATCGCAGAGATTTGACACTCCTTTATAAGGCAATTGAGAAATAACCTTGGGAAGACATGGTCAATTCAACAAATTCTAACTCTCACGAGTTGTCACTTTAGACAATGCAGATGTCTCCTAAAACAAGGCTTAGACTACTAAAGACAACAATGGAACCAACTTGCTTATGCATATTTTGGCTTTAACAAGGCAAGCATGGGTAGTTCTGGTGGGATTTGTTGGTTTTAGATGTATTTGGTTGGGGAATTAAGCAGGATAAAGTTGATTATACCAAATTTCGAGAAATTTTAACAAATGTTGGGAAATCTACCAAGTGAAAGACAAAAACACCTCAAATAGCTCACAATGCACCTTCAACTAGAAGATGTACATTCATGGAAGCCCAAAATGCACGGTTTCACACAATATTTGAGAGTTCAGACATAAAATCTCATGCCAAAGACTCAATAAAACATCAGGGATCCAAAATTTCACGCCTAAGATACACTCATAGGCTTACAAATAACCTTTAACAAAATGGAGACAAAGTGACTTTAAAATTGTTTATTGCACATATGAAATGAAAGCTCTTCTCAATAGTACAATTATAATTTCCACAATGCTACCAGAATGATAAATCTTTGTGTGATTTAAAGGGATTCCTAAAATAAGACTGCAACAGGAATATGAATAACTATTTTGAAGTATTTCATCTTAAAAGCAGATACAATAATGCTCATGATCAAACACAATTAACTCAAAGACTCAAACAAATTTATCAGCAAGGGAAAGTTTGATTTACAGTCTCAATGTTTGTCAATGGTTGTACACTTGCAACCATCTTGACATGATTTAATTTGAAGGCTTACAGAAATTAATAGGTTTCTCATATGAGTTCTTGGGAAAATGGTTTTCTCTCAGTTTTCCTTTCTCTTCTAAAATTTTAGAAAATTTAACCCCCTATGTGAGAGTATTCTCATCGCATTTATACAATTTTACCTTGCTCACTCATTCTCAATTTCCCCCAAAGTATGAATCTTCAAGAGAATATTCTTCTTTACAATATACCGCTTAATCATGTTTATTCTCTTGAAAATATCTTATTTTCTATTTCAGTGGATAAATTGTGAACCGATCACGTTTTTCACTTCCTCAACTATGACGGGATGCCATGTCATCACTTTTGACAAGATATTTTAATCATTCTTTTATTTGGTGAATAAATGGCTGCTTTTTATGGTTTTAGAGCACCTCCAGATGGTTTGATTTGATAGGTAATCACATCTGCCTTTTTGAGAATCCTTCTCGGAGAACACATATTTATTTTCGTGCCTTTCTGGGCTGATCATTCCCACATGGTTTTTGTCATATCAAGCCAATCATCATCTTTCTACATAATGCCAATTTATCTCACACGTATTTCTCCCGTGTAGATATCTCATTTAAATATTAGAGGCTATTTCACCATGATTACACCTAGCTCGACTGGTATGCCTCAAATTTCCTATAAAAGCACACCATTTCACTTCACCAATTCATATTTTCTTTTCTAAATATAGGCGTTTTGAGGAAATTCATCTGCATTATGGTAGGAACACAGTTGTAACCAATTTGAAATATATTTCCACTGAGAATTTGCATTCTATCTTTGATTTTTCGGGTCCAGATGAAGCATTCATGAGAATTTTGTTTGATATTGTTGATCTTGAAGATTACACTGGGCCTTTGACAACCCAAGTTGTTTGGGTTGCACTTGTGAGAAGACTTGTCAGGATAAGTCTTATTTCTTTTTACATTTCAAATGATGTTTTTCATCTATTCAAGCTCGAGATTCAAAAGACACCCGAGGCTTTGAGGAAGTTTTGGACTATAAGTAGGCCCAGTGTGCAAGGTTTGACCAACTATAAATGCCCCTACCTTTGTGATGAAGCATTTGTTATGAAATAAATCCCCTTGGAATCTTATGTTCTTGATGGGGGAATCTCACTTGGATACAAAGTGCCTACTCTTTCTCGTAAGCTAGATAAATTAGAGCAACGTGTCTCAATTTTAGAGAAAAAACCATCAGTGATTGTACCCTCTCAAACTCTTGAATCATCACCACCTTTTGTGAAGAAGTATAAGGGTGAGTCCAGCTTCTAGGCCTCCTACTCCATCTGCTCCAGGATCTCCTGTGGTTACACTTCCAGCTCAAGACTTTCAAGCCATCTTCCACTTTCAAAGCTACTGGAAAAAGGCTCTCCCTAAGGGTGGTATGGATATGAATGAATGGGTTTCCTCTCGTGAGAGGAAGTTACAATTGCTCAATTTGTTGGGTGGTCCTTTGTCAACTCTTGATGAACTCCGGTCTTGGGTATGTCTCGCACACTAGCAGGAGACATTATATTTGTTCAGATGGCATTGGGGAGATGAATTTATTCTCAGGAAAAATAGGCTAGTGAACAAGCTTCCTCTTTGCAGAGAGGATTCTAGGATGGTAGATAATTAGGTTTCTTCCTCATGTTTCCTTTTTGATGCAATTCTCGAATATATATATGTAATATTTTCTTCATGGGTTGGGGCCCCTATAGATCCCCATTTTGCTTTTTTCAAAATACAAAAGATAACAAACATTTCATTAGTTTATATGCTTTATAATGGACATGAAATTTTATCCAAGCAATATAAAAATCTAATGCATTGTATCAAATTACATTTATGCCGAGAGTAGCAAGTTCAAAGTAATATTCATCTTTCATGAAACAAAAGTAGCAAATGACACAAGAGTTACAAATGAAATATGATAAAAAAGAAATTTTAAGAAAGACAAGCCTAAGCTTGTTCATCATTCTTCATGTCGCGTCTTTGTCTTCTTCACTTTCTTCTTCCTCTGGTAGCCTTGCTACATATGCATCATATCTTTGGAATAACTCATTTATCTCCTCTTCATCTAGCCCTGTGTGGTATCGGAAGATCAGGGTCTTCTTGGCTATTGCATTCACACAATGTCCCATCTTTTGTTTATACTCCAATGGTCTTGCCCTTAGTTCTACGCAATTTTGTTTTCTATTTTCCTCATTGTTTTGATAACTTCATAAGAGAAATTTTCTTTCTGGATGTTCTTTTCAAAAGAACTGAACAAGAAATCAACTTTTAAATCACCATAACTCTTCTTAAACTTATCAAATACCATATCTTCTAGCTTTGAATCAATGGTGTCCATAGTGTCATCAACCCACTTTCTTTTAGTCTCCATATTTTCTTTAATCCCATTCAAGACCTCCACTCTAATCTTTGTCAGCTCTTCCATGGCATATTGGGTCCCCCTCTGTTCATGTGGCACAATCCCTTCCTTTTCAACCAAATCTTCCTTAAGTTGAGTAACACGGTTCAGTTTGGGAAAAATTCCCTCAAAATAGAAGATCTCATTGTCACATTGCTCAATTAATTCATCAATTTCATTGAGTTTATTTTTGAGGTCTTCATATTTTGCTCTAGCTTATTTTCCCTTTTTGATCAGCTTTTCAACCCATGTGTCAACATCTTGAACCTTCTTAACAACTTTATCAATTTGTTCCATTCCTTTAATGGTAGTAGCAGAGGCACTTTCTTGAGTTTGACTAGACTGGCCAATTAACTGTTGCAGACTAGAACTCAATGTTTTGACTTGTTCTTTTAATTTCCTTTTGTTATCCTATCTTCATCAACCTTTTGTAACAAGTCACTAACTTCTTCGATACTCCTTGCTTCAATTGATCTCTTGAAGGTTTTCCTAGAGGAATAAGTTGGACATTGTAATCACTTGTTGTTATATTATCTCTTGTTTTTCCCTCATGAGGGATTGCCACTTCCAACGTTTTGGACCCAAGTGGATTAGTACGAGTCTTAGTGATAACTCTAGCTTTCTTGGAAGCCCTTACAGTTTTGGGAAGGCCAAGGTTGTGAGCTCTATGGCTTCCACAGGGGACAATCTCTTTTTCCTCTTTTGAAATTAACTCTCCCATCTAGCCCTTTGCAAGAGTAGTCCCAACCTTTGTTTCATGCAATATTTGTTGGGATTTCTCAGGGATAATCACCAACTGTTTGGATACCTCTTGCACATCTTGAATTGATGACTCTTCATGTTGTTCCTTTCCAACTCCCAGTGTTGTTTCTTTGAGTTCACCTTGTATTGGTACTTCCCTTGATTGCTTTTCTTCTTGATCCTGGATTTGGGGCTTACCAATCTCCTTCTGAGTTACATCAGTGATTGAAGTTTGTTCTTTCTTCATTTCCTCAATTGATGCAGTTATACCCTCAACCTTTTCTTTGGAAGCTTCTTGAGTTGATACTTCTTTTGCAGGCACTCCCTTTCCTTCAACAATTTCCACCTCTTTTGGAGGTTATTGAACTGATAGATTAACATCCTTTTGTTTTTGGCATGTCCTATTGTAACATGGTAGGTTGAGTTTCCATAATTGGTCCTTTATCTTTACTCAAATATTGCACACTTACACTATCGAAAACCTTATCTTTAGCAATTGTGTCTTGTGCAACCTTTGTCATATTGTCATCTACAGATGTCTCTATTACCTCGTGTCTACACTCTTTCCACTAGACACTTCTGGCTTGTTTAACTCTAGAGTTGCTTGTCGTGTAAGATACCTCCGATATGTTGGGGTTAGCACACGGTTGCACAGATAATATATCATATATAAGCATACATGCAAATAAAAGCGAATTTTCTACCAAAAGAAATATACAAAACAAGAGACATAAATCAACACCAGTATTTAATGTGGTTCACCCAAAGTGTGGGCTACGTCCACCAAGAAACAAGCCAATCTATTATCCAAAGCTTTGACAAGATATACAATGAATATTTACAATCTTCCACACCTCTCATATGTACAGTACTTTCTTTCCTCAAGCTTTTGCTTCATCACCAAGAATTCTCTCTCTCACCAACTTTTGCAAGTTCTTTCTAATTCTTGTTAATCATTCTTACTTCTAAACCCTATCTTTTATGCTTATATAGTCATTTATAGACTTAGGGCACTTAGCCATGCAATTACAATCAATAGAAATACTTTAATGCTAAAAATAGATCTAATTCCCAAGAGTTAATTAAAACATCCTCGCACAGTAACCAACGTCGTTTTCCCTAACCGCTGTCGGTTCCTCCCTTGCCTAACCAATGTCGGTCCTTCCTAACTCGATGCCGGTCCTTCCCGACCAATTTCGCCATCTTGTATTTCTAACAAGTTTCCATTGGATGTTAAACTAAAGTAATTGATCTCCACAACTCAACAAGATACTTGGACCTTGTTTTCAGTAGTTGGCACATGAGTAGTTTCTCCTACTCCTTCACTCAATTGAGAACCACCTACACTCTTTACTACTTGTTCTTCAATAGCCATTTCAAATGCTTCTAATGTGGAGAAATCTTCATCAATATCAACATCCATTATTTCTACTTGGTTCTTAGTTGATTCTTGCAACTTTTCAAAAAAGGCACACTAACACTTTCTACTGGCATGGCATCAGACTTTTTCAAACCTTGATTCAACATAGCACTATCTAATGGATCAGATGAGAAAATACCTTGAGATACTTGTTCTTGAGTACCTTCAGTTGTCATTCCTTTTGAAGACAAATATGGGAATAGAGGCATTGGTTGCTTAACCTGGCTGGTTTGAACAACCCCCTGTTGTGGCAATGAAGCTACATGTTGCACCTAGGAAACACCAATCCTTTCTTATTCTAGAGGATCAATCACTTCATCCTTGTGCTTATGCTTCCTATGTGTATGATCACCTTCCCTTACCAAAATTTTTTCATATACAATTTTGTGTCTCTTGTGTGCTCTTTCAAATTTCTTAAGATCTGGCACCACCCTTCCTTCAACACTATGTGATTTAGATTGTATATGGCCACTAGCTATGGCTCCCTTCATTAACTTCTCAAAGACCTTGGGGTTTTGGCAAGAATTCTAGAGGGGTCCTTTGGGTGGCCATACCCTTTCCTTTTGATTGTAGTGGAACTGTAAAAGTAATAGGGGCATTTTCCATAGACTTTAGAAGCATTTCCTTAATTTTCTACTTCAAAGTAGATGTGGATGTTTCAGTTCCACTGCAACAAAAGCCCATTCATCCACAATTCATGTGGTGGGCATTCTTGAAGTAAATGAAGGGCTTTTCCACCTAAGGGATCCATTCTGTCAACTCCTTCCTTTAAAAGAGGAAGGTCATCCTTCAAATTTCCCAATTCCTTGAATTTATTGAGAACCTTTGTATTTTGAATAGACAAATCAATGTTCTTCACCAACCAATTCAAAGTTCTTCTCATTACATGAATAATCCTGTCATGTTGATCATCTGACTCATCTTCATCCCACTTTAGGGGAGTCATTGGTTGTCCATCTATCCCTTGGTCAATATACAATTGACTCACAATCTGTGGATCATCTATAATTCCCTGAGGTATCACAACAATCTTGAAATCAATAATCGTGTGAGGGTCATTCTTGAAAAATATTTGAGCCTGACTTCCTCCTCATCCCTGCAATTCATCCAGTAATCCTCAAAATGAGGCTCATGTTCAAAGGCATTTAAAGTGTTAACCACCCACCTTATATCATAATTAGCCCTTGCTTCAAATCTTTCCATATCAAACCTCTTCATTTCATCTTCCATTAACCTGGATTTTATAATAGAAGGGTAGGAATATCTTCCAATATTGATAGGAAATTTGATATTTGTTTTGTGCTGTAAATTGTGAACTGGTGTTAACTATCTTGCCAATTCACATAGGGCCATTTTTTCATCTAAATATCTTGGTAGCTTGCATGGTTGGCCTTCAAATCCACTAACTCTGATGTATGTGAACTTTATGTATTGAATGAAATAACATCCATACTCCATAATTACTTGCCTAGCCTCATCTGAAATCCTATATTGTTCCCATTCTGGTTTAAACAAACATATGATTGGTGCAAAAAAGGCATCATTTACTAGTCTCACATTCCCTTTCCAATTACTCAATTGTAATTTGGGAAATATCTCATGCATTTGGAATTTTTGAAATCAGCACATGGCACAAGGCTAGGGAAACACCTGTGACCTGCAATATTATAGATCAGGTATGTCATCATGTAGAATTCAAGTTCCCTAGTGCCACCCATCTTGATATTTGTTGTTAATGCTATCATATGATCATGAAGTGACTTAGCAATAAAGGTTGCCCAACAAATATTTCCCTTTTTCTCCAAAACAATCCACATGTAGGTGCACATCCACTCCTTGAACTCATTTGTCATTTCTAAACCAGCCATTCTACTTAGCATTACAATTACATCTTCTACTTCTTCAAAAATTGTGCCCTAACCAATCTCTTAGGGATTCTAGTGGTTTCCTTCTTCTCTGCTAAGAGCCATTTAGTATTTATGAGCCTAGCATATTCCTTTTTCTTGGCCTCATAATCTTGTAGGGCTAAATCAATACCTAGGGTTATTGGATTTCTAATCACATGAAATTTTAGCATTATCCTGATGGCTGCAAGCATCAAAGTTAGTATTGCTTCACCGCTTCCATCTAACACTTCCCTCTTTTTTGGGTCGTAATTCATAGCGCAAAGTCTCACCAATTTTAGGCAATGTACAGAGGGGGATGACACCAGTTGAAGCAATGTTGCTAGCTTGAATTACTTTCATGGATTCACTCTTATTAGGGATATTCAATATTTGCAAGAATTCATTCAGTCAAAGCATTCATTAAATTTGTATATGTGATCTTACCCGGATCACTAATCTGGTAATATGCAATGAAAAATCAGACAACATCGTCTTCATCTTTTATGCCCTAATTTTACTATCAATTTCCTTGCAAATGATGAAAGGTACGAAGGTATCTCAGTTCTTACTTTTTTTGTGTGCAATTCTCCTCTACTTCAAAGACTCTTCAAACCTTTAGCTCTTAATCCATGCTCTGCAATCAATCTCACGTCGTCCTTCAAAGAATTCTTGCTAACAAAGGCATCTAAATCTCGATATACAATAGTAAAAAGCTCAAAGCATTTGAATACTTCAAACATTCCTCCTTGATTTGCGTAAAAATGCATTAATTGAGGAGTCATAAATGCGTTGCATCGTGGCCATCCATTATGCTTTCCACATTTTTAAATGTGAGTGTCCACATGGAATAATTCTATGCAATGCGAGCTCGGGGGATTTTTTTGCATTTTTGCATCATTTTTAAATGTAGACACATTTACTTTTTTGACCCGATCGCCCGCCCTTGACTTCCACTCCGATCTTGACACGTGTTTAAATCCTAATGGTGGCAGAGTTGTGGGCCCTTTCTAAATATTTGTTCATTTTCTCAATTGAGCCCAAAGTTATCAATTTGACCCGAGGACCCGCTTCTCCGATCTTTGCATGGGAATGCGCCATGTGTTCTTGGTGGGTCACGGGAACATTTCTACATTGTTGCACTTTATTCACTCAATGTTAAAGAACATTATCAGCCCCAATTCCTCGCATTTAATCACCTTTTGACACGTGTTTCTCTTGAGAACGGGGTCAATTTCTGATTTTGCACTCTTTGACTATGAATATTTCAAGGAATAGTCATCGGGCCTCGGGGCCAAATTTGCAATTTGTGAATGTTATATGATTGTTGTAACTTTGCAACTTAAGCCCACCATTCCACAACCACTGGAAATATGCCACGTATCATCAAGCGATGGAGCAAAAATGAAATTTGTAACATGGCGGGGATGATATACAAAGGTTTTTTTTCACGATTTAAAACCGATTCACGATCAATTTTTTTGTAAGGATTCTTAAGAATAACATGTCTAACATGTTCATTGACCGAAAAAGAGGATTTATAGCCTAAACACGGGATTTTCAAATGAATTATTGTGACTACATCGTTTGAACACACATTTTCATACAAGAAAACTAAACAATGTAAAATTTTCTAAGGCACGCACGCCTGAGGCAGAGGGGTGAGATCAATTCGAGCACCAATAGACGTTTGATCCACTTTGGAATAGACCATGTGCAAATCTACATCGGAGACAATACATTTTTCTTGCTTGATCTTTATGTTGAAGTGCCCGAGTTGTTTTTCAATGTCAAGCATCCCAAGCATTTTATCACTATGTGTGTGCGTGTGTGTGCTATTCACATTGAAATTGCTTGCTCACACTTGTATAAAACAAATATTTTTGGCATATAGCTTGTTTTGGTTTGTTGGACGGTTTGGAGAGGTGACTTATCAAACAAAGACTTTGGTCCGCTCTTCCAAGAGTTCAAAATACTTGTCCCATAGTCGGACTCTAATGTTGGCAACCAAAATTGTCCCTTAACATTTTGGGGCCTAAAGATATAAATTTCGAGGCTTAGAAGTGAATTTTGAGTTATGTTGTCCGTCTACAATTCTCCTTGTGGCTAGTCGGAGATGTGAAGGTTGTTTTGATGTGTATGGAAATAAAAGGAGCCTAACTTCATTGAAAATACGAGCCAAACGACATTGACCATGTAATTAATGTGGTCAACCATTAGAAAGTATATATGAGGTGGCATTGGTTGTGGTCGATATCATCAATCAAATTATTCACCTATGGGGAATCCCACATTGGCCAAGAACCTTTGGTATTTTTGGCCAATAGGCTTCTTAGAGACAACTTTCTTTGTAACTAAATTTTTTTTTGTAGTCGTCCTCTAAAAAAAAAAAAAAAACCATGTTGTCATGTTGTATTTGGTCTTTTCATCTCCATCTTCAATACTGCATTTTTCTCAACAACACAAAAAAATTTAGGTGATGCTTCATTTTCATGGAAGTTGAGTAGCACAGGAAGGATTATTTTAAAATTGTGTGGGCAGGTTTGAGGTGCATGGTAAAGCCACTACTACCTGCTATGCCACCTCAGTCTGATCCTTCTGAATCCCAATCCTTCTGACTTCCCTCACTCAATGAAATCAAAGCACATAGTGGGATAGTTGAAGAGGTAGTGGAATTGTTCTGGAAAATGCAAGGAACAAGCCTTCTAGGCAATCAGTTCACCTTTGCCACTGTTCTTTTGGGGTGTGCCAGTTTGGAATCCCTAAATCGGGGTATGAAAATCCATGAACTTCTATGATTGAGGGATTTGCACAGAATGGGTTTGTGGAAGATGCACTGAAACTATTTGACAAAATGCCTCAAAGAACTGTCGTTTTTTGGAATGCCATGATTACAGGATTTGCACGGAAAGGGCAAGTTGATAAGGCTCTGACCCTATTCCAAAGAATGTTGCCCGTCTCCCTTCCTTCTGCTCCCTCTTCCTTTCTCACAATCAGACCACCGTCCACCACTCGCGTGTACCCAAGCTTGTTTCTCATCTTTGAAATTCTTTTGTTAAATTCCGCCACCGTGTACGGATATGGCACCACCCTCTCCAACTTCCTCTCGAATAACAGGGTATGGATCACCGCGTCCTTCCCTGACTCCATTCCAAGAAGACACTCCGAAAGCTGCATGCATTTCAGATCATATGATATCAGATGTACTGCAGGGAACACATCAAGTGAGTTAACAGAATTAATATTAACTACTTACTCGCTTGACTATTTAAGAATGGACGTGAGCATTGGTGCCAACATAGGCAGTGAGGCTAACATAAGGAATTACATAACTTGTCAGTAGATAATTGGTATATGAATCAAATGGAAGATTCTATGATTGACGGATTTGCACAGAATGGGTTTGTGGAAGATGCACTGAAACTGTTCGACAAAATGCCTCAAAGAACTGTTGTTTTTGGAATACCACGATTACAAGATTTGCATGGAAAGGGCAAGTTAATAAGGCTCTGGCCCTATTCCAAAGAATGTTGCATGTCTCCCTTCCTTCAGCTCCCTCTTCCTTTCTCACAATCAAACCACCGTCCACGACTCAGGTGTACCCAAGCTTGTTTATCATATTTGAAATTCTTTTGTTAAATTCCACCACCATGTACGGATATGGCGCCACCCTCTCCAACTTCCTCTCAAATAACAAGGTACGGATCACTATGTCCTTCCCTGACTCCATTCTAAGAAGACACTCTGAAAGTTGTGTGCATTTCAGATCATATGATATCAGATGTATTGCAGGGAACACATCAAGTGAGTTAATAGAATTAATATTAGCTACTTACTCGCTTTACAGTTTTAGAATGGAGGTGAGCATTGGTGCCAACATAGGCAGTGAGGCCAACGTAAGGAATTACGTAACTTGTCAGTAGATAATTGAGAGAATTGGTATACGGATCAAATGGAAGATTCAACTTGGTTTCAAACGCATTGTCGAAAACTTTGGCGAACCGTTGAGTGCTCAGATCCAGTTGAGGTCTCAGAAAACCCTTTACTATTTTCTTTATGGCCCTGCATATTCCTAGACAATAATGCTCGTCGGATATGCACAAGATGGACTTGTTGGGGAGGCCCGCAAACTCTTTGAGAAAATTTCGTAGTCCACTGGTGGTCTCATGGAATGTCATGATATGAAGATTTACACAAAAGGGAAATGCCTCAAAGAGATAGTGTCATGGAATGCAATGATTTTGGATTTGCACAAAATGGGCATGGTGGGAAAACCCTGGAACATTTTAAACATATGAAATTGGCTGGTATTAGGCCAGATTTAAAAACTTTTGTTGTTCTTTCAGTATGTGCCAATCTGGCAACTCTAGAACAGGGTATGGAGATTGATGATATAATAAACAAAATTGGATTGCAATCTAATATGTTAGTGATAAATGTGTTGATAGACATGTATTCTAGATGTGGGATTATAGAGAAGGCACATGTGCTATAATGCATAAACAAAATGTTGTCTCCTGGACAACCATGATTGCTAGGATATGACATGCATGGATGTGGTAAGGAAGCCCTAAAACTATTTGAACAAATGAAGCATTGTGGCATAAGCCCAAATCATGTAACCTTGGTAATTGTTTTGTTGCGTGCAGCCATGGGGGTTTAGTTGATGAGGGCTATCAATATTTCAGGTCCATAACTGACGAGTATCATTCTACTCGAACAATGGAGCATTATAGATTTATGGTTGATCTTCTTGGCTGTGCTGGACGACTAGATGAGGCAAAAAAAAATTATCAATGAAATGCCGGTAAAACCTGATGCTATTGTATGGAGTTGTTTTCTTGGTGCTTGCAGAACTCATAACAATTTAGAACTAGGAGAAAGGGTGGCAGAACATGTTTTTATGTTGAATCCTGAAAATGCTGCAACTTATGTTCTTCTCTCAAACATGTATGTTGTTGCAGGAAGGTGAGATGATATCGAAAAAATAAGGAAAAAGATGTAAGACAAATATAATGAAGATAATAGGATGCAGTTGGATTGACGTAAATAAAATGGTACATACGTTTCTTGTAGGGAATAGGTCACACCCCCAAATGCAGAAAATTTATAGAGAGTTGCAGAGATTTTCTTTGGAGATTGAAGCTGGTAGGGTATGTTCCTGATACGAGATTTGTGTTGAATGAGGTGGAGGAGGAGAAGGAGCATATTCTTTGGCATCATAGTGAAAAACTAACAATGGCATTTGGACTATTTAACACGTCCCCTGGAACAACAATTACAATTATCTAGAACCTTCGAATTTATGGTAACTACCATTATGCAACCAAGTTCATGTCCAAGATTGTTGCAAGAGAAATAATTTTAAGGGATGTATTTTCATGAGGTGAAAACCAAATATTATGTATAAGAGGAAATTTTATAAACTTTTACTTTAAAAGATTGTAAAATTATTTTGAAATTTCATTTTGATGTTTTAGACATGGGTATATGGTCTACGACCTTTTTAAGATTTATAGGTTTGGGGGTTTGTTATTTGTGGTGGATATAAATAGACCGAGGTTAATATATTTGTAAGTGCTCAACTACCACCCCTTTCTGCAGAGGGCCTACATCTGTATCAAATGCACTATGTTCAACTTTTGAATTTTGGGAGGTGTTTTTGAGTTGCTTTTCAACTTTGCCAATCTGATCCTTAGATTTAATTTATGATTTATTTTACTTCTCGTTTCCAATTTGAACCTATCGAAACCCTGCCATTGTTAAAGTTAGATTACAATTATTAACCCACATGCATTCTAAAATTTTCCAACTAAATTAGTACAATGAAGTAAATTAAATAGTTTTAATTCTATTTTAATGAATCCTAATATTTTCCCTCATAAAATCAATACAAATTCATAATTGAATTTATAATTCAGAATGATATTTATGGATTTCACAATAAATATATCCATTCCAGAAATTCCTATCGACCTTCCACAAGCACCTATGGATGCTTTTGCTAGTAATATAATTGTGTCCGTTTCATATAGTGGAGTAAGAAGCCTCCGCGAGACTTAGGTGTTTTTTTGGCTTAGTGGATGGAAATGGATTAAGGAATAAGGCGAAGTTGAAAACAATCGTATTGCCACGTGTGTCGTGAATCCATAGGGTCCACGAAAAAATCGAAATAAGGATGGATGGTCAAAATTCTTTTGAAGCACGAAGGCCCATATTGTTGTGGTGTGGTGTGAATCCATAGTCCCACAATCCATTAAGTACAAGTTATGGAAGAGAAAAGGGTTAAATTCCTTTCAAAGCTTGGGAACACATAATGTTGCCACGTGGCACATATCCACAAAACCATGATCTTAAAGCAATAATATGGCAACACATGTCTTGTCTCGCACATCCGCAACAATGAATAATGCATATAACAACGCAGTGGGGACCGAGGGTATTTGACGGCCACCTATGCCGTCGAACATTTTTTAGGCGACGGTAAATTTCAAATCTTGCCTTTTAAAATTACAAAATAGTGTTATTTTTACACGGTAATTACGATATACAAAAGATTATTCTATATATATTTAAGTATTTTTAATATATATTAGTATAATTTACCTATTAATTTATATAAAAAATGATGGCCATACTTAAAATTTACAAGTCACATGTGACGGTTATTTCAAATATTTGCAAGTATTTTACGGCTAAAATCGTGAAAAACGTCTAAACGGTCGTCAAATTTAATCCCTAGTGGGGATTTGTAGAGAGCGGCTTCAAAGGGCGCAATGCGGAGTGGGGCCACGTGGAGAAGGAAGTGTCCCATCAATGTGACAGTGCATGGTGAATCAAAACATGCCAAGTGGTGCAATAAGAAAATTCTAAAACACTATATAGTTGCAAAATGTAATATTATTGAACACTTTTAATCAAGCAAATGTCAAAGATGGCTCTAGTTTTACGCCTATAATTTTTATTGGGAACTTTGTTTTGTGAATGGTCAATGGTGTTGGAAAGCTAGTTCAAAGAGCTTTCCAATGCTTCTAATTTTGGAGAGAATTGCTAAGGAATTTGTGAGGAGTTCGTGACAAAAAACTTCATGCTTATTTGGGTCATTATAATGAAATCAAATTATGTAGAGCTTATGAATCGTTTGCATTTTTCTCTTGGCATTCTCCTTCTTAAGAAGATGCTTCCATATAATGCACATAATGATAACAAAGCTCTCGAATTGGTCCCATGTGTGAAATTGAGATCTTTTGGACAAACAAAGCAATTTCATATTCATCTAGCCATGCTTCTTTCCTCCTGTGGTTCCTTTGTGTTTTCTCAAGTCCCTATTTTGAAGTATAATTTGTTTGTCTCTAAAGCAAAGTTTGTGCTCATGTCCATCTGAATTTGGCATTTGAGGTTCTTGAATGCTCCAAATATGCTCCATTCTCCTCATTCATTGGGGATTATATGATCTCGTCTAATGCTAACAATTGTTTCTTCTTAGCGTCTTATTGTTTCTCAAAGCAATATTTTGAGTACATTTGTTTCTACTTTTATAACTTTCTATAAAGGGAATTGTTATAAATTGATGAAAAAATCCTTCATCTTGTTCATTTGGCTCATGAGTTAATATGTGTCCCAAATAGCATTATAATTCCTACAAATTGAGGCAATTGCTAGTAATAGTCTTTCTAATTCAAAGTATATCTATCATAGGATGTTGAACAAGTATTGTAGCTTTGTGGAAGGTCTTAAAATTTGAAGATCGTTGTTTGGTAATGAATTTGTTGTTTATAACGCATAGGTATTAGTAGCTATTGAATTGGCAAATCCTTACATGATCTCACTTCTCTGCATTTTCTACAAATATTCTCAATATTAGTGTCTTGATGTTCTATGATATGTTATTTTAATGCATAACAAAGGCTTTGTGTAAAATCAACTTGTTATAAGTTTGAATTACGGTAGAGTGTGCAATAATTGTGAAAATCGTTATCATATTTGACTATTATTAGCTCAATTGTTTTAGATCCTAGAGACTCCTTTCCCAAGTAGATCCTAGGCATTGATCATGGTTCATTTGATCAAAGCGTTTTCAACAATATCGTCATAAGCATGTGTATCTTATTGAGATCTCCATTACATCCTACAAATTCCTTGAGATCTCTACTATTATGACTTAGAATTCATGTGTGTAAAACCCGATCATTATTTACTTTTCTTGTTCTTGAGAAATAGGCTTACAAATCATGCATATCTTTGCTATAATTATGTCTCCTTGCAGCCTTTGCCCAATCTTTAACAACATTTGTGATTCTTCCTGCTAGTGATATCGATTGGGTGGGAATTCATAGTCGTTACACATGTTAGTTGGGTCCGTTGTACTCATGATGATCTTTTGCTATTTACATACTTTTGGGTCATTAAGAGCCTCTCCCTAAGTTTCACAAATCACTGAAGAGTGAGGAGTTAACCATGTCCTCATTTGTTGCCTCAAATTAGGTCCCACATGGTGAAGAACGCACAATTACAACGATCAATTCCCTTCCTTTCACCTATTTGTACAATGGAATGTATTTGAGTGCTAACAAAAGAAGTGACTACTTTCCAAGGTAACTACCATAAGATAATGACAAATTTGTTGGTAATAGGCTTGAGAATTTACGCTTTCAATTGTATTTATTACAAAGCCTCTCATGTGTGGCATGAGGCACATTACACATTTTTGCTTACTATGCTTGGCACCACTAAAATCTCTTCTATAAATCTTCAACTAATGCAAACCTTTCTATGTGTAGGAAGAATGCAACAATATTGTGTGTGCTCTCCAAGTGGTGGAAGACATGTATAACATCATGTGGCATTGATATCATTTCCCCAAGCGCACTCAAGTTGTCCGGCTTGTATAGATCGCCCCATAATCTTGCTTCATTTTCTCAAAGCATGCTCATGCCTTCTATTTGAGGTTGGGTAGATGTATAAACAATGAAAAATTTTCAACGCTTTAATTGAATCATACAACACCAATGACATTTGTCACCCCTCCAAATCTAAAACTCCCCATATTGATATCAGCATGGGGCTTGCGTAGGACAAGCTCTAATGTGTTTTTAAAACATTTACACATGATTAGAAAAATTGTTTGTAGAATCTAAATAATTTGATTGCTAATAAGAGCAAAAGCATGAGAGATGTAGTCTCATGGGTGGACATTAATATCTAATTTAAATTAAATTAAGTAGGTTTATATTTGCTAGCAAAGAATTTTGGAAAACTTTCCAATTTCGTGGGGTGGGTATAGACCGATTTCAAAGCATCCCCATGCAGACTTTAAAGTAGCCCAACTTCACAAGAATATAACATTAGAATTTTCTTCCTTAGTGTTAATCCGATCTGAGGAAATAAGAGAGTGTTGGCAAATCCAAGTTGTCAAGAAGAATTGGATGAGCATCTTGTATTTGGTGAGAATAAAAGTAGACTATGAGGGGATTTACAAAGCCTAATCTATAGCTAGTGGCATTGTCATGGAAAACATTTGCACTATCTCTACTCAATCTTTGAATGTCTACATTGTAAAAGGATAATATTTTGACAGGAACACAATCATTGCATGCAAATCCCTTTACTTGTTGATTGTTGGAGGTGCCCTTCATGCTAATGTAAAACACCGCGCTCGCGTGGATGGCCAAAGTCAATGGAATGCAACACCCACACAAAATTTACATATATATCATACATGATGCTCGTCTCTCCTTTCTTATGACTTGCAACCCACACACAACCCAATAGTAAAAAAATATTAAGACTGAACATTCACATGTCATTTACCACCAACCAAACCAATTAACTAAGCTGTCTCGATGGCCCTATGCATCTACACATGTTGTCGGCTCGTCTTCGTTGTCCACATCACACTCAAATCATTAATTTGCAACCCTAACTCACTAAAGGGATGTTTATCGACGTAATGATGTTGTGCTCGATTTCCAAGGTTTGGGTTAGAAACAACACTCCTAGCCCATCCATGTTTTTCATCTACAAGTTGTTGGTCACATCAACCATTTCAAAATTGGAAAGCTTCCACATGTAAAACATGTACACATATGCCTTCAATGGTTTCACAGTTTGTTTCCTTGTCTCAATCGATATCCATTTGCGGCATGTTTTGTTTGGTCTATTTATTTGTACATTTTCACATCTTCTCTACCCTTTCTACACCTCTCATGGTCCTAGTCTATCATCTCTCGCCTCGATATTTTCTCTCCTCCCATTGTTGAGTGTAAACTCTCCTTAGGTCCATCTTCCATGGCACCCCAAGGACTTTTATCAAGAACTTTCAGCATTGAGCCACAAGCCAAACAATAACCCTCATGCCATGGAGTGGTCTAACAAACTTTGTGGTCAAAGTTGGAGCCATTTGCGATGCAATATAAATTCCTAGTATCCTTGGCAACACAAAACACGGCAAGACAATGAGAGAGATTGTGAATCTCAAAGAATCTACATATAAAACGGATGTGAAGCATTGCTACATCCTAGGGGTCCTTCCCCTCATGCCAAATTGTTGTGTGAGAAGCTAAAAACATAAATAAGTTGGATGTAAATAAGTTGGGAGGCTAAGGAAATTGAGGACAGCGACAATTCCATTGAAAAGACTTTGAATAAGGCAAGGAAGAAAGGATTTAAAGTTCATGTCGTCATGACAAACACATGGTAGCACAAAACAAGAATCATATGTTCTAGCAAAAATGAGATCTTGAAGGATAGGCAACATCTTGGGGAGGACAGAGGCCTTAGCGATTCAAATACGTGTAAACCGAGTAGAGATGTGGATTCGAAAAATATCCAATAAGGATTTTTGCATAAAACAATCTCGCCATGCCTAGTATGAAAAGGGCTAAAACCCGTTGATGCGAGATGAGCCCTCTCCACATAAGATCTTTGCTCTAATGAAATATATCCAATCGAGCCTTTGTATTAACACAAACGAGATCATTAAGAGTAGAAAGATGTTTCCCTCTTAGAGTGAACTCATGGGCTCTATAAATGAGACTTTGGTCTCGTTAAAAAATGACTAGATCAATTGCGTCGTGGATGGCGAAAGAGTAGCATCGACTATCTCCAACTCTTTGGAGAGTAAGGTGGTTACCCTTAAATGTTTGGAGAAAGAGGTAATTAAGATCAATGAAAACTTTGTAATTCTTGAACCCTTCAGTGATACAATGGATATGCCATGAGAAAGACGATAATAAAGAGAATAATGGGTGGTAAGAATTAAATTTTCTTCTCTAATAACAAGGGAGCATCCTAAGCCCTTTGTGTCTTGGGTTTGCCTATGGATTTCTTTATTGCTCGTCTTCTATGGCATAGTGTAGTATTGTGTGGTGTTACTCATTGGGAGAGTTCTGCATTTGTTTTTCTGGAGAGCATCTTGTTTACGGGTGATTGCCTCCTTTTGGCACAATGCAATCATTGATTTTTGTTTCAGTAAAAATAATAACTTTGCCAGAAAAAAGCTTTAGAATTGGCCACGACAATACATAACAGTCATGGAATTTACCTTTGAATTAAGCATGGTTTTGTATTCTTTATTCTGAATATTATTCTAAATTTTCATTTGTGTGATGTGTTGTATTTGCATCATGTTAAGTTGCAATATTACAATGAATAAATAAATGAGCCTTCCCACTAAACAAGCAACTGAATTCTAACACTAGATGAATTTCCAGTTGTATTTGCATCATGTTAAGTTGCAATATTACAGCAACCTTGCATTTGCATCATGGTAAGTTGCAATATTCAAGCAACTCTTTGACTTCCTCATCTTCAAAATGTAAGCTTAAACAGTGCGACTTAAAGTTCACTCAATGCCCTTCTTCTAAGAATCTCTTCTTCCTCCTCCTCCTCGTCCTCAACGCGTAAGCTTAAACTATGTAATTTAAAGTCCATTCCTTGCAACTGCTGCACCAATGCAGAGGCAACACCACCAGCTTGGATAGTGGTATGTTTAACTAACTGCAAAAAACCCATCACAACTCGTCATCAAATTACAAGGTTGTGTACACATTTTAAAATTTGTATTGCCTTTCAATGAGTAGCCTCTGTAATCTGATTAAATTTTATATGGTATTGAAACCGCCACTAGTGCACTTGTGAAGCCGTGTCAGCTTGGCGAGACAAAGTTTGACAACCGATGTTGAACTCTCACACAATGCAGGAATGGCATAAAGTGCAATATTGCAAGATACACAGCAGCTGGAGATAGCCATGGTGATGACAAACAACATAATACCACTTGTGCAGGAGATTAACACGGAAAAACAAGACATGGAATAATTTGAAAAGCTCACATGAAATGCCAAATAAAACCAAGGTTCCATAATTAAGAAACCAATCATATAGTTTGTGAATGATTGAAGGTCATTAGGTCATGGGTCATATTACCAGACTCAAGAATATTGGAGACCAGTTAGTAGCTGTTGGAGAAGGAATTAAAAACAAAGACACGCATCAACCTCTTAATAATCTGTCTCGATCTTTTCGTTTCAATGAGGCTTAAGGATTTGTCATTTGATGAATTTAGGCAAATTGTCTCGCAAGAGTAAAGAGACATTTAAGGAAGCAAAACAAAACATATGTTTGCAATCAAGTATAAAGACATGGCAGAAAAGGTTAACTTGCAAAGAAAAGACAGAAAAATAATCAGTATTGGCAAAAATGAAAAAATAATGCCCAAAGATAGCAACTACAAATATCATAGTTCAAGGGGCAGCAGCTCTAGTCACATAACAGAGTCGACTGTTACTGTTGTAAAAACCCTGGTTATCACAGGAGGGGCTGTAACAAACAATTTAATTAATGTGATCATTTTTGTTAAAGACCTAAAAGACATTCAAGATATAATCTTGAAAAAGTGAAAGCCGTGAGAATTCAAAAAGATGGAGGTAAACCTCTCTCACTTATTTGGTCACCAAGAATATCATTATACCTCGGTATATTGATTTAGGTCCCATATGTTGCATGATGCACACACAAAAATGGGTAATTTGCTTCATTGAATAATAATCACAAATAAGGTGAGGCAGTTGCTTGGTAGATGATTGAAAACATCTGTCAGGGGCCAAGAAACACTAATTCCAAATAGAGATCAAAAAAATTAATGACAAAGATAACATGGCAGATTCAGAGAACTTATCATGTGTCAGACTGCAAAGCAATTTTTTAAAGATGTGCTTGCAATGTCTCATAAAGATTTTAAAAATGCCACCAAGGTAGTTGACGAAGGTGTTCAGTTTTTAAGGCCTTCCATCATCATAGATTCATAGACTGTGGTAATACAACAGGAATTAATGGTTTGAAGACAACTTTGTAAGTCAGATTTAGCATCAAATATGGACATCTTGGCGATCAAAGTCTTTTATGAGGCTTAACACAGTTCATGATATACCTCAGATGTACTAGAAATTTAGAACAATGTGTATGGACCCTGTATTTTATAGTAAGAAATATAGAAAAATGTTTTTAAAAGTGGCACAAGGAGAGTTAAAGAGCCATTGGAATTAGTGTGTACTAATCTTTTGTGGTCCTGTGACAACACCCTCATTTTCATGCGCAAAGTATTTTATGGCATGCAGAATGATTTGTCAAAAAATATTTAGGTTTGCTCAATAAATTAAAAATGCCCTTGGAAAAATCCTAAAATTTTATAACCATGATCATAAGACATAAGAGCCAGAGAAAAATTAGATTACTACAGACAAATACTGGAGGAGAATACAAACCCAAATATGTTTACAGCTATTACAAGACTTGCAGAGTCGTATCATACAAAAACAACTCATAAGAGCCAGAAGAAGATTAGATTACTACAGACAAACACTGGAGGAGAATACAAATCCAAATATTTTTACAGCTATTATAAGACTCGTAGAATAGTATCATACAAAAACAACTGATAAGATCCAGAAGAAGATTACATTACTACAGACAAATACTGGAGGAGATTAGAAATCCAAATATTCTTACAGCTATTACAAGACTCGTAGAGTCGTATCGTACAAAGACAACTCAACTCCTATATGCTCCATAGCAGAATAGTGTTGCAAAAAGAATAAAGAAAAATTTAGTGGAAATGGCTAGAAGCAGGCTCTGCTCAAAGGAAACATCATCATCAATAACTTTTGGGCAGAAACAATCAATGCAATACCATACCTCTTTAACAAAAGTCCTATTGAAGCATTAGAGACAAAGCATCTCAAAGGCAATTGAAAATATGACACCAAATGAATCATGGGGTTGTGGAAAGTTGAAAGTAGAGCATGTCAAAGTATTTGGTAGTAAAATATACAAGCATGTACGAAGGGAAATAAATGTACTTTTGAAAACAAGACGAAAAATTGTTACCATTATATGAATATCAATTAATGTATAAGTACGCCACTCGTGGAGTTATTTGGTGGTTCATTCTTTTGTGTTATATATTTATTTAACATGCTTCAAGGCCAAGGAAAAGAGACATACTCATCAACAGAAATGTTAAATTTCCCGAAGATGACAAACAAAAAGAATTGAACCAAATCTCTACACCAAGTTTTGTGGAAGATGAGGGTAAGGAGTGAAGGAAAATAACAATCGAGTACAAATTCTACTTGAAAATCTAATACCAATAAGGAAAGTCTAAGGACCAAAAAACCACAAAAATGGCATCTCTGCAACAGTCAAAATTTTGAAATTGTAAGAGCTACCACATATCAATGTGCTATGTGCTTAGCAGAGCACTCTGTGACATATTTTGTTCAAAAGCCCATTATTTATTAAGATGTAATAAAGTGGAAAACATGACCATTTATAATGAGCTACTTGTCTTAAGCTCATATGTTGGGAGCAAAAAAATTGATAACTTACAGAAAGCAGACCAAATCGTTGCTTCATATTTTAATTTGAGGGTCTTCCAACAGGTTTCAAAATATTTTAGAAGTTATTGAGTTATTGTTATAATAACATCTTTTACTGGTTGAACAGCTACTTCAAAAAAGAACAAATTAGAAAAAGAACATTCTTTGCTATAAGATGGAAGAATGATTTCTTCTTTTTTAGCAATTTCATGTGAAAGAGAGGCTTTTAAAATGAAATTCTGAATTCAAGTGCATCAAATTTGCAGGAACCTTTCACCCATGATTGTAGACTGGAATAACAATGCCTATGGAACATTCAAAGTTAAGGTTCACAAGTAAAATGTATGCGGCAATTGTTAGAAAAATTCCTTAAAGATAGAGAATTATATGATACCAGATATCGCTTTATCAAATGCAAGAAATAATTAGAAAAAACTGCATTTCATTGAATCAAACTACGTCTCTAAACAGAATTAGCAATTTGGCCACATTTTACCTCAATGGTTGTGATACCCTCCACAGTCTCAACCATCACATTGCTGACATCTTCTAAGTCCTACATATTAACACCCAGTCAAATACTAGGATAACATAGCATAATCTCAAAGCGATAGGTTCAATTTCAAAATATCTTTATCAAAACTTGACCAGGTTATTTGGTTGTTACAATGGATAAGTAGCATTAAGTGCAGTTGTTACCTCTAGTGCCTGAGTGACCCTTTTAACTAATTTATCATCCAACATGCCTTCAATCTTCACATTAGAAAATAGTGAGTCATTGCCGTTAATTCTAAATAAAACCATGCTAAAAATAATCTGATCCTGATTTGCAACTTTTTGAGGGTTTTCAAGGAAAATGGAATAGCGAATAAGAAAGAAAAACATGGAACCTCTGAATGAAAGAATTCTAAATGGATGAATATCTACAAAAACATATAAATAATAAAAGGCTTGTATTGCATTGAACTTATCTCCAAAGGTGGCAACCATGGTTACATTTCGTAAAGCACAAACTCTTTATATAAGCACAGAATTTTTCTCTGAGTGACGAAAGCACAGAATTTTTCTCCGAGTGACCAAAGCACAGAAAAAAAGACTTGCAAATGCAGCTATTAGCTGCATGGTTCAGATCCTCAATACAAATAAAGGAAAAAACAGATCAGTGAAAACTAAGGACAACAACCATGTAGATGTGTTACAAACCAAGTTACCAAAACACCACCCCTAGGCCACCAAATACGGGTCCAAAAGAACTCGGATACACGCCTGGAAACTGCTGGGCAGGTCTGGGTCGTCTGCGGATGCACCCAGTATTACCCAGACCTGCCAAGCCATTTCCAGGCCTAAAACAGTTTTTTTTTTCTACTTTAAATTTAATATATCATTACAGCAGAAATTACAGTTTTTGCAGCAGCATTATTCTACGGAAGGTACCAAATAGAAGCCATCAAAAACAAGGACAAAAATAGCATGTATGAGATAAATGTAATAAACACCTCAACTAGATGTGGTAGGGATGATGCTTGTGCCCAGGTTCAATGAAATTATGAGTAGTTTGTTGTGGTTATTTAGCTTGTTTTGTTTTTCATATGCATAATATGTGGTTAATTCCTATTTATTAGGCTGGAATTTATATTTTTTAATATTTATATATATTTTGTATGGCTGTATCCAACACTGTATCCAGACCAAAAAAAAATTGACGTATCTGTACCCGTATCCAAAATGTATCCACAACTTAGGTTACAAAATTCCTAGAGCCATTATATGTAAGTAGTGTACATAGGTTGTAAAGATACAATTCAGGGCCTCTGTGGTCGTCTCCAGGGAGAAGGTGATGCGATAGTTTATACCCGTGCAAATCAGCTTGATTGGTTCTGTGCGGCCTTAATAAATTTACAGTGGAAAGAGGTGCCTTACTTCATCATTATATACTGTAGAACACAAGTTTATTACAATTTGAATTTTAAGGTGACGCCCTAATCAACTTGTCACATTTGACATATGAGACAATTATGACTGAGTACATAGTATACTTGAGATGTTTGACCTCTATATCAGCATATTTACAGCAGAGGAACTCAACCTCCTTAGAAAGAGAACGACCTATGTTCTCACAGATATTCAGCTTTCTGCAAGACCGGAAAAAATATTTATGCAACTTAAAAAGATAATTTAGGCATATGTGACGGTTAAGAGGCCACAAGAGTTTCGACTTTGAGAAAAAGTAAAGTGGAGCTCTGCAGAGAAAAGAAGGAAAGAGAAATGGAAGGATGTGAAGACTTTCCGAAAGAAAAAGGAATGGAGATTTCTTTCATTCATCAGACTCAAATATAAATAAGGGGCATATCTACAAGCGTGTTTCCTTCAAAAGGAACTCCTCAGCTATCCTGAACTCATTGGGATGTGATGTTACTCAAGGCTATCAAAATTGCTTCTCTTCTAGAGGCCTAACATGTTTCATTAAGCTTATCCAGACACTTTATTATGTCCAGTACATTGGATTTCTGTTGTACCTATCAGAATGATATGTAGCAAGAATCTATGTACAACGACTTCATGAGTTCTGATGGAAGCCAAAAGACTCGAAGAGATATCACCTCAATCCCATTGAACTTAAAGGACAACCTAAAGAGCACTAAAGGCAACCCCTGGCCTATGCAAAAATAAGGAAACAATATTCTGCAGAAAAAATATTAATGGATTTCTTAGGGAAATTGATTTCTATTTCATTCTTGGGAGATATTTCCATATGGGCATTGGAAAGTACTAGGAAGTTGAACTGTTCATTGGGCATTAGGAAATGACATAATTTTATATGCGTCTAAAAACTCATATTTCTGAAATACTTTTATTGACCACAAAATAAATCGTATCTCAAAACTGAAGTCTGAGACCCTGAATTTAATATCAGAAAGCAAAGAGGATATTTCCATTCCAATTTTTCTGCTGTTTTATATGCGTATTTTTTATGTTCCACCAAGTTTCCAGGATGGGGACGGGGAACATGTTTCGGATGGATTTTTTTGGAGGGATGGATAAAAATACAGGAAATTTTTTTTGGAGGCCATAAACTTTTTTATTGACAAAAACAGACTTTTTGGAAAGGGGACCCTGGCTATTGAAAAAAATAAGAGAAAATATAAAAAATACAGGAAATTTCAATATTCATATGATAACGCATAGAGTAAGGCAAATAGCTCTGTTTGGGCATACATCATGATTTCTCATAACTCTTGCATGTTTTTTACACTGTCTGTTATCAGCATGAAGGCCTAAGCCTGGGCATACATCATGAATCAGTCTGTCTTTTAACATGTTTGGGGACATAAAAGTTAACACATATTTCAACCAACAGGCACAAATTGAGTTCATTGAGAATCAGATAACTTGTCATCCATACGTGGGAACCAGGCCTCTGTTAGGAAGTTAGGAAAGATTAGCTTAGAGGTTGTCATATGAGATTACCATATAAATTAGTTCTAGAGTTAGAAACTTGGTGTTGTAGAAATTTAGATGTGATAATCTTTATTAATCGGTTTGCTCCATGTCTTGTAGGACCTTAATATTGAAATGCTGCAGTCCAGCTAAAGATTTCTTGAAGTTGTGAAAAACAGAATTTGAGCTTTTTAACCATAGCATATTCTAGGCGTAGCAGTCTTCATTTTCTTTTCCATGGGAAGTGGTTTGACTTGTTCAGTCCCATTGGGCAAACCTGTTAGTTGACCTCTTATGCTGGGGTATGTCCCTTAATAACGAATTGGAGTAACTCAACAACTGTTGTCAGGCATTTAGTAACCCATGTAAACTAAAGGATGCTGACATCAAGAGGGAAACAAAACTTCACCCAAAAGGAGCAACCCTCCTTTATTCAAAGGGTACTGGAGCAGGGAGCTAGCTTTAGCAGCTAACATTTTTAGATTTCACAAAAAGGGCATTGCAGATCTCTGGCAGTGCTTTTGACAGTCCACAATCCAAGCACCCATATTGTTTCTTTAACATTCCAGCACATCCTAAAATTCCAATTTAGCAGTTAAGACAGGTTTTTCATTTTGAGCTGATGAAGCTTAGGATTCAAGAACCAATAGCTAACATCAGAATGTCTGACTTCAAATTTTAGCTGTGGAGAAATACTCAATCAGAGGATACATACCAGCCACCAGATAAAGGGTGATCCTCATCATGGTGACATGGAGACTACAGTAATCACAGCAGGAATCACCCCAACCCTGCAAATGGTAAAAATCCATTAGTCTCACATCTGCATACCTGGCAAGAGGGATTTCCCTACTCAATCTGGTGTCAGCTTGAAATGTCTGCAAACCATGTGACCATAGGCATAAATTTCTTCAAGCAGCTATTAAAACTCTTTCAACCACATAGCACCTCCTGTTACAAAAACATACACACTTCCTCTCTCCAGAACAATGATACTAGCTCCCGATGTAACCACAATCTTACTGCAACTCCTAGCACAAAACTCTAATAAAATAACTCCAATGACTGCAACCCATTGTTGTTGCAATGTTAAAATAATATGGTTTCCCTAATCTCAATATTCATAAGTACAGAGTTATGAGTTCCATTCTAACCAATCCTGAGTTTATTTACACCATAACATGTCTGTTGCAAGTCCATGGGTGCATGTGTGTATAAATAACACAGAAATTGGCTACTTTGCTGGAGACCCAGGTTTGATCTTTTGGTTAAGGACCCATATTCACAACTACAATGTTAGCTAGCTGTTCCTATTCTAAGCACTATATCATACTGGATTCCATTCCAATATTCTCAAAGTTTACTATACCTTGCGCAACACCTAAAAAAATGAACCATCTAATGCCTGCAAAAACTGCCACTACTGTCCAAGAGGTTGTGGTATACAGGTAATGGGGTATGCTTGTAAGAGTGAGACCCGGGTTAAAATCAACTCCAGCTGACATGTGTTGAGGTTGTGGCATGGTAATTATTGGTAATTTGAGTGTAACCCAATGCCAATAGTCTGACCCTTAATACACAGAAAGAGGGTTTGTCCTGCCTGATGATTTTCACCATATCCTGCAGAAAAGCATCCACAATTGTTATCTAGAGAATCATATATCAGTTCCCCGCATAACCACAATTTCACTTCACCGGCTCCCACAAAACCCAAAGGAAAAACTAGCACAACCTCAACCCAATGGCATTACAGTGTTCAAAGAACGTGCTTTCCCTATCCTAGTCACTATATTATATGCTCAAATCCACTCCAAAAATCTCTAAGTTTACCAAAACTAGCATTCCCAAACAAAGAAAAAAAATGAACAATCTAATGCCAGCATGAACTACCACTAAATGCCTCTCTAAAATTAAAAATAAGCGCTGGCAAATGGGTAGATATTGATTTGGTTGTAAACTACTCATAAATCCATTTTAACAATGAAAAAGTATCTCCCTGTCTTCACCTAAAACCGGGATAAAGAATTTTCTACAAACACGAGTGGTCATGTTAAGAAGCAAAATTATTGGTTTGAAGAACATGGTGATAAGAAGTTTTCTTCAACCCATAAAGTAGTGGTGTAATGGAAATTGGTGTCTCTTGTTAATGGGAGATCCAAGGTTGCAAATTTCAGTGTTACACGGGGACACATCCCCCAGATTTTGGTGACGTCCAGAATGTTTTGGGGACTTGGGGACTTAGAAGGGATGTCCCCTGTTTTGTTAAAATCTTTGAAAAGTTTTCTGATGTTTTTTAATTTTAAAATGCTGTTATTTTTACCAAGACATTAAAGTATGATCTTGAAAGTACCTAAAATACATTAAACACAGTTTAAATCCTTGAATTTCATTGAGTACAATTAAAATATTCAAACAGTAATTTTTATATATAATTTTAATAGCCATCCCCAAGGTTCAAATCTCCCTCCATGTTGAGGCAGCCCACTACTTGATGGATTCCCTGTTAATGGGGCGCCACACTAAAATGGTTTCAATGGATGGGCACACCATGATAATGCAGTCTAAATTCTTAAATTCCCATCCTTGTATGGGTCCATGGCTTGTGCGGGCCAGTGATCCCATGTACCCTTAGAAATTAAAAAAAAGTTCTCTGCAAACACAAATGGGCGTAAAAGGGCGGGGGTGTATTGAATTACTATTACCCTACAATATATGGTAACAATAATTAGTCTGCAAACAGAAATGAGTATCATACGAGAAAATAAGGGGTGTATTGAACTATTATTCCCTTGAAGAACACAGTGATATAAATTTTTCTGCAAACATAAATGGGCATAAGAAGGCAAAAGAAGGTAGTGTGTAGAATTGTTATCACCTTGAAAAACATGGAGATAAAACTGTCCGCAAACACAAGTGAGCATAACAATGGAAAATAAACATAGTGGTAGCTTATAACAATGTCTATAATCTCAAATGGCCATAAGCATTTCCCTACAAACCAAAAAGGGCATAAAAAGGTAAAAGACGGATGTATCAAATTATTATTACCTTAGAAAAAATTGTGAAAAGAATTTGAATACATACACAAATGGGTATAAAAAGGGCAAATATGGGGTGTAATGATTTATTCTTACCGGAAGAACATAATGATAAGAATAAGAATGCGTCTGCAAACACAAATGGGCATAGAAAGGGGAAAAAGGGATTTATTGAATTATTATTACCTTCAAAAACATAGAGACAAGAATTTGTCTACAAACACAGATGGGCATAAAAGGGTGTAATAAATTATTAATATCTGGAATAACACTGTAATAAGAATTTGTTGGCATATATAAATGGGCAAGAGAAAGGGCAAATAAGGGCTGTATTGAATTATTATTACCTTGTCTGGAAACACAAACGAGCATAAAAATGGCAAAGAACGGGTGCGTTGATTTACATTACCTTAAAAAACATGGGGATATGAATTTCTCTAAAAATCCAAATCGCCATAAAATTGTTTAAAAACCCAAATGGGCATGAAAGGGTAAAAGAAGAGGTGCATTAAGTTATGTAATAAGAAATCACTTCTGTGAGATTTCCACAGATAGACATTGTAGATAATGTAAACTGTGTTGGAATAATAAGAAATTGTTTACAAACACAGAGTGAGAATGAAAAAGAGCAGAGAAGGGAGTGTACTGAAATACGTTACCTGGAAGAAAATGGTGAGTTTGTCTGACTGGGTAAGAACACTGGTAGTACCAGCTTGCTCTTCTATTTGGGTTTCTTCTTCTTCTGCTACTGCCCGAAGCATTACCCTTCTATTCTGCTGCATAAACTCTTTCCTAGCTCGTATTCTTCCGTGGGTTTCCGTGCTCCACATCATCATGCTACTGGTGATGTTGTGGTGTAACCTGGATGAAACGAATTTACAAGTCGGTATTGCTGGGCCATTTGGAGGTGGTACAGAAGAGTATTTGAATATAGGTTTTGCATTGGATAAACAGAGTGTTGTTCTCTGACAGAAAGATGGCATCGCCATTGCCATCGGGAGTTTAATTTTTTTATCTGAATATGGTGTAACCGATTCTGTGGTGTTTGTGTGTGGTTTTGAGGGTCTATCCACAATCAGGTGATTTTACCACCACTATTGGGAAATGTTTTAAGTTGAATGTCCACAAAATATGTGTTATGTACATGTATAGAAGCTATTACAGTAGGGCAACTCAAATAATTATTATGTTATCGATAGGGGTTTTTTTTTTTTTTTTTTTAGTGGGAATTGAAGACGCTTCTGTTATTAATATAAAAATTCAAAGTCTAAATCAATAAACAGTTACAATGATGGTCAAACCATAAAACTAAACGGACGAAATATTAAAAGTTACTGATGTATGTGATAAGTCCGGGTTGTTGTCCAAGAGCATTAGTCACCTTGAGCACTCCACGCAAGCATTCCTTTATCTTTTCAAGAGTGGCCCGCTCCTCGGAGTCTTAGAGAAGTTATATAGTTGCATCTAAAGAGAGGAAAAAATATGAGTTTGTTGAATAACTAAAGCGGTACATTTCCCAGCAAACAATTGTTGGCAACGATTTTTCCATATGTGAAAGAGGATAATCAGATGGCAAGTGTTCTAGATGGTTGTGAGGATGGAGGGGGAAGAAATGCCAAGCAAGGCAATTTTCTTATTAAAATTGCAAGGAAAGAGGTCTGGAGTGGAGGTTCGGAGAGAATCCCAAAGTTGAGCAACAGATGGGCAGTGCCAAAAGAGATGTGGAATACTTTCAAGGGTTGAACAGAAGATACAATCGTTGGCAACAAGACCAAGCTTAGCTAGGGTGAGGCCAACAAGAAGCTTCATATGGAGAATCTGCCATCCCAAAAGTTGGCATTTTGCCTCAGCTTGGGTCTGCCATATCATGTACACCATATGCTACCATTAAGAGGCGGAAAAGGACATAGACCACTTGTGGTTGAGGGAGTCTTCAAGTGACAATGGGGGCTGAATCAAGTGATACAAAATTCTTGGCGTGACAGTGTTGATGGCAGCCAAGGTTGGCCAACGCCAATCTTTCCAAAGAGTTGAAGGATTATCCATGACTTTGAGAAGGACCTCGGGAGAGGGATCAATGATAAAATTGTGGAATAAACATTTTCAAGTTTAATGGGCAGGTTGAACTTTTGGCACAACAGTGGCCAAGAGAGCCAATTTTCCAGTGTTCTTGTCCCAAATGTCTTTAACTGTAATGATGTCTTTTTTTGCTAAGTATTTTGCTTTGAAATCAAGTTGGACAACAAGTAGAAGGTTGTTGGATTGAATAACTTGATTCCACCAGAGGTTGGATGAAGGAATACTTAATCCATGTCGGAGCGATTGGTGGCGCCATTGAAGAAATAGGGCCATAACCTGCCACATTGTCCAATTGTGCCTAAGTGGAAAGGAACCAAGAAATATCAAAATAGGTTGCATTTAAGAGTTTATCTTCCCACGAGGTACGAATCCACATGCCTTTGTAAGAGGCTTGTCGGATTCGTTCCCTCACAAGAATCTTCTAAGGCTCAAAACCTTGAGTGGCTCTTGCCACCCATTTCGCTGCAAGGCATTTCCCTTGTTGCAGCGGATCAATAATTCTAAGTCCACCAACGGACTTAGGCTGAGTGCAAAGTGTCCAAGAGATGGCAGCCATCCCCTTCTTTCCAGAATTGTTACTCCAAAGGAAGTTACGAACCAACTTCGTGAGCTTGTCATATGCAGATTTGGAGGGAAGCCAATAAGAGGAATAATATGCATGACTAGCCAGAAAAATTTCATTAATAACTAGCAACTTAGCAAGAGAGAGAAATTTACATGACCAATTGTCAATCTTCTTTTGAATTTTATTAAGCACCCAATGATTAAACAAAATATGGATTTATGCTATGAAAATGCTTAATATGATTGTTTTAGTAGCGATAAATAAATAACAATTAAATACAAAGAAATGACCCAAGTAAATTAAGCTAGTAAAATGTAAAACCCTAATTGCAAAGAAGGGATAGAATGACTTAGTTGTTTCGTAGAGATCCCGAAGGTACACAAAACTAGAAAACTGGAAAATCAAGCACATACTTTCACACCGAAGCTCGTAAAAGCACGGATCGGAGGAATATGATGGGCGGGCGCCATAAAGGTGTAAGAGTGCCTACAAGTGCCAAAAGCGGTAATGTGAGCCTGTGGATGCGAAAATCTTTGAGAAAACCATCTTGGATTGGTCGTAAAGTGTTCATTGTCCTTCACATTTGGTCGTGTTGGAGAGAAAAGTAGTCGGGTAGACAAATTGATGGACTTCTTTGTCGACTCTCTGGGAATCTAAGTCCCTCTACTTTAATGGTGCAGCTCCATGTTTGTATGCACGTATGAAATGTGGTTTTGTGGTCGCCTTACGGTCGAGGATCCAACAAGGGCACTCCACTAACCCTGTGGAAAATGCTAGCAATTGCTTGCTAGAGAGGACTTTGCTTAGAGAGCGGGAAAGGGAGTGAGAAAAAGGGAGAGGGATTAATGTTGTAGGTAGAAAATCAGAGTCCTACACCCATTAATCAAAATTCCATCACACATGAATTAGAAGAAAACAATCCTGCAAACGGCAACAAGACTAGTTAAGATTTATGAGCACAAAGTATCAATAAATCCCCCATTAAAAAAGGCTAGAAACTCCTTCTGGTATTGATGCTTGAGCAAAATTATACATGACAAGAGTGGGAAGAATGTAGGAATGAGAAGTAAAAGAATTATTGTCTATTTGCTTCTTCATAAGGAATGCTCTCTCATGAACTCACAAAACGACAACAACCCTTTGAAAAGAGATTGCCTTTACAATTTATAGAACTTGAAAATGACTCTTCGTCTACCCCCAAATGACCCTTCATATGCCTTTGCATGACTTGTGACTTTTCGAATGCTTAGGAAAGAATTAAGTCCCTTTTTATGAAATAAAGGTGACTTATTACATTATAATCCTAAAGTCACTTTTTAATTACAAAAATAAGGCATTATGAAAAAGTGCAACCCCAACAAAGAATTAGAACATGGAGGAGAGAGAAAGTTGGGGGAGGAAGAGAATAAAGAGAAAGAAGAGAGGAAGGATAAGGAAGAATGTCGACGAAGAAGCTGCCTCTGATGAAGTCCACTGATCCTTACTTAGACAACCCGATGAAATGCTCTAATATAGTGAACTCTGAATCCTTGAATGCTTTACGCAATTTGAAACATCCCTTGGATGACCCACGGACATTGTGAACTGAGTGTTTAGAAACACTATTGAGTGATTCCATTGGTGACCACGAGTGTCACTCGTGAAGATCCCCTCAGAGAGGTAGAAACTCAAAGCCAACCCTATTATGACCTTGCAACATGGCCACACTGCTATGCTGGATTAAACATTATGATGAAACACATCATGGACAGTTTGATTGATGACTCCTAGGTGATGCATTCACCCGTACACATTGAGGAAGTAAGCCACGAACATTGATGAAGACACCATTGATAATAGTGAAGAATGCCCATTCTGCAGACATAAAACAACCAATCCAAGCTATGAAAACCCACCATTCCTTTGATCTTTTGATTACACACATGAATGAGAAACTAGAACAATATGTGAACTTGAATTTCTTGCTTCCTAGAACACTTTATACACTTGAAAAGGAAGGCTTACTATTTTTAGTAATTGGCAATTCCTACCCTTTTAAAGCCGACCACTAAGATTGTCCTTCTAGATCACCTTTGTGCACAATGCTTCTATCGAAATTGTTATTTGAGATAACTTAATAAAAATAGCAAATTCCTATGTAGGAGATTTACTTTTTTAGTAAGTGAAATTTTCACCCTTTCGGTTCGACCCACTGAGATTATCCTTCTAGATCACCTTTGTGCACACTCCTTCTGTTGAAACCACTTTCTCCATAGGCTTGCTAAAAATAGCAAGTTCCTATGGAGGAGGCTTATTATTTTTGGAAATTAGTGTTACAACCTCAGTTTTCAACAAAACAAACTTTTTTGATATGGGTTTTTACTCCTCAGTGCAGCTGAAATTTCAACTCAATCCGATGTATAGAAATAGAGATTTTCATTTTCAAAGTTTTCACTGTGGAAAAGCGGGATTTCTTCACTGCGAAAAATCTAGAGTATGCATGCAAAAATTTCTTCTTGGATTCTCATGGCCTCTGAAAAACTAGAAGATTGCAAAAATGGCATGTTGATTCGTTCACCGGTTTGTTAGATATGAGCAAATCTCCTTCACGGGTTTCAAGTCTCTCCAGGCAAAAGATCTCATTTTTATTCTTCACAAATCTAGATTTTCTTGTGTTTTTGCTTGTTTTCACTTCTTTAGATCATGAAAAAATGCAGCAATGGATAGAGCATGAAAATGGTGGGGATATTTGATGGAAATTTCGGTAGAGTTTTGCAAACTTGGGAGCATGTGGGGGTTTGGAACAAAAAATGGCTAATTGTTTGTATTTATAGTGTTTGGAAATGAAGAGAGGAGGTGGGGCACATTTTTTTCCCCATTATCCCTTTGGTTTGGGAAAATAGGTGCAAAAAAGTGTGCCTTAGCCATATTGTGACACTTGGCACACATGCATTCAGTTAGAGGAATGGAGGAGGGAGCTACATTTGAGCACTGAGGGCCGGAAAAAGGTCATATGAGGAACTTGGAGGCTAAAAGGAGGAAGGCGCACTTTTTTGCACCATTTTCACCTTTGTTTTGGTGCAATGGGTGAAAAAAATTGTGCCTCAGCCCTATCAGGACAAGTGGTGAGCATGCGAGGGTTGGTTGAGGAGGGAGTCAACTTAGTCAAAAGGGCTTATCTTTAGTCATCGGGGTCATACAAGTGAGCAAAGGGGAAAAAGGGAGGAGGGTGCACTTTTTTCACCATTTTCACCATTTTTTTGGTGCAGTGGGTGCAAAAAAGGGTGCCTCATCCTCAGGTTGACAAGTGTCACTTTGTAAATTTGACTAAGTATCGAATAACATACCTTGGTGAGTGACTTGGAAAGGTCATAACTTGAGCTCCGGATGAATTTTTGCTTGCTTATTTCTATGATTTTGCATGAAAAATACCTTTTGAGAATAATGGAAGGAATCCCATGGTTTTATTATTCTTGCAACACCTTTAAAAACCTCCTTTTTTCTCGGGATTATTAGTTTTGTATAGAAAGAATGATTTGCCCTAAAAATGCATGGGGTTTGAAGTTGATCTGTTTTTCCCACCATGCATAAGATTGAAAATAATTTCCAATGATATATTTTTGGGCTCACTGACTCATTCGGAGCTCCAGAATCACTTCTCAAAGTTCAAGTACATTTTACGGTGAAAATCCTTCGGCTTCAAAAAACCCATTAGCTCTAAACCTCTAAAACTTCCCATAATATTCCTAAATATGTTTGTTGATGTTTATATCTCCCGAGATACACCTCCATGATGAATATGAGTCTTTGGCATTACTCTAGTGATTTTTCGCTTGGCTTAGAAAGGTTGATGAAAGCCCTTTCTAAGCTTCAGCTTCAAAACCTGCCTTGAGAAATACTTGCCCAAAGGCACTCGAATGATTTTGCTTTTTCTGAATCACCTAAGGGGGTGATTACATTTATAAATGGACCAATGAAGGACAATATTGGATGTGAAACTAAGGGGTAGTTTAATCTAGGGGGTGTCGGAAAGGTATGACATGGGGAATTTCTAACACTAATGTACAATTGTCATGTTTTCAGGTGAATTTTGCCCATGTAAAAACACAAGACAACAGATTTCTATGAGGTTGCACAATGATTGTCAAGGTCACTTTGTAAACCCTGCAATGAAATGATGACCTATAAAACCCTCAAGACTGCATCAAATTCTAAAAAGAAAAGAATGCAAATGAGGGGTCGGACTATTATTAGCTTTTAACAAGTGATCTTATGACTGAGTCTTGCACTACATCTCGGACTCCAATGTAGTTCTATTTGTGTGTTTGCGGAATCATGCCTAGGTGGCTCTTGTGCGTGTTGCACTTGATAGCAAGAAAAATAGCTAGATGTAGAGAAATGTAATATATGTGTGCATGGAATAGAATAAACTCCACTCCTATGAAGTGTATGTATAATAATGCGGGGCCTTGCCCTTGAATGGATGTTGGAATGGATGATTGAATTCTCTTGAATAGCCTTTAGATGCAACCTTATGTGGTGATAGTTAATGCTTAGTGCTTGGTCCCTTATTATGATCACCTAAATTTATATTTATATGATTCATTTGCTTGAATTTTGTAATTAACCCCGAAAAGGCTGACTACCAAAAATATAAGATGTTCAAATGGCTAGAAAGGACCCAAAAGATGTGAACAAAATACAATGAGGTCAAGGGCACCCGGGGGGATGGGGGTGCTTGACATTGGCATCCTAGTTGGGCGGTGTCAGGATGAGTAATGTCGAGGTGTGAAAAGATAGACTAAGCTATAAAGAGTATAAGACCAAAAGTAGCAATAGAAAGAAAGAAAATATGGCCAAATACATGGGTTAATTAATACTTTTCTTACTTAGGAATCATATGAATAGTAATATGTAATCAAGACTAGATAATTACCCAAAGTGCGTGATTTTGTGTCTACATTTGCCCCCACTTTATGTTGTTGAGTGAAAGCTCGATAACATAAAGTAGATAGAGATGTGTACCTAATAACCATGTAGATCGATGGTGAGAAGCATGTCGAGAGACAAGGAAAAGTGTGGAGTGATAAAAAGGTGGAGCGTGGAGACTAAATATGAGAAAGTGCAAAAAGTGATGAGATAATTACCCTAGGGAGGAAACACGTGTTGTAGTTTTCACCAATTTCTCTGTTGTCGATGTCGATGTTGATGTGTGTGATGTTGTTGCCGATGTAGGATGTTGTTGAATGATGTTGACTACTACTTCCCATACGGATGGACATGTAAAAGAGAAGAACGAAAAGCAGTCAAATACACATTTCTACGAGTAAAAAGCATGTAAGGAAGTATGTAAAATGAAAAATGTGAAAAAGGACATTGTGCACCTAATCTACGATGAGGAAAGAGTGTAAAAAGGATCTGTAGATGTTGTAGAAGACCAAGTTTTTGGGCAATCTCACGCATGTTGTGTTGGTGCAAGTTTTCAAGCAATCTCACGCCTGATGATGATGCGGAATAAGTGTAGGGAGAAAATTCTAGTGTCATCCTCCAACCTTTAATTGCTTCCCATAATATGGAACACCACTGCAGATGGTGTGTAAAAATTTGATTTGGTTTGACCAATTTTGTTCCAATGTTGAAGAAAATGTTGAATGTTGTATGTATGGTGGATGTTAAGGGCTCTCTGCCCTGTAAAAGTTGTTGTGTGGAGTGTTTTAGAATGTGCTACACTAATGAATTTTTTGTAATTACCCCTGTTCATGAGGCATCCGGGGAAGGGTCAAGGCGCCTGTGCACTATTGTCTAATTTGGGCACAAGTGTTAGTGTTGTGTCGAGGACCCAAGTCAGGATTTGAGCCATGTCCAATGCTAATGACTATGTTGTCTTCGATAATGTGTTGTGTTGAAATGTTCTTGTGGCTGTTGTATGGGGTGGTGATTCGCCCAAATGATGCCCCCCTCATTTAGGGTGCATGTGACGTCATCGAAGGAGTATGCGGCCCAAAGGAAGACCAACCGTTCTATTGAAAAAAATTCGTACATGGGGAGGGAGTGTGTTTGGTAGAAGCAAGGCACATGAAAACAAGTGGCTATAAGACAAGTGTTAGTATAAGAAAACATGCATGTAAAATGTAAGCTAGTAGACAAGCAAGACAATGTGTAATCTAAGATGTAAGAAGACAACACACAAGAAGACAATGTAGACCATGAAAAGTGGGTTTCAAACATGGGACACCACTCACAATGTTGCAAGACAATCAAGGCCACATATGTTAAAAGCGAGATAAGTGTGCACAAAATAAAAAGGGAAAATCCCAGTAAACGAGTGGAAACCATGACAAATAAGACCAACAATATAATGAACAACCATCGTGGAAAACAAACCCGCAAGACAAATGTTGCACATGAAGCACCCATTAGCATGTTAGGAAGATAAAATGTATGTTAAGACATGCATAATCCGATATACAAGTGTGTTATGGAACAAAATGAAACAATAACACTTGTAGTGTGCGAAAGTGCATACCCCTAGGAGCCGTTTTGGGATTGGTAATAGTAGTCTTGCATAAAGCATCCATGTTGCGTGTATAGATCCATAGAATATGTGATCACAACTATAAAGCAAGTGAGCATGCATATGTATATAGAAAGATAATGACATACGAGATATCTATGTAGCATGTGTAACAAAGCATACATGTAACAAGTAAATGTAAGCAAGACTAAATGCAACTAAGATATGCAATGTGTTGTGTAGTACAAATGGAATGGAATGAAGAGTGAATGATAGTAGCAACGTACCTCCCGAGTGAGTGTGAATGTGTATGCATGAGATGAGGCTCATTTATATATGCCCCTCGGCATTCGAGAATGGACCGTAGATGTAGACACCAATTTTGGTACAACGCCCCCTATTCATTTGATACTTTTACCGACCTTATACGTAAACATAAACGGTGCCATTTTAGGTTACTTCGGGCGTTCTGGCCACCGATAAGCGTCCTCCGGATATTCCATATTTTTCTTTATTTTCTCTTTTCTGCATTGAACTTTCCCTTTTCTGAGTGATTGTCCACATCGAATATCATATTTCATTTTAGTATAAAATGAACCTTCTACATCCTGATTCCTTACATAGCCTAAGTAAGGATTTAACTCTCTGCATTTCACGTATCACACACTGCTTGAGATTGCACAAACATAATTAACACATCAAAACGTTTCTCTCACTTGGTTAACTAATTGGGACCTAAACACCCAACAGGCAACCATCTCAGACATCTCCCAATCCATAACTACCTGAAATCAACCTTAGACTCCTTTAAGCACCTTCATTACCTACTTTTCTTTTATGTTCACATCCTATAAATTAATCATGATGCTAAAACATATTCTACTTGATTTTTTTGTCAACAACATACATAAACTGATGTTTCTCTATTTCACACATATTGTCGCTCTCTCTCAAATCGACAAAACAATGTCCTCCATCCAATTATATTACTTCCGATGATCTCACTCAACAAGATACTAAACCGAAAACCACGTCGTTAGTTACTCAACCTCCAGTCTCCATGGTCTCACCTCATGAGAACCATATCATACAAAATTGTCCCCACCTTGACACCAACCCTCATATCCCTCGTCAAGCCAATCTTCCTAAACCGATCACACCACCATCTCCTGCTCCTCTAGATACACTCAAATCTCCTCCTAACCCCATATATGACTTCTTACTCTAGAAATCTCCTACAATCTCTCAATCCTCCCAATCTCCAAAATTGGTGGATCACATTCCACCCACATCCCATTTTGACAATTCCATTAATAGGCATGTCCAACCATCTCAAACTCTTAACACACATATCCCCGCTTATCATCATGCCCCTATTGCTCAACATCAGCCTATGCAGCAATCCCAACTTGTGACACATGTTATTCTTTGCCAAGTAGTCCCTCAAACACCTACATATCCACAAATTAATCAAATGTCTTATCAAACCATTCCACAAACATCCTATCCACAAACTTATCAACCACCTTATTAGACGCTTCCCTAACTACCGCAGACACTCACAAACACATCATTCCCATTATCAAACTACTCTTCAAACCACACAGCTGATCCAAGTATCAACCTTACAATGCCTCGAGTGATTCAATTCACGCCTTAATGAATTAGTTGGCCAGTTTAGAAACCCTTACCGTAACACCCAAGAACACCTTTTCCTATGAACACATTCAGAACGAACTGATTCATCTGTTGGTTCCAATCAAACCCTACCCTCCTCATTGGAGAATTCCTACATTTACTAAGTTCAAAAATAAATAATATCCCCAACAACATCTCCTCACATTTAAACATGCATGTTGTCTTATTGCGCATGATCATGATTTGCTTCGCACTTTCCCTATGTCTTTATCGGTCCGGGTTGGATTAGTACAACAAGTATCCCACGACATTCCTTATTCTCCTTCACTCAACTTGCATAGTTGTTCTTAGAATACTTTTCTATTAAAATCACACGCAAAACTATTATCGTTGATATCTACACCATTCGGTATGAAAATAAGCCCATCGCCGACTTCGTCGCACGATGGCATGATGTTATAAACCAACTATCCTTCACTATCCCCAAACCAAACTCATCGAATTATTCTCGCGTTCATGTGCCAAACATATATCATCCACTTTGCTAGATCCAATCATTCCAAACCTTTGATGAAGCTTTCACAATGGCTCACAAGCTCGAAACCCATGCCATTGAGCAGGGTCATCTTAAACTAAGTTCAACTAAACCTAAAATTGAATCCACCAAACCATTCACACATAATGACGAGTTTAAGGCTATGGCCAACACTGTGGTCATTGAACCCTCATCCCCATCTACATCAAGCACATGGTCTCAACAATGATCTCCTCAATCAACAACCAACTACACTCCTTTAGGAGAATCATACAATTCTGTATTTGATAAGTTGATGAGTGTAAACTCCATCCAACTTCCTCCCATATGACCCGTGGACAACTCACAAGCCAAGCCTATTTGGTATCACGAAGCCCACTATTGTAAATATCATCAAGTCAAAGGTCACGACATTGAGAGATGTCATTCCTTCAAAGATCGTGTCCAACAACTTGTAAATCAAGGGGATATCCAAATTGATACTTCCACTGCGCAAACTAATCAACCACCAACAAATCAAGCCACCCCCTTTACATCTCAACTATCAAACACTTGTATGGTTGACACTGTCAATCAAGATCCCATCTTATCACCAACTCGCATGTTCCCATAGTGGACATTATTCCCACCTCTTATTCAGAACCTGTTACACCTACATCAACTTTCACTACTTGTCCTGAACCTGCACCTTCTCCTATCCTTGTCACATCCACATCAAATTCAGCTATATCATCCGTTTCTACCACTTCAAACACACCCCAATCTACTACATTAGACTCCTCCTTAGTACCCATTTCAGCCCCACTCATATCCACACATAATCCTACGTCTCTCACACCTATTCATTCACCGACATCTTCATCAAATACACCTGTTACTACACCTACATTGCTCACAACCATCCCAACAAAACTCAGTTCTACTACATGCACCCTTACAACCCTACCTTCTACATCAACTCCTTTAGCAAACATATCATTCTTACCCCTCGAAACATTTATGAAACAACCAGCCCCTTCTACTTCTACATCTGAAAATGCTCCTACATTACCCATACCCATAAGGTCTACTCCATCGGTTATCACATCACCCACATCTCCACATATTCCAAATATTCCTACATCCCTATCTATGCCAACGACCCCTATACCTATCATATCAACAAGTCCACCTATCTCTACCTTGACAACGTTGCCCATGGCCACATCACCCAGTCTACCCCAATACTCTTTGCCTAATTTGTCTGTCACACCAACCAAATCCCCACGATCTGTAACCCTATCAAAGATACCCTTTGGATCATCTACTGAACCAACACATCCACCTAAATCAAATAAATATGATTTACCTTCTCCCTCTACAAAATCATCTCTTTCCATGCCAAAACCGAAACAATCCACATCTCATATAGATATCATTAATCGCATCATACAAACACCTATCTCTCCATTAACGTCCTCATCTTGTTTTAGGACATTTTCTCCATTAATAACCACACCACCACTATCAGATCCTCTAGTTGAGATTATAATTATCCTTGCTAGAAATAAATATCATCGGTTGAAGTTTAAGGCTCGGGGAAAACATCCTCGACAGTCCCATGTGCATCCTCAAAAACATTCAGATTCTCTCTCTACTCAACACTTCAATGCCACAATATCTATTTCAGGATCAGTTTCTCCATCTACGACATCTTGCAACAATCAATCCACATCCAAACAATACAATCCTTCAACCAAATTTGATTTGTCCTCCAAAACATGAAATTCACACATCCAATCTACATCTACTTTTTCTCCTAACTCCAAGCTGAGATATCCTATCAAAACCCACAAGAGTTACCTTCCCCATGACACTTTAATGGGGTCTTATGCAGATATCTTTTGACATTTAACTCGAATATCTACCATCACACTTCCTTCCATTAAAGCCTTCAATCCCTATGGTCCCAAGCCATCATGGTTCAATCCTAATTGCAGTTGCGCTTATCATCGTACCCCAAGTCATGACATCGAACATTGTAAGGCCTTTCGGTCAATCGTCCACAACCTTATTGAGAAAGATGATTTCCTCATTTATGGGAAAGTTCCTTCTCCATCTACCTTGAATCCAATCCATATCCCATCTTTCAGATCTCCCATGATCCCTCCATCCACATCATCCCTTAATATCTATCCAGCCCATGTCATTCCTCCTAAGGAATGCCCTCCATTGTTTATCAATACAACTTATCTTACTAAGCACACTTGTGGTATCCGATCGTTTACCTCGTCCAAATCTAAAAAAATATCATCTAAACTCTTTCGACATCCTTTAACTCCTTCACATTTAACTTATTGGGGGAACAACCTTCCCTCGCCCTTGAGCATCTCATCTGTACAACTCCCTTGTTACTAGGAGACTTCACCCCTTGACATTGTTTCATTTATCCCATCCAAATCCAAACCAATCTCATCTAAAATCTTTCGACATCCTTTAACTCTTTCCATTAAGGGACCCTTTTACCGAAGTCCACCATTATGGCTATATATATGCCTCTTTTGGGGCACCATCTATTTCATTAAGTCCGAATAGAGGAAGAACCTTTGGGTTAAATAAGGAGAATTTGTAATCAACATTCTTGTGTTCCAGACTTTGAGCTGAAACCCTTGATATCTTTTTGAAAGCTAAGGAATAGAGAGGAGGCAGATTTCTAGAGAACTTTGTGTCAATGGTGCATTTGTTTCTTATTTCTTTTTAGATCTTTGCATAAACTTTGTGTTATCTTAGATTTGGATCTGAAACTTTCCTTTGCTTCAAATTTTGCATTTTAAGATCTATTTGTTTTGTCTATGTGCATGTGATCAACTCTGTCAACTATTGGTTAGGTTGCACATTTCCTTTCCTTTCTTCTCATATTTAATTATTTCCCTTTCCTGCACATATTGCTTATAGTTGCTTACTTGCTGCAAAACTACCTTGTTATGGTGCATGAGCTACACAATTAAAGTAAAACCAACATATAGATATTAGAAAATTATAATTGACAAATTCTTACATGGGAGCCTCACCGGTAAATGAGGGAGATTTATCTCATGGCTGCCTAGGTTTTCAGTTGTGCAGAAAATCTAGCCAACAAGATCCTAGTGATGCCATTCGGATTTTCTAATGCACTAGTTACATTCCAGTCTTGCAAGAACCATGTGTTCAACCACCACTTGTGGAAGTTTGTATTGATTTTCTTTGATGATATATTGGTCTATAGTGGGACTTGGGAGGACAACATCAGGCACCTTGATGAGATATTGGGGATATTAGATGCTAATTCGCTATATGCGAAAGCTTCTAAGTGCGAGTCTGGCATGACAGAGATTCTATATTTGGGATATGTGATTTGTGGGGTAGTAGTGAAGGTTGATAGAGAGAAGATATAGGCAATTTTGGATTGGCCACCACCCAGACACGACAAATTTGAGAGGATTCTTGAGACTATGCACATACTCTTTGGAGGTTTGTGAAGAATTTCTCTTGGTTGACTACTCCATTGAAAAATTTGACCAAGAAGGGGGCTTTTGCTAGGTCAGAAGTAGCACAGTGGTTTTTGATCACCTCAAGGGGGTGATGAGCTCATGTCCAGTTCTTGCATTACCAAATTTCTCTCTTCCATTTATACTTGAGTGTGATGCATCGGGAGAGGGTATTGGATCAGTTCTTATGCAAGATAGGCACCCCATTGCTTATGAAAGTCAAAAATTGAGCCCTCTGGAGAAAGGATATTCAATTTATGACAAGGTAATGTTGGCCATTATGCATGTTGTGGCCAAATTCAGACAATAATTTATGGGTGGAAAATTTGTGGTTCATATGGATCACAACAGGTTTGAGATTCTTTTTGGGGCGAAGGATCTCAACGATCACCGGCAGAGATGGGTGAACAAGGTACAAACCTACGACTTTGACATAGAGTACACTAGAGGTAAGAATAATGTTGGTGCTGATGCTTTATCTAGGAGACCTCACCTTACTTCTATGTTTAGTTCTATGTCTGAGATTTCAGCAAATTGGAAAGCTCATATACTTGTTGAGTATTCCAAAAATCAGTTTGCATGTGAGATCATGGATGGCATTATATAGGATGATAGGTACAGAGTTTTGGATGATCTCATATACTACAAGGATAGGATTTTCCTTGTACCAATGTCTAAGATGAAGGAGAAGATCTTTCAGGCAGTGCACGATACACCATTAGCTGGACATCCTGGATATTTCAAGACATACATGTTTATCAGAGAGAGATTTGCATGGAAGGGAATGAAGGATGATGTCCTTAATCATGTCAGAGAGTGTATGGTTTGCCAACAAACCAAATCCGAGCATTCTTTTCCAGCAGGATTACTTCAGCCTCTTCCCATTCCCGAGCAGAAGTGGGAAAGCATATCTATGGATTTTATCACAGGACTCCCCTTGGTACATGGGCATAACTGCATTTATGTTGTAGTTGATCGGTTAACTAAGTATGCTCATTTCTTTTCCCTACCCAAGGGGCATGAGGCAGCAAATGTGGCTCAAATCTTCTATACAGGTGTTTTTAGGCTTCATGGTTTGCCTAAAAATATTGTCAGTGACAGGGATAAAATCTTCATGAGCACATTTTGGTAGGAGATTTTCACGTTTGTAGGAACAAAGTTAACTCCTTGCACGGGCTATCACCCACAAACGGATGGATAGACGAAGATAGTTAATAAGTGGATAGAGGGCTACTTGCAGAGTTATGTGACAAGTCATCAGCGTGCATGGATTAGATGGTTACACATGGGTGAGTATTGTAATAATACCACCTATCAGATGAGCATCGACATGACTCCTTTCCGAGCTTTGTATGGATATGATGCTATGACATTTGTGGATTTGGTATTACTAGATAGCCGAGCTCCCAAAGCTCGTGATTGGTTATAGGAGAACCAAGATATTTTGAAAGCTCTGAAGGAGAACCTTCAAAAGGCACAAAATCAGCTAGAAGATATATGCAGATAGGCACATAATAGAGAAGTCTTTCGAGGTAGGGGACTTAGTATTCCTACGCTTGCGGACATATAAGCAATCCTCACTTAAGAAGAAGGTGCGAGAGAAGCTGAAACCACGGTTTACGGTCCATGGGGTAACACGATGAGTTGGAGCAGTTGCATATGAGTTGGAGCTTCCAGAGCACAGTAAGATACACAATGTCTTTCATGTTTTGTGCCTTAAAAGGGCACATGGGCAACATATTGTACCTTCTACAGAGTTGCCACCACTAGATGGGGAGGGCAAGTTGGTTTTAGAGCTGGAATCCATTATTGAGGTGAGGCAGAGAAGGCTCAGGAGTAGAGTAATCACAGAGTATTTGGTGCGGTGGAAGGGATTACCACTTCAGGATGCTACTTGCAAAGGACAATAGATCTTACAGCATCCTAGTTTACATTTTCTTGGGGACAAGTAAATTTCGGGAAGGGAGGACTATAATGTCCCCTTTCCTTTGTTAAGTGCCTAAGGGCCAATTTAAGTCCTATCCTTGGTCATACCCAAGGGGCTAATGACGTTGGAGGCTATTGGGTATGAATATTTATTACCACCTAGTTCATTTGTTTTAATTTTGCATTGACATGAATTTTAAGTGGCTTTGTGGGGTTATATGTTATGTTTTGTTGTTAAAGGGGACTTCATAACACTTTAATGTTATAATTCTTCGTTGGGGTCACTTATGTCCATATGGCGACTTGAAGGGGAAATGGGAACATAGAAAGGATAAATGCCCATTTTACTATGTATTTCCCCTAGAAAAATGTGACTTGCATTAGGAGGGGAAAAATTGTTGGGAAAAGCATTTAATATGAAAAATATTAAATGAAAGCAAGGAAATATTAAATAAAGTAAGTGGAAAACATTAAATGAGGCAAGTGATGTTGATTGGATATTGTGGAGGTTTTCTTTGGGTCTCTTGTTGCATGGAAAAATTATATAAGGAGATTTAGGGAGTGTTAGAGGTCATCTTGCATACACTCATATTTTCTCTATATGCAACTATTGTTTGCAAAATTCCAGCTTGTGGAGTAAGATCCCACAGGGACCCTAGCTTTGATGGTGAGAGATCCATCCCTAGCTAGTAGGGCATTCTTCGGTGGTGAAAGATCCACCCTAGCTTGTCATTTAGGAGTTGTTTTCAAGGTTGTTTTACAGAGATATTTTAGAGGTTTTAGAGGAAGGGTTTTGGAGGTATTTGGTGGAGAAAGGTAAAGGGTTTTCAGATCAGATTTACGACAGCAATAAAAATAGGATTTGGCATCATTTCTAGAGACTTTTCAGAGGGTTTTGATCATTTTCCAAGGGGGTGACTTACTTTGGAGATTGCAACACCCTTTTGGAGGGTTTTCGGACTGACATTTTCAGATCTGGAGGTTGGGTTTTCATTCTCCATATTATTATATGTAATTTTCAAATTTTCATAATTTTATCTTGTTTATTGGAGAAGTTCTGAATTTTTGAAGTTTCACATTTGTTTAATGCATTCTGTAATTTTCTGGCAGCATTATATTATTTCAAAAATTCCAAAAATAATTTTCTTGTGTTATTTATAATATTAGCAAGCTCTCCTTAAAATTTCAAGTGATTTGGAAAAGTATCTTGTGAGTTATTGATTTTATTCAGTTCGCTGCCCTAGCTGTTAAAAATCTGCATCATGTCCCCTTTTAACTAACTCCATTGAAGACCTTAACCCATTTTCTCCCCGTGGGTTTAAGGAGAAAGCAAGGGGAAGATCTGAGCTTCGTAGTTGCATCATTATTTTGATAGTTATTTCATTTATATATTTATTATTCATATTGGGAGATTAGCGCTCCAATAGATGGCTATGTAATTAGGACATAAAATAAGTATTTGTGGCATATAGGCTCAATACTTAATGAACTTTTAGAAGATCCTTCCTTAAGGGGTCGGCCTTTCTGGATTACATTGTAATAAGCACCTCTTATGTCTATATAAGGAGGTCATTTAGTCATTTGTAGGGGGGCTTTTGGTGAATCTATCTTATTGGTGAAGGTTGCTTGTTGAAGACCTTTCTCCACCTCATTCAAGGACGAAAACCCTTGAATTGAGTACCTCTCAAGGACGAAAACCCTTGAGGAGAGGGTAGTGTGGACAAAAACCCACATTATCTCATTTGTGTTGATCTCATTGCTGGTTATAACAGATTTTTGCCCTAAGCGACTTGCTTAGAGGTATGTTTTCAAGGATATTGTTGGTTTCTATGTGATTTCTTTGCATGGTTGAGCTCCCTATGATTTATAAAGGTGAAATCTTCCATTTTATCAATTGTTGGTGCAAATTATATTTAATTTCAAGAGGGGCGACCTATATTGGAGTGATGTTTTGGTATGTGCGGTGACATTTTGGCAAATCTGGAATTATCATCTTATTCTCTATATTTTATAAGGCCAATATCTCAAGTTTCATGATTTTTGGTGCTTTCTATGTTGAGTTATGAATTTTTAAAGATACACTGCAGACAAGGGTTTTATGAAATTCATATCTTCATATCTAGGGCATTAAAAATCAGATTTCTTGCATTACATGATTGTTGAGGTTATAACATAATTTTAGAAATTCAAGTGGGGTTAATTGAAGGGTTTTGAAGGCTCAAAAGTGAAGTTGAATTCCACAAACAGTTCGCTGCCCTAGAATATTGCAAAAATCAGATTACTTTCAGTTGGTTGGTTTCTAAAATCAGATTTGGAGATCTTTGGTTTTGAGCTAATTACCTTAATTTTCAGTTTTGTCCCCAAAAGGATCATTTACAGTGGTATTAGAGCTCGGATCTTCAAAGGCCTAGGGTTTCAATGGAAGATTTCAAGTTTGAAGAGTTGATGGCACGGCTGAACCATATCACACCAAAAGGAAGCAACAACGGTGCATGGGAGGGTAAGATCTCTATTTTTGATGGTACTAACAAACTTTCAGTGAGATCATGGTTGTCAGAATTGGAGGCATACTTGCAAACAAACCCTATGTGTGTGGAGGATGCCCTCGAATTCATCCCTTGTCATTTGGAAGGGATAGCAAGAGATTGGTGGTACCATGTGATAGAAACCCAAGGAGAAGAATCGGTTTGCTTCTTTGATGATTTCAGTCAAAAGATCATAGGAAGGTTTGATGTGCAAACTCGCAAGGATGAATCCCAAGGTAAAATTTCATTGGTGTTTGATGATATTCCTTTGGTTTCTAATGATTGTATGTGGCAAAGTGTTGAAGAAAACCCAAAATTATTGGGTATGGTTAGGGAGCAGCCCTTGGAAGCAATAGAGGCTTCCGTCACTCTTGCCAAAGACGAGTCATTGACTGATATTCAGAACAACAGTACAAAAGAGCATGTTTTTGAGGAGAAAACCATGGAACATGAGCCAAAAGAAGAGGAAAAATCAGATTTGCATATGGGTGAAGTGAAGTTGGCAATGGAGGACCAATTTCCAGGTGAGAATGAAGATAATGAGCTTGCTGGAATTTCCAAAGCAGCAGCTCATTGGAGGCAAAGTGATGATATACATGACCGTGGTAAGAACCATGAAGAGGTTCCATGCATGGACAACACAAGGTATGGTAGAAATAGTCACATTTCATATTCTTTGTCTCCTCCTATGTCGCTACCATACTTGTTTCATCATGGGCAGCTTGTTGAAAGGGAGAAACACATGGCAAGTTTGATGCTTCATGGTGGCCATTATGGAGAACACTCTAAAAAAGAAGGATTCAATAGGGTTGTGGCTAATGAATGTTTGTTTCCATGCATATGGTTAGAAGGAAGATTTATGGAGGATGTTATGCATTCACACCACTTGGTGAAGAATGAGATGATGCAAAGTAACTTCATCACCAAGGGGCACCAATCATTCAAGCTAGCTTTGGGAAGGCACATGGTAAGCTCCGCATTTCCATTTGTTATTCAGCAGTCATTTGATTTGGATTTTCAGTTCCTAGTCAATGCACATATTCATAAAAAGATTCCTCCAATTGTAATAAAAGTTGTGTGCATAAAGTTGGTGTTTGAATTGAAGTGGAATGAGTGTTATTCCTTTGATCCGGGCATTGTAACTCAGCTGAGTTTGAAAGGTATGATTGAGAGCAATAAAAGGGTCGATTTATGGTGTCTTAAGCTTGCCATTGCGAGTTTTTATGCTGTTGTTTTGGAACAGCAGTCACATTACACAGTAATTCAGTTCCTTTCATGGATAATCCATGATGAGAAGGATTCTTTGCACCATATATTGCTACAGCAGTTGCTTCAGGAGGTAAATCCGTCATTTACAGTGTTCGGATATGATGTGAGTCATCCTTTACACTCAGATTTATTGCAGCAGTCCTATCTTGAAGTAATTCCATTCTTTTCATGGATGATATGTTATGAAAACAAGCCCCTTCATTCCATTTTTGAACAGCAGTCATATCGGGAAGAATTCCTCTCTTACCTTGGTCAAAGTGTGTAAGGAAGGTCCCTATACTCGCTGGTTTTGATCAGCAGTATCATCCAAAGAAAGTTTCACTTGTTTTATGGTTGACACATGCTAACAACTCTCCATTTCCAATTGAGTTAGTGCAGCAGTCATTGAGGAGTAGATTTCCGCTATGTCACCATGTCAAAGAAGCTAAGAAAGACCCAAGAAAGGAGGATAACAAAGGGCCTATAAATGAGGGCATGGAAGTTGAGATTGGTGGACTCCTCTTCGCCATCACATGCATTCCATACCAGTTGGATACCCATGAAGAAAAGGTATGTGGGATGACTGATTTATATGTTGTTGAGTATGGTAGAAGCACTACTACTTCCCATAATTGCTTGCCCCCTTTGTGTTCAAATCTATGCAAGTTGGGGATGTTATGGGAAGGGTTCCAATTCACAATTTCCAGATGTCTTGCAATCCTATGCATACTTTCCATGATTCTTATGACAGCAGTGATTGGTATTCAATGAAATATTTTTGGCATGAAGGAACTTGTGTGTTCATGTTGAAAATTAGAGCCAAAAGAGGGGCTCTTGAAAGGGGAACAACTCGCTAGCATTGGTTTTGTGGAGGCAGCCCAAATCCACCCAAATGCAACTCCAAAACACTCATGCTAAGGGGTCTAAAGTGTTGCTACAGCCAGGTAACCATGGAGATTTGTTTTTAGATCAGTTCTACAAATATGCTAGAAGGATTTTCCAAACTTCCCTCATGATACATAGAAGCATGAGCAATAAAGGAGAAGCCATAGAGGGAACTTCAAGCATGAATGGGAAGATTTTTATGACAGCAGTTGTCCCTATCATTTTCAGTTCCCTTTGCATACTTTGGGTTGAGGAAAAGGAAGATTGGGTCACAAGAATGATGCTAATACTCCTCCGGATGTTTCTAAGGCATGGGCAGCTATTTGGCAACATGTTCCAACTACTTTTTCAGGCTGAGCCATGAGGAGGAAATGCATAGCTACAGCTATGTGTGGGGCAGCCATCAAATGCACAAAGTTCATGGAGCTTCCACAAGCAAGAATGGAGAGTCACTTCCCATAACTGCAGGGCCTAAGAGAGTGTTGTTAAACACTCATGTTTTCTTTAACATGTTTGTTTCTTGTGTAGGTACAAACATAAAGATCATGGAGCAATTGAGATTCATTTGGGATCCGGGCACTTGTGATTGCTTGAGGACAAGCAATTTCGAGAGGGGAGGACTGTCATGTCCCTTTTCGAGCTAACTCCAATTGAAGACCTTAACCCATTTTCTCCCCGTGGGTTTAAGGAGAAAGCAAGGGGAAGATCTGAGCTTCGTAGTTGCATCATTATTTTGATAGTTATTTCATTTATATATTTATGTATTCCTATTGGGCGATTAGCGCTCCAATAGATGGCTATGTAATTAGGAAATAAAATAAGTATTTGTGGCATATAGGCCCAATACTTAATGAACTTTTAGAAGATCCTTCCTTAAGGGGTCGGCCTTTCTGGATTGCATTGTAATAAGCACCCCTTATGTCTATATAAGGAGGTCGCTTAGTCATTTGTAAGGATGCTTTTGGTGAATCTATCTTATTGGTGAAGGTTGCTTGTTGAAGCCCTTTCTCCACCTCATTCAAGGACGAAAACCCTTGAATTGAGTACCTCCCAAGGATGAAAACCCTTGAGGAGAGGGTAGTGTGGACGAAAACCCACATTATCTCATTTGTGTTGATCTCATTGCTGGTTATAACAGATTTCTGCCCTAAGCGACTTGCTTAGAGGTATGTTTTCAAGGATATTGTTGGTTTCTATGTGATTTCTTTGCATGGTTGAGCTCCCTATGATTTATAAAGGTGAAATCTTCCATTTTATCAATTGTTGGTGCAAATTATATTTAATTTCAAGAGGGCGACCTATATTGGAGTGATGTTTTGGTATGTGCGGTGACATTTTGGCAAATTTGGAATTATCATCTTATTCTCTATATTTTATAAGGCCAATATCTCAAGTTTCATGATTTTTGGTGCTTTCTATGTTGAGTTATGAATTTTAAAGATACACTATAGACAAGGGTTTTATGAAATTCATATCTTCATATCTAGGGCATTAAAAATCAGATTTCTTGCATTACATGATTGTTGAGGTTATAACATAATTTTAGAAATTCAAGTGGGGTTAATTGAAGGGTTTTGAAGGCTCAAAAGTGAAGTTGAATTCCTCAAACAGTTCGCTGCCCTAGAATATTGCAAAAATCAGATTACTTTCAGTTGGCTGGTTTCTAAAATCAGATTTGGAGATCTTTGGTTTTGAGCTAATTATGGTTCTCTCTGATAAATGGAGTTACACCATCTAGCGAGAGGGACCTAGAGTCCTAGAGCTTTGGCAAGATACCCACCAATTTGTCTACTCGACAAATTTTTACACCAACAAGTTGCCACCATGCGAGAAGGTGCAAGATGTCTTCACCATGGTCAAAGATGAAATTGATCATTGGAAGGAGCTCCTACCAATCATTTAGGAAATGGGTCTTATTGGTTCCAATTTGTTGCTGAACAAAAAGGTGTTTGTGAGTCTAAAGGATAACTATTCTTTGACTTAGGTCCAAAAATTTGATTGGAGGATGCGAGCACTTCATGAGGCCTTGGAGGATTTCCCAACTCATATCAGCAGAGGCCAACAAATCAAAGGAGAAATCAATGCTGACTTGAACAACATGAGGTGTTCATCATTGCATTTTGGTCAAACAACACTAGATGAACTCCATGAAGACTTGCAAAGTTTTATTGAAGGAGAGTTGTCAGATCCCCAAAATTATGATATTCAACTCATGGACATCCTTGCCCAAGTGTGAAGCACCATTTATGATGCACGGCTTGGAAGACTCCAAAATGGTTAGATCATTGCAAATCAATGCAAGTTGTAGCTAATCATTGGTTGGATATTATAATTCCATGCACAAGAGAAATTTTGAATGTAGTGTCAAGATTCAATTTAGCATTGAGAGGCCCAAAGATTCCTCCAATACAGTGCATTCAAGGGTCTTCATTTTCCAGATCTCCATCTGCGGGATAACTTCTTCCGTTCCCTTCTTGCTTCTCCCCACCTTCTCTTTCTTCATGAAGAAATCACATTTTTGTAAAACTAACTTTGTGCACTTGGTTATGCACTTTTTCCAATTTTGTCTTATTCACTTAAGTGATTTAATATTCCTTTATTGTAAAAGTACTTTTCTTAAAATAAGGAAAAGTAACTTATTTTAATCAAAATATGAAAAGTCACATGGGAATCTGAAAAAAGTGTGTAAGAGGGCTATATATTGGAATGACTTCCTCATTCCAAAGGATCGGTTATTGCTCTCCCTAGCAAATTGTATTCTTCTATTTTTGCATAATATTTTCCTCCATTCTCTCTCTTGATACTCAGCCAAACATATTGCAAGTTTTGTAAGGAAGCAAGGGCTTTGTACTACTAAAATGAAATGAGAATCACTAGTTGAACTTTGTGTTAATCTATGTTATTGTTTCATGATCCTTATGTGATTACATATGTTTGTCTGTTTCTTCTAATTGAGCTGGAAAATTGTTCTGAGTTATTGGTTAATGAATTATGTATTTCTCTCATTGGCATAACTCCCCTCTTACTTTTCCCCTTCTTTTCCTATACTTCTCTCCTCTCCTACTTGCAAACTCTTCCCTCTCTAATCTATCGTTGCAGTTATAACAAGGGTGTTCCTACACATTCCTTGGTCTTTGACCACCCCTCAAGGTTAGAATTAGTGTATATAATTTCTAGTTTTCAATAAATGGGAGCCGCCTCATTTAGTAGCGGAGGGACCTAGTCCTTCACGTGTTGACAAAACCCATATTTTGTCCCCGACAAAATATTTCGCCAACATACTGCAAATAGCCGATGATTCTATGACATACGAAGGAATGATTGGTTTAGGTACAACGGTGAAGGTGTTTGCTAAATTTCATGCTTTAATGTCAGGACTCAAAGCACCTTTGGATAGAGGCATATATTACATTCAAGATTCAAGCAATTTACATTTATCAATGGATTGCAAGAGCACTTATTTGATAAAGATGCCATGGATTTAGTAAAGGAAGCAAATGCACTTATCAATACATTCAAAACAAATGTTTGTATTGTTGCTTCATCCTTGGCCAATAACGTTGTTGGTCTTCCAAATGGATGTGTGGAGAAGGCTTCAAGGAAAGCCAAAGTTATGTAGTCAAAGGAACATATTGCATCACACAAGGAATTTAGAACAAGGAATCACAAGTTCCCAAGGATGAATTGAGATCCAAGTATTACAGAGATGGCCAATTGGGGAAAATCAAAGTGGTTGAGCTTATAATTGCTTGAGGGCAAGCAATTTTGGGAAAGGGACTGTCATGTCCCCTTCTCAAATCTAATCTAGTTAGAAGACCCTTAGCCTATTCTCCATTTCTCGTAGGCTGAAGTGATGGTGCAAAGGAAATAATTTAATTATTTAACTTAAGCTGTCCAAAAAGTAACTTTAAGTTATATTCATAAAAAGGCAACTTATGTTTTATTATTAAAAGGTGATTATTATTAAAGCAACTCAAAATTAAAATAAAAGGAGGGGACATTGCTTTATGAGTGCTTTTCCTTGAAAAGCGTGAAAGTGAAATTATAAAAGTGGGGCAATTGGGCTCATTTGGGCATCACTTTTCAATCAACTATTTTTGTATTGTGAGTTTGAGCTTTTGCTTTAGCTTTCAGCATTTGACGAAAACCCTCCGGTCTTGTATGGTGGTTCCCTTCAGGGATTGCATTTGTGCTTCAAATCACATCTATATCAAATTCAGCATTGGGATATCAAGCTAGGGCATCATTTTAAACGCTGACATAATTTTGAGGGTTGACATCATCATTTTTGGGAGGTTGAATTTCATCATTGGAAGTTGTTGTACCTTCCAGACAGCCTGCTGTTCATTTCCCACCAGTCGTACCAGCTAGGGCAGCGGCCATACACTGCTGACATCATCATTTCCCAGCAGCTATACCTTCCAAACAGCATTTTCCAGCCAGCTTGGATGCCGTTTCCAGCCAATAATTTCATTTGTATGGTCAGCTATGATTTCTGCAATTTATTTGTAAAAATCAGCTAGGGTTCCAGCTGAATAATTTCCATATTTTGTGCTTGGATTTTCTTGCTAATAAAGTATGGCTTGTGTTCATACATTGCATTGTCATATTTTCAGAATAAAGGGTAATTTCAACAAAACAAAAAAACTTCCATTAAGGGTTTGCTGTAAAAAATCAGAATTCATTAATTTTCCCATAAGGGGACATTACATCATCGGACAAAACACTCTTTTTGTTAATTGTCTTCCTTGTTTTATGGGATTGGACAATAATTTTGGTTTGATTTTAGTAGATGGCCATGGGCATGATAACTAATGATCCCCATAATGTCGCAAGTACACGTCAAACCCCCACTCCCTCATCCCCTATAAACATGGATGTTGATTTAGATATTAAAGGCAAAGATTCTATGAAGCAACCACAAATGGTCCAATGAAGACAGCTGGACCCAACGTCTAGCCTATTTTTGTTCTATTGACACTCAACCTGGTAAAACTCTTTTCTAGCAGCATTTTCACCTCCTCGTGTTACTATATCTGTTTAATATGTGGCAACACAGCAAGAGCTTGTGGAAGGTGAGTTTCAATTGGTACTCGTTAATCTTAGTGAAAAAGATAAGGTAAGTTTCCAAATCCTTAACCAATTGGCAGCTGTTCATAGACAGGTGTCTCAGTTAAATACCATAATGCACAATAGTTGGATGTGGCAATGCATCTTGGTGGCAAAAACATATTAGTGCCCATAAACATGATTAAGTAATTTAATGTTTTTGCAAGAATGAAGCATGATGGGCACTTCCAGAACGATTACCCTAAAGATCACGCACGTTTGCAGTCAATAATAAAACTAAGTTTTTGACTTTGATATACTAAATTTAGCTGTGGCGCATTGGTGGGTGGCAGGAGTTGTTTGGAGGAGGTCAGAGGTTCGATTTTGCTCCCCACCATCACGAACGTGCGTGATGGATAGGGCCAGCCCTTCCAGAAAGTATAACATTCAATCGACATTGAAAGCTCGCATGATGAAAATAATTCAAAAAGGATATTACAAGGAGAGTGTGTAGATAGGAACACATAAATCGAAGGACTGATTGCTCAGAGAGAAGGTTGCATATGATGGATTGTAGCTGATGATGGTGAGTGAATTTTCTTGAGAAACAACTAAAACAAATGGATAAAGAGCTAAAGAATAAAACTTCAGAATTCAAAAGCAGGGCAGCACAGCTTAAGGATCAGCTCACGAATTAGAAGACGCAATATGAATTACCCTTCAATGAATGAATATTTAAGACAATGACTAGAGAAATTAATCTTTCTAAACAGAAAGCTAATGTGCGTGGGCACGAGAAGATAGAAAATTTTAAGCACATGAAGAAGCAAAACCAGAATTAGAATCCAGGCTTGCTCATGTACAAGATGAAGCCAAGGCTAAAAATAAATTCACTAGGAAAGCAATAGAAGCTTCGCAAATAGTGAGCAAATCCTACAAAAGATCAGAATAGGACTATAAGCAGTTACAAGGAACCACAAAAGGGTTTCTTTACCTTGTACGTGAGCTCCACATTCCAAAGTGCATCCCAAGTAAGGTAGCCGGTATGGGTACAGGTGTGGATACCGGTACATGGACCTGGTACATAATTGTTTTGGGGGCTATTGTATGGCTTTGGGTACGACCATACAAAAATATATAAAATTTTAAAAATACAGCCAAATAAGCAAAATTAACCATATAATATGCATAGAATAAACAAAATAAGTTGAATAACCACAAAACATACTAATAATTCAATGCCAAATGTCATGATATTCATTGGTCCAACTAAGAACAAGTACATTGTTCAAATGTTACAATGTACACACAAAAATCAAGACAAATCAGCATATTCATTATATTAGCAAAACTAAAAGGATCGAGTTTCAGCCCTATGGAACTGAAAATCTAAAGTTGAGAGCGGAGATGTGCAATGAAAGGCAAGTATGCAATGTGAGGTAAATGTGGTGTTGTTTAAGAAGATTTTGGGAGTGTCTTTTAGGGTTTATAATGTTTTTGAATATTTTTAAAAATCCTGACTTTTTTTGACATATTATAAAACTAATTTTTTTTTAACAAAAATAGTTTTTGGGCTAGGTACGTTGTGGGTTCACATTGGGTACATTGCGAGTTTGCCAAGGTATGGAAGGACATACTCCAAGTATGTCCTAACATATCGAACACATATTCCCTACGAACCCAGTGATATACCTGCAAGCCTGTGTAGGTGTACCCCATAACGTAGATCTCAAGTCAATGCCCTTAGCTTTGGTTCCTTGGTACCATTTGATATTGATCCCCATCTAAACCTCATGCCTCTAATACACATCATCAATAGGGATGCTTGTATGAGCCAATCATGCAATAATAGAAATAATCCAACAATATGCATTATATGATAGAGATCATGAAAACATGAGATATTTGTGTGCCATGATGCCCGAATATGTAATATACTCATAAATAGAATAATTACCCTTAAGGTAGGGCAATACCATACAATACTCCTTAAGGAATAAATCCACAAGATCTCCCAATATGTTAGGAATATTATGTTAGTACTCACATTAAGTGAGTTAGTAATGTAAGTACGTGTGAAGAAAATAATGTAATGAGTTGTAACAACTCATAGCTTGAAATAATATGTGTATGAATTAGTATATATGAGTGTTATGAGAGTTGTTGTAAAAACTCCCATAATGTTCTAGAGGTGAGAATAATTGAATGAGATTACTGTTACAAAAATTATCCTGTAATGTAAAAGCTCTCACCTTCGAATATAATAGAAGAAGAATTAAAGAAGTGTTTATTTAGTTTTTTGTGTGAGAAATATGATCCAAAAATATCATTTGGTATCAAAGCAGGAATAATGAGTTTTCTCAAAGTGGTTTTATGTTTTCTAATGTGGGTGTGAGGATTGTTCATGCTACAAATTTGCTTATCTTCAGCACTTGTCCTGTTCCATATATTCATGATCACGTATTACATAAGATATGTTCTTTGCACATGTTTTAGGCCTCCTGTATTTGTCTGGATCTCAAACTGTCTCTCCTATGTGCACAATATTGTGGAAGGGGAAAGGCATCCCTCACATGTTGTGGTAGATCCCTCCACTCATCACTGGCTGCCATAACATTGTCCTAGAAAGTCGTACCCTCAAGTGGATCCTCAACCTCTGGTGGATCGTCTCTAGGAAGAATTTGGGCTGCATAGGTCTATCTGCAGTCCGGGTAGATCTCCTCTCCTCTATATGTGTGTGCCTCCTCTCACGGTGAGGGGAACCCCTCACGCTACCAATCTCTAAAGGTGATCTACTATGCCTCCTGTGACTACTGGCAACTGATATAGATCTGTCTCTCCTATCTCTTGGCCTATCCAACGCCAACCTGTCAAGAGTGGAGCCCATACATTCCATGGACTGAATCAGCCGCTGCTGGGTGTCTACCATTGCCCTAGAAAGTTCTCTGTCTGGATCCATTGGCTCATCCCATGGAGGGCTTTCCTGTCTATCTCCCATGATTTCAGCTCTATCACCTGTTTCAAAACCAACCACAAGTCGTGCTTGTCTCCTTGTGTAATACCTGTGTGGCCCAACCTCTCATGGCTGCATCAAATCAAAACCCTATAGGTAGGAGGAACATTGCTCTGATACCACTTTGAAATACCCCTAAATAGATATTTTGACTCCTCAAATTCTTAGCAAATCCCAAACCAAATGCAAGCTATAGACAAATTGTCATTAAAATAACATGCAGATCTGAATAAAATATGGGAAAAGTGACTAGGGTTTTGGCATAAAACTCATACCATCAACATCATTTGGTGATCTTTGCTCTCCCAATTTAATATGCAGACTTTTAGAACCCCAAATCAAAACCTTAAGAAGGTATGAGAGACCCTGCAAACTTAGCTCTGACTGCTGCAATTAAATTGCAAAAATGGCGACTAGGGTTTACTAGAAAACTCCCACAAAACAGTAGTTAAAAATATGTTTCTTCACTCTATATCAATCCCTTGATTATTAACAGCCCATACATGCAATAAAATTCAGATTTTCAAAGATGTAATATGCTGAAATATTACCCAGAAATCTGCAGATATGGATGACTGAAAACAACACTATAAAACACTCCAAAAATTCTGAAATTTATTTATTTCAAGTCCCCAAAATTTAGTACAATAAGCAGCAATAGATTTTAGACCTGAGAATGTCTTCAAACACGTCATGGTAGACACAAGATGGGTCGCTCCACTTAGGAAAATTAGGATAATGATGCTACAAAATATTTCTTCAAGCTCCTCATGCAAAAATCAATAATAATTGTTGGAAAATATTGAAATCCCATGAAGCACAATATAATTTCTGTGTGGAAATCCCTCACATTCTCTAAGAGGGTTTTCGTCCTCTAGAGGTATAAACTAAGGGTTTTCGTCCTTAGTATATTTATGCAAAAGCTCAAGGCTTGAGACACAAATCAGAATTTGATATAATGAGTATGAGATGCCTTCTCCCAAGTCGAACTCTCCTTTATAAAGGAAAAGTGACCCAAGGAACCTTGTAATATCCCCTTTTGGGATATTATTCAAATCTGCAAATTAAACTTATCCAATTGATGCTAGAAGGATTAAACCCTCCTAGTTCGACCTCAAATAACCCAATGTTAGCTTCAATACAACCCAAATGGGGTTGGAGTGAGCCAAGGTGGTGGGTTAGATGGGAGAACTAGTTAGAAATTAACCACTTGAAATCTGAAATTAATTGCAGTAGTGAATTAAATAAAAATGCACCAAAAAAGCAGTGAAACTAGAAAATTCATAACTTGCTCAATATCCCATATTTTGCCCTCAAATAAATTGCTAAATTTTTATAAATCAAGAGCTTTCCAAAGAGCTATCAATCTGAATTTTTGAACCACTGTAACCCCTCCAAAACAACCCCCAAAATCATAAACCTAGTCGCATTTAGGTTTAGGAAAAATTTATTAAATTATTTCCAACACTTTGTAACCCTCAATGCATCCCAAATAATTGCTCAAACTCGGAAAAACAAAGCCAACCCGGATCAGATTATGAATATAGATGATTCACCCTTGAAACATGTTAGAATAATTCCCAAATCAAGTTGTCATAGCTGGAATAAATATACCAAAATAAATATTTATATCTCTCTTGGGGGCATCATTTAGTTTCATGTAAATCCACCATTGTGGTCATATGTTCGTTTCCTTCAAGACATAGTTTTGTTTCCTACTTGGCTATCATCTCATTGTAACTTCACTATCTTCCCTTTCGTGGTCGTAAACTTGAGACGTAGCCTCTCAAGGCATTGCACTTGTGACAAGATATACGATTAGCATATCTACTAATGAGCACTTAGTTACATCCTTAGATTGTTTTGCCATCCTTAGCCCCTTCCATTTATCATTGTAATGATCTGAATTATGTCATCCGCCTTCACTACTTTGATGTGACCCGTAACCATTACATCCATTACCTTCTCATTCTCCTATTCAGCCATGTGAAGGGTCCAGGGTGTCTCTTGTATATTCATTATCCCCTCTTAAGTGGTTTACTTGACTATTCCCAGCTCTCCCCATGTGAAACTCGAATTAACTTATGCAAAAGGCAAAATCAAAGTTATAAAAAAAGACCGATCCCATGAAGGATAAGCTGTTCATGCGAAAAGAAAAGAAAAAAAAGAAAAGTATACAAATCAAAAATCAAATCAAAATCAAAAGAAATAGACTGATCCCTTAAAGGACGGCTATCATAGTATTCTTGTCATTTATATTATGTAAAAAGTAGACCATACCCTTGAAGAATGGCTACTTTGTTATTATGGCATCACGGAAGGTTTTCCGCATTGATTAGCCTTCCTTTATCAACATTTTGAAAGCTTCCCGCATTGATCGAAGGCTTTCGCTATTATTCTTTCCCTTTCCTAGTGTTCGGGCATAGACTTAAGGAACACCACCTTTGGAGATCCCTCTTCCGCGTATAAGTCACATCTTCGATCCCTTTGTCATGTCGGTATTAGGATTATGAGCATCTTTCATCCATATTTCCCTTATGGTCTTTTGGTATAACCGACTATCGTTGGTTATGTATTAACACATGCTATCGGTTGCAAGTGCAATGCCTTTAGTGGTAACCCTTTCTTGTTTATCTCCAATCCAGTTCGAAATATAGTTTCCCTGTACACCCTTGCTACAACTATGTTCCATTCATCTCATCTAAATAATATTTTATAAAAATCACATAAAATTTCACACTATGAATTTTATATCTATCCATCATCTCCATGAATGTGTTTGCAAATACACTTTTCGGTTTACGAATTCTACTTGATCACCATTGTAGTTTGCGAATCCTACTTGAGGATCCTTCTCAAGGCAAGTTCGTTATCCTGTAGCTCCTTATCTCTCAACATGTTCAACAACGTCTTTGATCCATTGCTCCTCACTCTCCATTTCCACTCATCACCATTTGTCTCCACATCATCCTTCTCACCTTTCTGTCCCCTTGCATGACACCAAATATCTTACTTGTCTTTCCTCTTGAGTTTCCTTTTACTCTTCCACTTTCAGTTTGACAATCTTACTTAATCATCCATACAACCAACAAATCTTAGTTAAGGTATATCTTCTTCCTTGGATCCTCCCACTATAGAAGCTTCTCCACCATTTCCTCTTTCAACAGAGATGACAATCACCACCACAAATGTCTTTCCACTCCTCCTTTTCCACTTAACACTCTTGCATCATCACTCCCACCACATGGGCATCCCAATTAAGGATTGCCCTTACACTCTCCATCTACGTTGCATTTGGTCCTCCATCCACTCATGTCACACTCCTTTGTTTCCTTATTATCACTTTAATATCACCCCCTTTCATCTCTTGTTCCATTTTGATATACACTGCTCAATCTTTTCATCATTCTTCTTCTTTTTCGGTTTGGCGATCCTACTTAACCATCTCCATCGCAGGGCAATCTTACTTAAGAGTTCCTCTTAAGAATGGTTTGCCGTCTGATCCTTCCATCTGCCATCATATCTTCCTCATCTTCTATCTCCCACCTCTCATCATACTCATCCACTCCAATCAACCCTTCCACACCTATATCAATAAAATATTTTCTTTCTCCTTCCATATCGTCACTACCGGTTTGGTGATCTTACTTAAATCCTCATGCGGCATGGCGATCTTACTTAAGAGTCCCTCTTAAGCATGATCTGTCATCCTACACTCGCCCACTACCCCACATTCTCTCCATCTACATTTTCTCGGCATTCCCCATCATCACATCCTCTCACCTCCTCTTCCATTCATGCAAACACCACTTCCTCCTGGTCCCTTTTTCATCTCCATCATCCGTCGTTGGGTAATCTTACTTAACCGTTGCTTCTCCATTCATTTCGTGTCTTGTTTCTTCATTTTTCTCTCATTCATTCTCATCCATTGCATCCTCTCCTCATCTTCATCTTCCTACACATCGTTATCCCTCTTTTCTTTACTCTCTCCACTCCATTTTCTAAAGTTCTCCCACATATCTAGCCCCATACTTACCCATCATTGTCATTGATCTTCCCCTAATAGTCTTTCATCATCCTCTTTTGTTTTGGCACTAGTAATTATATGTGGATTTCCCTAAAATCACTCATCCCCATTTCCGCATGACCCGAATCCTTTTCTTTGACCTCCTCCATTTTATCTTCATTCCTTTCTTCCTCTGTGCCCTCGATCATTATCGGAGGAATTCTCCTAACGTCCCTTCATTAGCATTCCCCTCCCATTCTTCATTTACTTTCTTCCTCGTCTCATATTTTGTCCCATCTTTTCCTACTAATCATTATCGGTGGATTTCTCCTAACATCCATTCACTGGCATTGCCTCTCCTATCCCTTCCTTTCTTTTTCCTCGCCACTTCTCCATCTTCCATTCTTCCTTGCCAATTTCTTCATTGTCTTCATCATGCACCCTCTCTCTATTTTCTTGTCATCAACTTATCCTCATCTCATACATCTTTGTTTCTTTTCCAATCGATGTCATTCCTCCCCTCAAGCTTCTCTTTACGTTCCTTGTGTTTCTCACTCTTTATCAAATATCTTCACTCTTGGTTCCCTTCCGTCTGCATAATTTTCTTCGTTGTCTTCTCCTCCTTTTTGATCTTCATCTTATTTCACTTCCTCTACATCGTCCTTCTCCCCATTTTACCTTGCACTTCCTCCTTACTTCCCCATTGAAAACCTAACTCTTTAGCATTATCCCATCTCCTTTATCATCTCATCATCCACATGCATTTCCATGCGGTCAGTTCCATATTCTTTGCCTTGTATTTCCTCACTATGATCTGTTTCCCTCAATTTTCTTTGCTCTATCATCTCTTTCATTTTCTATTACCTCTCTGTTTTCCTCTGCTCCATCCTTCTTCACACCTTTCGTCTTGAATAACTCTCTCTCTTTTTCATAATTTCATCCTCTGCTCTATTCTTTTCTTGTCTTCTCTTTGTTTGTCCTTCTTCATTTCCCCCTTTCTCTATAATCCTTCTTTGTTATCTTCTTCCTCCCCTTTCATTCCTTATTTTCTCCTCCTCTGTCTCCATCCCTCTATTCCATACCCATGTCGCCTTCATATTCAATCTTTCTTGCTCTTCTCATAATCAACCAATCCTCTTGTCTATTCCCTTTTCTCTTTCTCAACATCCCTCACATCTGGCATTCACGGTCAATGCCAATGTTTCTCCGTTTATGTACCACCAATCTATTTCATTACCATTCTTGTTCTTCTCTTTGCAACATTGACCTCTTCTCTTTTTGAGAACCCTGTCACATCTTTTATCTTCGTCAGTCCTCGCAGGGACATCATCATATCCATTTCTATGAATCTCTTCTCATCTTCCTTTGACTTTTTTTTCTTGGAAGATACCATAACAACCATCACCTATTTGATCTTGTTCTCTTCCATGAATATTTGCAAAAGTATCTCTATCATACTTATCGAAGAAATGAGACTTCTTTGTCTTCTTCACCTCCTAATTTGCTAACACTTATGCATCTTTCCTATGCAACATGATTACCATCATATTTATCACCCTTTTAGGGCATTTTATCTCACTGTCTATCCTATCTTCTCATCATGTCCACATTTATGAGTATTCCCCTTGGGATATCTTATTTCAACATCCATCTATGTCTTATGTTGGGGCACCTTTTCATCCTTGTACTTGTCAACACATATAACTCAATTTTTGTCCTTCTCGTGCCCTGTGTTGGGGCATCTTTATCTTATCTTCGTCCCTTTCAGAGACGTATGCTTTTTTTGCACGATTCCTCGCAAGAAAAGGATTACGCACATCTTTCGCATTTGGTTGCACATATTTTGATATTTTCCTATGACCCATTCGTCATCTTGGTTTACATCCATACTGTAGTGGTCTTCACCCACTCACTAGTCTGTAGAACATTTTCGTTTGTCTCTGTTGAGACCACAATTTTCCTCTACCGATGTGATATTGAAGTCACCGCCATACATTTTGTTTTTCATTGTTATTGCGATCCTTTTTTGCTTGAGGCATCTTGCCTTTGGTCATGTCTTCATCCATCTTTAGACACATATTTCATCTAACCCTTTTTGTTTTTGTCTCATGGCTTGCTATCGCAAACCACTCAACAAAAAGGGGCAAATGTAGACACCAATTTTGGTATAGTGCCCCTCTGTCATCTCACATTCATGCAATTTCCATTCTCGCTTCTCTTTTTCTTAAATTAAATGAAATCCCATCTATTTTCTCACCTTGTTTAATTAATTATTAAATGGGCTCCATATAAACCCATTTAATAATTGACTTTTGGCATTATCCCCATCTCTCAAAAATTATTTAATCCATGGGTATTAATATACCCATCCAACACCCTTTTCTAAATGGAATCTATCATCTCACCTACCATGTCAATCATGCTCCCCACTCCATCTAATAATTCAAGCCGTGGTCCCCACATGATCACATCATATCTCTTAACTCGGGTTACTCAACCCAACCCCGGTTACTTGTTAACCCCAATCTAACCTCACATCTAAGCTATAAATATGGGTTTTTCCCCATATTTGAGGAGGAAGGAAAAGTTAGAAAATTTGGGTGAATGCTGAGAAATTTTAGCCATCTATCATAATATCATTATTATTTTGTCTTTGTGATAACATGTGGAATTTCCACGGTACTCTACTCATGATTTGATTCATGTAGTGAGATTCATGTTGCACGCATCTGATCAATAACACCATCTGCATATCGGCATCTTTCAGGTTCTTTTGTTTATCAATTTGCATGTTATCTGTTTGGACTCTATTTTATCATTATTCTTATCACACGAGGGTTGTGATACCACCGAGGAGTTAACGCTTCTTGGATCTGCTTTGTCAGGCAACCCCACATAAAATATCTAATCAATCTTTCTCTAGTGTATGTGAACTGCAAGATTGTTGGGATCACACCAAGGAGTTCGACATCAACTTTGCGCCCATATCATCCATCATCATCTCCAAGGTACTAAGCCCTTGTATACTCGATGTTGTTTAGTGTTTCTTGATTACTCGTACACTCATTTGGACGGAAGTGGAAACTCCAATCAACTTGATAAAATAAGAGTGCATCATTGTGAAATGGTTTGAATTGTGTGTACTAAAAAGATATGATCGTCAAAACGCAAAGGATAGAGTGTGTGAGTGAGTGATTGAATGTGTGAGTGTGGTGAGGTTCATTTGATATGTAGACCATCAACAATCGAGTATGGACCATGGAACTTAGAGTGCATCATAGGGTAATGACCGCAGCATGTAAAAGTATATGTCAGAAAGATATGTCGTGAATGTGTAGAGTTGATGCTGCGTAGAAAGAGATGAATGCTTACACTAGAATGTGTAAGGTGTACCGCATTGTGTGTAATGTGTAATGTGAAGTGTAGTGTGTAGAGTATGAGGTTCATGTGTATAAGATGCCTTGCAGTAAATAAGTGTGAACTAAAGCACAAGAGTGCATCATTGGGAAATGATTATACAAGTGTGTATCAAGATGTGAAGTGATGAGAGAATAAGATGTATGTCAACGCTAGAGAGGGGGAGAAATAATTTTGACACCCCCAAGCGTGTGATGATAAGAGTGAAGTCAAGTGATATTGTTTGAAATATCATCATTTTCCTAATCGAAGCCAACCAAAGATGCATTAGATACTTGATAAGCAATAGTATGAAGTGGATCATATAAAGAACCATTACGACGTAGGGTTTACACGGTCATTGCATACTCTTCATCGGTGAAAGGTGTTGGCAAACACCCATGTGTGTACCAATGAGTAAGATTATGAGAATGGCCAAGAGATGAATCATTACAATAGAAACACAAACGAATGGCATAGGAAAATGATGGAAGTGTAATTGGAGTCTAAAGTGTGCCCCCAATATAATCAAGCCAATATTTCCCAAGTTTCAATGGAGAAGTACAAGGGGCACATGAAACAAATCTTGTTAAATGAAATACATAAAGACCGTATGCGTGTAATGTGAAAATATCCATGATAAAGATGAAGTGAGTGAGGTGGTGGTAGGATATCATTGAGTGTCAAGCCAAGCCTATTTAAGTTTCCATATGTGCAAACAGATGTCAAAGAAAGTACGATCCAACAAAATATGATGCCAATAAGAATTATTGATGAAGAGTGTGCATGTGAAAGGAGGTGGTATAGATGCAAACTTTCTATGTGAAACCGGAACAACGTCCGAGTTTGGATAGACCCCACGGTAAAGTATCGTAGCATTAGTTTCAGGAGGGTTTTGAATTTGTATTCACCAGGGCCATCGGCCATGAAAGTATCATTGAAATATGATTCATCTATATCGATAGGAGTGAAATTAAGATTGCACAATTTTTCATCAGTAAGTTCAATAATATTAACTTCATCATCAAAATTGTCAGAATCATCCGTGTAGGCATTTTCATGTTGTATAGATGTGTCAAGGATATTGGTGGGAGGTGGAATAGATGTAGGATCGATAGGAGCCTCGACGAGTGGAGAAGTAGTGCTTGGAGGTGCAAACACCTTGTTTGTGAGATGATGATAGTAGTATGAGTAGAAATAGCCAGAAGTGCTTGGAGCGGAAAAAGAAGACTATGAAGTGTTAGATTGACCAATGTCATATGTATCGATGCTGCTATATGGAATAGGTTGTAAAAGAGGAATATGCATAGTAGTAACAAGGTCTATGCGACATAATTTGAATGGATCAGGGTCTGCAATAATGGTATGTTCATATCCATCATGTAGGAATTTGACGCATTGGTGCACAGTGGATGGAACTGCTTGCATTACATGAATCCAAGGTCTTCCCAGTAAAATATTGAATTGAAATGAAGTATCGATAATGAATAATTATGTAGGGACAGTCTTAGGCCCAACTTTGATATGTAATGTGATGGTTCCTAAGCATGTGCGAGTAGTTGAATCATAGCCACGAATAAGAGTAGAATTCTTAGAAATTAGATTTTCGAAATGCCAAGTTGTTTTAGAAGAGAATGAGCACATAAATTAACAATGAGCCATTGTCAATGAGTACCGCTTGATACAAGTGGTGCCAATAATAGCAATGATAAGCAAGCAAAGTTGCGCATAGATTGTCGAAGAGAGATGATGATATGTCCTCATTAGTAAATGATATAGCATGTGGTAAATTTTGAGAGACTGAATGAGGTGTGTGAATTCCATTGAATAATTATCACTTTCAATGTGAATAGAATGAAGGGCAACTTCTAATGTATGACGAAAATCAGGTGCATTGCGTAATAAGTCATAGAGAGATATTTTGGCCAGTGTATTCTTAAGTTGCTCAATGATATCATAGCCCTTAGAAGTAGTAGGAGGAGCCATAGAAGTGATAGGTGGTGGGATGGAAATGGGTGGATCAAGTAGGAGGACAAGTGCGATGAGTAGTTACTACATTGATAGAAGGATCAGCCATAGGTGTAACAAAGTGAGGAGGATGCTGAGTATGAATTTGCATGAAATCAACAACAATATTAAACATCTCAAAAACCCTTGTAGGAGCGAAAGAAGGATAAAACAATTGATCCATGACTCAATAAGGTGAAGACATACTCATAAGAAAGGGTTTGAGCATGGGTTCACCAAAATGATTAAGAAAAATATGAATTTATGCTATGAAAATGCTTAATTTGATTGTTATTGTAGTAGTAAATAAATAACAATTAAGTACAACAAATGACCCAAGCAAATTAAGATAGTAAAATATAAAACCCTAGTTGCAATGAAGGGATATAATGACTTAGTTGTTTCACAAAGATCCCGAAGGTACACAGAGTTGGAAAAGTGGAAAATATGAAGCACAGACTATCGCATTTAGAAGATTAGAAAAGAACATATCTAGAAGAATATGTTGGACGAGAGGTGCCAGAAAGGAGTAGGGGCACTGTAAGTGCCATTGACGGTAATGGGCATCTGTGACTACAAAAATGCTCAGAAAACCATCTTTGACTGGTTACAAGATGTTCGTTTTCCTTCTCCTTTGGTCTCTATGAGGTCACACAATGATCATCAAGCTCATTGTAAACCTACAATGAAATGATGACTGTAAAAGCCTCAAGAGTGCTTCAAATCCTAAAAAGAAAAGAATGTAAATGAGGGATCAAACTATCCTCAGTTGTCAACAAGTAATCTTACGACTAATTGTTGCACTACATCTTAGACCCAATGTAGTTGTATGTGTGTGTGTGGAATCGTGCCCTAGGTGATTCTTGTGTGTGTCACACTTGACAACAAGCGAAGTAGTAAGATGTAGAGAAATGTAATAGATGTGTGCATATAATATAATAAGCTCCCCTCCTATGAACTGTATGTAGAATAATGTAGTCCCTTTCCCTTGAATGGATGTTTGAATGCTCTTGAATAGCCTTTGGATGTAACCTTAGGTGGTGATAGCTAATGCTTAGTGTTTGGTCCCTTAATATGATCACATAACTTTATATTTATATGATTCCTTTGCTTGAATTTCATAATTAACCTCGAAAAGGATGACTACCAAAAAGATAAGATGCTCAAATAACTAGAAAGGACCCAAAAGATGTGAACAAAGTACAGAGAGATCAGGGACGCCCAAAGGGGGGGGGGTGCCTGACGTTGGTGTCTGGCTGGCTGAGTGTCTAGGATGAGAAATGCCAAGGTGTGAAAAGATAGATTGAACTATAAAGAGTATAAGACCAAAAGTAGCAATAGAAAGGAACAAAAGATGGCCAAAGACATGGGTTAGTTCTTGATTGTGAAAAATATGAACTATTATGCCTAATCTGATGTTATAGTAGTAGTAAATAAATGCAACAATGGAGTACATAAATATACCAAAGCAAGCTAAACAATAAAATGTAAAACCCTAAGTGCAAGAGAGGGTAAGAAGCCTTAGTTGATTCATAGAGTTCTGGAGAATGCACAAAGTTGGAAAACTAGAAAATATGAAACATTGATCATCACATTAAAGCTCAAGAAATTAGAGAACTATTTGAGCAAGTGGGTGGGGCACCTAGAGAGGGACAGGGGGTGCCGTGGGCACTCTAGGCATGTTTATGAGTGCTTGGAGTCCTGTGGAAATGCTTAGAAAACCTCATATGAGGTGTCGCAAGGTGTTCACCTCTAGTCTCCTTTAGACGTTCCGAGGTCACACCAAGATCTTCGAGCTCATTGTAAACCTGCAATAAAGAATGAACCTAAAAACCCTCAAATAGATATCAAATCCCAAAAAAGAAAGATGCAGAATGAGGGGTCAGACTGTCCTTAGTTATCACAATGGTGAACTTACGATTGAGTGTTGCACTACATCTCAAACCCAATGTAGTTTTGTGTGTGTGTGTGGAATTGTGCCCTAGGTTACTCTTGTGCCAGTCACACTTGGATAACGAGCAAGTAACTAGATGTAGAATATAGTAAATGTGTGTATAGAATAGAATGAACTGCCCTCCTATGAAGTGTGATGTAGAAAACCAACCATTGTGTCTCTTGTGATGTAGCTATATGGATGAAATGGAGCTCTTAGATGCCTTGATGGATGAAACCTTAGGTGGTGATAGCTAATGCTTCATGCTCGGTCCTTTATTACGATCACATAACTCTATATTTCTATGATTCCTTCTCTTGAATTTCATAATTAACCTCAAAAAGACCGACTACCAAAAAGATAAGATGCTCAAACGACTAGAAAGGACCCAAAAAGTGAGAGTAAAGTACAAAGAGGATAGGGGCACCCAGAGGGGATGAGGGCACTTGGCGTTGGCATCCTGGATGAGCATTGGTGTCCAGGATGAAAAATTCCAAAGAGTAAAAAGGTAGACTAAGCAAGTAAGGGTGTAAGACCAAAAAAGTAGTAGAAAGCAAAGCAAGGTATCCAAAGACATGGGTTAATTAGTACTTTTATTAGGAATCATATGAATAGTAGTATATAATCAGGACTAGATAATTACCCAAAGTGCATGATTATGTGTCTACATTTTCCCCACTTTATGTTGGTGAGTGGAAAGCTCAGTAACATAAAGTAGATAGAGATGTGTACCTGATAATCCATGTAGATCGATGAAAAAAGTATGTTGAGGGACTGGACAAAGCGTGGAGTGATAAAAATGTTAAGTATGGATGCTAAAGAGGAAAAAAGTGCAAAAAGTGATGAAATGACCCCATGGCAGAAACACGTGTAGATTTCGTAATGTACATGTTATCGATGTTGGTGTTGTTGTTGTAGATGATTTTTACCACTGCTTCCCATATGGACAAACTTGCAAAAGAGAAGATGAAAAGTAGTCAAATACGCATGTATATGTGTGTAAAAATCATGTAAAGGAGTATGTAAAATGAAAAAGTGTGAAAAAGGAACATTTGCACTTAATCCATGATGAAGAAAAGAGTGTAGAAAGGATCCTATAAATGATGTCGAAGCATGAGTTTTTCGGGCGATCTCACACCAGTGTAATAGAAGAAGTGTAGGGAGAACTATCTAGTGTCATCTACCAACCTTTAATTGTTTCTGTTATGTAAAACACCATTGCATATGGTGTGTATAAATGCATGTTAAGGACTATCTGCCCTATAAAATTTTTGTATAGAGTTATGTAGATTGTGTTGAACTACCAATCACTATGTAAGCGCCCCGGCCTCGGGAATCTAGGAAAGACCATTATATAGCCCCCTAGTTTAGGCATCTAGGAAAGGTGATGTGCTAAGGACCCAAGTCTAATTCTAATCCCTATCAGAAACTAAAAGCGTGTCTTACCGGTACCATGTTGTGTTTAACTGTGTATGGGGTGAATGATTCACCCATATGATGCCCCCCTTGTTTGGGGTGCATGTAATGTCGCATAAGGAGTATGCAACCCAAAAGAGGACCGATCGTTGTGCTAAAACTATGCCCTATAGGGGAAAGGAATGTGCTTGGTATAGACCAAGGAACACACAAACAGTGGCTAGGAGACAAGTGTTAGTATAAGAAAACATGCATGTAAAATGTAAGCTAACAAATAATGCGTAAGTTAAACCGCAAGTAAACACGCAAGCAAACAATGTAGACCACGAAAAGTGGGTTACAAACATGGGACACTACTCACGATGTTGCAAGATAATCAAGTCTGTAGTGGCAGTAAATAGGAAAGTGTGCACACAAGACAAAGGGCAAAGCCACGAAAACAATAAATTACAATGGCGAAAGAAAATGTGACAAACAATCGTGGAAGAAAGTAGCCCTGCATAACAAATGTTGCACATGAAGCACCCATTATCATGTTAGAAAGATAAAAAGTATGTCAAAGCGTGTATAATCTAATAAAATGTGCTATGAAACAAAAAGAAATAATAGAACCTATAGTGTACGGAAGTAGATGCCCTCAAGAGCCACTGTGGGACTAGTAATAGGTACTGCACCGAACATCCATGCTGCATGTAATAGATATGTAGGGTCTGTAATCACAACTAGAAAGAAAGTGAATGTGCATGTGTGTATGATAAAGATAATGACATATAAGATATCTATCTAGCATGTGTAATAAGATGAACATGTAACAAGTAAATGTAAGCAAGAGTAAATGCAACTAGATATGTAGTATGTTGTGGATGAGGTGGAATGGAATGCAATGTGAATGATAGGAGCAACGTGCCCCTGGGTGGATATGTATATATGCAATGAGGTTCATTTATTTATGCCCCCTCAGTACTTAAAGAATGAACCGTATACTAGAATGCATCATCGGAAATGGTTTGAAATGTGTACAAAAGAAATATGGTGATTGTAAGTTGTCGTGTAATGTGTAGGATTGAATGTGACAAAGTAAAATTGATGAGTTGGTAGAATGTGTGATGATTTAGCCTAAAGCGTATATCACTAAATGTGTGAGGAAAAAGCGTGATGATTTAACATAAAGGGTATATCACGAAATGGATGGACATGATGTTGGTGGAAAATGTGATGATGTAGCACAAAGTGTATATCACGAGATGTATGGATAAGATGCTAGAAAGTGTGATGATGTAGCACAAAGCGTATATCATGAAATGTATGGATGGAAGAAATAGGAAAGCTAGGAATGTCACATGATAAGAGGATTGAATGATTGAACGTGTGAGTTTAATGAGGTCCATTTGATATGTATACCCTAAATAATTGAATATGAACCGTGGGACTAGAGTGCATCATCGGTTAATAACCATAACATGTAGAGATGTAGTTCGAATGTGTGTAATGAATGAGACACAAAGTGTATAGTAGATGCTACGGAAGAAGATGTTGTGTGTAAAATGTGTAGTGTGTAATGTGTGGTGTGTAGTGTGACTAAGAAATGTTAGAGATATGTGTGGTGAATGTGTCTAGTGTAAAATGTGTGAAGATGTGTGGTGTGTATAGTATGCAGTGTGTGAGGTTCATGTGTGTAGTATACCCTCAAACGGTAAGTGTGAACCATAACACAAGAGTGTGTCATAGGGAAATGATGATGGAAATGTATGCATATGATGAGTGTAAGGGATGAGATGCAATGTGTGTAAGCGGAAAAGAGTGATGGTGATAGATGTGTTATGTGATGAATGTTTGTTTAGAATAGATGTTGTGTGATGGTGCTAAAGTGTAAGAGGTAATGTATGATTGATTGAGCGGTGTAGTAAATGATAGATAATTGTGTTGTATGCATCATGGTTGTAAATGTATGTATGTGTGAGTGATTATGTGATGGAATGAGGTTCTTATTAGAAGAGATCCCTCAACATTCATATAAGAACCATAAGAATATGAGTGTGTCATCAGGAAGTGACAATACAAATATATGCTAGATATGTGTGTTGATAAGATGCAAGGTGATGAGAATGTAACATGTGTAATGATGTCAAGAGGGGAGGTGGGGTGGGAAATAACATGATTCCCCCCAAGTGTGTAATAATGAAAGTGATTAGGTGAAGTCATCTAAAAGGTCATCATTATCAGGGTCAAAATTATATGGTGAGGCATTTGAGACCTGATAAGTGATAGTGTCGGGTTGATCACGTAAAGCATCATCTAAGCGTAATTTGTACATGCCCATAACATACTCCTCATCGGTGAAGGGTGGTAATGGACAACCGTGTGTATACCAGTGAGTGAGATTATGTGTATAGCCAAGAAAAGAATTGTTGCAAATGAAGATACGACCAAAGGGCATAGGAAATGAGATATAAATCGACCAGTGGTCTAATTTACCCCTAATGTAAGCAAACATAACGAAAGTGGAGAAGAACGAGGGACTCGCGCAAGGTAAACTGTGAGACGAAAGACACCATAAGCAACATTGATAGTGATAAATTCATAATAGATATGAAGATTATGAGTTAGAGGATGAATATCCTTGAAAGTGAAGCCTAGCCGAGTCAAACCATCATGTGAACATATAATGATAATCGCAAGTAGGATCAAATGGAATGTGCTCCCAATAAGAATCATTCATGAAAATTGTACATGTAAAGGGAGGACATGTTAAAGGTGGATGCGCATGCAATAGTGAAGTAGGTGGAATGACATCAAATGTGTGGGTAGGCCCCCGATAAAGTACCATAACAATAGTAATAGCGAGGATGGGGTGGTGTTGTAGTTGGGACCGAATCTACCATGTAAATAACACCTTCAAGTGGTGGTAAATGTGGTATCTCATCTATGGGTTGTGGTTCATTAGTAGTATCAGACCGTGGAGTAGGAAGTGTAGTATTGGGATCATGGTCACAATATTTGAATGGATGATGGTCATGAAAAATAGTATATTTGATACCCTCATGTAGGAATTTAACACAATGATGCATGGTAGAGGGAACCGCTTGTATGGCATGAAGCCATGACCTACCAAGTAAACAATTATATGAAACTAGGAAAGTCAATGACAAATAATATTGTGTTGAGGGTTTTTGGCCCTACAGATGATAGGTAAAAAAATGTGACCTACGCATGGACGAACAAAACTATCATATGCATGAAGAGAAAGAGACGATGGGCTAACATTTATAGTAGAAAGACCAATCTTTTCAAGGAATGACATATAAACAGATTGAGTTTAGATCCATTATCGATTAAAGTACGCTTGATACCCATATTGTAAATGCGAATCATGATATGCAAGGGTGGATCATTATTGAAGATAGCAAGATCAACAATAGGATTAGATGGAAAAGCAATATGTTGGGAAAATGCATCGACAAATGAGTGATAGACTAAGTCTAGATGTATATCAACAGGAATGCGAGTGGTAGCGAGGAGATTTTGGATTCTATGTCACAATTCAGGATTGATGAGCAAGAATTCGTTAATTGAGATAGTCATGATGATGAAGTGCTAGAAACATAAGCAATAAAGATCCTAATAGCGTGTAGATCGAGTTCGGGTTCACCAAAATGATTATAATGCTTATTTCACTAAATTGGGACATATTCCAGTCCACACAACAATAAAAATATAGCCAATATTGGAATCCAAAACTACTTGTTTTGGATTCCAAAATGTTAAATATTGGAATTATCTGGACTCCAAAATCACACATATTGGATTCCAATATCACATATATTGGAATCCAGAATCACATATATTGGAATCCAAAATCACATATATTGGAATCCAAAATTTCAAATATTGGAATCCATTATACGGGCTAACATCCACTAGGCATTATCTATGCTTTAGACTAAACATAACATGTATATGTTTTATACAAGCTAGCTACCGCTAGGCATTATTTATGATTTGTTATGTACAAAACATGTTTTTGTTTTGTAAGGGCTAGCGGCCACCACCATTATTTATGCTATGTTATATACAGAAAATGGTTATGTTTTAAACGAGATAGCAAATGCATTAAGCATTATTTATGCTTTTTCATAGTGAAGCTCCAAAAATAAGTTCCCTCGAATTCGGTTTTTGATCAAATATCATCCCGAACATCTTCTCTTGTCCTTCAATGGTTGCAACAAAGGCCACAATGTGGTGTTAAATTTGACGCCCATTTAGATGTTTTTTTATCATTTTTATTTGTAAAATAGTTGCAAATATTTGAAATAACCGTCACATATGACTTTCATATTTTAGATATGACCATCAATTTTTAAAAAATATATTAATTATATTAAAAATAATTAAGTATATACAATATAATTTTATATTTATTTTATGAACAATGTAAAAAGAAAAAACTATTTTACAATTTTCAAGGGCAAGTTTTTCTAATAATTCACCACATAAGTTATTCAATCATATTGTCATCTTATAATCAGTGAAAATATAAATCCTCCCAACTTATATTCCGACAATCTCAACATAATATAATAGAGTTACGTAGTACATTCATAATAACATATGAATGTATATATTATTGACAATGTTAAGCAATACCATCATAACAACATTATAACAACATTATGAAAAGATAAATAGTTATTTAGCATTTTCTTGCTCCAAATATTTGATGCCCTCTACCACATTCAATCCCTGAGACACTATTTGTGATATATTTTTGTACAAATCGACCATCAATCATTTATCTTTTCAGACAATCTTTGCGTCAGTTTTCATCCCCACCGAAAAATTATCGAAGGGTTTCTCTTTGCACCTAATGTAATACACAAAGTGTTTTTAGAACTATATGAAAAATCGTTTCTACTCCAAACCTTTTCTAGGTATCTTATTGTTATTCCTCGACTATATTGCAATGTTCCTTTCCCCAAGTGAGTCTTGGATACAATACAATCGATATTTTTTTATGAAGCCCGCTAATATCTTTTTAACATCAAAGCATAAATGATGTTGTTAGACCGAATCTCGGTTCACGTTATGGTGATAATAATTTTATAAATTTTGATAGGCCACCTCGCAGGTTGATAGTTTTCATGTTGAACCTGAATGACATCTTCCTATTGTATGTTTTGTTTATCCCATATAGCAGGTCGTCCATGTCTAAAATAAGTAAATAACTCTTATCAATACCTACTGAGGAAGTAAACAAATTTTAATTTCATCACCGCATATCAATTATAACCAATTGAAATAAACAACATTTTAGCTTACGGCTAACAGTTACTAATTGAGATTGTGGCTTGGATTACACCGCCTTTACACATTTCTTTGGATCCATTGATGCAAGAGATATTTCAAATAAACATTCATCAATTCATAATCTATTTCTTGCTAGTAAAATTGTGAGCATAATGTATTTGAAATAAACATTAATCAATTCATAATCGATTTCATGTTGTGGAAAAACAAAGCTTAAATGGATAAACATAGTGGTTTATGTGGTGATATGGTAAGTACAATATCAATTGTTCTTTGTCTTATAATTCAAATTTAGTGGCCGTTAGGCTACACTTATATTCATCGAACCACCCTTTGGCGAAAACAATCCTCAGCTATTGATGAGGATTTGCGACCACTAGGCTATGCCATCATTGGCCAAACTACACTTAGTTTGGACAAGCGAATTCTATCGAGGCTAGCTAAGTGTTGCTTTACATATGTATGAGCAATCAAGCTGCACGTAGTTTTGTTTATGATGATGTTGAAGCCAAAACAATGTTAATTCAATGTAAGTAGTCAGTATGCAATAGTGAATCAGTGAAACATTGTAGACAATATGCAATTGTAAATCAATGAGATATTGATGAATGCAAGGTTTTTAGTCTAACCATTACTAGTATTGAACATGGATGCATAGAGTCCATGAAGCTCTATACTTCATTTGAAATTGTTATCGTAGCTTACAAATGGATTTCCTTAAAAAAATTCTTCTACCGTATGCTAAGCATATAAACTAATGTTTGTTAGTTATCATTTCCTATAAATTTTTGGGCCTTATAAATGATTTTGTTTTAAAATACACATGGCTAACATACCAAGTTGTGAGTGTGTATTCATGTTGGATACCTCGCGCCCTCCACGGTTACGTTCTCTAGTTGATGGTTGTCTACATAATCATTTATTGTTTTATAAATTTGTGGGGCTTATTAGCGGTTTTATTTGGAAATTCACACGATTAACATACCTAGATCTGATGATGTATTCGAGGCCGTTGTGCCCGCATCCTCCACATCTTGTATCGAACTATAAAAACATAAGTATGTTAAAAATTCAAAGCCATGGTAATTGAAAAATAGATCTCATTAAACATAAGTATTTATAAAATGATTGAAGGTAAATCACCATGTTGAACTGGTTGTGTAGCGTCAAGGTGAAAGGGTTGTACATCAACTTTATAGCTTTGTGGTTGTCTGCATAAACAATAAATGTATAAGTAGCATATATAGGTTAAAAGGCCATTAAACAAAATCACTTGTTGAAGTTGTCTTCGGCGACGAACCTTTCTTCAGATGAGAATAGTAATGTTTCAAAAAAATTTCTTGACTATGTGTCTCAACAATAAAAACAACAGATAGTTTAGAATCCACTAATGCATGAAGTACAACATTGTCGCCGTAAAGCACTAGTATTACACAATTTTTTGAACAACATTGAGTGAACATCTCATCCCAGAACTCATACGATCTTTCGCAAGGAAAAGGATGGATGTTTCCTTGTAGGCCAATTTAAACTTGCGATTAGTTACAATTTTTGTGGCAATTTCTCCATCTAATCCATAGTAACCTCTTTTCTATAACCATCATTATTGTTGTAGTTGTGCACATAAGATATTGTGCACGTAAGACACAAACATTTGAATATCTCGTTGCTATCATAGAGTCTGTAACATCCATCCAGAATTGATACTCCACTATCTTTAACCTTTTCCATGTATATTTTTACTATGTCGCTTAACATTTTTGAATAACCAGTTGGTATTAGAACAATAATAATACAATCCAACACACTAGTTTGATAATCATGTTAATCTCCATTATTACATTAGAAGACATATCGTTGGCCAAATTACAAAAATCAATGATCACACATTCAGCATTGAAAGGATTAGTCAAAGGAATTGTTGATAAAGTTGATAGAAGGTGGAATGGATATGCACATTTACAAGAAAAATTCTCTGTGTCTTCCATCCTTGCTGGTATATTTCCTTCCAGTGACATCACATAGTTGTCTAATATTGTCTAAGCCTCGACGGGAAGAGCTTCTTCCACCTCATGATATTTTTCTATTTTGCAATTTTTTACCCTATATGGGAATCATACTTCCTATTTCCATTTCTCTCTTCACCCAACAATACAAACAACTAGTGGTAGTGTGATTCATACAATTTAATTTTTCAATTACATTGGATTCACTGCAGGTTGTCAATATAATATTATCCGGATGCTTATTTCTTAAATAATGTAGAATTTTCTCTCTCATTTTGTTGTCTTGATTCTTCTATTGCACCAGCCTCAACAAACCCAGTTGATTTAGTATTCATTTTCAATCCATGCAATTTTGATTTAAATGGGTCTATCTCCAATTTAGTCAAATATGTTCGCCTCAACATAGTAAACAACTTGGCATGTTTTGGAGGTGAAAGCAAACCTTTTCTATGAAATAAATGACAAATAGAAGATGTTTTGTCATTTCTATACAAATTTCTAAATACTGTAAATATACCATTTGTAATGTCTTCTGCATTTGAACAACTAGTTTTGTTAGAATCTATTAGAATCCCCAAATTCCAACCATATTTTGAACATGAATATGGTCCATTGTTTATAGAGGCATGCATTTCTGTTTCCTGAATAAAGAAACATCCAACTCCATATCAGAATAAGACATTTTTTTAATTTTCAAAGTCAAAGCATTCCACCTGGACACGTAGTGTCCCCAAATCAATAACTTCTAATGATATAAAAATACCAACTTCCTCATGATTGTCATCTATAACAAAAACAACCATAGGTCGACGTGGTAGTTTTTAGGGGAATGGATTTCACAAACCATTCCTCGTCTCTTTTCTTCCAACAAATACCGCCTGCGATGAATGGAATTGTTCTAAATGGAGCGCTAAACAATGGAAGACATTTTACTTGTAATTAGAGTAAAACACATTAATAATTAGGTCATTTCTGAACTTTAAAGTGTTTTTCTCGCATTGTTTGATAAGGAATTTAAATACTACCCTAGCAGACACCAACCTCTAGAGTTCTTTACTATTTACCATAAGAGGGTAATGAAGCATAGAGCATGAAGTATGATAGTAGGTGTTAGAGATGACTGCTAGTGATAGAATGGGGGAGTATGATGCCCCCAAGTGTGTGAGGAATGGGGATCTATGTGATGATGTGGGAGAGACCTTTCCAAGGTGGTGGAGTTTGAAATGTGTCAGAAGAAAACATATGGTCGTCACAATGGTAGTTAGGAGCAAGAGTAGGACCAAGGTTGGACTTCGGGTTGATAGGAGAAGGCCTAAAGAGGCGATCTAGAGTTTGTTGGTCTTGCTTAGAGATTGGTTGCTGATTTGGAATTTGTAACACTGTAGAAGACTTGAGAGGAGGAGGGGATGGACTAATTTTTAGAGGAGGTTGCTTAGTTGGAGTTGGTAACATTGTAGAAGACTTGAGAGGATGAGGGGATGGACTGATTTTGAGAGGAGGTTTCTTAGTTAGAGTGGGTAACGTTGTAGAAAAATTGAGAGGAGGAGGGGATGAACTGATTTTCAGAGGAATTTTCTTAGTTGGAATGGGTTGGATAGGTGTCTCTTGACTGACCGAAGGAGGGACATTAGTAACTATGGAATGATACTTAGTAGAGATGGAAGGAACACATTTAAGAGGCCATTGAGATTTAGTAATTGAAGATGGGAATGAAGCAGAATGTTCTACAACAAATGAGATAAAACCCTGATGTTAAAGGTGCTTAATTCTTTGTTTTAAAGAATAACAATCATTGTCATTATGTCCATTAATTATGTGATAATTACAAAATGGAAGACCTATGTACTTGGCAAGCCAATAAGGAGGATAACAATGAGTAGTTGACAAGTTGATCAATTGATGAGTGAGGAGTTGAGGAAGAATATCATGTTGTTTAACATTGAGATCAAACTTGAGAGGTGTGGGTAGCGGCAAGACTTGGGGTTCACTGATATGAGCACATGTAGAAGTCATAGAAGTAGAATGAGAAGCATCCTTGAGATGTTGGATTTCAACTTTAAGAGATGTAATCGTTGTTTCCATAGCTTGAATTTTGTCTTAAAATAAACAATGTAAAGATTGAATTGACTCTAAGATGGGTTGATTGGATGGAGGATTAGGACCGGTAGAGTCATCATATAGGCGATTGAAAATAGAACTTCTTGGAGTGGGTGACATCGTGAGGGAGATACATAGTGTCTAGGATTTTTGGAGAATGTATTTGTAACGTGGAAGCATTTAAAGTAAGTCATGCAAGAAGATTAAAGGATTTTTAGGAGCCATGAAAGAGAAACTGATAGAATAAGGATCCGAATCACCGATCACGAGTGGGGTTCGCCAAATGATTTAATTTAATTCAAATTAAATCCAAATATTGTAGAATCACTACTAAAATAAATGGTGTATAAATGCTGAAATATAGAAATGACACAAGATAACTAAGATGTAAATATGAAACCCTAAGCGCAAGAGATAAATGAAGAGACTTAGCTGATTTACACTCGATATGGAACGATATGGATCGGGAAAAATGTTGAAGCGATTGACTAGGAAGAGTGTCGTAAATGCTCAGTATAAATTCTACAACTCACAAACATTTGGATATGGGTGCCCACGCTAGGGTAAGGGCACCCAGCGCTGGAGATCAAGCATTGGGCACTCATGACTGCGCAAATAGTCAGAATCTAGTTTTCACTCTGTCGCAAGAGTGTCACTGTTGTTTCATGTTGATCACATGATAGTCATTCTTTGAATGTCGAAGGTATTTGTAACTCCGCAAAAGAAATGTTCACCTGCACAAGCCCACAAACCACATAAAACCTAAAAAGGAAAATGTAGAATGGGAGTCGATTGACCCCAACGGTCACCTCGAGAGTGAATTTATGACTGAGTGTTGCAGTACATGTCAAAATCCAAGTAGTTCTTGTGAGTGTGTGTAGAAATTGTTCCCTAGGATGCCCTTGTGCAAGTTGTACTTAATAGCGGGCTATAGCTAGAATGCAAAAATGTATAGCATGTGTGAATGGGATATAATGAACTTCCCCTTCTTATGTTGTGTATGCAGAGTATTCAGTCCCTTGTCCCTTGAATGGATGCTAGATGGATGCCTTTGAGTTCTTTAGGTGCCTTTTGGATGCAAAACTAGGTGTTGATAGTAATTCTTAGTGCCGGTCCTTGATTTTGAACACGTAACTATGTATTTATATGATTCCCTTGTTTGAATTTCGTAATTGGCAACTGGAAGGACGACCCATAAGTGAAAAAGATTCCCAAAAGATAAAAGAGACCCAACAAGAGCGAGTAAGGTGAGAAATGGTTAGGGGTGCCAGAGGGAACAAGAGTGCCTAGGTGTTTATGTTACGGCTTGGCACTAGTGTCTCGTAACCATGAAAGATAAATAAGTAAAGTTCTAACTAGACTCGTAGGGTGTGCAAGACCAAAGATAATACAATAAACAAAGCAAAGAGGCCAAAAGATAGTTGTCGACCACTAGTTTTATTGCTTATGAGTCATGTAAATGATAATATGCTTTTAGGACCTAGAAATATACCCATGTGCGTGATTTTGTGTATACATAAACTAAAATATTGTTCTCTCGCTGTAAAATGAATCTTTAAAAGGAATATATATTTTGGATAACTTTCTTTATACTCTGGAAAAAGCCCAATGTTCTAAAGATTATGATTAAGATGCAATATTGGATAAAATTGATTTTGACAAAACATACTATCGGATTTGATGGCGGGTTATCCTCAAAATAATGAAGTGGGTGGGAATTGGCCCTTGCTTTGGATGATGGATTCCAATGCTTTTCACCGAAGCATAAGTTCACATCATGGTTAAAATTATCTTCACAATTTCCTTTGACCTTCAAAGACTCCATTTAGTAGGGTTGTACACTCACCCCTTCCTATATGTTGTAGTTGTCGATGCCCCTAGTTATATGCTATAATGATATCATCATCAAGGAGATATGAAAAGAAATACTTTTCCACAATACTCTTATGCTCTTGATTCTCATTTTGTTGATGAATCCCTCCTTTTGCAAAATTATAAACATGAGATTGATATTATGCAGTCAATTCTCGATATTTACTATGACATGTTTGGTTCCAAGTTCTACAAGCACAAAGCATAAGTCATCTTCATTAAAAGCAACCCAGATTTAACTTGGATTCCTCCAACTTGGAACATCATACCCCATGGGAATATTACTGGATACTTGGGCATCCCGTTTAGTATTCATCTTTCTCCTTGAGACATGTGGGATTGGGTGCTCAATAAAATTTAGAAAAAGGTAGAAAACTAGTCTTGTAAATTCCTCTCCCTAGCTATCAAGCTACTTGTCATCAATCACATTTTTAGCCAGTCATGTGTACTACTCTTCTTATTAGTTCCCTTCAAAATCAGCTTATGGAAAGCTCACACAACTAGTCTAGAGCTTTCTTTGGAGCAACAATTTTAGTAAGAAAGGGATGACAACAATCTCTTGGGAACTTTGCACCCAACTTAAATATGTTAGTGGGCTTGGAATTATTGACCCACTACAACAAGGGAAATGCCTTGTTGTGAAATGGGTTACAAGAGCCACTCAAGGTATAGAGCCTTGGAAGATCCTTGTTAGGGAACAAATCCAATAAGCTTCATATAAAGGTTTTGGACTTCCACTCCATGGGAAGATAAAATCCTAAATGCACCTTTTTTGATATTTCTAGCTCCCTTCCTCTTAGGCGTAATTGAGTAACTTCGTAGGAAATAGGCCCTTTTCTCTAATGGTGCCATCGATATCTCCAACATGGATTGAGTATTTCCACTTCTAATCTTTGGTGGAACCAGATAATTCGATCTAATGACTTTTGCTTCTTTGTCGAACCCGAATATAAGGAAAAATCTTTTGTAAAAAATGTATTAATTCAATTAAGGACATTTGGGATAAAAATACCAACAATTGGCTCTCTTGGAACTTGTTGTGCCATATGTTTAATCTGCCCACAAAACTTAAACATAATTATACTTTAATTTTACAATTGATTCCACTTGAGATTATCCTTAACATCGCAAACAACCCTTTAGTCCCTTGGAAAGCTTAGTGTTAGCCAAACCAAACGACCACCAACACAACCATGCCAAGGGTTTTGTATTAACTAATTCAATACTGCTCCCACTTGAAGACTCTCTTACTACTAAGTGGTCTATGTCCTTATCTGATTCTCAATGGTATCGAATGACTTACACAATTTGGCAGTCTCCTACCGAGGCCAAATGTCAACTATTGAGATGGCATATTATAAATATGATACTTACGGTTGGCCTCATTTTATTAAAACTTGGTCTTGTTACGAGGTGAATGCACCTTCTTTATGCTCTTGAACGATTCCCGAACTCTTCTAGCATTTCCCATCCCGCTCTTAGCTCTAGTTTTTCCTCCACTCCTCTCTACCAAAATTCTTTCCCAACAATTTCAATAAAAAGCGCCTTGCTCAACCCCCTCACTATCATCTAGAATACTTGTCATTGATTATCCTCTTTCATTTTTGAAAAATTGCTACCAACAACTTTACGTTGGGAATAGTAATTGTTTTAGCTATTCAACAAACTCAAGTTTTTTCCTCTTTATGTTTGTAGATGTACCAATTCAATATTAAAAATCCAAAGGCCCTGTGTTGCACTCGAGAGAATAAAGGAACGCCTTCAAGTTCTTACGCTAAACAATGCTTTACGACAATAGTCAAGATTGCCCATATGCATTGGTCTTAGTTTTACCTTCTCCCCTTTTAAGAGGGTTCTTTTGTATAATGCTGATGTTCTCCACCTATTCCTTGTTGGGAGTCCTTGTTTGTTTTTTTAACGTTTTTTCTGATATATTTTATTATTATTAATAGAAGTATTTTCTATTTTAAAAAAATAAAAATGCGGTCCATAAAACCCGTAGGCGCCTAAATTCAGATAGTCCACCTCCATGCAGTGCTGGATTTTGGCGTTCAAGGTTACACGGCACAATAAAATTATGTGATCGTCCAAATAAAAATATGAATATTGTTTAACATTCAATCACACTGACCTGGTGAATTCTCCAATGCAGATAAAAACTCAGGTTGGTCAATCACTCAATAAGGTTCAATGGAAGACAAAAACGGTATGACGTCGTTCAATCCCCCTTCCTCTTACAAATGGTAATACTCCACGCATTCACCTCTACGTAACTGGCAAAAGAGTCTGCAATCATAATCACATGGCGGCAACTGCATATAATCAAAACATTTTCTCATTATCCGAACTCTTTCGCAACTATCTTACATGCGGGAATCTACACAGTGCTCGCCAAGTCTTTGAGAAACTAGAAAAGCCAGATGTTTTCTTATGGAATGGACTAATTATAGGATATGCCAGATACGGCTTTCATGAACAAGTTATTAGCCTATATAGGCGAATGCAGAAAACATGTAACAGGCCTGATAAATACACATTTCCCAGTGTTCTCAAGGCATGTGGAGGTTTAGCAGATATGAAAGGGGGAGAGAAGGTTCATAATTGCATAATTAAATGTGGGCTTGACTCCAATGTTGTTGTCACAAGCGCCCTTGTGGGTATGTATGCAAAATGCCAGAGAATGAGGAATGCACGGAAACTGTTTGACGAAATGCCTAAGAGAGATGTCACAGCATGGAATGCTATGATTGCTAGTTATGCGCAGAATGGGCATTTTGAAGAAGCGTTGACACTTTTTAGAAAGATGGAAACTTCATGTTTGAAAGCGAGCCCAGCTACTTTCGCAATTCTGATTTCTGCATGTGCCCACCTCTCGGATTTGGAGCAGGGGAAAGCACTTCATGATTATTTGATCAGAGGCCAGTTTGAGTTGAATTTGTTTGTGGAGAGTGCTCTAGTGGATATGTATGCTAAATGTGGCAGTATAGAGGTTGCAAGGGAGCTGTTTGAAAAAATGTCACAGAGGAATTCTGTATCATGTAATGCCATGATAAGTGGTTATGTGCACAACAGGCTTTATGATGAAGCCCTGAAAGTGTTTCATGAGATGCAATTGGCAGGAGTAAAACCAGATTTGATTACCGCGACAAGCATACTCCCAGCATGTGCTCACGTAGGAGATCTGCAACATGGAAAATTGATTCATGGGTATGTAATTAGAAGTGGGTTTAAAGTAGATGTATTTGTGGGTAGTGCACTTATAGATATGTACACTAGATGTGGGAGCATAGAAATTGCAAGCCATGTGTTTGAAAAAATGTCAGAAAGAAATGTGGTTTCATGGAATGTGATGATTGCAGGTTATGCTATGCATGGCCATGGTGAGGATGCATTGATGCTTTTTCATCAAATGCAAAGAGTGCGTGTTAGACCGGATTCTGTTACATATGCAAACATTCTACCAGCCTGCGCACAATTGGCAGCTCTGCAGCAGGGCAAGGTGATACATAAATCTATGAAGGAAGATGGTTTAGACTCGGATATTTTTGTTGCAGGTGCCCTTATAGACATGTATGTGAAATGTGGTAGTTTAGAGGCTGCACGCCAAGTCTTTGACAAGATGCCCGACAGAGATTTGGTCTCATGGACTTCTATGATTGCAGGGTATGGCATGCACGGGCATGGGGATGAAGTTCTTTCTCTTTTAATCAGATGCAAAAGTCTGGTGTGAAGCCAGACCATGTCACTTTGTAGCTGTTCTGTCTGCATGTAGTCATACAGGGCTAGTTGATGAGGGCTTGCATTACTTTGACCAAATGATTGCCGATTACAGAATCACACCAAGAATGGAGCATTATGCGTGCATGGTTGATCTTCTTGGACGAGCAGGCCTATTGGAGAAAGCTTATGCGTTTATTGAGAGGATGCCATTTGAACCTGATGCGGGCGTGTTGGGTGCCTTGCTTAGTGCTTGTCGAATTCACAACAATGTAGAGCTAGGAGAACGCATGGCAGAAGTCCTTTTAAAGATGGAGCCTGACAATGTTGGGTTTTACATCTTGCTCTCAAATATCTATGCTGGGGCTGGCCGGTGGGATGATGTAGCGAAGTTGAGATCGGTAATTAAAGATATTGGATTGAAAAAAGATCCAGGATGTAGCTGGGTTGAGGCTGACAATAGGGTTCATGCATTTCGCATGGGAGACAAATCGCATCCCCAGTTCGAGCTTATATATGCAACATTGGAGGATTTGGCTCGGCAGATGAAAAAGGAAGGGTATGTACCCAATACAAACTTTGTGCTGCATGATCTGGAAGATGAAGAGAAGGAATCCATCCTTTGTGGGCACAGTGAGAAGCTTGTCATTGCCTTTGGGCTCATTAACACATCCCCGGGAACAGTGATCAGAGTAACCAAGAATCTTCGAGCTTGTGGGGATTTCCATAATGCCACTAAGTTTATCTCCAAAATTGTTGGGCGGGATATTATTGTGAGGGATACAACCCGTTTCCATCATTTTAAAGGCGGAGTTTCTTCTTGTTGAGATTGTTGGTGATATCAATTACAAAAAGAAATTGCATTTGTTTTTCTTGGAAATCATGGCAGTTCACATTTCCCACTGCCCATTAAAGGCTCTAGAGAAGCTGGTTGATGCCAAGAAATTTCCCTGAATTTTTAACAGGTATGTTTTGTTTGAAAGCAACCTAAGTAATTGAGTTAATTGAAAATGCTCAATGGTTGGATAATACTGTAAAATGCCATATTTGATGAATCCTGCTGTGGTTTTGCCTCAGGGTAACAAGTCTTAAGTTCCATATATACAGTGGAACCCATTGTATCTGAACGACAATTCAGGTAGTAGAGTCCAAGAGTCTTACAGACAAGAAGAAACACTTAACTTTTGACCAAGAAGTCGGTTAACTCTTTTTAGCAGATATTAACAACTTTAATAGCCCATCAAAAACTGCTTTTACTGCCACAACTCCTTTTAAAAAATTAAGGATAATGGAAGATGAAAACAGGATGAATGTCATTCAATTCCCCTCCGCCCTACAAATGGTAAAAGTCCACGCATTCAGCTCTACATAACTGGTAAAAGGGTTTGCAATCATAATCACATGGCAGCAACTGCGTCTAATCAAAACATTTTCTCATCTTCCGAACTCCTTCACAACTATCTTACATGTGAGAATCTGCACAGTGTCCGCCAATTCTTTCAGAAAATAGACAAGCCGAATGTTTTCTGATGGAATGGATTAATTATAGTTTATGCGAGATATGGCTTTCATGAACAAATTATTAGCCTGTATAATCGAATGCAGAAAACATGTAACAGGCCTGACAAGTGCACTTCCCCAGTGTTCTCAAGACCTGTGGAGGTTTAGCAGATGTAAAAGGGGGAGAGAAGGTCCATACTTAAATGTGGGCTTGACTCCAATGTTGTTGTCACAAGAGCCAGTGTGGGCATGATTGTAACATGCTGGAGGATGAGGAATGCACGAAAACTGTTTGACAAAATGCCTCCGAGAGATGTTACTGCATGAAACATAATGATTGCTAGTTATGCCCAAAATGGGCATTTTGAAGAAGCGTCGACACTTTTTAGGAAAATGGAAGCTTTATGTTTGAAAGTGAGCTCAGCTACTTATGCAATTCTGATTTCTGCCTGTGCCCACCTCTTGGATTTGGAGCAGGGGAAAGCGTCTCACAATTACTTGATCAAAGGCCAGTTTGAGTTGAATGTCTTTGTGGGGAGTGCTCTGGTGGATATGTTAGCTAAATGTGGCAGTATAGAGGTTGCGAGGGACTTGTTTGAGAAAATGCCATGAAGGAATTCGGTATCATGTAATGCAATGATTAATAGTTATGTGCACAACACGGTTTATGAGGGACCCTTGAAAGTGTTTCGTGAGATGCAATTGGCAGGAGTGAAACCAGATTTGATTACCGCAACAAGTGTTCTCCAGCATGTGCTCAGTTACGAGCTCTGCAACATTGCAAATTGGTTCATGAGTGTGTAATCAGAAGTGGGCATAAAGTAGATGTGTTTGTGGGTACCACAAATTCAGACATGTACACTAGATGTGGGAGCATAGAAATTGAGAGCCAGACATTTGGCAAAATGTCAGAAAGTAATTTGGGTTCATGGATTGTAATGAACACAGGATATGCTATGTTATGGTGAGGATGCACTAATTCTTTTTCACAAAAAGCAAAGAGCACATGTTCTGTTACATATGCAAACGTGCTATCGGCCTGTGCACGGTTGGCAGCTTTGCAGCAGGGAAAGTGATACATGAATCTATGAAGGAAGATGGTTTAGGCTTGGATATTCTTGTTGCAGGCATCCTAATAGACATGTATGTGAAATGTGGGAGTTTAGAGGTTGCACGCCATGCCTTTGACATGATACCTGAGAGATATTGGGTCTTGTGGACTTAAATGATTGCAGGGTACGTCATTCATGGGCATGGTGAGGAAGTTCTTTCTCCTCTTGATCAAATGCAAAAGTCTAGTGTGGAGCCACTGGACCATGTCACTTTTGTAGCTGTTCTGTCTGCATGTAGTCATACAAGGCTAGTTGATAAGGGTTTGCATTACTTTGACCAAATGCCTGCTAATTACAAGATCACGCCAAGAATGGAGTATTATGCATGCATAGTTGATCTCCTTGGACGAGCGGGCCTACTGGAGAAAGCATACGAGTTTGTCAAGAGGATGTCATTTGAACCTGATGCGGGCACGTTGGGTGCCTTGCTTAGCTCTTGTCGAATTCACAATGATGTAAAGCTAGGAGAGCTCATGGCAAAAGTCCTTTTAAAGATGGAGCCAGACAATGTTGGATTTTACATCTTGCTCTCAAACATCTATGCTGGAGCTGGCTGGTGGGATGATGTAGCAAAGTTGAGATCTGTAATTAAAGACATTGAATTGAAAAAGATCCAGGATGTAGCTGGGTTGAGGCTGACAATACGGTTCATGCATTTTGCATGGGAGACAATTCACATGCCCAATTCAAGCTTATATATGCTATATTGAAGAATTTGGCTGTGTAGATGAAAAAGAAAGGGTATGTACCTAATTCAAAGTTTGTGCTGCATGATCTGGAAGACGAAGAGAAGGAATCCATCCTTCGTGGGCACAGTGAGAAGCTTGCCATTGCCTTTGGGCTTATCAATATATCCGTGAGAACAGTTATCAGAGTTACCGAGAATTCTCGAGCTTGTGGGGTGCCATAATGCTACTATTTTTTTTTTTTAATACTTTTGGGCAAGATATTTTTGTGAGGGATACAACCCATTTCCATCATTTTAAAGGCAGAGTTTGTTCTTGTGGGGATTATTGGTGATGTCAATTACAACAAGCAATTGCATTTGCTTTTCTTCCAAAACATAGCAGTTCACAATTCCCAGGTAAGGGCTATAGAGAAACTAGTTTATACCAAAACAATCTCTCTGAATTTTTAACAGCCATGTTTTGTTTGAAAGCAACCTAAGTAATTGAGTTAGTTGAAAATGCTTACTGGTTGGATATACTGTAAAATGCCATATTTGATGAATCCTACTGTGATTTTGCCTTTGGGTGTAAGTTTAGGTCCCATGTATGTAATGGAATCGGTTGTATCTGAATGACAATTCAGGTACTAGAGTCCAAGAATGTTACAGACAAGAAGAAACACTTAATTTTTTACCAAAGGTGTTGGTTAACTCTTTTTCAGCAGATACTAATAATTTTAACAGCCCATCCACATTTGCCAAGCCCTGCACCATTGGTTGTGTATCATTTTAATTTTTAATTGCTTTGTATGACACTAAATAATTCAAAAACCAGTTTTACTACCACAAATCTTTTTTGAAAAAAATTAAGGATAATGGAAGACAAAAACTGGACGATTGTCATTCAATTCCCCTTTGCCATACAAATGGTAAAAGCCCATGCATTCACCTCTACATAACTGGCAAAAGAGTTTGCAACCATAATCACATGGCTGCAACTGCGTATAATGAAAACATTTTCTCATCTTCCGAACTCCTTCGCAGCTATCTTACACTTTTTAGAAAAATGGAAGCTTTATGTTTGAAAGTGAGCTCAGCTACTTTTGCAATTCTAATTTCTGCGCGTGCCCGCCTCTCGCAGGGGAAAGCACTTCATGATTACTTGATCAGAATGTGTTTGTGGGGAGTGCTCTAGTGGATATGCATGTTAAATATGGCAATATAAAGGCTGCAAGAGAGTTGTTTGAGAAAATGCCATGAAAGAATTTGGTATCATGTAATGCAATGATTAGTGGTTCTGTGCACAACAGGCTTTACGAGGAAGCCTTGAAATTGTTTCATGAGATGCAATTGGCAGGAGTAAAACTGGATTTGATTACTGTGGTCCGTGACAAGTGTTCTGCCAGCTGTAATCAGTTATGATCGTTGGAACATGGTAAATTGATTCATGGGTATGCAATCAGAAGTGGCTTTAAAGTAGATGTGTTTGTGTATAGTGCACTTATAGACATGTAAACTAGATGTGGGGGCATAGAAATTGCAAGCCAGGAGCCAGGTATTATACAAAATGTCAAAAAGAAATGTGTTTTCATGGAGTGTAATGATAGCAGGATATGCTACACATGGTCATGGGGAGGATGCAATGATTCTTTTCACAAAATGTAAAGCGTGCATGTTAGACCGGATTCTGTTTTATATGTAAACATTCTACCAGCCTGTGCGCAGTTGGCAGCTCTGCAGTAGGGCAAGAAGATATATAAATCTATGAAGGAATATGGTTTAGACTATGATATTTTTGTTATAGGTGCCCTTATAAACATGTATGTGGAATGTGGGGGTTTAGAGGCTGCACACCATGTCTTTGACAAGATGCTTGAGAGAGATTTGGTGTCTTGGACTTCTATTATAGCAGGGTGTGGCATGCACGGGTATGGTGAGGAAGCTCGTTCTCTTTTTAATTGAATGCAAAAGTCTGGTGTGAAGCCAGACCATGACACTTTGTGGTTGTTCTGTCTGCACATGGTCATATGAGGCTAGTTGATGAGGGATTGCATCACTTTGACCCAATGTTTGCTAATTACAGAATCACACCAAGAATGGAACATTATGCATGCACGACTGATCTTCTTAGACGAGCAGTTGTACTTGAGATGGCTTAAGAGTTTATCAAGAAGATGCCATTTGAACCTGATACAGGCGTGTTCGGTGCCTTGCTTGGTGTGAATTCACAACAATGTAGAGCTAGGAGAATGCATTGCACAGGTCCTTTTAAAGATGGATCCTGACGATGTTGTGTTTTACATTTTGCTCTCAAACATCTATGCTGGGGCTAGCTGGTGGTATGATGTAGTGAAATCGAGATCAGTAATTAACATAGTTACCTAATTCTCGAGGATGGGGGAACAGGGAGGCAGAGGGACAGGGTCTCCAGGACGGCAAGGGGACGGCTATTAAAATAATATATAAAAATTAATATTTGAATTTGTGTTAATTGTATTCAATGAAAATTAGCAATTTAATGTGTTTAATGTATTTTAGGTTTAGGTCCTTTCAAGATCATAATTTAATGTTCTTGGTAAAAAATAACAGCATTTTAAAAGTTAAAAGTTAAAAACATCAGAAAACTTTTGAAAGATTTAAAAAAAATAGGGGACATCCCCTCTAATTCCCCAAGTCCCCGAAATGTCAGGACGTCCAGGACTTCACCAAAATCTAGGGGACGCATCCCCGCGTAACACTGGTAATTAAAGACTTTGGATAGGAAAAAATCCAGGATGTAGCAGGATTGAGTCTGAAAACAGGGTCATGCATTTTGCATGGGAGACAAATCACATCGGACATCCCCTGAGCTTATATGCAACATTGGAGGATTTGACTGGACAGATGAAGAAGGAAAGGTGTACCTAATACAAACTTTGTGCTGCATGATCTGGAAGATGAAAAGAAGAGTCCATCCTTTGTGGACACAATGAGAAGCTCTCCATTGCCTCGGGCTTATCAATACATCCCTAGGAACAATTATCAGAGTGACCAAGAATCTTCAAGCTTGTGGGGATTGCCGTACTCCTACTAAATTTATCTCTAAAATTGTTGGTTGAGATATTATTATTGTGAGGGATGTGACTCCTTTCTGTCATTTTAAAGATGGAGTTTGTTCTTGTAGGGATTCTTGGTGATGTCAATTACAACAAGAAATTGCATTTTCCTTTCTTGCAAACTGTAGTAGTTTGAAATTCCCATGTAAAGTCTATAGAGAAGCTGGTTGATGCCAGCCAATCTCTCTGAATTTTTAACAGCTATGTTCCATTTCAAAGCAACCTACGTAACTGAGTTAGTTGAAAATGCTTAAAGGTTGGATAATACTGTGAAATGCCACATATTTAATGAATCCTCTTGTGTTTTTGCTTGTGGGTATAGGCCTTGAGTGCCATGTATGCAATAGAATTTGTTGTATTTGAAGGACAATTCAGGTAGTAGAGTCCAAGAATGTGACAGACGAGAAAAAACACTTTCTTTGTAACCAAAGGTGTATGCTAAGTTTTAAGTCTTTTCTAGTGGACACAAATAATTGTAAGTGTAACCATCCATCCACTTGTCCAAGCCTTGCATCATTGGTTGTGTGCTATTTTAACTTTCAAGTGTTTTGTATGACCTGTAAAAAGAATTGAACAGCAGAAAATATTTAGTAAACATCAGTGTTACGTGGGGATGCGTCCGGAGGTTTTCAGCACGTCCCGGATGTCGGGACGTCTCGGGGACTTGGGGACGGGGACGGGACGTTTCCCTGCCGTCCCCATTTTCCAAAAATAAGGGGGACGTCCCCTGAAAACTAGGAACGCACCGGAATGTCCCGGTGCGTAAACTGCATTTGGGGGAATTCATTGGGGGACGTTGTGACGCCCCCGAGACGTCGAGGATGTCCGGGACGTCATGACGTCCCCAACGTCTTTCACGCTGCGCCAAAGGTAAAACAAGTTTTATTTTATCATTTTTATGTTTTTAAAATATTTTTTAAACTTTTAATGCTTTCTAATTAAAACTAACATGACCTAACCCTAAAAGCAACAAAAAAACTTATAAAAAGAGCATTTCATACTCATTCTAATCACACCAAGCAAGAGCAAAAAAAAAGAGAAGGAAGGAGCAAGAGTAAAAAAAGAGAAGGCAAGAGCAAAGAGCAAGGAGCAAGGTGCAAAGAGCAAGAGCAAGAGCAAGAGGTATGTACATACATTACTAATTTACTACCATTCTTTGTTTTGTTTTTTTAATTTCCAAATGCAAAGTTGAAAGTGAAGGCATTGCATTTGCTTGTATTTTTTTTCCTATTTGGATTAGCAAGTGATGGAATGAGATAAAGCATAAAGGGAGGGCATTTTTATTGTTTGTTTTTTTTAATTTTTAAATGTATTCATCGCTGTTTTTTTTTTAATTTTTAAATGTATTCAAAAATTGTATTCATTGTTTTATTGTATTGTATAGTTATATTGTTTTGTATTTTAATTATTGCAACTTCAAAATGAGTTCCGATAGTAATTATCAAGCTGAATATGAGGTCGAAATGGGTGTGTAAGGAGAAGGAACACAATCGAAACACCTAATATTGCTACTAGTTCACAAGAGAGTGTGGACAAGTTCAGTTGCCCCTCCGAAATGTTGAAAAAGTATGCTAGGGGCCTTTTGATAAGAAAAAACCTTTGAAACAATTTGGTCAAATTATGCAGGGTCCTAGATCAAACATTTTAGGGGCACTAAAATATGGAAATGCAACATTTGCTCATTAGCTTGGTCGTGCAACATTACTAGGTTGAATGCACATTTATTGCACATCCTGGGAAAGGTGTAGGCATGTGTGGACAACTATCACTTGAAGAGAGGGCAGAAATGGTGAGGTTGTATAATGGAGATATGGTGGAAAAGGTTCCAGAAGTTCGTGGCCATCATGTTAGTGGCACTAGCACCCCTTCTAGTTCTGTGAGAATTAATACCGGTAGTGTTACAGGTGCATCTTATGAGGTGTCTGAATTGGATACTTTTGGTAGTAGTAGGGGGAAGAGGAAGGTTGTGGCCTCCAATCCAGTTGTTGAAATGTATGATACAAAGGCTAGAGAAGAGGCTGATGATGCCATTGGAAAATTCTTTTTTGCTACTGGCATTCCATTTCATGCTGCTCGCTCTCCTTATTTCAAGGAGGTTGTGGCTAAGATAGCCAAAGCAGTGTGAGTTATGTGCCCCTGTGGAGACACGAGGTTGTGAACCACAATCTTGGATAAGAACTATTCCAAGGTTAATTTATTGGAGGAAATGAGGTGCACATGGGTCTTTCACGGTTGCAACATCATCATGGATGGGTGGATAGATATCAGACACCACCCACTCATAAATATCATTGTTTCATGCAGAGAGGGTCCTTACTTTTTGAGGGCAATTGATTGTTTAGGGAAGAAGGATGCAGAGTTCCAATTCACCATCTTGCAAAATGCTATTGAGGAGGTTGGCCCTGCCAACGTTGTGCAGGTTATTACAGATGCAACATATGTGTGCAGGAGCAGGGTAAGCTTGTCGAGGCTCATTACCGACATATATATTGGACCCCATGTTGTGTGCATGCCATGAACAATGCACTAAAAGATATTGGAAAAATTGATTGGGTCAAAAATGTAGTGGTTGATGCTAGAGATGTGTAGATGTTCATCTGCAACCACCATATGTCATTAGCACTCTTCCGTAGCTTTTCGAGGAAGGAATTCCTCAAGCCAGTGGACACACGTTTTGCATCGTATTTTATTTTGTTGGATAGGATGGCTGAGTTGCAGGAATCATTACAGTGCATGGTCATGACATTAGAGTGGTCTAGGTGGGATGGGTCGAAGACAGAGCAGGGGAAGAAGGTGAAAGCAATTGTGGTGAATGAAACATTTTGGATAGATGTTGTAATGTCCCCTTTCCAATCGAAGACCTTTGGCCTATTTTGTCAACCCGACGGCCAAAGGAAAAATATAAGGGTGACTTAAGTTATAATAAATTATTATAAAGTGCTATAAAAAATAAAATATAATTATTAAAGCACTTATATTAATTTATTTAGCTTAATAAAAATAAGTTGTAATCCCTATGGAAAATACGATTTGCCTTAAGGGGCAAAAGTCATTGTAAAGGGATTTATTATATTTTATTCCTCCTAGAAAGGATAATGGCGACTTGGGCCAAAGGGGAGTAATGAAGCCTAGGAAAGATAAAAACATAATTAATTTATGTATTCCCCATAGAGAAATGCGACTTGTACTAGGAGGGAAAGGTTGTTGGGAAAAACATTCAATATGGGAAAATATTAAATGTTTGCATAGGGAAAATCATGTGAGCTCATTGGCTGGTTTGGAGGTTGGTTGTTGGCCCGTTTCCTTTAAAAGGGAAGTCGATTTGCCTCTTCCATAATCCAGAAATATTTTATGACAATCCAGATTTTTCATATGATAATTTCTCTTGCATAAAGCTTCAACTTTTGCATTAAAAATTTTAAGGACGAAACCCCTTGTGAATTATACTTCTTGTGGACGAAAACCCCAAGAGTTTGAGAGGGTTTTTCACTTAGAAATTCCCATTGATTGTAATCAAATTTTCAGAGTTATTTTCAGTCATTTCCAGCGGTGTTTTTGAGGGTATTTTGGAAAATAGATTGCAGCAGTTCTTCTATTGGATCGACCAGGTTTCGGACTGATTTGGCATGTTCTTTGAGGTATTTAAATCTGATTTCTATTGACAAATCATCTCTGATTTTTGTGAAGTGAAGCAAAACAAATTTATAATTTTTAGACGGTTCTCACTGTGGTTTCAAACAGTTTTATAATAAGATTTCAGATTATTTGTGGCTTCTAAAAACTTTGATTTTAATATATTTGGGCTTCAAAAAATATGGCAATCAGTTTGTGAAAAGAATATAATTTTTTTAGAGTGATTTGCATTGGTTTCTCATCCAAACCCTAGTCGCATTTCCTCTATTTAAATCAGATTTGCCCTAATTTTGTTGTCATAGCTGTCAAAAAGTATGTTTTTATATTTGTGATTGGAGACAAATTCATTTTGGGCAAAGAGATCTATTGGGGATCTTTTAGATGTGAGATATATCACATCCATAATATCTCCCATTTTCGGTGTGATAAAATATAGGGATTCCGAGAGTTCTAGCCTTGGTGAGATATACGAATGTATTGATAGTATGCTTGGCGAGATGAAGGTCATTGTTCGAGCGCAAGGACCCCACCTTGGAGTTCTACCATCACCATATCCAGCCTATCATTGAGCGGAGATGGGAGAAGTTGAACACTCCTTTACACATGGTTGCATATGCACTAAATCCGAAGTGGTATGTTGAGAGGCCTGACAGAGTTCTCCCAGTAGATGATGAGGAGGTGAGGAAGGGTTTCTTGAAAGCCCTAAAAAAATGTATAATGCAGAGGATGCTTCATGAGTCAGAACTGATTGGCTCAAGTTTGCTTATCTGGATGGCTACAAAAAATCATCAAAGATAGACAGGACCATATTGGCACATGAGAGTCCAGTTAGTTGGTGGCAATTGTATGGACATGTAAGATTGCTACGTACACTTGCTTTATTCGTTTTCTTTCTCAGGTTTCTAGTTCCTCTGCTTTGAGAGGAATTGGTCAACATATGGGTGGATCCACTCTCTTAAGAGGAACAAACTTACCTCTAAGAGAGCAGAGAAACTTGTTGTACATAGTGCCTTGCGTCTCATGGATCGCAAGACACCTACGTACAAGGAGAGCCCAACATTGCGGTGGGATGTGGATCTTGAGGATGCAAGGCAGGTTGATGAAGATCAGGAGCAGCGAGGACTGGTTGATATCTCCTTTGCAGATGCAGATGACGTTGATACAGATACTCCTAGTGAGGAGGAGCGGTTTGCAACTGTTCCTTCGGAGGGCTCTGATAGTGATTTTTGAGTTGTACTTGTCACTTGTCATTTTGGTTATGTAATGTCATTTTGGTTATGAGACATGACATAATATTTCATAGCATATGTAATGTGGGTGTAGTTGTACTCTTCTCATGTTGATTATTGAAGAGTAAGACTAAGACTTGTTTTAAATTTTCAGCTTTACTATTTACTATTTAGTCTTTCATTGTCATGTTGAAGTTTTGAACATTGAATATAATATATATAGCTGTAGCATTTTGGGCCTTGGCTTATGTGATGAATAATTGGATTAATCATTAGTGGTTTCAATCTTCAAACTTTCAATTTTAAGTCTTAGGTTATTGAATTATTCATGTTATATTTGTAAAATTAATAAATTATATATATTTTTATTAGCCGTCCCCTTGCCGTCCCCCCGCCGTCCCGAAATTTTCAAAAAAATTTGCCGTCCTGGAAACCCCGTCCCCTTTGTCCCGGAGTCTTAGGTAATTATGGTAAACATGTATATTATGTCGTTTGGACTTGTTATGGGCACTTGTGACTTACGGTAAATCAGACTGAATATGACATGCTGCATTGCAAACTTCACTAATCTTTGCAACTAGTGGCTCCCCATCTTTATATTTGCAAAAATGCTAGTAGAACGAGAAAATGTGCTATGATATTTTAAGCATTTCAATTTTCAAAGAGAGCTCAAGAAGTTGAGTGCTCGTCATCAGCAAAAAGGATGGTTTTATAAATTTATTCACAAATTCTCAAGTAGTTTTCTGGTACCAAAACAAGCAAAAATATTCAGCTACCAGCTACATAAAGATAGCTGCTAGGGAAAAATTTATGTTAGAAGTTACTCATACTAGTGTGTACAAGTGGATCGAAACAATAAATGGAACAGGAACAAAGGTTATATTACCAAGTGTGCATTGGGTGAATATTGGATGGTGGGTAGTCTAGAATTTTGTCAGAAAGTCATTCAAACTTGTTATGTCCAAGGGACAACCAATTTTGTGAGGTCATCTTAGGCTCTCACAACCAAGTGTGGTTGTCTTGTGAATGCAAAATTTATATGTTGTCCACAAGGATGTGCAGATTATAGATGGCTCAGCGCTTTAATAACATAATCTATGAATAGAACGATACTGAAATTCAAACGGTTGAATCTTTGGTGCTAAAGAGCTCTAAAATTTGCAATGACAATCAAGGCATGTGTCTGTGAAGAATCAACATCATAAAAACTGTAGAGACTATAATCTCCAACACCATATGTCATAATATTATTACTACATTTATCCTTCAGAAAACATTTATCTACACTAAATGTAACATCGAAAAGTCCCTGCCTAATGATTTGACTTATAGATGAAAGATTCTTAATGTCAGGCATATACAACACATCTAAAATATCATTTTTATGTCTTACGCAAGGCTGATTTGCACATTTCTGTTGCCCTTCACATAACGTCTCTTGGCATCTTTGAGAACGACAGTTTCTGACCTCGTATTATCATCTACAAAAGTCACAAACCAGTCTTTCCTACTGTCATTTTTATTAGCACTAGAATCAAAATACAATGCCTGAAGTTCTATAATGTTATGCTTCCTATATGTAAAAGAAATAATGAGCTAGTACCTCATGTAAAAGAAAAGGGAGCAAAAGAAAGAAAATGGGTTGGGCATAAAATAAGAAGGTGAAAGTCAAGAGGCGAGGCCTCAAATAAAATTGCTCAAGGATACTGGATATGTCTCACGTGGAAATAAAAGTGTAAAGAGGTCATATCTCATACAAACAGAAAGGTGGGGTATATTCTTATGGATAAGGATAAAAGGTTATTTACTATTTATGTTTTTAAGCTGTGTGCCTTATTTTTGATGAAAATATTTTGGATACAGGAAATTATTGTTGGGGAATAATTTTACTGAGGATATTTGGTGGATTATCGTGGGCATAAGGAAGGATTTTGATCATTGATCGAATGAGGAGGGTAATCCGCCCAAGATTGTTCTAAAGATTCAACATGTGTTTAGTTAGGGTTTTTATTTATTTTCAGTGGCTAATATTTGTGCACGTGGTACACTTTTTGTCACTGCCTTAAATTTAGGTTAAATATTGTAAAGATCTCTGTTGAGAGGTCTGTTTGTTTTTCTAGTTTTAGCTGTTAGTTTAGCTTCAAGTTTTTCTAGCTGCTGGTCACTCTCCATTGTGAATATCTCATGGCCTTGGCATTTATTTTTTGCAAGATCAATACTACTTGGCCTTTGAAGTTATAACTGTGTATATATGAAGCATATAATCAAGGTTTTGTGGCTAATTTTCTGCCCTTAGCCTGAAGTTTCATGTGAATAGTTTAATGTGTGAATTCTGCTTTCAGCATTACACTTCTTACCTCTGCATAGATAGATTTTATTGTATGTATTAAATTCAATAAATGATGTCTATTTTGTGCTATTCTTTCCTTTGGGGGACGATCACATCCATCTTGGCACATTGTCTTTTTATGCCTTCAGTATTGTTTTCTTTCTTCCCTTTTTCTGCAAAGGTCTAGCTAGCATTAGGATGGAGGAGCCAGCCTTCCCTGGAGGTTGTTCTGGGATTAAAGCCCCAGAGCTTCCCAGTTATAGTTTGATTTTCAACACAATTGCCATTTGCTGATCAACAGGAACCACCAAAGCATATATACCATCTTGTTCTTCACGGTCAACAATATTGGCATGATTATTGTCGGATGTGGATTTTTTCTTCTTATTTTTTAGCTATACTTTCTTCCAACTTAGATGACCCACGTTTCCGGAAAAGTAACACCTTACCCTTTTTGTAGGTAGAATCACCTTTGGTGGATGCCTTTCTAGTCATTTTACTTTTTAGGTCCTTCATACGTACCGAAATTGTAGGGTACTTGCACGCGCGAACGATGTTACACATACCCCAATGATGATACAAGTCTCCTTGCAAGGTGTTCGGAATCTAGAAAAGCTCGCTAGGTATACGTTTGTATCCCGCATGCCCCGCTTGGCCTCCGTATGCTTTGTTTTCCCCTTTGCTCCCCTTTTTCTTTGCATTTATGTCTTGATGACAAGACTCGCCGCCACTGTGCAAGGCGGCGGTCCTATGACCGCCGCCCGGGGCAGGATGGTGGTCCGTAACCGCCGCCGCACAGGCGGCGGTCCCGCACGCGTTTTCTAGATTCTCCAGGACAATTGCGTCAAACGTAAATATTCAATTTCACCCACTTTCTTCAACCACTTTGGCTTGCATTAATGTTTTTGGTTCCCGATAATAGTGTTTTTCCTTTGTTTATAGTAAAAGAGTTCAATTGGGAGTTACCCTCGGTAATTGCATTTCTTTATAAGTAGCCAACTTGTTTTCAAACAAATGGCCCCTCACCTTCTCAATTTTATTATTCAGTCTTTGAATTTCTTGCTTAGAATTCTATCAGTTTCATGTTTTGCCTCCATTGTTGGTCTTTTAGAGGTCATTTGATCTTCTTGTTTCAATCTTGCTTCATTGTTGTTCCATGCGAGTCAGTTTAGAGTAAATTAGTTTCATTTGTAGATTGGAATCCATTAGAGTTGTAGGTTTGTTTTGTCACAAGGATAGATTCTAAAACTCTCGGTACATTTGCGTTGTATTCCCGCAATAAATCCCGCTAGGAATTGCATAGTCAAGCTCTGTTCACTTGCGCTATCCCTCTCCTACTCGCATTGTATTCGGTCTATATCCAAAGCTGCCATTGTTCGAATACCATCTTCTGTTGATACTATCATATACACGCTTTTCTAGATTCACGAGGACACGAAGGAACGAGGAGATCACACTGAGGGGACGAAATCACACACAACTGGATTTACCACTGTTCTGTAAACGCTGTGAGTTTGAGCTATCAAAGTTCTAGAATTCTGATGTATCAAATAGAGTAGTGAAGTATTTTATTTCGAGTTAAAAGTTCGCTCTCGATATCACCGGGGAAGCTGTGGGGATTGATAGTTTTTAAGAAAGCGTGATTCCTTCCTCACTTCTGAGGTAGGATCGAGAGTCTTTCAAATTCAAAATAATTAGTTGCCTAGATATATAGGATAAAATCACAACTGCACAGGCAAATAGCCACACCAGGCTACTTTGTTTGTTTTAAATTCTGTTACTAGATTAGTTCATTTTCTAAATATACTAGAATATCTGCTCTTTAATTTCATTGAAATACATCATCGAAAATACTAAAATAGAAGAATGCTTGCATAGTGTAAATACATCTTTCGTAATCAGTGCATTAATTTTAGTTAAAAGTTGAATCATTTTGTATGACAATCACAGGACCTAGAGAGCCTAGAGAATATATATTTGAACCAATAGTGCCTCAACCAAATCTACCCACAACATTAGCTGATATAGATCAAGACCTTAGGATACAAGTCTTTCGAGCAACGACAAACCTACAAGCAATTAGTGAACAACTGAGAGGTTTAAATATCGAAGACGACAAAGCTTACACATTTTGGTCAAACCATCCTAACTATAGACTGCCTTGATAAAATATCCGAATGACTATACAAGGATTCGAAAGAGAACAAGTATTTGGTTGCGATCCTTTAGTTCCATAACCTGACGCAGGAGACCTCCTCGTTGACATAGATACTAGCTTACGCATTCAAATTGCCAGAACACCTGTAAGGTATTCTGAGAAAATTACACAACTTCTAGTTCTAAACATAGAGGCTGAAAAGGCGTATGATTACTGGATAGTCGGAAGAAGGGATTGATTCTTCACATGACCATAACAGGTCCACAACAACCACGAACTCATAGTTGTGATCCCCAAGTCCCACAACCCAACGGGCTGCAAATCAGTTAAGCATTGACACCGGTTTACGAACGCTGGTATTTAGATCCTCACCACTCCCGCCGGATATTATAACGCAGTTCTCCGTATTAAATATAGAAGCCAATCAATCTAATATTTTCTGGGCTAGACCAGAAAATCACCCATAGTTCACTACAAATCCACTAAGCCTCCTATCACCATTTTCATGACCTTGTCTGGAGATATATATGAAGCTCCCACAGGCCACTTCCCACATATCCAACAACCAAGAAACAGGATCTCGGCAGAGCTCGACATTGATTGGAGCCTCCGAACAACTATTATATCCGAACGATCCATTACACCAATTCAGGTTAGGAGGGCCTTCTTTGCCTTAGATTCGCAGATTCCATTATTGCGTATTGAGGATATAAGATTACCCGATTAGCTTGTCTGTATCCATTCATATTCAACATTCACCGGTTGTCTCAGCACGACCTCGGGAGGTCGGGTACGAGGAAGAGGTACTTGTAGATTCCCATGCTTGCATGTCACTTTTCCATCGTACAAAATTGGTGAACCCGACGTGAACAAAAGCTTCTTCCTCTTTTTTTTCATTTCTTTCATCCACCTTCGCTCTTTCCCGTTATTTTGCGAGTATTCTTATACCCCCAAATATGTTGGGATACGATGCATATATGAGACCTCTCTCGGGTCTCGAAGTAAACTATAGTCAAACAAATAGACAACCATCGCCCCCGCTTTCTGCATGGGCTGATAACTATTCAAGTAATTACTTGTCGTCTCAAACTCCCCCTCAAAGAACTAGCTCAAATTCTTCGTTCCGAATTGAGGAGTTTGATCAGCTTGCACAAACACAACAGCCAGAGCCCTCAGGCTCTAACAATATGGCGTTTACTGGAGAATCCACTTCATCTCCTCGGGTCTTGTTCAAACCACAAATCAGTAGACAGTCAGACCCACTCCCCTTTTTGGATGAGGAGTACTTAGCACGCTTTGCTAAAAGCGAACAACGCTTCCAAAATATGTATCCACCTATAGGGAGTTTACAAATACAATCTGATACCCTATTCCAGGAAAACACCCCCATTCCTCCACCTATCGGAAATACCCTCGGTGAAGCTTGGTAGGGTAACGATCAATTCATAGCAGGGTATCATACCCCTTTACAACCTTAAAGTATACAACAAACGCCATTAAGGCAAAACACTGTGTCTTCACCAATAGAAGTCATTTCAGCCTTAGTTGAAAAAGTTAGAGGGTTGGAACTTGCTCAAGCAAACCAAAATTCATATTTGGGGCAAGTAGGAATACCCAACCCTCCGCATCATCCCAGTCAGGTTGACCTCCTTACAGGAATAGGCACATTGGGCATGCCTCCTCAAAATCCTTATAATTACCCACAACAAACACCAATTAGGACTGCGTTTTCAAACGCCGCCCCATTGAAAACATGACACCTCCCGGCTTGGCACCAAACAACCCATACCAGAACAATGCTCCTCCTTACTTAAACATTTATTCAAAGTCACCACAAGGAGACATGTTCTCTTCTCCCAGGATGTTCATTCAACCACATGGATTCCCTTATGTCCCTACAAATGCATATGCTATGCCATATCAACAACCCATTCCACCTCCACCCCCTCAACAAGCGCCATCGATGGTCGAGGCCTATGCGGTAGGGACTTATTCAAAATATTTAAAAGAGCCCCTAGACTTCACCATACGAAGTGTTATGCTTCCAAGACCTCTTCCCGATTTACCCAAATACAAAGGGGAAGGGGATCCAAACACACACATTAAGGCCTATGCCACAGCCATACGGGAATTACTCCCTTGGGACGGGGTTGTTGCCAAAATATTCCCTAAAACCTTAGAAGGTATTGCCCTTGATTGGTATTACAGAATACTTGAAGCCTCGATACACTCATTCAAACAACTTGTGTTTGAGTTCATCAAAGCTTTTGATATGAACAAATTGTTAAGAACAAGAATTAGGGAGTTCTTGCATATTAAACAAGAACATAATGAATCCGCTGCTCATTTTATTCAAAGGTGGCGTATGGTCCTCTACTCATCAGCAAGTGCTCCAAACATGGATCAAATGGAACTATGCGATTTATTCCTTAATTCTCTCAATAGAGAGATAAAGGAAGAAGTCTAGAAGTTCCCACTAAGAACTTACAATGAAGTACTCGAGAGTGCTCTCCGAATCGACCAAGCAGCGATAGATAGTGGTCGTAAGACATATGGAACAAATGGGAAATTAACCACTCCCAATCAAAACACCGTAGCCTATCCTAATACCAGGAACGCTAATCAAGGACCTAAGATCCTTAACAAGAACCGCAGAGTTACAACAGATGGGGTAACTGACCAAGTTAAAAGGGAAAACGTTGTAAACATTTCGCCACCTGTTAATAATCAGCGAAATAACAATTTTACTCCAACAATCAATGCGGTGGATTTTAATCGTCCACCGTGACCACAACAATAACAACGACAACAACGACAAATCCAAACACAAGGTCCAAATCAAAACCCAACTGGATATCAGAGTCAAAACCAAAGGCAACAACCTCAAAATTTTAACTCTAACAACCAACAACCTTATCAGAATTTTGGGCCACAATAGGTTTTAATCAACAACCTCGAAATTATAATCCCAATTTGTATTGTGGCTTCCACAAGATTCAAGGCCATGATACTAGGACTTGTTGTGACTACAATAAATTCATGCGGCATTTGCGAGAAGATCAAAAACAACTCTTTACAAATATGTTTTTAGCAAATTCTGTAGTAACCACTCAAACACTTATACGGGGCAATTTCCTTCAAAATGCACCCCTCAAGATCTTTAATGATCCACTCCCAAACCATTCTAACAATAATAGGCTAGATCCTAATGGAACAAACAAGGGTGTTATAACAGGAAACAATGATCATGAAGCTTCAACTTCATTAAATCCACCAGTCGCACCCCAACTAGGAACTCGACCCCAAACTAAGATAGTTGGTTTGGTAGAGTTAGACACCGAGCTACCCATAGAAACCATAACAAGAACATGGGATTATTCATCTCAACCTACTCCAAGTTATCCATTGGAACCAGACAACAGTCAACAAACGTTGGTAAAACCCATAGGCGCCTATGATTTAATTAACGATTTAACTAAAACCTTCTCTCACATCTCCTTTTTGGATTTGTTAAAGAACTCTCCCACCCACAGGGCTGCCCTCTTAGAAGCATTAGGCCTTGGTCATTTAATCAACATCACTCCTTCGGAAACGCAAGTAAACCATGTAGACTTTGACGTTTATCCTCTGGGGCAGCCAGATAGGGATACTGAATTTATATTTGATATAAGCAAAATGCCAATAGACGTTGAGATTGCATGAAGAGGCGACCCAGCTTTACATTTGCAAGTATGGATTTACAATAATTATGTTAAACGTGCAATGGTTGACAATGGGGCAATAGTTAACATAGTCCCCTTCGCTTTTCTTTAAAAGTTAGGATATGGAGAGACAAATTGTTCCACAACGCGAAATACGCTAAGAGGATATGATAGCCTTAAGGCCACTTCGATTGGAACCATAGTTTTACCAATCACTTTAGGACCTAAGACGGTCCTCACCGAGTTTTATATTATAGATCGGGAAACCAACTATAATATGATCCTTGGTCGGCCATAGATACACCACATGAAGGCAATTCCTTCCATGTTATTCCAAGAAATAAGATTCCTACACTTAGGAAAATATTTGTGGCACAAGGTGACCCAAAACCCTTCGATATACACCTAGCTGATTTGAAGAAAAGACCAGGCATTCACTCCAAGTTTGAACTCCCAACAAATCAACTCATCAAACCAATTAATTGAAACCAAAAGAAGAGTTGATACCCACCATCAGAATTAGAAATTACAAATCCAGCCGAGGACATTCCAACACTCAAAAATGAGACCAATGTTATAAAAACAATGTCACTAGGGACTACCACAAAAATTGTCGAGTTGTTAGAGAAGGACTTACCTATTCTCCTACCATTTGATTCTATGGGTATGGGACACACCCTAGGAATTGCTTCTCTTCCATCAGACGAAATTTTTATGGTAGAAGTAACTGAAGCAAAGGAAATAGATACGACAGATATCCCAACATCCATTTTTCCAAGCAAGTATTGGACGCTCCACTTGATGGAGCTAGATGTTGCTTTGGAGCTGGGGCAAGAGTAATCTTTACTTCACCCGAGGGAAAGATCCTACCTTTCGCCTTTAAATTAAACTTTGAATGTACAAACAACGGGGCTGAGTACGAAGCTCTCCTCCTTGGCCTCATCCTAGCCAAAAGAATGGGTGTCGATAACATTAGAGTGCTAGGAGACTCGCAACTAGTTGCAAACCAAGTCTCTGAGGTATATGAAACTAGAGTTGAGCATTTACAACTCTATAAAACAACAATATTAGATCTAAGCAAGGGATTTAACTTCATATCAATTGAAGCAATCCCATGAGAACAAAACCTTCTTGCAGACTCAATAACAACCTCAACTTCCCGGTTCACTCCAAACAATGAGTTGGAAGATACAAATTTCACGGTATCACTTCGTATTGAACCATTAGTGTGTAAAATACCAACAAACTCACTTCTGACTCATGGAGAAGCTGAGGATGATTTTTCTATCGTGGATCACTTTGACGATGATAGAGTCACTCTCGAATATCTAAATACCTATGCGGAGCTACACCTTGCTCACTGCATAGTGGATCTTTCCCTAATACCACATTCCTCTTCCTATTTTAGAAATCCCATGGTAGAGTCTCCTCCACAGAAGGATCTCGATATCTACGAGATAGAAGACGAAGAAAGTTTGGAACTACCTCTAGCCCCACCTGAATTTGAAGAAGGTAACGCTTCTTTAATAGAAGAAACCATTGACATAAACATTGGAACGGAGGAAGAACCAAAGATTTTGAAGTTAGGATCCTCGTTAACTCTAGAGGAGATAGAAATACACACCCAAATCCTCAAAGAACATCAAAAGGCTTTCGCATTTAACTATAAAGAAATGACGGGCATCGCACCACATGTCGCGGTGCATAATCTTGTCACTAAACCGATGATGAAAACCAATTAAGCAGAAGTCAAGACCAATGAAGCCAAAAGTGGCTCTCATGGTAAAAAAGGAAGTAATAAAGCTTCTCCAAGTGGGATTCATCAAGCCCGTTGACTATTCACAATGGGTATCTAATATCGTCCCGTCTAAAAAAGAATGGGAAGATACGCATTTGCATAGATTTTCGGGATATTAACAAAGCTTGTCCCAAGGATGACTTCCCATTACCATCCATTGATGTTATCGTTGATGCAACAACTGGATTTGAACTATTTTCCCTCATGGATGGGTTCTCAGGGTATAATCAGATTAAAATATCTGAACAGGATCAAGCCAAAACTACATTCATAACTCCCTGGGGAACTTATTGCTACGTTGTCATGCCATTTGGTCTTAAGAACGCCGACGCTACGTATCAGCGGGCAATGACATATATATTCCACGATCTTATCCATAAAATTGTGGAATCCTATGTGGATGACTTGTTGGCCAAGGCCAAGAAAGCGTTGTGATCATCCAGAAGTGCTCCGTATCATCCTCTCACGATTAATTGAATATGGCGTCACATTAAACCCAGAGAAGTGCGTGTTTGGTGTGACAGGAGGCAAACTTCTGGGCTACATTATATCTTCATGAGGGATTGATGTTGATCCAGCCAAAATACGGGTTCTTGAAATGATCCCACCATCGGACGAGTCTGGAATCAAGTCATTTCTTGGGAAACTCGGTGCAATCCGAAGGTTCATCCCAGATTTAAGTTTTGTCATTCATCCAATCAACAATCTATTAAAGAAAGATTATAACATTGATTGGACTGAAGAATGCAACGAGGCCTTGAAGTAGTTAAACGCTTCTTGTTGTCTCCACCCACGCTAATGCCTCCCAAACCAGACCGCCCTTTGATCTTATACTCACGAGCCACTCATGTCTCGCTCGCCTACATGCTGGCTCAAGAAGACAATGATAAACGAGAACACGCGTTCTATTTCGTCAGCCGAACATTGCTCGATTATGAGACACGTTATACAGGTAGAGAGAGAATGCCTTGCCATAGTCTTTGCAACAAAACGTTTAAGACATTACATGTTAAACCAAGAAACAAGGGTCATTGTAAAGACAGATCATTTACGAACATTTCTCACGCAAGGATCTTTATCTAAAAAGGCTGGACGTTTCATAACCTTAATGGGTGAATTCGAGTTGACATTCGTAAACCAAAAATCCGTTAAGGGACAAATCATTGCAGATTGGTTGGTGACAATCCACTAGATGGAGGTGATCTGGTAAATATGGACTTTCCTGATGAGTGTGTATACTTCGTCGAAACCAGGCCCCCCATCTATACATGTCCCTGGTACACTGATATCATCAATTTTATCATGGACCATACATACCCGGAAGGTGCCACATCACAACAAAGAAGGCGGTTACGCATTATCACCGCTAAATATGTTGTTTTGGAACAAGTACTATATCGTAAAGCCTTCAACAACATGCTTCTAAGATGCGTCGACACAGAAGAATCCAAAAAGATTCTTCATGAATCCCACAGTGGGATATGTGGAGGCCACTTCGGTGGTCACGCCACTGCTCACAAAATACATCGGATGGGCTATTTTTGGCCCACTCTCGAGCATGACGCAGTGGAATTTGTACGTAAGTGCCACAAATGCCAAGAATTCTCTCACGAGATTCACATGTCAGCACAATCCTTGCAGCCAATAGTGACCCCGTGGCCCTTCTCCACGTGGGGTCTGGACTTGATAGGGAAGTTCTCTCCCTCATCAACCGATGGCCATAATTTTATAATTACAGCCACGGAATATTTTACCAAATGGGTGGAGGCCATGCCTCTCACCACAATACCAGGTTCGGTAATTGCCAAATTCATTCTGAACCAAATTATCTGTAGGTATGGTGTCCCACAAGTCATTATCTCAGATAATGGCACATCCTTTAAAAATGATGAAGTCTATGAGTTATGTAGCAAATTCAAGATAAACCATCACACGGCCTCTCTTTACTACCCTCAAGCCAATGGGTAGGCTGAAGTGACAAACAAAACATTAAAAGCTATTCTCCTCAAAACGGTCAAGGAGAACAAGCGAGATTGGCATTTAAAACTATATCCGGCCTTGTGGGCCCATCGAACCTCAATAAGAACACCAACAGGAGCAACCCCTTTCTCGTTGGTATTCGGGGCGGCGAGTTCTCTCGCTCGAGGTTGAAATACCCGAGTCTCCGCATCTCATTACAAGGGATTACGGATGGAGAAGCTTATAGGGAGGCACGCCTCTCAAGCTGGAAAGCCTTGACGAGGTCGGGCTAAACGCCGAACAAAGGCACATAGCCTATGTGGACCGGATGTGCCGGCAAAAGACAACAAAAATTCTATGATGGAGATCTAGTTCTAAGACTAGACAACCGGATCGATAAGAAAACCCGCGAAGGAAGAAAGTTCGCCCAAATGGTTGGGCCCATACCGAGTCATGAAGGACTACGGAAATGGTGCGTATCTCTTATGCACACTAGAAGGTGAGGAATTCAATGAAAGCTGTCAATTCCTTGCATCTTAAAACTTTTTACGCGTAAAACATAAGAATCACCACTTGTACATTATAGCTACCTACATTGCATTAGTCATTTATTTGTTTCATTTTGTCCACTCATTTCGTAAAAATGGTAGTCCAGGAACTTACTTTAAGCAATTTATTACAAATTTATGAAAATATTGGCAAAAGCATTCAAAACACATCTCTTCGAACATCATCAACTTTTTTCAAATCTTTTCATCAAGTTCGACAGACAAGTATTGATGAAAACCATACCAAGGCCTGCATACTTGGTTTTGCTCTTTCTTTCTACTAGGTGAAGTTGTCCTTACCTACGGTCTGTTCTAGAAGCTTCTTGGTGTCACATCTATCCCTCTTAAAATCTCTTTGAAAGAAAGGATATCCCAAAGTCATAGATCAGAAATGTCAAAATCAAATAGAATCAAAAGCACCAAGCAAATAGAATATTTTATTTTACACACTTCTTTGCCCCATCAACCTTCGGTGATAAGCCCACATCTCTTATTGGTGGTGTGAGGTTGGGAAAGGAAAGGAGTGCCCTTACTCGCCTATATCTTGCCTTTGGTGACAAACCCGTGCTTCTTACTAGTGGCATGAGGCAGGATGTGGGGGGTCCATTCACACAAATTAACAAATCTTGGTATGCTAGAAGCACAAATCAAATTCTGTTAAGAGAAAACAAATGTCCAAACTCCAAAAGAGACCAAATCCTCAAAACTAGATTTTGTCAACCAGGTTGCCATTTATAAATCTAAGTCTAGATAAACTGGAAAGTAAGTGGCCTTCTAAGCTTGGTGGTAGCTCTGAGTAGGGTAGGTGTGTAGGTCTATGTTTGGTTTTTGTTACTGGTTTGTCTGTCTCTCATCGTTCCATTCAGTCAAACTCATACAATTTGTGCCCTTCCCAACTCTTGGTGTAGAGCCCTCGCATCTTACTGGTTGCGTGGAGTTGGGAATGGGGCAAATTCATCTCTTTATCACTATACATTCATCACGTTTTGCCAACATAAGAAGAAATTACAAACATTGCCCAAAGAGTTCAAAAGTTCAGTACTACCATATGTTTGTATCATCTCATATCAACATTACAAAAGTATAAAAAAGAGAAACATTTTACTCAACATTTGTTATCATTTGTCATCCATTGCATACATACTGAAAAGCATGAAAACAAGTACTCTAAAAACATCTAGTAGACATGTGGAAACAAGTCATGAAATTCTAGGCACCAAGAGTCTAGATCCAAAAAGATATATATATATATATATATATAAATCAAGTTTCATATACAATGCCATCATGCACTAGGCATGGTCAAAACGCTCAATGAGCCCAAAAAGTACAAAAGCACTCATATAGATATATGACAAAATACTACAAAAGTGGCCTCTCAATCCCTATGGGATCCCTCAGAAGGCGCACGACCACGTCTAGGACTCGGCTACGCCGGCGCTCCGAATGCACTGAGGGCTCGTGGTCACGGCCAGTAGCTGCCGTCTCGCTATGAGAATGACTCCTCATCAAGCGCTCGGCCGTCCTATATCCAACTACCTCAGCGCGGAGAGAAGTCATGATCTTCGCCGCATACCAGATAGAGGCAAAAACATTAGTATGCCTACCGGCTGCTTGAAGGCTCCCCCACGTCCATGGAAAGCTCAGCACGAGTCTTCTCAGGGGAGCAACAAGGTATTTGTGCATACTCGGTGAATCAAGTCTCGCCACTCATCGTCGCTGCAAATAAAGGAGAAAACAAGTTAGAAAACGATCAAAGATAAAACCAAGAGTAAACAAAACAAAAAGAAATAATAACTAAGACAATTCTAACTAAAACAAAGTCAAGAGAAGAGTGATAACTCACTCGGATCTCCGGGCCTCAGGAAGGATCTCTAGGATCCGTGCCTGCCACTGATGCCGCCGTTGACTGGTGTCCCTCTCCCACATCTGGGGCAATGTGACGGCTGCAATGGACTCGCCATCTCCCCTAATCCTGAGAGAGCAACTCCTCTAAGACAAGAGTCACCCTCTCTGCGCTCCGCTCCGCCCTCTCGGCCCGTAGGATCTCCTGAGTGTCATGCCACTTGGGATCACTATCATCCTCCCCACCTGTCTCTCCGATCTCCATCTCCTCTGTCTCCTCCTCTGTCTCTCCCCCAGTGAACTCCTCAGACTCGGAGTCCACATCAATGGGCTCATCGTACTGCTATGGGCGGGACCGGCGGCAATCCGAAGTAAAGGTGCCTGAGGAGCACCGGCTCTCCCTCGAGCATGTACCACCCTCTTGGCCGCGATAGGAACACCGGGGGTAACAATGGTCCAACCCGGCCTCTAGGACCTCCCGAGCCTCACGAATAGATCTATACACTGGCCCCGCCGGAGGAAACATGTCAATATAGGGGAGGCCGAACTATTGTGGTACTCTATCAAAGGGGTGGATCTCGACTTCCCGCCTGTCTACCCAGTTGGTGGTAGTCGACAAGCAATCAATGTAAGTCTCCTCTCCCCATAGCCCTGCCATGGCCTAATAAGGGTGGCCTCCATATCTGCAGTGGTCAAAGAGGCCACTGGCTGGTGGGGTGCTCTAAGAACAGTCATCCCTGTCCACCTCGCCTGCCCGACGGCCCCGGGATCCTCCACCTCTACACCTCTCCCATACGGAGTGATATGCTCATATACCCAACTCATGACAAGAGTCGGGTGGCTCAGTGACTGTCCCTGTAATCGGACTACCCTGTATAAATCATGGTAGGTGGTCCCGAGGATGTCTGCTCCCCAAGCATAGACATGTCCATGGCCCTCAATCTGTGCAATGATGGGGGCCAGCAATATAAGAGGGTGTCCCCTCCCTTGTCCCCAATCAGTCTCGAAGCAAGGATGCCCATGATGGCCTTGCGGAGCACAGGAATGTCTGACTCAATAATGGAGCGGATCCTCACTCCCTTCTTCGACCCCATCGAAACAACTGCATCTCCCATATAGGTGGCCCCCGAACCACACGAGATCTCGAGCATCTTGCTGTCTTAAGAGACAGCCGCCAAGATCGGAACCCCGGTATATGGTAAACATCCTCCAGGGTGATGGTCCACTCACCCCTAACTCCTGGAAATCGGAAGGTATTCCGATCCGCATCCCAGTATGAAAATAAGTCACATAGTATGTGACTAGGAGGCGCAACGTGAGGGACCTACGCAATCCTCCAAATGCCAGCCCTCTGAAGTGTATCTTGCTCTGCCTGAGTGAGTGCCTCTAACACTGCTGGGAGCCAATCACACTCCCTCTCCGGCTCCATCTGATATACTCCTCCTTCTGCATACACCCAAAAACACAAAAAAGGAGTAAGTTAGTACCAAAATCCAATTGGAAAAACTATTAAAAACATGTGAAAATGCTAAAAATGCAAAAATAAATAAAAGAAAGCATTGTTTTGGCTTTATTACGAACCGCCGCCTTGTGCGGAGCGGCGGTCTGTGTAACCACTTTGCCTAAGGCGGCGGTCCCGTAACCGCCACCCTGCACAGGGCGGCGGTCCTGTCTGAAAACACAAACGGCTTGGAAGCCCTAAAAATGCCTAAAAACAAGCAAATACACCATTTTAACTAAAATAAAAACCTACCCTATGGCGCCCCCCCTAGAGACCCATTTAAAACTAATATTTTCAAAAATAACCCCCGAGACAAAGATTTCATCATTTCCACATTTTAGGTTTAAAACGATAAATTGAGAAGAACTAACCTGAGACTTCGCGGGTCGATGTTCCGCTCTCGGAGGCATGATCACTATCTCACCACGAACGTTTTGACTATACTCTTGTCGAAAACCGTCACCATGGGTCCTAGAGCTCAAAAACTATCAAATCAATCCGTGCAAATGAATAGTAAAATGAGTTCGTTTTATATATATAGCTTTCTAAAATTGATTTTGAATGTCTTTCGCAGGGTCGGAGCATCGACGGAGGTAAGTTCTAAACCCGCGTAGATGGTAAGTCCTCTTTGCATATCAATTTAGTCTTATTTCTCAAATTGTTTTATCTATCTGCACTTGAGTCCCCTTTTTCATTTTGCTAGATAGCGGGATTTTGGATGGCGACTTTCCAACACACGGGCGTGTCAAGTATAACTCCTAACTCCCCATTTCGGGACCACCATACTCGGATCCACCGTTTTACGCCTCTTCATGGCTAAGACGCTTCTCCGAGGGGGCAATATGTACGTACCGAAATTGTAGGGTACTGCACCGCCGGAACAATGCTACACATACCCCAATGATGATACAGGTCTCCTTGTAAGGTGTTGAAATCCGAGAAAAGCTTGCGGTATACGTTTGTATCTGCATGCCTCGCTCGGTCTCCGCATGCTTTGTTTTCCCCTTTGCCCCCTTTTTCTTTGCAGTTAGGTCTTGATGTGAAACCCGCCGCCTGCCGCCCTAACAGGGTGGCGGTCCTGCATGTGTTTTCCAGATTCTCCTGACAATCGCGTCAAATGTAAATCTTCAATTTCACCCGCTTTCTTTAACCACTTTGGCTTGCATTAATGTTTTTGGTTCCTTGGTAATAGTGTTTTTCCTTTGTTTATAGTAAAAGAGTTCAATTGGGAGTTACCCTTTGGTAATTGCATTTTCTTATAAGTAGCTTGACTTGTTTTCAAACAAATGGCCCCTCACCTTCTCAATTCTATTATTCAGTCTTTGAATTTCTTGCTTAGAATTCTATCAGTTTCATGTTTTGCCTCCATTATTGGTCTTTTAGAGGTCATTTGATCTTTTTGTTTTGGTCTTGCTTCATTGCTATTCCATGCAAGTCAGTTTAGAGTAAATTAGTTTCATTTGTAGATTGGAATCCATTAGAGTTGCAGGTTTTTTTTATCACAAGGATAGATTCTAAAACTCTCGGTACACTTGTGTTGTATTCTGCAATAAATCCCGCTAGGAATTGCATAGTCAAGCTCTATTCACTTGCGCTATCCCTCTCCTACTCGCATTGTATTCGGTCTATATCCAAAGCTGCCATTGTTCGAATACCATCTTTTGTTGATACTATCATATACATGCTTTTTTGGATTCACGAGGACACGAAGGAAGCGAGGAGATCACTGCGAGGGACGAAATCACACACAAGCTGGATTTACCACTATTCCATAAATGCCAGGTTTGAGCTATCAAAGTTCTAGTTACAACGTATCAAATAGAGTAGTGAAGTATTTTATTTCAGTTAAAATTTCGCTCTCGATATCATCGGGAGACATTTGTGGGGATTGATAGTTTCTAAGAAACTGTGATTCATTCCTCACTTCTAAGGTAGGATCGAGAGTCTTTCAAATTCAAAATAATTAGTTGCCTAGATATTTAGGATAAAATAACAAGCTACTTGCAGTGCAAATAGCCACACCAGGCTACTTTGTTTGTTTTAAATTCTGTTACTAGATTAGTTGTTCATTTTCTAAATATACTAGAATAGCTGCTCTTTAATTTCATTGAAATACATCATCAAAAATACAAAAATAGAAGAATGCTTGCATAGTGTAAATACATCTTTCGTAATCAGTTTATTAATTTTAGTTAAAAGTTGAATCATTTTGTATGACAATCACAGGACCTAGAGAGCCTAGAGAATATATATTTGAACCAATAGTGCCTCAACCAAATCTACCCACAACATTAGTTGATATAGATCAAGACCTTAGGATACAGGTCTTTCGAGCAACGACAAACCTACAAGCAATTAGTGAACAACTGAGAGGGTTAAATATCGAAGACGACAAAGCTTACACATTTTGGTCAAACCATCCTAACTATAGACTGCCTTGATAAAATATCTGAATGACTGTATAAGGATTCGAAAGAGAACAAGTATTTGGTTGCGATCCTTTAGTTCCACAACCTGACGTAAGAGACCTCCTCGTTGACATAGATACTAGCTTACGCATTCAAGTTGCCAGAACACCTGTAAGGTATTATGAGAAAATTACACAACTTCTAGTTCTAAACATAGAGGCTAAAAAGGCGTATGATTACTGGATACTCGGAAGAAGGGATTGATTCTTCACATGACCATAACAAGTCCACAACAACCACGAACTCACGGTTGTGATCCCCAAGTCCCACAACCCAACGGGCCTGCAAATCAGTTAAGCATTGACACCGGTTTACGAACGCTGGTATTTAGATCCTCACCACTCCCTCCGGATATTATAACGCAATTCTCCGTATTAAATATAGAAGCCAATCAATCTAATATTTTCTAGGCTAGACCAGAAAATCACCCATAGTTCACTACAAATCCACTAAGCCTCCTATCACCATTTTCATGACCTTGTCTGGAGATATATACGAAGCTCCCATGGCCACTTCCCACATATCCAACAACCAAGAAACAGGATCTCGGCGAGCTCGACATTGATTGGAGCCTCCGAACAGCTATTATATCCGAACGATCCATTACACCAATTCAGGTTAGGAGGGCCTTCTTTGCCTTAGATTCGCAGATTCCATTATTGCGTATTGAGGATATAAGATTACCTGATTAGCTTGTCTGTATCCATTCATATTCAACATTCACCGGCTGTCTCGGCACGACCTCGGGAGGTCGGGTACGAGGAAGAGGTACTTGTAGATTCCCATGCTCGCATGTCACTTTTCCATCGTACAATCCTGACTGTCTTTCTTTTGATGACTCATCTTGACACAACATTAGCACCTTACATTTTTTTGGTAGATAGAATTACCTTTGCTGGATGCCTCAGCAAGTCATTTTACTTATTGAGGTTGTGACTGCATCTTCTCTTCACCATTTACCTTGGCCAAAAAGACACCTTCAGGAGACTCTCTATTGTTCCTGAATCATTTCATCCACATGTATTTGGGGCCTCTATTTTGGATATTCTGATCTTCAAATTCATCTACATTTTCTTCCCCACCAGCAGGCTGTCTTTCTACATCAAGAATGAGAACTCTATACTTGAAAATTGCTACCATTCTACAGTTCCATGTTTCAAGGTTTTGTTCATTTGAACTTTGAAGACTCGGTGAGGAAGAGACTACTCAGATTCAACACATTGGATTTTTATTTTATCTGATTTTCTACCTTGATTGTTTACTTTGAAAAACAGAACAAATCTAAGCTTTGAGAACAACAAAAAAGTAGAAATCATTTCTGGTAACTGTTGCTTTAGTTTTGTGTACCAAATCTTCTAACCACACACTTAATTACTGCTTCTGTTTAATTGGTTTTAAAAACTGCCTCTGTTCCAACTTTCTCCATCTCTGTCTGGACTTTTGCAAGAAAAAATGAAAATCCTACTGCTGATTAACCTTTCTTTTAATACTGGAGTGCACAGTGCCCTTAGTTCCATATCAAGCATCCTCTGTTCGCACTTCAGATCATACAGCAAAGCCAGATGTTAACAGTTAACAGAATAACTTGCAAGAAAACTTAAATGCAGAACTGTTTCACTTCATTGCCTCGGCATTGACACATTTTTGATGCTGGTTCTCGTACTCTTCTTGTCCAGAATCAGGGCTGTTAAGACAAACAAGCTTTGCCTCATTGCAGATTCCTCCTTCCTTAAAGTGTGCCCCCTTCTATGCACAAGAACAGATCTTAGAACTGGTATCAAATGGAACACCATCTCTCTCTCTCTCTACCCCCTCCAAGATGACTAAATTTTAGGCTGTCCTTTTTTAATCTTTGTCATATGTTTGATTCCAAACCTTAACCTCAATCCCAGAGATTTATCATGTTGGGCTCTGATAGAATAAAGGAAGATAAAAACATAATGGGGAAAGAGGCTAGAGGGTAAGAAGCCCAAAATGGTGGATTACATTCACCTTTCTTCCGCCCTATTAACAAATGCTTACGGTGCTTGTGTACTAAGTGGGCCCCCTTGCTTCGTGATTACTACCAAAAATACATGAGGAAATAGGGTTACTATGTTAATGACCAGTCATGGTGGTCATCTTGAAATGATTTAAACACACACGAGTAAAAATCCCACAAAAATTAATAATCTAATTAAATTGCTTGTGAAAGCCTTCAGCTTAACATAAATACAACATAACAATAGACAATATAGAGTTCGAAGAGGGTGCAATACTTCATTCAAACTAATCTCTGGTCTGTTTTACATTTGTAGTGTTCTTCATCAACTAAGCTTTCTAATTCTCAACTACCTCCTAACTGTCAACAAACTCATAACTACCGACTCTTAACCATCATAACCACCGACTCTTAACCATCATAACCAATTAATAAGTTCTAATATTCTTTGCTAACAAAGATGCTGCAACTCTTTTATGCGCTTGCTAAGAATTTTTTAATTTTTGTTCAAAATTTTTGGGTCGTCTTCAATTAGCAAATCTTTTGATTTTGAATTTTAAAATCTATTGGGATTGTAGTCTTTAAGGTTAAGTATATTCCAGACAGGAACGTAGAATATTGATGGTTAATCCTAGAGTTTTAAAGCTAAGGTATGAAAGGCTGTCCAAAAACACAAATTCGAAGGACAGTTATGTTTAAAAACTTGAATTCAAGTAGCGGAATTTGTCCTTTAGGGTAAGTAGACTCCAAGGACATAGAATATTGATAGCTGTCCCTAGATTTCTAAATACCAAGCTACAAAAGTTTGCTCAAAAACCCAAACTTGAAAGATACTTTAGTCCCTATTTTAGGAAGCCGGAAGGTTGTGTCTTGAAGTGCAATTGTTTTATCAGTCGAGGGCACTAGATCTTTGATCTTCTCAGCCTAAAATAATCTATGTAGTTTTGAATTCAAAATTTACAATGACTCCACTCATATTGAAGTTATACATACAAGGTTAGAGACTCTCGAGTTCCATTCTTTGCAATCAAAAAGATTTTTAAGTCCATGTTGACTTTGGAGTTCAAGTTTCAGTGTTCTTCAAGTCTCTAATTTATATAGGAGTTTTTCTCCAATCCTTGAAGTTGGAAGCATGTTATGTATCTTAAGTCCAAATTTAGATCCCTGAGTCTGTTAAGTCCACAAGTAGAATTCTCAAGTCTTAGTCCACAAGGTGAATAGTTAAGTCTTGATTTTGGAATTTCAAAGGTCATGAAATTGCTTGATTCTAAGTTTAGATATTGGAATCTGGAGCCATAGGTTATTTTATTTTAATCGCGACGATGAAGTCCGAGAACAGATTTTGGTCGTCACAACAACACTTTTGGAATGTTCACATTCATCCAGTCCCTAGGGCCCAAACTCTAAATCTTGAAGTGGAGTTGTTTCAGCTATGCAAATTGAGGAGAATTTAATACTCACCCAGAATGAGTTACGGCACTTCAAGCATAAAGCACAAGCAAGATGGTACACATGTTTAGCAAATAAGCAATATTACTATAAGATTCCTCCTCATTTGAAGCACCTTGGACATTTGAGAGAATCAGAAAGTTTGTGCAACAACATCAAAAAAATGCTTGTATCAACAGTGTTGATACAATGCTTAATGGGTGTGACCTCAGAGAATTGTATAACCAATATATGAATATGGAGCAGGACAGAGAGATCATGTGAAATATTGCTGTGGCTAAGGCCACATGCAATATTTATCACTGGTTGAAGGAACTGAGAAAGATCCCTAGTCAGAATGTAGCTCATCTCTTTTGCCAAATTCAAACCCAAGCACCAAAGTGGTGGTTTCATGTTGAGCAAAGTCTTTGGTGATAAGAAATCTGATGGATTTCAGCTGTTCATGCACATGCCCATGTCACCCATTTTCAAGAAGGAAACCAAATTTAATTGGGATCAAGTTATTAGTGTTCATCTTGTGTATCAGCATATAGCATAGTCAAACGAACTGGTTCTTTTCATATGAATCTTGATGCTCTGTATGTCCATAAGGACTGTCCTAGAGTCATTAGAATGTACAAAAAGAGGGTGAAGGAGCTCCTTTTCAATAACGGTTTCCACATTCCTTGAAAAAGGGTTAATTAAACCAAATTTTATATGATTAACAATTGCTTTTGTATCCCCTCTAGAAAAGTACCCTTCAGGATATACCTCAAATCTTTGAAGTTGGACAAGCATCCCGAGGAGGTCTAGCTGACTGGTTTTTTGATAAAGAAAGCAGTTATAACAGGGCCTCTGTAAAGCGGAAGCAGAATTCTGGAAGACAAAGGATGTCAAGGTTGTTGGGGAGGTCTTTATTACGCCCAATTCTAAATAGGAAATCATGGCATAGAAGGAGCATGATGCAACTATGGCGGCCTCAGGTGGAATCTAGGATTATGTAGGAAGAAAGAGCCTAGTAATATGGCCATCTGAACGTCCTATTTGAGCACTTATACTTGCTCTTGATCTTTCTTTGTTGCTTTGGCTTGCTTTTAAGGGCAGCCAGTAATAGTATGGATAGCTCTAAATTCCGCCCCTTCTTTAAAAATATGATGCATATATGGATAGCCTCTGTCTCGTGGACTTTTATAGGCAGGGTTTTGTGTTATGGGTGCCCAAATCTATAAAAGGAATTTTTTGAACTTTTTAGTTGGAAGGTGAGGCCCACTGATCAAAATTGAAGGGCTGGTTTCAAGTTGAAGGGTACTTAGTTTGGGAGAAAGAATGGAGAAGTCGGTTGGCATCTCGATCGGAATAGAAATCTGAACTAGCTGGAGGCAGAACAAGGAAGAGCTGCTGATCCAGACACTACTCGCTTTTCTGCTGTCTTTGCTAGTGAGCGCCCTCCCCTTCACGAGATAGAATAGAGGGGTGGGGAGTGCCCATCCCTGCCGACCCGCCTCTCCCCTATTTGGGACCACTCTATAGAATATATGGGCCAAATCTAGAGACTATATAGGTCTGGTCCCTCATACATATATTCATCCAGCGCTTCCATGACAAAAAGTTACATAAAATAGTTATACTTCAAAGTTCAATTGACAAAAGTTAAATTAGGTATACACTTCATTAAAAGATATGCTGAATAAATTATCACTCTTCCAATTTTTACACTTCTAAATCTAAGATAGGTTTGAGCCTCTTGGAGGGATTAATCAAACAAATTGTGTTTGAAAAAATAATTTTGAAAATGATTTTTTCATCAAATAAATGAAAACGTTTTTTGATTATTTATGAGACATGATGTGCCATGTGTATTTGGAGGTGCAAAATCTTCATTTTTCACCATTCAAAATAAGTTATGATTATTATTGGGATTCGACATGCCAATCAAATATTTCGAACATTACAATTAAATTGTGTAAACATTAAAACTCAAAAGTTAACATGAACTCTTTGAAGGCCTAGTAACTCGTTTAGTTTGAAGCCCAAGGGCTATAAGTCTCGAACCAAAAAACACAATCAAGATATTGCCATTTCTAGTTGCAGCCACAATGTCAAGATATTGTTCTTCTCAATTGCAACCATCTACTATGAAATACAAAATGAATCAATACTGATTTTTTAACCTTGCAAAATCAAACATCTAACACAACACAATAAACAATTTCAATACCCATATCAATGTAATAAAATAACTAGCAATATCATCCATATGTGCTTGTTGAAGGCCGATAGGAACAAGTATAATGGTTCAAAATGACTATCATCCTTTGAAGTTGAGAAGTGTTTGATATTTTGTTTAATTGGAAAACAAATTGACCATGATAACACCTTTGCATATAACAACATTCAATAATAATAAATCCTTATTATGATCATGTCACTTTATATGACTCAAACATATAGATGAATAATACGAGCCAAGAATATCTAATTTTAACCAAAAATGGATAATGACAAAAGCTCACTAAATCACATAATTTAATGACTAATAAATGTTTTTGGACATTTTTAAATATCTACAAATAAATGTGGTTTGAATTTTTAATATCTTTTAGGAAAATTCCCATCAACAATATTTGGACTCTTGCTACATGGTTTTTAATGAAAGAAAGTAACCAATTAAAAATATGTCCATGTAATAAATAATTGAATCGAAATGAAACAAAATAGATAAATAATCGTTTACAAAATTGGATAGTCAATACCCATGTTTATTTGTGTAGATATATGTTTATATAGAAGTAGATTCCAAATAAAACCATCAAATTTTGTTTGATTGCAGATTAATTTATGATAATAAGTATCATTCTCAGCATTTATTAAATCATTATACATGAGTACATCCAGAAAAAGTGAGCTTCATCTTTGATTTTAGTAGCGAATAAGTTAGGAGTAAATGAGTTTCATCTTGATCTTAATTTTCAATTTCATTTTAAGTTAATATAATTTATTTTAGTAAAGGTATTATTGGAGTTTTCATTTACAAGTTTCCCTATGTAACTCATATAAGTTATTTCTTAGATTTTCAACCTTATATTGGTGTGATAGATGTTGAGTTTGGTATTGATAGTACTTTTTTAATAAAATAGAGTTATTTCATTTTTGATGTTTTCATCATTTCAAATGTTTTCAAATACCTTCTTTCTAATTTTCTTGTTTGAAGTATGCATGAGGTATTTTTCTCCAAGCTTTTTAAAAAGATCAAGATGGCTTATGCATTCATTGATGAGGACTCTTTGTTTCTTTTTTATAGTTTTAATATCTTTTGTTTTTTACGTGTATTTTATTTTAAAATTTATTTTCAATGTAAAATAAATGAAATTTTATAAGAAAGGATAAGAATATTGCTTTTTATTTTAAAATTATACATAATGAATTATTTTTGAATATATGAAAATTTGTTCCAAGTTTCCAAATAGAAATCTCTGTAAAACTTCATTATCATAAAATATCATAGGAAAGGAAACTACCATTACAAAGAGGAAATTTTATCAAGTAGATGAAATAAAATAGAGATGAAAAACTTTTTAAAACAAAGAAGAATAGAGGAAGAAGGGCCAACATTAAGTTTAAATACATTCTCAAAATGAGAGTCTTTGTCCGATCCAAAACTAATAGTAGAATTCAAAAAGAATTAGTACAAAATTATGTTTTCCATCCAAGATCTTAAAGCTTTGCCATATGGTTAATAAGATACTTTATAAAACAAATACAACATAATCAAATATTGGATGTTTTATTATTATTGTAAAAATAAATTTGACACAAAATAGAGTTCTCAATTAAAAAAACATTACCCACAAATTTAACAAGATTATACAACCTAAAATTATATGAAAATGGGAAAAGTTTTTCATGCCTATACAATTTGAAATTATGCTGATTTTATTAATTACTAAGTTAAAGTTATTTATTCACAATCACATATAACCTAACGCTATCTGATGTCCCACAAGCAAAACATTTTCTCTCAATGAATTTGGGTGGAAGCCTCCACTACAAATACTGCGAATAATGATTTCATGTTCTACCCCATCGAAGCCTATGATCTAGTAACCTACATTGCAAATAAATTAAATATAAGATAAAGGTGATTGTTTATGGAAATGTCTATGTATATTTTTGCCAAATCTTTATATATTTATATTATCTAAAAGGTCAAAAGAGAGGAAGCCGTATCATCTAATTGTGGGACAAAATATAAATACATAAGATGAATATTGACTGTATAATAGTTTTATTTTAAAAATAATAAATTTAATAGTTATATTGACCATGTAATAACTACATTTTAAATTAACAAAATATAAAAATTATGGAATTGCTAAGACAATAAAAATTTATTATACAATAATTTTGACTTTAACAGAGTCTATTGGCCAACAAAATTATAGTTAAACATACCTTAAAAATACCTCAATTTAGCTTAACATTAGTTATACTTTACCTGTAATTGAAAAATATATCAAATGTTTGTGCATATGAGAATATAACTACATGTAATGCATATGTCGATACATAAATTATAACTCATAACTTAATACTAGTTTCATAAATTCTACTATCTTCAATGCTACACGATTGTGTCACCTAGAGATAAATACAACTTAAAGGTCTAATACTAGCAATTGCATGTGGAATGTGCAATGGAAATGCCGAAGGGGATGCATAGAAGAAGTGAAATTGGAGGGGCGAAAAGAGCGATAAAGGAAGAAGGGATAAGAAGAAGGGGTTTATGGGAGGTGTAGTCGAAGGGTGGGGAAAATGTTGCAGGAACCTATATGAAACTTTTATTTCCTATAACCATGGGTCATTTATGTCAATTGTTAGCTATTTTTATATTTATTTATTTGTATGGTGTCAAGGATTTCGTTTGGGCGACATTTAGTATGTTAGATAAGACATAGACATGAATGTAAACTTGGAAATGAAAAGGCGGAATTTCAATACCTACATGCCCCATTGTCTCCATCTCACTTGCATTTTTCACTTGAGTGAAATTTAGGTTTAAAGGGGTCAAAATAAAAATCGGGAAAATCCAATAGGTTCTAGGTTCGAAGTAGCATGATGACGGCCAATAAAATGAGCTTTTGCGCTAAAAGAGGCTAACCCTACATGTCACACACCTATTCCATGTCTTAGATTGTTCCGACATAAATAACGTCGCCATCCGTGGTCTTGTACCTTCTCGATCTCACTCACATTATTCACATGAGTGCAATTTGTGCTTAAATGGGGCAATATAAAAAATGTGAAAAATATAATAGGTTTAGGTGTTCTTAACCAATAAAGCTTTGCTAATTTTTTATTTCATGACATCAAGGTTTTCGACTAGGTGACATTTAATTTGATAGACAACGTAGAAATGAATGAAATGTTGGAAATACAAAAGTGGAATTGAATACATGCATATCTCACGGTTATTCAACATATTAGATTGTTCTACCCAAAAATATCTGCTTATAAGTGTTCGACTTAATCGTCTCAATCTCGCGTGCGCTTTTTTACTAACCCCGAATCCAATAGGGCCATCACCTTCGGACATACTTTTCATTCATGTCTCCACTTTATCTAACAAATTAAATGTCATCTAATTAAAAACATTGATGCCATAAAAGAGTAAAATAAAAAATAGCAAAGCTCAATTGGTGGTTAAAATCTTCATGTCACTCATATGTCCATCCATTGGAGGGGCTCAATTATCAATGGTTGTTTCTCCATTGATTGTTTTTCAACAACTACTCAAGCTTAAAACTGAAAAAGTGGGCCTACAATGTGCTACAAAGAAACAAAGAGTGTAGTGGGTTTCAAACTTGGAACCTACCGAATTGTCACCATTTTTATTTTGGCCCCTTTAAGCTCAAATTCCACCCATGTGAATAATGCATGTGAGATCGAGACGATTAAGTCAAACAGAGATGGGAAATATTATTTTGGGTATGAACAATCTGATAAGTGGAATAAGTGTGGGACATGCAAGTATTCAATTCCCACCTTTTTATTTCCAACATTCCATTCATGTCTACATCTTGTCTATCAAATTAAACACCTTTGTCTAATTGAAAACCTTGATGCCATGAAATAAAAAAATAGCAAAGCTTGATTAGCAAATAAAATATATCTATCACTCATATGACCAACCAATTGAGGGGCTCAATTATCGATGATTGTTTGGGCACCTCCTATTTTCCTACAATTACTTGAGCTTACAACTAGAAAGGGAGGCTACAAAGTGCTACAAGAAGCAAGCATTCCAATTAGGTTTTGGAACCAAACCTTTTGGATTTTCCCCATTTTATATTTTTTTCCTCTTTGTGAGATTTAGTTGATAAAGTAGAGCATAGATAACATTTTTTTGGTAGGAACAATTTCATTCGTGGAATAGGTGTGGGACATGGAGGTATTCAATTCACACTTTTTTATTTCCAACTTCCCATTCATGTTTATATGCTATCTATTGAAAATTAAACGTCGTCCAATTGAAAACTGTGATGCCATTAAATAAAAAATAGCAAATCTCGATTGGCTAATAAAATGTACCTATCACTGATATGCCTAACCACTCAAGGGCTCAATTATCAATGATATGGCTAAAGCAACCCTTGCTTGCAAGGATGACATCTTTCATCACTTCCATCCCGATTCTAAGAACATTTTCTTCTCTTTCTAAACACAAGCCATGCCTGTTTGTTTTGGGTGTCAACATAAAAATGCAAAGCATGGGGTTTGACACCGTATGAAATCAAGTGAAGTAATTGTCATATTCTATGGATATGTGAAGGACGTGATGAATGTGCAATGGTAATTTTTCTATTAAAAACCTAAACATATATAGTTTTAATTGGCAATCACACACGAAGTGCGTGATGGAAATGTCGAAGGAGGTGCAATGGAAAACTAATTTGGAGGGAGTTAATTACCACGCACATTTATTTCATGTACGAAAGTAACATAGATATCGGGAGACGAAATCTTATATATATGTCTATATGTAACACACACACACATATTCCTTTTATTAGTTGATCAGTTAAGCTGACAAGTTCTGACCGGACATCAAAGTTTTGCAAGATCGATAACCTTCTTGCAACTCTCGAACAAGGAGGGAGGAGGATGTGCATTCAAGAAGGGTTTTAAGGGAGGAGAAGTGAAAGGGTGGGGAAAATGCTAGGGGGAAGCAAATAAAAACTCTTCTTTCTTATGATCATGCACATATGAAACACGTGACATTTGTGGCAATCATTTGAAGGAGAAAGGGGTTAGGTGTGTAGGTCGTTGACATAAGAGATATCTCAAAAAGCAAGGCATGGTCGATGAATACTTTGAAGGCAAATTTGCATATGTTTAAATCACAAACTTCACATATGTTAGATACGAGAATTATACATTTAGGGTTCCTTATATTCTTGATTTCATGCACATGCTAATATTCAATATGAGTGATTGAAAGGTGGGTTTGTTTTTATTATTTTACAGTGAGCAACATGTTGTAGAACAAAAGATTGGCCACTAGGGTGTTTCCACCCACAATGCTCACAACTACATCTACAAAATCTTCTTTCCATTAAGCGTCAATGTTTTCCTATGTCTTGCTCTAAACTCATATTATGGCCCAATTGGGAGGATGGTGGTGAAGGTATAAAAAGGGTGAAATGGAGTCATGAAACAAAAATACATGAGGTGGAGATACTATCTTACAAGACAACTAGAGGACATCAATAAAATGCACATGATGTTGTGAATGAGCACACCAACATACCCACATAAAAACATGAATGTTTGCACAATGCACAAGCCTAGTAGAGGAGGAAACATAGTCTCTAAATGTGTAACCCAATTCCAAATTCGAGGTCTTCGCAAGCTACTGAGGGATGATGATGACCCATTCCTAAGGGGGTAAGTCGTAGACCTCTTCCACCACCACTTGTTGTCGAGTCCCGAGTATGTATACTATGATGTTTTTTCTTTATGTTCTGGCGACGAGACATGCTACTAGTACTTGAGATGACAAATTTTTTCCTTATTTCTGGATGGTACGAGATGGAGAATGTTGTGTGTTGTATGGGAACCCTTTATTGTTGCCCTTCTGATTATCCCATCTGCAACGTTGATGAAGGATTATGCCTTCGTGTAATACACACCCAACTTTGAAGTGATTACATGCGTTGCACACACAAATGCCAATTGAGTTGTACATTAATCAATCTGTTTAGAAGATTTTGATCGACGTCCATGTATAAATCAGCCCACAATAGTGGATATCAATTATACATTGTCAGAAGGCCCTCGAGGTTTCCCACTGTGAAAAATGCCTTCGATATAAAAAAAAAATGACGTCATTGTCATCAAAAGTGCAACTAAAATACATGGTAGTATCTTTGATTGTCAAATGAAACCCTTGAAATATTTGGTATCTTGATTTAACAACATTATCACTTGGTATAACTAAATATTAATCTAGGGTTTCTGAGAGGCAGGGGTTAAATTTGACGGCCACCTATGCCTGTCAAACATTTTTTAGGTGACGGTAAGTTTTAAATCTTGCCTTTCAAAAATGTAAAATAGTTTTATTTTTTACACTCATGTAATCAAGACATACAAAATATTATTCTATATATATTTAACTATTTTTACTATATTAGTCTAATTGACCTATTACTCTATATAAAAATAACGGTCATACTTAAAATTTAACTCACTTGTGAAGGTTATTTCAAATATTTGCCAAGTATTTTATGGCTAAAAACATGAAAAACATCTAAACGATCCTCTAGTTTAACCCATGCTAAGAGGGTTTACACCAATCTTCCGCCCACCAAAAATACATATAATTGGAAAAAATGGAAAATATCAGTGTATTTTGCATAGATTTTGCAATATTAAGCCCCCAAAGCATAGCCCCCTGGGTCCACCATGTGACTGCATGCGGAGGCACTTTGCAAATGCAAACCACTAGGCCCGAGTTTTGATTTCGGAAAAGAATGTGGTAAGCTTGTGATTCAGTGACAACTATCATTTCGATGGCTCGGGTGAGCATCTTGCAGACATAGAGAGTGCTGAGTCTAGCTTGAATGGTCATCTTTGACGTAGATAGCAAGCATTCTTCTAAGTCAAGAGCACCGAATGATCCAAATAATTTTAATTGACACCCCAAGTGACTTTGGCGGAATGGAAACCCCTCGGTCCTTGGCATTTAAGCCTAAGAATTCTGTGCACCTCCCTGTGCAAAAGTATAGGATCAATCAAAAATAAATAAATAAGGTAAATATAGATAAGGGATGTACACGAAACACATGTTTGTGAGTCCAATCCCTAAATTGAGGTATAATAGAACCAAGTGTGGATGTAAAGAATTAAAAAAAAAATTGGATACCCATTTCCCCCACATGCTAACACATAGCATACATGTTAAGTAGTTGAAGAATTAAAAGAGAAATTTAATTAGATTAGTACGTTTTGTAAGATTATGCTCTTTTAATGCATCTCGGGATGACTTATATGAATATCGGTTACCCTAATACAATTTTTTATGTGTTTATGATAATAATTACAAGCCACTTAACACACGTAGTATATTTTCAATAAGAGATAATAATGTAATGACACACTAGCACAATAACACCTACGAGATAATAATCTAGGTTTGAAACCTTAGAGAGATGGGAAAGTACCCTTGGATTCCAATTATATTCTCTCATTTGCGTAAGAGTTGTGTGTTCCTTCTATGTACACATGACTTGTATATGACTACGTATGAGAATGGTTAAACTAAAATTCATTGTTTCTATAACATGCTCCGGTTTATTAATTTGGGCATAATCATGACCTACTCCCACCGAATAATAACAAAGGGGGTCAAAAGGGTGCATCTATCCCCATATTAAACTTCATGATTTATTTGCAAGTTAATATGTCTTTTTTTCAATTTTATCATATTATCTACTAGACTCACATTGAATATCTACAAACAATGGTCAACTATGTGTATTTAGCCCCAATTTGAAATTTATTTCTCTAGTTGTACATGAATTAGACTCCAAATTGCCTATAGTTTCTCTCGGTCACAAGTGATTGGGGTTTCGTTTTTTGATTTTGGCCTATTATCAACATATTCACACCGAATATTAACAAATAAGCTTGGTTGGGTGTGTGTGGGTCACCAAATCAACTTGCATTACTTCCATAACACACAATCGGACCCCAAATCAACCTTAATTTCTCAAAATAGGAATTGATTGGGTGTGCATAACCCATGATTAAAATTTCTTTCTCTAATCAAATTTGATTAGGCCCAAAATTTGCTATAGTTTCTCCAATTTCACTAATAACCTCTTAGTTTGTTAATTGTTTTGTTAATAACAACATATTCACAATGACTAACCAAAAACAAGAGTTGATTGGACACACATACCTCAAAATTGAACTTTTTTCTTTGATTGCACTTAAATGGGCCCCGAGATCACATTGTGTTGCTCCAAATGCACTTATTTGGCCTCTTATTATGTCCATTTTACACTAATCACAACCTTGATGCAATGAATAACCACAAAAAAGGTTTTTGTTAGTGTAGCCCACTATTGAGTTATGTTGCTATAATCACATATTATTGGGTCCCAAATTGACCTTTACAATCCAAGTACACCTAAGTGGACCCTCAATGGACATTCATTGCTTTGTTTACAACTGATTGACATATATTATTTTGACGATTTTGACTTACTAGCCCCAATTCAAATTCGATTACTCTGATCTCACGTAATTGGGCCTCAAATCAACTTCATAAATTCTATATTCACAAGTGCTTGTGCCATGTTTTGTCGAATTTTCCTTTTAGATGCCTATTTATATAGGATATTGAATTACTAACTATAAACTCACATTGCATACCGAATTTGATCACTTTGGTTACACAAAAGTGGGCTCCAAAATGAACTACTCATGACGAATAACAAAATTAGTGTAGTCACTAAATCACTCACTTACTATGTACATCTAACCTCTAAATACTTCATTTATATGCATGATTCCTATAGACATGTAAAATGTCAACATGATCATTTAGCAAATAAAACATTCATTTTACATTATTAATCCCTTTAATAATTAATTATAAAATTAATTTTTTATATTATTTAATCATATTCCAACTATTTCTCTTATTCATTCCAAATTCCATTCTACCCTTAGTCATATTAATACATCATTAATATTTCAAAATCCCACTAACTAATCTTTATTAACTATTTCTAGGAATTTAAAATTACCACCCACCTACCACCTACTCTATGACTACTCTACACCTAGCCTCTCCATCTAATCACCCCACTAAACACAATTAATACCACATAATCCCAAGATAAATGATCGTGTAAATCTAGAGGCTTCTATTTGTAGAAGCCTTTACTATTTTCCCTCTTCTTTATTCAAATATTCAAATATTTGCCTCCCTCCATTGAAGAGTTCAAATATTGGAGAGTTCTTCCAATCTCTAGAATTTTCTAATTCCAGAGAATCCTCCATTCTCATGCATCCTACACCATTGATCCACATCCCACATGGACCAATCTCAACCCTCCATTTATCATTCCTCCAACTATAAATAGTGGTGCCACCCTCCATACACACCACCTTAGAACAATTGCAAATGCATGCTATGTCAGAAAATCTTCAAGCAAGCTATCAATATTTCAGCAATCCATCAAGTAAAGACCATCGCTTTTTCAAGGGGAGGTCTTCTGCTAGATTTATCCCACAAAAATCGAGGCAATATATCATTATCAACTATCTTGAGCACATCCAAAGCAACAAGGGAAGAGCATTGAAGCTAGTGGGTAAGTACATGTATAACAATCTCTTTCCCTTCTTATCACACTCAATCTGAGGTAGGAAATAGAAGTGTTAGACTAAGGACTAGTTAGTTTGGTTAGTTTCTTAGTTTGCACTTGCATGCCAACACCTCTTTTTGTCTACAATTCCTAAGCAAGAGAAGGCGGTCATTAACAATAGTTGTTTTTCTTTCACATTGCTTTTATCCTTTTTCGGACTACACCTTACAATGTTTGCATACTAGTTAACATCCTACTCAATCCTAATTCCACTTTTTTTTAATCTTTCTAGCACTCATGAGAATCACCCATTAGGGACGGGAGCGTCAGACACTATTGTCCCCTCCGGGTGCTTGTTCTCCTCCCTCTTTCCAAATTTTCGGATGTTACATCTTTCATGTCTTTGTTTACTACCCTAGGTTGGCCTTTCACTTGTTAATGATGAAACTATATAACAAAGGATATATATATATATATATATATATATATATGTATATATATATATATATATATATATATATATATATATGTATATATGTATGTATATATGTATATATATATATATATATATATATATATATATATATATATATATATATATATATATATATATATATATATATATATAGATATATATATATATATATATATATGTATATGTATATGTATATATATATATATATGTATATGTATATGTATATATATATATATGTATATGTATATATATGTATATATATATATATGTATATGTATATGTATATATATATATATATGTATATGTATATGTATATATATATATATATGTATATGTATATATATATATATATATATATATATATATATATATATATATGTATATGTATATATATATATACAAAGGATATATATATATATATATATATATATATATATATATATATATATATATATATATATATATATATAATATCTATATGTATATATATATATATATATATATATATATGTATATATATATATATATATATATATATATATATATATAAAATGTATATACATATATATATATATATATATATATATACATATATATATATATATACATATATATATATATATATATATATATTATATATATATATATATACATATATATATATATATATATATAATGTATATACATATACACACATACACACACACACACACACACACACACACACACACACACACATATATACATGACTTATTTAACCTCATTAAGGGGGACAAACATTTCAAGAGGCACTTACTACTGCAAGGAGCTAAATATTTCCAATCTACTACATCATCAAAGGATTGCATTATTCATTGCATAGGGGGAGCTATTCGAATTCCATACCACACATTTTACATTGGGACAAAGTAGTTGTAGCCCATTATTCTTTGTGCCATTGACACTAGGGAAACCTAGCTCAAGGGACATTATTCCAATCACACGCACACACACACACACACTAGAACTACATTGAGTTTAAAATGTAGTGAACTCGGTGAAAATCACATTGGGGTGACTGTTGAGGTCAATCTGAATCCAACATATGCATATTTTATTAATCTAATGTGCACTTGAGTATTGTGTAGGTAGTTAGGGTTTCTTTTGCAGGTATAGGTGTGACAAAGCAGAAGTGCAGAGAACTTGACGTGACCTACAATAAACAATAAGTGACAAGAAGCGACACAGGAAAAACCAAGATCACAACTATCCCGCAGACACCAATGCCCAAAAGAAACGTTAGTGCCCATGTCCCATTTCAGACGCTCCTGTCCCTGAGATTGTCACATTCTAGAATTAGAGAAAAAGCTTACAAAGTCTAGAATACACCCTTCCAGATCAGTCCACAAGCCCAAAATCAGTTCAAACCTATGGAGGAAAGCTGAGTCATTCGACAAACCATGTCTATCACTCTTGTTTGTATTTCTATAGCTAGATCTTGCTTGGCTAATATGATATTTATCTAATCAGCAGTCGTCCTTACATAGTTTTAATTTTTTTACATCATTTGGTGAAACCAACCCCCTTTCACATCTATATTATCAAATCCCTTTCCATCATGGCTAGTACCTCTTGTGATTTCTCTACTAAGGATCTCAATGAACTCAATTCTTATCTTGTTGAACATCTTGAAAACCTATACCTGTTATTATTTGCTTTCCATGAGGGATCCCAACGGATTTTTGCCTACACTTTTCTTGACACCACTATTTCTATTGCTACCACATCTTCTATCCCTCTTTCCTCCCCTCCTACCAATGTAGGAGCTTCTACAGCACCATATCCCTACTTCCACACCCAATCCTAATCTTTCTTCTCCTCTTATTTCACACATCTAGCCTAATTCCTCTTCAAACACCCATGCTTTAGATTCTCTTTATCATGATTTGCAAGCACAAATTTTTCAGTTGCAACAAGCTACTTCTTCTTCCTCCCCATCCCTTAATTCTTCACTTCTTCTTCATAGTCCTCTTGCACCCGAAGTGTCTTCTTATCCACTCCTTGCCAATTTTGTTTCACCAAATTTTCCTTTATTTGATGGCCATGGAGACCCTCAAGAGCACCTTAGATCCTTTCATGTTGCTTGCTTGGACTATGCATGTGATGACACCCTCTTGACCAAGTTATTTCTAGGAGCTTACAAGATTATGCTTTGCGATGGTTCTATGACTTTCCCTTACATTCTGTTAAATCATTTACTACTCTTGCTTATTTGTTTTTAGCTCATTTTTCTATGAATATTGGAATGAAAATATATTATACACAAATGACTAAAATTAAACAAGGATCTAATGAACATCTTAGTGATTACGTATTGTGTTACAAGAACAATCTTTCTAAAATGAACAATGTATTAGCTGAATTTGAATTACAAGATCTATTTATTCAAAGTCTTTTGCCTCCTTTGTAAGAATGTGTGCTTTTTGATTCCTATCATTCCTTTGACCATCTATGCCATACCTTAAAGACTCGTGAGACTAAGATACTTTATTTGGGAAAACTCAAATATGGTTCTAATACTTCTGATCATTCCTCTTCTAAATTTCCAAGCAAGGTTCCCTTTAAACCTAATTCTAATGATGTTAAGCCTATTGTCAATGTTGTTTCTAAACCTCCTAAGATTCAGCTCTAAACCCCTTGGCATACATTTACTCGATTGCCTTATCCTCCCCATATGTTATTGCCCTAACTCATTGAAAGCAATCTAATTTCTCTTCCACCTCCTCTTGAGTATGATCCTAATAGGCCCCATGGCAAGAGTTTTGATGAGCATGCACATTGTGATTACCATAGATGCAATGACCATTCTATTGACAAGTGTTTCAATATCTCATTGAAAATAACGATATCCAGTTATCTGAATCCACTACTTCCATTTCCAAATCTACCAATGACAATGGAAATTTAAAAATATTCAATGACCCATTACCTAAGCATGAAAAGTCATCCCCTGAGTCATCTTCCAATCATACCTACCACGTAGTGCCTCCTCCTGCTTCTTCATATCATCCCCTTAGATTCCTTGTTGGTGCTTTATTGATCTCCCATTACTTGTTATCATTTTTATTTATTCTTATTTTCATGCCTCATTCTCCTCCCATAAATTACATATCAATGCTTCTATTGGGCCCCATGTCATCAACAATGTTATGGTACATCCTACATTCAATCACAATACATGCTCATTATATTTCTTGCATTCAATTGGCTTCCCTTTATCTTAGATGACACATAGGTCTCCCACTTCTCATGGCCATGTTATTCTACCCATTATTGTTGGGCCTTTTACTATTTCTATGTCATTTATTGTTGGATCTACTATTACGCATTGTGACATGGTCTTAGGACTCCCTTGGCTCTAGGATGCCAAAGACGTGCCTTCTATTATTCACTTATGCCTTAAGTTCATCCATGAGCACCATCTTATTACTATTCGAGGCATTCCACCATGGACACCTTTTTCCTTGGCTCCTCTGGCCATCCCATATTCAGTTGCTCTTAATCCTAGTGCATCTTCTCCTATTCATGATGGCTCCTTAGCCTTAACACCTCCTATGGTATCTAGAGCCCTTGCTCCTCCTGTAACACCTTTTGCACATCCATCTCAATTTCCTTCACACATGGATCCTACTCATAGGCCTCAACGCATTTGTAGATCACATAGCCCACCTCATAGGGGCAGATCTTCACATAGGTCATATGTTTCACATGCTCCATCTAGACATATTTTGCGCTCTCTTTCTCCACATGCTCGGTCTAGGCCTATTCCATATATTTGGCCTTATGCACTCTCCCATAACCATCGAGTCCTCTATCATGTTCACATATGTGGTTCTTTTACATCGATGATCATGGGACCTTGTCTAGTACCCTCATTGTGTAAATCATTTTGGTGTTCACACTCTGGGGTATCCTAATTCCCCACACCACCCGATGACACACTCTTGTTCTTGGTTCATACTTGATTGTTGAGGGCATTCCTACATGAACCTCACTTTACACACATACACCGAGGGGCATCCTTATTCCTCCCTTCTAGCTATTCTATTTCACATATTTGTAATTAAAAATCCAAAAACATGTTTGCTTAGATCTTGATTGGATGTACTCTTGCTTCCTTATACTACTATATGTTGCACCTTTGCTTATCATGTTACTACAGTTCCTAGTATGCTTTATCATTTTTCATACACACATGCACGTTCACATGGTATCTTGAGGTGAATCCAGGTAGCTTATATATTGTTACATGGTGTATGATGTTTGGCACAATCAATACCAATCTCATTGAGGCTCCTGGGGCATCTACCTTTTCCCAATTACTATCAGGTTCTATCATTACTATATTTCTCATTTTCATTCCTATATTCAAATCTTACATTATAGGATATTATTTATCTTTCCTAACATGCTAATGGGTGCTTCGTGTGTAGCATTTGCCTTGCATGACTCCTTGCAATAGTGGTTGTATGATTTATTTGTTTCTTGTTTGTTATTTTTTTGCAAGCTATGCCCAATGCTTGCTTATTTCCTTGCTTGCACAAGCTTTGAAAACTTCAATTTTCTTGTGACATCTTGAGTGGCGTCCCATGTATGCAACCAAATCCTCATTGTGTCCTTGTTTTTTATTTTCCTATATGATTTTAATATTTTTTATTTTAGTGTGCATTTCTTGTTTATCACTAACACTTGTATGTTAACATGTTCCAATTGTTTTTCTTGTGCCATGGTAACTACCATGCGTAATCCCTATTCCCCATGCAAGAATCCCTATCTCAGATATGCATATCAGTTTTAACCTTCCTTGTTTGAGCTCCATTCAATTTTGATCATGTCACACATCCCAAATGAGTGGGGGAAAACATTGGGTGAGTCTTTTCACCATCACAATAGTTATAAATAGTAGTTACATAATCACAAATCAACATTATTAGAGCAAGAATCGTTACATAACATGGATATAAACAAGCTTGGCCAAAATTCACATCCTGGATAGAACCACCTAGCATGAGGACGAGAACGGTGTGTGCTAGTGTCCCATCTGGCGATCTTGTCCTAGGGGCAAAAACATAGTTACATTACAGCTTATACGGTTACAATATTCTCTAGTTTTAGAAGTTACATAGTCGGTTTTGGATTAATCGATTCATTAATAAGAAATAAAGTTATTGGCATGTCATAAAGCACTAACTTGGGAACTAAAGCAAGAAAAAAATAAGGAAGTGGCACCTAGGGCATATGCAGGACAATAATATGCCTGAAACAATGTGTCACCCGAGGAAAGTTACAAATCAGGTTTGTGATCATCTATAGTGGCACTTATCCATGGGGAAGCATTAACGAGTTGGAGGGAAAATCCTATGAGCTCTCCCAATACACTTTACATAAGCGATGATCAAACGCATAAATCCAAAGTTGAGCATCGAGACACTCAAATTTCTAGTTTGATGACAGAATGCCCAAATCCTTCGTATTATTCTAACCATCTCCTAAGCAACAAGTCTATAAGAAGGAACAAATTTCTACCTCTTTCTCTTTTAGAATTTTAAGTGTACTCTAACCCCTTGGTTTAGCTTTTTCCAATATGCATTTCCAAACTTAACATATTGTTCAAGTTAAAGTTCAATTGCATTTACATAGAGTATTGATTACACTTGTTTTCTTTTGCAAGTCCTATCCTATCCCAACAAAGGCAAAGCACACAAGCAACCATGAATAAAATCTGACCTTGATGGATATCCATTGCAAATCCTAGTCAATGGGATTTATCTTAAGCATTTCCATTAAGTTGTTTCATTGCATCTTGTATAAATTAGGGTAATTTCAATTCCTTTAAATGCTTTTCATCACAATTGTTTGTTGGTAGTGTAGGTTTCCTTTCTCATTGCGTGATTTACATGGGTGTTCTTGTTTCTCTTAGGTGGTATTCTCTATTTCGGGTGTTTTGTGGAGGATTTAGAATAAATATGTCATGGTAAGAGTTTCAAAGTTCAAGTATCAGCCATAATACCTCACAAATCAAATGTAGCGCAACTAAAATCAATTTTTTGGGGCAACCCTTAAAGTGTATTCTTCATCTCCAAAAGATCATGCAAGTCTTTGCACTCCTTCGCATGCTCTCTTCTCTGTCCTAATCCTCAGTGCATTCTCTCACGCGCTCGTGGATTCCTTAACTACAAACCCATATTATTCACAAGTCTTATGTAGTACTTTGTGTGGGTTCGTGGGTGAGTTCTTCAAGTTACATATCAGCTTCGAGGTTTTTGGGCTGAATGTACTAGAGAGTTTTTGCTTTTCAAAATTTAACTTAACAAAATGAAATAACAAAAAACTAATCGGCCTCGTAAGACGGCGAGATTTACCGATGCCCGCGAGATGGTTGATATTGATCTTGATAGTTGGTTAAAGCTAGCAAGTCCAAATGAACGTACAAGTCCTCATGCCCGACAAACTCTCGTAATCAAAGACACTAAACAAAAAGTATTAGATAGATGGATAAACGAGCTGCTCGAGAAAAGGTTGATTCTAAGAATCCAAAGGGACTTCCTTGGAGGATGTCAACTCATTTTTAGAAAATTAAGTAGATTGATAAAAATAATGATAAAGGTATGCAATAGACAATGATGGATATATAATGGATGAGAAGCTCTATAACTCAAGGTTGAAGGGTAAGTCCGTGCAACTTCAAAGGTGGCCCAAGTAAGGGTGGATGCGATCTAGACAGACTCGAAGTAATCATACCAAAAGTCTTCGGTATCTTGCTTGATCTCGTGGAGAAATTCAAACTGATCTATGATGTCTTCTTTATCAATGGTAAATTGTATTGCGCACAATGTTAACTCATGAAGGATATTGTATTGTTCCTAGAAGAAGGGTTATTGAACTATAAGAAGGTCGTAAATGCTTGTAATTCGGGCTGAGACCAGCTAGGTAATGTCATCTAAAGTAAAGCCATGCTTGCAAAGAACAAGTTAAATGTAAAGGGGTTAGTAAAAATGACGATAAAATGCTAAATGGATGAAAATATTTAACTTTGATAGGGATTGTCGGTGATTCAGTCGATCATGGTGATTCGTGTAATCACCGACGATTACCGCTAAAAAGACAATCTTTGCTAAAACGATAAATGAAGCTCTAAAGTGATAATTTTGATTGTTTTTTATGCTTGTATGAACTGTAAATGATTAAAAAAATAGAGGAATACCTTTAGATGTGAAAATGAGCTAAAAGATGCCTCAAATCATCAAATGGATTTGATTAAAGTTGATGTCCTGTTGTTGAGCTTCCTGAGAGTTGATTGATGAAAAAGACTATCAAAATGATGTGCCGATAGCATTTTGCGCAGTTGATAGATGCTTCGATGATCTCTGGAATGACCTAAATTCTCTAAGAAGTCAAAAATGAAGTGTACGAAGGAGCAAAATAAACACGAAGATCCCTGAGAGAGGAGGCAAAAATCCTATTTATAATCACTAACGATCGATTAAGATTGTCGACGATCCACATTTTTCGGGGAAAACATTTGGGAGTTGGTTAAAACCACTTCTAAACAAGGTTTTTGGGTAATTGATGAGGGTAAATGGCTAAGGGGAGCTAATGGACAAGGTACGGAGGTTGAGATGTGTTAATAAAATAGGTTTAGGTGGTTTTAAGATGGTTAGGATAGATTTAAAGTGATTAGGTAGTTTAGGATTTGTGAAATAGGATTTAGCAGTTGTATAATGGTTTTTATAGGTGTAGAATACTATTTACATGGAGTAAATACCATGGTAGAGAATATAACTTAGGATAAGGGTTTAATAGATAAAATAATGTGTGTGGTATGGAGTTATGTGACTTATTTTAATTTGATATTGTTGAGAGGTTAACACATGCAGATAAGGAACTTAGCAGTGCTAATTTTAGGTGTCTACACCGACTCCATGCCCAATGGATGCTCAAGGCTACTAGTCTTCATATTTAACAGGTAAATATCCTTGAAAGTCACCAAAATATTGTCCAAAATAACCCCCGTGGCTGTTTTTGGGTAACTTGCAGATTTCATTCCGGCTTTAGCATCATGTTTTGAGTCCGCATGCATTGTTGGTCTTCTTGTAATTTCGGAGCAGTTGCCATGGTTGAAATTTCTCACGCGCGCTCGCTTGCTTTCCTTTCTTCTCCCTTGATTCCTCACCTTCTTCTAATTTTTTTGCACGTACGCACACATTCCTTGTATCTCTATGAGATTTCATGTTTTCCTTTGCATGCCTTTCTTTGTGTGCTTTCTTTTGCACCCTGAACTTTCATGCACTCCTTATGAACTCTCGAGATTTCCTTGTATTCTTACAAGTATTTTTCTTTCCTCTTGCATACATGTCTTTTCCACCCGAGTCTCGTGTAGTCCCTCGTACGTTCTCTCGGGACTTCCTTGCTTCATTGCACTCCCTCCTTGCACTTTCCCTTACCCGTAAGCCTTTCCCTCCCGATATCCCACGCTTTCCTTTGGCGGGTTCTCAAGCCTCCTTTGTACATCTACATGCTCCCGCAATCATGCACCCCTTCCCCCAAGCCCCACGCATTCCCTCCCGTGTGCTCGTAGGATTCCTCTCTCGCATCTTTTCATTGTATTGTAATCTTGATCTCCTACCTTGAGCTCTCGTTCCTTATTTGGCAGTCCTTGGGTTTCCTCTGCTGCCCCGCATGCTCTTGCAAGCATGTAATTTTTCACCCCAAGCATCACTACTTATCCTTATAGGCTCGCGGGATCTCTTTGCATGTTGGAAATGATATCTAACATGCATTCCCATCCCCAACTCCCGTGCGTGCACTTGAGGCTCTCGCAGGGGTAAAATGCAATTTTGTAAACTCGTAATTTAGAAATCGTGAGATGCCAATTGTGACTCGATCCCTACAATGAATGAACGTGTGACACGTGGTGGACAAACAAAGTGAATTATAGTTAAATATCCCATCAACATGACAAATCGAGGGTGTCACATGTCATGTGTGCCCTCTTATACCACAAATATTTAAACAACCATGGCTTTTGATCCGAGATCCAAATCAGTGCAATTAGTCTCGTTGAAAGGTGTAAACAAGAGGTGCAATATATAATCAATACAATCAAATTTTGGTTAGATTTTATGGGTGAGAAAGGTAAAATATGACTTGGGCCATTAATGTGTAACTACAAGCGACTCAACCACCCAAATTTATGAAGTATGGGGATCTTTCCTTCTTCGCAAGCTAGGTGCCGCGAGGAAATGGATTTAGCATGACACCTATCATGTTTTGTAGTGAGTTAATGCATCTTGTTGGTGTTTATATCTTTGAATATGAATTCCTTCTCTTTTCCCTACTCTCTCTCTCTTTCTCCCATTTCTCTATATATTGTAAAAGAATGCTCATTTGTAAGGGTTGGAACCTCTTAGAATGCAAACACATCATATTTCAGTGATGCATCTATGTTTTGAGTTACGGGCATCGATCCGGACTTCTACAAGGTGATTTTTTCCTTCCTCCTCCATTGTAATGGACTACACATCTTCCTAAGAAATAAAATTCATGTTTTGTGGCTATTTTTTCCTAGCCTGTGTTTTATTGTATTTTCTTGCCTCTCTATTTCTTTTGTGGTGTGTTGTGCATGTTTTATCTCTTTACAGGGTTTTATTTCTACTGTGATCCATGAAAATGGAATCTTAAATGTTTTTTGGACTGTGGCACTCATGTCTGCTCTCTCCTCCTTCATTTTTCTCCCATTTTTAGTCATATGAGAGTATCCTTCTCCCTTTTCTTGATGTTATCACCTATATTAGCTTAGGATTTCCCCTACCATGCATATTTCTTTTCCTTTGGTCCCTTGGAATGGGTAGATTAGGATCAGTTAGTTGCATTTCCTTCCTTAGGAGTAGTTTTAACATTACATATAGGTAGAGGAAACAAGCCTTCTCCGGAGGTCTGTCTCAAGAGAAAGTCCCACAACTTGAAGATAGTCCCATGTTACCTCAAAGCCCTGAATCTCCATGATTTAGGTGTGGGTGTAATTTTGAGCTCCAACGGGAAGATTCCTTTGGAAAGAATGATGTTTTGGTCCGAGTCGGATAAATATCATACACATGGAATAAAATATTGCTAGAGAGAAATTTTGGCATTGGATACCTCTATAAATCTATTGATATTTAGAGTAACCATCTCCACATACTCATGCACCTTGCATATTTCTTGTATGAATTTACAACCACTGGTCATAATAATTTCAACCCATGATTATATGACTCTCACGTATTTGTTAAATCTTCAAATATCTTCTATAACATTTTTATCAAGACTACAAATGGGGGAGAGGGCTCAAGCCAAAGAAAAAATGGAATCCTCTGGATCCAAAAATTTTGTGATATAGGAAGAAAACATGTAGACATGATCTTCAAGTTGTTCCTAATTCTACTCTCCTTTCTCTACTCTTTTAATCATCCCGAAAAATGATTCCTTTGATATGTGCACATCACCTTGAGGAGTAGATTCTCCAACATAGATTCTTCTTATCTCGTAATTTGAAAGAGTCATTTCCGCCTCAAGCTTTTCAACACGAGGTTTGCTACTTCTATAAATTTTGCTCCTCAAGTAGCAACAACCAAACTCAAAGTAGTCTTTTTCTTTTTTATTGTCTTGATTGCTCTTAGGAATTTCATTGGTACATCAAAACTTAGATTAATAGATCTTGCAGTTTTCTACATTTTTTCTTCTATCAATGATGAAATCCTAGAGAAAGAAGGAGAAGGATAGGAAGAGGAGGGAAAAACATTATGTAGAGGTATGGGAAAAGGGTGGTAAGAGGAATGAAATGGTGAAGAAACATGAATGGTAGGTAAACATTAGCGAGAAAGAGGGGAATTCCTTCAAGGAGAATTTATGGGAAGTGTGAAATATTTAAGGATGTCTTCCTCAGAACAATGGGATTATCCTTCTTAGGAGAAATAATAATTTCTTTCCGGCTCAAGGAAGTGGTGCAATTACTTCGACGAGTATTTTGGGGAAAATGAAATGTGAGAATTTTTTAATGTAATGATATGTTGAGAAGAAATTGAGGCTATGTCATGTGATTTCAAATTTTGATATAAAATTTGGTATACGAAGGCCCCTCACTAGATCTCAAATCAATGTTTTTGCTTACAGATGTGAATTTTGATGAGTTTGTTGAGGAACCAATTCTTGGACCTCTTTAGTGCTACAAAAATATGGTCTGTGATGTCACCGATTCCTATTTGGACTAATCAATGGAATTAAAGTTCTAACTTTGAACATGTTCCATGAAATATAGGTCAATCAAATCACTACAGTCATTTATCAATCCTTTTGTGACCCATTTTAGGTTGAATTCTCTCATTTATTCAATAGTCATTCTCATATAATCTCTTTGGAAAACCTTGAGAACATCAAAACAATTATCCCTAAAATACTCAATTTTAGGTAGACGAGTGTTAACACAACTCTTGGGCTATTCTTGAAAACCCCTTACTATAAATATTTTATATTAGGAATACAAGTTAGAGGGAAGCATTGTAGACTCAATATTATGGGCATCAAGATAATTCTTACAACAATAGATGCCTAGTCCAATAGGAAAATTTATACCCTTGACCTTTATATCCTTCAACTTAGCATGTATAACACCCAATTGTCTACATAGCTCAATCAAAACTAGCTTATCACTTACATACCTTGGAAGGTTGAATGGGTATATGTCAAAGCTACCAACTTGAATATATGTGAATGTTTGAAACGAGATGAAGTAGTTATTATACACACCGATGAGATCTGCAACATCCTTGGATATTCTCAAAGTGGTGTTTTCCTCCACCGATTTGACTAAAAATATGGTAAGGGCATCATTGACCCGTTTAAAATGTTGCAAACTTCCCTCATGAGTGATACGAGGGTAATAATCATATATTCTCCTACCTTCATTTAATTCTCCTATGGTAGATAATCTCTTCCATACTTTGGTTAAATCCATAGAGTATAGAACGCACGAGGTCATGTATAATTCCACTTTGATTTCTCGGTTTAAAGGATTATAGTGATATGAACAGCGAAGACTAAATTCATGCATTGAATAGATAGAGGAAAGCATGCAGCCTAATATAAGCCACTATAAAAGATTATGTCCACCATGTGGGTTTTACCTTTGTTCATCCTCATTCTCGGGTCTCGAAGTCCATGAAATCCACATTACTATATTTGATATCGGGAATTACAGTGATTATAATGGAGATAGGCTTGTATCTTGAAATTCATACTTGGAATGAGTATCACAACAAATTGGGCAATGGAAAACCGATACTTGAAAAGGAAAAAATTGAGTTTTTTCCTTAAAGGTTTTAATCGGATGTTAATGAAACTAACTGAAATATAGATTTTATCAATTCGAGAGACATAATCAATTAAACTAACCATGCATGGACTCAAATGAAATGTTTGGAGGAGGAAAAGTTAAGTTTCGAATTCGAGACAATTCCTCCATCGAGAATCAACATGAAAGTGTAAAAAGGATTCTAGGCACAAACAACTTAGCTTTAATGGGGTTTTCGGGAGTGTTGTTGTGTAATGTGCAACAAGGAAATTGACAATTTCCAAGCATGAAAATGATACCCCTGTAGCGAAATTTTCATGTTTTATCATTCTGAGGCACCTGGGTTTGCCCATCAATCCAAGTAACCTCTCAATTGGTGTTAATTAATTCCCCTAGGTGATTTAGGAAAGTCAAATTAACCCCTAGGTGATTTTAGGAGTTCTTGAAAAATGTTATCTTGGGCAGTTGTGGGAAGGACTATCACTAACCTTCCCAAGACTAGGAAAACCCCTAGAGTGGAACGGAGGATCCAAATCCAAGATGGAGGTGAATTGAAGGCCTAGAAACATCATGGAAGTAATTTTGGAAGATTCAGGGAAGATTTGGGGAGTTTGGAGCAGTTTGATCAAAATTAGGGTTCACAAGCCTAAGCGCAATGCACATGCTAAAACAACTGCTGAGCTTCCAAAGATGATTCGGGAGCTTCAGATAGAGTTAGAGAATTTTTTTTTTTGAAAGGGAATTCAAATATCTACAAGATGGTGAAATTAGTTTTTTCACAACACTTTGGCGCAATGGTTTTCAAGTAGTTTTTCTCATGCATAGGTGGAGTACCAAATCAAAATATGATTTTTAAGGAATCAAATGGATGAATCAAGACCTGATACCCCTACCATTGGATTCATAAGGCCATTTATAGTCAATATAATATAAAATTTCATCAAAAAATTCCATCGGGAGCTCAAGATATTACCGTTGCAAGTTGTCCTCAAGGTTCAAGAGTTAGTCAAATTTTCAGCTCCAGGAGCATGGCGGGATTTTGTGTCCCTAACGTCCCTCAAGGTCAGGGAAATCAAGGTTTGGAAAATGCATCCAACCCCCTTGAATCCCTTTAAAAAAACATATGACCTCCAGGATCCCCAGTTCAACCCCCAAGTGCTTGCGAGAGCTCAAAGCCTTAGTCGTCCGATCACTGCCACATGTCATCACCAGGAGCACCATGGAATTTGATGTCCCTCACGTCCCTCACATGTCAGGGACATCAAACCTTGAAAAATGCACCCATCCCCTAAGGAGGACTTCTGGTCACCCATATGACCAGCTTCCGGCCCTTCAGTGCTTTAAATCTGATTTTTAACTTTCATTCCCTGTTGTTGGATCTCCGCCACGTGTCGTCACCTTGCTCACCATGGAATTTGATGTCCCTCACATCCCTCACAGGTTAGGGACATCAAACCTTGAAAAAATGCACCCATCTCCCTTCTCAGCTAAATTTTAAAATTTTAAATACTCACCTGCTTCTCGCTTCTAACATCTAACTCCTCCGTGCACATGCTCTGTAACTCCCTCTGCAACTTCTCACCACCACTCCACCATTGCCAAAGCTCAAACCAGCTTCAATACAAAAAAAAAATTATCTACTCCATGATAATATGTAGGTCTCAGAAGAAATATTGACTAAACCAAGAAGAAAAATGAAGAATAGAGAAGAAGAACAATGGAAATCCCCATTGCCGTGAAATCAAATTTTGAAGAAATATTGCAAACGGATGCACGGATTGATGAACCATATTTTTTGTTCATTCCTCTATAAAAAAATTCAAAAACATGCCTTTAGACCCTCCTCTCACACCATTAAACATTCACATTGAAGAAATCTTCTTTTCGGCCCAACGGAGAAAAAAGTTGGATTTCTCATCAAACCGACAGTGGATTGAAACGAGATTTCACCTAAAGCACAAGAAGAAAAAACCCATATCAAAAATGTAAATTTGATCACAAACGGAGGAGAAAACAAACCTACAATTTTCAAGGTCCATTAATGGTTGCCGTGTCCAAAAGCACTGCTAGGTCAAAAAATTAAAACTTTAAAATCTCCCAAACTATTGAGCGGATAGGTCCAAGATTTCAAAGGGGCGATATTGGGAAAAAACCCATATCTAAAAATGTTTCGCAGTGATCCGACCACCAAAGGTTCACTTTCCAAAAATAGCAGGTCTTCTACATGGAGGACTGCCATTTCGGGAAAGTCGTCAATTAAAGAAACTCATGAAAGAGGCATTAAACACGGAAGATGTATTGCAAGGAGAGATCGTCGAAATGGTCGTCTTGGTCCAAAATTGACACTTACTAAAAATAGTAAGTGGTCCCACGAGCACTTTCCAAAAATAGAAAATTGATCCAGAAGGTGAGAGGAACATAAGGAGATAGGGAAATTTGAGTTGCAACATCTAGTTGAGGTTCGAGGCACTGATTTTTCATACTTACTAAAAATAGTAAGTTGTTTTTTCTGAAGAAATCATGAAGCATAAATGGACAGGGAAGAATCGACATAACCTTTCGCTTCCGAGTAAGAGATAGAAAAAGTGTAGTCTCTATCATCATACTATGTAGAGTAGGTGACAATGAGGATGTCAACAGTGTCTTTCGACACTCATTTCATGCTTCAATTGGTATGCGGGAGGTGGAATTCACAATCAACACCATCAAATCATTCATAAGATGCTTCATTAGGATCATGTCCGAATCAGCCGAGCAATGTGGACAACATTGAAGGGAGTCAGGACAAGATTTGTTCAGAGTGGATCTCCATGAGTGATGCCCATGGTCACCGAATGAGTCATGCAACAGTGTATTTAAACACGGTGTTCACACATCATCCAAAGGAAGTTCTTCAACGTGCACAAGAGTTCGGAGATTCAGAGTTCATCACATTGGAGCGTTTCATCAAGTCATCTGGAAGGATCAATGGGCTTTATCAGAGGCAAAATCTATCATCATTGACATCATCCTTCCTTCTTCTTCTTTCTCGCTCTCTCTCTCTCTCTCTTCTCTCCCCCAACTTCCTCTCTCCTCAATGTTCTAATTTGACATTGGGGTTGCACTTTTTCAATGTAATAAGTCACCCTTAAGTTATAAAAGGGGACTTAATGTTCTCCTAAGAATGTGAAAAGTCTCATGACATATGAAGGGTCAATGGGGGTAGGCGAAGAGAATTCCAAAGCACTATAAATTGTAATGAGCTCCTCATTCCAAAGGGTTCTAATTCTGAAATTATTCTAGTTGGTTGTATTCTTGTAAGTTCATGAGAGAGATTTTCTCACTTGTGAGTGAAAAGAGTTAGCCACTTTTCCCCTATTCTCAATGTCTTCCATTCTCATACTATGTAAAATTTTGCTTGAGCATCAATACAAGAAGAAGGGGTTTCGAGCCTTTTTGACTAAGGGGTTTACTGATACTTTGTGTTCATTAAATTCTAATTGGTCTTGTTGTTGTTTGCAGTATTGTTTCTTCCTAATTTTAGTGCATGTGATGAAATTTCTAACTAGTGTGTGCAAGAATATGATTTTCTACCTGTAACATTAGTTCTCCTACCTCTTTTCTCACTCCCCTTTCCCACTCTTCAGACAAAGTCTTCCCTAGCAAGAGATTGCTAGCTTTGCTGCAGGTTAGTGGAGTGCCCCTGTTGGATCCCTACCACAAGGCCACCAGAAAATCCACCTTTACTCGTGCATGCATATACGACGATGCACCGATTAAGTAGAGGGACTTAGATTCCCAGAGTGTTGCCAAAAATCCACAAGTTTATCCACCTGACAAATTTTCTCACAAACAAGTAGCAACCTTGATTATACCACCATGACATAAATACTTATCCAAACCACGTGAGATTTGATTCGTTTGGAATATGTCACCGAGAGGAAGGAATGATCCATTTTTATGAATATCTCTCATTAGAAATTGCAAAACAAGTTTTCATTGCACAATGAGTTTTTTAAATGGAACTTGCATTAAAAATGAGTTTTATAATTTCCAATGAAATCCTACACCTTATCATTCAAGAAATGACTCAAAAGAAGAGCATTTAAAAGAGGAATCTATGGTTGAAATTTCAAAGAGTTGGCATCATGGGATTTTCGGTATTAAGAAAAAATGTTTTGAGAAAAGATAGGTCAAAATAGGCATTTCCAACAGCAAATCAAAGTGGAGATGGAAAATAAATCAGTTCATCTTATCATATGCATGATTTATCATCATGAAGGCATTTCAAAGGAGATTATTTTTGACAAAATTTCAAAGGTTTTCATCCGTGAGTCACTAAAGAATGAACAAAAATGTGTTCATGGAATTTAGGTCATGGAGTTGGTTTTTCATAGCTTTCGTGGCTTCCATAGAGTAGAGAAGAATACAATTTTGGTTATAAAATTAAGTTGAGGTATTTGGGAAGGAATTTAAGTGTTTCAACTTGAATTTTGGAGGAAAACACACTTTTGAATGGCATGAGGAACCTTGAGTACATTTTTTACTTGGGAGAGGAAAATCAAGGTTCCAAAAGTGCATTTTGGCTTCTCATAAGGAATCAAAGCACATTTTTATTCACATATGGAACTTAGGTGCACTTTTGCTTCCCATATGGAACCTCAAGTTGCAAAAGTGCAAATCAATGTAAAATTAGAACACATGAACCAATAAAGTGCATTCCAACTCAAAATTAGAACCTTGGGAGTCACTTAAGTTCATGTCAACTCAAAATTATAGCTTGGAACCTCAAAACGTGCATGTCAACTCAAATTTAGAACATGGAAGTCACTTAAGTTCCCAAAAGTTCATTTTTTTATCTCCATGATGTACTTAAGTGGAAAAAGTGCGAACAAACATACAATTAGAATATGGAACCTCACTTAAGTTCCTAAAAGTGCATTTTGAACTCTCATAAGGAACCAAATCACATTTAAAAATTTAAATTGGAAACAATAAGTTTCAAAAGAGAATTTTAAGTTGTGAGGAGGAACTAAAGCTCCCACAAGCACATTTCGAGCCCCGAGCAAGAACAAAATAGTATAACCTTAATTCCTAGAGCAAGAGTAGGACTTCCGAGGATGCATGATACATGACATGTATATGAAATAATCCAATGCAAATTCCAACAATTTTCAAGAACTGAAAGTGCTTGATTCTTGTCTTTTGAGAAAAAAACCCAAAAATGGCTTAAGTAGCCATAATAAAGCAACAAGTGGTTTTTGGCCATAGAGAAAAATTGCAATGACCAAGACCAAAACCAATGCCGAGGCCATGCGAGTAACTCCATAATATTTCATTTAACTTTTGATAAGGCTTCCATATCCACCTAGAACTCAGAAACCTTCGAGCCAAGTTGAAACTTCATTTGATCCAAGGCTTTACAATTTATGAAAGGTTTCCATTTCTAATGAGTCCAAATCATTATTATGAATATACCATCATGTAGTAGAGTCCAAAAAAATTCTAATGGAAATGGTATGGGTTTTGAACCCACGTAAGGCTCCCGAAACCTTCCACACAAGTTAAGACTTGCAAAGAGGCATATTTGACAATTTTGACCAACTTTCTCGAGAGATTATAAAAATTTCATTGGGGTTGTCAAGTAAAATTCCTAGAAAATTCACATGCCAAAACCACTTTCATTAGAAAGAATTGTTAGGAAAATATATTTATATTCCCTATTGTAAACAACAAAATGGATCTTAGCCTTGGATTTGATGTAATTAAATTAAATTAATATGATTGAAATCACCCTCTTGGTCATTATCATCAAATGAAATTATATTCCTAGGAGGAAAAGAAGAAGTAACTATACCAATGGGAGAATAAAGTGGATGATTATATTTTGTGAAAAGAGGTTATGCCTAAATTTCATGATGCACCTTTGTGTTTCTCTTAGATTTAGAAGTGTAATTTTATTAGGAAGTGGTCATCAAGATATTAAGCTTAGGATTCTCATTGTATTGAGGCTTAGATTTTTCTTTAAATCAATACCAAATTTAATAGAATTGGTATTAGTAAGATTTTGAATAACATGCCTAAGCTCATAGAATTTTTAATGGGATGCTCAATACATCTATGGTAAACACAATAGGAATCATCACAAAATATTTGGCTTGAGGGTTTCTTGTATCAACATCATTAAATGGAGGGGGAGATATGATGTGAAATTCAAGAAAAATTGTAAAGATCGATGTGGTGCAAAAGGAATCATGTGAATTACCTTTGAGGAGGATCTTGTAGCTAAAGATTTGTAGGTTGAGATATAACACTAATAGTTTCTTTAGCTTCAACTTTTCTATCATTATTTTTACCTTTGTAATTTTATTTCCTTGGAATTTAGATGCAAAAATATTAGGTGGATTACACTCATATGATTAATCTTGTTCAATGTGGATCTTGATTTGTTTTTATTTTAAAGTATGACATAGCCCATCAAAGGATTGAAACATTTCAAAAATGATTGATGTTTTCATGGGATATAGGAGACTATGAGTACATAGATCCCAAAGTTCATTATTCACGAGTATATATATCATTTTTCTAAGCATCATCTTATAGCGCATCACATGGTCACTAATTGGTTTATTAGAGCTTTTTAAAATTTTAGCCATTTGGGAATTAGAAACCTTATCACCAATTTTAATAGAGAAGTGTGCAAGAAATTGACTATCTCATAGATTTAAATCCCTCACAAATTTAATAGCTATATCATAGGACCATTGTAAAGCATAATCCTTAATACTTATAGGGAAAATATTAGTGAGAAATTTATCATTGTAAGCATAATCTAAGCAAGTAACATGAAAAGATAAAATTTGTTTCTCGGGTTATCCTTTACCCTTATAAATAGGAATAATAGGAGGTATGAACCATAATGGAAAAAGACAAGATTCTAGATTAGGTGTAAATGTATTATGAAGTAATTGATTAGAATCCATGATATTATAAGCTCTAGACATGTCGTTCTCCAATTAAAACACCTTAGTCTACAAATCATGAATGATATGTTCAAGGCAAATGATAGTAGGTGGAGTATGTAAGAGACCATGTGTGTGCACAAGAGGTATATGAATACAGTGTAGAAGTTGAGATAGGAATTTTAGCTTGTTGATAGAGGATAGGAGATGACCATATATTAGGAATAGATGTAGCCACAATAAATGAAGTAATAGTAGATGTAGGCATAGGATATGTATCCAAAGGAGATGTAGGAGTAAACACTTGAAAAGGGGACTCTTCATGAGATTATTGGGATTGACCATCATGGGAATCCTTAGAGTCAAGAAGCACAAAGAATAAAATAAATGTTATATGAATGTTGGAAAAAGTCCCCAAAAAGAAGATAATATTTTAGCTTGATCTTGATCAACACCATTAATCTCATTAGAATGCATTTCATTAGATCTCCCATGAGGAACAAGGTCAAATTAAGTTTCAAGAGGATCTTGGTTAGAATATAAATCATATTCATCATTATGGATATTCTTGGGAATAGGAGATACATTATAAATAGAAAGAGAAGAGGAATCCATAGGATGCCTATGCTTTATAGATGTGTATAGGAGTTAGATATGCTCAAATGGGGTAAGGTTAATCGATCAATTCATTATAAGGGTATAGAAGAAAGGCATGTACAAATTTTCTCGGTAGCTTGATAAATAGAACCCATATAACAAAATAGGGTTTCGGTAGAGAAAGCCTATTTTGGATAGGGTAACCTAAGCCAAATAGGTGAATGATTCAAACAAAAATTAGGTTCACCAAATCATTTACCTAGAAAATAAAAAAATAGGGATGTGGGATTCTTGCTTATATAAATTTGAGATTAGGGTAAAAAAATTATTTAGATTTAGATTACTAAGCAAACATTAACAATTAGATTTGAAAATATATAAAGTATTAAAATATAGATCAACTAGAACATGTTGTAAGTATATATATGAATGAATGATAGTATACTTAGATCTTTTATAGTTTGAAATCTGATTTGGGTGTGAAAAGGGTATGAAAGGGATGAAAATTTTTAGTTAATGCTTCATCTCTTATTCTAGAGCAATATTGTGCTCAAGGGAAAATTGTTGGGTACAATACAGACCGTTGGATGGTTTCAACTTAAATGATGTTTTCTGCAACTTTTATTACGTCTACAAATCACTGGTTTATGGATATATATGAAATATCAAGTCCCAATCATGTTCAAAACCTTCTTAAATCAGTCACCTTTACACAAAACACTAATCTTTAATAAAACCCTAAAAGGGATTATTGGTTGGGTTAAAGTGCAATTCATACGCCACCTATGTTGGTTTACTCTGAAGAGGCCTCAAACCACATGCAATTTTCCACATAAATACGTGACATAATACTATATGAATGCAACTATATTTGATAACTCGATAAATATTTTTTATTGACTTAACTAGCTTGTGCTTGACTTGGTTTTTCATGCTCTTAATGTAGGAATCTTAACTCTTAGACCTAGTTAGAGCACTTTAGACATATATATGGGCTAATTCTAGTGTATGATTTTGAATTAGGGAAGTATAAGAGATAAATATGATACCATTTTTGTGACATGTTTTTGATTTTTGGCATGATTCAAGTCCGCGGAAGAGCAAATTTGGTGTTTTGTTGTTTTTAATGTAAAATTTAGGATTTGATGTCCACTTTTTGGTCCCCCAACTTGCTGCACTTACCCAAAGATGTGCGCCTTTTGTCAGAGTTGTAATATTTTATCTTGTAAATTTTGAAAAAGGGATTTGATATCTTGTGTGTTAGAAGAATAAGTGTATGAAGAATTATGAGTGTAGATGGGAGATGTAGGAATAGTAATGTTTATAGGGATAAACATGACAATATTACAAAGTGGAGGACTATATACCCCTAGTGAAATAGGTATCACAAAGTAGACCGGCTGATTTATATATAGTAGATGACAAAAGAGGATTACGGTCAAGAATGGGAGATACACCAATATGTTTTCATTGATCATGGGTGGCATAAAGAAGAATATCTATATTGTTGGGCATGTGAATGGAGATGAGGGGCCAAAAAGCGGCCAAAAGCCATTTTTGGCCATTTTTCACATAATGTGAGTGCTAGTCACATTACAATGTGACCATGGAATGAAACGATCATGTTATAACATGCTCTCATTATGACGCTTATAATGTAAGTTCATTTTTTGTTGTGTAAATTTGAATTTTTCACTAAGAAAACAAAACCCGAGTGTGTTTTATTTTTTTTGGCTTGGAAACCACTCGCCCTTTAGCTTGGATTGTGTAATTTGTGATTAAATATGTGTTCTAAATAAAAACATAACAATCTCAAGTGTACACCCCAATTTCTCATGTGTTATAAGACAATATTCCAAAAAAACATGACTACAATATCAAACTTTGTTTTAGGTTTGTGTCGATGTATTTCTTTCTAAAATTCGATTAGTTTAAGATTTTCATCCTTAATTTCTTTTACTAGCACATTATTTCTTGTTAAAAGACATGTATCATTTTAAAGATAATTTACGATTTTCTCATCCAATTTTTTAAAAAGGCTTTATTTAAAATTCAATCTACACACACTAAAAATTTATTTTCAACTATTTTTCTCAAAATTAGGGGGTGTACACACAAATATTTCATTTTTGGGATGTGTTCACTTTGAAAATTAATTAAAAAATTATATATTCATCCAAAAAATATGAAAAATTAGTGGGACCTCATACATGATCTTAGCTAACTTTCTACCAAATGGATTTGTAAAATATTTTATGGAACTCAAAAAATTGGGGGAGGGGGTAGGAGTGCACACAAAATACTATGTTATCTTTTTGACACAAAAATAGGCACACTTTGTGTGCGCACCACATTTGACCTTCTTAATCAACTAGATTCCAAGAACTAGGATTCTTATTCTTATCACATTGTCAAATTTTGAGCATATACATGCCAAATTAGTTGAAGTTCATTTTTTGTTGATTTTAGGAAAAAAGTGGTCACTTTTGACCCCCTTTTAGTCCCTCATTTCCATGCACTTACCCTATTAGGATTTTCTTATAAATAGTGTGCAAAACATTGTGTTACATCATCCAATAAAATATGGTTGTCATTCATATCATGAAACCCCTAAGCTTGTATGGTATTAGTGGGGACCGTGAACACGACATTACTTAAGATATCAACATGTACATGCTCATGAGATCTAGGAAAGGTATCATCATAGGTGTGCAACTAATTAGCATTGACGGGGTAAGGGCAAGAATGTTTGGGCAAGCCATATATACACTAATAATGATCCATGAGATTCAACACTATGGTGTACTATACAAAAACTTTAGAGTAATAGATTCAATTCAAGAGTCGAGTTCATCAAATGTTTTCACCCTAACTAATTTCTATGGTGTGGAAATGCACAAAAACTAAATGGTTTGTAATAGGTGGACTATTCTAATCTAATTAACTTCAAACATAAATTATACATGACCAGAATAATGCATTCAAACTTGAAATGATTGATAAATGATAGGTACTTTCTCAAAACATGAGAGAAAAGATAAACTTAGTTGTTCAAGACGATTCAAGAATGATCTACATGTACAGGAAATGAAACAAGATTTAATCTAGAACTATAGATTATGCACTCAAAGTTCGGAATTAGAAATTGAAAGAAGTAGGGGCAGGACCATATAACTTTTGTATGGTATAGGATGGAATTGTATGGTCATAACCTAGAGATGTATAGTTTCAGACCCTTTCATAATCAAAATTTATAACTTTGTGTGTGCTTCACTTTTCTCGTAAATGATGTTCGTTGTATGTTGATCCTGCTCACACAACTTTGGCATGACCTGTAATAACCTGCAACAAAGTAGAAACTCTAGCAACCTACAGAAGCCTTCATGAAAGCATTAGAAAACCAAGGGAGAAAAACATGCTTGCAAATTTGCAGTTAGACCACTGTTGGTGGTCAAAATCCCAATTTTTGAACTAATCCCAATGTTGCACTATGTATCCTCATTTCGAAATGAAGCCTCACATAGTTCTCCTAAGTGCGTGTACAAGTGTGAATAACTAACCAACTCCCGATGGGTTCCCTTGTATCTCTTAACACAAAGATAATGGGATAACTACATATTATAAAATGTACCTAATGGTATTAGTGAGATGTGGTGTGCCTCAAGTATGTGACCTATCCCTTTGTTGATCAAACCCGTGTGCAATGCTTGTAGTGAATTATCTTTTGCTAATACATGGTTTTATGACCTTTGCATACTTATAAATAGATGAAGCTAGCCTCTTTGATCTAATTGAGTGCTTCAAACTTGTAGTAGGGACTACTCTAGATGATGTACAACTTATTTAGGAAGGCTTGGGAACCCTTTGAATGGTTTTGGAATGACATTTTCAATAGAAGGTTCTAAGAGTGCCTAGAGAGTTACAACTTAGTGATAATGACTTTTTTATATAACCTTTCATACATGAGATATTCTAATAAGGTTGACCCTAGGAAGATGAAATGACCCAAAGAATGATTTGAAATTGAAATCAGAGTCGGTGATTGTGAAGGATTTGGATGGTATAGGTTAACCAAGACTAGACCCTACATCTCGATCCTTCTATACATTTTCGGATCAGAGAGATAGAAAGGTAAGATGAAAGTTGTAGCATGAATATCATATGTTTTATGTTACTTTGATTAAAAAAATTCTTAGAATTAACAACAGAGGAGTGTAAAGATTAAAAAAAAAAAAAGTTGTAGAATGGCTACATAGAAGAGGAGATTGGATTCGAATGTGAACATTTTTCTTAAAGAATGATACATCGTCAAACTTGGCATAAGTGCACAAGGAAAAGTTACCAAATTTTAGTGTCTATACTAGTGAGCACAAAATTTGTATGGAGTAGAGGTGAAAGGAAGGTGAAGGACACGATTTCATGGATGTGTGACACTTAACATCAATCCTTGCATTTGTATCTTATTGTAGAAGGAAATGGATGCCCTAGGGATGTCTAGGGGACAAACTAATGATGCCCTACCTAGGGACTCTCTAAACACACCTTGACTTACAACCCTTCTTAAAATATCCTAATTCAACTTAAAAATCATTCCTATCCCTAAGGTGACCTAAGACCAAGCTAGAAATTTGTCCTTATTCAATTCAAAGGAGATAGTGCATTATTTTATGCTTATGTGATACCAAATGATGACTTATGTCATTACATAATATTCTATTGAACTTTGTACAAGTTCACATGACTACGACATACGTGTAGTTCCATATGATGACAAAGTACATAACTACACAATGCCTCACAAAAACAGGATCACATTGCTCGAAAGCGTATCACAAAGGTTTGCTAACAAACTTCATGTTGTGTAATACCAAAGAACCTCTTGAAACGTGTGGTACCTCGTGATGCATTAGAACGATCTAAATCACAAGATTTTGTAAATTTTCCTTTGCAACACTCCACTTCACAAGACATTACAAGCAACAAAATAAACAGTATTACTCCTACCCTAATTATTTTTTTGGGGGATGGGTAATTCCTTGTAAACCTAAATGCTCCTCATGAGCGTGGTTTAATATCTTATGCCTTATTATATAGTGTACACTAAAATTATTATCTTATAATTGAAAAAATATAAATACCTTTTTAATTTTATTTTAAATTAATATTGTTGATTTTAAATTATGAATTAACATTGTATAATAAAGAGAGTTTTCAATCCCAAAATAAAATTAATTTAAGAAAAAAAAAAACTCATATTTTGGAAATATACAAGTAACTTTTGAAAGACAAGTGACTGCAAGGTTAAATGACAATTTCGGCATCTTTTCTTATCCTTCGCTGAAAAAGAAACATATGTTCCTTTAAAGAAGGAAATTTTGACCAATAGCGATCCAAACAGAAGATAAGTACAGAGCGTGCTCCACGAATTACTCATGCTCTTGAAAGCAGCCACAAAAGTTTTTGACAAACAACAAAACCTAAACATAATTCTCAACAATAAGACATATCTAACAGATCAGCAAAATCTCTCTCTTCACCACATGAAATCACTGGTTTTGGTGTATTAGTTGTGCCTTCCGTATTTATGTACAACTTATTTTTTGGATTGAAAAATATATTGATTAATCAGGTATGTCTTGTTCTTTGCACGTGGTAAAAATTCATTTTTTTGGTCGATTTTTCTGAGCCAAACAACTTCACTAATGAATCAACAATCTTGTTAACAAATAGAATCTTTTCGTTTCATAAAATACCTTATGCACGCATAAACATTTCACCAAATAGAATAACCTGATTTCAATGTACAACCACAAACTCTTTACCACATAGAATACTCTGGCTTTAGTATAACAATCATGTCACTCTTGCCAAAATATAAAATCTTGATCAAATAAAATAACCTCCTCCTAATATTGTTTCTCTTACTGAAGCACAAGTTTTTCATACATTTGGCATTTCATTTATCGTTATAATAACGAAATCAGAGTCATACTCCCAGCTCAAGCTCTTCACTACCCTGCTTTTAATGTAACAAGCATCTCGCTTACCAAAACACACAAGCTCTTCGACATAAGTATAACAGTCCTGCCTGCTTCATCAAAGCACAAATTTTTCATGCAACAATGAAGCAATGGCTATTCCAAAGCTCAAACTCTTCAAGCCATGAAATACCTGGTTTGAGTGTAACAGGCGCCTCCTTACCAAAGCACAAGCTCTTCACCAGACAAAATAACGTCGCTTGAGCCATATTGAACCATACTCCCAACTCAAGCTCTTCACACCATAAAATACCCTGGTTTTAATGTAAAAGTGTCTCCCTTACTAAACCACAAGCTCTTCACCAGATAAAATAACCTTCTCCTAGTATAATAGTCCTTCCTGCCTCATCAAAGCACACGTTTTTCATACAACAATGGAGCCATAACTATTTTCAAAGCTCAGACTTTTCAAGCCATGAAATACTCTGGTTTGAGTGTAATCAAAGCACAAGCTCTTCACCAGATAAAATAAGCCCCCTTACCAAAACACAAGTTTTTCCTACAGCATTCAGACTTTTCATTCGTCTCCATGATGGCGAAACCAAAGCCATACTCAAACCAGCATAAAACAATGTCTGTTTTCACCACAGTCCGCCCCAGGATTCGATCCTGCAACCTCCGATGGCTTATCCTCAACCTCGTCCTCCAGTTCCTGTTCGCCTATGCTCTTCTGCCATCTATAAAAATAGCCCGGCAGAGCTTCCACAGTCATGCGACTCATGTCACGAGACGCAAATACCTGCGTCAAGTAACGCAAAATCCGTCGAGGAATATCACAGTAACAGTGCAAAGCTCCAGCTACATTTCATAGAAGATCAGGGTTCGAGTCTCGCAACGTCCAACCACAGCAGTGAAAAGACGTCAGCCCCGGTCTGGTGGACTTTAAATACAGTAGCTCTCGCGGATTTCTGTAAAGGCAAAAGAAAGCTCAATCCAGCAGGTCGCGGGTTCGAATATACGGCCTACACAGACGCAATTCTGATAAACCGAAGGATATATCTTCCGGCATCTGTTAATTGCAGCAGCGTACAAGATCCGATGCCGCTGCGCACGAAATTCAACCATGGCAGGCACGGTATTTCTTTTTATGAGCAAATTCCATAGTATTTTGTCAGGCTAATATAAAACACACTGCATTTTTATTTTTTTGGTAATAAGGAACCAGCTGAGTTACATAGAATTGCGTTTTAGAAATCCTTCAGAAAGCAGGTTACAGTCAAATGAGTCTGTGTAAATTTAAATTAGATTCACTCCATTAAAATGGTTGAGGAGGATCCACTCCGTCAAAATCATCATTTTTTTCATGGAGGATCCACTAAGTCAAAATTATTCAGGTACATTAAATTTAAAGTTTTTATTTTGAGTATTAAATTTGACGTTTTCCTATAATAGGCATTTTATAATAATAGGGGTGGGTGCATGGTAACAATGTGATTGTGATTTTTTGTTTCCGGACAGTAAATGCGATGGATCTTATTTTGCAAATATGTTTTGACATTTTTTGTCCATCAATTTTATTTATTTTTCTTTATAGAAATCAATCTAAAAATAGTAATATGTTTTGACATCTTTTAGAACATCAATTTTATTTATTTTTGGTTAGAGAAGTCAATGAAAAATAGTAATAATATATAATGCAATTATTAATCATTATGATATTCCTAAAATCTAAGATAAGAGATTTGAGATTGATATTTATTAATGTTTTTCAAATAAACTTAATTAATATATTTACAAATCAAAAAATAATATTACAGTTAAATATTTGAATTTTAGTCTCACTATTCTTTTACTTCATGTTTTATACTTTAAATTCTAAATTTTATTACCTATCTTTATTCTATTATGAAAGTTTTGAAAATTACATTTAATTTTTTGAAATTTTAGTGGTATAATTTTTTTATAGTTATTTTTATTAAAATTATATTGAAAGATTTAATTTGAAGTTATATACATATATATATAATTCTTAATAGTTATATAAATTTGAGAAGATATAGCATTTATAAAATTAGCATTTATATTGTATTTTTTTATTTTATTAAATTAAAATTTAGAGATTAAAATTGTATTTTTAAAAATATAAATATATATTCTACAAAAAATTAAATTATAATAATTTTCTTTTAAATTAAGATTAAAATGTTTCTAAATTAAGAAATTAATAAAAACAGTTATAATTACAAAACTAATCAGTTTTAGCAAGAAAAGTCTCAAAGATGGATCAAACTATGAACAAAAACAAAATACAAATAAACTAAGAACATTGTCTGAGAGTATTGTTTCGCATAAGACTTCGAAGGCGATCCTATATCTTCACAAGTGCAACACACTCCTCTTGATTCTTAAGGTTGAATTGATACAATCTGCAATCACGGAAGAAAAATCCGAGTTTGTTGAATAACTAAAACGGATCCTTTCCCAAATAGTATAATTGTCGAGAATGGTTTTTCCATATATGGAAGAGGATAATTATAATATTTTCAATAAATATCAAATGTTAATTAAACTATATTCACTATTCATCATTCACCATTTTGAGTAGTCTATGCTCATATATAGAGAGGGAGAGGGACCTCCTAAAACAACAGAGAATTCTATATCTCAGTATAATTTTTGGAAGGCCGAAGTTATAGATATACATGAACTCAAAAATTTCTTCGTAGAAGACATCACCAAAATCTAAGAGGCTCATCCCCATCCAACACTAAGAATATAGATTTATGTTATTGCGTGTATATATACAAGTAAATAAGAATTATATTTAAATAATTGAAATTATAACATAGTTATATCCACACAAGACTTAAGCATTCATGGGACCCACCCCAAATGTTACAACTACCTCTAAGGTTGCGGTCCCATAGAGAGATAAAATAGGACATTTTAGCATTAATAGGGTCCCATGAACTTTATTTTTCTCTAGAGAGACAAACTAGAGAAAAATAAAAGTCTTTAGCACCAAAGAAGTATGGTCCCATGAATTCCAAATAAATTTATAGAAGGAAAATTTGAGAGGGAAGCTTAAATTGAAATGCCAAGTGTCGTAAAAGTTCCCTAAAATTATAAGCAACTACTTTTTTCATGCCCCCAAGTGCTTGGAGCATGGTCCCATGGAGGCGCTGCAGCACCTATTTTCTTGCAGTGGAAGGTCCCGTGATTATTTTTAAAGCCAACTACATGAAATAATAGAATCTAGGCCTAAAAAATAAGAGTTCCACTTTTTTTGCCCCCTAAACTTAAGAAGTCGCTGGAGAGGGGGCACTAGAAGTCTCCACCTACAATTTAGGCTGATTTTTGTCCATGTGGAATATAATATACATTCCCACCATTATTTTTTGGTGATTTTAGAGGGAAATATGATTTTATTTACCTACAAATAATAATAAAAATCCAATGGGACTAATATCTTAGCGGGTGTTGTTGAGGAAACTGATAAGAAAACATGGGGCTCCTAAATTTTCTCAAGAGCATCCGCTGAGATATTTATAGAGCCCCCCCTCAATGGGACCATGCTCTTAATGAGGCTGGAAATGCTGTCCCTAAAATGTAGCTGCTGAAAATTTTTAGGTATTTTGTTGGGCTTGAGCAGCAGCAATAATTTTTTAAACATGGGACTATATTTCCATACAAATAGGTGCAGGATGCTGAAATTGCGATTTCTTTTTGCATGTTTCTTCTTCATGTTTTTTTGGCTGAGTATCTTTTTCTCTTCATTTGATTTCTCCCGCTTATGGGTATGTTCTAAACTAAATTGTTTCAGCCTGGGTTTAATCCAAAAACATGTTTCCACAAAATATATATATGATTTGAACTTTTAAACACAGACATTCTGCAACATTTTTAACACGGGTCTTTAACAGAGGTTCAGAACCTCCTCAGTAAGCCACTTTCAACTACTTTGATGGGCCACCATATCTTAGCGCACAATGGAGTGTGCTGCCTAGCCGTTGCCCCATTTAACAGTGGAAGCACGACTGTTGTCCTCTCGTTTCCACTTGTGAACTTAAAATCTGGTTTAGTTCAGCTGCAGGGACCTCATTCAAAGCTCCATTTTTGGAATAATGGGGATGATGCTGGCATGGTCTGGCTTGATACCTGCAGGTTGCATTTGCATAAACAAACCCAAGATTTGTTATGATACAGACAGGTACAGAAGCCTTGCTCATAGTTACAGCAGCCTTGCTCCTTCCTCATGATATATCACTGCCCACAAAAGCAAACAAGCAGCGAATTGTAAAGGAAGTTAACAAAGAACAGAAAAACCAAGGAATTGCAGCAAACATTCATCAATAAAAAAAGAAAGTATAGCAGAAATCAGAGATTGAAACAGGCAACAAACTTCTTATTGCAATCCTCAATACTCTCATAATTCTTTACAACCATGCAAGACTAGATGGTTGTCATACAACACAACCATGAAATAATTCCCTTACGAAAATTATCCTGAAACAAAAGAGGGGCAAGGAGAGGACAAAACCTTCTTTGCTCTATCTCATTTTTTTTTTTTTTTTTCATTTTTCGTGCTAGACACACACCTCTGGTTGGCAGGTTTGGTTTGCAGGAACATATAACATCAATAATCTATGATTTGGGGTGATGACAAAATGTAAGTTAATGGGGTGATGACAAAATGGAGGTGGCCCTCCTATTAACATAATGATTGATTGGTTGAGGGACAAGTATGCTTATTTGCACAACCTTCCCTTTGCTCTGTGGTTTCATAATTCCAAAAAATGTAATTCAGTTACTTCTAAATACATTATACTTTTACAAAGCATCTTGAGATTGTTTATACTACTCTTAACATCTTCATTCATTCTCTATTAATAGAAAATGCCTAACATGAACCTCACAAACTACTATCATATAATGGTTGTGCTCAACTAGAGCTTCCCAATTACTCCCTGAACAATTTGGGGTTGACATTCTGAAAATAGAAAAAGGCAGATATTGGAAGATATATTCCTAAAATTATTCCACCCACAAACCACTGAGTGAAACTAAGTCAACTCAGCTTTCAATAAGCAAGCTAAAGCGCTCCTAAATTTTTGATGGCCTTGCATCATCTTCTTGTAGATGATTAGGCTTTAGATGCTCCTGCATCTCTCCTTAGTAAGAAAAAATATGATGTCCTGGTTCGGAGACACCATCATGAGACACCATCGTTCTCCCTTCTAAGAAAATTTCTAAACCTCCTTTCAGAGATACTGAAGGGGTATATTTCTTTCGCTTCCTTCTCCACTCAAACCATCTCTTTTTGTATCATCTCACTTGCAGTTGGTGTTGCATTTTCATATTGTTCAACCTTTTTGAAACTCACATTCAGAATCACTACAATCGCTTTAGTATGCTGGCATTAATTCAACATTTCAACCACCACTTACATTAGAAATCATCACTGCCATTTTTAGGGATTAATTACTCTCCCCAACTTGATGCTCTTCTCAATGCCCTTATACAAATAGATCAAATGCCCTCCCAAGCATGGTCTAGATTTACTTTTAAGCTTGATTGAAATTTAACAAACTAGAATAGAGACTTACCTCCATAGGAAAACATTCTTTTCCTACTTGTCTGATATCTTTGCCACTGATCTTGATGCTCCATGAGAGAAATCTCAGCTGCATTGCCAATCAGTCTCATCTTCATGCATGCATTTAATTGCAGGAACCTCCTTGATTGTTATACACTTTCAGTTCGTCATCCTCTTTTGGGTAGCAATACCCTTCTAACATGTCCATTTTAGAAGGACCTCTCATTTCTACTACCAACTCTTCCACTGCTGCACCATTTTTGGTTTGCATATCCACACAATCCACCTGCTTTTCCACAATAGCAACAAGCAAGTCTTCTCTCATATGCACTTCAGCTCCATCTTTACAAGCTTCTTTGACATTCTCTTTGGTGCCTCCAATCTTACAGACCCCTCCAATGTCTGCTCATATCTTCCTCTTCTCATTCTGTCCTCCAAAGCATCCAACCTTTCCTTTAAGTTGGCCCTAGTGTCTTGTTGAGCTTTATCTCCCACTACTAGGGCTATGTGTATTAATGCTCCAAGCTTCCTTTACAAGTTACCTCTTTTAGTCATTCCTTCTATCTTTGTCCTCTCCCACTCAACTATCTTCACTCACTAGCTTCCTCAAGACACCATAATACACCTCTTGTGCACACTTAAGCTCCTATGAGCTTAATAGTGGTTCCCCTCGGAACCACAACAAGGACACAATCTTTTGCAAACATCCACTGTCACTTCAACAGTCAAGACCTTTCATGACCTTTTCAATGAGCTCATGGCTCATAACACAGTACATACTTCTACAGCCTTTTGTGGTCTGCAACTCCTGGATCACCAATTTGCAAGCATGATTCTCTTCCACCACGATCTTTTGCAGATTTCATCCTCAAGCCTTTAGAACCCACACCTAAATGCACTCCAAGATTCACCTCAATGTTTTCAACTCTTTTCGATAATAACTAATGGTCCCCCACAAGTACTCTCTTCCCAGCATCTTACGAATGCAGATGGTTGCAACTACCTCGCTCCTATTTGTCTTGAGGAACTATCTCAGCCTCTGTTGTACACTGCTGGCCGCAAAAGCAAACTGCAAAGGGTGTTAACAAACAACAGACATTTTAAAAAAAAAAAACAAAAACATCTATCAATTAAAGAATATTTCATTGTATCCTCTTGCCCAGCCATATGTGGATGTTTGTGAACATGTATGGGTAGATTATTCAAATACTAATCATCTGAGTTCTTCTTATCTGGCCACCATTGCAGTGAAAAATCACATGGAAGAAATTGTTGAGTCATACACAATGTCTGATGAAGAGGACATTGTGGCTATGGAAATCAGAACTGAGGCTACGGAAATTGGAACTGAGGCTATGGAACCATCTGTTCTAAACACAACAAATAATATTACCTTGGTAAGTGACATTTCCAATGAAAATTGTAAAGAAACCTATGCTTATCATGAGGAATGTGTAGTCATTGATTTCTATTGTCCTTTAACCAAGGTTATGTCTCTTGAAAATATGACTATTTTACACATGCTTCAACCTCATGTTTTTCCCTTGAATTCTTTAATTGTTGATGTAGAGCTCGCTATTTTGAAAGATACCAAGCAAGTGACTGTTGACATAGGAAAAGAGCTGACCATTGGTAATAACTTAGAGGCCAACCAAGAGACTAGGGTTGTAGAAATCTTGAGGAAGCATTCCCAAGCTTTTGCTTGGGATTATACTAATATGAAAGGGATCCATCCAAGAATCTGCACTCACCATATCTACACCGAGGATGTTAAACCTATGAGACAACCACAACGAAGAATTAATCCAACACTTAGAGACATAGTAAAAAACGAGATAGAAAAATTGTTGAAGGTAGGATTCATCTATCCTATATCTGATAGTCAATGGGTATCACCACTAGTTATAGTTCCCAAGAAAAATGGTAAATGGAGAATCTATGTAGACTATAGGGAACTTAATAAAGCCACCAAGAAAGACTACTTTCCCCTGCCCTTTATTGATCAGGTTTTGGACAATCTTGCAGGTAAGAAATATTTCTCCTTCTTGGATGGGTTTAGTGGGTATAACCAAATTAGTATTGCACCTGTTGATCAAGATAAAACCACCTTCACTTGTCCCTAGGGTACATTTGCATATAGAGTCCTACCATTTGGGCTTTGTAATGCACCTGCTACTTTCCAAAGAGTAATTTTGGCCATTTTTGCAGATCTTACAAATGACTGTGTTGAAGTTTACATGGACGACTTCACTGTCCACGGTTCCAATTTTGATGAATCTCTAAACAATCTTGAAAAAGTATTAACTAGATGTGAGCAGCACCAACTTTCCTTGAGTCATGAAAAATGTTTGATTATGGTTGATCAAGGAATTGTCTTAGGTCATCATATTTCTACCAAAGGAATACAGGTCGACCCCAAAAAGATTGAAGTAATTACTCAGTTGCCTACACCAAAATCAGATTGACATCAAGAGTTTCCTTGGACATGCAGGGTATTATAGGCGGTTCATCAAAGACTTTAGTAAAATTGTTGCACCTATGTTTTCTTTGCTGACAAAAGATTGTGTTTTTGAATGGTCTCCTCAATGTCAGTAGGCTTTCGAGATTATCAAAGAGAAGCTAACCACCGCTCCAGTCTTGAGAGGACCCAACTGGGGGCAGCCTTTCCATATTCACACTGATGTGTCTAATACAACAATGGGAGTTGTTCTTGGACAAAAGGATGAAGAAGATCAGATGTATGCCATTTATTTTATTAGCAAGAATCTAACCCCTACAGAGAGAAACTACACCACTATGGAAAAAGAATTTTTAGTTGTTGTTTACTCTTTGAATAAATTCAAACATTATATTACTGGATACAAAATCTTTGTTTATATTGACCATTCGGCCATAAGGTATTTGATGAATAAACCAGTAGTGGGGGGCAGAATTATCAGATGGTTACTCTTGTTGCAAGAATTTAACTTAACAATTATTGATAAGCCTAGGAAAGACTAACGTTGTTGCTGATTTCCTTTCAAGATTGAATGTTTCAAGAGAAGAAGAAGCAGTCCAGATCATTTTCCAGATGAACACTTGTTTGCAATATCGACTCAGCCTCCATGGTTTGTTGATCTTGCGAATTACCTAACTACAGGGAAGTTTCCAACTTACTTTACCAATAAGGAACGAAAGAGATTAGTTAAAAACAACTCAACATATAAATGGTGTAACGGAATTTTATTTAAATGTTGTCCTGATATGGTTCTTCGCAGGTGTGTTCGTGAGGATGAAGTATATGACATACTGAGAGCTTGTCATGATGAGCCTAGAGGAGGACATTACTCAGTGAAGAGGACAATTCACAAGGTCCTTGGAGCTGGGTATTACTGGCCTTCTCTTCACAAGTATGTCAAGAAGTACGTGTGGCAGTGTGATGCATGTCAAAGAATGGGAAAGCCTACATTGTCCATGGAAATGCCTCTCAATCCTTAGCTGGTCTTAGGACCATTTGAGAAGTGGGGTATTGATTTTGTTGGACCTTTTGATCCCCATCCTTTGGGAAAGAGTACCTGTTGGTGTGTACTGATTATGTCACAAAGTGGGCCAAGGTTCAAGCATTGACATCTGCCAATGAAGATGTTGTAGCTGACTTTTGTACAACAGGTTATGCTAAGATTTGGCACCCCTAGAGCTATTATATCTAATCAGGGACCTCAATTTGTGTCTAACATGATTGATTCTTTCCTGGAGATCTACCAAATCAAGCATCGGAAGTCATCACCATATCACCCCCAATCCAATGGGCAAGTAGAAGTTACAAATAGAGAGCTGGAGAATATTTTAACCAAAGTTGTCAATGCAGACAGAAAAACTGGGTACCAAAACTCCCAAAAGTGGTTTGGGCCTACAATACAACCTGGAAGACCACTATTGGTTTCTCCCCATATGAACTGGTGTATGGGAAGAAGCCATTGTTACCCATTGAGTTTGAATTGCAGACTTGGAGGACAGCAATGGAAGTTGGCATCGATTTGGACGAAGCACAACATGAGAGAGTAATGCAACTGAACGAGCTAGATGAAATGAGGATGGAGGCACAACAACAAACTGAGATTCTTCAACATCAAAGAAAAGCTTGGCACGATGCTCATATCAAATATAGGAAGTTCAATGAGGGAGATTGGGTCTTACTTTTTGACTCAAAGTATCAACAGTTCAAAGGCAAGCTAAGGACAAGATGGTTGGGACCATACCAGATCGAACAAGTGTTTGATAACTCTGTGAGATTGTTTCCGATTGATGGAGACAAAAGAACTCTTCTTCTCATGAATGGACATAGATTAAGGATGTATCAACGTCCTCTGGATAAAGAAACCTTCAACAAAGATATGTTGTTATGCAAGGAAATGGATTCAGTGGAGGAGCCTAGCTCTTCCCATCATGAGTAGTTGTTTTTAAATTTGAATAAAGAAAGATGATCATGCTTTCGATCTTCTTTCCCTTAGATTGTAGTTGTTTTGTTTGTTTCATGCTTTCAATAAAGGTGGGCATGTCTATTGTTAGAATGTACACTACTCACATTTTCTCTATGAGCGCAGGATGTGGAAATCTACGGATATCGGGAAGCTGAGATGGCAAGGGTAAGTGCATTTTACTTCGCTACGGATATTAACTTTTGAAGCACTCCCCCATTGCATTTACTTAGCATGATTAAATCAATACACAATTTTCAATGCATTTATTGGGAATATCATTCAAAATCTTGTGACATGGAGTGGGGTGTAATGAATCATAATGAATCATAATTAGCAATGATACCGCATGTGTCGAATTTCTAAGAAAAGGACGGGATGTTTTATAAGAAGGATAGGTGGCATTATTATTCAATATGATGGGGTGTGTGCCGTACCATGCATTAAAAATTCCCACGCATACTTGGTCATGTCAACTTTTCACGCCGCCAATTTTGCACCAACCTAAGGCAATTAAAAGATTGTGGTATATTTCAAATTGTCACTCGCCAAACACTTCATGCCATTGCTCTGTGAGTTCGAACACAACATCATTCTTTCTTCCGCACAACCTGTCTAAATTGCCTATACTATGGGGCAGAAGAAGAAATTTGAACCAGATTCTCTGCACTCCACGCTCCGAAATGCCTTCGCAGACGATCAGGATATCTGAGTAACCCGGTGCCGAATCTATGGCAATGGAGATTGGCGGCCAGGAATCACATGGAGATGATGTACTGAGGTGTTATCTTGATGAAACTGTCATCCTGAAGGAAAAGTTAAAAGGTATGCAAGAAACCAACTTATCTTTGCAATCGCATTTATACCGAAAACAAGAGAAAAGTGAGGGAAATTACTTGCTTTCAAGGTAGAAGTTAGTTGTCTCAAGAGATAAAGAGATATAGGCCTTGAAGTATGGAATGATTTAAATATGTTATCTCTTTGGAATAAAGTATTAAAAAAGGAAAATAAAAAGTTAAAAGAGGAGACTGAGACTAGTGCAAATGAGAAGAAGTTAGAATTTATTTTATACTGTTTTTTGTTGGCTTGTAAGCTTTTGGCCTGTAGGAAACCTTCTTTTGTCTATAGCATGTTTTTCCAAGAGCAATTCTATGTTTGGCAATTGATGAAAATGTGTAGTCAAGAACCTCATGAAGCTCGATGATGGCAAAACCTTTTGTCAATTTATCAAAACAATACCCCTGAGATACAAAATCAATTGTGAATTTTACCTCCACAACATGTTGGTCACCAATGTGCTTGATTTCTTTATTAATCTATTTGTGGGAGATTTTTAGTTGAAGGCCTTTCAGTCCTTGCTTAGGAACCAAATTACATGGGGCGAACAAACATAAATTTTCACTCAAACAACTCGCACCATAGGTTTCTACATTAGGCCTACCCATCACAATGATGTGGCCATGAAGAAAAATTTCTAATCTCTTTATTATCAAAGCTGGTGTTGGGAAAATACTTCAAAGATTCTACTAAAATGTGTGCAGGATTTTGAGGCCTATAGTCAACAAAGCATTTTGGTGAAGCAAGACAGGCTTGTGATAGAAGATGGGATACCTTAAACTTGCCATTAAAAAGGAGGGAAGTTATCTCCCCTCAGAATCTCAGTTGGTGTATGCGGAGGGGTGATGCATTGGTTACAATAATTCGGCAGTTGTCTAAGAAAAATGACAAGGAATACAGTGATGAGTGGGTAGGAACACAGGTGAGGCCACCTCTTCTCCTAAATCCGATTACTACCTAGCAGAATAATGTTGCCTAATCACATGATAGTTTCACAACTTGGGTGGAAGTTATTTCAAACAATCAAGGATGCAAAGGAACCAGGAAACAATATGCAGATCAGTTTGAGGAATATGATATGGCACAGCAGCTTGGCCTTAGGGCAAGGCAAAAATGAGTTACATAGGGACATGCAACAGGTAAAGTGCAGGGGAGATGATGAGTGCATTATTTGACTTGTTTATATCATCTATGTGATTATTGATTTGTCATTAAACATGATTAATTAGTGCATGGGGATGCTTTATATAGTTATATCCTAGTAAGTTCAATGCATTTCTCTTGTTTTGTTTCATGCAACTTGTTAACCATAGAACCTCCCACTAATCGCCTCTGTGAGTGAAATGTGGTGACATGTGCAGGATAATAGTGGACATTTACTACCAATGCTGGGAATTGTAATCAAGGAGTCCGAGTCTGGAGCCGTCATGCAGTCATGGAAGACTTTTTCCATTGACAACCTATAAACATGGATCTTGTTTTTAGCAGTTCCGTAGGATTTAATGAACTTTAATAGGGTTGTTAGTGGAAGAACTCAGTGCCTACAATTTTGGCATGATGTGTAACCGACTATGTCTATATAGACATCTCCTTGAAGAACAATTTAGTAGTTAGTTGATGTTGGTAATCTACAATACAATTTATAACAATTAGTATCTATTTCCCGATTTATGTAATTTGTGTATGTTATGGAACTTTTCTGAATCAATATATTAGATGTTGTTTTGAATATCCTGTGGTGTTGAGATTACCTTCGTCTGAAGAATAGGGGCCCACTTGACGAAGGCGCAGCGATTGGATACTTTTACGTTTATGCATGCTCGTGGTTTCTGATAAGTTACAGTTTGAATGCAATTACTTATTTCCTTTACTGCAATTTCTATTCAGTGTGTGTTATTTCCTTTCATGCAATTTCAATTCTAAGTGTGTCATTTCAATTCTGCAATTTCAATTCAGAGTGTGTGTTATTTGAATTTTGTTATATTGATTTGGTGTGTGCATTTCAATTCCAACAAAGTATTTCCATTAAATGCATTTCATTACAATAATGTTGTTTCAATAGTTTAGCATTACATTTCCGTAGATTAGCAAAGACAGAGAGAAACATAACAACCAAAACCCCCCAAAAGGAACCACCGAACAATTAAGTTGCATAAAGCTTCATTACATACAACCTGGACACAACCCTGATTTTATAATGACACTAGCAGAAGAATCTATTAGTTAAATGATTGGAGAATACAACGACCCATCAAATGTTGCATCAATCTTCTAATCTCATTTATTTTAGAAGGGCTCCCCTTTAGCCCCCGCACATTCCATGTAATGACCCTCATTGTGAAACCTGTTCAATAAAGGCTGTCAGATCTGCTACCTTACCTCCTTTAGTTAACCCATGACCTATCTTTTGAATATGGGAACTATTTGATTTCCGTCCCAAGTGAAGTAGAGTTTCCAATCTCAAATTTTTCTGAGATTTTTGATGCACCCCAATGACGGTGTATTGCTACCCACTCCAAGTAGACGGGGAGGAAGCATTAAGGCTAGACAACTTTCTTCCACTTGAGCCACTGTGGACCCTTTTCTTCACTTGCTCCAGACAATTTGTGTTTCTGTTGAGAACCGTTGATATTATCCTCTTGAACATTGTTATCACTTTGTTCTGTAATAGGTTCATTCTCTTTTGAATTTATTGCAGTAGGCACAGGAGCTACCAACACAATTTGCGTTTCAGGAACTTGTGAGACAACAATATCTTCCATATTCGGATCGTTGTTTTAAAACCGGTCAAACCGGAACCGGAACCGGCCGGTTTGACCGGTTTGACCTTAAAAAAACTTGACTCGGCCTGTGACTCGGATCGCCCGACCGGTTTTAGCCCAAACCGGCCAAACCGGTCCGGTTCCGTACGGAACCGGCCGGTTCACTCTTCTTCGGCTGTACACGGCACAGCGTGGAAAAAACGCGTTTTTAATTGTTTTCTTTTATTTTTTATTGCTTCTAAACCCTAATTTAGTGTGATAAATACACCCCCCCTCTATCACTTCACACCTCTCTCATTGAGCATTTGTGAGCATTTGTGAGCAAAAGCATTTGTGAGCATAAGATTGAAGAGTTTATTTTTTGTAGTGAGCTTGGAAGTTGGAGGCTTGGAGTTTGTTTGGCATTGCTTGTGGGCTCTTTGTGGTGATATTGGCATCCATTTGTGAGCACCTCACCTCTATTTGTGAGCACCTCTCTTATTTGCAAGGATTTGGAGGATTGGGGCAGCCTTGAATAGTGTTCATTTGGAGTTGTTTGGTATCAAGTGTGGGCTCTTTGTGGTGGCATTTACATCTACATTTGGAGTGTGGGCTCTTTGTGGTGCTATATACAAGCTTGGAGCATTTCCTCACCTCATTTGTGTGCACATTGAAAGGTATGTTACATTTTAAACTTGCCCCTTATTTGTAAATTTTATTAAAAAAGAAATAGGAAATTTATTTATTTTTTATTTGCATTTTCAGATTTGTTTGCATTTGCAATGGCCCCCAAATCAAAAGACCCTACATGGGCCCATGCAGACGTAATTGATGACCAAGTTTTTTGTAAATATTGTAAGAAACACATCAAGGGGGATTCATAGGTTGAAACAACACTTGGCTGGTCAAAGAGGCCAAGTTACCCCATGTGAGGCACCTGGTATTGATGACATTAGGTTGGAAATGAAAAACATGCTTGAAAAACATAGAGAAGAGAAGGCTAGGCAAAAAGAGATGGAAGCTGAAATAGGGAGGAGGGAACATGCCTTGAGTGTTGAAGGATCTTGCTCTGACCCTTCTATGACTGTTAGAGACCCCTTTCAGTATATGCCTCCCCCATCCACTCATAGTCGAGAAAACCGGCCTCAAAAAAGAAAGAACATTCAAAGCTTTTTTCCATCTTCCACACCTGCCACTGCTAGTGCCTCCATGCCAACACAAAATCAGCCTACCTTGGATAACCATTGGAAGAAGCAATACAAAGAAGCAGCTTTTGAGTACATTGCTAGATGGTGGTATGATGCAGATATCCCTTTCAATGCTGCCCGCTCACCTTATTACCAGCCGATGTTTGATTCTATTGTTGCTGCTGGTAAGGGCTTCAAAGGCCCTAGTATGCATGACTTGAGAGGATCACTTTTGAAGAAAGAAGTTGCATCCATAGATGAATATTTGAAAGGTTGCAAAGCTTCATGGGCCAAAACAGGATGCACTATCATGTCAGATGGGTGGAGTGATGGCAAGAACCGCACAATAATAAATTTTCTTGCCTCTTGTCCACAAGGTACCATGTTTTTGAAATCAGTAGATGCATCTGATAGGGTAAAAGATGCAAATTTATTGTTTGAGCTTTTGGATGAGATTGTTTTAGAGGTGGGGGTAGAAAATGTTGTACAAATCATAACAGATAATGCATCTAATTATGTTCTTGCTGGTAAGATGTTAGAGGCTAAACACAAAACAATATTTTGGACTCCATGTGCTGCACATTGCATAGACCTCATGCTTGAGGATATAGGGAAAAAAGATTGGATCAAGAACACTGTAGAGCATGGCAAGAGCATCACCAAATACATCTATAATCACTCATGGGTATTGAACCTAATGAGGAAGAACACTGAGGGCAGAGAACTTGTTAGGCCAGCCATCACAAGATTTGCAACAAACTTTCTCACGTTGCAATCTCTTATTTCCCAACAACAGAACTTGAAAAGGATGTTTTCAAGTGATGAATGGAATGCATCAAAGTGGAGCCGGAAACAGGATGGGAAAGACACAAAGAAGAAACTTTTTGATAATTTATTTTGGAAAAAAACAGCAGAGATTGTGAAAGTTGCTGAGCCTCTTGTTAAGGTGTTGCGGTTGGTGGATGGGGAAAAATTAGCCATGGGCTATATTTATGAGGCTATGGATCAGGCAAAGGAGCAGATAAGGGCAGCATACAAAGACAGGGTAACTAAGTATGGGCCTATATGGGAGATCATAGATAATAGATGGAACAATCAACTCCATCGACCTATACATGCAGCTGGGTATTTCTTGAACCCAAAATATCATTACAGAGCTCAGCTTGGAGAAGATCAAACAGGAGAAGTAAAAGATGGTTTGTACGAGTGCCTAGAGCGCATGGTCCCTGATGAGATGCAACAACTTGAGGTTCACCGACAGATCAGCTTCTTCAGCAGAGCCACAGGTACCTTTGGGAAAAACCTTGCAAAGATTGCAAGGGATGTGGACCAACCAGGTAAGAAATTCTAAGTTTTTTGAAGTTCATTTGATTAAAATTTTTAATGAATAATCATGAATTTTTAGCATAAGACAATATTTTTCTAATTTGTTGAATTACGCTTTAACCTTTAAGTTATAAGTTTATGTTTTACTTTTAATTTTTAACTGTGTTTTTAACTTTTTGTTGTCATTGTTTACTAATTAAACATTTACATTTTTTATCGCAGCACATTGGTGGGATTCATTTGGTAGTCAGTGTCCTCAATTGCAAAAGTTTGCAATTAGGATCCTGAGCCAAACTTGCAGTGCTTCGGGGTGCGAGCGCAACTGGTCTGTCTTTGAGCGGATTCACACGAAGAAGAGAAACCGTTTGGAACAACAACGGTTGAATGATCTTGTCTTCGTGCAGTACAACCTTCGGTTAAGGCGTAACCAGTTGTTGAACCGAAGACCTGATACTGATCCCATTGTCTTGGATGATATAGATCCAACTTCAGAATGGGTAGAGGAGAGTCAGCCAGCAGAGTTTGATCCCGATGACTTGGGGTGGATGGGTTTGGATCAAGAATCTGATGAGCCATTAGCAGCACCGCCGCCATCGTCACGAGACACAGCAGGCACTAGTCGCACTCGTGCTACTCCCCAACCCCGTGCAGCTCCAGTTGTTGCAGATGTACCTGAGGATTTGGATGAGTCCGAGTCAGAGCCAGAGGCCGGTGATCATATTGATGAGGATGACCTTGAGGATCCCATTTCCAGCAGCGGTGCAGAGTTTGATCATGATGATTGATCATTGATGTCATCTAGTTTATTCTAGAGTTTTGTAACTTGTAGTATTTGTAATGTATCAATGATCATATCATGTTGTTTTTTTGGAGTCTTGAACTATGGAGATTGATCATTGGAGACCATTTAGAGCCTCATTGTCTATGTATTTTGTTTCGGAATCTCATCTATGATATATGTATTGTGTATTGGACTTGGAGTTCGTGCCATTTTGCTATAAACACCTTTCTTGCATATATATAAGAGAAAACTTTGCATATTCTGTGTGTACTTGTTGGAATTATGGTTTTTAACCTTTCAAATATATTATTTTCATTAAAAATATAAAATTTTATGTATTTTTTAGTAAACCGGTTCATTAAGTTTGAACCGGTCCGGTTCCGGTTCGGTCCGGTCCGGACCTCGGCCGGTTCCGAGTCCGGTTCCGATTTTTAAAACATTGATTCGGATTTGCATCTTCTGACTGTAGGACTGCATAACGATTGGAATTGGTTTGCAAGTCTTTATCAAGAGGTTTCCCTTTGACTATCTTTTTTTTATTTGGCACCATAAATTCGTCTTGTTTCTCCTTCCCCACAGTTGGGGTCTGTATTGCATGAGGGCAGTCCTTAAGCAAATGTCCATATTCATGACATACTCTACATCTGAAGGGAATGTTCTCATAATCCACTACCTACTCCCATTGTTCATCACCCAAATCCAACATGATTTTAGAGGGTAAGGGTTGGGTCATGTTCATATAAACGCATAGGCGAGCATATACCATGTGTTCCATGCAAATAGAGGCATCCGCAACATGAACATATTGACCCAAAGTATTGCCTATAGCTTGGAAGATAACAGGATTCCAAAATTCAGCTAGAAGCCCAAACAGTTGGATCCAAACCGGTACAAGTGAAGGAAGATCCTCCTCCGCCTTAAACATAGACTGCCATGGTTTCATGAAGAGGCCTGCTCTACCAAAGAACCATGGACCCCCTTGGAAAATATATTCTTTCTCTACCATAGTTGCAAAGACCACAAGAAAGTAACTATTAGGGTAAACTGAGACAAAATATTCACCAGGACATGCCAATTCTTGCTGGCCCATTCCTTAAATGCCATTAGAGAAGGCTTAAACCCCAAAACCTCACTATCAATGCCCTATCTTGTAAAGTTTGTATTCCTCCTTGCACATCTGAACGAGGAATTTTGAGAACTGGAACATCAGCAACAACTTTCATGCATCCAGAAGGCGTCTTTCGAGGATCCTCTTTAAGCAAGCGTGCAAAGGTTTTAGTGTTATTATTTATTCCAGCATCTTGAGGTCGAATTCCCCTAACTGCCTCTTTGAAAGACATTTTTGATGATTCCCCTTTTTCTTGGACCAAATTGGGCATAGGTTTGTTTGCATGCGGGTTCAAAGTGGATGCCATCCAGGAAAAACCAGAAGGAAAAAACTAAAGATGTTTGCCCTATGTCGGCCCCTCAGGGCTCGACTGGCTTGGTATCCCACTAAGCTTGAGCAATACAGAAACTGAGAACACTCCTAAAAACAAACAAATGAAAAAACGTCCTGCAATAATAGACCAACCTTAGGCCACAGGCAGAAGACCCCTCTCCAGCCTATACGCAATGCTGGAAATTAGGGGCCCAGCATACACGGCCTCTGCTCCAACAAACCCGCGTGTTTTCCACAGTCCACGGCCTCATTCTTTCCACCGTCTTTAGGACTCAAACAACAGAAACATCAAAGAAGAGCAGCATTCACTAATAAAAAGTATAGCAGCAATCAGAGACTGAAATAGACAACAGACTTCTTATTTCCCTCCTCAATACACTCATTACAACAATGCAAGAGTAGATTGCTGTCATACTGCAAAACCTTCACGTAAACTCGGGCAGTTCCCCAAAAAGGGTTAGAAAGTCCTCCTCAACAAAAATAATTCCCTTACATAAATTAGCCCAAAACAAAAAGGGGGCAAGGAGAGGCAAAATCTTCTTGTTTTCTCACTTCCTTTTTCTTTTGGCGAGACACACACCTCTCTATTAATTAAAAATGCCCAACACGGGCCTTAAGAATCACTATCATGTATAGTTATGTTAGACGGCAGCTCTTCCCACTTACTCCCTAAACAATTTAGAGTTGACATTCTAATATACACTGTTAGTTACTGTTCTTATAACAGTTTTATTGAAGCTACTGTCTTTTCATCTGCATCAGTAGATTGCAGGTTGGTTTGTTGTTGTTTCCAAACAGCTTCAAACAGAGATGTGTAGGTATTGAACTTGTGTCGTGGGTAGTAGTGAGCTGCACCAGTTGGTATCAGAGCACCATGGCCCAAAGCAGATTGCATGTAAATTGGGCAGGTAGAGGCAGAAGAAATGCAAAACAGGGGAAATACAGACGATGAACTACTCAGAAGGTTAGAGGCCCTCAAGACTAGGTTGACTCATGAGAATTCAGCGGAAGAACCAAAGGTTTAAAAGGTTCAATATGGAGCCATAGATCCCATGGAAAGGCTCATTGAAGTTGTGGCCAAACAAGGGCCCAGGGTTAGTCAATGTCCCTGATAATAAAGGGAAACTAAATCCAAAAGTGTTCATGGATTGGATTCAAGTTCTAGAAAAATACTTTGAGATGGAGGGGATTGAGGAGACTGATCCACGAAGGGTCAAATTTGCAGCATCAAAAATGAAGTCTCATGCAACCCTACGGTGGAAAAACCTCCAAATGTAAGAAGCCAAGGAAAGGAGAAAATCAGAATTTTGCCAAAGATGCTTAAGCATTTAAAAACTAAATTTAATTCCCTCTGATTATCAGCAATGACTATTTAGAGAATTTCAAAATTGAAGGTAGAGGTAGTCATCAATACAAACATATACTGAACAATTCCTGAGGCTGCAAATCAGAACTGATTTGCAAGAAGATGATGAGCATGTAGCTAGGAGGTACATCTATGGGCTTAGATTTCATCTCCACGATGCGCTAGCCCTGCTCAATGTGAAGACTGTTGATGAAGCATATCAGTATGCCTTTAAGGCAGCAGAAAACTTTAATAGGAGGCGAACGTGGTGAGTAAAAGGGGTGATAGCAATTTAAATATGGGAAAATGAAGCTCTTCCAAAACTACAAAGGAAGAAGAGCGAGAGGAAAGTAAGGAACCAAACACTGATAATGGTGATATAGGAGATTTGAGAGATTAGTGTAGAGGTAGCGGCCAAAAAGATATGGATATTGGAGACCCTTAAAGTGCTACAGTTGTGGCAGGTCTCATAAAGCCATTGACTGTCGTGAAAACCCTAGAACTTTCAATGGATCCACAATGGCCCAGGAGGAACCACAAGTAGAAGAAGTTGAAGCTGAGACTCGAGAGAATTTGATGCTGCAAAAACTTTGATGTCAAGAAATAAGGAGACCCCGTAAGCTGATTGGAGAAGAAAGAGTGTCTTCCAAACAAAATGTAAGTGCAAAGACAAAGTGTGCAAGGTGATTATAGATGGAGGATCTACTGATAATATGGTAAATACATAAATGGTTCAAAAATTACAGCTTGCTTGTATTCCAAAATCAAATCCTTATAAGATTTTCTAGTTGAAAAAGGATCGCATTGTGCTTGTAAATCAATCTTATCTTGTTGCCTTCAAAATTGGTCCTTATGAAGACAAAGTGTTATGTGATGTAGTGCCAATGGATGCTTGTCATTTGTTGTTGGGAAGGCCCTAGCAATATGACCGAAAAGTAATCCATCATGGGAAAGAGAACACTTATGAAGTACAACATGAGGGAAGAAGCATCTTTTAAAACCATGGAAAGGGGAAGGGACATGTGAAATATATCTGGTAGTAATAGGTTATAACAAATTCTACAAACAAACTAAAGGAGAAATTTGCTATCTATTATGGCCCGGAGAAGAAATGGGACATGAAGAGGAGAAGAAAGATGGGATATTATGGAGATCCTGTGTTTGATGGAGGAAGAGGAGTTCATATCTTTCTTGAAGAGGAGATGAAGTTGATAGAGGGAACGTTTGATCCCCATAATTGTTTATTTGATCATGTTGCAGGTGTGAAGGAGTGTGCAACAAAGGAAGAGAGTGCAAAAGAAGAGTTGCCTTCTAAGAAACCAAAGCTTGATAGGAAGGAAGATATCCTCATAAAAGAGGATAAAGCTGAAGAAAATGATGGCAGCAAAGTGGAGCAACAGAGGGTTGTCTTTTAAAAGCCATAGAGATGAAGACTCTTGTGAGTCAAAGGCTGGATAAAGGTGGTGGTAATCAGTCAAGAGTCGAGGGAAAGGGAATTATTGATTCCCATTTAATTTTTGATTGTCTATGTGAATGCAATGGAAAAGATAAAGAATAAAGTAGCCGAGGAGCATCCTTTAGGGGAGAAGGAGAAGAAAAGGAACAAAGAAGAAAAGAAAATGGAGCACCTAACTTTAAAATCAGCTCATGAATGTGAAGAGATGGGGGATGCAACAGAGGAACTTTTGGAGAACTTCCCATAGGTATTATTAAGTTTCAAAACTTTCATTTTGTTTTTAATGGGATGTGTGCAGGTGTAGCAGAGGTAAAGGAGAAGGCACTTGTAGAAGCCTTCCAAGGAAAGAAGGATGAGCTACTTAAACTTATAAAACATAAAGATGCTGAAAATGAGTTATGAGAGAATTTTAAATATTTTGCAAGTGATGAAGCTATCTTATGGGGTAGTTGTGAAGCTAATGGGCAATCCAATTAATGCCCATAATATGAAGATGGAAGCAACATTACCGAAGACAGTAGTAGGAATGAGCAAGGAAGAGTTGCATGAAGGTGAAGGTGACTGGTTGAGGAGTACAATAGCAAATTGGAAAAATAATGAGAAAAACCAAGAGCTACTTGGTGGAGAAGGTTGGGTTATAATGGGTCAAAGCCCACAAAAAGAAGATGCAAAATGAAAACAACTTGGAGGAGGTGGATGGTCTACGAACCAGCAAGAGACTGGAAGTTGAAAAGCAAAAGATAAAAACTACAAGTGTAGCTGGCTTGTTGGAGGGGAAATCCAAGGCCATCACTCTCAAAGGCCAAATGGGTGGTCCTACCACCTATCCTAACTTTGTGAGAAGAAGCTTACAGTTTGATTTGTTGGAGTGTTTGTTGCAGGAGCATTTTGGGTAAAGACAATCTTGCATCGTCCAAAAATATTAGCAATCGGTTCCGGTGTTTTCTTGGTGCTTTGGTTTTCATGGAATCTGATTTTGGGTAAAACCAGCTCTGAACCAGGAGGTTTAGAATGTTGAACATCTATCAGCGAACATTTCAGAGACTATATGATACAGGAGCATCCATGGGGTCCACATAATCAGCATCACCAAAAACAAGAAGGGGAATTAGTTGTGTTTTTTGCTTTGGCTTTGTCTTACTTTAACAGTAGTTGAGTTTGTTTTTGCTTTATCAAGCTGAGTTAGTCTTCAGTTTTTTGTTTAAATATAGACTTTTGCATGCTTATTTGAAGCAGTGAGAATTGGCTGCACTAGGAAGAGAAAAGCAAAAACTCTGTTTTGTTTGGTTGGCGGCTATTTTACAGCAGACCAGAAAATTAATAAAGAGGAATGTTGTTTTGCATTAGAAACTGCTGTGTTACTCTATAGTACAAGGTTGGGCTCTTATTCAGTTGAGACCCCATACCTTGACTGCATCATTTGGCATCAGAGCAAGAGAAACTTGTGAGGAATGAAAACTGATGCACAAGTGTTTGTAGCAGCTGGAGCATAGTAGGAGAGATTTGCATATGTGCAAAGAGTAAAAGAAAGTTGAAAAAAATTGTGAAGAAGCTCATTGAAGCTTATGTGTAGGTTGTGAAATCCTGTAGAGGTTAAAGAGAAAAAACATAAAAAGCTCTGTCGAAGCTAAGTTGCAGGTTGTAAAGTCCTGCAGAGGTGTAGAAGCAAAGTGAAGGTGTGTAGGATCTCTTTGAAGCTCATGGAGGATTGTTGCAGGTTGGAGTCTTGCAAGCTTTAAAAAAAAAAGCATTGTGAAAGTGCTTAAAGAAGTGTTGAGTGATTGAAGTGAGAGTTCATTGAAGCTCATGCGAGTTGCAGGCTATGCAAGAGGAGTCCTGCCATTGATATAAAAACATTGAGAGAAGTGTCAAGACTCAGTTTTGAGTCCAAGACCAGGTTGTGATAGAAAAACTGTAGTGTGCAAGCTGTGAAAAAGAAATTTGCAAAGTAATGTGGAAAGAAAGAAGTGTCAAGAGGTGAAGTGTGGAGCAGAACTTGAATGAGACAGAGAAGAAGAGTGCGAAGAAGAAGTGTCAAAAGGTCAAGTGTGAAAGAGAACTTGAATGAGACAAAAGGAAAATTTGGGTTGTGTAAAACAAGTTTGAGAAGTTGAATGCAAGTTATGTAAGAGGAACTTGCTTAATATGAAGAAGGGAGAGATGAAGTTGTCACTGCAGCAACAAGAAACGGTTTTCAAGAACAAAGTAGAAGAGGCCTAGAGAGATCCCAAGAAGGTGAAAAGGAGAATTAAAGAGAGATGGCAGCAATGTACTGTCAAGAAGGAATGCAAGTTATGCTAAAGGAGCTTGCTGAGAAGAGGAAGAAGATTGTCATGAAGGGAAATATAGAGAGGAGGAGGTTGGCAGAAAGAAGTTGTCACAAAAGTAAGACAAAAGAGAAGCAGAAGGGTGATTGTGATCCACTCATGACAGAGATAGTAGAGCTCAAGAAAGAGCTTATGAAGATGCAAACCTTGTTGGATTGCATGGATGAAGGAAATGAAGAGTTAGAAGATGAAGAAGAGGATGTTTACCTCTTGAATGAAGATGAAAAATGTCTCTTGAGTGAGGATAATGTTGAAAAGAAGATTTGTGAGGAAGAACGCAGCCATTTGACAGAGTTTGCAGGGAGAGATGAAGGTGTGGGAGAAAACCACATGCATGGAGAAATGAAGGCAGACAAAGTGTGCTTGAGAGAACAAAATTTTGAGGTTGGAGACTTGGTACTCGCTCATTTGAGGAAAGACAGATTTCCCAAAGGTGAGTATAGTAAACTGAAGATGAAAAAAATTGGAAGGTCTTACGCAAATTTTCACCAAACGCCTATGAAATTGAGTTACTAGACGAGATAGGCATTTCACCAATTTTCAATGTTTCTGATCTGTATAAGTATATTGAAGGTTCTACAATTGATGAGACTCAAGAGGAGGATGTACCAGCAATTGACTGGAAAGCACAAATGCCTGAGGGAGTAAAAGAGGAAATGGAAGCAATCATCGACATAAGAATCAACAAGAGCACCAGGCGCAAACACTATTACAAGTATTTGATAAAATGGAAAGGAAGAATGACAGAAGATGCAACTTGGATGTCCGAATCCGAAGTTGTGAAGCACAGAAAAACCATTGAAGATCTTACAGCAGGCACATGAGCCGGAGCTCATGTTTTGTTACCCTGGGTGTCTGATGCAGGAGCATCCATGGGGTCCACATAATCAACATCACCAAAAACAAGAAGGGGAATTAGTTGTTGTGTTTTTTTGCTTTGTCTTACTTTAACAGTAGTTGTGTTTGTTTTTGCTTTGTCAAGCTGAGTTAGTCTTCAGTTTTTGTTTAAATATAGACTTTTGCATGCTTATTTGAAGCAGTGAGAGTTGGCTGCACTAGGAAGAGAAAAGTAAAAACTCTGTTTTGTTTGGTTGGCTGCTATTTTACAGCAGACCAGAAAATTAATAAAGAGGAATGTTGTTTTGCATTAGAAACTGCTGTGTTACTCTATAGCTGCAAGGTTGCACTCTTATTCAGTTGAGACCCCATACCTTGACTGCATCACTACAGAAGTATGTTTTCCTCAAAATAGTATATTTTGTAACCATCCTATTTTGGGGGACTAAGTAATTGTAGCTGACAGGATTAGTAAGTAGATTGCTAGTTTTAGAAGGGGAGACTGTCAAAGTGCTGGCTTACTGCTTATTTTTGTGATGTATGCAGATATTACAGAAATAGAGAGGATTAAAATTCTGGTTCTTTTTTTTGGATGGATAACGTTTCTCTTGAAGACAGCTGCTGTAGTATCTTTCACCCAGTCTTTATCTTTATTCTTTGCCAGGACTACCATGCACTATTAGTTACTGTAATAACAGTTTTACTGAAGCTGCTGTCTTTCATCTGCATCAATAGATTGCAGGGTTGGTTTGCTGCTCTCTCCTGACACCTCATACAGAGTTGCTGAAAGTAGCATATGTAGGTGTTGAACTTGTATTGCAGATAGTAGTGAGCTGCATCACAGATTAGAGAGCTTTATCGGCATCGTGATTTTGATGATGCCTGATTACTATCTATCTGTGCGGCAGCACTTTAGGAGGATTTGACAATTTGTAGAGCTTAGAATTCTGATAACAGATCAATTCATTCAACTGCTATATTTTTTTTTCTTGATTAAGATAACAATGCTATTTTAAGCCAGTACTGATCCTCTGGACATGATGTGTTTTTGGATGTTTACTGTTTCTTGCAGTCTGTTTTAACGTGTTTTCTCCGAGCCTCAAAAGGGCCAAATCCGCATTGATTGGGAAACCAGTTACTATATTTAAACATATAAACTCCAAAGTAATCTAAAAGGTTCTATACAAAATTGATATTTAGAAGATTTGGTGCTTTTCTGCATTCATATATTTAGTGTAAAACTCTTCACCATATCTACTAATCTACATAGTAAAAATTATTCATTCCTTACAATTTTTGTTGGCAGGCACTCCACACCTTCAATTCCTGTAATGGTAGTCCCATCAATCTCTACCTTCGACGACTTCAGCCCGCATGCTTTCTGTCATGAGACGGTCTTGGAACCCTCATTTCTATTATCCTTCATCAACTGGCCGCAGTATGGTCACTTCATGTTTAATGGCATTAGCCTTCTCTGGGAGGTTTTCCAAGAAAGCCCCTTGAAAGGCTGGCCGTAATGTCCGTCTCTATGCCTATGGCGATAGCATACACAGTCATTACCGTGAGAAGTTTCAGCAAAGTTGGCTCTTCTTTGACCTTCAGGGATATGAACCTGTGACCTCCTTGTTCTCAAATCATCCGGTCCGAAGCCTGGCTTCGTTGCTCAAACAGTCAGAGAATCATCCAGTCTGCTTCTCCTACCTCCTTATTGGACTTTCAGGGGAATTAGATCACTACAATTTTGCAGTGCCCTTAGAAAATGGCGGGAATTCGCTGCTGCAATGAGGTTCCACTTTCAGGTCAGTAATCATATTTGAAGGGTCAGATATATTTTACTTTGAAAACTTGTTTTAGTGTTAATTTTTCATGAAAACGTTCTGAGCTCTCCTTCAACCCAACTCAGACATTTTATATTTCAATCCCTAACTGAAATTTGACATAAAACTTTAATATTCACGCATAAATTGAGCTACAATTCTTAATCAGGTCGCATGTCCTTTGATTTAATGAAAGTATGATAATCTTCGAATAATGTCTTATTAAACTTTGCTATTTACAACAGAAATGGATGCATGACAACAATCTGGCTTATAATCATGAAATTGAAAAGGCCAGAGACAGTCTTCTAGAATTAATGCAAAAGGCCGATCAAAGCAGAATCAATCTTTTGAATACCTATTCCCAACGTCAGTGTTGCATCATGGACTTTCCAACTCTTATTTTTAGTTTCATGGATATATACCTTTGAATCCACTGATTCAATGCTTCTTTTCTTTTACGTTTTGACATTAAATAGTATTCCAGTTTTGTTTTGAAGTATTTCAATTATTTTTTCATGAAATGAATTGCAATTCCCCCTCAAACCGAAAAACTCCTACATGTTTAGTTCTTCAATTATGAAACTCTAAATTTTGCATAGACAAGTTTGAAGGACTGAAAACCTTCAAAAAAATTACATAGAGAGCAGTAACAATTTCACAAAAAAATCGTTAGATTCTGAAGTGATAACTTTATGTAATTTGGAAATGAATAACATACGCAGTTGAGTCCAGAAACTTATCTTACAGCTTGCAACAATTCGGAAATTTCAACCTTTAACAGGATACTTTGCATGTTTGCATTTCCACCACATGCTGAAAAAACTTTTGAAGTGCTCTCATGATTTCAAATTTCAACCCTGTTTCAGGTACAGGAAACTCCAAGATTAAATCCAAAAACAACGAGGACCACAAATTTCTCGAAAGATTTGCACCAAAGGATGTTCTCCGCGGCAATTCAGGCCTACAAACCCCAATCAGGCCAATCGACTACAAAACCCTACCAGACCGACCAAGGCTGACAATAATCGACCGTCATTCTAACAGAAAACTTTTAAATGTCCAAAACTTACACCGAACTGCTTTGGAAACAGGACTTTTCAAGAGAGTTCAAGTGGTTTACCTCGAAGAATTGGACATCGGCCGCCAGATCCGTTTGATGACGGTAATTTTAAAAATCTATGGCATAAAACTTATTATTTTAAGTACGTCTTTTTCTAGCATTTGATATTATTTGTAGGATTAACCCAGTGGTTTTATAGAGAGGACATTTCAGCATTTACTTAGCCGTAAAATAAAGGAGCCTCTTCCCGTAAAATGCTCCCATGGAAAATTAAATTTCTGCTCTGCTACAGGAATTTTACGATTGGAATAAAACACTGCCAGGAAATAGTTACAGGAAAAAGTATCAAAAAGATTTAAATTCTATATTATTGCCATTTCGTGTAAAGTTTTGTGGAAGTATCTCAAGCAGCAAATCTCTAGCACTCCAATAGTTAGCTGCACCTGAAATTCTCCTTAAAAACAAGGCCTCTAGAGTGTAGGGAAAGATTTCATTTTTCACTAGTTACATACCACCACCTGCAACAAAAATAGCTGTACTAGTCCCCTCCATGGTACCCCTGTCTAATTGTGAATAAGGCTCATGGCATTTTAGTATCAATTGTGTTAGGTACTGCTCATAGCTGTTAAGCCGCAGGGTTGAAACTAACGAACTGAAGCATCACATGGTATCCATAGTCAATTGTCACTACAGAGACTAACAAATGAACCATAGGATTAAAACAGCAGAAACGAACTATGCATCAATAGTCAATTGTCACTACTGACACTCACACTTGTCAATTGTGTTAGGTACTGCTCATAGCTGTAAAGCCATGGGATTGAAACTAACGAAATGAACCATCATATAGTATCCATAGTCAGTTTCACTGCAGAGACTTGCATCTGATTTTTAGTTGAAACTAACAGATGAACCATAGGATTGAGACAGCAGAAATGAACCATGCATCGATAGTCGATTGTCACTACCGAGAAGCCCACCTAATCTTTTGTTGAAATTATCAAAATGAACCATCACTTAACATCATCAGTCAATTGTCACTTATGAGACGATGCACACTTCCAATCCAATATGTAGTCAAGCTATGTTTTCAATGACTCATAAGTAGTTAGTATTCCTTCTATGATCTTTCATGACCTTGAATCATCCACTTGGTATCCATTGCACTAAGTAATGCTCACAGCAAAATAACCACTTCATAGCATCAATAATCAATTTTCACTGCCCAGGCCTAATCTTTACTTCCAATCTAATAAGTATTCAAGTCATTTTTCCCATCCCGGTAAAGACCTGCTTGAATAGTTCATTTATAGTTATTTCTTCTATGGAAAGTCTTTCATGAAATGGATTCATCCATTGTTTCTTCTGTAATCAGTATTTCATGAACATGATTCATCCACTTAGTACTCACTGCATTATAGAATTGAAACTAGTGAAATAAACCATCACATAACATGAATAGTGAAGCAGTAGGATTGAAACTAGTCAATATTCAGCATTTTTGCATCCCCATAAGGCCCTGCTCGAATGGTTCATTAGTAGTCAACCAATCTCTCATGAACTTGATTCATCCATGAAGTAGTAGGATTGAAACTAGTCAATTTTCATCATTTTGTCCATCCCAGTAAAGTCGTGCTTGAATGGTTCATTAGTAGCCAACCAATCTCTCATGAACTTGATTCATCCACTTCGTACTCACTGCAATATAGGATTGAAACTAGTGAAATAAACCATCACATTATATAAATTGTGAAGTGGTATGGATATCTCATGAACTTGATTTATCCATTTCGTACACAACACGTTATAGGATTGAAACTGGTGAAATAAACCGTCACATAATATGAATTGTGTAGTAGGATCGACCACTTTATGCTCATTGCATCAAATTATTGAAACTGGTGAAATAAACCATCGCATAATATAAATTGTGTAATAATAGGATTGAAACTAGTAAAATAAACCACTTCTCTTATCTACTTTGCACTCCATTTGTAGTGTCTCTTCCGTAACCAGTCTCTCACGAACCTTATCATCCACTTTGAATGTAATTCTCTTGTGAAGTAGTAAGATTGAAACTAGTGAAACAAATCATCAGATAATAATAATATCGATTGTGTAGTAGGATTGAAACCAGCGAAATTACCATTAGTCGTCATTGTTGGTACTTCACCCAATCCTTATTTCCAATGCAATGACGAATATATTTGGTTATTTCTAAACCAATATGATTGTGTAGTAAGATTGAAACTAGTGAAATAAACCATCAGTTGTCATTGTTGGTACTTCACCCAATCCTTATTTCCCATACAAAGATGAATATTTTCAGTTATTTCTAATCCAATATGGTGATGAATTCTCGTGTGTAGTAAGATCAAAACTAGTGAGACAAACCATCACATAGCCTCCATCAATTGTAGGATTGAAACTAGAGAAATAAACCATTAATTGTCACTTTTGGTACTTCATCCTATATTTATTTTCAATGCAATGATTAGTATTTTCTGTTATTTCTAATCCAATATTTTGATGAATATTTTCAACAGGTAACTGATGTTTTGTTCGGCATGGACGGAACAGGCCTGATGAATGGCCTCTTTCTACCAGAAGGCGGGGTCATAGTGCACGTCAGGCCTTATGGTTGTGCAAAATTTACCCCAGAAAAGGGTGTGAATTTTGAACGCCTTTGGGTTTCGAACCCTGGACGTGTGATTCGCTACGAATCAGGAAACCTTAATTCTACCAAGTTTCCTACTGATATTCCAGAGGTCCCTCAGCTGGCCTTTAATTTGAGCAGCCCTTATAGCTATAGGGCTGCTTTTATTATGAAGCAAGATAGTATTATTGATCTTAAGGCTTTTAGGTGCATTTTGGAGGATTCACACAGACTTTTGTATGGAGTAACTGTGGATTGGGAGAAGCATAAGGCATGTACTAGGACAGTTTTTTTTTGAACTGGCTGATAGATATGCTGTGGGCATATGGTTATTTTATTCTTTTCAATAAGCAAAATAATTTTATTCACTCAAAAAAATAGAATATTCTTTAAGGTTTTATTCTGAAATATTCCCCAATATATTAATTAATAATTATATACCACTTTCAACGTTATTTTTAATTCACCTAATAATATTACTTAAAAACATATTAATAATTAGATGTGATATACAACATTTAATTTCTAAACAAGTTATTCCAATATAATATTTCAATCTAAATTTTTTAAAACAAAATTCCACCAAATGACACCTAAATCTATAATATTATTGAATATTGTCATAACTAAACAATTTAGTACCAACTTTTTGTCAATCAATGAAAATCAATTATTTTAATCTCATGTGTTTAGACAATAGTTACACACACTAGCAATTGCACATTAGTTGCAAATCAAGCCGGAGAGGAAATGTAATACGTAAAAGTAATGGACAATCATATATAATGTTTACACACATGCAAATGGTTACATGGGATCCCAAAATATAAATTATAATTATTATCAAATTCAATCACACAAACTCTTGCATTAGATTAATAGTTGTTTCCTATACATATAAACCAATTTTTTTACTACTGCCAATGAGAAATGAAAAATGTAGTGTTTTTTGTCGGAGTCTTGAAGGGAAAAAAAGTATGCATTGAAAGGGTTTTTTTTTAATTTATGTAGGACATGCTAAATATATTATAAATAAGAGGAAGCTCTTTACAACTAAGTTTCACCTTCTCTTTTTGTCTGTGTTAACCTTTTTGTGCACCTCATTCTTGCGTAATTAAAATTTAAAAGTAAACACACTTGAGATGTGCAAATCAGCAAGCATGTGTACTCTTAAGATTGCAGCAAAATTCAATCCTTGTCGATCAACGTTGACGATGTCTATTGTTGCCCTATCAAGTCTCATACTTTATGCCTTATTGATGGTGAGTCCCCACGACATTTTAAGTGGGATTTGTTGACAATTTTTGTGTGACAAAAGGTACAAGCAAACATGTTGGGTGGAGGATGTCTCATGGGGGTTGTGGTATTTTTGAAGTCAACAACAACAAAGGACAACAAGTCGGGGGATATAATTCGAAATTGTAGAAAAGCTCCACAAATTGCCCAAGCACCCCATTAACCAAGCCAAATTCTACTCATAAATTAAATGTCAACATAACCTCTTGTCCTTTGCACAAGAGCATTGAGGCTCGATTGAGTGTCATTGAGGTTTGATAACACTCCATGTCTACTTTGGTTATCTCTTCTAATTACAATTGGAAGGTGCAATGATTTTAGCTTTTGTTTATTATGTGAGCTTACTAATGTCTTTGTTGCGTAAAGATGCTTTACTCCGGTAAAAGTTTCTGCTCTAATGGAGACGTGAAAAAGTCTATACATTTTGAACAAGTTCTTTTGTACATTGGTTATTGTTTACTGTGCGGGGCGAATTAAGGTTTCAAAGCGCCTAAGTAGTACTTGGAGAGTACACTCCCCTCTCCCACCCCCTCTGGGACCGGACACCCACTTGTGCATGTTTTTTAAACAATTATAGTATAACTTTTAACACATTCAATTAAAGCTATAAAGACTTTTTCTTGCCTTTGCCATAGCAAAACTATCAATGATGTCATCATAATTTATTGTTGTAGCGATGTCGCGTTCAATTGTCAAAATAGAAAGGCTATTTAATCTAGTTTCACCCATTGTTGACCTTAAATTGCTTTTTACTCTTGTTAGAGTGGAAAATGCTCTCTCAGAACTGCAATTTCCAACAGGAATGCAAAGAAACATTCGTATTGCAACATCTAGATTTGGGAACGTGGTGTCTAGTCCACTTTTTCTTAAATATTTTGACATTGACGATATACTTGTCAAGTTTTCACGTCTTGCTAATGCCTGGAAATGGATGCATTCAATGTCAAGGGAGGTCTCCAAGTTTGTGTTATATATTTTTACTAAAGAATTAGAGAATTTCAATATTGTCTCATTATCGAGATCTTTTAAATTGTTCAAAAATCCAAACCTATCATTTAACACACTATATGCTTCATTTCTTCTTGATAATTCCCTTATTAAGTTATCTATAATAACATAGAATACCTCCACCCTCATACGATCCCTTCCTGTTTGTGGAATTTCGACATCTCTCGTTTCATCAAAGTGAACTTTTCTTTTTCTTTTTCTTTTATTATCAATTTCATACTCTTCTTTTCCACTAATGATCTTAGCATGTTGTTCATATGTATCAAAATTCTCTCTAATATTTTGAATATAATCTATCAATGAATTATATTGAGTCACAACCACTGTTAAGTCAATGTCTACCTTTTGTAGATATTTGCTAGTTGCATCCATTCTTTCAAGAATACTATGCCAAATACAACACATCACACAAGTTTCTAACTTGTCTAGTTTTTCATGAATACACTTTGCTTCATGTCGTGTGGTAGTTGTTTGATTTTTGTCTTGTGCTATATTTAGGAAAACATCTTGAATTTTACTATATCCCAAGAAAAGTGCTTTAATTGCATCAGCTCTAGCTAGCCATCTTGTTTCAGAAAGGGATTTTACAACAAGACAAATTCCATCCAAAAAATTTAATAAAATTTCCCACCGATAAATTGAGGCACTTAGGAAAGTGTAAATAAGTTGAAGTAGTGAAAAAAATCTACAGTTGTTGTACAACATTCTGCAACTAAAGATCCAACAAGATTTAAGGAATGCCCTGAACAAGGTACAAACTCAGCCATACGAGTTGTGATTTTTAATCCTATTTTGTAGACCTGTGTATTTTCTAGACATGTTACTTGCATTATCATATGCTTGCCCCCGACAATCTTTGATATTGATGTCATAGTCATCTAGTGTTGTTAGTACAGAAGCTTCTAAATCACATGATTTGTGTCCAACCGAAGGAATGTATTTTAAAAATCGTTCAACTAGAATTCCTTCTTGAGAAACATACCTTACCACAAATGCTAACTAGTCAGTGTGAGATACATCAGGTGTTGAGTCAACAATAATTGAAAAATATTTTGCATTGTGGAGTTCTTGAACTATTTTGTTTATAACTTTTTGTGCCATAAGGTCAATAAATTCATTACATGTTGTCGTAGATAAATAGGATGGAACTCCTCTTCCTGCATTTCCATATTGTGAAATGTGATTTGCCAAAAATGGGTCAAACTCTGCAATAAGTTCTAAACACCCTAAAAAAATTCCATTTCTAGAAGATCCTAATAAATTGTCACCACCACAAAAGGCAATACCTCTAGTAGCAAGGAATTTCACAGTTGCAACAATATGCTTTAGAACATTCCTCCAAGGATTTTTGCATCTCCACAGTCACGTTTTTCGCAGGGCTTCGTGGTCACGTTTTGCGTGACAGTGAGAGCCACAAGATACAGAAAATCGTTGCAAGAAAGCCACGAAAATCGTTGCAGGAAAAGACAGCCCACGAAAACAGTCTCCGAGTCCCAGAAACGAGGGCACAAACAGCCACAAACCAGGCAAAATACAAAACAAAGTGCCTTCTCTGCAACTTTGTGGCTCTCCTACAATTTCATAGCCCCTGCTCTGTCAAAACCGTGGGTTTCTGAGCTTCTGGAAAAATCGTTTGGCTCGGGCTTCCCTCTTTCGTGATTCTTGGTCACAATTCCCTGGTTTTCCCAAAGATCTTCGGGGCCACTTTGGTCATTGTGTTTGCATACTCGTGTTGCCTTGCATATTTGTGCTCGTGCATGCACAGTCTTGACTCACTGTCGAGGCCCACAAAAATCTTTTTGGTATGCTCTCTGGTTCGCCTCTCAGTCTCTCCCCTCTTCAGGTGGTTTATCCTAGCGGTTTAGCTTCAATCATGGCCCGGAAACTCCCTACTGGCAGCGGCATGATCGGTAATCCCTTGGGTAACACATCTAGCAGAACACGGACATTTTATTGGAACTTCTCAACCGAATCCTAGAAAATTGAAAATGTCAATCAGCAACTCCAAACTGAGATCTATACACTTATTGGCAGGGTCGCGGATGTTGAGTCTGAGAATGCCATCTTGAGAGAAAAATTAGCCAACAACACGGATAATACTAGCTCCCCTAATGAGGCCCTACACGCAAAAATCGTTGACCTCCGGTCTCAACAGGAGGAAATCAGAAATAACCAAGCTTCCTTAAAATTGGAGACGGAATCATGGACCAAGGTTGTTAGTGGGAAAGGCAACGTTCCCCCTCCTTTGGCTGCGGTTGAGGCCGTTATGCAGGCCAAGTTAATTGAGGAGCGTACTAGGCGTGACAGGGAACTAAACCTCAAGGTGAGGGGTCTCCCACCCCCACACCGACACAGGACCCACTTGATGGTTGGTAACTCCTTTATCACAGATACTTTGGGGATTTCGACATTACATTAGAAAGAGCTTGGGTTGGCTATGATTCCACACTTTTCATCCATTTCAGGACAACTTTTGATAAGGCTGAGCTCTCAGGGCTAAGAGGATTTTGTTTTCACGCCCAAACAAGGTCTTCCTTGATGAAGATCTCACCAAGACACAAGTTGGGGAGCTCAAATGCTCTAGGGAGCAAGTTATGGCAGCGAGGAAAGCAGGTAAATGGGCGGTTATCAAGAATCTCTGGGTTGTTATTAGAGACTCTCCTCCTCTGGTTGGGAGCCCCACCAAGGGGCTCCCGATGGGCCAAGTGGGAGAGGAGTCAGGCCAGAGGCTTATCTATCAGTTGTTGGAATGGGAATGGTTCCCTTTGGTCTTCCCCTAGCCTTATGTTAGATGCTCTCGGGCTGTCGACATTCTCTTCATCACAGAGACACACCCGGTTCGTCCTCTCCCGGGTATTACTGGATTTCTTTGGTTATCAGCTTGCAGACAGGAGACTCGGGGTTCGGGTGGTGTCAGAGGCTCTAGTGGGGTTGTTTGTCTTTATAGGGACTCCCTCCAAAACAGGATCTCGATGGCTGGTTCTGATGAGTCTGTCGGTACATGTGGATCCGTATTAGTGGGGCCGCTCGATTCTCTAGGGATTTCTATATAGCAGTTTGTTACTTTCCTCAGCTGCTTCCCCTTATGCCATCCACAATGGCCCAGATGGTGATCCTTTTTTTGACTTATACGACAGTATTAGTCAGTACTGTTGTCAGGGGATGTTATCATTTTAGGTGATTTTAATGCCCGTACCAGACACTTACAGGTCCCTCTCCATGACAGATTAGAGGATACGTTCTGCACACAGAGGATTGACCCAGTGTCAGTTGGTCTGCATAGGATTTCTGAGGATACAAATGGCCCTTTCACAGCTTATGGACGGTTCCTCCTCCAACTCGGGAGTCACAGGGGATGGTGATCTTTAATGGGATCGAGCGCTTCCGGATTCACGTTTCTTCACATGTCGTCCCCATGGCGGGGCACTAGTGTGGTGGACTATGTCCTTGCCAACCCGGATATCTCACCCCTCTTCTACTCCTTTGTTTCCCCCATTCCCCTTGCCGACCATGCAGTCCTATCTTTCTCTCTGGTCGTCAGTCCTCCTACCACCATCACCCCTCCTTCCCCTCCCCACTACCCCCTCGCATCTCCTTTCAGTTTGATAAAGGGGATTACGGATCTTACTCATCCCACATCCGTGACCTTCTCCCCTCTGAGCCCCACTTCTCTAACCTTCCTAGTGCGGAGGCCAAGTATACATGCCTTTCCTCTGCCATGTGGGAGGCTGCCCTGAGATCCTTTCCCAGCTCCACCACCCATCCCTCGACCACTAGTACTACTAAATCTTGCCCCATGAACCAATGGTATGATGTAGAGTGCAAATCCCTTCACCGTCGCCTTCGTCAGGCTTTTACCCATGCCCTCCCCTCCTTCCCCACTCTTAAGGTTGCTATCGGTGCCTTCTCCGCCGTAAGAAGTGATCCTTCATTTCCCACCGCAGATATATGCTTTCCACTTCCCTTAGGACTAACCCTCGATCCTTCTAGCGTATTGTCTTTCCCCGCCACTCCCCCTCCTCCATGACGATCGATCCTATCTCCATTTTTTCCCACACCTCTACCCTTTACGATGTTAGGGCAGCAGACTTACCCAGATTGGCATCCCCGCCACAGTAATCCCTTTACTCACCGTAATATCAAAGAGGCGATAAGGATTTTGAACTGTAGCAAGGCAGCTGATGTGGAAGGTTTCCAGGCCGAGTTTTTCAAGCAGGGTTTTGAGGTCTTTGGTAACTATTTGACAGATCTTTTCAATCAAGTGGTTAGCGTGGGATTCCCTCCTACTTGGTCTCATCACATCATTCACCCGATTCACAAAGTTGGGTCCATTTCTGATCCAAACAACTACAGGACTATCATGGTGGGCCATTCTTTCTCCAAACTCTATGCTACAGTTCTCCACAGGTTGTTGTCGAGATTTTGGAGCAGAAGCAACTCAGAGCCAGAGGTCAGGCTGGTTTTTGCCTGGTTACCACACCATCGACCACATCTTCACCCTTCGGGCTATTATTGAGGAGGCTCGTCACCGCTCTTCGAAAGTTTATTGTTGTTTTGTAGACTTTCGAAAAGCTTTTGACTCCGTACCTCGCATGGCCCTCTTCCAGTGACTCGGGACATTGGTATTTCTGAGATTCTTATTATCGCTATCATGCGCCTCTATGAGTCCATCCTTGGTCGTCTTTGCACTGCACACGGATTGTCTGATTTCATCAAGAGCACCATTGGGGTTAAACAAGGGTGCCCCCTGTCTCTCCTACCCTCTTTGGCATTTACATTGATGAGCTGGAATCTTTTCTTCGGGATCACATTCAGGAAGGGGATGGTTGCCTTCTTCACCACATCTTGATTTCTATTCTCCTTTTTGCCGACGATATTGTTTTACTCGCCTCTTCTCTGAGGGGCTTCAGAGACAACTTGATGCACTTGCTTTATTTTGTGATCTTCGGCATTTGACGGTCAACCTAGGTAAGACCAAGGTCATGGTCTTCAACGGGTTGAAGACATCACACCTCCATTTCTTCTTCAAGGGACAGGAGGTTGAAATCACTAATACATACACCTACCTGGGAGTCCAGTTCTCAGGGCCAAGATTCAGTATGAGGCATGCTCTTCAACCGAGGGTGAATAAAGGGTATGGGTCTCTTGCCATTCTCGAGAGACAGTGCTTTCGAAACCACTTCTAGGACATCTCCTCCAAGATGTTTCTTATGAACTCCCTCATCCGCCCCACTGTTCTCTATGGGTCTATTGTCTAGGGGCCCTCCCTTTTAGACACAGATTGGGCTTTTGCTGAGAGGATTCAGACTCTCCTCCTTCGCCGCTTCATCAGATGCAAGCAGACGGTCCCCCAACATATTATTTTGGCAGAGTTCGGAGCCCGACCTTTTCGTCTAGAAACTATATTTGACATATCAACCTTTCTTCATCGTATCAGGAGGTTTGGTGATCTCTCTGATGAGCGGGCCAGGTATCGTATCTCGCTTATTGTTCCTCTGTGAGTATTGCCCAAGATGTGAGACGTTGTTGGTTTTCGAGACTTCTGCCTTGTTGGATTCAGTTGGTATCCAGATTGATCGTCTCCCCCCTTTCCAGTATTCCCTGAATGCTCCCAGTCATCTCTTGCCCACCAAGCAAGTGTTGAACAAGTCCATCCGGGAAGATATCTACAGGAGCTTCATTCAAACTACTTGGGTGAACCCTCCTAGGGGTTTGTGCCCTAAGATGTCCTTTTATGCAGAGCACTTTCTTGAGATCAGAGATGGACTCATCATCCGCCCTCAGTACACCTTTCGTCACTGGGGGCATGCCCTCGTATACCTCTGGGTCAGTTTCGGGTCGGCTCCCACAGACTTCGGTGTGAGACTGATCACCACATTGATCGGGATGACAGACTTTGTAGGCTTTGTAGCCTTCATGAGGTGGAGACCGAGACTCATTTCATCTTCCGTTGCCCCATATACTATGAGATCAGAGGACGATTTCACTTGCCTCTTCAGAGGGATTCAGACTCTCCCGGTTTTCTTCAGATATATTGACCAGCGGTGTCTTGCCCTCTACATTCGTGAGTCTCTGCTGCTCTGGGACCAAATTCTTCATCCTCCTCCGAGAGTCATCCCCACGAGACGAATTACAGCCCTTCTTTCCGGTTCTACCCACAGGTGGAGGAACTAAACGACAGAGCCTCTCTGACCCAGATATAGTGCATCGATCAGTTCGTCCCCGGTTGGACCTTCACATTTCCCCGATCACCACCAACAGAATCGGATGCGCACTCGTACCAGAGGGCAGCCCTGCTCCATTCGTCCCCCTGGCCGTCGTTTCAGTCTCAGATCTCAGCAGGGGAGGAGGTTTTCGCCCCCTCTTCGGGTTGCCAGTCCATCAGGAGCTTCTTTTCGTCGGCCTCAAATGTTAGGAGGGGTGTGGCTACCATTCCTGAGTAGACCACTGGTCCTCGTTTGCCCCCTCCTCCATTCCCTTCTTTGCTTCTCCCGTCTTTCTCCCCCGCTTGCTCCATTGCCCCTCCTGTGGGAGTATTTGGCTTCGGGCTTCCTCTCTACTTCGTCTCTTTTTCTTTCTTCTGTTTTTGGGAACTCGTTTGAGTTGTCCCCGCTCGCACTTTGTATATTTTTGGACTGCAGTCCCATTGACCTACTTTTGTGGTCATTCGTTGGACATTAATATATTTATCTTATCTTATCTTATCTACTTCATTTTGGTACTAAATTGCAAGTGTAGAATCCACTCTTCCCAAAACATTACTTCAAGTGATGAAATTAAGAACCGACATTTTGTGATCGGGGAATCCTCATGCTCTCTCAAATTAGCCGATGCATTTTTCCAACCATTAAATCCATTTTTGGAAAATGCAGTTGATTTTGTTTGAAAAAGGCAACAAGGAATGCAATAAACAACTCCTTTTGACTCTGAGTAAAGCAACCATTCTCTTAATTTCCGTTCATTGTTTAAAAGTTTCCGTTGAAACAAATCTTTAGAAAGATATCGAAACAATCGAGTATTGGCATTTTGAATTTGGGTTTAACAATAGTATTTTCATTGTTCTCCTCTTCTTGTGTTTTCTCCTCTTCTTGTGTGTTCTCATCTCCTATTGACTCTGATTGTTTATTTTTGTCACTAACCTCATATATCGAAGAATAATTCTCATTTTCATTAAAAACTACATTTGACTTTAAATTTTCATTTGATGCACTTAAAAATATATTTATTTTAGGTATCTTTTTCAAAAAAAAAAAAATTCCTCAATTTTTTGTTTAGCTTTTTTTCGAAATTGAGCACCACTTAATTTTTTAGTTTTGTCCATTTGAACTAGACACTTGTCCTATATAATTGTTGTACACTAACTAATAATTACCTTACTTATACCCTCCGTATACTTGATGCTATATTCAATAAACAATACTATTACAGAACTTAAAAGTGAAATAAAATAAATACAATTACATAATAAGAATAATTAAATCAAAATGCAATATATAATTGATGCAATTGAGAACAAAATTACTGCAACATCAAATGTAAGAGCAGACGCAATTAGGGTTTGATTACTTAGCTTTAGGCTTTGGAGAAAGATCTGATGCGGTGATGCCGCGAGCTCCAATCACTAACACGCCTCATGATTCATCCCTACTAACACATCATTACTTCGATATACAACAACATCTATCTTTTGTTTGTAACTTGTTGGTGGGGAAAATCAAAATGCCAATGGAAACATTAAAATGGCTACCTGCGAGTGAGTGCGGCTGCATCAGCATGCCTCTAAATAATAGCAACCATATGTGAATGTAGAATTTCACGTACATTTTATTTACTTTGGCATTGCAAAACCCCTTATTCTAGTTCAAAATGAGGATAATCTAGCATGGCAAAAACCCTTTAGTTCAAGATGAGGATACTCTGCCTTGCGGACAAGCATATTGATCCCAAAAAGGCCCAGTATCCACAAAAATAACCCAAACAACAGGTAACATGCAAATCTCAGATCGGCCATTAGTTCAATTTACGTTTCCAAGGAGTACACACACGCTCAATAATAATGTCAAAATATCTATTCTTGATTTTTTCTAAGAGTACTGAATTACCTCAAAACGGCACCTAAAAACGTAATTAAACAAACGGAGAATTTCTGAATTTGTGCATATAAACATGTACCAGATCAATGATCATACCTGTTCAAGTTCACTTGCAAGTTGCAACAACTTTTTCTTCGTTTGGTGAATGAATTGTGCCGCCTGGCAAAGCCGCAAAGCAAATTAGCGATTCCTGGAGGCTGATTCCTATGATCTATGATCTATCCTGAAGAATATGTCATACACTGCGTGGGAATCTAAATGGAAGTGATAGGAGCAATACTATTTGGAGATTTGAAGGATACCAACACACTCCTCTTTCAAAATTGGAGGGTTGTTCTCATCATTTGTGTCGTTTTCATTGAAATGCTCATATTGCTTACTGGCGAATGTATTACTGAGAATCTAAAGCTATATTTGTTACATTTGACACAACTTTGGAAAGAAATTATTCTCCTTTCTCTCTACAATAATCCATCGCTCAGCTTTGTGCCACTGCAGTCTGTCTGTTTATATACTAATATATTATATATATGTAAATTGAATGGGCCATTGGACAATCGCACCGGTTCAAACTGGTAAAGCCGACCTTAAATTTGAATTTTTTTGAAAATTTAGCCGCCCTTACCTATTTGGTGCCCTAGGCAACTGCCTAAGTTGCCTAGGACATGAAACGCCCTAACCTATGCAATGCAAGTAAGATAGAAAAAGTATGATATATTGTGGTGGATTATTGTTGTTGTAGTGCAGAATGTATTTGATTTTCCCATAAATGTAAAGGATTTGATGTCATTGATATCCTTTGTCTCATACTATCAATACTTACCAATGGAAATGTTAGTTCTACACGGTTGGACTCAAACCAAACCCATAGGTCATGAGTGTTTTTGTAAGTGTGAACACATTGTAACTGGTTTAGGACATTTCCTAACTAGTTCTCTTTTCCATTCACACCTAATAAGCTTCATTTGGGAGTTTGTTAGATTAGTTGTTATTTAATCTTTTTTTAAGTGAGTTGTTTGCACTCATGTACATAGTTGAGGAGTTGTTGAGGATATGTCTCCTCTCCTTGATTTATGGAGATATTACTATCTCCCAACATAGGCTATCTCACCTATTTCTAAGGTAAGAATAATCATACTTGCAGCATATTTATTCACCTTTCCATGTGGGAACATTGGGTTTTTGTTAGATAATGTTGGTGTGTTTTGGGTGTGTGCAATTGCTGGTTTATTCATCAATTTATGACTTTATTGTGCAAATCCTTCACTATGTTCTTTGCACAATCCTGTAGGTTGCTCCTGTATGGTATCATAGCCCCTAAATCTCTCATATGTTAACCTTTATGTTTGTTGTTGATGCACATTTTGAGTTGCAGTAGAAGCGGGATCAATACTCTACTCAGAATAGGTTGATTAAAGAGTTTTTATTAAGATATGAAACTCATTATTCTTGCATGTGATTTGTGTTTTGAGTTTATGGTTCAGATGTGCTTGATTTTTTAATTTTGTGGACTTTATTTATTGGATTTGGCTTTGGCTGCATATTTGCCCAACTCTTCTTTTGATCACTGGTTGGATTTGTTCGCCTGAATTATTCACCCTGTGATTCTATACAGAGGACATTTCAGCATTTACTTAGCTGTTGACTTAACGAGCCTCTTCCCCATGAAATTCTCCCATGGAAAATTAAATTTCTGCTCTGCTACAGCATTTTGGTAATTGGAATAAAACACTGCCAGTAAATTGTTAAAGAAAAAAGTAGCAAAAAGATTTAAACTCTATACAATTGCCATTTCACAAAAGTTTTGCAGAAATATCTCAAACAGTACTGCAAATTTCTAGCACTTCATAGTTATTCATTATGAAACAAACCATCAAATGGCATCAATTGTGTAGTAGGATTGCAACTAGTAGTGGCGAAATAAATCATCACCTAACCATCAGTTCTTGGATTGAAACCATAGTTACCATGTTCTTACGAACTTGGTGAAAATTCGGTTCGAACCATACTTCTTGGTCTGAACGAACTTACCAAACAAGTTTGGGTGAACATTATTTTTTCTTTTTTAAATTAAGAATTAAAGTGTTTTAATGAAAAGAACATCTACACAGAGTAAAAATGAAACAAGAAACACTAATACCTAAGTATGTAAAGGAAAAACTCCGTAGATAATATATTTATTTATTATTATGTGTAATTGGGTTTTCTTTTCAAATATCATCATATATGTATAGTATTTTATATATTATTTGTAAATTTTGTAAACCGAACCGAACCTTTTGAAAAATTCCAAACTTCCGAACTTTTTCCCCTTTCGAACTATCCGAACTTTTCCAACGTGGTAACTATGATTGAAACCAGTGAAATAAACCATCTCATAGCCATTAGTTGTCACTCATCACTTTTAGTACTTCACTCAATCTTTATTTCTAATGCAATGCTGAATATTTTCAGTTATTTCTGATCCAATATTTTGATGAAAGTAATAAGATTGAAACTAGAGAAACAAACCATCAAAGAGCATCAATTGTGTAGCAGGATTGAAACTAGTGAAATAAATCATCACATAATTGAAACTAGTGAAATAAGCCATCACATAACCATCAGTTGTCACTGTTGGTACCTCACCCAATCTTTATTTCTAATGCAATGATGAATATTTTCAGTTATTTCTAATCCAATATTTTGATGAATATTTTCAACAGGTAACTGATGTTCTGTTCGGCATGGACGGAACAGGCCTGATGAACGGCCTCTTTCTACTGGAAGGTGGAGTCATAGTGCACATCAGGCCTTATGGTTGTGCCAGATTTCTGCCAGAGAAGGGCATGAATTTTCACCCGGTTTGGGCTTCAAAACCTGGACGTGTGATTCGCAATGAGTCAGGGCACCCCAATTCTACTAAGTTTCCTACTGATATTGCTGAGGTCCCTCGGCTGGCCTTTAGTTTGAGTAGCCCCTCTAACTACAAGTCTGCTTTTATTCTAAAGCAAGATAGTATTATTGATCTTAAGGCCTTTGGGTGCATTTTGGAGGATGCACACAGGCTTTTGTATGGAAAGACCGTGGATTGGTAGAGGCATAAGGCATGTACTAGGTCAGTCTTTTTTTTTGAAGTGGCTGATGGATGGATGGATGGATGGATGGATGGATTTGCTGTACTGGGTATATGGTTAGTTTATTCTTTTCAATAAACAGAGAACATACATACTGTTTTTTAATGATTTTCTTAATTATTTTTTCATATTATCCATTTATATGAATAAAAATGGAGGAATAAAAGATGAGATTGAAGAACTCTCAGTCCAAACTGCCATATAAATTCAAGTTGAATCACAAGTCTGCCATATAAATTCAAATTGAATCACAAGTATTCTCCACGCTCTTTGTAGAAGTCACAAAAGGTTTGGAATGTACATACACAAACAACAAAATCCCCAAAATAAATGTAAAACTTCACAATATAAGACATAGCTAACAACGGACCAACCAAAAAAACAAAACAGGGCACAGTCTCCCCATTTTTGTAACGATGCATGTCTCTTTAGCTGTGTAATGCAAAATCAAATGCTCCCTGTGCATTTGTTATTTTTACAAAGACAGCTAGTTACCTTGTATCTTACAAAAATTAAAATGATCTGTAACACTTGTTAAACTGCAATTTACAAAAATCAAGATAACAAAAAAATGTAAGAAAATTATTTGAAATGACTTACATGTTTGTCTTTAGAACAAATATCTTTAGAAACAGGAAGACTGTGTGATAGAGACAACTTCTGTACAGTAATTTAAGGTGTGGCCAGTAGAGTGATTAGCATCTCCTGAGTGTTCTTCAGTTTCAGGTTAGCTGTTTAAGACCTGCACTTCTGGAGTCTCCCTCACTTTGGACCAAGTTTAGTAAGGAAAGACAAGGTATAATGGAGACGAGATAATAATAAAGATATTGACTGGCGTACAGAGGGTTTAACACTTTTGCGTGTTGATAATGATGAGTGCTAAGCCATTTACTTTCAGGTTTCAGGGGTCAGTAATGACTAAGGCTACCTTCTCTTAATTTCTAAGAAGGTGAATCCAAAACACACTTGCAAATTGACACACTGAAACAGGCACTCAAAGCCAAAAATGTCGAGCCTTCCCAGGTTTCAAACCTGCGACCTGCGTTCGCTCCTGTTCAACCTTGCATTCCAGCTAGTACTCGGCTATTCTGTTTTTAGCTTTTGCAGGCTCCATAACCTACAAATCCCAAGTTACAAGACGCTAATGTCTGCGTCATGTAACGTAAAATCCATTGACGACAACAACAGTGCAAAGCTCCAGCTACGTTTCACAGAAGACCAGGGTTCGAGTCTCGCAACGTCCAACCACAGCATTGAAGACACGTCTGCCCCTGCCTGGTGGACTTTGGAAACAGTAGCCCTCGCAGATTTTTGTGTGGACAAAAGAAATAATAATTCAGCAGGTCGCGAGTTCAAATATGCGGCCTATACAGACGCAATTCTCATAGGCAGAAAGATTTTTCTTCCAGCATCTGTTGATTGCAGCACTGTGCAGGATTCGAGGCCGCTACACACAGGATTCAACAATGGCAGGCACGGTATTTTTTAAACCATCTATTTAAAAATTAGAAGTGTTTACCTAGCAGTAGAAGTTTTGTATTTTACTGTAACGATTTTGAATAATGAATTGGTAAACATTGGAGTTTGCAGTTTTTTTTTGGTGTTTACATTGCTCAAGGTTTTAGTAGCTATGACAAATCAAATTTGTTTGTTGTTGCATTCATCTTTCTTGTCGTTAATTTTTTTAGTTTTTTTAGTTTTGTATCAATGAATGTAAATGAAATGAATTGAAAGATTTTAATGACGTCTACAAGGTTAAGAAGGCTTAAGATTAACAAAAAAACCAAGAAAAATAGAAGTCGGCAATTCTCAATTTAAGATCCATAGTCTTGATTGTTTGCTTCACAACTCATGTAATTGTTTAATATTAATCCCCATTATATATTTTCACATGTACTAGAGCCCATTTAGAATAGCACATACTGGCAAGATAAAGGCTTCCCTTCTTTACAATTTTTCAATTATTATACATTTGACATATGCACATAATTCAATATAAAGTCTTATGTCCAGCCATCTACTTTATTACAAACCCTATAATTTTTCTCATTTGTATATTTAATATTTAAGCATTTGTTTATGCCAAATTATATCATTGATCAATTACTTGTTTACTCATTCTTAAAGGCACTTTCTTTGACAACACCACAAACATTGGAATCTCCTTCATCTTTGATGAATATTGCTACATATATAATAAATTTTTTTATCAAAGTAATTTCAAAACAAATTATCTAAAGCATGAGTATATTCTAGGCAAGATAAGCAACCCATAACGTATCAATCCTAATATATAGTAGAATGTGATTAGAGCATGAGTAGCAATTGTACTTGTCATTCCTAACATATAGTAGTATGTCCTTATCATATTCACATTTAATTCCAACAAACAACTAGGGCTCCATCAGAACACTTTTTTACTACAATGTACCTTTTTTCCACTGGGCAAAAGAAAAATATAATATTGTAACAAAAAGTTAAATATATCTACATATCATGCCTACATTGTTATTTACCATGTTGTGGTAATCTAAGCTTAGAAATTTCAAACCATTTCTTCCACTATTCATTGTGAGTATTGCATTTCAAAAGGACTTGTCAATAATATGCACCTAAATAGTCTTTCAAATATTGTACTTTGATGAAAAGAGGTCTTATATTATATTAATGTAACAAGATACAAGATAGCTTTCAACAAAAAGCGGGCGGTATAAAAGCATGCCCCAAAACCACAAACAAACTAGGTTGAGCCTAGGAAAGTGACACACTAGGAAACGCCTAGGACAACATCAAAATACAAAATTAAGTTGTTGCAACAAACATCCCGAAGCAGGAGGGTCATGATCATCAGGCCAACCCGAACTAGGGAGGTTCTTGCCAACATCTGGAATGTCCCAACCAGTGGGGTTTTACTCTTCAGTGTTGGCCGCCACCCATGTAGGAGAGATAGCAAGAGGAAGTCGGGAACTTGTCTAAAGGCGGCGAGGGTGAAGGTGGCGATTCCGACCATCTAGGGTGCACGGCCCAGGAGCGGCGGCGAGCCCCATTCGAGTTGTTGAGCTAGGGGGACCCAACCTTCTTTGGCGAGTGGGGAAACGCTCCTCCATTGTTGATCGCGGGAGAGCGGTGGGCTGGTTGAAAGAACGTCGGGAGCGGCTACGGTGACCACCACGGGGATGGCCAACACGCGGCGGAGAGCGACGAGATGGCGATGGGGGCTCCGGGCAACATTGCACGGGACATAGAAAAAGAGTAATTGTCAAAAGTCAAAGCTCAAAACACAAAAATAACTAAAACAACCTTTGTACAAATATTTTTTAACAACGTTTTTTGATTTTTTGTGAGCTTCCCTGTAGGTTACTTCCTTGAGGTTTTGGCAATTATTAGAGAGAAAAAAAAATCATTATCTCTCAAATAAAGCACAATGCATGTTGCATGTAAGGCATGAGCATTGTTTGCTACATTTTTAAATTATCTTAAACTAGCTCCTTGTTTGATTCAAAAAGGATACCATATGAGTATTTTGCATGTTGCATGTGATGTATGTTGTTTCTTGTAGAGGAATGGGTTTTTCTCTTTAGTGAAACAAAAAAAAACAGAGTTCTATAACATGAAAATAGCTTTGAGTAATACTACATAGGCAGTAATTGCAGTTTTCACGGTTTGTTTTCATTTTTAAGGGTTCTACAATGATTAAATTATGAGACTAATTGTTAAAAAAATGGGTTTACTTTTCCCACGCCCCATCTTAGTCACTTTCCATAGTTGATGTCAAGGTTAAAAAAATAAACTTTAAATTGGCAATGTAAAATTTAGAAAACTACTTATGTATTGAATTTTGATACTTGTCAAGATTCATCATAAGTGTTAGTATAGTGATATTAGTAAGTGTAGAAATTACTCGATCTAATACACAGATTACATGAAATAGCTACACTATATTATATTTTTATTAATTCACTATTTTAATACACTCCATTATATAGGAGATGTATAATAACAATCCTCACAACAACCTTTGTCTTCATATACAACTATACACCCATATGGTTTCAACCTCTCACCAATATAATAATAAAACAACACTAATTGTTTTATTATTCTAACTTACTAACTTACCACATACTAACCACATTTTACATTTATTATTTACATTTACATAGTAAATGTACTTTCACTAATTTACCATAATAATAATTACACATGTAATTATTATTCACCCATACAAATGGAGCACTAAGATATATTTCCTAACATTCCCCCTTAGTGCGAACATGGGAAAACTTATCTTTGTACTTGCACTTACTTTCATGATCTGATGATTTTATAGGATGATCATAAACCTAATAGATGGTTTTTCACTAGGGTTGACCATAAACCGAAAATGATGGTTTTGCAACTGGTTTACCACAAACCAAAAGGGTGATGGTTTTGCATAGGGTTTACCAACAACCGAAAATGGTGGTTTTACAAGTGGTGTACCACAAACCAAAAGGGTGATGGTTTTGCATAGGGTTTACCAACAACCGAAAATGGTGGTTTTACAACTGGTGTACCACAAACCAAAAATGAAGGTTTTCAAGTGGTTTACCTACAACCACATCATGATATGCCAAGTACTATTATTAGCCCTCATCACATCTCACTGCAGGGAATAACATAGGAAATTCTCTTTGAAATCATTGCTCATATATAAAAATACCATAATTGTAGAAAACTAGAAATGGAACATTGAGATCATGTTCCCCCTCAATGTGAAATTTTTTTATTACGCAAACCACAATAGGAACACTGTAGCCAAACACTCGCCAAAAATACAAAGAAACAACAAACACACTATATAAAAATAATCACCATAAGCGATACGGCCCCCGTCGTTGATGACTAACGAGATGTCGTTGAATGACCTCGAACCTCCCCGTGCCTCCTTCCTCCAAGAAATTCACTTAGGATAGAAATTCTTCATAGTTATAGTCAATTTCATCTCATTATTTGTTCATCTCTAGCTTCCCATTCTACAATTTTACTTACATTTGTAGGTGTTTTTCTTTTCCATTTACTATCATCCATAGGTTTTTATTCATTAAGCGCATCCGGATTTTTACTCTCAATGTATGGAAGTTCAGCCCATTAAATTTATATAATGGTGTATCCATTTTACTGAATCTAAATATCCAAAAAAATGAATGTAGATTTGAATTACCTTTGATTCTCTGATTTCTTCAAAAAAACAACAGTGATCAATGTGTTGTATAGTAAATTACACGTTTCTCCCAAACTACGAACTAAGTTTTGCTGAAATTTTTACTGTAGCTTCCTGTATAACAAATCATTCTACGCGCAAAATTTTGGAGAAACCCAGATCACGAAACAAAAGTTACGAGATCTTCTTCGAGACAAATTTAACCTGCTCTGGTACCAAATATAGAAATTACTCTGATCTAATACACATATTACATGAAATAGCTACACTATATTATATTTTTATTATTTCACTATTTCAATACACTCCATTATATAGGAGATGTATAATAACAATCCTCACAACAACCTTTGTCTTCATATACAACTATACACCCATATGGTTTCAACCTCTCACCAATATAATAATAAAACAACACTAATTGTTTTATTATTCTAACTTACTAACTTACCACATACTAACCACATTTTACATTTACTATTTACATTTACATAGTAAATGTACTTTCACTAATTTACCATAATAATAATTACACATGTAATTATTATTCACCCATACAAATGGAGCACTAAGATATATTTCCTAACATTCCCCCCCTTAGTGCGAACATGGGGAAAACTTGCCTTTGTACTTGCACTTACTTTCATGATCTGATGATTTTATAGGATGATCATAAACCTAATAGATGGTTTTTCACAGGGTTGACCATAAACCGAAAATGATGGTTTTGCAACTGGTTTACCACAAACCAAAAGGGTGATGGTTTTGCATAGGGTTTACCAACAACCAAAAATGGTGGTTTTACAAGTGGTGTACCACAAACCAAAAGGGTGATGGTTTTGCATAGGGTTTACCAACAACCGAAAATGGTGGTTTTACAACTGGTGTACCACAAACCAAAAATGAAGGTTTTCCAAGTGGTTTACCTACAACCACATCATGATATGCCAAGTACTATTATTAGCCTTCATCACATCTCACTGCAAGGAATAACATAGGAAATTCTACTAAAATCATTACTCATATATAAAAAATACCATAATTGTAAAAAATTAGAAATGGAACATTGAGATCATGTTCCCCCCTCAATGTGAAATTTCTTTTATTTTGCAAACCACAATAGGAACACTGTAGCCAAACACTCTGCCAAAAATACAAAGAAACAACAGAAACACACTGTATAAAAAATAATCACCATAACTGATACGGCCCCGTCGTTGGTGACTGACGAGAGGTCGTTGAATGACCTCCAACCTCCTGTGCCTCCTTCCTCCAAGAAATTCACTTAGTATAGAAATTCTTCATAGTTATAGTCAATTTCATCTGTTATTTGTTCATCTCTAGCTTCCCATTCTACAATTTTACTTACATTTGTAGGTGTTTTTTCTTTTCCATTTACTATCCTCCATAGGTTTTTATTCATTAACTCGCATCTCGGATTTTTACTCTCAATGTATGGAAGTTCAGCCCATTAAATTTATATAATGGTGTGTCCATTTCTTGAATCTAAATATCCAAAAAAATTGAATGTAGATTTGAATTACCTTTGATTATTTGATTTCTTCAAAAAACAACAGTGATCAATGTGTTGTATAGTAAATTGCATGTTTCTCCCAAACTACGAACTAGGTTTTGCTTAAATTTTTATTGTAGCTTCATGTATAACAAATCATTCTACGCGTAAAATTTTGGAGAAACTCGAGATCACGAAACAAAAGTTACGAGATCTTCTTCAAGACATGATTTAACCCGCTCACGATACCAAATATAGAAATTACTCGATCTAATACAGATTACATGAAATAGCTACACTATATTATATTTTTATTATTTCACTATTTCAATACACTCCATTATATAGGAGATGTATAATAACAATCCTCACAACAACCTTTGTCTTCATATACAACTATACACCCATATGGTTTCAACCTCTCACTAATATAATAATAAAACAACACTAATTGTTTTATTATTATAACTTACTAACTTACCAACTTACCAACTTACCACATACTAACCACATTTTACATTTACTATTTACATTTACATATTAAATGTACTTTCACTAATTTACCATAATAATAATTACACATGTAATTATTATTCACCCATACAAATGGAGCACTAAGATATATTTCCTAACAAGTAAGAACATAGAAAACTACATTAATCTACTAAATGTAATTTTAATGTTTCTCTTTGTGTGAAGGTGAAGCATTATTATTTTTAAGGTTATACAAAGCAATATTTTTCAAGAGGGAGTTATAAAGATAGAAAATAAGGATAGTTTTTATGTCATGGTATTTATTTTCAGCAATCTGCTTAAAATTTATGTAAAGTTATCTATTTAAGAGGTTATGTCACAAGGATCGGTAGAAATTAAGTCTCAAAAGTTTACGCTTTATAAGATCAACCCTACTTCTATTGTTATGCATGTTCTTACAAACCTTTGATCATGTGCTAGAAAAATTATTGTGACTAGATTTTGCATGTTATATTTGAAATTATTACAAAAGTTACTTATTCTCCCTTGTTTTCAAACCCTAACAAAAAACTAATTCCCTTATGATCAAAATATCTTTATATTACTATTTCATTGAACACTTATGCTTCCCCAGAATTCCTCGATTTAAAAATAACCTCTCACATCTTGTCAAAGTTTCTTATGAGTGCCCCCTTCACCTCTTCCATCCTTGTCACCAATGCTCACTAATGTATGGGCATTTCCTTTAGAAGATTTTTTCCATGAGTCTCATTTGATTTTAACAATTTTGATGGATAGCCTTCTCTTTACTTTTTCTTCCTTTTCCTTTCCGTACATTGTTTCATACGGTTGGCATTTCTACTCCGACTTTGAGGTGCGATTACTAGTTTAGAACAAACAATCCATTAGTTCAAGGTTGTTGCACATATAATATTTTTTGGGATTAGTGGGAAGGATTCAAATTATTTTAATTGGATTATTGGAACCATTTTGTATTGGAAGGATTGTGGAGTATGTAGTCTATGAATATCTTGTCCCAGTGTATATTTTGCCTTGGTGTTAAGAATTTAGGGTATCAATTCTATCAAATTTATACATCCGACTTCATCCCTAAATTTGTGCACCCCATTTCATCCTTTATTTATATTTAAGGAATTCAATCTTTAGTGTGCTCTTTGTGAATCCACTTTTTCCCTCAAATTTGTTGATATAAACTTGAAATCTTTTATATATATATATATATCTTCAATTAAATTTATGTACGAGTTTTTAAAAATTTAGGTTCCACCGAGGGAGAGGAGCCAATACATGAGCATGGACCAATACTTGTGAGGGTAGATGAAAATAAAGGATCTAAGGGAGATGAATCAATTAGTGAGCATAGACCAATACTTGTGAGGGTAGATAAAAATAAAGGAGCTAGGGGAGGGGCCAATACTTGAACATGGTCCAATAGTTGACATAGTCTTGATCACACAATACCCAGTAGTTGTCATAGTACTATCTAGTGATTATTTATTTTTGACATAATAATTATGTAGAGTAGTAATCACATCATGACATGTAAGACTTCTCACCCATATACAAATATTAAAAATATAATGTTCAATCATTATCACTCATATTCAAGTATTGGTTTTCACAATGGTTGTAGTGTAACTCAAATTTATTATTTTAAATCAATTCAAAATATGAATTTCCTTTCAATTAAACATTCCAAAGAAAAAATATAAGCTAAGACAAGTCTGAACTAGATACTAGTGAAAAAATTGTGATCCCACATGATAAACAATTGATTTTGTGGACCATTTAACTTAGGGTGTACCACTACTAGCCCCTCTCCCCTAGTACATGTCACTTTTCCACTTAAATTTTGAAAAAAGTGTACCATATAGAATATGTCAATCAAGTCATATCAAACCAATTAACCAATCAAATGATGACAAATAGGTAAAAGAAAATGTATGGCTTAGATCTCAAGTAATAGTGCACCTTGAATTTCCTTGTATTTCAAATTATTAAATTTAAATATTAAGAAAAAATCTATTGCGTACGGTAAAAATTTTTAAAACGAAATATTTATAATGGGGAGAACATTATCTATTAAAGGGTGTTTTTTGTTTTCAATTATATGATGTTTAGGTTGTTATGTGCACCCTTAAACTTAGGGTGCACAAAAAATGGCTCCTCTCGCTTAGTACAAATCTTTTGTTAAAAATATGAAGTTTCAATAATACAAATTTTTCTTTTACTTTGTAGCCCCAATTGGGCGCATTGGCACACTTTTGGTGTCCCTTTGCACCCTTGGCGCACTTTTGAGGTGCAATTGCACCTCAAAAGTGTGCCCCTTTCCTATTGGTGGAAATGTTATAAGAAAAAAACATAAGGGAAAGGCAAAAAGTGCATGTGGAGGCTTAAGTGTTAGATGTAACTTGAAGTTGGGCCTCATTTTTTCCCTCCAAACGTATTTTTGAACCCCATTTGCACCCAAGTGCACTTCGAGGTGCATTGCACCCCAAAAGTGTGCCCTCTTCCTATTGGTGGGGATTTTTGATATGCTTAAGGTCAAACTATGGAGAAAACGTGGAAAATGCAAAAATGAGTGCATGTGCATACCAAAACCCCAGTCCATTCTCCCCCCAAGCGTACTTTTGAGGTGTAATTGTACCTCGAAAGTGCGCCAAGGTGCACTGAGGCCTCCATTCTCCATTTCCCCATCCTCCATTTCTCCATCTTCCACTCCTCCACTTCCCCATGTGCACTCCCCTTCTTCATATCCACCATTTAAAAACACTAATCCTTGCTCCCACTTCATAAAAACATAAAATAAGTGAAGGAATCCATTAAAGTTTGTTTTGAAGTTGGTTCATCCTCTTCAAACAAACAAAAACCACCTTTGTGACCTAATGGCAAGATATTGTTTTCGCCATATCTCTTGATTCCTACCTTTGTTTGCCCTCAAATTTGAACCAGAGATCCCTCATGATGCCATCTTAAAGTAGGTGCATTAATCACAGCAATAATAAATCATTTCAAAAGATATTTGGGACTATTTTTTCCAGCAAAAATGCTTCCATACATCTAGAAAACTCAAAAATGCAAGTGAGATTACACGATTCACACGGAGGAATCATTTCAAACTTGGAGCACTTGCTACACTCATCAAATGCATCATTTTGAGATATCATACATGATCTAAGGTGGAAGAAATATCATGATATGAACAAAACTCTCATTCAGCTCCAAAACCCTTACAAAACCCCATACCCATGGAAATTTGATTCGACCCGTTCTCCCAAACCACGAGAGAACCTCTCCAAATTTGGAGCATCCATTCCTCTCCCGAAAAGCTTCGAAACGAGCCCAAGATCAGCTCAAACGGATAATACTTTCCCCGGAATGATCAACTGATTTTTACCCTCTTTCCCATTAACACCAATTGTCAAGCTTTTCCCACGGCCTAGAACCCGTTTTGAAATTCCCATTGATTCCAACGAGAGAATCTCACCAAATTCCAAACCGTTTATTTGTCTTGGGAATGGATTTCCAACAAATCGAGTCGCGTTCAATTTGAATTTGATTTGCTCCATTTTTGCCCAAAATATGGAATCAACAAAGACACCAAAATACACTCAAATTTACGGGTTTTCATAAACGATTGTGGAATCCATTTTCGCTTGCACCATAGCATTCCTACCACTTTATAAGGCTATTGGGATCATAAAAATACAAAATGAAGCTTCACAACTCCATATACAGGCTCATTTCAGTTCTAGTGGAGCACGTGGATTTCGATGATCTGAAGCAAAGGATGGAAGAAGGAAAACTCATTTGTGGACTGAGTTAACATACATAAGAGGATTGTTGATCACAAAACATTCAATTGAATTTTTGAAGGATTTCACAATGGGAACCATGATTGTGAGTGTTGTTGTCTCCGACGAGGATTCTCAAGAAGCTCCAAACATTGTCATGGTTGTCGAGCCCGAGGTGTGTGTGGTACAAGTGCATTCTTCATGATGATCATAAGAGGAGTGTTTTCTCATATGGAAGAAAGGATATCACATTCATATGTTCATCCTACCATTTCTCACATAGGTGAAACGAGAGATTTCAAGATATAATAAAAATGACCATTCTAGATAAGGCATGAAACATCATTTCCAAGTCCAAGAAGAGATGTGTTCCAATCAAATAAGCAAAGTCGAGGAAGATCCTATCCAGATGCAACATTCATCTCCACCATGAAGGAAGAGTGAGACTTCATTCATGCAACATCTATCTTCTCTCTCTTCTTCTCTTTCTCTCTCTAGAATTATATTTCTTCGTTGAGGAGAAAATTTTGTAAAAAGTGACTTAAGTCACTTAAAGTTTATATTTCTTCATTGAGGATTGCACTTTAAGTTGAAAAGTCACATGGGAATGTGAAGAGCCACTAGATTTGGTTATATATTGTAATGTTCTCTCCATTCCAAGGGTTAGATTTTCTTGGTTGATAGCTCCCATTGTCTTACTACAAGCAAGAAACTACAATTATTCTATCTCCTTGTCTTATGTTTTCCTCTCCATCTCAACTTTACTCCATGAGCATGGTTACTTGTGCAATATTATGCAAATGAACTTTGATTTACTTGTGTTTTGTTCCTTGTTCCTTGACATGGTGTCTTCTCATTGTTAACTTGGAAATACTCTGGTTTTATGTCAATAAACTCAGCTTGTTATTTATTGAATAAAACCCCCTTCTCACTTTCTCCCCTCTTCATACACACACCTTTCCTCCACCTCCTTTTTGCACATGGGTTTAGTGGAGTATTCATGTGTGATCCCTAGTCAAAAGGCCACCCACAATGGTTAGAGTAGTGTACATATTTCCTTGTTTTCAATAAATGGAGTTTCCTCATTCCTAAGCAAAGGGACCTAGTCCTAGAGCGTTGGTGAAAGCCCCTAATTTTCCCTTGTGACAAATTATTTCACCAACAATACTCCTCTTCCAATCTTTGACATGGCCTTGATAAGCCTCTCTTCCCCAACATCCAAACACATAGGCACTAAACCAATTTCTTCCATTTCACTTTCATTCACTTCTAGTGTTTCTTCCTCCACATCACTCACATCATCCCTTGAGACAAATCCTCCTCTACTACAATCAACCTAAGTTGCAACTCTTCGCAACATTTCCATGATCTCATCAAGCCTTTTGGGCACATTAACGAATAACCCGCCTCCTCTCCCTACTCTTCTCGGTAGCATTTTTCCTTGCAAACCTATGCAAATCATGCCAATTTCTCGCTTCACTGTGATCTCTCTTCCTCAAAAAGATGGAGAACTTCAAATTTTCGCTCCCTCAACCCAGAGTTGTGTCTCGCTTTGATACCAAATGATATGGTCAAGGTTAGGGGTCTTAGTGAAGATATGCCTTAGACCATGTAGTGTTTGCAAACAACATTCTTACACAGTAGAATTATAGCAACTAAAAACTTCTTTATTCATCAACAAGACAGACTACATACACCGCCACTTCTGGCTTTCAACAACACACACACAATGCCCATGATATTACAAATAATTCAACGCCGCATGATTTACTCAAAGTGATTGAAACCTATAGTCCCACCCCTTACATACGCACAAATCTCTAATTACATTCCTTCTTACAACCGCATTGTAGACTATTCCTTCATGGGATTTTGAATGCCAAAATTCAAGTGTAGTGATGTGTTTATATAGACTCACAATTAACTACTTACAATATTAGGCTCATGTACATTCTACCCATAAACATACTAAATGTGTGGCAAATATTAAATGAGGTGAATCATTGTTGGCTCTTGTTTGTAATCTCGACATTGCCAATCAATTGATCCCACCATTTGCACTCTCTAAGAACCTTGTGAGCTTTTGCACAATAAGCCTCTACACACCATGCCTTCAAGTATTTCATGTGCCAATCAAATGATCCCACCATTTGCACTCTCTAAGAACCTTGTGAGCTTTTGCTCAATAAGCCTCTACACACCATGCCTTAAAGTATTTCCTGCGCAGAAGTCCCAAAGACTTCGCAATTCCGTGTGTAGATGCACAGTACTGAGATGAATCTCCTCTTGCAATGTAAGACCTTCAAAGTGAATTGGGTGTTGCCGCACATGCTTTGAAGGATTCTGCACCTACATTAAACTGCCAATTCTCTTCTGCAATGTTCTGGTCTTGCGCCAAATACACAAGTATTGTGCCATCCTTAGAAGTAACCCTATAGAGTGTGTGCATAATGCAGAAGTGCCACTATGGAAGCTGAACATTCCCTCATCGTCCAAGACCTCCTAATTGTGAATTCGCCATTTTACCTTTGCACCAAGAATACTTGTTTGCGCCAATTTCTGAGGACTCGTATGTGATCAAGAAAATACCAAGGATCTGTCTAGAGCATTCTGCCAATGCACTGCACATATATTTGCAAACACAAAATCTACTCTAACTGTTTTGGTTGATGCAAGATTGCACATGAACCCAGATGCTCCTGCACATATCATGAGGGCTTCTCAAATTCTGACAAAGACAACTTGTGCATACAAGATTACTTAGTTTTGAGTACTCCACACACTACAAAATCTTCCTTCTTAGATTCTCAACCAACTATTTCTAACAATATGTTGACAACTAATCAGATATGACAGAAAGAATGCCTCTGGAGAACCTGTGATAGAAAGTTTATGCATTCTATCTGTTATAAATTTTGGAAGCTTGAAAACACTACTGATCAGACAAGTTGCAATCAGCAACGAGGCCTAATGAATGAATGAATGACTGCCACAAGCTGTATAATGCATTCTAGAAGAGAATAACTCAAACTTATTCAGCATAACAAACTGATTTTCCGACATATTGGAGACCAATACCTGATTTTGGTAACTTCTAATAACTTACTATCAGAGGACAGGACTGTAAATGGTTTTAGTCTTTCCAGAGATTACAATTTTGATAACAAATCAGTCCATTCTACTGCTATGGTTTTTCTCTTTTAAGATGGCAATGTTTTTTCAAGCCAGTGCTATGTCAAGCCAGTACTGGTTGTCCCATATGCCACAAGTACAATATGTTTGTGGGTGTGTTACTCTGTTTCTTGCAGTTTCTTCACACCTCTTCCCTCCAAGTCTTTAAATGGGAAAATCTGCATTGATCAAAAAACCAGTTACTGTATTCAAACTGATAAGGACCAAAGGAACTCTATACAAAATTTATATTTGAAGTTTTGAAGTTTTTTCATTTTGCAATACATGTCTTTTGTGTAAAACTCTTCTCCAATTGAAAAAAGCTGTATCCATGGTAAATAAAACCATTAAAGCATTTAATTTAGAAAAATCTTAGACCAAATTTTTTTTTGCCAATTGTACACAAATTATCAAAAAAGGATCAGCTATGACATATCTGCCATATGTTACAAAATTTTACAAGTATTTAAACAGTTCTGTGATCTTGTATGGAATGATTCGCCTATTGTTCCACATTCAGTGAAAAATTGTTCATTCCTTAATTTTTCTTGGCAGGAACTCCACACCTTCAATTCCTGTAATGGTAGTCCCATCAATCTCTACTTTTGAAGACTTCAGCCCACGGGTTTTCTGTCATGAGACGGTCTTTGAGCCCTCATATCTGTTATCCTTCATCAACTGGCCACAGTATGGTCATTTCATGTTCAATGGTATTAGCCTACTCTGGGAAGCTTTTGAAGATAGCCCCTTGAAAGAGGCTGGCCGTAATGTCCGCCTCTATGCCTACGGTGACAGCCTCAACAGCCATCGGCGTGAAAAGTTTCAGCAAAACTGGCCATTCTTTGATCTTCAGGGATTTGAATCTGTGATCTCCTTGTTCTCAAATCAGCCAGTGCGAAGCTTAGCTGCATTGCTCAAACAGTCAGAGACTCACCCAGTCTGCTTCTCCTACCTCCTTACAGGACTTTCTGGGGAACTAGATCACTACAATTTTAAGGTGCCTTTAGAAAAGTGGCACAAATTTGCTGCTGCAATGAGGTTCCACTTTCAGGTAAGTGATCAAAATTGAAGGGTCAGATATGCTTTACTTCAAAAAAATATTTTAATTGTAAGTCTTTATGAAAACATTCTGAGATCTCCTTCAACCAAAGAAAGACAGTTTAGATTTCAATCATTAGTTGCAATTTGACATAAAATGGTATTTATAAATTGAACTACATTTCTTAATCCGATGGCATGTCCTTTGATTTAATAAAAATTTGACAATCTTCAAATAACGTCTTGTAAAATTTTGCAATTTACAACAGAAATGGATGCATAACAAGTACAACAACGGCATATGAGTATGATTTTTTTGCTGTCTTTCTGAGCTGTCAAGTTAATCATATTTTTACCCAGCCTCAAGCCTTGCAGCTTAAAATATGAAAGAAGAGACTTCAATTTTTTTCCTTAAAACGTTTTTGAATTTTGCAACATTTTCGACCTGCCCTGATAGGAAGATCTGAATTGTAGTTTTCAATGAGCCTTACAGCTCAAAATATCAGAAGAAAAGCCTCAAAAAAACTTTTGAGTTTTCCAAAGGGGTGTTTCCTTGTGTATTGACACAAATTTAACAGATATGTATTGTTATTTCTTATGGAACATAAAAAATCCTTTGTATTTCAAACAATGAGAAAGAAAGGAGAAAAATGAAGTTTCAAATAGAAGTTTTTGTGTTTTCTTGTATGTTGACACCATTAGCCCAAATTTTTATTGCAATTTGTGATGGAACAAAGAAAATCAGAATCAACTTGTTATTAAATCAGAGAGCAGTAACAATTTTGGATTAGAAACATGAGATTCTGAAGTGATAACTAGCGACAAGTTGGAAATGAATAATACCATGCAGTTGAATCCAGAAACTTACCTTGCAACTTACTTCTTTCCATGATAAGCCAAAAATTTTGAAGGGCTCTTATGGTTTCAAATTTCAACCCTGTTTCAGGTACAGGAAGCTCCAAGGTTAGATCCACAAGACAACAAAGACCTCAAATTTCTCAAAAGATTTGCACCGAAGGACGCTCTCCACGGAAGTTCAGGCCAATTGACTACAAAAACCTAGCAGATCGGCCAAGGTTGACAATAATTGACCGCAAAATTAACAGAAAAATTATGAACATCCAAAAATTACATCGAACGGCAATGGAAACAGGATTTTTCAAGAGAGTTCAAGTAGTTTACCTTGAAGGATTAGATATCAGCAGCCAAATCCGTTTGATGACGGTAATGTTAAAAATCTGATCCGAGTAGAAGATAAAATGCTTTAGAATTAACAATATATAGAATTTAAAATTTACAGTACATTTTCTATTCAATATGCTAGCAAAGGCTAAAAAGTAAAAACAACGAGAACAGTAGCATAAAGCTATCTTATCTTTCTATATAGAGCAATCTTTGAAATTTTACATCACAATTTTTTTCAGCCATTACAATTTCTGCAGTATTTTGAGAAAACCTAGTTATCCATCCCTCAAATTCTCCTCCTCCGAAAAATAGCACCTCTACAGTGGGAAAGATTTTATTTTTTCAGTCTTTTGTATTTTAGGCTTGTTAAATAGGACCACCTGTAACAAAAAAACATTACTGTAGTACCCCCGCCCCGCCCCCACCCCCTACAGGATACCCCTGACTAATTGTGAATAATGTGCATGACGTTTGAATAGCCCATGTTAGGTACTGCTCTTACCTGTAAATCCATGGGATTCAAAAGTAACAAAATGAACCATCACACGGCATCAATAACCAATTGCCACTGCAGAGACCTGCATCTATAATCTTTAATTGAAACTAACAAATGAACCATAGAATTGAAACAGGGAAATGAACCTTGTATCAATACTTAATTGTCAATACCTAATTTTAATTACATAACAACAACACTCAATTGTCATTTCTGAGGCTTGCACCTAATCTCTACTTCCAATCCAAAATCTATTCAATCTATTTCTTCAATGATTCATAAGTAATTATCATTCCTTCCATGATCTTTCATGACCTTAAATCATCCACTTGGTATCCATTGCAAATTAACGCTCACAGCGAAATAAACTATCACATAACATGAATGAACTATGGCAGAGTATCATCAATACTCAGGCATCAAAACGTGCTTGAATGATTCATTAAGAGTCAAGACAACTCTCTCTTGAATTGAGAGTCGTCCACTTAATACTCAATTAATAATTATTTGTTCTTGGTGATGTTGTTAGGCTTTCAAAGAGTCCACTAAGGATCAAGTCTTGCTGAGTGTAAGGCCTGGAGATATCCAGGCAAGGAGAGTCACAGTTGAGGTCAGGATAGTGCCCTGTGTGACTTTGACGGCGTGAATGCCCCTTACTCGTAGCTGCTTAAGCTGAAGGTGATCACTAGTTTAGTTTTACGCTTACTCGTAATTGTAAATCTGCCATATACTTCATCCTAAACATGAGCCGAAATAGGGACAAATGACAATCTATGTAATCTAGTGGCCCAATGACTGCACTACTCATTTAAAAAAACTATTTCTTGAATAATAAGTTGATAACCAATCTCTCATGAACTCGATTCATCCAGTTCATACTCATTGCATTATGTAATGCTCATGTGAAGTAACAAGAGTGAAGCTACTGAAATAAACTTCACATAACATGAAATCTGTAGTAGTAAAGATTGAAACGAGTAAAATAAACCATCACATAACATCAGTTGTCATTGTCAGTATTTCACCCAATCTTTATTTCTAATGCAATGTTTTGAATCTTGATGAATATTCTCAACAGGAAACAGATGTTTTGTTCGGCATGGACGGAACAGGGCTGATGAATGGCCTATTTCTGCCAGAAGGCGGGGTGGTTGTGCACATCAGACCATATGGTTGTGCCAGATTTCTACAAGAGAAGGGTGTGAATGTTGACCGCCTGTGGGCTTCGAACCCTGGACGTGTGATTCGCTACGAGTCAGGGGACCCTAATTCTACCAGGCTTCCTACTGATATTCTTGAGGTCCCTCAGCTGGCCTTTAATTTGAGCAGCCCTTATGGCTACAGGGCTCCTTTTATTCTGAAGCAGGATAGTATTATTGATCTTAAGGCATTTGGATGCATTTTGGAGGACGCACACAAGCTTCTGTATGGAGTGACTGTTGACTGGGAGAAGCATAAGGCATGTACTAGAACTGTCTTCTTCTGAACTAAGGTTATGTAGATAGATGGATGTATACACAGCAGTTGTAGTGGATGGATATATGGTGGATATACTGTTAACATTGTAGCTGCAAGATATGAAGTAAGTATTTACTCCTTTTCCAAGCCGTGGAGTCCCATACTCTTTGACTGAACCCTTTTTATTTCTTTGTGCTCTGTTAGGTTGGGATAGTTTTTTTCAAATTTTCAATGCTAGTAATTATGATATTTAAGCCACTTTAGATTCTCCATATTTTTAAGATTATAAATCCAGAGATTAATTTGGTCATTCATTTACTCAGCTTGTCCACTAGTCGGGTATGCAAAGGTGGCGGTAATATGGGTGTTATTGGGTGCAATTTGAATGGGGGGTGGATGTCCCATGTGTTTGTTCATGTGTCGGTGCAATCCCCAAACAATAGGATTGCAAGTAGGACAAATACGATTACGGTAGTAGCAAACATTTGGGGGTAACTCCTAAACGGTTGAGGCTCGAACTCGGAGGATGAATAAGTCATCGCAATTGTTGTCCCTAAGTGTCACTTGTTCAATATCAAAATCCATGAGAAATAAAGAGATATTCTATTAGGTATTACCACCAATTATTTTGTTAACTTGGGAGTAAGTCTTAGGGGAAAAACATGTGTTAGCATCCTCTTACTCTCTCATATAAACATTATACTAGGTTCTTGATCATACTTTAGAACCTTCTCTCCCATGTAGTTACACGAGATGGGCATTTTTTCTAGCACAGCTTCGCAAAATCGTGACGGCAAGGACATCGTGGGGGCATCATTAATGCACAAAGCAATCTTGGTTGTCAAGCATTGAACATTGTGTGTGGTGTAAATCCTAGTCACAAAAATGAACCCTAATCGCCAAAAAGTAAATTGTTGTTGGTTTTTTGCAATGGGTTGGCAATATGTTTTTGATCTACCAATCTTGTGGAAACTACGATGAGGCCTACACAACCCGATTTTGTGTGATTTGAAGTGCAAGCATTGATTTTCTTAATGTGCTTATGCTTTTTCGGTGGTTTTATAGTGTCATCATAGGTGGATAGAAGGGTTTGGTGGGCGGGGAGAGTAGGCTTTGATGGCTTCTTTGTGTATTTCGGCCATTTTTGCTCTCCATTTTGGTTGAATGACATGTGGAAGAGACAACCTCCGACCCTATCTAAATTGCAAGTTCAATTTAAAGTTTCTTATTCTAGTTACAAGTGAAATTAATGGTCCTTCAATCCATTAGACTAGGGCTAGGTAAGTTTTCTTGTGTTGCAAGTTCGATTTAGGGTTTCTTATTATGTTTGCAAGTGAAATTTATGGTTCGTCAACCCATTAGACTAGGGTTAGGTAGGTCATTTATGCGGGTTTTTTCATGCATAATGATGACGGTTGTGTGTTGTAGGATGCCCTCAAAAATATTGATCTTGCGACATTTTGTGCTCTGTGCAAGTTGTAAATGCAATACTTAGGTAGGTTTCGGTCATAATGAAGCCAAAATTTGTGGGGTTCACTTGTTAGAGTTGTATGTTCATATGGGGCCTTGTTTATCTAGGTATTATCTAGCCTAAGTGTTGAATCACATTACAACTCTTGAGTTTAGCTTTAATTGGGAGTTCGTTATGTTTATTGTTGAGATTTAAACTATTTGGGCACGAATAGTTTGTGCGAGTAAACAAATAGTGGATTATCCTATTATTGAGGTGATCACAACCATTCGGTTGTTGTAAAACTATCTCCTAGCCAATTTAATAGGCACTCCCACTTGTATTTTGTAAAGCATGGAGAATATAAATATTCGTGAGACAACAAAAATATAAGGAGACACTATTGATTTAGTTGTTGTGTCGTATGTGTGTGCAATGTTATCTCTGCATGGTTATTAGTCATGTTAATGGGTTGATTGTTGAGATGTTGTTCATACTAGGCCCATGTAACTAATTATTTTGTATCCAGCCTAGGATAGTGAGTGTTCACACTAATTCTTGAGTAAACTTAATTTGGGTACACGCATATAGTGAAATCCCCTATTTTGAGGGGTTCACAACAATCCATTAGTTGTTGTGTAACCACCTCTCAGGCCTATTTAATAGGCACTTGCAATTATATTTTCATATGTAGAATCCCGCATTTGTGAATATGCAGAGTGAGCCATTTTCCTCCTATTCTGTGAGCAATATTTTCCTTGTTGTGCAATGTTTTGCTGTGCATAAGTTTTCATGGTTGTGGTTTTGATTATGTTGTTGGAGTGACCCTGGTGAGAGAGTGTTGGCCACTCTGACATGGTATCACAGCATCTTGATGCATAAGTAGAAAATTTGACGAAATTTGAAAAAACATTGTGCTCCTCAGTTGCAATTATATAAAAAAATACATTAGAAAATTTATGCGAATAAATTTGCAGGCGAGCTCCTCCTTATGCTTGGCGAGTTAGACTTTCAATCCTTCCAACTATTGGCGAGTTGATCTTGTGGGGCTAAAGGCGAGCTTTACACTACGACATCAATCTGGTGTAAGTCTTTTTTTTAAAAACATATTCCGCAAAAATTACAACTTGTAATAATCGAATCTGAGAAGAAAACATAAGGGATGAATTAAGGAGAAAACTGAAAACGGGAGGGGAGGAAGGAAATGCAGACTAAAGGACACAACAAGTAGGTTTCTCACACTTCATGTCTTCCTCCTAGTTTTTCTCGTATTTTTCTTTAGAAAGTTTTTCACAAGCGATGGGTTGAAGAATCTAAAACAAAAAAATCTACTCGTTGGTTAGCAAGAGAAGATGGATGTAGATGTTCATCCTTCCCCTGAGAGCAAGTGACATGTCTCGAGGAGTGACCAAAATTGCATGTAACATTGACCAACATTTGATTATCAACTGCGTGATGAGTTTGGTGAAGTTTCTGCTGACATTTTCCACTATACAATTGTTCTTATTTTGGTTAGAGGCATTCCTCCACTCTATAAATGGACATGCGGGGTTGGAAGGAAACTAGGGGTGGAAAATTAATTTTTGTAAGGGATTTGGGTAGAGGGTATGTCTTCGTTCTCTTTGCTTCCCTTGAATTTATCTCAGGAACTCTTCAATATGGCACATGGGTTATTTGTGGACAAGTATGTTTGTTATCTTCAGGGGTGGAAGCTCAATTTTCACTCGAAGGACCATCCCGCTCACAATATCCCATGTGGGTTGAGTTTCCTTTCTCAACCTAGTTGTTAGACCTTTTCTTCATGAGTTAGCCAACCAACTGGGCAATGTTCTCTAGTGTAAATGTGATAAGGACAAATTCTTGTGTCTTCAGAACCATCCCAGAGTTTGTATTGAAATGGATCTTTCTCAACCGCTTCCCACTTTAATTCATATTTTACTTCAACAAGCCCAATGCATGGTTTCGTTGTCGGGAAGATGGTCATTTGATATGTGACTGCTCTAAATGCAAGCATAAGCAATAGAGGTTAGATGAACTTAATACCAAGAAGTATGACAATCAAGCCTCAATTCCACCTAAAACATCATCTCCACTCCTAAATGACCTTGGTTCCTCTACTGTCAACCACAATCAAATGAATAATGACACCCAACTCCTCTCTACCGAATCTACTCCCGATTTTTTTTTAGAAAACTCAAGTCAACACATCCATCTTCCTAACACTTAGAAGGTTTTGGAAATAGAACAGATCTTCCGCATGAGGCGAGTTTCCACTAGGGGTTATAATACAATAGTCAAGACCATTATTGGTGACTCTCATAGAGTGTCTAAAGCACAAGCTAATGGGGAGATATCCCAAACATCAAAATGTGTTGGAAGAACTTCATCTCCCTCAATATCCCCAATCCCGATTCTAATTGTTTTTCTTTGCTTGTTAATAATGAGGTTGAGCAACCTTTGTAATCGTGGTTTCCAATGAATATTTCCTTATTGTCATGGAATGTTTGAGGGCTTACTATCCATGAATAGAAGTTCCGCATCAAAAGGGTTCTACAAAATCACCTTTTTGAGGTCATTTTTCTTCAAGATGTTAAAGTTAATGGCTCTACTCTATTATTCAACATACATTGTATTTACAAGAACTTAACATCGTATTATACATCTCATGAAGAAGGAAGCTGGAAGTGTAGTTATGTTCCTTTCACGCTCCCTTTATTATAAGATCATTGTGATATGTGAAGACCGACACGTAGGTGTGTTTGGGCTAGGTTATGTATTGGAGAGTGAATCATTGGATTCGGTCAATATACGCTCCAAATATCACAACAAATGTGTCACTTTGTGGAATTGGATGACTTTGAACTTGCCCCTTGTAGAGTGGATATTAGGTGGTGATTTTATCATGGTTGAGCATAAAAGAGATCGCAGTTGGCCTCAATCATCACCCCTCTCTTTTGAGAAATTTTCAACTTTGGATTCATGCGCGCAACTCTTTGGGAATCTTTGATCCCCTACTTGGTTGTCCCAACTAACGAACAAGCAATTGGTTCACTTGGTCCAATAATCAAGTTAGATGTCAAAGGTGGCTAAGCGAGAATTGGAAGGTTCTATGTCAACACATTTGTTAATTCACTTATGTTGTTTCCTTATGTTTCCACCCCTAATGACATTATCCTCTCTTATCATTCTCCCATTTCTTGCACCTTCAACTTAGAACCTTCCTTTCCTTCTCCTACTCATCTCACTTCAAGCTCAACATTTCCCATCTCTCTTCCCTCCATTGTGTAACACCCATGTTATGATTCAACAAACTAAGGTAAATTTTTTATTTATTTAAACCCTTAATTACCTTTTTATGCCTTCAATGATTTTTAGCACATAGCATATAAAATCCATCATAATAAATTGCATTGAATAACATTATTCCTTTTCTCACTACAAAGTAATCCATCCTTATTAGTATTCTAGAATCAATCTTTACAATGTGCATTAACCATGTGCAATCTGTAAGGGTCAATTAGATCCACCCGATCCCCCTTAATCACCCTACATGAGCATTTATACATTGTATACGCTTGGTTAAACATTTCTATAGGCTATGAGATTCTATGCATCTTCTTTGTGTCAACCGAAAATTCTTGAAGTAGCCTCCATCCCACTCTAAACACTACTGATAAGAAGAAATGGTGAACAAACAATGCAATCAGTCATTTGCACTATTATGGCCATAATTTTCTAGCATTGTGGAATAGTGGCTAGTTTCGAGACTACACACTAGCCTACAAAACATGTCTTCACTTCACCACACAACCGTCTCAATATAGTTATTAGGATTCTAATTCCGGTTTGAAGAAAGCGCGAGGATCATGACTCTATATTCGGTCACATGAATCTTGTTAGCACCATCTTAGGATCCCTATGGGAAAGGTTACGCTCACGTAATGACTTACGTCATTATGTGTTCGTTACCCTCCTCGTAGCCATCTTGAGCTAGCACGGACAAGGTTCATACGACACGAATGTCATCTCATGATACCTACCCTTCATTGTTAATTTGTTATGCTTTCATCCTAAGGATAAGTTATTCAGAATTTCTTCATGTTATCCTTTTCATGATAGAGTTGTACAGATAACTCATCAAGTCATCAATTAATTATGTAAGCACCTCATATCGCCTTGGCGTAAGGTAATTTGTATCAACCTATGATGATTGAATTAACTTAGTTAAGCATAAGATAAACTAATTCATAATGATAAGATAAATAGTACTTATGATCATTTGTATTCAATTAATCATTTTAGTAAAATCAGATTAATCAATTACATATGTACTTTTCTCGATAATTACAATGTACAATTCGTAAGTTGTTTTCTAATGACATAATTGTTTTTACGGAAAAGGTACAATTAATATAGATTTAGTTTCCATAATGAAAGTACATTAATTTGTTCATATATGTTTTTCATTGTTCAAAGGAAAGCATTATGTGCTTAATAGCTTATAACTTATGACTTTTTATATCATATGTTATCCATACATTATAACTTACAAGACATATATAAGTTTTATTGTCTTAATAATGCATTCATTTATGCAAGTATCATAATATGATACATTATCTTGTTTTGATTTCATCATCTTTTAATGAATATTTGTTCATTGATGATGAAGTCATGAGAACATAATAAATATCGTAAATATCATTACTTCATAACTTTGTACCGTTGTCCATTACAACTTGGCCTAATTGTTCTCATTTATTTAAACATGATAATAATTTTCGTAACATACAATCATATTATTACAACAATATTGTTTTGTACTTTTCACATCAAATTTAATCAATTTCAAGAGTATGTACCGCTGTTAAAATACATTATTACAACACACACACACAAAGATTACAAGTAATAAATGTATTTATTAAAATCAATAAGGAAGAATCCTTATTTATCTCATATATTACAATAGTTTCCATATTGTTACTGAGAAAAGCGGAATGCCTAATAAAACTCTGCGAAATAATGTTTTCACTTTTAACAATTACAATGATATGTATTTGGATTTTCAAACAATAATAAGTGATCAAATCACGTCAATAATATCCAACAATCATGTCACTTATATACTCCATCTTGCATATGAAGGAAAGATAAAATGGTATACATGGTCAGTCCATAAATGAGCATGAATTAACAACTCACAATCATGTTGTTGTATTACAAACTAAATGAATGTAATAAGGTTAACTTATAATGCAAATCATATTTTCTATATACACTATCAAATTTAAATAACCAATATTAAATGAAGTGAACCTAATGATGTATACTATGTTTTCAACAAACATCATTCCAAATTATCTGAGTATTATCTTTATGACTTTGTTGTCAATAAATTCATTAAATTTATTAATACAACAATAACCATAACTTAATCTTATTCATTAATATTAATAAACTATATTGTGTGTAATCAAAAATCATTTACCCCATATCAATCTTTCTTATCCATAAAAAACAATTGGATGAAGAACACTATTCTTTTTATAAGGAAATTATTGTGTCCATAAATCCAATCTGTTAAATGGTGAAATGATAAACAATCAACATTTAATAATACCACAATCATGTTGGAAATAAGGTGTCTCAACCTTGTTTGGTTTATTCATTTAAGATTTTCCTACAACTGTTTCACATTGTCATGCTCTAAAAATAGAAATAGGAGTTGTCAAAAGATTCCCATATGATAGTATATCATGGAAGGACTATTTTTAGAGATATTATGACATATTTTATGACATCTGTAAGGGTAAAAAATAGGGAGAATATTGTGGACGTGGGAGCCTAATTTTAGACCGAAATCTTGCTCTTTAATGTTATCCACCTCATGAGAGGTTTGGCACATGGTTTTGTAAACCATAGATGGTTTCGTAAACCATAAATGGTTTCTTGTATAACCGGAGGTCTATAAATTGAAGGCTTGGAGAAGCAATTGGTGTAGTGAGTTTTAATCCTCCTAGAATTGTTTCTAGTGATACTCCTGTAAGAAACTTGCTTTGCAAGTGTATGTAATCTTGTTATTAGATTTGAAATACATTGAATGAGCTTTTGGAGTGTGGGGTTTTTTATCCAAAAGGATTTTCCCCACGTATATCTGGTGTTTGTGTTTTGTTATGAATATGTTGCTGATATTTCTGTAACTATTTTACTATGTTGAAATTTTTGCATAATATCTCTCCTCAAAGATTAGCGTAGGAAGTTGTTCCACTACTCTTAATTTCCTATCAAGTGGTATCAGAGTCTGATCACCTTTGGTTTCAGTTGTGGGTTGTTGGGTTTTTGTGCTAATCCGGGTTTGAGTGGGAGCTTGTGCAGAGAATACTTTGTTATCTGGTTGCAAATATTTTTCAAATGGCGAGCACATCTGGGAGGATTGATGTAGAGAAGTTTTCTGGCACAAACTTTGAAATGTGGAAGCTGAAGATGGAAGATTTGTTGGTTGATCGAGATCTATGGGATGCGGTGGATGAGAAGGTCCATAGGCCTATGGATCTAGTTTTGGCTACACAATATGATGTAATGGATAGAAAAGCTAAAGGTCTTATTAGACTATGTCTTGCAGATTTGATCCTGATAAATGTCCATGAAGAATCCACTTCGGAGAAGCTTTGGAAAAGTTGGGTGAGATATACCAAGCTAAGTCTCTAGTAAATAAGATTTTCTTGAGGAAGAAGTTGTTTTCCTTGAGAATGGAAGAAGGTGGACAAATATCTGAGCATCTGGAAACATTCAATATGTTGGTGACTCAGTTGAGCTCGGTTGGGGTTAAAATGGACGAAGAAGAAAGGTGCAAATGATGTTTGTAACGACCCAAAAATTTCACACCCAAACAACACAGTAAAAAACAGGATAATTTTTTTTTTTTTACGCATGACACGACACAACATGCCACCACCAAGGTCACAACTAACTCCGTGGGTAACTCAATACAAGGATGACCACAAGGGTAGCACGGAAATGTTCACACACGCCAAGGATGATTCACTTTTCTATCTGACAAAACAACATAAGAAACCACCACATAACACACCTACAGATAGGGCAAGCCACAATGAGGAAATTATTGATGGTTATTTATTTTTAAGTAACCTCTTTCGATCCTTAACTACAGTTTGCTAAGACTCTAGATATGATTTGTACAATGCTTCTTACAATGCTAAGTTTTCTCAGGCTTATTAAATCTTATCCTCTTCTAACAACTAACAGTTCATTTCACCTTAGAGTTATTTTACAAATTTCACCCCAAAAGGAATAATGTTCACTAGAGAAGCTAGGGTTAACATGTTATATAATTCTTACTCTCAAAGATAGTCTCGCCTATGATTTCTTTAAAGAATTCCTTGCTCTCAACTTGGTAACCTCTACATTAATTTATTTAAATATAACTTTTAGTTCAACTTTTATAAGTATTAAACAACCCACGTTATTTTACTTATGTCGCATTATTAATAAGTCAGCAAGATTCACTCAACATTTATTTTCAAGGGTAGAGTTTAATAACACTCATTCACCAGAACAAAACAAGTTTACATCCACACTTAAAATACCAATAATCCAATAAGGTCGCTCAACAATCAGTAACCAATATTTTAATATTCTCAAGGATGGTCAAACAAACAAAGGTGTCCAAAGTTAGGATGACAAAATCCACAAATACATTATACCAAGACCAAGATCCTCTCCTACATTTTCCACTGTATGATCTCAATAACTGAACAATATAAAAAGGATTCAAGTAAGTACTTCTCAGCTGAGGTTGATGCACAAGTTTACAAGTCTATCCCTCATTTACTCGCTAACATTCCATCTGCAGCAAATATTTACTAGAGTCAGTTCGCTAGAACTGAGCATGATAAGATATAAACCTCACCTAATAACTTATGTCATCTAGCATTTAAATAAATGAAAGTTTGCAATTCTCCCTATCAAATAATTCCTAATCATGTATTCAAATATTAACTGCACATCTCATGATAATACATTTCATACCCATCATTGAACACTTCCCTAAAATTCGCTTACATATGAACAAAAATTCCAAGTGGCTAGAAGATAAGCAACCTTAACCTTGCATTTAATCATAATTAAATTACAGTAACAATAGTAACGCTCACCTAATACCCTCAACCTACTTCACATATAAAAGTGTCCAACAATATTATCTTTCAATTAAATACAAGCACCAACGACATTAAGCTTCTATAATAAATACAAGTGTCAATCATATGATAATCATCAATATTACCCAAGTATCAACCTTTATAGAAAAACAAGGATATGTAAGTATACTTTTGATATTTATCTCACAATAAAAAGAATGTACTTATGTAAACAAGGGTTCCACCAATCAGTAAGTTCATATATTATTTAACTATCCTATCGGTTGCTTATTATCATGTCTCTATATGCCTCTATTAGTATAAGAGTCCATCCCAGAGGAATGAATTACGAACAACAATACCGTCATACTTCGTTAATGAGTAGAAGGTACATTTGGCTAGCTAAAACAGGTAAGCGTGGTCCAAGCCACTATAAATGCAAGTATCAACATTATCTCAACTCACAATTGAGATGCAAGTACCAATTTTTAGCTAACATAATAATCGTCATAAATGCCAGAAAATATTCCACGCGCTAACCAAGTATTGAAATAACATATTTATCCTTACTGGTTGCCTGATAGCATAATATATCATATTATATAATTCAACCTCCACTTGCATATCTCAATTTATGGGTATCAATCATTGTCCTATATAATGAAGTTAAATAATTTCAGGTCGACTTCTATCCTTAACGTCATATAAGGTATGAACAGTCCCATTATGTTAGTTGTCACCTTTACTTAAGGCTGTGTAAGAATCCTTTTTAGGGTAGTTCTCAAAACTTCCCTATTCATCTGTTTTGCTACCAAAAAAACATTTCAACAAGCTTTGAAGTCAAGGTATAGGATAAATTTATAATCTCATATTTCAAGCATTGTCTGAATTCATACGCCTGAGGGCCATCACATGTCAATCAAACTTGCAGAATGTACACATTCATGAGAGTTCGATGTATTCATTATTACCTCAACTGATTCGAAGATCTAAGAAGCGCCTCAAACTTAAGCCATATAGTTATCCGCACAAACTAACGTCTTGAGGCTTACCGTATTCAAACGGGTCACAAAATAGAACCCCATTAACACATGTTTCAGGAGCGTTCCAATCTAAAAGTAAGCTCATAGTAATAAGAATAGTAGAGGGCTTGGTGAGGGGTTTTCAATAATCCCCAAAGTAAACGATAATCTAAGGAGTCGGATAGTATCTAGAAGGACCAGTAAGAGCCAGTACGACTCTCCCCAAATAGAAGCCTCCAATCCTAATGGGGGGTTATACTATTATCAAACCACATTAAAAGGCCAACACAGTCTTCCGAGAAAATTTCCCGTTTTCAAGACATGAGCTACATAACAAAAACAAGACAAGAAAAAAAATCCTAAAACTCATTCACACACCACAATATTTTCTACAGAAGCCATTGTTCACAGGAGTAATCATGGCAAAATGATAAACTAACTTTATAAGGTCGAAAAGCGAGAATCACTCGAGAGAGATCAGCGCATGCAAAATGTGTTTAAAAGTCATTCGAAAACCCATTTCTTTTGGGCATCTCTTTCAAGAAAGAGTCACATTTATATGTAAATAAATATTAAATAATATCAAGAATCCAAGACGTTACTAACTTAGTAAAAGAGAATCACACATCAACAATCCAAAGGAGACATCACATATACAGAATTCATACAAAACTGCAGAGATTGATTTATCTAAATGCTAAAGTAAATAAATTATTAAGAGAGAGGGTTAGGGCTTATCATGCCTGTTTGGGGCTTCCTCAATGCGGCCACGTCGAACCAAGGCTCCAGCAGCTACAACACATTTCAAAAAAACATTCCTTTTCCTCAGCACGTAGATCTCTTATGCTAGCCTCATGGCAGCGCCTGGTACAGTCAGGGAGAGGGCGGCCACCTTGTCTAGATCTTACAAGTGCTTAGAATAATAAAAAAAAAATTTAAAGAAACTGGAACTAAAATCTGGTCCCATATTTATCACTGCAGACAGGCACAGTGCGCCTTGTTATAGTGCCAGACTATGTCTGCAGTTTGCTTCACATGACATTACCAAAAATCTCTACAAGAACATTTTCCTCTCTTTTTTTTTTTTTTTTAAAGTGATGAAACCGCTTTGCATCTCTCACAACAATTTGTTTTGCAACAATCTTGGACAAAACTTGGTGCAGTGTGGCAGTCAACACATACATTAAGGTTCTTGACAACTCTGAGAGTTGTCCCACGGGGAAGGCTTAACAATCCAAATGCAATTGCCATCTTCTCCCTATGGTGGCAGAGGAATACTTTCACTTTCCCGTTCACTCAGTACATGTTCTGGATCTGAACAATATCCTGCTACCTTCATCTCCCAAGACATCTTCTCCAACATTGCATAGATCTCCTGTGCCTGTGGGTGTGATCTGTCACCTCTATGAGATTCTCTTCCATGAGTTACCTCGTAAAACAAGTAAGGTCCCAATAGATAATCTTTGTAATAAATTTCATCAGGTCTCCTGGTAACACTCTTACTGCCACATAGACGATTTTGATAACAATATCTTGAAGGAGAATCCCGAGTTTGAGGATGCATTCAATAAATGAATACAGTTAACAATAACAACATTATTGATGATCAAATTTAAGTTAGAAGCGCTCAAAGAGGTGCCTATTGTACCGCACGCGCTTTCTTTGCTGGTAGAGGCTATTCTTTGTGGATTCCCAATAAGAACACACTCACAGCACCCAATGAAAGTGGAGTAACACGCCATCTTTGTGCCATCATTGCGGTTGTGCGCTTAGCCAACAAAAGAAACCCGCGCCCCTTCTTCCCCCAAAACGCATCAGGCAGCAACAGAACGAAGCCCTCACGACCACAAAAAGTTATCCTTCCCCCCACAGACCCACGCGGCCGGCGAGGCATTTAAGATTTTTCTGGTAATGTTGTTTCACATTGGGAAAAATGGAGGTGTCCAAGATTTGCGCACCCGCAAGGCGTGAGGAGGGTTTCATTGCGGCCAAGGAAGACACAAAAGGACGCGCCCAGGACCTGCGCACCAGAAAACGACCACACAGCAAGGAAACTTGCAATCATCTTACAAATGTGAGATTTTCATCTGGGCGCGCGACCCCCGATCCACCGAGCACGCAGATCCCCAAACAGTGAGCATGCAAATCCCAAAACAAAGAAAACGTGGCTAGCAAGCCAAAAGCGAATCACGAGGTCAAAACGAGAGCCAAAACCCAATACGATTTCAAACACGTTTCCCCAGATCCCAGGGAAGGTCCAACACGGTTTACAAGAAAAGACGTCTATTTTGGAGAGAGATCCGTGTGATACGCAAATCCTAAATTCTCCCCATTCGAGCACGCCTTAGAAGATTTTACAAACCTAAACCATATTTAATTTGTTCGCCTTAAATGCCGAGCAGGATGGAGCTTCATCCTCATTTCCCAGCATTAATTTATGTAATCGCTTATCAAAATTTAACAACAGGGTTGGTATCAAATCGACGATCAGAAGGCGAGGTTAACGTCGACCGATAAATAAAAATATATTATTATTATTATTATTATTATTATTACCACTTATTAATACTTATTAATCGAAAAACAAGAGCCAACGAGAGGTCAACATAAGCACCACAACGTTAAAAGCTTAGCGACATGGACGTCGGAGAACGGGGCATTACTGATGTTGGTTTCTTTGCCAAACTCATGGGATAGCCTAGTCATGGCCATTGGGAGCACTTCAGTCACTCTGAAGATGGAGGATGTTGTTGGTTCTCTACTCTCCAAAGAGATGAGAAGGAAGGTCTCTCTGAATGCCAAAGAGGCTTTGAGTGTTTGAGGAAGAACAAAAGAACGAGGCAAAGATGAGAAGAAGCGTGGCCATTCCAAGAATAAGGGGAGATCAAAATCCCTTGGTAAGTCCAAGGCGATATGTTGGAACTGTGGCAAATCTGGACACTTCCGAAGGGAATGCAAAGAAGAAAAGAAAAAGAAAAAGAAGAAGCATGATTCTAATTCTGAGTCCGAAAAGAAGATGGAGATGCCTTTATTGCAGCTTTGGCCACTCGTGCAAGTGATAATGCATGGTTGATAGACTCAGGTGCATCTTTCCACATGACTCCTAACAAAAATTGGTTTAGTAAGTATGAAAACTATGATGGTGGTAAGGTGTATTTGGGTGATAATTCTTTCCTTGAAATTGTTGGTCGTGGTAGTATTCAGGTGAAATTTTATGATGGTAGAATTAGAAGATTTGATGGTGTCTTGCATATCCCAAGACTAGCAAGAAATTTATTATCTATTAGTAAGCTAATATATGCGGGTGTGCATGTACAGTTTTCTGAAGCAGGTGTGAAAATGGTGAGAGGTGTTATGGTGATAGTAAGAGGAAGTAGATTGGGTACATTGTACCAACTTGATGCATGCACGGTTGAGTGCAATAGCACTTCGGATAAAACTAAGCCAGTAACTATTTCGCTGAAAAAGGAGAGGGTTTCCTCCTCTGCGGATGGTCGTGGCTTCTAGGTACCCAAGGGTGCTCTGTCTACCGAATCAAAATTACCTATAGAGAATACCATGTTATGGCACCAAAGGCTTGGCCACATTGGAGAGAAGGGTTTAAAAGCCCTGAAAAATAAGAACCTCATTGAGGGGTTGAATGATTGCAATCTAGAGTTTGATTTCTGTGAACATTGTATTTATGGCAAACAGAACCGCGTTCAATTTTACTCATCTACTCATAAGTCTTCATGTATCTTGGATCTAATCCATTCGGATGTATTTGGTCCTATTAAGGTTGCTTCTATTGCTAAATCAGTTTATTATGTTACTTTCATTGATGATTTTAGTAGGAGAACATGGGTATATTTTTTAAAGAGTAAATATGAAGTTTTTAGTCGTTTCAAGGAATTTAAGGCTATGGTTGAAACTCAAACTGGGAAGAAAATTAAGTGTTTGAGATCTAATAATGGTGGTGAGTATTATTCTGCAGACTTTGACAGATTTTGTACAGATTGCGGGATTAAAAGACAAAAGATAACTTCGTATTCTCCAGGAGCATAATGGAGTTGCAGAAAGAATGAATAGAATGTTGATGGAGAAGGCTAGGAGCATGCTTATTGGAGCTAGTCTAGAAAAGAGGTTTTGGGCTGAAGTTGTTACCACTGCTTGCTATTTGATAAATAGATCTCCTACATCAGTGCTTGTTGATAAAATGCCAATGGAGGCGTGGTCAGGGAAAAAGCCTTCAATTAGACATCTGAGAGTTTTGGTTGTGAGGCATATGCACATGTGCCTAAGGAGAAGAGAACAAAGTTGGATTCTAAGGTTGTCAAATGTATCTTCATTAGATATGGCTATGGTGTGAAAGGATACAAGCTTTGGGATCCTGTTGCACAAAAGGTAATATACTCTAGAAGTGTTATTTTTAGAGAGATTAAATCTTTCCCTGTTAATTTTCAGCCAGAACAACATAAAGAAAATGAACAAAAAAGGATGTGGTTCAACTTCCTTCTACACCTGAGAAATTTGAATCGAGACCCCAAAATAGACAAGAAGTTGAGGAGAGCTCACCAAGCTCTGAATCTTCAAAAGAGGAAGAAGAAGGAAGAAGTGGAAGAATCTCCACCTCAGCTTGTTCAAAAGTCTACAAGGCAAAGGCAACCACCTGAAAGGTATGGGTATTCTCCTGATGATTGGAAGTGTATATTTGCTTTGAGTACTAACATTGATGAACCGAGATCTGTACAAGAGGCTTTGGGTATGAATGATGCAAAGTCCTAGCAAATAGCCATGGATGAAGAAATGGAAGCCCTTAAAAAGAATGATACATGGGACCTTGTACCATTGCCTAAAGGTCGGAAACCTGTTGGATGTAAATGGGTGTTTAAGAAAAAGATTGGTTCAGATGGAAATGTTGAAAAGTATAAGGCATGGTTGGTTGCGAAGGGTTACTCTCAAGTTGAGGGTATTGATTATGGTGAGATATTCTCTCTTGTTGCTAAAATGACATCCATTCAGTTTTTATTATCTATTGCAGCAGCTTATGACCTAGAGGTTGAACAAATGGATGTGAAAACTGCTTTCCTTCATGGTGATTTGGAGGAAGAAATCTATATGACACAGCTAGAGCACTACATGGTGAAAGGTAAAAGAAATATGGTTTGTAAGTTAAAGAAATCCCTATATGGCCTTAAACAAAGTCCTAGGATGTGGTACCAGAAGTTTGATTCATATGTGTTGAGTTTGGGGTTTGTGCGGTCTAAATCTGATCACTGTGTATATTTTAAATCTGATGGTGATTGTTTCCTGGTAATTACTTTATATGTTGATGACATGTTGTTTATTGGGAAAGGAAAAGGTTTGATTGCAGAATTGAAATCTCAACTCTCTATGAAATTTGAAATGAAAGATCTTGGTGCAACAAAACACATACTTGGGATGGAGATTAGAAGAGATCGTGAGAACAGAAAGCTATGGCTTGGCCAGAGTAAGTATGTTTGTTCTGTTTTGCAAAGGTTCAACATGCAGGATTGTAAACCACTTTGTGTTCCTGTTACTTTGGGAATGAAGCTTTCCATTTCACAATGCCCATCATCCCCATTGGAGATGGAAGAAATGAGTAGAGTGCCTTACCAGGAGTGCGAGTGGAAGCTTAATGTATGCTATGGTCTGCAGATGAGACCGGACATCGCCAAGAAAGTGGGAGTTCTTTCTCGTTTATGTCTAATCTTGGAAGAGTGCATTGGGATGCAGTTAAGAGGGTCTTTAGATATTTGTGGGGTACATCAAAGTACTCTATATGTTTTCATGGAAGAGGAGATCAACATTCCCTACGTATTCATGGTTTTGTGGATTCAGATTGGGCCGGTGATGTCGATAGCAGAAGATCCACCAGTGCATATGTGTTTACTCTTAATGGTGGTGCAATTAGTTGGATGAGCAAGCGATAGGTTGTGGTCGCTTTGTCCACTACTGAGGCAGAGTACATGGCAGCTACTCATGCCTATAAAGAAGCCATTTGGCTAAAGCATTTGTGTTCAGATATTGGATTAAAACAGGGTGCAGTTACAATATATTGTGACAGTCAGAGTGCAATCTACCTTGCGAAGAACCCGACTTTTCATGCCAGGACCAAACACATTGATGTTCAGTATCACTTCGTGAGAGATATGGTCGAGGATGGAAGGGTGAAGTTGGAAAAGGTAGAGACAGGTTGAATGTTGCGAGATGCATTAACTAAGCCCGTGAGCACAGCGAAATTCAGGTGGTGTTTCGAGTCTATGGGCCTCTCGGCCCCTAGAAGTTGATCCATGATGGTATCTTTCCCTTGTCCCTTGCAAGGTATTCGACAAGTGGGCGATTTGTTGGAAATAAGGTGTCTCAACCTTGTTTGGTTTATTCATTTAAGATTTTCCTGCAATCGTTTCACATTGTTTATGCTCTAAAAATAGAAATAGGAGTTGTCAAAATATTCCCATATGATAGTATATCATGGAAGGACTATTTTTAGAGATATTATGACAGATTTTATGACATCTGTAAGGGTCAAAAATAGGGGAGAATATTGTGGACGTGGGAGCCTAATTTTAGACCAAAATTTTGCTCTTTAATGCTATCCACCTCATGAGAGGTTTGGCACATGGTTTTGTAAACCATAGATGGTTTCTTGTATAACCAGAGGTCTATAAATTGAAGGCTTGGAGAAGTAATTGGTGTAGTGAGTTTTAATCCTCCTAGAATTGTTTCTAGTGATACTCCTGTAAGAAACTTGCTCTGCAAGTGTATGTAATCTTGTTATTAGATTTGAAATACATTGAGTGGGCTTTTGGAGTGTGGAATTTTTATCCGAAAAGATTTTCCCACGTATATCCGGTGTTTGTGTTTTGTTATGAATATGTTGCTGATATTTCTGTAACTATTTTACTATGTTGAAAGTTTTACATAATATCTCTCCTCAAAGATTAGCGTAGGAAGTTGTTCCGCTACTCTTAATTTCCTATCAAATCAACATTTGTCACATCCTATCATTATTAAAAATGGTATAAGGATAAGCAAGTAACATAGTTGACTTCAACAAATCCCATTTCCCCATCTTAATACAAAAAAATGATTTAAAAACAAAAGTTCCTTTAAATCAATCTTACTCGCAAAGGATATTCCTACATAGAAGGAATTTAACATTATCTAACCCAAGCATTCATAATCAAACTTAAGAGTGCACATGAGATATCAATAGAGGAGAGCTCCCAGTAACTCTATATAATACCTTATAAATTTTGTAAGGAGCTCGTGATCGAGCTACAACATCAATTTAATACAACTAAAATAAAACAAAAAAATATTCATGAAACAGATCTCAAGTGATTAGAATCTCCTCAATGAACAATTTATCACGGGGTATAACAAAATAATTGTGTCCTTTATCTCATCTAATAGTATTCTAATATTCAATAATAAACTTCCAAAATTTGAGTAAATTGTTTCATACAAGAAGCTTGTTTTGGGTTAAATAAAATATTTATTAAAAACCTCAATGTAGAGGTATTTGCATGCCTCGAGTAAAAATCAACGACAAGAAATGGTGAACACCCAAACATCCATTCATCAAACATCCTCACAACTTGTAATAAAGATCAATTAATATTTTCATAATCTAAAACATAGATGTGAATGGCAGATTTCATACAAACCAAGAAGAGATACTAAAAGAAAACCCAACCCATTTCATATTTTTAGCAAACAAGGTTTTTAACAAGATCACACAATCATATTAGACAAAATATTTCGAACCCATATTCAAATATGCCTAAATAATTTCCTTTTCAAAGTTTTCATAAGCACCCATTTGATAAAACACATTCTTCATTATTTTTTTACATTATTCAATCAATCTTGCAAATGAATAATCACACGAAATCATGTAACGAGATAACCCAAATAATATTCATCAAATTCAAGTAAACAAAAAGCAAGGGAATCATTAATCCATGCCTAAAGATTGAAAAACTTTTGCAACTTTTCCCACTTTCTTTTTGGTTAAAACTCCAAGAAAATCGAACGGCCAACACCGAGAAACATCTACCAATTTATATAACCTTGACTCCATGAACTCAATAATAACAACACTTATTTTTAGTAAGAAGGTTGTGAATTCTATAAACAAAATGACCACAAATTCCACCATGCACATATCGCAACAAGAAGAGCTCAAAGAATGAAAGAAAAATAATAAAATGAAATCTTAAATGTATGCCTCGTAGCTTCCCAAGGAGTTTATGCAAACCCAAGAACCATGCATGCATTGAATGCATTAAATTCTTGCGATGTCGACGCATAATTTTGGCTTGGCTATTTCCCTCAAGCTAAAATGGCAATGCATGGAGTGGTCCAAGACTCATTTAATCAAAAACAATTTAATTCCAAGTTTTCATGGTGTTCCACGAGGGGTCGATAATATCCCAAATTTGCATGGTGGACAATGTCCAAGGTAAAAAATTTAACAATCAAAATGCATATGGATATGGTCGAGTACCATAGTCCTTATTAATTCTAATGCTACCAACTTATGGTCGAATCACCATTTAAACCAAGACATTTAAACCTTTCCAAATTTTGCCATGGTCCAAGACCTTAAGAAATTGAACAATGCATTTACACATTGCATGGTTAAGATCATCTTAGATCAGTTTAAGCGTTGATGTCCGACCTCCTTATAGTCGTCACGTGGTGCTTTATATGTGGTGAAATCTAACTAGTCTCGCTTCTAATGTATAATGGCTAAAGATTCACCTACTCGCATTTCCATTGTTATCTTCCATGAAATCATGTAATAGTTTACTGCAAAATTCACCAAAGTGCGAGAACAAATCTACGCCCATGCCCAACGGCAAGGTCTACATTGAGTGAAAACATTTTAGACAAAGTGGGTTTAAGAGCTTTAGATGAATCTCGTTATTTCACCCTCGAAGGTTATGACTCGACACGTAGGTTGTTGGTGCCCCTGCAACATATCTCTCGCATTCTTCCCATATTGTTGGAATACCAAGAAGACCTTGTTAACAAAAGTTGAGTTCCTAGGATTCAACCCCAAGACCACCATCGGTAAATTGAGCCTAATTATCAGTTGTTTTCCTGCAATTAATCGAGCTTAAAGGGTGAGAAGAAATCGACATTGTGGTTGGGTTTAGAACTTGGCACCTATTATATTTTCCTTATTTGTATTTTGGCCCTTTTAATGGTAAATGACACTCACCTAAATAATGCAATGGATATTAAGGATAAAGTGCAAAGCACATGAAGGAATTATGATTTGGGTGGGAGAAATATGATCAGTGGAAGAGGTGTGGGACATGTAATTATTTAATTTCCACATTTTTATTTTCAACTTTTCATTTGTGTCTTCCTTTTATCTAATAAATTAAATGCCAATCAAGAACCTTACCACCATGAAAAAAAAATCCATTTTCACAATATTTTTCCAAAATATTTTGTTTCTTTCAGTTGTGTGCGAGACTAATTGTTGGCATCCTACAATTAACGAACAAGTTAATACCAATGACTAAGTGACAACATTATTCTTAAGCTTGAAAATATGAAATACAAGACAACACACAATGTTATTCTTAAGCTCGATAATATGGAACATGTTTTATATGGGCCTCGTTGTAAGAAAAAGGAGTTTCGTATAATGGTTCCCCCAAACATTGTGCCTCCCATATACTTCTCCTCCCTCAAATCACCTCTTCATTGCCCCTCTTCCTCTTCTGAAGTTTTAATCTCTAAAGTTTAACTTCTTTGATGCATCCCCTTCATCATTTACACTCCAAGAAAATTGAGTATGAAATTAAGGCAAGCAAAGCGGTGTGAACCGCAACAATTACTTTGGTTGTTGAAGGACGACTTAATGACATTCGTCCACATGTTGCATATTCATTCACAAGAGGCCGCCGAGTTGGAGATGCATTTTCAATTGATGGAGAAATGAAATCCGTAATCCCCTCACATGATGTCATGTTGTCATCCCTATTGAAGTGACAAAAGTAGATGTGAAAGTGTCGAGGAGATAATGTTACGCTCTAACTAAGTGACTCCTCCATAACAACATTTGCATCGTCATCTTTATTGACACCCTGCATCATAAATCTTAACTAAGATCGCTCATCTTGCAACACACTTTTTTTGTTTTTGATTTAGTGGAAACATGTTGTTTGATCATCATTTTAATCATATCCACCCAAAATATATTCTCTGTTTTCTCCACAATACATAATTTATTTTAATAAGCCTTACGTACATATCAAACTATCTTCCCAAATTTATCACTTCTCATTTTTTAATTGAATTAAAGCAATCTATCAAATTTAGTGTATGGAATTCCATATTAAAATTGTACATTTCAACCCTCAAACATATTGGATTTTTGGCATTTTTTATTTTTCCCACTTTAAGTGTAAATTGCACTCATGTGGATAATGCAAGTGAGATCGAGATGATATAGTGGAGTACATATAGAAGATTTTATTTGGATGGGAACAATATGGGTCATGGAATAGGTGTGTGACATATAGGGTTTTAATTCCCACCTTTTATTTCTAACTTTCAATTCATGCCTTCACCTTATCTAGCAAATTAAATTTCATGCACTTAAAAAACTTGAAAGCATAAAAAGTAAAATAAAAAAAAGAAAATCTTGATCAACAAATAAAATCTTCCTTTCGTTCATGTCCATTCCCTAAAGGGGCTTAATTATCAATGAGTGTTCCGCATCACTTGTTTTTCTACAATTACTCAAGCTTGAAAACTAAAAACATTCTTGCAAAGTGCTACAAGAAACAATATGTGTGGTTGGGTTTCGAACTTGCCCTATTCAATTCTCACCATGACCCCTTTAAGCTCTCATTTCACTCATGTGAACCATGCGCATGAGCTTGAGATGATTAAGTGGAGCACGGATAATGATATTATTTGGGTATTGAAACTAACACCTAATAGTTCCAAAACAAAGCTAACTAAACATAAACCATCATGTTAAGAGCTTAAGGAGACTAAACATCATCAACATGCATAGAAATTTGAATAAAATCAAACTAACATGCTAAGCTTAATCTCTACTCTTTGAATGCTAAACTAGAAATGAACCTATGTAGATCCTTAGCAATCAAAATGTGATTGTTTGTTTGATCTCAAGGTTTTAGAATGGAGTCTCATCAAAACATGGCTACAAGGCCATTTTGATTCTCTCCATATTACTCAAAGCTTGGATGGTTGAAATGCAAGATGAAGATATTAGCTCAAAACTAATGGAGGATGCTCAAAGATGAAAATGCCTATAGTTTATGCTATATGCATGCAAAGGTGTAAGAAGAAAGGTAGGAGGAGGGTTCTTTATATAACCCTCTGGTTTGAAAGAGATTTGCATCCTATTATATGTGGGATAATAGCAAAGCTAGGTTAGTAATGGATAAGCATACTTTAGAATAGTTAAGTTTTTAGGGGAGTTTAATTTATCATTAGTGATTCATGGGAGTTGAGGGGGTGTCTTAATTAATCAAGGGTGATTAATTAATAGGTAGGTGCAAGCTTATAGAAGCTTTTTAGAGGAAAGTTAGTATGATTTGGGTTATGAGAGGATTTTAATCCAATAAATGATGATTTATTGATTTAATAGAAGAGAGAGTAATTAATTAGGAATAATTAATTAATCCGAATAGAAATGAATATTAATTAATGGAAGGTCGTTAATCGGCATCCTGAGTGATAAGAGGTTAATTAATTAGTGTAATGTAATTAATTAATGATGATAGAAGAGAAATGGTGTGTTATTGACGATATGTCATCAATCTGTGAGAAAGGGATAATTAGCATAATTTAAGTATTAAAATTGCTTTGATCCAAATTATGGGTGTCTACATTTTCCCCTCTTTGGGGTGGTGTAAGTGACGCCACTTCAAAGATAGTAGAAAAGTACAACACACATGAATTTTAAAGAGATAGAAGAAAAATTAGTAGAGTGAAGGATGCCCCCTCGAGTGTCGATGGGGTGATGAAAGAGTCGATCAACGATCAAAAAGAGGAAGGAAAACAGAATAGAAGAATGAGAAGGGGTAAGATGCCCCAAGTGAATTGGAAGAATAGTGTTGATATGAGAATGAGAGGGAAGAAAAATGAAATGGAGAGAAAATAACTAGCTTTCATCCAGTGTTTGTTTAAACAACTTTGGTTTCATCATATTTTAGTGATCTACATCATCGGTCCTTATTAAAATGTAAGCATACGACAAAAGTGTAGAATGACATGAAAATCCATAATACGAACAATTTTCCATTGCTAAAAACACCCACTCCATGCAACATACAAATGTAATGCAATACGAGAAAGTAAACAAGATGATCTAATAGGGAAACAAGTACAAACACACATACTCAAACCAACAACGTTCAAGATGGTTACACAAATGTTTTGTTATCAAGATGGAGATCCCAAATTTTTGTGTAAGGAAAAGGGTTAAAAGTGGTGCCCAAGAAAAAATACATGAAAAGGGAGATATGGTGGATGCAAGGGTCCATGAAAAGTAATTTGTGTGCACTATGAAAAATAGTACCAGAAACTCGTTGTGCCAAGATAGTACATAAAAGCAAGCAAGCTAGCCAACTTTTGAATGGGGTAGATCCAAATGATCCATGAGTCGTTATTATAGAAACAAAAAAAAGTTAGAAAGATATAATTTTAATATAATATGTTTGACAAAGTTTTAGATGTGTACCATTTTGACCAATTTTTGCAAATTTTTAATTTTTTGAATTTTTGGATTTTTAATGATTTTGCAATTTTTTTTTTGAAAATATTGATTTTTTTATTTTTTAGTGATTTTTTAGAAGAAATTAGATGAGGGAGGATCACCTGAAAGCAAGAAAAATTCCCCAGGAGAAGAAACAGGCCCTATGTAGTAGCAAAAATATGCCCCGATGGGATGAAAATGAGTGAAAAATGATTATTTATTAAAAATAAATATCACGGAGGTGATAGAGGAAGTTAGAATGATCACGTGGGTAAATCACGCCTCTCTCGGCCATGTGGTGGGTGAAAATGCATCATGAAGGGGTCAAAATGACCATATATATATACCCCTCGAGGGGGTAAATCATCGTGAGTAGTTCATTTGTTACCGAGCCCTTGTTATTTTACTATTGACTTTTACTCTGACCCTTGAGAGAGATGGCAAAAGTTCAAAGGTGCATACAGTGAACACAGTTTGGAGAGTACATGCGGTTGTCTGAATGATGGACCCTATATGAGTACCCCCATCCTTCTTGTTTTTTATTGCATTTAATAGCATTTATTAGGATTTTTAGGGTCATGATGACATATGTGCATGCCTTAGGGGCACACATGTGTCATCGAGCACACGCAGTGTTAGGATGACATATGATGAGCAAATATGTGGATAATGTATATGAAATAGGTGCATGCACATATCACATGTAGGGGTGCAGTGTCGAAAAGGGTTAGAACAAATGCATGTGTGTGCAAGTGCTAGGAAGGGAATGCATGCATCGGTCAAGGGGCACGCATGTGCTTTGGGGAAATGGGGAAAATGGTTGCATGTGTATGTGCCATGGGTGAGTGTGCAAGCTCTAGGAAGTTGTACATGTAAGAAGGTGCATTGAGTGCAAAGGATGTGCACGCCAACGAGGGTGCACATACACTAAAAGTGGGGAACATTCATCAAAAATGTGTTTTTGAAGAACACTTTAGAAGAAAAAGGAAACATTTTAGAAGAAATAGGGATGAATAGGTATAAATGTTAGATGGTGTTAGATAGAAGAAATCCTAATTAGTGTGTGTTTTTGATTGTAAGAGTAAGCTACCTATTTTTAGGTGTGGGAGTGACATGGCCGATTGGCCAACTTTGATGACCCTCTCGTGATGTGAGAGGAAGTATTTGGACATCACTTTATATGTGACAAGGCTTAGTTACGTGGTGTAGATGCCACATATCACCATAGATCATAGCCTCTTGATAGCATTAGTCGAGAGATGCACATATGAGAGCCGGTGTTTCCAGGCTCCCACAGGAGAGATGACAATCACCCTTGAGGACATGTGGAGGATATTGTGAGTGCCTATCATGGGGATCTTGATTGAGTATGAGATTGATGCAGATGAGCTCACGAGAGATAGTTTGGTTGGAGATCTTTGGCATAGATGAGATACCTCGATGAGGTATGATAGTACATATGCATCAGTGTTTCATCGATCTGAGGTTACATTGTGTTCCTATTTATCTCATGGTGCTTGTTAGTGGCATTTTTCTTACTGACAAGACATGCACATCCTTTCCTCTGGGCTGATTATTGTGATTCAGGCAATTTCATTGATGAGGAGAGAGAGATATATTGTTGGAGTTAGTGCATTCTTCCACATCTATACTGGGACTTGCATTTGATTACTTACCACCATCAGAAGATGGTGGGTCTAGCTACTTTATTGCAGAATATGGGCATGGGACCATATAGCCATTGGTCACCACTGTAAGAGCATTACAGGTTCGAGCGCTTAGATGAGCCCTTTAGTATTTGGTTGGGCTCCCATAGGTGATGATGTTTGAGGAAACATGGGTGAAACCTACTTCTATCGTTGATATTTTAATGACATTCGATTGCAAATGATCATGGAGGCCCTATAGACATTATCGGTGGGTCGAAGATGGATGTATTTGAGCTCAACATAGTTTGTATGTTGACCATTTTATGATTGGCAACCATGGATATATTATGGAGTACTATAGGATTGACCAAGTACGGTGGTAGTTTGGGGAAGTACACGGGATGTTCCTAGCCCAAAGATGTGGTATGGGTGTCGCTCGAGAGAGACCTTTGACATTGGCCCTTTGATCAGGACACAGCAGCCCAAAGATATCTTTGATCAAATGGTTCCACTTGTATGGGCCCCATTACGACAGATCATAGATCTAGGCACTACGGTGCCTATGTTGCATGGTATGCTATGGTTCTTCCCAGGTGGCTCACTATCCCACAAGATGCATGGGATGTAGGAGTGTGACCACCACAGAGCAGCCTCCTCGTAGGGAGAGGATAGCGAAGGGGCGAAAAGGTATGAGAGAGTGAGGATGGGAGTGAGGATGATGATGGATATGATGGAGATGGTGGGGGTGGGAAGGACAAGGGGGGGATAGGGGAGGGAAAGGACAAGGACAAAGAGCACAGAGAGCACATAGCCATAGGTGCTAGATTCCTAGGTTGCATATAGGTGGGCATACATGTGCCCTTATAGTAGGTTGGTGTACATGGACCATTACATACATGTGTTTCTACAGGGGACTATATACACAAGGGTCATATACAGCAACCTCCAAAATAGGTCTCCTCCATCATGTTGAGTCTACCACACCCCCAGAGGAGGAGAGGGAGGAGATGGATGGGGACTCCACCACTAGAGTCCTGGAGGTGGGGGATGGGAGTAGATTCCCTATATGATAGGTGAGCTAGTTGTTTTGGTAGAGAGTTAAAATAGGTCATAGCTTCTCCAATTCATGTCACCTCAGAGAGAGACATGGTTATTATTGAGAGGGACCAAGAATAAAGCAAATGGGGCCAACTGACTCCATGGGGTGAAGAGATCAATTGGAAACACACTTTTTAGCATGTTACGGTGGAAGCGAGATCAGCTCTAGATAGAGAGAGATCAACTACATGCCGTGAGGGCACATGTATAGGTAGTGACAAAGTGGAGTGAGATCAGCTCCAAATCTTAGGAGGACTATAGCAGACTTACACCGAGGTGGTTAGAGTGTCAACAAAGAGAGAGTATCTTTACATTAGAAAGCTTAGAGCCGTTATTACACCTTTAGTACATATGGACCTAGCTATAATGCTATAAGGACATGAGCCACATATTATAGGTTTTTATTATGATGTCATCCCAGAGGGGATAAAGGGCTCTGACTTTAGTAAACATTCCATGAGCAGTCGGACTTCACGGTCTCAGACGAGTCCTCTCATCAGCTAGATCAGTTAGTAGGTGCTAGCAGGCATAGGGGCCATAGGTGATGGGACCCCCACCATCCTAGAGGCCAGGAAGTCCCCATGAGGGATCGAGTCAGACATGACTCTCTTTATTTGATGATGTATTTACAGATGTATATTTTGATGTATGCCTCGATATGAAAGGCACATTTTGACATGATGTATATGTATTATTTTTTGGCTATGCCTCGATATGAAGGCACATTTTTTATCGATGCCCATGATGGCATACTTTGTATTAGATGATTTTTACAGAGACACATTGTATATGGACATTGATATTTTGATATATATATACATGATATGATGATTATGGACTTTTATTTATGATGTTATGATTGTATCACATGTTTTGATTTATGAGATAACATTAGATGTTATCATTTATGAGATACATTATGGTTGATATCACATTTTGTGTATGAGATAGTTATGATGATATCATTTGTTTTGCATGTGATACTTATGATTTCCACATTTTTATTTTTGATATTGGTGTGGGGGATAGATTTTGATATTTGCAACCCCTCTTGCCCCATTGATGATATGATATTTGATGATTAGCTTAGCATACATGTATGATGTAGACTTAGCATTTTATTGATATATGATGTATATGATGTTAGATGTGATGATGATGATGATGTGATAAAAAAATGTACAAGTAACAAACAAGCACAAGAAAAAGTTAACAAATCTACCAAATTTACACACTAAACAACTTAACAACACAACTATGTACAATTATAAACAAGTATGCAAAAACACACTCAATATGTATAAAGTAAGAATGAATCTAATCTAAACAAGAAAAGATCAATCTAAAAAGTATGTTAAGCAACACACTATACAAATGTACAAGCAAGCAAGGAAAACTATACAAAAATGTAAACAAATAAACAAAAAAAAGAAAGAAACAACAAACAAACAAAAAATTACTACTATGTTTTTGTAAGACTATTTTAATGTGTTTTATGTTGTTTTTGGAAGTTTTGGGAAACAATTTTCTATTGTTTTTGTATTTTCTTATTTTCTAATGTTTTGGGTTTTTCTAACCATATGTGAATGTTTTTTTGAAATTTTTTGACATATTTGAATGTTTTTGTGTTTTCCAAAAAGTTTTCGAAGCTATGTAAAGGAAACAAAGAAATGTGGATGCCCCCAACGTGAGATGGGGATATACAAGGGTAGATGCCCATGTGTTATGTATAAGAAAGTGAAGATGTGAAGATGCCCCCAACATTAGATGGGAATATACAAAGGCAAATCTCTTCACAGATTTACAAGAGGAGAACCAGTTGGATCAAGGCTTTGACAAGATAGGCTCACAAAGAATCTCAGATGTAGGTGTAGAACTAGCTCTAAACTAAGAAAATGTACCCCTAGATGTGAGATGCTTGTGAACAATGAATCCTCCCAAGGCATAGAAACCGGTTTTCACCAAGGGACCTATCCAAAGTGCCACAATTACGTGGTTTTCACATTTGGATGACCTATTTTCTTTTTTTTTTTTTTTTATTTTTTTTTTCATGTTTTTATTTTTGGTTATTTTTTGATTTTTGTGCCATGTTCAAGCATAGAACCACTTGAGGTGCATGGTTTTCATGGGCTCACACAACTCATCTCCATCTGGATAGGAAATCTTGTATGCTCCGACCCAAATTTTTCCAATGACATAAGGTCCTAACCAATTAGGTTCAAACTTTCCTTTATTTTCTCTTTCCTTCACCATGTTGAATTGATTTTCTTTCAACACCAAATCTCCTACCTCAAACTGATGAGGTATGATTATTTTTGTAGCTCTAGGACACTTGGTTTTGATACACTTTCAAGTGGTTGAGTGCATGGATGCACCTTTCATCTAGTAGCTCCATAGCTCTGCCAATCTAGCAACATGTAATCCTCATCTTTATCCAGATAGTCCCTAAGAGATATTCTCAGGGAGGGAAGCTCAATTTCTAAGGGGATGATGGATTTAGTTCCAAATACTAGGGAATAAGGTGTCACACTAGTAGGAGTGTGAATGGAGGTCCTATAAGCCCAGAGGGTGGGATGGATTTGTAAATGCCAATTGTGACTGTTTTACTCACCATCTTCTCCATGATCCAAACAAGCATTTTGTTAGAAGCCTCTACTTTCCCATTACCTTGAGGGTAATATGGCATGGACCACTTTAAGTGTATCTAAAAGTTGACAACCTTGATAAATATTTCACATATCTTGTTTTTGAAATATTTTCCATTATTAGCTATAATGGTGGAAGGGATGTCATAACAACAGATGAGATGGTTCATGATGAATTTTGATATTTGGGCACCTGTAACATATGTGAGTGGAACAACCTCCACCCACTTGGTGAAATATTCCATTGGCCGTTATGATGTGTGTATGGCCATCCGATGAGGTAGGAGTAAGCTTCCCTATTAGGTCCAACCCCATTTGAGAATGGCCATGGTGTTGTGATTGGTTGTAAAGGGTTGTGAAACAACGCATGAATGAAATTCCCATACTTCTAGCATAACACACATTTCTTTACATAATTACAACAATTTGTCTCCATGGTAGGCTAATAGTAGCCTACCCTCAACAATTTCTTTTCTAAAACCATCCCATTGGTATGGGCTCTGCACACTCCTTTGTGTACCTCCTTGATTGCTCGTACTGACTCTACTACATCTAAACAATGTAACAGATTCCATCATAGCCATGATGATAAAGGGTACCTCCTAGGAGGGTGTAATGGGATATTTTTGGATAAGGCTTTTTTTCAGAATGGGTAATGTTTGGAGGAAACATACCACTTTGGAGGTAGTTAAAGATGGGTTCATACCATGGGGAAAATGGACCAACAACTTCACATGCTAGGCATGATTCCGACATGTCATATAGGTTGAATGTAGATTTTCAACAAAAAATGGCATATCATTATTCTCTAGTGGAATCCATAACATAGAACCCACTATTTCCATAGCATCTGCAAACCTATTTTTTACTCTTGGAATTTTCTCAAAGGTGATGCACACAAAATATTATTTTAGAGTCTCTACCAACTTTTGTATGGGATGAGCTTCTCATCCTTGACTTTGTATTCATCATTGACCTGTTTGATAATCAATTATGAGTCACCAACAACCTTAAGTTGGTGGATATTCCATTTATAGCCAACTTCATCCCAACGATGAGTGCTTCATATTTTGTAATGTTATTTGTGCATGGAAATACGAGATGGAAAGCTTGAGGTATAAAGTCTCTCCTACATGAGTGATTAGCACTACTCCTACCCCTGAACCATGGAAAGTGAATGATCCATCAAAATGTACTTTCCACATGATAGATTCCTCAATGTACATTAATGATGCATCTGGAAGGTCCAAACACACCGGCTCTATTCTGGTAAAGGTGCCTCAACCAATTGGTCTGCAAGTACTTGTCCTTTTACTAACTTTTTGTGTACATACTCAATGTCAAACTCACTAAGTAGGATGATCCAATTAGCCATCCTAATAAGTAAGTGTTGGTTTTGATAATAGATATTTGAGAGGGTCAACTTTGGATATAAGCTTGGTTTTGTTATTCAATAGGTAATGGAAAAGTTTTTGGAAGGTAAAAACAACAACCAAACAAGATTTTTAGATTTGGGGATAGTTGAGCTCATATGTAATTAGGTATGACTGAGATAGTACATTGCTTTTTATTTTTGGCTAAGTCATACTAAGATCAAAAAGTGCACCAATAAGTAAATTGGGTTGTATATATATATAGAAAAAGTGGTTTTCCTGGGGTTGGTGGCATGAGGACTAGATGGATTTTCCAAATATTGTTTGAGCAAGGAAAAGCTTGTTGTTGCTCAAGTCCCTAGAAGAAGTCAACGTCCTTTTTTAGAAAATGGGTGAAGGGATGACATTTTTTACAAGCTATGAGATAAAGTGGCGGATGGATTGGATTTTTCCTTGTAAGTTACGCATCTACTTAAGGTTCTTGGGAGGAGGCATTTTAATAATAGTAGTCACTTTAGTAGGGTCTACCTCAATCCCTCTTCTTGATATAATGAAGCCTAATAGCTTCCCTGATAACACCCCAAAGACACATTTCCTGGATTTAATCTGACCTTATATTCTCTGAGATGTTCAAAAATGTGTCTCAAAACCTCAGGATGGTCTTCTCTTGTTTTGAATTTCCTAGGATATCATCCACATAGTCCTCCATGATGTCATTAAGCATGTCATGGAATATTATGGTCATTTCCTTTGATATGTTGCAATGGTTTTTAAGGCCAAGGGAATTACCTGATAACAAAACATCCCCAAGGGTTGTAAAGGTAGTCTTGTGTTGATCTTCCTCCACTATTTGATTTGATTGTAGCTAGAAAATCCATCCATGAGAGATAAATTTTAGCCAGTAGCAAATTGAATCAAAAATCATGTCGATGTTTGGAAGGGGGAAGTCATCTTTAGGACATGCCTTGTTGATGTCTCTAAAGTCAATACAAATTTTGATTCAATAGGTTTCTTTTGAACTGGAACTATGTTTGATATCCACTGAGTAGTCAATGGGTTTGATAAACCCTACTACTATTAAAATTTTCTAACTCTTCTTTGACCAGAAGGGCCACTCGTGGGTGCATTTTCCTTATCTTTTGTTTAATGGTTTTCATCTTATGCATGCACAACTAATTTATGCACCACCAAATATGGATCTAAGCCTGACATATCCACATAAGACCATGTGAATATGTCACAAATTCTCTAAGAAGCATGGTGAAAGTTTTATGCTCTTGTGTTGAAAGTGAGGCTCCCAACTTGACTATTTTGGTTGCTCTTTCCATACCAATATTGACATTCAATGGTTTATTCCACTAGCATTTTTGACATGTCCTCCATATGCGTAGGATCGAGAGGGAGGTTGAGGTCTTCTTCTAAGGGTGTCTCGATGATATTTTCACCCTCGGCGTGGTCACTTCTTTTTTCCATATTTATTTTTTTATTTGTTGGTTCGCCAGTGCCTCAAAGAGGTTTTCACTATGTGATTTGGACTTATGATTTTCCAAGGCTTTGTAGAAGAAATTTTTCCTCACTTTTTTTCTTAGATTTTGCTGACCACGTAGCTCATCCTCCTCCCCAAAGTATGCATAAGTATCAAGTCAATGTAGAAACCCTTTTTGTGGTCCCCAATAGGAATAGTGTCATGAATGCCCATAAATTCTGTAATAGCCTCATCATTCTCAAAGAGGTCCATAGGCACGTGAATTTTTGGTCCCAATCGATGAGGGTAGGGTAAAAAGATCAACTTTAGGATTGGCAAGGGTTATGGTAAGGATAGTGGTATCCATAAATAGGTTCATAGAGGCAAGATCCTCGTATTGGATATGGTGGGAATTTTCATCGCTATCAAATAAAAGAGATCTATCCTCATGTTAGAGGAGGTAGCATCTTGATCCATGGGATGAGATCCATAGGGCCTAATGCCGACACCATATATTTCTATCTTAAAGTGTGGGGTTGGGATATGTTCCCTTATTCCTTGTTCATTTTTACCACACCCATGTGTCCTTTATATCCCATGGAATACATCATTTTGCTAGATTTATTGTACTCTTGGAGTTTCATAGCAGGAAGGCATAGTGTCCTCGGGGACCCAAATTATAGGAGGGTCTAATAATTTCTCTTCTACTAGTAGACCACCAGGTAAGAATTTATCGATGGTGTTTGTTTATCTCTAGGCCATTTTATAGTGGTAGTTGGTTTTCCCCTTGTCTTGGGTGACAAGGATAGATATGAGACTAGGAGATCCTGTTGAATATCATAATCCCCACAACCATACTCAAGAATCTTCATCTCCCATGAATCAAAGGGAGAGACAGATGTAGAAGCATGTGAGCACAAGAACTTAGTGTGTCTGAATCTACATGTGACTCAAGAGCTTTAACTAAAGGGGACAACAATATCGGTGCAATAGAGGACATTCATAAGCACCCCTACACATAAAACTATTGAGAGATCTATAGTGAGCGAAGGGTTCTAGATCTCCTTGAATGGTAATAGTATGTCCCTCATGTTTTAACTTGATACACTGATGGAATGTTGATGGTATGGCCTACATGGCATGAATCCATGGGTGGCCAAGAATCATGTTATATGGAAGTTCCAAGTCTAGGACATGAAACTTTGTGTTGTGAAAAGTGGGCCCTACTTCCATCGGTAGTGTATATTATGTACCAGTTTGATTTCGCTCACGTTATCATAAGTTGTGATGGTGATAATGTGGGACTCTAGATCTACCTCTATGTGTCCCAACTATTTAATTAGTTTCAATGTGCATATGTTTAACCCTGACCCATTTGTCCACAAGCACCCTCTTTATCTTTCGGTGAGTAACAAATACTTCTATGTAAAGAGGAAGGTTATGTGTATGATCTTCATTAGGATTTCATTGTGGTTAAAGGAAATGTGTTCACTTGGTGCAATATTTTCCACCACAACATGTAGGTGAGAAGGATCTACATCAGTTGACACTCTGAACCTGAAGATTTTTATAAAGGATGTCCTTATGTATGTTTGATATCTTAAGAAGATCTAAGATTGAAATCTTAGTCAGACATCTTCTCAAGTTGTTCTAAGATATTGTATTAACTATCTGAGGGGTAGACAGAGGAGGTCTGGGATCTTGAGATGAGTGTGCCTTGTTACCATGGTGCACAATCTCTTTCCTTTGATCCTGGTATATTTACACGCTCATCAGAAGAGTGAACACATCCAATAAGTGAGTCATATTGATTGTTATCGGTTTGGTATAAACATAATTTGTGGCTTTATAGCTCTGGGAAGACTCTCCTTGATCCATATTTTTCTCTTCCTGTTTACCATGTTTTGGAAAAGGCTCCTTGAATATTCCCATCTTTTGATTTGGCATTTGATGGGGCTATGGTGAATCAACTTCTATCTCCCACTATCGATAAGGTCTTGGACAAAAGTGTCGTAGTTTTAAGCATTTTTCATCTTATGCCCTTTGACATGATGGAAGTCACAATACTCATGTTCCTTATACCATGAAGGTTTAGGTGCATTTTCATCAAAGGGTATCATTGTGGGATATTGCACCATGTTCACTGCATCTAGTTGTTTTAAGATTGTGGACAAGGAGTCTATAAGGGGAGTGAATGCTCTATGTTTAACTGGTGGTTAAATTGGTCCTTTGGTTAGTTTAAAAGGAGGACCAATTTGGACTACTTGTATGCATTTAGAATCCATGATTCCGTCTCCTATGACATTCTTGTTTTTATTAAATAATTTAGGCTTATCCGTAGGTTTTGAAGGGTGATTGTCTTTTGAAAATGGTTTGAGTGTCCCTTTTGTGATTAAATCCTTTTCTATTTGGTACCCTTCTCGATGACCTCTTCAAATTTTCCAACACAATGCATTTGTAGATGAAAGGAAATGTCCAGATTTAAATTTGGTACAAATATGCTAACCAATTATTTTTCATGGATCGAACAAGGGAAGCGACTAGCTAACCCCCACCATCTTTGTAAGAAACTTGCAAAGGTTTCATTTGGTCATTGTTTGGCATTACATAGGTCTAACATGGTCATGTTGCTTTCAACATTAAATGAGAAATGACGTATACAAATTTTTCCGCTAATTTTGGCCATGTGAAGATAGACCCTCGAGGTATATGAAGGAACCATTCTAATGCTTGTCCTCCTAGACTTCTTTGGAAATAGTTGTATGAGGTAATTGTCATTGTACGCCACTTCTTGGCATGCCATGTAAAAATATTTTACATGATCTCGTGGATCACCTTTCCCTTTATATTTTTCAAACTTTGGGTAGTCAAATTTTTTTAGGAAAGGGTGTAACATAGCCTTATCAAATGGATAAGGGCATAACTCTTCATATTGATATTTCTTGTTATGTCCCACATTGCTTTCTTGAAGGCTTGTGAGCATTGCTTTCATAGATTGTAACTCTTGTGAAATAAGTTTCTCTTTAGTGGGGAATTGGCATATATACGTGACTATATTTTGATGTTTCTCCCTCTTGATTTTTGTGTGAAGCTCATTATTTTTGACCTTAGGTTTTTTCCGATGTACATTTTTGTTTGTTTTTTTGCACATGGGAAGCTAGGTAAGCTAATTGTTGACTAAGGTGTTGAATTTTTGTTGTATAGTGACTTCTTCATTTTGAGGTTCCTCTTCATTTTCATGTTGAGGAGGTTGTTCTATGTTTTCATGTTCCACTCTTACCCTACGTGGTATTTTGATGAGTGGAATTTTAAAACCACCCGTGTTGTCATTTTGAGTGTTTGAGGTGGAAGCTTGTCCATGTCCTAAAATGTCATCCATGTTAATGAGGGGCATTCTTCCTCATTAGCATTGTTTGTAGGTGGAATAGATTCATGTTCATTTGGCATTCTAGCACCTAATTCCACAACTCTTGTGAATCACTCTATATCTTTGTTTAGAAAGAGGAACTCATCTAATTGGGTGGGATCAAATTCAAACTCCACGTGTGTGGTGACTCTAACTCATCACCACTATGGTCAACCATATCTTCCATTTCTCTTGCTGTGGAAAATAGAGGTCCTAAATTGTGACCGAAAAGGGTTTGACCCTTTTTGTTGGATGTTTCCCACGCTTTTTTTGGATCCCATTCTCATCATAGGGGCATAACAAATGAGTTATTTCACTAAGGTGTTTTGTTGAATTTTTCAAGAGTATAATCAAACCTAAGTGGAAGTCTAGAATGAGATGTTTATGATGGTCACACAAAGAATATCAAAAATAGATAAAGAATAATGAATGACAAAGAATCAATGGATCAAAGTGATTTCCTAAAGGGATAAGTCAAAATGACGAATAATCACAAGGTACAATCACAAAAGTTTGTTAAACCAATCAATCAAGGAACTACTCCTAAATGTTTCCAAATGGTAGTTTGATGTCAAATGATCAACTTAATGTCAATACTTATGTCAAGTTCAAAATGAACAAGGCGTAAGTAATAACAAGAGGTTGATGTGATTTCTGATCAAAGTATACTTATAGCGAGTTAGATCCAAGCAAGACCTAAATCTCAAAAAGTGGAGGTTACGAATATGAGAATGCAACAATACAAAACCACTAAGATACATTACGTTAACCAAATTTTGTGAAAAGTAAGGTATTAGTGATCGATGATAATATTAGTACAATGTGCATAAGGTAATGACAAATACCTTTCAACAAAGGTAATGTTGAAAAAAAACCAAGGCAAAGTATACCAAGGAATTATTAAGATATGTAGTGTAGTGACATTACAATCTAGACACTTATGTTGAGTTTTAGAAATAATACATAAAAAGTTTTTAAATTGAAAAATAATTGAAAATTGTAAGTATTGAAGTTTGATACGATACAAAAACTAACACTTCAAAAGATAATTAAGTTTCAAGCCTAACTATAATGATAATTGAGTGGGTTTTAAAACAAAGGCCTATAAAGTGAAAATACAACACACTTCAACAAATTCTCGCGATAAATGCAAGTGAAGTGGTGGACACAATTAACTTTGTATTGTTGGACTTTAACCAAAAATTGTCAAAATAAAAAAATGAAGTAGATAAGTGAGGTTGAAAAAACTTGGCCTCACTTCCAAAAGTTTCACCTCACCAAGGAGTGAAAAACTAAGAAAATGTAATGACTTACAAATTTCAATGAATGACACTTAGTTTAAACTTTGATGGACTCTCCCTTGTTTAAAAACAATGTTTTTACTGAAAAAGTTCTCACTTTACGAAGGATCTTTACAACAATGATTGGCTTGAGACGGTCAAGTTGGCTCTAAGAAAGATGGCTTTCCTAGGTGGTTCTCTCAACTAGGTGTCACAAGTTACCCTGCGAGCTTGGTTTGCCAAGAAAGTCGCACTAACTAGTCTTGGAGTATCTCATTTATTTACTTTACCCCTTCAAATATAATGATAAATTAATGTGTTCATTTGTATTCTCATTGGGTTGCAATACAAATAACTTTGATGCTAAATCTCACAAGTGTAAACTAGTCAAGTAGGTGTGCGGAGCACTTCCCATTTCATCCACAAGGTTCCCTCTATGTGGACTACTTTGGGGTTCCTAGGAGCATCCCTCTTGTTTTATTAAGGCTTATGCCAAAGGGAGTTTCTCCTAGTTAAGCGGTTGAGTCAGTAGTAGCTCTTAACCAAACCTGTAATTATAATGTTTTGAATGTGGTGTATTTTCTTATCTTTTAAGCTTAATGTGGTTTAGTCATACACCATTTGGAAACCTACATGAAATTTCATTAGTATTTTTTTCGATCCTGATTCTTTGGCAAGCATAATTAGGTCATGCACATAAATTTTAGTAGTTTTCCACACGATTCAAAACATCATAAAAAGAGGATAAAACATTGTTTCTAATTCTCAAGATCATCCTAAGATGCAAGAGAAGAGCATACACAACAAAAACCCAACTATTTAGAAAATAATGGAAAAACTTAACTCAAATGCATAAATCATTCATTTTAGCCAATTGAAGTTCATTCCCTTAATAAAATTTTTAATGAGATGTTTTGAAAGCATAGAAAAGGTGTGGAATCATTTCGATTCCCAAGATCACCTAAAAGGTGTGAGGGAAGAGCATACATGATCCTAGCCTCATAAACAAACATGCAACATTCATTAACTTTAATCAAGCAAATTAGCACAAAGCATGATCAAATATACCCTGCAAAATAGAAGTTAGTCTAAAGAACCCTGCAAGGTGTTAGAAAATCAAGAAAACAAGATTTTGCAAATTTTTAAACAAGACTAAGATTTATCTTTGACACTTACAAACCCCTCGAGCATATGCACACCCCACATTTATATGCTCCTATGCTAACATATATGTGTGCCTCTATGGTAAAATGACACGGTTGAACTCAAAATATGTGTGGGAAGAGAAGTGTATATGCACACCCTTTCAAGCATGTGTATGCGTGGGTATATAGCAAGTGCGTGCTATAGAGAGAGAGTGAAATAGAGGTATAAGAAAGTACATGCCCGAGAGAGCACCTACGCGTGTGTTAATAGCATATGCACGAGACTGGGTAAACCAAGGAAAACAAAGATCTAAATAGCATGTGCATGGGTAGAGAAGTGTATCGTGCCCTTTCAAGCGTATGCGTGAGTCTGACTAAAACATGACACAAGGGCAACATGAAACAATATGAAGTGTGCATGCATATGAGAGCATATGTGACCGATATGACACATATGCCTAAGTTCTAGCGTATGTGATGCCCTACAAAAACACATGCATCATACATGTACGAAGATGACTTTAAAATATAGAGATATGACGTATGCAACCTAAAAAGATCAAATTTTTCCTAATTTAGCTCAAATCTAATGATAAACCATCATAATTAACCCTACAAGAGAGACTCAATACATATAAAGTTAGTGAAATACCCTAAGGAATTTAACTTATTTCACATGTGCATAATTTGGGTTTGCAAAACTTGAGAAAAACTAGTAAAATTTCCATTAAAATCAAAGAGACTATGAATCCATCCCACTAGGCTTGTGCCAAATGTGCTCATGTATTAGTTAACTAAGCTAGTAGAATTGAAACTAACACCTAATAGTTCCAAAATCAAATCTAACTAAACATAAACCATCATGCTAAGAGCTTAAGGAGACTAAACATCATCAACATGCATATAACTTTGAATAAAACCAAACTAACATGCTAAGATTAATCTCTACTCTTTGAATGCTAAACTAGAAATGAACCTATGTAGATCCTTAGCAATCAAAATGTGATTGTTTGTTTGATCTCAAGGTTTTGAGAATGGAGTCTCATCAAACATGGCTACAAGGCCATTTTGATTCTCTCCATATTACCCAAGCTTGAGTTAATGGATGCACTAAGAAGATGCTAGCTCAAAACTAATGGAGGATGCTCAAGATGAAAATGCCTATAGTTTATGTTATATGCATGCAAAGGTGTAAGAAGAAAGGTAGGAGGAGGGTTCTTTATATAACCCTATTGTTTGAAAGAGCTTTGCATCCTATTATATGTGGGATAATAACAAATCTAGGTTAGTTATGGATAAACATACTTTTGAATGGTTAAGTTTGCTTTAGGGAGTTTAATTTATCATTAGTGATTATGGGAGTTGAGGGGGTGTCTTAATTAATCAAAGGTGATTAATTAATAGGTAGGTGTAAGATTTATAGAATATTTTTAGAGGAAAGTTAGCATGATTTGGGTTATGAGAGGATTTTAATCCAATAAATGACGATTTATTGATTTAATAGAAGAGAGTAATTAATTAGGAATAATTAATTAATTAAAATGAAACAAATACTAATTAAGGGAAAGTCGTAAATCGACATCCTAAGAAATAAAATGATTAATTAATTAGCGCTTATGTAATTAATTAAGGTGATAGAAGAGAAATGGTGTGTTATTGACGATATGTCGCCTTATCTAGAAAAGTAAATGTCATGGACTCAAAAACTAGACGTGATAAAAAGTAAAATAACAAAACCTAAAAACTCGATCGACAAATAAAATTTTCCTTTTGTTCATATTTCCATTCCTGAAGGTACTCAAGTATCGATGAGTGTTCTTGCATCTCCTATTTTTCTCGCAATTATTCGAGCTTGAGACATAAAAGCATGCCCGCATAGTGTTACAAAGCAACTAGTGTGGTTGGGTTTCGAACTTGGCCCCTATTGAATTCTCACCATTTTTATTTTGGTCCCTTCAAGCTCACATTTCACTCACATGAATAATGTGCATGAACTTGAGGCGATAAAATGGAACACACATATCATATATTATATGGGTATGAAGTTGCTCTGTGGAATAAGTATGGGACATGTGAGTATTTAATTACCACTTTTTAATTTCTAAAATTCCATTAATGTGTATGTCTTACCTATCAAATTAAACGTTGTCCAATCAAAATCCTCGGTGTCGTGAAACAAAAAAAGTTTGATTGATGAATAAAATCTACCTTCCATTTATATGTTTGATCGCTTGAGGGGCTCGATTATCGATGGTTATTTACACACCACCTATTTTCCTACAATTACTTGAGCTTACAACTAGAAAGAAAGGCTACAAATTGCTACAAGACGCAAACATTCCGGATTGAAATGCTTAAGTGGAGGATGGATAGCATACATTATTTGGGTAGAACTATCGATCCAAAGAATAAAGGTGTGGGACATGCAAGTATTTAATTCACACCTTTTAATTTCCAACATTCCATTCATGTTTGTGTTTTTTCTATCAAATTAACTAAAAATGGGACGCTACAAATTGCTACAAGAAGCAAGCATTGTGTTTGGATTTTGAACCTAAAACATATTTGGAATTCCCCTTTTCTACTCCCCTTTAGTTCGTGTGAATATTTCGACCGAGATCACAACTATAAAGTTGAGGACATGTACCAAATATTTATTGGGGAGCATTAATCTAAGTTGTGGAATAGGTGAGGGGCTTGTATGTAGTTGATTTCCATCATCCAAAATAGGATCCTCAACACCCTACATATATGTGTGTTACACCTTAACCTATTGCTTGTATTAGGATATGAGTAACCGACTTGTGGCTTACCATATCATTTTATTATATCATTTATGCTTTCTCATGCTTAATAGGTCGGCCTTGGTGATGGCCATAGCATATGAATAGTATATATAAGGGATTATAGGTAGTATTTCATTATCATTTGAGCATTTGAGTCTTATTATATGGTTTGGAGGTTGCCCCTCGAAGTGGCGAAGCTATTCTAATTGCATATTGAGATCATTATTCTGAAATATTATGTTATTTGGTGTTCTATTGTTTCTCTTAATCTGAATTATACAAGTAATTTCATTACAAGTGGTATCAAAGTCGATCTGGGCAAAATTAGGCAAAACCCTAATTTTTGTTTCCAACATATTGCAAACCAGACTTGAATTAAGGGAAAACAAAATTAAAAAATTGAATTGGTGGGAGATATTTTTACCAGAGTTGTGAAGCATTTCAAGTAAGGTTCCCTAAAAATTTCAAACTTTTTTGATTTATTTTGCAAAAGTTATTACAAATTTAGGTTTTTCATAAAATCGCTCCCTAGGGTGCAAATTGTGGAAAATTTTCAATTTCTTTACATTTTCAGAAATCTCTCAAAAAAATAGTATTAGTATCTTTCTGTGTTTTTCATTTTTGGCCGAAAGTGTATCGAAACCCTAAACCCTAAGATTTGACATCATGGCGGGGCCTTGACAAGAGCAAAAAGAATCTAAGCATTTGCCGGGTAAAACCCAGATAAAGATGGGGTAGTGATTGAAGAGATGGACTCGGAAGAGGTAAATACAGATTCCTCAAGCACTAGGGTTTACCGAAGTTGATCATAAGGTGAGCCAACTTGAGTATGAGTTGTGAAATGTACAACTGAGATGGCCTAAAGGAGAGACTAAGACCAAATCAATCATCGGTTAGATGATATCATGCAACATGTAAAGGGTAACCAAGATGGCCCAAATCCAGCCCATATCAACCAAGGAGGACCTTGAGTTCAAAATTATGGACAAAATAACCATATTGGATCACTTTTCCATTCCATCAAAATCAAACATATTCGCAACCATGGAACATGATGCCGAAAGTGGATATGCACAAATTTGATGGTAAGGATCCCCTAAATTGGATAAATCAAATGGATAACTTCTTTGAGTTACATCAAACACCATCAGGACAAAAGGTGACATTGGCATCCCTATATCTTGAACCCACCAATTTATTTGGTATCGTTGGTTATGTGCTCAGAGGCAGAAGAATGGTCTAGGTGTCACTTGGATAGTTTTTACTGAGGAGTTGCAATTGCACTATAGTTCTAGTGTTTTAGAGAACTACTTTAGTCAATTAGCAAAGTTACGGCAAACAGGATCAGTCAAAGATTATGTGCATCAATTCCAAAACCTATCCTTAAGGGTGGAGAATATTCCAGAAGAGAATCTGAATGACTTGTTTCTTGGGGGTCTTAAGGACCACATCGAGCATGAGGTACGGATGTTTAATCCAATCAATCTTTCTGATTCTATTATCATGGCACGTCATGTAGAGGAAAAAATTCTTTGTAGTAGGAGGCCACCTTTCATTTTATTTTGAGAGACCATATTATCTCTTCCCCTTCATTTCTTAGCCAATTAGACTTACTCCTTGTTGTCCACTCAAAATTCCCGCTCCGATAAGAGTAAAATTTCAAAATTTTGAGTCAAAAGTGTTTTTTCTACGAGGTGCCTAAGTGGTGAAATCGACAAAAATGTCGTGTTGAAGGTGCTTTTGTGTGATTTTCGGATGATGAGGAACTTTATGTCCCATCTGTCCCTAGTAGAAGATGAAGAAAGTGTCCGTTCTCAGATAAATCGAAACCTCCGAATTTGTCCCATTTAGTACTGTCGGAAGTTTTTATCCCAAGTGCCCCAAAGCCAAAAATGCAAACCTGTTCCATTTCGGTAGAATCATCCGCGTACTTCGCACTTTCGTCCCGAATGTCCTCAAGTAAAAGTGCGAGTCGTTCCATTTGATTTCGACCAGGCCTCCATGCGTGCTCATGGGAACTTTTCGTCCCGAATGTCCCAAGTCCAAACAGCCCGTTGTTCCATTTTCGGCCGATTCACCCGATTTTGTCCCAACGTCCGAGTTCCAAATTGCTTCATCCATTTCCGGTTCGCTTTGGACCGCGTCCTTGAAAATTTTGTTGTGCCCCATTTAAAAAGTGCGAGCTTTCCTATTTGGCCGATGCATCTTTAGTCAGCTGATTTCGGAATATTTTGTCCCGAATGTAAGTCCAAACGGGCCCATTTTCCAATTTCGGCCGAAATGGTGAACCGCGTCCTTCGCACATTTTCGTCCCATTTGTCCCAAATACATTTTGCGTCTTCTCTGTTTCGCTTGAAATGCCGAGCCGCGTGTTTCGCGCATTCGCGTGCTCACTATATCCTGAAGCGTACCAAGTGTCATTCACACTTAGTTTTTCCCACTCGACCCCAATATGCCGTTTTTCAAGAAAAAAAATAAATTTAAGGTTCACGGTCTGATCTAATGCTATCAATCCGAAGATCAAATTTCAAGAAGCGATTCTGAAAAGACGAAACTTTGAGACGTCGGTTACATCAGTTTTCAAAGATATCCACCTGACATCTTCAAGATGAAACGTCCGTGTGTCCCTCGTGGCAAAGCGTGGGAGAGCGTGGAAGAAAACTCAAGCGGCGGTTTCGAAGACAAGTGGGTCCTTCTCGTAATGGACACTGTCTCCTTCTCCTTTCTTTTCTCTTCTTCCCTTTCTTTTTGTATTCCTTGTAATTAGTTAAGGCAAGATCAATTGGCGGTCCTTAACTATTCTTTGAGAGTTAAAAGAAAATTTACGAAGAGTAAGCTGACTTGTGATCTATATAATGGCCTTTCCACGCCATTTCAAAGGAGGAGGAAGAACTTGGATATTTTTTGAAAGTGTAAATAGATCTTAAAGAAATCAATACAAAAGGGCTTTTCGTTCTTTGTCTATCTGATTCCTGTTGTCTCTGTGTTTTCCTTTAATATTGTGAAGATCATTTTGTTCCTAATTCGTTTAGTCTCTCTCGATTGCATCTTTCACCATTCGAGTTTTGCAAATACAGTGATCTTGTACAACCAAGAAGGAACTTTGTGTCCTTGATTAACAAATCTGGAAAAAAAGGTTATTTACGGAACTTTGTGTCTTTAAATTTAATCCCATTCAGCTTCATAAATTATCTTGTCTCAAATCCTTTGAAGCTCCGCACACACGAAGAGTTATTCTGCTATCTATAATTAAGAATGTTGCTTTATTAGCTCATCTTCTTATTCCCCTTCCTCGGTCTGGCGAATCGATGATCCTTGGAAAAACACTTTCGTAATATCCAAGTTTGACCATAAAATAATGTTTTGTACTTTTGTAAATAAGTTTGTTTGAGAATAAGGGAACCTCTCCCATTAAAGAGGAGGGACTTCTTGTCCCCATGTTGCTCTTCTAAAAGTCCTATTTGAAAACCAACACTCCTCAACAAATGGAAGAAAAAAGAGCAAAAGGATTATGTTTTAACTTGTGATAGCAAATATGGATTGGGACATAAATGTCCTTTGAGAAGAAGTTGTTCTATATTGACGGAGGTAATGAGGATGATGAGGAAGCTGAAATTATAGGAGAGGCTGAGGAACCAGTAGAAGATGAAGTAGAGGATCACCAACCTACAATTTCTTGCCATGCATTGTCAGGTATTAGTACTCCTCAAACACTCAAGGTTATTGGCTATCTCAAAAAATAGAAGGTGACGGTGTTGATTGACTCGGGGAGTACTCATAACTTCATAAATAGTAAGTTAGTTGCCCGCCTCAATTGTTTTATTTACCCAGCTCCAGAAATGCAAGTTATGATTACGGATGGTGGGACAAGTCAAATTTGCACTGCAGAAAGTGCCATAATATCAAGCTTTCCATGGGAGACTACATGTTAGACTCACCTATGTTTGCTATTTCTATGGGAGGGGTAGATATTGTTTTGGGGGTCCAATGGCTCACAACCTTAGGTACTATTGAGATGAATTTCCAAGAATTGTTCATGTGATTTCATTCAGATGGAAGGACAATACAATTGAATGGGATGGTAGCTAAGTCTCCATAGATTATTAGCTCTCATCAGATGCAGAAGGTTCTCAAAAAAGGAGTGGATGGCTTTATAGCAAAGCTATTTTCCATAGAAGTACAAAATATAGAGTCTTCAATGCCACCCGATCTTCAGAAGATTGTGGATGCTCACTCATCTATTTTTGATGCAATTCCAAAGGGACTACCACCAGTTAGGGATCATGATCATGCCATTCAGTTGATTCCAGGGAGCCAAACACCTAACATCAGACCATACAGATACCCATATTCCCAAAAAAGTGAGATCGAGAAAATGGTGGAGGAAATGTTGAAGGCAGGTATCATCAGGCATAGCCAGAGTGCATATTCTTCACCAGTGGTCATGGTACATAAGAAGGATGAAACATGGAGGATGTGTCCAGATTACGAGAACTCAACAAGTACACCATCAAAGATAAGTTTCCTATTCTAGTAATTGATGATTTACTTGATGAATTGCATGGTGTTATTTATTTCACAAAATTAGATCTTCGTTTGGGGTACCATCAAATTAGGATAAAAGAGGAAGATGTTCATAAAACGGCTTTCAGGACTCATGAGGGCCATTATGAGTTTTTGGTAATGCCTTTTGGTCTTACAAATGCACCCTCAACCTTTCAAAGCTTGATGAACACTATTTTTAGGCCTTTTTAAAGGAAATTTGTATTAGTTTTCTTTGATGACATATTGATTTGAAGAAGACATGGGAAGAACACTTACAACATGTAAATAACGTGTTGGAAGTTTTGGAGAAACATACTCTGTATGCAAATCCATCCAAATGTTATTTTGGTGTACAAGAGGTAGAGTACTTGGGTCATATTGTATCCCATGAAGGCGTCAAAGTTGATCCTCAGAAGATCAAAGCTATGGTGGAATGGCCAAGGCCCAAAATCTCAAAAATCTTCGTGGGTTCCTAGGACTAACAGGGTACTACAAAAGATTTGTGGGGATATGGTAGAATAACAACCCCACTCATTGCATTGCTAAAGAAGGATGCCTTCCATTGGACAGACGTAGCCACTAAATCCTTTGAGCAGTTGAAGGAAGCCATGTGCAACACCCCAGTTTTGGCTACTCCCAACTTCTCAAAAACCTTCATTGTTGAATGTGACGCTTCAGGATCAGGATTGGGAGCAGTTCTAATGCAGGAAGGAAGACCAATTGCATTTGAGAGTCACCAATTCAAAGGAAAATATCTTCTCAAACCTGTCTATGAGAAAGAAATGATGGCTATTCTTCATGCGGTCAAGCAATGGAGGCCCTATCTCATGGGTAGACACTTCAAGGTAAAAATTGATCACGATAGTCTCAAATACTTTTTGGAGCAAAGGTTATCATCTGAGGAACAACAAAAGTGGGTAAAAAAAATGTTGGGTTATGATTTTGAAATCATATACAAAAAGGGTAAAGAAAATGTAGTAGCTGATGCGTTGTCTAGAAGGGATACATCCATGCAGATGCCTTACTATGTGGAATGTCCATGTTGATGACCGATTGGGTGGATGAAGCAAGATTGGAATGGAATCAAGATAAGGATACACAATCTCTAATATAGAATATCAAGCAAGGATCTATGACATCTAACAAATTTGAGTGGAAAGGTAATGCCCTATGGTACAAGGATAGGTTATACTTGAGTAAAGATTCTGAGTTGAAGCATAAGATTCTTGCAGAGCTACATGCCTCACCTATTGGAGGACACTCTGGGTTTTTGAAGACATATCATAGAATAAAAAGAGAATTCTTTTGGGAAGGACTCAAGGGGGATGTACAAAAGTTTGTATCAGAGTGTTTAGTGTGCCAACAAAACAAAGGGGAAACAATTAAGACACTAGGTTTGTTGTAACCCTTACCAATTCCTAGCCAGAGATGGGAGGAGGTCTCCATGGATTTCATCACCGGATTGCCTTGTTTAGAGGGTAAGAATGTTATTTTTGTGATTGTGGATAGGCTCACAAAATATGCCCATTTTTGTGCCCTATCACATCCATTTGCAGCCAGTAATACAGTCGCAGCTATTTTTTGGAGACAATTCAAAGGCTACATGGAACCCCAAAGATAATTGTAAGTGATCGTGATCCTATTTTCACAAGTAATTTTTGGACGGAATTATTTTCATGTTTGGGTACTCATCTAGCTCAGTTCATCTTATCATCCTCAAAATGATGGGAAAATGGAAGTGGTCAACAAATGCTTAGAGGGGTATTTACGTTGTTTTGTATCAGATAAGCAAGAAAGGTGGATTAAATGGCTACCACTGGCAAAATGGTGGTATAACACATCTTTTCATACCTCTTCTCAAATGACCCCATTTTTAGCATTATATGGTTACCATCCACCTTCTATCACTTCCTCCTTGAGGGTGCAAACTAAGGTCAGAGATGTTGAGGAACACATTCAACATCAACAACAAGTTTTGGCTAGTTTGAAGGAGAATTTAGCATTAGCACAAAACAGGATGAAACAACAAGCAAGATCAACACCGTAGTGAAAGACATTTTGAAATTGGTGACTGGGTTTTTATACGTCTCTGCCTTACAAACAAATGTCCCTAAAGCAACAGAAAAAGGAAAACAAACTTGCTCCTAAATATTATGGCCCTTATCAGGTTCTACAGAAAATTGGTAGTGTTGCTTATAAACTAGAGTTGCCTCCATCTTCACACATACACCCAGTATTCCATGTTTCATGCCTAAAGAAGGTTATTGGACAGAAATTTGAAGCCCAAACAGAGTTACCAGAACTTGATGAGGAAGGAAGAATCATTTTGGAGCCAGAGAAGATTCTGCAAACACATACTAAGAGGCTGAGAACTAGAGACATTAAGGAATATCTGATCAAGTGGAAGAATCTGAGCATAGAAGCGCCACACGGGAGGATGAAGGTTTTCTCAAAGCAACATCCGGGGATTATTCAACGTTGAGGACAACATTGGTTTGAAGGGGAAGGGCATGCTACGCCCTTAACCTATTGCTTGTATTAGGATATGAGTAGCCGACTTGTGGCTTACCATATCATTTTATTATATCATTTATACTTTCTCATGCTTAATAGGTCGGCCTTGGTGATGGCCATAGCATATGAATAGTATATATAGGGGATTATAGGTAGTATTTCATTATCATTTGAGCATTTGAGTCTTATTATATGGTTTGGAGGTTGCCCCCTCGAAGTGGCGAAGCTATTCTAATTGCATATTGAGATCATTATTCTAAAATATTGTGTTATTTGGTGTTCTATTGTTGCTCTTAATATGAATTATACAAGTAATTTCATTACAATGTGTGTGCATGTGTGTGTGCGGGCGTGTGTGTCTATATAAAGAGCATACCCCCTTTTATTGTCAATGATTGTTAAATGACGACGCCATCACAATTGTTGACAAGGGAAACCATAGTCGAGTTTCCACAACATGTTGCTTACTTTCCTTTTCTCCTCCATGCGTCATTCCTCCACCCCTACCATTTTGACATTCACAAAGGAGATGGGTGTCATTTCTTATGTGGTTTCAAACAAAGAACAATGTCTGTTGTATTTGAGTTTACGTGAATGATGTCATTGTAGTTGTTATATCATTGATGGTTATGCTTATTGAGTGACGACACCATCACAATTGTTGTTGAGGAATAACCTTTTCATTAACCTAATAGCTAGAGAGAAACCCTAATCCAAAATGTGTGTGTACCTTTTGATATTAGGTCTCTCTACATCTTCTTGTCTATGTTGTGCCCCATGGAACGTGGATACGCATTCCCCATACATTTACATGTGTTATTACCCAATAAATGCAAGAGCTCAAATCGCAAACATTTTTTCACTTTGTCAATATTGTTCTTCCACTCCTACATTTTGAGTTATCTTCACAAACAGGTTAAATCGACGTCTTTACACAACCCGCCTTATCTACTTCAAATGATTATAAAAATGGCATATGATTGTTTGAGGTGGGGTTTCGAATGCTTCTCCATTCTAATTTCCCTACCCTTCTCCACCCTCAAACCCCTTCTTCACCGCTCTTCATCTCCCATTTTTCTCTCCCTCCACTTTGACTCCTTCACTAGATCCCCTTTGGCATTTCCATCATATACATTTCACATACGATTGCTCATATAGTATTTATATTGTACAAATTGTCCCATATTCTTAAATTATTAATATTCCGGTTTAATTGTACCTTAAACATTCAAGACAAGGCCATTTATGTACCATTTGATGATATATTTTAGGAATTTCAAAATATCATTAAAAACCCGCTACCATTATACACGCTTTTCATTTTATTTAATTTATGCTTATTTTATTTAGCTCATGATTAAAATATTGGAACAAAAATAGAAAGAATCTCAAATATATACAAAATATTGATCAACCAAGATCAAATTTCACTACAAAATTAAAGAAGCTAATGGGATGAAGGTAAGAATTTCAAAACTGAATCCATCATCGGCTCATAAACTTGATGTAATTCCTAATCACAATATCCATGTATCTCAAATCAAACCATTATCCCGGTCACAACATCCATGTCTCTGAAATCAAAGCATATCTGCTCCACATTAAGATATAAAGTTCATTGTAGAATAACTCTGCATGAAGCTCTGGAAGATACATATTTCGTAAAAAGAATATGCATATAATATATATAACTAAAGAGAAAATAGGTTAATATGCTAATATTGTGTACGTATATGGAGGTATACTCTAACATGTTAGATATAAGATCAAATATAGATCAGGCAACAAATAGAAAGAAACTAGCAAAGCCCGGATTGCCCATAATATAACTACTTCTCCACCAATCTCTTAGTCGCAGGCAACTCCTTTTATCACTCTCAACAACTACTGAACCACAAACGAATGGGAAATTACTCTCTATTAATGGGCAACCACATACAGTGTCACCAATGGAGTGCTCGAGTAAAGTAGCAATCAGCAGTCAATTTCTTCCCATAGTAGACTTTCATATCCTCAACGAGGAGTTACTCTGTACTTACGGGCAATCACTGGCCGTGACACCAATGGAGCACTCCAATAAAGTGGTAATGAACATGGTCCAATCAGCAAATAAAAACAAGTAGTCAAATTTTTCACATCCAGAGGCTTTCATACCCTGGAACCATAAACTTAATGCGAATTAGTCTCCTATTAATGGGCAGCCATTGATTATGTCACCGATAAAGTTTTTCCTAGATTTCTTGGATTGGAATAGTTCCTTGTTCAGGCTGGCCAGAGGCAAGTACAGTCGCCAGGAATCACTCCTCGACACCAAGTTCAAGTCTGATAGAGTGACCACTAGTGAGACTTGGTCTCTGAAGCTGCTCCCTGCAAAAGATACAGAACAACGTAGACCATCTAGTGATCACATCTAGCAATACCGACCCCACCAATTAAGGTTAGAGTCTCCAGGGAATACTCCTGGTGAAAGTCGTTGTTCTCCACTCAGCCATGTGGAGGCCTCATGACAGGTTCCCCTATTCCTAAGTGGAGGAGAAACCCTTCCACCAGCGCACCCAACAAGAATGCTTGGCGCTAAACGATTATGCATCGGCTCAATAAAGAGCTCCCATAAAGCAGCAAAGATCCTGGTCCAATTACTGGACAAAAACAAACAGGCAATTTATACACATCCAGCATATTCTCCCTACTAACGGGCAGCCACTGATCATACTACCAATAGACTGCTCCCATTAATCAGAAAAAGCACCTGGTCCAATCAGCAGACAAAAAAGAACACTCAATTTATATACATCCAACATATTCTCCCTACAAATGGGCAACCATTGATCATACCACCAATAGAGAGCTCCCATAAAGCGGCAAACTGCCTGGTTCGATCAGCAGACAAACAAACATTCAATTTACACACATTCAGCATATTCTCGCTACTAATGGGAAGCCACTGATCATATCATCAATAAAGAGCTCCAATAAAATGGTAAAGTGCCTGGTCCAATCAAAGGACAAAAACAACCACTCAATTTATACCATCCAGCATATGGTGCCAAAAAGGTTGTATGGAGATTTAATTTAAAATTAGATGAAGATGCCAACCAACAGAAAATGATGGACATAATAATTAGTTTCGATAAATAGATTATCACAACCGGAAATTCCAATTGCAATATCTCGACTTTGCTATCTACTGTGTTTCCAGCTTGAAGTTTTCTACAAATATGAATTTTCTGACATGATAGTATGCTATCTACTTATTGCAGATACAAACTGAATTTTCAACAACTGCCTATAACCCCAAATTACTTGGACACTTTATAACTGTATTTTAAACATAATGTAATAAAAAAATACATCGTACAATTACGTATCCAAGGCGGCCACAGAAAGACCCTCCAAAGTAGCCAGTCTGCCGCAGAAGACACCTGACATCATTTTATTTGGTAGACACAATTCAGTACAAAGCATTTTGTAATTATAAAACACCACTCTATGTTGAAAATCAGGTCTCTCTATAGCAAAGCTGTCATGGAACACAATTGCTACGCTGCTTTCCAACTGAGGTGGTTGATATTCCAAAATACTTGGATGTGCTTTCCGCATGAAACAAATTAGATTACTTAGCGTGTGAAATTAGTTTAAACTACACCCCAGTAATTGAAACCACGGCCACACTGAAGGATATGCCTCTTCGCATGAAAGAGATCACACAGCTACTCTAATATGTGTTTTGATTGAATCCATACACCACACTAATTGATCAGCTTTCTTACACGATTGATTCAAATTTAGCTACAAAGTGATCTTTAATTCATCATTATCTAGCGTTACTATCAGGTATCACATACATGTAATCTGGGCTTCTATTTAATTTATGTTTGCAACACCTGTCCTTTCACACCACATCTACAAGCCTCTCATCCAAGTTTTGCATTTTCTGCATTTAACTTTCACTGGCCAAAAATATTCTATAAACCATATTTGCTTAACAACTCCGTTACCTTCTCCAAAACCTTTCTGTTGACGGGTGATAAACTGCATCGATTTAGCTGCACCATTGTGTTGGCTTTCACAAAATCCTTTCCGGAGTACTTAAAACACCACCTCACAAATTTTTAAATTGACTTCTCAAAACAAAAAGAACTTCTAACTGTCAAAATAAAGTATGAAATTGTCCTGTGACAGTTAAATGAATGTCAAATTTACAATCATTAATTGTTTATCCTCCCACATTACAGCCCTCCTAACACCACCCCCTCTTGTTCGGCATAATAACTTCATTACCTTCTTCATTAAATTCCCACTAAGTTGTGATTAATTTTGTCAATCTAGCTACACATACATTGTCAGGATATGGATACAAGTATTGGATTGCATATAGATACGATACAGGATACGTCAATTTTAAAAACCCTTTGATACAGTACATCTTGCATATGATGTCCATATATATATATTAAAAAATTAGAATATATATATATTTTTTTTTGCTTATTATTTTTATTTTTTTAATTTTTTATGTACATTACTCATTTTACTCATTTTTTAGTCCATATAAAACTGAAATAGTAATACAAAACTTGAATCAATGTTCAAAACATTCAATATACTTAAAACTTTGCAACATCATATGATATATGAATATCATATCAACATGAATACAAACAAAACTTGAAATTTGAAAAATATACTTGGATCCATGTTCAAATTTTCAAAACATACAATATCATTTTATTCATTTAGTGTTTAGGGTTCAGTTTTAGGGAGTAGAAAAGTCAATAATTTTTTAAAAATGAAATAAAACTTAAAAAAGACATATTTACTGCAAGATATGTGCCTGGTACATACGGGATATGTCAGGATACATCACAGATACCTCTGTACGTATCCGTGACATACCCTGATTTATCCCGTACGTATCCATTTCAGAGGGGATTCAAGGTGGTCATGGGCATGTCCATGCAACATATAGAGCTACACAGATCTATCAATGCTCCTTTGAGTCTTTCCGGTCAAAAAGGGCTCAAAACTACAACATGTATCTAGCATATCACAATTTATGGAAGTCTTCTCCAAGAAAATAGAAAACCTGCCCTATGACAAGTCAAATGTAAGTGTCATTAATTGTTTATCCACAAACATTACATCCCCTAACCACACCCCAGCTGCAATGGTAGAACATCCCTGGGCATAAAAATAAATGCTACTTGCTGCTGATCACTTAAAAGTGACATAAATGCACTTTTATCACCCTACCATCTGCACCAGGTCCACACCAGGTTAGCTTCCAATGCTCATTAACTTCACCTTTAACGTGTGATGTTATTCCAATCTCATACTGAGATGAGAATGAAAGCGAATTTCTTGGTATAATAGTCCTCACAAACCAACGAGAAAGGGAAACAAATTGAGCATTCATGTCTTTACAGCTGCAAAAGACTTAATGACACAGTTGTCAACCAGGTCATAACATTGATCCAATCCATAAATGCCTACCCATTCTATTCCATTGAATGCATTTCAAGATCCCGGATCTTTCCAGTAGAGATAAAATTTGCATTTGTGAAGAGTCCACAAAACAATAGTTTTAATATGTACCGCATGTTATATTTCAAAGGGTATTTTCCATTGAAAGAAACAAACACACGTTAATAATGATACATTGATACAAGCATAAAATAGAATGAATACATAATATGAATGGGGCATAAAAATGGCATCAAATACAATCTGTACTAAACAGATATCTGTTTGCCTGAAGAAAGACTTATAGCCAGGCGGCAAATTTAGTTACAAGGGATTTTGGACCTGCAAAGACCAAACTTATTAATACAACGGTCATAGAAGTATTTGCAGTCCTTACAAATCAGTAATCCCTGTGCACTGTTCTTGCAAGTGGTACAACTGCAAAGCCTCTGTGCATTGTTCTTGTGTGTTTTTGAAAAAGCCTATAAGAGGTTTCAGTGTTACTAAATCCTCCTTGGCTTAGGATTTCAGTTCACTTCAAATGTATCCTTAAAGATAATAATTTTTCATGTTACCCATGCAGATAAGATGAATCTAATCCCACAGGGCATTATAACAAAAAGAACAAATAAAAGAGGGCAATATTCTTTTTGGTTCCCTTGTGTTAAGATTCTTACAAGTGAACCCCAATGGGTACTGGAAATAGCAGGAAAATTCGCATGTGAATAACATTGTGGTCACTTCCAGCCAGCTCATGAATTCTGTACAGATTACCTATCGATCCTTGCCTGGCAGCAATCCAATATTTTTCATTAACATATTCATATCCCCACACATTCTAGACCTCTTTCGACCAGATCACATCAATGTTCCGTACCCAGTCATCTTACTTCAGGAAAATGAAAGTAAGATAAAACAATCATCGTCCAAATCTTTTCTCAACACTAGATTCTGACAGGTGTCAGATAGAAAATTCCAGTTGCTAATTCTGCCGAGGGAAATCGCTATCTCTTTTGCAGCTTGCGCTTTTTGGCCCTTAGTCTTTCTTCCTTTCCTCTGCCTCAATCAGTGCCAACTCCCTTTCATCCTCCTCTCTAGCAATTCTTGCACTGCAAACAATGATTGAAAACTCAATAATGTCATTCCAAAAATCACAACAAAACAAACCAAGAATTGCAGTGCAGCTTAAGTTCAAAATAGCCATTAACTTTAAGATAACTCAGGTCCTTCGTATTTAGAGTCCTAATCAAAGTTCCTTCAATAAAGTATACAGCAAAAAAAAACATTTGATGAAAACTGACACCAAACATTACCTCCTCCTCTCTTCATTCTGAATAGCATTGAAACCAACTTCCATGGCACTGTCATCATCATCATCAATGTCCCTATACTTATTTGGATTATACCTGTAAAACATAAACAAGCAAGTATTAAGATGTCATATATACGATTCATGTTCTATTATGGTTTTTACCCCAAGGGCAGAAGAAACAAAAAACACTATAATATTTTTATTTTAGAGAAGTAATATGAAAAACCATACCCAAACATATCTCTAATGAGGCTTCTATAGTTTCCACTGCCATTATGATCCTCAAAGTTGTCATCTTTATGCCTCTTCTTGGGACGCTCATCATGCAAGTTGCGTGACATAGGAGGCTTTGAATGCTTCGCTAGAGGCTTTGGTGGAAGATTGGATGTGGGTTTTGGGGTAGATTTTGGTGCCGGCCTTGCTGCTGACCTAGGTTCAAATTTGTTTGCCAGTTTGGGTGCAGGCTTTGCCAACACTGAAGGCTTTCTTTGCTCTGGCTGTAGTTTCTGCATTGGACCCTTTGAAGATACTGGTTTCTGCATACCTGTAGAATGTAAGATTGTTGTTGTACGTTGAAGTTCATTCTTGCCAGCTTTGCTAGAAATTATCGGAGGAGCCTTTTTCTTATTACTATCCGCTCCACCAACTCTTGTCCCATTGTTCACACTACGTTGTATAGAACCATTCCCCTGAACGGCAGGCCTACCCAATCCAGATCCCACCTTATTCAGTTCCTTTCTCGGATCATTCAATGGTCTTGGATTTGCACTTGGTGCTTTTGTTTGTGTTCCCACTTTCACAGGGATTTGTCTAGATGGCTTTACAATGCCTTTGGCATCCCTCATAGAGGGAATTTGCTTGCTGGAGAGACCAGGTTTCTTCAATGGCATGGAATGCTTTGTAATTGCCAGTTTTTGGCGGGCATTATCTGTAAAAGGAATTTCCTTCAGATCATTCAAATAATTTTCTAAAAAAGTAGAAAGTTCTGTAAAGATTCTCAGATAGACTCACCAGGCCTGGATGACTTATCAATATTAGTTTCTGTTCCGGGAATTTCACCATCTTCACTAAAGAGGAAGGAATAATCCCTTGCTGCTTTTAAATGCTGGGCCTTTTTCTTGGTCTGTAAAAGAATTAGGACATTAGTAAACCGAGGTAATATAATTATATGTCATTTGAGATAAACTGCTTAGACACCATGTTTTAAAATGGCCTGAAACTAATGTTGAAATTGTGAAAGAAAATGAGAATTTTTTATCTGTGAAAACGTAAGTGACAACACTAAACCAACAACTAAAAGAGCTTATCTGCTGCAGTACAAGTGCAAATAACAAAATTCATCAAGGATAAGTTGCAGTAGAAAATGCAAATAACAAAAATCATCACATAAAAATGCCAAAGAAACCATTTTTCACATATGCAGACATGTCCATTAATGTGACAGTGAATACAACAAATTTGCATGGCTGTGCAGTAACTTGGTAGATAAGAATTATCAAACAAAGCACATGGGGCAACAGAGCTCTTTCATACCTCGTTTATGGCAACCTTGGGTGGTGGTGGTTCCTTGTCTTCATGCCTTGTATAAGATGCAGTTGCATATGATTTCTATACGAAAAAATGCAAGGGTTATCAGTAAAAGTGCATTAAGAAACTCCATTTGTTTTTAAATTATGATTCATATCTATAAATATATAAAATTGAAGTGATCTCAACATACTTCTGGAACCTCCTTGGCAATTCTAGCCACAACTTGTGCAGCCTCCAGCCTTGCACGTGTTTCTTCAATGACTCTCCTTGCAACTACAGGTTGGGAAGGCCCAAAGAATGAACCATAGCTGCAGTGAAAAACAAATTGGTTATTCAATGTAAATTCTAAATTTTTGCACACTAAATTTCTACCTAATTGTGGTAAATAGTTTTTACTTACTTATCATATGGCAATTTTTTCTTATCGTTTTCTGAATCAGTGTCATCCTTCCTACCATACACTCCATTTAATTTTCGTTTTAGTTTCTGACGTTCAAGCTCTTTCAATTTTGCTCTCCTCTCTAAATATTCTTGGCGTTCCCTGGCCACTTCAGGATCTTCATCTGATTCAGATTTCCTACCCTGTTCTGACCCCTCATTATCATCATCTTCATCTTCATACTCTACAGGTTCTTCCTCTGCCTCACCACCATCCTCTAAAAGACCAGCATAATCTCTATTATTTCGATAGAAATCCTAGAAAAATTCAATAATATATCATTTATTATTACTGGCTTTAGCTTCAATCCTCCAGCTATATAAGCCACATAAAAAATATAATACTTACAACTCTGTCATAACTCCCCATAAACACCCTATGCAAATGTCAGCACGCCCAATGATTTTCAGCAAAAGAGGTAATTCCTGCGAAACAAAACAGCATACAACATTAAGGAAAAATAAAATTATCAAACAAAAGTAATGTTTGCATCTGATTGTTCTGGCACACTAAACAGATCAAACATGGAAAGAAATTATGAAATAATAGTAACATCCAAAAATGACAAAATCAGATCTAAACATATCAAACATAGAAACAAATACAATCATTATAGAGACGGCCACAAATAACTAAAATCGCTGTAGAAATGTGATGTCAGGATGAAAACAGTCCACTTCAAGGTTTGCATGCTATTGAAATTTAGGTAAAGAAAAGATAAGAAAAAATACAATAAATACTTATACAGCGAGTTTCTCTTTGATATGCCTTACAGTTTCAAAAGCTTTCAGTTTTTTTCCAGTCAGTCACTAAAATACAACCTTTTCAAGCACTATTCATTCTCAATACCATAGCTGTGCGCTTGCAATAACTTCAAATGCTTATGATAGCACCCACTTTCCAGTCACAATATCCATAATCACTACCAATATTGGTTTCAAAAAAAAAATTCTATGGCACCAATCAACGAAAACCAAATTTGTAAGGACTCAACTGATTCAGCCGAGATTAATGTCAATGTGTGAATCTTAACCTACCAGAATGCATGCACTCAGTACACACATAATACATGGTACGTGCACATAGAACACATACATTATCATTGATCATTATATATGCCATAAATTAACACTCAAATTGCTCTCCAGGCTTTTGCAACAAATGCATTCTATTCTAATTCACCTCATTACAGGGAGAATGCGGATTCCAAACTAGTTACATGGTCGGACATATGACACTTGGGAGTGTTTTCTTTACACTCCCTTGAGAGGGAATTTGTTGTGAGCAATGAGGATTATTCCCTAAGGCTGCATATCAGTGTGAACCCACTCTGCAACGACACTCATCAGCGAGCACTCAATTTCAACATCATTATTCATGCCTTCACCGTAGAATTCAGATAAGATGATATTGCAGTCGATTACCAATCACAGTGATATTGCAGTAAAATAGCAAATTGCAAGACTTCCAATTTGTACTGAACTACAAAATCATGTTACATCTACAAACTGCTAGGACCAATGTCCAATGTGATGGACCAAATTAACATGGTTTGAGTCTTCAACTCTTGTTTGTGTATTTGTTGTTATTTTAGAATTTGCAGTTATAATAGATACCAGACTTTGTCCAAAGGATTGTGGTGCAATGGTTATGTGTCACCCGTAAAAGAATGACCCGTGTTTAAATACCTTCCGCACTTGAAATCTTCTCAGTAGGTGGCAGATAGATTTGAACTATAGTGAAGTGAGCAAAGGGGGACGGGCGCTTCCGCAGAGGAAAGCCGAACGAATGTCAGATGCAAAGCTCCGCACATAGTGGCATACTATAGCTTCTTGTTCCATTCACACTTGATAATGGGCATGCCAGCAGGGAACTGTATGAAAAGTCACATCCACGTACAGCTCTATGAGAAGAATGGCCTTATCGGACCCCACTCTCTCTCTCTTATATAGATCTAGCCGGTATCTAGAAAATAATTTAAGATACAAGGCATTAGCACAACATGCTATTTGGCACTCTCTCTCTCTCACATATAGATCCAGCCGGTATCTAGAAAATAAGTCAAGATACAATGCATTGGCACAATGCTATTTGACCCATGTTCAAAGGACTATGGTGTAATGGCAATGTGTCACTCACATAACAAAGACCCATGTTCAAATACCTTCTACACTTGAAATCTTTTTAATATAAAGTTAATAAAAAAAAATGATATGAACCCATTTCAAATAGCATGTTGTGCCAATGCCTTGCATCTTATAAATTATTTGCCAGATTTCGTAATGAGATATATTTGCCAAATATTACTTCAACATAATTTAAAATAATAATTTAACTTGTTCATTTTTTTGAAAACTTCTTTGCAACCTACCACACCTGAAATCTTACATCACACGAATGAAAGACACAATACAATAAACTACCAAGAAAAAAGCATTAACAATAATAAACTAGATACGTATCACAGGCATCAATAGCTATTTCAATTTCAACATCCATCTCTACTTCAATTAACATCCCATCTATTTTTTTCATGTCCCGTCACTTGGGATGTGGCATAAGTCCAGCATATGTGGATACTGCGAAGGCAGACAACCCAGAACAAAGCAGAGTACAAGCCAGGGGTGGATTGTAATGTTGCAAGTTAATGGATAAAAGTTTGAACTGCCACATGGAAGTTTGAACTTTAAATTTGACTTCCATTTTAATGTAATTTGGCGTTTGTTTCCTTGCTTGTAGAAGTAGGCTGGAAAGTCATCATATGTTCATTGAACAGAGAAGGTAATGGATCATTAATCAATCTGGTATGTGAGAAATCCAAGATAAACACCTTAATATATCTTATAATTTTTCAAACAGTTGTCTTGTAGATATATGTACCAGTTTATTAACATTGTAAATCTCTAATTTATGCCACCAATCTTCGATTACAATAGGAACTGGTCTTAAACATGTTTAAAACCATAAAGAACTAGTCGCGGTATAGGAACTAGTCTTGAACATACATGCACTTCTCAAATTCATAAAATGTATTTTTCCTTAGCTTTTGAAAATTGTTTGTGCACCAATTATTAAGCATGCGAACTCTTGTTGTTAGTGGGTCTTGGCGTTGGATTTTGTCTCCGGATTTTGTCTACGGGAATGAACTGACTGTTGCATAAATAGACAAAACTGTTCCAACATTTGTTTTAAGAGATTATAAGAAAAACATGGTTGCAATGAAGCTTTGGAGACTTCCTTACAATCAAAGGAAAAGGCAACTATTTCATACAGCTTATGAATTCACTTTAAAAACTTCTTGAAGTTCAAAAGCTATGTGCATGTAAGATCATTTTTGTTGGTTGTAATGAACTTCGGCTATTTTTTGTGTTTTTCCAAACAATCAACATTAATAGAAAAACAATCGATGATGCATCAAGTTCCCTATCTTGGAGCTTTGATGTAATTCTTGAATACCTGAAATTTGACATTTAGTGTGACTACAAGATTTGTTTGTCATTTCTTTTATCATTAAAATAAAATTCTTATAATCTGACGTCTCAATTGCTATTAAGATCATTTCTTCAAACTCTTTTTCAGATAAGATTTTCCACAATAAAATGCATGCAACATATAATTCTCAACCATTCCTTGAATGTCACTTTTCATAAGTATTTCATTTCTCCTGTAACAAATGATCTCTTATGAGCTTGAATGAATCCACTTCCAATCCAATACATCAGGCGATGCCACACAAGTATGAAGCAGCTAGATAGAAACTAGCTAATGAACCATAAGATTGAGTCACCTGCCTCACTTGCACTCTATAAGCTCCCTGACAAGTATATCCTATAACCAGGACCTAAGACCAACAATATTAATGCATTTTGCTCGAGATTTTAAACAAACTTAAGTTTAACCTCCTCATTTTTGACACAAACAACATTCCTCGGACAAAGACATACTTCATAAGGACAAACACTCATACAGTATTGAAAAAGACTTGAAATTCTATCAATACCCAACTGGCACAGTGCACACTCCCTTACTTACACTAAGACCAAGACTTACTCTAGTATTTCCAACCATATTAATGTATATTTGCTTGTAACTCTGACATAAGTTTGACCTCCTCGAATTACACAAATTTATTACACGGACAAGGAATTTTTCATAAGAACAAACACCCATACACTTTTAAGGAAAGAATTAACATTCTCTTCAAACCCAAATTGATACAGCTTGTCCAACCTTTACAAGTCCAGGCAAATTTGCACAAGAAAAAAGTGACAAGGGTACAACGAAACCCAGTCAGGCAAAAAAATTATCTAGGCACCCCAATAATCCTAGAAATAATATTTGAATAGGAACACAGCAATCCACCAGAAACAGCGAAATGAGGAACCAGAGATGGCACAATTAAGCTGTACAGACAAGGGCAAGCAGTTGCCCTGAAGTTTGAACAGATAGTATTCTTGAAAACCATAAGGTTGTTTTTTGTAGTTATCATAGAATGAATACTATGTTACCAGTACAGGTTCAAATTGAAGTACAGAGTTCAAAACTCATTTTATCATCATAAGATTATTTCTTATGGTTACCATAAATGAAAGGCAAATAATAAAATTCTACGCAACTTTAAATAAACAACAAAACACTACTGAATCGATTATTTTAAGCATTTAATGAGTGGAGACATGATACAATAGATACATTTATATCATCCCTTGAAAATAGGAACTCACTGATTCAGTCACAGTCACTGATCATCGCCAAATTCCAGCAATGGGGTCATTGGAACCAGATGCAGTTGGAATTAGCAGCAATTTACCTTGTACGATGCAATTCATATTTTTTAATATGTTGTTAAATTTTTCTCTATTTTTTACTTTTGTTTTGCTTTTTATATTTTCAATCTGCGCATTATGATTTTCTTTTTACTATTTTTAACTAAAGTGTTATGTTCTTTTCAATCTATGTTTTTTACTTTATATTTTTAAATGTGTTGTCGACATTTTTCTCACTTCTCTAATTTAATCAATGTTTTTTTTTTTCTTTTTGTAGATTTTTTTATCTGTATTTTTAATTTTTTTAATCTCTACTCTGTTTGTTTGCTTACCCCTACTGTTATTTACTCTTTTTAATCAATTTTTTTTTCTTATTGTAGATTTTTTTATCTGTATTTTTAATTTTTTTAATCTCTACTCTTTTTGTTTACTTACCCCACTGTTACTCGTAGCAGAACTGTTTCAATTATATATGAACACTAGAAATACACTGGCAGTCTGACTCCGGTACCAGAACCGTGCAGGCATGGGTATGGGTATGGGTATGGGTATGGGTATGGGTATGGGTATGGGTATGGGTATGGGTATGGGTATGGGTATGGGTAGGGGTAGGCAATACCCAGTAAAGACGTCTTCTACTGGATGATTCTACTTGGATCAACACTGTTTTTATTATGGATGAACACGAAGTACACTGGATCCAGTACCAGATCCATGCAGCTATGGGTAGGGATGTATCCATACACTCCAAACCCTTGTGCCCTTACGCAGAATGAGAAGCAAATGAAATCAGTTTCAAAAACGAATCCCTACAATACGTGTCAATCGGCCAAGAAAAAGAAAAATCAGAAACCCGATTTCTTGAAGCCCTGAGATAAGATCCGAAAAAAAAATCGAGCATATTCCATCAAGATCTCCGCCACTACAACTAAATTAATTACTTATTTGCATTAAATCTCCAATATAGAGCAAATTTGTCTAAAAAAATTAAACCCACCTCAAATCTGAAACTCTTATAAGATATTTTCCGACCATTGCTGCATTTGACTTTCAGAACTTAATGTGCAGACAATCTAATGTAAAAATAACTAGTTACCCAAAAATTAAATCAAAATTGATGGGAACAAAGGGCTAAAAACAAAGAGACAGAAAATACTGGATCCCTCCAGAGCAGTACTAATTAACTTTGCATTAAACGAGGTATTACATGATAGCCACTATGATATCAAAAGATGTCACAACTTCTGATGACGCTATATCCAAAGACTCCAAACGCTTGTACCCTTACGCAGAATGAGAAGTAAAAGAAATCAGTTTCAAAAAGCGAATCCCTAAAATACTTGTCAATCGGCCAAGAAAAAGAAAAATCAGAAACCCGACTTCTTGAAACCCTGAGATAAGATCCGAAAAAAAAACATCGACCATATCCCATCAAAACCTCCGCCACTACAACAAAATTAATTTACTTATTTGCATAAAATCTCCGATATATAGCAAATTTGAACAAAAAAATTTAAACCCACCTCAAATCTGAAACTCTTATAAGATATTTTCCAACCATCGCTGCGTTTGACTTTCAGAACTTAATGTGCAGACAATCTACCGTAAAAATAACTAGTTCACCAAGAATTACATCAAAATTGATGGAAACAAATGGCTAAATCAGAAAGAAACAGAAAATACTCAGGGCAAAACTAAGAAAACTCTAGTCCCTCGAAACTGTCGAAAGAAGAAAGAAAACCCAGAAAAAATAGCACAAGATCTACGAAATTAAAGAAAACCCTAGGAAAATTGACCGAATAACTAAAAAATCACACGCAAATCTCAAAACTTAGAAGATCTCTTCCAGCCACCGTTGCATTAAACTTAAACTTCTCGCAACTTAGACCCTGTGCTGTTTTTTACAAAATAATCAAAGAAAAACCCTCATATCCGGGTCAAAAAAATCGCAAAAAAACACCTAACAAACAATGAATCTCTTACCAAACGAAAATCGTCCCAATCCGCAGCAAAAATCCCACAAAAATCAAGTCCTGCGAAAACTTACGCCCTCTTTCGAACTTCGCGTTAACAAACCCTCCTTTCTTCGCTTCTTTTGCCACACAATAACAAAACCCTCAACGAAGCGTATATATAAGTTCGCCCACGGCATTTAAAGGGTCTTTTTTTTAATATAAATAGAAAATCTATTTACCTAATTTTTGAACCCTAAATTTTAAAAAAATTCAAGGCTCCTCTTCCATGGCCGTTTTCAAAACGGAAATTTTTGATAGGGTTTTGAGAAAAGGATGAGGGATTTATATCCATACAAACAGAAAAAAATTGCTTCGCGCGCATCCCTCCTCTTGTGGAAATACCGAAGAGCAAAAACATATACATATTGTGCATGTGCCCGACGGGATATATACATTGTGTATGCCTTCTAGAAACCCTTATTTAGGTTTGACAGCGGATATAATATTGCGTTAAGAGGCTCCATAATATTAATGAGGGTAAGTGTTTGTGTCTTTAGAGGGTATGAGTTGTATTTATTTTATTTTCACTTAAAGAGAGAAAATTTGTATGAAGGATTATTCAATCAAAGTTTACATCTTATTTTGTGATCTATTGTCTGGATGAGAATAGAAATAGTATAGATTGTAGATTAACGGTCGAGCAAAGAATTATAAGATTACATATAGCAGTGGAAAGAATAATTTGTAATTGTTTCGTTAATGTAAACTTTTGTAATTTGTAAACTCTTCGTAACTCAAATTTGAAAACAACTCAAGTCTAAAAGTAACAAGTCGAAAAGTAATCCAAGTTTGAAAGCGATTCTAAGTCCCTTCTCACTTAAAATGCTTTTAAAAAAGTAATAAATTAGAAATATGTTAATCAATTTAAGGTTTTCCTAGCAATTAATTAGATCATCCATTTTTGTGAGATTTTACATATGTATCTTTTGCGTGAAGAATTTTTTAATCAAAGTTTTGGATCACACTGTGTGATATATTATCACGATGACAAAAGTAGTAGTATAGATTGTAGATCAAGTGGTGATGTATCACAAAGAATTAGATTATATAATAGGTAAATAATGATTTGTAATTGTCTTTGTTGGCGTAAACATTTGTACTCTATAAACCCTTTGTAATTCAAATTTGAAAGCAATCTCTAGACCCTCCTTAGACCTTCCCGACTTAAAATGTCTTGAAAATTACGTAACAAATTAGAAATATGTTGATTAATCGAAGGTTTTCCCTAGCAATTAATTAGATTATTAATTTTTGTGGGATTTTACGCATGTATCTTTTGTGTGAAGAAATTATCAATCAAAGTTTCAGATCGTGTTTTGCGATCAATTATTGTGATGATAAAAGAAATAGTATAGATTGTAGATCATGCAATGATATATCACAAAAATAAGATTATATATAGCACGTAAAGAATGATTTGTAATTATCGTTGTTGACGTAAACCTTTGTAATATGTAAACTCTTTGTGATTTAAATTTGAAATCAATCTTTAGACCATTTTCCTTTAAAATGCCTTGAAAAAGAAGTAACAAATTAGAAATATGTTAATTGAATGAAGGTTTTCCTATAAACTAAATAGATTATTAATTCTTGTGAGATTTACAACTATATCTTTTGTGTGAAGAATTTTTCGATCAAAGTTTTGGATTACTCTTTGTGATCCATTATCATGATGAGAAAAGAAAAAGTGTAAATTGTAGATCAAGTGATGATGTGTCGAAAGAATAAGATTATATATAGTATGGAAAGAATGATTTGTAATTGTCTTGTGTGACGTAAACCTTTGTAATATGTAAACTCTTTGTAATTCAAATTTGAAAGCAATTTGTAGACCCTCCCCGCTAAAAATGTCCTGGAAAATAAGTAACAAATTAGAAATATGATAATTAATTGAAGGTTTTTCCTAACAATTAATTAGATTATTAATTTTTTTGAGATTTTACACCTATATCTTTTGCACGAAAAATTTTCCAATCAAAGTTTTAGATCACGCTTTGTGATCCATTATCACGATGAGAAAAGAAATACTAAATGTTTTAGATCAAGTGGTGATATATGCAAAGAATAAGATTGTATACAACAGTAAAGAATGATTTGTAATTTTCTTTGATGACATAAACCTTTGTAATCAGTAAACTCTATATAATTCAAATTTGAAAGCAATTTGTAAACCCTCCTTAGATGTTTCTCGCTTAGAATGAATTCAAAAAGAAGTAGCAAATTAGAAATACGTTAGTTAATCAATGTATTTGAATGTTTTTGTTGCCAATTAATTAGATTATTGGTTTTTGCAATATTTTATTCCTTTGTCTTTTGCGTGAAGGATTTTTCAATCAAAATTTTGGATCTCACATTGTGATCCAATTTCACGATGAGAAAATAAATAACTTAGAGATTGTAGACCAAGTAGTGATGTATCACAAAGAATAATAAGATTAGATATAGCATGTAAAGAATTATCCGTAATTACTCGTGTTGACGTAAACTTTTGTAATCTATAAACTCTTTATAGCTCGTGTGTGAAAGTAATCATTAATCCCTTCTCACTTAAAGTGCCTTGAAAAAAAAATAATAAATTAGAAATGTGTTTAATTGATCAAGGTTTTTGCTAGTAATTAATTAGATTATTATTTTTTTATAATTGACTCCTTTATATTTAAGTCATCTCAAGATGGCATTCCATGAGTACTCTTACCCTAATACCATTTTTCTCACATAGTTTTGGTGAAATTCAAGGCAAGGGGCCCCACTTAGCACACAAGCATTTTTTAGTGAGAAGGGTGAGGAATGGTGAATGTCATATTCATTTTTTGGCGATGAGATTACATTCACCGTTACCCACTTTAAGATTTGAAATAAATTTGGGAAACTCGCATCACAACAAAAAGAGATTAAATGCACCACATGTAATGTGGCACATAAAACCATTGATGTATAACATATGAAGCTAGGGAGAGACACCAATAGTTGAGCGGGGTCCAATTGTGGATATAGTGTCTTGAATACAAAACACCCAATAGTTGTCATAAAGGTACCTAGTGATTAGTCATTTTTGACATGACAACACTCAATCATATCATGACATGTAGGATTTGCCTTTTTGAAAATTTAAATGTTCAACCATTTTCACCCATGATCAAGTATGGGTCCCAACCAAAATGTAGTGTAACTAAAATTTACAATTTTAAATAAATTCAAAATATATTTTTCCCTCCAATTCAACATTCAAAAAAATATATGTAATTTAAAAAAATATTAAACTACGTGCTGGTGAAAAATTCAGGTTCCCACATTTTATAGAATTTATTTTGTGGGCCCCCTAACATAGGGTGCACCACTACTAGTGTCTCTCCCCTATGACGTGGAAAACATATGTATATAGTAGAATTTCCCCAATGTGGGCTCGTGATATAAAACAATTTGCCATATGTGGACATGAGATATAATAGTGTAAAGCATGCATAAAGGGCTTTGTCTTAATGAATGCATTATAGGGATCATGGCAATGCAAAAAAAGTGTGACATAACACAACAATGAAGAAAGATGAAAGTAAAAATTGTCATATGGAAAAACTAAGAATATCATTTGCATAAATTCAAGGCAAAAGGAAGTCTTGGTAAAGGCATCGAGGAGATAAATAAGGGACAAAACACACTAATAAAATTTGTAAGTAGGAGTCAAGTTGAAAATAGTGGGGGTAAAAGATGAACATATTGAGCCAAATGGAAAAGTAAAAATGAAAAATTTCATCACAAATATAAGACAAAATTGATTGGTCAATAATTTGAGATAAAGCAAATTGAAGCATGATAGGTGGAAGTCATAAACATGCTTATAATGTAATATATAAACATCAGCAGAATATAAAGATCATGCATTAGATTGAAGTTTAACATGTGTGACGAATATCAAAATATGAAATCACATCAAGCGTACGGAAAATACATCTAGAACCGCAGTCATATCAAACATGTGTGGAAATCACATAAGGAATGGAATCATGTGAGACACATAACAAGCACATTAATCGTTGAAGCTACATCAACCACATAGAAAGCATTAAAGACATTGAATTCACATGAGGCACATAAAAAACACATCAAGTATTGAAGTCACATTAGACACGTAAAAGAACATCACTTATATGGAAGTAAATTAGGCACTTGAAAAGAATGTTAACTATATAGACATGTATAGGAAGGCACATGTGTAATCATATTAGGCATAGGCACACCAAACATGATACACATGCAGTAATAGTTACATACGAATATTATGTGTGTAAGGAAGCATGTTAGGTGCATAATGAGAGTTTAGCGAATTCACGTAACATACATGATAGCAAACAAAGTAAAATACCATATTAATATGACATTGATTGAACCCAAATTAAAATAGTTTGTTTACTTTAATTAGGATTGAAATCTTAGAAACTAATGTGTGATCAAACTAATATATAAATGATCCAACATTCATCTATGAAGTGCATGTAAGAATATTTTTGAGAAGTGGCATTCAATTAAGGCACATGCTACATATTGAAAAGAGAAAAAGATGAGTGCAGAGCTAAATGATGTTTCACATAGCGAGTCAAGTCTAGAACTAGGTCAAATAGGTTGTGACAAGACTGAATATGCTTCATCTCTGAAATCAAGTTCTAAAACCCTCATGGGTACTATAATATGACATTTTTGTCCACTTTCACGCTAGTGTTTGGCATTTTTTTTAACTTTTTTCAATTTGGACCACTTTGTCTTCATCTTTAATTACCTTGTCTACTTTTTCTCACTCCATAATGTTCACACATGCACGTGTATAGATCAAAACCTTGATTTCTTGCACTAACACTCAAGTGGCCATTAGATAACAAAAATTAGTGTGTGGTTGAGTTTACCCCTTGGTTGTTAATTACCTTGTTGATTCTAACCAAACACTATACTACATTTCACAAACGAGGGCTTAAACTACATCTACTTCTCCTAGTGCTCATGCAAGAGTGAATCTAAGTCTAAAGTGTCTTTCCCTTATGTTTACCCTTGTACATCAACACGAATAGTGAGCTAACTAGGTATACTTTATATGTACCATTCATGAGTGCTTAATAGTATTTCAAAACAAAGTGTTGGAATAGAGTATTTCAGAGATAGATATTCACTAGAGTAAATACCCCATCAAGTGTCCTTTGGAGTGCAAGTGCTCAATAGTGCTTGATGTGACTTTGAAATGATTTTGAATTAGCTTGGTCTAATTTTAACCTAGTTTAGAGTGCTTCATACATGCATAAAGTTTGTTCCTAATGCCTTCTCTTGATTTAGGGAAGATTAGGGCAACTTTGTTTAAGAATTGAAAGATATTTTCTAGATGATCTCTTGAGAATGCCAAATGAGTAAATGAGTGTGCCTAACTTGCTTTTATGTGGTTCCATGGGTATTGATTTCTTATCAAGGATAACTAGTAAGTGGAAATAAGATAAACATAAGAAAATCTCATCACTAGTGCACTACATATAGAACCATCAAACAAGGATATAATTGTATAACAATTGTATACATAATTATGTCATAGTGTCAAGGGACGAAGAATGTAGCAAGTGGAGATCTAGATAAGTTTGGTAGAATATGTATGATGTTTACGTGCGATCATATTTTTCACGTAGGTATTTGAGTAATAATTTGAAAGAATAAGAAGTATTCACAATCCTTAAGAGAGAGTAGGTTATGTGAGATCTTGTTCAGCTTTATTAAAATTTGAAGTACAAATTATACACAAACAAATATTAAACACAGATCTTCAATTCAATAAAGCTTCTCCATTATTCACCCAAAGCTCATTATATAATATATATGAAAGTATTTTCCTATAATCAAGGAGGTTATTTAAACAAATCTTCTATGTACGTGAGTTGTTTAAACAACTCTACAAATAAAAACTAAATACATGAAGTTGTTAAAACAACTTCACATTACAAAATCTATTAAACATGTACACACCATAACATGAACACTAATAAAGACACCCTAACATGCTAGTGTATTTAAGCTCTACTTGTGTGCGTGAGTCATGATTAAGGGATATAAGTTGAATCGATATTATCAAGCACCTAATTACCAATTTTACGCATCTACAAACATGAAGCATGGAAACATAAGAAGATATAAGTCTAAACATCATAAACATAAGCATTGAAAACATATGAGTAATATAAATAATGAAATAAGTAACACATGACAAATATAGTACATGCATTGATGATGTTTCCTAAAACGTGCATGGAATTTCCATAATGAACCTAAAACATGTCCAAACAAAATTATTTATCTCTATAATCCCATCAATGATATTTTTACGCCATTTTTAAGATTTGATTATCTTTTAAATAATGTTATGGAATGCACAACACTACAAAAGGAATGTAAGGTTTGAAACTAGGAGTTATTCTTATTAATTAACTTCCAACATTAACTATACAATATCATAATAACATATTGGTACTTGCAATTAATGATTACAATATGTTATAAGCTTGAAAACACAAGGAGGAATATGTACTTAGCTATAAAGTATGTGACAAGAGAGATTTGTGTACACAAACTAGAAAATGTGGGAGTGTAGAGCCTAAAGATGCTTCATTTTGGAGATTGTCACTAGAAAACCTCCTAGTTTGGGACCATAGAGGTCTATCGGGAATGGTTGTACAATCTAGTACCTTTTGTACTATCTTGGACCTACTTGGTGTGGTTTTTGCAACTTGTTATTTCCTTCAATGGCCTGAAAATGTGTTTCATTATCAAACCGAAAGTGTCACCCGATCCTAAAACCATCTATAATCAACTAAATCACTCTCAAACCTTAAACACAAGTAGAATACCTAGTAAGAAAGTTATTTTTGGGTTAAAGTGCAATCAATGCACCGCTTACATAGACACTACTCCAAAGAGGCCTCAAACCACGCATAGTTATCCACCTAGCATATAACATCTATGTGAATGCAACTATCTAGTAACTTGAACCACTGTGAACATGCTTGAGAGGATTATGCTCTTGTTAAGACTTTGAAGTAGAGATCTCAGGGTGTTTGGAAGTGAGGGAAGCTAGAATTTTTGAACTAGTTGAGTGCTTTAGAATCATAGCAGTTGGTTGCTCTAATGGATGTGCGACATCTTTAGGAAGATTTAGGGGGCTTGAGTTCCTTTTATAAGTATTCAGAATGAGTGTGCCAAGTGATTTGATATATGTTCTCTAGGTGATTAAATGAGGTGATGTTAACTTGCTTATATAGGGTTCTTAAAATAAATTATCATAATAAGGCCGACCCATGAAGATGAAAAGACCAAAGAAATGATATTACGTTGAAAGAAGAGTTGGAAGATGCGTCTGTCCAAGATCATACAGTGGGTAGGGACCCGATTTCACATCCTTACCTAGTTGTATAGTTTTGAACAGGGATGTGGTGAATGAAATATGGAATTTACACAATGAGAAGTAGAGTTTAAGTATCTTGACCTTTTGCATTTATACTTTATATTTTATCGACACATTAGTGTGTGGAAAAAATCAAGTTGTAGAAGAGATAGCAAGATGTACCAAGTGAAAATAGGATGTGGATGTTTATCTTAGCAAAGGAGCACAATCACAATTAACAATGTCAAAGGGTAAATTTCCAAATTTGAGTGTCTAAATTTATCCTCCTTTTAAGAATGAAATGAAAATTATACACTTAAAGGAAAAGATGCCTAAGTGTGTAAACACATTTTGTCTTCACTTGGAAATTTTTTTGTCAAATGTGTTGGTGTTCGCATGCTCCATGATGAAACCTACAATACAATGTAGTCAATGTCCATAGTATAAATTGAACAATAAATCACATGTAAATATAACATTTGAATTTGCATGAAGTGAAATCAAGAGATTTATAACATTGAAAGAATACACTTGTTCATTTTGTAGAGGGAAAACTTCCTATTTCCTAGCTTATAGTTGTAAATTTTGAATTTTTATTGCTAAGCTTGCCTAATGATTGGGGTGTGATCCCCGATTGTACCAAAGCATAAATTGGAGCATTAGGTGTTGATTAAGCAAATATAGGATTTATAGATGCCTAAATCTAATGTAATGTAGCAAGTAAATGAATAAGCAATGAAGTACAAAATAGACCCAAGCAAATAAACAATTAAGATTTAAAACCCTAAGTACAAATGAAGAGGAGAAATGACTTAGCTAATTCGAAAATAATCTTGGATCGTGTCAAGTGATGACTCGATGAACAGAGAAAGAGAACTATCACACCAAGCCTCAAAAAATTGTAGGAGCATTAGAATATGCGATCGGGGGCACCCTAGACCTATTATGGGCATCCGTGACTACTCAAGCACTTCGAGAAAATTAGATTCACAAAGTCACACAATGTTCGTTGTCCTTCACTTCTTGTCGTTAGTATATCACACCAAGTTCATGGATGTCATTAATAACTTGTAATAAAGGAATGACTTGCAAAACCCTCAAAAGCACACCAAATCCCAAAAAATAAATAATGCAAATGAGGGGTCAAACTGTCCTCAGCTGTCAAACAAGTGATCTTATGACTGAGCGCTACATTACATTTCAGACCCAATGTAGTTCTGTGTGTGTGTGGAAACGTGTGCTAGGTGGCTCTTTTGTGTGTCACGCTTGATAACGAGCAAGTAGCTAGATGTAAGCAATGTAAGTAGATGTGTGCATGAAAGAATGAACTTCCCCTTCTATACGCGTACGCAAAAGAATCAGTCCCTTGCCCTTGTGTGTAGATGCTAGATGGATGCTTGAATGCTCTTGATAATGGCCTTTGAGATGCAACCTTAGGTTGTGATAGCTAATGCTTAGTGCTTGGTCCTTTATTATGATCACATAAATTTATATTTATATGATTCCTTAGATTGAATTTCATAATTAACCTTGAAAATACCAACTACCAAAAAGATAAGATGCCCAAACGGCTAGAAAGGACCAAAAAGATGTGAACAAAGTACAATGAGGTCGGGGGCGCCCAGAGGGGACGAGAGAGCCTGGGCTGGCATCCTGGGCGGGCACCGTGTCCAGGATGAGAAATGTCAAAGTATGACAAGATAGATGGGTTAGAAAGAGTGTAAGATCAACGAGGTAATAGAAAGCAAACAAATATGGCCAAAGACAGGGGTTGATTGATACTTTTCTTACATAGGAATCATATGAATAGTAGTATGCGATCAAGACTAGATAGATAACCAAAAAGCGTGATTTAGTGTTTATACATGCATACAACTCAACACCGAATAAAAGGTAGAGAGAGAAGAAGAGATAGGTACTAATGCACCTCGTGAAGGAAGAAGACCATGTATCAAATTTTTTAGTACAACCTTCATATCTTCCCATTTGAATGAGGAGAGGAAAGAATTCCTAGGAAGAACTTAGTTGCCTTGATACTTTCCATAACCCCATGGAACACACCATTATAAATGAATATAGGCCTAGTTTTGTATATATAAACACAAGTTACGTCATACGGGAGTTACTTTCCATTCTCGGGAATGTAACGCCCTTTCTCCACTCGAGAGGTCGTGATTATAGGTAATGGGGTTACACAACACCCTCTATTTGTACGCCTCCCCTCTTTTAGATATACGAGAGATACATGAGATTTTGCCCATTTCAAATCCTTGCATGCATGTTAATGGTTGACGCTTGTTCCTTCACGAGACCTCATCACGCTGCCAGAGTGCAACTCGGTTGATGTTCGCGTCATCCCGAGATGATCCTCGTGCTTCGCATTTTTGCATTCTTTTGTCATGATATCGAGTGCACGTTGTGGGATTTGTGTTACTCATTGTCTATCGTTACTCTCCATTCATGTTTTTTGGGTTTCATGTGCGTCCGTCATAATGGATATTCCATCTGTGCTCTACTTGTATTGTTTCAAGATTTCAATCTTGTTCGTTGTTTTTGGTTCTTTTTTTCAATCAATCTTGTTCGTTGTTTTCGGTTCTTTTTTCAATGTTTTGTGGTTCTCCATGGTTTGTATGTGTTTTCGGGTGTCTCATGTTACATATCTAGTTTATTGGTGCATGTTTCGTAAGTTTTTGTGGTTTATAAAAGTTGCTCCAGTCCATCTCGGCCCCATCTCATCAAGTTAGGAACCAAGATTCCCCAGACTTGCCACTTTCTAACTTGCCCTTACATTATTTTCAACGCGGTCTACTATGTTTCTCTACAAATGGGTTTTGTGGTCGCTTCGTTCGGTGTACGCATTGGCATCCTTTGATCACTTGTGTGCTTGAATCCCTCATGCATTCGCCTTGAACCTACATTGCACTTTGGATTACGCCCCATTTGATGCTATAGGTGCCTCGGCCCCGGGCCGTTTGTGCCTTATTCCTAATTTCATCCGTTTGTCTAATGTCAAACCCTACTCGGTGTTAAACTGTATTGGTTTCATCATCCACAATGCGTCCTTCCATCTTCAAGCCCTACATCATCATTTGTGTCATGTCCCCGGTTGGTCCCTATTCTCTCTAGTTCACCGTTGAACTTGTGCCCTGTTTGTGCTTTATGCACCGCGCTCCCTCCCCATTCGACCATTACCTTCGCGACCACCCCAATGATATTTTCACCAAATCAAAATGTTCCCGGTGCCAACTCGACACCTTTCCTTAGTTCAATGAGGCTCTGTGTTATCCGCTTAGCTCAACACATTCACACCAAGTTCCTTAGTTCCATACTACCCTCACTGGACATGTGGCTTCCACCTCTACGTGTAAGACATGTGACATCCTACCCTCAAACATGTGAACCTATCCTACCGTCCACCTCGATGACATGTAGCATCAATAGCTCCAACTCATTTTTCTCATTGGTCCTCTGCAATATTCAACTCGGCCCATTATCCTCCGTCTCCCTAACATTTAACTCTACCCCAACTTGGTGTACTCAACTCACCGTTTACCTCGTCGTGCCCGCATTTGGCTGAATTGCACGAGCTCCTCCTAACTTGCCATGTTATACCGAGCCAACTCGGTACACAACTTTCCCAAGCTCGCCAACCTACCTTCTTAGCTTGCCCATCTGAGCTCCTTTAAGCTTGCTAAGATGCTCATCATACAACTTGGCCAAACTACCGCACTCTGATTCTTATAACCCCTCTCTCTCCCCTTTTTTTGGATTTTTCTATTTCTTTTTCTTTTTCACATTGTTAAGCAATTAAGGGGAAAATATTAAAATTCAGCATTGTAATGGGGGGAGTATCTTTTTTACTGTGCTCTCTGTATAGGGTTATTGGGCTTTCCGGGCCACTTTTTCTGGCTCACTTCATTGTAGTGCTCCTCTTGTCTCGCAATGGAGAGCATGTCCACACAACCTTGTGGAAAGAAAGCCTTATTTTTATGATGTGAGATGCCTTCTATCACACTTAACAAAGCAGTGTACCCTTGTTTTTGCTTACGCCTTTTTGATTGATGTGTGGCATTCCTTTGCATCTAACTAGGACTTCATACGGCCTCCACTCTTACGTGACTCATCACCTACTACAAGGTGAGTGGTAAAATGTTTGACATCACATGAATGCACTGTTAGTGCAAAATCACAAATCACAAGACACCCCCAAATGAGTTGTCAAATCCACTTTTCTAAGGCAGATTCATTTGGTGTGATTGCACAACATTGAGCTTTTCCCAAAGTGTGGGACCTTGCAAGAATCAGAAAAGCTCTCCAGATTAAAGGTTGGTTCCTATTCCTCTGTTTAGGTGCATATGTGAAAACTTGCAGAGGGCCTATTCCTAAACCTAATCTAAGTTTTACCAAGGAGACATGGATAAAAGGGATACAGGAAATCAAACTAAGCTATAAGGTGATGCACCAAAGGAATGATGAACATTCATTTTGTTGATGGACACAAACCAACAAAATGCGTACAATAACCAAGCACAGATAACCAGATCTATAATGAAAGACCAGATGAAAGCAAAAGAGACAAGAAAGGATCTAAAATCGATCACAGATACGTGTTTTATTGCTCTGTAGATTGATACAATGCATTACAAATGACCTCAGAGGCAGGAAACATATTACAATTTTGAAGGGAGGTCTGATACTCCACGAGTTCCTTTGCTAGAAGAAAGGGGAGCCTACAAAACAGGAGAATGTCCAACCCTTTACAATGAGTCCCGACCTGTATTTATAGACTCAATCAAAGAGAAGAAAGAAAGAGAGAGAAGCGGAAAAAAATAGGTTGAAGCTCAACTACTACTATTAATGTCTCCTGCAAAATCTACCCCCAAATTTTCCTTGACTGCATCAATATTTGGTTTGGCACCTTGAAGAAGGAGGAAACGATGGAGCAGATTGAATCTGATCTAGTTGTTGGGGCAGATGGATCCCATTAATGGCCCTAAAGATGTTTTCTCCATTTTCCTTTACCTAACCTCTCCAAACTTAAAGTTTCATATCTCCATGGTGTGGGTGAAGCCGAGATCTTTCCAATGGTGTCAGATTTGCAATATTTTGAGCCCTGAGTCGAAAGATATGCCCCTTCAAAGTTTGTATTGGGTCCGTACAAAAGGGCGGGAAAACCAGTTTGAAAAACGGGCCTCCTTTTGACCTCTGGGACACATGGAGGGCTGGCGCTTGTTTGAAGGCGGCCTCTGTATTTTGCTCTTAGAATGGCATGGGGCTAACACGTGGCTTCCTCGCCAGCCCGCTCAATTTCTTTGTTTCTCGGCTAAGTTCTTTGCTCAACGGGGTCATATTCCTTGTCTGGGGACATGTGACGGTCTGGTGCTTGTTTAAGAACCCTTTCTCTGATTCGCCCTTGAGTTAGCATCATTCTGACACTTGGCACTCTCTACCGGTCTACCACTATGCATCGACTATTCAACCCTACTCTGTTCCCTTTCAAGAGATCAGACGTGGAGGCTTTGCGCTCGTTGAAACTCCCGATCAAGATTTTCCCCTTGAAGGAGCGTCGAGTTGACACTTGGAAGCCTCTACAGGATTTAGACTTTGGAGATGCGCCGCTCCAACACGTGGCTCTCTCCACCAGTACTTCTATATTTAACCCCTTTTGAGGCCCCCCTGTCCCCCTTTGACCTTTGTTGACCATTTGCTACGTGGAGGGCTGACGTGAGTTTGAGTCTTTGCCTTAAGCTCCCATCTTGGATTTGCGCGAGCCAACACTTGACACCTTCCTGTCTAGCCAAAGACTTTTCAATAACCGCACAACTTTTGGGGCACTGGACGCATGGAAGCCTTGCACTCATTTGAGATTCCTTTCTTGGACTCACCCTTGGAGAAGCACCATTCTGATGCGTGGTCCTTTTCGTAACATCCTCCATACTTAGCCAATTTTTGGGCTCATTCCAAACTGTTTTGAGCCCGAGGACTCCGGATCTTTTCGTTTCTACCTTTGATTGCTCTTAGCTTCTTTGACACTGTTCCTCCTCCTCTGACCATGTTGTTCTATTTTTTAGCCTACCTGAAACTTGTAGAATGGATTTAAGGCCGGATCCACTCGAATAGATCCGTCTTCTAGATTCTTCTACGTAGGGTTGTTTGACCTTCGCAGGCCCCGCCACTTCCATTATAGAGTCCCTCTGCAATCTGTTTACAGGATCTAAACATGATTTCTTAGGTCCTTTCAGTGTGGGGTCATTTAATCCAATATTTTGCCCGAGGGGCAAAATATGGATAACAATTTGGTGACTCATAGGGGTATTTTCTTGCTAGATGAAAAGACCAATTGCCTTGTCATATCCATTGGGCATGGAGTCGAGAACGATGGTCTGATACTAATTTTGCCTCTGATTCATGAGCCCAACTATTTGCACTCTCAATCTTCATAAGAAATCTTGAAATGATGGTTTCTGAGAGTAGAAAATTGTTTTGACTTGGGGCTTCATCTGTTTTTGAATGAGCTATACAAGAGCAACAAAACAACACCACAACTATATACAAAATTTGAAATCATACATGCTCCAAGTAGAACATGCAGAGTGTGTAAATCACTTAGGAGAAAAGCAACCTAAACTACAACAAGACAATGTGCACAAGCACTTAGAGGAATGAGAAACTAAACTAATATATACAAGGTGAGAACTTCCCTTCTAGTAGCAATGTTTAAGATAGATTCCATTCACTGGAATCTATAACTCTTCACCATCCAAGGTAGAAATTGGAAAGCATTGCTACTTTTACATCCTGTGACCATGTAAGGGCCACTCCAAATGGCATCAAACTTGGAATGCCTTCTTGGTTTTTCCCGATCTGCATCCCATTTTAAAACTAGGTCTCCCTCCTGGAAGGTCCTTACTCTTGCCTTCTTGTCAAAGCATCTCTTGATTGAAGCCTGATCCTTCTCTATTGTTTGAAGTGCATGTTCTTTGGTCTCTTCCAATTCCATTAGTTTTGCATACCTGGCCTCCATTGGTTCAAACTCAGACACCTCCAGTTGTTTCATGAGTTCCAATGTTGGCAATTCAAGTGATATAGGCAACACTGCCTCTTTCCCATAGACAAGTTTGAATGGAGAGTTGCCCGTAGACCTCTTGGGTGTTGTCCTATCAGCCCATAAGGTTGATTTGAGTTTCATGTGCCAGGTTCTCTGATTTTCATCCAAAGTTCTTCTGATAATCTTCAGGAGGTTCTTGTTTGTAGACTCTGCTTGGCCATTACCCGAGGGTAATAATTTGATGAAGTGCTTAGGTAAATCCCATTCCTCACGGCCCATCCTGTGATTTTGGAACCTATGAATGCCAATGCATTGTCTGATATAATGGTGGTTGGCACTCCGAATCTGGTCACTATCCCTTCATAGAAATCTAATATGTTAGACTCATTAGCCTCTTTGAGTGCCACTACCTCGGTCCACTTGGTAAAATAGTCTGTCACCGTAATCCATTTGTGGCCTTGGCTCGAATTTGGATTGATGACCCCGATGAAGTCCAATCCCCATTGCATGAATGGCCGATCTACTGAAATTGGATGCAATGGTAATGCTGCTAGCTTTTCCTTGCCTTTGAAGAACGCACAATTCTTGCACTTTTGATCCATGCATAAGCAATCACTAAACACCCTGGGCCAATAATAACCCGCCTTCATGATCTTGAGCACCGTCACTCGTGGAGCAAAATGGCCTCAAATGCTTGTCATGGAACTCTTCAGAACACTCTCAACTTGATTCATCCCAATGCACCTTAACAATGCCATTGATGTCCCTTTTGAACAAGACATCATCAATAAGTACATATGGGATGGCCTGTAGTCTGAAGTGTCTCCTTTTTGTTTTATTCATTTCTGGAGGACACAGGCCTGTTTGAAGGAAGTGCACCATGTTCTGAGTCCAACAAGGAGTGGGCACATCCTCATTTTCTTCGTCTTGACTATCTGTAGGGCCAAAACAACTTCTTTTTCATCACTTGCTTCTTCTTGTCGACTTGAGGCCAACTTGCTCACACAATCCCTTCCCCATGGACTAGCTTAGTGACCTTGATCTCAATGTCATACTCCATGACACAAGTGATCCACCTTGCACACTTTTCATTCATTCGATCCTCACGAGAAGGAAGTCTTTAACCCCATGTGTATGGGAGACCAACAAATGATTTTGTTGTTTAAAACCAAATGCTTAAACTTCTTCAATCCTCTGATCACTGCCAAGACCTACTTTTCGATGAAAGAGTACTTCACTTCATAATCTTCTAGACCCTGGCTGAAGAAAGCAATTGGTTTCTCTGTATCCCCCTTTGTTCTGTTGTACTAGGATTGCAGAAATTGTGTCACTGCCTCCAAAGGTGTATAGTATGAAGTCCTTGGAAAAATCTAGATTTACGAGAGTGGGGGGGCCGTGATATATCTTTTCGATGGCCTCAAACTTGCCTTTCCTTCAATTCTCCACCTAAATGCCAAGCTCTTCTTCAACATAAATGTGATTGGCTTGACGAGGGCAAGAAAGTTGAGTACAAACCTCGAGGACAAAATTGATTTTCCTAAGAAATTTGAAGAGCCTTCTTATGGCTGACAATGACAATCTTATTGCTTCAACTCTCTCTCGGGTCAATTGCCAAACCTTCCTTTGACACAATGTGGTCTAGAAGTCTTCCCTCATGGCCAAGAATATGCATTTTTGGGGTTCAATGATACCCCAAATCTTCTACACCTTTCAAAACACCTATGCCTTAGGTGAAAAAGGTGTCTCGCTTGCATTTTCAGAGAACACAATAATGTCATCCGGGTAGATTAGTACTATCTTGTTGATCATCCCTTTGAATGCCATATCCATTGCCCTTTGGAAAGTGGCTCCAGCATTAGACAATCCAAATGGCATTTTTTCTGTAGGCATAGGTGCCCCATTTGGTGGTGAAAGTTGTTTTGAACTGATCATCTTCTTTCACCATGATCCGGTTCACCCCGAGTAGCCATCTAGGAGAGAGAATCTCTCTGATCCAGACACCACCGCAAGATTTGCTCCATTGAGGGGAGTGGGTAGTGGTCTTTGAGGGAAGCTCTGTTCAAGTCACAAAAGTCAACACACAACCTAATCTCTCCATTATTCTTCCTAACTGGGACCAAGTTTGTGACCCAGCTTGAGTGTTTGATTGGAAAAATGATACTTGCCTCTATCAGCTTGTTCAACTCTTTCTTCATCAGAGGCTCAATATGTGGATTGACTGGTCTCTACTTTTGCCTGATGGGCTTAACAGCTAGATCTAGCTCAATTGTGTGTTGGGCTAACTTTGGATTGAACCCTCTTAGGTCCTCATAGCTCCAAGCAAACACATCTGGAAACACTTGGAAAAGTCAGCATGAATTCATACCTTTCTTCTCGGTGGCCACTTTGCCAATTTGAAGCACTTTGCCTTCTCCAACTAGAATTGACTCTGAATCTTCTCCTTTGATCTGTATATTAGCCTTTTCCTTTCAAAACTGATCATTGGGATTGAAGATAGACTCCAATGTCACTAAGCCTTTAGGAAGCTTGTTTGTATGCAGCTGCACTACTTGATCTCCATATTGCCGCCCTAATCTGCTTTGATTTCTAGCCGAGAACTCAGCTTCCTCCTACTAAAAAATTGATGATCTGCTGATCATTTTCGAACACCTACCAGCACGTGTTATTATCTGGCACTTCCAGCCTCACAACCACATGGATATGTGGTTGTTCTTTGTCCCTCTTGATGTTGTCAACCACATCAAAGGTCAAACTGTTGCAAGCCTATCATCAGCTTCATTCTCCTTTTGGGTATGGACACAATGTTGAAGGCTTCAAAATCCTCGATGAGATCCCATACCCTACTCTTGTAGCTTTTGAGCAGGTCATTCTTGATAGCATTTTGTCCTTTGACTTGATTGGCAACCAGCTCACTGTCACCAAACACTTGCAGGTTCTTGATTCCTCGTCTTTTGGCCCAATGTAATCCATGGACCAAAGCCTCATATTCTGCAGTGTTATTTGAGCAGGCAAACTAAAATCTGAAGGCCAAATAATACTTCATACCTTGGGGGACACGATCATAGCTCCTCCTCCGGCTCCTTGTCTGCTCCTCGAGCCATCAAAGAACAATTTCCATACTTCATTTTCATCTTTGTGTTCTGGCTTAATGATGTCAGGAAGAGGATGATTCTCCTCATGCAGCAAAGTAGACTCCTAGTTCAGATTCTTCCATCTCCTTATAGGGATCAAAAGCATGTCTTTGACCACCCATTCGTCGAGAGTCAGGTCCGGGATACACCCTACTTTGGTATATGCCTCAGAAGTGTTTAGGAGGTCCTCTTGATCAAAATCGAACAATTTACATTGATTGGACTAGGCACATAAGACTCAATGTGATAATCCGCTATGGGCTCAGATCTGATTGTGGCCTTCACTCCATACCTTGTTCTAAAGAGCATATGTGACCAGTCAACAGACAAATATCCTCCAATTTTGGCAGTGAAGTCCCTGGACAAACACAATGCAAAATGTGGTGGCAAATCTATGAATGATACGTTTTGCAATACAGTCACATTAGGGTAGGCATGCAGAGTGAGGCTCAGATCCTTGATGATTCCAATAGTGGTCACTGTTGTCCCATCCAATTGTACTACTCCTTTAGAGATGACTCATACTGGAGGCCAGTTGGTCAGCTATTTGTTTGGGCATTACAAGAACTACTTGCCCCCAAATTAATCATGCAATTATGCACCAATTTTTCTCCAATGATTAATGAAACATAAAATGGAGGAGGCTTAGATTCTTACCTCATTGTTCTCCATGGCTTCTCTCAAGTTGAGCCGTATTGGTAAGCACTTTCTCTTGCTGGCTAGGGGGTGGTTTGAGCTTGACCAATTTTGCATGGAGGTTTGCAATATATCCCTCTGCCCTGGAATGGCCAGTGACTCCCATAGTGAAATGTTCACACTTATCCTCTTCATTTGCTCAATGATATTAAATGAATTGTCTTTCTTCTGCCCCTTCCCTGACACATTTTTCCCTTGCATATGGGTTGTTACAACCAGTGCCTGAGTAGGTCTGGAAGGTGGCTTGGATTGACTCTACACATTGGGAGTTGTATTTTGAATGCCAATACCTTGTGGAGTAATGGAGGGTTGAGGATCACCTGAGCTTGGTGAATGTCCTTCTCCAATATTTCTCTTTTGGATAGTGTATTGGCAGCTATACTTTGAGAAGGGGTCTGATTCATTCCACAAAAGTCCTCAGCCTACCAATTGACAAGCATAGTTTCACTTGGGGTCCTCTTGTTGAGCTCTTTGCTGTTGATTTTCTTCCTGGATAGGTTCTTGTGACACACCAATGGTTTGCACCATCAAGAGCCTGATTTAGTGCACCATTGAAACACATCGACTGATTATGTGGCTGATTACATGGGAAACACCAATCATATTCTTGTGCCATGTTATTCTATGTTGGAACCAATGCTCTTGATGTTGAAGCTATGTTTGGATCATATGACCTGAAAGGTCTAGCAACTTGATGTTGTCCTTGGTGTTGATTCTGAGTCACAACCTGGGTTTGTGGTCTATTTTGCTGATATGGGGGTCTAGCCTGATATTGAGCTTGAGGTTGATATGGCCTAGAACTCTGAGCCTACTATCTTTTGATGGTCACTAACTCATTCCCTAGGTTTTATAGTTGTTTCATAACTTCTGAAGCTCCTTTGATGTGTTAGATGATGAAGTGGAGGCTTCAAGCTGAACTTTGACTCTGGGGTGGGTATAGGAGCTAATGTGGGTGTTTGGCTAGTACCTGGGTTTCCTAACTCGGGGTATAGAGGCATGGATGGCCTAGGAGAAAGTTTTTCAACCTAGATCAAATGATTCTCAGCTCCTATGGAAAGGCTATAGGCTACAAGGTAAGGTTGTACCCCCATTGATTGAATCATCAAAGAAATATCAAAATTTAAAGCTCTAAGGAAGTATAAGAAGGCACCTTCATTAGTGGGTTTTTTATTGTTGGGATCCTATCCCAGGTTCGTTGAAATCTAAGGTTGAAATCTATCAGTTGCTTGTTCAGAGCTCTCTTGATCGTTGTCAGTTGCTCCAACAAGGATAGGTTATCCCCTTTTCTCCAAACTGGTTGTGAAGAGTTGTGCACAACTGGTCCCAATTTTGAATAGAGCCTACTTCAAGGCTCTTGAACCATTGTGAAGCTTTACCTTTGAGTGAAGAGGCTAGAAACTTGACTGTAATATCCATCTCATTGATCTCATGGATTGTACAGACATTTGCAATGTCTTGGACGTGGTCACCGGGACAAGTCTAGTTTTCTCCAATGAAATATGGGATGCTCTTTAATGCTGCCACTAGGATTGGGTTTTGTGCATTCAGAGCAAGTGGGTTGCTACCAATGAAGTTGACATAAGGATTTGGTTGTTGGTGTGCCATCCTGATCGGCTTGAGCACCCTTCTTGATTGAAAGAACGACCTACTAGGAGGAGGTGTTGATAAGGCTCTGTTTGGTGGAGATATAGACTTTTAGGATCTTCTTCTTCTCCTTCTGTCTGGAGACAAGTGTATGTGTACAAACTGTCCTTCTTCTCTTATTCTAGACCTTATTTGTATCCTTCTCATGAACTTGGGAAACTTGGACTATTGGAACCAAGTGGATTCTGTCCCTTTTGGAGTCGCCAAATGTGCAGTTTTTAAGAGCTTCTTAAAAGCTAGAATCACAACAAGTGCACATCAACCTTACTGTAATAAAGATGGAGACTTCCCTATCCCACTGGGTGTGCCAAAACTATTAGTGCAAAATCACAACACCCCCAAATGAGTCGTCAAATCCACTTTTCTAAGGCAGATTCATTTGGTGTGATTGCACAACATTGAGCTTTTCCCAAAGTGTGGGACCTTGCAGAATTGGAAAAGCTCTCTAGATTAAAGGTTGGTTCCTATTCCTCTGTTTAGGTGTATACGTGAAAACTTACAGAGGGCCTATTCCTAAACCTAATCTAAGTTTTACCAAGGAGACATGGATAAAAGGGATACAGAAATCAAACTAAGCTATAAGGTGATGCACCAAAGGAATGATGAACATTCGTTTTGTTGATGGAAACAAACCAACAAAATGCATACAATAACCAAACACAGACAACCATATCTATAATGAAAGACTGAATGAGAGCAAAAGAGACAAGAAAGGATCTAAAATCGATCACAGACATGTTTTATTGCTCTGTAGATTGATACAATGCATTACAAATGGCTAGGAGGTAGGAAACATATTACAATTCTGAAGGGAGGTCTGATACTCCACGAGTTCCTTTTCCAGAAGAAAGGGAGCCTGCAAAATAGGAGAATGTCCAACCCTTTACAATGAGTCCCGACCCTGTATTTATAGACTCAATCAGAGAGAAGAAAGAAAGAGAGAGAAGTGGGAAAAATAGGTTGAAGCTCAACTACTACTATTAATGTCTCCTACAAAATTTACCCCCAAATCTGCCTTAACTGCATCAATCTCTGGTTCGGCACCTTAAAGAAGGAGGAAACGGCAGAGCAGATCAAATCTGATTTGGTTGTTGGGGCAGATGGATCCCGTATTAATGGCCCTGAAGATGTTTTCTCCATTTTCCTTTACCTAACCTCTCTAAACTTAAAGTTTTAGATCTCCATGGCGTGGGCAAAGCCGAGATATTTCCAACATGGTGTCAGATTTGTAATATTTTGAGCCCTGAGTCAAAAGATATGCCCCTTCAAAGTTTGTATCGCATGCATACAAAAGGGTGGGAAAACCAGTTTGAAAAACATGCCTCCTTTCGACCTCTGGGACACGTGGAGGGCTGGCGCTTGTCTAAAGGCGACCTCTGTATTTTTCTCTTGGAATGGCGCGGGGCGGACCGTGGCTTCCTCCGCCGGCCCACTCAATTTCTTTGTTTCTCGGCTAAGTTCTTTTCTCGGCAGGTCATATTCCTTGTCTAGGGACACGCGGTGGTCTGGCGCTTGTTTGAGAACCCTTTCTTTGATTCACCCTTGAGTTAGCGTCATTTTGACACTTGGCACTCTCCGCCGGTCTACCACTATGCATTGACTATTCAACCCAACTCTGTTCGCTTCGAAGAGACTGGATGCGTGGAGGCTCTGCGCCACTGAAACTCCCGATCAAGATTTTCCCCTTGAAGGAGCATCGAGTTGACACTTGGAAGCCTCCGCAAGATTTAGACTTGGAGATGCACCACTCCGACACATGGATCTCTCCACTAGTACTTCTATACTTAACCCCTTTTGAGGCCCACCTTATCCCCCTTTTGACCTCTGTTGACCATTTTCTACGTGGAGGGCTGGCGCAAGTTTGAGTCTTCACCTTAAGCTCCCATCTTGGATTTATGTCGAGCCGACACCTGGCACCTTCTTGTCTAGTCGAAGACTTTTCAATGGCCGCACAACTTTTGGGGCACTCTGGATGCATGAAAGCTTGGCGCTCATTTGAGATTCCTTTCTTAGACTCACCCTTGGAGAAGCGTCATTCCACGCATGGCCCTTTCCGCAACATCCTCCATACTTAGCCAATTTTTGGGCTCATTCCGAAACTATTTTGAGCCCGAGGACTCCGGATCTTCACCGTTTCTACCTTTAATTGCTCCTGGCTTCTTTGACATTGTTCCTCCTCCTCTGACCTTGTTGTTCTATTTTCGAGCCTACCTGAAACTTGTAGAATGGATTTAAGGCCCATATTCGCTCGATAGAGCCGTCTTTCTGGATTCTTCTATGTAGGGTTGTTTGACCTTCGCAGGCCTCGCCACTTCCATTATAGAGTCCCTCTCGCAACTGTTAGTCTCGATGATCTCGAACGTGATTTCTCAGGTCCTTTCAATGTGGGGTCATTCTGATCCAATATTTTGCCCGGGGTGGGGGAATATGGATGACACACACCTTATTGTAATCACACACTACTTATAAATTTCCGCAAATAATGGGTTATCACTATTCTCAGTGTCGTATTTCTTGTAAATGCATTCTCGATTGAGTCTGACATCTTGCATTCTTGCACCCTTCTCTTCTTCTTGTGCACCCGAAGTTTTTACTTCCACTTCCACATCATGGAGGATGTTATTTCAAGACTTGAGTGTCACAAGATCACTTTCTGCCCTCTCGCCACTTCCTTTTGGGAGAGAGAACTATGCATCATGGCATGTTTCTATGGAACACTACTTTGCCTATGAGGGTCTTACACACTTTCGCTTGGGCAGCTACACTACACCAATCGATCATTGTCTCAAGGAATATCTCAACACATGCAACCATGTTATTGGTCACTTGATGTTACATGTCACTGCACCTCTTCACATTCACGTAGTAGACTCGAGATCCTTCCCACGCCATCTAGAACATATTTTTGTCCTTGTTTGGAGACCCTTTATATACCTTGTCACCGTTGATGTTGTTGTTGATACATTTATCTCCTCTTATGCTTCGTGTGATGAAATTTTCTCTATCATAGACTCTCTTGATTCTACTTTTGATGACGAGGATTACACTTCTAGTTCGATGACGAGAGTACTACAGAGGACTCTTATCCTCCTCTCACCTTTCCAGAGTACATCAACATTCCTCCCTTCTCATCAAACACCATACAGTCTCCTTCTCAACCTAATACATTCATCGCACTAGCATCCTTTATAATTCTAGTGTGTGAGGCCCTTTCCACTCCTCTACCTTCATGTGATGACTCATACTTGTATGACATCGTTCTTCTATTTGTCGAGCCCTATTCTTGGGACGATTATTTGTCGACCTTGGTCATATTTTCGCAATATCTACTTATGATGTAGTATAAGTTCCTCATCCCTTTATAGATATTTTAGAGTATTCCTTCGGATATTTCGTGAGTAGCCCACACTGGGTGAACCACGTTAAATCTTGTGTATTGTTTCTTCTTGTTTATTTCCATATTGATTACTTTTATGCTTAGATCTGATTAATATATTTGTACAACCAAAGGTGCTAACCCCAACAATTGGTATCAGAGCATCTTTGTTTGAGGGTTGTGTGTGTTGACATATTTACTCACAAAGGGATTTTTGATTGAGTGGGAGAAAAAAGCAATGGGAGAAGAAGGCAAATTTAGAGTAGATAAATTTGATGGCCATGACTATCTATTATGGAAGATGTAGGTGGAGGATTATCTGTATCAGAAAGATTTATACTTACCGTTGGATGAGAAGGCAAGACCTGCAAAGATGACTAATGAAGAATGGAAAATTCTTGATAGAAAGACTCTGAGATCTATAAGATTAAGTCTGGCAAAGCATCTGTGGCTTCAAATATTACTGAAGTAGGATCTATGGTAGAGTTAATGAAATCTTTAGCAAATCTATATGAAAAACCTAGTTCTTCAAATAAAGTTTATTTGATGAAAAAATTGTTTAATTTAAAGATGTAAGGAGGTGGATCTGCATCAAATCATTTGAATGATTTCCGGTCTATTATAAATCAATTAAAATTAGGTATTATTTGGTTTAAGGATGAAGTGAAAGCACTTTTATTATTATGCTTTTTACCAGATAGTTGGGATAAATTGGTTATGGTTATTAGTAATACAACGTCGGCTACTAATGTTTTAAAGTTTGATGATGTGGTTAATATAATCCTTAATGAAGAAATATGTAGGAAAAGTACAGGAGAATCGACATCTAGGAATGCTTTTAATGTAGAAAGCAAGGGAAGACAGAAGGAGAGATCAAAGAGCAAGAATAATGGGAAATCAAAGTCTAAGAATGAAATATCTAAATCTAGAGGTAGAGGTATAATTTGTTGGAATTGTGGAAAGAAATGTCATGCTAAGAAGGATTGTTGGTTCAAGGAAAACAAAGAGAATGTACCAGAGAAAGGTGAAGAGGCAAATGTTGCTACAAACGAGGTAGCGCAAGATATTGAAAGATGTGAAATACATGGATATTGAAAGATGTGAGGCATGTTCCAAGCCTTAATAAAAATCTAATTTCTACAGGACAATTGTGTGAAACTAATTGTATGGTTACACTTATAGCCGAATCTTGGAAAGTTACCAAGGGATCTGTTATTGTAGCAAGAGGAAAGAAGGTAGGATCATTTTATTTATCTACTTGTATTATTGATTCATAGTTTGTTCTATCTACTTTAGATTTAGATACAAACATGTGGCACAATCGGCTAGGCCATATAAGTGAAAAATGAATGTAGATCTTTAAGGCAAAGGGTAAGTTATCAGATATGAAACGTGTAGATCTTGATTTCTGTGAGCATTGTGTTTTTGGAAAGCATAAGAGAGTGAGATTTCTCAAATTTGGGGCATCAAAGAAGAATAAAAATTAGAGCTTGTACACTCAGATGTGTGGGGACCAAAGCCTAGGTGGCTTCTTATCGAGGATCCCAATATTATGTTACTTTCATTGATGGTGCCATAAGAAAGGTATGAGTTTATTGTATTAATCGTAAATTTGATGTTTTTGAAAATTTTAAAATATGGAAAGCCCTTGTGGAAAATGAATCAAATTCAAAATTAAATGCCTTAGATTTGATAATGGGGGTGAGTACTGTAGTAAGGCTTTTAATGATTATTGTTCAGTGAATGGAATACACAGAGAAATGATGGTTCCTAGAACACCACAAGAGAATGGTGTTGTAGAGATAATCAATAGGATAATCATGGAATGTGCTAGAAGCATGAGGATACATGATGGATTGCCCTTACAGTTTTTAGCAGAAGCAGTAAACACAACGATTTATTTGATTAACCGTGGACCTTCAAGTGCATTGAATGGTGGAATACCAGAAGAAGATTGGACTGGAAAAGAGGTAGATCTTTCTTTTCTCGAGTATTTGGCTTAAAATCGAGCATATTGATAAGCAAAATAGAAATAAATTGGATGATAAATCAAAAAGATGTACTTTCATTGGTTATGGCTCTGGTGATTTCAAATTTTGATTTTGGGATTTAGAAGGTTCTAAGATAATTAGGAGTCATGACATTGATTGGAATGAAAAGAGAATGTACATGGATCAAGTTTTGGTACCCAAAGGTGAACTGGTGGAGAAGTTTTTCGATGAAATAAACTATTGGATTTAAAATTAACACCTACGGGTTTACGCAAAGAATCGATATCGCTTACCCATGACCAACATCGGTCCTCTATATCGAGTGTCGCTATAAAATAGACAGACCGACATCGTTAGCGAATTAAGCGTTGGTAGAAGGTGATTGGCATCAATGAGATCGCCGAAGTAGATACAAATCTATAGGATGAGTAGATTGAGCCTCCGACACCCCAAATCTAAGTGAGAAGGTCACAAAGGGTTTTCACCTTCCTTGTCTTATTTATTATTGACTGATAGTGGTGAACCAGAAAGCTTTGAAGAAGCAATGAAGGATAAATCCCACAAGTAGTGGGAGCATGTCATGAATGAGGAGATGGACTCTTAGAGTAGAACCAAATATGGAATTTGGTTAAGTTACAGCAGGTAAAAGAGCATTGCAAAACAAGTGGGTTTACGAGATCAAGGAAGAAGAGGGTGGACAAAAGAGACACAAGGAAAGGCTTGTAGTAAAGGGATTTGCATAGAAAATAGGTAATGACTTTAGTGAAATATTTTTTCTTGTTGTTAAAATGACTTCTGCTCGTATCGCATTGAGTTTAGTTGTAGTAGAGGATTTGCATTTAGAGCAACTTGATGTCAAGACGAAATTTCTTCATGGTGATTTAATATGAATCAACCGCTTGGGTATGAAGTCAAGGGCAAGGAGAAGCTTGTGTGTAGATTGAAAACGAGTCTATATGGGCTCAAGCAAGCTCCAAGGTGATGATATATGAGGTTTGATAGTTTCATACATGAGCATGGTTATTTGAGATGTGAATCTAACCATTGTATTTATTTCAAAATGATTGGAAATGAGAGCTATATTATTTTGTTAATGTATGTGAATGATATGCTTATCACAAGATCTAGTATGCAAGACATTGGTGAGCTTAAAAAAAGATATCTCACACATTTGAAATGAAGGATTTGGTAGCCGTAAAGAAAATCCTTGGCATGCAAATTCACAGAGACGTAAAGAACAATAAGTTGTATTTTTCTTAAGAGCATTATATCGATAAGGTGTTGGAAAGGTTTAATTTGTAAAATTCAAAACCTGTAAGTACACATATGGTTGGACACTTCAAATCGAGAAAAGATCAATGCCCTACATCACACGAGGAGGTTGAGTACATGGCACGAGTTCCGTATGCTTCAAAGTTAATAGCTTGATGTATGTTATGGTTTGTACTGCATGACATGCGTGACATGTAGTGGGAGTTGTGAGCATATTTATGGCTAATCCAGGTAAAGACACCCAATCAATTTTCGTGTATTTGAGAGGGACATCCGACATACGGTTAGTTATGCTATGGAGGGTTAGATAATTCTTTACATGGATATGTGGATTCGAGATATGGCCGGTGATTTAGATGGCGAAGGAGCACCATGGATATTTTTCACAAAGTAGGTGGTAGGACAAAGTTACTTGGATTTGTAGATTGTAGATCAGGAAGTGGCCCATGCCTACTACAGAGGTTGAGTATGTTACAGCTATAGAAGCTAACAAGGAGATGATATGCATGAGCAGGTTCATGGGAGAGTTGGGAAAGGAGCAAGATGATTACAAATTGTACAATAATAGTCAAAGTGTGATTCATCTAGAAAAGAACTCAACATTTTATTCTAGAACAAAACACATTCAGTTGAGATATCACTTAATATAGCAGGTATTGGAGGATGGGCAGGTGAAGTTGGAGAAAATTCATATAAAAGAAAATCATGTGGATATGTTAACGAAATCGTTGGCAAAGGAGAAGTTGGAGCTACACTCCACTTCTATTGGTCTTTGAGTTTGAGACTTGAAGAGGTAGAAACAAGCCAAAGGAAAGGATCAGAGGATGGAGTTGTATGGTACAGTGTAGAAATTTATCTCCAAGTGGGAGATTGTTGATTTGTGGAGCATAATCGCTTCACTGGCATGCTTTTTGTAGACTTTCGAAATACACAGAATTAACGGGCCAGTTGACGAACCACCATTGGTCACGCATGGACCGGCATCGGTCGTGCAAGTAGGAACCGAAATTGGTTAGGGATAACCGACATCGGTTAAGGCTAACCGACATCATTGCTTGTGCATGACTATTATAATTAAGTTGTAAGAATTAGATCTATCTTTAGTTGTAAAGTGAATCTAATGGTTATAATTGCATAGCTAAAGTTCCCTAAGATTATAGATGCATATATAAGCATAAAGCTAGGGTTTATAAGAGATAATTTAATTTGAGAATTAAGAGAAGTTTCCTTTAGAGAGAAAAAGAGAAATTTGTAGAGAAGAAAGTACAGACATCCAAGAAGGTGTGGAAGATTACAAATCTTCATTGTATTTCCTCTATGATAATAAATTGGCTATTTCTTGGTGGATGTAGCCCACACTAGGTGAACCACATTAAATATTGTGTATTGTTTCTTCTTGTTTATTTTTGTATTGATTTTTTTATGATTAGATCTGATTAATATATTTTGACAACCAAAGGTGTTAACCCCAACACTAGAGTCAGCAGAGGTCGACTCCATCTATGGAATCTTTTGTGTTCCTCTCGTCTCCCTCTTCTTCTCTCTTCTTCTTTCTAAGAGATTTCCCTTTTGTACATGGGTACCTTATTAGGCTCATCGCTATTATTGGGACCCATTTGTGGAATAGTTCTTAGATTAGAGAGTGTTTTTCATCTCTTATGTGGATGTTTTTCCCACTATGTTTTCCTCCATTGTTTAAGATCCTTGTTGTTCATGGGTGCCTCATCAGGCTTCAGTGTTGGGACCTATTTCTCATTTCTGACTTGTCGCCTTATCCTAAGTTACGATGAAGGAGGGTGTTGGTGTGAATCATTTTCCACATCACGTGAGTCATCTCACTTAGGTGAGGTCATAGGTCTAGGTGTCATAGGGGTCATCATTAGATTCCTTACGTATTAGTACATCAATGCATCATATGGGATTTACTTTCCATTATGGGAATGTAACTCCCCTTCTCCACTGAGAGGTCGTGATTGCAGGCACTGGGGTTTACACAACACTCTCTATTTGTACACCTTCCCTCTCTCATATCTATGAGATGATACATGAGATTTTACCCCTTTTGAATCCTTGCATGCACGTTAATGGTTGATGCTCACTCCTCCATGAGACCTTGTCACGCTTCCAGAGTGTAACTCGGTTGATGTTCATGTCATCCCGCATGATCCTCGTGCTTCACATTTTCACATTCTTTGTCACATATGAATATGAGATTGTGCCAAAACCCTATATCCATACGTGTAAATTTGAAATTGAGGAGAAATGTGGTATAACTACCCCAAGGTAGAAATGTATGGTATGGTCAAGAACATCCATACAATTCTAACATTTATGTATACTCTTGTACCTCTATATTTTTGCCAAATTTTAATGCCTACAAAAGTTTATGAGGACTTGTTCCTATAAAATATGTGTTTAAATTTCAAATTTTGATCGTAAGTGTAGAATATATCCCAAAAAATTCCCCTTCTTTTAAGGCACATGTGATGAAGCATTTGAATATGAAACTCAAAAGAATAGATGTGTATGTATGCATTGTATATATTAGAATATGTAGGAGAATGCAAAATGTTGAAGTGGTGGCCATGTGTTAGAACTTATACCTATAAAACTGGTGCGTATGGTGGAAACTATGACGCACAAAGAGATAAACAACCATAACAACAATAATAGTGATAACACTAAGAAAAATGGTAACATAGATGTAATAGAATAAGTATAAAGACAAAATAACCATCAAGTGAACAAATAGAAGTAATAACATGTAGATAAGAGTCACACCAAGGCATAGAGCCGCAAACATGGGACACCAACAATGTCACAAGACAATCAAGGCATGCAAGACACGTACAAGAGGAACAATTTCATGCAAGAAAGACATATAACCACAAATATGGGACACCCATAATGTTACAAGACAAATAAGGCTCTTAGGATGCATATGAAGCATATAAGTAGTAATATAAGCAACTAACAAACATGTTGTAGCAAAAATTAATGCCAAATAATGATAAGAGAATTATAAGTAGTAAGAAAACACATGGAATGAGATATTCCAAAGTGTTGCACAAGACAAATATGTTAGTCTTGTTAGTTCAAAATATAACATGTACATGATATATGTAATTAAGCATAATGAGGAAGTAGGAAGGAACTATAATGAAATAATAACACCTATATAGTGTGGAGGGATGCCCCCAAGAGAAGAATGTAAGGAACCAAGCTAGCTCCTATTAACATGTAATGATTTATGTGTCCCGCATCAAACTCAATATACCTCGTGAACATATGTGTGTAAAGAGTAGAAAAGATATGTTATCAATCAAATTATAATGACAAACAACATATGTAATGTAAAGTGCAAACAAATTAAGCTATGTGTATAGGTCATGGTTTTGTATTTTTACAAATATTTGAATGTTTTTGTATTATTAAATATAACTATATATAAGAAGAGAGGGTAACTCAAGAGCTACCCAATGGGAGCATCATGAGGAGGTAAAGTAGAACTGGAATAAATAGGAGGCATAAGCCTCAATTGTGAAAAGTAGGATTCTCATATACGATTCGTACATAAGTATTTTAATATATGCCAAAAAATATTAGGAGGAAAACAACATGGACTAGATCCATAAGAGGCAAAAGTGTGTGATGGAGTAGAATTTTGAGGAGGATTGGAAGAGTAAGAGCCATGAAAAATAACATGTGCAACAGAAAACAAGTATGAGGCAGATTGGAAGAACAAGAGACAATAGAGATATTATGTGCTCTAGAAGACCTGCAAGGAATCAAGGGAGGGCTAGGGCCATGAGAGATAACAATAGTGCTAGAAGGCCTATCACAAGACCTAGGAGTAGGAACTGTAGAAGCCTAATGAGGCAACATAGGAAGAGGAGCCTTGAGGAGAATACCTTGAATTTTGACAACTCATTGTTGGTGGATAACATTAACACATTAGTGTAAAATAGATGGTATAACCTTAATACTATGTAACAAAGGGAGACCTAGACGCATGTCACCTAAGAAAAGAGTGGAAAATACTAGAAATGGGACCTATGTGGTGAGAGAGCCAACAATGATGGATAGAGTAGTATGTCCAAATTGGGAATTAGGATAACATGTGATGTGTTTCCTAATATAACCAAGAGAATGAAGTTGCTGAAGATTACATTGGTTGTGATTATTACGTGGATCAACCAAAACAATGTACACATGGACTTAGATGTACTTTGAGAAAAGAATGACATCCATATTAGAGTCATAAAAAGTAATAACCAATGTAGAAGGTGTCGTGGGGACAACATGATCATCATTACATTCAATAAGTGATAATAAGAAGGAAAAGGTGGTACCACAGGATAAGCATTATGTACTTTTAAATTATATTTGGAAGTGTCATGAGTGGGCAATGTATCAAATAATATTTTAACTTTGAATTATCATTAGTGGATTTATAGGATTCAAAGTGGGATCATACCATTTAATGGAATTTACATCAATAATATCTCGTATAACATGTTTAAGCTTGATACATCAATTAGTGAGGTGACCTCAATAATCATTAGCATCAAAACTCTTACCATGGGGCTTGATTGTATCAACCTCAAGTAGTGGAGGGAGAGACACAAGATTACACTTAATTAAATACTTTAGCATTATAGAACAAGTCACAATCAAGGACTGGTACTGGATAGGATCGAATGCACGAATAAACTTGTATGTAGTAATAAGATCTGAAAAATACTTGAACGATGAAACAATACTTCTACAACAAGAACAAGTACATGAGAAATCTAACTCTTCATTAAGTGATTAACCTTCATTAGCCAAAAAAGTACATAGAGAAAGGTACATTATATAGTGAGAAATTAGGTCACCCAAAAAGGTAACTTCTCAATGAAGAAATAGAAAATGACTTAAATTACATTTCCCTTTAATGACCTATTATGACCTAAGCAAGCTAAATTAGATGTGTAGGTAATGCCACAAGGTGGGTAAAATCCTACACCAACACCCCCTTAAGCATAGCTTAGGTGGGTAGAAGAATGGGTCTCGACAACAAGGCTTGATGAGGTACCCAAGAAAAAACAAATCTCTCATAAAACATGGAAAGGAGAAAACCTAGTGGGAAAAACTCCCCCAAAAAGAGAGAAAAGAAGAAAGGAGGACTAAAAGCCCCCTCGAAAACAATGTTGATGTGTCCCATACCCCAAGAAGAGCTTGCAAGTGAATAATTTTCTCTCAGTGAAAGGTTTGGTGAAGATGTCAGCAACCTGATCTGATGTTTGGCAATATTGAAGATCAATGACCTTTCCATGAATCATCTCTCTGATGAAATGCATGTGAATCTCAATGTGCTTAGTTCGTTTATGTTGAACTAGATTCCTACAAATCTAGATGGTGCTCTGGTTGTCATAAAGAAGATAACAAATGGGTCATTTTTATTGAATACCAAACTCTATCAAAATCCCTTGAAGCCATATGGCTTCCATAATAGTAAGCATTTACAACTCCTTTGTATTCTACCTCAGTAGAAGATAAGGCAATAACATTCTATTTTTGCTTGACCAACTAATAGGACCATAACCTAGAGAGAAACTATAACCTAAAGTTGATTTATGATTCTAAACATCACCTTCCTTCTGAGTTCTATATATAACCAAGTCAATGTCAACACCAACTCCATAGTGAATCCCAAATTTGTGTGTACCTTGAATGTAGTGGAGAATTATCTTAGCTACTTTCCAGTGCAGCTCATGAGGCTTCTACATGAACTTGAGACTAGGCCTACAACATATGAAATGTCAGAGTCAAGTATGAGTCAAATAAATGAGACTTCCTACAAGTTGTTGATACAAAGTAGCATCAACCAATGATGAAGTGCAATCAGCCTCAAGCTTGACTCCAAACAAGAAGGGAGTTGGATTTGGCTTACAATCACCATGTGAAACTAAGAGAGAAGATCAAGAGCATACTTAGTTTGTGCGATGAATATCCCCGAGTCAGATTGTGAGATCTGAATCCCAAGGAAGTAGTGCAACAAACCTAAGTCTGTCATGGAAAATCTATTATGGAGGGATTCTTTCACCATTGCAATGGACGATGAAGAGCTCCCGTGATCAAAAGGTCATCAACATAAAGAACTAGAACTAGAAGTGAATCATCTTGTCATAAAAGATAGACATTGGGATCTTGAATGACATCGGGTGAAACCTGCAAAAGAAGGAAGGAATCCATTTTGGCATACCAAGCCCGAGGGGCCTATTTGAGACCATATAAGGATTTCCTAAGTCTACAAACCAAGGAAGAATCCTGAACAAAACCTTGTGGTTGTTCCATGTAGATCTCCTCCTCTAGGTCACCGTGAAGAAAGGCACTCTTCACATCCATCTAATGAACATCCCAATGATTAGTAGCGATAATGGCAAGACTAAGTTCGATCGAGTTCATTTTGGCAACAGGTGCAAAGGTCTCAAAATAGTCAATTCCAACAACCTGAGAGAAACCTTTTGTAACTAACCATGCTTTGAACTTGTCAACAGACCCATCTTCGCATATTTGGTCTAATAGATCCATCTGCATCAAACCATATTTCTTCCCTTAGGAAGTGGTGTCAAATCCCAAGTGTGGTTGTTAATTAAGGAGTTGTACTCCCTGCACAACAATATCCCACTAAGGATTACCAGAATCCTCTCTAAATGTTTGTGGATGGAGGAGAGGAAAAGAAAGCATGAGGCCCATCCCTGAACTCTGATCATGTACATCTGACATATGTTGGATCCCCTATCCAAGTAGTTACACTCTACAAAGTTTGTCTAGCCCAATGAGGACCAATTGTGGGAGTACACTGGGAATAAGCTCATCATCATTTGAGTCATGGCTAGATGTGGAAGGAGACGAAGCTCCATCACTATCTTAGTGTCAGAACTAGAAGAAGAAGAGTCCTCGGTAATAGGAATAAGCACAAGAACTTGCTCAAGCTCCTTTGAAACTGTTAATCATCCTCAGAAGGTCCAAGTGATGTTAATGGAAGTGAAGAAGAGTCAAGTGTGGAATATAGCGGGCCTTCTTGAAATTTGAAACTTCTTTTGATGAATAACTCATTTGTGGTTGGATGAAGAAGTGAAACCCCTTAACACCATCTGGGTATCCCACAAAGATACACATCGATTATAAGGTTCCGTAGCCTTATGTTTCTTATTAGGGATACGAGCCATAACTAGAGATCCAAAGACTCTAAAGTTCTTAACTAACATTTTTTACCATGCCAAGCTTTAAATGGAGTGACTCCCTTTAATGCTTTATGAGGGACACAATTATGTATGTAATTTGCACAGTTAATAGCTTCTGCCCAATACTATGGTGCCAAAGATTTGGAGTGGAGCATATAGTTGGCCATCTCTTTTAGAAACATGTTCTTTCTTTCTGCAACTCCATTTGGTGAAGGACTGTAGGCAATTGTACATTGTAACTCAATCCCTTCTCTAGTGTATTACAAAATTGCTCAAACCTGTTACTAAAATATTCCCCACCATTGTCTATTCATAGAATCTTGATGAATTTCCATGATTATTTTCTCTACAAGGGCCTTAAAGTCCCGAAATAAGTCATAAACATATGACTTATGAAAGGAAATAAACCCAAGTATATCATGAAAAATCATCAATGAATGTGAGAATATATTATGCCCTGGTGAAGGAAGGTTTGGGAAAAGGCCCTAAGACATCACTGTGAACCAAATCCAATACCTATGTAGCTCTCAAACTTTACCTTTGTCAAACCTCTCTTTTGGATGCTTTTTAAGAGTGCAACCATCATAGATACCTTTAGAGAAACTAACTTTAGGCAAGCCTTTGAGACCATTCCATGTTTACTTAATTGTTTCAAGTAGTGATAGTTAAGATGGCCAAATCACTCATGTCATAATCTTCTAACCCCATCTGAATGAGTCAGCAAGGTAGTTGGAGAAGAATCTAGAGAAAAATGAGAGAAGGTATACAAGCATGCCTAGTGGTCTGCCCTTCCCTCTGAAACTGTAGTGTCACTATGTAGCTCTTCGACAATGACTCGAATCTGTGTTAAATTCAAATCTCATGCCATTCCCAATGTGAGTGATTTGGTAAATTGACACAAATTGGTGGAAAGTGTTGGAACACTTAGAACATTATTGAATGCTCCACCATCTACTTCTACTGATCCACACCCTGTAACTACTACAGAGGTGTCATCACCCAATGTGATAGAAGACATATTGCATGGTTTCACAGAAGAAAATTGAACTTGTGAGGAACCCATGTGGTGTGAAGCACCAAAATCAATGACCCAAGATGAAGTCGGAGCCACTACTATTGCCACTAAATCCTTTCCCTTCTTCTTCTCTTTATTGTTGTCTTTTTCCTTAGAAGTTTCTTGGTTGGATGAATTTTTTTGATAGATTTAAGGACCCTATGTTATTTTTCTCAAGAAGATGAGTAAGGTGGTCAATCTAATGTTTTTTCATACACTTATGTTCATCATGGCCAAGTTTCTTGCAATAAGCACACTTTACCTTTTCCTTCTTAGGTTTAGCTTTGGAGGAGGAGGATTCAAGTGTTGGATTTTGGTTGGGATGGTTTTTATCCTTCTTTTGTCCTTGATCCTTCTTCTCCTATTTCTTCTCCTTATTGTTAGAAGCCTTAGGTTTCACATTCCCTGCAATCAAGGCATGTGATTTGGAAGACTTCAAAGTGCCCATTTGTATCAACTTATCTTGTTCCCTAGTCAACGACCAACAAATCATGTCAAATGAAGGCATTTTCCATGATGCTCCAAGTGCATCCTTGGTGGCATGGAAGGTGGAGACAAAAACTGAGTAATCCGGACCTAATTTAGAAAGGATAGAAAGAATGAGTTGAGAGTCTTTTTATCAATTTTGCATTCCTTTAAGCTGCAATCTTATTGATTTGAACTTTGTGAAGAAGTCCTAAAGTGTGTCAAAGTTGGTGGGGCTCAAGCTAATGAGTTCATTTTCTAGTTCATGTGCTCTCATTTCATCTGTTTTCCCAAAGAGACTTTCCAATGTGGTCCACACTTTGTTGGGAGATTTAGCAAAATCAATATGAAAGAGAAGATTTGGAGACACTGACAGACACAAAAACCCAAAGGATTCATCACAACGGTTAAACCATTTCAATTTGTCTGAATCTAAAGTTGGTTTTGTTTCAAGCCCCATTATTATCCAATGTAGACCCTTACCCCTCAAAATGAGTTGTATTTTGGACTTCCATTCAAGATAGTTAAATGGTGTGAGTGGTGTCATAGAAACTGATATCCATTGTCAAACAATTGTGTAGAAGATAGAAAGGAAATCACGAGTAAAAAAGGATCACACAGTACACCCCTAACTTATAGAGGTTCAAATTTTTAAAGAATGAGGATACCTCTAATGCAAAGAGTATGAAAAAACATGCACTTAAAAAATGGCACCTAAAATGGAGTATGAAAAAATGCCAAATCGAGTTTGGTTGAAATTTATGCCAAATTGGAGTTTAGGTGATGGAAAGTAGGGTCGGAACGGAAAGGTGTAAAACACATGTCAAAACCCGACAGTGCAAAATAGGTGTTGGAACCCGATAGGTGATAGTGTAAAAAGCAAAGTGTGGAACCTAACAAGTGTAAAGTAGGTGTCAGAACCTGACAAGTGTAAAGTAGGAGTCGGAACTCAACAGGTGGAAAGTAGGTGTCGAAACTTGACAAGTGCAAAGTAGGGGCGAGAACACGACAGTGTAAAACAAGCGTCAAAACATGATAGGTGCAAAATAGGGTAATAAACCCGACACACTAAGGGTGGAGAATTTGACTTGTTGAACACACCTGAAAACCCGATTTGCACTTGTCCATATTTTTGACTTGTTGAACACGCTTGAAAACTTAAAACACTACAAATGAGAAAAATACAAAGAACCTCCAGATATGAGAAAATGGTTAATTTTTCGTATAAAATAGCAAATACCCACCAAGTTATTCGAAAAACCTAAAAGGTATTTTTCTATTTAAGCCCAAACTTGCATGGATTTTCTAAATTTGAAGAAAAAATTTCAAACCCTAAAACCTTCAAATCTGAGAAAACTTTAAGTTTCTCATACAAAATAACAAATACCCACAAAGTTATTTGAGAAACCCTAGAAAAACCCATAAGGGATTTTTCTATTTGAGCACAAACTTGCAAAAATTTCTATTTTGAAGTCAATGACACTATCTATTTTTCATGTAGAGACTCTGGAGGAATAGATCTGCACGGATTTTCTAGAAACCCCACCAAACCCTTGAAAACTGAAATCAATGAAAAAATGGAAAAAGCTAGAATGCAAGATCTCACACAAAGGTTATGGCATTCGGCTACCAAAATTGCTCTTTATATCATATAAGAATGGGTCACAATCAAGGATGGTATTGGGTAGGATCATAGTAATAAGATCTTAAATGCATGAATAAACTTTGAAGAAGTAGTACTTCTACAACAAAAACTAGAACATGAGCAATCTAACTTTCATTAAGTGATTAGCCTTCATTAGCCAAAAAGTACATAGAAAGGTACATTATATAGTGAGAAATTAGGTCACCCAAAAAGTTAACTTCTCAATGAAGAAATAGAAAATGACTTAAAGTACATTTCCTTTTAATGACCTATTATGACCTAAGCAAGCTAAATTAGACCGTGTAGGTAATGCCACAAGGTGGGTAAAATTGTACACCAACAAGCATAATGTAGGGAGCACATGGTAGATGTGTTAATTGCCTTTTGCAAGAGGGAAATTGTAGTTTAGTAGGTTGATCTATGACATTAACAATTTCCTTAGTAGTATTCATTATCATCAGTAGCCTTGTTTTTAAATGTGGATTTTCTTGGGAACTTAACATTAGGTGTAGTAGAAGAGTTAACAACATACTTAAGCTTGTTATTAAGTATTAAATTGGCCTCGCGTTCTTTCAAAGTATGGCATAGATGATCAAATGAGGGGTACTTATCAAATATAATGAAGTCTTGTAAGGGAACAAAAAAGCTTTATGTGGAGAGATACAAAAGTTTTCTATCAACTAGAATATTATTCATTTTAGTAAGCATAGTCTTATAGTGTAAAACATAGTCACCGATGTGCTCATTAAACCCTTGGCATACTTTGTACATTTTCGCATAAGAAAATTTGTCGCCAATGTTTATAGAGAATTATGAAAGAAATTCTTTTGCCAAAATCGTGAAAGATTATACATAAGGTGTTGGTAGATCATAGAACCATTGTAAGGCAAAGTCCTTGAGACTCCGAGGGAAAATATTTGTAAGTAAGATATCTTGTGATGCATAGTCAACCCAAGCTACATGGAATGATCGGAGGTATTTTGCAAGGTCACTCTTGTCATCATAAATAGGAATCTTAGGAGCAACAAAATCAAGAGGCAAAGGATAAGAATTCAATTCTAGGGCAAACAAATTATGAAGCAATTGAGTAGAATCCATAGTATGAGAAACAACAAATGTAACTTGTTGTAATTGTAAGATTCGAGCTTATAAAGTATGAACAAGGGTTTCAACGACATGCATGTTAGAAGAAGAAGCATGTGAAACACTGTGATTATAAGTAGGAACAATTATTGATGTAGGAATAGGCATAAAGACATTAGGTGTTGAAACATGAGGTGCCCCCACATATGTGGGCATTGAGAAGTGGGAATGGTAGATATATCCATATTGGGTGGTGAAGTTGACTCAAGTTTATCTTGGGAAACATATACGAGAGTATCAATATTCGCAACATTTTCTTATAATAAATGTGCAAGATGGTGTGCCTCTTTCTTGTGAAGTCCATGGGATCACTTATCAAAGTTAGTGTCGAGCCTTCACATTATACATGGTCGGTGGTAATAGTGAAAACAATATTAGCAAAGATATCATTGGTGTATGGTGGGTTTGAAGTGGTATCAACATTAGGCATATCAAGTTCCTCTTGAATAACATTAATCTCAAAGACAAGGAGTAATAGGGGGTCTATATTAGAAACTTTCACCTTTGAAATGAGCTTAAAATACATATTAGCATGTTCCACATTGTCATTTATTAGAGGCATAAGAATATCATTTTTGCATTAGTAGGGACTCAAAGAGTAGTATAATTATGAATAAGAGCATCATTATGGCCACAATTATTAGTATGAATAGAAACATCATCAAAACTAGTAACGTCAATATCACATGGAATAACATGCTCAATAGGTGCATCATCATCTATAGAAGTGAGAACAATCGAAACAATAATACCAAAGATATGAGTAGTAGAATAATTGCCAATGGCGGGGACCATAATGTCATTATCCTTATAGAAAGAGAAATTTTATCAAAGAAAAATATTACATAATAATCATATGTGTGAGGCTAAATCCTAACATTGTGTACATGTTTTTGTTATAAAATATTATAGCAAAGTTTCTGCAAAACAACAAAATGATAAAATTATGTGTATTAATAATTTATTTAAGACAATTTTTACAAGCAAAAAATATAATCATATAATAACTTATATTGAACTTACAAATTTGTTTATTAACTCCGTAAAGTTGTGTTGTCCCATTCAATGGGTCACGTGTCCTCCTTTCATCACATGTGTTTCACAACCTAATAATTGGAGTAAAAGTAACCAATAAAAGTAGGTAGATATCATAAATTTAGTTAACTAACCTACAACCTTCTTATTTTTATCTCAAAGACATTTGTCACACAACCCATTTCAACCTTCTTCAAGTACATTGAGAGGTCAAATAAGTCTCCTCTCTACATTAGTGTTCCATTGTATTTAAGTTGTAAATTATAGATTAAAAATTTGATACAAAGAGTATGATTCTTTTTCTTAAATTTTTTATATTTATATAGTAAAATTACCCGATATGCCTCTTCATTATCCTAAACCCCTATGCTGCAAGTTTTTAATTAATCATATATTGCCTACTCCATGCCTTTTCCATACAATGGTGTTTATGTTAGTGTAGGTTTTTATTCCATTGTATGGTTTTCCCTACACATGTATTTAACTTGTTAAGGTGTCATAGGGGTAGATGGGAGCTACACTTCTCCACCTTTTTAGGTGGTGGTTACAAATCCCTCGCTTCCTATTTATGTACCTCTTGTAAAGCTATCTTTTTATGCATTGAATATACAAGTTATCTTTTGGCTCGTGTTTGGTTCCTCTCTCTCTATCAAAACTTTACTCTCTTTGTGCATTCGTATTTTATCAGTGCTTAATCTTGACCCACATTCTCATATGGTATCGAGCTCATTATGGTAATTGAATACCATTGTTTTGTTGGAATCTTGAATTATTTCAAGCATTTTTCATTTTAGTTCCTTTATCTCTAAGTATGCTCTTCTCCCATGTCTTTGAATGATTTGGAGAATTATAAAAGAATAAGGAAAAATCCTTGTATAAGCAGGTTTTGCATGACAATATTCATTCCATGCATTTTCTAGAAAAATAGCTGCGCCATTGAGTTAAAAGCATGTCAAAACCTAGGATCGAAAGTAAACTTGAATATCCTTTAAAGCAGGTCGGATCAAGTCTTTTCAAGTTTTTTCGGTCATTTATGGGCTAATACCACTTTTCCTAGCCTTAGCCTCTCGATCACACATTTTTATCCCCTTGTCATGACCAAAACAGGGGGCTTAACATATGAGGTGCATTTTTTCCTAAGGCACTTGGATAAGATTTTAAAGTCTGCAAGAACAAGAAAATTGCAAGGCACATAATTTTGATGAGTAACTCCTTTTGAGGCAACGTTTGTTTGAAAGTGTGTGTTTTTATCTCTTTGAATTGGTAATACTTCAATTTTATTTAATTAGCATGTATCAAATATTTCAATAGTCTTGAAGGATTATATTTGCATTAAATTATAAAGTGCCAATCTTGGGGGTTATTGTTGATAATTTCAAAGGGGATTGTCTTGTGTTCTCTTCTACACTTTCATTCCTGAAATCTTTTTTTCTACATCATGGATCAAAATGTGGTTATGATTCTCACACCATTTAACTATTTTGAGTGGAAAATAAAAATGTAAATCTTATTAAGGAGTAAGGATTTTGATTTAAATAAATTTAAATCTTTATCAGAGGACTGATATCAAACAAATATAGTAGTAATAAACATGAGCAAGTGTGCAAAATAGGGGATAAGACCCTTAGCTTGTATCAGATCGGGATATATGGGTTGGAAGATGACTGGAACAAACTAGAACAAAACCGTGTAATCTCTATCTAAGAAACTAGAATCTAGAACCTCTTCTGATAAGACCGCCTAGATAAGGATGGGACCGCCTAGGTGTTGGTGTTGAACTAGGCTCTAGTGTCCTAGAAAGTTCCATACTTATGATATTTTCAAGGTCTAAACTTAGATTCTTCCTTTCGCTCCCAACTACATCCAATTCACTAAAGGGTTTCATTGTCACATTTAAACATGCAAAATAAACCCTAGCTACATACTAAATGCTCAAACAAACAATATGTGGAATAAATAATGCATATGTTTGAGTCGAATCGACCTCGACGACCACCCCAATTTGATTTGCATTGAGCACTACACTACATTCATACTTTATGTAGTTCTATTGTGTGTGTGTGTGTGTGTGTGTGTGTGTGTGTGTGTGTGTGTGTGTGTGTGTGTGTGTGTGTGTGTGTGTGTGCACGCGTGCGTGCGTGTGTGTGTGTGTGATTGAATGATGTCCCTTAAAGATAGGTAGCCCTTCGCCAATCACACCAACATAGTGGGCTACAACTATTTTTCCCCCGAGATGAATATGTGAGATGCAATTTAGAAATAATCCCTCTTATATAATGAATAATACAACCCAAATGCAGTCCTTGAATGTTGTTCTTTGCCCAAGTAGTTGATAGTAAGTATTAGCCCAAAGTTGTCCAACCCCTAATGAAGTAAGTAACCTATGTATATATATGATTCCCTTGTTTGAATACATCATTAACAACGAAAAAATAGACCCAAATTAATAAAAAAATATTTTATAAAAGGTACCAAATGATGTGGCATTTGAAAATTAGGAAAATAGGGAAAATGACAGAAGTGCCCAAAGGGGACAGGTTGGCTTGGGCACTCTTGTCCCTAATGGGTGGTACTATCTGAGATGCTTGAAGGATATAATGGTAAATGCAAAACATGGTTATATGTTTTCTAATGTCCAAGAGTAAAGATGTCATTACAGAAAAGAAAATAAGAAGAGTGGGTAAGAGGAGAAATCAATGTAAAAGAAAAACATGTGTTGTTAATGTCTAGTTTTCTCACGTAGGAATTGTTGAGGACCGGAAATAGAGAGGCAACCTGCGATTATTTTATTTATATGAAAATAACATATTACAAACAACTTACAAGCCGATTATAATGAGAAGAAAGAGCTACAATACTTATAGGTATTGAATGGTTAAATAAGGACAACTAAGAGGTTTTACAGGTTACAAAAGCCCAACCAAAACATATACGTGAATGAACAAAAATACAAATATATGGTTTTAACAATACACAACCATATAACAATATAACAACTAGTTGCCACAGTAACATAACTATTTACCAACAGTAAAAGTAACACACTATTACCTACGGTAAACAATAAATACAATGCATAATTAACCTAGTAAACTAAGTTTTACCTAACATCCCCCTTATTTTGCATTGCCTCAAGGGATGAGGAGAGGAACTCTCTGAACAACTCAAGATGGTCTAACCTTTGTTTTATGCATACCCCTTTGCCACTTGTCTTGCTTTGTACTTGTCAATAGTCCCATCTACTTTGTACTTTGTTTTGAATATCCATATGCAACTAATGGGTTTATTCCCTGGTGGAAGCTAAAAAAGTTTTCAGGTGTTGTTTTTCATCACTGATTGATACTCAACATCCATGGTATATTTCCAAGATTTAGACTATAGGGATTCTTGGACAATAAAGGGCTCAATAGATTTAACAACTCTACTCATCAAAGAAAATTTCTTGTTTTTATTGTGATTCAATGGTCCAGTGGTGGATGTATCTGGTGGAGCATCCAACTTTACATCTTGAATCATGTTTGTATACCACTTAGACATACACTATATTGTTCCTGTGGGTGGTGGTCCTGTCTACTCATCACCATCATCCCCATCATCACTATCATCATCAGTGGTAACATCTGATTTTGTTTTCAAAATAGGTGTGTCATCTACATCGGGTGACTGCGGAGAAGGAGTCTCGTCCTCCTAAAAAAATCAACATCTCTGTTGGTGTATAATTTTCTCGGTATTCGAGTCCAATAATATGTACCCAAGAGCCTCTTCACTGTAAACAATGAAGATGAGATTATGTGATTTCATATCCAACTTCTTTTATTGTGTTTGGGTATATGCATGTTGTCTTTGCACTTGAATACTCTAAGGTGTGAAATAGATGGCTTAAGATTTGACCATGATTCATGTGGTGTTACCCCATCAAGAGTGACTGTGGGCACTCTGTTTAAAAAATATATTGTTATCTTCACGCTTCCCAAAAATGTCCTCACTAGTCCAAGATCATCCATCATACATCACACTATCTCTAGGATAGTATGATTCCTTCTCTCAATAATACCATTTTCTTGTGGTAAATATGAATGCAATTTTCTTGATGGCTTATACACAGGGTTGGAAGCAGGGGTGGAGCCAAATCATCCTACAAAGGACTCACCGGGATCCAACTCGATGCAAAACAAAGTGAAAACTCACCTATAACATGGTTTCAACCCTAAAATCGATGGTAGGCTTTATGGGCTTAGATAGGTTTAATGCTTTGCAGGTTTGGTAACCTTGTAGACCCAACTCGCTAATATTAACTCAACCCAATGAAACCTTGTAACATTTGTTTAGCTTAAGAGGCCTTCCAAACAACTCACACAAAGTGTTAAAAACTTAGGAATGTATTAGGTTGGCTTGGTAGGGGTTATTCACTCGCCAGACCCAAATCACCCAATACAAATGTAACTCGGATACTCAATGAAGATATCGATCCACAACTTAGTTTAGGAACACAACTAGCTCATCCTTTAACAACGGGACCTCTCCAATTTTAGTAGGATTGCTAACTATAGCAGTTGACTAAATACACCCTAAATTTAGAGGGAGATCCTCTAATGGGGATTTTTTTTTTTAATTTCTTAATTTTGATTGTTTGGTTTTCTTCGAACCAAATTTGTTCTCCACCAAGCAATTTTTCCTAGTGCAGAGGCACTTGTGCAAAAAGAATGATTTTTATGCAATTGGATTTTAAATTGGAGGTTGTGGGGATGCAAGGTGGTTTTAGGAAGCTCTTGGAGGCAACACAGGATCTCTTGGAACATAAATTTCTTCTCCAAAACCTCTTCAACCTTATGTAATGCTCCTATAACCTTTTCTACTTAGACAAGATCCTTAAGTCCTAGCTTTGATACCAAATGTTGAGGACTAGAAACAAAGAGACAATATGTGATTATTTTATTGATTTGAAAATATTAGACTACAAACAACTTACAAGCTGATTACAATGAGAAGAAAGAGATGCAATAATTATAGGTATTTAACATTTGAATAAGGAAAACTAAGAGGTTTTATAGGTTATAATAACCCAACCAAAACATATATCCGAATTAACAAAAATAGAAATCTATGGTTTTAACAATACACAACCATATAACAATAAAACAACTAGTTACCTAATTTACCACATTAACATAACTATTTACCAATAGTAAAAGTAACACATTATTACCTATGGTGAATAATAAATATAATGCATAATTAACCTAGTAAACCAAGTCTTACCTAATAGGAATCATGCATATAATGAAATACTTAGAGGCCTGATGTAAATAGAAAGTGCATGATTTCATGACTACAGGTTTACACCGAATCACAATGGGTATTGAAATTGAACAACATTAGATGTAAATAAGGTTAAGTGGTTTAATTGATGTGATGAGGCCTATAGTCTATTATGTTTTTTTGTTTCTCTTGAGTTACTCTTTCACATAGAATCAATTACCACACCTACTAATGTTTGGATCCTATTTAAGACTCTTTGGGAAACAAGATGCAATGAGGGGTCATGAATTGTAGAATGAGCTCATTAGTTTGAGTCTAGATAACTTTGAAACTATACAATACTTCTTCACTAAATTCAAATCACTTATATTGCAATTAAAATTGTGGGATAGAAAAAGTACGAGAAATTGATTCTTTCTATTCTTGCCAAGTTGGGTCCTAATTATTCAGTTTTTGTTTCTACTTTCCATGCCACTAGGAGTGCCCTTGAAGCCACGTGGAAAATGTGTTCCTTAGATGATTCTTTTGCCTCCTTGAATAGAGAACAAGATAAACTCCACAAATGGGTAATTTGAAGCCTTCTAAGTCACCCGCCCTAATTGAAGAAGAGAAAAAATAGAAAACTTCAAACAACAAGGATACGAAATAAAACCAATAGCACAATGAGAAAAATAAAGATATGGAACTTGCCACTTATATATCCTGTTATGAAGTCAAACCTAAGAAAGAGAGGGTCAAGCATGCCTATTGTACCAAACTTGGACATGATGAACATAAGTTTATGGATAACAAATTGATCACATGACTCATATTATACAAAAGAAAAATATCAGGGTTCCCAATTTGGTCACATAAATTTCATCAACTCAAGAGTCTTCTAAGGAAAAATATAGTGATAAGGAGAAAGGGTAAGGCCCTTATAACAGTTTCACCCTAGACTTCCTCGTGGGTAGTTGACTCAAGCTCTTCACACCACATGGCCTCATCACATGTTGACTTCACTTCCTTGGAGCCATGTACTATGCCTTTTCTTTTTTTGGGTGATAATACTTCTATAGGAGTTCTTGGGAGAGATTTTGTTGAAGTAAATGATGAAACAATTCAGGATGTTCTCTATGTTCTCTCATTATCAACTAGTCTCCTATCTATTTATCATATCACTCACATTGGTTCATGAAAGATAGTTGATTTTACCCCGATTCAGTGATCATCTCGAGTTGCACAATGATTTTATAGTGGTAGTGGGGAGAGTATATCACTATTCACATAGTTGTAGACCTTCTCACACTTTTCTCTGATACTCCTACTATACTTCTCCTCACTCGATGGGGTGAGTAAGTTGTGGCATGAGTGGATCGGACATCTTAACTACACTGCTACTTAGAACAACTTCGATTAACATGATATGGTTACAAGGTTGCCTCATGTCCCATTTTTGACGATGTTTGTTAGGATTACATGTTTGGTAATATCACGAAGATAAGTTTGACAAAGGTAAATCATGGAGAGCTACACATATTTTAGAGCTAATTCACAATTATATTTTAGGACCAATACCACATCCTTCATTCAACAAAACTAAAACCTTCTTACCTTCATTGATGATTTTTCCAAATATACTAGGGTATACTTTATTCAACATAAGTTTGAGGTTTTGATCATTTTCAAGAATTCAAATCTTTTGGAGAAATGATCAAGGAAATCCATTAGAGCTTTGCGACAACCATATTTGGGAATAGTTTTGCAATTTAGGGGATTGATTTACAATGTATAGTTTCATACAATCCTTAGAATAATGGAATGGAAGAACATAATTATATGTCCTTGAACGAAATGGAAACTACACGATACACTCTAAATCACGTGCACCTCAAGATTAGGTAGAGGCCATTAATTATGTATGTTACATCCATAATTGTGTTGCTCATCAAGCATTGGAAGCTATCTCTCCTTTTGAATCTTTAAATGGTTAGAAACCCACAGTTAATCACTTTATAGTTTTGGATCTCCATTTATGGATCATATTGCTAAGAATAAATGTAATGTAATAAAACCATATAGTCGGTTTTGCATCTTCGTGTGATACCCAGATGGTGCTAAGTGATACAAGATTCTTCATCCTACCAAACATGTGTTGTTCATCGAGAGAAATGATTATTTTTAGGAGGGTCCTACAACCTCGACACTTAACGATTCTCCTTCCTCATTAGAATCACTAGAATTTTATGATAATTTTGCTAGTTCATATCAACTTGTTGGTGAGAAAATTTGTTGATGGGATAAATTGGTGGATTTTCATCAATGCTCTAGGACTAGGTCTTTCTACTTGAATGGGGAAGCTCCATAATTGTTTGTAAACAAAAATAAAACGCTGTTGTTGGCCTAGAGGTCGGGATCCAACATGCACACTCCACTGCACTTGTGGAAAATGCTTGCAATTTCTTGTAAGGGAGGAATTTTCTAGGTAGGTGGGGAAATGAGAGTGAGAAATTAGGAGGGGATTAATATTACAAGTAGGAAAACTCATATGCTTGCAAATATTAATCAAAGTATATTAACACACACAATTCATAAAGAATCACAACTTTTCTAACAATATCAAGACAAGATGGAACCATGAACACAAATTTTCATTTATTCCCTCATCCAGAAAAGCATGAAACTCCTTTTTTATTTATTGACATTCTCACAAAGTTGTACAATGCAGGGAAAGAGGAAAACATGTAGAGAGAAATAGAAGAACTTTGATCACTTGTTTCTAGAGAAGGATATGGGAGCTAGTAAACAAGATTAACCATCCTTTGAAATGAGGAGGTTCTCTCAATTTATAGCTTTACATTGCAACTCTTCGTCTACCCCCCACATGATTGTTCATGTCCCTATTCAACCTATGACTCTTTGTATTTCTAGGAAAGACAAAATAAGTCCCTTTTTTATAATTGCAAAAGGGAATTTTACATTGCACAAATATTTTATAGTCACCTTAATGAATAAGACAAAAATTCATGATTGCTTACAACGAATAATTAGAAAGGGGGTAGAGAAGAGGAGAAATAATGAAGAGAGAAGAGAAGGAATGCTCCAAAGCATGGATGAGGATGCCTCCACCTTCAATGAAGATTTGCTCGAAAGAGTCAAGATGAAAGCTTGATCCATGACGCCCTCTACAAAAATGTAATGATCTCACTGATGAAGGTTACTCCTTTGAACACCTTTGAACACTTTTCCCCTTTTGAAAACTCTTTGAAATGATGCACTTCTACACACTTTGCCTGGATACACCGAGAAGAGGGATGATGAACACTTGAGAAGAAGACCACCGAGAACATGCAAGATGACTACCCGCGTTGAGAAAATCCTTCTGATCTTTGAGACACTTTTACATCTTTACGATCACCATTCACATGGGATAAATTGGATGTACTTTGTTCACCCAACCACGATCAATGATTTTTCCATTATGGTAAAATTGATGACGAGTGAAACATGAGGAAAAATCCTTCTGATTCTAGAGTGGGGAAAGGAGAATGAGACAAAAATAAATTTCATCCACCAATTGACCATGCATTCCATGTGAAATGAACTAAAAGGGCCTTCGGTACAAAATTGACAATTTTCTCATTTTGACACTCTTCGCTCACCGTATCGAGGAATCGGGATCAATTGAATTGAAAATGGAGAGAGAATATCCCTGTGAGTACCAAGACCATCATAGGATGAGTGAAGGACTGAAATGTGACCAATTTTAGCTCATTTCACCCATTTTCTATTTTTAGAATATTCACCATTATGGTCTCATTTAGCCAATTTTTGCCATTTTTGTCAATCTTGTCAATTTTGAGTGTCTCGATCATGAGGGAATGAAATAAGGAGTGTGAATGCACATTTTTCTTGGACTTACTATTTTTAGTAGGTGTTCTCATAGAGACTTACTAAAAATAGAAAGTGGTCTTCCGGTGTTGAATTCAAATGAAACCACTTGCAGAAGTTTACATAATTCATTTCAAGCTTTACTCCAATTTTCGCATGATTCCGCCCACTGGAACCTTGGGAAGTGACGAGGTACCTCACTACCCTTTCACTGATGTGTTATGGCAGCCATTAATGGATTCCCTGAGATTTTTAGAAAGTGTTCTTTCCCACCTCACATTGCAAAAAAATTGGCTTCATCGGAATATGTTTTTCTTCTAGACTCTATGTTTAATTTTTAGCTCAATCCATCTCGCCAAAATGATGGGAAATTGAAGAGACAAAAGCTAGGGTTTTTATGTCGTTAAAATTAAAAGGCATCATTTAATGTGTTGTCACTTTCTTCTTGAAGGTGTTTGGAAAAGAGGAAGATTGCAAAAATCTCACTTCGATCCGTTTATCAGATTGTGAGATATGAAATTTCTTTGATTTCGGGGCACGAAGTCCTTCGACAAAAAATGGGCATGGAGTATGGAGAAAATGCAGATTTAATGGATATTTTACCACTTCTATGATGAGAGCATGGAGGAAAAAAATGGAGTTTCAGATTTGAAGAGAGTAAACACAAATTATCTCTTCGTTAAGTATATTTCTTTCAAGACTAACCCAAATATATACGCAAGCATATCCAAGTTCTCCTATAAAAACTCATAACATACTCTCCTTAAATATCTCACCAAAATCCTATTTACGTGAGTTTTTTATTAAAAATTCACGTATTACAATATAATTATATTCCATATAAATATATTTGCTCATTAATGTGAGGACTAAATAGTATTTTCCTAACATTCCCCCCCTTAGTGCGAACATGGGGAACCCCCGCCATATACTTACACCCGCTCATGATCCGGTGATTTTCACAGATGATCACAAACCTCAAGAATGGTTTTGTGAATGGTTTTGCGAATGGTTGACCAAAAATTGAGAATGGTGGTTTTGCGTAATTGGTTTACCACAAACCATAAAGTGATGGTTTTGCGAATGGTTTACCAACAACCAAGAATGGTGGTTTTGCAATTGGTTTACCATAAACCACAAATGAAGGTTTTCAAGTGGTTTACATGTAACCACATCATGATGTGCGAAGTACTATTATCATCCTCATCAATATCTCATTGCAAGGAATAACATAGGAAAATCTTCTAAATTATGATGCCCATACACACAAACTAAAAACTAGAAACATAAATGAAACATTGGTGTCATGTTCCCCCCACAATGTGAAATTTCCACTTATTCTACAAACCCAATGTAACACCGAAATAAAAATAAACACACACTCACACACGTCACCAAATCGGCATGCGTGGCTTCGTTGGTGGTGACCGACGAGAGGATGGCAAATGTCCTCCATCCTCCATGTATCCTCCATCCTCCAGCTTAAAACTTCTCAAGATAAGAATTCTTCAGAGCCAATGTCTTTGTTTACTTGTTCTTCCTCGTTCTCTCCGATCCTTCTTCGCAATGATATTGGGATCGTTTCCTTTGAATTTTCCACTAAGTATATCTTGAGCTCGAACTCTACAAAATTAAGATGTATGTCCCTTTTTCTTACAATAGAAGCATTTTCTTTCTTCTTTATATTTAGAGAAATTTGTGTACTTCCTTTTACATACATTTTTGTTTCTTCTTCTACATATTCTTTGTTCTATTTTTCCTCAGCTAGAAGAGATGATATCATTTCTTCCAATCAGTTGGAAGGCATCTGACCATGTTAAGACAACATTATTGTATTTGGGGGAAAACTATTCAGTAGAATAGCTTTGTATCCTCATCTTCTACTGGAGCTTTAACTTCTACCAGCTATCAGAGGAGAGACCGTAAATCATGAATATGACTAGACATTGTAGCTCCTTCACCTATTTTTAACTTGAACGACTACAATTGGAGAGAAATTTTTGCGTTCACTAATTTAGCACCAAAGGTTTTGTTCAAGTTTTCCCACATTTCATGAGATGATTTCTCGAGATCAACATACTGTAGCTTAGAATCTGAAAGAGATAAGCTAATAATGGCTTTGGTTTTATCATCCCTCGATTCCCATCTTGCTTCTTTAGCTGGATCCACTAGTTTTTTTCTTGCCCATTTACAATCCTCCACAAATTATTATTCATTAATTGCATTTGAATTTTCACTTTCCAAGTATGGAAATTGAGACCAGTGAATTTTCCTGATGGTACTTCCATTGTTAAATATTAATAACCAAGACGTCGTTTTCAACCGAGAATGCATCCTTTTTAACAAAACAACCTATAACAACTTAGGTACTTTTGATGACTTGACTCTATTAATTGTTTAACAATAAAATAATAAACTTGACACTTATATGGCCAACTATACTAATTTTATAATCAGAATAGCTTTTGAATTTGATACACAATATGACACTTTAATTCATTGAGGAATTCAACGTGAGAAATGGGCTAAAGAACTGAATCTAAGGACAAAATCTAAACGCTAATAAAAAACACATGATTTTATAATTCTGACCTCATAGTGTGTGTTGGCATAATTGAGGTAAGAGACGCCAAATGAATTATGAGGATCATGGCATTGTGTGGATAATTGTCAGTGTCAGATAGAGAAAAATATCAGGTGCAATGAATGGTGATCTCTGCGAGACTGCGAACATAGATCAAATGAATTCTCACGCACGCCAAACAGGAACACAAGGATCAAATAATCTGAGAATCAAACTGCTTTGTTGGAATTAATTCATCTTTTAACTTTCTATTCTTCAGTGAGCCACCATTTCTATCAGTGTCCAACTCTCCAGACACTTGCCATATTTTGATTGAGCAATCCGAAGAACCTGAGAAAATCAAATTCCTGTGTGGGCTCGCCGAAATAGTTTGAACAGAGGAAGTATGGCCTTTCAACACTTTGCACGACCTGACCATTTTCACATATGTTGTGTGCTCATTGGAGATGAACTGCCACAGTCGTAGACTCCGATCCTTATAGGTGGTAGCTAGATTTTGAAAGCTCTAGTGTCGTGACAAGGGAAGACGAGGGTGGATCGACCCATTCAATCTGATAAAATCTAAACTCCTCAAACAAATGAACCAACTCCAAATCACAATTTTTTCACAACTAGACTTGCATCTACAGGAGCAACAATAAAGATGTACTACACCTTGTTATTTTTTTATACATCTATCTATCAATTACAAATGCCCTCTTTGATACCAAATAAAAATAGAGTTGCAAATTTGAAGAGAGTAAACACAAATTATTTCTTCGTTCAGTATATTTCTTTCAAAACTAACCCAAATATATAGGCAAGCATATCCAAGTTCTCCTATAACAACTCATAACATACTCTCCTTAAATCTCTTGCCAAACTCCTATTTACGTGAGTTGTTTATTAACAACTTCACGTATTACAATATTATTACATTCCATATAAATATATTTGCTCATTAATGTGAGCACTAAATATTATTTTCCTAACAAAAATGGTAGGAAGAAAAAAATTCGGGAGCGTTTCTCGGGAGGAGAAGCTTGAAAAATTATCTTCCGGCTTTGAAAATGCTTCATGGGGAGGGGTGCATTTTTTCTCCCAATGCCCCCTTAAAAATGAGATGAAAGGGATAGAAAAATGCACCTTATCCTTATGAGGATAAGTTGCATTCATGCATTTTTCGGCAGATGAGGGAGAGGAGCTTGTTTTTAGCACATGGGGGCCAAGTTTGGGTCATGTGATGAACCATGTGGAAGCAAGGGGGAGGGAATTTTTTTGGTCCCCTTGAAAAAGGGATAAAAGAGACCAAAATTTTTGCCTCATCCTCATGGTGAGAAGTGGCAAATTGTGGTTTTACGAGGTGGGGCTAGAAAACAGGTAAAAAGAACTTACCAAGGCTTCCCAAGGTCATGTGGTTGTTCTAAGAGCTCAACTAGGGGCAGTCACATTTTCTGTCCCCCTGTACCCCTGGAAAGGGATGAGAGGACAAAAAGTGCACCTTAGCCTCATGTTGACACGTGGCACTGGAAAAAATGGCTAAGTATGGAAGGCTTACCTTGGGAAGGACCTTGAAGATGAGGTTGTGAGCTCCTAGAGGTATTTTTGATGAACCCATATATGATTTTGACTAAAAAGAGCCTTTTGAAGACAATGGATGAGTATAAAGCTATGATTCTTCCGAAACCCCTAAAAATAGCCTTCTTTCTTAGGATCATAAGGTGTGCTGCCAAGAATGAGATGTGGAAATAAGTGCCCGAGTCTTGTGAAAAATATGAAAATACCACCATGTAGGAAATTGAATCATATTTCCAATGGTATCTTGTTTGGAATCCAACTCATTATGGAGCTCTTAGAATCACTTGAATTTTTTTCTCCTTAATAAAATTTCTTGATGAGTTTGGGCCTTCCACTCGCTCCGAAGGATGTACACCTACCTTAGAAAGGCCAAAAATAGCCATTTCTAAGTCTCATGAAAAACTCGTCTCAAAAGACACTATCTCGTAAGAATCTCATAAACTTGTTTTCATATTTACAACACATAAGAAAGGTTATTAAAACAAACATGAGCACTAAAAGGGTTGAGATAGGCTTGAAACAAGGGATGAACTCATCTAGAGGGGTGTTTGGGAGGGTTTACAAGCAAAATTTGACACTAAGGTAAAGTTGTCATGTTTTCAAATTAAATTTTTCCCTTGCAAAAACACATGACAACACAACCTAAATATATTATTGATAGTGAGGATTCTTCTTCATGTTAATATTATGAGAGAAGTGACGAGGATCCACCTCCTTCTTGTCCCAATCACTTTTTAGAAGTCAAGGAATCTCCTCCTAAATCTCTGACTTCCATTCCATGTTGGGCTAGACAAACATTGTCGGGTTTAGGCACTTAGGTTGGCAATCTATAAGATATCAAGTGGAAAAATTCTTAGTTCTATATGGCTCCCCTTCTTATTTTCGTCTTCCTCTCGATCCATATTCCTTTCATGAGGCATCTAACACTCCTCGGCGGGATACAACTATGTATGAGGAACTTAGTTCCTTGAATAGGAACCACACTTGGGATTTGGTACACCTTCCTAAGGGAAGGAAGATTATTCAATGTAGGTGGATATATCAAACAATTTTTTAGAAGATAGGTCCATGGATAAGTACAAAACATGACTAGTTGTAAATGGTTTTTCATAAGTTCCGGTGCATGACTGTCTCGAGACCATTACATTGGTTACCAACATGAACTCTATTTGAATCACTCTTTCCATCACCGTATCTCATCACCTTTGGGAAGTTTATTAGATGGATGTGAAGAGTTATTTTCTTCATCGCAACCTTCTAGAGAAGATATATGGAGTGGCCATTGGGGTTTGTGTAAGATTATTCCCATGTATGTAGAATTTAGAAATCTATCTTTGGCCTCAAACAAGCCCCTCAACTTGGTATGCCAAGATGGATTCCTTCCTTCTTTTAGTTGGGTTGACTAGATGCCATTTTGATTTTAACGTCTACATTTTATGGTAGGATTCAATTCATTTCTAGTCTTGGTTCTATATGTTGATGACCTATTGATTATAAGGACCTTTTCACCTTCCATTTCATCGATGAAAGTAACTCTACATGATAGGTTCTTCATGACTAATTTGGGTTTGTTGCACTACTTTCTTAGGATTGAGATTTCACATTCGACATAAGGATGACCATTGCACAATCCAATTATGTTCTTCATTTTTCTCATGGTTTTGTATGGTTGATTGTAAGCCAACTCTGACTCCCTTCCTTTCCAGAGTCAATCTTGAGGGTGAGTGTTCTTCTCCATTGGTTGATGTTACCTTGTATCGACACCTTGTTAAAAGTCTCATATATTTGAATCACACTAGACCCAAAATTTCATATGCATTGGGTATGGTCTTTAGGTTCATGGAGAATCCTCATAAGCTACACAAGAAAATAGCCAAGTGGATTCTCCACTACATTTTCGAACTCATAGCTATGGGATTCACTATGGAACATGTATTGATATTGACTTGGTTGGGTACATAGAGTCATCTTGGGCTAATGATCTTGAGCATCACAAGTCCACTTTAGAACATAATTTCTCTCTTGGTTTGATTTGTTGGTCTAGCAAGAAGTAGAATGTTATTTCTATATCATCGACTGAGGCTGAGCACATGGGACGTGTTAATGCTAATACTAAGGCTATTTGGCTTTAATGGATTCTCACTTAGTTGGATATCCAATTCAAGTGACCCATAGTCATCTTCTATGACAACCAAAACACCATCCAAATCTAGACAACCAAGCACATCAAGATTCATATGCACTTCATTAGGGAGATCATTCATGGATAGGTCATTCATCTCAGGTTTTGATAAAATATGAAGTGGATAGCTAATGTATTCACCAAACCCTTCACCGAGAGCAATAATCTTCATTTATAGGCTCTTCTCAGTTTATATGTAGTTTTAGCTTTTGGGGGGCTATTTATTCCTCTATTATTCTTCTCTCTCAATCTCTTGGGGCTTCTTTTCTCTCTTTTGGGGGATTATTTTCTATGATTTTTCTCCTTTTATCTACTTCATGAGAGATGCTATTGTCCTTAGGTACCTCATCATGCATTTTTTAGGACCCAATTTTTCTACCCACCTAAGGTATTCTTAAGAGGGGTCATAGTATTGGATTTCTATTCCATTGTATGGTTTTTCCTACACATGTATTTAGCTTGCTTAAGTGCCATCATGATAGATGGGAGCTACAATTCTGCACATTTTTAGGTCGTGGTTACACTTACCCACTTCTTATTTATGAACCTCTTAGAAGGATATATTTTTATGTATTGAATATACAAAGTATCTTTTAGCTCATGTTTGGTACCTCTCTCTCTCTCTCGAACATTACCCTCTTTGTGCATTCCTATTTTATCAATATTTGATCTTGGTACACATTCTCACATTCTCCAATTCGAAATTGCTTATACATCACTTCACAATTCTATTACATCCTTAACTTGGTTGTCACTTCACAAATTCTCGATAACAAAATATAGTAACAAATTTCAAATACTTGATCAAATGCCTCAATAAATACAAAGTCCTTATTTTTTGAGGCACGTGTTTATGCATCATACATGATAAGAGAGGGTGTGAAATTCCTCCTTTTCCATGTGGTATGTTATATGCCAAGTAGGTTTTGGGAAATTCTTTTTTTTTTTGAAAAATCAACTACTATGAAAATGATGGTTTGAAATTCTAGTTTAGCTTGAGAGGTTTCATTAAAAATATATTTTTGACAATAGGTGTGAATACTATAGATGAAGGGTAGCCAATTCTGACACATGACAAGAGATCAACGTCTGCAATAATTTTTTACATTAATGCATGGCTAAAGTGCATTAGTTGATTAATTTAATTTAATTTGAATTAAATTAATTAAATCTAATTGCATAGTAACTATTGATGTAAAAATGCAAAAACACAGTAATGACACAAGTAAATGAACTTGTAAAGTATGAAACCCTAAGAAAGGAAGAGAGATAAGAGTACTTAGCTAATTTTTGAGTAACAGGAAGTGATTTGGGTGGGTGTGATTGATAAACAAACTGTAAACAAGGTCTTCACTGGTGACTAAAAATCGAAGTGCAAAAACAAAGTCAAACATAAAGTGCCGTGTGAAAGACAAGGGCACCTAGGCATGGAGACTAAAATGGGCACTAATGACTATACAGATGCTCGGGATCCGATTTCTCATATGTTGCTAGGGTTTTAGTTACTCTCGGTTGATTTCTCTATATTGCCTCTAAGATAGTCTGAAGGTACTTGAACATACAAAATAGGAATTCACATGTGCAAGCGCATCAAACCTAAAAAGGAAAATGTAGATCGGGGAGTTGGATCGACCCCAATGGTCACCCTAAGAATATTTTTTCAACTAAGTGCTGTAATACATCTTAGAATCCATGTAGTTCTTGTGTGTGTCTATAAATGGTGCCCTGTGATGCCCTTGTGCAAGTTGCACTTGATAGCGGGTTATAACTAGAATGTAGAAATTTATAAAGCATGTATGAATAGAATAAAATAAACTTCCCCTTCCTATATAATGTATGGAGAAGTGATGCAACCTTCTCCCTTGAGTGGATGCTAAACGAATGCCTTTTGAGTGCTTTGGTGCCTTTCGAATGCAAGTTTAGGTGATGATAGTAATGTTTAGTACTTGGTCCTTCATTTTGAACACATGAATATGTATCTATATGATTCCCTTGTTTGAATTTCGTAATTAAAAACTAGAAGGCTGATCCATAAGTGAAAAAGATGCCTAAAAGATAAAAAGGACCCAAAAGAGCGAGTAAGGTGAGAAAGGGCCGGGGGTGCCAGGAGGGACAAGAATGCTTGGGCACCGCTATCCTGGTTGGTGCTAGTGTTTGAAGCCATGAAATATAAAACAATAAATTTATGATCAATGTAAGGTGTGTAAGACCAAATAGAAAACAAGAGAAAAGAAAAGAGGCCAAACATAGTTTTTAATATCTAGTTTTCTTGGTTAGGAATCATGCAAATACTAAAATACTTTTAGGACCTAGAAATATACCCAAGTTTGTGTTTTAGTGTTTACATTTACCCCCATTTTATGTTGATGAGTGAATACTCGATAACATAAAGTAGATAAGAGATGCATACCTTATGATCCTATACTGAGAATGTAGCGAATAACATGCCGAGTGGACAAATGAAGCGTGGAATGATTGCAAAATTAAGTGTGGAGACTAGGAAAGAAAGTGATCATAGGGATGAAGTGTATATGTTGTTTATACATTGCTGTTTTTCTTACTTTTGTTTTTGTAGGCTTCTTTTCTTGTTGCGTATTAAGGATAGACCTGTAAAAGAAGAGCAAAAGAGTAGTCAAAGTCCTTTAGATGAAGAATCGAGCAAAGTATGTAAAAGTGTGTAAAAGTAGTAGTAAAGGAAAGTATACATTTGATGTAAAAGAGTGTAAAGGATAACAATATGTCCTGAAATGTTGTGAAGAGTGAGTTTTTGAGTGATCTCATGCTAAGTGTGAGTTTTTGGGTGATCTCATGCCAAGAGCAAGTTTTTTGGGCGATCTCATGCCAAGTGTAATTTTTTTGGGTGATCTCATGCCAAAGAGAAAGTGTTGGGGAGAGAGGTCTAGTGTTACTCTCCTTCCATGACTTTGCCCAATAAGCACCACTACAAATGGTGCATCCCGATTTGTTCATGTTGTTTCTTTTAATTTGAATTAGTTCGAGTCAGATTGATTGAAGTGGATAAAATGCATTCTATAATGAAGGTTTGTACTTGTAACTATAGGGCGATCTCAAGACTTCTGTAAATTGTGTTGATCTTAGAAGATAATCTATATAAGCCTCCAAGACATTAGCACCCATAAGTGGTCGGGAGTACCCATGTGCTAATGTTTGAATATGGGCATTGGTGTCTATATTGTCGTCCGTTGAACCCAAGTCATATTTTGGGTCATTCTATGACTGTGTTCTTGTGTTGATTTTTGATTGTGCAAATCAGATTTATAGCCCTGAGATGTTATAGGGTTGATTTGTTCACCCAATGTATGCCCTATTTTTTAGGTGCATGCGATGATGGCAGGAGGATGCAGCCTAAAGGAGAGGACCCAATGTTATTCTAAAGTAGATACATGTTAGGTGTAGGGGATGTGCATGGTAGAAACCAAGGCACATGCAAAAAAAGTGGCTAGTAACATGTGTTAGTATAAAAAGTAGCAAACATGCAATATAAGACAATGTAACAAGCAAGTATGCAAAAAAAAAGTGAACCACGAAAAGTGGGTTTCAAACATGGGACATCACTTATAATGTCACAAGATAGTCATGGCATAAGTGGCCAAAATCATACAATGAACATACAAGACATAGGGCATAGCCCTAAAACAATAAGCATACAATGACAAACAAGATCATGAAAAATGTGTCAGATAACCATGGTGGCATATAGTCATGCAAAGCAAATGCTACACATGAAGCACCCATTATCATGTTAGAAAGATAAATAGTATGTTAAGGCATGTATAAATCAATGAAAGGTAAAGTAAAGTCATCAGAATGAGAAGTAGTGAAAAATGTAGCAATAAAAACGTGTAGTATGTGTTAAAAGAAAAGGTAGATGCTCCCATGATCCTCGGTGGGACTAGTAAAATGCACAATGCCAAACATCATTGCAGCATGTAATAACTTGTAAGAGATCTACATTCACCTCAAAATACCAAGTGAATGCGCATGTATATATAGAAAGATAATGACATACTAAGAATCCATCTAGCATGGAAAATAAAGTGTAACATGTAAATAGAATAAGCTAGAAAGAATAGATGCAACCAAGATATGCAAATGTAATGTATGAGTGTGATAGAATGGTACACAAAGTGTGAAAATGTAGGAATAACATGACCCCAAATGGATATGCATAATATAAGTTTCATTTATAGGAACCCTCAATAGTCAAGAATGAACCATGGAACAAGAATGTGTCATCGGTAATATGTGTGTGGGTATATGCTAGAAAGTCAGTGTATCATGAAGTGCATAGCGTGAAGCGTGAGTGATGTGAGGTTCATTTCATAATTAGATCCCAAAGCAATCAAGTATGAACCGTGGAACTAAAGTGCATCATAGGGTTATGAATATATACTATATGTATCAACGGGTTTAAAGCGTGTAAGAAGATTAGGCATAGTGCATGGGGTGCAAAGTGAAACAATAGATACAAAAGACAACTTATAAGAATAGAAGGGGGAGAAAGCATAATGCCCCCAAGTGTGTGATGGAGAGGAGACTATCTGACGATAGTAAAGGATGAGGGCCATCTACTTGATTTTCGAGGAGATAAAGGCGTGTGACGATGCTCTAAGGTTAGAGGTATAAGAGAGTAATGATGTACATGTGAAAGAGACCTATGTGGAGAAGGAGGTGGTGAAGACCTATGTGAAGAGGCTGCTCGAGTAGGGGACTTAGCCGACAAGGTGGACTAGTGGACTGATAAGGATGATAAGGTTGTGAAGTAGGTCATGTGCGAATAGGAGAACTAGGTGTAGAGTGTGTTAAAGAATTGATATGAATAGAAATCCTAGATGTTATGATGGGTGTATAGATGTCATTAAGAGTAGGTCGAGGTAATGGTGTACATGGTGGAATGCCTTTGAGAGTGACAAATTGCTTATTGTGAATGAACTTGAGGCACAAATGATTCATGGAAGGAATAGCTTGGGTGGTGTGGAGCTAAGAGAGACCTAAGATCATGTCACATCCTTTGATTGAAGATGCCACAATGAATAACACAAGCATGGTAAGAGGCTCAATTGTGATGGGAATCTTAATATAGCCAAAAGATTTAGGGACTGGAAATATGACATTAGATAATGGATAATTAATAGCGAGGAGAAGTGCAATGGAGCATACATTTGGCAGGAGTTCTTTGGATAGATCAAAGTGTTATTTATAATATATGAACCGATAAAGGCATTTATGTGCAAGGAATCAGAAGTAAATGTAGCATGATAATCATGATCCAAAAATGTAATGAATGGTGGTGATGTATTAGAGGAAGTGATATAGAAGTCAAGGGGCCCCGATGAAGGAGGGGGCATAACTGATATGTATGATTAGCAGAAGAATCAAGAGCTTGCGTGTCATGCTTGGGAAAAGGGTCATTAAAGATTTTTAGCTTTTTATTATCGTTGATTGAATTAGAAGTAGATGGCTCAGGGAGCTCAAGTGAATTGTTGTTAATGAGATCTTGAATGATATGCTTGAGTTTGAAACAATGATTAGTAGAATTCCCAACACATTGGTGATAATCACATCTTGCATTTTCATCATAATTGTGGCCACAGGGGCAAGAAGGATCAAGATTGAGCGGTGGTGGAAGAGTGATAAGGTTGTTTTCGATGAGTTGAGGCAATAGAAATTGAGGTGCATAGGGTAATTTGGTAAAAGTACGCTTTGGAGGTTGTCATTGAAGCTTTTCAGGTGGAGATACGACATTAATTATTTCCTTTGCTTCGTGGGCTTAGGAGATGACTTGAATGCAGATTTAGCTTGAAACTTATTAGAAGAGGATGAAGGAGTATCATGATATTTTAATTTTCCCATAGATAGGAGTTTGACTTCGTGCATTTTGAGTGTATGACATAATTGATCAAATGAAGGAGATGTCTCAAAGATAATACTCTCTTGAAGTGGTGGTAAGAGGATTTGAACAAAAAGATCTTGCAATTCTGAATCAATGAGTACATTGGTCATCTTAGCTAGGTTGTTCTTATAATGTAAAACATAGTCAACTAGATGCTCATTATATATTTGTTTGATTTTATCAAGTTGTGCATAAGAGATCTTGGTGCCAATATTGATGGAAAAGTGAGCAAGAAAAACATTGGCTAGATGTGTAAAAGAAGTTACCGAATGAACAGGTAGATCATAAAACCAACGCATGGCATAATCTTGAAGACTTCTAGGAAATAGCTTAGCTAGAAATGTATGATCATTTGCATAGTCAAGACATGCCACATGAAAATATCGGAGATTCTCTTGAGGGTCACCATGGCCATTGAAGGTGGGCAGATTAGGGGTGACAAAGTTAAGAGGAGTGGATAAGTAGAAATGACGGGTGTGAAAGGGGTATGAAGGAGTAATGAGGAATCAAGATATGGAGAAGGGCGTGAATTAGCTTGCTGTCAGAATCGACATATTTGAACTTTTAGGTCTTGGTATAAGGAAGCTAGGTCTTGAGTGCTGAAAGAGGATAATTTTTCATGTGTGAGAAATAAGAGGTGGAGTGAAATGGTTGGTAGGAGTAGGAATGGAAATGGGAACAATAGAGGTAGGTGGAAGGGTAGAATTAGGAGGTTGTGTTGCAATAGGAATGGAAGTAGTATTAGAGGTAGGAGGGTTGAGCTCAGCTAGGTTGGTGGCTTCCTCACGAGAAACAAATAAAAGAAGATCTAAGTCTTGCAGATGTTCAACAATATGAGCTTGGAGATCATGAAGGTCTTCATCAATAAAGGGTTCATAGGTTTCAACCATGGTAGAAAGATGACAAAAAATGCCTAGAAGCAAGGGTGGGTTCAAGCAATGGGTTCACCAAATGATTTAATTTAATTTGAATTAAATTAATTAAATCTAATTGCAGAGTAACTATTGATGTACAAATGCTAAAATACAGTAATGACACAAGCAAACTAAGATGTAAAGTATGAAACCCTAAGTAAGGAAGAGAGATAAGAGTACTTAGTTGATTTCCGAATGAATAGGAAGTGATATGGGAAAAGCATGATAGATAAAAAAATTGCAAATAGGGTCATCACTGGTCACTACAAAATTTGGAGTGCAAAAATAGAGGCATACGTAGCACTCGTAGTGTAGCAGACGGGGGCACCCAGGGTGTTGGAGACTGGAAGCGGGTGCTAGTGACTATACAAATGCTTGGGATCTGATTTCTCCTATCTTGCTAGAGTTTCGTAGTTTCTCTCTGTTGATCACCTGATATCCACTCTAAGATCGTTGAAGGTACTTGTAACCTACAAAATAGGAATTTACCTGCATAAGCCCACAAACCCCATCAAAACTAAAAAAGTAAAATGTGAATGGGAGTCATAATGACCCCAATGAGTCACCCCAAGAGTGATATTACGACAGTGAGCGCCTGCACTACATCTCATAATCCATGTAGTTCTTGTGTGTCTGTAGAAATGGTGCCCTAGACGCCCTTATGCAAGCAAGTCGCACTTGATAATGGGTCAGATCTAGAATGTATAAATGTATAACATGTTTGAATGGAATATAATAGACTTCCCCTTCCTATGTAATATATGTAGTCCTTTTTATTTCACCTAGTTGCTATGCACGTTGACACTTCATCGAGATAGATCTAAATGTTCACCAAGCACACAAAGCTACCAGGTCCCTCCTTTTTGACCGGCTTCACAATATATTAGCATGCATATTCATGATTACCAATATCCAATCATACATTCAAGAGTAGTTCATTACAAAGAAACACACGTAATAAGAAAACATAACAAATCAAATAAACACTAAGACAACCTTCACCATGTGATCACCATATTCAGACACATTAATTACTAGAATCCATCCACATTGATCCATTCATAACCAAAGTATTACATATCAGAAGCTGAATACATAACAATCAATGCCACAAAGTCATGCAAGATAGTACATCGAGTTGCATAACTCTATTACATCACATGGTGTGTAAAACATGGTACCCAAAACAATGAGTAACTACAAGTATATATAAAGGAGGACTTTCCCTTCACCACCTATGCATTTCTCAAAATAGATTGCATGTTAAAAAATATCCATGTGAATATACGAAAGCAACTATAAATCATGGATGATTTTCTAAAAAGCCTAGTAATAGATTAAATCTATAAATAAACTTTGCTTTAATTATATTATTAGCTTGATCCATGCATGACCTTTGATCTCCACTTTGCATGCGTTTTATCCCAAACATAGGTGTTCCTTGGTCCTCAAGTCTCCTCGCTTTTCTCTTTTATGTGATCCGCCATCCAACTTGATTTTTCTATGTTTAGCCCGGGTGTGGACCTTGCCCACTAGATCCAAAACCAGAGCCTTCACTAGTATTTCCTTCGTCTCCTAATCCACTTGATCTGCTAGATCCTAATCCTCTTGATCCTCCCATGCCCTTTACAGGTTGGAAATAAACCAGTGGATGTACTTCCTTACATCCCAATTGTAGTGTTGAATCGAACCCCAATGGTCTCGAAGTCACAAGATGTCTCTGAGGTATTTCCAATATTCTACATGCCCACACTATGTCCCGATGACACGCCTAAATTGTCATTAATGATTTATAGATTGTAAATCCTTTTTTATAAAAAGGTAATTTGGCATGTTTCCCCATTTAACATTAAGGGAGAGTGTTGAGATATTAATATTGAGTGGGACACCATTAGGTGGGCCACCACTTCACACCCCTTTAAATGTTTTATTATAAACATTATTTTAACCTATTTAAAATAGGTTGTCGGGTTTCTTCTCTCCACTTAATGTGGAGGTTATAATTAAATTAATTTATATTAATTGATATTTGAAATGGTACACTCAAGTGCAATAAATTTCAATCACCCTATAAAAGGGGTAAACATATTACGAGAATATAGTTTTTGTGAAAAATTATTATTTTTCTAAAGTGTAATTCTTAAAGTAAATGTGGGACCCGAGGAGGAAAGTGGAAGTGTTGGGTGATAATAATACATTCTCAATAAAATGAAAGTCCTTTGTTTGTGGGGTTTTTTACCGTGAATCATGTGTTGTGCATTTAATTTTCCAATCTTGTATTTTTGTATGTTTTCCACACATCTTATTAAATGATCCTATTATAAATATTTTATTAATCTACATTTTTCTTAATTTATTAAGTTATGATAACAAAAACTAGTGGATGTTCTAAATTGGTGGTGGAACATGATTCCAAAAGTTAAAATGTGCAAGTTCAATGGGAATAATATGGTCACATGGATACACCAAATGGATTTTTTTATCTCGCATCAAGTACTAAGAGGACATAAGGTAAGTAATAACATCCTTGTATTTAGAACAAGAACAATTCATTTGGTATGTGTGAGAAAAACAAAAAGAGGGGTCTCCTATTACCTAATCTATGTTCATCGGTGAGCTATAGACACACTACAATAGTAGTGTTACAAATAATTATTTTAGCTAGATGACAAAGCTATGACAAACAAGGAAAATCTAAGATTGTTTCCAATGACTCCAAAATCTATCCTTACATGTGGATGCTACGCCTTAACCTATTGCTTGTTATTAGGATATGAGAAGCCAAATTGTGGCTTACCATATCATTTTATTATATCATTTATTATTTTTCATGCTTAGTAGGTTGGCCTTGGTGATGGCCATAGATATGAATAGTATATAGGGGATTGTAGGTAGTAGTTCATCATCATGGAGCATTTGAGTCTTATGTATGGTTTGGAGGTTACCCCTCGAACTAGCGAAACTATTATAATTGCATATTGAGATCATTATTCTAGAATATTGTGTTATTTGGTGTTATATTTCTGCTCATGATCTGAATTATACAAGTAATTTCATTACAAGTGGTATCAGAGCTGCGATTTGGGCCAAAATTAGGGCAAAAACCCTAATTTTTTTGTTTCCACCATATATTTCAAACCCAAGCGAATCGGGGGAAGATATTTTTACCGAGTTGAGAAACATTTCAAGTAAGGTTTCCTGACAATTTCGGAATTTTTGATTTATTTTACAAAAGTTATTACAAATTTAGTGTTTTTAATAAAATTGCTCCTAGGGTGTAAATTGTGGAATTTTTCAAATTCGTTACATTTTTTAAAGAAAAACAAAAATTATTTGGGTTTTTTTCTTAAAGTTTTTTTATATTTGGCCGAATTCTTATCGAAATCGAAACCCGAAATTTGACCGTGATCCCTACCTCCAACTATTTTGGGGCATCATGGTGGGGCCTTCCATAAGAGGAAAAAAGAATCCCATCACTCCAGGTAAAACACCAGAAAAGGATGAGATAGTAGTTGAGGAGTTTGAGACAGAAGATATAACTACATATTCCTTAGGGTTAGGGTTTACTTGACAGACCATAAAGTAAGCCAACTTGAGTTTAACCTGAGAGACCTCGAATCTCAGGTGGCCAACAAAGAAGATGTGGATAGGATTGGAAAAATATTGGAGGAGTTCATGCAAAAATTTAGTACACATATGATGGGTAATCATACTTATGTCAATTAAGGTGGATCCTCGAGTCAACATAATAGACACATGAGCCAGAGTGGATCTTCGAGTGTGCACAATCCAAATATGAGCACTCTGTAGGCCCTACTATGTTTCAAAAAGTGGAGATGCACAAGTTTTATGGAAAGGATCCACTCAATTGGATCAACCAAATGGAGAATTTCTTTGAACTACATTAGATTCCATTAGGAAAAAAGGTGACCATGGCAGCTTTGTATCTCGAACCTGACCAATTCATTTGGTATCGATGGTTATGTGCTCAAAGGCAGAAGAGTGGTCTCAATGTTACATGGACAATATTCACTGAAGAGTTGCAATTACACTATAGTTCTAGTGTGTCAGATAATTACTTCAGCCAATTAGCAAAGTTGAGACAAACATGATCTGTTAAGGATTACATTCATCACTTCCAAAACCTTTCTCTGTGGGTGGAAAATATTACTGAAGAGAATCTGAATGACCTATTTCTTGGGGTCTTAAGGATCACATTGAGCATGAGGTGTGTATGTTTAATCCTCATAAGGTTTCTAATTTGATGATTATGGCAAGAAGGGCAGAGGAGAAATTTGTTTCAAGTAGGAGACAAAATTTCACTTATACCAGAGATCGCAACACCTTGGCCTCGGCACTCCCTCGACCGAGTTAGATTGACACCTCAACAAATTGAAGAAAAATGAGAAAAAGGGTTATGTTTTAACTGTGATGGTAAATTTGGACCCGGACATAAATGTGCTGAAAAGAAGTTGTTCTACATTGATGGGCCTAGTGAAGATGAAGAGAAGGATGAAGATGTAGAATTAGAGGTCTTGGTTGAGCCAGAGGAGGAGTCAGGAGATCCTCAGCCAACGATCTCATGCCATGAAATTTCAAGTATTAGTACCCCCAAACCCTAAAGGTGGTTGGATTCCTAAAAAAACAGAGGGTCACAGTGTTGATTGATTCAGGAAGTACTCACAACTTTATCAATCATAAGTTATCAGTGCACCTAAATTGTTTCATTTATCCAGCTCCTGAATGTCAAGTAATGATTGCTGATGGAGGTACTGTTACTTGTTCTGGAAAATGCCATAGCATTAAGCTTGCCATGGGAAATTATAGACTAAATAGTCCCATGTATGCCATTTTTATGGGAGGAGCAAACATTGTGTTAGGAGTTTAATGACTTACCACTTTGGGAACCATTGAGATGAACTTCCAAGACTTGTTCATGTGATTTTACTCTGAAGGAAGGAATTTTGAGCTAAGAGGCTTAAGAGAAAAGTCTCCACAAATAGTAAGTTCTCATCGATGCATAAAATGCTAAAAAGGGTTCAGAGGGATTTATGGCACAACTCTTTTCATTGAGGCTCATCATTCTATGGACATTATACCATCGAGGATCATCTAAATTATTATATAGACTCAAGGATAAAGTCCAACTTGATGTTCTCCTCCTTAATTCATATTTTATATAAAAATATATGATAGTTGATTGTCGAGTGGAGGAAAGATATCCAAAAATGGAGGGGTCTCGCTACTCACAAGGAGTGCATGATTCCAACACCACAATTGTCCTAACTAGCATGATTGACTCCTTAACACATCAAGAGAAGAAAGAAAAAGGTTTATGTTATAATTGTGATAGAAAGTGGAGCAAGGGACATACATGTCCTACAAAGGAATTTTTATACATTGAAGGGCCCAATGAAGAAGAAGATGAGGAGGAAGAAATTTGTGAAAAGGAAGAGGTTCCTAAGATTGAGGCTAAAAATTTCAACCAAATATATCTTTCCATGTCATTTCAAGAATTATCACCCCAAAAAAATTCAAGATTTTCAATTTTGTGAAGAAACAAAGGGTGACAATATTAATTAACTTTGAAAGTACTCACAACTTCATCAATCATAAATTAGCCTTAAAATTAAATTATGTCATTTATCTAACCCAAGTTTCATGTCATGGTTGTAGATGGAGGTAAAGTTAATTGTTAAGGAAAATGCCATAAGATTAAGCTATCCATGGGAGCTCACCTTCTAGAGGGCCCCATGTATGCCATTTCAATAAGGGCACAAACATTATGTTAGGGTTCTAATGGATTACTATATTGGGATCTATTGAGATGAACTTATAGGATTTGTTCATATGGTTGTATTCTAAAGGAAGAAATTTTGAGATGCGCATGATGAAGGTAAAATCTCCATAGTTGGTAAGATCTCATCAAATGCAAAAGATTATTAATAAGGGTGTAGATGGGTTTGTGGCATAAAATTTTTCAATAAAATATCAACCATCAAAATGTGTTATATTATAGACAAAAAATCACATACTACTATTTATTATACCGCAAAGTATGTTGTTTTCTATATGGATCTTGAGTAAGAAAAGTATTCACCGATGACACACTTTTTAGTCCATCTGTTTGTATTATTGGTTTCTATTACTTTTTTATCTTTCACACTCGCTACTCATGCACCCATTTTTGGTTAGGTTACATGGATCATTGTCTCTTAGTCTTCACACATTTGTTGTCGGGCCGCCGCCTCTAGATACTAACGCCTAGACACTCCTATCCATCTTGGCCACCGTGTCCTCTTTATTTTTGATCTTGTTTTTGACATTTTAGGTTGATATTTTCAGTTTTTCACTCATATCCTAAGGTACTAGTCGAGCATGCCGGGTCATTAGTGTCGAAATTCAAAAAGAGATTCCTATATAAACACAAAATACATACCATTATAATGGCGGACAATTCTTATCAAGGGTTATCTATCTACATACCAAAGGGACTGCATTTGGGCTCATTACTTTTCATACATATTGCATAGGAAGGGGAAGTTCATTTTTCCATCCCACACATTTTCATTCTATCTAGCTACCGCCGCTATCTTGACATCATCGACGTGAGGGAAACCTACGAGGACTATTACACACACAATCACATAGAACTACATTAGGTATGAGATGTAGTGCATCGTTCAGTCATAAGTGCACTAGTTTGATAGACGAGGATAGTTCGATTGACCCCTCATTTTGCATCTTTATTTTTTGGGATTTGATGTCTTTTTGAGGGTTTTACGGGAGGATATTCGTATTGCAGATTTACAAGTACTCTCGCAGCTTAGTGGCTAACTAGTGCTTAACCTTGGCGATAGTGTCGGAACCAGATCCCAAGATTTTTTTACAATCTACGACACCCACCAGAGGTCTAGGGTGCTCACAGCACCCTTGCCCACATCCAAACACATGTGTCTTGGAGTTTCAAGTACCTCTACATTTTTGAGCAGAATTGTGATGGTATGTGTTTCTATTATATCACATTCTCTAGTCTAGACACACTTGGGATAAGTGAAATCAAGGTAAGTGCCCTATCTTTTGTATTTTATTTCATAAATAAATAAATAAAGTGCTTATCATCTTTATTTCATCATATATAAGTTGTAGTAGTCGTTGTTTTCAAATTTAATAAAATAAATTTAGATTTTATTGAATCATTTTGGTGAACCCGTAGTTTAGAACTCCTTTCCCTATGATCCACTAAAACCCCAATGACTAAGAATATCTCTACTCCTCCTAAAGGCGAGCCATGTCTCATGTGAGATAACCGAACTTAGCACTCTCCATCATAATACTATTCTTTTAGATGATACTCAAAGGAAATTGTTGCCTCGCGAATGCAATATTCCTACTAGCTTTAATCATTCTACTGTTAGCATTATTTATGATCCCACAATATTTTCAGGTTGTAGACCTTGCTATTCAGTAAGCCATACTCCACCCTCTTCTATTTCTTCTGAGACTCTAGATGATACTATTATCCATTTTATGCTTAGTCTTGAGGATGATTCTCTAGATAAAAAACCTAATGAAAATATACATGTGCATGATGTTGTTTTTAATACTAGTCAGGATGATTCTATAGTTGCATCTCATACTCCTTGCATTTCTAAAAATGTCTCCAATGATTGTAATGATACATCTCATACTATTTCTCCTCCTACTTCATTGTATGTTGATGATATGCTTAATGAAATCCTTACATCCGAATCTTTGTCTGATATTGATGATACACATGCTAGTAATGATTCTACTTCTTTGCATATTGTTGAATGTGAATTCTCTACTCCACTTTCATCTTCTTATGAGATTGTATCTAGTAACATGCATGTTGATTCATCTCCTTCTATTACTTCATCTCCTAACAATCCTTCTAATGTTATTCCTAATGCTTCTATCGATATTCCATGTTCTTCACCACATATTACTTCTTCTGCACCTACACCTATTGTGCCTATAGCATCAACATCCTCCACTTCTTCTTACATTCCTATGATCACTCATAATGGAAAGCTTCAACCACTCAATACACCATTCACATCTTCTACCATTCCTTCACATGACATCTTATCACTCATGCATGTTGTTGGCAAATTACAATCTTAGGTCCAATCTCTCACGCTTGAAAGCAAAGGCCTATTATGCTTCTATTGATAATAATTTTTTACATGGAAATCCTATTCGAAAAAGATTCACAATTCAGAATTTCCTAAGGATTTCATTATGCCTACATTTTCATGCTTTGATGGTACTGGCAATCCATATTTACATCTCAAACATTATCGTCTAGTTATGGCTTCATACTCCAATGATAGATTATTGCTAAAATCTTTTCACCATAGTCTTATTGATGATGCTCTTCAATGGTACACACATATACCCTTTGGATCTATTAGTACCTATTGTGAGATGGAAGAGGCCTTCCTTCAATGCTTTATACTTAACAATGGCCCTAGAGTCACACATGATTGCTTACCTAACTTACATCAAGGAAAGACAAAACCTATTATTGATTACATTTTACATTTCAATGCTTGCATGCATCAGTTAGTATTTTAATCCATTGATTTAGAAAAGCAATTCATCTTTTTTGTGGCTTGATTCTTGCTTTAAAGAAACACTTGCAATATGATACATGTGAATCATTCACACTCTTATGTTATAAATTCATTGATTTAGAATAAGATCTCATTGCTACACATCTCATAGATCCTCCTCCTAGTTCTACTAATGCTACATCATCTAGTTATTCTCCTCTTCCATTTTTCAACCTCCCCCTAGGTCTCCATATCCTCCACATCGCAAGAAAATTTAGTCTTTTCCATCACATAAGCATCCTTCATCTCCTCCACCATGTCAATCTCCACCTAAGACTTCTCCATCTCCTCCACAAGATCCATTACAATTTTCTCATGATGTTAGGCCTCATGATGTGCTACATGATTTTCTTGATAAGCACTTGATTCACTTACCTTCTAATCGAATCATCCACCTCATCACTTACAATGGAAATGTGATCGACCTCATTGCAACTATCATCACATCAATGGCCATCATGACAATGATGACTGTTGCACCCTTCATGATAGATTACAAAAATTAGAAGACAAGGGTGTCATTGCCTTTGGCCCTCACTCTCATGAGTGGTCTATGTCTCCAATTCCACGCAAGCGTGCTTCTAGTTCAGTTCACTTATCTCCTACACATGCTCCTAAGGTCACTATTCATACACCACCACATATTATTATTCATGCATGCTCTCCATATCATCCATCTGCCACTACTACACATTAGCTACCTAAGCCATCAACATTTGTGCTTCCCAATGTTGTATGTCCCATCATTGGCACCATCTCATCTGGCATTCAGTTCAGTTCATACATCCACACTTCTTACACTCCACATGCTTCCATTGCTCCATGCCTGCTTGGTCTTTGGCAGGTAATTTTATCACCTTACCCCCTGATGACGCACTCATGTTCTCATGGTTCTTACATGATTTTCGAGGGATATATTACAATAAGAACCTCGCTCCATCTCTTGTGCTACACACTTCATTGATCTATCTATCTAGTGCACACTATCACATCATTTCGATGATGCAATCTTGCTTTACGGTTCATTCTTGATTGTTGAGGGGTCTTATATAAATGAACCTTATGTTTCACATACTAGGGGCCATCACTATTCTCCTCCCACCCTCTTCATCATACTAACACGCGCTTAAGTACACTTTTATGATCATCTCATTCACATACTCTTTTACATCCTTTATTTTATACATACTTTACCATTCATCACATTTCTATTCATACACACAATATAATTTTACATTATCTATCTATCACACAACATAATTACACTATACATTTCATACACCATCTATTATCACATACGTTATTTCATCACTTATCTATCTATGATCAATCTAAACATCATTATAAATTTGTCAACATTCACAACTATGCAATGCAAATCAAATCAACACATACAAACAATTCTCAACACATCAACATGATACAATAGTGACAATCATCCATATATCATCAAAAACTAATAGTTACATAGTGCAATTGCTAGGAACAAGCCCCTACATCCATATATCATATCTCATCATCACTATCAATATCTACAACTGTGAGAGCTAAAGATCTAGATGCTTCACCGCTCACTTTGTGTTGCTTATCATGACCCCTATACCTCTCTACCCGCCACGTAATAAAGTCAGCTCGATCGACTTAAACACCTCCTTCAAGAATTGGAAAAACATATATATAGGATCATGGGTAGGGGTTGTAAGTTTAAACCCTAGATAGCAAGACCTTGTAAAAAGAATAAACTACAAAGGTTGTGTTTCTTTACTGTGTGCTCATAAGGGTAAGGAGTTTGACATCCTTAAACTCTCTTCACCTTAGACATGTGGTCCGCCTTCATTTCCATATGTCTATTACTTTGCATCTACATTGCATTCTTATCTCGCCATCTCATTTCATAAAGTTTTAATCAAGGGACTTATTGTTACAAAAATTCCTAAAAACTTATGAAAATATTGGAAAAAAATCAAATCATATCTCCTAAATTTTCATAACATCATCAATTGTTTCTAAGTCATTTCATCAATTCAAACAAGATAAGACAAAGCTTTAACAATAACCATACCAAGGCTTACATACTTAGTTCTACTCATAGTTTCTTCTAGATTAGGTGTCTTTTCCTATAATCTGTTCTAGAAGCTTCATGGTGTCACATCTATCCCATATACACCTCTTTAGAAATAAGAAAATTCTAAACATTTTACCTAGATATATGTGTCAAATGCAAATTAACAAAAAAATTATTTACACACTTCTTTTCCCCACCAACCTTCAGTGTTGAGCCGCGTCTCTTACTAGTGGCGTGGGGTTGGGAAAGGAGAGAGGTGTCATTACTTGCATATGCCTTGTCCTGGGTGAGGAGCTCATACTTCCTACCGGTAGCATGGGGCAAGGTGTAAGGGGTCTCTTTGACAAATTAGAAAATTAAAAGCAGTTCATTCAATAAAAGATGCTGTAAAATCATAAATCCGAACAAAGTGAGTTAGATGTCTAAAATTCCAAAAGAGTTTAAAACCTCAAACCAGATTTTGTCAACCAAGTTACCATCTATGGATCTAAGTCTAGATAAATTGGAAAGCAATTCACATCTTAAACTATGTAGCAAACTTGAGTAGAATGAGGTTGTAGTTTCTCAATTTGGTTTTGCCAAGTCCTTGTCTTTCTCTCATCATTACCATTCAACAAATTTCTATAACTTGTGTCCCTTCTAGATCTCTTGTTGTCAAACCCTCACATCTTACTGGTTGCATGGGGTTAGAAGTGGGGCAAGTTCATTTTACTATCATATCACTTTTTCATCACGTTTTTCCAAAACAATAAGAAGTATCAAAAATTGCTTAAAGAAACTAAAGTTCAACATTACATTGTACTTGCATAATCATCATATATTAGGATTGCAAAATATCAAAAAGAAGTCATTCTGTTAGCATTCATATCCATTGCATACATTCTGAAAATCATGCAAAATTAGAAATTCTAAACATCTAGAGTACATATGTGAATCAAGCCACAAAGAGAAGTCAAATCTATGCAAGGAATAGCCAAACCAAAAAGAGGTATATGTATATATCAAAATAAATTGATGTTGTGTACAATGCCATCACACGCTAGGCGTGGTCAAAACACTCGCAATGAGCCCGAAAATAAAAATAAAATCATATAAGTGCCTTGCAAAATGGAAAAAAGTAATAATGGCTCAATAGCCTATTAGTCCCCGAGGTACCCCTAAGAAGGCGCATGCCTGGGCTCTGGTGCAGCTCCAAAGACATGAATGTACAAAGTGATGTGCGTGTCCATGAGTATGACCACTAGCTGTGGCCTCGCCACATGAGTGGATCCTCATCAACGATGCTATTTCTCTCTCAGTTGCCTCGTAGCTCGTAACCTTAGTATTCAAATCCATAATCATCTCTGTAGCCTTTCAAAGAGGTGTGAAAAAACAACAGTGTGGTGCTTAGCATACAAGGGCTGCTCCACATCCTCCAACAATTGTGCTCTAGTCTTCCCATAAGAAGTAATAAGGTGTTTATGCAGATCTCGACGAATAAGGTCTCGCCACTCTTGGTGTTCACTACAAAACAAAGAAACAATGGCGAGTTAGAAAACTTCAAAAATAAAAAAGATACAAAACTTAACAACTAACGCTTCTAAGATAAGAAAGTCAAGTTAAGAGTAAATCACATACTCGGATATCCATGCATCCATGTGGGATTAACTATTACTGCTACTCCGGGCATTGGGTGTGCCTCCTCTCCTTCCGAGGTTACACGACCCATGACAGATCCCTCATCTCCTCCCTAGTCTCGAGGAAGTGGATCCTACGAGACTAATGCCTCCATCTCCACGTCCACCTCCTCCCGCTCCACTCTTGATACATCCTGGGTGTCATGCCACTCAGAGTCACTCTCCTCCTCCTCCATATGAGTTGCCTCACCAATCTCACCACCCAACTCCTCATCATTTGATCCATCACCGGTCTCCTCACCACCCAACTCCTCTCCAGTCTCATCTCTTATCTCCTCCTCAAAATCAGAGTCTACATCTATAGGTACCTCCTCCTCCCCGCTATGAGTGGGTGTATCCTCAATCTAGAGTAAAGGTGCATGATCGACCTCAACTCACGTTGAGCATCAACAACACACCTAACTATTATAGGCACTCCTAGAGTCACTACTGTCCACCTAGGATCTCCGCTAGGGCCCTTTCGGGCCTCCTTGACACTCCTATATACGGGTGCCATAGGGGGAAGCATGTCAATATATGGAAGGCCGAACTACTGAGGAACTCGGTCAAATGGATGAGTCTCCACCTTCCCCATCCTATCAACTAACTAGATAGTAGTGGTGCAAACTACCATTGTAGTCCCATCTTGTCCCCATACTCCTGCCATATCATGGTAGGGAGTAAAGAACTAAGTCATCAGTAGTTAATGAAGCCACTGGCTGATGTGGCCCTTTAAGCACTGACATCCTTGTCCATCTAGTGGGCCTTGACGACCCCTAGATCCTACACTAGAACTCCCCTCTGGTAGGGGATAATATGCTCATACACCCAACTCATCACAAGTGTGGGATGGCTAAGAGACTGACCACTTGTAAATGAACCACTCGGTATAAGTTATGGTAGGTGGTCCCAAGGATCTTAGGTCCCTAAGCATAAATGTAGCCATGTGCCTCTATTTGTGTGATAATAGGAGCCCAAACAATATAACAATGTGTTACCCCCTTGTCCCTTATCAACCGTGAAGCCAAAATACCCATGATGGCCTTGCAGATAGTGGGGATAAGAGCGGTGGTAATAGATCGGACCTTCATACCCTTTTTCGAACCAACTGACACCACGACATCACCCATATAAGTAGCCCACAAGGTCATCGTGGCTCTAGATCTTGTTATCTCAAGAGTCATCCTCCTCCCAAGTATCAAAACTCCAAGTATCTGGTACACATCCTCCAAAGTAATAGTCCACCCACCTCGGCACATGACAACCGGAAAGTGTTCGTCTCGCATCCCAATAAGAAAATAAGCCACAAATAATATGACTGACAGTGAGTAACGTGGGGCACCCGAGCAATCCTGCATATTCCCGCTCTCTAGAATTTGTTAATCTCAACCTTAGTAAGTTGATTAAGGACCTCTTGGAGCCAATCACACTCCTACTCACGGCTCCATTAGATGTACTCCTCTTTCTTCTACATCCACCAAAACAACAAAAAGAGCAAGTCAATGACATTTTCAATAGGCAAGCTCATTAAAAACATTGTAAAACATCATAAATATAAAAACTAGCTAAACACAAGTATTTTTGCATTTTGTTCAAAACCACTGCCTTGCAGTGCGGGGTGGCGGTTTTATGACCGCCACTCGCTAAGGCGGTGATCCTTTAACCGCCAACCTCGCTTAGGGCGGCGGTCCTAAACCAATTCATCGACGGCTACATGGCCTAATAATCTTACAAAAATGCTAAAAATGACCATTTTTCATGAAATAAAAGAGAGACCTATGGGGTGCAGGTGGCGGATTTTGTGACCGCCACCTTGCCGTGGCGATCCTTTAACCGCCACCTACTGGCGATCCTTTAACCGCCGCCCGCACAAGGCAAACAGTCTTGAACCGATTTTCCATACGGCTACATGGCCCTAATAAGCTTACAAAAATGCAAAAATTGACCTTTTTCATGAAATAAAAGACTACCCTAAGGGCCCCCCTAGAGACTAGTCTAAAGCAAGAAATTTCAAAAATAACCCCTCTAGACAAAGATTTTGACATTTTTACCTTTTAGGTTTCAAAACAAACAAATGAGAAAAACTAACCTTTGATTTTGTGGCTCGATCTCCCACTCATGAGGCATGATCACGATCTCGTAATGGTTGTTTTCATTGTACTCTCTTCGAAAACGGCCACCGTGTGGGTCCAAAGCTCAAAAATCGCTGATCAAATATGTGCAAATGAGTTAAAAAATGAGTTTGTTTTACACACACACACACACACACACACACACACACACACACACACACACATATATATATATATATATATGTTGTTTTGACCTTGTTTTGAGTGTATGAGTTCCTAGGGATGGAGCCTTGGTGTATGTATATTTCTATATCCCCACACAAATGGTAAGTCCTCTTATTGTTTTAGTTTAGAGTTTATTTTTTGATATTTTATCTATCTGCACTTGAGTTTTCTTTTCCTTTTACAGGTAGCAGGAGTTTAGATGATGATATTTCAGCACATGGGCGTGTCAGGTATAAATTCTAACTCCCCATTTTAGGAATGCCATACTCGGACTCTACATTTTACGCCTCTTCATGGCTAAGATGCTTCTCTCGAGGGGGCAATATGTACGCACCCAAAATTACACATGTTACATTGTCGAAAAATGGTTACAAAAGGTCCCCAATGATGATTCATATCCTTTCAGAAGGTGTTTGAGTTCCTAAGCTCATTTGCAGTATATATTTGTAGCCTAGATATACCTACTTAGCCTATGCACGCTTTCTTCTAGCTTTCCACTTCATTTTAGAGTAGTTTTGACCTTTAGTGTCAAAACCACCTTCTTGTTTGGGCGGTGGTCTGTGCGAATTTTCCATAGAGTTCACTCACTTTTTATCGCGAAATTCTCTCACTTAACTTTAATTTTTAGACTTGTTTCTTTCCTGCATTAGATGATTCCAAGGCTCAACTGCCTTGTTACAATCTATTCTTGCACTTCTATTTGTGATTGATGGTTGTTAATAGTTTGAACTTCCTCTTCACTATTGTTATGTCATCCTTTTTGTCGCCAAGTGGCTTCAACCATTGACTAGCCAAATTCCTATAAATATAATGCTTGTGTTCAAGAAAACCGGAGAAAATTTGTATTCTTGTTATTGCAAAGTTGCTGCCTTTCTTGCTGGAAATTGCCAAAGCCAATCTTAGTTCAATTGTGCTTGCACTCTTCCACTTGCATTGCTTCCTAGTTTTCCAATTCAAGTTGTTTTTGCTCCCACATCCTTCTTCTTCTATTGTTGTTGCATTCCCATCCATTGGACTCATGGACATAAATATTGAAAGGATAAATTGAGGGGAAAATATTCATACAACCAAATTTGCCACTGTTCTTGTAATATCTAGGTTGGAGGTGTTGTTTGCTTCATTCATGCAAATTATCAATTTTGAATTTATCATTTCAAAGTTCATATCAAATACAATAGATAAATCCTTTCATTTTTTCAATTATCAAGTTATCAGTAGATCAGATCAAATTAGAAAGTTTGTTCTTCAATATTGCTGGGAAGTCATAGGAATAATAACTTCTTTGAAGCTGTGATTTATTCTTTGCCTCTGAGGTAGGATTGAGAGTTTTGATTAGGAAGGATTCAATTAATCAATTGTTTTAGGTTTAGATTAACACAACCGCATTTACGGACTAATGACCACACCGACTATTTTACTTGTTTGAGATTTATTTGTCAATAATAAAAACAACTTGTTGTTTGTGATTGTAATATTTCAGTTTTGTGATTTTTTTAGATTAGTTTCCCTTTCAGCAGTAGTTTAGATAGTTAATTTCATCTTTGTTTAAATGGACACTTTAAAATAGTTTAGTACCTAGATTCAATCAAGTAGATCAGGCCATAGGGAATTTACACTACCCATTCATAGCCGTTAAATACCCCCTTTCCGATTCGGCTACTAAGAAATCACACTACCAGATCTTAGTTACTAATTCTCCTACAAATAGCCATCCACACTTTCCACATCAATTTCCCCGGCACGACCTTGATGGGTCGAGTGCGGTTAAAGGTTACATGTCAATTTTCTGTAGACACTCCAAGATTCAGATCCTGAGATTTTTTGTAGACTAGAGTGCCCATACCGCACACCGTGGCACCCATGGGTGCCCAGTCCAGTTGGATCTTCATCTCGCCACAATTTTTGGGTAATACCTTTATACTCGCTTCGTTCGCACACCATCCTATTCAGTCAAAAATCACAATGAGGTAAGTCATCTTTAGGTTAGTACCTTATCCCTCTTATTTCAATTATTTCATTTCATTTAAATATCAAATAAAATTAGTTAAGCATTATATTTCATTTCATATAAGTTATTCCATTGTTGTTACTAGTTTAGATTAACTTAGAATACATAATATTTTCATATTTTTAGTTAATCATTTTGGTGAACCCATACTTTAGAATATTTTTCCCTAGGATCTACTTCAAACCCTAATGGCTAAGGATAATTCATCTTCTTCACCATCATGTCTCATTTTAGTGTCAACCTTATATATGATGAGGTTGTCATTGTTGAGCTCATGGCTCTCTATGGTAATCCTATTCCTACACCGACTCATACTCAACAAGAACTCTTAGCTGGTCAACAATATGTGCCTACTCATTTTGAAGATTCTCTCATTGGCATTAGCATTGTTGAGGATCGATAGCCTTCACTCATTGTACACCATGTTATACGGCTACTTGTGATCCTCCTTCTGACCTTTCTAAGGAAATTTAGAGATTATTTCTTATCGATTACTTTCTTGGTATATAAAATCACTCACATATGCATATTGATTCTTCTCCTAGTTAGGCCACTACTATAGTTCCTTCTCATGATTCTCCTACTTCTGATATTGATTCTCATGATACATCTCATACTAGCTTGCATACTCCTTCATATTATGTCGATGATCCTATTGATAACATCCTTAGTGACATTCTCATTTATGAGTCTCTATCTAATACTGATGAGGTGGTTGATAGCCATGGTTCTCCTTCTTTTTATACTATTAATGTGAATCTCCTATTCCATCATTTCCTTCTCCTGAGATTGCATCTACCTATGCATGAGTCACCTCCATCTATCACTTCTTCTTCTCCTACCATTTCATCTCCTCTTATTACATCATCTATACCCATTAGTTCATCTTCTCATATAGATGTATCTCCATTGGTCACTTTACCTCCTAGGGATGTTTTTGATGCTACTCCTACCACTGTTATGGATATTCCATCTATATCATCTACTATAGCTTCTTCGACACCTATTCCTAGTGTGCCCTTAGCATCAAAATATCCTTTATCATCTCTTGATATTCCTATGATCACTCATAATGGAAAATTACAACCTCTTAATACATTATTGCCATCTTCCACTATTCCTTCACAGGATATCATCTCTCTCATGCATGTCATAGGTCAATTACAATCTCAGTTCAATCCCTCACTTTAGAAAGTAGGGCTTACTATGCTTCTATTGAAAATAATTCATTACATGGTAACCCATGTCCCTAAAAAGATTCATAATTTGCATTTCTAAGGACTTTATCATGCCTACATTCACATGTTTTGATGGTATTGGTGACCCTCATGCTCATCTTCTACATTACCGCATGCTTATGACCTCTTATTCTAATGATAGATTATTACTTAAGGCCTTTTGATATAGTCTTATTGATGAGGCATTACAATGGTACACTCATCTTCCATTTGGGTCCATTAGTACTTTCTATGACATGGAGGATGCTTTCCTCCTCCGGTTTATCATCAACAATGGCCCTAAAGTTACTTATGATGGACTTACCTACTTTACATCAAGGCTCATCTGAACCTATCAAGGATTATATCTTACGATTCAATGCTTATATACATCAACTAATATTTCAACCTATAGACCTTGAGAAGCAATTCATTTTCTATCGTGGTTTGATTCTGCACTTAAACAAAGATTACAATATGATACATGTGAGTCATTTATTCTTCTATGCTACAAAGTTATCGATCTAGAGCAAGATTTTTTCAACACAAAATGTCATTGATCCTCCACATACATCTACTTCTATTATATCATCTAGTCCTCCTCCATCAAAATTGGTTGAGCATCCTACACAGTCTCCACCTTTTCCTCACAAGCAAGGAAAACAAGCTCAACCTACTCCACCACCACAACATACTTCTTCTCCTCCTCCATGATAGTTACTTCTCCTTCCACTCCATCTATGTCACGTGAGCCATTGCATTTCTCCCATCATGCTAGACCTCATGATGTACTATTTTCCTTACTTTAAAAAGCACCTAATTGCTTACCATCCAACCATCATCATCCACAACACATGCTACAACACGTCAGTGTGACCAACCTTATTGTAATTATCATCACATAAATGGCCATAGGGATAATGAATGTCTTTCCCTTCATGATAGATTGCAACAATTAGAGGATAAGGGCATCATCTCCTTTGGCTCTCACTCATGTGAGTGATCCATCTCTCCTCTACCTCGTCAGAGAGTTTCTACTATAGTTGAGTCATCTCCTCCACCTGGTGCTCAGGCCATGGTACATCCACCACCGCAGTTCATTACTCATGCATGCTCTCCACCACATCCATACACCATTACATCATCACATCCATCACATTCATTCACTTCATCCATCTCATCCATCACATTCATCCATATCCACCACATCATGTTGCTCCTTCACATTGGCTTCCACAACCCACCACTTTTACACATACCACCACAACTCCATATGACATTCAATTTGGTTCATATACTCATGCTACTTCCATCCCACATGCTTCCACCACTTCACGCCACCTTGGTCTTTGGTAGGTGATTACTATCACCTTACCCCCGATGACACACTTGTGTTCTTACGGTTCTTACATGATTGTTGAGGGTTTTTCTCTAAGAACCTTTCATCATGCACTCTGTCATTCATCTAGTGCACTCAATCATTTCCTGATGACACACTCTTTGCTTTCCATGGTTCATTCTTGATACTGAGGGGTCTTAATTAAATGAACCTAATCATCCATATTGGGGGGCATCACGCTAATTCCCCCCCCCATTTATCACACTAACATATTATGATTACATTACATTATCATGACACACATTCATCACATTTTTCATCAACACATTAGTTTATCTTATCATACATCATTCATTTTTACATTCATTCTACTATCATCATTATACTAACTACGCATTACAAAATTCCATTTAATAAACATTAACAATATACAAAAACATCACATACATCCCAACACTAATCACCCAATCATACACATCAATACACCACAAAATAATCTCATCATATATAAATCACATGTGTCCATACATATATATGAATACAATCATCACTGGGGGAAACTCCCCTACATCATATACAATAATACTAATCACACCTCATCATCACTATCTCTCTGGGTACTGAGAGCCCTAGAACTAGATGCCTGCCACTAACTCTGTGTCATTTTTCATGGCCTCGATACCTCTCCACTTGCCTTGCCTACGTAATAAGGTGTTCTTCATAGAATTCTAAAAAAACTATGCTACAAATCCACGTATATCGTAGAAAACACATCTGTGCTAAGGACCACCACCCAACGCCTCTTAGGCTCTTCGAGTCTCCTTGTGTGCCTCTTCCCTCTCACCTAATAATACATATACATGTCATCATCATTGCTATGCTATATGCCACTGGCTCAAATAAATGGGCATGCTCATCTGCTATATCATCCACTTGCTCAAGTATCCCTCCACCAAGTACACGTCGGTAGGCACATTCCACATTAATGTGTGGATGGATGTGTCTACTATCAAGGACCAATACACATCACCTACAAAACAAATAACACAACATTAGATAACCATTACTAAGCCATAAGCCAAAAAAAAAATACATGACATAGCTATATATATAGATACTCACACTACGCCATATACATTTTACTACATCATCGGGGCATGTGCTTCCCCCTCTCCTCCTCCTCCATGTGGTAACCCCACTAGACCAAAAATAATGGGAAAAACAATACCCATCGATGTGCCACCCACCATGTGTGTACTCCTCTGTGCAACCCACATCATCTGTTCTATCGCTCTATCATCGCATCTACCTCATCTGGCCTAGGAGAGGTACTAGCTTCTCTCTTGTGGGCCCTAGTCTAGCTCTGGCCCTCTTAGGTGCTCTGATAGCTCTCAACCATATATATGGCTCTGGGGCACATCCTGAGCCATGCCAAACTATCGTGATACTCTCTCCACCTGAAAAAATATCGGCCACACCTGGGAATCGATCCTCTAACCACATAGTCCTCTAAATACACCACAACTCTACAACATCCTCGGGCCATCCTCCATAGTCATGGTATGGCCTCCATATAAACTGCCTCGGGCCCCATCCTATCTATCAGTTCCTATAGGTATATGTGTCCATCCTACGCCCATGAATATTAATCCACCTCCTCGCATATATCTCTGGCCTAGCCCACTCTCCTCGTGGACCTCCAACTGGTCTCAACATGGCTATATGCTCATAAGCCCATACATGTGTAATAGTGTAGTGGCTCCTATCCCACCACCATGCTCATCATGAGTAAATCGGTATAGATCTCTATATAGGTGGGCCAACACACACCATGCCCACACATATCTAGTACCCTCCTCCTCTATCCATCTGACATATATCATGCATCTTATACAAGATGCCTACACCTCCTCCCTCCACTGCTATAGATGAAGCAATCACAACCACTATGAACTTCCGCAAGTGTGGAACCCCAGACCATAAAATAACATCCAAGATGATATGGGCCTTGGTAGGTACTCAAGTCCCCAAAAATACCATCTAGCACACACATATCCTCTCCATATCCTCAATGGCATCACTGTACTCTCTCTCCAACAACCGACAATCATAATATATGATACATCCTCTAAAGTAATAGTCATCTCCCCCTGTAGGAAACCAAAATGTGCACATGTATTTACACACCACCTCTCACATAGTGTAGTCAACATAGGCATATTATGGGGCACATCCCCCATCCATGTGTGTTATGTGCCACAAGCCGACATGGTCCATGACATCCCAATCCTCATCTAATAGGCCCAATCCAAGAAAAGTACTCAAATGATGACCACCATCGTGGAACTCCCTCGAGTGAATATCCCTCTACACAACACAAAACAACAAAAAAACCATGTTAGAACACTATACAAATCAAAACACACTTTCTTATCACATTACTATACATCTAAAATCACATTTTCACCATTCTAGGCCATATACACACTTTTGGACTAGGGCACCTAGATGCAGGACTGGGTGCCCAGGAGCAGGACACTAGTGCCAGATCTGGAATCTGGGTGCTCTGTCCCAAGGGTCACTAGCACCCTCACCACTCTTGTCTAGGTCTAAAATGTCGAGAAAATTAAAATTCTCAAATTTGTAAAAATTCAACAAAAATGACTACTACACCATACATTTTTTGAAAAAAACACACTTACACTTACCAAGTCGTGTGTGTGTGACGTGACTTGTGGTCACCACCCTCTCAAACCAACTAGGACGTGTTGCTCTCACTTGTGGAATTTTCACTCACTTCATGCTCAATCTCACAATCACATAAACAAAAAATGAAGTGACTAAACACTTTTTCACTTCACTACTTATAGTTACTTTTTCACCTACTTTACTATAGTCATTATTTCATGCTTATTCTCACAACTAATACACACCACACCATTTTTGTCATATCTTGAGTTTCTACTCCGATTTACACCCCATTTGTGGCATTATTTTTAGAATTCTACCTACCACCATAACATACACATTACACACATTATCTCTCCTTGAATTTTTCTTCCATCAATTCATACACATTTTTGTGATTTTATCACTTTCTATCTATTTTGCATGCTTACTTTTGGCTTAGCATTCATTCTTATCATCACTTCCCCTTTCACCAAAAGGGGGCATATCATTGGGGTCATCCTATAATTCCCCTTACATTACCATGTGATTAATCAACACTACCAACTCATCATTTTCAAACATTTACTAATTCACACTATGTGACATTTCACCATTGATTCCCCTAATGACCTAACTTGGGGGAAACAAATATACAATTTTCTATGTGACATTTCATCACTTCCCCTAATGACCTAACCTGGGGAAACAAGTGCATTAAAATATTTTCATGTGATCATTTCACCAATTTCTATCGATTCCCTAATGACCTAACATGGGGGAAACTAGTAAAATCTCTCTATGAGTAATAAATCAATCAATCAATCAATCAATTCAAATTCAAATTAATAATTGAAATCATATCATTCAATCAATACAAATTCAACACAATTGGCCTCCTAGATGACCTAACTTGGGAGTTACGTGTGGCCTCCCAGATGACCTAACTTGGGAGATTACATCTATTGCTTTCCTAGATGACCTAACTATGGGAAGTTTTTTTCATTTTGATTTTCTTCTTTAGATGACCTAACTTGGAAGCCATCATACATTTTGTGTTTGCTTCAGATGACCTAACTTGGAATCCATCACATTGTGATGACACCCATGGAGTGGGGGCAAGAGTGCCTTTCCTATACCACTCCTATATGGGTCAATTATTTGATCAAAATTATTTGGATCCAAAACCACAAATCTTTGATCTGAGTCCATCTCTAGCAAGTGGCTAGATCTTGAGGATGTAGTTAGAGATTGGAGAATAACACACTTTTCTCCCTACACTCTTCTCTGGTAGTGGTAGGATGCCCAAATCCTCTAGTCATTTTTTATATACACGTGTTCGGGTTGGGAACTGATCACTCCCTTCCCCATCTCATCATCATCATACAACATTGAAATCATCATTCATACATTACAATCATACTCTCATTTAGTGCACTTCATCATACTAGTATGATTTTTGTTTATGTTCATGGATCAATCAACATTGATCCATGGTTCAACATGCTTTATGGTTCTTTCATGCACACTTTTTACTACCACATATGTGTGTTCTACTACAACATGGGCTTTCTCTGGATTTTCTCTCAGGTACACATCTCTATCTACTTTATGTTACCAAGCTTTTCACTCACCAACATAAAGTGGGGGAAAATGTAGTCACAAAATCACACACTTACTATTACATTTATACCACCAAATATGTTATTTTATATATGGATCTCATGTAAGAAAAGTATTCACTAATGACCTATCCCCTAGTCTAGTCTGTCAGTTAGTTAGTTGGTCATCATGTCATTTGTCTTGCATAGTCGTTAGTTGTTTACACAATTTGGTCATCTCTCAGGGAGTCTCATGTGTCGTTATTTGGTCATTTTTTCATCTCTAGTCTTTGACTAGGGCACCTAGGGTAGTACTTGGGGCACCATGGGTGCCTAGTCCTTAATTTTAGGTGCCTTGGTCCCAGCAACACTTGTGTCTAATTTAGAGTTTGAGGTCGGTCTTTGTAATTTTCCTCTCATTCCCCTAGGTACTAGTTGGCATGTCGGGTCATTAGTGTCAAAATTTGAGCAAGAGATCCCTATATAAACATAACATACCTACTATCTTATGGGTGGACTATCTACTATCAAGGGCTAGCTATCTACTAAGGAAAGGGACTGCATTTGGGCATCATTGCATCACACACACTACATAGGAAGGGTTGTATTCATTCTATTCCATCCACCATTTGCATTTTACATCTAGTTATTCCCCCTATCTCTGCATCATTGGCGCTAGGGCACCCTAGGCACATAATTACACACACAAGCACACAAAACTACATTGGGTCTAGAATGTAGTGCAACACTTAGTTGTAAGTCCACCATTGTGGTAGCTAAGGTCAGTCCGACCCCTTCATATGCATCTTTCTTTTTAGGATTTGATGCTTTGTATGGGGTTTTGTAGGTAGATCTTCATTATGGGTTTATGGCGACATAATGAAGTTTTACGATGACAATCATGCGAAAGGATTGAGACATTGTGAAGATCTAATGACACTCCAAGATTCAAATCCTGAGATTTTTTATAGACCTAATACCCATACTATATAGGCGCCCCAGGGTGCCCTATAGGTGCCCTTGATTTCGGGTAGTCCTCTTCATGCACCCATGTTCATTCTAGTCAAATCTTCATCAATTTTTACAATTTCTTAGGCATTGTATTCATTTCTTCATACTCTACTTAGTTTCCACACATCATCTTCATATTTTTAGTCGAATCATAGATGAGGTAAGTCATTTTTAGGTTAGTACCTTATCCCTCCTATTTCAATTATTTCATTTCATTTAAATAGGTCAAAGTTCGGACAATGGAGAAAGTCAACTCTGGTCAACTGGTCAATATTGGACCAATGGCACTGCGACACGTGGCGAAAAGGAAAAAGGGAGTTGTTTGTTGGTTTTCAATCACCGGTCTTCAACGAGCGTAAAAATGGTGCACGGGAACAAGAGGCTCAACTTTTATTACGGAGGGGAGCCCGCCGCCAGTGTGGACTATGGTATTATCGCCAACGTGGTGGGTCCACAAGCCACCACGTGGCTTGCCACCACTCGTCGAATTCGATCGAATTGCCTATCGGGAGACGACAAGTGGAATATATATTATTGACCGAGTTAATTATTTCCATACCACATTACATGGGTCGAAATTATATTTACTTGGTAAGTCCACTTTCCATATTCCACGCATTTAATCCAAATCCATATTACATTTTCCACACATTATATTTGGTTTAACCTCCAAGCATTATTCAAGGTGCCTAAAAATACTGTCTATACATAGCCATGCGCATCCTTATCCAACCAGAAAATGAACCCACATTCCAAGCGGCTAAAATGGCTCACAAGCCAATACAAAAGCGCCCCCTTTGCATTATTAAATACCTCCCTTCATCCACGCACCCACAATGTGGGATAAACCTCTTGAAATCCGCCTAAGGAGAAGGAAGTGGAGATATGGGGGGGATTTGAACCATGGTCTCCATGCTAAAAGATAAGGGCTTTGACCGCCGCGCCACTTGTTTAGAAACAATATAAAAGGAGCTTTATTGTATTTGAATAGCATTGGTGCAGGTCTGTGTAAAAGCCAAGAGGAGGCAGTTTCAGAAAACGCCATTTTTGAAGGCCTTGCACTCAGATTGGGCACTCGGAGTAAAAAGATGAAATGAAGGAAATTCTGAGATGATTCCAACAATGTAAGATTTGATATTTTTGTTGAGTTGTAACCTGTTTTTGGAAGCTTTTAATGCAGATTTTAACAGGGATCTACAAGACAACTAGTTGGAAAACACGAATTTCAATGCATTTCTGGTCCGAATTGTGACTTGGTGTAAACATGAAAAATGTTCAGAATTCAGAGATGATCTCAGATATATGATTTTTTTCATAGAATGTTTTTAAATCTCCATTTGTAGGTGTTTTTCTAACACAGTTGCAGGGAGATCACATTGTGAAAACACTGTAGGAGCCATGGATCGTTCTTGGGATAGTTTCTGCTATTTTTCAGAGTTCTTGGGACATTGATCAGCTCATTTGCAGGTTGTGATTCATTATTGGTTGTTTGTAAGAGTTATTGTACTTAAATTTCAATATTATTAATGGATTGGTTCAATCGAACCCGGGGACGTAGGAATTTCCGAACCCCGTAAACAATCTTGTTTGTTATCTGAGTGTTTTCAGTTTTGATTATTTATTTGCTACACAAGTTTTCCGCACTTCTATGGATGCATAATAATCAGAATTTAATCAATTTTTGGAGTTTAGAATACTTAAAATTGGTTTAAAAAAATCACGATCTTTGGAAACTTTTAAAAGTGAAAAAAAAACAACACACGTTTTCGGATTAATAGGAGATATTTAGAAGAGTAATTTCCTCCAACTAGTAAGTAATTGTAGATCTCCTCCTTTAGGAATGCATTTATTATTTATGTTATTGATGATATTCCTTGATGTTTTGTTTTCATGTACCTCATTATAAACCTACAACAAGTTTGAGTTGATGATATGCCAGTGACTTTATAAACCTTGCAAGGAAACGTGTCAAGGTTAGGGATATTTTCATTGGCCATGATGTGAACAATAACATAAATCTAATTAATAGTGAGATGAAAATCATAGATCTTTCTAGCATAAGGGATTACATTGCGGGTCAAAACATATAGGCATTCCTACAAGGCTTGGGTTCTATTAAGCATGAATTTAGTGAACCTAGAAAACTATATTATAGTGGTCACCAAATGCAACAAAAATTCAAGTAGTTTGGTGAGACATGCATATGTAGTTTGAATAGCCTTTATTTTCTCTTTGGCCTGCTTAAGTGAGAGAGATTTCAAGAAATCTTTAGAGGCAAAATGTTTGAATTTGAGAGAATGCATTCTAGCTCGAGATTTGGTCATCCTTATCGGCATGAAGTTCCATAAGCTTAAGTTTATGTTTGGGTTGAGGATCAATAACATGTAAGCATGGATTAAAAGCATCAAATTCCAACCGAGAAACATTTTTTCAATATTCCTTGGCAATAACAACATCAAATTGTTTGTTAATCTATGCCACATGCTTTCCATATTTCCAAAGGAAGGAGGTGGTGAGATTGATCATGTCATTACACCAGCCAATATAACTATTGGAAAATGAAAATGTGGCACAAGTGCCACACTATGGAAATGATTCGGATGGTGCCGACATGGATTGATATTAGTGTGTTCAAGAAAAATAATTGTGAGGGACTTTGATATGACCACTATTCCATTCCAACTAGCAAGTAATGGGACAATGATTAGACATTAAAACCTCTAGGTGAATGAAAAATAACTGCTAGAAGATCAAATTTGTGTTTGGGATGAGAAGCCATAACTTTTAAACAGGGATTGAAAGCATCAAATTCCAACTAAGAAGTAATTTTTAGTATTCCTTGACAAGAGTATTGTCAAATTGTTTTCTAATCCATGCCAACTACTTGTCATACTAGTGGAGGAAGGAGGCGGTGCGATTGATTCCATCATTCTACTAGTCAATATAATCTGTTGGAGAATGACATACATAACATAAGGTCCCACACTCTAGTAATGAGTTAGAGGGTGCTGACATGGCCCAACAATGGTGGCATGTTCAAGAAAAATTGATTGTGAGGGACTTTAATGTGGTCACTATATTCCATTCTAGCTAGTAAGTGATGGGACAAGGATCATACAAGAAAACCTTTGGGTGGTCAAGCTAACTTCGCTACATGTAGAAAGAGAAGATGTGTTTTTAAAGATCTTAACACAATTGATATGTTAAAAAACTCTATCATTTCCAACTTGGAAGTTGGACCAAGTAAACCATAGTTGTTAGGTTGAGAGACGTTGCCACTAAAAAAGTGGGTATATAAACTTCACATGTTTTTGAAATAGTACCATGCCTCTTGTTCTTTGACACACCAACAAAAAGGTAGTCATTTTTGTTTGTCTTTAAGAGTCTTTACCATATTAAAGTCACCATAGATGAACCAATTGGGAGTGGTAAGTTATCGGCTAACCAATAGACAAATTTAGATATGTTAGCACCATCATTAGAAGCATGTATTTTACAAATTCATAAAGAATGACCATAAATATAAAAAATCACCCATATTTCCTTATGTGAAGGGTCCTCTCCCAAGGCAAGGATTAAGGGTGCAAATTTGAGAGATCAAAATATTGGCACCACCATGGGCATCTTCATGCATAGTGGAAAAATGAGAAAAGTTTGACGAGCTATATTTTATAATAGTTTGCAAAAGAAAATCCAAAACTTTAAACTCTTGTAAATAAATTATATCTAAATTATGGAATTGTTGACAAACATAACACAAATATTTCTTAGGGCCTATGTAAACGTCAAACATTCTAAGAAAGAATATTCATGTGGAGGGATCCTCCATATGAAATTCTCCTCCCCATTCTTGAAACCATCTAAGACTGTGTAACTCATCCGGGCATGGAATGATATGGCTACTTGGTTAGAATGCTTGGAAGCCCCTTTTGCGGGTGTAACAACCAAAAGGGTGCTCTTATAGAATCAAGATTGAGACTTTCCAAATAGAAGTTACACCTGCAATGGTTCTTTAAAGGAAAACAAAAGTAAACGCTTGGTCATGTTATAAATACTAGTTACCTGAACCCCAAGGGTACCCTAATTGTGCTTATTCCAGGTTTTTAGTGAATCTTTGGAAGGACACGATTGGTAAAGTAGGTGATCAAATATTTATTTTCATACCAACGAAATTTTTTTCCGCATCCACTAGATTGCAAGAAAATATCATGTTTAAGAAGGGATTCATACTCACCTCAACATATATTGTAGGCACGAACTTGCAAGCTTGTTTTGGGTGCCATTATGATCACCACCAATAATTACCAATTGCAATGGGTTCATTGAGGGCCATTTAAATAAAATTAAACTACCCCAAGGATGATAATATAATTGACTTTAATGCAAACTTTCTAAAAACAATCACACAATAACGGTGTAGCAAGGATTGACAAGACAATTGATTTGGCAAGGTTTGATGAGATGGTCGAAACAAGTAATATACACACAATAAAGAAACCCTAATAAAGGTCATGTTAACATCCTCCATAAAATCACATCTTGAATTAAAAAACAATCTTTGTGTACTCATACCTTGTGAACATTCTCTTTCATGTAATTATTTGTTTTCTTTTTACTATTACATAGAAAGTAAACTTAAAATTTAAAATAAAAAATAAATGAATAAATTTGGCATATTTCAGATTCGTTATAATTGAGTTGGCTAATGTACATTTGAGATGGCCTAATGTATACCCGAGTTTACTTAATGGTGAAGAACTTACGCTTTTGAAAGAGAGGTTACAAGTTCGAATCCTATAGGGGTAGGGTATACATGCCTCGTATTGAAGCACAATTAGGTGCGTCTTACATGCTCTCATATTTGAAGCATATATAGTTAGGTGCTTGCATACTCTCGTATTTGAAGCACAATTAGGTGCCTCTACATACCGAGAGTACGAGGTAGTCCCTTATATTATAAGCCATCTGTAGACCAGGTCAAATGCCTCTACATATTAAAAGTACAAGATAATCCCATATGTTATAAGTTATATGTAGTCTTAAAAATAGGACGATACCCAACATCGGTAACACTTGCCTTGTGTTAGAGCTTCACTCCTCGAAGCTCGAGTCGTTGGATATTAGCCAATCCGTATAAAGTACAAAGGTAGTCCCTTATATTATAAGCCATCTGTAGACTCGGTTAAATGCCTCTACATATCAAAAGTACAAGATAGTCCCATATGTTATAAGCTATATGTAGAATTAAAAATAAGACGATACCCAACATCGTAACACTCGCCTTGTCTTTAGAGCTTCACTCCTCGAAACTTTGAGTCGCTAGATATTCGCCAATATCATAGCCTATAAATAGACCTTTCACTTATGCTCTTTCAAAAACCATCTTGATCTATAAATTTATTAAATGAACACCTATCGCGGGGGCTAATTAGCCTGCACAAATGAAGAAACTAAGCCCCACGCGGCACTAAGACGCTACTTTTTTCGCTTGCCTTCGAGGATCAAGCTACTCCGGTAGTCCTAGACTATGCCTTACACCCACCTTCCATTCCCTACACAACTCCATCCTTGTGCACAAGTGAACTCCTCAAACACCTTTCACAATCGCCATACAACCGCTTCTGAAGACCACTCACCAAATACCATGCCGCCCATACAACCGCCGGGAGCTCTCAATATGCCTTCTTAGTCCACCTGAGGGAATGCACAACCCGCATCCACACTGCACTCTGAGTTGCCCAACTCGCTTCACCATACTGGGTGTGTTCTTCACCCAAGACACCTCTGCACCGCTCTAAGTGCAACCAACTCGCTCACATCGACCCACCCAAAGACTACTTAGTCTCGGGACTTGCTTGGGCTCATAATATGGTCCATTAAATTCTCCATGTGCAACTCTTCAAGTTATCCAAAATTCATCCCCTGTGGTAAATTTTGATAACATGCATCAGAATATTCAAGTCCCAGGCACATTGATTGATTCAGAGCAAACATCATGTTTCTGAGGTTCTCTCAGATATTTTTCTAACTCCCCAGGCCGAAGAAGGAAGGAGCAAGCTCTGAGAAAATGTGAAAAGTTCTAGAGAAGACAGTGCTCAGGCAGGAAAATCATAAAAAATGACTAAGTCCTAGTCCTAGGGGCAGTCGGGACATTTGGGACATCTAGGCGCGGATCGGCCGAAAAGCCTCCAGGCGGCCCGCTAAGCATTTGGGACAATCGGGCCAGAAGTACGCGGCGGACGCGAGAAGCCGATCCGGCCGAAAGATGAAGAAAAAACGACTAATCTGGCTGACCGGGACAAGTGGGACAAGAGTGTGCGAAGGACGCGAACCGACCGTTCGGCCGAAACAAGAAACTTCAAAGACAAGGAAAATCGGGACAAGTGGGACAAATGGACGCATGAACCGGAAGAATTTGTCCCGCGAAGCACAGGGACATTTGGGACAAATGGACGCGTGGCAGTTCGGCCGAAATGGGAAATTTCAGCACTGTGCCAAATGGGACAAAGGGACGCGTGGGACGCGGATCGCCGAAGGAGCCGAAAGCCAATCAAGCGTGCCACGTGTCATCGGCCGAATGAGGGACAAGGAAGCCCATTTCGGGCGGATCGGAGGTTTATGTCCCAAACGGTTTGGGACATCCGGGACATAAAGACGCGAAGGGCGCGAGAGAGCCGGCAGACCCGTCGACCAATCAAATCATGACACGTGTCACAAGGGAAAAGGTCAAAAAGTCAAAGGGCGAGTTTTCGAGCACTGATCCGAACCAATGAAATAGCGCCACGTGTCCAAGTTTAAGGGGCCCACAAGGAAATTTCAAAAGAAAGCCCGCCGAAAGGCTAGAGGAGAGAGAATCACGCGACCAATCAATGCGTGCCACGTGTCATCCAGGTGGCGAAGCGCGGAAAATATTTCAAAATCCGTTTTGGTCTGTTCCGTGCCCTAAATCTTCAGATCATCATATCTTTTGACCCAGAGCTCGGATTTGTACGTTCTTGACATCAATGGAAAGCTAGTGAAATCCTCTACATGATTATGGGGCTAATCTTCCATTTTGGTGTAGTTTGGAGAGAGAAAAACCGAGAAACGGCCCTGACGCGTGGTAGTGGCGGCGGCGTTTTTAACAACCAGTTTAATGCACATGGGTCGCATTCTTCTTCAGCACGGCCAGAAGTGACATTTCAGCGGCCAAATTAATGTAGAATGGGTCGCATTCTCCTCCAAATCGGTCAAAGATGGTAGGGTATGGGTTGGTAAGGTATCCCATGCTGTTTTAATGCATTGGCATTCAATGAGGAATGGGTTTGCACGTTTTCCCACGTTTCTGTCCCCTGGGCTCGACCCATGCAATGTAAAAAGCCAGATTTGGCTCAAAATAGGACAAGTTGTTCATCTTTTCTGCTCTGCCCTCCCTTCTTTTCTTCTCTAGGGTTGAAAATGGAGTTCGAGCCTCCTCCCTTGCTTTGTAATGGCGTTTTTGCCTCTTATTAATGGAATGATGTTCTGTGCAAACTTCTGGAGCAACAAAACGTGTTTTGTGATGCATCTGTCCATCCTTGCTCGTTTTTTGCTTGTTCTCTTCTTGCCTCTCTTCATTGCGGTATTTGTGCATGTTTGAATGCCTCATTGTAGGTTTGGAGGTGTGTTCATGGAGTTCGGGACATTTTTCGTGTGAAATCTATCCTTGGGTTTGTGATGCGTCTGTCCATCCTTCCCATTGCTCACCTCTCTTTGTCCCATGGCAGTTGTGATAAGATGTTCAACATTCTCCTTCTCCGGTGTATCACCATTTTAGTGTAGGCTTTTGTTCTTTTTCCCTTTTCTCTCTCTCTGTCTCCTTGGCATGGTTAGATTAGGATTAGATTAGCTTGCTCGCACTTTGGAATAGCTTGTGGCGGGTAGTTTAGGAGCAGGAACCAGCCTTCTCTGGAGATTCCTCTTCGCTTTTTCAAGTCCCACACTTGGAGAAAGGATTCAATGTTATGCAAATCACACTGGATGCCAAAGTGATCAACCTAGAAGCCCGATCGCATCCGGGAAGTGCTTTGTGATTTTGCACTAACAGCTTTTTCCACACGGTGGGACCTTAGAGGTCTTCCACTTCATCTTTTGCAGGTTGGTGTGTTCCTGTGAAGATTTCAGCCTTTGGAGGCACTTGCAAACACATCTGGTGACTCCATCTAATTAGCAACCCATTCTCGAAGTTGCAAACCCGTTTTCCATCCATTTCCGTTCATCCTTCCTTCCATCTCTTCCATCTTCTTTCATTCTATGAAGTTGTGCAATCATGACTTCATTTCCATCATGGAATTCACATCAACAACAGCAGTATATCACACCTCCAACATGTTTTACAAATCCTCCAAATCAGCATTTTGAGCAGATTCAAGATCAGTATGCATACCCATATGAGCAGCGTGCAAAGTCGGTTTGGCTATGGAACTTTCCAAAGCAAGGGTGTGCATACAATGAAGACCATCGAGATCCAAGATCTTTGGTCTGTTAGAGAAGATCCAAAAGATGGAGGTAAAGATGGTGCAATCTAGAGCAACAACTCTTACAGGACTCCTTGTCCATGGGGAGGCCCTTTTCCAAGACACTTGAGCCCTCAAGAGAAGCTGGACTTCATGATAAAGATGCTGCCCCAACTTGCACAAATGGACGAGAAATAGAGGCCTATACATTCGGTGTTGAACAACCTTGTCAATGGGTAAGTTCTACACCATCATCCGGTCAGTTTCTCTCTTCCCATTACTCAAGCAAAAGCATCATCTCATTTGGACTTGCAAATTTTAAACTCTTCATCCTTTGTCCCAAATGTTGAATCCATGTCTCCACCTCTCAGTCTTCCATCTCATCTCAATTCTTCTTTCCTTTTCCCTTCCAAACAGTCATTCCCTCCACAAGAGCTAACAGAAATACCCCCTCCTCCAAAGAAACAAGAGGTTTCACCGCCTCCACCACCACACAAAATTGTAAAATCAGTTGAGTTACAACCCATCCCTCCTCTTGCATTCCCAAATCCATGTTGGGAGGATGAAAATCAGAATGCCAGTCAAGGAAAACAACAGCAAAAAGAGAGGCCAAACAAAGATGAAGAAATTCAAAGTCTGAAGAGTTGGGCTCTTAGATTTGGGATGACAAAGATCCCCTTGATGGTTAAGCCTACAGAAGAGGCTAAGGTTGAACAAATGGTGGTCATGACTGAATTTGTTGCAGCAGAAGAAGAGCAAAAGGAAGAAGCAGATCAGCAATCAGTTTTCTCAGAACGTGGTGCTGATCCAATTCATTTTGCACAATCAGCCATGGAGGAAGAAAGCTTTGAAGAAGATCTTGCAGTCCCAACTTGCCCTCTAGAGCAGCAGAATGAAGAGTTTGACTTGACAAACTTCATGCTAGAGGAAGAGTTTTATCAAGAGCAAGATTCTCTTCAAGTAGTAGAGGAAGGAGAAGCTGCTCCAAATCCAAAAGAAGAGGAGCACAATCTAGCTGTGGAGGAGAAAAGTGCAGATCCAAAGGGTTTGAGCACAAAGCAAAGGCTACGGGGAGAACCTCTGAGTTCTTCTTTCCACTTCATCTCTCTCAAGTTCTAGTCTAAGATCAAGAGGAGTTTGATCTCTCAAACTCAATATTGGAGAGTGAAGGAAACCATGGTGGTCAAGTTGCAGATCAAGAGGACACCATGGAGGAAGTTGAACATGAAGCAAGCGGGGAAAGCAATGAGGCGGTTTACCCTCGGATTTGGAGGATTTTGATGGAGAAGAGCCGGTTGAGTTTTCACCATTCTCTCTTTCATCATCCACATTCCAAACACAGAGCGAGCTCATGGAGGACAAGACATTCATTTGCGCAGCACTGCATCTTATCACCCTTTGGAATCAAAATTGGAAGATTTAAATCTTCCATGTTCTTCATTGGAGGAAGAGAAAGAGAGAGGATTTTCACCATTTCTTCCACACCATCCACCCATGAGGGTCTACAAGAGGACTCCATTCTTGGAGTTGAAAATCAAAGTTATGGGCATATCAAGCGGATCGGACCTTGCCCAATCGGGTATTTGGCTTCATTGGAGCCAAAGGAGAAGCTACAACTGACAGTCATGCTTGCCGAGCATGAGGGTGAGCTACAAAGTACCAAGGATCAGCTGTCATACCTCTTCAATCCAAATGCGAGAGCAACTAAAAGAGGTATTGAATTTGCCTCGGTGATACCTTGATGATTTGGGTGGAATACTAGCTTCTTGTTGATTTTCCACTCATCCTAACAGTCATGATCAGCTCCAAATAAATTGCATGGCTGCCACTTTTGAGAAAGGAAGCTATTTCTCACAACCTTGCAGGGTTTGTTTAGCTTGCTTTTGCTTCCGATTAGAGTAGAGTAGGTAGGTTTGCTTTCAGCAGAAGAAGTGCTTGTGCACATCATGTTCCATTTGGGGCATGTATGATTTTCAGTTTTGTACATAGTTTTGGTGTCATTGCTGGTTTTGCTCTAGCACAATTCTTTTGGTGGTTTTGGTGAGAACAACTCCATGTCCGGTGGGATTCAAGTGGCTCGAGAGGAAGGTTTTCAAAGTTCGGATCGGTTTTCGAGCTACTACTTATGACTCCATGCCCAATTGCTTCGTGAACAATTGGTCTTTTCATCCGAGATGACCCCACTGAGTCGCCAAAACTGTTATCCAAAATTCACCCCAGGGTAATTTTGATAACATGCATTAGAATATTCAAGTCCAGGCACATTGATTGATTCAGAGCAAACATCATGTTTCTGAGGTTCCCTCGGATATTTTCTAACTCCTTCGGCCGAAGAAGGAAGGAGCAAGCTCGAGAAAATGTGAAAAAGTTGCAGAAGGCAGTTCAGGAAAAATCATAAAAATGACTAAGTCCTAGTCCAGGGGCTCGGGACATTTGGGACATCTAGGCGCGGATCGGCGAAAAACCTCTGGCACCCGCAAGCATTTGGGATAATCGGGCGAAAGTACGCGCGGACGCGAGAAGCCGATCCGGCCGAAAAGGAAGAAAAACGACTAAGCTGCCACCAGACAAGTGGGACAAGAGTGCGCGAAGGACGCGAACCGGCCGGTTCGGCCGAAGCAAGAAACTTCAAGACAAGGAAAACTAGGACAAGTGGGACAAATGGACGCGAAGCCGTAGATCGGGCGAAACCGGAAGAATTTGTCCCATGGCACTGAGGACATTTGGGACAAATGGACGCGAACCGGTTGGTTCGGCCGAAATGGGAAATTTCTCCTTGCGCCAAATGGGACAAAGGACGCGTGGGGCGTGGATCGCCGAAGGAGCCAGAAAGCCAATCAGCGGCGCCACGTGTCATCGGCCGAATGAGGGGACAAGGAAGCCCATTTCGGGCGGATCGGAGGTTTATGTCCCAAGCTTGTTTGGGACATCATCGGGACATAAAGACACGAAGGGTGCGAGAGAGAGCGGTGAGACCGTCGACCAATCAAATCATGACACGTGTCACAAAGGAAAAGGTCAAAAAGTCAAAGGGCAAGTTTTGAGCAATCGATCGAACCAATAAAATAGCGCCACGTGTCCAAGTTTAAAGGCCCCTGAGGAAATTTCAAAAGAAAGCCCACCAAAGGCGAGAGGAGAGAGAATCATGTGACCAATCAATGCGTGCCACGTGTCATCCAGGTGGCGAAGCGCGGGAAAATATTTCAAAATCCGTTTTGGTCTGTTCCGTGCCCTAAATCTTCAGATCATCATATCTTTTGACCCAGAGCTCGGATTTGTACGTTCTTGACATCAATGGAAAGCTAGTGAAATCCTCTACATGATTCTGGGGCTAATCTTCCATTTTGGTGTAGTCTGGAGAGAGAAAAACGAGAAACGGCCCTGACGCGTGGTAGTGGCCAGAAGCGACGTTTCAACAACCAGTTTAATGCACATGGGTCGCATTCTTCTTCAGCACGGCCAGAAGTGACATTTCAGCGGCCAAATTAATGCAGAATGGGTCGCATTCTCCTCCAAATCGGTCAAAGATGGCAGGGTATGGGTTGGTAAGGTATCCCATGCCGTTTTAATGCATTGGCATTCAATGAGGAATGGGTTTGCACGTTTTCCCACGTTTTCATCCCCAGGCTCGACCATGCAATGTAAAAACCAGATGGCTCAAAGATAAACAAGTTGTTCATCTTTTCTGCTCTGCCCTCCCTTCTTTTCTTCTCTAGGGTTGAAAATGGAGTTGAGCCTCCTCCCCTTGTTTGTAATGGCGTTTTTGCCTCTTATTAATGGAATGATGTTGTGCAAACTTCGGAGCAACAAAGCGTGTTTTGTGATGCATCGTCCATCCATCCTTGCTCGTTTTTGCTTGTTCTCTTCTTGCCTCTCTTCATTGCGGTATTTGTGCACTTTGAATGCTCATTGCAGGTTTGGAGTCGTGTTCATGGAGTTCGGGACATTTTTTACGTGTGAAATCTATCCTTGGGTTTGTGATGCGCTCCGTCCATCCTTCCCATTGCTCACCTCTCTTTGTCCGTGGGGTTGTGATAAGATGTTCAACATTCTCCTTCTACGGTGTATCACCATTTTAGTGTAGGCTTTTGTTCTTTTTCCTTTCTCTCTCTCTGTCTTCTTGGCATGGTTAGATTAGGATTAGATTAGCTTGCACTGTGCACTGGAATAGCTTGTGGCGAGGTAGTTTAGGAGCAGGAAAACCTTCTCTGGAGATTCCTCTCTCGCTTTTTCAAGTCCACACTTGGAGAAAGGATTCAATGTTATGCAATCACCTTTGGATGCCAAAGTGATCAACCTAGAAGCTCCGATCTCGCATCCGGGGGTCTTTGTGATTTTGCACTAACACTTACTCACTAACCAACCCTCAAGAGTTGCACAGTGTGATCCGAGAACTTCCCGAGAAGTCACCCATCCCAAGCTACTCGGCCCGAGCGTGCTTAACTTGCCTAATTGTATTTTTCTAGCTCTTTTGAGGGCCCACGCATGCGAGGTCGCCAACCCCAACCCACGTGTGGCCAACCTTTCGCCTCGGTAGGGGGTCAACTCGCTCCTTGGATAGCGCTCGCGCACTATCTCATCTCGGTTGGGGTCTCGCCCATCTGGGAGGTGGTCTCTCCATGACCCACCCCCTTATACTCTCCTCCACTCAAATTGGCGACGCCCACGGTGTCGTTGCTGGCTTCGCAACCTACGCAAAGGATACTGTGGATTTACCACTTTGGGACGGACCTACAAATGCACTCCACACATGCAAATGCACATCGAACACATCGGTCACAACTGACATAACACAACCTCGGCCTCTTCAACATCTCACCGTGCAACTCCTCGTGCTCGAGACCAAAAGTGCCAAATCACTCAACACTTTTGCCGTTGTAGCTCCCTTCCACTGAACTACACTTCACCAAACATCCAACACAATGATCTCGATGGGATACCCTTCTTCAATTCCCCGCCAACACTTAGGAATTTTTCATGATGTACAAGCTGCCCTGCTATGTTTTGAGCCCTTCCCGCACAATAATCACCGCATAACTGAGAACCGCCAACAACCTCAACGCTTCCGGATGAACCACTACAAGGTTTCACTTGCCACATTGGACTCGGTTACACCATGCTTCCACCCACAACATGAAATTCTCCACCTGATCTGGGGGCCTACTTCACCACAATGCTGCCCTTGTTCAGCACTTATACCAACACCATACCACAACTGTGCCTCTGATGATGATCTTCCGACAAAATCTTCACCAGGAATACCTCATTTCACCGCATTGACCCAGTGATCTACTCGTGCTTATGAAAACACCACATTACTTTCCTCAAAGAAATGGAGAAAGCGCCACTACATCGCAACCCTGAATCAGTGCGAGGTTTCGCAAAATCACCACTCTGATTTTGCCAAGGGAGAGCCACTTTTACCACTTCATGGCTCGAGTATCAACTTGATATCACTTCACAAATACCTAATTCAGCCATTCTCAATGCACAAGTCTCACAAAACTTTGGGAGTCATTGCGCTACTCAAGTTGCTTTCGCATCTACCGAGTTTTCGAGTTACTTTGCCTCTGCACCTGAACTCTACCAAGTGTTATCCCTTCACTCTTCTCTGCTTGGAGTTAGTTACGCACCAATCTTCACGTGAAGCTGCCCACCTCAGTGACGTTACCCAACCCACACTGCATGCTTCCTTTCCACCTCCTCCACATTCCGAGTTCCGATCAACATTGGCCTTCTTCTCTCACAAAGTCTCTAGCACTCGCACTAGCTACTTGCATCAGGCAAGCACCAATCCTTCGACACTGCGTGGGTCTACAACACCCTTATCATCGAATGCCATGCCGACTCGGTCGCAACTACATGACTCCTTCCTCATCAACCATTGGTCTAACTCTGAGAAAGTTCACTGGCTTCATTCATTCCACTATGACATCAATCCGGCCCACTCAACCCGATACTCGCTGGATCACTCTAATTTATGACGTCGCTGGCCCGCACCACCTTTTATAACCCGGGAGCTTTCTTGATCATGGGCGTTGCGTCCCACCATCCAACCACCAACACGTTGATTGCCAATTGTCTCAAGACTTAACCACCGATCCACCCGAACAACAACCAACTCCCACAACACTGCACAACTCGCTCACCCGCGCATTACTGGGCACTTCAACCGACGCGGAGCACACACCAGCCTACTTTTGCATGAACACAACTTTGTTCTATTTGGCCCAACTCCGTTGGTGTCCCATCCATCCGATCACCAACAACGTTGATTGCATTAGATTCCATGTCCTGACTCGTTCTTCAATCAACTCCCTCATCATTTCTACGGCTCTCTCACCTTGCTCATTCCGTTGGGCGCTCAACTCGACTGCTTGACTTCAGACCAACAGCTTCGCATGAACACAACTTTGTTCTCGCTTGGCCCACTTCGTTGGTGTCCCATCCTTTCCGATCACCAACAACGTTGATTGCATTGGCCCATATCGCCAACTCGTTCTTCAATCAACTCCTCAACACTTTGCTCATTGGAAGCTCCATTCGCCAACTCTCCACCGTTGGTTTACACTTTGCTCTCCAACTCCAACTCCACCAATCCGCACGTGTTCGAGAGCACAACTCGTGCTCCAAGATCAACTCGCTTTGCTCGACACATTGTCGTCGTTTTTGTGTATCAAAGGGAAACACATCCTCATAGCTCGATACACATTGTCATTGCTGAGTATCGAGCGAGCAACACTTCAATTCGGGTGCGATACTCATTGCATTACTTATGTGAGTATCAGTGAGAGCAATTCACATTCACAAAGCTTTGATACTACCGCGCTGCCTGACAACCGGAAGAAACTAACCCCACGCGACCGAGATGCTACTTTTTCACTCGCCTCGAGGATCAAGCTACTTCGGTAGTCCCATACTACGCCTTACACCCACCTTCCATTCCCTACGCAACTCAATCCTTGTGCACAAGTGAACTCCTCAAACACCTTTCACATGCCTGCCCATACTCTGCTCCAGAAGACCACTCACCGAATACCACGGCCGCCCATACAACCGCCGGGAGCTCTTAATATGCCTTCTTAGTCCACCTGAGGGAATGCACAACCCCGCCTCGACTCATCACCGAACCAACTCGAGGTCCTTCATGCTGCGCACTCTCAATGCAAGGGCTCACTCCTGCAAGGTCTTCATGCTTGAACCCTCCAACTCTGCATCCACACTGCACTCCTAAGTTGCCCAACTTGCTCCGCATACATTGGGTGTGTTCTTCGCTCCAAGACACCTTGCACCGCTTCTATGTGCAACCAACTCGCTCACCGACCCGCCTCAGCACTACTTAGTTCTGGGACCTCCTTGGGCTCATAATATGGTCCATTCAATTCTCCATGTGCAACTCTTACTCACTAACCAACCCTCAAGAGTTGCACTAGCGTGATACTGGGAACTTCCCGGGAAGTCACCATTCCAAGGTACTCTGGCCCGAGCGTGCTTAACTCGCCCAACTGTATTTTCCAACTCTTTTGAGGGCCCGCGCATGCGAGGTCGTCAACCCCAACCCACGCGTGGCCAACCGTCTGCCTCGGCCGGGGGCTCGCCCCCGGATAGCGCCTCGCGCGCACTATCTTGCTCGGATGGGGTCTGCCCATCCGGGAGGTGGTCTCTCCATGACCCACCCCTTACTATTAAGACCCCATTTATGTAGTGGCGCCAAATCACACAAAGAAACATTCAATTTCACCAAGACACCTCGTTTTATACATAAAATTATGGGTTCATTGTAATTTGACATCATTGTAATGTCATCGCCTGAATAAAAATGTATACCCATATCTCTGTTTAGAAGATCCTCTGCACAGCCTCCAAACATTATTCTGAAAATCTATACAATTCTTTCACTACCGACACCCCAAAAAATTCGAGGCAAACATCTCCGTTTCTTAAGAGAATGGTCTAATACATATACTGAACAATCAATCATGTTGTGAGCCTAGAAAAGCATCTGGCCATATGAAGAAGGCTGGGCTTGAATAACAAAGGAATACACATGGATTAATCTCTACATATTCTTTTCCCGCTTTGCAGGCTCTGTATGAGTGTAGCATACATTTAGAATCAGAAAGTTCCTTGCAAGACAGGACAAGAACTAGATTGTGTTCTTTTTCTACTCCGCCCACAAGGATCATAAGCCGAATTTCCATTTTGGGTCCCATAAATTCTTTGCTTTTGAACAGACAGGCATTCAGTTCACTTTTACATTGAAGTGTGATACTTCAGACTCTCTCAATTTTGGGACAACTGTGCTGTAATGGGCGTCTCAGAATGCCTTTCACAGAAAGCAATGAATCAATCAAAACTCTTACTAAAATTGGTGTTTTAAGATTGATTTACCGAACCTATAAAATGTGAAGCAAAACTTGCGATCAATATGTCGTAGTTGTGCCTGCAAAATATACCCACACTTGCTAGATATAGCAACCTCTGCTGTTCCATATAATTTAAAACTTATTCTCAAGTGATTTTATTGCTTGGCCAGGGCCACCCACATAACATAGAGCTTGTATCAGTCTATTTAGCTGAGTTATCAAATTACATATCTTACGACAGAGTTATGGCTGACCTTGTACAGCAATATATGAGCATGGCAGATAGACTTCCGGAGGCATTGAAACAGAACACATACCAGCTTCGGAAGTGTTTTACTAGGTGAACTTCATTACAATTTATCTGCATTGCATCGTATTCCTGTCACCCATATTCTTTATTTATATAGTCCATATTCTGTGCGTGCTTTTATACGAGATGAGAGGGTTTGTTGGTACGAGCGTTTATCTCTAAAATAAAATTCTCCAAGATTTGTTTAATCTTCTTGATTTTAGATTGTATACAAATATTTCTGTGGTTGTGCCTGACATAATTATAATGGGCTGGTCAAAAGCAAATTATAGATATGCCCATATGAGTGTGTGTTTGTGTGTGCTCCATCAATTTCTGATTACCCATCAAAATTCTACTCACAAATTCTAATTACCCATCAAAATTCTACTTACCCACCACAATTCTATCCACCCCTTCCATGGCAGGCCGCTAGTAACTCACTCAGGCTAAAATAATGTATATGTGCATGTGGGTAGGTGTATATCTACATATACATTTGTTAGTTGCAGAAATTTTTATTCACCAGTGAAAATTCTATTCACACATCTTCTATGGTCTCCAGCAACCTCCTCAACCAGGATAATATCCCAAGCTTGGACATGGGTTCAAAGCCATGGAGTGCAAAATTTGAAATATATGTTAGGTAAAGGGATAATGTCCCCTTCTTAGAATGAAGGGTTTCGTATGCTTAGGAGATGTGCTGCCTGGATTTGGAGGGTTAGGGCGGTTCCTTCAATAGGGTATAGTTCCTGGGCTGGGATGGCCTGACCTTTAGGCTTTGGCAATAGGTGTGTACCCATTGCTGGAGATTTTTCTGCAACCTAGGCCAAGCTTTGGACTTGAATACTAAAATAAGTTTGGGCGAACTTGGATGTCCTAATAGGTGTGTCTTAGCATTTGAGCCCAACCACTCCAGCTCAAAATAAAAATTCTAGGGGTTTGTGTTTGGATATGATCCATAGATTCATGTCAATTCCTTATTTTCAACGGTAATAAATTGTGAAGGATAGAAATCAGCATATAGGCAAGAGAAGTTTCATGCAATTCAAATTTCTTAAGAGATGCTATTATTCATGTTGCAGTTTTGCATCACAAGGCAAGAGGACTTTACAACAACAGCAATTATACAATGAGCTTGACACGGTAATAGATGATGCTGACGAAAGAAGGAATCTTCGAGAAGGGGTGTTTGGTCGTATCTTGCAGTGCACACAGGTACAATGGAATTCATTCTGTTTCTCCTTTTGTCCTGTTTTTGATTGTTTCTCCTTTTGTCCTGTTTTTTTGATTGTACAGGTATTTTCATGTACCAATTTTTGTACCAAGCGTTTTATATTGTAGGCCCGAAATATGGAAAAAAATAGGTCCATTAAAAGAATATGATTAATGCGGAAAAAAATAGGGTGACTTACATTTATGAAGATACTTTGTTTTTTTGAAAACCAGCACAATATAGAAATTCAGAGTAATCAAATTTTATTAACACTTCCGTCAAAGTGATCACATTTTGGCACTTCTATATGATGGATCAAATAAATGAGGAAAAACGGTAAATTCCTATAAAACGAAAATAGGGTGAATTCCTATGAAACAGCCTTTTTAGTAACTATGGTTTATTCACATGGTATGCTTTATGAGCATTTCAATATGGAAGTTAATATGGATATCTAATACTCTGATATCATGGTGCAGGAGGCTGTCATTGTGCCACCATTCATTGGTTTGGCTATACGAACAAAGCCAGGAGTTTGGGAGTATGTTCGTGTCAATGCCTCCAACCTTTCAATAGAAAAGCTTACTGTGCCAGAATATCTGCAACTCAAAGAGTGCCTTGTAGATGAGGGGTGGTAAGAAAACAATTTTACTTTTCTTTTTTCATATAGGAAGAAAAGAGGTGTAAATAGAATAAAATTCCTAGTTTCCTTTTCATTGCGCCTGTGTTAAATTATGTCCATGCACCCGCATATCATAAGCACAGGTAGGCATTACACCATATTTACTACCATAGTTGAGATAGGGTGCCCGTATCACGGGGCAGAGGCGAGACTTGGATTTTAAATGTTCAAATGGCTGGGGTAAGTCTTCTCGCATTTAGGTGTAATTGCTGGGTTAGCAGCATGACCTGGCCTCAGGCATTAACCCCTGCTGAATAATTCTTGTGAGCTTTGAACTTGGGCGTCCTAATAAATATGGGTTCAGCATTTGAGCACTGAGCCTCATCAGCTCAAAAATAAAACCAATGTTTTGGATGCATGATGAGAAACATTTTTTAGGTTAAGGCATGAAGAATATCAAAAGAATGATGAATACTGCATATGAAATATTCCTTATTTAGACCTATTTCTTTTGTTTTACCACATTTTGATCTTCTCATGGTAGCATGCATGATGCAATCTGCAGGGCCAATAATGACTTTGCATTGGAACTGGACTTGGAGCCCTTCAATGCATCATTTCCTCGTATGAAGAGGCCCTCGTCAATTGGCAATGGGTTTCAATTTCTGAGCAGAAATCTGGCTTCACGCCTTGGTCATGACGGAGAAAGCATGCAGCCCTTACTGGATTTCTTGCAGGAACGCAATCATCATGGAGAGGTAGCAGCAGACATTCATTTTGGCAGTCCTACTTGCTATTGTAACATGGTGTATTTTGAAGTCCCATTCACCTACTTTGGTCATATATAGAAATTATTGTGATTTATATATCTATTTCTTTCTTCTTTCTTGTTAGTCTAATCTCTTATTCCACAGGTCAAATAAATTTGGGGTTAATTTGGCCCAGGGCTAATATTATTGTGACCCTATAAGCTATACTTTGTGCCATTAGATCTATTATAATTGCTTGGGATTCCGAAAGTCCTTCACATCTCACTCTCAAACAAGTTATTCATTCTGAAACCTTGAAATCACTTTATCTTTTCCGACTGGCAGGATTTCGTATCTAATCTACATAAAAACTACCTTTAACTGATATTTTGTTCTATATTGTACAACCAGGCTTCTCTCAATTTCAGAACAAGAAAACAAATTTTAGTTTACACTGGAAGCTTCAATTTAATGCCTCTATGTCACTTCACAAGATCAGGACAGAATTTATTCTTTTGCGATTTCCATTGAATAGTATTTCAAAAGAGTTTATAAGTTGAGAAATGCAGAATCTAAAATGCTGGCCTAAATCTTCATGTTATGTCATTTAGATCCTATTTTTAGTCATGGCTTATTAGATGAATAGTTTTCTTTAACTTCCATCTTTTCATTTGCAGAAACTTATGGTCACTCAGAGAATTAATACCGTGCCCAAGCTTCAAGAAGCATTGATCAAGGCAGAGGATATATTGTCCACCCTCCAAAAGGACACATTATATGAGGAATTCGCTCACAGGTAATTGAACACTTGGTTCTTCCAGCAATCCAAGGAAATGGGCATTTATCATCCGTAGAATGTTAATGTTGATAAAGATCAATTATCATTTTAAGATTATAATTCCACAACTAGATTCCTCATAGTGAAGAATTTATGGGTTCCCATGTGTAGATTTCTCATTTTTTGTGGAGTTATTTTTGGAATTAATCCTAGGCAAGGCATATTACCATCTTCCCAATTCTAAAGAAACTACGGATATTCTAATTTTGCTCAGTATTTTCATCTACAAAAATTATAGGTTTCAAGACCTGGGACTAGAGAAGGGATGGGGAGATAATGCACATCATGCACTTGATACAATTCATTTACTCCTGGGGATTCTACAGGCACCTGACCATATTACTTTGCAGAAGTTTTTGGGAAAAATACCCACCATATTCAGTGTGGTAATATTCTCACCTCACGGCTACTTCGGCCAAGCAGATGTTCTGGGATTACCAGACACTGGTGGACAGGTACTGTTACTTTTATCATCTATTTTCTCTACGCCTTAGCTTATCTTCATACACACTATATGATTACAGGTACCGCTTCTGGTTTGATGATGATCCTTTATTGGGTTTCAAATAACTCCTTTCATGATTTTGAGCATAACCAGATAATCAGAGATATAAGATGGGTTCACCATGATATTTAAGATAATGTTTCGAATGATCTTTCCAAGGTCCTCACCTTACTGATATCTGAAACACAGGTTGTGTATATATTGGATCAAGTCAAGGCGCTTGAGGAAGAACTACTTCTTAAAATTAGGCAGCAAGGGCTCGAAATTACACCTCAAATCCTAGTGGTAAGTTGCCAATATGTATCATAAAATACAAGTTTTTGGACTTAAGATAAAATATTTTGTGGCTCCTTCAGTCGATTTTTGAAGCAAGAGGAAGCAAAGTGTCAGTTTCTTTTATGATATCTTCAAAGTAATAAAGAGGTACATTCGAGAGTGTTTCTACTATCAGTTGTTATCCTTGTTTTGATCATTTTTTCCATCTTTCATAGGTTACTCGCCTTATCCCTGAGGCACAGGGGACTAAATGCAACCAGAGAATTGAGAAAGTACTCAATACACAACATTCAAAAATATTGCGGGTACCCTTCAAAACAGAGAAAGGGGTTCTACACCGATGGGTTTCTAGATTTGATGTATGGCCTTATCTTGAAAAATTTGCAGAGGTAATTTATTTTGTACCATATGAGAGAATGCAGTGTCTTTCAAGTTTTTCTGATTTATCTACATGTACACAATGTTGTATATGAAACCAAATGAAATAGTCTGTCTCATTAGTTTCAATATCATAAAATTTGAAGTTCAGCAATGTATACTTGACAATTTTCTGTTAGAATATGTAATATGTTTTTTCCATTATGTTATACTGAATAACCCTCCTTATCCATCCTCTTTGTGTTATCTGACAATCAGGATGCATCAAATGAAATTGTTGATCAGTTGCATGGGAAGCCAGACCTAATTATTGGAAATTACAGTGATGGGAATATGGTAGCCTCTTTGGTTGCGAGTAAACTGGGGATTATTCAGGTGTTAATGCCATTCATTTTTACTTTGATTGATTTTACTTTTGTACCTGCCTTTTGATAAAAAATCCACAAAACAAAGCCTAACTGTTTTATTTATCTTTCTATCAGTGCAACATAGCACATGCTTTGGAGAAGACCAAATATGCAGGTTCAGATCTATATTGGAAAAATTTGATGAGAAGTATCACTTTTCATGTCAATTCACTGCCGATATTCTTGCGATGAATCATGTTGATTTCATCATTACAAGCACATACCAAGAAATCGCAGGAAGGTATGATTTGCTGCTTTTTCTGAGTTTTCTTTGAACTCCTCATATGTTGCAGCTATCAGTTGTTCTATTTCATAGATATAATTGTTTCAGGGATAAACCTTAAGGAAGTAGACAATTTCATAAGCCTCTGTGGATTTTTTTCAATATCGAATTCTCAAATTTAGGTTCGGTGAAAATATAAAAATATTTTTCAATTTTCTTTCAAATTTTATACAAAAGTTTGATGCATATTGGCCACTGAAATGTTTCCTAGTTCCAATCATATGTTGATACTCGTATTAGAAAAGATTATCTTAGAATGCAAAAGTGGGAATACAGGAAGAGGGCATGTGTTAATACAATTACGCTTGGCTAAGTCTTATTTTATGTAGACTGTCAAGATTGGGCTCGAAATTAATTAGAATGTTCATAGCTTCCAAATTGTGGAGGAATGCAGAGTTTGGACTTGATTTACATTGATTGAAATGTTCATAGCTTTCATTTTGTGGGTGATGCAGCAAGGACACTGTTGGTCAGTATGAAAGCCATGAAGCCTTCACACTCCCTGGTGAATACAGAGTAGTTTCTGGCATTGATGTTTTTGATCCCAAATTCAACATTGTATCCCCTGGAGCAGACATGAGCATCTATTTTCCTTATACAGAAAAACAGAAGCGCCTTACTTCTTTCCACGAATCTATTGAAGAACAATTGTTCAGTACTGATCAAACGGATATACATGTGTAAGATTTGTCTATATTTTTTTTTCCTTTGGTGTATTCCATCATGTACTACACAATTGACTAAAAGATTAGCACATTTGCAAAAATTGGGCCTTAAAGATCCCTATGTTGTATGACAGCATATACGAAACAATTGACTGTAAAATTAGTCCATAGAGTTTTCTCACTTCATACCCTTCAAAAATCTAACAAGCCTTTTTTACAAATAATACAGAGGTTATCTCAGCGACAAGAAGAAGCCGATCATCTTCTCCATGGCAAGACTGGACAAAGTGAAAAATATGACAGGCCTGGTAGAGTGGTTTGGAAAGAACAGTAGGCTCAGGATGCTGGTGAATCTTGTTGTAATTGCTGGTTTTATTGACCCCTCAAAATCAAAAGACAGGGAAGAAGTTGCAGAAATTGAGAAAATGCATAGCCTTACTAAGAAATATAATTTGAATGGTCAGTTCCGGTGGATATGTGCTCAGACTGACAGAGTAAGAAATGGAGAATTTTATCGATACATAGCAGATACAAAGGGTGCTTTTATACAGGTGTGTTCTTGAAATAGGATATTTTTGTAAAGTTATAAATGAAGTATGATTTCTAAGGAATATTTGAATATTTCATAAATTCATACTATATGCATTTATCCAAAATTCACCCAGATGGATTATATTGAATTTAGAGGGCATGCTTTCTAGTTTATGCACTTCAGATTATTTATATGCCTGTGCAACCTTGGTAGCCCAAGTTTCTGAAGGTCCTTAGGGTGTTGATTTTTGTGCAAGCTCTAAGTGATTTTGAAAGAATAAATACACCTTGCTTATAGAGTATATAATCCTAAAGCAAAAGCCGCTTTGTAATTTAAAAAAAAATCATTTGAGGGAAAAAAAACAGTTCAAGGTTTCCATGGGTTGTTATTTAATTGTTCGGATGGGGTATTTTCAGACAAACAACCTCGGTTCAAACTTGATAGGCTAAGAGTCCTATGTTTGTGGTCTTTTGGGAGTTTGTACTACAATTTTTTTCACCCCCTTTGTTATCAACTGGCAATCTAACTGAGTTTCATAGTCCCTCAGTATAACTAAAGGGGTTTTGCCAAAACCAAAGAAGATCTAGTTTGTGAATATACGGCGAGCTATATTTGTTTGTGGGTTAGGAATGAATAAATTTGTTATGTTGCAATTCTTAACACCTTTATGGGCCTTGGTTGCGACGGTGACTCCACAAAGAGACTAGATTTTGAGTGAACAAATAGCCATGTTGAACCATCTAAGCTGAAGTGAAAGTCCACTTCATTGAAAAGGGTCATTTGCCAAATTAGAAAAAGGAACTCAAATGAACATTTTGGCTAAGCCAAAGGAAACTTCATGCTTTAAACGTATAAAGAACACAATCCAACTTATTTATAATGCTCATGCTTTAAATGTAAAGAACACAATCCAAATACTCTATAATGCAGTCTTTTGAGGCATTGCCTCTCATACCGGCATGTGTTTGTGTACACTGAAAAATCATTTGTTCTGGTGATCTGATGTGGTTAATTTATTGGATGTAGCCTGCTCTTTATGAAGCTTTTGGGCTTACTGTAATTGAGGCGATGACATGTGGCCTACCAACATTTGCTACCTGTAAGGGTGGCCCTGCTGAGATTATTATTGATGGCGTTTCTGGATTTCATATTATTGATCCCAATAATGGGTATGAAGCCACTGAAAAGATTGCAAACTTTTTCCAAAAATGCAAGACAGACCCAAACTTTTGGAATGTGGTATCAGATGCAGGGCTTCAACGTATATATGAAAGGTATTAAGTGCATGTTTAAGGTGTACATCTCAAAGCCAACTGATCTATAAACATAAGAATATGTTCTTTATCTTATAGTGTACATTTTCTTCTCAGTAGCATGGGGTTACGACTTACTTGTAAGATAGCACTGTTGAAACTTTTCAACTAATGTTCAATGGTATTGTGCAGCTATACATGGAAGATTTATGCAGAGAAGTTAATAAATTTGACAGCACTGTATGGGTTTTGGAAATACATATCAAAGCGTGGGAGACGTGAGACAAGGCATTACATGGAGATGTTTTACATTCTTAAGTATAGAGACTTGGTGAGTGATCTCTTATGTCTTATTATATTACAACTTACCTTAGTGAACAGAGGAATCTCATTCTTTTGCAATTCATATTTAACAAGTTTTATACTTGTTCTGGCACTTGATCTGCTGCAAACATAAACACTAAAGGGGCCACACCTTGGTACAAGATTAGTAACTCTATCAAGAAACGAAACATTGTTTTTTTCTTCTACAGATGCCTGTGATGAGAATACTGATTGTTGCATATTATTTCTAAGCATTGCCAATGACCAAGGCTTAGTTTGATTTTTCCTGTATGGCAGGTTAAAAATGTCCCTGTAGTAAAAGATGAGGGATTTGAAACTCTAGAACAGAACAAAATTGCAAAACAGGATATGAAAGATGGCAAACTTGATGGGTATGTTTTTTTAATGTTGATGAACATGTCAATTACTCTGGTTACTGCCTTTCATTTTCGGTTTCACTTTTGCAAATAAATTAACTGTATACTTTAGAATCCAACAACAAATTTAGATATGGAAGCTAAGAGCTTAGAAAAGCTTTATTGAGCCCTTATTTGGCCATCCATAGATGAAGTAATTTTTCCTTTCAGTTTTGTTTTAATTCCTTAAATTTCCTTTGGTCAGACTTCTAAATTTATCCAACTCACGTGCACACAAGATAGATTGTTTGGAAACATCTTCTCCCACCCACTGGATCACATTGGGACAGACATAAAATATCAACTTGTTGAAGAAATTTTAAGAACTTAAAATTTCTCTTTCAAAGTAGTTTTGAAACTGCAATTCCATTTCAATATTTGGATATTGAGTATGTTTGTTTTTCGTGCAGACAAAATGGTGGAAAATCTCGCATCAAAAGGTGAAAAATTGGTCTGTTATTGGTGGAAACTAAATATGCATGATAATAGTATATGCAGAATATCTTTAGAAACTAACTTTTTTGTTGCATATTATAGGATTCTTACATCGTACTTTTATCAATGTGGAGCACCAGAAGGAAACGATTGATCGTTGCATTACTGAAGACTTGCTGCATTATTGTTTCATATTTGATTGAATGTCAAATGTAGATTGTTCATTTATATTTCCTTCTCTGATTTGTGCAAATTATGTATAGCATTCATTGTATACAAGTATAAGGTGAAGTAGCTACTATATCTATCAAGAAGCATATATAAGCAATATGCATGGCTACTTCATAACAAAAAAATTCAAACATTTATTGAAATGTAAATATTTTCTCTCAATTAAAATAATGCAACTTGATTCATGAATTATATAATATTTCACTTCATTTGTCTCATTTCTACTATTGTTTGCAATGAATCGCATTTGTATTTACATGCCATGGTAGTTATTGAATTTCCTTGTGCATAGATGTTAATTTGTGTATGGTGGTGTTTTGTATAAATTTGGGTAAAGTTAAATAGTCATTTCTTAATATGAGAATGTCAATTTTCTTTGTGTATAAAAAATGTGGGTCTTTCTTATAACAATTAACGAAGCATCACAACTAAGTGCAAAAACATGTTTAAATGCCTATATTGCATCTTTATATCATCAATAGTAAGGCATGGAAGACTGCTTTGTTATCTTAAAATTGATAGTCCTTTGAAAAACACACATATAGCATAAAAAGATAAATTTGAATCAATTTACCTGTATATGATTCCGCTGCACTCACAATTTTTCGATTTATTTATCCTCTCTCAAGCTGAATTATTTTCAAGCTTAATTTTAAAAATTCCGTTAAATTTGAAGATTGTCTTCCTATCACGAAATACTATTTTCATAGCTGTTCCAAAGTTTGGTATGGTTTAGATGTGTCTACCCACCTAGACGAAAACGGCCTGCACTTTAGTAAAAAGGCTTTTGAAAAGAATTGCATGAAGATTAAAATTAATCAAACATTTAGGATCACATCAAGTGATCCATCATCAGGATGCAGAAGTTATCGAGAGACCTACTGTTTTGTTTCACCACTTGGTTTTATTAATGATATTTTATTTCATGAGCTCTCTTCCATTTGAATTAGTACATAATTCTGCAAAGAGAATCCCAAACAATAAAATCGCAGTGTTGCTGCCATTGGAAACAATAGTTGCACTGATTTGACACAGAATAGTCCTAAAATGATTTTATGCTAAACCAAAAATAAATATAAGCCGATGTGACACCAAAAAAACTCACCAAAGCATGAGTTCCAATTTACCCAGGCATTTTAGAGCCAAATTGCAGCTATCACACTGAACCTGTATTGTCAAAAATCTATTGTAAAATGGACTACTGCCAGAAAAACAAAGGGCTGCTTGAAACAGAATTATAAATTGCCTTGCGTTTGTGACTTATTTGCCCCTTCCACTGTTTGATCTTAGCATCCACTCTAGCAGAAAATCCAACCTTAGTCTTTTGCTTGGCCTTCTCCTGTTCTCTTGACCACATCTCTGCATCTTCAATATCCTTTTAAAATGCTTAATCTCTTGAATAACATGGTCATCCAGAGGGTTAAGCATCCTTTGTATAGAAATGTGTGCAAAGTAGGAAGTATAGAAGCAATGACTACAAGAAGTGTACTGAACCAATAAATAGGTGCGGGCCCCAGTATATTGGCCAGTAATTGGAATGCACCATTTGAGATGGTGGGGCTAGAGTCCCATATACATATAAAAATATGTACCAGGTACAGATACTGCCCCAAATGAATAGGTGTTGAATCCATGTGAAGTGGGATATTACCAATGCAATCTGACAGTTGACGGCCCAGATGATACATGTGTATATGGTGGCTCCTATGTTTGAGGAATCAGATGTGGCACCTTGAGCACAAAATGCTTGAGCATAGTAGATGTATATGTTGAGGAAGAATGTTATGAGAGACGTGTATACTCCATTTGCCATCCAGCCGATGATGCGAGGCCAGTTGAAGAAGATGTTGCGAGGGCCCTGCTGATACAGAGCAGGGAACTGCAGAGAAAAGAAAAAAATTAATGAGGTAAAAATCTGACTCAAGAATTTTTATAAAATGTCTTATTTTGCTGATCCAAACTGTCTACAGTCTTACTGGCAAGGTGAAGCCATTGTCGTGATGATGATTCCAGATTAAGCTTTATGAGGGCACACTCACTGATTGTGACACCTAAAACGTGTTCTAAGCTTAATGGTACCTATGTTGGGCATCAAGTCCCACAAGAATTTGGAAAACCCTCACACATGGCTTGTAAGCCTAAAGGTGTTTTAAAGTTTGATAGAGACCAAGAAGCGCTCCAGACATGACTTCTAACTTCTAAGCATAAAGGTGTTCTAAGCTTGATGGTGCAAGCAAAATTCATATTGATGCATGTTTTGGGTGCATGGTCCATGCTGTAATCCTAAATGATGCAGGAGCATTCAAGGCCCAATCATCTTTAGAAAGATGATGTAGGTCACTACTTCCAGGACCCCACCAAACCTGCAGGTAATCAGCACTTAGGGCACGGTCCCATGAAGGGGCTTCTGCTCCTATATGTATGCAGCAACAGTTCCCTTCAAAGATTTTGGAACCTGCTTTAGGAACAAAATGAATCTACCCTTATAAAATAGGAGCCCTAAATTTTTGCCCGCTAATTTTCGAAAGTTGCTTGGACTGGAAGTCTCCCCTATTATTTAGGGTTTTTCTGCCCAAGTGGCACCCTGACATCTTATATTAGAAATTTGCAGGGAATGTTTGATTTTATTTTATCATTTTACTATTTCATTCCTATAATTTCTCACCTATGCTCCCCAAAATTTTTGGAGTCCATGGGACCACCTGCTTGGAAAAGCCTCCTCTATGGGACTGCAGCCTTAACATGCTCATTAAGATTTGAGTTGACTTGGTATCACTTAGTGACGAATCAGCACCACAGGACTGCAACGCGATCGTTTGAGACTCCCAGTGCGATTGCACAACATGGAGCTTTTCCCAAGTGTGGGACCTGCTTGAAATCGGAAAAGCTCTCCGGATGAAGGCCGGCTCCTATTCCTCTGTTCAGATGCACCAATAAAACGCAGAGGTTTACCCAAAACCTAATCTAACTACCAAGGAGACAGGGAGAGAGAAATGCATAAAAATAAACCTAAGCTAAGGAGGTGATGCAGGAATGAAGAACATAAGCTTTGCAAGAATAAACACGAGACCATATAGATGCTGATATCACACCATGCACAGGTAGCCAAAATGCAAAGAGAGATCAAAATGACAACAATGAATACATGAGAGGATTTAGATTTAATCACAGACATATATATATTGCTCAAAGGACCGATTCAATACATTTGCAATGACCAAGAGGCAAAAAACAGCGTTACAGTCCATATGGGAGGTTTTGGAACTCCACAAATCTTCTTGTGAACAGGAGAGAAGGGAGGGTGCAAAGCAGAAATGTCCAACCTTTTAAAAACAGCCCCTTCCTTACATTTTATATAGGAAGAAAAGATGAGAGAGGAGAAGAATTCGCCCCCCTTTTTCCAACCACCTCCAAAGCTGCATTAATTCCTCAACAACCATGGTGGTAGATGAGATCCCCAATGCCTGTGCCGGGTTGAACTCCTCGTGCATTCGCATCGGGCTTGGAAAGCGGCTCGACATGCTTCCTTTTCGTGCTCTTCCGACGTGTTTACCCGATCCAGAAACCCGAATTCCCTTGCTGTCGGGTTTTGAAGACCCCCCGACATGTATTTGATGCGCCATGTTGTTCCGCCCCCGAAACCCGATTTGCCTTGCGTCGGGATTTGGAAACCCGAAAACATATTCTTTGATTGGCGGGTTTCGAAGATCACCCGACATGTCTTTTGCTGTCGGGTCTTGAAGGCCTCCCGACATACTCCTTTGGCGTCGGATTTTTGCCCCCGACATGTTCTTTCCCCGATTTTCGCTTGGTTTCGCCGGATCTGTTCGATCGGAGTTCGGGAGGTGGCTGTGCATATGCATCGGGCTTGGGAGGATGCGCAACATGTTCTACGCTCGTGCTTCTCCGCCCTGTCCTCCCGACTGCCTCAACCGCGTTTGCCCTAGTGGCGGGGTTTTTAACCCTTCCGTCATGCCCCCGCGCCATGCTCTTCTTTCTTGGCTTCCCGATTCCTCTCGCGCCGTGTTCTTCGATTCCTCCACCCTGTGGTTCCCGCGATTTCCACAATAAATGTCGGGAGAGGAGAAATATACAACAATCTGGCGACTCAACGGGATTACCTGCCTGCTAGGTAGAAGATCAGTGGCCTTTCAGCAATCCATTGGGCATGGAGTCATAAGCAATAATCTGAACTAAACTGATATTTGAACTCCCTCTCCGAGAACGCACTGCACTGTAGAAAACCAACCCAGGAGCAACGAAACCTGTGCCAAAGCACTTAGGGAAACTGAAACCTAACTACAACAAGACAATGTGCATACGCACTTAGGGGAAATGAAAACTAAGCTAATATTTACAAGGGTAAACCTTTTCCTTTTAGTAGCAATGTTTAAGATAGATTCCGTTAACCGGAATCGGGAGTTCTTTTCCATCCAATGTAGACAATTGGAAGGCATTGCTATTCTTACATCCCGTGACCATGTAGGGGCCACTCCAAATGGCATCAAACTTGGAATGCCTCCCCGGTTTTGCCCGATCTGCATCCCATTTGAGAACTAGGTCCCCTTCTGGAAGGTCCTTACTCTTGCTTTCTTATCAAACCATCTTTTCACCAAGGCTGATCTTTCTTAATTATCTCGAATCTGCAAGTTCTCTTATTTCTTCCAATTCCATCAACTCCGCATACCTGGCCTCCATTGGTTCGAACTCAGCTAACTCCAACTGCCTCATGAACTCCAATGCAGGCAGTTCTAATGATATAGGCAACACTGCCTCCTTCCCATAGACCAGCTTGTAGGGAGAATTCCCTGTAGACCTCTTTGGTGTTATTCTGTCAGCCCATAATGCTGATTTTAGCTTGGTATGCCATGTTCTTTGATTTTCATCTAGAGTCCTCCTGATGATTCTTAGCAAGTTTTTGTTCGTGGACTCTGCCTGCCCATTACCCTGTGGGTAATAATTGGAAGAGGTGCTCAAGTAGATTCCATTTTTGACAGCCCATTCTGTGATCTTGGAACCTACGAATGCCAATGCGTTGTCTGATATGATAGTGGCTGGCACACCGAACCTGGTTACTATCCCTTCATAAAAGTCTAGTATGTTGGACTCATTTGCTTCTTTGAGCGCTACCGCTTCGGTCCACTTGGTGAAATAGTCTGTTGCCGTGAGAATCCACTTGTGGCCTTGGCTTGAGTTTGGATTTATGACCCCAATGAAGTCCAATCCCCATTGCATAAATGGTTGGTCAACCAAAATCGGGTGCAATGGAAGTGCTGCTAGCCTTTCTTTGCCTGTGAAGAGTGCACATCTCTTACACTTTCTTATCCATGTATAACAGTCACTGAACACTGTGGGCCAATAATACCCTGCCTTCATTATCTTGAGAGCCGTTACTCGTGGGGCAAAATGTCCTCCAGAACCTCCATCGTGAAAATCTCGTAACACCCTCTCAATTTGACTTATCCCAATGCACCTCAATAAAACTCCATTGATGTCTTTTTGAACAGAACACCATCAACAAGCATATATGGAATAGCTTGTAATCTGAAGTATCTCCTTTTTGCTTTGCTCATTCCTGGAGGGCATAGTCCTGTCTGTAGGAAGTGTATCATACTCTGAGTCCAACAAGGAGTGGGCACATCATCATTTTCCTGTTCTTGACTATCCTGTAGTACCAAGACAGTCTCTTTTTCATCACCTGCTTCAACTTGTTGACTCAAGGCTAGCTGCTCACATAGTCCCTTTCCACGTACTAGCTTAGTGACCTTAATTTCGATGTCATATTCCATGACACGAGTTATCCATCCTGCACGCTTCTCATTCAGATCTCTGTTCAGAAGGAAGTCCTTAACTCCCGCATGAGAGACCAACAATTGGATCTTGTTGTTCGAGACTAGGTGCTTGAATTTCTTTAAACTCCTGATCACTGCAAGTACATGCTTTTCAATGAAAGAGTACCTAGTTTCGAATTCCTCCAAGCCTTGACTGAAGAAAGCAACTGGTTGCTCTAATCCCTCTTTGTTTTGTTGTACCAAGATTGCAGAAATTGTGTCTCCGCCACCGAAGGCATATAGCACGAAGTCCTTGAGAAGTCTGGATTGTGACGAGGGTGGAGCTTGAGATATAGCCTCTTTATTGCCTCAAAACTTCGCCTTGCCTCGGATGTCCACTTAAATGCCATGCTCTTCTTTAACATCAGCGTTATTGGTTTCACGAGAGCTGCAAAGTTTGGAACAAACCTGCGGACAAAATTGATCCTTCCTAAGAAGCTTTGAAGAGCCTTCTTGTGACTTGGCAATGGCAATGCTCGAATTGCTTCGACTCTCTCTGGGTCAATCCTCAACCCTTCCTTCGAAACAATATGGCCTAGAAGTTTTCCCTCGTGAGCCAAGAATATGCATTTTTTGGGATTCAAAGATACCCCAAATCTTCTACACCTCTGGAAAACTTGCCTCAAATGGCAGAGGTGATCCACTGCATTTTTTGAGAATACAGTGATGTCGTCAAGATATATCAGAACTATTTTATTGATCAACCCCCTAAACGCCATATCCATTGCCCTTTGGAAGGTGGCTCCAGCATTTGATAGCCCAAATGGCATTTTCTTGTAGGCATAGGTCCCCCATTTGGTGGTGAAAGCCGTCTTGAATTGGTCATCTTCTTTCACCGTCACCTGATTATAACCTGAGTAGCCATCTAGGAGAGAGAATCTCTCTGAACCGGATACTACTTGCAATATTTGTTCCATTGAAGGAAGTGGGTAATGGTCTTTGAGAGAGGCCCTATTGAGGTCTCGGAAGTCTACACACAACCTGATTTCTCCGCTCTTCTTCCTGACCGGAACCAAGTTTGCAACCCAGCTTGAATGCTTGATCGGGAATATAATGCTCGCCTCTATTAGCTTGTTTAACTCTTTCTTCATTAGAGGCTCAATGTGAGGGTTGACAGGTCTTTGCTTCTGCCTGATGGGCTTAGCATCTGGATCCAATTCTATGGTATGTTGTGCCAGCTTCGGATCGAATCCTCTCAAGTCTTCATAGCTCCAAGCGAAGACATCTGGAAATTCTTGGCAAAGTTGTATGAAATCTGATTTCTCCTGTTTAGTGGCCACTTTACCAATTTGAAGTGTTTTGCTTTCCCCAACCAGGATTGGCTCTGAATCTTCTCTCTTGACCTGTATATTCGCCTTTTCCTTACGAAACTGGTCGTTAGGGTTGAAGATAGACTCCAATGTTACTAAACCTTTAGGAAGCTTGTTTGTCCGCAGTTGCACTACTTGATCCCCATACTGCTGCTCTAGTCTATCCTGATTCCTAGCTGAGAATTCAGCCTCTTCTTGCAAGAAATTGACGATCTGTTGATCGTTCTCAAACACTTGCCAGCTTGTGTTATTATCTGGAACTGCTGGCCTCACAATCACATGGATATGTGGCTGTGTTTTTCCCCTTCTGATGTTTTCAACCACATCAAACGTTGCGCCAACTGCTGCGAGCCTATCTACGGCTTCATTTTTTTTTCTGGGTATGGACATAATGTTGAAAGCTTCGAAATCCTCGATGAGGTCCCATACCCTATTCTTGTAGCTCTTCAGCAAGTCGTTCTTTGTAGCATGTTGTCCTCTAACTTGGTTGACGATTAGCTCGCTATCTCCAAACACCTGCAAGTTCTTTATGCCCCTTTTCCTGGCCCAATGAAGTCCATGAATTAATGCCTCGTATTCAGCCGTGTTGTTTGAACAAGAAAACTGGAAACGAAAAGCTGAATAATATTTGATGTCCTGTGGCGAAATCAACATTGCACCACCTCCAGCACCTTGTCTGCTTCTTGAACCGTCGAAAAATAGTTGCCAAACTTTGTTTTCATCCTTTTGTTCAGGCTGAATGATGTTGGGAATGGGTGAATTTTCTTCGTGTATACAATACACGCCCAATTCAGATTCTTCAATTTCCTTGTATGGGTCAAATTCATGACTCTTGTTCGCCCATTCATCCAAAGTTAAATCAGGAATTCCCTCGACCTTAGTACCTGTTTCTAGATCATTTGGACACTCCTCCTGATAAAAAACTGAGCAATTTGCATTGATAGGATTTGGTACATGAGGCTCAATATGGAAATTGGCAATTGGTTCTGACCTGATTGTTGCTTTGGCTCCATACCTTGTCCTAAAAATCATGTGTGACCAATCTGCAGATAAATATCCACCGATTTTTGCAGTGAAGTCTCTTGATAGCACAACGCAAAGAGTGGCGGGAGGTCAATCACAGACACATCTTGCAGAACTGTAACATTAGGACAGGAATGTAGTGTTAGGCTTAACCCCCTGATGACTCCAACAGTTCCTACCGCTGTTCCATCTAGCTGCACTACTCCCTTCAGCACTGGCTCATACTTCAAACCCAGTTGATCCGCTATTTGCTTCGGCATCACTGAACTACTTGCCCCTGAATCTATCATGCAGTTGTGTACCAAGTGGTTTCCAACAACCAATGACACATAGAACGGTGGAGGCTTCAAATTTTTGTTTGTCTGGCACCCATCCTGTTGCACTGCATTAGTGAGAACTTTCTCATGTCCCTGATTTGATACATTTGAGGCAGACCAATTAGCCATTGCAGCTTGCAATAAATCTCGTTGCCCTGGGATCGCCAGTGATTCCCACATGGAAATGTTCACATGTGTCTTCTTCATTTGATCGATGATGTTGAAGGGGGATGAACTGTCCTTTTGCTGCCCCTTACTTGGTGCAACCTTTTCTAGAGCTTGAACAGGTACGTGTGTTGCTACAACAGGCACCTTAGGCTGATTTTGCACATTTGGAGCTGCGTTTGGTCTACCGACCCCTTGTTGTGTAGGAGTGGTCTGAGAAACAACTGGATTACACGGTTGTCCCTCTTCCATGATTCTCTTCAATGATCGTGTTTTGGTAGCCACGCCTTGAAAAGGTTGTTGGTTAACTCCGCAGAAGTCTTCCGTTCGCCAATTTGCCAATGTGGTTTCTGTTGGAGGTCTCTCTTGTTGTGTTTCTTGCTGCTGATTCTCTTCTTGGCTTGGTTCTTGAGGCACACCAATGGTTTGCACCATCAAGGCCTGATTCAGTGCACCGTTGAAACATGCTGACTGATTGTGAGGTAGATTGCAAGGGTAACACCAGTCGTATTCCTGTGCCATGTTGTTTTGCGTTGGAACCAAAGCTCTTGAGGATGTCGTTGCATTTGGATCATACGGTCGAAATGGCCTGGCAGCCTGAGGTTGTCCTTGGCTTTGGTTTTGATTCACAACCTGAGGTGGTGGTGGCCTATTCTGTTGGTACGGGGCCTAGCACTGCATGCTTGCGCTTGAGGCGATACGGCCGAAGCACTTTGAGCCTCTTTGTCTTTTGATAGTCACTAGCTCATTTCCAAGGTTCTGCAGCTGTTTCATGACCTCTTGCAATTCCTTTGAAGTATTTGAAGATGTGGATGCCTCATTATTGCTTTGATTTCTAGGAGTTGGAATGGGATTCAACTCTGGTGCTTGACTGGTTGTAGGATTTCCCATATCTGGATAGAGAGGCATTGGCGGCCTTGGTGCGAGCTTGCCAGCTTGGATCAAACAGTTCTCTGCTCTGATCGCTGTGTCATAGGCTCCTGGCAGCGTTGTCCCTCCCATTGATTGGATCATCATGGCTATGTCTGAATTTATGGCCTTTAAAAAATAAAGGAATGCTCCTTCGGCTGTTGGTCTAACAGCTATTGGAATTCTGTCCCATGTCCGTTGGAACCTGAAGTTAAAATCTGCCATTTGCTCGTTAGGAGCCCTTTTAATTGTTGTCAGCTGTTCCAACAAAGACAAATTATCTGCCCTTTCCCCAAACTGGCTGCAAAGAGCTGAACAAAGTTGGTTCCAATTTGTAATAGACCCTGCTGTTAGGCTCCTAAACCATTGTAAGGCCTTGCCTTTGAAAGATGAAGCTAACAGCTTGACTGCAACATCCATTTGATTTATTTCGTGGATTGCACATACATTAGCAATATCCTGGATGTGATCAATAGGAGTAGTATGATTCTCACCCGTGAAGTAGGGGATATTCTTTAGTCTTTGCGTATTTGGAATTTGATTCTGAGCATTTAGGGCAAGTGGACTACTGCCCGTGAAATTTACAAAGGGATTCGGTGGTAGATGCGCCATTATGATTGGCCTAAGAACCCTGGTTGATGCAAGAAAAGGCCTACCAGGTGGAGGTGTAGATAAAGTTCTATTAGGTGGAGATGGCGATCTTTGTGATCTTCTTCCTCTCCTTCCCCAACCTGGTGAAAGTTGTAGATGGACGAATAACCCTTCTTCTCGAGTATAAGACCTTGTCCGAATCCTTCTCATGTGCCTGGGCAACTTGTGTTGCTATACCGCTGAATTCAATCTCTTGAGTCACGGATGTGTTGGAGAACAAGCCTCTCAAAATTTGGATTTTGTCAAATTACACACCAAACTTGACAATATTAAAATATAATTGAAATTTGAAGGATCCAGGGGAGACAATCCTCAATCCGGAATTTAGACCCTGCTGTGCAGCTGCGGATTCCCGAAAAGCACAGTCGGAACTCAGGTCATGCGATGCAACTCACAAAACCCGAATTGCTATGTGTCGGAACTTGGAACATGTCCGACATCCCTCAAAACCCGATTCTCTTTGCTGTCGGGATTAGGACCATGCAATGCATCTCCCAAAACCCGAAATGACTACTGTGCCTGCTTTGATGCTCTCGGGTCCCGAAATCCCGAAATCACTAAAAAAACCTGAAATTTTGAAAATCAAAATCTCAAAAATCTAAAGATACCCTTTTGAAGATTACAGTCGGATCTACCAACTGGTGAAATTTTGACTCGTTTTGAGCAAGTTAAGCCCTTGAAAAATGATTTCGGGGTTCAGGCTGGGAGGTGCAAAATTCGAAATTTGTAAAAAACTGCAATTTTTAGTGCAAATTTCATGAAAACTCCTTCAAATTTTTGATGGAATGACCTCTTGGTCCCCCAGCGTGCTCGTAAAAAGCTGTAGTGTCGAATCACAAGCACCCACGGGACTCATGCAACGCGATCGTTTGAGACTCCCAGTGCGATTGCACAACATGGAGCTTTTCCCAAGTGTGGGACCTCGCGAAATCGGAAAAGCTCTCCGGATGAAGGCCGGCTCCTATTCCTCTGTTCAGATGCACCAATAAAACGCAGAGGTTTACCCCAAAACCTAATCTAACTACCAAGGAGACAGGGAGAGAGAAATGCATGAAAAATAAACCTAAGCTAAGGAGGTGATGCACCGAGGAATGAAGAACATAAGCTTTGCAAAAATAAACACAGACCATATAGATGCAATATCACACCATGCACAGGTAGCCAAAATGCAAAGAGAGATCAAAATGACAACAATGAATACATGAGAGGATTTAGATTTAATCACAGACATATATATATTGCTCAAAGGACCGATTCAATACATTGCAATGACCAAGAGGCAAAAAACAGCGTTACAGTCCATATGGGAGGTTTTGGAACTCCACAAATCTTCTTGTGAACAGGAGAGAAGGGAGGGTGCAAAGCAGAAATGTCCAACCTTTAAAAACAGCCCCCTCCTTACATTATATAGGAAGAAAAGATGAGAGAGGAGAAGAATTCGCCCCCCCTTTTTCCAACCACCTCCAAAACTGCATTCAATTCCTCAACAACCATGGTGGCAGATGAGATCCCCAATGCCTGTCGGGTTCGGAACTCCCTCGTGCATTTGCATCGGGCTTGGAAACTGGCTCGACATGCTTCCTTTTCGTGCTCTTCCGACGTGTTTACCCGATCTAGAAACCCGAATTCCCTTGCTGTCGGGTTTTGAAGACCCCCCGACATGTATTTGATGCGCCATGTTGTTCCGCCCCCGAAACCCGATTTGCCTTGTGTCGGGATTTGGAAACCCGAAAACATATTCTTTGATTGGCGGGTTTCGAAGATCACCCGACATGTCTTTTGCTGTCGGGTCTTGAAGGCCTCCCGACATACTCCTTTGGCGTCGGATTTTTCTGCCCCCCCGACATGTTCTTTCCCTCTGATTTTCCGCTTCTGGTTTCCGCCGGATCTGTTCCAGTCGGGTTCGGGAGGTGGCTGTGCATATGCGTCGGGCTTGGGAGGATGCGCAACATGTTCTACGCTCATGCTTCTCCGCCTGTCTCCTCCCATCGCCTCAACCGCGTTTGCCCTAGTGGCGGGGTTTTTAACCCTTCCGTCATGCCCCCGCGCCATGCTCTTCTTTCCTGGCTTCCCGATTCCTCTCGCGCCGTGTTCTTCGATTCCTCCACCCTGTGGTTCCCGCGATTTCCCCTGTGCGTCTGTCGGGAGAGGAGAAATATACAACAGTGACATGCGGAAAAAAAGAAGGAAGTGAGAGACAACAAAGAAGGTTTTAGTTGTGGTCCCATGCAAGGGGCAAGCTAATTTTTTGGGCAGGTGTGAGAGAGGAAAAATAGGATATTTTAGCATTAATAGGGTCCCATGAATTTTTTATTTTTCTCTGCAGAGACAAAATAAGAATCTTTAGCACTAGCAAAGTATGGTCCCATGAATCCCGAATAAATTATTGGAAGGAAAAATTGGGAGGGAAGCTTAAACATAAATGCCAAGTGTCACAAAAGCTTTAAATTTTTTTAAGCAATGACTTTCTTTTGTTCTCCCAACCGCTTTATGGGGCTGGAAATCCTCTCCCTAAAGTGTAGCTACTGAGAACTTTTAGGAATTTTGTTGGGTTTAGGAGCAATATTTTTTTTTTAACACGGGACCACATTCCCAAATAAATAGAGCAAGTAGCCCCCAACATGGGACCACACTCTTAGAGCATGGTCCCATGGAGTGGGGGCTGCATAAAAATCTCGGCGGGGTGCCTTGAGTGAATTTAGGAGCATATTAGCTGTTTTTGGGTCCCATGGTAATATTTTTTTATTAAAATTTTCTCTTTGAGAAATAATAGGAGCCCATTGCAGTTTTATGGTCCAATTCTCGCCTAAAGTGTGCTCCAAAGCACTGCAAAAATGAGATTTTCGTTTTTTACAGTATCCACCTCCAAAGCACTGCTTTCAAATAATGAGCAGATGCAGGGTATATAAGGTGAAAATCTCCCTCCAAATCGACCAAAAAAACTGGCGGGAATGCATTTGGGTTGCCAGCTGGACAAAAAAGCCTAAACTGTAGCAGGAAATAGTCAGCCCCCTCTTCAGCCCCCCCTTGAGTTGAACCGGCAGAAATTGTGGAGCTCCTACTTTCCTGGGCAAGATTCGAATTTATCCTGTAGCTGGTTGAAAATTTTTGCATGGGACCACCTGCTGCATCATTATAGAACCTGTAGCGGCTCCATGGGACCATGCCCTTAGGCCCTCTTTATTTTTGGCTAATTTATGTATGGGAACTTTTCCGTTAAGGATGATTATCAACCCTTTTTGGGAACTGTATCGAACTTATGTGAAGGTTCTTTGTAACTTGTATGGCAGCCATCTAATCTTGCATTTTTGGTGTTTGATTTTGGGGGCAGACATGTACAGCAGAGAGGCTGAGATAGCTCCCTAAGGGCATGGTCCCATGGAAGGGGGGCTCCTTAAATATCTCAGTGGGTGCTGCTGAGAAAATTTAGGAGCATTTTAGCAGTTTTAAGGTCCCATGATTTTTTATTAGTTTCCTCAACAATACCTGCTGAGATATTATAGGATCCCATTGGATATTTATGGTTATTTGTAGGAAAATAAAATCATATTTCTCTCTAAAATCACCAAAAAATAATGGCAGGAATGCATATTAGATTCTATCAACCCTAAACTGTAGGGGAAACTCCCAGCCCCCTCTCCAGCCACCTCTTAAGTTTAGGGGGCTAAAAAAGTGGAGCTCCTATTTTTTAGGCCTAGATTCTATTATTTCCCATAGCTGGCTTTAAAAATAAGCATGGGACCTTTTACTGCAAGAAAATAGGAGCCCAAGCCCCTCCATGGGACCATGCCCTAAGAGGAGTAGGAGCAAGGCTGTTGTAACCATCTGCATCACTTTGGTATCACAGCTGGTAGAATCCTGCTGGAAGTAATTGTTGTTTTAGTTGCGCTTGTTATTGTTTTCATGGTGTTTTGTTTAAACAACATAGCTGTTATTGTTGTGGCTGTTTGGGTGTATGTATTCTGGGCAGCTGTGTACAGTAGCTGTCGGGATAGCTCCTTGAGAGGGATAGAAGCAGGGATGCTATGCCCATCTGCATCTCTAAATATGTTAAAAGATTGATGGTGCATGTATTGGGTGCCAAGACATGGCTTCGAAGCCTAGACTTGGTATTCTAAGCTTTGATGGCGTGTGAAAATTTGGTGGGGGTGCAATTCCAAGGCAAATTTGGTAAAATAGAAAGCAACAACCCTCGGGGATGACTTTTAAGCTTAAATGTGTTCTAAGATCGACGGTGTATGTGATGGCTTCTCGATGAAAGTTATTTTAAAGTTGATGTTGTGTGTGATGAGTGAAGTCCCACACAGATTTGGAAACCTCTTCTACGACCAAAGATGTTGAGACCCAAAACCCCTCATATGGCCTCTAAGGCTCTAAGCATCACATCATTCTATTCTTGATGGTACATTTGATAATGTGCAAAATACCACACGAATTTGGAAACCCCTTGGACATGGCTTTTTAAGCTTAAAGGTGTTCTAAGCTTGATGGCACAGATGAGTTTGGCAGTGGTATGTGTACTGGATTCAAATTCCACTCAAATTTGGCAAAATAAAACTTTTAAGTGTAATGGTGTCTACGCTTGAAGGCACATATGATGGGTGCAAGGCCACATAAATTAAGATAACCCTTGGATTGGGCATCTAAATCCTAGCTCTTGAGGTATTATAAACTCAATGATGTAGGTGAATGTGGCAATGCATGTGCTGGTGCAAGTCCTAGGAAAATCAGTGCAAATAATCTCAAGAGATCCTTTGAACAAGGCTTCTTAGACTAAAGGTATTCTAAGATTGACAGTGCGTTCCAATTATGGCAGGCGTGTGTTACCGTTTGCTTATAAAAGATTTACTTTTCATTTTTGGAACTGAAAACATAGCCGTACATAAACTTCAGAAGGAACTTCTGCTCAAAGACTAAAGGAATTCTAAGCTCGATGGTGCATTCCAATTATTACAGGCATGTGCTACAATTTGTTTATTGTTACAATTTTCTTATAAAGGAACTAATTTCTTTTTCTGGAACTGAAAACATACCTGTAGACATACTTCAGATGGAACATCCTGCTCAAAGACTCCTAAAGATATGACTGGCAAAGATGTGAGGATGACATTGAAGATTGTCATATACCAGTCGTCATATATAGACATTCCAGAGAAGCTTGTATATGTTTCGTAGTAGAAAAGTGTCAGGCCAAAAGCTACATTTTTGTAGAAGAAATAGCATATCTGCCATATAAGTTACACTTGACTTCAGATGGCTTAACATTATCACTATCCATAGCAATGCAAAAAGACCAGTCATAAGCAGAGATGCTTTAAAAATGCTATGAGCTATATAAAATTTATTTGATAAGCAACAGGTGGGGTAGAATGGTATTACCATCTTAGCAATCCTCTTGTAGCACCAGTGACCATGGACTATTAGCAATCTCTCCAAAAAGCGGAATTGTGCAATTGAGAAGTCACTAGCCATAACTGCCTGCAAAAAAAAGGTACAAAGCACTTTAAGTCTCACTTTTCATGTTAGAACTGCTCTTTTTCCCTACCAAAATTCCATTTAATCGCCCACCAAAAATATATTGATGGTTCTGAATTCCAGTCCTCAGATTTCACATGTATTTGAAAAATATGTAGAACAGTATCTTGAGTATGCATATTGATCAAGGATCAAGGACATAATCAAAATCTTGGTATTCAAAATCTCAATGCAGGTTTAGTGGACCAAGGATCAAACTAAAATCTCAATACAATTTCATGGACCTGAAATCAAAATCTATCTACAAACCTGCATTCCTTCCACACCACTAATACCAACACCAACATCTGCTGCTTGAATCATTCCAACATCATTTGCACCATCACCAATGGCCAGTGTGATTTTACCAGTGCCCTCTTTGACAAGCTTTGTAACCTGCAAGTTTCACAAGACGTATGGTTAACAGCCCCCTAGATAAGACATGTGAATTCATAAAGATAACTGCACTGGAAAATATAATGTTTAGAGTTCAATCAATTGAATTATGGGCAGTGTCTCCACCAAAGCCTTTTGTTTTGGAGATGCTCGGCAGCATATGACAGATGCACAGTTTGTGGCCAGTTGCAGAAATGTATTTTTATGTCATCCTCCAAAGCATATGACAACGATTTTCCATCAATGATCAATGCGAATGCAGCATCGATATTGGACTCTAGCCTTATCATTTCAATGCCATTTTGAATTTTGCTTAGAATATCATATTTGGCAGCCTGGATACTTGAACAGAAGACATTGGTTCAGAACTAGTCTCTCCCAGCATATTAACACATATGTTATGCCTTCTTCATAAAGTAAGGGCACGTACCTTGTTTGCATCATCTTGGTCTTGGAATTCTTCCGTGTTTCTAAGACAAAGAGAAATTTGTTTCATGCCTAGCCTAAGCAAACTGCATGCAAATCTGTAACAGATGTAGTCAATTGGCTTCCATTAGAAAAAGAAACCAAAGCAACATACCATGTGTATTTGTTATCACTTCGTATCTCAAAAGAAATTCCTTTCAGACAATCCTCAGAGGTTTAAAACTTCCTACCCTATGTTAATTGCAGTCTCCTCTTTATCACCGGTTAGCACCCAAATCTTGATACCTGCTTGTGCAAGTTTATCTATGCACTCTGGAACCTTGAGTATTGAGAACAAATATTAGAATAATAAAGACACATTTGGTCTTGGATGGTTGTTATTAAACAGAACTAAAAACAGAAAGAGGCAAACAACTTACTCCTTTCTGCAACTTGTCTTCAACTGCTGTAGCACCTATAAGAATCAAATCTTTTTCTATTAAATCAGACGCACTTTCCAACAAGGCTTCTCTTTTGGCCCCGAATGTTGTTTTCGCCTTTATAAATATAGCATTCCATTCTGAATATTCTGTTGCTTCAATTTTTCTGTATGCAAATGCAAGTGTTCGCAGCCCTTCTTCCCCATATTTGGCAAGATGAGTTCTAGTGGCGTTTTCATACTGTCTGCCATTTACCCCTAGACGATCAAAGATTACACTGCAAGAATCCAGAAGGGAAGAGACTACTAAATCATGAAGTACCACCAAAAACATATACTAATGCAGAGCTTCTAGATAAGGAAAGAATCATCTCATTAACATGATTTTTTTAATTTTGATTTTGAGTTGCAGAGGCTGGAGGCTAAAACATCAGCCCCTGGTTATTAAGACTCCCAAGCTCAGCCATGTAGAAATTGTCCAGCAAGGGATACACAATGTTGCTAAAGGTAGGTGATCCCAATGGCTTGTGGATTACAATTTATCGTAGGAGGAATCATCCATGCCCCGTGAATGGTAAATACTAAATTCCAAACAGTCTCAATTTTGTATACCTGGTTTTGCTATAAGATTACATTTCATGATTTCACCCTAAAGGAGTTTGCACATTGACAATGAAAGGACAGGAAAAGAACAGTTTCATGCATAAAACTATCAAAATGGTTTTATATGCAGTCTCGAGAAAATTTACAGGTTATCAAAAACGCAGAATGCTTATGGAACAAAAAAGTGCCAACTGCTATTTTCCAAGTAAAGATGTAACCTTAGCATTATGCAATGCGCCTTACAAGCTATGCCACAAGGTACTCCGAATTTTATTGGAAAAAATTTGAATTTTGCCGAACTTTATTCTTGTTGAACATGAACTCGAACTTTATCCATTATTTTTGCATGGGAAGTTTTTGACACGATTTTGCATTATTTTACAAATGTGTGTGTATATACATATACTGACTGAAAGTAGTGGACAAAAGCTCTCTCCACTCTGTCCCTCTGACATATTTATGCATTTTTTTCAAAAAATAAAAATGATAGAAAAAATTGTTCGAACTTAAAGACGTTTTTTTCTCGAACTTTATCCCTTGGCAAACTTGAACTGAACTTTATCCTCGTTGAACATAAACACGAACTCGAACCTTGTGACTTGTCTTACAAGAATAAGGTAAATTACAAACCTGTCTGCGCCTTTGCACAGAAGAAATATCTGCCCTTCCTCATCTCTAACTATGACAGACATCCGTTTCCGAGTGCTATTGAATTCCAGGAGATCGAGCAGTTTGTATCCCCTATCATTCCATTCATCAGATTTTGATTGAATCTTTTTCTGAAATTGTAAGAAAGGTGAACTATAAAGCATAATTAATAGAAGATTTAGTTTCCCACCTATGCACCTTTCTTCTGGAAGAAGGATCCAACTCGTTTACAGACACAGTAGATTGCGATCTTTGACAGAATTCAAATCCAAACTCCCTTGCAGCTATCACAAAAGCTGTCTCATCGGGAGATTCTGCTTCATACTTGATTTTACCAGTTTCTTCATCTTTCTCTGGAACAACTGTATGGCATACTGCTAAGATGCGAAAGAACATTAATATTACATCCACGCGAAGCTCATTCATCCAATGCCCATTCATGAGACGTTTGTCGCTGAAGTTGAAGCCCTTGATAACCTGTTGATTATCTATTTGGGTCTGCTCTACACCATCAGTTAGCAATTCAATGTCAGAAGCGTCCAAACTTTGGCCTTGAACATTGATCTGAGACAATTCCAAGCTTGGGTTGTTAAGATGAAAATATTCATATTCTGGGGTGCCAATTGAATAACTGCCAGGGCTTGGGATTTTCAGGTTAATCTCTGATAAATCTGGCATGTCTGAAGGCTTCCCTTTCTTACTTGCTATCCGCTTTACAGCAGCAATTTCAATCTCACTGGCTCTAACACCATATGAAATTCCAGCTATAGAGCACTTCAGGAAATCCATTTGATTGCAAGTAAGGGTTCCTGTTTTATCTGAAAGGATAGTATCTATTTGACCTAGATCCTCATTCAAATTCGATGTTCGAGCTTCTGCAGTACTGCATGTCCCTTCATCATACATTTGAATATCTTGGGTGATGAACACTGCCTGCATAACTTTTACAATTTCTAGGGAAACATACAGTGAAATAGGGATAAGATATCCATAAAGTATAAGAGATGTTAGCAACATAAGAAAACCAGAGCTTGTTGAGTTCTTTGGATCAAAGGAAGAAGTTGTATTTTCTGGTTCTAGATACTCCCACTTAATCATTTCGAATTTTGTCTTCAAAGTAAAACCCAAAGCAGTGATCAGAGAAATTAAGACAAGCACTGTGAAGAGGAGATATATTATATGATCAATTTTGTGCTCAATGGTACTCCTTTTGGAGGGAGACTTAGTGGAATTCTTCATCACTTTGGTGTCAAAGCCACTGAAAATCACAACACCATAGACATACTTAGTATTCCGGAGTTTTGAATCTCTGAGAAGCACCTGTTCAGGGCCAAGGGCATAAACCTGTTCTTGGAATTCTAAATTTCCGACAAAAGTGTAAAGACTTGGGTTAGGATCTTCACATTTTATAATTGCATCGAATTGCTCAAAGTCAACTTCTTTATCCAGACCAAGAGTTGATTCCAAACATCGTTTGACCTTCAAATTTGTCTCTCCATCCAGATTCATAGTCTCGACATAGCAGATTCCATCTTCATAACTGGATGATAACAACAGCAAATCAGCTGGAAACAATTCATCTTTCTCTATCATCACCACCTCTCCAACTTGAAGCTGTTCCCATGGTTTATAATGAAAAGAACCATTCTCTTTCCAGGTCTTTACCTTTCTAGTGTTAACCTTCCTGTCCTGCAAGGAAAATGCTCACATTTCAGCCACCTAGGACTACCAAGATAGTCAATTGGCAGAAAATTCAAAAGATGAAACATAAAAAATTGACATCACAATTAAGAATTCATCAAACCACATACATAAATATCGGGCTGAACATTGCTTTTTTAAGGAAGTTGTAAATATATGCATAAAACAAAACCACTTTAATTAAAAAAGCAGCAATGTGGGTTAAAGAAATTAAATCTTAGCAAAGTGAAGGAGTTTCTGTCAAATAATTGGTATAGGTTGCAGAAAGCGCGCCCATTAGAAAGGATTTCATTAAAAAGTGCGCAGAATTTCTCGGAAGCAAAATATTTTCATAGCCAAATTCATCAATCTACATTTGGTTTTGATTTTGAGTATGTGAGGCTAAGGCTTAAGTGCTAACCCATGCTTATTAGGGTTTCTGTGTTCAAATCTCAACCGCAGAGAACTTCTCCTGCAGGGTATTATTCACTGGTTGCCAAAGACAATCTTGATGACCCAGGGATCAAATCAAATCGCAGGGGAAATTATCCCACACCTGCAAATAGGCACACTTCTGTGTAACTGGCAAGAAAGTTCTCACTGTTGGACTAGATGTGGGCTCAAAACATCAATGGGTTGTATTTAGAAGCAAATGTATGAATAAATTCAGAGAAAAGGTTAGGAGCAGATATTATTTCAGTATAGGATTTTTAAAACCAATATAAAATGTGCAGTAAAGCTAAATGGTAGTTAGGGAGCCATATGCGACAATACGCATGGGTAGAAATAAACTGAGACAATTTTTTTATATCTTAATTAAGATTGTTGTATGCAAGTTTAAAGCAGAGAACTTTTCTTTCAAATCAGAAAACTACAACTTAGCGTGGCATATGAAGGGGAAGTTGGGAAATCTTCATCATAGGAAATGGTTTTGGAAGCGAAATGGAAAATAGAATGACAGGTTACTGGAAACTCGTTTCAAAGAAAAGGATTATATTTTTTTCGATCTCTAGAAAAAGGACATTAACATACATCAAGTAAATGTTATGGAAATCAAAAACACATAAATTTGATCAATTTATATGTATAAAGACTGATCTAAAATTTTACTACCGATACAGTCGAATTCTGCCAGAACATAGAATAGTATATTTTTATATACTTCCTAGGAAGATCCTGTAGGAACCTGTAGGATCTATGGGACTGAGAATATAATTTAGACATGATTTCTGCAGCTTATATGCTATTTAAATAATTTCTGTAAGTAGCTTAGCCTTCATTTAGATCAAATCTACTCTACAGGACAGAGTAAACTATTGACACCCATTTTTCAAAGTACATGGTATTTTAAAGTTATCAATATTCATCTGTGAATATTATAATACTAACTTATACCTGTAGGTATCTGCGAAAGTCTTCGATGGCCTCCTTTACCATACTCAATCCAACCACAAATGCCAGGGGAACAACTGTACTTACAGGTGAAACTGGACTCAACTCTGAACCTGTGAGTGACAGTGCAGCAACAAAAAGAAAATAAAGATTTGCAACCCTCCTGAACTGTTCAAAGAGGGCTTTTGGCAAGAAGGAAACTATGGTGTATTTAGTGGTAGAGACATAATTTGAAGGGTATTTGAAAGGCTTTTTCCTGTGTAGATATGGATGATTACAGTAAACAACACGGGAGAAGCCAGGGCCTTGTAGAAATTGAGGAGGATTGGATTCTTTTGAAGTTCTCAAACAATTTTTGAAAGAATAGATCTTGCTCCATTTGAGCTTTCTGTTGTCCCTTGCAGATTGGGGCATATTTGAAAACCTTTAATTTCGCTTGCAAATAATTTGGACTTGATTCTGGCTAGATTGTGAAATTGGCAGCTCTGAGGCACAATATTCTATCTACACCGCATGCAATTTTTGACAATTTAGATGCCTGAAGCCCAAGTTTGTATTCAAATGTTTTGAAAGTCCAGATTTTTCTGTGTCTCTCGTCAAGTTTAGCTTGAGCATTACAAACGAAGCCAACGTATCAAATATTGCATGATATCAGTATCTCTCCTCCTTTCTGCAACAAGCATTGAAAACTTTACTTGTTAATGTAAGGTAAGCAGACAAATACCAGCAGGGAAAAAACAAAATAATTCAAAGATTTTTATATTTTGGACTTGCTTCAGGATGAACTAATTAAACTTTTTAAGGCGTCATAATTGCCTGGTATTGGCTATGGAAGAATATTTTTCTAATCCTATTATGGGTCAGAGGCTATCTCTGCATTTATTTTTGTAATAGTTTGCAACTAGAGTTCAACTTTCATCAAATACTATGTTTTGCACTCATATTTGTAGGTTTTTGATGGAAGAGCATACCTGAATCTTAACTCTTGTATGATGCTGCTATCTGAGAGGATCTTTTGCATCACTACTCATTTCACTTTGCTCAGACAACAGTCATTAGCTTCAATTTGTCTGAATTTGTGTGTAGAGCGGTTCTATGTACAATCCAGCTCCAAGATTAACCCTGTACAATGTATTTACATTGTTTAATTTTATAAAAACCAAAATTATTCAAAGCCTTTCATATTTTCTATTTAATCTCTGTATAAACCAATTGATGCTTTATAATCACCTGATTTTTGCCACAGAATAAGAATTTTCACATCTTTATTTGCCACACAATGTCTCTCATGCTACCCCACATCTACTTTTATAATATTTAGTTACCAAAGTTTACCTTTCAAGAAACACCGAGTTTTGCTCTATTCTTTGCAGGTTTTCGCTTGCAGAGCATATTTGAACTTGAAATTTTGTGCTATTCTGCTCCCCGAGTCAACCTTTTCACTAATTCTTTTACTCCATTGTGATAACAGTTTTTGCTTCAATTTCTGTCTATTTTTTACAGAAGAGGTTATTTTTTCAATTCAGCTCCTAGACCAAACATTGCATGAATTTTGCAATATTCTACTCAATAAATCTATGCCTGCACCTACTTTTGTGGTTTTTTTCCAATTGCATTTATAATTTTCAAGCTTTTTGCTACAGAAATAATCAGTATCTGCATTTACTATTGTTAACATTTAGCAATTAGAGTCCAAAGTCCATTAAATACTTTGATTTTCAGTAAGTTTTGTAGGTTTTTCTTCGTTGAGTATGTGTGAACATCCATGCTTTGTGTAATTCTGCTCCCTAAGCCGATCCTTTTGCTATTTTTCCTACTTGGTTTAGAGAATTATTGTCTTTTGCTTCAAATTCTATCTAAATTTACACATAACCGCTGTTTCATACAACTCGTCTCCAAGACCAAACCTCTGCATAAATTTTGCAGTGTCAACTCCACAAGGCTATGTCTGCACCTACTTCATCAATGTTTTCAAGATTTATGCGAGAGATTTGATCTTTAAAGCACTATCTGCCAGCATTGACTAACCTAAGGTACAACTTCTAACAAATACTGCTTTCTGCACATCATCTTATAGGTTTACTCTTGTAGAGCATACCTAAACATGAGACTTTGGTATAATTCTGCTCCCTCGGTGGATTTTTGCATCATCATTTGTTTCTCTTTGTTCATCCATCAATCTTTTGCTATGTAAAGTCTATTTTTGAGCATGAACTAATTATTTGCAGCAATCCAGCGCCAAGACCACGGTTGCACACAAATTTTGGAGTATTTTACTGCACAAATCAATTTATTAACCTAAATTTGGAAACCCTGCAACAAACACATCAACATTCTCAATTTTATTTTTGGTTAGAGAGCCAAACTTCATAGCATTACCTGCACGGACTCATCATAATTTGTTTGTAGAAAGAAAGAAAGTATATTAATGTCCACAAATGACCAAATAGGTCAAAGGATGCTTCAAGATGTCTCTAATGCTACCAAAAAAGGAAAAGAAAATTGGTCACCAACAATACTTTTGGAGAATGGCCTGGGCTAAGTGGAGCTGATGATGTAGAACATACCTGAACTAATACTTTTGTATAATTATGCTCCCTGTGCTGATCTTTTCATTATTTGTTTTACTTTGTTTCAAGGGAGCAATATTTTGCTTCAATTTCCGTCAGAATTTTTGCACATGTAATGATCTTTGCAACGATCCAGCTCCAAGACCAACCCTGCATACAATTTTTTCCTTATTTTACTCCATTAATCAACATCTACGCCTACTTTTGCAAATTCTTCCTCAGACATCAATCTTTTCTTGTGTTAGAGACAATCTTCATGGCAATATCCTTGAAGACTCGTAAAATTTGGCTTGTAGAGCATACCTGAACATGAGTCTTTATGGTATTATTCTACTCCCCTACTTGCTCATTTCACTCTTTTCTCAATATTTCTGGATTATTGTTTTGTTGTGTTTTCCAGTGAGCTATCTCATTCATGTTTCAGGAAACCATTTTTAATCACTGTATGCTTATTTATTTTGGCATTATTTAACCCCACAAACCGATGCATGAACATACTTCCCAAATGCTTTCACAAACAATCCAATTTTTTCAATCTATTTCAACAGAAAGCCAATCGACTCGATTTCATGCCAATTTAACACAGTGAATTCAGTACATAGTTCTTTATGATTCCATTATTAATATTTACATCAATATTTTCAATAAAATTGTTTTGTTTAATTTAAGCAGCCAATTTATCATCAATATTTTCACAATTTTGCTTTGATTATCGATATTTACATCGATTTTTTCAAAATTTGCTTCGATTATTAATATTTTCATTATTAAATCTGTTTCATTCTGCCATATTTACATCAACATTTTCACCATTTTTGTCTGCCGGCACTTTATTATCAAAATTTACATCAATATTTTTGTTAGCTAATTTTTCTGCAGCCGATTTGTTATCTGTATTTTCAAAATTTGATCCATTTTTTTGCAGTCGATTTATTTTCAACATTCGCATCACTGTTTTCAAAATTTCCTCTGTTTTTTCTTGCAGGCCTTCGATCTTATCTATGAAGAAAGATGTACAGTATTCTTTTGGAACTTGTAAACAAAATACTGTTTTTTTAATGCATTAGAATCGTCATTATAAACAAAGATTTGTCTTGAATGTTTGGAATTGAAAATGTGTCGTTTGCCGCTCGGCTTGTGCGAAAAAAATCCGAAGGAAAACAAGAAAATGGTAGCCGTTTGAATGGTGCTTAAATAGTCGTTACTCGCGGGGTTGCCCTAAAACAAAATAGGGCATAAAGCAGTAATCTACATTGGCGATAAAAACAACTAGTCAACGGTCAAGTTTTGACTTTTTATTTCTTTATTTTTAAATTGGATATTTAGTTTAGTTTTTTTGGCCCTTGTTTCCACAGCTGTTTTGTATCATACTCACACTCACACTGATCAAATTTGAAGGGTTAGGTTAAGATTTATATTTCTTAAATGATAGATCAAACAACACATAGAAAAATGAAAATGTTAATTTCCTTTTATAATATATATGATTAATTTAAATAAAATAAATATGAAAAGGATAAAATTATTAAATATATAATATTTAATAATAATTTTAAAATTTATTTAATTTAAATAATTAAGATTCAAAAAATAATTACATAAGTTAAAAGTTTGACAACTATAATTATAAGAAGTACAAATTATTGAAAATATATTTTTATAAATATAATATAATGTTATATATTGGATCAATAATAGCTTCTTAATAAAAATATATTAGAGGCATGAAGTATAAAACAATTTATATTGAGAAATACAAAATTGATTTTTTTTTTTATAAATATTGTGGTGCTATATTGGATCAAAATAGACATGTATTTAAACAAATTATACATTTACAAGTTTTTGAAAATAAAAAAATACATTCTAGATTTTTATTAAACAAATTATGGCCAACACAGTTTTTAAACTAATAATATTTGAGCAATTTTTATTAAAAACTCTAGGACTTGATTTTCACTTAATTTTTCAACAAATTCTCACTCATGCATAAGGTTATGGATTTGGTAATATTTAAATGCCCGACATTGAGAATAAACCACCAATTTTGAAAATAGAAAGAGTAAGGTAATTGCTTATTTTCTAGAGAATTATCTTTTTCCTAGTAAGTGCATAATTTTTCTTTAATATAGAAAATAAAAAGCAAGCAAACATGATTTTTTTGCTCTAATTATTATTTAATATTTTATTTATTAAAATAAATTAAACAAATTATAAAAATTAACTTAGCATACAATTTACATGACAAGTGAATTTTTTAGTTAACCCTTGTAATGAAAATTTATAATATTTTAATGCCTTTTAGTATTGAAGTGTAATTTTAAATTTCATTTTTTGAAGTGTAAATTTTTAATCACCCTTCTATGACAAGCTGAAAGACATTTGAAGGGCATTGATGACTTCAAATTTGATCCTTCCTTCGCCTGAGGTTTTTGTACTCAATTTTTGTATTATTGTATTTTTCATAATATTAAGGGCATATTTTTTATTAAGTTTGCATAGGGTAGGTGTATAAAATTCTTAGGTTAGCTACCAAGACATCAATAGGTTTCCATTCTTTGATTTATTTAAGACATAATAGCGGTTTCATCCCTTATTATTTAGTATCTATTAGGATTTGTGTCCTCGTAGATGGCTAGACAACACCTTTTACACCATCATACACATCATTGGACTACAACCCATTTGATATTAGTGAAATTTTTAATTAAAGAGTAGAGGCTTTCACCATGTCTAAAATGACAAATAGAAAATTTTAAATAAAAACATGTAGTTTGTACTAAACCATTTGCATTTGGAATGACAACATGTAATCCATCACCAAGATGATATTTGCTCCCGAATAGGTTGCATGTTGTGATATAAAATTAAATATAAACTATGTGGTTTTATCCAAAAACATCCCTTGGGCAATTTTGATGATTATTCTAATGATATACTATGTTGAAATCCACTATAGATTAAAAAACGGCTACAATTTAAAAGAAATTTTAATTTATTTTAACAATGACAATATTTTTTAACTCAAGTATTAGTTGTTAAATTGTATATTTTTAGCCACTTTATGTATTTGTTGATTATTGGTCCGAATTAAGCATCATTAGTACATTTTGTGGATTTATGATAGTCCCTTCTCTCTCTTCCAAATTCGGATCCTTTGTCAAGAGCATCCATATGCTCTTGGGGCATGTCATGAATGTCTAGATACTCTTCACATGCATTTTTATGGCCCCTAGTTTTTGCTAGAGTGCTCTCATTCCTTGTTCCCACCTTTTTCACTTTTTGACTATAGGAGATTGGCTTGTTGCCAATATGGTCCTAATATGAATTCAAATTGTTTATAAATACATAGACATATTAAGCCATTTAGGACCTAAGAAAATCTAGCAATTAAGAGGAATCATAAGCACTTTGGGTATTAATTAGAATGAAATTATTGAACATTTACAAATATTCTAGAAGAAATAAAGTAATCACTAAAGCACTCATTCATGTTAAATCAAAATTGGAAGGAGGATGCTCATATACTACTTTTCCTAGTTAATGAATTATTCGTAATAATTAGTGTGTCATTTTTAGTAATGTTACTATTTTAGATCTCTAACAAATATAATTTTTTTATGTTATTATCTAAATCACCTCAAGTCCAAAAACTTATTTTGTTTTCCTCACGAAGGTTTCCAATTGTCGTGTAATTATGACAAGAAGAAGTTTCCTATTTTCTAGGTAATCATAGTGAAAGTGTAGAAATTTGAGCAAGGTCTTTAGAGACTAGAACATGGAAAACACGGTCGTAAAAAGGGTCAAACATGTTGGCCCATTTTTCTAAAACTTGTGAACACTTCAGAAATTTCCAGTAGTACAAAACACTATAGAAATTTTTTCTCCATTTCTCCTTTTTGTGGGTAAACTCGACTTGCATCTACAACTTAATCAACTTCTCTATTTCTCTATTTCTCATTTTTTTTAGTAGGATCAACTTGTGTAGCTTTGATATGATACATTGCATCTATATGCACCACTTTTACCTTCTCTCGACCAATGGCAATCTCATAATATGGTACACATCCTCTAAGGCGACCTTCATCTTCCTTGTTAAGAGCCAAAACATACATGTGTCGGCATTCCACCACTCACACAAGGCTATAATCAGGCACATATTTTGGGTCACATTCCCCAAATGTGCTACATGATGCATCCTTGCTCTATCTAGTAGATCCCAATCAACATCATCCATACCAATAGAAAATAGGGTGTCCATGTGCTTTGACCACTCGCGAAACTCTCTTGGGTGCACATATTTCTACAAATACAAATCAACACAAAAACATGTATCCGTAACTTTTCATGTCATTGTAGACACTCAAATTTGGAAAACTATCCTTTGACATTACACACTTGCGTGTGTAAATACACCATCGTCACTCTTGCTTAACACACCTAGATATCTCTTCGTCTACTTTCTTATCTTTACACACCTCTATGTCATTAGTTCGTAAGATTTTATAGCATAAAATGCATCTAAAGACATCCATCCTCCGACCTAGAAAGCTAAACTATGATTTTTCCCTTTAGGTCAAAACCACCAGTTTGGGTCGGTTTGTCTAAATCTACAACTTGATCCTCCTATAAAGTTTTGGACCAACATGTTTTGGGTCCAAATTTCAATTCCACCATCTTCATATGAACTAATATTCCCTCTTATTCAGCCTTTCACAACACAACCATTGGAATCCTATATAAGCAAGTCAATTATACCTCATTGAGGGTCATGACACTTTATGTTCTTCTCATGTTAAAAAAAGAACTAAAGGCACTTACTACTCCCTAAAAATTAAATAACTAATGCAAATCCATTAGGGAAGTACTCTTTGCTGGGAATGAAGTCTCCTTCCGTGTTTAAGAGTCCATCTCCGTTCCATAAGAAAGAAAAGTGACCCTTCCCAAGTATTTGAGCAAGTATAAAACTCAACTAAAGCATTGTAAAAATATGGTTGTCAAGTTTGATTACACTATGGTAGATATCACATGTAAGGAGAATGATGTGGATTTTGATCCCTCTTCATAGGAGTGGTGATGTCTCGTAGTGTACAAGGGTACCCACAACCCAACTAATGTTTATTTTGTAGGACTTCTCTTTCATGGTCGGGTTTGAGATGATTATCAATCAATTTAGAGACCCCTATTACATGTACGATGAATAGGGTTTGATATAAACTCATATTTCTAGGCCACTGAAGGGCATACAAAGTTACAGAGTCCAATTCTAAGGGGGTCAAGACTATAGAAAATGGTCAAAATCATATACTACAAACCGACCCTACTGTAATTTTCCGCACTATGGAAGTTTCAAGTTCTAGAATTAGAGATGAAGCATATTCAAGGTCAAATTAGCTTATTTATCCATTTTATACATCCAAATTTACTTTATTTTGACTTAAAAAGCTAAGTGTGCTCTTTCCCTCTTGTTTTGGTGTTTGTTAAATCAATAGTCACTTTAAGAAGCATTATTTTGATTTGTATAATTAATGTTGTAAGTTAATTAAATCAAAATATCCACCTATTACATTATTTCATCCTTTTTATGCATGATTAATATAAATTATCTTAAAAAATTAAAAGGGAATGAAATAGGAATTCACGAAAAAGTGAAATCAGTCATATGTTTCTCATTGATCATCACAACATGCTTTCCAAATCATCACTTATCAAAAATATGACTTAGGTTAAAATCATACTGATTCAAGTCGAAACCGCATATTTCCTATGGTTTTCGCCCAAGTCAAAAATTGTACCATTCGGTCCATTTTCATCTTTTCTACAAAAACATCAAAATTAAAAAATTTACAAAAACAATAAAAATCAAGTTATTTCCTACTTAATCATTGCATTTAATGCACTCACTAGGTCATTTATCATCTCAATCAGATGGCGTCTATCACCCTCTCAAACCGATATAGAATTGTGTCTCTAGCCCTCAACATCCTTCTACTCTCAAATGAAGAATTTTCAAATATTCAATTACAAATGAAAAGTAACTTTTTAACTTTCCTATTTACTATATATAATAATTATTTTTGGTAACAAAGTATGCCTCTCACTTTGAATAAATTTTGGCTCTCCAATAATACCTTTGTCACGATATGGCCCATATACTGGGGCGTTAATTCATTTTACACACCATACATGCGACATTGGCTCTCGGCTCTCGATACTCCCGCACCATATTATCATTATGACATATCACACACATTACATGATTGTGCACACATTCTCTTTTCTCTATATGATAGATCATTTATACACAATTCTATTCTCTATCTTATTGAATTCATCTCAATCTTGTAAGTATCATATCCTCAAATTATAAAATCCTATTCCCCAATACATATTACATCTACGCATAATCTATTTATTATATTCTTTTGACTCAAGTGACATGGTTTATCCATCTCCCTTTTTCCAAAAGATGGTAATGTAGGGCCAACCACATAGGTTCGACCATATTTTACATCTTTAAAATTGACAATCAAAGCACTAGTTGGTTGGCTATACATGACCATCTCACGTTAGTTGCAATTATAAAAAAAAATATATGCAAGGGCAAGATTATTCTCTCATACAATTAAAATATAATCTCATGATTTAATAAATCATATATCAAATACAAACCAATTAGAAATATCATAATGTCACTACATTTTACGAGCACATGGGAAAATCAAACAAAATCAAACTTACGCATAAATAGAAAATTTACAATTTCTAAATAGACACCCATGTGTTATGCGATGGGGAAATGAGACATCATTCCCTAATACCTTTGCATGGGTTTTGTAATAGTAATGTGACCTAGATCTGCTCTCGCAATGGTGTGATTCCATTTTGGGAAGCGCTATAGTGAAATTCTTCCTTTGGTGTTGGGACACCTAATTCCCACATTTAAAATACACAAACAAATTATGTTGGGGATTTGATCACCCCCAACCCTTCAAATATGCCAAATGTAAATTTTCATGTCTCCAAATTCTCCTTTCATGTAGTCATGAAATATCCCTCGACACTCACTACAAACTCCTCCATTGGCTCCACATGAGTCAATTGTTGGCTCACAACATTCACCACACAAAATTATGTTCTCTTGGAACACTATTATTTGTTCTTGCTCAACATTTTTTTAGGTACGCTACTTTTTAATCCTTTACGATATTAACTATCATTCACTAGCATAAAGGGGGGTAAATGTAGACACTAAAATTTACACAAAATAATTATTACATCATGCTTTTATTAGAATTGTATGTACATGAGTTTAAGACCTTAAAACTAGATCTTACTTGGCATAACCTACCCTCTTATGGAGTTTCATTGATTGATTTGATCTCTTCTGATGATTATTTTGTTTTGATTTTGAGATTTTATGGCAAGTCAAAGATGCCTTTATGTTTTTCCTTTTTTGACCTTCTTCACATCGATGTCGGTTCAAAACTCTATATATCGAGGCAAGGGCCATACATACATCCCTAGACCTTTTATATGCTTTTGAACCCTCTTATATTTTACTTAAGTTTGAGCTATGGGTCACTTTATTATCATTTTTATGAATTTTGATATGTTTGGGTTGGCCTTTCTCGCCACTAAGATTAAAAAAATAAGCAAATGAACTCATATATATATAAGGTCTAATGTAGGCATTTGTTATCTAGAAATCATCTATCTATTATTTACTGAACTGAAGGAGCAAGGAACACTATTACATACTTTATACACAACATCGGGGCATAATTTTGATTCCTTTGTTTAACACACAAAATGTTTTTGAATGAGATAAAGAAACTTTACCCGTCATCGGTGGAAACACAAGGGCAACACTAGGGAAAAGGATAGTTGCATACATACAACCGTATAAACAATAGGAGAACTACATTGAGTCCGAAATGTAATGCAACAATGTTTGGCAATTCACATACGAGGTGACCACCGAGGTATATCTAACCCAAGCATTTGCATTTATTTTTCATCTAATGTGTGCTTGAGTGTGTTGCATATTAGATAGGGTTATTTTGCAAGTATAAATGTGAAATATAGGGTTTGATGCGACACTAAATATTCAAAAAGGCAACAAAGAATGATATAGAGAAACATTCAGATTTGTAGATCCTCATTTTGTGTAAGTCCAAAACCGAAGGAATTGGTTTGGTTGTGATTTATGGTTTTGACTATGTTTTACGATTCTACCCCAAGAGGTATAACAACGAAAAAAATATTTCTCTAGTTTCCAAATTCTCTCTTTGTTCTAGATCACTCATTGACATAGTCTAAAGCTTGTATAAACCAATTAAGTGACTCTTTTCATATATATCCTACCTTTGATTTCTTGTATCTCTTCCCTAAAGTGTTTTATATGCTTGTATCAATGAATATTTGATCTAAAACATAATTTTATAGATTATTTATTGTTTATTTTTATATTATCAAATAACAATTCATTAATTTCAGTTAGGGTTGATACAATGCGACCTCACTTGCTAATGTACCAATCGTTCACATAATGTAGCATTCTCTGCCAAAACCTATGCATACTAAGCTTAGGAATCCAATAGTCTTGTCAACAAATCTTGCACCAAGTCAATCCATGGTCGACATCCAACTACTACACATGCTTTTCTCGACCCTCATTCCATTCATGTTCATGCAACACTATCCATGTGGCCACCACTACTACAACTTGATTAAATAAATATGTGTGCTCACCCACTATATCATCCACATGCTCCAACACACCTCTTATCACCACACCTTCTAGAGCATTACGATACATATATAATGGTAGTCTAGTAGGTATCACATATGACCATTAAGATATATATATCAACACCTAACATGTCAACAACCTTATTTAAATTCTATCACTAATAAAAACCAAAATCATACAATACTTATGTGTGCAACGACTATTGCCACCACATATCCACTAGAGGCATCTCTTCCTCCCTTAGCTCCTTCACTTGTAGGTGGAATCATGCCTACACCACCTACTCCTCCTAGTGAAACATCAACTCCTAGATCACATACCACAATAGGAAACATTAACACTTATTTGGTATCTTCCCATGACTCTACATATGTTGTAGTGCAACCAACATCATCTCAACCACTCATCACAAATGCCATATATACCTTATCGATGGTGGAGGAAATAGCTCGGTTGCTTTGGCCCTGGTCGAGCCCCCCTCTCTATAATCCACATGGGTTGATATACTCCTTGGATATGGTGTCGGAGGAACGTCCCGCATGATCCCAAACAGTTTCATCACATGCTCATACTAAAATAATCCCCCTTGGTGGGTAAATTAAACCTCTAACCACATATTATGTTGCACTCAATGCATCTCCATGACATCCTAGGGCCATCCTCTGAAATCCGTGTATGGCCTCCAAATAATGTCACATGGTCCCAACTTGTCCAACATAGATCGATATGTCATCGTATCAAACCCTCACCACCATGGCATAATCCACCTTCTAGAAACAATATCTGGATGTGCTCACTCTAGATGAGGCCAACCTTTCATTTTCACAACCGTAGTGTTCTCGTAAGCCCATCCATGCAACAAACAATGTCATTGGGTGACACCACCACCATGGTTCTCTAATGTGAACTTGTAGATATCCTGTATAATTGGGATAATAAAGACCAATCCCATGCATATCATGTTCCATGCTCCTATATATCCTAACAAATCTTCCACATCTTATATGATATAGGCGCCACACGGCTATCTAATCCCACAAATGAAAATACACAAATATACTTCCGCAATGTGAAACACTAACAATCACAACAAATATCAATTTAATCGTGGGATCTCCAATACCACCACATCCCAATAGAAATATGTGTGTCTGCCTCATATGGTATGACATACCTAGGGGTTACACCTACACCCTATCATCCTCTAGTGTAACATTCATCTCCCCTTTGGGAGCCAAAAATGTGTAATTATTTGCATTCCACCACTCACATAATGCCTTGATCAAATGCATATTCGGGGGTAGCTCCCCCAATCGGCCACTTGCCACAATACATACCTATCTAGTATATCCCAACCCTCATCATCCAAGCCCATGTAAACAATTTCATCATGTTCCAACCTCCTTGAAACTCTTGTTCATGAATATCTCTATGCAAAAACACAAATAACACAACCCAAACATTGTATCAATGCATCTAGTTGGGAAAAACATCATTATAAATTGATAAATCTATGCATATTATCAAAACAACATCCACATCATCATGATTTATCAACTATCTAGGAACCATACATTCTGTTGGGATCGTATGGATCTTGGTTGGAAATGTACGGATCTCGTTCAAAAATGTGTGAATCCTAATCGGAACGGGTTTTATGCGGTCCCACCCCATGTCCAAAGATGGACCATTTGGTATGGTTTCATCCATATATCCTAAAATGAACAAAATAAAAAAAAATCACAAATCATGAAAACATATCCTATTTTATGAAAAAAATCAACATTAATCACACTTACTAGCTCATAGGTTTTTGTTCTTGAATAACATCTCCCACCCACTCAAAATGGGATTTCATGACCTTTCTAGCTCATGACATCTTCTTAGTCTCAAAGCTCCTATCACACTCAATCATGATCACCAAATGGAAAGTACTTTTTATTTTTCCCCATTACTATTTATAAAGCAAGAATTACTTATGATATTAAGTGACCTAACTTACTAGCCACACTAATGCTCGATCATGACATCACATCCATACGATCCATATATTGGGGCCATATTCACCGATTTAAATGTCATTTACAACTTTGTGATCACCTTTGTGACTACTTTTGCGTCAATACATTACTACATTATATCACACACCCTATCTGATTGTGTGTAATTTTTCTCCAAAATTTTGAATCTAAATATATTGCACACATACTAATCCACAATCCCTTGTCAACCACGTTATCCGATATTTCAACGCACTTCCTAGATGTATCTCCCTTATCTTACATGGTCTCGGCATTGTTTCATATAATCACTTTCACCTCAAGTGACATAGTTTCATTCTCTCCCTTTCATTGAAATGGGGGAAACTCTATAGGCCGACCATATACGGTCATCTCCTCTTCATCTCCCAAATGAAAAAATGACATCGAATGGATTGGTCAAGCAAGGCCTTATTCCTTCTCATACATTAAACACAAACAAAGAAAGGTTATCTCTATGCAAGGCCACCTTTCTCTCTTTGTCACACGCAATTCAATCTAAGTCTATTACCCAATAGTCACCTCTTAGCAAAAAGTGCACTATGCATTGAATGTATGTAAACACAAACATAGAACACCACTATCTTTGTTATAAATTCAAGGGAAAAATAAAATCTTCAAACTTTACGAAAGTACCAATATTACGCTTTCTAACTATACACCCATATAATTACATGGTAGGGAAATAAGACATCATTTCCTTCCACCTTACAAGTGTTTTCTCGATATTTGATACCTAGATCCATTTGCAAAAGTGTGGTCCCATTATTAGGAAGCATTATAATGGGTGACTAGAAAGCCCTTGTGACACTCTTCCCTTTGTGCAAGACACATGATTCCCACATTTCTCTGAAATCAAACACCTTGTTGGGGATTTGATCAACCCCATCTCTACAAACACAACAAATACGAATATCCATGTCTCAAAATGTATAATTTTGTTGATGCAATATCCCCTTTTGACGCCTATAACACACTTAATCCCTTTTTTGCATGGGTCATCTAATGACTCATGTTGTTCACCACACATATTCACTTTCTCTTAGCACACTTACAATTTTTCTTGCTTAACACTTTATCAAGTATAAATCTACTCTCCTTTACACTAGTAAATTTCATTCGCTAGCATAAAGGGGGACAATGTAGACATAAAAATCTGCACAAACAATATTACATCATGTTTTTATTATATTTTTATGTACACAAGTTCGAAACAATGGAACATGGTCTTAGTACTATCGATCTCTTGTTGTATTTCTCTTTATGGCTCCATTTTACCATATCTCTTACTACTTCACCTTTTTGGTTTGATTTTGAGTTACTTTATAGAGATCTCGACGCGGTTCCATTTTTAATAATTTATTGTTTCCAAGCCTAGTCTAATACTGCACAATAGGGTGAGGACCATACATATGGTATTGACCCTTTTTATGGTCTTGAACCCTCTTACTTTTTGGTTGTTTTCTCTTTATGGGCCCATTTTTACTCTTTTATCTTTCAAATTCTATCTTTTGGGTTAGCCTTTCCCGCCACTAAGGTTTGAATTTCAAAGTAAGAACTCATATATATATATATATATATATATATATATATATAAGTCTAATGTAAGAATTTATTATTTCATAAACACCTATATATCTACCATCTACTGAGCTAAGGAGGTAAGAGATACATTTACATATTTACATATTACATACACAACATATGAAGGCATAAATATGAATTTATCATCTACACACAAGGGTTTTTGTTGGGATGAAGTAGCATAGCCCACTATTAGTGTTGAGATAAAAGGTCCAAAATAGGTCAAGGGATAGTTATATGCACACCAATACAAAGCACTAGGAGAACTACATTGAGACTCGAAATGTAGTAAAACACTCATTGACTCATAAATGAGGTGACCACTAAGGCCAGTTTGAATCAAGCATTTACATCTTTATTTTTTAGAGCTAACGAGTGTTTGAGTGTGTTTTATGATAGCTAGGGTTTGTTTTGTAGGTTTAAGTGTGACATCTAGGTTTTATGTGAAGTTAAGATACCAAAAAGTGAAAAATAATGACACATCAACACCGAAATTTATAGATTCTCAATTTATGTAGAGGAAAAACCATACATTTCAGTTAGGATAGCACATTTGGTCTTGACCATTTGGTACAATCCTGCCCAAGAATCTCTAGAACCCCAACAATTGATTTTTTCAATTCATGACTTTATTCTTATTCTAGATCACTTGTCAACACATTTTGGAAAACTTATGAACCAACTAAGTGTTTCTCTCTATCATGATTTCACTTTTAATTTCATATATTTGTAGTCACAAAATCATGCGCTTTAGATATTATTTAATCCCATTTTTTCATACTACTATTTAGAAGGTTTTGAGTGAAGAAAGTACTAATTAACCCTCATCTTTTGGCTATCTTCTCATATTTTATTTGATCATTCGACCTTCTACACCCACATGCCCAGGTCTATTTTGTTCATCTTCTATTATTTTATCTCGACTAGGGCACCCATTAGTGCCCTAATCCTTTTTGAACTTTCCGCCACTTTTGGGCTCCTCTAGTTGTTTGAGGTCTTTATATTTTTAGTGGTCGGCCATTTCATAGTTAATTACAAAATTATATCAAGATAACCCTATAAATATAAAGTTATGAGACCATAATGAGGGACCAAACACCAAACACTAGTCACTACTATCATCCATCTAGAGTCGCATCCACTTGGAGATCATTTCCATCCATTAGATCTATCACAAGGACAAAGCTATCTCATTTGCATCACATTGCATATGGGGAGGGATTCTATTATATTCCATGCACACATTATATTACATTTTCTACATTTAGTTATTGCTCGCTACTTCACAAAGTGTGACTAGCACAAGAGCACCTAGGGCACATTATGCACACACTCACCAGAACTACATTTGGGTTCGAAAATGTAGTGCAACACTCAATTAGTAAGCCCACTGTTGTGGCAGATGAGGTCAACCCATTCATTTAAATTTTTCTTTTTTAGGGTTTTGATACTTATTTTGGTCACTTATAGGTCTTTTCATCATCTTGGATTATTGGCGAAACCTAGCACAAGACAACGTGTTTGAGGTGACACATAGTGAGGGTTTCACATAACCTTCCAAACCCGTGAAACTCGGATCCAAAGCTTTTGCATAGACCAAGTTTCTTATATCATAAACCGAGTTCCCAGGTACCCAGTCCCTCTCCAGTGCTCCAGCCTAGCTAGATATCTTAGATTCATCCTCTTTGAGGTCTCTGTACAATTGTACTTGTTTCTGTTTCTCCGGCCTAGCTCTCGAAATAGTCCCGCAAGCTTCTCTTATCAACCTGAGTTCTTTCCTTTTTCTCTCCTACACATTAGGGTTAACATTTCGTTTTCCATAGTTGTTTGGGTCATCTTTACATTTATTTATTACATCCATTCACTTTATTTACGGTTGTTCATAACTTAGATTAATTATCACATATCTCATTTTTTCATTTCTAGTTAATCATTTTGGTGAACCCCATGTTTCAACACTTCCTTTTGATCATGTCATCTCCTTATCAAGTTATGGCTCAATCTTCTTATCCTACCTTTGCACCAACTAAGGTCTCGGGTATAGTTACTTATTGTGTTGATTTCATGCATGTACGCACTCAACATCCTCCTCACTTTGTCACACCTAGGGTTGATCCATCCATCAATGTAGTTACTACTCGTCATACTTGCCCCAATCCACCTACGTATCCACAGACATCTATTCCTCCACCCATTACTCTAGCAGCTCCTCCCACTACTTCTAAGGGTTATGACATCATTGAACAACTTAAAAATATGCCTCGCTAAGATCTCTCTTTATGATTTGTTGCGTAATGCACCAGATTTTCATAACATGTTAGAAGATGCCCTTCATGCCATTCATATTGAAAGTGATAATTCCATGGTGGCCTTTGCACATCTTATACAGTCTCTCCATAATTTACCACATGTTATATCTTTCACCATCGAGGATCTATTGCCTTTTGTTAAAAGCAATCTGTGTGCTCCTTTGCTGATTACTGTTGTTATTGGCACTACATGCATTAAACGAGTTATCATTGATAAAGGATTGACTGTCAATTTATGTGTTCGTTCTCTTTTGAATTAATTAGGTATTAGCGATAATTTAATTTCTAAGAATTCCACTCTCATATGTGGTTATGATTCTACCACTCGTACATGCTTAGGGACTATCTCATTACATATTTAGATTGGGCCTAAGACTGTTCTTACTGAATTCTATGTTATCGATGCCTCTTTCTAGTTTAATCTCTTGCTAGGTAGGCCTTGGATTCACATGATGCAAGTGATTCCATCTACTATTCACCAATGTGTCAAGTTTTTACATGATGACTATGAACATACTATTACCATTGATCCAAATCCATTCAAATATTGTCGCATAGACCATGTTACTACTATGCCCATACCACCTTTGCAATGTATTCCATACAGTAGTATTGACACATATGACATTGGTCAATCTAGTGCTTCAAAATATCCTTCTACCACTTTATCAGGTCATCCATCCATTTCTACTTACACCACTGTTATTATTTCACCTACAGTATTAGTTCCTACTAGTGTTCCTTCTCCATCAGTTGTGGCACCCTCTACTACTCCACCTACGGTGCCACCTACCAACATCCTTGATAATGATATACAACATGATGATGTTCACACCAATGATTATGAGGATTCATGATGTAGTTGATGCGTTATTGAAACTTACAGATGAATCCTTGAGACAACTTGACTTTAATCCTCTAGGTGTAGACGATTCTTATTTCAAAGATACCTTTGTGGCCGATGGTCTAGGCGAATATAGGTTCAAGACTCCTTCCTCTAATAATGCTCTCGGTATATATCGAGGATCTCGTAAATAGTGTAGACACTATTCCATCCTCTCCTCCACAAGTTACGATTCGTTTCCTCCTTTTACATGCACACTATTCATCAATAGGTCATTTTGGCATCACATCCCCATTGATTCCACGTGCTCAGAAACTATTTGTACATGTGATAGTTTGGCTAGATTTGGCATGACACTAAATGATATATTACCACTTCTTCATTCACCGCACCTTTATCATGGCTATTTTCATATTACGGAAAATTATGGCTCGTGTGTTTTTCATTTGATAGTCTTTGTTACACATACCCCTCGTGACTCTCCACTCACACTTGGACAGTCTTGTCTCGACTATATTGGCAGTGTACAATCGATGCCCATCACTCTTTTCTTACATTTCCTATGCTTTTTGGTAATATTTCTATTCATAATGATTCTTCTCCCACTTACATTCAAAATATATCTCATTGGCATGCTCGGGGTTGTCCACCAATCTCGCCTCTACTGATGAGTAATATGGAATGAATGTGTACACACTCCGATGTAATGGGTCCTTATATGACCCTCCTCACTCTATAGCTTATCAGGTTTCGATGTTGCTCCGGTGGATTTCGATCATGACAACGATGATCTCCTGATAGTGACCTATACTCACCTATTCTATCATACGCTTGGGGCATAACACCTCATACACTCCTCCCAATAATCATAACATCTACATATTTATCATTCTCATATATCCATATACTAACATAGGCATAATCATCACACATTATAGCATCGTCATTACCCAGATGACACGCTCTTTTTCTTTGGTTCACACTTGACTGTTGAGGGCTTACTACACATGAACCACACACACTGCACTATAGGCCTTACACATTGTGTTTCATCACACATTGCACATCATACATCATACTAGTTGTCATTCGACATAAATCACACTTCTATTATCTACATTACTCACATTACATCTTATTCATTTTACACATCACATAACCTACTTTATCTTGTTAAGTTATCCACACATCTTGAATTACATTCTATATATAGTGTCATTATATTACATCTAGTGTCACATGTCTTACGTCATACTCTACACATTTTTACATCACACATTTTTCTACATACTATACTAGTCTTCATTACATATGATTCTAACATCATTTCATCCTACATACTACATTACTAGTCTACTTACACATGTTACGTTGCACATTATATATTACATTTTAGACATTCTACACATATAGCATTACATCTTATACAATGCATATTTACACATTCTACTCATCACATGGTTGTCTTTCAATCATAACATATACTACATCATCTTCTACGCATTGCACTCACTACCCTATGATGCACTTTAGTTCCTTGGTCCATACTCGATTGCCGAGGGTTTACAAATCAAATGGACCTTACATTCATCATGTATTTATCATTTCACCTTTCATCATGTGAAATTTCTAGGATAGTGACACATGTTATAGGCTAACTCATCACTTACTCTATCATCTTGTAGTGGTATATGCTTTTAGGCTACATCATTACTCCTTTATTCATCTTGTTGTGATATATGTGTTAGGATAAATCATCACTCATTCATTCCTCTTATAGTGATATACACTTTAGGATAAATCATCACCCCCTCTTTCATCTTGTAGTGATATATGCTTTAGGATAAATCATCACTCCCTCTTTCACCTTATAGTGATATACATTTAGGCTACATCATCACTCTCTATTTCATTTTGTCGTGATATCTTTGTTAGGATATAAGGTTCACACACATCTCTTCTATATGTTGTGCATATCATCATCACTACACATACACATTCATCACAATGCGTTAGAAACAACACACACTTCGACCATTTCCTGATGATGCACTCTCCTTTTACTGATTCATTCTTAAGCGATGAGGGGGATAAATAAATGAACCTCACTGCATAAATTTCCATTCACTAGGGGGCACACAACTCCTATCATTCCATCTTACTTTCCATTCCATCCATCCACAACATACGACATATTATGGTTGTTTTTACTCTTGCTTACTTGTTCTTATTTATGATCATGCTAGTTAGATTACTTGTATGTCATTTTTCTATATCGTCCACACATGTGCATTCATGTATTTTTCTAGCTGTGATTGTAGATAAAGGTATTTTACACGCATCATGATTCTCACCTTCCACCCTTCCTACACTTTGGATCATTAGAGGAATCCACATTTGTCTCTCATAGGTGCTATTATTTCATTTTGTACTTAGCACTTTACATTACTTACTTATAGACACTTTTTGGAATACTAGTTATATTTTTAACATGCTAATGGGTGCTTCATGTGCAACATTTGTTATGCACAAATATTTTCTTCCATACTTGTTTGTTACATTGTTTGTTATTGTTTGCTCTTGTTTGCGGGTATTGCCATATGTTTGGTGTACACACTTGTTGTTTGTTTGCAGCCATGATGGCCTTGTGTGTCTTGCGACATCGTGAGTGATGTCCCATGTTTACAACCCACTTTGTGTGGCTTACTTTGTCTTCTTGCATGTTTACATTACTTGATTTGCTTGGTAGCTTTTACATTGTTTGCGTAGCTTTTACATTGTCTTCTATATGTATGCTTGTTCATACTAACACTTATCTTTAGCTAGCCTCTTGTTTGTGTGTGCCTTGGTTTTTACCAAGCAATTTTTGGGGTACAATTCACGTGTTTTTCCTCTTTTGGGGCCGCATTATCCTATCAACGACATCACATGTTCCCACAAAGAAGGGGGAATCATTTGGGGTTTACATACTAACACAACGCATTTACACCGGTTCAGTTTAGTACACTTTTCCGCCCTTGGCATTGTGGGTTACATACAACGAGTGGGTTCGAGACTAGGTCTACGAGACCCGTACACACAACAAATTTTACAAGACATGGTGTCCTTAGCATTCAGAGGAGCAGTTAAAGGTTGGAGGATACATTAGAATTCCTCCTATACTTCTTTTACCGCCAGCCTCGGATCACCCAAAAAACTAGGACGATACAAAGATATCTTCACACACATTTAGGGAAACATTTAAAGGTTGGAGGAGACAAAAATTCCTCCATATACTTCTTGACATATGGTGTCGGATCACCTAAAAACCTCGACAATACAAGATATCCTTCTACACTCTTTCTCTCGACATGGATCAAGTGCACATGTTCCATTTACATTTTTCATTTGCGTATTTTACATTTACATGCTTTTTACATACATGTGTCTTTTACATTACATGTTTACACATACATACATATATATTTGACTAATTTATCATTTTCTCTTTGTAGGTCTGACTGTATGAGAAACAAGTAGTCAAATGGGGGCAACAACAACAAAAAAACAATGACGTGAACAAAACTTTGTGACATCACACACCATACTAACCATATAGGTACATCACACGCATCAACAAATACACACACGTTTTCACCCTAGGTTCACTCTCATCACTTTTTTACACATTTTCATCTTTAGTTTCCATGCTCCACCATATTTTTATCATTCCACACTTTGTCTAGTCCATCGACACATTTTCTACTACAATATTCATGGACATTAGGTATGCATCTCTATCTACTTTATGTTACCAAGCTTTCCACTCACCAACATAAAGTGGGGGTAAAATGTAGTCACAAAATCATGCACTTTAGATATTATTTAATCCCGGTTTCATACTATTATTTAGAAGGTTCTTGAGTGAAGAAATTACTAATTAACCCCCATCTTTTGGCCATCTTATCTTAATTTATTTCTTCATTCCCGACATTTTACACCCACATGCCCGGTCTGCATTTGGTCACCTTCCATTATTTTAACCTCGACTAGGGTGCCCTAGTCCCACCATGGGCCACCCCGATCCTTTTTAACTTTATCACCACTTTTTGGTCTCTTTCTAGCCATTTGAGGTCTTTATCTTTTTATTGGTCACTACTATCATCCATCTAGAGTTACATCCACTTGGAAATCATTTGCATCCATTAGCTCCATCACAAGGAAAAAGCTAGCTCATACATCACGCATCACACTTTGGATAGGGGGAGGGATTATATTCTATTCCATGCATACATTCTATTACATTTTCTACATTTAGTTATTGCTCGCTACTTCGCAAAGTGTGGTGACATAAGAGCACTTACGGAACATTATCACACACTCACTAGAACTACATCGGCTCTAAAATTTAGTGCAAAGCTTAGTTAGTAAGCCTTTGTTGTGGCGGTGAGGTCGATCCGAGCCATTCATTTACATTTTTATTTTTTTAGGGTTTTGATACTTCTTTTGGTATCTTGAAGGTATTTTCATCATCTTGGATTATTATTGACACCTAAAACAAGAGAACGAGCCTGATGTGACACACAATGAGTGTTTCAAACCACCTTACGAACCTTCGATACCTAGATCTCGAAGCTTTTACACGAGACTCAGCATCCAAATCTTAGACCGAGAGTGCCCCCAGCTGCCCCAGTCCCTCTCCGGGTGCTCCAGTCCAGCTAGATATCTCATATCCATCCTCTTTGGGGTCCTATGTATAGTCGTTCTTATTTCCTATTTCTCCAGCCAACTATGCGATACTGGTCCCACAAGCTCCTCATATCAGTTGAGTTCTTTCCTCTTCTCTCTTGGACTTTAGGGTTAGAATTTCCTTTTCCATAGTTGTTTGGGTCATATTTACATTTATTTATTGCATCTATTTACTTTATTTACAACCGCTTCTACCTTAGATTAGCTATCATATATCTCATTTTTTAGTTAATCAATATTAGATTTTATTTTGATTATTATGTTAAATACTTCTATTTCCTAATCTGACGTAGTATAAATTGGAATGTATTTATAAGATTAGTTACTATAATATCAATTTTGATAAACCTAATTATAGTTAATTATGGTTGATACACTAATACGAAACAAGATATGACTAAGGGATGTAAATAGTCGTGGTATTTAGAAGAGAATAATTCACATTCAATATTGAAGGTATAAGGTTTCAAAACCTATATCAAGCATATGGGGATGGGGTCTTACTAGGATCCTAAGAGTTATAGGAAAGAGTTAAGGTAATAAGCATGAGATAATCCTAAACCATGGGTTATAATGTCACTAAGTTTTTATCATGTGTTATGAAGAGAATAATAATGTATAAACAAATATATGTTACATTATCCTAGTCTAATACATGATGCATCATAATAATCAATCAAACCATCATAAAGGAAAGAGTCTAAAGTTATGGATACTTGTCGTTATAGACACTCAAATCTGGTAATTCAATCTTTGACACTACTAGTTTTGCTAATGAATTCTTCCTAAGATAAACACAACCTTTCAATTCCCACTTATCACATTATGATGTGTCTTGTCTAGTTTGTTTATCCTTACACACTGATATGATAACACATTCGATACATAAAATTCATATACTAAGTCAACCTCAAAAGATGCAAACTTCATTTAACATGTTTTCCATACCTAGTCAAGTCCATACAATTTGGTTAGAGGTCAATCTATATATTTTTACACCAGACATATCATCCATCTCGATTTTAGTTCCACCTTCTTCAATGGGTCCTTTACTCTCTCTATGTTAGCCTTTCATTAATAATTCATTTTGGAACCCTATATAAGCAAGATAGCACTACCACATTGGCTAAACTAGAAACCATATGGTACTACATTGATACACTCACTTCCAACACTTGTAAAAAGCATCCAAAGGCTCCTAAATCTCGCAAAAGATCATTTATAGTCATTAGGGAATCAATCTTTATAGGTATGAAGCTCCTTACAGTGTCAAGACATCAACATGTCTCATCTATAAGCACTCAAACTTCCTTTCTCTAATTATTTTGGCAAGAGCCAAACTCAACTCAATCATTGTTAAAGAGGTTTCCAAATCTAGTTAGATTCATTTAAATATCACATGCTAGGTGGAAAATGACATGTAGTTTGAGGCCTCTTTGGAGTAGTACTAACATTGGTGCTTTGCAAGGGTTTTATATAATAAAGTTTAAATATAATGTAAGGACACTACTAATTAAATGGAAATAACAATATTCAAGCAAGATAAAAAAGGAAATGCAATCAAGAGTGATAGATATGGTTTGGAGAATGACGAGCTTGCCACAATAGGTCCGAAGGCCGATGAACATGCTAGAAAGGTAGATTCTTGACTATATTAGTTTTGTGTCTATTTCGGAAAGTGATGATCTTAGGGATAAGAGTGCATGGATGGGGATAGGGCCACCTAGATGTTAGTGTATGTTCCAGGTGTTGGTGTTTGTAAAAGTGCTCAAGGTCTGGTTATTTTTGTGTCACTTAGTGTCGCTCTATATTTGTTATGTGTCACATCGATTTGTTGTGCCACACATGTAACTTGCACATAATAAAACCCATATACTTACTATAGACACCCTAATTTCACATCTATCCTAAATCAATTAATTCCCCTTCCTCATTTCCCACAAAAATACACTTCGAATTAATCAAATATAATTTGATTAATTATCCATTTCAAAATCAAAAAATAACCCAATCCTCACCACATGTCATTATTCTCCATGTTTTTCTACTATTGAATTAAAAATTCAAATTCAAATCCTCACCCACCCTTCGTGGTCCCCACTCACCTAAAATCCTCCACTTATGAATTAAAAATATAATTCAAATCCTCACCCATTCTTCGTGGCCCCCACTCATCTAACCTTGCCCACATTTTCAAACCACTCACCTAATCTTGCCCACATTTTCAAACCACTCACTTAATCTTGCCCACATTTTCAAACCATGATTACTTAAATTACTCTAAGTTAATCACTCCCCCAAGCTATAAATACAACCTTACCCCTCCCCTCTAAACACACGGAGAATAAGCTTGAATGCCATATCTAATTTCTTGCATCCTTTGAGAAAAGAACATCCTTTTGCCTCGTCCTAATACCCAAATAGCCTCATAATCATTTTTCCCATCTGGTGCAAAGTAAGAGGATCATTGTTGCAGGAAGGTCTTGCTCCGTCTTAAAGAAAAGCACCTACATATCACACAATCATGGCTCAATCCAAGTTTCCTAGCCCATTCGAGGTTTGTTACTTTAACGAAGGAGGAGGTATGATTATTGGTATTTTACTTCCTTGTTAGTAGAGTATTTTTCCTAGCTTTCACTTACAAAACACTCAAAAACACATTATATGAATAAAATAATACAAATTTGTGAGTCGTATTGACCTCGGGCGGTCACCCCAACATGATTTAGTAAGCAATGTCAATGGGTGTGGACATGGAGTTTGGATTGTTGCCATCTTTCCCCATGAAAAAATAGTTCATGTATCATGTTTAAAGGAGCTAAAAAGGATGTAAACAGAATTCGAGAATCAAGAGGAAGTTGTGTGTAACTAGTTAGTAACCCAAGTTCATTTGAGGATGAGAAGTAGTCGAACAAGTTGAGGGTACCAACATGAAGAAAGCAATCAATCAACCATGTGCAACGGTAAAGTGAGGTACTTTAGTTATTTCTATGATTGTCTCATTTTTCATATCTCGAGTCATGAAACAAGTAGTATTGTATCAAGGGATGAGTTGGACAACAATAAAATGTGTAATTAGTCAAGAGATAAGATCAATAATATGGTTTTCTACATATTTTTATGATGTAGGTTACATTGTAGGATTGAGTCCTAATAGGGTTAAAAGACTCTCAAGACAAGAGACGGAGGGTAAAACCTATAAAATGCGAAGAAAATGTATATGAGTGCATGGAGCACAAAGGTGAACTTTAGTGGACTATTTTCTTTAGTAGAATAAAGGATAAAGATGCCAATCGGGAAGAAGTGGTTTCTAAAGAGTGATTTTCAGTCTTGTGGTTGCATGGAGGTTGGAAAATATTTTGAATCTATGTTTTTCTCGATATCCTAGGAAAAGGGTAGGCTCTAATAGGCTTCATGGAGACATTCATCAATCAATTGAAGTATGGATGAGTTGTAAAAAGTTCACTTTGAGTTGAAAAGGAAAAAAATTATGGTGCAAACATGAAAAGGTATGTATTTATGTGGTCTATTTAGTTAGTATGAAGGTGTTATGCGCTGCTTATGTCGATGTCCTAGTAAATTATTATTTTGGTTCAGATTGCATTCAAGCTAAACACACATGATTTAATCAAATTACACCAGAAAAATATATTATAACTTTCTTCAATTCATCCTAGGGATATTTTATTATAGAAGGAGGTTACAATTTATAGGGCATTGTTCTCCTACAGAGAAGGAGTCAACTCCAATCATGATCCCCCTTATCTCTCCATGATCCTCACATCCCTACAAACACTCACACAAATCTCTCACACACCTATTCTTTCTCACACCATGATTCTCTCAACTATCCTAGAATCTATGAGTTGTATTTACAACTCATTTACATCACACATATTATTGTTCACACTAATTAAACTATTCCTAACATTCACCCCCTTAGTGTGAACATGGGGAAAACTTATCTTGAACTGTAACTTGTCACCTGATGCTGACTCATGACCTAGATGATTTTCAAAGTGGTTTATCATCAACCAATGAAATGGTTTTTCAAAGTGGTTTACCATAAACCAGAGAAGGGTGGTTTTCAAAGTGGTTTACCACAAACCAAGAAAGATCATGCTGTTTACAGTTTATTTTTAGCTCTCATCATATTCCCATTTTTAGGAGATTTCATATAGGAAATTGATTACAATCGTGAACAGGAATAATCCACTGTTCATTATTACAACAGAAAGCAAACACACAACTGAAATAGAAGTCACCAATACATTTGAAGTAGTCTCTTTGTTGGTGACTAACAAGAGATGCTTGATCAGCCTCCTCCTCCTTTGCCTCCTACCTCCAGTCAGTTTATTTAGAATAGAAAATCTTCAGAATTGTAGTCAGGATCTTCTTTCACTGGGTCTTCCTCTTCATTCTCTGACTCTTCTTTAACTACATTTGCTTCATTTGGCTTAAGATTTCCATTGAGTAAATCTTTAGCTCGAATTCTGCAATACAAGATTGTATGCCCTTTTTTCTTGCAGTAGAAGCATTTTGGTTCTTCTTTGTTTTTAAGAAATTTATTGTATTTCTTTTTCCTTACAAATAAAGCAGTTTCTTCTTTTATGTCTTCTGCAGTTCTTTTCTCTTCCGCTAGGAGAGCTGAAATCATGTCCTCAAGTGTTTGAGAAGGCATTTGTCCTAATGTAAATACAACATTGCTGTATTTTGGAGGCAAGTTGTTTAACAAGTATGGCTTTTGCATCTTCATCTACTACATTAGCTTTCACTTCTGCGAGTTGTCTCAAAAGGGAACTTAGTTCATTAATGTGACTTGACATTGTCACACTATCACTCATCCTTAGTTTAAAGAGTTGCAATTTTAGTGAAAATTTAGCATTTGTTGCTTTTGACCCAAATGTTTTGTTAAGAAGATCCCATATCTCTAGTGATGATTTATCTAAATCCACATAGTGTAATTCAAAGATGTCGATAAAGCAAGTCCAATAATGGATTTTGCCTTGTCATCCCTGCTATGCCATTCTAGTAATTTAGCAGCATCAGTTGGTTGTGTTTCTTTTCCGCTTACAATCCCCCATAGGTTTTTGTTCATAAGTTGCATTTGGATTTTAACTTTCCAAGTGTGAAAGTTTAATCCATTAAATTTGTCTAACGGGATCTCCATTATGGGTGTCGAACTCCGTCGATAATGCACCCCCTCAATTTGGAATAGTCTTATAACAAGATATTAATACTAAGGTTTATGCCATATTATATTAGATTGATAATTAATAAATGGCATATGGTTTATATACTTTAATAAATTCAAAACCAGAGTTTAATACCTTCCGAACTGATCTCCACGTGGATATTTGCATTGACAGAACTTACACATGCAATGGACAGAAGATCTAGCAGGCTGCACACAAGAAACAAAGTAGATGGTGGCACCAATTTTCGAAGTTGATGTTGAAGGAGCTGGCGATTGGAAAGAGATTTTTTAAAAAATAATCACTCAAAACTAATCCACGGTTTCCTTTTTAGGCGCTCTTATAGCAGGCCTTCGAACACTTAAAATAATTCCTTATACGCACTAGCAGATCTGATATGGTGCAAAAAAATAATAGAACTACATGGCGATGGCAGATGTATGAGAATATCAACATATGTGAGTAAGTGCATAGGAACCATCTCTAGTGCATCAACAAGATCTAGGAAACACCAAAGAAAACGTAGGATTCAATGTGAAATATCTTCGATCCTGCTGAATACCTAGTCCATACCTCCAAATAAGAGAATAACCGTCCAACAACGTGGTGAATGCATGGATCACGTAGATACATGACTGGAAATTTCTGAAATTAGATCTAGGAATTTTAAACATCTCCCAATGCTTCCAATAAAATTAATGATCCATTAAGATCCTCTTGCTCGATACCAAATATTATTTTGGTTCACATTGCATTCAAGCTAAACACATGATTTAATCAAATTACACCAAAAAAATATATTATAACTTTCTTCAATTTCATCCGGGATATATTATTATAGAAGGAGGTTACAATTTATAGGGCATTGTTCTCCTACTGAGAGTAGTCAACTCCAATCATGATCCCCCTTATCTCTCCATGATCCTCACATTCCTACAAACACACACACAAATATCTCACACACCTATTCTTTCTCACACCATGATTCTCTCAACTATCCGAGAATCTATGAGTTGTATTTACAACTCATTTACATCACACATATTATTGTTCACACTAATTAAACTATTCCTAACATAAATTTGATCGAGGTATGTTTGGTAACATGTTTTGGGTTAAGTCTATATGTTACTATTTTTTTAAGGCTGCTCGAAGGATTGAAAGTCATGGTAGATAGGTTGTTATGCTTGAAATAGATATCTAAGTTAACATGATGTTGAGATGACTCTTGTAGTAATGGGGACTTAAATTGAAGTAATGTGGTCCCTAGGATAGATGCATGGTATGAAGACTTCATGACCTTTTTGTCAAAGGACAATAGAGGACCGTAATGCTTAGGTGATGATTACAAGGGTTTGGTATAGATATGAAAAGTGATATCAATCGATTCGAGAAAAGGTTTGTTGCTGCGTAAGAGATTTTGCATGATTTGTTTAGCCTTGTCATAGTTTTATTGTAAAAAAATGAATATGAAGTATTACAAGGATGTATTAATATGGTACAACTGTGAGATGCATCCCAAAGAAAATTTGAGTAACAAGATGATAGTGAAATATGGACATGAAATTTTGTGAAAGATGATTACAAAGTATGTGTTGTATGATTAGGTTTGAATGTGTGTTGAATGGATGTTCTTGGGATGTTAATAAGACTACAGGTGTACATGTGTTTTATGTTCGTGTTGAAGACCTTTATACATCTATGAGAAGGAAAATCAAGTCTAACTACATTTATGATGGGAATCTAGGAGGTTTATGGAGAATTATACGGTTGTGAGAAAAGGGCAAGAACAACCGAGTTGTGTTATGAGAGGTCTATGAAGACTTGGAAGGTAGATGGAAAATTTTGGAGTCATGTTGGTGTATCAAAACTATATTGAAGACCTGTATTGATTAAGGTGTGTTTTTACTTGACTCGTGAAGTTATAAGGTATGATTGTATATTGTCCTAGTCTGATTTAGTTTAGTCTCTATTATGGAGTCTTGTTGAGCTTCAAGAATGTGTTTGAAGACTTGATTAACATGATTGAGGTATGTGTTTGTTGTCCTAATTTGATTCATGGAGTCACGATTTTTAAAAGTTTTGTAGAGGGATCATGTGTATGAAGGATAGTTAAGAAGACTTAAAGATTCTTCAAGACCTTTAAGTTGTATAATAGAGTTGTTTGAAGACCTAGAGGGGTATGAATACCTAAATGAACCCATCAAATTGATTTTGAGGGGTACAATTTAGATTTTTTGGGTTCTTGTTCTGTTTCTATTGTGTACTTAATGTGTTTTGGATGTGGTTTCTCTTTGGTTTGGTTGATATTTTGTTGCACTCTTGTTTGTGCTCGAAACTATTTCAAGGATAAGTGAAGGTTGAAGAAATGTGTTTACGAGGTAGAGAATCGGGTTGAATAATGTTACATGCATGAATTGAGCATGTTTCTATGACAGAGTTGAGAAGTGTTGTTGGCATCACGTAATGTAGAAAAAGGTTATTCCTTGTGTCTAAGTTTTTAGTAGTTGATAGAGTTTTATCCATTTATAACAAACATATGATGAGAAATTGCATTATTTTGAGTCATGTTTCTTGAGATAAAGTGAGTTCATTTGGAAAGAATGCATGTTGATATGGGGAGTTTTCAAAAAAAATTATGCTTTCAAACTTGATTGATTGTTCGATGCAAGTATGGTGAGTGATCTTGATATGTAGTATGCTTTGTGTAAGGGGAGTATGTTCCTTGATTAAGATCTTGTTGCAAGAATGTGTGGTTATTGTAGACACCTAAATCTGACTACGTAATTTTACTACTAAAATTACATTGTTTATCATTTTTCCCGTCATTTTGTTATAATTAGTGATTTATCGCTAATTAGCTAACATTCCCCTTCATCTCGGTCAATTAACGACACTGTTAATTAACTAGCCTTCCCTTCATTCTGGATGCCAATTAATGACACTTCATTAGTTATAATCCTCTTCTAATTAATTAACTATTATTAGTTAATTAAGCCTTTTAATCTCGTATTTAATCAATAAATCTTCTTATTGGTTAAATTCCCTTTCAAACCCTCCAAAATCTACCAATTTCCTTCTAAATCACCTCCAAATGGCTTCTTAAGCTTATCTTGGCCTATTAATTAATCCTAGTTGATTAATTAAATCATCTCCAACTCCCATGAGTTATTAATCACTAATTAATTCCTTCTAATCATGTTTATCCCTTTCTAATTCTACTTTATCTTTGTCCCACATTCTCTAGGTTTCTAGCTTCTCCCAAATTGGAAAGCTATATAAACAACCTAGTACCTTCCTTCCAATCTTACACTAGTGTTACATCTTTACACTATATGCACATGATAAGAGAATTTCTACTTTGAAAATCTCATTGATCAAACATCCATTATATCCGATACTTGCAAAGAGTAGTAAAGGAAGATCCATACATGGCCATTAAGCCATATTGGTGAGATCCTTTCCTCTTCATGGAGATAGCCTTCCTTTGATTGCTTATAATCATAATCGGTTCAGCAAAAGGAGAAACTACAATCTAGAAAGCTCATCCAAAATAACAAGATATTGGTTAGTGTTTAGTGTTTAATGTTTAATTGGATGCATTGATTAGCTTTTTCCCTTACATAGCTTTATCATGATATTTATGTTGAATTAGCTTAGTTATAGGAACTACTTTGTGATAGTTTCTAGTTGTTAACTTATCCTATTTTTACATTCATGCATATGGCACGCCTAGTGGGACACTCCTTTGTCTCATGCACATTTCTCAATTTTTGTAGTTAAGTTTCATTTTTGCTTACTAACCTCTATTTAGCACATGTTGATCTAACTTGTATTTCTTAACTTGTTTTGTTGAGTTTGCATGTGTAAGTTGTTCTTGTAGGTGTGAAGGAGGTAAAGTGCTGCCAAATTTGAAGCTTATCAACAAAAATTGAGATTTTTAGACATTTGTGGTTGTTTTTCCTATGTTTTTGAAGAGACGTGTAATCCTTACATTATCATTGACCTTCTCTATGTTTTCCTGGCTCTGTGCACTAGAGTTGATCCTCTATGTGCTAAGCTATGCCCCTCTATTTGCTAGGCTTGATCCTTTGTGTATACCGTGTTGTTGTATGTGTGTTACCGTTCTCTCGGGAATGAGCTACCATTGAACTTTTTCTTTATCTTTGAAAGTTTATCTGATCCTGTAGAAAGTGTGTTAGCGTTACTCAATGTGTCCTAGCGTAACTTATCTTCCGGAGGTCATAATGTTTTCTCCCAAAATAGAAACGACTCCATTTTTTTTGCATGACGAAAGTTATTAAAGTGAACTATGTAATGAACACATAAATTTTGGCTTGACTTACATAAAATTTAGGGTTTTTCTTTATTAGAAAATTGTTCATTTTCTTTGCATTTTAGATTCATTTTAATTTGATCAACACCACTTGATATTTTGATAGTTTGCATGGAAAAACTAATCATTTGAGTTGTTGTTTAAAAATTATTTTCTAACACATTTTAAATGCTTTGATGAATGTTATTTTTCCATTTTACTTAAGTTAGATCAAAGCTTGTGTATGCTCTTCTCTTGCACTTTTGGGTGATCTTGAGAATCAAAAGCAACTTTGATCTTCATTTTCTAACATTTTGGTTTACTTGGAAATTTCATCATTTAAGTTGTTTAAGGGAATTAATCTTTTAAAGCATTTAATGGTCATTGATTTAATTTTTTCCATTTCTACTTAGTTGGATCAAACATTGTGTATGTTCTTCTCTTGCGTATTTTGACGATCTTGAGATTCAAAAAAACTTGATCCTATTTCAAAACATTGTGGGTTTCATGGAAAACTAATAAACCTTTGATTGCATGATCATACATTGTTAAAGAATTGAATCAAAACAAATACTAACAATAGTGTGTTCAGGTTTCAATGGTGTGTTAAACCACATTTTTAATCAAAGATTAAAAACACACCACTTTATTCAAAACATTGTATTTGCAGGTTTGGATAAGGGTTAAAACCATCCACTTTAAATTGTGGGAAGTATCTTGGCATAAGCCATAAAACTCATTATGAGGATTACCACAGGAACCCCAAAGTAGTCAATGCCTTGAGGGAACTAGTTTGATGAAATGGGAAGTGCCCCACTACCTACTTGACTAGAAATACCCGTGAGGAATGCTTCAAGTTTTTCTATATGAGGCCTCTTTCATTAATTTGATTGTGGGGTAATGGTCCTTTGTCTAGGAGTTATCTAGTGAAGTGTATCTCTCTTAGACAAGTATTGGTAAGTGTTGAGAATAAAATCCTAGGTAACCATTTGACATTGGGGCCAACTTGACTTTATCCAATCATATTTCTAAACCTTGTTGAATTGTCAAAATTATGTCATCAAAATGTTTTTTTTCCTTAGATCCCCTTTGGAAAATCACACAAGCATCCCTATATTTGTAAAATGTCTAGTTGGCCACCGTTTATCTTTGATTGAATCAACATGGAAATTTCTTCCATTTGAAGGAGTTCAATCATACAATTTAGGTCTAAGCATTTAGTCCCAACAATGCCAACAATGACTAACTATCACATGGTTCCTCACACTTACAACAATAGGGAACCTATTTTTTTCATTGACATCAAAATATGCCCATCGTGACTAAACCTCGATTGGTTCTTCATGCTAGAGAACCCGTTCGGTTACCCTTTCCCCACCTTCATCTCATAGTCGGTGGTATGATTATGATGATTATAATCTATGTTATTCTTCTATTTCCCATCAGTCTCTTGATTATTCTAATCCATGTTATTCTTCTGATTCCCCTCAGTCTCCTGATTATTTTAATCCATGTTATTATTTGGATTCCCCTTAGTCTCCTGAGCCTCATCCAATCAACTTTCTTCTAGGGAATAATTAGTCACCTCAATGACATCTTCCTTCTTTGAAGATCCATATGACTCCAAGTTCATCCAATCATTCATCTAATTTGAATCTTGATTCATGTTCCTCCCTTTCTCATGCAGATCCCCCGATCACCTTAATAACGTCTTCCTCCTTTGAATATTTGTGCAACTCCAAGTTCCTCCAATGAAACATCTAATTCTACTCTTGAGTCACGATCCCCCTTTCTCCACGTAACCCCTTTATCATTTGCCTCGGTGACGTCTTCCTCCTTTAAAGATCCATGTGACTCAAAATTATTCTAAACAATCATCTAAGTTGACCCCTACATCATAATCTATTGATTTTATTTGTGATCCTCTTTGTCTACCTGCATTATGTCATCTTCTAGGTAAACCAATACCAACCTATTCCAAATCCACATCTTTCTCAACTCATGAGACAACCAAATATAAATCTACTTTGTCTCTTGATTCATCTTCTTCTATAAATAAAAATCCAATCCCTCTTTTTCCCTTGAGCCCTTTCAACTATATATTACCATATCCTTATCAATCTTGTAAAGACCGATGTTTAGGTCCACATCGAACAATTCATAATAAATGAGGTGTTAAGATATCTTTTCAAAGCACTATCAAATTTATTTATGGGAGAAATAAGTTCAAACATTCCCTCATCTACATCATCAAACATCTTCTAAATATTCCACACTTGTTGGACCTATTTCTTCAATCAACCTACTATCATTGACCAACAATAACCCATACCGATTGATTTATTTTAGAATAAAGGATTAATCAGAGAATTCTTGGGGATGCACAATGACATTCCTATAGAGGACCATGAGAAAGGATTATCTTTTAACCTCAATGTGTTTGCATATTATGGGGAAGAAGTTGATTCCTTTTGTCAGAAAATAGAGGAAGATCCTAAGATCATCAAACTTGATCCTCCTCTTATTCTTCCATCTTCACATTCCTCATTTACATGACGAAATGAATTGGTCTATCCTTGATCCATCTTCTATCCTATCATCACCCCATCATTCCTTACATATCACAATTCCTCAATTACAATCTCTCCTTGGGTCACCTTCTAGGAGCCCATCATCTTCTTCTATATGTGGGCCACCTCCTAGTATCCCTTCATCTTCTATTTGTGGGTCACCTTTGGGTAGCCCTTTATCCTCTATTCTTGGGCCACATCCTAGTAGCCCTTCATCTTCTATACTTGGGCCACATCCTAGTAGCCCTCCATCTTCTATTTATGGGACACCTCCGGGTAGTCCTTTGTCTTCCATCTATGGGACACCTCTTGGTAGCCCATTATCTTCTATACTTGGGCCACGTCCTAGTATCCCTTCATCTTCTATATATGGCTCACCTCCTGGTAGCCCATTTCCTTCAATCCTTGGATCATATCCTCTTTGTTCATCATATCATCCTTCTATCAACAATGGTGGCAATCCCACCATCATCCCTACCATTCCTCTCATCAATCCTAAACATCCACTTTCTTCTCCCACTTCTCTAGGATCAAAAAATCATGCATTATTTAGTATGAAACATAAACAGTTTCTTCATCAAGCTAAAATAAAAAATCCTAAGAGCTTTGAAGCTCCACGCAAATCCAACACTCACAAATCCAATTTACAAATGTGATTCAAGAATGCACCCCAACGTAACCATCAAGTATGGAAAAAAGTTTAGAAATATATGGATATGGAACTCAATATCCCACATACAAAATCCATGTTGAAAGATAAGTCACAGTCACTTATCAAGTATGAGCTCACCATGATCATCGAGATTGGAGATAATATTACTCTTGATAAGAAAACACTCTAGTCTCCCTTATTAAAGAAATCACAAACATCGTTGTTGGATCTTATCATGTGGAGTGACATTTTTGGTCCCAACTTCTCAATCATTCATCTTCATCATCTTCTCCTTCGTGTTTTTCCCTTCACAAAACCAAAGAGAAAAAAAAATTAAAACATTGCAAAAAAATCAAAGGTACAAAGATCAAGCATTGCAATTAGGTATTTCATACACATGGATTTTTTTTCTTCCCTTTCTTTCCATTCCTCTGCAAGTCATCCACCATGTCCATCCCTTTAATGATATTTTGGTTAGTCTATTTGCACTCATTTTGTGACATTTATCTCTATAGTATCCATTTGACCTTGGTCTTTCATCACCTTAGTAAATTAAAGAATGACTGACCTCTTAGATATCCTCTCACTATCTTCATTTAATAAACTTGTGCTTGTGAAGACCTTTATTGACACTAGCCAATGTTATCATCACAATCACTTCCACATCCTTCCATCAAGCCATATGTGGTTCTTAACCCCTCATCAAAACAATCGAGAGAGATGAAATAATTTTCAAAAAGTAAAAAAATCAATCAAAAAGCAAAAATAAAATCAATATATAAACTCTCTCTAGGGTTATTTCCAGTATCTCTATCGAGGCTATGGATGATGGCTTGTAGTAGAGCAATTATGTGACTAGAATCAAATACATCTCCATTGGGGCTATAGACACTTGGTTGGAAACGAATCAATGTACGACTCTTCTTCCACCCTTCATTCAAATTACCTTTCAAAATAAATCATTCCTACACATTGGCTAGTTCGTCCTCACTTATTTCCTATCAAATCTTCACTGTAAGAGGTAATTAATTTCCACATACACACATTGGATCTCGATGAGAAAACATGATTAATATGTTACCAAGTGTTTTTTAGACCTTGTTCAGACTCTTGTTTTAGTCCATATCTTGTCTCATGATTTGTGCCTTTATCTAATCACTTTTTCATCATGAGGCTTCTAGCTACATACATTTTGATATCCTTACTTATCATTTCACACTTTTCTTCTCGCTTCATTCATGACATCCATGTGTATAAGTTTTCCTTTTACCATGTTTGAGAGAAATTTTCCCTTGTTTCAATAAAAATATTCGACTTCTATCTATCATGTATTTCTTGGCCAACTTGCACCGGGGGCATGCTCACTCATTCTTAGATCTTCATTGGCTTGAGTTCATCATCTTGTTGAGCCTAACCCTCCTATACTTTATTTGTCTTATCTCCTTCTTGTATATGTGTGGGATTTTTCTTGTAAATTATAACCTCTCGTTGGGGCATATTTGCATCTTTGTTTTCTGTACATAGCTTAGAAAATTTTTTTAAAAACCCTTAAAATTCACATTATCCTAAAAAATCCAAAACAAATGGTAAAAAATCAAAACTCCAAAAAATTGGTAAAAACTTAAAAATCCAAAAAATTGTTAAACAACTTTTCAAAAATATAAAAAATTGATAAACACAACATTCAAACATCCTACACATTCACATGACACAATGTCCTCAAACATTGAAAATTATCCTACAAAACATCTTCCTTTAAGTGCTCAATTGTTCTTGCATGCATGACATGCGGATCATTTTGATCTTCCCTCATTAACAAAGTTGGTTTGCTTGCTATGTCTATCTTCCCTTGCATATATCGTTTCTTGGGGTAGTTTCATAGTGCACAATTTCTTTTCATGGGACTTTTATGTCCTCCATTTATTCACCTTGCATGTATCCTTGCTTGGGGTGCCATTTTTAACCCTTTTCATATAACTCGAACATGTGGGAATTGAAGTTAGATAACAAAAACATTGGTGCAACTATCTTAAACGTTGTTTATTTGAGTATGTTTTTTTTTGTTTCTTTGTTGGTCTTCTTGTTTACTTTCTCATATTGCATTACTTTATGTATTTTTCTTTGAGTTAGTCCTCTAACAATGAACAAAAATCAATATTATGGATTTTCATGTCATTTTACACTTTTTTTGCATGCTTATATCAAATAAAAAGTTTCTCTTGAGCTAGATGGTTCATCGGTGCATATGTGATGCGATCAATCTTCCGATTTTCCATATGTACGCTTCATTCCATTCCATCTTCACTATCTACCAATCATTTTACAATTTTCTTGATTCTAACAATTACCAACCAAACCCAATTTGAATCCCTTTCATCACCATTTTCTTCAACAATACCTAGGGCAATATGGATTATATTTATCCCCCTCCCCCTTGTTTCTTCCATCCATTGAAACTCAGAGACTTCTTTTCCAATCAATCTAATTCTGACAACGACCACCCGCTTTAGGTTCGTTTCTTACTTTTTATTTCTTATTTTCGATTATTGATTGACATCTTCTATCACCCCATCGACACTCAAGGGGAATCCTTCATCATACTAATTTTTCTTCTACTCATTCAAAATTTAATTGTTTGTAATTGTCTACTATCTTTGAAGTGGCGTCGCTTACATTACACCACACCAAAGAGGGGAAAATGTAGACACCTAAATCCAACTACACAATTTTACTACTAAAATTGCACTATTTTATCATCTTTCCTATCATTTCATTATAATTTTTATTTCACGCTAATTAGGTAACATTCCCTTCTCTTTGGTCAATTAATGACACTTTGTTAATTAACTAGCCTTCCCTTCATTATGGATTTCAATTAACGACACTTTGTTAGTTATTATCCTCTTCTAATTAATTAACTATTATTAGTTAATTAAGCCTTTTTAATCTCGTATTTAATCATTTATTGGTTAAATTCCCTTTTAAACCCTCTAAAATCTACCAATTTCCTTCTAAATCACCTCTAAATGCCTTCTTAAGCTTATCTTGGCCTATTAATTAACCTTAGTTGATTAATTAAATCATCTCAACCCATGAGTTTTTAATCACTAATTAATTCCTTCTAATCATGTTTATCCCTTTCTAGTTCTAATTTATCTTTATCCCACATTCTCTAGGTTTCTAGCTTCTCCCAAATTGGAAAGCTATATAAACAACCTAGTACCTTCTTTCTAATCTTACACCAATGTTACATATTTACACTATATGCACATGATAAGAGCATTTATACTTTGAAAAGCTCATTGATCAAACATCCATTATATCCTCTATTTGAAAAGATTAGTAAAGGAAGATCCATACATGACTATTAAGTCATATTGGTGAGATCATTTCCTCTTCATGGAGATAACCTTCCTTTGATCGCTCATAATCATGATCGGTTCATCAAAAGGAACAACTACAATCTAGAAAGATCATCTAAAATAACAAGGGGCTGCTTAGTGTTTCATGTTTAAGTGGATGCATTGATTAGATTTTCCCTTACATAGCTTTATCATGATGTTTAGGTTGAATTAGCTTAGTTATAGGAACTACTTGGTGTTAGTTTCTAATTTTTAACTTAGCCTACTTTTACATGCATACAATTGTCATTAAGGTAAAACATTAGTTCATATTGGAAAATGTGAGTTACCGAAGGACAAGGACTTAGGGGGAGTAAATAAGGTAAGAGAAGCTAGGTAAGTAAGTTATATGAAGGCATGTATGAAATCAAGATAGTCATAAGATGAATGAATCGGAGGTTAAAGGTCTATGTCAATAGGTTTAAGGGATAACAAAGTGAGGTTTATATGATTGGTATTTTACTATCAATAAGATTTCTAGAAGTCGGGGAGTTGTGGAGGTGTACTTTTAGTTTCATGAGTTGATGCAGGCATGTTTTGAGTAGAATATGGTGTAAAGAAGCTCAAATAGCCATGAAGATTAGTTTGCGGGTTAAGGATCTTGACAAAACATGAAATGTGTTAATGAAAGGTAAACATGGTAAATTATGTGTTGAGAAGTCATGTAAGTGGTGAGTTAACCTTAGGGAGCTTTGAAGTTATAAGCAAGAAGAAGTTGATGGCACATGTTTTCATCTAATGAGTCAAGAACAAGAAAGAGAGTTCATTTTCTCCATGAATTGGTATGAGATGTCTAGAAGGCATACATGTAAGGTGGAGGTATTGTTGCTCAATAAGGCATGTAAGTAAGTTGGAATTAGTTTTGAAAGTTATGCATTTGCTAAGGGGGAGTAGAGTTGCTCAAAGAGTCAAAATAAGATTTGACGATGAAGAATGAATCTTTTCTAATTTGGTCGATGTTTCTCACCAAAAGGTGAGCCTAATGTGAAGATAGAAGAAGAAGTTCCAGGTATGTTATTTATCATTAATGTCAAACAGGGGAGAATGAGATGATGGCATATGAGTACGTTAGGGGGATAATGAATGTGAGTACCTTAGAGGGATCTTCGATCTATTTGTGTTTGCCATCAATGACAAAGGGGGAGATTGTTGGTAGTATGTTTTCATTGATGTCAAAGTGTGATGATGAAGGTGTTGAGTTATCACTTTGGTCATGAAGTATTTTCATTAAGATGGTTAAGTGTCATAGGTCATTAATTATTAAGATGGTTGTTTGAGGTGTCAATATTATGTCGAATGAGTGTGATACACTTCATGTGAAGGTTGATTGGTAGTTTCCTTCAGGTGTTATGTTTATGCCATGTATTAAATTTAAGTTGATTTGCTTGATGATGTAGCATGGTGTATTAAGTAGGTGAGATGGATTGTAGAGATAGTGTGCGGTGTTGTGAGGATGTTGAGTGATTTCATAAAGAGTGTTGAAGGATCTTGCAAGTGTGCATGTGTGGAAAATACATGAGGAGGTTAGTATGGATGGTGTAAACATGATTAAGATGCTTGGTTGTGAGGCCTAGTCAACTTTCATGAAGGAGGAAGATATGTCATGGTGGTTCTCTAGTATGTAGCAGATGGGTGAGATTAGAGTTCATGAGAATGAGGTTTAAAATGCATGAGAAGAGGTATGCAGATCAATTAGAATAAGAAGACTAGTGTAGAAGAGCTAGTTCAAGAAAATAAAGTGTTGTTTGTTGTTTTGGTGTCTCATAAGAATGCTTCACAAAGTATGTCTAAAGTCTGTTCAAATGCTTGATTTTGTTTAAATTTTTGGTTTTTCATGGCATGGGACCAATAGTGTTGTCCAACTAATTTAATACATCCTTGATTCTTCCCCGAGTGTCTTGTAGTTTTTAAAGTCTATTCTATGTGCTTGAGTCTACATTGAATGCTTTAGATTCTACACGAATGCTTCTTGAGCATATCTAAAGACTATTTTTGGTTGTGATATGGGACCTACAAAGTGTGGAATGACTATTGAAATGTATTTTTGAGTTTTTTGGTTTAGTTTTTTTGATCATGTTTGGCCAACCTTCAAAGGATTTACAAATTTTTGTTTTTCTTGTTGTTGAGCGAAAGTCTATGTTTTTGGCACCAAATTGTTCCATATGTTCTATGGAAAATCTGATTGATTATGTCTAAAGGATATGGTGATGACCCTAAAGTCATGTTGCAGTTGTATACATGTTTTGGTTGCATAATTGTGTGTTTTGATGGTGTTTGAGATTCATGTTTGAAGGCTGGTTTTGGACAATCTTGAGCAATTTCAGTGTAGTCTAGTTATAGAGATGTTTTTGAGGTGCTACATCTCGATTTGTAACATGATTTGTGTTTGGTGATGAACCTAAGGTCATGATATTTCCATTAGTATATCACACTTGAGTTTTTCAATTCATTTGATGAAGTTATGGCTTGTTTATTGAAGATTAGTTTTGAGGATGTTTGGTTGTGCATGGTCTCAAGTAGGTTTCATGGTTTGAGATGTCGTTACAATGTTTTTCATGGTTTCTATAGGTTTTGAAGGCTTAGAAAACATGTATAAGTGGTTTTAGATGTTTTTATAATTGCATGGTTGCTCAAGATCAATCAGCCTTGGCGTGTTGCAAGTTTTGGCCTATTAGGCCTTCTAGGGTCTTAATGTGGGTTTTGAGTGTGTAGATGTTTCTGTAGACCAATACAATATTTTATATAATGTATTTAAGATTTTATTAATGTTTTTTATAATTTATTTTTCCTATGATGGATGACCTATGGGTTTGATGATCAATTTTCATGTATAAAAGAAAATTAAAAGGCTGTTTGAAAAAGTTGTGAGAGTGGGAGAAAAGTGCGAGCTATGAGGATTTTTGAAGGAAGTGAAGAAATTATTTGAGACATTTATGTGAGGGAAATGGGTATGTGATGTTTTTCTAGAGAGATATCACATATGGGTGAGCTAGGTTAGATGTTCAAATCAGCTTGAAGAAGAAGAATGCATGTAAGGAAGGCTAGAGAGGTGTTTTGAGGAAGATAGAGGAGAAGAGTGAGCTTCATTGATTCATCATTAGTTGTGTGAGAAAACTTTCAGAGATGGAATTCATTCTAGATGGATTTTTTTGGTGTTAATTTATCTATGGGGTTGGTGCCTCCTTGTAAGGTTGGTGTTTTACTAAAGCTGGCGGTCAAGTGCTCTACTAAAATAAGGGTTGGTGTTCCTTATAGGGTTGGTGCTCCTTGTGGGGTTGGTGCCTCCTTAAATCTAGGGGTTGGTGGTCCTTGTTGAGTTGGTGCTCAACTAAATTTCAAAAAATGGCTATATAATTTTTTTCAGTGGGTTTTCTTCCCCTTGAGGGTTTCCCACTTAATTTTGGTGTAATTTTTTTATTGTATTTTCATGGTGCATGCTCGTGTGTTTGATTAATCATGGCTTAATATATATGTTATTGAATGGTTAATGAATTATTTGAAAGGTTAATGGATTTGGATGTTTAAGAGACTGAAAATTTTAATGGCTTTTGATTCACCCCCTCTCAGTGATTGTGCTTCCAACAGGGGACCACAATGTCAAAGAAAAGTAAAGATGTGTTAATGAGTAGTTCTCTTTCTTAGGAATCATGTATATAAATGAAGTATTTAGAGGTTATATGTACATATTAAGTGCATGATTTAGTGACTACATTTTCCCCACTTTATGTTGGTGAATAAGAATTCAGTAGTATAAAGTATAACAAAAATCATACCTTGGAGATTCAAATGAAGATTATACCCAATAGCGTTTTGAATGAGTGTTGTAGCATGTTGAATGGAATAGTGCAAGATATGTGTTATGAAATACTAAGGAGATGGAAGGATAAGGATCCTAGGGTGACCTTTTGCATGCATGGAGTGATAATGATGTGTGCATGTAGTTCCTTGGAATATTGTCTTTGCCAAAGCGTGCTTGAGATTTGCTTCATGGTTGCTTGTGTTCTTTTCCTTCGTTGGGATAGGATAGGACCTAAAAAGAAAACAAGTATAATTAATGATCTAGGTAAATGCAATTAAAATTTAACTTGGAAAATATGTAAAAATGGAAATGTGTATTGGAAAAGCTAAACTAAGGGGTTAGAGTACACCTAGAGTGTTGAAAGAGAAAGGGATAGAAATTTGTTCTTGTTTGTAGACTCGATGCTTAGGAGTTGGTTAGAATAACACGAAGGATTTGGTCATCATATTACCAAACTAGGGATTTGAGCATCCTGGTGTTAAAATTTAGATTTAGGCATCCTATCACTGTTAAGGGAAAGTGTATTGGGAGGGCGGTCTATTTTTCCTCCAACTATTAATGTTTCCCTATGGATAAGTTCCACTACAAATGATCACAAATCTGATTTGTAAATTTCCTTGGGTGACACAAAGGCACTAGGCATATCAATTTCCTACATATGCCATAGGTGTCATTCCCTTATTTAGTTCATGCTTTGGTACTGGATTAGTAGTTAGTTCCTATTAGTGACCTCGATTACAACTAATTACAATCTAAACTTGGATATGTAACTACTAAAATTTTCCCTGGAGAAAACCAAGTGCTTGTGTTTTATCTAAGCAATTTTGTCCATGCTGAATTTTGTTTGAAACTAATTTTTTGTAAATATATTTTTCCCTCGTGTTATGGATAGGAGCTGTTTGTTTGGGGTGTGTGAGATGAAAATGTGGGACACTGGGAAAGTGCATGCGAGGTGTTCGACAAGTGACCTTTTATCTAAGCAATTTTGAAATGGGTGACTTAGATTGATTATGGTTAGTTTTTATGATGCTATAAGCAGGAGTCTAACTTTCTTATGGCTAACCATGGGAATCAAGTGATTAAGATTCGTAGTTTGATCTCGTAGCTAAAGCGAAAAAGGGAGATTTAATTTATATTCTATTCTAACTAGAATTTAAGCGTTTAATCTAGTTATGGAATCTCAAATTGTGTTTATGAAACTAATCTAAACAAAATATATGTGTTATGTGATTATACTAAAACTAAACAAGTGGAAGGTGTTAAAAGTGTTCACCCAATGAAAACTTTCCCCCGTGAGGAACAAATTGTTTGGGGTGTGTGAGATGAAAAATGTGAACTGAAATAAAATGCCCACTGGATAAAGGAAAATTGAAAAATGGTGTATTAGCATATATGATGGATATAGAATCTTAAAGTAAAAATGGCACAAAGCACAAGTAGGAGAGGGATGGCGCTATGTGAAAGAATGATGGGATTACACATCAAACAATGAGTTACCAAAGAAATACAATGGCACAAGTAGGAAGGGAATAGAGGGGAAATGCTAAAGCGAGATCAAGTGTTAGTGATAAAAAGTAATATACCCTAAAATAAAAGATTCATAAAATAAATCTAGTCGAGTAAAGGAATATATGACAAAGAAGACCAAAACAAAAATAACAAGATGGAATGAACAATACTATATGTAATGTATACATGGCTAATACACCACTTTGAAAATGAGAAGAATCTAGCAAGTGAAATGGTGGCCATTTCATAAGATAATATGGATTTGCATTTGCAAAAAAGGCAAAATTGCTATTAAACAAAGATAAATCAAAGAAGGAAATCAAGCTTAAGTCGGCAAAAGAAAAGTAAATCGTGAAACAAAAGAGCATACGGAAAAGCCAGAACCGCGCCGCAAGAGTACAAACTAAAAAATTAGATAATTGTTATCCGGGAAAAAAGAGACCAGATTTGTATCCTCATGGCTATTATGATAACTTACACTTTCATTTGGACTTGATATAGGAATAAACTAATTGATTAACTAAAATGGTCTAATTATTATTAAGTTACTCTAACTAAGAACAATAGTAAATAATAGACAACAAATACATGGAAAGTAGCTAGTTGTATGTACAATCGAGAAATATAAAGTGAGGCTTACTCAAAGAAGAAACACAAAACAAACTATTACAAACAAATTAAAATGTGAATCCCTATTATGATAACTGACAAGTAGGGTTGATTAACTAAAAGGAGTTACTCTAACTAAGAACAATAGTAAATACATGCAATGAATAAATATAGAAAGTGACCAAGAAACTAACTATTGAAAATGTGAATCCTAATTGTAAGGATGGAAGGAATTGAGCTAATAATAGATGTCGTAAGATAAATTGAAGTAGAAACAAACATGTAGATGTCCCGAAAAGGATAGATCTGTGTTGTTTGGTGGGACTAGGGCACACTGGGAGAGAATTATGGTGCATGTGGGTGCCCTAGTATGAGTTCTAGGCACCCTAGTTTTGTAGGAGGTCCATAAACTAGATTTGTAGGGTCGGATGATGATGCAAAACCATCCTTATCCATCACATGTAACTCATTGCTCTGTGCTAGATTTTGCTAATAATCGGTGATGAAAGATAGACTGTAAGACCCCAAAAAACATCAAACCCTAAAAATAAAAATGCAAATGAAGGGGTCAGATTGTCCTCAGCACCACAATGGTGGACTTACTAACTAAGCATGCACTACATCTCAGACCCGATGTAGTTCTATGTGTGTGCATGTGTGATCATGCCCTAGGTTTCTCTTGTGCCAGTCACACTTTGTGAAAGTAGCAATCAATAACTATGTGTAGAAAATGTAATAGAATAAACTTCCCTTCTATGCTTGTGTGATGCAGATGAACCAACCTTGTCCCTTGTGATGAGCTAGATGGATGCAAATGAGCTCTAGATGGATGCAACCTTAGATGATGATAATAGTGCCTAGTGCTTGGTCCCTCATTATGGTCTCATAACTTTATATTTATATGGTTTCTCTTGTTCTAATTTTGTAATTAACCCCAAAAAGGATGACAACCAAAAATATATAAGGTTCAAATGGCTAGAAAGTGCCCAAAAAGTGGCAGGAAAGTACAAAAAGGATTAGGGCACCCCAAGCTGGGACCACGACACTGTGGGTGCCCAAGATTGCTCAGGTGCCCAAACCTGATTGGATAAAATGATGGAAAGTGACAAAAACATATTAGGCATGTATGCGATGGAGGTCGGGAATGACGACATAAAGTAAATAAAATTGGCCAAGAGACGGGGGTTAATTAGTACTTTCTTTACTCAAAAACCATATAAATAATAGTATAAGATTGGGACTAAATAATACCCAAAGTGCGTGATTTAGTGTCTACATTTTCCCCAACATTATGTTGGTGAGTGGAAATCTTAGTAACATAAAATAGATAGAGATACGTACTTGATGTCCATGTAGAGTGATGTAGAAAGTGTGTTGAAGGACTAGAAAAAGCATGGAGTGATAAAAAGATGATGGAGCGTGGAAACTAAATATGTAAAAGCAGAAAAAAAAATGATGAGAGTGAACCTAGGATGGAAACATGTGTGTATTTGTTGATGTGTGTGATGTACCTACATGGTTAGTATGAAATTTGCTGCCACAAAATGTTGTTTTTGTCATCGTTGTTGTTGTTTTTGTTAACTTCTTGCTTCTCATACGGTTGGATATACAAGGAGAAGATGATTAAGAAGTCAAATACACATGTATATATGTTAAAAATGCATGTAAAATACGCATGTATATGTAATGAAAAGACTGAAATGAAAGTATGAAAAGTGTAAAAGGAACATGTGCACCTAATCCGTGATGAGAGAAAGGGTGTAGAAAGAGGATATCATGTCTTGGGTTTTTGGGTGATCCGACACCATAGGCCGAAGAAGTATAGGGAGGAATTTTGATGTATCCTCCAACATTTAATTGCTTCCCTGATAATGTGTGTGAAGAGATCTCTGTATTGCCTGGTTTTTTGGGTGATCTGACGCCACTGGCCGAAGAAGTATAGGGAGGAATTCTGTTGTATCCTCCAACCTTTAACTGCTCCCCATAATGCTAAGGAAAACCATGTCTTGTAATATCCATTGTGTACTGGGGTTCGTAGATTGGTTTGAACCCACTTGTTGTATATAATGAAAATGCCAAGGGTAGAAATTGTACTCAATTGAACCAAGGTGTAGAAGCGTGTAGAATGTAAAACTCCAAATGATGTCCCCCCTCTTTGGGGGTGCATGTGATGCCACCGATAGGAGAATGTGGCCCTAAAATAGGACTAACTCCATGAACTTTGTAACTCTTCCTATGCAGAGTAAGGAACGCACTTGGTAGAAACCAAGGCACACACAAACAAGTGGCTAGCCAAAGACAAGTGTTAGTATGAATAAACATGCATGTATAAAGATAAGTGTATGCTACACGCAGATAATGTATAAGCTACAAGTAAAGTAGTAATGTAAAAACACAAGAAGACAAAGTAAGCCACACAAAGTGAGTTGTAAACATGTGACATCACTCATGATGTTGCAAGATGCACAAGGCCATCATACATAGGGCACACAAATATAGGGCAAGGCCCGCTAAAAATAAACAAGAAATAGTAGATAATGTAACAAATAAGTGTGAAAGCAAATATCCTTGTATAAAAAATGTTGCACATGAAGCACCCGTTAGCATGTTAGAAAGATAACTAGTATGTCAAAAGTGTGTATAAACAAATAATGTAAAGTTCTAAGTACAAAATGAAACAATAACACCTGTGAGAGATGAATGTGGATGCCCCCAAAGACCAATATAGGAAGGGTAGAAGGCGAGCACCCATCTTTGTATGCAAGAGCTTTGTATATGCAATCACAACTAGACAAAGGCTTGAATACGCATGTTTGTATGATATAGATAAATGACATACAAGATATATAATTAGCATTTGTAACAAATGACCATATAAAAGAAAATGTAAGCAAACGTAAAAGCAACCATGTTATGCAATATGTTGTGGATGGGTGGAATGGAATGCTAGATGGATGATAGGAGTCATGTGCCCCATGAGTGAATGGAAATATATGCAATGATGTTCATTTGGTTTTCCCCCTCAACAGTCAAGAATGAACCGTAAACGAGAGTGCGTCATTGGGAAATGGTCAAAGTGTGTGTTGTTTCTAATGTGTTGTGATGAATGTGTATGTGTATTGATGAAATGCAACCTAGAAATGAAGTGTGCGTGAACCTTATAACCAAAGTGTATATCACGAGAAGATGAACATATGAGTGATGATTTAGCATAAAGCATATATCACTACAAGATGAAAAGAGGGAGTGGTGATGTAGCCTAAATCGTATACCACTACAAGATGATAGAGTAGGTGACCATTTAGCCTATAGTGTATGTCACTAACCTAGGAATGTTGCATGATGGAAGGTCGAATGATAAATGTGTGAGTATGATAAGGTCCATTTGATTTGTAAACCCTTAGTAGTCGAGTATGGACTGAGGAACTAAAGTGCATCATAGGGTAGTGAGTGCAGTGCGTAGAAGGAGATATAGTATATGCGATGATAAGAGACAACCATATGATGTGTAAAATGTGTAAATATGTGATGTATAGTAAATGATGAACTAAAATATGGAATTTATTAAGTTAATTTGACTAGGAAAAATAGTAAATAATAGTAAATAAATGCAATGAATAAATATAAAAAGTGACCAAAGTAACTAAACTAATGAAAATGTGAAACCCTAATTGACAAGTAGGGTTAGAAGGAGCTTAGCTAATTCAGAGGTTGATCTAGACTATGTTGTAAGATAAATCGAATATTCTAGAAGCGAGAACGAACATGCAGACGCCCTACAAGAATAGATTTGAGATGTTTGGAGGGACTGGGGTGCCTGCAAGAGTGGGGTGCCTTTGGGTGCCCTAGTCTAAATTATGGGCAACCTAGTTTGTGCAGGAGGTCTAGAAACCAGATTTGCAAGGTCAGATGATGATGTGAAACCCTCGTTGTCCTGTCACATGTAACTCGTTTCTTTCGTGTCGGATGTCCCCAATAATCAAGTGATGAAAGATAGACTTACAAGACCCCAAAACATACATCAAACCCTAAAAACTAAAAATATAAATGAAGGGGTTAGATTGTCCTCATAATGGTGGACTTACTAATTGAGCGATGTACTACATCTCATACCTAATGTAGTTATATGTGTTAGTGTGTGTGATCATGCCCTAGGTTTCTCTTGTGCCAGTCACACTTTGTGAAAGTAGTGAGTAATAACTATGTGTAGAAAATGTAATAGAATGGTGGATGGAATAGAATAAACTTCCCTCCTATGCTTGTGTGATGCAGATGAACCAACCTTGTCCCTTGTGATGAGCTAGATGGATGCAAATGAGCTATAGATGGATGTAACCTTAGATGATGATAGTAGTTCCTAGTGTTTGGTCCCTCATTATGGTCTCATAAATTTATATTTATATGGTTCTCTTGTTATAATTTTGTAATTAACCTTGAAAATGCTGACCACCAAAAATATATAATGTTCAAATGGCTAGAAAGTGCCCAAAAAGTGGCGGGAAAGTACAAAAAGGATTAGGGTGCCCCAACTAGGACCGAGGCACACTGTGGCGCGCCCAAGATTGGCCGGATGACCCAGTCAAGGCTAAAATGACATAAAGTGACAAAATTGACTGGGCATGTATGTGATGGAGGTCGGGAATGACGACAAAAAGTAAATAAAAATGGCCAAGAGATGAGGGTTAATTAGTACTTTCTTCACTCAAAAACCATATGAATAGTAGTATAAGATTGCGACTAAATAATACCCAAAGTGCGTGATTTAATGTCTACACTAATAAAAATTGGAATAAATTAGAGTTGGGATACTCCTTTCCTCCTTGCTAAGCTCCTTCATTTCCATACTTAGCCAAAAATCGAAGAAATGGGAAGATACAAGCAATTCGGCTAAATCAGCCTTTGGAGGAAGAGGATGAGTTATTCTTTTGCTCCTCATGTTCTATATATTGATGCACCGGTAGAAGAGGGTTTATGGAAAGTGAGGCCGAGATGAATTGGGCTTTCTAAGAACCACATAATTGTTCATGTGTTCCTTGTGTTTACCGCATAACCGATTTAGCTCAATGGGTTAAAGGGCACTTCTTGCATGGGAAAAATGGGTGAATCGGGCACGGTGGAACAAACAAAATGTTTCGTCAGTCATCATTTCTCCGAATGGTCAAGTCGGATGATTTTATGATAGGGAAGTGTAGAGGTAGTGGAAATAATGGTTATGACGGGCCCGAATGGAACAAGTGGAACTATTCCATAGTTCCACCCCAACCTAAACCTCTGCCCACACATGAGACCTACAAAAATTCAAATAAGTCGAGGTCCCGTAAGCACAAAAGAATAGTTCTCACATTCGTCTAGTTAACTAATCAATTGATCCATCCATAATTCACTCAAAATCATTAAAAGCGGATTGTAGCAACCCGCAATGAACCTATCGCAACCCTCTTGAGCTCCATAACTTCAAACGACCATAAATTTTTCCCTCTAACTCCAAATTTCAAAAAATTGGACTCGTTGAAAGGTTTCATTGTGTACTACACCATGGAAAATGGAAATATTAAATTTGGTGAATTTAGGTGAGTTGAAAAGAGGAAAAACTATCCCAGCAATAAAGATGTAGTTCTTGGTAGCTCAACTACCATATTTGATGAGGTATGGTGCCCATTCCTTCTCCTATAAGAAAAATATCATGGGGAGTGGCCTCTTGACAGGTACCCCTTCCTACATTCAAAATTTAATGCATGTTGATGGTAATTAAAGGTGGAAATTTGATTTTCCTCTTTTTTCCTCCTTTATCTTTCCCATCTATTTTATATTATAAAATGATGCCCATTTTTAATTAGACCCTCTTGGAATGCTAATGCATCATCCTACAAGTGTTGCATGTTTATTTTGAGTTGTAGGCCTCGATTTGGACCTCAAAGTAGGGTGTTTCTTACCTTCTTCCTTCATTGTAATCTTCATCTCTTTGAAGCAATAGAATTTGTATTTTGTGGTTGTTCTCGCCCTAACGTGTATTTATTACATTATCTTACCTCTCTATTTCATTTTTGGTGTGTTGTGCATATTTATTCTCTTTTGCAAGGTTAATTTATGTTGTGCTCTATGGAAATGAGATTTTGAATGTTGTTTTGGACTATGGTACTCATGTCTTCCCTCTCCTCCTTCATTTCCCTCCCATTTCCACTCATATGAGAGTGTATTTACCCCTTTTCTTGGTGCTATCACCTCTCTTTAGCTTAGGATTTCCATTTTTATGCATTTTCCTCTCTCCTTGGTCCATGTGGATGCTTTGGAGTAGGATTAGATAGTTTCATTTCCTTCCTTAGGAATAGTTTAGCATTAGGAATTAGGTAGAGGAACCAACCTTCTCTAGAGGTTTGTCTCAAGTAGCAAGTCCCATAACTTGGAGACAATCCCATGTTACCAAAAAAACAGATTTCTCATCCATACATTCTTGATAAATAAGAGGGTGTTATTTATTAGTGATAACAATAACCATGATTGGAAGGAGTATGGTAAGGAAAATGCTACATATGAAGCACCTATTAGCATATCAAGAAATATGAATAGTATGCAACAATGTAATATTTGAATATAGGAATGAAAATGTGAAATATTACAATGATAACACCTGATAGTATGTGAGAAAAGGTAGATGCCCCTAGGAGCCTCAGTGGGACTGGTAATGGACAGGGCCAAACATCATACATTGTGTAACAACCTATAAGTGACATGTATTCACCTCTTAATACCATGTAAATGTGCATGAGTGTATTAATCAATGATAAAGCATAATATGAATCATATTAACATGTTAAGAGAAGGTGTAAAATAGAGTAGTATAATCAAGGAAGAATGTGTCCAATCAAGATCTAAGCTAATGTATTCAGATTTTGAATGTATATATGCGAAAGAAAATTAGTGATAAGGGAGGAATAAGGATTCCCTCGGTGTGGTGTATGAAAATTGATGTCTATATGAAGAATCCCTCAACAATCGAGTGTCAACCATGGACAAGAGTCTCATCATTGGGTGGTGTGGGGGAATTAGGATTCCCCCAAGTATGAATTCCAAAAGGATCTATGCAAAAGAGTACTAGGAAAGGGCCCACGATCAGTTGATGTAAAAGAAGTACGCATGTGAACATGATCTAGGATCCAATGGTCACGAGGATATTACATGGGACCAAGTATATTAAATAGGTCTAGATTGATCATGCGGAGAAATAGAGTGTGAAACATGTCTAGATGGAGTAAGTAAAACATGTGACCTATGTGAATAAGTGCACCTATGTTTTGGGATATGAGATCTAAGTGCCAAGGCCAATGAGTAGTAGTCATATGTGAAGTAAATTAAGATGGATGTGTAAAATTTACCACAAGAGGAGAAAGGGATCCAAATACCATAGGATGCGTCAAGGATAAAGAGCCATCATGAATAGGAGAAGACACACTAGGAGTAGGAGCAACTACACATGGGATGACCAGAGGAGCCAAGGATAAATGTGTCCATAGTGGAATGCCTTGAATAGTGATAAGATGTCACTTGTGGATAAAATTAAGGCACAAGTGAACAATAAAAGGTATAACTTTGGTAGCCCAGAGCTAAGGGAGTCCTAAGATCATGTCACAATGTGTAACAATAGATCCAACAGTAAATGACATAGAAATAGTAAGAGGCCCAAAAGTAATGGGTAGAATAACATGGCCATGAGAAGTGGGAGATGTGTGTGTCATCTAAGATAGAGGGAAGCCAATGGACTGCAAGAAAGATAATGAGCATGCATTGGATTTGAATGTAGGATGTACCATAACATTGTTAATGGCATGATTCCCAACATAAGCATCAATATGTAATATATGGGAGGAGAATGAGGCATGAAAATCAACATTAGTGAAAGTGATAGCAAGATGATGGGAAATCAGTAGTACCAACAAGGAATCCAAGGGGATGATGTAAAGAATCATGATAAGGCACTTTGTGGTAAGTATGTGTTAGACTAAAAAAATAGCTAAGTATGAAGAGGTGCACAAATGGGGCCTGTGAATGTGAAAACGCCCGTAAAAGTGGTGCATGGATGGCTTGCAACCAAGAAATATAAGTTCCAAGACTTAGGCGATGTTGCATATATAGGCTAAAAATAGGAAATATGGGTTGGAGTGCAAAGCACGTAAAGGATAAAAGCAAGGAGACTTACCTTGATCAAGAAAGATCTATTTTGGGATAAATTTCATGCAATTAAAGATGAAAGGTCCCTGCATAGTTTGGGCTATTATTAGGATTAAGGTAAGATTTATTTATAGGATGATCTATTAATATCTCCATTGTAAAAGCATGTAATTTTAAGCATGGCTATTTACGGGCATGCATGTTGTCTATTTTGAGAGTACATGGGTGGTGAAGGGAAATTCCCCACCCATAGATATATTAGTTGTAATATATTGTTTTGGTGACTATGATTTTGTGTTAGAAAATGAATGTATTGTACTGTTATGTTGCTCTAATGTTCTAGCATGCATAACTCTGTGGAGATTAGTATTGTTATTGTTATTTATTCAACTTCGTGATGTAATATTTTGGTTATTAATGGATTATGATTATTAATGTGTCTGAATATGGTGATCACATGGTGCAATTGATCTTAGTGTTTATTTGATCTATTATGCTAACTTATTACACATGTTTCCTTATGATGTATGTAATGATCTACATCTGAATGTATGATTTGATAATGGATTATTTGAATATGCATGTTAACATCTTGACACTTGGTGAACAAAGGAAGGACTTGGTAGGCTTCACTCACTTCGGGTGACTATTCAAATTTATACGAATGGGATGTGAATGTACCTGGGAAATTGAGTGAAATAATAAGACTACATTTTGGTTTCATTTTAGGACCTCTTTTCAAACTTTTTGCTAGGATGTTGCATACATATGGCATATCGATTGAATCTTGAGAGCATTGAAAGTTGGGTTGAAGATGGACAAGATAGTTTTACATAGAAATATAGCATTGGACCTAATTTCAATGCACACAGATGGGTGGACAACAACCTTTATGATATGATTTATGAGACTTTCTTTTGCATCTTTCCAATAGAATTGTATGAATGGTTGACATCATATGCACAAGGGAAGAGTTGGAGTTATAGATTGAAGATTTGGATGCAGGAAAATTACTAGACTTTGTTTGATGTTGATGTGGATTGGAATAGAGTTGTAGATCGTTGGTGGGCTAGTGTGTTGTGCAATTATACATTGGAGTACACTATTTCTACTTACTTGTGTCCAGAGGAAGATGAGTTTTAGTTCTTTCATGAACCCATAGGATCGTATTTACGTGTTATACCCTTAGCGATTAAGATCTTGATGATATAATTGGATTTAGATCGCCTCCTTATGGCTAGCTAAATCCTCACTTTGCATGCAGGATCGGGAGCAAGTGTGGTGAAAGATGGCAGACCTAGTGGTAAAAAGGTAGATAGTGGAAAGATGACTCAAGTTTAATGAAGCACGAGAGAGGGACATGCCGCATACACAAAAATGTACGAAGTCAATGAGGTTATGGAAGATGAGGATCCACAGCATCAGGTACTCCCCACATTGGGAAAGCATGGTAGAGAATCCCCTTTGGCTTTGAATGAGGGTGCATCGGGAGAAAATCATGAGGACCGCAGATGCGCATATCTGATCCCACCTAGCAACCTAGCCCTTATGCTCGAGTTTTGAGATCCAAGTATTCATTGAGAAGTAAACTAGTGTAGATAAGTAGTCATCGATAGTAGATAGCATTTTCTAATAAATACATAAGTGCATCATACAACACATATACCTATGGTAGCGTAGTGTGCGCCATTCATTTAGGAGATCGATTGTAGGGTTGATTTTAGTGCATGTCATCAAGATAAAACATGGGCACACAGAATATTACGGTTGGGGCTACTTGATAAGTATTGTGACCATACGCAGACCATTGGTGTCCAGTTATGTACCACAATCAAGACATAAGGTATTACTTCAACCGGTCTACAGGATGTTGTAGGAGGATCGGGGATCGGGCGACTCAAGAGGATCTTGGATCTAGCGGATCGTGTGGATCGAAGGTGGAGGGAATACTAGTGGAGGTTCGGAGTTCTATATCCGGTGGACATGACCCACATCCCCATCACCCCCCATCAACCTCAACAAGTTTACTATGAGATGTCTCTCCAATTTCTAGAATATAGAGGAACCGAAAATGAAACAGAGCATGTGCACAAGTGTGAGATATTACGGTGTGCTAAAGGAATTACAACTTCAAATAGGAATGTCAGTGATTTTCAACTACTCTTCAAGGGTGTGAGCATAGTTTGTATAGAAATTATGACCCACATTAGACTATGGTGGATTATGATGCTTTGTGCTCTAAATTTCTACCAGAGTTCCACATTCCCGAGTTTGAATAAGAGTATCGGTGCACTTAAAGAAATTAAGCGGGGTCTAGCTGAAAGTGTAAGGGAGTATGAGGCGCGTTTCAAAAAATTTTTTTCCAAATTGTCCTATGACATCCACCCTAGCTAGCATGAATAGGGTTTTTCTGGTGGACTGTTGACTCCTTTCAGGTGTTATCTCATAAGATCTAAGTGGATCTACATGAGGATTTGGAAGCATATATGCACATTGATGTAGTTGGGAGTGTTGCCACTTGGTGTGAGCCCATTTTTGGAAGCATAAATTACAGCCATGGTAAAGTAGCTAGAGAATATTTCTACTAATTCAGCTCATGAGACATGTAGTGGTATTTGGTGCATAGATTGTGAGGTTGAAGGACACACTAAAGATAATTTCCACGTAAGTCGGTGTGTGCTTTATTATTGGATTGTGAGGTTGAAGGATACACTAAGTCGGGATTGTCCTTTATTACAAGTGCGCTATTCAAAAGAATGTGTATATGTATTGTAAGATCTGCAAGACCCATACTCACGACACCGTTGACTGCAGATTGATAGATCACATTCATGAATCCATTGAGATAAGAGTGCACCAGATTAGTGTGGATAGTTAATCAAAGGAACACAAAGGCCATACCCATGAAGGGCATAAATTGTAATAATGGGGATAAGTGGGAATGGAGGCTTTCGAGGAGGATATCAAGGTCACCGTCGTGGAGGAGGTGGTAGAGGCTGATTTGCACGAGAACTTGTTATACTTTTTGTATCCCTAATAATTATCAAAGTCTGCAAATTCCCTCGAGAATAATGTGTTCTCATGGTGTGGAAAGTTGCATAAGTTAGAAGATTATTGGAGCTGTATCTAAACACATGCACAAAACTCAAAAAGAAGGAAAAGGGCACATGAATGATTAAAGTTGAGAACATTGTTAGAGATTAGTGGAAGCCAAAAGAAACCTAATCATGAGTTACACATAGTAAAGGTTACTACACGCACTGAGGATACGCCCACACATGAGCCATTGAAATCCAAAGCACTCATCAGGAGGGAGAAGGTGATACATGCCAAGTATCCAAATTTTGCACACCAGAAATCAATCTACCAGGAAACCATATGATTCATCGTGAGGAGGCTGAGGAGAAATACATTGTTTGAAAGAGTAGGCGTGTGAGAGAGAACATGTACATAATGTTGAGCTCTCGTAGAAGGATGTGAATGAATTAAAGGAGGTGTGTAGGATGTTGCACCAAGAGAATATCATTCCTTTACTAGGATAATTACTACGAGAAAAGGTATTGCATGCCGCGTCTAAGAATGAGAGGCGAAACTTCACAAAAATATAACCCCTCATAATCATAATATTGGCAAGGAGATTACACTAGATGCATTCATTGATTGGTGGTTATTGTGCAACATTTTAATTGACATAGGCATGGAAGTGAATGTGTTAACTTTGGATACATGGAATCAAATGGGTAGACCAACATTGTATTCATCTTCAAATGTGTTGTATATGGAAAACATAACTAGGGAAATGCCTATTGGGGTACTGAAGGATGCATCCATTACTATACAAGGAGCCAAATTTACTGGTGACTTTGAGGTATTGGAGCTTGTAGAAGAAGACAATTTTCCCAGCATTACTTAGATGACCATGGTGATATGCTAATAATGTTGATATGCACTTAACAAAAGGTAAATAAATTTTGAGAACTATAAGGAGCGTGTAATCATACCCCTATATGATAAGAAGGTAAATCCTTATGTGAGCCCTTGAGTGAAGAAGAACTAAATAGAATCTATATGTAGTCGATCGGTGCACGATCTAGAGAATTTAGAACTATCAAAGGAAGGCATTCTTTAGTGGGAAGACGCTTGCATCTGTAAGTGACACTACTAGTGTTACTTGTGATAAATGGGCTCATATAAAATATGAGATGTTTAGGAGTGAATTCAAAGGAATACTCACTAGAATAATTAGGCCATGCATGGTGAGGAAGTTAGGATATCACTAGGTACCAAGGTATATATGGTGAAGGGAATCTGATACATTTTTCATGCCATGGACACTTATCAATGGTAGAATGAAGGGGATATAATAATCATGCTGGTCTATACTATGTGCGAGACAACAATGTGTTGGGGAAACACATAGAGATAGCCTTTTGGAATGGTGAGAAGTGAGAATCACATTTTCCACTAGGTTCACTTAGAGCAATGTAACTACGTAAACTTGTGAATTTCATGGGAAGTATCCTGCCTCTCATCACATTCATGAATGTGAGAGATCATGGGTGTAGAGAAAGGAGGAATTAATGCCATCACATTGGGTACATAATTTCTACTCCACCTTGCTTGGTTGTTCATGCATGATATGTCCATGCCGAATTAAAAAGAGAAATAATGAATTGGAAATAGATGACCTCGGGTATGATTTAAACGTTTGATTATTTTTCTACTAAGCCTCCAGTCCATGAAGCATTGTAAATTATGAAGTGCCTTACCTCAGGAGACAACAAAAAGGTTGAAGAACTTATGCCGGAGTTGTTTGGGAACTTGATCTTGAGGCACACCTTGATCTTGAGGAAACAAATGAAGAAGAAATGGTTTGTGCACGGAAGGAAAAAGAAAAAGGAAAACTGGTGTATATGATAGATGATGATGAAGTTGATAACCTGGATGTTGACCACACTGAAGGTATGCGTGAGGTAATGGACACTGCAAATGAGAAGGTGTGCGTGTATCATGCCCCTATGAAAATAAAGAAGGTTAAAATTGGTACAAAATAAGAACCTAAGGAGGCCATTATTGGTGATTACTAGTTAGAGTAAGAAGTGGATAAGATTATTGAACTCTTGGGTGAATTCCAGGAATTATTCTCATGGGGATATCATGAGTTGAAGGGGGTACACCCTTATTTAGGTGAGATGAAAATCAAGCTTAAAGATGGCACACGCCCGATTAAGAAGATTCCTTATAGGATGAATCCTAATCTGTGTGTGAAGGTAAAGGAGGAAATTGATAAGATTCTCAAGTCTGGAATAATTGAGCCTATTGAGGAATCTGAATGGGTTAGCCCCATGGTCATAAGCATTAAGAAGGATGGGAGGATAAGGATTTGTGTAGATTATAGAGAACTTAATGCTTCATGTGTTATTGATCCTTTTCCCACCCCATTCATAGAAGAAATTCTTAAGGGAGTTGCTCATCACGAGATATATTGTTTCACTGAGATGGGTTATCAAGTTATCACTAAGTGCACATGGCGAAGGAAGATCAAGAGAAGACAACTTTCACCATTGAATGGGGAAGTTTTTCATATACAATTATTCCTTTTAGATTGAAGAATGCACCAGTAGTGTTCTCATGCATTATTGTGCAGGCATTTCAAGACTTTATTCATAAATTCTTACAGGTATATCTAGATGATTGGATAATATATGGCTTAGTCAAGGACCATTGTGATAATCTAAGGCTTATGTTTGAGAGGTGTAGGTAGTTAAACATCTCTCTTAACATTAAGAAGTGCATCTTTGCTACACCTTTTGGCACTTTACTTAGGCATATCATTTGTAAGGAAGGCTTGTTAGTAAACCCACCAAGATAGTTGTGATCTTAGGTTTAGAAGAACCTAACAATTAGAGTGAAGTGTGCAGATTTTGGGACATACAATTTATTACAATAAATTCATTAAAGGCTATGAAGAGATTTTTGTGCCCTTGGAAGAGTTGTTGAAAGCTAAAGTAAAATATTATTAGGGAGACACACAATAGCATTTGAAACATTGAAGGAAAAGCTTACTATTGCACCTATTTTGCACTTTCCTTCATGGGAAAATCCTTTCATGTTCATGTTTATGCCTCTGGCATGGAAATTAGTGCAGTGTTGACACAACTAGGGGAAGGAATTGTGGATCACCCCATTTATTTTACAAGCAAGAAGTTGACACCCATGAAGAAGAATTATACAACCACTGACCGAGAGGATTTTTCAATGATCTACACGTTGCATAAGTTCAAACAGTACTTGTTGACAACCCCATTTATTTTCTACACATATCATATGGTGCTCAAGTACTTGGTCAACAAGCCTATTTTTAAGGGTGCATACATAGATGGATACTTCTATTTCAGGAGTTTAACTTCACAGTTGTTGTGAAACTAGGAAAGAGTAATTCATGGTTTGATCATTTGTCAAGGATAAATTCTGGTGAGGACACGTAGAGAATTGAGGACACAATGCCAGATGCATAACTTTTCATATTAAACCGCATGCCCAAAAACTTGGAGGATACTATAGTATTCTTGAGAACTGGACAAGCACCTAAGGGAATGAAGACATTAGAGAAAAAGTAGTTTTCAATACATGTGACACCCTATCAATTGATAGTTGAAGATTTGTACAAGTTAGTTTGTGATGAAATTTTGTGTTGTTGTGTTTTGGAGCATGAGTGTGAGGCTATTATAGAGGAATATCATGGTGGAATAGTATGAGGGAATTACGTCGGTGATGCTACAACATGCAAGATTCTGATGGTTGGAGTTTTATGGGAAAATATGTACAAGGATGCTAAAGAATATGTCAAGTGTGTGATCATTGTCAACACCTTAGGAAGTTTGGAACAAGAGATGATATGTCATTGAGGCCTATTTTAAGTGTTGAGCCTTTTGAAAACTGGGCTATTGATTTTTTAGGGCCTATCTCACCACCCATGCGTAGGATCGCGCACACTATATTATTACTTGTACATAATATCGACAAGGTAGGAAAAGGAAACACCTACAAAGGATTGTACATCAACTACAAAAACAAGATTCCTATGGGAGAACATTATTAGCATGTATGGCTACCCATTAAGCTTGACAAGTGATAGAGGAACTCATTTCTTGAATGAGACAATCAGAATTCTTTTGGTAAGAGTTTAAGGTGACACCCCATAAGACTACTCCTTATCACATACAAGGTAATAGTCCTGCAAAATCTTTCAACAAGATTTTGGGATAAACTTTGATAAAAATTTGTGATGTTGGGAGAAAATATTGGGATGATAAAGTTTCATATGTACTTTGGGCATATATGACCACTTATAAGAGGTTGAATAAGGCCACACCTTTTCAGTTGGTGTTTGGCACAAAGGTTGTGATTGTGTGTTGAATTCATGTTCCCATCCCTACATATTGTGCATGCAGGTGGACTTGTGGATGAGAAATTTGTTGAAGAATGCATTGACAAATAAATGTAGTTAGATGAGTGGTGTGTCATTGAACGTTGGATCCTAAGAACCGAGAAGGCATGACATGATATGCACATAAGGAACAAGACATTTAGAGTTGATAAGATGGTACTTATCAATGACTCCAAGTTTGCGCACTACCCAGGGAAATTGAAGGTGCATTGGTTGGGACCTTTTATAGTAACCAAGATACTTGAATCGATGCTTGTCATTGTAGGACCTTTGGATGGCACCATGTTTCTTGGTTACTTCAATGGGAGTAGGTGAAGCCCTACTATAAATAAGGCTTCTTGGATTTTTTAATAAGATAGTATTGCCACTTAGATTAGATTTCCCTTTCATGTGTTTCCTTTCACTCATTGTTATGCTTTTTCATTTCAATTATTTGTTTTGTTGTAATAAGTGTGCTTGTGCATAGGAAGATGACTAATATCTATTGAGTACATGCTTAGAGGATCACACATATTTTTAGTGTGGGGTGGAGCAGGTATATATATGGACTGGAATATGAATTTTTTTTGAAGGGTTAGTGTGTGTAGGAGAAAGGTGTTGCAAGTGCTCATAATGAAGGTGTTTATAGGAATTTTTCTCAGTTTGAAGACCACACATGAGAACATATTTGCACAACAATGACGTGAGGTAGGCAACAACATGATAAACTACTTGGTATGAGGCCCAGAGGGTTATGCACTTCGGTGCATGGAGGCATGCGTAAGGAGGTCTGTGGCCGAGAAGTAGTAGGTACACCAGAAGGTTACGACTGGGGCACGAAAGAAAGAAAGAAAGTAGCACAAAGCACAAAAAGAATAAAAATGTCATTAAAGATGGAGTATAGTGGTAGGTGAGGAGAAATTATTGTGGAAAATTGGATAAATCTATAAAAGGGGTGCTTCATGATTTCATTCTTACCTTGCATGTTTAAGTTTTGAGCCTCAAAAGAGTGAATTGAAGAGAAAACAAGTGTGAAGTGTGAGTTCAGATGCAAAGAGCATCAAACTAGTTGATATTTTGGTCATGTCCGTAGTGGAGTTCCATTGAGAAATTGTTTGAGTGAGTGGAAGGTGTGTGAAGTATTAGGTTCAAGGAGTTAGGGTTTGAGAAAACGAAACTGTAGCTAGGGCACATGGGTTCGAGGTTGCGAGATGAAGTAGAAGGCAAAAAAATTTAAGGGAAAATTACAAAAGATTGAAATGACATCAAAGAGATCACCTGGAGAAACCACAAGGGGAAAGAAGAAGAATGAACCAGTGGTGAAAGTAGAAGACACACCATAGAGAGATTTTTGAAATTTAGAACCTCGAGGGCATCATCTTGGGGCATGTATGGGAGTCCCATGTTGTAAGAGAATAGGTAAGCGACTATAATCACCACACCAAAGAAAATGAAGATGAAATAGAAAAGGAATTGGTGAAAAAGATAGATTTGAGGAACTGAGGATGACAAACCAATTTACGATGATGTCAGACACAAAACCTTGGAAAAATATGGAGTCTTACAAATATATGAGTTGTATACTTTGGAAAACTAGAAAGGATTTACCGGTGGGCTGATGTCAAGAGTCCATGAGGACTTATTTTATTTTGTAGGATGGAAAGTGCGCATCACCGTGCCTTTGATTTGAAGGCACACATGGTGGAGAATCTCGGGAAAAGATATTTCCAATGATCTTAATGATGAAGTTAGTGTGAATGCCTTTGCTTTGGAGTTAGCATATCAAAAAGGAGGGCATGTGATGGACATCTGAAGATAACCGAACCTTTGATTAAAATTTTCGTACACCTCTTAACAAATTTTAATAACTAAGAGCGCTAGGGCAGTGAATAAGAAATAGCTCCACATTGCCAATAAGATGTCAGAAGGTATTGTATACAACCTTGCTAAATTTATAGAAGTAGGCATTATTGAGGAAGCACACAAGGGAGAAAAATTTAGTTGAGGCGTTATCCTCTCTCATCAATTGTATTTGCAGAGTTTGGGGTCATAGATGGCCTTAAGGATAAAATATGGAAGTACCTTTAAGAGAAGAAGTCCCGATCGAGAAAGATTTGAGAAATATACTTGTGATGGAACCTCAGGAAGCGCATAAAAAATAAGGCTAGAGTTATGGTACATGAGGATGCGTGAGGCATTTGAACACGAGTGGCGCATACCAGAAGGACTTACTGCGATAGTGGATGGGGACACAGTGTTTGTTGTTTACCAACATTACTATATTGGCAGATTTTGAATGAAGAATGGACAATGGAGCCCTTGGTGTAAGCTCCCATATGCTTTTATAGTGCGTTATTTCTAGGCCTCTGTCAACATATTTTTAAACGCACGTAGGCTTCATTTTGATTCGATAAAGTTGATTGTGAGTACCACACACTCTAGAAGACCTATGTATCTTGGATAATTCTACATATATAAAGACCATGATATTAGATGATATCATTATTAATTCTATGACTTTGTAAATAGGAAAGGTGGGTGCGAGTTAAGGTATATATCAACCTTAGGCCTAAGTTAGTAAATGGGAAGTACATTGAAAATGAATTAAATATTCGAGAGATGCTAAAGGGAGGCATACATTCGACACAAGACAAGAGCGCGAACCTAATCCTCCCATAATAGAAGAAGAAGAGATTAAGGATGAGGAGGAGGACATGGAGGATATTGACGTGCTAGATCATGACTCGAGAAGGAAACCAAATGTAGGTACAAAGAGGGAGTGGGAAGATACTCCTCCAAGGTAGGAAGAGGAAGAAGTGAGAATTGAGATTGATGTTGAGGAGACAAAAAATAGGAAGGCAACGTGGTTGATCAAGGCTTCGGAAGAGTGTTAAGAAGGACATATAGAACACATAGTGCTGGCACGTGGAACATCTCGAGCCATTGAGGAGGTCACAAAGGATATCACCTGTCAAACAAAGCCCGTAGAAGAAAAAAAGGAGAAGGTGTAAGTATGTGCCTAGGGGTGATAGTGAGGAAGAGGTATCAACTAAAACCATGCACAAGACAAAATTCCCATTGATTATTGAGGTGGAAGGAGGAGAGGAAGAAACTCATCATGATATAGAGGTGTATGGTGAGCATGAGGAGGAAGGCCCCATAGGAGAAGGTGAAAAAGAGGAAAAAGAGAAGAGTGTTGTAGAGACATCATGAGAACATGGGGGGGCGTCAAGCGAAGGCCCAATTCCAAGCGCAGAGACACATATTCCTGAGGGTAGGTGGTCTGAGAGGAAGAAGAAGGAATTTTTTTAAGGCATCAGACCTAGGGTATGTGGATGACCCTTCAAAGATCATCCGCACAAGGTTTTAGACTTATGAGCAATTATATGGTTAGGAGTTGATAGATCCCAAGGGTGCAAATACATGCACAAGGAAGAAAATTTCCTAGAGTATGCAGACACACATGGATGGACCTGAGTTTGATATAAATGAGGAAGCTTGCATCAAGCACATGATGAAGAAGATGCCACAAGAATCACATATGGCAATCAAACCAACCAAGTTTACATATGAGAAAGCAAGTAATGCCTTAACAAATATGATGGTAGAGGTGGTGTGGAAGAACTTGGATAAGGCACCCACACTCAGGACATTTTTGGAAGACAATAGACAAGGAAGAGAAAATTAAGCAACTAATTGAGGTGTGAAAAAGGGATGAGAAGCGCAAGAAGGAGATTTTGGATTTCGCGGCCAACATTGGGGTGAAATTTTGGAGGTGCATCCAGAATTTGATGTATAAATGTAGAAGACCTATCCTCTCGGCCTTGCATTTTCCACAAGATTGTATTCATCTTTTGGTCAAGGAAAATCCGGCCATACAAGGTAAGATCGAAGAAGAAATGAAGGCCAAGAAGGAAAAGACTAAGAAGATCATAGCGAGCTAGATAGCAAAATATGATGTCGTGTTACATGATTCTAAAGGATGATTAAAGAAGGTGGGCTTGGCACTAGATAATTGTGAGGATCATGAATAGATATCTAAGGCTTATACAATACAACAAGAGAATGAATTCCTAGCATCCAAAAATGACAAGTCTCTAAGCATAGAATAAAAATGGCGGTAGTAACAAATAACCACGATGCGCTTAAGATAGCCAAGGAGCCACATGAGACCATAATAAAGGAGTTATGGGCATTGGTAACACGTAGCATGGATTTCATGGAGGGCATGGTATCAGGATTGGCTTAAGTGACAAGGGAACTAAAGCATAAGGGTGAGGATATGACCCTGGATGAAATGGAGAAAATACTTGGTGACGTCCCTGATAAAGCAAAGAAGGGGTTGGGAGAATGGAATGAATTGGAGGATGATATAAATAAGGATTACCTTGAACTCCTGCTACTAGTTGAGGAGTAAGGCACACCGGTCATTCTTCTATTTTATTCACTCTTTCATTCTTGTATGGAAATTCTTTATTCTTTTTATTTTTAGAGAGATAAGTAGTGAAACCTCATTGTTGATGGTGGCAATGCAATTAGTGTGGGGTAATGTTGGATTGGTAAAAACAACTACGTATGAAGAGGCCCATGAATGAGCGCAAGGTCTAGAAAAGTGGCACGCGGAAGGCCCACGCCCAAGAAACACAAGTTCCATGACTTAGTCGATGTTGCATATACGAGATAAAAATAGGAAAAACATGTTGGAGTGTGGATCACGCAAAGGATAAAGGCAAGGAGACTTACTCGATCAAACAAAATCTATTTTGGGACAAATCTCATGTAAGCGAAGATGAAAGGTCATGCATAGTTCAGGATATTATTAGGATTAAAGCAAGCTTTATTTATAAGATGATCTTCTAATAGCTCCATTGTAAAATCATGCTGTAAACCGTATGCATGGATATTTCGGGGCATGTATGTTGTCTATTTTGAGAGTACATGGGGTAAAGAAGGGCAAGTCCCCATCCCTATATATATTAGTTGTACTACGTTGTTTTGGGGACCATGATTGTGTGTTAGAAACCACATGTATTGCATTGTTATTTCTTTGATGTTCTAGCATGCATAACTCTGTGGAGACTGGTATCATTATTGTTATGTATTCAACTTTTGTCATGTAATCTTTTGGTTATTAATGAATCATTTTGGATGGATTCGATTATTGATGTGTTTGAATATGGTGATCACATTGTGTAATTTATCTTAGTTTTTATCCGATCTGTTGTGTTACCTTATTACATGTGTTTCCTTATGATGTATGCAATTATCTATATCTAAATGTCTACTTTGATGATGGATTATATGAATATGCATGCTAACATGTTGACAAGGTTGAACAAAGGAGGGACTTGGTAGACTTTGCATGCTTTGAGTGAGTGTTCATATCTCGTTCGAATGGGATGTCAACATGCCTAGGAAATTGAATGAAATAATAAGACTACAATATGATTAGAAGAGGACTCGGGGGTTGACTTGTCATGCTTAGGTAATGGGTCATTGAATATTTTTAACTTTCCATTGTCATTAGTAGATTTAAAAGTGGGAGTAGTGGATTCAAAGCAACTGGATATAATTATTGTCAATGAGATCTTGAATCAAATGGTGAAGCTTGAAACACTTGTCAGTAGAATGGCCATTGCATCTATGGTAATCAAAATGTACATGCTCATCAAACTTCCTACCATGGGGCCTATTAGGATCATACTCGAGAGGATGTGGAAGATAAATCATATTGCTTTCAATGAGTTAGGGCAACAACATATGTGGAGGATAGTGCAATCGTGTAAATACACGTCGAGTAGGTTGGAGCTAAAGCTTGGGAGGTTGCGAAATGACATTAATAGTAGGTTTATCATCATTATACTTGAGTCTAAAGGGAACCTTGGTTGGAAATTTAGAAGAAGAATGATCGGATGAACCATATTTGAGTTTTCCTAAAGAAAATAACTTAGTCTCATGAGTCTTCAAGGTACGACATAGATGGTCAAATGAATGGTAGGAATCAAAAAGCACAAATTCTTGTAGAGGAGGAAAAATACTTTAAATAAAGAGATCTTGTAATTAAGATTAAACTAATACATTGTTCATTTTAGAAAGATTATTCTTGTAACGCAATACATAATCACTAAGATGTTCATTAGATCCTTGTTTAATTTTAGCCATTTGTGCATAAGATATTTTTGTTCCAATATTCATAGAAAATGAGCTTGAAATAGATCAGCAAGAGTAGTAAATGATTTAACAAAATGCAAGGGAAAGTCATAGAACCATAACAAATCATAATATTATAAGCTCCTAGGAAACAACTTGGTCAAGAGGGTGTCATCACATGCATAATCTAGGCAAGCAACATGAAAAGATCTAAGGTGCTCTTGAGGATCTCCATGGCCATCAAATAGAGAAAACTTTGGTGAAGAAAAATTGGGAGGGAGTGGATAAGAAGACACTTCAGGTGCAAGAGGGATATGAAGAAGAAGTGAAGAATCAAGGGATGGAGATGAAGAAGAAGTATCATGTTGCAATTGACGAATTTGAACTTGCAAATAAATATAAAGGGAATCTAAAGCTTGGATGTGATAAGAAGAATTAGGTTGAACGTGGGAAATGAGAGGAGAAGAATAATGAGTAGAAGGGGTAAGAATAGTCATGTGAATGGTGGAGACTCCAAGATTGGAAGGAGATGAAGAAATTGAGATAGAATAAGTAGTAGTAGTAGAGAGTGCTAAGGTATGAGTCATACTATTATAGGTAGCATTATCAAGGGCATGTTAGGCATCTAATAGAGCATCGAGGATATGCAGAACATGGGTAGATTATCATGCATTGCAAAGCGGAAATTGGTAAGGGAATCCAATTGGGATTGATCAACATTGGTATCTTCATCATAGGAATGTTCACTATCAAATGCTTTGATGTCCTCGAGAGGGATATTCTTGGAATTACTAATAATGTTGTCATTGATGGGGCCATCCATGGGACAAGGACAATGTTGAGTGGATGGGGAAAGCTTAATATACGTTTGGGATCCAAAATGACCACTACGGGTAATGGGCATGAAAGGAGGGATCCACAATGGGAATGTAAGAGATTGGGTTCACCAAATGATTTAATAAAATTTAAATCTAAGATAAGGACACTATTGATTAAATAGATATAACAATATTCAAGTAAGATCAAACAAAGGAAATACAAGCAAGAGTGATAGATAGGGTTTGGAGAATGACTTAGCTTTTTGCCACAATTCGGACTAACGAACATACTAGAAAGGCAATTTGTGGATTATATTAGCTCTACGTTTGTTTTTAGAAAGTGACGATCTTATGTACATGAGTGCTTATATGGGTACAAGGCCTCCCATTGCTAGCATCTGCTGCAGGGCATTGTTGTTTGTGGAAGTGCTTAGGATTTAGCTCATTTTTGTCACTTAGTTTCACTCCTTATTCCATGTGTGTCGCATTAGATTTGTTGTGTCACGCCTATAAACCGTAAAATAAACCCTAGATACCTACACAATACTCAAGAACACATTAGATGAATAAAATAATGTAAATTCTTGAGTCAGATTGACCTCGGCAGTCACCCCAATGTGATTGTCACCGAGTGTTGCACTACATTTCAGAATCTATGTAGTTCTTGTGTGTGTGTGATTGAAATAGTGTCCATTGAGCTAGGATTCCCTAGTTCCAATCACACAAAGAGATAGTGGGATACAACTACTTTTTCCCAAATGCAAATGTGTGGTATGAAATTCAGAATAAACCCTCCTATGCAATGAAGTATGTAGTGCCAAAATGCATTCCTTGGTGTAGTAGATAGATAATATTAGCTCCTTGTAGATGTATGTGCCTCTTGAATGTTTTCCCCCTTAATGAGGTTAAATAAGACATGTATATATATGATTCACTTTCTTAAGTTTCATCATTAACAAGTGAAAGGATGACCAAAAGTGATAAAAGAAGACAAGAAAGAAGTAACATTTGAAAGATAAAAAAGTAGTAAAGAGGACACAAGTGCCTAGAGGGGACAATAGCGCCCAGGCGATCCTGTCCCTAATGGATGGTCCTCTACAAGGTGTCAGAAAGATAAGACAATGAAATCGAGCTCAATAAGATGTCGGATAGTTTGAAAAATTGTTAAGTTGTCAATTAGAAAAAAAAGCAATAAAAATGAAAAGGATAAAAAAATGTCAAATAAAATTAAAGAGGTGTTAATGAGCGGTTCTATTTCTTAGGAATCATGCATATGAATGAAGTATTTAGAGGCTATACTGGACATAGTAAGTGTGTGATTTAGTGACTACAGGGGTTCCCACAACCCAACTAATATTTTTTTGTAGGGTCTCCCATCCATGGCTAGGGTGTGAGATCATGTTTATAATATTCGAGAGAGCTTCACAACATAACTCATAACTAAGGTTTGATGTAGACAAAAAATCATGCACTTACTATTTACATCATATCTCTAAGTATGTCATTATATGCATGATTCCTAAGTAAGAAAACTAGGCATTAAAAACACTTGTTTTACTTTTACATTGTTTTATCCTTTTCATACTTATATTATTTACTTTTATGGAATGACCACTTTACTTTTAGACATTGGACAACATGTGACCCAACTTTGTATTTTCCGTTATATCCTCCGAGCATCCCAGATAGTACCTCCCATTAGGGATAGGAGCACCTGGCGTTATTGTCCCCTTTGGGTGCTTATGTCCTTTTCCCTCATTTTCTCAAATTTGAAATGCCACATTACTTGTTATATTTTCTAAAACCTTTCTTATCACTATGGGTCAAATTTTTAGTTGTTAATGATGAAATTCAAACAAGGGAATCACACATATATACATGACTTACTCAATATTATTAGGGGCTAGGTAATTTGGGCTATTACTTCCTATCTACTACATAGGAAAAGATCAATATTCAAGGACTACATTTGGGATGCATTATTCGCTGCATAAAAGGAGTTATTTCAAAATTCCATCTCACACATTCATCTTGGAGGAAAATAAGTTGTTGTCCATTATCTTCATACGATCGGGTACCGGGGTAGATTTAATGGGAAACCTAAATTTAATGGACACACATTCAATCACACACACACACACACACACACACACACAGAAATTGCATAGAATCATAAATGTAGTGAAATGCTCGGTGATAATAAAATTACGGTGATCGCAAAGGTTAGCTTGACTCAATAATATGCATTATTTATTTCATCTAATGTTTTTTTGAGCCTTGTGAAAATAGCTAGGTTTTGTTTTGCAGCTTTAGGTGGGGCACATGAACCCTTCAACAAAGTGGGTACAAAAAGGAGTGAAAGGAAGAAGATAAATTCAAACCTTGAAAAATAAGAAGCATAGCATTTGTTAGGACTCTAGTGCCCGGTTTGGAAACTAGCACTTGGGTGGACATATCCTCCTTTGGGTGGTTACGGATGAAGGAGTTTCATATTACGAGTCTTCAGATTGAGCTTATTCAATCCAAATCCAACATGTTCAACTTAGTTTCTATTGGTGAATATGACTTGTCTCATTGACACTCGACATCTTTTCCACCTCTTGTGGTTAGTCATCTCACTTAGTGAGAATAGGTCAATAGGGTTAGTTAGGGTTATGTACACATGTCATACATAGGAGTTACACAACACTCCTATATGTACCTCTTTTCTTTTATTTATGAGCATGTAAAACATATTGTTGTCTTTTTGTACTTGATTCTCATTTTGTGATTTGATCTCTTTCTTACTATGTGGAGTGTTCACGACACCATTTGAAGTGAAAACTTGTTCGATGTGCATAAGGTTCTATATTGATCCTCGTAGAACAATCTGATATGGTATCGAGTGATTATTGAGTAAACATGCACTCATTTGATTTTGGTTGCTTTTACTTCATTTTATGGTTTTCGTGTTTCTCGTGCAAGTTTTCAATTATCTTTGGAATCATGTGTATATGTTTAACATTCTCTTTTTGGAGTTTGTACGGGTTTTCTAGTTATGCATGTGCATATTCTATGTCTTTTCTAGCTAGATGTAGCTAGATACAACTAAATTTGGGGGAATAACTAAATCTAGAGGTTGCTTCTTCATTTCTAGTTTTGTAAGTATTTTTAATCGAAAGTGAATTTTTTTTAGAATCTCTATTTTTTACATTTTCCCTGTTGGTTACTTTTTAGTTTATCCCTATTTCCTCCTCCTCCCATCCTGTTGGTTTGCATATTGGGCTTGTTGCGTTGGTTAGGTGTTTGTTTTGCATTGCCCTCACCTTCTCGGGATTTTTTTGTTTGCATTCGAGTTTGCATGCTTTGTTTTCCTTGTTTGAGCTCGATTTTCCCTCGTTTGTTGCATATTGCACTAGTTTGTGCATGCATTTGGGTGGTACATTGTCTTCTTCACCATATTTTTCATTTCTTTAAGGAGTTGGATCTGCTCTTGTATCGACCTACATGTGTTTTTTTGCATTGGTTTTGTGGGTTGTTTGAGTGGAGTCATTCATTTTTACTTTGCATTGCATGTGCTTTTTGTTTTTTGCATTCTACATATTTGCATTGCTCTTTTTATCTCTACTTATGTATGGTTGGTCATTTGTCATGAGTTGCTTTTGGTTACTCATTTTTGCTTTGTATTGTTCTTTGTGCAAGTTTGTTTGAAGGCTAGGTTTCCTTTTTCCTACGATGTGCATTATCTGTTTAGAGCCGAGTGGGTTTCTTGAACTCCAAGCCTGTCGAGCTCTTCTCGCCCTCGCCCATTCTTACTGCATTGGCCTCGCTCTACCCTACGCTTGCTCTAGCCCAAGTGATTGTGCTCATCATGTCGTGTCTTGGTTGGCTCTACTTTTTCCATTGTGCCCCATATATCCTCCTCCTCTGGTCATTTTTCCAAACCCTTCTTGCTCAACGTTTTCTTTGTCCTACCTCGACCTAGTCTCCCTCACCGTACTGCTCCCTATTGCAAGATATTCCCTAGTTGCGAAGTTGCTTTCCTACGCATCTTGATCGAGTCTTCCCCATTTGATCTATCTCCTCTAGACTTACGCCATTAGACCGCCTCACTAAGTTCCTCGTGGCACTTCCGCACTATGCCCGTTCGCTTTACCCTAAGCCGAGTCATTTTCGCTTTTGTTGTCCATCCTTATCCTCTCTTGTTTCTATCTATATCTCTCACCTTATCTTTTTTATCCAAGCTTTTAAATTATTAAGGTGGGTTGTTATATATTAGGTAAGGATTCAAATTAAAATTTTGAGTGGTTTTAATATTTATGCGGTCGAGTTTATTTAAAAGTGGTGGGTGTTTTCTATTTAAAAAGAATTTTATATTTATTAGTTAGTTTTTTTTTAATTATTAAGATCTAACTTATATCTAAAAAGTTTTTTTAATCTTTTAAGAGTTTTTTTAAAATTTAGACATCCGTAAAAAATTGAGCTCTTTTATTTTTGATTAGCGAGAATAATTAATCATTTTTAACGATTATTGTCAACTTTTTTAGTCCTTTTTTGCTCTAAAATTATTAATCGGACGCGTTCAAAAGGTCTATTTTTATAGCGTTATTAGATGATTTTTTCTACTAACCATTTGTTGAGTGTGTAGCGTCCCTCTTAGCATTTTTCCACCTTTGGAGCCTTTTTTTGATTCACTTTGTAAATCACTCTTATTTTTTATAGGTTAGTGAGCACATCCTACCAAAACCTTGCGGAAGAGAGCTTCCTTCCCTTCTTGCTTTATTTTGTGTTTGTTCACTTGTTTCATTGTGCATGATTGAGCATATTGTGGTCTCCACACTTGTGTGATATTTTTCTAATTACAAGGTGAGTGACCAATCGTCTCATGTCGCATGAACACTTGGGTGTAATCAACACACTACTTATAAAGTGTTGTAATCAGGGGGTGTTCATTTTGTGTGGTTCTTTTCTTTCCGCTATTTTCTTGCTCACTTTTATCTGCTATGGATCTTAATTTTGTTCCTTTGCTTACCCCATTTAACTATCACAAATGGAAAGATGTCATATCTCTCGCTTTGAGAAAACAAAAACTATATCAAATAACTATGGGATTGCAAACTAAACCTAAAGAATACGTAGAGAAAGAAAAGTGATTTGAAAATGTGATGAAGCCTTTGGCCTTTTGTGTCTTTTTGTATCACTAGAATTACACTTTCATATTAACATAGCCAAATCACCCACCCTTGGGATGCCTTAGAATTTTTTTGGGAAATAAGATTAAATGAAAGGGCATGAACTGAAATCGAGTTTATTAGTCTTAGCCCTAACGGTTTTGACACTCTCCAGGACTTTTTCACCAAACTCAAATCTCTAAGATTGTAACTAAAAATTGTGGAATTGACAAGAAGGACTCACAACTCATTCTTTTTGTCCTTTCAAAACTTGGTCCCAACTATTCAATTTTCGTCTCTACCTTCCATGCTACAAAAATAACACTTGGTGCAAGTTGGACTATGCCCTCCTTTGATGAGTTTTATCGTTGATTTGACTAGAGAACATGATAAGCTAATTAGATGGGTACTCTTAGATCCAAAAAATCCCATGCTCTCATTGTTGGTCATGAAAAACCTAGGGTTTCAAAAAGAGAAGAAGCAGAACAATAAGGATCATGAGAATAAAAAGGACTAATCCACCACCAAATAAAAATTTTCCACTTCCTTTTCTAGTTCTAAAATCCTAAAGAATGGATCAAATGTGGGTACTGCAGTGGTAGGCATGAAGAAGAAAAATGTTTGAAGAAGAAGATTGACCTCCTCATGAGTCTTCTTGAGAAGAAAAACATAGGAGTTTATGATTCTCTCAAGCCATCTTCATCATCAACTCATGAAATTTATAAGGAAAAAGACAATGGAAAAAGAAAGAAAGAAAAAGAAAGAAAAGAAAAAGAATCAACTAAGGAAAAAAAAAGGCAAGAGCTTTATTTACAGTTGTGTCACCTACTCCTACATGGGTGATTGATTTGGGTGCATCTCATCATATGGCCTCATCTAACATTGAGTTTGCTTCATTAGAGCCATGTGACATGTCTTCTATTTGGCTTGGTGACAAAACTTCTACACCGGTTTTGAGAGGGTCTATTGAAGTGAATGGTGGAACTTTCAACAATGTGCTTAATGTTCCTTCACTTTCAACTAATCTCCTTTCAATGTATTAGATCACTCACCTTAGTTAGGGCATGTGGGTTGAGTTCACTCCAGATTCCATTTATGTTAGAGAGCTTCACAGTGACAGATGATATTACTACGGTTGGTATAGTTTATCATCACACTCGAATTTACTATTTTTCTTAATTTGTTCCTCCTTCATCGGATTCACCTAGACTTGATGATATTTCTAAGCTCACTTCGATGATGATGACTTCTCTTCTAGCTTGGTTGATTGTCATAGTGATGGGGACCCACCTCCGCCATCCACTTATCATCTACCACATATTGAGGAGTTATTTCTTGATCCACCTACTTTTGGTCCTCTAGACTTTTCAGGGAGTAGGTACTTTGATTTAGGACTCATCAGACATTGGGAACTCTTCTATATAGTTACAAGATATTCCACCTTCCTTCTTCATCGTTGCTTGATTCACCATCCCTTTATGGAGTAGTTGACACTTCCACCTCACATATGGAGCATCGTTCCTTGGATAGGAACCACACCTTGTCACTTTGGGGATCTTCTTATTCTTCACTTGATATAGGGTGGTCTTCGACACGTTCTTTATCTTGGGAGGCTAGATCATGTTTCTTCATCTCTTCTCTTCTTCTAGAAAAATTTTGGTTTATACATGAGTACTTATTAGGCATTTAGTTTTTGGGAATCATTTGACACATCTTTCTTAGGTTGTTTAGGGGTGTATTTTATCTCTTGTAAGTGGATGTTTTCACTTAGGGGTTTTTCCTCCATTACTTGAGATCCTTATTATACATGGGTACCTTATTAGGCCTTGTTGTTGGGACCCATTATTCTCCTCTTTCTCTTTTCCAGAGATTTGTTTGTACATGGGTACCTTATTAGGATTAGTATTCGGCCCCATTGAAACATATTTCTTAGTTTTCTAGGGGAGTTCTCTTTCATTCGACTTTCCATGACCTCTACCTCAACTTCGATGAAGGGGGTGTTGGTGTATATAACTTATCTCATCGACACTCGGTGTCTTTTCCACCTCTTGTGGTTAGTCATCTCACTTAGTGAGAATAGGTCAATAGGGTTAGTTAGGGTTGTGTACATGTGTCATGCACAAGATTTACATAACACTCCTATATGTACCTCTTTTCTTTTATCTACAAGTATGCCAGACACACCGTTGTCTTTTGTACTTGATTCTCATTTTGTGATTTGATCTCTTGCTTACTACATTGAGCGGTCATGAAACCATTTGAAGTGAAACCTTGTTCGATGTGCACAAGCTTTTTATTGATCATCATAGAATAATTTGATAGTTTTCATCCTAGAATCAACCCAAATATTTGAATACAATCTAAGTCACTCTTATCTCACTATTGCTCACATTTGCTTGTCTCTTGCATGATATATCTTTCTTGTTACTCCTATATCCATTTGATCTCAATCCTCTGATTAAGAATTAATTTCATTAAATCATTTGATAACGACAAAATTTTATAGGCATGTGACAATTTTGAGAAGTTAAAAAGCCAAAACTAAGTAGGTCCAAAATTGTACAAAGTGTCATAATAGAAGTGTACGGTCTTGCCCTAGGTCATTTCGATCCACGAGTGTCAAACAAAGCATAATTAGGTTTATAACTTCCATATTTAGTAATGAAACCTCCCAAAACTTTCTAGATTTATTTGTAATGAGCTAAGTGCACTCATTCCATTTGTTTTAAAGTTTGTAGCATATCATTTAATCATTGAAAGTGTTATTATGATCTTGTCATAATTAATGTTGGAAGTTAATTAATCAAAATAACCCCATGTAGCTCCCTTACATCCTTTAGTGTATTTAATTAATTAATTCTTAGATTTCACATAATCTAATATGGGTGTAAATATTTGTCATGTTGAAATTGATAGTACATTAATCTACCTCCTTGATTTGTAGTACCTTGTGAGAGATTGTTGTGGGAAGATCATAAGAAGGATAGGTAGAAAACCTAAGCATACCAAATTTGGGGAATTTTAAGACTAATGTAGACATCAATGACTCAACTCCTATTCTTGATGCTCATAATAATCCAATGCTCTAGTGATGACTAGATAAATGAAAACAATATTCAAGCAAGATCTAGCTATATAAATACAAGAAAAAGTAATAGATAGGGTTTGTAGAATGACTCGGATTGCCTCTGTTGGTTTGAAATGATTATGGGATGATGACTAATCTAGAAAGGCTAATTATAAATTGTGTAATATTTGATTTAGAAAATGGAATGTGACGATCACAAGGACATAAGTACATGGGAGAGGAAACGACTTCCTATGCACTAGTGTATGTTCTAGGTTTTGGTGTTTGCAGAATAACTTTGGTCCCTGGTTCTTTCTATGTCATTTCTTGGTCGTTGAGGCCACGTCAAGTTCATTACAATTATTCTTAGTCACACTTGTACCTATAAAATAAACTCTAACTACATGCACAATACTCAAACACACATTAGATGAATAAATAATGCATATGCTTGAGTCAGATTGACCTCAACAGGTCATCCCAATGTGATTGTCACCAAGCATTGCACTAAATTTCAGACTTGATGTAGTTCGGTGTGTGTGTGTGTGTGATTGGAATAATGTCCCTTGAGCTAGGTTTCCTTAGTTCTAGTGGCACAAAGAATAGTGGGCTACAACTACTTTGTCCCAATGTAAAATGTGTGGTATGGAATTCAAAATATCTCCTTATGCAGTGAATAATGCATTCCTTTGATGATGTAGTAGATTAGAAATATTTAGCTCCTTGTGGTAGTAAGTGCCTCTTGAAATTATTTCCCTATAATGGATTTAAATAAGTCATGTATATATATGATTCCTTCGTTTAAGTTGTCATTAACAAGTGAAAGGTTGACCTAGGGTGATAAACAAAGATAAGAAGGAGTAACATCCACAAAATTAGTTTGAGAGAGAAATTGGTCGGAAGTGCATGGGTGCTCATGTCTCTAACTAGAAGTTATTTACATTGGTGCTCAAAAGGTAAAACAATGAAATAAGAGCTGAGAAAGATGTCAAATAGTATGCAAAACTATAAGGTGTAAGTCCAAAAACAACAAACAATAAAGATAAGAAAGATAAAAGTAATGTCAAAGTAAAACAAGTGTTATTAATGACTAGTTATCTTGCTTAGGAATCATGCATATAAATGAAGTATTTAGAGGCTAGATGTACATAGTAAGTGCATGATTTAGTGATTACAAGTTTTAGGTCTTTGGGACTTTTGAATTTAGTTGCTTTTGAGTTTCATTATTTCCTACCATGTATTATGGATCTATGTAGTGTGACATTAAATTATGTAAGATTATGTGGTCTTCAATTAAATTATGTGAGACGCTTGGGACCACACTATGTTGGACTTATATGAAACCACAACATATGGGGCCCACATAACAGGATTCTTTATCAATTTTTTTTAAAATATCCTCTTGATAATCATGGATTATGAAAACTTAAACATATAATTATGTTGAGAAACGTAACAACAATAAAAAGTAAGGAGTCGTAATGACATGAGTTGCTCACCAAAAACCACTATTACAATAGACAAAAAAATAAATATATAATTTATAAAGACCAAGTATATTTGATGATAAGTTATGTCTTGTTTTATGAGAATCAATAGCATATAAAAAGAAGCTCACACTAATAAATTGTATGGTATTTTGTAAATAACAAAACCTTAAATTCTTTATGGTGTTTTGTAAAATTTTATACAAAAAGTGATTACACGAAAAATATAACCAACAAGATGGCCAATTTAAAATACATTATTTATAGGTGTGAGTAAACTAGCACACATATATTATATAAATATATGTAAAATATCGAGAGGTATAGTTTGAAAGGCACTTATGTCACACATCTAAAATAAGCACCTCGTGAACTATACCTCTCGACATATTTTACATACCATGTTTTGATTTATGTAAAATATGCCGAGAGGTATAGTTCACGAGGTGCCTATTTTAGATGTGTGACATAAGTGCCTTTCGAACTATACCTCTCAACATATTTTACATATATTTATATAATATAGGTATGCTAGTAGCATCATGGGAGTTGCATTATACATAAAATGATACCAAAAATAAAGTCGGGAATTTAGTTTGTGCATGAATGATCTTGACGAGAACCTATCAAATTGGTGACTTGAGACTCATATTATTAATAATAAGGATCGCCCCACGTAGTTCATTGGTGAAACCAATGATTCTTTCTATATAATATCGAGAACCCAAGATAGCATTCAACCCCTATATATTTAATATTTTCTTAATTCATAAGGCATCCTGATGAATTTGATTGAACTACCTTAAGGTATATTTTCTACAAATCAAAACCAACAATATCCAAGATAATATATTGAAATTTTCATGGAAAGACAAACATTTAATAATATTTTCTAATATTCATTTGGATCAAAATGTCACAAACAACAACTAAAATGAGAAAATGTTAACAATTAATCCTTTTAGACTCAAATATCTTACAAGGGACATCATAGAGGCATTTAAAGAGGGAATCATCTCTCTTAAGAGAATAAGTATGGGTAATAAAAATTCCATGTCTATAATACACAAAGTTCTTATGAATTTTATTAGTGTTTAGTGTTTGAATTCAAGGTTAAAAATCCATGTTTAGTGTTTGAATTCAAGGTTAAAAATCCATGTTTAGTGTTTAGGATTCCACATGTAGGGTTTTCTTTACTTGTCCTATTTACAGTTTACGGTAGATCTCAATGGCATGGTCGATACCCCATAAATGATAATTAAAAATATCATTGGATCCCTAACAAATCGATGTGACATTCTCAATATTAGCACTCATCCTAAACAACACAAAAAATTGTACAAAACCAAAATTTGTAAACCTTAAACCCTATTCATGTACAATAATGATGATGATGGAAGATGACAATGACCATGATTGTGAAGATGAAAATCATGATCACGATTAGATGATGATTATATCGATGATGAAAATCATGACGATGATGGTGAAAATGAAAATGATGAAGAAGACGCTTGATGAAGACAATTGTGATGATGATGACAAGGAAAACAACGAGGATGATGGTGACGATTAATATGACAATGATGACAATCATGGTGAGAATGACGATGATGATGACAACAAAAATGAGAACGATGACAACACTATACACCATAAATGATAATGTCAAACCTTAAAATCTCATTGGATCCCTAACAAACCGATGTGACATTCCCAATATTAGCACTCATTCTAAACAACACATAAAATTGTACAAAACCACATTATTAAACCTTAAACTCTAAACATGTACGATAACGATGGTGATGATAATGATGATGATGATGATGATGACATATGAAAATGAACATGATTATGAAGATGAAAATCACGATCACAATCGATAACGATTATAATATTTAATTTATTTACAAATTCACATAATAATATCAATAATAGTATAAGATTAATACTCACGATGATGATGATGGAAAAGATGTTAATGGTGGTGATGATGATGATGAGGATGATTATGACAATGACGAAAATGATGAGGATGATTATGACAATGACGACAATGATGGTGATGATGATGATAAAATATTTATAGTTATAGTACCAAAATTAGGATACCTAACTCAAGATAGTTAACCCTAATTTAAAAATTACAATATAATATCACCTAGTGACTTTTTGCCAAATAAATTGTAATTTGATTGATGCTTTTTGTTATGATTTATAATAATCATGTGAATTAATTTCTAAATGTCCTCTACATTAAGAATATTCTTTCTCATGTATGTTTACACCAAAGGCATTTCTATATGGGATGCATCCTCCTAGTTCCGCAGTTAAGTAGCGAGATCAATGGTACACATTGTTAGGTTGTGCACACGTTTAAATATTTACATCGGGAAGTGCTCCACGTATTTTGTCAAGTCCGATCCGGTTTAGTGTACTCTAGCCTATGCTAGTTTCATGTCAGAGACAATTGAACCCGCTTCAGATACGGTTACAGATCCAGATCAATCAAGTTCCAAATCAATTTGTATGTCAACGCATATATTATTTTTTAATTGTTAAACAAGGACTATAATGTTACAAAATCAAGCAAAGCAAAATCTATTGATAGGGATGATTTATTATCTTGACTTGATTGACGCTTGCACGTACTATTACTCGCACCGTCGATGTTGAAAATTTGTTGCTCCGCATTTTCGCCTTTGACCGCTTATAGAGCCTTTCCTCCTTAAAATGAAAATGAAATCATCTGCGAAGGGGTTTCAGAGATACTCTTTCTCGCATCCTTCTACTTTGAACCGACGCCATAGCTATTACTCCGCTCTCCGCGCTTGCCCCGAGTCCACCCATGACTTGTATGTTTCCTTTTTGGGTTGTTGCACCGTAGGTACAATCAATGCTAGTGTGAAATCACCTCCATTTTACACACACACTTCCTCTGTTTTTACACCCAGCGCCACTACCACGACAGACAATTGATCACATCTCCAAATTAATATATGAAATTTTATTGTGATTTCACTTTTTTTGCCATGTGCGGGGTTGGATGGAGGAGGAAAATGTGACTGCAAGTATCCGTAAGGCAGTGTCTCGGAGGAAATTTAATATATAATTTTGCATGCCTACTTCAAAAAGGAAGAATTGGTCACACCCATATATCATAGAGACCTGCATCGGTATGTATACGTCTGCAGGGTGACACCAGGGGTTGATTTATTACCCTAGGGGTCCCCTCGCGAAAGAAATCATGATTTTCTTTAACTACTTAGTAAAAATTAATAATTACATCAATAGGCATCCCCTCGATGGAGAAAGAATTATGAAATCCGTGTGCAAGGCAATGACCATCCAACCGTTCAAAATACATAGATCAAATGGATGATACATTGTACACGTGACATATATTTGACGATGATTGAGGTTTATGTGTATGATGCATCACGAACGGTCAACAAAATTGGCCTTACTTGTATTGCTATTTATATGAACTACTAAATTGATAGATATTCATAAATTATGGTATCTACGTGTGTGGGGACAAAAATTTGTCTACATGGCAGTGTACCTAACCTTGGTGTCATTTGCAATGGGCGTATACGTTATGGTGGCGCTGCATTGTTTATGGCTAGCCGCGATGGTTTGTTGCTTGGTCTCTCTCATTTGCCTATTATTTTGTTTTAGCCCGCCATTATTTTTAATAAAATCTTTACCAGGTCACTTTTACATATTCTTTTTCTAAAATAATGATCAACTTTCGCAAGGAAGGGGATGGGTTGTTGACATATTTTTTTACTAGGATAAAGATAGTTTCCTTAATAGTTTGTATGACATTCATTTACTAAAAAATTACATTTTTATATTTGTATATTAAATACACCACCTTTGGTGCCACCATAGAGTCAATATGCAATATTACTAGAAATTGCACTTGAGGTATAAGAAATGCTAAAAAGGATTCAAATGCAACATTTCTATGAAATTTCTTTATCATGTAGTAGTGATAATGCATTTGGTAGGAGAAATCATGTAGTAGTGATAATACAAAGCCATACACGAATTCTTGTTTTGGCTTTCATTTGTTCAAACACGATTGTTGTGTAGGAGAAATCCGTTTAATTTCACTCCTTCCATGATCGCAACCGGCCCAAATAAATACACACACTCAAAGCTCGATGGGTGGGATTATGTTTTATATAGATTACAAAAATTAGGTAACTGTGAGAACATTATTTTATGGCATTGGCAGGTGTACTTGGCATTGGTGGGCACTTGCGTGAAAGACATGGATGAATTTTTTAATTATTTGACCGTGTATAATTACCGTGAATGCCCGTTTATGTCGTGAAAATTTATTATTGATAGAAATTTGTATTATTATAATAAACTTGTATAATATTAATTTCATATTGATTTATATTATAATAAATTTGTTATAACTAATATTATAACATAAATTTATTATAATTAATATTATCTAATAAACTTATTATTATATTAATTTTAATTACTATCAAAGATTAGATACAACCCATGCATGAAGGACATAGGAGCCATTTCTTCCCTAGCCATGAATAAGGAACATGGTATGTTGTATTCATGAGGTCGGGTTCCAAACCCAAAACCTATTGGATTTTTCCCATTTTTTTATTTTGACCCCTTTAAGAACAAATTGGACTCTCATGAAAAATGCAAATGAGATGCAGACGATAATGTGGATCACAGTAAAAAAGGAAAATCCCATTTCATGTCAATGGTTATTGATGGAAAACTCTGTCTAGAATGTTGACGAGGTAAACCCTAACTGTTACCCTTTTAGCTAGAGATTCCCTGATCATAAATGTGCATAAAATTGCAACCCTTGGATGTCAGGTCTATTACGCATATCCCCATCTCTAAAGTCTCCCGCAAAATGTGCTTGACTTTCCCTGTCCTTGGACTTCTCATCCCTCTACCCCTTCTCCATCGAATCTCAACCTCTTTCGCTATTTCAGTCCCTCCATTTTTGCTATATAGATTTTGTTGAATCTATATGTTCCCTCCATAATTTAGGCAAAGATGTCATTAAACTATGTAATCCAATGACCGAGTTCGACACCCTTAGAGGTGCTCTATCCAATGACCAAAAATTTGGATAGAGCACTCTAAGGGTGTCGAATCGGTCATGGATTACATAGTTTAATGACATCTTTGCCTAAGTTCTAGAGAGAACATATAGATTCAACAATGCAAAATAAGTGAAAAAACTGAACAGCATACACGCCATCAAAATCATGGGCCCATTGAAAGCCATACATCAACACCAATTCTTACATTCTTTATTTATTTACTTAATTGCAGAAATATTTTTTCAAAAGATTAATTTAAATTTAGGTTTTCTACATTTGAAATCATGTCTCTCCGCGTCTTTTAATAGATGTATTTACATTCGTCTCTCTATTTTTGGCTACAACTATCAACTACTATCAACTATACTTCCAGATGTAGAATTTACCATGTGTAGATGTTATCCCTATAACACTACCAGATCCTCTCTCAGATATTTGATGTTGTGTGCATACCTGTATAATAAGCAACGGCAGCTAAAATTTCAAACAAGAAGCGGCGCTAATGTTTTTAGCTTCCTATGTGCTGTGCAGCGCATAATCCGGCTCAGAACAGAGAGAGTTGTTGCAAACTTTGCTGCGCAATGGACGGATTAGTTTCATAAAACTACAGTTTTTGCAGGAGGAAAGCGTTCAGCTATTGTTTTACGTTGTCGGAAGCAAAATGGTAATTAAAACACAATTCCTGGTAGTCTTTGCTACGATTATGTAGGCTAAATCATTAAGGTAATTTAATGAAGAACTTTTTTCGCTTTTGGGTTGTTGAATTTTGATGTAATGGTGCCTAAATTGTTGCAGTTTGAATCTTGCATATTGTTGTCTGGTTGTTTTCGCAGAGACGTTTTGTCGAACAGTTTGCATGCAATCTGATATAGACTAGCCTCTAAAAGCATTGGCATGTAGTATATTGCATTATATATTGTCATTGGGTTTTTTTCTGTGAGGATTTTTGTCGATTAGTTGGTATGCAATCTGATATAGACGGGCTTCTAAATGCATTGGAATCTTATCCGATGGATGTTGTTTGAGTTGCTTTCTCTGTGACACTTTGTTAAGAGGTTCGCATACAATCTGGTATAGGATAGTCTCTGAATTCTTTCATGGGGAGCAAAGCAGTGGACTCTTGTATAATGTTTGCCCTTATTTTTATTGAGACTTCTTGTCAAAAGCTCATTTAATTATCCAATGGATTGTAGACCAATTCTGTCGGATGATGATATTAAGGGCATTTCAGGAAATATAAAAAGTGTTGAGGATGGGTTTCAGTCCCAGGTGAACTTAATGGAATGGATAAACTTAAGCCAAAGAAGGCACTATTATGATGCACCAATACCAACAGATGCAAAATTTCTCCCGAGGATTTAGTTCTTCCCAACCTTCAATAATAGACCAGCTTCGCAATTGTTGCATGGGAATCCTAAGCATTGAATGTTTTTTTTTCATTTTTGAGTGACAAATCTTAATGTGTTACATCGTGAAGCATTTGATAGAATGGATACCCTTCAATCCTTGGCACTAAACCAAAAAAGGCTGATTATTTGTACATGGATACCAATGGATGGAAAATTTCTCTGAATGATCTGGTTGCTTCCAACTTTCAATTAAAAAAACAGTTAATTTATACCAGCTTCTCAATTGTTGCATGGAAAGCCTAAGCATTGAACTCTTGTATAATGTATACTACAATGGTTTTTTTCATGTTTGCTTGACAAATCCCGATGTCTTACATTGTGAAGATTCTGGAATCAAGTCCATAATTGTTTTTGGTTCGACAATTAGTCTCTCTACAAAAGCCATCATCGGGGAAAGGATTGAAACCAATAATTTGTGTGCTTTTTTCTCTGAAATAGTATGCATGAAAAATAATATAGAATAGTCTTTGAATTGCTGCATTGGGAGCAAATGCATAGAACTATTGTATAATGCATTTTTTTGTTATTTTCTCGTAAGCATTTTATCAAACAGTTTGTATGCAGTCTGCTATAGACTGGCCTCCAGATGCATTGGACTGTAGTATGATGCATTTATTTGTGTCGTTTTCTCTGAGACATTTTATCAAACAGTTACTATGCAATCTGATATACACTATCCTAAATTGATGCTTTGGAAGCCAAAACATTGGTTTTTTGTATAATGTATATTGTTGTATATGTTGGGAATTTTCTCAAAAAGTTTGTATGCAATCTAATTTAGAATAGCCTTTGAATTGTTGCATTTGATGATTTGTAGAAAAACTTCTGGAAAGACTTGTGATTTTTGTATAATTCATTTGGTGAGTTGTAGGAAAAGCTTCTGGAAAACTGTGATAAATTTTTACAAATATTGACATTTCAGATCACATTGCATGATCCATCAGTATTTTTTGTTTCCTCTGACATTTTGTGAAACTGTAAGTTATGCACTCTAAACTGGGAGACAAAGCATTGAACTTGTGTGTTCCTTGAGACAATAAACAGTTTATGTGCAATCTAATATTGAGTAATTTTCTTTGAGACATTTTGTCAAACAGTGTGTGTGATGCAAAGCCTTACTTTCTATTTTTTGGAGACATTTTGTCAAACAGTTTGTGTGTAATGCAGTATAATTTTTTTCTTTCTTTGAGATGTTTTGTTAAACAGTCTGTGGAATCTAATAAACTCTTTTGGTTTCATGGGCATAACTAAAATCAATTGTGATATTAATTTCAGTATAGGTTGATTGTTTATTTTGAGACATTTTGTCAAACAGTTTGTCTGCAACCTCATTCAAGATTTTAGACTGATTGTTTTCTTGGCAGGCTAAAATTCCTAAAAAGGATGGATACACTATCCACCAACTTTTCCGCAGTAAGAGAACAAGAAAATCTAAGAGCCATTGCAGGTTTGGTAGCCCATCCAGTGGGCAGTACCATGATCCATAGTCAGGTTATGTCAGAAGATCAGATGACAACATTACGAAAACAGATATCTGCTTACACATCAATCACCAAGCAACTTATTGCAATGCACAAGATCATTTTAATCCAGCAGAATCCCTTCAATGGTAGGTGATTTCCTATCAAATTGTACATTTTGGTTAATTTATTGTTGATTTACTGGCCAACTTGTAATAAATTATCATTATATATAGATTCTCCCTTTTACCCCTCATTAATGTATATTGAGAACAAAATTAGAACAGGGATGATGAATTCGGCTTAAGCCAATCATGGAGACAATTATAAACATGCTAAAAAAACCTTTACCTAAGAAAAAGTCGCATAAAATCTTTTCATATCGGTGAAGGACAATTATTTAATAAATAACTAGCTTATTTAATAATTTTATATCCCGCAATTTGACATCTTTGTACTTTAGAGGTATCTGTATAAGGATCTCTAGTCTGGAAGTCACACATATCTTCTCCGTGCTGATGATTTACGATGGATCACAGAGTGATCTGAAATGTTGATTAAAAACATTTTAATGCAGTTGTTTCCAGACGCTTGTTTCTCCAAAACATACATGCCACTGTCTTTTAAATGTAAATAATATAATACCAAGGTCTGGTAGGCAGGCTGGGGTGAGGTTAACATTCCAGTTCACATATTTCCCCTTCTCTCTCTCTCATATATGTCCTGTTAGTTATCTTGTAGTGAGCCTCCTCCAATTACACTTTACAATCTTTCATCATTGTACAGTATATATCACTAGTTGAGATGTAAGACACCTTGGCATACTGCCTTCAGTATACAGATTCATTGAAAGCCATCTCCTCTCCCATAACCACCAAACCACATTAACATAGGGATCACTTAATGTTGGGGGTATACCCACATATTTTTTAACCTAGGTCATCAAGCAATAAGTGCACAATGCTGTTTAATGTCATTCATAGTAGAACTAAAGTGTCATGTTATGTCCATTGTAAGTTGAAATCAGAGAACTTTCAATGTCTTAGTATTGCTGCTTGCTGATCTTCGTGATAGATTATAAATGTTTCCGAATCCTGTCCAAGGGCCTTTTTCTCAACCAAGTGATCCAATAGGGTAAATCCTTACTAAAAATTTATCTGCCAAGTACAAAGTTATCAGAAATGATGAAGAAATGTTTAGGAAATGGATTCCCGGGGTTCCCTTTGCAGGGATGCTTGATTTATATGTATTTCATTGTATTTGCACTGAGATATATTAAAACATACATGCATTCATACAGATATATTTATTGAGGTGAATACCTGGATGCTTGATTTTCATAGATCTCATGCTTATTTTTGTTATGATTACTAATATACGCACATGAAATATGCACACATTTCAAAATTTTGAATAATGCCATTTTTAAAAGGCAAAGCATATCATTTCCTTGTTTCAGGTTGCTTGTCATAAAATGAAACATCCACAAGCCAAAGATGTAAATACAAACCTCTTACAAGAGAGGTAAAGAACAGAATCAATCCACACTCATAAATTCATATTCCCTGTTACCTTGGGCAATTGGATGTAATTATCATTGTTTTCTTACTGAATCTATTGCCTGTTGTATTTCCTTCATAGAAAACTTACAATCCATTGCACTTGTAGCCATGACCTACAATATATCCTATGGAGGTCACTACCTAGATACTTACAGTTTTATATCACATAATATTTTGTTTCAAAATGTATTAGAATGCTATTAGTGTCAGCTAAGGACCCACGGTTAATTGGTTAAAAATGTTCAAAACATGTGCAATCATGCGATCATTCTAAATATTACCCCTTATTTTGGAGATTTACCATTACATCCTCCCATTCTCAAGGCCCCTTTTACACTACTACCCCTATTTCTACCTGTATACTGGTGTAAAATTGTAAATAAATATTACCCCTTGTATGATTGCACGTGTTATATACCATCTTATCAAGGTGATCCCCATGCTAAGGAAACTTCTTAAATAGTTCAGTTTCAGATTATAGGTTTTAGAGGAGCATATTTTTGTAAGGGGAATATAATCTATGGCCTTTGAAGGAAACCTTCAATCTTGATTTTCATGGCTTTGACTTAGAAAACTCATCGAACGGGCTGTAGTCCAGTGATACAGATGATGGTAATTTGTGTTGTCATGCCATCCGCCAAGGTATAAATCTCAGGAAATACCAAAAAGGGATGGGATTGGGTTTAAGTCCTAGGTGAATTTGATGGAATGGTACCCTTCAATCCGTAGTACTAAGTTGAAGAAGGTCAATCATTTGTGTTCGTGATAGTTACAAACGGATGCTAAAATACTCCGAAGAATCTAGATGTTTATACTTCAATTTAAAAGAAGAGCACTTATAAAACTCTCAAGGAAAATCTGATATTGTGGAAACTTGAATGTGAAAATCTGATATACCTTTCCTTCAAACATTTATATTTCTGCTGACATGATTTTTAAATTTTAGCCTTCAAAATTTGAAGATGGAACAATGAGTATATTGAGCTGAAAATTCTCTATTAATGCACTCGCCATAGGCAATGGCACGTGAAAACCCATAACGTGATTATTAAGTCTAATCTGGATTTATTTTTGAATCAAGAAACTCAAATGAATTGTTGAAATGCAAGACAAGTTATAGAATAAAAGGATGAAATTATTGTAGCAGAAGAAGCATTTGTAGTGTAAACTTCCATATTTTAGTGAAGCATTCGGTTTTCCAAACACTTCTGAAAAATAAAACACACAATGTAACTGTAGGAGAGCACTGGTTTGGCAACTTTTAGTGTCTAATTTGACACTGAAGGAATTTATTTTGTTGGTCATAGTTTCCTTGATAGTTAAATATGCCTTAATACTTTTTCAAATTCAATGTCAAATCCACTGGTGCTAGTTTCCTTGATAGTTGAAGATGCCTTCATACTTTTTCAAATTCAATGTCAAATCTGCTGGTGCTTTGAGTACTGTTCAAATTTATGATTTGCTCATTCATTATTATTACACTTCATCTAAAACTATATTAGAACAGTTTTATCAGTTTTGCTCCAAGAAATGAACTAAGCCAACAATTAAATGAAAATTATGAAATCTTTTGGCCACTATTTTCCACCTTTCCTTAAACATCTTACCGGCTATTTATGAGAGTTATTGTTTCTACTTTTAATCTCACCAACTTCATGTCTTTCAGGACTCACTCCAGGACAAGCCCTCACCTTCAATTCAATGATGGGCTTTGCAGGCCATAAGATGACCACTCGGCAACGTTGGACGCCAAGCCAGGTACAACTTCAGATTCTTGAGAATATATTTGATCGGGGCAAAGGAACTCCATGTAAGCAAAGGATAAAAGAGATCACAGCTCAGCTTAGTCAACATGGTCATATTTCTGAGACCAATGTTTATAACTGGTTTCAAAATCGCAGAGCCCGCACTAAAAGGAAACAACAGATAGGGCAAATCACTAGTGGGGAGTATGAAATGGATAATCTCCCTGACTCTTCAAAGGAAAAGAAAACTAAATATGGTGAAAGTAGTGGTCAGGAAACTTCAGTCACCAGGCAGAGCAGTGCTACTTTTCAGAATCATGAAGGAGTCTCTGAACACTGTATTGCTGATTCTCAACAGCATAGGTCATCAACTTCTTTAAGTTCACAAGTTGTCTCAAAGGCTGCAAGTGATTTTAACAGAAGTGCTTCTTTTGAACAAGATTTCTCAGCCACAAGTATGTTAGAATTCTACATATCTTAATGCTAGATTCTATATTAGAATTCTATATTTCCTAATGCTAGATTTTGTCATCCATTGAAGTCTGCTCTGTGTCCATTTAAGATTATAAAAATCTCTTGCGATTTTTCCGTGGAATTTCACGCTCTTGAAGTCTATAGTAATGGGAGTGGTTAAGATTATTAAATGAATTCATAAGACCTGTCTTTCAACTATAAATTAGTTATAACATCTATTAGTGGGCTGGAAGTCGATACACATTTCTCATCTATGAGGACAAATAAGAAAGCCTTTCTTTTGAATGCCCATGGTAATTTCAGATTATGCACATCAAAATTCATTAATTAGGTAGTTTGAATCATGTTTATAGATAATTGCTACAAAATTTGAAAATGCAGGGAATGTGCAATTAGTAGAGACTGGCAACTCATTACATGCTGGAGAAGGTCCTGTTATTATAGGGTGAGCTATTTTATTCTCAAGGTTCTCTTCGTGATGCTTTCTGACATCCATGTGTTCCAAGTGAGAAGAGCTTGATTTGTAAGTTAACAATGCTTTTGAAAAATCAAAATTTGGATTCTTGGGATGTGATTCCTTACCACCCACTTTTTGCTCGGGAATGAAATTCTTAATGATTAAAATTTGCATGGTTTCAATAAAAACAATGAAGTTGCTTTTATTGACATGGATATTATAATTTCTCAAGTTCAGAGCATGGACTAACATCTTAGAGCCTTTGGATGCATGATCAAGTAGAATGCACCGATGGATTCAAGATTTTACCCCATTTAATATAGGTTTTCAACTAAAATGGTTTGAATGTCCAATGGTTCAGCTGCAATTTTTTTGAATGTTTGTAGGCATTTTGCATTCTTCTAGACGCCATGAGATTTTTGCCTATGACCATGGGGTTTTTAGCCTGCTAATAGCTAACAAGTAAACCTCTTAGGCCTGTGACCACTTGATTGAGTTTAGTACGTATGATACTATTTGAAGAAATATGCCTAATCACACTAACAGGCATTTCCTAAATGAAAGAAATTCACCTGCCACTGTAGCAAACAGTGAGGAATCTACATTTGCCAATACATTTCATGTGTGGAATGACAATGCCAAAAATCTCAGCTGTTGACGGTTTTCAAATAATATTTTTGGGCATTCCCTAAATGAAAGAAATTCACCATCCTCTGTAGTGAAGAGTGAGGAAACCATGGTTTTCATTGCATTTCATGTGTATAACGACGATGCCAAATATCTCAGCCATTGAGGCGTTTCCTGAATGAAAGTAATTCACCTGACACTGTAGTAAACAGTGAAGAATCTACATTTTCCATCTACCAATCATACATAATGATGATACCACAAATCTCTGCCGTTAACAGTTTTTACTTTTTAATTAATATTTTTGGGTGTTTCCTAAGTGAGAGGAATTCACCTGCCAGTGTAGCAAACAGTGAGGGATCTACAGTTGTCATTGCATTTCATGTGTAGAGGGATGATGCCAAAAGTCTCAGCCGTTGACAGTTTTTAAATGATATTTTTGGGCATTTTTTAAATGAAAGGAATTCACCTGCCAATATAGCAATCACTGAGGAATATGGTTGCCATAGCATTTCATGTGTAGAATGATGGTGCCAAAAATCTCAGCTGTTGACAGTTTCTAAATAATTGTTTTGGGTTAATAGGTAAGTAGAGAATCCCAGCAATATTAATAAAGTCATTCAAACACGCAATTACAATGCAGTACATTGGACAGATCCACCACCATCATGCTTCTTTTTACATCAAGTCATCTGTTCCTACTGATGTGTGCATTCTCCTTAGGCAAAAAAATCCTGTCAATGCAGATTTCAGCAGTGCAGTGCACAGTCCTTTGAAAGCAGGGAAACCATTAGAAAAAGTGTTTTCGCAAATTGTTGCTTGGATTACTGACTTCTATGTTGAGGGGTTTTTATTTTTATGTTTATTTGGAGTTTAGGGTTATATTGTTGGGGGAAGAATGGGATTGGTGCCGACTCCAAATAAAAGAGAAGTGATTATATTGTTTTGGAAAGGAGGAGTCATTGAGAAGGACATGATAGCTGCAATTGCATGGGTGATCAGGAACAAGAAGCGAAGAAACTCGTGGATTCGAGAAGAAATTGCAAGGGAGGGAAACAATTTGCAAGGCACTTACTGACTGAGGGTATTTATGCAACTGTAATTCAGCAATATGTGCTCTATAACAGTTCTAAGTTTATTAACTGACCTTTTTTATTCAAACCAAAGTTCAGATTTCTTGTAGTAGTATCCAGTTTGTGTTGATGTGTCAATACAAGTGTCTCATTGATATAAAATATATAAGATGTAATGTACCAAATATCCTATAAAAATTGTGAATATGGATGGCTGATATTGTATAAAATTTGTAACGTTATTCTTTATTTGACTATGTAAGGTAGTTTTTTTAATTTTGTTTTGTATTCCTGTAAAAGTGAAAATGTATTCAGAAATTTCTCCAAGCTAATTACCATGAAAAAAGTCATATATCCCAAAATTCCTATGTTGCTAGGATAGCAGATATGTCCATTGTAAAAATCCCTTGGGTATGATATGTCTTGCATACGTCTGTATATATACACACACACACACACACACTCATTTTTAGTCCATAAAAACTCAAATAGTAATACAAAACTTGAATCAATGTTCAAAATATTCAATATACTTAAAGACTTCACATTTTCATTGATCATGTGGCTGCCATACACGAATATCTTGTCAACATGAATACAAACAAAACTTGAAAAATATACTAGGATCAATGTTCAAATTTAACTAACCTTGATATCAGAATAAACTTGAAAACTAGACGAGGAGGGGAGCTTTCATTAGAAGCTAAATGATCAACCTAAACATTTTATTGAGCCATGTTTTTTAAATATAAAACATAAAAATAGAGTGCAATCTAATCAATATTATAATGAAGAGTCATTTGAAGTGACAATGGAAAATGCAGATGAGTAGATGCCTGTTCTGCCATCCAGCAATAGCATCATTACAAAACTAAATGTTAGCACAGGCTTAAATATAAAATGTCATAGCTTCAATACTCTCCCCCTTTTGTGCCAGCAAAAAAGGGAAGCTGGCAATCCATAAGCCATCTGTATCAGGTCAATTTCTTTTTATTCACATCCAAGTGCCACAACACCATGATTGAAGAAAGAATTTTGAGCCTGATCACCGTAAATTCAATGCTTATAAACAACATATGTGCATTGCAGTCATCAGGCTTACAACAAAAATGAAAGAATCGATTAATATATTGTACAACATAGTCAGCAGGTCTGGTAGCCATTCTCAGATCTCTCTTGTCAATAAAAGAATTGGCCAATTGTCACTTGTAAATTATTCATCATACCACTAACTTTTAGCTTCTGTTTATATTGCTATTTGTCAAATAATCCCCTGAAACTTAACCCACGTCATTCTGAGGATGATATGAGATGATAATGCCCTTGTCTTGTCTTCAGTCCTCCGCAATTGAACTGGCCTGACTAGCAAAAAACAACCTTGGCGTATTTAACCTTGGGTTCACGGCGAATGCGTCCGGGTTCTTCCCGGTGCGTCTGGGCGTGCCGGGAAGAACCGGACAAACCCATTACATATCCGTACCCATACCCTGACATATATGTACCGGATACGTATCAGGCAGGGTACGGGAGACTGGGGGACAAACCCTGGCAACATTCAGGTAAGCTTGTCCATACAACATAACAACTCCGGAACTGAAGAAGTTGTTAAACATATCTGTTTCATTTGCTTCATTTGGAATATACTTTCCAAACTTATAAATTGAGGAGACTTTATTCGTTCTCTAAGCGAGATTATATTAATAAACAAGAGGGGAGAAACTGTTTATCTTTTAATTAATTTTTTGTATAATTGGATTATTCTTACCACATTAGTAGACAAAACAAGAGACATTATAAAAGGATTATGTGAATTTGTTTTGGAGTATAAATGTCAATTTCATAATGTTTATTGTGATAAGAATATACATAAAAATGTGCCAAACATAAGAATGTTGTCGAACAGAGACCATATGATAAAAGCATCTCAAATACTCATATTGATATGAGAAATGGATTGCGATCATAAGTGAGATTTGTTGTGACTTCATTTTGGACGGCTTCTTGGCAAATAGAGGATTAAAATGAAGAAATAATATTTTCATTAGAGTATTCAGTCCATGCTGATAAGTACCATGAATGTAATCCCTCAAATCAGTCTTCTTAAGTTTGTTTCACCGCATCCCATTGCACATACCATCTCACTTTCCTTCTGTTTTCCAGTTCCTTAAACTTCATTTTACATACATTTGCTTTCTGTTCAAATTTTTACTGTTTATGCCTCACTATACCTATTGACGTTTCCATTGTACCTTTGAGGTGCGATTGCAAATCAAGTACTTGCAATTTAGCGTGAATATAATGCATCTTATACAACGAGATCCCTATTATCATAGAAGCACAAATTGATGATAATTTGTGTCACTTAGAGTATCGTGCCAATCTAATTAATCGGACAGGGTTAACAATGAACATCCACATTTCACATACATGTCTATAGAAACGCTTGCAATGACATGATAAAAATATGTTTCTTATCATTTTTCATGGCTCTCCATACCCCATTCCAAAGTTTCCATTATGGTGCAAATTGAGAGGCGGCAAAATTTGTCTTGACAATATCACACAAATATTATCTGTCAACTCAAATAAAAGAACATAAATTGAACCATATAAAAGAGCATAAATTGAAACCCTGCCAGCAAATATTATTCCTCGAATATGGATTCTTTCCTGAATAAAGAAAAGTAAAAACTAAAAATTATAAAATAAAATACGTTGGCCAGAAATGTGGAGGAGTCGAACAAAAACAAGAGAACCTACAAAACAAAGTATTAGGCTCACATCCCCCTGTTTATGAATGTCCATAATCTGTGCTTTATGCCACATACGAGAGGGTGATTTAGTAGTTATAATGTTGCTCCCCAAATCTCTCAAGTGATTTTGCATTCTTATACATTTGATCTCATCTAGCTCAACGAGACACACATTCATAAGCCTTTACCAACTATGTAGACAAATCCAATTTGATTTGTTCCACAAATAACATGTCAAAATTAATGGCAGATATGTCAGTATATGCAGCCTTTATCATACTACAATTCAGCCCTGAGCCACCTCAACCAAAACCTTCACATCCTTAAATTCATCACAACTCTTCAGTACAGATGGTATCCAAGAGCTGATAGATTACTCGTAGTATAATGAAATATTTCTCCCATCTGAATATTTTGTGCAAAGTAGTGAAGCAAATGTTATTCGTAATCCTTCTTGAATGGCACAATACCCCAAACATGTATGTTGGGGATGGCAGGTGGGGAGATACAAAAATGTAAGAACAATTATGAAACAGGCATTTGAAAGAGTCCAAGGTATAGCTGGATTGATAAGGGTGATAAATTTTATACCTTTTTGATGGAAGACAAACCACACCCACAATCATCAAAGATGTATTTATTAGCCCCCGTTTTTAAATTTGTTATTTGACATAAACTTGATCCATTCTATTATTTTGGTTAGCTTTCATAAAAAAATGGTTAGCTTTCCATTTTTCACAGTTAATTCTGTCTTATAGATGATGCCGAGTTGCAACATTGCACTAGAAATTAGCGGAGAATTGAGTGAAGGTTCTATCATATAATTGATCAGCTACCAGGGGCTGCCAAGAAATTGAGCAATTTGCTGCATTATTGTCCCCAAGTTATTACGATTATAATATGTCCTCAAGAATTGGTTTCAATAGTAAACATTATCTGTGTATTGGTGTAAAATGGAGCATAAAACAATATAGTTTATGAGGTGATGTATTTATGTAAAATCCTTCCTGAAATCAGGGGTGAAGCTCCGTGGATGATATGGCCTTTCTTATACACGTTTCATTGATTTTTGAAACAAATTTATCAAGCCTTTCTCGAATTTGTTGCTTGTTGTAAGAGATTGGATTTCAGTATTCAGATCTTTGCAATTTGAGATTCATCTAATCTACTATTTATATTGAAATATTTGTATACAAACTAATATAAATTAATTACTTTTCTATTATAATTGTATTTGGGGTTGAAAATGACAGAATTGTAATTTCTTATCATCTTCCCCTGTTTCATCCAGCCAATTTATCAGCTCCCACATAGTCACAAATTTCTCGGCTTGATTGCGCATTCTAGATGTTTAACTAAAAATATCAAAGACCTATTGACTTAGTGGAAACAATTTTTGCCTACAATTACATAGCAAGAAGACATACACTTTTGTCATAATCGACAATCCTCTCTGTTTCCATTGATAGCAAATTAAACGTTGATATCCCTCCTCACATACTTTGCAGCCTATGCAAGGAAAAAAATCTAGAGAAGTATTACTGTCGAAGCCTTATCCTTCAAACCCTGCCTTTGTGGCATATATTTGTTTCCCAAATCAGCATTTCAATACCACTTGCAATGATATTTCTCTATTAAGTGAAATAGTAGGGATGACTTGAGAGGAATAGTATGACCCGAAAACGGAGGGTATTTAAACCAACTCCTTTTCACCGTTCTATCAGATACCTTGAAAGTTTCTTGATTACATGATTATGGGTTAAATTTAATTGCAAACACACACGTACACACAATGGAAAGCAAAACCACAAATCACAACAATGAGCTCTGAGATGATAATGAAGTTCGTCCTACAATAGATTACATTTTCGGGTTCGCTCAAAAGACGAACTGATATATAACTAATGAAGAAAATACAAAATTCTTACATCAGTTAACTGCTTATGCTCAACAACATTGGTCGACTTGGCTCGAACTCGGCACTGTCTATCTTGATGACAACTTGGCTTCGTGATACGAGCCCTCAACTCGACCAGCACTAAGAATGCACTGTCTCTCTTGGATGGCGGCACAATGTCCCAATACAACACTTTGCCATATGAGACAATGATGTCAGTGCAACACGTTATCCACGGCTCTCTGGACTCCATAATAAAATCACCAAATGATGAGCTCTCCGGCTCTTGGCAATTGTGTCGACAAACTCTCTGGTCTCTGTGTTGACTGGTAGCTCTCTATCTCGATGACTACTCTCCGACACTATGTCGACTGATAGGCTTTGACCTCTTGATGACATTTCTAGATCCAAAAATTATTTAGTACATGACTTACATCGATATAAGATCATTCAGGTACACTGCCTCAATATTGTCATTCACAAATTTGACTCTCCGATCGAAACGACAATAATGCCTCTAGAATGGGCTCCATGAGCAATAATCCCCGTATCAGCAAACTCTAGGCAATAATTTACATTCTCGGGCTTTGCAAGCATTAATATCCGTTCTCAGACTCTACATCAATCGACTTCGAGAAAGCCCCTGTCTTGTCTTGTGGGCTCTTTGTGCTGTCTTCATGAGCTTCGCCACGAGCTCCGCTCTAAGAGATTTTGCTAGCTCCATGCGCTATGTATGCTAGTATCCTTGAGCTCCGCAAACTCCTTGTGCTATTTCACATGCTTCGTGATATTTGACTCCGTGAGCTCTGTGTTGTCCGTCCCCAACTCTTTTCTGCAAGCTTTACTTTGCACTCCTCCTCGTACTCATCGAACTCCTTCACAATCAGCTTAAGAAAACTTGAATTGTGTGATTTGCAAATTAAGTGAGGGCCCTTTTTATAATCCTCCATAAACCCGAAAGGCTTGGATAAATGATTTATCCTTTGGTTCTTGCCCACGAATCCCATATAAAGGATAAGCAAATTATATTGGTATAGAGATAATATTATCTCATAATAATCGCCACCAAAATAATCCCATAAAAATGCCACCCATTCACGCGGCTTAAAAAACACTTTTAAACCTCCCCCACTTTACACGTGGGCACCTTTTAATAGCCTTTTAAATAGGCTTATGAATGTTCACTAGCCCTTTTAAGGCTTTAACCACCCCATCATCCTTACATATACATGCATATGTATCCAATTACTCCCATCTGGTCATGTATATGTGTACATATATACATGCGTGTATGTGTGTACACATACATTTGGTCATCTCATGTCTCTTATTTTTTTGGAAAATGGTATACATACCCCTATATGCACTTGTACCTATATCTATGTACTTGTACATACATACCTATAATTTGAATATGTTTTGCCATTTTATTCAATGATATATATCCACTAGTCACTACAAAAATTTTAACATAATTAAGTTCGCCATTAAGTTGCCTTTAAGACATGTTTAAGCAATTTAGTGTTAGATTACCAAAAAGTTCGAACTTGTAAATCACAACATATGTGTTAGATTTCAAGTCATAGAATCAACTTCAATCCACCTTAAATACCAACTTAATTTTACATTCCTTATAATTCATCAAAGTGCTGACCTCAAATCGAACTTAAGACACCTTTACATCATTGACATAAAGCTTCATTGTCGTGGATTAAAACCCTACTTGGCGTAACATTGTCATGAACATGATTTATAGATATGTGATGCAAATACACCTTAATATTGACATAAAATTCTAACGTAAATGTGTCTTAAAAGTTTGATGTAAGTATGACTCAAATGTGAATTAAAAGGTTGGCTAAAGCTTTTTCAGGACTAACCTTGTAGGTCGACTTAAATGTGCCTTAGGGTTGACAACCTGTTAAGATGTAAAGTTGCTTTTGTTAGACACTATCGACATGAATGTGACTTTATGTGCAAATTAAATTGTGACACTTATATTATGTTAATGTTTGTAATTATGTTAAAATTATATAATATCTAATTACTTTAGGAAATATGGTATCACCAATTATTGAAAATTATAATTCTATGATAGAATTATAATGTTAACATTATTAAAGATAACTAATTTGTAATTGTTACAATCACATTCAAATCTAGAGCAATACAATTTTACCATATGATGAAGTCACCACGATAATAGAGTCATAATGGAAGTAACATAAAGAGTATATAAGATCGTAAAATTGAAGGCCCCAAGTCATAAAGTCAAAGGTCACAATCATAAAGTCAAAACCACAAAGGGTGCAATCATAAAGTCAATAGCCACAAAGGCCTTAAACATAAAGTAATTGGTCACAATGATAGGGTCAAAGTCAATGCCATATAGTCAAACTCTACCTACGAGATCAATAACACAATCAATGATATCATGATCCCACCCCTCACTTGCATCTACTAAACTTTCAAAAGTACCACCATTGACATCCACATTGTCAACATCCCGAGTGTCAAAAATTAGATGGGATCCATCCATACCACCTAAAATATCACAAGACCAATGATCATTAGTGTTAAATCTAAAATTAGATGCATTTCTCCTCATTGAAGCTAGTTCGATAGGGTGCTTCCCCTACATAAAACATAAAATAACTACTATTAAGAATATAAAAATATAAAACTACTACACAACAAAGCAAGTATTACAAATTAAACCATGTTAGGAATATTGTTTTAGTACTCACATGAAAGTATGTTGTACATGTGTTGAATAGGGATATTATACTTTGTGGTGAGATATATTACATTTATAGGCTCAAATCTCCACTAATCAATGAGATCACATTTACTCAATCGTAATTCCTACCTCAAGACTATTACGAGAGATGTTACGACAAAATTTGTAGCATTTATTATTTGACCTATACCAACTCACACAAATTATTTTTAATTATGAGTTGTTAATAATTGAATTCCCCTATCCAGAAAGCAATAAAGAATGTCTCCTGGTTCGGGCAAGATAGATATGCTTTTAATAGTTCATAGTTTTACATGTTATATTTGCTTTTAACCTCTATAACAATATGATAGATTGTCATTACGAGGAGATCGTGGACTTCCCAACTTCAACCATCAACTATATATAGTCCGCTTCCCACACCCACCCTTATAGAGATTTCAAATTCTAGATATGACACTAGGTACTCAAGCAATGGAATGATCGAGGGACTATATAGACACTAGATATGGACTTTAATTGACATCATATATGGCTATATAGACTCGGGATCCCTTCTCTATTATCTAAACTATGCCCCACTCCATAGAATATAAGGAGTTGTATCCCATATAGAGAGGGGATAGGGCAAAATCCCTCAATGAGGGTGCAAAAATCAAACTAACCAAACCTATTAGCCCTCCCCTTCTAAATAGATGGAGATGGAGAGAATAACGAAGGCTATCTAGATATATGGAGCATGGTCCGACATGGCCCCTTATATATATGACACCCTCCTCTCTTTATATATCTATATGGGTCCTCTCTCCACCCTCTTTATATATACGTGGGCCCCTATCTCTATATATCACAACAAACCCGTATATTCTAGATATGTACCCCTGATCTAAATCGAGGGTGACATCAATGACAATGCATGATGTTAGATGACTATATATAGTTTGGTTGTGGCGGTGATGTCGATGGCTAACAAATTCTATAACTTTGCCTCGTATATATATATATATATATATATATATATATATATATATATATATATATATATATATATATATATATATATATATGGGCGAGACAGGATATGGGGCCACCCTATAAATGAAATTGAAAGGGAAGTGCAACTAAACTATTGTGAAAAATAGATATAATGACTGTAACTATGAACTATTAAAAACAAATCTACCTCAACCGGGTTGGGGAGACATTCTCCATTGTCGTTCGGGTTAGGAGGCATTCTTTATTATTACTGAGCAGGGGAGACATTCTCTATTGCCACCTAGACAAGGGAATTCAATTCACAACGCATATTTAAAAATAGTTCATCTAAGTTAATATAGGTCAAATAATGAATGTTACAAAACTTATTAAACGCCTCTCATAATAATCTTGAGGTAGGAGTTATGATTGAGTAAATGTGATCTCCTTGATTAGTGGATATTTGAACCTATAAATGTAATGTATATCACCAAAAAATATAATAGAAGAAAAACATTATTATTGTATGTATTTAGTCCATGCAATTTGAGTATTTTGTGTGTTTAGTTTTTTTAAGTTCTACCAAATTTTTTATTTGGTATTAGAGTAAGGTTGGTCAAATGAAAGTCTAAGAAGTTTGTCTTGTCTCTATGTCAAAGTGATTATTGCTTTAGATGGTTTGTGTGACAATTAAGTTTTTCATAACGCTATGCAATTTGTGATCAACTACACATACGACATTATAGTTTTCATTGTGTATATTGTGTTGCAAAATCTAGGACAATTTTTTTGAGGTGTATTTGAACAACTATGTGCTAATCTTCCATTTGTTATCATTGTTCAAAGATCTACCTTGCTCGCTTATTGAAAACAAACTTGTGTTATTTGTTTGGTTTGCATTCTTGAGTGTTTGGAGAGGGCTGCTCCACTCATCGAAATGATCTTCCTATCCATAGTCTTCTCATGCATTTGTCAAAGGCACATGAGTTAACTTTACTTATGTTAGATCCAATTTCTTGAAGATTGGAAACAACCATGCATTGGTTTATGTTTGATTTCATTCAGTATTTACATTGAAATCGAGAATAAAATGGAGTTATGTTTCAAGCGGACTATATTTTTTAAAGTACCCGCATCCAATGAGTAAAGGATGAAAGGAACGATAAGAATATTGTTCCAAGCCGTGATCTCAGATGATAATAGTACACCACATTAGATTTGCAAAGCAGAAGAGATAAAATACCATATATGGAAATTCATCATAATCCATAATGCTCAATACATTACAATAGAATGACTTGAATTATTCAATAAGAAAGATGTACATATAGGAGGAGGGAAGTGCAACTACTACCTAAATCAATGGTGAAGAACTCCCACTAAGCGATCTTTGGTAGTTAAGTTAACTTTAAATGACTAGTAAGCTAACTCCACATAATTGAGAAGCTAACTCAACACAACTAGTAAGCTAACTCCACACAACTAGTACACCTAAGCAAGCTAACCCAACAAGTGTAGGGCTAACACAAGTGTAAGAATTATCCTAATAAATAAATAAAAGGATAAATAATAACCTACACTAACATTTATGTTTGATTTCATTCCAAGATTTACATTGAACCATACTATGGTTCCAAACCTACTTCAATAAGATAAAGGTTACAATGTGTTTTGAATTCTCTTATGTTATTGGGTTCATCTTTCAATGAGATCTACATTATCCAAGTTCATTACGTTTTACAAATTTTTCTTTGAATAATCAATAGACAAGTATTACTCATCCATTTAGAATGTATTTAATTTGTTATACTTTCGTGTAATCTTTAGATATTTGTTATTAAGTTATTAGTCTTTAGTTTCCTAATTAGAATAGTGTTTTATTATTCTAAATTGTCACAATAAGTTGTCAAGTCAAACAATTTGTATGCGAGCCAAAGATGTGTCTCAATATCTTACACTCCTAAATCATCTGCTTTCGAATAGGGTATCGAGGCAATGAGTAGGAAACACATATGTATTGATATACAAGGGATATACTTAAAGGGGCTATAAAGAACACTAGGGTCGCATATCTAGACGCGATAATCCCTCCACTAAGTCAACCTAGGGTTTATGAGGTCCGTGGTCAAGATAGAGGAAGGAGCCCTACCGAGATATCGGTGGTTGGGTATGGAGAGGTATATATAACCAATAAACATGCATAATAAGATCAAAACGAAAGTGGTGATAGCTAAGGAGTTGATATGAGTCGAGTACTATGCTAACTATCATCCAAACATGTGTAATACTAAGTTAACATAACACATTGAAGAAGGAAATGAATTTACCTATGCAAAATGACAAAAAAATGTTTGGAACACTCATCTTGTACATATAGGGTGCTCACAGATGCATCTATCTCTCCGGAGAAGCTGAAGACGCGAGAGAGAGAGTCACTATTAGGTGGAGAAGGGGAACACCATTCCTGTCCTAAACTCACTATATGTGACCTAATAGTGCAAAGAAACCATCCAAGAAGAAGAGTATCCAATCCAATCCAAGCAAGATGCAAGATGAACCAAGATCTAGGTGAGAAGATGTGAAGATGACACAAAAGAGAAGATTTATTGGCAGTTCGAATGATTATGGCTTCCTTTTCTTATGAATGTCAAATGAGGTGAGGGTATATATCGGACGCCATTGCCTGCGGGCGATGGTGTCAGCCATGAGAAAATATAACACCAACACCATCGCCCATAGGCGATGGTGTTGGCCATAGGTGTTGAAAAGAGGTAAGGTGTTGTGAAAAGTGAAAATAGTGTGTCATAGATCATGAATGTGGATAAACAAGGTGCAAATGATGAGATGTAAACAAGAAAGCTGTGAATGTGATGTGCATGAGACCTAGGAAGACAAGGATACCTAGTGCAAGGAAAACTAAGGCCAAGACCAAATAGTGACACTCTCTTCATGTATTGTCTCTAACCCATAATGGTTACATGAATAACCATTCCCCATTCCCGACAGGCCCCTTAAGGTACACGCTCTAGAAATAGATGCATCAGTGACCCTTATTTGCACAAAGGAAATTGTTAGTAACAAGTATGAAAGATGAAAAGTGAAAAATTAGGTGTATACATATGCCCAGTCATTGATCATCGCATGTCACAATAGCGAAACATGGGGTGATAAACGGAAAAATACAGTTCATAACAATGATATTGAAAGTAAGTACATAAAGAAGTGTTGAAAGGACTAGATGAAATGAAATATACCCATCAATGTATACCTGATAGTGTCACTCGTCCGCCACGTGGTGGCACAATGTTAAGAGAACCCTGAAGAAGCAAAACGGACGGAAACACTAGAGGATCATTAGTAAAATAAGACATAAATCACCTTGTTAGGGGCTCGTGGAATGGATGTTATGGTGGTTTGGTGTCAAAAATGGAAGAAAACGGAAGGTCTTCAAAAATGGTCGTGTAATAGGTCAAGAGAAATGACATGAGGTTATGGTCATAACACAATGAATGACACATGTTGTAGAGTTTAGGAGAAAAAATGACAATCATGTGAAGATTGAGGATAATAGCAACCAAATTTGAATACGAATTTTGAGTTTTATATAGTGATTTTTTTTAAAATTTGGATATTACTATTTTTGGAATTGAGAGAACTAAGCTCTAGAATTCCATATTTGAGGTGTATTTGGATGACATGACATGAGTACAAGGTGGCGATGAAGGATGACGAGGCGAAACGCAACATGGCAACCACGGGTAAGTCGTCGCATTTAATTCCATTGAGTATATTAGGGGTTATTTAGTTTTTTTGCTTTTTTGGAGTTGTTAGTGCATTAAACTTAGTAAAATTTGTGTCATGGGGTAGGTTAGGAAAAAGTGCAAGTGGGTTTGGGAGGGATTTAGATTTCATTTTGTCATTTTTTAGACTTGTGAAAGTCAAATTGTGATAGTCACGGCCACAATTTGGCGGACGCCATCAGCCCCTTTGGAACATGAGGGACGATGGCATCGAGATAGGGAAAATTTAGATCCCAGAGGTTAATGGCATCTATCAAAGGGTCGATGACGTAGGGAAAGATTTTCTAGGGGTCGATGTCGTCTACCATGTGGGCAATGACATAGGAAATATGATATTATAGCTGCATGATATTTGATTCTTCACTCAAAAATTGATTTTCCGAGAGGTCTAATGTTTTCTTGTCGTCATTTTGTGGATGTAAGTAGAGCCTATATTCTGCCTATGATGGAGTGTAGATGTGTCATGTCTTAGTGTGATGATTGCCCGATTATCACAGGTAGAGGTTTCCCAGTTGCAGGGTTGGGGATTTGGGGGCATCATGTGATGCCTAGGATACCATTGGAAATGGATTTGCTACAGATGTTTTTGACCGCATGGGAGACCTGGTCTAACACCTTTTAGTAGTCGAAAAGATGGGAGATGATGGAGATGGCATTCACTTTAGAGGACATATATGGGATTTTGGGGTTACTCGATTGATGACACCCACATTTATTATGACTTGACACATGATGTTGCAAAGTAAAAAGCATTGGCCATATGGGCTATAGGGAGTAGTACATATGAAAAGTGCATGCTATGCATTTGACTCAACACAGTGCAAACAAAAGGGGTTCCATATATCCAGAATGTGGTTATATGGATCGTGGTGGCACATATAGTGTTCCCAAGGCAAACGGAGCCATCCCATTATTCTTGGTAGTAGTATGTAGAGATGTGGTGGATTATGGGGTCTTGTTTAGTTGGGTCAGCACTATATGGGTACAGTTAGTACACGATTTTTATAGAGTGCGGTGTAGAGGCCAGAGGGTCATGGGACCTGTGATTTTATTGACAACCTGGATCTATGAGAGATTCTCGATGTATAGGTCACAAGTACACCACAAGGAGTAGCGATAAATTCCTCGAGAGTACTTCAATGGGTACAGGGGCTGACAGTGAGAGCACTTCAAGTATATTGACCACTAGCACAAGTGGGTCAAGGTGATGTGGTATGACATCCCTACACGGGAATGTAGATTAGTGGCCTAATTGGCCCAGGGTAGATTTCTTAGACACTATCACGAAGGTGACAGGTACTATGATTATTGGGTGGAGACCCACATAGTGAGCATGGTCTAAGACAATTTGGGTGACCAACGCGGTGTGATACCACCATTCCCACCCCTGCGAGCATCGTCATGCTAGAGGTTGTAGGAGTAGAAGTTAATGTACCGGCACATCGGCATCGTAGGATATGGGCGAGAGAGCGCACTGTTTAGAGCGGTGGAGGCGCGGTGGGGATGTTTAGGCCCCACCGCTGATTATAGCCAACAAGTGGTTTAGAGGAGGGATTCGATGGAGGATCCACAGATACATGGGCTGCAAGCTAGAGCAGAGTCTCATTACCATCGGAGGGGGATATAGATAGCCAACACAATGGCTCGAGAGCACAAGATGTGACGGTCCGAAGGAAGATTTTGACATCATTTAGGGTTCAAATGGTTGTGCATATGAGATAGAGACCCGAGACCACAACAGAGAGAGGATTTATGATCATGTTGCCCGAGAGATAGGTGGGCACTTGTACATGGGATCCGGACCTCATCGTCATGACGAGGCGATGAAGGTATTGGGAGGAGGAGGAGATGGCGAGACGTCGTAAAGAGATCGGGAAGCCATGCATGCGTGATAGTATATTAGTTAGATTATTGTTGTTACATATATGTGATATTGTTAGTAATGTCCGTTGGTTGTTGGTTTTACAAAACAGACAATGGAGGAGTGGCACTCGTTGATCAAGAGCACCCGCCATGAGATTACGGACTCGGTGATGGATTTCTAGGATACTACAGTGATGGTGGATCCAACAATAATGCCGACCAATGATTGATGAGGTCCTTTCATCTAGTGGGCGAGGCATCCAAGACATTGAGGAGATATCAAGATGCACAAATTTAGGTAGCTACTAAAAACATAGATATGATGCTACAGAGCCTATTGCAGAGCCTGCACAACCAACCCCGATACAGGGAGTAGGTAGCTTGCCTGCAGGATGCCAGAGAGGCTGCGATGCAGATTTCTTCATTAGAGGCCCAATGGGCGAGAGCGCGAGGAGAGGCCTCTGCGGATCTCGATGTAGGGCGGCATCCCTAGCCAACACATCCATTGCAGCCAACATGACCCCATCAACCCAAAGTATCTATAGGCCCCTCACATGAGGCAAGGGTGCTTGAGTCATATTGTAGATGGGATAGAGTCATTTTGTATGATTTTTGTCGATGTATATATATGATTTTTGATGGCATTTGGGTATTTGTGATCCGTAAACTAGGTGGGTAGAATACACTTTGATTTTCACCAACACGGATCATGTGCATTCCTCACAATTCCCATCTTCATTAAAAAATTGTTTGCTTTTAATTTGCATCAATAGTTATTAAATGTAATATCCCCTTCCCAATCGAAGACCTTTGGCCTATTTTGTCTACCCGACGGCCAAAGGAAAAACATAAGGGTGACTTAAGTTATATTATTTTATTATAAAGTGCTAAAAAAATAAAATAAACATTATAAAAAGCACTTATAATAATTTAATAAACTTAATAATAAAATAAAGTATAGAAAAAGTAAATACATGATAAAGCACTTAGCAAATTGTATTTTCTAAAGGAAAAGTGCGACTTGCCCAAGGGGATTAAAAAATAGAATAAAATGTAAAAAGCTCATGAGTCATGGGTGTTCCCTCTAGAAAAATGCGACTAAGCCTAGAGAAGAGAAATGGAGGGAAAGAAGTTGATTGGTTGTAAGGAAGGTCACTTTGGGTCTCTTCTTTCCTTAAAAGGAGAAGTAGACTTGCTTGAGAGATATTCTATGATCATCTTTTATTTTCTAAATTGTGTTTCAAGCCTTTGAGCTTTTGCCAAAATATCTAAGGACAAAAACCCTTAGTATTTTCCTCTAGAGGAAGAAAACCCTCTTAGAGCTTAGGAGGAATTTCTACACAAGATTTTCCTTAGAGCTTGCAAAGATTTCTACTTACTTCAGCAGTGTTGAAGAATAAAATTGTAGTAGTTGTATGTTCTTTGTACCAAGCTGGAGCGACCCATCTTTTGGATGGTTTGCAGTGTAATTGGGACATTCCAGGTTTGAAATTTATTGTTTCTTATTGTACTGAATTTTGGGAATCGAAATAAATAAATTTCATAATTTTTGGAGCTGATTTGATGCTAGATAAATGTGTTGGATGACCTACTTTTTAGGTAAAAAGTAGGGTTTTGAGTTTGTTGTGTGGAAACTAATTTTGGAATATTATTTTCATATTTTTGTGGCGAAAATCCAAAATTTCAGCGCATTTGGACTTCTCAGCAAAAGATATGAATTTTGGAAGTTATGTTGCGAGACAGGATTTTTAAATAATTTATTGCAGCCTTGTTTACATCAGAAACTTGCATTTTATACATATTTTGGCTTTATAATATAGTGGTACCAAATTTGAGTGGAAAGATTTAAATATAAGGACTCGATTTGTGTGGGTTTTCCACTTAAACCTAGTCGCACTTCTCATTATAAATTCATATCTACATAGTAAAAATCTTATTTTAATTTTGCGAGTTTGCATTTGGTTATGGGATTCTCCTAAAATCCATTGAGGGAAAAATATGTCCATTTGGGGACATTGCATTAAATGTGCTTTAGAAATGAACTAAGGCTAGCTGCGTATAATCAAAGAATTATTGAGCAATGAAATAGAGCAAAACAATAATGAGAGTGACACAAGATTACCCTAGAGAAACTCAAATTGAGAAAACTCTAGCAAGAGTGAAGCAATGCTTCCTCATATCACTATCATGTATTTTTGTACAAGCTTACTGCCTTCCCAAGGCCTCCATGAACACTATGATGTTCAAACACTCATACAAATTTGCAACTCACTCACTCACACCTTCCTTTCACACTCCAATTTAGAAAACCACATATGATCAAGAATACAAATTGCTTGGAATCTCTTCTATCTTTCCTTCCATGCATTACAAAGACCTTCCTCACATATATATAAGTTTTGACACCAAGGAGAGCTCGAAAATGAAGCCCAAAAGACTCAGAAGTCGAAGAGGAACCATTTGTAGCCATCTACTTTTCTAGACTTGTCGGCGTGACATAACCGCTACTTTACGCAGACCGACTATTGTATAAGTACCAATGATAATTGCGTAATTTCCGGAGTGGTTAAAGGCGGTTGCGTAACCACCACTCTGCATTGAGGGGTGGTTTCGTCACTATACAAAGTCCACTACCTTTCGAGAGGTCATAACTTTTGCATACGAACTCAAAATCGTGTGCCATTTTTTTTTGAACTTGCATGATTTTTTGAGAGGAACAAAAATATGTAATAAATTTTTATTTTGATGAAATCTTCATAGTTTTTAAGACTTTGCACCGAAAACTACCTTCTTTGAGGTTTCACAACTTCATCTTGAACCCTGTTTTGTGGTTACATCCAATAAGATCCATAGAAATATTGTTAAGTGATCAAAAAATTACATAATCACAATGGTGATTTTATTAGCTTATGATGCTAAAAATATTGATCCAAAATTTGGATCATGCCTCCCAATTAGAGGCTTTTGGTCCCAAAAGCTTAGGAACTCATATGGTGAGGAATTTTCTCTCCCCACTTCTTGAACCTCTCTTGTACCTGGAGGTGCATATGCTGAAATAAATTCTTAGCCATGTGAACTTCTTGGTCCACTTTTTCATGCCCTTGAGGTGGGTCCTTCCCTTCCTTCCCTGTGTGTAGATAACCTAGCAAAAATTGCATCTCATGCTCCTTGTCAAAAGAACAAACTGTGGAGATCCATACATTCTTGTTTATCTTTAAAAATAGAAAAGAAACCTTCCCACTTGCATTAAACAATTGATTACCTTGAGCTCGGAAATTTCCCATCTTTAACCAACTAGTATTGATTCAATCTCCTCCTAAAAATAACATCTCTGACATACATATAGGGGCTTCAAAAACTATACCACAAATGTCAATAGGCACAACATCCATAATAAATTCATCAATGAAATGTTTATTTATTGCAAACTTGACTTTGCATTGTTTAGAAACCCTTATCTCTACTCCTTTTTCACCCATCCTAGAGCATACAAATTAGGATGATCATACATTTCCAACCCAAGTCTATCAACCAAATCTTTTCCAATCAAATTTACTTGTGAGCAAGAATCAAAAGAGCATCAACTTTTACCATCTTAATCTACCTTGATATGAAAAATCTTAGAAGGTTCACCTTTGTTTTGAGTATCTTCATTACCCAAACCAAACATACCTTTTTCTGAAGGTTGGTACAACACAATGTCTCATCCACTTCTTGATGCTCTCAACATAAATATGTTCTCCTTGAAGTAATGGCATGGACTTCTTTTTCTTTTTCTTGTTCTTAAACGGATGTAATTCGGATGCAACTTCCAACAAGTCTCATTGGTGTGACCATCAACATCACAATTCCCACAATGCTTGGTTGAATCTTTCTTGGCAACATTGTAGAAGTGGCATTAACCCCACCTTTCTTCTTCTGACCATCAAAATAATTTGAAGAGGGAGACTGAACCCTTTTTCTCATCCATCTCAAGATAATGGGCTTGAGAACAAGCCTCGTCTATGTCATTTGGCTTTGCAAGAAGCACTAGCCTCCTTAAGTGACTACGCAACCCTCCGACATACTTCATGAGCATCTCACGGTCAAATGTATCTTTTCCCATTTGGACCGCCTTTTTTGAAACTCACTTGTATAGACCTACACACTTTGACCTTCTTTTTGCCTCAAATATTGCCAATCAATAGACCTTTCCTCTTCATAACAAATAGGATAAAATTTCCTCTTAATCAAAGTTTTAAATTCATCCCATTTAGTAATTGGGGGTAACCTTTTAACAACCAAAGAATTAAGATAACTCTCAAACCAAGTTAGAGCATGACTTGCTAGCTTCAACCTTGCAAAATAAATTTGTTGCTCTTCACTAACTTTATGCAAATGAAAGTATACCTCTAATTGAGCTAACCAATGATCAAGCTTATTTGCATTCACCTCACCTTCATACAGTTGAATATCAATTTTTTCCTTCGCTTTGAATGGAGGTGGAGCTTGGTTGGAATGGGGTTGCTCTTTCTCATGGTGGGAAGACTCATGCTCCTCACTTGCTTCAAAAGTATCCATAGAAACTCCCACTTTGCCATGACAACCTTCATAATCTTCCCAAGCTCATCCATGGAGTGAGATATGTGGGCAACATCCTCCTCCAATATGTGAAATATTTCTTCACCATCATCAAATCTTCTCTCATCTTCATGGGCCATACTTCTCACTTCTCTCTTCCACTTCCTTATGGAGATGTCTTGTTGCAAAGAGACCAAATCACCTTTTCCACTAGCACTTTTTGCTCTTGAAGAGTAATGAGCATATATCTGCAAAATAATCACTAAACAAACCAAACACCATGGAACATAAATCACTCTGATACTAATCGATCCGTAAACTAGGTGGTTAGAACACACTAATTTTCACCAACACGGATCTGTGCATTCCTCACAATTCTCATCTTCATTAACAAAACTATTTGCTTTTAATTTGCATCAATAGTTATTAAATGTGCTTTAGAAATGAACTAAGAGTGTTGCATAATCAAAGAAATATTGAGCAATGAAAGAGAGCAAAACAATAATGAAAGTGACACAAGATTACCTTGGAGAAACTCAAATTGAGAAAACTCCAGCAAGAGTGAAGCAATGCTTCCTCATATCACTATCATTTATTTTTGTACAAGCTTATTGCCTTCCCAAGGCCTCCATGAACACTATGATGTTTAAACACTCATACAAATTTGCAACTCACTCACTCACACCTTCCTTTCACACTCCAATTCAGAAAACCACATATGATCAAGAATACAAATTGCTTGGAATATCTTTTATCTTTCCTTTCGGGCATTACAAAGACCTTCATAACATGTATATATATATATATATATATATATATATATATATATATATATATATATATATAAGTTTGACACTAAGGAGAGCTCAAAAATGAATCCCAAAAGACTCAGAAGTCGAAGAGGAACCGTCTGCATCCGTTTACTCTTCCAGACTTGCTCGTCTGACAAAGCATTACTTTACATAGATCGGTGATTGCGTAACCACCACAGACAATTACAGGGGGTGGTTACGAAATTGCCAATGAAAGTTACAAAACTACCGAGGCGGTTATGTACCCGTCACTATGCATTGAGGGGCGGTTCCATCACTATACAAAGTCCACTACCTTCCGAAGGTTATAAATTTTGCATACAAACTCAAAATCGGGTGCCATTTTTTTAAACTTGCATGATTTTTGAGAGGAAAACAAATATGCAATCAAGTTTTGATTTTGATGACATATTCATAGTGTTTAAGCCTTTGCACCGAAAACTACCTTCTTTGAGGTCTCACGGTTTCACAACTTCATCTTGAACCCTATTATGTGGTTACATCCAACAAGAGCCATAGAAATAGTGTTAAGTGATAAAAAAGTTACATAATCACAATGGTGATTTTATTAGCTTATGATGCTACAAAATATTGATCCAAAATTCGGATCAATTTGTGTATGTGATGATTTATTTATCATTTTCCTACTTTCCGCATGTATGCATGAGATAATACCATGGTACTTAGGAATAATTATAATGCAATAGATAGGTAAATTCGATGAGAAGGGGATTGAGAAGAAGGCACAACTCATATGATGCAAAAAATCCAAGAGGTGGAACAAGGCCAAAACATCAAATGGTCTAGGGGAAGGTGGTTGATTCTAAGAAGAATTGGATGCACACTTTCGATTGCAAGGAGTATTGGGAGCGAGGTGTTTCTACGTAGAATCCAACAATCACTATTAGTGTGTGTGCAATATTTGTGATGAGAACAAAAGAAAGGAGCCAAAGCAAAAGATTGTGTAAAATTTTGGTTTGGTCACATTTTACCTTAGCTTCAAGCTTTTTATGCGACATCGATATGCTCTAATGTTAGAAACATCATGTCCTAGATCCTCATGCCATGTGCAATACGGCAGTCGTAAAGGTGAGCAGTCATAAGAGAAAGAGGTAGGGGGGAGAGGTCTCGTAGGTGTCAAGGGCTAGTATGAGTGTCGAGGATGGCGATGCGATGGGTGAGGATGTAATGAAATTACTTGAATAGTTCTAATTATCACCAACAATAGAACACCAAATAACACAATTTTGCAGGTAAATGATCTCAATATGAAAGTATAATAGCTTAGCCACTTCGAGGGGGAAACCTCCAAAACATACAATAAGACTCAAATGTTCAATAATATGATCCACTATTACCTGTTAACCCCTATTTATACTCTCTTATGTTATGGCCATCCTCAAGGCCGACCCACCCATGATAATATAACATATATGAAAGAGATACATAATGATATGAAGTTATGATAACCATAAGTCAGCTATATGCATCAAATGTAAGATATATGATTAAGGGCATAGCATGCCCTTCCCCTTCAAAGCAACATTGTCCCCAATGTTGAGAAGCTTTGGGTGCTGCTACAAGAATGTCATATCTTCCCATGTTGCATCTTCATTGTCCATATTCTTCCACTTGATCAGGTACTCAGTAATAACATGTGTCCTCAATCTTTTAGTGTGTGTTTGAAGGATGCATTTAGGTTCCAAGATGACTCTCCTCCTCATCGAGCTCAGGTAACATTGTTTGGGCTGATACTCTCTGTCCAATTACTTTCTTTAGGCAAGAAACATGAAAGACTTGATGTTGTTTGTGGAAGTTCTAATTTGTATGCTATATTACCAATCTTCTGCAAAACTTGATAGGGGCCATAATACTTCGGTGAAATTTTTTATCCTTTTGTTGTTATTTCAAATATGTTTTCTTATATGGTTGTAAACACACAAAAATCCAATTACCGACTTCAAAATGTCTTTCTAATACGATGTTGATCAACCTGTTGCTTCATGTGGTCTTGTGCCATGGCCAAGTTCTCCTTTAGACTAGAGAGGACCTCTTGTTGATATTGGATGTGTTCTTCTATTGCTCTAACCCGCGGTTGTCCTCTCAATGATAATGTGATGGATGGTGGATGGTACCCATAGAGTGCCAAAAAAGGAGATATTTTGGATTAAGTATGGAAGGAAGTGTTATACCACCATTCTACAAGTGGCAAGTCATTGGACCCATCTTGCTTGTTCATCGAGGTGAAGCAATAGAGATATCCTTCCAAACACTTATTTACGACTTTTGTTTGCCCATCGGACTGGGGATGATAAGAAGAGCTACAAGCTAATTGAGTACCCAAACATGAGAATAAATCAATCCAAAAATAACTAGTAAATATAGGGTCTCGATAACTTACTATAATCTTCGGTGTCCCATGAAGCTTGAATTATGTCCGTGAAGGTTGTTGCTGTGAGTGCTTGCAGCAAATGGGTGTGATAAGGCACAAAAATGAGCATATTTGGTGAGTCTATCCACCACAACCATGATGACATTTTTTCCTTCAAATTTAGGCAATCCTGTGATGAAGTCCATGGAAATCTCTTCCCACCGCTGGCTAGGAATAGATAAAGGTTGTTGAAGACTTGGGGACCAAACTATTTCACCCTTATTTTTTTGACAAACCATGCATTTTGCCCACAAATTTTGGACATCCCCTTTGAGCCCTTCCCATAAGAAATTTTGTTTGACTCGATGATAAGTCTTCAAGAATCCAGAGTGCCCCCTATTGGAGAAGAGTGAAGCTCAGATAGAATCCCATTTTTAAGAGTGGAGTTCTTACATAGGTATAATCTATCTTTATACCATAAAGCATCCCCTTTCAATACAATTTTTTGAGACATGCTTTGATCATTCGGAGATTATGAATGAGGTTTTGTGTGGTTGGGTCATTTCTCCATTCAAACCTTGCCTCATCTATCTAATCTTCTTGTAATATGGATATGGCACATAACAATGTTGTAGCTAATTCATCTTTCCTCAATAGAGCATATGTGACTACATTCTCCTTCCCTTTCTTATAGATAATCTCAAAATCATATCCCAACACTGCTCCAAGAAGTATTTCAAACTATCATTATTTGTCTTCACTTTAAAGTGTCTTCCTATGAGATATGGTCTCCATTGCTTTACTGCATGAAGCATGGCTAGCATTTCCTTCTCATAAGTTGGATTTGAAAAATTCTTACCTTTGAATTGATGGCTCAAAAAGGCAATAGGATGGCCTTCTTGCATGATAACTTCCCCCATACCCGACCCTGATGCATCACATTCAACAATGAATGTTTTGGAAAAATCTGGAGTAGCCAAGACTAGAGTGGTGCACATGGCCTCCTTTAGCTGCTCAAATGTTGTAGTGGCACCCTCATTCCAATGGAATGAGTCCTTCTTTAATAAAGTTGTGAGAGGTGTTATTCTTCCATAATGCCTTACAAATCTTCGGTAATAACCTATAAGCCCCAAAATCCTCGTAGATTCTTTAAGGTTTTGGAACCTTCCACTTCGTCATGGCTTTGATCTTATTACGATCTACTTTAACCCCTTCATGAGAGACAATGTGACCCAAATATTCAACCTCCTTGACTCCAAAAGAACACTTAGATGGCTTTGCATAAAGTTGATGTTGCTCAAGGGTTTCAAAACCTTATTTACATGATGCAAATGTTCCTCCCATGTTTTGCTATAAATTAATATATCATCAAAAACACTAAAACAAACTTCCGCATGAATGACTTAAAAATAGAATTCATCAAAATTTGAAATGTAGAAGGTGCATTTGTGAGTCCAAAAGGCATTACCAAGAATTCATAATGGCCTCCATGTGTCCGAAAGGCGGTTTTATGAACATCCTCATCCTTGATTCTGATTTGGTGGTATCTCAAACGAAGATCAAGCTTTGTAAAATAAACAACATCATGCAACTCATCAAGCAAATCATAAATTATAGGAATAGGAAACTTATATTTGATTGTGTACTTATTAAGTTCCCTATAATCGGGACACATGCGCCACATGTCATCTTTCTTATGTACCATCACTACTGGAGAAGAATAAGCACTTTGACTATGACGGATGATTCTTGCTTCCAACATCTCTTGTACAATCTTCTCGATTTCACTCTTTTGCACATATGGGTACCTATAAGGTCTGATGTTAGGCGGTTGGCTCCCTGGTACTAACTGAATAGCATGATCATGATCTCTCTTTAGAGGTAAGCCCTTTGGCATATTTTCAAACACAACAAAGTGTGCATCCAACACTGCTTGCATATATGATGGTATAATGTCCTTAGAATGATGTGCCTCCAATGAAAATAGTTGTGCCACAAATCCCTCTGCACCCTTTTTTAGCATTTTGTGCATTTGATGAGAGCTCACTATTTGTGGAGACTTTGCTCTTAATCCTCTTAGCTCAAAAGTCCTTCCTTCAGACTGAAATCACATGAACAATTCTTGGAAGTTCATCTCAATGGTTCCCAAAGTGGTAAGCCATTAAACTCCTAACACAATATTTGATCCTCCCATAGAGATGGCATACATGGGGCTATTTAGCATGTAATCTCCATGGCAAGCTTAATGTTATGGCATTTTTCGGAACAAGTAACAATACCTTTATCAATAATAATTACTTGACATTCAGAATTGGATAAATGAAATAGTTTAGGCGCATTGCTAACTTATGATTGATAAAGTTGTGAGTACTTTCTGAGTCAATCAACATTGTGACCCTATTTTTTTAAGAATCCAACCACCTTGAGGGTTTAGGGGTGGTAATACCTGAAATTGCATGGCATGAAATCGTTGGCTGGGGATCTCCTTATTCTTCCTCTGGCTCAACCAAGACCTCTAACTCTGCATCTTCATCCTTATCTTCATCTTCACTAGGCCCATCAATGTAGAACAACTTCTTTTCAACACATTTATGTCCATGTCCATATTTACTATCACAGTTAAAACATAACCATTTTTCTCTCTTTTATTCAATTTGTTGAGGTGTTAATCTAATTGGTCGAGGGAGTGTTGGAGGCAAGGTGTTGCGATCTCTGGTATTAGTGAAATTTTGTCTCTTACTTGAAAAAATTTCTCGTCTTCCCTTCATGCCATAATCATAGAATCATAAACCTTACGAGGATTAAACATATGCACTTCATGCTCAATTTTATCCTTAAGACCCCCAAGAAATAGGTCATTCAGATTCTCTTCATTAATATTTTCAACCCGCAGAGAAAGGTTTTGGAATTGATGAATGTAATCCTTAATAAATCCTATCTGTCTCAACTTTGCTAATTGGATGAAGTAATTCTCTAACACACTAGAACTATAGTGTAATTTCAAATATTCAATGAATATTGTCCATGTAACATTGAGACCACTCTTCTTCCTTTGAGCACATAACCATCGATACTAGACGAATTGGTCAAGTTCGAGATATAAAGATGCCATGGTCACCTTTTGTCCTGATGGAATCTGATGTAGTTCAAAGAAATTCTCCATCTAGTTGATCCAATTGAATGGATCCTTTCCATCAAAATTGTGCATCTCCACTTTTGGAAACATATTACGGGCTCTGCAGAGTGCTCGTATTTGCATTAGGCATGCTCAAAGATCCACCCTGACTCATGTGTCTATTATTTTGAACTGAAGATCCACCTTGGTTGATAGAAGTATGATTACCCATCATATGCGTACTAAATTTCTGCATGAACTCCTCCAATCTTTGTCCAATCATGTCCACATCTTCTTTGTTGGCCACCCTAGAGTTTCGAGGTCTCTTAGGTTAAACTCAAGTTGGCTTACCTTATGGTCCGTCGAAGTAAACCTTAACCCCGAGGAATCTGTAGCTACCTCTTATGTCTCCAACTCCTCAACTACTATCTCATACTTTTTGATTGTTTTACCCAAAGTGATGGGATTCTTTTTGCCTCTTATGGAAGGCCCCGCCATGATGCCCCAAAATAGTAGGATTTAGGGATCAAGGTCAAATTTTAGGGTTTGGGATTTTGATAAGATTTTGGCCAAATATAAAAAAACTTAAAGAACAAACTCCAACTAATTTTTTATTCTCTTTCCGAAAAGGTAACAAACTTGGAAAAATTCCACAATTTGCAGCCTAGGGAGTGATTTTATGAAAAACCCTAAATTTGTAATAACTTTTGCAAAATAAATCAAAAAAGTCTGAAATTTTCAAGGAACCTTACTTGGAATGTTTCACAACTCTGGTAAAACTATCTCCAACCAATTCACTCTTGTTCAAAAGATATGGCAGAAACAAAAAATTAGGGTTTTTGCCCTAATTTTGGCCCAAATCGCAGCTCTGATACCACTTGTAATGAAATTACTTGAATAGTTCTGATTATCACCAGCAATAGAACACCAAATAACACAATTTTTTTAGGTAAATGATCTCAATATAAAAGTATAATAGCTTAGCCACTTCGAGGGGGCAACCTCCAAAACATACAATAAGACTCAAATGCTCAATAATAATCCACTACTACCTGCTAACCCCTATTTATACTCTCTTATGCTATGGCCATCCCCAAGGCCGACCCACCCATGATAATATAACATATATGAAAGAGATACATAATGATATGAAGTTATGATAGCCACAAGTCGAGCTATATACATCAAATGTAAGATATATGATTAAGGGCGTAGCAGAGAGGATGGTGTCGATGGAGCAATGCGGTGCTCAGTCATTGAGGCATAATATATATGATCGTCACCCATTAAGTCGTCAACTTCGTACTTAAAGTTGGCAACTTGATATTCTATCAAGGAAAATGGGTTTGGTAAGTCTGTGTTAGTATGTGAGAGTGTGACCGGTGAAACAATCTGAGGCTTAGGCACCGATGGGGAAGAATCGTCAATTATATTAAGAGGTTTTTCTTGTACTAAGATGATGTTCATGTCGAGAGTAATTTAAGTGCGTAGGGTTTCTTGGTAGTGCAAGACTTCTATCATGAATATGGGCATAAACTTGACCAAATGAGGGTTGTCTAAGGCATAAACATCATCGTAGTATGATATGGAAGCATCTACCATACAAGAGTCGATTATGGTTTCGAGTTTGACCATACATTCCCACAGGAGAGGTGTGGTTTTTATGAGATAACTACAGAATTAAAGGCTCCTTTTTGTGAGGCTGCAAGGAGGAAGTTGAGATATGATGAGTTTAGGAAGATCAAAGGTATTGATTCGACCTCATCAAGCTCATCATCATCGACTCCATGATATTGGGAGGCATGCGCTCGACTAACTCGAATGACTGACATTTTCATGAAGAGTGTCTATAGGGTAGTTAAAGCATTGATATTCCTAAAAGGGGATTGTAGACACCAACTTTTGGTATCCCTTGTCCCTCATCCCGCATCCGCTCCCCTTCATCATCATTACTCACATACATACCTCTCTTCCCATTCAAATTCCCCTTTCCCTCCTAAAATATAGTTATCCATTTAATTGTTATTTGTGTCGCAAACCATTTTGTATAACCATATATCATTCCTACAAGTTGGTCATTTTTATTGTATGTCACACAACATTATTTCAAACCTAGAAGCATTTTGCTTTCCCACTTTGTATTATTCGGGACACGCTATATTATCTATGTTGCGAGCTTCTCCATGCCTTTGCCATTTCCATTGCCCACATTTCCTTGTACCTGCATAATCATCCACCAAACTACACTACTTTATCCCATGTTGTGAAGCACTCTCCATCACCCATTCCACATCACATTGTCCATGTTGCCTGCAATGTTCGCCCACAACTTTACACCAAGCATTTCTCTAGGACAAGAAGGTATTTTGTGCCACAAAAAGTCTCCAAAGTTGTGTTACTTTATTTTATGTCACGATGTATGTTGTTCATTATCCACGTGTAGCACATACTTTGCCACAAAACACTATTATTTTTGCCCATCCCGCAAGGTTGTTTCCAAATGTTCTGATTATTTCCACCTACCCTTGTTAGTTCACATTTATGTGTCAAACACCACAAAGGACCAAAGACACTGCTATTCCAATGAACATGTTTATTTCGCTTCATGTGGTTGTCAATTTTATGCCCAATTTGATATGTTACAAGTGGGATGCCAATGAAGGCCATGACATGAGACATTTCAAGCTAACATCTGATTTAGATGGTTTTTTGTCCCTGCTAGTCTTTAGTTTCCATGAATGTAAGTTTTTTGGGTCACTTCAATACAAATCATAGATTTGATCTTTTGTAGTAATATGGGAACATTTATGAGATCGAAATGAATGCATTTCAAAGTGGAGATATTTTTCTTCATTCTCTTTTATCATGTATTATATAAATAGAGAGAATCTATATATTACAAGGCTCTTGAATCTACTTCCTTAGGCCACATTTCATTTCATGTTGCTTCAAACCTTCCTTCAATGAATATATGAGTTCGACCTTTGGGTTTAAACCTCCAACTGTGTATATTCTCGCAATAATGTATTATTGTGGCTCTTTCTTGTTTTCCCTCTAACTCATTGTGTTTCTTACCTCTTACATGTTTTAGTATATTCTCTTCATTTCTCGTGCATTTATGAAATATTGTGTCACAATCAATTACAGAGAGTCATTGAGCTCATTTCACTCTTGGTGTATCACCAAATTTGTTTATTTTTCTTCATCCCTTTTCCCCACAATTATCAAATTAGGATAGTTAGTAATATCATCGGGGTAAGAATTAAATGAGAGCCAACGCTCTTTAGAGGTTTGTTTCAAGTCACAATTCCCACACTTGAGAAGCATTCTCATGTTGTGTTAAAAGTGAAGCAAACTTCACAAGTGAAAACTATAAACCACCAACACGAACCTCACACCTACATGACAATTTCGTGGTTGGAAGATGTCTGCAACAACTTTCTACCCACTTGCGAATGTGGAAAACCGCCAAGTTTTGTCGTGCCTCACTTCTAAAGAAAAAAATGTTACTCTAATAACAAAATGATGCAAGCATAGTTAGGCAAACTTAATTAAAAACAACCTTAGATTGTGGAGCACTTGAGTCAACACGTGGAAAAAGTGCATGATATGTGTGTGTGTATGTATATGTATATGTATATAACAAAACATATAAATAACACAATAATTGTATTATCAATTCATAAAAGGAACAACATTCTCTTGCAAACTCCTTCATCAATCTCCAAAGAGATGGGTATAATCAAATCTAGGTAGCCCACTTTGAGAATCTATGATATTTGTCCTAGAATGTAAAGTGATTGCTACACCAACAATTACCAATTTCCCTCTAACATCAGCACTACCCCTAATCTTTAGCACATGAGTTTGATTATATAAGCATACAAGCCACCTAGAACTTAACTACATTCTACCCATCAAGAGTTCTAAAATCATGGAATGTTATGAATATAAGGCCCCACAAACACATACAAAGCAAATCGGCTTGATCCAATCTTTTTGGAATTAAAACTTTCATTCGCAACATTGGTGGACCTTAACAAAAATGTACAAACAAAGCAATCTACTTTAATTATTTTTTGTTGATACACGATTAAAATACAAAATTCAGATTTAATCTATTTGTATAGAATATTTATATGTTTAGTATTTTAAAATACTTGAGACACTTTTTTCAGTCTAGATGTTATGTACATTAGGAAATGATATTACAATATATGTTTATATGGGACCACATAGGAATTAGTTATATTGGGTAATGAGTCGGCCTACATTGGGATTAGGTGTGACCCACCCATTGAGAGTATTATATGCCTATATAAAGGAGAGAAATAGCATTGTGAGATAGGTCATGTATGAGTGGAGTCTCTTGCTTGATAGAATTATATTGGAAGTGTCCCCTCGAAGAGGATTTTCCATATTGGGAAATCATGAAGATACCATTTGCATTTAATAATTCAAAAATATGAAGCATATAATCAATATCAACACAATGTAAGAGATGTGTGGGCCAAGTTACCTAAATTTCAATAGACTTGGAAATAGAAGAATGCTCTTGAGGTAGGGCAACACCACAAATACTCCTAAGGAAGGAATAACTCCACAATCTCCCAACATGGAAATTTCATTTTGAGGGGGACACCTCTAATATACTTCTACCAAGTAGAAGACTCCACTTATACATGACCTATCTCGCAATGACATTCTTCTCCTTTATATAAACATACAATACTCTCAATGGGTGGGCAACACTTAATTTTAATGGAGGTCGACTCATTAACCAATATAACTATTTCCTCCGTGACCCCATATAAACATATAACTAAGGGGGATGTGTGCCACATGTCAACATCTCCATCAACTCATATACACTATAATATCATATCCCAAGGTACATAACTTCTTTGACATGTTTCATCCTCGAAACATGAGAAAAAACCATGTAATGAGTGTGCTTCAAATCATTGCACACTTCTCCATGCTCAATTATCCAACCACCCATATGTGATCTTAGTGAGTGATACTTCTCTAAATATCATTCCATAATCAATTGCACTACTTTGATTCCATATATATCCATAATTGGTCCTCCTCAACTTCCATGCATAGTCATAGTAATTATTCTTATAATTCTTTGCCACATACTTGTTACTCCAATGATTTCATGTATAGCCATTGTGATTGTTCCTCCAATTACACTGCATATATGTATTTGTTGTTGCTTTCATTTGCCCTACCATGCCTCCATGCTTGTTTTCTATAATGATGATGCAGGTGTCTATATGTTGCAACCTTAGTATCCTCAATGTTGTTTCCTCTTCCAATTTGTTGTCTACAATTTCATTTTCTCTCGAGTAAATGAATCATTATTTTCTTATTTTTCATCATGTACTTCTTTTGAATCATCCTTATTCCCTTTCTTCCTCGCCATCCTCATCCTCTATCTTAACATGTCTTTGTTCTTCATTCTCTATCTTTTTGTACCAAATCTTCATTAACTTATTTCACATATTAATATTTATTGTGCCCAATGTCTCTAACCAAGGATACCCAAGAACAATATCCAAACTATCCATGTCCAAAACATAAAAGTTTGAATGCAAAGCATATTTTTCCATAATAAGTTTCAAATCTTCAAAAACTTTGATCAACTTACTATCCATTTGAGCTTCCCTAATATTCTTTGCTTGTACATGTAGATGTTGAACCACATTCATGCTAATGAAGTTATATTTGTTGCTAGGGTTTACGGAGACAATTACCTTTTTCCTTTGAATGCACCCATGAAACCGAAATATTGCAACTATCTACTCTAAAGATGTATTATTTGAACTCTTATCTTGATCTGCTAGCTTATCTTCTGAATCATTTGTAGCCTCTCCATCATCCCCATTTTCTTCTTCTTCTTTTGTTGATTTCTCGCCTTCCTCAATATCATCCTTCAATACTTCCTCCACTTGTTTTTGGTGTCATATTTATCCGAGAAGACTAATTAGATATTTCCTTTTCTAATTTGCAGCACCACCAAGCCAAAGGTATAACCTCCACAAATCTAATGATGGAAAATAAATCTCATTAAAGTTTCAAGAAAAACCATTTTGATCAATCTTTGTACTACCAATTTCGATTGGATGCCAACTTCAAATCAAAAAATACATAAAACATACCTGTTTAAAAAACTATTTCGATCAATCTTTGTACTACCAATTTCGATTGGATGCCAACTTTAAATCAAAAATACCTAAAACATACCTAATTACAAAAATTGGAGCTTTCCTAAAATGTTTCAAATTAACAAAAAAAAAAACTCCGAAAATTGCAAATTTGTAGAGCAAATCTGTCAAAAACGCTAAAACTACAATAATTCTTGCAAAACATATCCAAAAGTTCTAAACTTTTGAGGGTTTCTCCCTAGAACAAATTTACCAAACCACAAAAAAATCACTAAGAAGTTCATCACAATTTGAATGATTTGTTGGAAGTCATTAAAATTAAAGTTTCAACCCTAAAATTGAAATATTTTTCTACAACAGTTCTAAAAATCACAACCTTGAATGAATTTACCACTACGCACAAATTCTAAAAAATCGCAGTCAATCTTAAGATATAGGTCAATCACTAAAATCTTAGTTTTATCTCACAACTTGTTCAAATTGATGTTTTGATAATCACTTGATAAGATCTTCACATATAATAAATAAACAATTCAAATAATATACATACACGATTAACAATATGCAAAAGATATATTCAATATACTAAAAGAATACCCTTAAATGTGGCAACACTATACAATTTAAGGAAGAAATAACTCCATAATCTCCCAATATGAGAATTCTACTTCAAGTGAGGAACCTCTACTCATATAAGATCTTTTGCATAACCTCTAGTCATACATGACATGACCTATCTCAAAACGGCATTCCTCCCCTTCATACAAAGGATACCATACTCCTAATAATTAAGTATCACTTAATCCCAACATAGGCCATAACCAATATAACTATTCCATATGTCACATATTTGACATCTCCATCAATCCATATACATTATAAAATATCATATCCCAAAGTGTATCACATTGCACATTTTCTAAACAAATTGATCCATACAATTTCCTTTTCTTTTAGTTGGTTCAAAAGCACACAAACTAAGACTAATTACCCATCAAGTATCACTTATCCCAACATAGACCATATCATAACCAATATAACTATTCCATATGCCACATATTGACATCTCCATCAATCCATATACATTATAATATCATATCACAAAGTGTATAACATTGCACATTTTCCAAACAGATTGATCCATACAATTTCCTTTTCGTTTAGTTGGTTCACAAGTACACAAACTAAGACTAATTATCCATCAAGTATCAATTATCCCAACATAGACCATATCATAACCAATATAACTATTCCATATGTCGCATATTGACATCTCCATCAATCCATATACATTATAATATCATATCCCAAAGTGTATAACATTACACATTTTCTAAACAGATAGATCCTTAAATTTCCTTTTCTTTTAACTGGTTCACAAGAACACATAACAAGCCTCTTTGTTTTCGTCCAATCTGAGTTTCAAAGTTGAATTCATATGAAAAGCAAAGACATAACATGATCCCCACGCTACCATCACCCATGTGCATTCCCCTATATATCATGGACATCACACTGCCCATTTCTAAAAAAAAGGTGGATCCGCAAGTTTCCTTCACTATATACAGATCCGCTTCACCCATTATCCCAAACTTACTATTTTCTGAGACAAATTATGGCCCAGCCAGTTTAAGCCCTGCCAGAGCCCATGGGTTTTGCCCCATTTTTAACACTCATCTGAGAAAAGAATACCAACTTGAGAAGAGTAGCAACAAAGAAAAGAGCAGATACAAAAAAAAAAAAATCAATGAGTTCAGAAAGCAAATAATAAGACACAGATTGAGTATACTTTTGAGGGTTGAAACACACATTTCAAAACTTCCGAGGCATAAGTAAAACCCACGGAATTTTTGTCCAGTTTTTACACTAAACTGTAAACTATAGCGACAAACTCAAGGTCTAGTTATTTTTATTTATTCGGAGTAACAAGTGAAATGCAAATAAGAGAATAAACAAAAGAACTGAATCAATGAATGCAACAAGAAAATAACCTCTCAATTAATTTATTTATAGAGAGAAGAATGCAACAAATGAAATGCAGAAAAGAGCAGAAACAAAAAAACGCAAAATAATAGATGTAACAAGAAATGGGCAAGTGGCTCGGAACACATTCTAGTTAGACCTCATTAGAAGTTACGCATAATATATCCCTGGCTGCCAAAAATTGCCATTGCCTTTTTTTTATCTTCAAATATACTAGTTAGACCTCTTTCACCTACAGTTAAAGGGATGCATAATAGATTCTCTCACTGTCAAAAATTAGCATCGTCTTTTTAATCTTCAAATATGGAGATGGTCACCACATCAGCATTTACAGTTTCTATGGGATGCATAATAGATTCCGTTTTTATTAATTTACATCATTTGAAGTCGTGTTACATCATTTGAAGTCATGCTACATCAATGCACCATGCCACAACATCACATTCTACTGGAACAAAGATATGGGTTTGTCAAGTTACAATATCAGTAAAGCTATCACTGCAAAGTTTCACGAATCATGCTCACAACATGAATGATCTATTTGCCACCGCATGCAAAAGAACAGAGATGTCAATGTCAAGAAATGAAAGATCATGTTTTAAAGGCATAACATTCCATTCCAGCTGCATGCAGCTGGATAAATCATGATATGCACATAAGTATTGTCATGCAACTGTTTACACAATCCAGCAATTGAATGCTATAAACTTTTCAAATTTTAAATCATTCACGTATAATATCTTGGTACAAGGAAATGCTATGAAAATTTATATTCAACAATAGAACATCACTTTCTTAACATTTTCCTTGAGAGCTGGCAATGGACGAACGGTTGCTCCAGCTGGTACACGAGTGCTCCGAGAACCTGAGCCACCAGGAGTCGCACGACCTCCAGGAAGACCACTAGACAATGAACCGCTATCCGATGTATCAGGCTCCATATAAAACCGAGCTCGAAAAGCAGCTAGATGAGCATAGTATGCTGGAGGAACTGCATAGAACAAGAATATATGTATTATCAATATGAACCTTGAATACCTTTAAGACTATATAACTTCAATATGAACCAGGAACACCTTTAAGATTTTAACTTCAGAAACATACCTATAGATACAGAGCGTGTGCATCTTGCATATCTGCAAAAGAGCACACCAATTCAATTTAGAAGCACAAATAACTAAATTTTAATGATGGAAAATGAATTTTAATCACAGATTTAAATTGGAATGTCCAGTTTAGAGATTTCTTTTGAAGACAAACATATTAGAGGTATATGATATCACATACCAAACGATGATTTCAAAAGAATATCTGGAGCCCCTATTTTATACCTTTTACAGTGATAAAATATTTATAAGCATGGGGAACATGGAATTATAGTAAATTTCATAGTAAAAGACTTTATACAGATTGTTACATGAATATTTTCATTAGGAATCGATATTCTTTTGTGCATGATGCATAGGATATAGACATGTGAGAGGTGCATACTTGTAACAAAGGTTGTTGGTTAAAGACTGGGGAACATGGAATAATAGTAAATTTCATAGTAAAAGACTTTATACAGATTGTTACATGAATATTTTCATTAGGAATCGATATTCTTTTGTGCATGATGCATAGGACATAGGCACGTGAGAGGTGCATACGTGTAACAAAGGTTGTTGGTTAAAGACTGCAGTCCATCAGCTGAAAATTTGTTCTCATCCCAAAGCACGTGATAATGTGCAGGTCTGCTAGTCCCCTATAAACAACATAAAGCCAATAATTACATTACTAATCCATATAGCAAAGCAAGCAGCTCAATAATGTCACTTATTAACAAGTTGATCTAGGAATGAACCCAATGGCAGACACAAAGTAATTATACCTGAATACCAGCATGGCTGCAAAGATAAAAGTCAAATTCTGTGGGGTGGCAAATTTTGGAATCAACCACAGTGCCTGAAAAGTATACGAAAAAACACTTCAGCATTTTGTATGAACACAACTGTGATTAACACAAAACAATACTGCATAGACCAAGATGACTAAGGAGAGGCACTTGGCATTTCCTGGGAACATAACTGTGATTTACTTAAAATAATACTACATAGGACCAGATGACTAAGAATAGCATCAATAATCTTCCTACCAGGTAGTATGTTTCCACTCCTGTCTGTAGAATTTCTATCTTGGTGGTTATTAGCAAAGAGCCTCGTATGATGTCGTTTTGAACAACAACAAAAGTCACCAGAGGCTGGTAATTTGGTTCAAGTGATGCACAAGCCTGTAAGTACCACCAGGGGAACATTTAGTTTATGCCACTAAGCTTTTTTCTTTAAGGAAATTCAAAGAGAACAAACACCATGCTAATGAGACGTTAAATTGGTCATAGTGAATATAGAGGTCTATTGATTTTTGTATAACTGACCCGGCGAATGGCATCCAATTCATAAAGTAGAACTTGGTAAAACTGGCCCTCGCTGACACCATCTCTGAAAAAAAACAAAGCTGTAAGCCAAGGTACAAAAGAAATGCAGATCTAAATTTCACCTCAAAATAAACAGTCAATATTATTATTATTACCTGTAAAATATGATTCGAAGAGGCTTCTGTCCTGTTGCTCTACGGAAGGATATCAATAGATCCCTGCAGAAAGGAAATCAATGTGAAATCAAGTTCTGCATTTTTACTAAAATCAGATTTACAGACATTATCATGGTTGTTCTTCCATTGTGCTTGTTCATATGCACACAGTTTCCTACTGGAGATGTAGTTTCAGGCTACTTTTCCATTATTCATGTGGTGATTAAAGGCTGAGACTCTGTTTGAAATCTTTTTCACCCAGGATAGTACCCATCATTTCACTAGCTATTTTCAAGGGCTCGTGTCTTTAGAGAGAAATAGTATTCCAGCTGATTGTTTTTTTGGTCAGGTCCTGTTATTTTAGGTGGTTAGATTACTCTACTGGCTACTCTCTTTATTAGGTTAATGTTTTTCAAGAAATAGGTATTATTATTCTATGCAGGTTGCACTTTGCTCTTGAGTAGCTTCTTCTCATCTAGCTGTTTAAAAGTTTAAAAATAGTCTCTTAGTTTGTGATGTCGACCTGCTAATTTTTTAGAGAAATGGTTTTCCAGCTGGTTATTTTTTGGTCAGGTCCAGTTATTTTAGATGCTGGTTACATTACTCTACTGGCTACTCTCTTTATTATGTTAAGTCTTTTTCAAGAAATAGGTATTGTTCTATGCAGGTTGCACTTTGCTCTTGAGTGGCTTCTTCTCATCTAGCTGTTTAGAAGTTTAAAATAGTCTCTTAGTTTGTGATGGTGGCCTGCTAATTTTGTATGCTTCTTCATGACAATTTCAGGCTATTTGTCACAGGGTTTTGATTTTGCAATGTCATGCTAGATTCTACAGGATGGCTTCTTTGCTGCGGAAGCTTACAGTTGTGTAGCTTTGAACATTCCTTTTTAACAAGTCTATTTTCTGTCCACCTTGCAGTCCCAGTTGTCTCTGCAGAAAAAATTGTTGTGGCTTAATTAAATCATTACTAGATTCTGTTTGTTTCATGCCCTACAGCCTCTAACCTTGCTCCACTTCAGGGAAACATGCCTGTAGATAGTTCTGGATCTAGGGTCATCAAATATATAAAACTATTTTCTTCATTGGAAAACAAACAAATCACTATTCAAAAACAAAGTAAAAATATCAATTTAATGCCTTCACAGGAACAAACCAAGCCTACAAATCGACAAAAGAAAACAGATAAAAAGAATTTTATTCTATTCCACGCTTACAGATCAAGCAAACATATAATATGAATACCAGAGAAGATGCATACTTTATCATGCCTCCAGTTACAGTGCCTCGTACAGGATCTTGCCAGGATTTATACAAATCCTGAATAAGCTCTTGACGATGAGCCTGAGCACAAACTAGGCCTGCGTATTTGGTGACTTCAGGCCAATCTTGAGAAGCCACAACCTATTAGTTGAATAACAAAATATATTAATAGCTTTCAAAAGTGTATTGTGTAAGCCATTTACAACAGCAAACAAAAATCCATGTTGAAAACCTACAGCTGCTATTGATGGACTGGAATCCTCGCCAGGGTGTGGATGAGTAACATCTGCTCCAAAGATAATAGTAGGTATGTCACTGACCAAAGGTATCCTCCGGGAAATCGCATCAAGAAGAACAGTATTTCTTCCCCAACCTAAAACATGCACATGCACAAGCGAAGAAATTTATTAAAACCCACTTTCTTGAAAAAGAATTACTGCAATATTGGATTTTCGCTGGCATACCAAGAGTGCAAAAGACATCTTACAATACATACCTTCACATTAATTTTAAGAGCAACATGTGCAAGATACTGCTTGCTCATTTTAAACACGTGTTTTGTTAGGCAACATTGAGAAACTAATCCAAGATCGGTTTCACATATTCTCTTCAAGTCTCCTGCATAAACACATCAGATAGCAATAAGTCATCATCAATTAAATTAATTTAATAGTGCTTAATTTCCAATACCAGTGAACCAATTTCTGAGCTCAAAATCAAGAAAACAAATAAATGCATTAGTCAACTAGTAAAATATACATACCATACAAAGAGCCATTGTTATCAGGAAAAATGACAATAAGTAGTTCCAATTCTTTTCCCTTCAGTTTTGCATTTGCTTCTTTGCAAACAGTTTTCAAGGCTCTCTCTACTTGGTCAGGCCGTGAGGTATGGATTTGAATAATTGGTTCCAGGTGGAAACTCTGCAGGGCAACAAAACAGTGCTTCACTTAACCAGAAAGACATTGCACTATACTATTTTGAACAATAAAAAAGGAATTGCAATATAGGTGTCTTAAGGCTCTGTATGCTGATACCATGCCAGAAATCTGGCACATCTGTGCCAATTCATGACAAAACCCACGAGCAACACTATCTTGCACGCTCCGGGAAAAGTTCACACAAGTCCAAAAGTTTACTGTTCCTCCATTGACCATTTTCTGGTTCATGAACAAAATGTCAAATGGTGAGTAATTTCATAGATTTATAAGGGATAGTAGGTATTTTCATAGAACTTTATGCAAACACCTATAAATAGTCTATATTTAACTTTGAACACATAAATTAGCAGTTTTATAAACCCAAAAGACAGAAATAAGAGAATCATAATCCTTTGGGCTTTAAACATGCAACCTTACCTTGTTCATCATATTCCACTGCCCGACCGTAGGCAAACAATCCTTTTCCCTGCCAGTATCATGATACTTCAGCTGCCCAAGATGATTCATGATCATAGTCAGCTAAAAGAGACATGGAGAGTAAACTACCTCCATTTTAGAAATAAATTACGAAGAAAACAGAATAGCCTCAAGCTTAAACTTCAATTAGATAGCCAATCAGTACCCAAGGTGCAGGCAGGATACGAGCTTCTACTGAAGCAAGCTTGTCACTGATTTTAATTCCAAACTCTTTTGCATATGGATCACGATCATAACCATTATGATACACAGTCTGAACATAAAGAACATAACAAATTAGTCTTACAGAGTACTCAACTGAGTCCTTACTTCAACATAACCTTGTGGTAATATTGATTAGAACATGAAAGATACAGCACTTTATAGCATTGAGTCCAACAAAACAAAATGATCCCATTTCTATAAAAAAAAGGAAATATACCTGTAAAATATCCATCTCCCGGTCCCGAGGCGCTGACATGTTACTTTCAGAAGGGCAGTAATTTGCCTCTCATTCAAAGCGTTTTGAATAGCGTTGGCCCTCAACTATTTTACAGACCTACAATCACGTCAACAATACTCAGCATAATTTACCAAAAAAAAACATAAAAACTACAACATATCGGTTCTGTTAAAAATATTTGATTTGGAATTGCCCACCTCCATTGGCAAATAGTTTGGCCTCTGCTGATTCCCAACTTGAAGACATGGCAGACTAGTATGCTGTATTGTAAAGCCATAAGTTTCTTGGAAATATTCCACCACAGATTTCATTGTTCCTTTGTCATCAACTGGGAACCTATGAGAAAGTACAAAAGATCAATATTTGCATAAGAGGTAATCAAGACTCTTTATAAGAGCTACTGAAGAAATTTTGCACTAAATACCAACCAGTATGCATTCCAAGATACTTACGTCAGTTCCCGGGTGGGTTGAGAGGTCAACCCAGAAATACGATATTTCCTCCGCATGTTTGCCCGATGTGTAACCTCGACTTTGACACCTCTCAGAGCTTTCTTAATCTGGTTTGACACAAATAGCATAATAACTTGAGTTATTATGATCCATAGTTTATCCCCAAAATTTCTAAAAGATCCAATCAGATAACACCTCATACCTTGATACGATCAGCATCAGACAATGGTCGTGATCCCATGTCCCTATTTAAGAGCTGTGCCACAAAATCAATGACATTCAATGGTTCGATGAAAGCAGTTGATGACATATCTGCAACAGAAAGCAAGTCAAGTCATGTAGTCCAGGCAAACATTAAATAATGCAAACTTCATGCTTATGTCATCAAAAATAAAAAATGAAAAATGTAAAACAGTAGTAAGAGAAACAAGAGTTAGAGACCAAGAAACAACACAAGTCTTTATGAATCACATCAAAAGGGAAACAAATAACAAAAAAGAAACAGTGGGGCAGCAAAGCTTCGTACCAATATTGAGGGACAAACCCATCTGAGTCGGTCTGATGCTCTGGTAAAACCCACGCCAACTTTCCAAACCCTCCCTAGTTGTTGCCTCCTACCCAGATCAGGGAGTAGAAGGACCTCCCAACAGGAGAATACCTGAAATAAAAACCAAAATCAACATTGTTCCATTCCACCAACAACTAATTCTCTACAAAACACAAAGTCGGTAATGCTCAACATACCTGTGTGTAGGTAATTCACGCAACACAATATCTAGCACCTGCAGAGCTTCTTGAGGTGCATCTGCCTGCCTTCCAGATAAAAATTGACCTAAATGGTGAAGGTCTGCACGAGCTGCAAACTTGATCACAACCTTAAATTGCCGTTCTCTTCTGAAAAATACAGGACAAGGAGTGCTTAGTTGTTATATACTGAAACAAATCACATTTACAATATAGCAAACAATTATCCCAAAAATCACTGAAAACTAGATTGAATATACAAAAGACAGAATGACAAAAGTAATAACAATCAAGATAGGTGCATAGACCTAGATGTAGAATATATGACCATTGAAAATTGAAATACAAATGAGATTTTTTAAAAACAGATAATATGCTCTAAACAGTCGATAAGGAACCAGAACATATAGTGGAGCTTTGTTCAGAGAATGGCAAATGCTGTACAACAACCAATAGCCTATCAAGCAATACATACTGAAAGATCCAACAGAGGTGACGACATGCAAATGAAGTACATTTGCAAATTTGAAATTACCAATGTGCAAAACAGAAACAGAGATTAAAATAGGAAAAATAATAACCCCTCAGCTTATGTAGAATTAACAAACTGTTGAAACTAGGAAGTCAGCACACACTGCCATTATCAAGAATTAAATTGCAATCATAACAAACTTATGATTGTAATTCATGGTGATCCACTACATCATGTTGCATAACATTTCTGCAAACATAATAAGCCATTAACATATAGCCATAACTTCCAGACATTACCATTTGTATCGCAGAGAGAGAGCATTAATCCAGTCATGGATAGGATAACCAAAAATGAACATTTAAAGAAAAGAAAATCAATCTGACACATCACTTTACCTTGCACCTCCCAAACCATCTTCCTCATCAAGTAGATTAATTGTGAACTCCTTAGATGCAAATGGCAATGGACCAGCTGTGTATAGACTCTTTCGACCATCATATGCAGGAAGCCTCCTGCCCAAATGTGTCTCTCTTGATACAGTTTGACTAATTGCTCCATTACCGCCCTGTTCACACCTCTTGAAGTTACCTCAGGTGTGATTGAAACCTGTGCAAAGAAAAGTGGTCTACTGTCAGTCATATATTCACATAGGAAAAAATGCATTAGTTTGTACAACCGATATCCATGATTCATCAATGACCTAACACTTAATGGAGAATCTAAAATATCAACTACAGGTAATATAATGCACTCATCTACCAGTAAAAAACTGCCTAAGCTATGCTAGATTACATAGAACTAATAAGTGCACCAGCATCTGGTCGCATGCCATTCCGTTTATACCTAGGTCTACATTCAAGGAGCTGTTTATGACTACTGGTCTGGCATATTTACTGTCAGTCATATATTTAAATAGGAAAAAATGCATTAGTTTGTACAACCAATATCCATGATTTATCAATGACCTAACACTTTTTGGGAGAATCTAAAATATCAACTACAGGTAATATAATGCACTCATTTACCAGTAAAAAACTGCCCATGCTATGCTAGATTACATAGAACTAATAAATGCACCAGCATCTAGTCACGTGCCATTCCTTGTATACCCAGGTCTACATTCAAGAAGCTGTTTATGACTACTGGTCTGGCATATTTAATGTAGTGGTGGTACCTGGCCTTCAAACAGAGGCTGCCATCAACAGTGGAAATTTTCTCTCTGCTAGAAGATATGAATTTGCAAATTAGATGTGGGCCCTTAGAAAGCTGGGTAAGCGGACACTTGAATGCCATACCATACCCAAGCTAGGTAACGTTCCAATCCTTCAAAATTGCCCCCAATCAACATAGAAATGAATTTACACAGTGGATGTGTCATTTGAAGGCTGAGTAAATTGACACTTGTATGTCATGAAGTAATCTAGCTTACCCATTGTTCAAGAATCAAAATCACCCCCAATCGACAGTATATATTCTCTTTATGCTTGTAGAAAAGAATTTGAACAGTGGATGTGTCATTTGCAGACTGGGTAAGTTGACCCTTGTATGCGATGCCACACCCAAGCTAGGTAAGTTACCAATCCTTCAAAATCGCCCCCAATCAACAGTGCATATACTCTTTATGGTTGTAGAAATGAATTTGCAAAGTGGATGTGTTGTTCCTAGTAAACCATATCATGCCCAGCCAGTTAATCTACCCAGCATTCAACCAGACCCCATAAACAGTGCAGATTTTCCCCATGATTGAGGAAATGAATTAGTTACCCCTTCTAAACCATCACCTTTCCAACCTAGGTGATGGTTTGCAAAAGTGGATGTGTTGTTCCTAGTAAACCATATCATGCCCAGCCAGTTAATCTACCCAGCATTCAACCAGACCCCATAAACAGTGCAGATTTTCCCCATGATTGAGGAAATGAATTAGTTACCCCTTCTAAACCATCACCTTTCCAACCTAGGTAATTCACCCAGCCTTCAAAATTCCCCCAAAAATGTAGATTTTCCTATGCATTTGAAATTGAATACGCAATCTGGGAATGGGCCTTTCCAAGGCTGGGAAATATGCCCCATCTAAAACATTACTCGCAAGGCTTGGTAATTTACCCTCCAGGACTTTTAAAGCGAATCTTATAATTGACTGCATTTAAGCTTAATAACTAGATGAGTCTCGATCAATTCAGGACCAGAAACATCAAACATTTAAGTTCACTAGTCAATCCAGAAAAATCTACTGAAATAGAAAAATACAGTGGAAATGTGATTAACTATCTGTGTTCTTAACAAAAATAAAGAAACATTACAATTACGTTCAAATGCACACAGTACAGAATCCTTGAACCTTACATTTATCCTTGATCTCCTCAAATAAATTCAAGTAATGATCAGTTGAAACTTACATCGTATTGGTGCAGATCCTTGTCTGGCAGCTGTGCAAAGAAATGGTTTGCCTTAACAATGCACTTGGTTCCACTTTTCCCCATGCCGGGCGTAATGGGAAACGCACCCCCTTGGTTGACAAGGGAGTGGTTGCAGGTACTACAGCCTGAGAAGGCCCAGGTACATCCTCACCAGGAGAAGCCTGCAACGAAAGCTGCTCAAGCTGTTCCACCACTGGGCCACCTGTTTCACCTCCAGGTGGTGGAGCACCACCACCAGACTCCACCGGCAAAAGGAACGGTGGAGTGAATGACAGTGGTGCTGATTCAGCCTGTTCTTGTTGATAAGGCTGTTGTATGGCTTGGGGCAGATCGGGAAAGGGCCCAGAAGGCCCTGTGGAAGGAGGACCCCCATAAGGGGCTGGTCCGCCTCCTCTACCTCCTCCTCGACCTCTGCCCCTTCCTCTTCCCTGCTGATAAGGTGGCGGTCCTCCTTGCATAAAACCTTGAGCAGGTGGTGGCCCCTGTCCCTGATAGCCCTGTGGAGCCACTGGGCCCTGTCCTTGATAGACCTGCGAGGGTGGTGGCCCCTGTCCTTGATAGCCCTGAGGGGGTGGTGGCCCCTGACCTTGATAGCCCTGCCCACCACGGCCTAGCTGCGGTGGTGCACCACCACGACTAGCACCTCCATAACCTCCTCTACCTGCCCCTTGCTGAGGATAACCTCCTCTTCCTTGCTGCATATAACCTCCACGTCCACCTCCTCCTTGCTGGGGTTGACCATAAAACCTCTCGGGCGCCTGAAAACCTTGCTGCTGAGCCCTCACATCTTGAGTTCTGACATCCTGAGTCATTGAGACTTGATGATGCTGCCCCTGCCCGGAGCTTTCACCCTCCCCATCCTTAGGATTCTTTCGTCTTCTTGGCATGATTCAGTCCCTCCAAGTTTTTTTCAGTCAAATAAATATTCCTTCGATTTTTGTGCACTTAACCTGCAAAACAACACAAACAAAGCATTGACATCAGAAACATCATTATTATAGAATAAGCTTCGGGAAAGAAATTGCCTACAGAAGTTTGACCTTGATACATCATAACTCTAGAATAAGCTTCGGGAAACCATTCAAAATGATTTTAGTGGAGAAAATGGCATACATGAGTGGAGAGAAAAGGCATACATGAGCTTGGAATCAATAATGATAAAACAGACATCAGAAACATCATTACTACTTCAGGAAAAAAATTGATTACAGAGGTCTGGCCTTGATACATTATGACTCTAGAATAAGCTTCAGAAAAGAAATCCTCTACAAAAGATTTGACCTTAAAGTCTTCAAGCTTCTGCAATTCACAGTGATTTTAGGAAAAAAATTGCATACAGAAGATTCATATCAATACTGATGATGGGCAAAACCATTGATTACCGTCTTTACACAAGCTTCCACAATCCATAATGATTATAAAATTAGTTTCATTTGAGAAAATGGGTACACAGTTTTTGAATATATTCATCCTGAGCAATTTCAAACCCCTGTGAACAATTTCTGTCCAGACGCTTATTTTATAAAAACACCAAACATCTTAAATCCTTACAGTAAAGGAAAATTTTAAATGATTTAGAATATTTTCTACCCAATTTTCAATTATATACACCATTGCTTATAACCACCGAAGAAATTTACTTAGGTTCTTAAGATGCTTCCCGAAGACTACAAGCGTAGGCAATTTACACGGTGAAAATTGATAAATGCCAACGAAAATACTAAGATAAGATATATTTCCTCGCAATATATACAATCTACCCTATAATTTTTACCACCGCAAACAAAAGGAATTACAACGCATCTTTAAAAACTTCAGACTCGTGAAGAATTTACAGTAACTGTACTACATGCTCTAAGATGCCATTTAAAGCCCCTATCTGCTGTCAAAAATTAATCTAAATTCATACAATATAAAATATATCCTACAATTGTCAACGGCTGAAAAATGTTGAAGTTACTTCTTTACTCTGCACATCAAAATCTCTAAAAGGGTGCTAAAAGCTCTAAATGCTGCTAAAAACCTCTGACCAGAGAGAAAATCCGTAAAAATACCTATAACAAGACACACCTTCAAAACCCGTTACAAATACACACAATATTCTTTAAAAAAGCATAACTGCTTACCCAATATTTACATCACGTAAAAAAACTTCAAAGACTGCAAATACTTCGTCCAAAAGGCGCTCAAGACTTCAAAAAGAAATCACAAGTATTCTCAAAAAAAAATTAGCGCCTTACGAAATGCGTGCATCACCTTCAAGAAACCTTGAAATCCCCGCCAAAACGCTAAATGCCAGTGATAATTTACGGTCTCCATCAATCATTTGGAAGCTATACACTCAAATTTTCTAGGGTTTGACAAAACACCGTAAAAACTCTTAAATCTCCAAAAATCTCTAAATACACATCAATATTCACAGTCACTTTGCAGCCTCGACGACTAGTTACAATCTTCACTGAAATTCTCAAGGGTTTGTAAAATATTCATAAACACTTCCAAAACGACAAGTATTTACCCTAAAAACGCTTTTAACAACTGTAAATAAATATCAATATTCAAATTCTCCCTCATGAAAGGCATAACAAAGATTTGCATAAAATCAAAGGCATTCTGCTTCACTCAACAAAAACCCACATTATATACAGCAAAAAGGAGAAAACGAAAAAAATAAAGTCCGTTACCTCAGTAAACTTTTTTAACAGATCAAAAACCTCCAAATTTTCGCAGGTCCTCTTAAAGGCCACAAAATCTTCCCTCTCCTCGCAATTTTTTCACTCAAACCCTAAAGAAGCAGCTGCTACTGCTCCTGCTGCTTTCAAAACGCACCAAATCAACGGCACCGGTCACAGTAAAAGGGCTAAAAACTTCTCTACATGAGAGAAAACGTGACCGCCATGAAAAACGCCCAACAAAAAAGAAGAAGACAACAAAAAACCGCATCTCAAAAAGATAAAAGAACCTTTTCTATTTTATAGCAACCGAACCAAAAATACCGATACTCCATTAATATGGCTATCTAGCTAACGACCATTTTTATATAACTAAATAAACAAGAGATTAAGCCCGTACTTCTCGCTTCAAACATTAAATGCGGTTTTCTGTAGAGATCTGAAACTCCTCGGGACCAGAAAATGTGCCGTTGAATTTATTTATTTATGCGTAAGCATCGTCTATATACGATTTTCTTCATCCCGGGTAACTAGGTCTCTGCTTAACATGATTTCTTTTCCATTTGGGTAACAGAAAGAAGAATTTACCTCTATTTTTTTTTGCCGCCTCGGAGATTGAACCCGCCACCTGGGAGCATATCAAATAGAAGGCTACTGTAATTTTTTTAGGGTTTTCTGGTTCTCATTGTAAACCGTGCAGAAAGAAGGAGCTTTCTCTGCAATAATAAGAGCGCATTGAAGGAAGGAGGAGTAGCAGGCAACCATCAGTATTTGTAGTAGTGCGGAATTTATTAATTATTTAAAATATTTATAAATTCGTTGAGAGAACCAATTGTTTTCGTTTCGCTTCTTCGGCACGATCAAAGGACAAATGCTCTTTTCATTTTGAGATTTTTTTCGTTTTCTTTCTTTAAAGAGGTTTTTTCACCTTTCGCCAAAACGTAGCAGAGGAGCCTTAGGATTCTCTTTCTTCTCTTTGCCCTAAACAACTTAAGGGTACCTAGCCGACCTCTTATACAAGTGTTTTCTCCACCTAATTTTTTAGATTTGAGTGTGTAGTTTCGAGTCAATCTATATTTTTTTTTAGGAATGTGAAAGGTTGAGTAGGCGCTTTTAAACACACTTTATTACGGAATTTCTTATCAAATTAGAAGTTTTCATTAAATTGCAGAATTTCTAATCAAATTGTATAATGATTTTTCGACATTTAATCGTATAGTTCAAAATCATTTTTTCCAATATCATAATACTAACTTGGTTTGTTTTTTTACAAAAATAAATAGTTCATATGTAATTGTAGGAAACATAGTTTAATGTATAGTAAAAATTTGTTTAGTGTAAAACGAGAAAGAAATTTAGACTTGTTTTGTGGTAGTTTAGAGTACAATATTTCATGTAAGAACGTGAAATTTGGGTTTGCTTTAAGTTGTTATAATGGTACCTTAACTTTGATAAATTTCTAACTACAAAAGGTTTTTTTGTACCATAACATTGTTATAGTTTATGAAGAAATTCAATGATCCATATATAATCATAAAGAAATTTGGGACACTTTAATTTTACAATGCAATCTTTAATGTAAGAAAGAAATTTAGGTTTGCTTTACCTTGCGAACATTACTTTAACATGTGATGAATTTACAACTCCAACTATAAAAGTTTTTTTAAATCATAGCATTAGTGAAGTTTATGAAGAAATTCAATTATTCGTATATAACTATAAAGAAAATTGGGACACTTTAATTTTAGAGTTCAATATTCAATGTGAGAAAGAAACTTGGCTTACTTTATCTTTATTTATTTATTTATTTAGTGCCATAACATTACTTTAACTTGTGATATAAATTAGCTCCTTGGGTTGGCTCGACTCAATCGTTGGTTCGAGATCTTGTGATTTACGTGTAGCATGTGTTGAGGGCTCGGTGTGTCTTTGCTCCAAGTGAGGGTGATCGGTGGCACTTACCTTACATTAGAGCTTCACTCTTCAAGCATCAATTTATAATTATAAGAAAACTCATGACACTTCAATTTATGTTTAAGGTTCTAATTTATTGCTCTATATACAATGAGAAAGAACATAAACTTGATTTACCTTATTTAGTGTTCAATAATCTTTGTGAGGAAATAACTTGGGTTTGATTAAAATGTTTTGTATGTATTAAAAGAAAATTTAGGCAAGATGTTTTGTAGGTATTGAGAAGAAAATTTAGGCCTAAAGCACATATACACAACCTCAATTTATGAAAACAAAATGGACCATCTTAATTTGGACTATGTGTGTGAATTGAGAGGGAAAAATTAGTGCTTCGTGTAAATAAGAGGAGACGGGGCTTACTTTTTTAAGACTCATAACATAATTTTAATTAGATTAATATTTTTGTGGAATGTTTACTCATATATATATATATATATATATATATATATATATATATATATATATATATATATATATATTTAAGTCATTTTAAAATGACAATCTATTGTAATGATATTGTTTCCCGTATATATTTAATAATATAATCAAATACCAAAAACTCACTTATCACATAAAACAACAAAACCATTTGTTAATAGAATAAAAAATAATGAATATAATCCATCTTCACCCCTGTAACCTCTTTTCTATTCACAAAATTTATTAATAAATATATAACCTTAATTCTAAATTAAATAATATCATGGAATTTTGAGTGGACTTAGAACTCCAATTCAAAATTAAAATAAAACCATTTAATTGCACTCTTTTAATTAACAACGTAGCTAGTTACATCAACCCATATTGCCATTTTCTTATTATGGTTGGTGACCAAACCAAAAAAACTACTATACCACTAAAATATTACTTTGTTAAACGTATACAACCTTTTTAAAACTAAATTTCGAACATTTAAATCTTCCGTCCAAATATTCTTTAAAAAAAAAAAAACTTGATACTTTAAATATTCCCTTTTATGTGGTGGTTGTCTTTGTAATGTCTTATTAGTTAATTATAAGCTCTCTCTTTATGTGGTTTAGAGTGAGTGACCTAAACAAGTAGAAGTCAAAACTATATGCACATTCATTGAATGTCTATCTTTCCGTTGAGTTAAGTTTTATGTTTATTAATTAATTGAATTTAATTAGAGATGTTGATAGGTGCACTTTATAATAGTAGTTCATTGGGTAAAAGGAGTGAGAGTCACACCTAGAATAGCAGGGTATTTATGCCTATCAAATCAAAATTTGTTGACGGTCTAATTCTTTTATATGATTGTAAATTTTAACTTTTCTATATTTATTTTTATGATTTCTTTGTATAAATTTGTATATTTTCATATATTTATAGAGGACTATTTAAAAAATTAGACAGTTTTGTAAATTTTCACCCTGTCGTTCTCTCTGACTACCAATTTTTTTAGATGTTAATAAAAATAGTTGATTTTGAATTTAACAAGTAGTTGACTATTTTAAGACATTTTTTCTTCTTTAAGAAACAATCAAAAATTACTATATTTTGGGTATGTGGTGAAGTTTAAAGTCTATTTTTTCAAAAATAGTTTTCAAGTCCTATGGCATGGCTAGTTTGAGCCCATTCATCACTAATCAACAAGAAGATTTTGCATAAGGTGATGGAGTTGTTAATCAATGAGGAAACCTTCGAGTGGTGAAACTTTGTGACAAATATAAGATAAACGCCTTAATATTGATACATGTCGATGTATTCGGATAGATGTATTAGTTATATTAATAGGTTATGCCTAACTATCGTGATAGACAAAGTTAGGTGGGAAGGAGTGAGTGTAATTTTATTATCAATTGAATGTGTTAAAAAGAGTTAAACTTTAAATTCAATGCATATTTAACCATCAAACGACACTTTCGACATTAAATTTAACACACATTTGACCATCACATTATGATTTTCTTTGCTTAAAGAACGCAATTGAAAATTTGTAATATGTTAGGCATATATTAGAGTTTGGAGGCCATTTTTTGAGAATCCAACATAATGGTGTAACTAGATTGGGGCCATTTATCTCCAAACAATGAGAAATTTGTAAAGAAGTTAGGCACTAATCGGTGTAGAATGTGACAAATATAAGATAGGCACCTCGAGATTGATATCTCTTGGAATTTTTTAGATATGCGTAATTAAGATATCTAAGCTAGTTGTTTTTGTGGCATTTTACTCGTGTATGTTTTAGGTCATCTCAAAAATATCTTCATGAGTAGTCATTACTTAGCACAAAAGTATTGTAAGCATTTGTTACTAGGGGGATGGTGATTTTAATCCTTTGTGTTGGGTTTTTCACTCTCTAGCTTATTTCTCTATTAGGTCTATTTTTATTTTATATTTTTAGTATCTAACATGTTGAGTTTTTAAGGGAACCTTTCATACGATTTATCTATTTCCACCATAGATAATTAGTTTAAATTGGGTGCAAGGGTGTGGTCTAATGGTGCGGCTTGAGCGCTCACCACCCACCCACCCACGTTCTAATCCCCAGGGCTCGAGGACTAGGTATCCTTGCATTTACACACGATCGGTTGGGAGGACTCACCCGCATTAGCGCGTCATGAAGTGTGTCGAGTCGTTGGGTGATTAACTCATGTAGTATCTTTAAAAATAATAGTTCAAATTTATACGTGTTAAAGTTTTTCATTTTTGTGCAAATTGGACATTTTGTTTAAGTTATGTGAAGATGACCTCCATGGGTAGTCATAACTTTATAATTTCCTCCCTCGTATATATATTAATAAATAATATGTGTACATACATACATATATATGTAATGCAAAGAAATCAATCTCAAGATGTTTGTCTTAGATTTGTCACTTACCATACTGATTAATGGCTTTACCACTTTCTCTATGAATTTCTTGTTCGCTTATGATAGATGTCTCCAATCTAGCAAAACCATTATGTTGGGTTTGAAAAAATATTTCTATCATAAAAATGAGCTTTAAAATCTATATTATGACCAAAATATTGTGAATTTTCATTCACCTTCTTTCACGAAAAAAAATCATTTGATAATAAAATAGACATCAAACTTAAGATTGGCCACTTTTAATGTGCTCACTCCTCCCACCTTTTATCTATCAATATAAATTCCATCTCTGAACATAATAATTTCATCTCTTAACATACAGATACTTTTTAAATATTTGTTAGTGGAAACTCGACGTGAGGGCCAAATGAACATTAAATAGTGTGCATTGTCTCTTAGCAATGAAGATTAAGTTATTCTCTCTTAAAGGAATTCAAGTTCAAAAACACAAATGAAAAGAGAAAGGTAAAAAGGAAAAGTGCTACTATGAGGAGACCACACTAAGAAGAGCATGGGAGAAGGCAACCACATAAGAATATTGAAAAATATTGCGGTTAAAGTTATCAACATACTCCCACGAACTCCAAAAAAAAAATGCACATAAACAAGAAAAACAATGCAAATTATCACCAATATTGTGAATAGCCCAATAATTTCATAGTTTGTTGGCCCCAAAAAGCTTAAATTAAATGGTCACTTGTCTTGGGTGGAAGCAACAAGATTTCCTCGGCTATGGAGTACTTGGGAAACACTATGACATTATAAAATTAGATAAATGATTTAAAATAATTAACAAGAATGGGGCAACTAAAAGGAAACCATACTTGTAAATTATTAAAAAGGACCATTTGTGTCGGTCAAAGTGATAAAAACTTTAGAGAATGGCTACTCATAGAGCTTTAATGAGGGAGAAGCCTCTCGTATGGTGATAAATTTTCCTTTCTATAGTTAAAATAGGTCATAGTTATGAATGTTATTTTTGTTATATATTTTGGATCTCAAATATATTGGGGATTTAGTTTCTGTGAGTTAAACTTAAGAGTTATAATATATTTGTGCATTTTTCTTGCTAATTATTGTTGAACCTTGTTATGGAATTGTGACTTTATTATAAGTATAAATATAGTAATTTGGTGATGAATACATGGTATTGGTAACCATCATTATAGGGAATTCACTTTTATTTATAAATATTTCATTCATTTTTAATTTATTAGCAATTGTATATAGATGGTGTGATGAAGACTTTAATGAGTGACGAGAAGTGGAATAAGATGGAGAAAAGAAAGTTGAAGAGTCGAAAGAGTTATCTACGAGTGGATGGGAGTTGCGAAATGTTTATTTGGCGGAGAAATTTTGGGGTGCTTGTAGGTATGGCTCTTCTTTTTTCTAAATTTGATGTATGGACCCATATTTGTCTTTGAGTAGTGATGGAACAAGAAAGGCAACGAAATGTGTAGGTCATCAAGGGAGTGGGCTCAGGAACAAATGTGAAAGCAAGACCTATATGTGAAAGCTTTCAATTAGGGAGAGGGATGACCTAATTGAAAGCTCCCACCAACTCAAATTCCTCATTTATCTTTCGAATACCACACAAACACATCATCCTTACAAGAATACGTTAAGGTGTAAATATATATAAAAAAATGAGTTGTGAGGCCTCCACGAGTTATTGAACCTAATGTTCACATGTTCCCCACCCTCGGAGGCAAGGAACCTCTCTACTCAAAAAAATCACTTGAATCCCAAATTTGCCTATACTATAATGGACATTGAAAACCTAGTTGATTTATTTCCCTTTTAATATTTCCATTTTAGTTACAAGAATACATTGAGGTGTAAACATATAAACATGAGTTGTGAGGTCTCCACAAGTCATCACCCCTAATGTTCACATTCTCCATGCCCTTAGAGGTAAGGAACCTCTCTACTCAAAATTGCTCAAGGGAATTCCAAATCTACCCATACTATAATGGACTTGGAAAATCTCATTAATTTATTTCCTTTTTAACATTTCCATTTTAGTTAAATTATTTTCCAATCGACCATTTTTGACCTCATATGCATGATAATATTTAGATTAAACGGTAAATTGTAATTGTGCCATCACAAACTTAAATATTAATGACTAATATAAATGATTCTTGAATATTAAATATATTTTATTAGTTACTGCAACCCTAAAAGCAAGCCTTTTATCCAACGGGTTGAGTGTAATGGTTCTTGGGTCTCCTAGTAATTGGGAGGTTAAGGTTCAAATCTTGGCTCCGTGTTAAGGCGGCCTACTACCGACGGTTTGGATACCCCAGTGATGGGGCACCACGATAATGTGGTTTAATATGTGGGCTAGCCGAGAGCTTAAACTTCCATCCTTAGATGGTTCCATGACGGTGTGGGTTGGTGATGCCACAAATGGCTAGGGCCATGTCCCTAGGTAACCTCAACAAAAAAAGCCTTGTTTTAATGCATTTGTAGCTTTTTGAAATTATTACAATTACATTATTATATGGTTTAATAGCAAACATTAAATTAATGTAGAAAAAAAACTATAACACAATGAAAATAAAAAATACTTCAAAACAGAAAACATGGTACATATTAAGAATAAATTGTAACAGGTGTTGTAAGGGTCACAACAAATTCGATATCTTTAAATATTATCGTAAAATATACGTCGTCTACTTCAAAGTGTAGGGTACATTAACTCTTGACACACAACTATGTAAAAATATCCTTTGGTTGTTACATAAGTGAAGATACCTAAGTAATATTTACAAGATTTACATACATTATTTTGAAGAAACATTAAAGGAATATTATATATTCTTCCCTAATTTTTAAAAATGTGAAATATGATGGCTTTAAATATGGGTCCTAGGTGTAAAGCAGAGCCACGAAAGGAGCAAACTAGGTTGATGCATTTCTGATATCTTTCATTGAATTTCTACATTGTTATCATCATGACCATGCCCAACAACCGAGAGAGATACTATTCTTTATAAGGAATTAGTCTCAAGGTGGTTGAATCTACTAGATTATTTTCCTTTTGTTTGGTTTAAATGTTGTTTTATGTCCTAGTTTTACATACATGTAATCCTATTACACAAGCTTGTTCAACTAGGGGGATTTATTTGTGCGGGTATCATAGCATGGGTTTAATAACTATTCAATCAAGAAATAAGGCATTGAGGCAACACACATAGAAGAAAATAAAAGTATGGAGTGGAGGCAATGCACATAAAAGTAGGGATAAAGAATAGCGTGATTAAGGCCCTATTGAAAAATCCCCCATATTGAGATAAAGTGATCATTTTTATGTTTTGTAAAATTTTACAATGTAGATTTTGTGTAATGATGGACACAAAGTCATGGGTAAGTTGCTTGACACAAAAATAATGATGTGGCCATATAAACATATTTCATTGTAATCATGTTTTTCCATTGTATTTATGTAGAATCCGAGTAGCCATCATAACAATATGTAAGCTTCATTTTATAATTGTTTGAAATGGTCTTTAAAACAATAAATAACATGTGTCAAAGGTGGTGACCATCCCATGGCATGTGATCTACCTATAAGTTAAACATGTATGAATGTGAGGGCTGTATTCAATGTTTTCTTCCCTCAATATATGTACACTTGTTTTAGGAGTTTCTAACTATAATGCATTGTGTGAAAATATGTAGAGATATTTTCCTATTGTCTTTAGTTAAAACATAGTTTTTCTTCGTAAGATTGAGTTGAGCTCCTAATAGCCAATATTAAAAGTACTTAGTTGAAATTGTGATATTTTATATGAAGCACATTATCTTGAGAATGTTTGATCTGTCTAAATCTAGTTGTATATTTTTAGTTGTAATTCCTTTATTCTCATCCCACACAAAAAAAAGAGTATGCCATCATCGACTTGAGAAAAAGAACACACTATTACTAATAGTAAATAATCATAGGTGTTGTTTAGGAAAGATTTTGTATTATAGTTGGAACTTGTAGATTTTATGTAGGTAGTTGAATAGTCGTGGAGAATATGAAGTGCAACAACCATTATAATGGTTTTATATTTATAAATTATAGTTGGAATTCAAAGATATGCAATTAAAATTATTCAATCTTGAGTTAAAGAATGGAAATGTCATGAGTTTGCCTCATAACTTCATGCAATCAAGCATGATGTATACATTATTGGTGTAACACACACGTGCGCGCGCGCATGTGTGTGTGTGTGTGCTGTAGCGCGCGTGTGCGTGTGCGTGCGTGTGTGTGTGTGTGTGTGTGTGTGCGTGCGTGCGTGCGTGCGTGCGTGCGTGCGTGCGTGCGTGTGCGTGTGTGTGTGTGTGTGTGTGTGTGTGTGTGTGTGTGTGTGTGTGTGTGTGTGTATGTATGTGTACATACATACATACATACATATATGTGTATATATCTTTATATGTGTGAGTGAGAGAGAGAGATTGATTTCATAAAGGCTCTTCTTCCTTCGTATTCAACCTAGTTGGAGTATTCACAAGCAAGCAATCAATGAAAGACTTGAATTTGATTAATTGGTTGAACAGATGGCGAAAGGAAAAGGATTTTGGAAGAAATTTGGACTATAAATATGAGAAAGCATTTGTTATGCCCATCAAAAGGGAAATTATTCCAAGACTTCTTCCCTCAATAAGGCTTCATCCTCCAAAAATGATGACAAAGGGAAGAATAAGGGTAAAGGAGGCAAATATAACAAGAATGTTGGGAAAAACAAAATAATAAACAACACTTATTCGCAAAAAATGTCACACAAAAGGGAGCCACGGTATCATGAATGGAAGATTTCATGGGATAAGATTGAAGCTTACCACAAACAAAAAGAAGAAAAGAAGCCCACTAAAGAACCAAACTCCACTCAATTCACAAGTGAATATGTTCTCTTAAGGACATATGAGGAAGCAAACAATGTGTTACGTGAATTCAACATGCTTTGATGTTTGAGTCCTCACCACTAGTGTCACTCAAAATATGCATTTTTAAAGGACTTCTTTGAGGAGTTTCATGAGGAATGTTATGGTCTGGTATATTTGATAGATAAATCAAGTCTACAACCAAAAAGAAAGGGTACAATCCGACTCAAGTGTTTGAAGCTCTACTAGATTTCATTATTAAAAATGTCATCTACCTTCCTCAATTGAAAAGAAATATGTTGCATTTGGTGCTCATTTGTCAACAAGGGCACTCCATTTAAATGGATGACAGGGAAGTTATTATCAGAAGAAAAAGTGACAATGTGTTTATATTGACTGGATGTGAGGAAAGAAAATTAATAAAACTAAGGGGCGAGACGTCAATTTCATGGGATTTTGAACACAAAATGTCTCTAAGTATGTGGTTGAAGACAAAATGTCTCCAAGTATGGAATTACAAGATGAATGTTTAATATGAAACTTTTTGGTTTCTCATTTTGTAGCCAAAATTTTCGTGTACGAGTCCATAAAAATTTAGTGTGGGCCCTTTGACCCTTATTTTGGATCCCTTAAGGTTTTTGTCCTTTTCGGACTTTCCTACTTGATGTATGTTAGTGAGCATGCCAATAAGGTCCTAATTTGAATTCACGAAGTTTGTCAATACATAAGTGCAATAGTACATTTAAAAATGTTATGAATGGAATGAGATGTCAATTGAGTGACAAAGAAGTACCCTTTTGCCAAAAAGCAATTATAAGCATTGAGGGAAGAGCATGTAGACACAAAATCTATGCACTTGAGTATATTTCTAGGTTGTAAAACATACTAATGTATACATGATTCCTAAACGAGAAAACAAGTGGTTGATAACTCCTTTTGGCATTTTGATTGTTTTATCTATTGCACTTGGTGGCTTTACACATCTTACACCTCTGTCGGGACTTGATTGATTTACCTTTTAATGGCCTCGGACACTAGCGCCTAGTTAGGATAGAAGCACAGTGCTCATGTCCCCTCTAGGTGCTCTTGTTCCTCTCTTTCCTCTTCTTACCACTTTTGGGTCCTTTTCATTTCTTGGTCACCTTTTAACACTTTGGGTTGGCCTTTCAGTTGTCACTTACGGAATTCAAACAAGGGAACCATATATATAATTAGTTATTTCTTCTAAATAAGGGGACAAACACTTTAAACATTATCTATAACCACCTAAGCTTCGCACAAAGGCACAAGAGCATTGCAAGGCATACATCTATCACATCCATACAAGGGACAAGGGTTGCATTGATTTGCATACACTACATAAGAGGGGAGTTCATTTTATTCCATCATACACATTATGCATATTTGGGACAATCTAGATCTAGCCGCTAGCATCGCGCAACTTACACAAGGGTAACCTAGGACATGAGACACAAATACACACATGCATAAAGAACTACATGTAGTATGAGATGTAGTGCAACGCTCGGTCATAAGTTCACTCTTTGGGTGATTGTTGAGGTTAGTCTGACTCCACTTTCTACATCTTTTTATTAGATTTGATGTGGTTTGTGGAAATGTGCAGGTAATCATCTGTTTTGTAGGTTACATGTGTTGGAACCCTAGAAGTGAATTCGGAGTGACAAAGCGAATATTGGAGCGAAGACCTTCAAATCCGAGAAAAATTCAAAACCCGAGCATCGAAGCGGACACTAACGCCCATATCAGTCATTAGTGCCTAGACTACTCGTGTCCTCTTACGGGTGCTCTTGTCCGACATAGTCCTGAGTTCCAGAACCATCAGTGAGCCATTACGACATTGTTCCCAGCCTATTCTAGCAAATACACAGTCCTAATCACTCCCGGATCGGTCAAAATTAGCTAGTCATAATCTCGCTTATTTGCTTAGGGTTTTACATTGTTGAATGCTTAGTGATTGTGTGTTACTGTACTTAATTACTTGAATATCATTTATTATAACAAGTTACTCGAAATAAGGTTTAATTCCATTTATATTAAATCATTTTTGTGAACCAATCCTCTCCTTCTTATGATTTTATGGACAAATCCTCATACCCATCCTATGTGCCCACCAGGGTTCCTTGCATGACTACCATTACTGTTGACTTTATGCAAGTCCATACCCAACACCCTCCCCGATTCAAATCTCCAATGCCCGACCCAAATATTAACGTGGTCACCACTTGATGCAATAGGCAACCCGTGGCTCCACCCGTCTCTATTCCACCACCTATCACCTCTACAGTTCCTATCGACACTTCCAAAGGTTATGATATCATTGAGCAACTAAAGAATACACTAGCCAAAATATCCCTTTATGATATTTTACGCAATGCACTAAATTGTTGTCATACATTAGAGGCTGCCCTACATTCCATTCAAATTGCAAGTGACAATTCCCTTGTTGCCTTCACCCATCTTATTCAATCCCTCAAAAACCTACCACATGTCATATCATTCAGTAATGAGGATATCCCTCCTACTATTGATCCTTCATCACATTTACTTATTACAACTATTATTGGCCACCATCATATCAAGCGCATACTAATTGACAACGAATCCGCTCTAAATCTATGTTCCCTCTCATTACTCACACAGTTGCAAATTCTTGATAGTCAGATCACCAAATACTCTACCCTTATTTATGGCTATGATTCTACTACTTGAACATGCATCGACACCATCACCTTACCTTTACAGGTTGGGCCCAAAACCCTTCCCACATTGTTCTATATCATTAACGCATACTTTTGGTTCAATTGTTTACTCGATAGACCATGGATCCATGTTATGCATGTTGTTCCTTCTACAGTTCATCAATGTGTTAAATTCTTACATGATGGATATGAGCATTATATTTCTGTCGACCCCGAACCATTCAATTTATACTACATAGAACTAATCACGCCATGCCTTGCCTATACCCCACTTTATCCAATCCCATACCATACTATCGATACATACGATGTTGGTTAATCCAATACTTCCATTACCACTTCTACCTCCACATTCACCCCTTCCATCCCTACACATACCACTGATCTTATTTCCCCTACCATATTTCCCTCCATCACTACCACTTTCTCACCATTTACAAGTGCTTCTAGCCTTGCATCCACCACCCCTCTTTCTAATATCCTTGATAATGCTATCTAACATGATAATGTCAACACCGACAATTCCGATGATGAGGTCGATGTCATAGAACTTACGATGAAAATTTGCACAACCTTGAATTTAATCATCTTGAGATAGAAGAATCCTATTTCTCGGACACTTTCATTTCTAGTGGCTCGGTGAGTATCGATTCAAGTAACCACCTCCCTCTACTACAATCATGATTCCTTTCCAAGCAACTATACATACACTAGACCTCATGTCGCCTCCTTCATCTCCCCAGGTCACCTCCGGTCCGTAACTTGATCCATTCACATGCACCTTATTCATACATGACTCTTATTGGTCTCATATTCCATTCAATCATACTTTCCCTAACACTTTGTTTTCACACATGAAGTCTTAACATAGTTAGGATGCATACTCATTAATCTCCCCCTCATTCTCCCCACCTATATCACATACATGTATTCATTATCACTTTGCTATGGCCTTCGTGTCTTCCATTTATCGGTTTTCATTGCATGTACACATTGTGCCTCTCCACTCACCTGCGAACAATCTTGGATCAAATATATTAGTGGTACCCTCGACCCTAACTATACTAATATTACCTTTCTAGTACCTTTTGGCCACATCTCTATTTGCAATGATTCCTTCCTTAGCTATTCCCAAAACTTAACCTGTTGGTACACACGTGATTCCGCATGACCCCCTTTTGTTGATGAAGATTATCTTTGTGGGCATGTATAATTTACGTCGCCACAGGTATTTCTATGATCAACCTCACATTATCACATATTATGTCTCCAATCCAAATCCTATCGGTTAAGACCCTGACACTCGACGAGCTCCTTGATGGGTTTACTTGACTACACACCCCCACACAATCGGGGGCACTCGACTTCCTCCTCACCTGGTCACATTCAGGTGACTTTCTTGCTCTATCTATCACACTCAGTGCTTCATGTCCAACTTTTTTGAGCATTGCCACATCTCTGGTATACATACAATACCTTTGTTACCCGATGATGCACTCATGTTTTCAAGGTTCATACATGACTATTGAGGGCATTAAATGAACCTCACTCACACACTTGGGGTATCGTACTTTCTCCCCCCATCTATCACTATTGGTTGCCTCTATCATCTACTCATAGCTTACTTTTTATGCTTCACGCTCGGTGCTTTACGGTAAATATTTCTTAGCATCTAATCTCAATCACATACAATATCTTCGTTACCCGATGACACACTCTTGTTCTATGGTTCATACTTGACTATTGAGGGAACAATTCTTATATGAACCTCATGTCACACACATCCATTAGGGGCAACATGGCCCCTATCATCTACACATCTTGCACATCGTAGGATACCATCACATTCACACAACATCTACACATCTTGGTTGTCTTTACTCTTGCAAACTTATACTCTTTACATGATTGCACTTTGTTTCGTATGCTAGCTAGATACTTAGTATGCCATTATCTTTTTTCTATACACACATGCACGTTCACGTGGTATCTTAAGGTGAATGTAGGACTTTTACATATTCTTACACAATGCATGATGCTCAACACCGCTCTTTACCGGTCCCTTCGAGGCTCTAAGGGCATCTATATTTGTTACTCTCATAATCCACACTCACATGTCCTATTATTACATTATTTATTACCACGTGTCACTTAATTTTTGTTGATATATACATGCTTTGACATACTATTTATCTTTCTAACATGCTAACGGGTGCTTCATGTGTAGCATTTGCCTTACAGGATTACATATAACCATGGTTATCTGTTACTTCTTGTTTGTTATTATTTTTCACTATTTATGGGCTATGTCTTATGTTTGGCTTGATCATTGTTTGCTTATGGCTACTTCGACCCTGATTGTCTTGTGACATTGTGAGCGATGTCTCATGTGTAAAACCCACTTTTCGTGGTATTTTTGTCTTCATAGTTGTTTGTTTATCTTGTATTCTATTGCATCCTAGCTCTTTTACACTAACGCTTCATTTCTAGCCTATATTGTTTATATGTGCCTTTGTTTCTACCATGCAAATCCCCTACCCCCAGCAAGAAGTATCTAATCTCTGATATACATATCAATTTCAGGTCCTCTCGTTTGGGTTGCCTCCTCCTACTTTCATCACATGCACCCCAAATGAGGGGGACAATTATTTGGGTGAATAAATAACCCTTCCAAAGAAGCACGTAACTACGTAACAAAACAACATAATACAAAATTGGCAAAGGAACACAATCATAAAGTGGTCTAGAATCAAACTTAGATCGCATGAACACAAAGCGAGACACTAGCGCCCATTATCGACAGAGCGGTGGGTGCTTGTGTCCCACCTAGGCACTTGTGTCTTGGGGAAAAATTAGATAGTTTATCAGTTCAACACAATTTCTAATAATTTACATAATGGATCTGATATCGAGACACTTGGCTTCATCACAATTTAGTTACATTTCGATTTATAATTCGATTACAAATAAGGACGTGTCAATCTACAATGGCACTTATCATTTGAGAAGTGTCATGGAAGGAGAGAAAATAAACCTCTCTCCCCAACACGCCTCTTGGATCACCCAAAAAAATCACCCTTGGCGTGAGATCGCCCAAAAAACTCGCTCTTGGCGTGGAATCACCCCCAAAAACTCACTCTTGGTGTGAGATTGCTCAAAAACCTCACCATTAACGACAGACGCCGAAATCCGCAACACTTCCAAAGCGAACATGACAACTTTATATCATATACTCTCTCATACATCAGGTGCATACTTTCCTTAGCTATTACTTTTACACACTTTTTACTTACTTACTTATACATATGTTACTACGATTTTGATATACAGACTTTAATTACTCTTTTGCGTTCTTTTGCGAGGTTTGTCTTACAAGTAACAGAAGCAACTCACATCAACAAACACAATCTCACATAACACACTACTACACATACGATTCACCCCTAGGATCTACCTTATTTTCCTAGTTACCACGCTTCACGTTATGATCATTTCACACATCACATAACTACTTGTCCACTCGACACACTATCATAAAGTGGGGGCAAATGTAGACACAAAATCTATGCACTTGGGTACATTCTAGGTTTTAAAACATACTAATGTATATGTATGATTCCTAAGCAAGAAAACTAATGGTTGATAACTCCTTTTGGCCTTTTGATTGCATTATCTATTGCACTTACACGGCTTTACACGTCTTACGGTTCTATCGACATTTGACTAATTTACCTTTTAATGGCCTTGGACACTAGCGCCCAGTTAGGATAGAAGCACCTAAACGCTCATGTCCCTCCCAGGCGCTCCCATCCCCCTCTTTCCTCTTCTTACCCCTTTTGGGTCCTTTTCATTTCTTGGTCACTTTTTAACACTTTGGATCGGCCTTTTAGTTGTCAATTACGAAATTCAAACACGAGAATCATATATATACTTAGTTACTTCTTCTAAATAAGGGGCTAAACACTATAAACAATATCTATCACCACCTAAGCTCACACAAAGGCACAAGAACACTACAAGGCATACATCTAACACATCCATACAAGGGACAAGGGCTGCATTGATTTGTATACACTGCATAGGAGGGTAGTTCATTCTATTCCATCACACACATTCAACATATTTGGGACAATCTAGATCTAGCCCACTATCATCATGCAACTTGCACAAGGGCAACCTAGGACACGAGACACAAATACACACACACACACAGAGAACTACATGGATTATGAGATGTAGTGCAACGCTCGGTCGTAAGTTCACTCTTCGGGTGACACTAGGGGGGTCGATCGACTCCACATTTTGCATATTTTTATTAGATTTGATGTGGTTTGTGAACATGTGCATGTAGTCATATGTTTTACTGAGTTACAGGTGAGATCGAAACCCAAACAACAAAGTCGTAGCGACAAAGCAAATATTGGAGCGAAGACCTTCCGACCCAAAAAAATTGTAACTTGAGCATCCAAGCAGACACTAGCGCCTAGATCGGTCACTAACACATGAGACACTCCGGTCCTCCCGCTGGCCTGTCTCGACACACGATCCCGAGTTCCAAAATCCTCGGTGATCCATTATGACGTTGTTCTAGCCCGTTCCAATAGATACACAGTCCCGATCACTCCGAGATCAACTGAAATCGGCTAAGTCATCATATGTCTCTCATTTGCTTAAGGTTTTACATTGTTGAATGCTTAGTGCTTGTGTGTTACTATACTTAATTACTTGAATAGCATTTATTGTAGTAAGTTACTCGAAATGAGGTTTAATTCCATTTAGATTAAATCGAGCACAAAGCATCTACTTGTTGCATTGATTGGGGCATTACAAATGATAAAGAGTTGGGCACTTGCATTATATTGGATTGTTTGTTGAATTACATTATACTTAGTTTGTTATTTTTAAAGAACAATTTCCTTTAAAGGACCTAAGTAAAATGGAGGGATAACACATGCCCCTAAAACATCCCTTGTTTTGTCAAAGAATTTTTTGGAAAAATTGTGTGAAATATTTTTGCTCAAATTTCCCAAAAGAGATTTCTGATTTTCCTAGAAGGTGTAACTCCGTGTTAGAGTTCTAGAAAATGAAACCAATTTCTTTGAAAATCATGTCCCACGCACATGATAATCGAGTTATAGTATTGTGAGCGTAGATACAATATTTTGAGAGGGCATTTTACCTCATCTTGCACACATGTAAAAATGTGCCGCTTTCTGTCTCGCTTTGATAAAGCTGTACATTTTTTAAAAATTAAATGCTTATGTGGCAAAGTGTTTAAATGGACAAAATAAAATGATTTAACTTACTATCTGTCAAAAATGTCAAACTATCAATACTTTTCATACAAAACCCTCAATGAGCATGAACATCATGGAGACTTGCTTGGAGGGCATGCATTTTCTGTCGGAGAGCGCCCTCGAACACACATTTACTACTATTCTACCCTCATGTGCAGAAGACTCGAACCTATAACTAACCAACTAAGACACCAATTCTTTAATGATGGCCCAAATCACACCTAAACCATTTTACACATCTAAACACACAACCCACAAGTTTTTACCCCTTATGGTCTCCTCGTCCCATCTATCCTTTCACAAAAAGAAAACGAACATCTCAAAGAGCACAAATTTCTAAATCTTTCGAATAGAAAAATATCTTCAATACATATCGCCGGTACCTTCGTCGTTTTCTGGCAGTTTGGCGGCGTGGACTTCACGATAAGTAACTTTTATAAAATAAAAAATAATATTTAAATATATTCCTCGGTAAAACCAAATAATTATACATATATTTTACCAGTCCAATTTTCCAAGCCTTTTAAATTGCGCGATTTTTTTACTGTGCCTTATCTACCACTCCGTATGGTAAAAATAACAATCCTTCCACTATGATTGGCCCACAAATCCGGCGACCAATCAGTATTGACTCCACGTTCCTCGGAAGTACATGCACCAATCACAGGCCCACGGCTGTCTGCACGATTTCACCCGCCTTTTACACGCGTAAATTGGAAACTTTTTCTGTTGAAGAAATTTTGGGACCACCAATAAAATAATAATTAAAATAAAGGGCATCGAATCGTATACGTTTACAGTCTGCCGGCCCTGACTTCCCGGCGACGGAATCTACCCCGGCTGCCGTAGATTCGATGGAGATTCTTTCGAGATTCCGGCTGCGGCCCCTGTGTTGCTGCAAATTAATCGGGAAGAGAAAAGAAGACGACAAACTACTCGCCGGGAAAGGACGAAGACATCCTGGCCGTCAGATATGGAGCCGCCGTCCATCTTTACCGTGCATTGTAAGTACCACGAGTTGTTACCTTAATCTGAATTCGGGCTTCTCGTGTGGGCCCCTGTGTCGGTGCAACCCAAAAGGAGTATTATTTGCCAATTTGGGGTTAACCGCGCGGTTTCTTTTGGGCGAAACTCGTCACATTCTTTTGGCTCAGTGTTAAAGTCCCTCTTTTAGGGGCTTTCATTCTTCTATTTTTTATTTAACATCTATTTAGTTGTATTTTTTATTCGATGTAGTTTATTATACTTGTCGAGCAAGTATATATCTAAATCGATTTCCTCTGTGACTAAGTAATCATAATCGAGGGGGATTAAGGCCTAGGAAAACTAGGCAACCGCCAGGCGCTAACAAAGAAGGGGGTGTTAATTTATTTTATTTTACCGTTGTTTTAATGAAGGGCGGATTAGTTTATTAATTCCATATATGATAGTAGCAGTTAGTGTCTAACTTTACATACCAATTCAATTCACTTCATTCAAAATACAATTAAAATTACATAATTGTATTAAGAATATGATATTTAGGAGGCTTCAAATATTTATGCAAGTGCCTTTGTTGCAGGATTCTTAAATTTAATATGAAGTTTTTTTATGGTAGAGACATAATATATCAAGTAATATGATATTTGGTCACGGTTAATTATCTTTTCTACTATAAATTTTATTTATTTATAGAAGGTGTTATCTCTAGTATTGCCTAGGGTGCTCATAACCCTTAATTCGGCCCCACCACAATTAAAGATAACAATCTTAGTTTTATTCGTTTAATTTTACGTATAAGGACTTATACCTTTGGGGGATGGCTTAATAAGTCATCATCCCCATCATTGAACTACAACCTTTTCAATATAATTCTAAATTCTAATTATTCCTTTTAACTCACATTCATTTCTAATATATGTTTATATTTGAATCTCATCGACTTAAAATTAAAATCAAGTTTGATTTTACAAATATTAGACTTTTGGTGTGAATTCCATTTTTAACATTCTTATTGCATTGTCTTTTGGGTGGACTATTACATTCTTTAAAAATGAGTTTCTCACGAGAGGTCTAGATTCACTACAAATCCACACATAGGCATATACATTCCAAATTAAATTAGTATTTTTATTGGTCTTTGGCATGGATTCAAATTCAAAAGTACTTTTATTCTCAATGTTATGAGTTATTTGGGTAAATATTAAATTATTTAAAATATTAATAATTTTAAAAAATTAGAAGAATAAGAGTTCATACATTCTTCTTATTTTAAAACTATATTGATTTTTACGTTTATAATATACATGTTTATGAACTCAATTTTTAAGTACATAGTTTTTAGACACTTATTTTGGTACGAGATTAGTTAATTTTATAGCCCCCTCACCTTTATATAGATAGTTGTATAGAATTCTCCCGACCCCATAGTCATCTCTATATACGGGAAGGACACCCTATATATAGATATGTGGGGGGGACCCTAATAGATAAGATATAGAGTATAAGAGAGGAGGTCTTGTCGGCACATGGGAAGGAGTGCGATCCAAGTACTTTATGGATGGTAGTGTATTTATGTATTCAATTATTATTAGTTTAAGTTAAGTTTTTATTAGTATATATGTTTTTGTGGTATTTAATTTTTGATTCATTTTTATATTTTAAATTTTTAGTGATCATTTATGATCTCGTCTTCCTTCTATCATTTCTTTATTTTTTTCTTATAGTTCATGTCCGATTCCTTTTCCTTTGGTTCCTTTGAATCCCATCACTCTATTTATAATGAGTTTTCCATAATTATTGTAAGTGATTTATGGGATGTAACTACTTGTAACATGTGATAATAAATACCTATAATAATTACAATCTTTATTTCAATAATGTATAGAAATGATTTAATTTATTGCACTCTAATTTCTTATTTTATAACACTTTATATTAGAGCTTCATTGCATAAACATCTAATTAGGTGATAGGAGATAGAGGAAGTGAGAGGGAAGAGGTGTCATTGCATTTTTTTCCATTGTGTTGAAGATTGGAAAAAATGAAAAGAAAGAAAAATTTTAAGGCGGTGAAGGAGCACCAGAACTCCCCACTCCAAAGCATTATTTATTGTCTTTTAGGTTTAGATCTACTAGTTTTGGAAGTGTTGTAGTGTTATAGATTTTAAGTGTTGCAAAACCCCTTTTGGATCCATCTTGTAAGACCGTAGCTCTACTCATGTATAGTTCCCTACCTATCTATCTTGCTTCCCTCTATAAATCACTCTAGTAGAGCTATCTCTCCTACCTCACTAAGCTCATATAAATCACCTTTCTCAAATTCAAGCCAACTCGGCCTCTATAGCTCGAACTCGTTCATGTAGCTCGATAAGCTCCTATTATCCAACTTAGGTCTTCAAAATTAAACTCGATCTACATTCAACCCTAGCTCCTCACATTACCAACCCCTAAGATACCTCCCCATAAATCTTTGCATGAGGTCGTCCAAGTGAGCCAAATCCCACCCTAACTCACCATAATCCTCAAGATCGACTCAAGATCCTTACAAGATGTAATGCTAGAAAAGATTAGATGAAAGTTAAATACCCAAAAATAAACCAATTGATTCATAAATCTAGTCTCTAAAAAAAAGTCTCGAGATAGAGCAATGGATTGAAAGGGGGAGAGAGACAAATACCCACACTTACCTACAAGTTGTAAATATCCTCCTTTGATGTGTTGGATTTGCTCTTGGATTGATGGATTTGGATGTGCTTGCTTCTTGATTTGGTGGAGAAACTTAAGCAACACCCCTTGATTGCTTGATAATTGTTATGGATGAAGATCAAAGATTGGATGATGATAGATGAATGATGGATTGATTGAAGATGGATGATGGATTGATTGATAAAATTGGTAGAGGTTTGATATGAATTTCCAAGTTGTGCTCTCATGGAGGATGAGAGTTCAATTTATAGTTTGTGGGTGGAGGATTCAATGGCTAGGATGAAGCCAAGTTGGATTTGGATCAAGGGTGGAGAGTGCATGAGAAGAATGGAGAATTCTAGAATGGAGATTTCTAGAATTTGAGAGAAGTCTCATTCAATGGAGAGAGGGAGATATATTTGAATTTTTAAATATGAAAGAGGGAAATTTAGAGAGGCTTCTAGAAATAAAAGCCTATAGATTTAGAGGTGTGAGGATGTGATTAGGATTAGAATTATATTAGGTTAATAAATGATGATTAGGGGTGAGGTTACATGGAAAGGCTAGGTGTAGGGATGTGTAGGGTAGGTAGGTAGGTAGATGTAGGAATATTAAATTCCTATAAAATATTAATAGGGATTATAATAGGATAATATGATATAATAATGAAATAAAAGTGATTAATAATAAAACAGGATATAATAATGATTTAAAAGGATCAATGATGGAATGATAAATAATGATAAAGGGGTAAATAAGATAAAATGGATTAATAATAATAATTAATCTTGCGATTAATTATTATATGGATGATGTTGGGATATTTACAGGACATATTAATCGTAATTAACCATCCCAACATTTTAGATGTCTACATTTTACCTCTCTTTGAAGTTTTATTGTGGAGCAATGAGAGGTCAAAGAAATAGAAGAGAAGATGTTAAGATGGTGATATGTTGCCCCATCGAGGGTTAGGCGGAGAGGAACAAGTCGGGTAGCCTCTCGAAAAGAGGAGAGGCCCAAGTTAGTAGATGAGGGAGGATTAGAGGATGAGGAGATTTGAGGATTCATAGGATTAAGATTGAGGATTCAGAGGATTAGGATGAGAGGATTAGAAGATGAGAAGATTGAGGATTAGAGGATTAATATTAGAGGATTAGGATGAGAGGATTAGAGGATTATTCAGAGGATTAGAAGTTTTGAGGATCCAAAGGAGTAGGATTAGAGGATTATAAGATGTGAGGATTAGGGTATATTAGATTTTGGAGTAAAGGATGCCCCAGTCAACGATGTATGACAAGGGTGAATATTTAGGATTGGTGGATTATAAGATGCCCCAGTCAAGGGGTTAGGTTTTGAATATTTTTATTATAGGATGCCCCAGTCAAGGGGTGAGGATTGAATATTTGGGATTAGATTTGAGGATGTTGGATTTGACGATGTTAGATTTGAGGATTCTTGATATGAAGATAGGGTATAGGATGTTGGATTTGGAGGATTAATTGATTTAGGATGTTTGGATTGAAGATAGGGTATAGGATGTTGGATTTAGAAGATTAGTTGATTGAGGATGTTTAGATTGATTTTGATGATAGGACATTGATGAGGAGAGTATTGGGATGATGATTGATGAAGTGATGAGAAATATTTTTCGAGTGTGATTGATGAGGGGATGTTAGAAGATTCCCCAACCAAGGGGTGAGGATGTTGGATGTGAGATGATAAGATTTGGATGTGGATATTTGATTGATTGGATAAGAGGATGAGGAGGGTAGATTTTTAGTTAGATGATGATGAGGATGAGGAGTGATGATGATAAGGATAAAATATGATGATAGAAGGGGGTGTGTTACTAGAAAGTTCCCACGGTTATCATCATTAGTAGTGTTATGGATGTGGCATAGAGAAAAATGCATCAAAGTATAAATACCATGATAATTGAATTGCTAAATTCCCTTGGCCTCATATCATTGGATAGATTAATATAAAAAATATAGTCCCCATATCATTGGACCGTGAAAATAAACAAAAGGGGCCTCATATCATCGTCCAAAATACAAATGCAAACAATCAACAACACACAAAAACACACACATTGCATTTTTATATTTTTGAATGTATTGTTTTGTAGATTTTAGATTTTGGATGTTTAGATTATTTGATGTTAGATGTTGAGATTTTGGATTTGGGATGGGGGAATGGTTGAGGATAGTTAATATGAAAGGATTCAAGATGGGATAGCTCATGGGGGATGGAAAGGGATGTAAGGTTGTATGAAAATTTCTCCTATAAGTCCTAAAACATGTTTCAATAGGATGAAAGGAAAGGATTGAGGGAAATTAGATGGGTTAGATAAGATAGGGATTGGTTGATAAGTCATGATTAGGTGGGATGTGGGATGGGAGATAGATAGATAGGATTAGGGATGTGGTCCATGGGCCACACTAGTGGAATAGACTCGGGACCCCTATCTATAGACTCGGCACTCCCCTCCCCTATATAGATAGAGAAAGATGGGGGATATGGAAGATGACAAGATACACCCCGTGCAGTAGGGGATATGGATTAAGGGATAGATGTGTGTTCCCCAAGTGTAAAGTAGGGTGGAATGTGTGGATGGATGGATGGATTCGATTTTTCCCAAAGTGTAGAGTAGGATGGGAAGTGATGGTATCTAAAGTGGATGATGCCCCCATCAGATGGTAGTAAGGTTGCCCCCAATCATGATGATGACATGTGAAAAGGGACCTAAGGAGGGTTGGATGAAAAGGAAAGAATCATCATCTACCCATGAATGTTCGATCATAGGAAAAAAGGACGTGGGGGTGATGGATGGAAGGAAAATAACATCAGTGATGAATAAAAGATGAGCCTAATGACACATGTTGTAAGGCAAGAGTTAGACTAAAACATAAGTGTGACCAAGGTCTAAACAATACCTAGAAACATGTGAGCCCTATGTCTCTGTGAGATCAAAGTGTGTGTGATTGTGATGGTTAATTACCGCTTGAAGTGAATACTTATAAGGAAGTATGTGAAGACAAACTAGCCAATGCATAGAGAGTGATTAAGTCAAGTAGGTTGATGAAAGGTGAATAGAAGGTTAAGCCGTACATTTCTCCGTTGTCATCACCAGTGTCCATAGCCCCGATGGAGATACATTTGATTCTTGTCATAACATTTATCTACTGCCAACTAGGCATCCATAATCCCAATAGAGTTCTTTGAAACACCCCAGAGAGAGTGTCAAGGTGGATTTGATATATTTTTAATTTTGATATGATTTTTTGATCTTTTGCTTTTTACTTTTTGGATTTTTTTTTACATAAAGAGATTCCACTCTCTTGAGAACTCTAAAGGGGTTAAGAATCACTAGTGGCTTGATGGGGGATGGAGATGAGTGCAGTGATGACATTGGCTAGAGTATCAATAGACACACCCAACATGGTATTCACCACAAGTTGATAAAGTGTGTGGATCTCTAGGAGGAAAATTGTGCTTGAATGTTGGAGGTAATGATAGACCAAGGTCACATGGTTGTAGTAGGTACTATTGTCTTACAACATGTGTGAGCAAAGCTGATCTAGTGTTCAAATGAATGGATTGGAAGAGGATATGAATGGATGTGATGATAATAATGGATTAGATGCAAAGGGATTTGAATGTTGGATGGAAGGAGGATAGGGGGAAGGAAAGAACATCCATGTGCAAGTGACAAATTATGTGCTCAATCTATTTTTAGGTGTTTGGTATTTATAGGGGGATTAAATGATTTTGATTGGGTTGAGTGGTTAGGATGGTAGGATCAACAAGAGGAGTGGTATAAATGGGTTGTGATAGAGTAGTGGGAGGGACGTTGTTAGTGTTAGGTTTATAACCTAAGCATAAATGACTTGGATTTTGATGAAGGGAGATGGGTTCGCAAATGCCTTGTTCATGGATGCCTAAGCCTTTGCCTCGATGTTTCATATTAGTGAACATATTTTTGGCTATAGGATATGAAGTGGATGGGGAGGATGATGCCATGTGGTCATCATAATCCTGGGGTTGTAGTTTTGTCATCTCGCTAAGGGGCCATATTTAACAAAGGATATGGGGTGAGATTTGTTTTGGTTTTGGTCGTGGGGATGTTTGGATGTACGATGAGCTTTAGATGGCTAACGATGTTTGGATGTAGAGTGGGGTTTGGATTATGGACAATGGTTAGGGATAGGATTAGGATGGAAAGGTGGTGGATAGAGAGGTACACAAATAAGAATTCCTTGGTTGATGAGGTTTTGGACATAAGAATGAAATTGCATACAAATATTGGTCGAATGTCCATGGGTGCGATGGAAGTTACAATAATAGTGTTCCTAATACCAAGATAGTTTGGGAAGGTTTTGATCACGTGATTTGATTAGGGGATGGATGATCAGGTTGAAGGTTTTTATATGATGGAAGATGGTGATCAAGGATTCTCCTAAAGGAGGAGAGTGGTTTAGGTTAAATGGTTTTGAGGGAGTAGGAAGTAAAGGTGTAGGATTTGGTGGATTATGAGATGTTTTGGTTGATTTGGATTAGATTGACATGGCTTAGAGGATGAAGGGAATGAATTACGTCAAGGGACCAAAGTGGATTGTTTGGGCATGAAGCTCAAGTAGATGTGGATGATTTTGGATTGTTTGGATTATGTGGTTTTGAGGTAGATGGTTTTGGCTTAGAGTTAGATTGTTTGGGATTAGAAGATGTAGATGAAGGGGGTGAGGTAGATTTAGATGAAGGGGATGGGTGTGATTTGGGGTCACATTCGATTTGGGTGATGTTAGGGATGGAGGGGATTTGGGAGATGGGTGTGGTATATGAATGCCATTATATTTGGTCACTTTGGGGGATGAAGTAGATGAAATGACATAAAAGCCTCATTATATTGGGTAGGAGATGGGGTGGGAAGAGGATTGGGATTGTATTTTTTAGGTTTGGGAGTTGGTTACTTAGAAGTGACTTTAGATGTTTTAGGATTGGGGGATGGTGGAGATGAAATAAGATTAGAGGATAAGATAGTATTAGGTTTAGGTGATGAAGGGGGTAAGATATGATTAGATGATGAGGGTGGCATATGTGTCACTTTAGATGGTTTAGAATTGGGGGTAGAAGGAGATGAAGACGACTTAGGATTCACAAAGTGGATGAGATATGTTTGATAGAATTGGGCTTAGGAGTTGAATTTGATAGTGGATTAGGGGATGTGGTACTATCTAGGAGAAATTTTGTTGGATCGGATTAAGATGATGAAGATGACGAGGATGGAGGACTAAGATGAGATGTGGGGATATTGATTTAGGATTAAGTTGTTGTGATTGTTGTGGATATGTGAATGGGACCCGATGATAGGTTTTATGATGATTGGATTTAGGATTTGAAATTTTGGATGGTGGTAGATGTTTCACATGAGTTTTGATGGGAGGAAGGTGTTGGTCATGATGATTGATAGGGGATTTGGAGGTTGGGGTTTGGGATGGTTGTGTGGGCTTGAGATGGGTGCCTAGGTTAGCAAGGACATAAAGGAGGTCCTCTTGGTCTAGGTCAAAGTTAGTGAGGTTGTCAAAGTCAATGAAGTTGACTTGTTGGGATAGTTATTTATGTTAATTAGATCGGGGTGTGGATTGAGATGATTCAGGTTCCTCAAAAAGGAAGTCAATGGGGTAAGGGGTAGGGATCTTAGGAAATGGAATTTTTGATGAGATTGGTTGGTAGATGATGGTTTAGGGGTGGTTGATTGATTGAAGATTGAAGATCAGATATTTGTTGATTAAGTTATTGAATGGTTTTTATGATGTTAGGATCGACATGGGATGGTTGATTTGGATGACGAGGATGGGATTGGTTGAGGTAGGATGTTAAGTTTGAGATTTGTTTGTTAATGTGTTGGATGGTGTGTGGGACTTCATGGTCAAAGTGAGATGGTTGACTTTGATGGGTGGGGGATGATGGGATAACTTGGTTGATGGATTTAGAAAAGAGGTAGGGATTTGGATGTTGGTTTGGAAAGGATGGGGATTGAGGATCAAAGGCCATGGTTTGATAGATGTGTGGGGATTATATTTGGATTAGGATTATGGATTAAAGATGGTGATGGGATTAAGATTGGGATTATTGTTTGACTAAGGATGTTTGTTTTGATTGATTACATTTTTAATGTGATGGGATGGCTAAGGGTTTTCACTAGCACACAAAAACATGCAACACACACCCTAACTAGTCAAGTGGGTTTACAATCAAGCTATAGCTTGCTTTTAATACCACACACTAACAATGGTGCCAAAATTAGCTCTCCACCTATGTGTCAATGTATGATCGTCTAATGAGTAATCTAGGGAGTGTGGCCTCCTTACACTATACGCTAATATGTGGCCAAGAGGTTACCTACTCTAGGATACACGAGCTCACTATGGACGTCCCGATATACCTTGCGCATGTACGTGGGGCCCAAGTTTGTGTCAGTAAGGATGTTGTCTCGAGGCATGGGGTATTGGGACATGAAATCCCCTCAATTCATGTCACTCTTAAAACAAGCAAGCACTTATCCAATAACGATAGTTTTCCTTGAATCAGATACCGCACCGAACATGGGGTGTGTCTACGCGTGTGGAGATGAAGCCCACAATCATGAGACCCCTAGGACTATGACAAGTGCATGGATATCACTTCCATGTCACATTGCCCCTATAAAATAAAAATGGGAAGGCTAGCCACTTTTGATCCTCAAGATCATCCTAGGACGTGAGAGGAGAGCATACACGGTTTCACCTTCGAGATGAACAAACAACAAAGGAAAACACATGAAGGATGATAAATGTAAGATAATTAAATGTTAGATGATAAAATGAAATGGAAAAGATTATTAGTTTGATGATTGGGTCTTCAAGAGGAGGCCCTACAAAACAAGGGTTAGTAGTTTGATTTTTCACCCCAATATCTTGGACAAAACAAGCTGCAAAACAAAAGGGTTAGTAGTTTTTCAATCCTAAAACCACAAAAAGGTTAGATAAATGTCAAAATGGATGGAATCTCCCTTGTTTTTGCAATAAACCTGCAAAATAGAATGTTAGACCTGTAAAAAGTCAGCAAAAACACTTGAAAACAAGATTAGACTGATAGTTGTGAGTGAAAATTGTGATTCTGCAAAGGCACTGATTGACAGAGCAAAGGTACCACTATATCTGCAAACATGCTACTATATACAAATACACTACTATATACAAATGTGCTACTAGTTCTGCAAAAGTGCTAATATATACAAACACACTACTAGTTCTGCAAATGTGCCACTATATACAAACACGCTACTAGTTTTGCAAATGTGCCAATATATCTGCAAAAGCGCCATTTTGTTGACAAAAGATGGAAACAAGAGTCATTTTTTTTTTTTTTTTGTAATTTTGGGGTTTCAAAGGCCAAAAAAGGTGCTACAGGTTTTACAAAAGCACAAAAGTAGAACATAGGTGTTGATTCAGGTCATAGGTGACATTTTACACACATAGGTGCCAATACATAGGAAAAGGCATTGTTCGTGGTGGAAACAAAATTTGAGTTCGGAAATTACAAATTTGAAGGGGTAAACAAAGGTGAAAATTCCTGAAACTTGGACAACCTATTCAAGAGATCAAATGAGATGGAAAATGATTAAAAATGGGGGGTAAGCCCCATGGTGGGCACCAAAATGTAATGTAAGAAAATATTAGATGAAAGTTAGAAACCAAAAACAAACCAATTGATTCCTAAATCTAGTCTTCTCAAACAAAACCTCAGATAGAGCAATGGATTAAAACGGGAGAGAGACAAATACCTGCACTTATCTATAAATTACAAATATCCTCCTTTGATGTGTTGGATTTTCTCTTGGATTGATGGATTTGGATGTGCTTGCTTCAGATTTGGTGTAGAAACTTGAGCAACACCTCCCCTTGATTGCTTGATACTTAATATGGATGAAAATCAAATATTAGATTATGATAGATGAATGATATATTGATTGAAGATGGATGATGGATTGATTGATAAAATTGGCAGAGGTTTGATATGAATTTCCTAGTTGTGCTCTCATGGAGGATACAAGTTCAATTTATAATTTGTGGGTGGAGGATTCAATGGCTAGGATGAAGCCAAGTTGGATTTGGATCAAGGGTGGAGAGTGCATGAGAAGAATGGAGATTTATAGAATTTGAGATAAGTATCCATTGAATTAAAAATTCAATGGAGAGAGGGAGATATATTTGAATTTTTAAATATGAAAGAGGGAAATTTAGAGAGGCTTCTAGAAATAGAAGCCTCTAGATTTAGAGGTGTGAGGATGTGATTAGGATTAGAATTAGATTAGGTTAATAAATGATGATTAGGGGTGAGGTTACATGGAAAGGATAGGTGTAGGGATGTGTAGGGTAGGTGGGTAGGTAGATGTAGGAATATTAAATTCTATAAAATGTTAATAGGGATTATAATAGGATAATATGATATAATAATGAAATAAAAGTGATTAATGATAAAATGGGATATAATAATGATTTAAAAGGATCAATGATGGAATGATAAATAATGATAAAGGGGTAAATAAGATAAAATGGATTAATAATAATAATTAATCTTGTGATTAATTATTATATGGATGATGTTGGGATATTTGCATAGACAAATTAATCGTAATTCAAGCATGTCGACATTTTAGATGTCTACACAAGATACATAATCTTGAGCACTAAATCGACCCCCTCTTACCTCGTAACATCTTTTATTGAGTTCCCTAGCTTTGCCAATCGATTTGACCCCTCACTCCTACAAACCTCTCTCCCTCACCGAGACAACTCGCCTCTTCCACCAGAGGAGTTCCTTCCTTTTGTAGACATCATTTGAGCCCTATAAAAATAGAAGGTAGGTCAAGCTCATTAATTCTCTACTAGACTCTAATTTAAGTAGTACACACACATAAAACTCAAAAACTTGCAAGATCCATGGTCATGTAATAGTGGAGGCTCTATGATAAAAAAATGCCGACATTCTTAGCTCATAGATCAACCTAATGGTTGGTTGATCATAACACATCTTGGGTTCTTCAACCCCTAATTCAAACTTCAATTCTAGAACAATGAACACAACATGAATTATAACGTGAAGGATAAAACCCTAAATCAAGCCCCGCTTTATAGATCGATCCTAAGTGAGAAACAACACATGTGTCTTTATTTCTTATAAAAATGTTTACCATAGTTTTTAGTTTCAAATATAAATTTTCTCCTCTCTTTTACCAACTAGTAAGCTCTCCTTGTTAGCTAAACTATGCGTGTAAAGTATTTTGGACAAGAATAAGCCTTTCTTACAACTTAAATAAATTTCTTCCCATAAAAACTTTCAAAGTGATAGGTTGTCCACCCGACTAGGTGTAAAAGGTAAGGCACATAGAGGTGGGAGGTTAGGGGTTTGACCCCCACCTCCATATAGTTTTGAATTTTTCATCAAATGGGCTCTCCATCCCTAAACTAAAAGAGACTATTTTTCAAAAGTGGAAATATTTACAAAAAAATATTAAACAAGACGAGGGACCATCAATTTAATTTTTTTTTTCACAAAAACAAAAAAGGGAGTTTTTTTCACATTTTGCATTCAAGGGAAAAAATAGGTGCAATCAGTTAAAAAAAAATCAACAATTTTTTTCCCAATGGGGGCAGGGGAAATATTTTTAATACCACTTTTTGTACTAATTTACAAGTTTCTATATCAAGTACAAACCATTGTAAAACTTACAAAATGAAAACCAGCTTATCAAAACATACTAAAAAAATCTTTTGATATCTTCATAACATTCAATATATCGGTGCCTATGGCTCATGCTTATAGGTAAAATTATCACATTGAAAATATTGTATTTAATGTTTAATATAACTATAATAATGACATTTATGGCATTTTCCCTATAATTTTTGGGGAGTAATAAGGACACCGCACTCACTTCTATTCTCTCTGTTACCTATCCACCACAATCGTTACGCATAAACCCTAAAATTGGGATAATATGAGTATATGAAGACTTGATTCATATATATAAGGATATTCCCGTATGCAGGTGTTATTGATTAGATAGATCCCTATCATGTATTGTCTAAGTACCATGTACCATTAATCTTATATCATGTGCATTAATTTCTCTCTCATGTATGATCATGTATATTGAGAGGATGGTATTCTTCCATATACTTGATGAGTCTATTATAAGGGTACATATGTCGAGAGGTTTGGTATATTAAACCAAAAAATATAAAGAGGGAAATATTTTGGTGTGATAAAACACCAATCCACCTCCCATAGTTTGTGTAGAATTGAAAATTGTCTTATGTTCTTTCTATTAGAACAACATCTCTTATGTGGAGACAATTATGCTATATGAAAAACCAAAGTAAAGACTTGTTTGGAGTATTAATATCTCTACTATGTTGTGGATGGATCCTTTACCTAACATGTTATTGATGTTGAACATAAAAAAAAAGTGTGACAAGGCAAAAAATAAATCAAATCTCGTCATCATGTTCAAAGTTACATATGAGGTACAACCTCACATAAGAGATGAAAACATTGCCAAAAAAATGTGAGATAAGATCTATATTATCTTTTAGGTGAATAATCATAATACCATTATCCATTTGTAGAGTCAATTATAAAATTTGAAGTTAAAATCCTAATAATTTGTAGAAGCAATTTTATGGATAATTGCAATGTTGAGTTCCCCTTTATTAGAACTCTGAGAAGAAGTGTCACACAAATATCTCATACTCATTATATTCATAGGAATTCCACCCTTATTCAAGGATTTCATGAATACTCTCAATGTCATAGAACATAAGCCAAACTTTCAATAGTTGGTTAACTTGTTATAATAAGAGGATTCCATGCAACATGAGGTAGAGGATGAATACCATGCAATTATTTCTTATCACAAAGGAAAGAACACATAGTTCTCTTAGAAGTAAGGTTCAAAATGAAATGGATAGAAATAAATAAACAAGAAACCATGTCCCATTTATGGAAAGGGGCGTGATATACATAACTATTGGTATAATGGGTTGATTAAAAATCATCAAACCATAACCCAAACCAAAAAAAGTCCTCAAACAATAATAGTCTTCTAAAAACAACAATCTCATGGATAAAACACAAATTGGAAGAAGAAACACACAGTACCATGACAACATTGTCAATCGAGAATATGATTAATCCAATTGGGATCAATTATATGCAACACAAACAATAGATGAATCATCCTCACAAATATTCATCTAATATGTATACTCCAACACATCCATGTATAAGATAAGACACAAGGATTGATTTTGTACACTCAGTCCATTACCAAAAAATAGCTTAGTTTCCTTTGGTAATGATGCTTCCTACAACGCTCAAGGAATAGGAAATATCAAGTTGCCTCTTGAAAAATAATGCACCATCATAAATATCATATATGTCCGAAGACTTTAAAAATCTAATCTCGAGTCTATCAACTATTGGAATATAATCTATGAGTTGAATTTGAATGCATAAGTGGAAAGAAGATGTGCCGCATTTGGGATAAAGCAAGAAATTCCTAAATTGTTGCATGTATGTCAAGAATAAAGAAATGTTTCAACTGGACTTTATGCTACGTAAAAAGAAATCACTCATTTCTAAGGACAATAATTAGATATGGGTATGCCAATTTTGGGTTAGTATCACTTAATTAGAAGAATAATGTTCGAGGTTATCAATAGTTAAATAATCGACAAATATCCATACCAATTATATAGCAGAGAAGCAACATCGAACACCTTTTCCTAAGAATTTATACAGATCCCTAAACAAGTTAGACATGGTTCATACCAATATTTGTGGAAATATGACAAAAACATATCGTGGATATCAATAATTCCAAATATTTGTTGACAAGTCTTCTAAAAAATGTGGATCTATATGTTTAAGAAAAAATCAAGCCTTCCAATCCTTGAAAAAAATTTAAGACTCTGTTAAAAAAACTTGTCATTATATAAAGGTCCTTCACTTATATCAAGGAAGGAATTAACCAATAATGCATTCTATGCATATCCAAAATAACATTGAATTCATCATTAATTGACTACACCAAACACTCCATAGTAGAACGATGAAACCATGTAACTATTGAAAGAGTGTGGTGTATGATCAAGGTGTAAGGCTAGATAGAACTTATTAGATAGGTGTAACTAAAAAGGTTATGGATCTACTCAACAAGGCACCAACATTACCACTTGACAACTTGACTCTGTAAGAAGCATGGTTAGGAAGAGAACCATATATTAATCATATTTGAGTATTCAAAATCAAGTCATATATGCTAATCTCAAAGAAGAAAAGGAAAAGTTGGAAAAAATTCAACTTCATACATCTTTACATAATATAGGCAAGATTCAATAAGATATAGGTCAGTGGTTGACTTGAAAATGATGAAAATATACATCAATAGAGATGTTGAATTTTATGAGATGACCTTCAAAGCATTATCTCCTTGAATCCATCAAGGCCCCCAAAGAAAGTAATAATATTATCAAGAACAATGGTAGGGGCTCAAGGAGAAAGGTTTGTGGAGGTAGCTACCCCCAAACTGATGTTTTAAGGGATGAGGCTTCCCCTTTTGATTACCAAATTACCAAGATCCCACTGGGAAATCCGACCACTAAGGGCCTAAAGCATGATGTCACCATGGTAGTGGGTGGTCTCTTCCAAAATATAGACAAGGATAAAGAGAACAAGATACAACTAAGAGAGAAGGTTGATATCTTATCAACCTATGTGCAAAAATGGGTATAGAATCCCCTAGCTTTTCAAGACATAACCATGTCCTTTAACTCAGAAATCATGAAAGATGCTGAGGATCTAAGATGTAGAGGGGAGGCAAATAAGAAGTGGGAGAATGAGATGATAAAAAAGGGCAACAAGGTCATCAAGGACATCATTGGGTATTACAATCAAGTTTCTGAGAAAATTGAAGCGAGCAAAGCCTTGATTGATAAATATTAGACAAAGATTGAATATTAGAATGGATTATTGCCCAAACTTGAGGCCATAAGAAACTTGAAATATGAGGTTGCGGAGAGAGAAGGAATAGTCTCCTCAGATTGCAAAGGTAGACAATATGATTATAAAGGGGCAATCAAATTAAGGATTAAAACCTCGAGTGATGCATAAGCAAGCTATACGACATAAGTGAGAAAGAAGGAAAGTATGTAGATGACATATATTCAAAACTTCAGGGGATGCTCCCTCTAAAAGAAACATACACTCCAGTTGATAGAGATTCTACATGAGCATATTGTAGGGGAATTAGACCCTCCTAAAGATTTTGACTATTCTTCTGTACAAAAATTCATTCATTTAGAAGGATACATCAATAAATTGGCCAAGAGGGCTAAAAGGAGAAAGACTATTTCTAATGAGTTCGACAGTATTATTTATAAGAAAGAAATAATCTTCCTCTACCATGCAGGGCCAGATGAGGACCCCATTTTGGGGATGTTTGAATGGTTTGATGTATACATAAATAAGCTAGAAGAAGAAGAAGCAAAGAATAAAAAAATATATCTCGACCCTCCCTAAGCATTTCCTTATTCTTTGTCCCCTCCCCATTCTTTATTCCTTTTCTATTCATTATTCTTGTAAGGAGAATCAAAATTATTTAATTGTAATATGTAACAAATTCTTTCTTAGAGCATACATGGAATGATAGTAGTTGCAGAAGAAGAAAAAATAGTTTATTGATAGAAGAAAAGAATATTCTCAATTTCACCAAGAGTTTCATCATGGAGCACAACCATTTCAGCCAAGAAAATAAAAATAACATCTTTTTCAATTTGGGCATTTCTCCCATCATGATTGCATATTGGGACCGCAACCCCACTCATACCTTATTTTCAGCGCTCCATGGGGTATCTGGGTATATCCCCTTGTGGAATTTTTTTGATTAAAATTGAAGGCCTATCTTCACTTTAGGGGTTCTAATTTTGGGTTTCATCTAGGTGATTGTGTCTTGTTTAGTCACTAACAAACATTGATATCATTCTCACATGTGTACATTATCAATTGGATACACAAAACCAGTTTTCTATGTATAAGTCTAATGTTTCCAAATGTACATAGATATAGAATCAAGAAGCATACACTCTTTTGTTGTAAAAATGTGTCTATATAAAAGAAATACAAATTTTTATATTTTAGAGCATTGTAATGAACTAGTTATTAAATGAATGTTATTTTGTAGTGTTACTTAGCAATGTTTGTTTCAGTTGTAAAATTCCTTTCTATAATGGCCATCTGGAAATGAATATTTGCTGCCTTCAAGGGTATCCTAGGTTTTATGGATTTGATATAATAGATGCATGAAGTTTTAATCACAAGTGTTTGTGTTAAGGTTTCAAATATTACATGGTAGTGTTTGCACAAATTGGGTATCCATGAATGCAAATAACCCCGTGAGTTCATGCTATTTTAATTTCTAGCTCTAATTGTATCATAGGTATATAAAACCAAAATGGTGAACACTGTTGTTTCTCCCCATTAGATCCCCATCCCCATTTTTATCTAATTTATGTTGTACTACTTTTTCCTACCCCTGCAAGCCACATTTCCTTTGCATATTTTAAGTGAGCTTTCCCTTGATTTTAAAAGCTAAGCATTATGAATATCATTTCATTCCAAGTTGTTATCATCACTCTCTAAATGATGTCCATAATCACATCCCATTTGTCTTTAGTAGCTTATGTCTGAATGCTAAGTATGTGTAGTGCCTCTGTGACAACTCTCTTGAGTGAGCATTGCATCTTGTGGCTATACTTTCTTTAGATTAACTTACCAAGAATCATAGGGGAGATTGAATCATAAGATCCCTCCCCCCTTTCAAGCTACCATTTGGGTCCTCTCACCTTGGTTCGGGAAGATCCAAAAGTACCAGGAGACTAGTCACTCCCTTTGTATGTGCCTCTCAATCATTTCTAAGACTCGGTCATGGAAGAATGCTAGATTTATCCCCGGCTACAAATAACATACATCAAACATATATCATTCTTCTTGTAGTTCCCCTTTCAAAATTGCAACTGAGCATGTAGGGTGTAAAATTGGGAACCAAAAATTTCAACATGGCCTTGATGAGTCACATTATAGAATCCAATGAACCAATAATGGTCCATGAATCCCATGAGTATCAACCTTGGAAAAAAACATGGAATTATAATATCATGCACTAATAAAGAACAACATATGATAACTTATATATCTTCCACAAGGGAAGAAGCCAATCGGTTGCAAGAATTTTTTCAGAACCAAATACACCACAAATGGTAGGATAGAAAAACACATGACATGGATTTTTGTTAAGGGTTATGATTATAAGGAAGGCATAAAATATGAGGATACATATTCTACCATAGCCAAGATCAAGACAATCAAGATGATTTTTGTTTTGGCTACATAATTTGGTTGGAAAGATAATCAAATAGGCGTCAAAAGTGCCTTCCTTGATGCATACCTAAATAATAATATTTACATGACTCAACCAAAAGGTTTTATCACACCAAACCAATAAGAAAAGGTTTGTAGACTCGTCAAATAATTGTATGGACTCAAGTACACTTCTAGGTCTGGTATAAGAAAACAGATGAGAATCTCTTTATAGTGGATTTAAGGGATCCTTATGATCCCAATCTATACCTAAAACTATAGGGGGACATCCCGGTCATAGTAGTCTATGTCAAAGATCTAGTAATCATGGGAAATTAAATGCATGTGATAAAATACACAAAGATAATTATGAAATGATTATTCAACATGAAAGATCTTTAGATACTTTATTATTATCTTGGATTGGAAGTATGAAAAAAAAGAACCACATCTTTTTGAGAGAAATGATACATGATAAGACATTAATCTATAAGTTTTAGATGATGGACTATAATCTAATTACTACACCTATAGAGGAAAGGATTCATTTATCTCAATCGATCCATCACTATTTGTAGATGCAACTCTTTAATGATAGTTTATCGAGAGTCTCATTTACTTAACCTACATTAGGCCGACATAGGTTATTTAGTGAGCTACCTATCAAGATAAATATAAGACCCAAAATGTAGTCAATAGAAAGAAAAAAAGTAGATTCTTAGATATATCAAAGGGAATATGGACTTTATCCTAGAATACAAGAACAATACACATTTCTTGGTAGGTTACTCGATTCGATCATGTAATAAACATCGATTATTTCAAATCAAATTTGGCTTTATAGTATTTTTGGAACCTACAATGATATCATGAGGGAACAAGAAACAAAGTGTTGTTTCATGATTTTCCATAGAAGAATAAAATCACGCTAGAAGAGGATTATTTGTGATTTGATACAATTACGTCACATTTTGGAAGGTCTTGGAGTTCCAAAAAAACAACCTATCGTCCTACACTATGACAATGATGGTGTTATCAAACTTGTTCACAATCCTATGTTTCAAGAAATAACTAATCATATTAAGGTGCAAGTAAATTTGATCCACGAACATATCCAAACAACACCACATCTAGCTCCAGATTTCGACAATTGATCAATATAAAAATATTTTCACAAAGGCACTTACATGTGAAACATTTGAGGCATTTAGAGAATTCCTTTCCAGTTCACGCAGACAATGGAAAATTGAGGGGGAATGAAAACATTAGTTTATTTTAGCATTAATTTAGCATTGTATTGATAATAAAGCACATATTCAAAGTGGTAATACAAGTAGTGTGTACCTAGGGTCATTTTTAGTTATCATTTCAATTGTGTTTGGTTAACTAGTTTGATTAGGAGTGTTTAACTAGAGTTTAATATTGTCACTCTTTTATGGTAAGTTTTCCATAATCAATGGAATTGATCTATGTGATATAACTACTTGTAACAAGTGTTGTTCAATACCTATAAATATTGCAACCTTTCTTTCAACAATGTAATGATTAGATTTAATTTCTTACACTTTGATTTTCAAGTTTTACAACATTTATTTTATATTCTCTTAATAGGCTCTTGGTATAGATGTAAATACCGTAGGGCTTGTAGACACTTATTATCTAACATTTCCATTTCATGCAATTGCTTCTCAAAATAGTCATTCTCTTCAAATATTACCCTTTAAAGATACATGAAGTAATGATATTTCCAATTAGAGGGATAAAATTTCCACAATACTATAGACCAAGGAATAAGGGGTTACTTTAGTATGTGTTTGAATAATTATATATCACACCCAAAGGGTTAGATTTGACAAATTATTTATCCCAAAATGATTCAAGTATGGTGGAAATGGGGTTAATTCCTTTTACTTAATTGAATTTCAAATTAGGGTTAGAAACAAGATGTATATTCATATTATTAATTAAGCATGCAAACTAGAATATATATAATAGCTATTGACAAGATAAATAATTTAGAGGAGGATATTCATTTTTGGAAAGACAATTGGGTGTATTTTCAGAGCCTCAAGAGCAACACTTCATGGTATCAACTTCAAGACAGCCTCACAGCAGAATATGGACACAAGGTCAGTGACTACATCACTTGTATCAATGGTAGATTTCAATGGAAGAATATACACATGGATAGGCCCAAATTTAGAAGCCTCATATGACATTCAAAAAATTACTTCCAACATCAAGATTATCCAAATCCAAGCTAGAGATGAATTCATTTGGGTTGAGTCTTTTGATGGCTCCTATACAGTCAAAACAAGTTATCAAGTTTTTTCAGGTGACTCTAGTTGTGTTTTTGACTGGAGCAGAATTTGGCATAAAGAGATAACATACAAAATCAACCACTTCTTATGGATGGTTCTCAATAAAATCATTCTCACTATTGATAACTTGGTAAAGAGAGGCTCTACCATGCCAAACAGATGTTATCTATGCAGGAAAGAAGCTAAAACTATTCACCATCTCTTTCTTCACTGTCATTTTTCCTCAAGCCTTTGGGTTCTCATTCTTTCCAGATTTGAGGTTGATTGGATTTTCCCGGATGACATTTTTCATGCTTGGGAGCAGTGGTATCCCCCTTTAAACATAACATGCTCAGAAAGCTATGGAGGCTTACTTTCCCTCATGTCATTTGGAGAATCTGGAAAGCAAGAAACTCCCTCATTTTTAGGAATACTAAAAATAACTAGAAAAAGACTCCTGAAAGAGATCACCATTGACATCAAGGAAAACATTAAGAATTTCAGACCCCCCAAGAACCAAAGCTTCCCTAAAAAGAGGAGAGATTTCTGCTCAACTGGAACATCGACACAAAGAACCTTCAAGATAGGCCTATCACTATAGATTGCTCTCTTGTTCAATGGATTCCTCCGCCTGAGAATTGGTTCAAACTTAATTTTGATGGAGCCTCTAAGGGAAACCCTGGAGCTACGGGAGGAGGGGGAATTATCAAAAATCATTTTGGCAATCTTATAGTTGCATATGCTGGTCCTATGGGAACTTAGTCTAATCACTATGTGGAGGCACTTGCTGCCTTATGGGGTCTAAGAGAAGATAAAACCATAAGATCACTAAGCTCATAGTTGAAGGTGACTCTCTCAATATCATTAACCACCTTAATGATATCAACCCCCTAGTTAGACTATAAAGGACTTCATACATGAGGCCAAAAGCATATGTGGTGATCTTACAAGTGTTAAATTTTGCCATACCTATAGAGAGGGAAATAAGGTTATGGATTCCTTTGCCAACTTTGGTGTTATTAGCAATCACTATAATTATTGGGTCAATAATTATGAAATCTCACAAACTTCAAAGGAGATCATTAACAAGGACACTTTGGCTAGTTGTCTAAATGGTTATTTCAAGCTTACGGAGTGGGAAAATTGCCTCTCACCAACATGATTATTTCACACGCTTGAAATGTGCTCTTACCTTGTGGAATAATCAAGTCTTTCTTAATACTATCTTTCACATTGTTTTTTGTGTTGTTTTTTCACTCATTGGCTGCCATTTTCACCCCTGCGAAACCCTTGTTTTCTGGCAAATCTCATCTCAAAACCATGGGTGGTCCACCTTGCAAGACTGAGCCAATCTTTGACCCAGCTTGGCAAGCCAATGTGGAGCTTTGGAAAGCACTGGATGTGGATGGTTTTACCACATTTATGCAGAGGATTAAGGGTTTTGATAAGCACATTTCCATAATGTTTGCTAAGCATTGGAAAAATAGGGTCCTCTCTTTCAAAGGTAAAGACTTCCAAATCACAAAGAATTTGATATCTTTTGTTACAAGATTGGGCACTGATGGCATTAAGTTCTATAGGAATAAGTTTGACAAGGATGCAGAAGAAAATAAATTTCTTCAGGATCTGAAACCCTGCAGATTACCAAAGCGGGCATTGTTTGTTCATCTATCCCAACCCCTTCGATGATGTAGCGAGAATGGTGGTCAAGTATGTTACCCTTGAAGGGATATTTTCTACTCTGCCTCTTCACCATCTGGTCCTTTTGAATCATTTTAGAAGGGCTCCTAGAGTTATCTTAGCCTATTACATTTTGCAATCTCTTGAGAGATCTATTATGGAGGTTCACTCACATCAAAGAGGTCTTCCTCTCCACCAAGGAGTTATCTTACTCCATCAATACTATCATGATATGGTTGTTAATAACCCTTCCAGATCCAATCTTCCTATTCATCCCCCTATGCATCCCAAAAAGACTAAAAACTCAAGCCCCCTTTACCCCTTTGCCAAAAGGGTTCTCAAGAAATCTTGATAAAGGCAAATATCCGGATGTTGCTTAAATTTTGTTGAAAATTAGTCGATTAGCTTGAATCCCTTAGCCAACAGGATATGAGAACTTAGATTCAAGAACAAGCTGAGAAAATTAAGGCAATGGGGCGGAGGTGACCCTTAATCTTAACAAGGGTGTAAATGACAAATAGATCCCTACCATGGGAATTGAGGAAAGGTTTGATGTTATTAGTTAGAAGCTAAAGACCATGGAAGAAACACTGGAGAATATTGTCAACAAACAAGTCAACCATCTCATTATGAAAAAGGCTCTTCTTGATTTTCTTCAAGTTCAGGTTAAGAAAATCTGTGAAATCAATGACATTCCAATGATATCTAGAAAGGAGACAAAGTAACAAAGAAGATTATTTCCTCCAGTAGAAAAGACCCAACAAAGAAGACTACTCTGAATCTCTTCAAAGTAATGGAGGATGTACAAAAAGTGTTTCAAAATCTCTTTAGTAAAGGTCATGTGGATCCTTTTGTTTTTGTGTTTTCTTGTCGTTTCTTGGTTCTTGTGTAGTTGTGGTAGGGCTGTAGTTTAGCTATTATTTGGCTCCATTTTTGGCAGTTTGTACTTTCCTATTTTCTTTCTTTGTTATATATGGCAGCTAGGCCTTTTTGCTAGGGTGTGGCCCCCACCTATCAAAAAACCACTTTGTATCTCATGCTTATATGGCCTTTGGGATTTTCTTGTACTTCAGGTATGGTCCCTCCCAAAACCATTTACCACTAATAAAAAAAAGATAGATGAGTTAGAACATGTGTTAAAAAGGGTAACTTTAGTGGCTTATATTTGCGATTTGGCTAAGAGTAGATTTTAGTCCTCTTGAAAATGGATAATTTCGTGAAAAATTGATCGTCGATTCACCTAAATTTTATACAATTTCCTATATTCATGTTTATAATCATTCTATAAAATATATTCCAACCTATTTTCGACGTAGTTTTTCCATACTTATTATGCATGTGTGGGTATTGTTTGCCATGAAACTATACAAGACAGACATAAATTATAGTGGATCACCAATTATTTATACATGTATGTGTGTATGTAGATATACATACGTGTATATATTATTTTGAAATTTCATGTGTGTACCTATTATATATAAAAATTTAAATAATATATATTTATATATACATATACACATACATCTATCTACACACAAATATCCAAGTTAGAATTTTATAAAAATTAAAAGTAAAGCTGGAATTTCGCTTGATATAATTTCTTCGCAATCCTATAAAATTACCTCTATTTTTATTGATTCAACATTTTAAGCCTTATTTAGGTCAATTTTTATCCAATTTTTGAAGTTGACAACTATAATAACAATTTTTGTCAAAATTCTAGTGGGGTGATTTGAGATGATGTGTAAAAATATATGTTTTATAGAATTAGGAAAATTTAAGCATGATTTTCTAAACAATGAAGGACTAAGCTCAAATTGATTGATAATAGTTAAGTGAAGCACTAATTGATTGAAAGCGTTATCAACACAAAAACATTAGCTTATGATTACATAATTGGGTTCTTTGAAATATTATGTTGAAAAAATGTTTTAATTTGGCTTAATGTGCCCCGATACACCTAATGTGACCTAAATTTACCTAATGATCAGAATGAAGGATTATAAACTTTTGATTGGACCTTCACGTTACAAAAAAACTTATGTCAATATTATAAAAGTATAATCTTGCTATTTACACATAATATTTAATTCTAAATTCAATAGTAATTGTATTTTTGAGTCTCCTAATTGACACAACATCTAAAACCATATTCAATGGTGATTGTATTTTTGTATTCTCCTAATTAATAACATAAATGACACAATACAACAACCTAATGTCATTATGGAGCTCGACATGTCCTATTTGAGTGCCTGTGTAACATGTCGAGTGATTGGTTGCACAATGCACTAAAACATGACAAATCAAATGCACTATATGACAATGAGATGAAATAACACTAACTTAACACTCTAAACATGAATTTGAAACCTTAAATTACATAAGTTTAATCTATTTTGACCTAGTTTCCCCTAATTTGACCTCAATAATTTGTAATTCTATATAATTTAACTAATTGACCTAAATGGACGTAATTCAAAATAATTAACCTAATTTGACCTATATTTACATACTTTGACCAATATTTACCTAATTTTAAAAATATACCCAATCAAACCTAAATTGCCATAATTTGACCTTAAATGACCTAAATTAACGTAATTGATGAAATTGATCTTGTTTTAATGTAATTGACCAATTGACACCCTAAATAACACAAATGACACAATCTAAACATAATGCAACAAACTAATGCCATCAAGGGCTTGGTATGTACTATTTGAGTGCACCATTTAACACATCATGTGATTGGTTGCACGCGACACTAAAACAAGATGTATCAAACTCCTAGATGCTAATGAGATAATAATACACATGAAAGTGTTTCTTCAAGGTGTATTAACACTCAATTGGAATTTTTCATGTTGATTGAGTTACAATACACATCAAAGTATTGCTTTGACATGCATCATGGCTCAATTGGCACAAACAAGGACAATTGAGCTCTAATACTCATTAAAATTTTATATTATAGTGTATTAAGGCTTGTTTGGACTTGTTCTCACTAATCAATCCATCATACACATCCAAATGTCACTTCATGTGTATTAGGTATTAGTTGGCATGATCAAGGCCAATCAAGTTCTAATACATGTCAAAGTGTCACATTATGGTGTATTAGGGCTCCATTGGCACAAACGGTGCCAACATAGTCCTAATACACACTCGATGTAACACTTTGATATGTGATTTAAAAAATATTAAAATATTATTTTAAATTCTAATTTCAAAATGACTACAATGATATATAATAAGATACAAATGCTTATCCTCTTAAAGATGTAACTATGTAAGCAAATGAGAGAGATGGGACAATTATATGATTTTTTCTTATCCTAAAGTGTACCCAAACTAGAACAATGATGGAAAGACCGAGCAGAGTACTAGAATGCTTGATATGAATTCGGGAACTTGCGGAATAAACTAGACAAAGGTGCCCGGGTAAGGGTGATGATGCCTAGGTTCCCGAGACCTTTATAGCGCGCTGTGGTGTGCAGAGGTTCAATAATTGATTTTTTTGGTGTCACTAGGGTTTCGTTACCCTTCATTGTTGATCACCTATAGGTCGCTTTAGAAGATTACCGAGTTCACCTGGTAACCTAAAAAAATATAGTATCCTACAAAACCCCATACTACATCAAATCCTAAAAAGAAATATGTAAATGGCGAGTCGGATGACCACGGCGGTCATCCAAAGGATAAAATTATGACCGAGTGTTACACTACATCTCAGACTCCACGTAGTTCTATGTGCTTGTGTGTGCAATAGTGCTGCTAGGTTTCCCTTGTGGCGGTGATGTCAAGATAACATGTTGTAGCTAGATAGAATGCAAATGTGTGGGATGGAATTCAAAACTTCCTCTTCTTATGCAGTGTATGCAGAGTAATAAGCCAAAGATGCATTCCCTTTGATAGTATGTAGATAGATAGCCCTTGATAAAATGTCCCGCCCATATAATAGTATGTATGTTGTGTTTATATAGGGATCAATTGCTTGAATTTCGATACTAGAGATTGAAAGGAATGATAAGCAAAGCGTACTCAAGCCAAGAACATAGATGCTAATCAAACACCACGATCAATAAGATGAAAGCAATTCACCAGAATAACTTTACATAAAAACCTTTGCAAACAAATGAGTAACAATATCATATATTATTATGGAACTCAATGCAATACATTGAGAATGAGCCTTGCTTAAATAGGCAAGATATAACAATCTAAGAACTAGTCAAGGTCGTAGATCAAGCCATAAATCAAGGAAATAACTAGTCATCAAAGAACTAGTCAAGACCATAGATTTAGGAGAGAACTAGACATCAATGATCTAGTCAATACCATAGATCAAGGAAAGAACTATACCTAACAACTAGATAATATCTCCTAGATATCTAAATAAATAAAAGGAAATATCCACACACATAAGTGGGTGAGGATAAATACAATAAAGGTAACTAAAGTACCTAAGTGAACATGAGCTAAGGTAAATACCTACTCTAACACCCCCTAAAGTAAAGCTAGGGCCAAAATAGAAATGGCATGTCCATAGTAGGAGTCACGCAACTAGGCTTGATGAGGTACTCATGTACAATAACCGGGAAAAAGGGACACCACAAGGTACCTAAAACCAAGTAATAACAAAGTAAAAGAGAGTGAAAACCCACTCCAAGGCATCCCAAGAAGCTCGGCTTAAAAACTCATACAATCTGTGAAGAAGTTTGGTTTGAATCCTTCTGCTCGATGATAGAACTCAAAACATCATCGACACTGGGCTTCACCAGAATAGCTCCATACAAGGAGACTGTCAACGGAGTGATGTCAAAAGTGTAAAAAAACACCAAACATAATTTGATCAAGTGCTGCAAATAGGTGTGCCACGATCCAAGAACAATAACCAAAGCAACAAGGCAAGGACATAAAATCCAGAGTGTCACGATCCAAGAAAAGCCAAGGTAACAAGGCAAGGACACAAAACTTGAAGAAGCAAGATCAACACCACACCCTCCCATACTTGTTGAATGGGTGGAGTGGCACTACAAATCTGTATGAGTTATCAAAACAACTACTCGAACATTGACAAACTAACATTGGGCTCCACCAGAATAGCTCCCCCACAAGAGAGATTATCAACATGCCAAAAGTGTCGAAAATACAGATACAAAATCTCTCAACAAACAAGAGAGATACACTACACCTACTAAAGAAAAATGCTCAAAACAAGGAGCATTATAATGCAAAAGGTATAGAAAGTGGAGCAAGAGGCTGAATGGTGGAGGAGCCATTCTGTAGAGTCCTCTCAATGAATGCCTATGTCGCGCCATGAGTGATCAGATATCCACCCCAAATCAACACAAATGGATGAAGAAGATGCCTGCATATGACTTGGTGCAAAATGCACAATGGGTGCATGCAAAAGAACATCAGAATGTGTGTCAGGTTGATCATGTCTGACAACTAAAATCTCAAGTTTCTCAATCCTGAGTGAAGGTGTAGAACTCATGTGTTGCTCATGATCCTCAGAAAGAGTCGAGCGAACAAAAAAGGATCTCTGTCAATGTGTGATCCCAATGAAGTATCTACTCAAAAACCAATGTCATGGTGAGAATTCCACTTAACATGTGGAATATGGGAAATAATACCCGTGAATGTCTTGCCAATACCTTCACTAGTGAAACCCATAAAATGGAGCATGTGAGAACTAAATGCAGTGGTATGCTTCTCAAAAAATCCATGTAATTGAGTAGAAGTAGGATACACAACATTTGTACATCGTAATAGCACGAGATGTGGAAGAACATGTAGTAACAAGCCTCATAGGATTAGGAGCATCAAGAGTAGAAACAAACTCAAAGGCGGCGGATCAATGTCAGTGGGTACAAGAGCAACAACTGCAAGTGGACTAGGAGCATGGATATGACTATCCATAATATGATGGTGATGTTGTAGGCTAGCAAGTTTCTGCTGCAGGGAGTGTATTATTGTATCCTTATCATGAATGAGTGATTGTAGAAGAGAATTTTACTTCTTGAATGATCTATTTTCTTCGAAAATTTTTACAATATCCTCTTAAAGTCCACATACTTCAGAGAAAAGCATATCATTCTTAGAATCCATGATAGGTACAAATTGTAACTCTCAAAAATTTAGGACGTCGGGCTCGGCCAAAATTACATCCACAATTGATTATAGCACTCCTCCATATTTGGCACTTTATAATTATAGTGAAAATCACAAAATAAATAACTCCAATGGAAAGATCACGAAAAAATAAGAACTTTTGTAAAAACGACACTCAAAACCGAGTTACCGATCAAAAGATACAAGCTTTTTAATATTATGCTCTACTATTTATTTTAGTTGCCACTAAAAAGAATAAAATGCTCTTGCCTTCACCACACAAATAAAATGAAAGGGGGTTGGAGTTAAGCACCTACTAGTAGGAATCACAATCTTTAAGCCCTCATATGACCATACCATATGACCAGGGGCTAAGAATTTCAATGGGTTTACAAATCGCTCTTAGGGTTTTGCCACCTTAGGATCCAACGAAGCCTCTGTTTTCATAAAAATGCACACAACAAAAAAATACAACCAAATCTCAAATATATGAATACACAAATAATTTATTTACAAAATAAAACTTACAGATGGATGCCAACAACAATCTCCTGCTCTGATACCATGAAAGGAACGATAAGCAGATCGTACATTAAGCCAAGAAGATAGATGTTAATCAAACACCATGATCAATAAGATGAAAGCAATTCACTAGAATAACTTTACATAAAAACCTTTGCAAACAAATGAGCAGCAATATCATATATTATTATGGAACTCAATACAATACATCGAGAATGAGCCTTGCTTAAATAGGCAAGGTATAACAATCTAAGAACGATCAAGTTGTAGATCAAGCTATGAATCAAAGAAATAACTAGTCATCAAATAACTAGTCATGACCATAGATTTATGAGAGAACTAGACATCAAGGATCTAGTCAACACCATAGATTAAAGAAAGAACTAGTCAATACCATAGATCAAGGAAAGAACTATACCTACCAACTAGATAATATCTCCTAATATCTAAATAAATAAAAGGAAATATCCACACACATAAGTGGGTGAGGATAAATACAATAAAGGTAAATAAAGTACCTAGGTGAACATGAGCTAAGGTAAATACCTACTCTAACAAAGACACGACATGCCTACTAGGACCTTGGGATAGGAGTAAGAAAACTGAAAAGGCCGACCACAAATTTCAAAAATGTGAATGAGAATAAAGAGGGCATGAGCACCCGGTTTGGGACAGGAGCACTTGGGTGCTAGTGTCCTGAGACAACTGATGAAAAATGTGAGAAGATTGATAGAAAAGGATCCCTCTAACCTGACTAGAAATGGGTACAAAAGTGACATATGTGAGAGATAGAAACAAAGCAAGCATATTGACTAAACATTGTGTCACCGGTGAATACATTTCTTACACAAGATCCATATATAAAACAACATACTTGACACTATAGTAAAATAGTAGTATGTGCGTGATTTTGTGTCTACAATATGTATTAGGATTTAATGGGCCATGTTTTCATGAATCTAGCCTAAAACACTTCAAAGAGACACTTTGATGTGTATTAGGGATTGATTTGTGTGAAAGGGGATGCTTGAGATCTAATAGACATCAAAGTATCTCATTTAGGTGTATTAAGGCTCACTTGGCATGATCGAGGCTAGTTGAGCCTTAATACACCCAATGAGATAGTTTTACATGTATTATGGTTCGATTTCCCCATTCACGCTAACCAATCCCTAATGTATGTCAAATCAACACTTTGATGTTTATTAGGGATTAATTGGTGCAAATAGTGCCAATCGAGCTCGAATACATGTCAAACTATTGCACTAAGGTATATTAGGGCTTGATTTCAATCCTATTTGTACCAATTAATCCCTAATAAACATCTTATTATCACTTTAATGTGTATTCTGTATTGATTGGTGTAAATGAGGCCAATCAAGACCTTATATATGTCTAAGTGTTGTATTAGGGTGTATAGGTCACCATCGGCACACATGAGGTCAACAAATCCCTTCTACACCCTATGTGACACTATGATGTGTATTAAGGCTCCATGGCTCTATTTGCACAATCAATCCCTAATACACATCAAATTATTCCTTTGAGGTGTTTTGGGGCTTAGTTTGTTTAACGTAATATTAAGTGCATATAAAATTTAGTTTATAATTAAATAATTTAGAATAGTTATATTCTTAATCATTTAATATAAACTATGTTTGTCTATGTTAATTGATTAATAATTAATCAAATTATATTAAATCGTCTTATTAATTACACCTCGTCACTTGATATAGTTCGTGACCCATGGGGTCAAATAAATATGATCGTGGGTCATATTGTTTATTCACTTTTGAGGTGAATTTGATAGGGAGAGAAGTGAGGGAAGGGGATTTACTGGACTGTAAATTATTGTTTCTCAATTAATGGAAAATTCTCTTTGTTGTGGTTTTTTCCCCTCGGGGTTTTCTACATAAACATTGATCTTTGTGTGATTTTTACTATGTTTATTTATTTATTTGTTCATATTAATGTTTAGTACAAATATTAATTAATATGGTTATTAATATCCTCATCCTAACATGGTACCAGAGAAAAGGTATATAATTAATCCTAATTTTATTTAACCAATCCGGTGTGTCGGTTGGTTGGGTAGTTAGGTGGTTAGAACATTTTAAATAGTTCTCCCTTCCCCCTTTGGGACATCGAATACACAGTTGTGTGCACATGTGGAAAATAATTCAAAGCACTTCAATTTATCCTCGCGTAAAATCTCGGGTGGAAAAAGTATTATTACTACAAAATTACAACACCCCTGATTGCTTGTGATTTGTGTGTGAGGAAATCAATGTAACCTGCATAACATGGGATTATCCTACTATGTGGGACTTTGCAAGTAGGATAATCCTCTAGAGAAAGCCAATTTCTTCTCTTAACCTAGCACCAACTTCTCTAAAGTGCAGAGAATGGAAAACTAAACTAATCCTATCCTAAATTTTCCAAGGAGACAGAGATAGAAGAATACATAAAAGTAAACCTACTCTAAGGGAAGGTGATGCACCAAGAAAGGGTGAAATAATCTAAGTGATTGAAAAATAGGGAACAAACAAGGTAAAAGAGGGTAGGTGGACGCGCCATAGTCTAAGACAATATTTAGTTCCCTATATTCATAAAGCACAACAAATTAAAAGGTCTTGCAAGGGGATAAGTATGCACAATACACTTACAAACATAAGGGAAAAGAAAAAGAATACAATATAATTGAAGAAATGGTGAAACATGACACAAAACATAAATTTTGTTGCTTAAAAGCTTGCACAATCCATTACACTATAGGCACAAGGCAAAATCCTTTACAAAAAGCCCAAATTCGAGGCCTTTATCTCACAATAGCCTTGGATCAATTTTGACAGAGTTCCTTTGTGTTTTAGAAAGTCTCCCCTCAAAATGAGGCAAATTTTACAATATATAGGCAATTTGGGTCATCAACTTGCATGATGCATTAAAGAGGTATGGGTGGCCATTCGATTTGGTACTTTGCTTGCATGGGTAGTAATGGGCGCCATGCCTCATTAAATCTAGTTGTTGAGCTATCATTCATCCACCTACCCTTTCTGGCCTGGTACTCGTCCATTCATGTGGGTCGCCCAACCATGTGGGGTTGGGCAACATCTAACCATATGGATGTACAAAATATGAGTGGGACGTCCAACCTCCTTGTCATCCAACCTCCTTTGAGCAAACTACTTGTCTATGAGCTCTTCAATATATTCGGGTTGGAAGACCGTCTAACCATGATCCATACAATTTGTGAGTAGGTTGTCCAACCTCATTTCCACCCAACTTGGGAAGGTTAGACGATGTCAAACTACTAGGCCATACATTCTTCTAGTCACCGACCAACCTAGAGTCACCATCTTCACATCAGGTGACAACCTAAGAGGTTGGATGTCGTCTATCTCTCGAACCGCACAACTAATGAGGTTGGACAAACATCCGACCCTATCTTTGTATAATGTGCCACCCAACCATCCTAATGAGTGCCTAACTCTGTGCCATTCAACCCGGGGTTGGATGACATCTAACCTTGTGACGTTAGACCCAAGGAGGATGGAGACTATCCATCTTGTCTATACGCTGTTGACCCAACAAACCATGAGCTCGTAACTGTGTCTTTGCCGCCACAGTTGGGCCGACCAACCCATCCATCCATCTCAACCGACTAACCTAGTTGACACACCCGTCAGCCAACTTGGCGACTAACCCTAACGTCCAACCTAGGTGTCCAACCTAAGCGTCAACTTAGTGAACTTTTCAATTTCCACAATGAGACAGACCATCAATTCAAACATTTTCCATGGCGAGCTATCCAAATTATCCGAGCCAAAGCACGGGCTATCTTTCTCTTCTAACCGGGTCTAAATTTTACTGCTTGTCCACACGTCTCAAGCCTGTACTTCAAATCTTGAATAGGTTATCCAAATTTGTAGGGGCACAAATTTGGGATAACAAATACCGAGGACTTGCAAGTAAAGGTAAGAATGTATTTTAATTAAGATATTCTATCATTTATCTATAGTTTTCAAATGTGCAGGTTGAAATAATTTTGGGGGTGAAATTCAAGTTAAATGCTAGGAGACAAGTTCAACGAGAATAAGAATTTTAATTTTCTATTGGTCAAGATAAAATTATTATCCTGGTGTGGAAAACCCTATTTTTTTCACTAGTGGTATTTGAAATCACTTTTATTTATGTCCCTCCATGGTACCCCCTTAAAATAGGTTACATTTGAATTTATTCGAAACTATAATATAAAATGATTTGTATTAATAAATTGAGTACCTATTCTAAATTGGGACCCTTTAATAATCTAAGGGGCTTTAATAATTTGTTTTTCAAAACTATAGTTTATATTAATTATAAACTATATATTAAAAGAGGTTTAACCTAAAACTATACTTTAATACTATAGGTTATATTCAAACCTAAACTAAACTACATTATTATTTTATTATAAGGTTAAATCTATAGCCTAAATTAAATGTTTAAAACTATAAACTAATGTTTTGAGGCCCTTTTCATAGTTTATACTATGCTTGAGACTATGGTTTAAAGGGTATAAGGTGGCCCCATTTAAAAACCCTCCCCACAACCCTCCACGCAGAGGCATGCATGATCCTCCAATCGGTCTATCCACTATCTTCCACATAGACCCCATGTTCCCCGCCTGCAGATAACTCACTCTCACTCACACCAAATAGAATGTGCCACAGACACCCATGGTCCTTCATGTGGGGCAACCACCTCATCCCCTCTTCTTACGTAGTCAAGTGGGCAGTGTATTATTTTTGAACTAGGAATTTAGTCCCACATTGCTAGTGCGATGGAAAAGAGAAAGGTTTTTAAATGTGATGGGTGTGACTTGCTTCGTGGCTTAAGCCACATATGAATTCCCTTTTTGGTTAGATGATCAACTTGGATCCTATCCATGTGAGCTCGACCAATGCGAGTTGTTGTTAATACATGTTGAGTTGTGCATAATATGTGTCGAGTTGATTATGTAGCTTGTGGTGACTTATTGCGGTCTTGACTTTGTTGAAAGGCTCCCCGACGAGAGTTGTATATTTTAATGAGTTGAATGTTGACTATATATCATTGATAAGTGACAATCTTAACTCACCGAGTTGATAAAACCAAGCTAGATGAGCCAATAAGGATCCCTAAACATCTATATGGAGCTAAGCTCCCCAATTTTTTAATACTGAGATGAATTATATTTTTTTTTTTTACTCAAATTCCTAATTTAATTTATGTATTATTATCTAATAATGAGAAATATGTAAAATTATTTCCTTGGGTATTAGATAAATAAGTTTTTTTAAATGAATTTTTTTTTATGACACGATGACTAAGTCATCGTTTTCATGTAAAACTAAAAAAATTTCACTCACATTTCAACAAATCAACATTATTATCAAACTAACATATTATATATTTAGAATACTTGTTTGAAAGGTTTTTTTTTATGAGAATCCATCGAAATACAAATGGTGTGGTTTGAACAACAACAAGGGATTCTTAAACTATTATCACTAAAACCTTGTTGTTCTCATTTATTTAAATTTATTTACATGAAAATGGGATCTAATCACTTTACTATTGAAAAATCACAGATGTTGAATGAAACCAATTACAACATCTGGAAAATAAGAATGAAGGCAGAGTTCATGACACTCAATCTTTGGACAGTCATGAATGGTATAGTGAAGGCTCTGACTGGTAGACAATCGACAATGGACAATGTTCCTGCATATCAACAGAGGGTCCAAGAAGCAATGTCTATTATATTGTGGAGCGTGTATGATGATCTCCTCCTTCACATCGGGAATCAGGAAAGTCTCGAGTGAGGCTTAGACATAACTGGAATCAATGCATGAAGGTACATAATTATCAAAAATTATAAAGTTGATTCTAGAATTGATGACGAATCCCATGAAGGGAGATGAAAAGGTAATAATTTTTAGCAAAAATTAAAAATATTAAGTCTCATTTGGATGGATGTAACTACAATTTAATTCATGATAAATTATTGTACTTTATTATTCAATTAAATATACATGAAAGATTTAGGAATTTCATTTCAATATTGAATTCTAAATATTTAAACTGAGTAGGACATCCCTAATTTGTAAACTCTATGTACTCTTCGATCTAGGAAGAAGCGGGTTACGAATAATTTTGATTCGAAAGAGAATGCCACTTAGGCACTTCTCACTCATAAATTTAAAAATCCTTCTAGATTTAACAAGAATCAAAACCAAAACCACCTAGTAAAGATAAGAAACATGGAAACTTAAGAGTAAGTTTTGATGGTAAATGTTATAATTGTGGTAAATTTGGTCATAAGAAAGAAGACTATAGAGTAAAAAACAAAACAAATTAAAAAATAAAAATGGAATAAATCATATCAAAATCAAGATGAAAATGAAGAGAATAATCATAGATCTAATGTAGTAACTCTATAAACTACATCTATCACTTCTAAATGAAAAGTAAATGTTTTATTTGAATGTACAATATTGAATTGAAAAAGAAGTTGTTTTTCATTCATAGTTAACTCAGAATAACTATAATTTCTAATGGTTTATTGAGAATGAACTAGAAGTAATTATAGATGAAAACACACAAAAATGGCTTATATGTGTTTAAAAGTTTTGCTTCGGTTTTCCTAGTAGTTTATTAAAACTATTGTTCATTTTTGACATGAAATACTAAGATCATTTATTTAGGATCATGTATGACATGTCTCGGCTTAATCTTTCCACCTATGAAATGTGTGAATGTTGCTTACATTGTAAAATATCACCAAAAAACCCTTTCTCGAGTCAATTTTTGAAGAAAACTCCACATAAATCCATGGGATGTGTCCATAGTTAGAGGATTTTTTTTTATTCAGTGTATCGTTGTGATTATTCTTACATGATTTGATTATCTTTTCAGATATATTATCTATCAGTCTTATCACTTTTTTAAGGGCTTAGAATAGATAATGAAGATATATATATTGTTGATAAAACATTTCTTAGTATGTGATTACTAAAATATTATTATATGCATATCAAATGACACTTGGGGATGCCTTTGTGTTTGTATTGGAGACGTCCAATACTGATTGCATCTAATATATATTTTACAAGATTAATATTTTGAAATTATTCACCATATTGGTAATATAACCTAGCTAGTTAGTAAACATATTGTTATTTAAGTTGTTATACAAATAGTGTTTAACTTATAAGATGGTTAAAAGTGAAATCAAGTAAATATTTATATGCTTATTATGATGTCTATATGGATATTGTGACTCTAACCATGCTAATGTTGTGTTAGATATAAAATATATTGGATATGTGTTTAAGTTTTTGGTGCAGGTACCATTACTTGGAACAAGTAAAAAGCATTCAATAGTCTCCATATCCTTTAAGCGAGGCAAAGTATATAAGTGTAATGGGAGAAATGAAAGAAGCCATGTTGCTAAAACAATGAGTTGGAAGAGATACACATGGAATCTAAAGGAAGTATTCCTCTTCTATGTGATATCTAGAGTTACATTTCTCTTACTAAGAATCTAGTTCAACATCAGAGAACAAAGCATATAGAGGTTCATATGCACTTTATCCAAGAGAAGATTCTCTACGGTGATATAGATCTCCAATATTGTTCATTTGAAGATCAAGTTGCAAATATGTTTACGAAGCCATTGTGTGCTGTAAAATTCTGCAAGTTCTATGCAATGCTTGGCCTTTCAGAGTTGTCATTGAGGGGGAGTGTGCATGGAAATTCCACCTCCTAATGGCCGGCCGATTGATATCTCCTTCTCCTCTATACTTCTGCTCCAATGTAAAGCATTGTAAAAATATCCCTATGATCTTTGTAAACTTGTCACTCTAAGTTTACGTGTACAGTCCAGTATGTTGCATCTATTTGTAAAGGAGGTCCTTGTGTTATAAAAGGCTCCTAGAGATGTTGTTTGAGATTTTTCCATGAGAAACGTGAGATGTAGTCTCACAAATCATGCTTATCCTAAATCATTCACTATTGATTTATGGATTCCAAATCCTTTGTACCAAAAGGTAATTTGAGCATGATGAAGGTGTATAAATCCTTCAAATGTGATATGCTAGCCTAAACCTTCACTATGGTTTATGGATTTGTAAATCCTGTTGTATAAATAGGTAATGTTGGCATATGGTTCCCCACTTAATATTAAGGGGAGTGTTAGAACATAATATTAAGTGCCTATAAACCTTAATTTATAATTAAATAATTTAGAATAGTTATATTCTTAATTATTTAATATAAATTATGTTTGTTTATGTTAATTGATTATTAATTAATCAAATTATATTAAATTGGGGTGTTATTAATTACACCCCATCACTTGATATAGTTCGTGACCCGTGGGGTCAAATAAATATGATCGTGGGTCATATTGTTTATTCATTACTTCGGGTGAATTTGATAGAGAGAGAAGTGAGGGAAGGGGATTTATTGGACTATAAATTATTGTTTCTTAATTAATGGAAAATTCTCTTTGTAGTGTTTTTTCTCCCTCGGGGTTTTCCACATAAACACTGTGTTCTGTGTTATTTTTACTATGTTTATTTATTTATTTGTTCATATTAATGTTTGGTGAAAATATTAATTAATATGGTTATTAATATCCTTGTTCTAACATAGTTAGTATGAACAAGGCCAATTAAGGCTTAATACACATCAAAGTGTTGTATTAGGAATTCACTAGCTTGAACGAGGCTCACCGTCCCTAATATAAATAAATCCCTTCCTTATAATGAAAATACATATTCAATAATAAAATACCCTCTTCCCATCTTATTGGCATAACCATCGCGACCCATTGGTTATATTTGATAACGATATGATATACAAAAACCCAATATAGGAGTCCGAGATTGATATATTGACATTTTTGATATAGATGTATTTGAGATATTTTTATTAGTTAAAATCAAGGTTGCAAAATATGGTATACCTATTATTAGGGTGCACATATCCCCATTCTAGAAATGGATATGGGCATGATGAGGCTAAAATATGGTTTAAATAGTGTAATTTAGAGCTATATTTAGATATGAACTTATAACTAGGTAATATAAAATGCAATTGGATACGATAAACAAGTCAACTATAACTATATCTAATTTAAACATTTAAAAATAAATTAAAAACCTTCGTAAGGCTTTGAGATGCTAAAAATTATAAATGGCCTTCTATAATGTATTTTAGCAGCAATAATTGAGGACATGGATGTGAGAGTGTTGATTCACTCTTTTACTTCAAAATTCACATTGGATCTACTCAACCTACAATTATTTTGATTTCTTTCCTTTGGTATACTTATTTTCTTTCATTTCATCTATTTTCCATTAGCCTACACAACCTGCAACCCTTTTTATCCATTGAATACCCAACTTCCTACCTTTTCTATGGGCTGGGAGTGTGTAGTTTGTGTGTAATTTTAATCTAGTGTATACATTTGTTTATAATTTAAAATTGATAATGATTCTTAAATATATATTAATTATTTTTATATATGTTGTATCCAATTGTATTCATATCGGGGCCTTAAAAATTGTCTATATTCACATATGATAATCGCACCCATATCCACATCTATATCTCGTATCCACGCAACTCTCGTTAAAATCATATAAATTTATAATTGTTAGACTTTTTTTTTGAAAAATAACACCAAAAATATTTAAAATTGAAAGAACACAAAAAGGGAAACAAAAATAACAGTTGATATTGGGACGACTATTGGCTGCCTATAGATACTCGACTATGCCAACATTAGGCCAACCTCAACCTTTACACTAACTTTTAAAAAATTGAAAATATTCCTTCATTAAAATCGACAACTACCATTTAATTTATTGATTTTGAACTTCCATGTGTGGGTATTTGTGATTGATAGCATTGGGTAGATGAAATTTTTTGATTGAGAGCATTGGGATGCAATGAAGATTTGAAGATTGACAAGATTGGGTGGATGGAATGTGTATATGGAGGTTTGTCATTGAAACCATATGTGCATGGAGTGAAACCATTAAAGAGGGAGACAAATTTGAGGGCAATCTACAATATTCAAGCCTTCTATAAAATTAGAGACCGGTTTGAGGCCACTATCATAATTTATTTAGTGTTTATGATTATTAGTGTTTATCTTATGGATGTGAGATCCCATTTGGAGAGGAAGAATTTTGTGATAGGAAGAGGGAATTTTCATAATTTCAGTTAAAATAAAACCAAAAAAATAGAATGTCAAAGGAGGGGTATGCCGGTAAAGGAGGTAGCATGTTTGGTTTACATTATCCTCCTAGGTGGTGTGATATAAGTGTTTATTCTTGAAGTATGAAAAGGTTGATTAATGAGGAGGATGCGGACCTATAATGATGAGAACAACATGGAGAGGAGTTATAAAAAGAGGAAAACCCTAGAAATAATGACTTTGATTTTGTTATTAATACCCCCAAACATAGAAAAAGAGATCAACAAATATTAGAGAGGAGGAGATAATCTATGTTTAGATAAAGGAGGAAGAATATAGTGACACCATATCAATAAGAGGGAGATGAGGACTAGGTAAATGCTCTTCTCTAACATTGATTTGTAAATCTCAATATGTAAGTTTTTCATGTAACAAATATGTATTCCAATAACAATATAATAAAAATTATAAGTTTACTTTTGCATATATGAATGTTTATAATTTATTTTTAAATTTAAAACATACATATTTAAATCAAATTAAATTGAAAAGAAATATTGAGTTCACATACATATTAGCTCTTTAGGAAAGGGATGTGAAGAAACATCAAGTTCTCTAACCATAACATGAGACAAAATGCATGAGACTATATGAATCTACATACATAATATTATATGTGTAATTCAATCCTAAATGACAATATAATCACAATATACTATAATAACAAGACAAAAAATTAACATATGAAATGACATGGTTGTAGGAAATCCATCATCTAGTAAACATGCATGGTTTGATGCTAATAAAATGAAAATGAAAATTACATAGTCAAGGTACACTCCAGAGTGTTACATTACTTCAAATACTTTTAGAGATTCCTTAAAAATCCCATTTTGTGCATACCCTACAATTATGGAATTCCATGAGACCACATCTCTTCATGTCATTATTTTGAACCTTTCATGTGCCTTGTGTATACTTCTACATTTTTGTACATGTCCACTAGGGAATTTACAGACTAGCACATTTGAAAAAATCCCACTTTCTATTATGCTTTTATGGTTGTCAAAACATTGTTCTAAATCTCCCATTTTGGTATAGGCTATGATTATTCAAGAAATTAAACAAATCCACACAACAACCACATGTTTAGCTGGATTTTGGTGGTAAAATTTAGATTTTCTGAAGATATGTAGCATGGAAAATATTGTCATCCATGTAAACATAATGATCATTTGTGGGTGTGTTTCTATTAAGCTGTTTCTGTGTAATCCACCAAACATGCAGGATTTCAAGTTAATTTGATGAAAAATAACCTTACATGGTCACAATATATTCTATATTGCTTTGTTATTTCAAATTTTTTTAGAGAATTATTACAAAATTCATTTTGTGCATACCCTACAAGTATGCCATTCCATGAGACCACATCTCTTTGTGTAAATTTTGAAAATAGCTCACATTCCTTATGTTGGGGTGTGGAGCCTGTTTTTGGTCTTCTTGAATCAGTATTGAAGTGCCGGAGCTTGAACGGTTAAGTTTGGAGACTTGGGAGCATTATGCGTCATTTTCTTTGATGTTCTGTGTGCGGTCAGCATGTGCATTCTTTGTTAATTTGTTGTTAACGTCGGGACTATTTTTCCAGTCGTGGGAAGTTGAAAGATCGTGACTTTCAAACTTCTAGGGTCAAATTTAGGGCTTCTTAAAAGGATTGTAATCCTATAAATAGAGGTGTTAGGGTATCTTGAAGATATCTTGAGTGTTTAAGAGGTCTTGAGTCTTAATGATCAAGAGTGATCAAGGTTAAGAAATTGGGTGTCAATTGTGGTTTAGATGTGGTTTAGTATCTTTGGAACTCTGTTGTGAGTTCATAACTGAGAGAAGACTGTGAGAGTTGTTTTACTCTTGTTGATAATAAAATCTGAGAAAGTTCTTGGTGGATGTAGCCCACATTGGGTGAACCACGTTAAATCTTGTCTTGTCTTCTTTTGTGCATTATTTATTTATGTTGTTATATTTCTGCAAGTATAATTCTGCTATATAGTTTTTCTTGGTTGTGGTTTGAGGAATTGTTTCGCATATTTGTTCTCTAATTCCTAACAATTGGTATCAGAGCTTTGGTGGTTTTTTGCTGAAGTTGTAAATCACAGGGAAAGTTTAGCTTGAGTGGGAGCTATGGCAGATGAGGGCAGATCGAGGGTTGAGAAGTTCAATGGGTAGAACTTTGGTTTGTGGAAGATGCAAATGGAGGATTACTTATATCAGAAGGACCTCCATGTTCCTTTGGATGGAAAAGCAAAGAAACCTACAACCATGTCGGATGAGGATTGGGAGTTGTTGGATAGAAAGGCACTCGAGGAAATTCGTTTATGCCTTGCATCTTCGGTTGCTTTCAACATATCATAGGAGAAGACCACGGAAGGTCTCATGAGTGCATTGGGGAAGTTATATGAAAACCCTCTACCTCTAATAAAATATTTTTGATGAAAAAGTTATTTAATATGAAGATGTCTGAGAATGGTTTTGTTGCTGATCATTTGAATGAATTTAATACGGTTGTGAGTATGTTAAACTTGGTAAAAATTGACTTTGATGATGAGGTAAGGCTTTGTTGATTTTGTGCTCCTTACCAGATAGCTGGGACAACTTGGTTATGGTTGTAAGTAATTCAGTCTCTAATAACTCAAAGCTAAAGCTTGAGGATGTAATAGGTGTGATCCTAAGTGAGGAAATGCGAAGGAAAAGCATCGGAGATTCTTTTACTTCTAGAAATGCTTTGATGGTGGAGAGCAAAGGGAGACAAAAGAACAAGAGGGAAAGGTAAACATGGGAAGTCGAATGATCATGGAAGGTCAAAGTCCAAGAGTAAGTTAGAATGTTGGTACTGTGGGAAGGTTGGTCATGCTAAGAAAGATTCTTTGGGCTCTTCGGGATAAGAAGAATAAGAAGGAGGAAACTAAAGAGGTAAATTTGGCAACATGTGATGTTTGTCAAAAATCCTTAATTCTTTCTTTATATAATATTGTTGAATCTTGGGTGTTAGATTCGGGGGCTTCTTTCCATGCCACCCCACGTAGACATTACTTTACCGATTTCGTTCAAGGTGATTTTGGACATGTATATCTTGGTGATGATGAACCATGCAACATAGTAGGGAAAGGTTGTGTTCGGGTCAAAATATAGAATGGGAACAAATGGCTACTTAAGGACGTCGACATGTGCCTAAGTTGAGGTGAAACTTGATATCGGCGGGACAACCGGGTAGTGATCATTTGCATATGATTAGTTTTACAACGGATTCTTGGAAGGTTACCAAGGAGCTCTTGTGGTTGCAAGAGGTACGAAAATTGGTATTTAACCGGTGGTGCTATTTATTGCAATTTAGTTCACACTGAGATGGAGATGTAACTTTGTGGCACTGTAGAGACTCGGTCATATGAGTCACAAGGGCATGCAGATTATAAAGGACAGTTGCCCAGATTAAAGGAGTTAGATTTGGACTTCGTGAGGACTGTGTTTATGGGAAACAAAAGCGGGTGAGATTCCTTAAGGTTAGACCTACCAGGAAGGAGGGTAAGTAGGAGTTAGTGCATACAGATGATGTATGGGGCCAGCTAAGGTAAACTCTATTGGTGGTTCATGTTATTATGTCACTTTCGTTGATGATGCAACTAGAAAAGTTTGGGTATATTGCATTAGAAAGAAATTTGATGTGTTTGAAGCTTTCAAAAGATGGAAAGCCTTGGTTGAGAATGAAACAGGTCTCAAGCTGAAATGTCTCAGGTTAGATAATGGAGGGGAATATTGCAGAAATGAATTTATTGATTACTGCTCGGTAAATGAGATCCGCAGGTAAAGAACGGTTCCAAATACTCCACAGGAAAATGGAGTGTAAGAGAGAATGAACAGGCAATCATGGTGTGTGCTAGGTGCATGAGGTTACATGCGGGGCTGCCACTCATGTTTTGGGTGGAAGTGGTAAGCACAACTATTTATTTGATTAATAGAGGACCCTCTATGGCCTTGGATGGAGGTATACCTGAGGAGGCTTGGTCTGGTAAGAAAATTGATTACTCATTTCTTAAAGTATTTGGATGTGAGGTAGTTGTTCACATTGATAAAGATGATATGACCAAGTTAGAGGCTAAGTTTGAGAAATGCACCTTTGTTGGATATGGTGAAGATGACTTTGGTTTCTGTGTTTGGAGTCTTAAAGATAAGAAAATATTTCAGTCTAGAGATATTGTCTTTAATGAAAAATTATGTATAAAGATCAGTTGTAGGAATAGAAAGAGGAATCAAAGAAAGAATACACAGTGTTAGAGGACATTACAGACAACAAGGTGTCCAAGGGGCCGGTTCAGGTACAACATGTTCCAGCACAACCAGTTCAGGTACCTACTCATTAGGAACCCCAAACTCCTAAGGTGAGAAGGTCTTCTAGGGTAAGAAGGGAACTTGAACAATTTACTCCATCTTTGAATTATTTATTGCTCACTGATAGTGGAGAGCTAGAGTACTTTGAGGAAGCAGTGCAGGTGGATGCCAGGAAGAAGTGGGAGCAAGCCATGGATGAAGAGCATAGATCTCTTATGGAAAACCAAACTTGGGATCTAGTGGAGCTACCCGAGGGCAAGAGAGCATTGCAGAACAAGTGGGTGTATAGAATCAAAGAGGAAGATGGAGGCAGGAAATGATACAAGGCTCAGTTGGTGGTTAAAGGATTTGCACAAAAGAAAGGTATAGACTTTGATGAAATTTTTTCTTCGGTTGTTAAAATGACTTCTATTAGGATTGTTCTTGGTTTAGTTGCAGTAGAAGACCTGCACTTAGAACAGTTGGATGTGAAGACTACATTACTTCATGGTGAGTTGGAGGAGGAATTATACATGCAAAGAAGCTGACCACAAGGTTATGTGGTCAAAGGAAGGAGAGTTAGTGTGCAAATTGAAGAAGAGCAGTATGGCTCGAAACAAGCTCCATGGCAGTGGTACATGAAGTTTGACAATTTTATGTAGGAGTAGGGTTACTCCAGGTGTCACTCTAGATCATTGCATGTACATCAAGAAGTTTATTGATGGTAGTTATATTATTTTTTGCATGTATGTAGATGATATGATTGTTGTAGGGAAGAACATGCAGGAAATAAAGGTACTCAAGAAACAACTAGGTGACTCCTTTGCTATGAAGGATTTGGGGGCAGCAAAACAAATCCTTGGTATGAGAATAACTCAGAACAGGAAGGAGAGGAAGCTGGTATTATCTCAAGAAGAGTACATAAAGAAGGTCTTGGAGAGGTTTAGTATGTAGGATGCTAAACCGGTTGGTACTCCTTTGGCAGGTCACTTTAAATTATCAAAGGAGCAGAGTCCTAAGACTGAGGAGGATAGAATCCAGATGTCCAGGGTACCGTACTCATCAACAGTTGGTAGCTTGATGTATGCTATGGTATGCACTAGGCTGACATTGCCCATGCAAAGTGGGAGCAGGAGCGGAGTTTATGAGTGATCCGGGTAGAGAGCATTGGCGACATAAGAAAGTGGATCCTTTGGTATTTGAGAGGGACCATGGGAGCAACATTGTGTTTCGGTGGATCAAACACTACATTACATGGATATGTAGATTCGGACATGGTAGGAGATTTGGATGCTGGAGGAGCACGACAGGTTATGTATACTGATTGGTGATACAACGGTGAGTGGATTTTTCACGGTTAAAAGGTTTTGGCCACAACCATAGAGGCCGTAGTATGTTGCTTTGCCATAGAGGCAAACAAGGAGATGATTTGGCTACAGCAGTTGCTTAATGAGTTGGGTCCTAAGCAGGAGGTTGGGAGACGACACAATGATAGTTAGAGCGTTATTCATTTGGTGAAGAACTCTGCTTTCCACTCTAGGATGAATCACATTCAGTTGAGATATCATTTCATCAAGGCAACTTTAGAAGAAGATAAGTTAAAGCTGAAAAAGATTCATACCAGTCAAAATCCTATAGATATGATGACCAAGGCAATCACAAGGGAGAAGTTGAAGTTGTGTTCAACTTTGATTGGCCTTCATGGTTGATAATGAAGGGTTAAGAACTTTTGTCAGTGGAAACAATCTCCAAGTGGGAGGTTTTGGGGTGTGGAGCCTGTTTTGGTCTTCTTGAATTGGTATTGAAGTGCTTGGAGCTCGAATGGTTAAGTTTGGAGACTTTAGGAGCATTCTGTAGTCATTTGTTGTGACGTTGTTGTGTGGTCGTTGTGCCATTGTTGTTAACATGCTGTTAATTTGCTATTAACGGGACTATTTTTCCAGCCGTGGGAAGTTGAAAGATCGCGACTTTCAAACTTCTAGGGTCGACTTTAGGGCTTCTTAAAAGGATTGTAATCCTATAAATAGAGGTTTTAGGGTATCTTGAAGATATCTTGAGTGTTCAAGAGGTCTTGAGTCTTAATGATCAAGAGGTGATCAAGAGTGATCAAGGTTAAGCAATTGGGTGTCAATTGTGGTTTAGCATCTTTGGAATTCTGTTGTGAGTTCATAACTGAGAGAAGACTGTGAGAGTTGTTTTACTCTTGTTGATAATAAAATCGAGAAATTTCTTGGTGGACGTAGCCCACATTGGGTGAACCACGTTAAATCTTGTCTTGTCTTCTTTTGTGCATTATTTATTTATGTTGTTATATTTCTGCAAGTATAATTCTCGCTATATAGTTTTTATGCTTTGTGGTTTGAGGAATTGTTTCCGTATATTTGTTCTCTAATTCCTAACACCTTATGTATGATTTCACATTCTGTGTACATGTCTAGTTGGGGATTTTCAAGTATGACTTGATAAAAAAACACTTTCACTTGTGGTTTTATTTGTGTTCTATATGGTGTTCTAAACCTCCTAAATCACTACAAGCAAAGTGTATGTTAAAAAAGGTTGGTATAAAGAACCACCAAGATATGATTTCTCTATCGCCTCCAAATGATGGATTGATTGTAATAACTTCTCTCTTACACTAAGAAAATACATACACACAACAACCATAGGATAATTGGTAGTTTGATGATAAAGTGTAAAATTTCCTCAAGATAGCAAAGATTTAATGTTTACATCCTTATCGATTATGTGAAATATAGATTAGAGAATTAAGTACAAGAGGTTATTTTTATTAATTTACTTCCAACTTTATTTTTCTAATATGATAATAATGCATTAATACTTGTAACTAATGTATGAAACAAGATATGAGCTTGAAGACACAAGAGTATGAGTGCACATAGCTATTTACAGATGGATATGGGAAGTTTTGGGTGTGCGAGACTACTTGAAATGGGATATATGAACCTAGTGATGGTTCATTATGGAATTATGATTGGAAATTGACCTCAATAAAGTATGTATAACTCTATCGGGGATGTCGATAAAGTATTGACCTAGTGTATGGTCATGGACCTACTTCTATTCTCGGATCTCAGTAACTTTCTTGAAGTTTTTCCTTCTCGAAATGTTTGTTCTTTGTTAAAACCTAGTTTTCAATCACGCTAAAAAGACCTATGAACATTCCGAACAAGATCTCAAACCAAAACCATGGTGTTGGACATAATGTCTCAAATTTTTATCATTGATGTCAAGTGTCATTGATGGTGAAGGGAGTCTAGGTGGCATAAGTGTTTTGTCCGAGGTGTCATGGCGAGTTGCATTGTTGTAGAGGCATGATGACTAGGTGAGATTACATGTTCGTGGTGCATTGTCAAGCAAGTAGGTGTTAAGAATGAGATCCAAAGAAGGTCAATGGTTTTTATATTATCTATCATACTTAGAATGATGGGTAAAATGTGCTAATGAGTCTATAAAGTGAAGAAAAAGTCTTTTATGAGATGTTCGTGTTGAGACAAGCCATTCTAGGCTAAGTCCTAGTCCTAGTTCAAGCAAGATGATGTACTAGCATAAAAATGGGTTAGAGCAGCCAATATGAGCATGATTGGAGCATTTTGAGAGTGCATATCATGTATGAAATAGGTATAAGGTCATGGAATATGTGTATAATACAAGTACAAGGTCATTTGAAGCATGATCATTGAAGATAAGACAATTATGCATATGCAAATCTTGGTGTCTCGAAGAGTTTCAAATTTGTGCAGGTAAAAATGAGAGTTAGACATCATTAAGGAGGTTGTTTTAGTGCTTTGAGAAAAGTTCCAAGTCAAGGCATTGAAGAAAAGCAAGAAATGGCATTTTTAGCTCTTTCAATCTCTTAGAAAGGCAAAATCCACTTGATAGGAAAGTTTTTGCTAACCCACATGTGTTTGTTCTCGCATGGGGTTTCGAGCCTTTAGGGGATGATTAGGCATGAAGTCAAGAAGATTTTTTCAAAAATAATGAATCAATTTGGTTGTCACATTTTTACAAACCATTCTAAGAAGGCAAGGATGTCAAAACCTCCCTAAAACCCTAGACTGGAGTGATGGAAAAAATATGAAGTATATGGCAATGAAATGAATTGGGAAATCTAGTTTGATGATTTAAGGAGGAAAAATATTCTCAATAGATTCGTTTGGTGGTATTTGCATGCTTTAGGTCAGTTGGTAAGTTACATAAATATATTTGTTTTGTGAAGATTTGATGTTACAAAGCTAAGCTAAAAGTTTCATGAAGTGAAACTAATTTTGGGAGCAAGCTTGGGATGTGTGCTAAATAAAAATGAAAATTTCTAGGTAGGTTCAATGGAGAAAGTTGAAGGAGTAGGTCTTACAAGTTTCTTTACCTCTTTGGCCTAGTGAGGTCACAACTAGTCATGATGATTCAAGGTGTGTTCGGTTGAATTCCATGTTGTAGCGAGGGATGATGGCCATGGATAGTTGGTATAGGTCCCATATGATGTGTTAAATCTTTTGATATGGTCTCGAAGAAGTGTTTTCATCTTCAAACCCTAATGGCCTAATTATGCCTATTTAGGTATGTAAAAAGGTGTGATGGAACATGTATGGTAGTGATGATTTCTCCATATGACCTATGCATTTGAGTACTTGTGGAGGTGAACTAGGATGACATTGAAGTGTTCCAAGTGATTATAGAGTATGGAAGTGACGTTGGAGGTATTTGAGATCAGTTATCTCAAGTCCGGTTCTTGAGATCTAGGACTTGGTTGGAGTAGTTTCAGATATGTATGCTTTTGAGCCTTATGCCTTTATTTGGCAATTAGTGCGCGTTATATGAACTAGTATACAAAGTGATATATTTCCATTGATGTGTCATTTGTGTCATGATGAAGTGTTTTTCTATGTGAAGTTACTTGGTCTTTTCGAGTGAAAATTAGGTGCTTAAAGTAGACATAAAATCATGCACTTTAGACATTAGTTAGTCCCGATCTCATAATACTATTCATATGGTTTTTGAGTGAAGAAAGTACTAATTAACCCCCATGTTTAGGCCATTTTATTCTACTATCTTCCATCATTCCCGACCTTCACCGAGATAATTACCCGATCGGTTTCCATCATTTTTGTGTTATTTGCATTTGATCGGGGCACCGACAGTGCCTTGGTCCCATCGGGCGCCCGATCCTTTTTACACTTTCCCACCACTTTTTGGGCACTTTCTAGCCATTTGAACATTCTATCTTTTTGGTGGTCGGCCTCTTTGGGGTTAATTACAAAATTAGAACAAGAGAACCATATAAATACAAATTTATGAGTCCATAATGAGGGACCAAGCACTAGGCACTACTATCATCATCTAAGGTTGCATCCATCTAGAGCTCATTTGCATCCATCTAGCTCCATCACAAGGGACAAGGTTGGTTCATCTGCATCACACTACATAGGAGGGAAGTTTATTCTATTCCATCCACCATTCTATTACATTTTCTACACATAGTTATTGCTCACTACTTTCACAAAGTGCGACTAGAATAAGAGAAACCTAGGGCATGATCACACACTCACATAGAACTACATCAGGTTTGAGATGCAAAGTGCAACTCTTAGTTAGTAAGTTCACCCTTGTGTCACGAGGATGGTCCGTCCCCTTCATTTTAATTTTTCATTTTTAAGGTTTGATGCTTGTTTTGGGGTCTTGTAGGTTTATCCTTCATCACTCATCATTGGTGACATTTGACATAGAGCAACGAGTTACATGTGATAAACAATGAGGGTTTCACATCATTATCTGACCTTGAAAATCTGGTTTCTGGACCTTTGACACGGACTAGGGTGCACAAAACTCAGACTAGGGCACCCACATGCGCCTTGATTCTCTCCTAGGTGCCCCAATCTAGCCAAACAACTTAGATCTGTCCTTTTTAGGACTTGTGCATATTCATTCCTACTTCTATAATATTTAGTTTATTTTATGACATAGTCCAGATCAACCCATGAACCAACTAAGCTCCTTTTAACCCTACTTGTTAATTAGGGTTTCAAATTTTCATTAGTTTAGTTGCTTGGGTCACTTTCTATATTTATTCATTACATTTATTTACTGTTATTTACTATTATTCCTAGTTAGATTAACTTAATAAATCTACATTTTAGTTAATCATTTTGGTGAACCCAACTCCTCTTATACGCTCCTAGAATCCTCATTCTTCTCGTGGTTCCTTCATCATGGTTATCTCAATTCATAATTTTTTTCTTCTTTATCCAGTAATCGTGAGCTAAAATCATCAATATTCTCCTCACAACTCATATTCCTGACAACACTCATCCAGATGTACTCTACAATACCTTTACAGATGCATTTTCTCAACATATTGCTTTTCATCTACTCCTCATGTTGACCTCACTACTTTTGACAATGACCCACCTTTGCATATCATATGTCATATTCAGAATGTAGGTGTCAAGTACACTTTAATTGATAATGGATATGAACTCAACTTATGTCCCATGTCATTCCTTGAAGTCATAGGTCTTTCAGCTCGTGATGTTATTCCATCTTGTCTTTCACTATGTGCTTATGATGGTTTTGTTCATCCATGTGTTGGTCACATTACACTACCTATCACTGTAGGACCCAAGACTATCCCCACCATGTTTTTCGTCATTGATTTCCCAGTCTCCTATAATTACTTACTTGGTAGACCATGGCTTCATGTCATGTAAGCCGTAGCATCTACTGTGCATCATTGTGTCAAATTCCTACATGAGGGTATTGAGCATACTATTTTTCATGATCATAATCCATTCCAATATTGTGATCGCGCTCCTAATACTAGTCTTCCTATTCCATGCACTAATACTATAGACGATCCTCAACCTATGGACGAACCACCTCACTTACCACCACTTGAGGGTGCCATTTTTGTGATAGATGTAATTTCTTCTATGCCACCTACTACTACTACTACTATGATCCCTTATTAGAGGCCTGTCCATGGACGTCAATCTATCACCTACACCTTCACATGTACCACCCATATTAACATGCCTACCATTCACTTGCACACTCTTCATGAATGATTCATACTAGGAACATATTCCATTTGATCCTACTTGCAACGACACTATCTGTACACATGAGGGTTTGGCTCGACTAGGTTTTTCTTTTGAGGACCTCTATCCTACACCATATGCTTCTCATCTTTATTATGGCTTCATCACTATTACCATTGCTTATGGTTTATGTGTATTTCATCTTATGGTCCATCTATCATGCACTCCTTGCTCTTCACCACTTATATTAGGAAATCATAGCTTGATTATATTGGGGGCACTCTAGATCCTGATCATATAGACATCTCTTTCCCTATGCCTTTTGGACGTATCTTCATTTGTAATAGCTCTTTTCTAGGTCATACACAAAATATCACTTGTTGGTATGCATACATTTGTCCACTTCTTCTATTTATTGATGAGGAATATTCCATGGGTATGTAAAACTTACACCTCAATGGATTATTATGTGATCAACCAGACATTATTGCTTATCAAGTCACTAATGCTTATCCATATTAAATCTATGATCCCGAGAGCGATGACCTTCCGTGATGACATTACATGATTTGCATCCTTCATATTATATACCTTGGGGGCATAATATTTACAAACCCCACATCATATTAACATAATTACGTATCTCATCTCTGCATTCCCATACATCAATCTTCTAGCATAGGCATACTCATCACATGTTTCAATGTCATCTTTACCCAATGACACACTCTTGTGCTTTGGTTCACACTTGACTGTTGAGGGATTACCTGCACATGAACCCCATACACTACACAATATGTATTAAAAACTTCATCTATTCACACATTACACATCTTACATCACACATTCGATAGCTAGTCTACATCATTTTCACATTTATACATCTACACATCATACACATTTTACAAACTATACTATTAGGCAATATTTGTGTCTCACAAAGACATCCTACATGTCATACATCATACTAGTCTTCATCATACATGTGTCACATTTGCATCTAGCATTACATACTACTCATCATGCCTACTACATAACACACATATTCACACTTTTAGTCTACATACACTTTTTGCATTACATCTTATACATCATACAATATACACATCATTTGGTCGTCTATTATCCTTTGTATATACTACATCTTCTATGTGCTGCACTCACTACCCTATGACATAATATAGTTCCTCATCCATACTGATCGCCGATGGTTTACAAATAAAATGGAAATTATCATACTTACACATTCATCATTGACCCTTCTATCATGCGACATTTCTAGGTTAGTGATATACACTTTAGGCTAAATGGTCACCTATTCCTTCATCATGTAGTGGTATACACTTTAGGCTACATAAACACTCCATTTATTCATCTTGTAGTGGTATTTGCTTAGGCTACATCATCACTCTTTTATTCATCTTTTAGTGGTATATGCTTTAGGCTACATCACCACTCCCTTTATTCATCTTGTAGTGGTATATGCTTTAGGCTACATCACCACTCCCTTTATTCATCTTGTAGTGATATACGATTTAGGATACATCATCACTCGTTTGATCAATTTGTCATGATATATGCTTTAGATATAAGGGTCATGCACACATCATCTCTAGGTCACATATCTTCACAACACATACACATTCATCACAACGTGTTAGACACAATACACACTATTTGAACATTTCGATGATGCACTCTTGTTTACGGTTCATTCTTAACTATTGAGGGGAAAAATAAATGAACCTCACTACATACAACTCCATCCACTTGGGTGGAACATGGATCCTATCATCCATCTTGCATTCCATTCCATCTATCCACAACATACTACATATCATGGTTGCTTTTACTCTTTCTTGCATTTTCTTCTTCATGGTCACTTTATTACACATGCTAGATAGATATCTTATATGTCATTTATCTATACCATACACACATGCATGTTCATGACTTTTATTAGTTGTGATCATAGATAGGTATTTTTCATGCAACATGGATGCTCACCTTATACCCTTCCTATATTGGTCATTGGGGGTATCCACATTCGTCTCTCATACATGCTATTATTTCATTTTGTACTTAGCACTTTTCATTACTTTGTTATACACACTTTTGACATACTAGTTATATTTCTAACATGCTAACGAGTGCTTCATGTGTAGCATTTGTTATGTAGGAATATTTTCTTCCATACTTGTTTGTTACATTATCTGCTATTGCTTGTTTTTGTATGTGGGCCTTTCCCTTTATTTGGTGTGCACACTTGTTTGTTGTATGTGGCCATTATGGCCTTGCGTGTCTTGCAACATCGTGAGTGATGTCCCATGTTTGCAACCTACTTTGGTGGTCTACTTTGTCTTCTTGTGTGTTTACATTACTATATTGCTTGGTAGCTTACACATTGCTTTTTACATGCATGCTTGTTCGTACTAACACTTATTTTTGGCTAGCCTTCTTATTTGTGCATGCCTTGGTTTTTACCAAACCCATTCCCTTCCCCAACAAGGAATAGTTACAGAGTTCATGCGGTTGGTCCTCTTTTGGGGCCGCATTATTCTATCGACATCGCATGTGCGCTAAAAGAGGGGGCATCATTTGGGGTTTTTACATACTACACAACACTTCTACACTCGGTTGGTTCGGTTTAGTCATTTTCCTCCTTAGATTGTGGGTTACTATACGCACCCAAAATTGCATGTGCTACATTATCAAAAAATGGTTACAAAAGTCCCCAATGATGATTCATGTCCTTTCAAAAGGTGTTCGAGTTCCTAAACCCATTCGCAATGTATATTTGTAGCCTAGACATCCTTACTTAGCTTTTCCATGCTTTCTTCCAGCCTTCCCATTCATTTCTATGCATGTTTTAGACTTTAGTGTCAGGACCACCGCCTTGGTGGGTGGTGGTTCAAACCACCACCAGCCGGGTGGTGGTCCCGCGCACTTTTTCCGAATTCTTCATGCATGGTTTTAGATGCGTGATTTCACTTAACTTGACTTCTAGGGTGCATTTATGAACCAAATTTCCTAAAATTAGTCTTGATTGCTTGACATTTCTTCCCTCTTCTATTTTTAAATAGATTTAATTAGTTTAAACTACCTCTTCACCCAATGATTTGGCACTCCAAGGTTACATTGTGCATGAAGGCACATCCCAACCAATTCCTATATATTCCATGCTTGTATTCAAGTAAAAGGGCCTGAGAATTTTGTGTATCTTGCATAGTATTGCTGCCAAAATCCTGTTGGAAATTGTATAGCCAAGCTCTGTTCACTTGTGTTATCTTTCTTCCACTTGCATTACAACCAAACTGCCTTCAATCTGCCATTGCTCAAGCACATTCTCTTGCTGCTGCCTTTACATTCCCAATTCCTTGGACTCATATGGACACATAGAGAAAGAAAGGATAAACTAAGGGGACAAGTCATCACACAAATGGATTTACCTTTGTTATGTAAATTCCAAGTTGGATTTTTGTTTGATTTCCTTCATTTTTGTAATTTATCATTGTTACATCATATGAAATAGAGTAGAAATCAATTTCTTTCATTTACAAGTAATTAGTTAATTTCCAAGAGGGTTTAAATCTTTCATAGCAACCCCCGATGATGGATCCTCTTCTTCCCATCCCTGTGGATCTAAAGGAGAGAATATATGTAGGAGGTTGTCTACATATCATAGATCATTTGGAAAATTTCTTGTTTTAGTTTAGTTTAGTTTCAATACACTTAAGACGGGTGAATAACCACACCAAGTTATCTCACTTGTTTAGTTTTAGTGTAGAAATATTTTAATTATTTAGAATAGAAGCAAATTGTTGTTTGTGATTGTAATATTTCAGTTTTGTGATTTTTAGGTTATTTTCCTTTCAACAGTAGCATAGATTGTTAGTTTCATCTTAGTTAATTTGGACACTTCGAACTAGTTTAGCGCTTTGATCCAAGTTAGAAAACAAACCATAGGGAATTTACACTACTCATTCATAGCCTCTAAATCTCCCTTTTGCCAACTCAACTACCGGAGATCACATTACCGAGATCTTAGTCACCGATCATCCTATAGTTAGCCACACACATTCAACATCGGCTGCTCCGGCAAGACCTCGGGGGTCGAGTGTGGTCAAGGTTGCATGTTAATTTTTATCCATATAATTACATATAGCGAGTGGGTTCAAACCAAGATATGAAACTTGTACACAATGACTTTTACAAGACATGGTTGTCCTTAGCATTTTGGGGAGTAGTTACATGTTAGAGGATATAAAAAATTACTCTCTACACTACTTCGGCCAGTGGCATCGATCACCCAAAAAACCAAGTAGTACAAAGATCTCTTCACACATATTCAGGGAACCGATTCATGTGTTAGAGGATATAGTGAAATTCCTCCCCATTCTTCTACTTATGGCGCGATCACCCAAAAAACCTAGGACAAGATATCCTCTTTCTACACCCTTTTCTCTCATCACGGATCAGGTGCACATGTTCCTTTTACAATTTTCATACTTTCATTTCAGTATTTTCATTACTATATACATGCGTCTTTTACATGTGTTTTTACATATATACATGTGTATTTGACTACTTGATCATCTTCTCCTTGCAGGTTTGACCATATGAGAAGTTAGTAGTCAACAAAAATAAGAACAACTACAACAAATGGGGGTAACAACAACAACATTTTCTCGACAACACACATAATACTAACCATGCGTATACATATCACACATCAGCAACTACACATGTGTTTATGCCATAGGTTCAATTTCATCACTTTTTTTGTGCTTTTACATCTTTAGTTTCCACGCTCCATCGTCATTTTTTCACTCCATGCTTTGTCTAGTCATTCGACATGCTTTCTATATCACTCAACATGGACATCAGGTATGCATCTCTATCTACTTTATGTTACCAAGATTTCCACTCACCAACATAAAGTGGGGGCAAATGTAGACAAAAAATCATGCACTTTAGACATTATTTAGTCCTAGTCTCATACTACTATTCATATGGTTTTGAGTGAAGAAAGTACTAATTAACCCCCGTCTTTTGGCCATTTTATTCTACTATCTACCATCATTCCCGACCTTCACCACATACTTTCCCAGTTGGTTTCCGTCATTTTGTGTTATTTTGCATTTGACTGGGGCACCTAGGCTAGTACTAGGGTGTCGGCAGTAAACCCTGGTCCTAGTCGGGGTGCCCTGATCCTTTTTATAATTTCCCACCACTTTCTAGCCGTTTGAACATTCTATCTTTTTGGTGGTCACCCTCTTCAGGGTTGATTATGAAATTAGAATAATAGAACCATATAAATACAAAGTTATGAGTCCATAATGAGGGATCAAGAACTAGGCACTACTATCATCATCTAAGGTTGAATCCATCTAGAGATCATTTGCATCCATCCAACTCCATCATAAGGAACAAGGTTGGTTCGTCTGCATCACACTACATAGGAGGGAAGTTTATTCTATTCCATCCACCATTCTATTACATTTTTACACATAGTTATTGCTTGCTACTTTCACAAAGTGTGACTGAACAAGATAAACCTAGGGTATGATCACACACTCATATAGAACTACATCAGGTTTGAGATGTAGTGCCACTCTCGATTAGTAAGTCCACCTTTGTGGCCATTGAGGATAGTCCAACCCCTTCATTTTATTTTTTATTTTTAGGGTTTGATGCTTGTTTTGGGGTCTTGCAAGTTTATCCTTCATCACTGATCATTGGTGACATTTGACATAGAGAAACAAGTTACACACGATAGACAACGAGGGTTTCACATCATCATCGACCTTGTAAATCTAGTTTATGGACCTTTACATAGACCAGGCACCCATAACTCAGATTAGGGCACCCACAGTGCCTTGATTCTCTCTCGAAACCTTAGTCCATCCAAACAACCCGATCTATACTTTTCGAGACCTCTCGCATATTTGTTCTTGCTTCCATAATATTTAGTTTATTTTGTGACACAATCCAAATCAACCTATGAATCAGCTTAAGCTCCTTATAACCCTACTTATCAATTAGGGTTACACATTTTCATTAGTTTAGTTGATTAGGCCACTTTCTATATTTATTGAGTGTATTTATTTATTGTTTTTCCTAGTTAGATTAACTTAATAAATCCACAATTTAGTTAATCACTTAAGCCCTAATGTGATGTGCTTGCTTCTTGGCATGCTTCATGGTGATGAGGGATGGTGCAAAGGTTCTTGGTATTGCTAAAGGTTGTGAGCGGATAAACCGACACGTGTGAAGCTACCGGTGTCTTGGTGAATTTTTTATGAGCCCTTGAAGTCTAAGAAGCATTCAATGGAGATGAAGACTATGTTTTAAGCCTTATAAGCTAGTTTGTGTTGATGGTCCTAATGCCAACCTATAAAGTCTATTCGTGTGATTTATATGATCTGTGTGGAGTGTTTTTATGTTGCATATGAATGAACTTATTTTTTTATTTGAGCAATGGTTTTTATAAGCAAGTTTTAAGTATAAAAGTGTGTTGTGGTTTCTCATTTGAGCTAGTTGAGAAGTTGGAGTTATGAGTGAGCTAAAGGAAGTGAGAGAAGAGGTAAGAGGGATCAAAAGTAGAAATGAGAAGAGGTATGAGAAGGTGATAAGATAAGGGGATCAAACATATAATGTCACTTGACCTAATCAACATATGAAGGTGCTAGTTTGAGAGAAGAAGAAGAAGGTGTGTTTGAGAAGGGTTTTGAGTGCATGGAGCTGAACTAGTGATCGCAATCAATTGTTGGAGCAACAACTCATTACGTGATATTCATCTTTAGATATATGAGTTTTTTCTTGGTTATCCGAGGGGGTTGTAGCTTCCTTGTAGGATTGGTGCCTTACTAAATAGGGGTTGGTTCTCCTGTAGGATTAGTCTCTTACTAAACTAGGGGTTGGTGCCTCACTAAAAAATCTCATGTGATATGTAATATTCACTTGATTATTATTTTTGAGTAATATAAGTAGAGGTTTAGTTGTTTTTATTCACCTTGAGGGTTTCCTACTTTATATCTTGTGTTCTTGTGTACTCTTTTGGTTCATGTTCTTGTGGATGGATGTTTCATGTTAATAAGCTCACATTGTTGCATGATTGAATGGTTAATGGTTCACACATGTTAATTACAATTGAAAGAAATTTTTTATACACTAATTCACTCCCCTTTCATTCCTAGTGCTTATAACAATTGGTATAGGAGAAAGGTCCTTTTGAAGCAATTTTAACTACCTAAAGGAGATCATTTGAAGCACAATAAATGACGAGCCATCAAAATGGATTCTCTACTAACAAAAATCCTATGTTTGATGGGTTAAACTATGCCTTTGGAGTATCATTACAAGGACTCACATAAGCTCTTTGGTATGTGATATTTGGAAGTTAGTGATATAAGGATATACTGTTCCTTAAACTCCTCCAACAATCTGCAACAGATAAAAAGGCCAATAGTGAAAACTCTAAAGATATGAATGCTATTCTATGTGGTTTGGGACAATCTAAATTGGTCAAGGTGATGCATTTTACTTCAACAAAGGCTATGTGGGAGAAGATAAAGGTAATTTATGAAGGAGACACCAAGGTAAAGATGGAAAATATCTAGACTTATAGAAGTCGGTTTGAAAACTTGAAGATGAATGAAGAAGAAACTATTGTTAAATATCTTCCGAGAGTGTATCAAGTGGTCAATACTATTAGAGGTTTACGTGAAGAAGTGAAAGAAAAATGGTGGTACAAAAGGTGTTGAGATCACTCAATCCCAAGTTTGATGCCAAAGTATTAACCATTGAAGAAGCCAAGGATTTTAGTATCATGTTGATAGATAAGCTTCATAAAATTTTGTTAGCCTATGAGATGGGGATGATTGATACTAAACCTATCAAGAAGGAGGTTTCTTCAAAATATGAGAAGAGACAAAAGGAAATAAATTACTCGATGAGGATTTCCCTGATCTTGATGAAGATGAGTTGATTTCCATGTTTTCTAGAAAGTTGAAGACTAGATCAGGAAAGTACAAAGACAAAATGCCTTTCAAATGCTTCAATTGTGGTGAGATTGGACATTTTCCAATCAAGTGTCCTCATAGGCATAATAATGAAGATGATGAAGAACATGATGGAGATCATGATAAGAAATCTCATAGGTTTGATAAGAATAAGAAGAGGTTCAAGAAGTTTGAAAATAAGAAGAAAACCAAGAAGAGCTTATACCCCAAGGAATACTTTTATCATCAAAGGTAATTAATGTGATGATTTCGAATCGAATCTAAGTCTAAACATTATGATGTATGTGATGAAGTCTTATTCATGGCCAAAGATTATGTGGGCTCTAAAAGTGAAGGTTCCATATATAGAGGATCTTGCATGGATTCTAAAGAAGAAGAGGGTGATCTTGAGACTGAACTAATGTGCATTCAAGAAGAGTTGAAGCATGTTGAGAAGAAGAACAAGAAGTTGAGAGCAAAAATTAAGGACTATGAAGAACATATCAATCTTCTTGAAAAGATACTAAGAAAGGATGTTAAGGAGTTTGAAGAAATCAATAAACAAATTGAAATGAGCTCAACAAATCTAGAACCCAAGGAAAAGGAGAATATTTATCTTAGAGTAGAGATATCTGAATTTACCTGACAAGGAAAAGCCATTCCAGAGTTTTAAGAAGATCTTCAAGGATCTAGATGATCTCTTGGATAATCTGAGGTTTGTAGGAGATAGGACTGGTTTAGGGTTCAAGGAGAATCTTAAGGGAAAAGAGGTTATGAAAGATGATGCTACTTCAAGCAATGAGACTACTAGTTCAAGATATGATCAAATAAAGAACAACATGAAGTCAAGGTTAGTAAGGTAACCCAATGCATCAAGGTATGAAATAACTTTCAATGGTTATTGTTACAATTGCAATGGTTTTGGGCATAGAGAAAAATAGTGTAGAAGGAAAATCAAGAATGATCATCCATGGAGAGATAGTAGAGATGAATAGTCAAGAACCATTACTTACTATAATTGACACAAGAAAGGTTACATAGCTTGATGCAATCTTCATGAATTGTCAAGACAGAGTTGGAGAAATGAAGGTAAGAATGAATTTATGTGTTATAACTACAATCATGTTGGACACATTGCTAGATATTGTTATTCAGATCCACCTAGACAAAGTTGGAGAGATGAAGCCTCTAGAAGTAAGAATCCTATTATTTTATTTAGTTGTAACAATGTTAGGAACATTTAAAAGTAGTGTAAATGAAGGAAGAATAGCTATGAGAAAAAACATGTGTGAAATTTGACCATGCCGAAAGAACAAAGGAAGAACCTAAAACAACTTTCTTGGAGAGCCTATTACTCAAAGAAGTTTGTTTGTTGTTGAAGAGCCTCAAGAAATTATCCTATCTACTAAAAAGATTACTAGGTAGATGATGGAGAGAGGAATACACAATTACCAAGGAGGTCATGGAATCTTCCCAAGAGGTTGTTCTATATTCTCATGTTATTTGATGTCTCTACTAAGCTTCTTAGAGGCATTCATCATCTATATGAATCATATTGATAGGGGAGCTTAAATAAATGAAGAAGTAGAGTTATATGATATAATTATACTTGTGATGTTATTTCTCTGTTGACATGAGATTAAAGGTGTGTCTAGTAAAACAAGTTGTTTCAAGGACTCAAGGTATGACCATTAGCTACGCTATTCAATGATAGAATTTCATGGACTGGTTGATGAAATGTTGACTATACACTAAGTTTCCAAGGTTGTATAGTGGATTTAAAAATCATGAGACATTTATTTGAGACATATAATGGTCTCAGCAGATGAATTTTTTTTTGGAGATACATGAATTTGTAAAAGCGTGAATGTTAACTCTTGAAGTATGTTCAAGGGCTATGAATGGAGTCTCAAGTTATGAATGCAAGTATCTATGATCTAAATGTTGCAAGTTTTTAAAAAGGTATACAAAAGGTTGATTAGCATTTATAGGAGACAAAACATCGGTGACATGCTTGAAAAGGATAGATTCAGAGTTGAAGAAGCCATTATAAGGTCCGTATGTATGTGGATTGGCTCGAAAGGACGTATGGACATCTATAAAGATATGGAGACTATTCAAGTATGTTATGTTACTTTAAGTAAAGTTATTTTATTCTATACTTGACAAAGAGTTGTGCTCCATGCAAGACAAGTGAGGTTTTTACAAAGTGCTTAGAGTGTTCACCAAGAAGGTGTATGATAATGGTATCATGAATAAGGTCTCTGTTGGCACTTTGTAAGGTTTTAGTATTTCTTGAAGGTCCGAGTGTATTCTCCGAGTAGAGTGATATGAGAATACTAAAGGTTGATTGAATAACTGTGAGTGGATTTGAAAATCCCTAGAAGGAGATAAACATGTTGAAGATGTCTACAAGGTCCATAAGACAAGATACCATTTCTAGTTTTTGAGAATGCTTATCGATTCAAGGGGAGTTATGTATACATTTGATGAAATAGAGACAAAAGAGGTATGAAGTAAGGGTATGTATCATCATAGGGGAGAAATGATGGTCTCAAGGTCTGACATCAAGGTCTGTTTGTATCACTTAGCTTCATAAATGATGTTTCAATTCTAGGTTCAAGTTGAAGGAATTTTTTTGAGGTTAGTGTTTAGGCCTCGGTAAATGTGAAAGAACAAAAGATGTATCAAGTATATGCAAGGAAGAAATATCATGAAGATTATGATTAAGGGATTCTAAGTTTCTATGAATTTGTGCACTATATCATAAAAATCTATGTAAATGTATGAACATACTTTTTTGTTATCTCATGAAGATTTTTACTAATTGATTATTGTATGTTGAGTGCATGGTCAAGGACTTAGCCTAGGATGAAAGCAATTTGTGAACATATGATAAGTTAAGCTAGTATGCATGATTTGAAGGGGAGCTTTGTGCTTTGAGTATGTAATGATAGAAGTGATTGAGAAAGTTCAAAAATGAAGATCAAAGTGAAGAATGTAACTATCCAGGGGGAGCTAAGTTGAATCCAAGAAGATTTATACAACATAAGTGATCTCAAAATGGTGTGTGCTTTGGTTCGGGGTAGTTGTGTAAGTGTTTGAAGATGTTGTATAGGTCCATTTATTGCTTTGTTGTTGTGAAGAAAGTGGGTACATGGACTCAAGATATTTCAAGTATGTATTTTATGATGTGTTGTTAAGTTATTTTTCATGTCGGTGCCTTTTTCATAGATTTCAAAGGTTAAGAGTATGCTCTAAACATGAAAAGAGGTTTAGTAGGTGGTCTTGTAGGTGCTTGCATATTGGGTTGCCCTTAATGTTTCGAAAGATGGTTACCATCGATGAGAAAGGGGGATATTGTTGGGCATAGTGTCTCAAGTTTTTTTCATTGATGTCAAGTGTCATTTATGGAAAATGAATTCTAAGTTCCATCTTGTGTTTTGTATAAGGTGCTATGATGAGTTGTATTATTGTACAAACATGATGACTAGGTGAGATTACATGTTCTTGGTGCATGGTCAATAAGATAGGTGTGAGAGAGAGCTCTAAATAAGGTCAATGATTTCTATATCATCTAACATGCTTAGAATGATGGGTCAAAGGTGTTAATGAGTCTCAGAAAGTGAAGAACATGTCTGTTCATGAGATGTTTGTGTTGAGATAAGCCATTATAGGCTAAGTCTTAGTCCTATTTCAGGAAAGATGATGTGATAGCATGAGAGATGGGTCAGAGCAGATAGTATGATCATGATTGGAGCATTATGAGAGCGTATAATAGGCATGGAAGAGGTATAAGGTCATGGAACAAGTGTATAATGCATGTTTACATAGAAAAGACTTTGTGTTTGGAGAGTTTCAGATGCGAGCATGTAAAAATGAGAGTTGACATCATACAATAGCTTGTTGTAGTACTTTTAGATAATTTTCAAGTCAAGACATTGAAGAAAAATCAAGAAATTTCATTTTTGAGCTCTCTGAGCTCTTTGAAAGGAAAATTCTAGCTCGATAGGCAATTTATTTTTCTCACCCACATGTTTGTGTTCTAAATAGGGTTATGAGACTTTAGGAAATGATCAATCATAAAGTCAAGAATATTTTACAAAAATAATGAATCAATTTGGTCTTCACATTTTTATAAACCATTGTTAAGAAGGAAAAAGGTCAAAACCATCCCCAAAACCCTAGACCTAGAGCAATAGAGGAAATTTGAAGTGTATGGACATAAATTGAATTGGTAAAGCTAGTTTGATGATTTAGGTATGTCTATGATTCTTTAGGGATTCTTTTGGTGATATTGTCATGGTTTAGGTTAGCTAGTAAGTTACAAAAATATTATTGTTTTGTGAAGATTTGATGGTATAAAGTTAAGTTGAAAGTTTCATGAAATGAAACTAATTTTGGGGGAAATTTTAGGATGTGCTATAAATGGCCATGAAAAGTTATAGGTAATTTCAATGGAGAAAATTGAAGGAACAAGTCTCACAAGTTGCTCTAATGCTTTTGGCCTAATGAGGTCAAAACTAGTGTAGATGATTCAAGGCGTGTTTGGTTAAATTGCATGTTGTAGTAAGGTATGATGGTCACGAGATAGTTGGTAAAGGTCCTATATGATGTGTTAGAGATTTTGAGATGGTCGAAGAAGTGTTTTCATTATCAATCCCTAATGGCCTAATTAGCCCTATTTAGGCATGTCAAGAAGGTGTGATGGAACATGTATGGTAGTGATGATTTCTCCATATGACCTTGTTGGTTGGATATTTTTTCATCAAAAAAAAGGTTCACCCATAATACACGAGATAAAGTCCCTCCTCGAATAAAGCGGAGGCTCCCTATTTATTTCTAATCTAAAACACGCTAAGGAATATTTATAAGATTGATACTATTCTAACCATATGTGGTTGGGATCTCATACCAATAGCTTTATTCTTTGTAGAAAGGAATGTAGATAAGGAAAGAAGAAGAAAATATATAGGAAGAAGGTAGAAATATAATAAAATAATAAGTGGAAATGTGTTTTCACTTAGGCAAATGCAAATCGAAAGATATTAACATGTGATCAAATAGTAATAACTTGCTGAAGATATAATAAAATAGATATTAAAGTAAAGAACCATGTAATGCATTGAACATAGGAAAAATAACTTAAATAAAAAATATATATCCACAACACAAAGTTTGTAGCAAATATCTTTAGTATTATTCAATAACGAGATAGAAAACACTAAGTTTTTCGCCTCTTTAACTCCTATATCCATGATTTGTAAAAATATCCAAACCTTAATAATTCCTTAGAATTTTAAATTTTTAGAGAAGGGGAGGAGAAAAAAGGGGAAAGACTTTTTATTTCATGCTAACAATAGAAAATACATTAATAGTTCATTTGACTAGTTCTCACAAAATGACCCATTCAACATGCAGATTCAAAATGTGTTTCAACATTTTTGAAAAAGACATATCAAATGCAAAATAAAAATGACATGGTTGGTCTATCAATCATACTTTTCTTTTTCCTCTTAGGATTTGACATTCTTAGAAAAAATTCTTGGAACTTCTGAACCATCTCTTTGGTCTCCTTTCTTATGGTTCTTTTGTGATGCAATGTGTAACAAGGAAATTAACAATTTCCGAGCATGAAAACTATACCCCGTGTTAATTTTTTCAAGTCTTACCATTCCAAGGCACCTTGGGTCTGCCCAATCAGTCCAAGTGACCTCCCAATTAATGTTATCTCATCCCCCTAGGTGATTTAGGAAAGTCCATTCATTCCCCTAGGTGATTTTAGGAGTTCATTAAAAGTTGTAAGCTTCAGGTAGCTATGGGAAGGGCTATCACTGGATTTCCTAGGAATGGAGCAACCCCATGGAGCGGAACATAAAAGAAAAACTAGAATAGAGGTGATAAAAATGCCTTGGGACATCATGGAAGTGATTTAGGAAGATTCTGGAAGGACTTAGAAAAGTTGGGGCAGTTTCACCAAAATTAGGGTTCACAGCCTATGTAGTGCACATGCCAAAACAACTGCTGAGCTTCGGAAGGTGATTGCGGGAGATCAAAATGGAGTTGAGAGGAAAAAAATTTTTTTTTTTTTGGAAAGGTAATTACAGTCCCTACAATATGGTGAAATTATGTTTTTCACAACACTTTAGTGCAATGGTTTTGAAAGCAGTTTTTCTCATGTATATGTGGAGTATTAGAACAAAACTCAGAATTTTTAGGAATAAAATGGATGAATAAATACCTAAAATCCTAACCATTGGATTCAAAATTCCATTTCTAGTAAATATCATATAAAAATTCATCAAAATATCCCATCGGGAGCTCAAGATATTGTCGTCGCAAGTTGTCCTTAAGGTTCGGGAGTTAGTCAAATTTTCAGCTCTAAGAGCTTGGCGGGATTTTGTGTCCCTCATATCCCTCAAGATAAGAGATATAAAGGTTAATAAAATGCACCCAGTCCACATGAAGCACTTTCAACCCACACATGACCTCCAGGATTAGCATTTTAGCTCCTAGGTGCTTGCGGGAGCTCAAAGCCTTCACCGTTGGATCACTGCACATGTCATCGCCTAGATTGCCGTGAAATTTGATGTCGCTCATGTCACTTTAAGGTAAAGGACATAAAACATGGAAAAATGTTCCCAAACCCTAAGGAGACTCCTATTCACTCATGTGACCTCTTCAAGAGTGAATTTCCAGCCCCTAGGTGCTTGTCAGGCCTCCATTCTCAACCGTTAGATCTCCGCCACGTGTCATCACCTTGCTTGCCATGGAAATAAAACATGAAAAAATGTGCCCCACCCTTTTTGTGCATTCTTTTTAATAATTTAAATTTGGCACTTAGCCATTCCCCCCATTTCTTCTTCACAACTTCATACCTTGTCATGGCTTTGTTCATGATTGTCCAGACACCTAGTCCACCATTATTGCTTTGAAACAGCTTCACCATGGCCAAAAAAACCATCCAATCCATGAAAATGCATAGGTCTCAGAGAAAAAATGGGTCAAAAATGAGAAATGACAGAGAAATGAAGAAAAATGAAGATTTTTCACCAGATAACCATGAAGTCACTGAATCAAAAAATCCTCATATCTTACAAAATACAAGTCGGATTGAGGTGCCATATTTTGTAGACTTCCAAATTTTTCAATAAATAATATGAAATAAACAGGAGGTCAAATGGTGCCTGAAACATTTTTTCCAACAAAATCCCCATTTCATGCACCGGCTCACATTTGTCAGATTTCCCATCAATCCAGTAATGGAAACAAGCTAAAAACTTGCACATAGACTCCAAATGGAAAACCTATCGCAATGGAGTTGTTTTTGTCATGAACAAAGATAAAAAAACACCTGAAAATTTCAAGCTCCATTAATGGCCGCCATGGCAGCTCCGTGTTCGAAGCCACTGTTAGGTGAAAATTTTAAATTTTATTTCCAAGCATTCTAGTGGGTGAAATAAAGTGAAATTCGAAGGACATGACCACGATGATGAGCCGAGTTTGGAAAAATATGTTCCATCGCAAACTAAGTAGTGGAATTCCACTTTCTAAAAATAGTAAGTTTTCCTATATAGACTCGCTATGTTTGGAAAGTTGTCATCAAAAGTGGCTATGGAAAAGGCAGTGTGCATTGAAGATCACTAGGAAGCTAGAATGATTGTCTAAAGCATAAAATAGTGAAAATGACCACTTACTAAAAATAGTAAGCTCTCTATATGGGTGCTTACTAAAAATAGTAAGTCAACCCAAGAAGTGGCCGAGGCGAAGGTAGTGTGCATAGGATTGAATGAAGAACTTCATCACATCAAGATGGTCAAGAAGAAGCAAGAATCACCTCTTACTATAAATAGTAAGTCTCCCATGTGGGTACTCACTATTAATGGTAAGTCATACTCAAGGGGTAGTTTTGGAACAATGGGACATAAAGGGATGATCATTCAGGTCAATACCATCATTCGGGATCATCCATGGGAATTTGAGACTCATCTTAGAGAATTCAACAGTATCTCCCGACACTCACTTCATGGCTCAAGTTACAGGAGTATCTTGTGTGGGGTGGAAGTTGTGGTCATCGACGTAACCATTCAAAAATATTTTTAAACACTCATTCCAAAGCATCTGTGAGCTAATTTGAAGGAGTTTCACACGAGTTTGAAGATTTAGAGTTTCATCGCATTGGAGCTTTCCATCAATAAGGATCATCGAGAATTCATCGGGGAAACATCTTCTCTTCTTCTTCTCTCTCTCTTCTCTTCATACCCCCAAATTTCTCTCTCTTCTCAATGTTCTAATTTTACATTGGGGTTGCAATTTTTCATATGTCTTAATGTTTCTAATGTAATAAGTCACCTTTATGTTATAAAAAGGGACTTAAAAGTTTCCTAGGAAGTTGAAAAGTTTTAAGTTGTGTGAGGACATATGAAAAGGAATTGGGGGGTAGATGATGAGTCACCTCTCATTCTATAAATTGTAAAGCCATTCCCATTTCAAAGGGTTGGTGATTGATTTTTAAACTCAAGAGTGTATTGTACTTTGAGAGAACAAAGGAGATAGCCATTTTCTTCCATTTTCCCCCTCACTAGTTTTCCTCCATTCCCACACTATGTACAAATTTTGTTTAAGAAATCAATACAAGAAGGAGTTTCTAGCTTTCTTTGACTAAGGGGTTTCTTGATACTTTGTGATCAATAAATTCTATTTGGTCTTGTTCTTTATTTGTAGAGTTGTTTCTTCCCATAAATGCATGTGTTGAAATTTCTAACTAGTGTGTGCAGGAATCTAATTTTCTACCTGCAATGTTAGTTCTCCCATCTCATTTCTCACTCCCCTTTCCCACTCTTTAGACAAAGTATTCCCTAGCAAGATATTGCTAGCTTTTTTTATAGGGTCAGTGGAGTGCCCTTGTTAGATCCCTGACCATACGATAGTTGCAAGCGCTCCGATAAAATTCACTTTCACTCATGCATGCATCGATACGATAAAATTCACTTTCACTCATGCATGCATATACGATAACCGGTTAAGTAGAGCGAATTTAACTCCCAGAGCATTGTCGAGGAATCCAAAAATTTGTCCCCAAAATTTTTCTTGCCAACAATTTTGGCACCCATCGTGGATTAGAATTGGTAGCATTTACATCCAAAATATGACTACAAGGTCCCAAAATTAAAAAAGAATCAAATATTAAAAAAAAAAAAATTCATGGAAATCCATTGTTGAAAGATACACTGTCAATTCCTGCACGTGACCCTTCATATTCCATAGTTTCCTTTCATGTTCCCATTGCAAAAGTTTCCAAAAGTTGGCTGAAGGAAGATACACCAGGTTGAACAGGTTAAGGGGTGTTGTTGATACCAATTTTGAGGCTTTATAAAATCAGCAAGAATGAATTAGAGATAATCTATACTTCTTCTCTCAAGCCTCCTCCCCATCTAGGTCTTCAAGCAAGTTCACCTGGCAATCCTATCCAAACTCCTATTGATACTCCCCCTTCAAATTATCCCATTTTCAACCACCATTGGGCATTGAGTCCCCAAAAGAAGAAGAATTTGAAGAAGAATTTGTAGAAGCAAGAGTTGAATTAGAAGCGAGAATCGATAATAGAAGATGAAGCGTAAGCGACCTCAACCCATTTTCTAGTGGGAAGAAATACAAGCCCACTCACTCTTGAACCACCTCTTCACGACCTACCAACCCGCAAGAACTTTCCAAATTTCAAAGGTGATGGTACACAACATCCTAAAGAACACATTGCTAATTTCATGACATCATGCAAAATTCTTGGTGTCCAACATGAAGATGTCATTTGTAAGACTATTCGTGGAATCTCTCCAAGAAAAAGTAGCAGAATGGTTCTATCTCCTGCCTTCCCGATCCATCACTTGTTGGAACGACATAAAGATTGACTTTGAGGAAAGATTTAAATCAACTAAAGACTGTCAAGACCTCTTGGTGCAGTTGGCTCAAATGAAGAAAGGAGAAAGTGAAACTATGAGAGACTTCATGGCTTGTTTCAACCGGTTACTTCATAGGATACCGAAAGAAGATTCACCATCTGAAAATAATGTCAGGAGATTATTTATTAGTGCTCAATCACCAGAGGTGGGATTTTTCCTATGAAGAGTTCAACCAAGGGATATTGTAGAAGCACAAAGATTGGCCATTGAACTTGATGATGATCTCATCCTATCTGGAAAGATCAAGAATCCCTCAAAGGGTAAAGCTCAACATCCTGGAGATGAAAGAACCGATCCTTTTTTGCAGAAAAATGGAAAATGAAATGGCATCATTGAGGAGGGAAATATTTGAACGAGTTTCTTCTCAAAGAAGTAATGGAAATTAGATTGCAGGAGCACCTCGAAGGCTTGCCTTGGAGGCCCCACCTGTCAATGCAAATTGTAGGAGTAAGGAAAATGAAGATGATCTTGAACAAGAAAGTGAAGGTGGTGATTCCCTAGAAAGTGATGAGTTTGAGAATGATACACAAATAAAATTCTATGAATATTCTAGAGGTGATGAAGATGACAAAGAATATGCACCTAGCTTCTCATGTGTAGTATTCACTCGTTCTCAGTCTGAGAAAGGGGGATCTTCCTCTATTGTTGCAAAGAAAAATAAGACTGAAGATCCTCTTGTGGTGACTCCGCAAAACAAAATAATCAATTGAGGATCTCCGCTCCCACCCTCCATGGATTCCACATTGTTGAAGCCTAATCCTATAACAAATAAGAAGTCTCCAACAATTCCAAGTAAGTCTTCCGATGCCTCTTCTAATTCTAAATCTAAATCTACTCCTGTAAAATCTAGTACTTTGAAAGCTCCTAGTGTACCTTTCAAGATCCCCTATGTTCCCCAAAATCTACTCCTACTTCCAAACCTGTCCTAAATCCAAAAGCAATCCCTTCATCACCCTTGCTTGCATATGCTCCTTTTGACTTCATAGAATACACAAACAAAGCCAAAGTGCAAGATTATTGAAACCAAATATTTGTAGACTCACCCCGAAAAATTCAAGAGATTTATTCAATACATCAAGAGTGGTAGTTTAACACCCAATACTGTAGCTCCTAGTTCTAAAGGAATACTACAAACCCACCTACACCTCCATCATAGAACATGCTTTCATTGAGTGCATCCAAGACTGATAAGGTTGAACCTTTCTATGTCTCTCTTCTTATTAGAGATTATGTATTGAACAATTGCATAATAGATTTTGGCACCTCTCGATAATGTAATGCTTGTAAAGATTACCAAGGCTCTCAAACTCACCATGACTCCACCCGGTGGATCTTGTTACTCCTGGAGTCAAAATAGGTCTCACTTGTAGGGAAGGTCAAAGATGCACAAGTGGCTCTCGCCAAATTTCCAAACAAGAAAATTTCAGTGATGATCTTGGTAGCAGACATTCTAGCTTCATTTGGAATGTTACTAAGTCAAAGCTTTTGCCGAGACTTGGGAGGGAAAATTTAGATGAATTGGTCATCCGCAACCATACCAGTGAAGGGAGACATGGAAAAATTTCTTCTAGAGAAGAAGATGAGGTACACAATGTAAAATTCCGGAAGCCCGAAACCAACATCTTGTATCAAGATACTAGGTGGATGAATCACTTTGTGAAAACTGAGGAGGAAGAGGATATTCCCATCTTGATAGGGCCAAACATGCCTTCCTAGAGAGGCATGGACCTTGAAGAATCATTGAGGAGATTTGAGTTACAAGAGGGCAACCCCAAATTTCCAGATGATGCAAACCATGAAGAGGAAATGGTTCTTGATGATCTCTAAGTAGAAAAATAAGCTTATGTGCTTATCTATGATGAGGAGATATTCTCATTCCCATTTGAAGATGAGGACTCCCTTGATCATGTCACCCAGAAGAGACCAAGCCAGTCTACAATAAGCCCTCAAATAGTGGGAAAGAACCATCCGTACAAGAACTGCTAAGAGCTGTGGAAGAAACAAAAGACCCCGAGCTTAGTCTCAAACTCCTAATGCAAGCCATGAATCTTCAAGACAAACGTGAATCTGATTTGAAAGCCTTAACCGGTGTGAAGGTTGGCCATGTTGAAACAAAGAAAGATGAGAAATATAATGCCCCTCCTACACCAATGGTTGATGGATGTAATGATGAAATCAAGGTATTTTCTTTCCCATTTGAAGAGGAAGAATCTTTCCATGATGAAGAAATTGAAGTAAGGAGTTTTGAGGCCTTTGAAGTTGAAGCCCCTTTGGAAAAAGGAGTGATAGAATGCAATGATTCCTAAGATGATGGAGTAATCCCTTCGGATAGTTACCTTGAGCTGCAAAATAAAGATCCTTTGAAGGCATACAAAGATGAGCTCTAAAATAAAGATCCTTCGAAGGTATACAAAGATGAGCTATAGGAAGTAACAAAGGAGATCTCGTGTAAGAACTATTAGATGTAGTAGAAGTTGTGGAAGACCCCGAGATGATTCTTGATCTCTTAACTCATGCCATGGCCATACAAGAAAATTATGAGTTTGCCTCTGATCCTCCCATCAGTACTCAAATGCCTCACAATGGAGTAGAGATAAAGGATGAATATAAGGTTTCTCATGGAGAAGATATCAATGAGCATAAACCCGGGAAAGAAAGTAACTCAAAATATTCAAGAAATTTGAATGAAAATCAGCTTCGGGGCAGTGATGAGATGCTCAATGAAAAATAAGCTATGTGGATAAACACGGAAGGCAACTGACACTATGAAACTGATTTCAAAGAACGTGAAGGAAATGAAATTTCTAAGTGAAGGCCTGGGAATCAAGAAGCTCACATGGAATCACTCCTAAAAAAACACAGATGGTCATGAAAGCACCTAAATTTCATAAATAGTTAAGGAGAGGAGGCTACTTCTGGAACCAATCAATGGCTTCACAAAACAACATCACTCAGGGTTACCCACTCAAGGGTAACTTTTGAGGAATGAAAAGTGCTTCAATGAAAGTGGGTTGTCCCCCACCTTGTACCATAGGTGATTGCTAGGTATGTTTCCCTTCCTGTTGTGTGTCATGTGTTTCCTTTTCGTCATTTTGTGTGTGTGTGTGTGTTTCCTTCTTCGTTCTCTCTCTCTCTCTCTCTCTCTCTCTCTTGTAAATTGTACATGACTCCGTAGGGCCCAATGGATAAGGCACTAGTCAATGGATCATATGGTCTAAAGTTGAGATTCTAGATTCCCCATGTCATGTCTTCATTGCACTCAGTCCATGTCATGTCCCCAAGCTAGAGCTAGTTGTTGTCATGCAAATGTGCAACAAGGAAATTAACAATTTCCAAGCATGAAAACTATACCCATGTGTTAATTTTTTCAAGTCTTACCATTCCAAGGCACCCCGGGTCTACCCAGTTAGTCCAAGTGACCTCCCAATTAATGTTATCTCATCCCCCTAGGTGATTTAGGAAAGTCCATTCATTCCCCTAGGTGATTTTAGGAGTTCATTAAAAATTGCAAGCTTTAGGTAGTTATGGGAAGGGCTATCATTGGATTTCCTAGGAATGGAACAACCCCATGGAGCGGAACAGAAAATCCAAACTGGACATGGAGGTGGTACAAAGGCCTTGGTACATCATGAAAGTGATTTAGGAAGATTCTGGAAGGACATGGAAAAGTTGAGGCAGTTTCACCAAAATTAGGGTTCACTGGCCTAGGTAGTGCACGTGCCAAAAAAGTTGCTGAGCTTTGGAAGGTGATTTTGGGAGCTCCAAATGGATTTAAGAGAAAAAACACCTTTGGAAAGGTAATTCCAATCCCTACAATATGGTGAAATTATTTTTCACAACGCTTTGGATCAATGGTTTTGAAAGCAGGTTTTCTCATGTATAAGTGGAGTACCAAATCAAAAATTTGATCTTTTAGGGATAAAATGGACGAATAAAAATCTGAAACCCAAACCATTAGATTTATAAGGCCATTTCCCATAAATAACATATAAAAATTCAACAAAATAGTCCATTGGGAGCTAAAGATATTGCCGTTGCAAGTTGTCCTTAAGGTTCGTGAGTTAGTCAAATTTTCAACTTCAAGACCCTGGCGGGATTTTGTGTCCCTCACATCTCTCAAGGTTAGATAAATCATGGTCAAGAAAATGTTCCCATCCCCCATGAATCTCTATGGACCCACACATGACCTCCAGGATTGCTAGTTCAGTCCCCAGGTGCTTGTGGGAGCTTAAAGCCTTCACCGTTGGATCGCCGCTACGTGTCATCACCTGGAGCACTATGGAATTTGATGTCCCTCATGTCCCTTTGAGGTGAGGGACATAAAACATGGAAAAATTCACCTAGATCCTAAGGAGACTCCTATTCAATCATGTGACCTCTTCAAGAGTGAATTTCCAGCCCTCAGGTGCTTGCTTAGGCCTCCATTCTCAACCGTCAAATCTTTGCCACATGTCATCACCTTGATTGCCATGGAATTTGATGTCCCTCACATACCTTTGAGGTGAGGGACATAAAACATGAAAAAATGCACCCCACCCTTGTTGTGCATTCTTTTTGAATAATTTAAATCCGACACTTAGCCATTCCCCCATTTCTTCTTCATAGCTTCATACCTTGCCATGGCTTTGTTCATGATTGTCCAGACACCCGGTCCACCATTATTTCTCCGAACCAGCTCCGCCATGGCCAAAAAAACCATCCACTCCATGAAAATGTATAGGTCTTAGAGAAAAATGGGTCAAAAAATGAGAAACGACAGAGAAATGAAGAAAAACAAAGATTTTTCGCTAGATAACCACGAAGTCACCGAATCGAAAAAATCCTCATATCTTGAAAAATACAAGTCAAATTGAGGTACCGTGTTTTGCAGAATTTTGAATTTTTCAAGACAATCAAGATGTAATAAATGGTAGGTCAAATAGTTCCTTGAAACATTTGTTCTAACAAAATCCCCATTTCGTGCACCGACTCACATTTGTCGGATTTCCCATTAATCCGTAATGGAAACAAGCTAAAAAATTACACATGGACTCCAAATGGAAAACCTATCACAATGTATTGGTTTTCAACACAAGCAGAGACAAAAAATAGACCTGTAAATTTTGAGCTCCATTTATGGCCGTCATGGTAGCTCTGTGCTCAAAGCCACTGCCAAGTGAAAATTTTATAATTTATTTCCAAGCATTCTAGTGGGCGAAATCAACTAAAATTTGGAGGACATGACTGCAATGACAAGACACATCTGGAAAAATATGTTCCATCACAAACCAAGCAGTGGAAGTCCACTTTCTAAAAATAGTAATTTCTCCTATTAAGACTCATTATGTTTGGAAAGTCATCATCAAAAATGGCTATGGCAAAGGAAGTGTGCACTAAAGATCACCAGGAAGCCATAATGATTGTCTGGAGCATAAAATAGTGAAACTGACGACTCACTAAAAATAGTAAGTTCTCTATATGGGTGCTTACTAAAAATAGTAAGTCAACCAAGAAGTGGCCAAGGTGAAAGTAGTGTGCACATGATTAAATGAAGAACTTCATCACATCAAGATGGTCAAGAAGAAGCAAGAATCACCTCTTACTATAAATAGTAAGTCTCCCATGTGGGTACTCACTATCAATGGTAAGTCATACTCAAGGGGCAGTTTTGGAACAATGGGACATAGAGGGATGATCATTCAGGTCAATACCATCATTCAGGATCATCCATGGGCATTTCTCATAGGGAATTTGAGACTCATCTCAGAGAATTCAACAATATCTCTCGACACTCACTTCATGGCTCAAGTTGTAGGAGTATCTTATGTGGGGTGGAAGTTGCGGTCATCAACATAACCATTCAACAGTGTTTTTAAACACTCATTCCAAATCATTTATGAGATAATTTGAAGGAGTTTCACACGAGTTTGAAGATTCAAAGTTTCATCGCATTGGGGCTTTCCATCAACGAGGATCGTCGAAATTCATCAGGGGCAACATCTTCTCTTCTTCTTCTTCTCTCTCTTTTCTTCATACCCACAACTTTCTCTCTCTTCTCAATGTTCTAATTTTGTGTTGGGGTCGCACTTTTCATATGTCTTAATGTTTCTAATGTAATAGGTCACCTGTATGTTATAAAAAGGACTTAAAAGTTTCTAGGAAGTTGAAATTTTTTTAGTTGTGCGAGGACATATGAAAAGGAATTGGGGGGTAGACGATGAGTCACCTCTCATTCTATAAATTGTAAATCCATTCCCATTTCAAAGGGTTGGTGATTGATTTTGTAAACTCAAGAGTGTATTGTACTTTGAGAGAACAAAGGAGATAGCCATTTTCTTCCATTTTCCCCCTCACTAGTTTTCCTCCATTCCCACACTATGTACAACTTTTGTTTAAGAAATCAATACAAGAAGGAGTTTCTAGCTTTCTTTTACCAAGGGGTTTCTTGATACTTTGTGATCAATAAATTCTATTTTGTCTTTTTGCTATTTATAGAGTTGTTTCTTCCCATAAATGCATGTGTTGAAATTTCTAACTAGTGTGTGCAGGAATCTGATTTTCTACCTGTAATGTTAGTTCTCCCATCTCATTTCTCACTCCCCTTTCCCACTCTTCAGATAAATTCTTCCCTAAAAAGAGATTGTTAGCTTTATCGTAGGGTCAGTGGAGTGCCCTTATTGGATCCGTGGCCATAAGGCTACTCAGAGAAAAATCAATTTCACTCACGCATGCATATACGATAGCTGCATCGGTTAAGTAGAAGGACTTAGATTCCTAGAGCATTGTCAAGGAACCCAAAAATTTGTCCCTGATAAATTTTCTCACCAACAGGTCCACATGAGTATCGATTTAGTATTTCACAAGTCTTAAAAACATCACCCAATTTCCCTAGGAGCTTCAGATGTTTCTTGATCAATTTAGACAAGTTAGATAAAACATTTTCACATAAAATTAACTTTTTGATAGATCCCAAATTGAAATATTCCTCTACAGAGGAATCCTTTTTAACTAAACTTTAAAATTCCTTGAAAAAAACATCCACATGAAAAATATTCAGACTACCATCTAAAATCTTCTCGAGGAATTTGGTCAATTCTTCTTCAATGTTATTAGCGATAGCAACCGCCTCTTCCTTGGATTGTTGTAGTTTACCACAAGCTTCTTAAAGAGCCTTAACTCGAAATTCAATAGCCTTGTAAAATTTAAAAGGCCTATAAGCATCTGTCATAATTCCATTAATCAAAATCTTAGAATGAACCTTTTGAGCTCACTAAGAGCTTCTAATGTTAATTTCAGTTTCCATTTTCTTCCAAGACTTCTCCGTTGAATTTGTCAACATCCAATTTGGCCTTTCAATGTCATTTTAGGCATTTATGGTGTCCTTGATTGTATTTTTCCCCTAGAAAAGGAGACATTAAATCCAATCTACTTCTCTTCCTTGTTGACCAAACTTCTCCAGTTTAGGAATAGAAGAGAAATCAAAATTGATTGGAGTAGAAGAAGGACTGAACTGCATGGCTGCAAGAGCTTGAGTAGTACGATGGTCAATTGTTTGTCTTTTTTTCTTTAAATATTCCTTCAAAGCCTTGGTTTCTATGAGATTCTTGAAAATATTATCCATGAAAACCTATGCATCTTGTTGAGTGTGCTTAATGGTAACCTTCCCAAGTCGTTACCTTTATGATATGATAATCTGAGGCTATGATGTCCTCCTTGGTTTTATCGTGGCATTTGGTATAACGATCTCTATGAACCTTTGAATGGATGAATCAACCATGATATGAGAAATGGTCTTAGGTTTCTTAGATGATTTTGAAGGTGCAAGCTTCAGAGAACTAAAATCAAAGGCTTCAGGGGAACAAGTGTCTTTATTTTCTTAGGATTTTTACTAACCAACCAAGGGGGAATCGAGGAGGAAGGTACCTCTAAAAGGGCAGAAATGATCATCATAGTGGAACTTGGGGGATGAGAAAAGTATCTACCAAGGATGAAGGAATGGAAAGGATGGAGGTGACAACAAGTGGAAGATGTTGGAGGTGGAGGAGGGAGGGAAGCTGGAGCTTCGACATGAGATGAAATATGGATGACTTGGGGAGATCATAAATTCATACCCATTCCACTCAAAAGCGGGGAAAAGGATGAGAAAAAAATTGCCATGAGAGATACTGAGATACAAGTGGGGATGAAGGAGACGAGGGTGAAATGGGGAAAAAAAAGTGATAGATGCAGAGGAACGATGAGATATGTAAGGTAGAATGTGGAGGAGAGGAAGCAAGGTGAGGAGGGGATGAAATGGAAAGCTTTACTTGAGGTTTTGGGTAACAAAGGAAACCATGTGAGTGGTGGGAGAGGAAGAGGAAATGAATTGGGTAACTACATTCTTCACTAGTATCTCTTGTGTATGTGAAGGAGGGGAATCGAACACCATAATAATTGAAGCGGGAATGGAAAATGAAGGAGGATGGGACTTGATTCCACTTCTATAAAACTTGAATTTCAATTTCTTAGGACTTCGATTTTATCCTTTTTCACATGAAAGAGGCCCACCTATGATGCGGATGTGATAGGAAGATTTGGAAACATAAGATCTTTGGGTTGAATGCCCCATAAATACAACCACACATTGGTCCAAATGAGGATCGATTAGCTCTATCTTGAATGGATACCAATTCCTTGACAAACCAATCAATTAGAAGGAACCCCTAACTATCACCGTCCATTTTCTCATACATGGCTTCCACGATATTTCCATCATCGATTGTTTCTCAAGAATATCGATGAGATTCAAAGTTCTTATCTCATCCAGAGTTAACCTGTTATTATCTTTTTGCCTGATTGCCACTTTATTTCTATAGTCAATCCAAATATCTTTGAGGTCTGGAATGTGAAATTTCATTTTTCCATGAGCCTTCAAAACACCTCAATAATCAAATCCTGGCCTTGGTGACATGGTTTTTGTAAGTTCCCTTTGCATTTTGTTGATCAAGTTCTTATCTTTAATAGTAACATAACAAGTGTATCTTCCAATAGAGATTTGAAAGGGAAATCCAACCTCGTGCTTATTTTTTGGAACTTGTGAAAATCCAAAAGTTTCCTAACCGACTCCATGAGAATCAATTTATAACTTGGGTACATAGGGAGAAGAAGTGGTTATCCCAAGAACACTACAACTCGTAGATAGGTGAACTTCCAAAATTGCATAAAGATGCATCCCCATTTGACGTTGTGTTCTATGCGGCATCAAAGATCCTTTTTTATTAAGATGGGGATCCAATCTATAGATGATGTCGTAAAAGAAAGCATCATCGAACCTCCTAAAATGTGTTTGACTTCCCTTGATGGAAAATTGAGGGTAGTACTTGTAGTTATGATACAAAGGCTTTGAACCCATTGGCTTTAATCCTTGGTAAAACCTCATTCCAGCCATGACATAAGTTACATATGACATCATGTAGAATTTTCCCATGATTAAAACCTCTTTCATCTGGGTGTCAATGATGTCATTGATAAGTGCTCCCTGGTTAAGGAATTTCTCTTCTTCTATATGATTGTGAGAAACTAATACATCCATCCTTGGAGTTCCTTGGCATTGGGAGTACAAACAATCTACTAAGTAGTGTGATGATATTGCTAATTTCCAAGATGAATTCACTTATGGAAATGGTCTTTTGAAATCTAGATTTGGAAGACTTGGGTTAAAATAATTACTTCTTGTTGACATGTTTGACACATGTTCAGTTTTGGAGCTTAATTACTTTAGATTAGCATGTAATGTAAAACTTGCTGGAAAACACAATAATCGTCATCGGTTAGGAGGGACTGGAATCGGTCACCTAGGACCGACATCGATTAGAGCGAACCGACATCGGTTACTGTGCGTGGATGTTTTAATTACCTCTTAGGAATTAGTTCTATTTTTAGCATTAAAGCATATCTATTGATTATAATTGCATATCTAAGTGCCCTGAGTTTATATATGCCTATATAAGCATGAAAGATAGGGTTTAGAAACAAGAATTAACAAGAATTTGCAAATTTGGTGAGAGAGAGAATTCTTGGAGAAGAAGTAAAAACTTGAGAGAAAGAAAGTATTGTACATCTGAAAGGTATGGAAGATTGTAAATCTTCAATTGTATATCTTGTCAAAGCTTTAGATAAGAGATTGACTTCTTTCTTTATGTACGTAGCCCACACTGGGTGAACCACGTTAAATTTGGTGTTGATTTATATATCTTGTTTTATATATTTCTTCTGGTAGAATATCCGCTATTATTTGCATGTATGCTTAGATCTAATATATTATCTGTACAACCAATGTGCTAACCCAAACAATTGGTATGAGATCTTTGTTTGAGGGTTTTGTGTTGAAAAATTTACTCACAAAGGGTTTTTTATTGAGTGGGAGCTATAGTAATGGTAGAAGAAAACAAATACAAGGTAGAGAAGTTTGACGACCGAAATTATCAATTATGGAAGATGCAAATTGAGAATTATCTCGTATTAAGGAGATTTGTATTTACTATTGGATAAGAAGTATAGACCTACGAAGATGACTGATGAAGAATGTAAGATACTTGACATAAAGGCTTTGGGATCTATAAGATTGAGTCCGACAAAGACATCCGTGGCTTCTAATATTACAAAAGTGACTTCTACGATAGATTTAATGAAATCTTTTACTAATTTATATGAAAAACCTAGTGCTTCAAATAAAGTTTATTTGATAAAGAAAATATTTAGTTTTAAGATGCATGAAGGTGGATCTACATCTAGTAATTTGAATGATTTCAGATCTATTGTAAATTAATTAAAATCGGTTGATATATAGTTTGATGATGAAGTGAAAGTATTTTTATTCTTATGTTCTTTACTTGATAGTTGGGATAACTTGGTAATGGTTGTTAGTAATACAACATCTGATAATAATATTTTGAAGTTTGATGATGTGGTTAGTATAATATTGAATGAATAAATTCACAGGAAGAGTATAGAGGAATCATCATCTGGGAATGATTTGAATGTAGAAAATAGGGGCAGGAAGAAGGAGAGATCCAAGAGTAAGAGTAATGGGAAATCAAAGTCAAGAGATAATAGATCTAAATCCAGAGGTAAGGAAATTACCGTTGGAAATGTGGAAAGAAAGGACATGCAAAGAAATATGGTTGGTCAAAGGAAAAGAGAAACAACAACCAGACAAAGGTAAAGAAGAAAATCTTACTGTAATGAGAGGTAATGCAAAATGGTCTTATTCTTTCTTTAGATAATAGAAATGAATCATGGGTTTTAGATTCAGGAGCTTTTTCGATGTAACCCCTAATAAGGGCTATTTAATAAATTATGTCTAGGGAAATTTTGGGCATGTTTATTTGGGTGATGATGAACCTTGTAGTATTGCGATAAAGGAGAAGTTCATCTAAAATTGTAGAATGGAAATACATGGGCATTGAAAGATGTGAGGCATGTGCCAAACATCGGGAGGAATCTTATTTCTGCAAGGAAACTAGGTGGCTGATTGCATGGTTAATTTTATAGGAGACTCTTGGAAAGTCACCAAGGGTGCTCTGTTTTGGAAAGAGGTAAGAAGGTAGGAACATTATATTTATCTACGTCGTTCTATCGATTCCTTTTCTCGCATTATCTACTTCAGATTCAAATGCATGCATGTGGCATAACCGGTTGGGCCATATGAGTAAAAAAGGAATACAGATCTTAAAGGCTAAGGGTAAGTTATCAGATTTGAAAGATTTAGATCTTGATTTATGTGAGCATTGTGTCTTTGAAAAGCAAAAGAGAGTGATATTTCTCAAAGTCGGGGCAACTATGAAGGAGAAAAATTGGAGCTTGTACACTCAGATGTGTGGGGACTAGCTTAGGTAGCTTCTCACGGAGGATCCCAATATTATGTTACTTTCATTGATGATGTTACAAGAAAGGTATGGGCTTATTGTATTAAATGTAAATCTAATGTTTTTGAGACTTTTAAAAGATGGAAAACCCTTATTGAGAATGAATCTAATTCAAAGTTAAAGTGCCGTAGATTTGACAATGGTGGTGAATATGAAGAAAGCTTTCAATGATTATTGTTCGAGTGAATGGAATACGTAGAGAAAGAACGGTTCTAAGAACACCACAGGATAATGGTGTTTCGAGATAATGAGCAGGACAATCATGAAACGTGCTAGAAGTATGAGGATACATTCTCGGATTTCCCTGCAGATTATGAGCGAAGAAGTTGATACAACAATTCATTTGATCAACCATGGGCCTTCAACTTCACTAGATGGAGGAATACCAGAGGAAGCTTAGACCGGCAAAGAGGTAGTGTAGACACCTAAAATATGCTTACACTTAGCATTTCCTCCAATTCAACCAATTGACGACACTTCGTTAATTCCCCATTCTTTGCTCCATTCTCGGATGCCCATTTACGACACCTTCTCGGTTGTATTCTTCCCATATTCAGCTTATTTGGCTAATATCTCTCTTATTAGCTAAACATTCCTCCTTTCGACCATTTAGAACCTCCCTAGTTCTCTCTAGACCACTTCTATTGGCTTCGTAGGCTATCTATCAATCAAAATTGGTTATCCAGACCCCTCCTAACTCTCAATGAGTCTCTAATCACTTGCTAATCAAGTTTAACTAGCCTAAACCCTAGTTAACTAGCCTAAACCAAGCTTAACTAAGCCTAAAGCATGTTTATCCTAATCTAATCTAAAAGTGATTTTTGAGCTTTAGTCCCACATGCACACAAATTTCAAACTCTTCCAAACCGAAACTATAAATAGAAGGGTCACCCTACCCATTAAAACACACAACTTTACATAAGCTAAAGCCAAAACAAGCCTAAGAAAGCTTAAGAGCTCATTTGCATTAGCCAAGCTAATAAGGCATTTGATCTTGGCTATCCTCCATTAAAATAGCTTCATCTTGCACCCATGATAGGTTAGTAATGAAATAGCTAAACTTGGCCATGTAGCCATTTAGTGAGATTCATTCACCCTCATGGAGTAAACAACAAAACTGATTGCTTAAGTCTTTAGTAGGCATATTTTATTAAGCTTTCAAGAATAGAGGTTAATGCTATTTGTTATATTTCTTGCTTATTTCAAGTTTTAAACACATGCAAATAGGATTCCTTGCTCATTTCTTATCATATGGTCCATTGAGGGTCTTTTGCACAAAGCTTTGGGGTCTTGCCCCATATCCATAGCTTTTGCAAAACCTTTCATTGAACACATTTGGCATGCCAGTGGGACACTTATGTCCATCCTCCATTAATGGAGGTATTTTGAGTTCTTCAAAGTTCATTTTCAAGTTTTTTTGGATCAAATCACTTGTTATTTCCTCATTTCTATTTCTAACACTAGATAAATGACCTTCATTTGTAGGTATTTTGTGGGTTTGACATAGAAATAAGACACTTTGACTAAAAACTAACATGTCGCTCTTGAAAATTTGAAAATCCATGAGTTTTGAGTTTTCCACAGTGAACGCATAGGTGTTTACAAGGGGCACATACACGTTGAAACCCCAACATCCCCATCGAGAATAGGCGCATACCTATCTAGCAGTCCTCATCATTTGCAATTTTTGTCTCTATAAAGACGTGCACGTGTCTTCGTCGGCTAGGCCACGTATGCGTAAATAGATTGACCTGTGAAAATTTGAAACTTTTTGTTTTATGCTAAGATGCATCTCCGTTGAACCCTAAGTGTCCACGTCAATTTGCAAGCATCTCTATCTGTCTTGACACATTTGTGTTTTTAGTATACTGTGGATTTCACTAATTTTTATTTTGCGGTGCATATCCGTTGGCTAGGGCGCGTATGCATAATTCTGGGTGCGTAGGTGTCTTGTTTTAGTCTGTTGACTTTGCATTTTTACCTTTCACACGTACTTGTCTACTTGAGCATGTATCTATTGGTTGGGGTGCACAGGGCGTCATTCGGACACAGGTGTCTCTGTGTAGTCCGGATTCATACATTTTACTTTAGTGCTATTTGTTTTGATCATATCTTTTGACTCGTTAACCCGTTTTCAGAGTTTGAATAGGCATTAAAAAGATAACGAAGCGTACTTTATGAGGGAAATCCAAAAGTTAAATCCTTTTGGTATACTAACTTCTATCACAAAACTCCCAAAATGCCATGGAGACCTCCAAAATGCAAATTACTAAAAACCTTTAAAAAGTGCAAAAATTGGATTTCTAGAATTTTTCAATTTTTCTTGGTTTTTTAACTCTTGTAGGGTTCTAACAGTGGTTTACAAGTTTTGTTTGCATTAAGTTTTTTATACTAAATAAAAAACATTTGCATCTTTATTTGTGAACGCGTATGCTCTTCCCTAAAGCACCCGTCAAGTGATCTTGGGAATCAGAAACATTTCACCACTTTCTTCATACTTGCAAAATGGTTTATTTAGCTTTCAAAGTTGGTTAAAAGGAATTCATTTTCGTATTGTACTTAGGAATTTTCTATTTATTACAAATTTGAGTGAGATACCTTGTTGTGTATGCTCTTTCCTTGGGTCTTAGAATGATCTGGGAAATCAAAAACAACATCTTATCTCCTTTATATGACATTTTGGAAAATTACTAACCTTGGTATGTAGGACCAAAATCGCATGTCAAAGAAATCTGCTGATGCAAAATCACAAAGACTCCTGGATGCGAGATCAAGTTTCTAGGTTGATCTCTTAGGCATCCAGTGTGATTGCATAACATTGAATCCTTTCTCCAAGTGTGGGACTTGTAAAAATGAGAAGGATTCTCCAGAGAAAGGCTGGTTCCTATTCCTCTGTTCAGATGCACCAATGAAACGCAGAGGTTTACCCAAAAACTAATCTAACTACCAAGGAGACAGGGAGAGAGAAATGCATAAAAATAAACCTAAGCTAGGGAGGTGATGCACCGAGGAATGAAGAACATAAGCTTTGCAAAAATAAACACAGACTATATAGATGCAATACCACACCATGCACAGGAACCGAAATGCAATGAGAGAGATCAAAATGACAACAATGAATACATGAGAGGATTTAAATTTAATCACACGTACATATATATGCTCGAGAATCAATTCAATACATCAGAAAGTGGCCAAGAGGCAACAAAGTGGCATTACAGTCCATGTGGGAGGCTTGAAAGCTCCACGAATTCTCTTGCAGCAGGGGAGAGAAGGGAGGGATTGCAAAACAAGAATGTCCAACCCTTAAAGAAACCCCTCCTTACAATTTATAGGAAGAAAAGAGAAAAGAGAGAGGAATTCAAAATCTGCCCCAACCACCTCCGAATGCACTTAACTCATCTCATCATGGCGAAGTGGCGGATCCTCGGCAAACGGCGGGCTGCCTAACAGAGCGGCGAATCGCTCTGTTGCATTAAAATTGTTTGTTGACGATCACTTGCTTTTCGTTATTCGCGCTAGAGGCGTTTCTTGATTTTCATCCTCCAAACTGAACCAAAATGCAAGATTGACCTTGGAAACGTGTAGAGAATTTTTTTTACCAGCTTTCCATTGACATAAAGAACGCGCAAATCCGAGCTCGGATCAAAAGTTATGGTGATCTCAAGATTTAGGCACTAACAGTGAAAACGGATTTTTGAAATTCTTCCCGCGCTCTGCCACCTGGATGACACGTGGCAGCTCGATTGGTCGCACATTCTCTCTCCTCTACCTTTCGGTGGGCTGTCTTTTGAATTTTCCTTGTGGACCCTAGGTGGGACACGTGGCACTATCCCATTGGTTCGGATCGGTGCTCAAAACTCGCCCCCGACTTTTTGACTTTTCTCTTTGTGGCACGTGGCGATTTCTCATTGGTCCTCGGCCCCTTCGGCTCCTTCACGATTTCGCCTCCATTTGTCCGGATGTCCCATTTGATTTTGGGCCCTTTGTGCTCATTTCGGCCGGTTTGGCAGTTGGGTATTTTTGTCCCAAACGTCCCGAGCAACACTAGCCAATTTTTCTTCCTCTTTCTGGGATCGGCTTTTCGCGCGCCCGCCGCGTATTTCCTCGGCCCGATTGTCCCAAATGCCTAGTGGCTGCCTAGAGGCTTTTCGGCCGATCCGCGCCTTTCTGTCCCAAATGTCCCCGTTGCTTATTTGGGCCGCTGAGGCTTTTTGGCCGATCCGCGCCTTTTGTCCCAGATGTCCCAATTGCTCCTAGGACTAGGACTTAGCCGATTTTCACCATTTTTTCTGGATCAACCTTCTTGCCTTCTGCAACCTTTTCCCGCATTTTCTCAGAGCTTGCTCCTTCCTACCTGGACAGGAGAGTTAGAAAAATATCTGAGAGAACCTCAGAAACATGATGTTTGCTCTGAATCAATCAATGTGCCTGGGACTTGAATATTCTGATGCATGTTATCAAAATTACCAGGGGGGGTGAAATTTTGACAACAGTTTGGCGACTCAGTGGGGTCATCTGCCTGCTAGATGAAAAGACCAGTAGCCTGAAGCAATCCATTGGGCATGGAGTCATAAGCAAGCCTGAAAACTGATCTGAACTTGAAAATCTCCCCTCTGAGCCACTTGGAAACCACCGGGCATGGAGTTGTTCTCACCAAAACCACTGAAATGAACTGTGCCAGAGCAAAACCAGCAACACCAAAACTATGTACAGAACTGAAAATCATACATGCCCCAAATGGAACATGCAGAGTGTGCACAAGCACTTCTTCTACTGAAAGCAAATCTACCTACTCTACTCTAGTCGGAAGCAAAGGCAAGCTAAACAAACCCGCGTGAATTGGTTGTGAGAAATAGCTTCCTTTCTTCAAAATTGGCAGCCATGCAATTGATTTGGCACTCGATCATGGCTGTTTGGATGGATGGAAAATCAACAAGAAGTGGTCTTCTATCCAAATCATCAAGGTATCAATGAAAAATCCAATACTCTCTTTTAGTTGCTCTACATTTGGATTGGAGAGGTATGGCAGCTGATCCTTGGTACTTTGTAGCTCATCCTCATGCTCAGAAGCAAGCATGACTGGTTGTGACTTCTCCTTTGGCTCCAATGAAGCCAAGTACCTGATTGGGCACGGTCTGATCCGTTTGATATGCCCATAGCTTTGATTTTCAACTCCAAGAATGGAGTCTTCTTGTAGACCCTCCTGAGTGGATGGTGTGGAAGAAATGGTGGGACTCTTCTGTCCTTTCTCTTCCTCCAATGAAGAACATGGAAGATTAAAATCTTCCAATCTTGATCCCAAAGAGCTGCTGTAAGATGCAGGCTGCTGCAAATGAAAGCTCTCCTTCATGGTAGCAGGCTCTTGTGTTTGGAATGTGGATGATGAAAGAGAGAATGGTGAAAACTCAACCGGCTCTTCTCCATCAAAACAGTCCTCCAAATCTGACAGGTAAACTGCCTCATTGTTGTCCCACTGCTCGTATTCAACTTCCTCCGTGGTGTCCTCTTGATGTGCAACCTGACCACCATGGTTTGCTTCACTCTCCAATATTGAGTTTGAGAGATCAAACTCCTTTTCAGTACTAGAACTTGAGAGAGATGAAGTGGAAAGAAGAACTGAAGGTTCTTCTGTAACCTGCTTTGTGCTCAAAGCCCTTGGATCTGCACTTTTCTCCTCCACAGCTAGATTGTGCTCCTCTTCTTTTGGATTTGGAGCAGCTTCTCCTTCCTCCAATGTTTGAAGAGAATCTTGCTCTTGATTGAACTCCTCCTCCAGCATGAAGTTTGTCAAGTCAAACTCTTCAATTTGTTGCTCTAGAGGACAAGTTGGGACTGCAAGATCTTCTTCTCCAACAAAATCAGTCCTCACCACCATTTGTTCAACCTCAGCCTCTTTTGTAGGCTTAACCATCAAGGGGATCTTTGTCATCCCAAATCTAAGAGCCCAACTCTTCAGACTGTTTGTCACTTCTTTTCTTTTTGGCTCTTCCTCTTGTTGTCCTTGATGACTGATTTTTTCAATTTCTTCTTTCCCACATGGAATTGGGGATGCAAGAGGAGGGATAGGTTGAAACTCAACTGATTTGACAATTTTGTGTGGTGGTGGAGGCAGGTGAAACCTCTTGTTTCTTTGGAGGAGGGGGTATTTCTGTTAGCTCTTGTGGAGGGAATGACTGTTTGGAAGGGAAAAGGAAAGAAGAATTGAGATGGGGTGGAAGACTAGGGGATGGAGGGATGGATTCAACACATGGGACAGCAGATGGAGAGTATGAAACTTGACACTGCTGAAATGAAACAGATTGGGAAAGAGGAAAAGAAAAGGCATGAGATGGTGTGCTTACCCGTTGACAAGGTTGCTGAATACTTCTCTCATACACCTCTATTTCTTCAATCCACTTAGCAAGCAAAGGCAGCGTTGCAATCATGAAGTCAAGCTTCTCCTGAGGGCTGTAATGCCTTGGAAAAGGTCCCACCCATGGACAGGGTGCTCCATAACCGATTCCAAAAGCTTTCATTTGTGCTTGAGCCCTGGACTGCACCATCTCCACCTCCATCTTTTGGATTTTCTCCAACAGACCAGCATCTTGGATCTGATGGTCTTCATTGTATGCATACTCTTGCTCTTGGGAAGCTTCATTGCCAAACTGACTTTGGCACTGCTGTTCATATGAGTATGCATGCTGATCTGGAGGATTTGTAAAACATGTTGGAAGTGGAAAATACTGTTGTTGTTGTAAATGTGAGTTCCATGATGGAAATGAAGTCATGGTTGCACAACTTCATGGAATGGAAAAGAATGAAAGGGATGGAAAGAAGGATGAATGAAAAATGGATGGAAATGAATGGAAAGGAAGGTTTGCAACTTCAGAGATGGTTGTTGACCAGATGGAGTCGCCAGATGTGTTTGCAAGTGCCTCCAAAGGCTGAAATCTTCACAGGAACACATCAACCTGCAAAAGATGAAGTGAAAGACCTCTAAGGTCCCACCGGGCGTGCCAAAACTGTTGATGCAAAATCACAGCACCCCTGGATGCAGATCAAGTTTCTAGGTTGATCTCTTAGGCATCCAGTGTGATTGCATAACATTGAATCCTTTCTCCAAGTGTGGGACTTTAAAAATGAGAAGGATTCTCCAGAGAAAGGCTGGTTCCTATTCCTCTGTTCAGATGCACCAATGAAACGCAGAGGTTTACCCAAAAAACTAATCTAACTACCAAGGAGACAGGGAGAGAGAAATGCATAAAAATAAACCTAAGCTAGGGAGGTGATGCACCGAGGAATGAAGAACATAAGCTTTGCAAAAATAAACACAGACCATATAGATGCAATACCACACCATGCACAGGTAACCGAAATGCAATGAGAGATCAAAATGACAACAATGAATACATGAGAGGATTTAAATTTAATCACAGACATATATATTGCTCAGAGAATCAATTCAATACATTGCAGTGGCCAAGAGGCAACAGTGGCATTACAGTCCATGTGGGAGGCTTGAAAACTCCACGAATTCTCTTGCAAGCAGGAGAGAAGGGAGGGATTGCAAAACAAGAATGTCCAACCCTTAGAAAGAAACCCCTCCTTACAATTTATAGGAAGAAAGAGAGAAAAGAGAGAGGAATTCAAAATCTGCCCCAACCACCTCCAGAATGCACTTAACTCATCTCATCATGGCAGAAGCGGCGGATCCTGGCGAAACGGCGGGCTGCCTAACAGAGCGGCGAACTGTCTGCTGCATTAAAATTGTTTGTTGACGCATCACTTCTGTTTGGTTATTCACGCTAGAGGTGTTTCTTGATTTTCATCCTCCAAACTGAACCAAAATGCAAGATTGACCTTGGAAACGTGTAGAGAATTTTACCAGCTTTCCATTGATATAAAGAACGCGCAAATCCGAGCTCTGGATCAAAAGTTATGGCGATCTGAAGATTTAGGGCACGGAACAGGTGAAAACGGATTTTTGAAATTCTTCCGCACTCTGCCACCTGGATGACACGTGGCAAAGCTCGATTGGTCGCACAATTCTCTCTCCTCTACCTTCGGGGTGCAATTTGTCTTTTGAATTTTCCTTGTGGCCCCTATTTGGGACACGTGGCACTATCCCATTGGTTCGGATCGGTGCTCGAAAACTCGCCCCTTGACTTTTTGACTTTTCTCTTCAGGCACGTGGTGATTTCTCATTGGTCCTCGGCCCCTTCGGCTCCTTCGCGTATTTCGCCTCCATCTGTCCCGGATGTCCCATTTGATTTTGGGCCCTTTGTGCTTATTTCGGCCGGTTCGGCCGGTTCGGGTCTTTCTGTCCCAAACGTCCCGAGCAACACTTAGCCAATTTTTCTTCCTCTTTCGGCCGGATCGGCTTTTCGCGCCCGCCGCGTACTTTTGGCCCGATTGTCCCAAATGCCTAGTGGGCTGCCTGGAGGCTTTTCGGCCGATCCGCGCCTTTCTGTCCCAAATGTCCCTGTTGCTATTTGGGCCGCTTGAGGTTTTCGGCCGATCCGCGCCTTTTTGTCCCAGATGTCCCAATTGCTCCTAGGACTAGGACTTAGCCGATTTTCACCATTTTTTCTGGATCAACCTTCTTGCCTTCTGCAACCTTTTCCCGCATTTTCTCAGAGCTTGCTCCTTCCTTCCTGGACAGGAGAGTTAGAAAAATATCTGAGAGAACCTCAGAAACATGATGTTTGCTCTGAATCAATCAATGTGCCTGGGACTTGAATATTCTGATGCATGTTATCAAAATTACCCAGGGGGGGTGAAATTTTGACAACAGAAACACGTCAAAACCAAACAAGACACAAAACTTATAATACACGTGTTCTCGGAGGTTGTTAAATGGTGTGCTACTTAAAACCACATTAAGTTAAGCAAGATAAAAACACACCATATTCAAAACACTCAGTATTACAGTGTTTAGGAAAAGGGTACATCCCTATCTACTCAATCGAACATAACCCCTTTGGCATAATTCCTTAAGCTACAACAATGGGGGTGGTACCAGGAACCCTAAATTAGTCCACCGCTTTGTAACCTCGTGGATGAAACAGGAAGTGCCTCAGTTACCCACTTGACTAGTATGCCTTATGAGTTAGAGTTGCGGTGAGTCCGTATGGCGACCCTAGGGAGAGCACACGTGGACGCACTAGTTTCCCTTTATGCTCGAAGGGGGTAAAGTAAATCCGAGATACTCCCAAGATAGTCAGGGTGACTATTTGGGTAAATCGCGCTCGCTTAAGACAACTTTGTAACACCTAGTTGAGAGATCTTATTAAGGAGGTCATTTTGTCTTGAGGCCCACTTTACTAGTCCTTTGTCACGTCTTGGCCATCACGAAGTGATAACTTGTTTGGATTTAGAACCTTGTTTTTTGAACAAGGCAAAGAATCCACTTAAGTTGGATCTATGTGCCTTTCATCACAAAAATTAGATGATGTTTTACTTAGCTTAGCTTCTTTCTCACCTTTGGACGAGGCAAAGCTTTGCCCAAGTGGCGCTTAGTTTATTTTTCACATTTTTGATCTACATCTTCGCATTCTTATTTCCCATTGGGGCGTAAGAAGGAATCTTTCGTGAGGGTTGTCATAAATAGTGTTTACCACTTTTTGTTTGTTTACGCTCATGCATGTTCATGATCGAGTTGTTAAACATCTAAAGTGTGTGGATGCGTCCTTATATCTTTGATGGCCACTTGATCTTCATTTCATGATCATCATCATAGTTCAGATTGATTCATCATTTGATCTCCCTTTGACGTGTTACCTTGTTCGCATTGTCTCGATATAATTAAGATACTTATGTCATGTTTTTCATAAATGTGATCTAAGTATTCGCATTGTGGTGTTACGCTACACACATTTTAACACATCCTCAGTATACCTTGACTTGGTTTTACTTCAAACATTGTCCAAAATCTTGAAGAGTGTTTGTGTCATTTCAATACCACTTTGACACTAATATCTCGCTTCTCCACGAAGCTTGATAGATGTGTCCAATTGGCATGGTTACGTGGCTTACATTTGTAATCCTCATCCTTTAACATTTTGGCCTTGTTGGTTTTTGAACTTGTCATGGTATTCTTTGATTGGGAGTCTCATTTACTCTTTATTAATATTTACGCCTTGTTCAATTTGAGCTTGACGCAAATATTGACATTGTGTTGATCATCTTTGCATCGAACTATCACTTTGCACATGCATTTACATAGGGTGTATTTCCTTGTTGATTGGATTTGTGTTTCACACTTGCATGATTGTTCCTTGTGATTATTCATCCAAAAACTTATTTTCTAGGACAATCATTTTTGATCTCATCGAGATTGCATCATCACGATGTCTATTTTCCTTAGACCTTCTTTGGAAAATCACGCATGCATCTCCATACTTACAAAATGTCTAGTTGGATGTCATTATGCTTCCTTGAATCGACATGTCACTTCCTTCCCTTTGAAGGAGTTTCATCACACTATCTAGATCTAGACATTTGTGCTTAAATGACACCAACAATGACTGACTATCACACGGTTTCTCACACTTACTACAATACGGAACCTAGGTTTAGGAATTCAAATCAAAATATTCCCATTACAACTAAACCTTGTTTGGTTCTTCGTGCTAGAGGACCCACTCAGTACCCTGTTCCCCACCTTCAACTCATAGTCGATGGTATGGTTTGGATTCTTTTGATCCAAATTATTATTCAGGTTCCCCCCACTCTTATTCTTCTGATTTAGATCCAAACTAGCATTCAGACTCCCACTCTTCTTTCAAGATTCGATCCCAACTATTGTTTGGATAGCCCTAGATCAAATCCTAAATCATAGTCCTCCCTTCCTTCATAGGAACTTTATTCCAAATCACCTCAACAACGTCTTCCTCCTTTGAAGACTCATGTGACTCCACATTCTGTCAATCGAACATCTAATTTGGTTCTTGAGTCACAATCCTCCCTTTCTTCACAGAACCTCCTTCATCAGTCATCTCAATGACCTCTTCCTCCATCGAAGAGTTCCACGACTCAGATTCCCTCTAGTCAATCATCCAATTCGACTCCTATGTCACAACTTAACAGATGGCTATGTGATCCTATTTTCTCTCCCACATTAGATCATATTTTAGAAAAATGATCTAAGTCCAGATCTAATTCATCCATTCATGAGACACCCACCACTAAGCCTATGTCATCTCTTGAGTCATCTTCTACTATCAGTCCAACTCACATGCCTCTTCGGCCCTTGAGCCCTTTCAACCATATCGTACCATTTCCTCAATCATCTTCTAAAGATCAATGTCTGCAACCACATCAAACCATTACAAGAAATCCATGTGCTAAGATATCTTTTCAAAGCACTATCAAAACTCTTTATGGGAGTGATAAGGTCAGGCCTTCCCCTCGTCTACATCATCGACCATCTTCATCTTCTTCTGTCAATCAATCTTCCCCTCTTGTCAAACCCATTTCTTCTAGTCAACCTCTCATAGTTGAAGAACAACAACCTCTACTAATTGATTTCTCTTAGAATGAAGGAACAATTAGATTACATGATGATATCCCTTTAGAGGATTACAAACAAGGATTCTTTCTAGAACTTGATACACTCATGTATTGGGGAAAAGAAGTTGATTCCTTTTATTAGAACATAGAGGAAAAGCCTAAAGTCATGGAACTTGATTATTCTTCTTCTATTCCATCTTCACCTTCCTCTAAGCATGATGAGATGTCGGGGTCTAGCATTGAGCCATGACATATCTTCTCATTACCAAATCATTCATTATCTATCACCATTCCTCAATCAAAATATCTCCTTGGGTCACCGCTTGAGTAGCCCATCATCTTCTTCTATCTTGGGGCCACATCCTAGTAGCCCTCCATTTTCTACTTGTGGGTCACCTCTTGGTAGCCCATTACCTTCTATTCTTGGGCCACATCCTAGTAGCCCTTCTTCCTCTTCTATCTATGGGACCCCTCCGGTAGTCCCTCCTCATCTATACTTGGGCCACGCCCTAACAACCCTTCATCATATTCTTCTATTCTTGGGCCATGTCCTCGTAGCCCAATTTATTCCATCTTAGGGCCATATCTTGGTAGCCCTTTGTCATCTTCTATTAGTGGCTCACCTCCTCATAGCCCATCCTCTTCAATTATTGGACCGTATCCTTTTCATCCATCACATATTTCTTCTATCAATGGTTGTGGCAAGCCCGCGGTCATTTCTCACATCAGTTCTAAACGTCAACATTCTCTTTCTTCTCCTTCTCGGGATCAGAAAAGTCACGTGTTAGCTTATAAGAAACCCAAATAGTTTCTTAATCAAGCTCAGGTCAAAACTTCTAAGAGCCCTAAAGCTCCTAACAAATTGAATAATCTCAAAATTGTAAATCAAGTGCGATTCAAAAACGTACATCAATGTAACCATCAAGTTTGGCGTAAAGTGCAGAAACCTATGGATAGGGAACTCAAGCTCCCGCATGAACAATCCTTGTTTAAGGATAAATCACAGTCATTTGTTGAGTACGAGCTCACCACAATCATCGAGATCGGGGATAACATAACTCTTGATAAACAAATGCACCTAGTCTCCCTTATCAAGGAAGTCACAGACATCATTGTTGGATCTTACCACGTAGAGTGACTTTATTAGTGCCAACCTCCTAAAACTATCAAAAAGCTAAAAATAAAAAGTAATTCAAAATACAAAAAAACATGAGAAAACACAAGAAAAATCAAAGGTAAAAAGATCAAACATTGCAATCAGGTATTGCGTACACATGGATGTTTCTTTCTTCCCTTTCTTTCTCTTCTTCTCGTAAGTCTTCCTACCATTTTCATCCCTTCGGTGATATTGTGGTTAGCCTTTTCGCACACATTTTGCGACATTTATCTCTATGGTATCCATTTGACCTTGGTCTTTTATCACCTTGGTAAATTAAAGAACGACTGACCTCTTAGAGATCCTATCACAATCAACATCTAATAAACTTGTTGCAAAGAACTTTTGGACATATTTGTTGACACTAGCCAATGTCATCATCACAATCACTTCCACATCCTTCCATCAAGCTATCCGTGGTTCTTAACCCCTTGTCACAAACAAGAGAGTTGAAATAAGTTTTCAAAAATAAAAAGAATCAAAATCAATTAAAAATAAAAAGCTAAAAGCTAAAAGCAAAAGAAAATTGATAAATAACTCTCTTGAGGTATTTCCAATAATCTCTATTGGGGCTATGGACGCCTGATTGTGAGAAGAGCAATGTTGTGATTAGAATCAAATACATCTCCGTCGGGCAATGGATGCTTGGTGACAACAAAGAGATGTACGACTATCCTTCCCCCATCCAAATCAACTATCACCTTTTAAAATCAATCATTCCTACACATTGACTAGGGTGTATTCACTTGTTGTCTATTAAATCTTCCCTTCAAGAGGTAATTAAATTCCATGTGCACACACTGGATCTCTATGAGTAAACAAGATTAGTATGTTACCAAGTGTCTTTTTTGGACCTTGTTCAAACTCTTACTTTAGTCCTTATCTCGTATCACGATTTGTGACTTTGGCTAATCACTTCTTCATCGAGGCTTCTAAGCTTCATTCATATCATTCACATCGTTCTTCTACTTCATTCAAAACATCCATGTGTAAAGGATTAATTTTTTCCATGTTTTCGGACACCTTTGTCCCCTTTCACAAAAATAATCTTCTCCTTCGTTTCTATCAAGTGATTTTAGGCCAACTTATGCTGGGGGCATCCTTGCTTCTTCCCAGCACTTCATTGGTTTACGTTCACCATCATGTTGAACCTATCCATAATGGCCTTGGGTCTCACTTCTACCTATGAAGAGTTTTCCTTTGAATACTCCCACCTAATCATTTGGGAATTTTTGTATCTTCACCTTTCTCATACACACGTGGCCTTTTGCCCTTATACATCCCATCTATCGCTAGGGGCATCCACGCTTCCTCATCTTCCTGTACATAGTTTTAGAAAACTTTCAAAATCAATCAAAAACATTCAAATATGTTAGGAAAAATAAAAAAACATTCAAATATGTTAGAAAAATAAAAAACATTCAAATATGTTTCAATAAACATCAAAAACAATATAAATCATCCTACAAAACATCACTCTTTTGTTCTCACTTGTTCATGTGCACAACTCACGGATCATCTTGATCTACCCCTATCAACAAAAGCTATTCTGCTTACTTCATCTGTACTTTGGGGCACAACGAGTTGCCATGTACTGTTTCATAGTGCACATTGCTTTTTCGTCAGACCGAATTATCCTCTGTTATTCCCCTTTTATGTATCCTTGCTTGGGGCACCATCATAACCCTTGTCGTTAATTCACACAGGTCGGAACTGAAGCTCGATAACAAAAACATTACGTTATGTTTCTCTTTTAGTTTAGCTTGTTTACTTTCTCGTATTGCATTGCATTATGTATGTTACATGGAGTTAGGAATCTTTTACTTTCTCGTATTGTATTGCATTTTCTATGTTGTATGAAGTTGGTGTTTTTAGCAATGGAAATTTTTTCGTATATGGCTTTTCATGTCATACTACACTTTTGTTCATTATTTTCAAAGTAAGGGTGATGATGAAGATCACTAGTAATATGATGAAATATAAAGTTGTTTAAAAGGCACTGGATGGATGTTAGCGCATTCCCTCTTCCTCATACTCCTTTTTCTTCTATATCCCCTTTCTTCCTCACACTATTCTTTCTTCTATTCTCTTTCTGTCATCTTTTCAATCATCAATCGAGTTCTTCTATCACCCCATCAACAATCGAGGGGAAATCCTCCATTCTACTCATTTTTCTTCTATCCCTTCAAAATTTTCTACTTGTTTATGCTTGTCTAATTTCTTTGAAGTGGCGTTGCTTACATCACCTCAAAGAGGGGAAAATGTAGACACCTAAAATATGCTTACACCTAGAATTTCCTCCAATTCAACCAATTGACGACACTTCGTTAATTCCCCATTCTTTGCTACATTCTCGGATGCCCATTTACAACACCTTCTCGGTCGTATTCTTCCCATATTCAGCTTATTTGGCTAATATCTCTCTTATTAGCTAAACATTCCTCCTTTCAACCATTTAGAACCTCCCTAGTTCTCTCTAGACCACTTCTATTGGCTTCGTAGGCTATCTATCAGTCAAAATTGGTTATCTAGACCCCTCCTAACTCTCAATGAGTCTCTAATCACTTGCTAATCAAGTTTAACTAGCCTAAACCCTAGTTAACTAGCCTAAACCAAGCTTAACTAAGCCTAAAGCATGTTTATCCTAATCTAATCTAAAAGTGATTTTTGAGCTTTAGTCCCACATGCACCCAAAGTTCAAACTCTTCCAAACCGAAACTATAAATAGAAGGGTCACCCTACCCATTAAAACACACAACTTTACATAAGCTAAAGCCAAAACAAGCCTAAGAAAGCTTAAGAGCTCATTTGCATTAGCCAAGCTAATAAGGCATTTGATCTTGGCTATCCTCCATTAAAATAGCTTCATCTTGCACCCATGATAGGTTAGTAATGAAATAGCTAAACTTGGCCATGTAGCCATTTAGTGAGATTCATTCACCCTCATGGAGTAAACAACAAAACTGATTGCTTAAGTCTTTAGTAGGCATATTTTATTAAGCTTTCAAGAATAGAGGTTAATGTTATTTGTTAGATTTCTTGCTTATTTCAAGTTTTAAACACATGCAAATAGGATTCCTTGCTCATTTCTTATCGGCCCAGTACCCTAAACTCCTATGAGAAGGTCACAAAGGGTAAGCAAACCTCCGTAAAGATTTACACCTTATTTATTTTATCTATTATTGATTGATAATGGTAAAATAGAAAGTTTTGAAGAAGTAATGTAGGATAAGACCCACGTCCAGGTGTAAGCATGGCATGGATGAGGAAATGGACTCCTTGGAATAGAACCAGGACTTGTGATTTGGTTAAGTTGTTAGCGAGTAAGAGGACATTGCAGAACTAGTGGGTTTGAGGATCACGAAAGAAGAGGGTGGACGAGGAAAAGGTACAAGGAAAGGCTTGTAGTAAAGGGATTTGCAAAGAAAGTAGGTATTGAATTTGGTGAAATATTTTCTCCTATTGTTAAGATGACTTCTATTCATATTGTATTGAGTTTAGTTGTAGTAGAGGATTTGCATTTAGAGAAACTAGATGTGAAGACGACTTTCCTTCATGGTGATTTGGATGAAGACATTTATATGCAATAGCCACTTGGGTATGAAGTTAAGGGTAAGGAGAAATTAGTGTGCAGGTTGAAAAAGAGCCTATATGGGCTCAAACAAGCTCTAAGGAAATAGTACATGAGGTTTGATAGTTTTATACATGAGCATGATTACTTGAGATGTGAATATGACCATTGTGTTTATTTCAATAAGCTTGAAAATGGGAGCTATATTATTTTTTTACCGTATGTGGATGATATTCTTATTGCAGGATCTAGTATGCAGGAAATTGGTGAGCTTAAGGGAAATCTAGCTTGCACATTTTGTATGAAGGATTTAGGAGTTGTAAAAAGAATCCTTGACATGTAAATACAAAGAGATAAGAAAAATAAGAAATTGTATTTGTCTCAAGAGGATTATATCTACGGGGTGTTAGAAAGGTTCAAGATGTAGAATGCAAAACCTATTAGTTCACCAATGGTGGACACTTCAAATTGAGAAAAGCTAAGCGTCCTTCATCACAAGAGGAGGTCAAATACATGACATGAGTACCATATGCTTTAACAATTGTGAGTCTCATGTATACTATGGTTTGTACCGTAATAGAAATTATACAGCGAGTGGGAGTTGTGATCAAATATATGGCCAATCTAGGTAAAGAACATTGGAAAGTAGTTCAATGGATACTCAGGTATTTGAAAGGGACGTCTAGCATGTAGTTATGCTATGGAGGTTTGGATATTTCATTATGTGGCTATGTTGATTCGGATATGGTTGGAGATCTGGATGGTAGGAGGATCACTATTGGATATATTTTCATAGTAGGTGGGATGACAATTAGCTAGATTTCAAGATTGTAGAAGGTTGTGGCTTTTTCTACTATAGAGGCAAAGTATGTTGCAGCTACAGAGGCTAGAAAGGAGATGATATAGATGAGTAGGTTCATGGAAGAGTTGGGAAAGGAGCAAGATGATTGCAAATTATTCAGTGATAGTTAGAGTGCAATTCATTTGGCAAAGAACTCAACATTTCATTCAAGAATGAAACACATTTAGTTGAGGTATCACTTCATATGACGGTATTGGAGGATGAGCAATTAAATTTGGAAAATATTTATATGAGTGAGATCCCTACAGATATGCTAACAAATCCATTAGTAAAGGAGAATTTGGAGGTACACTCCACTTCTATTGGTTTTCGAGTTTGAGACTTGAAGAGGAAGAAACAAAGCTAAGGTAGGATCCAAGAATGATCGTTGTACAAGTATGGTGTAGTAATTAATCTCCAAGTGGGAGATTGTTGAGTTTTGGAGCTCAATTACTTCAGATTAGCATGCAATGTAAAACTTGCTAGAAAACACAATAACCGTCATCGGTTAGGAGGGACCGACATCGGTCACCTAGGATTGACATTGGTTAGGCAAGGAGGAACCGACATCGGTTAGGGAAAACTGACATTGGTTATTTGTGCATGGATGTTTTAATTAACTCTCGAGAATTAGATCTATTTTTAGCATTAAAGTAGATCTATTGATTGTAATTGCATGACTAAGTGCCCTAAGTTTATAAATGCCTATATAAGCATAAAAGCTAGGGTTTAAAAGTAATAATTAACAAGAATTAAGAAGAACTTGAAAAAGTCGGTGAGAGAGAGAATTCTCAGAGAAGAAGCAAAAATTGAGTGAAAGAAAGTATTGGACATCCGAGAGGTGTGGAATATTGTAAATCTTCATTGTATATCTTGTCAAAGCTTTGGATAATAGATTGGCTTGTCTCTCGATGGACATAGATGATGTTATATCCGGTGTTGATTTATGTCTCTTGTTTTGTGTATTTCTTCCGGTAGAATATCTCGCTTTTATTTACATGTATTCTTAGATCTCGATATATTATTTGTACAACTAGTGTGCTAATCCCAACAACACATTCATCCAAACTATTATCCCAAACTTGTTGAGCCAACTCCGTATTTGTCTTGACATATGTAGTGAAGTTTGGAAGCTTGAGAAGATCATCAAAGTAGTGATTATCCTTGACAACCACCTCACCGACTTGATTCCGAATGGACCTTGTATCCGAGTCATAATGTTTAGAGCACACAAGAATAAATTCTGGGCATTGAGTAGAGATAGGGAAGGTGGTGGCCAAAGGTAGCCCACTATGACATATACATTGCATCCATGAATTCTACGAAGAACTTCCTACTCTATTCCAAAATTCTTCTAGGTCAATGTGCCCCAAATCAATGTCTCTAATATCAATATTAGAGTCAATATTGGAGGGGGGGACAACCCCCTAATATTTATACTTCATCTCTTTTGATGAATCCTTTTTTCCTTTGTCTTTGCTAGTATCCAACATGGGGAATTTTAAGAAAATGATTGTAAGAACCCTTTGAAAAATCCGGAATAAATTCGGGGTTTTTCCCTACAAAACACCTTGGACAACCTGACAAACTAGTTATAAAATGACCTTGCAGAGAAACCTGAAAAACAAGTTAGAATTTTCCTCATGCTCAACAACTCACGTTCTCAATACACACATGGGACTTCAAACATGTTTAGCACCTTTAGTTCCCCGATATAATATTAGAATTTTGATCCTGCTTGGTACCCTTGAAATCCCAAAACACTATCGGGTTGATGGCTTGTTTGGAAATAGTAGAGTCCCAAAACACGGGTGGAGAATTAACCTTGCTTATCAATGACTAAAGCCTGAAACATTGTCGGGAAAAAAACTTGCTTTAGCATGGAAAATACCCGAAATGTAATTTTTAGGTTAAAATCCATTACGTGAACTTTCAAACTTGTTCCATCAGATTTTTATGAATCCTTTCCATAGAGAGTGAGTAAAAACTGAAAAGTTTTTAAAATTTACTAAGGTAAAGCAAAGTTTTGCAAAAAGAGACGGTGAGAAGTAACAAATTTTGGAAAAATTGAAAACAACTCCTTAATCAAGGAAAACAAGATAAAAACCCTAAACATGTAAAATGCAATTGAATTAGAAGGAGAAACCAGAACCTAAAGATGAACGAGAACCTTAAATCCGTAAAAATCAGTCCAAAACACCAAGAAAATGCCAATCGGGTTTTTTAAATGCAAAAGCAAGAGGAAAATCTAATTGGCAAACAGAGGACAAGGTACAAATGACATGGAAAAAACCCTAATATTTATGAATGGGCTCATATTAATTACACGTAAGCCAACATGTGTGGGACGTCAACTCCAACCTAGAATTTATGGCATTTGACTCGGGCGGGAAGTTGGTTTGCATACGACACGTCATGCAATCATGTAGTCGAGTGTTTCTAAAACCCAATACATATGAGTCTAGTAAAGTGTCGGGGTTTGGGTTTGGGAATATGAAACACCTCATATGTAAATTATCCGAACTGCTCCGATACATGTAAACCCGAAAGTCGATATGTGATAGTGTGTTAGGTTTCAGGTTCGGAAAACACACGACACATTACATGTGTTTTAAGGTAAGATTTTTGATGCAATCAAAACCGAAACTTGAAAGCCCACAATGTGTCAAGTTTCAAGGCGAAAAAATTTAGTATTCAACATGTAAAAACCCCGAAACGTCTATAAACTTAGCCGTTGAAGGAGATAGTTTGTTTTGGTTTTACAGAGGTAGAAAGATACGTATGAAATCCATTTGGAAATCTATCTTTGGGAAAAGAAATTTTTGCTAAGGAAGTAAAAAGTCCAGAAAAATGGTTTCGGTTTTTCGCATTTAGTCTTCGGGTTTTTCTTTTTCTTTAGAGATTTTTGTTTGGTGAAGATCTAGAAATCTTAGAAATATTTCTGGGGAAGAAATCTATGCCAGGGAAGTAAAAAGTCTAGAAAACGGTTTCTGGGTTTTTTGCATTTGGTAGTGGGTTTTTTTCTTCCACTTTGCAGAGTTCGTGTTTGAAGAGGATTTGACAATCTTAGAAATCTGTTGGGAAGTAAAAATTCCAAAAAATAGTTTATGGGGTTTTCACGTTCAGTAATGGGTTTTTTTCTTCTCGCTGCAGAGTTTTTGTGTGTTGAGAATTTGAGGATCTTGTATATTCGTGCTACCTTTGGGGATTTTGGAAATCGTGTCGATGACGCATGAGAAAATCTAGAAAAATAGTTTATGGGTTTTTGGGTTTTTCACATTCGGGAATGGTTTGTTTTCTTTCATTTTATAGATCTAGAATTGGAATGTTTTTTAGAAAAGATAAATTGAGGAAGAGTGGAGGAAAAAATGCATATTTAAAAAATAAATATTAAAGAAAAAAATTTGAAAAGTTTGTATCTTTTGATTGGTAACTCGGATTTGAGTGCCGCTTTTTTTTTTCAAAAGTGCTTGTTTTTTCATGCTTGTTCCACTGGAAATATTTATTTTGAGAAAAAAACCAAAAATTTAAAATTTCATGTTTGTAACATGCACTCAATTATAAAGTGCCAACATTTAAATCTCTCTTGTTTGTTGAGAGATTTTTCATCTGTATTTTCGACACTTTTAAGCATCTTGACAATATATCTTGTGAGGGACCTATTCGATGAAGCCTAGTGTTAGTTTTTAGTGTTCGAATAATTTTTTTGACAACTCATACATATTTGTAGCGTTACTCTACCTATTCAACAATAAGGGGGGGTGTGGTATTAATACTGCTTCTTTAGGTTTTGTGTCCTTGCTTTGTTACCTTGGCTTTTCTTGGATCATGACACTTCTATTTATTTGGATCTTGTATCCTTTTATTTGGCTTATTCATGATGGTATCATCGACGTTCGAGTACATTAAGACAAATTTGATCAAATTGCAGACTTATTCACCAAGCCTTTCACCGAGATGAAGACTTGAAAGTGCTCAACATCAGGATTTAGTAGAATTCATCAATCGATATCCCTTCACGTCATCGGGATACCCTACAAAGATACAAGGTTTGGACTATGGTTCCAAGGCCTTTCATTTCTTCTTAGGAATCCGAGCCATAGCCTTGGATCTGAAGACTTGAAAGTGCTCAACATCAGGATTACGTCCAAACCAGGCTTCAAAGGGTGTCATCCCTCTTACTGCCTTGTGTGGAACATGGTTTTGAATGTAATTTGCACAATTCACTGCTTCGGCCCAATATTGCGGAGGAAGAGACTTTGAGTGAATCATACAAGTGGCCATCTCCTTAAGAGTATGGTTCTTTCTTTCTGCGACTCCATTCTGGGAAGGGCTATAAGCAACTTTATGCTCTGAGAGAGATCCCTTGAAGAAGTAGAAATCCATGAACCTATTGTTTTCATATTCACCTCCATTGTCGAGTTCGAAGAACCTTGATAGACCGTTCACTTTGTTTCTCAAAGAAGAGCCTTAAAGTCCTAAAATTTTTCAAAGACTTCAGACTTAAGCTTAAGAAAATATACCCAAGTATATCGTGAATAGTCATTAATGAAGGTTAGCACATAAAGAGCTCTAGTAAACAAAGGAGAAGGAAATGGACCAGAAACATCGCTATGAACAAGATCCAAAGGATGAGTGGCTCTCCAGGCTTTTCCTTTCTCAAAGTTCTTTTCAGGATGCTTTCCAAGGGTACAACCCTCATAAAGACCCTTAGAAAACTTGATGCGAGGCAACCCCTTCACCATTTCGTTTTGACTCAATTGTTCAAGGTAGTGATAGTTTAGATGTCCAAAACACTCATGCCATAGCTTACTAACCTCATTTGCATGAGTGAGAAAGGCAGTGGGAATAGAATTAGAAGTAAAGTGGGAGAAGGTGTCTGACCATGAACGGTGATCTGCCTTTCCCTCAGCCACTGTAGTTTCATTGTTAAGCTCACGAATAATCACCGAGTTAGGACCAAATTCCACTCGCATTCCTTCACCAAGATGAGTAATTTGGTAAACTGATAGGAGATTGGTAGAGATATCAGGAACACTCAACACTTGGTTAAATGTCCCCCATCCATCTCTACCGATCCACTACCGGAAACCGACACTGTCATGTCATTACCCATCATGATTTGGGACATTCCACAAGGTTCGATGTTGGAAAACTCAACATGTGAAGAACCCATGTGGTGCGAGGCACTGAATCTATAATCCATGTCGATGAAGGAGCAACTTTGGCTACAAGGGCCTTTCCTTTCTTCTTATCATTTCTAGCACCTTTTGCAGTAGAAGACTTGGCCTTCGGAGCACTTTGTTTTATTGATTCAGGAACACTTATTTTATTTTTCTCAAGTAAATGAGATAAGTGATCAATCTATTTCTTAAAATAGTGTTGCTCGTCGTGACCAGTCTTCTTGCAATAGGAACACAAATACTTGCTTTTCTGCGCTCTAGGCTCAGAAGTCGAAGTGTTTGTGTCATTTTTAGGTTTGATCTTGGTTTCTTTCTTAGGTTGATCCTTAGTTTCTTTCTTCTTTTCAGTATTCTTTCCCTTACTAGTACTTGCTACAAGGGCATGTGACTTGGACTTGAGAGACCCCATTTTAATGAGTTTGTCTTGTTCTCGAATGAGTTGGGACGAAAAATAGTCAAAGGAGGGCATCACCCAAAACAAATTTTGTAGCGTAGAAAGTTGACATGAAGATAGAATATTCGGGACCTAGCTTAGAGAGAATCGACAAGATCAATTGAGAATCTTTCTTTTCTACTTGACATCCTTTTAACAATAATCTAATGTGGACAAATTTCGAGAAGAAGGCTTGTAGGTTTTCAAAGTCACTAGGATTTAACCCTAGTAGTTCGTTTTCCAACTCATGCGCTCTCATGTCATCTAGTTGTCCAAACATCACATCCAAAATTTTCCACGTAGATGTAGGTGTTTCAGATGCCTCAATGTGGAAGAGCAAGTCAGGAGAAATAGACATGCAGAGAAGACCTAAAGCTTCATCACTATGGTTTAACCACTTAGATTTTTCAGGTTCATCGTCTAGTTCAGTCTCAGTTCCCATGGTGATGCAGTATAACCCTTTACCCCTTAGTTTCATTATTATTTTCGATCTCCATTTGAAAAATTTGAACGGTGTAAGCAAAGGAATTGAAAGTGCATCCATAGTGAGAGAGAGAGAGAAAGAAATGCAAGAAAAGAAACACAACCACCTAGGACAATAACAACCCCTTGCTTTTGGCACTTTATAGTTGAGTGCGTTGATTACAATCGGGTCCATGCGTGCTGTTTAAAACACTTGGTAACTTGTCTTGCAATTAGTGTAATAACGCGCAAGAGAGGAGACCATAATAGTGTTTCGTGAAGCCATGACAAAAGAGGAACACCGTAAACAAGCACAAGTAAAAATATAAAGGAGGTGAAAGCCAACCCTGGTGGTGAGAAAAAGTGTCTCACATCACACGAAAGAATCCCTTTGTCGTAAGACTGTGGCGAGACGCGCTCACAAGTCCACGAAAAAAAGGAATTGAACAAAGCTCAAAAGAATGAGCTGAATTAAGCAACACAAAGACACCCCCCAGAATGCGACACTTTATAAAATTAGTGCGTTTACAAAGCTAATGATCCCATCATCTAGAGTGTGAAAAAACATGCAACTTTGACTAAAGAAGTGCTCAAAACCGAGCAACGAGTCAAAAGTTATAGCAAAAACCAATTCCCATAATTTGATGAGAAAAAGCCAATAAGCCTGCAAATGGATTAAAAAAGTGCCCTAAACACATGCAAAGGGTGTCATATGTATGCTCGTTGGAAATGACATGGAATTTGAGATAGGGTTTGTTTGTATTGCAAGGGGGATTAGCCACTTGCCAATTCCGGACTTCACCCTTCGTCTTGAAGACTCGAAGGAAGGTTTAAAAATACAACAATCCAAAGACCAAATTATAATGTCAAGGAAATATATTTTTTAAATAATGTGAAATTAAATAAAAATTAGATCTAATTTAAAACTAATTAGATCTAATCTAATGAAGATTTAGATGAAGATTTTTTTAAAAGATAAATGTTTCTAATTAAAACAAAGTTCTTTAGAAACTTGTCATATGTTAAAAAACAAGGTAAATTAGAAATGTTTAAAAAAACTTACTAAAAAGAAGTTTGATGTTTTTACCAAAAAAAACTTAGCAAGAAATAAAAAAACACGGCTCGTTTTTTTTTAAAAGGCAGCTATTTTTTTGAGTAATTTTTTTAAAAAAGAAATGAATGAAACTTACCAAAACTAACTGGTGTAAGTGTACAACCGCGCACAGGAAAGGAATGAACAGTCACGTATAGGAAGGAACAGTCACGTTTTATGTTTCCCACACCAAAAAACAAGGGAACAGGCCGCGCCGAGGATAAATAACAGAAGGGAAATGATGCCTGGCTGCGCCAAGGGTAAAAAACACGAGAGAAATGTTACGGCGCGTCGAGAGTGTACATGCCATTTTTTCTGCCCTGAGGCTATTTTTTTAGTAGGCTAAAAAAATGTGGCAGATGATTTTTACAACCCTGTGAAGCAAAAAAAACGAGGCAGATGATTTTTACAACCCTGTGAAGCAAAAAACGTGGCAAATGATGATTAAAAACGCCTGAACAATAAAAAAACGTGGCAGATGATTAAAAAATACTTGAACAATAAAAAAGCTAGAACAATTAAAAACGCTTGGAAGGTCCAAGAAAACGCCTCAAACAGTCCACAAAACACCTGGAATGAAGAAAAATGCAGGCCATGCGTGAATGAACAGTGATGGTAGTTTGAACAGTCCAAAAGAGGTCAGAGGGACAACAGTTCATTGATGAGCAACCACGACTGAAGAACTCAAGGATCCTACAACCACAGACAACATGCACAAGAAAAAAACACAAAAAACTTTCCGAGAAAGCTTGTTAGAGATATTAGCAAGATAATTTCCAGAAAATAGTGATCAAAAGACTTGCATGCAGAGTAAAATAACGAAACCAAGTAAGAGTAATGTCACAAAAAAACAAATCGAGTGCACGTTTACCCGATCTCAGCTCTGATACCATGAAAAGAGTTTGCGAGAATCGAATCGGAAATGAGGCACCACAAAGTAGTTGCACTCCAACAGAATCGTGAAAGCTCCAACGATAGCAAAAAAAAATTGATCAGTAATGGAAGAACTTGCTCAATAGAAACAAAGCTTGCATAGAGGAAAGACAATGGAGTGTCTTGGCATACTCATAAATGAATAGAAAAGGGGTACATATAGGGTGCTGAGTAACCCTAGTGCATGACACACATGAAACCCTAAACCTAACCCTAAACCTAACCCATGTGAGATGATCCTCCAACATGAGAGGAGGACACATAGGATAACTCACATTAACAGTTATTATACATGGGTACCTCATCGTGCCTTGTTACCAGGACCCACCTTCTTTTTTGCCCACCTAAGCTATGCTTATGGGGGTGTTAGTGTAGATCATTATATATCCTTTTATTTATTTATCAGGATAATTCTTGCACTTATGTTAGCCCTACACTTATTGGGTTAGCTTGTTTAGGTGTACTAGTTGTGTGGAGTTAGCTTGCTAGTATCATGGAGTTAACTTAAGCTGCTAGTATCTGCTAGTAGGAGTTCTTCACCACTGATCTAGGTAGTATTTACATTTCCTTCCTCCTATATGTACATATTTCTTATCGAGCAATGTCAATTCAATGTAATAAGCATTATGGATTATGATGGATTTCCATATATGATATTTTAGCTCTTCTATTTTGCAAATCTAATGTGGTGTATTATTATCATTTGAGATCTTCATGGCTTGAAACAATCTTCTTATCATTCCTTTCAAGGAGATATATCTTAATTATATAGTGGGTGTGGGGGGCCTATATCAATCCCTAATGCTGATATATAACCTAATAAATCTACATTTGACATAAAAGAGTGTAGCAAATCCTAGAATTCTCGAGTACATATTATGATAGGTAAACTTCATTGATTACATGCACAATGTATTTGATTAATAGATTATTTTTCTATCTCTCATTCCATCTATTTAGAATAAAGGGTTATTCATTTACCCCTATGTTCCCTTTATATCTATATATGTATATGAGGGGCCCCACCCAGCCTCCCAAAGATGTTTTATCAACACCAATAATTGCATGGGGGGCCCTTCATATATATATATATATATATATTCACTCACTATATAGATTTATTGGTTCTTAAATTACAGGCTATTTGGACATATATAGATAGTGTGGGGTGCTTTATTGACATATATGGGGGAATAACATGCCCTATGTAGTCTATATGGGTATGCTCGACCCCTATCTATATATGGGGGAACTACTTAGCCTTATGGTCGTCATCACCACTGCATCATTCATCCTTCTTCCTCGACCCATTCCATACAAAAGTTCATTTTCATATTGTTAATATATAGTCATGTAATAAATTTCATGTTCACACATAGAAATTTCATTAACTTCAATAAGTCATAATGTTCTCATTAATCAATGTTCCATTTTTCATTATCGGTAAGTAAATATGTCATATTTTAGTAATATTGTGTTTTTGATGAAGGAACTATCAAGTTTGGAGTGTCATGTATTGAAAATTTTCCCTTAATCATAAAATATCAAAAGTGTTATATGATTTTAGCTAAGTATAGTATATCCAAACATCGGTATAAATTCTTGTGAGTGATTATTTCATTGCATAGATAAAAAAACATGATAGTACAAAATGTCATTCCATATATGACAATATAGTGACATCATACAAAATGGGTAAGTGGTTCTCAACATATCATGAATTTTTGGTAGGCTTATTTTGTGAGGAAACCGTAATTATTGATCTTATAATGTCATATATTATTTGATATAAATGAAATATAGATCTACATTTTTATAAATAATTTGTAAAAAATTTATTTCAATTTTGAGATCTAATTTGACATCATTCTAGTTAGAGAGTTTTCAATCCTTGAATTATCCACATTTGTAATCCCTCCAAAAACAATATCCTCCGAGGCTAATAATAGTATCCTAGGGCTGTAAATATTTGTGTGAAAATTACCTTTTGTCAAATTTTTTGATAGCTTGATTTTTTTCTTTTTTGTTATTTTTAGGGACGCTAATAATAGTATCCTAGGGCTGTAAATATTGTCCAACTCTTGTTATATTTGTCAAAATTCTATTGGTAGTGGCTAAGAAATCTCTAAGGTGAGCCACTATAGGTACCCTAGGGTTTGAAACATGTATACTCTTATAAGTGAATCTAAACCCTAAACATAGAAGGAATAAAATCACATAACCTAACCCTAATATTAAGGAAAACATATAATCCTAAGAAAATGATACCTTTGATACCTAAAGTGTGCAAAAATAACCCTAAGAAGAGAAAAAATCTAAAATCCTAAGAAAATTGGAAACCATAAAGGTGAAACCCACATTTTCTATGATTGAAAAAGGAATGGAGTTCACAAAAAAATACACTTATAACATAAAATGAATTCAAAATAGAGATATAGATTCATACTATGTGATTAGGGAATCTAAGTAAACTACCACAATAATTTGAATTTGATTTAAAAGTATATGTTAAAATTATTTGATTTGGAATAGATAAGACATTAATAAAAAGATGAGTTATTTATCTCATTATGGGTTTTTCTTAGTCATAACGAGGCATCTATGTGGCTAGAGATGATATAGAGCTTCTTTTTCAAAGTTCAAACTAAAAATAGGAGGTTGAAAGGTGTTAATATTTTTAATAAGTATGGACCCCTTATGAAAAATTGGTATTTTGAGCGTATTTTTAATAAGGTGTTAGCGTCTTGATTCGAGACTAACCCTAACCATCCCCATGATTGATCATTTCCTACATATCACAATGAAGAGACCTCGGACTAATTTAGTTCTTGTACTTATGTGTGTGTTTGTACCAAAATGTCAAAGTTATTCCATATGTAATTTAAATCAAGACATCTTTGGTATAAACATGTAGTTATCTTATGAAATTATAATTATCCTTTAGCTTCATAAATGTATATATAAGAAGATATAATCAGTTAGTTTCTCCTTATTTATAAGTGAATGCTTTTCTTAAAATGTCTTTATGTATTTTGTTTATATAATTACATTTTTTTAATGAGGAACCTATTAACATGTAGTGATGAATCACAAGACCCAAAATAATTAATGACATTGATATCAAAACTTTCAACGCCCATGAAATAGTGAAAACACTACTAGAACACTATTTAATAATCTCTAACCATACTAGTAAATTGACAATGTGTGACTTTACCAATAGTGTCCCAACTGTGTGTGTGTGTGTGTGAGAGAGAGAGAGAGAGAGAGAGAGAGAGAGAGAGAGAGAGAGAGAGAGAGAGAGAGAGAGCGAGAGAGAGAGTCTCTATGTGTAAATAAGTTCCCAATGGAGTGAGAGTCTCTATGTGTAAAATTAAGCTAAACACAATGTACAATTAAGGCTTATACCAAATTTTGGTGTTCATAATGTGCTTCCAAATAAGTTTTCCACAATAGATGTTTTCTCAATAATGGTAAATTCTCTAATGATTTTTTGATTCCTTAAATTAGTACAATTCTTACTCATTTACATACAATGTGAAATACAGAAATATCATCTCAAGAATGTGAATACTCCTTTCCCTAGTGATATTGATCCTAATACACGTAGAAATTTGACCATGCGGTGATATTGCATTATTCTATCAAAGCATCACATAGTGATAAAAAATAGTGACACCTACATCATTATCAACTAGAGGTAGGAGATGATTCTCCATCTCCACCAACTATACTCAAAGAATAAAAATATCTATGTGGACATAATATATCCTCATATGTCTATGATGAAACAAACACCGGGATGAATTTCATTGCCTCATTAGTAGATCTCTCTAACCATCAACCCTTCATGTTAGGGACATGATGGGACAAAGTATAATGATTCCTCCCGTAAAGGTCCAAAAAATGGTCATTACATAAACCTAACTATAAATTAACATTTATAATATTCAAATAAAATAATGAAACGATCACAATAATGTATATCTCATACACATGCCTAAGTATATCTCGGGAGGATAGATAATGATGGGGATATCAAGTCCCATAACCTCATCTACCTTAGGTGAATACTCGAGCTCCTATCTTGACTATAAATGATGGAGACCATCAGCTTACATCCCACCACTACGTATATCCATTTGTGTACCCCACATTACATATGAAAATGTCCTCAAACATTTCATAATCATCGAGTTTCCATCATCTCATTTGTAGCAGGAAGTAGTTGGTCTATTTGGTGCGAGGGAATATTTGATTCATATTCCCTATAATATGGGTTGGGGACACATCTTGTACGATGTAAAAATTATGGATCACTCTCTCATATTAAAACAACCTAACAACCTATGGGATTTTATCCCCAACCATGTCTATTGTGTACTTAGTGTATCTATATTTGATCCTCCACCCACTCACATTGACCCCAATATAGTTGGTATATGACATCTCTTAGATAAATATTATCTAGAAATCATTGAAACTATATAGTACTACACCCAACATCTTGGGAGCATATACCCTCCATGAAACATAACACTAATCCTATTTTCAATCCACTCTTGACATTATATGCCTCAACTATAATGTTCTTGTATGCCATATCTATAATAAAGTCATGTCTCCAAGGCCACCTCCATGATCCTTACAAGAAAACCTATACAAGTCCATTTACAAATGGTTATCCTAAAATCACATACCTTGCTTCTCAATCTCTAGAAAAATTGGTTGTATCTTATACATGATTCCATCCTTACTAGTTTCTTCACCAAAAATCACCAAATAACAAAGAGATATACTTCCGGAACCTTAAAAGTCCATAATAGAAAATATATCTTAGTAGCATTTATTACTTTAGTCACGTATGCCATCTATATCAATAACCAATAATAAAATATCTATAGGAAGCCCCATAAACAATATCACTATACATTGTAACCCCTCTACCAATAATGGGTGACTTAAATATATGCCAAACATCCTCTAATGTGAATACCACCTCACTCATAGGAATCTAGAAGGTGAATGTATTTTCATCCCATCACTCACATAGTGTTTTTAGTAGATGCACATCATGGGGAATATGACCAAGATAGATCATAGTTCCCAATCCCACTATATCAATCACATCTTGATTGGGTACATCTATACCCAATGCCATCATAGTCCATTGATGTCAACCATGTTGAAAATTATGAGAATGAACATTTACCTACAAAATGCACATGAAAAATGAGTAGTAGTACCGCTAAAATATAATTTTTTTTTAAAATACACACTAAAAAATATTTCAAACACCAAAAAGGTCAAAAACATCATATACAACTATCTATTGCAAGGTAAAAAAACATCCAATCTATGATGAAACTATTGAGTAGAGGGGAAAATATTTGGCACATTTTCCACATTTTTCACATCTAAAATGCTAAAAGCATAATTATTTTATTTTCAAAAATACTCTAAAATAAAAAAACTAGCAAAATTCATACCTTTACCAATAACAACTCTTCATTTGCTAAATGCTCTCAAAATTGGGATAAAGTGAGATATAGGAATGGTGGTCACATAGGAATTTTGGCTAACTAAAGCTCGATTCCCAAATCACAAGAAGCCAAATGAATTTAAAAATTTAGAAAGTCAATCTATTTATATTGAAAGGGAACCTACATTGAATTATTTTTTCGTAGTAAGTCACAGATTTAATCACAAAGAATGTAATAACTCAAGATCCGTAGATCCGTTTTTCACATTTTCACTTGCATTGAGATTTTTATTTCCTAATATCCCATATCATTCATATTACACATGAATATGTGAACATATATTATTATTACCTCATTTATAACCTTTTATAAAACATTACAATAATCCCTTATTATACTCATTTGATCAATAATTATCCCTAAATCATTAGCGCATATGAAATTTATCACACAACCACTATTAATAAATTTAAATAAATTATAATTAAACTTTGAAAATAACACAATTTTAAACATTTATTACAAGTTATCATATTAATCTAGGATCTAAGCCCTCTAAGTTACGATATATACCATATGATCATTATCTCATATTAGGCTATATCCCCCTAATTACACAACCTCAACAACATGATTACTATCTCACCACATATATGATATGAAATTTATAACATGGGTCCTAGGCCTTAATTTCTCATGTTTATCACACATTTGTTACCCCCTGTCTCTATTCATATTATGCTTATTGTTTGATCATTTCCTCTTTGGATCTAGGCCCTAAGTCATTATACTTACTACACAATCATTATTATCTTTGAAAGTTTATTTTTACATTCACTACATAGTTTTCTCTCCCATTTAGATCTAAACATTGATCACATTGTTTAAAAAATTCTTATTATCTCACTAAATTTATTCCTCTAATTTGCAACCATTCAAAAAATGAGATTATTATCCTATACAAATGACCCAACGCCTCGACATTAGCACACAATGATCATAATTACTATTTACCAATCGGTTGTCCCATATGTCGATGGGGTGGGAGTGGTGCAGTCAAGTCACATGGTTGTTTTCTAGTCCACCCGGTTTCACCATAAGATGTGGCTTCACCATAAGATGTGGCTTCACTATTCATTACGTGATACAAAATATCTTAATAACTTGAGTGTCATAACTTTGTTCTTCATTGCAATTGAAACACTCGGTTCTTCGTTGTAGATGCAACACTTAAAAATGGCTTCACTCTGCTGTAATTGTAGCTCACTAGACTCCTAGTTTGAATATGCTATAGATGTAGCACTCCAGAAATGGCCTCACTCCATTGCAGATGCAACTCACCATCAAAATGAATTCACTTGGTTAGCTGGAATCCTAGTTGAAATACATTAAAAATGCAACACACCAGAATTTTCTTCACTCAGGTTCCTCGTGATGGTTCCCATAATGTAAAAAATGATGTGGGTCCTTTCAAATCCCTCAACTTCACCCCAAATTCAAAAATTATCTCTCTCATACTATTGGAGGTTGAAAGTGTATGATTTGTAAATAGAGTTTTCTATCAAAACAACATGGGATCACCTTATAAGTGTGGAAATTTTGTAGTGAATAAACCCTCCAGACAAATATAATTATTGTTTATCTCTCCTTCTATTGATATCACTAACCTACTTATTCGACACCACTGATGAATAGGGAGAAGGAAAATAGCTTAAGTAAAAGGGTAATGTGCAAAGAGAGAAACACGTATACTCTTCCACTCTATGTTTTAATATAACACAATATCTTATACACATAAAAACATAGTCCCCACACACATTTATTGTACCCAAATAATAGGTAATATTATTTTTAGGAGATATGGGAGATAATGGAAGGTTAGTGTAGACATAAGAGACAACAATAACCATTGATCAAATGTACACAATTGTATGAGATTGTAAAAGAGGCTCAAAAATCATTGCATTCATTAACACATAAGATAAAGAAACCATATAATTAATTGAAAACTCAAGAAAATCCCAAAGAAGAGAGAAGAAACAACAAAAAAATCCACATGGCCAAAGACCATATGTCAAGCGGACCAACCCATAGAAAATAATAGGTTGTTTTTTATAGAATAAATAATGGAGGAAGCTAAAATGGAAGAAGTAAAATCAAATAATAAAGTAAGAGATAAATATCATCTTTTCATGCTAAAAATTTGGAGTTATGTTGTGTGAAGAGATTCTCGAAGGGGACAAACAATCTTCTAGAGCTATAAGCAACCTAAAATTTTGATGCGGGAGCATACTTATGTACATAGTCAAAATTTTGGATTTCATCACATTTTGGTTTGTGTTGGGTCTTAAGAGTCTTCTTTAGTGGTTTTGGTGTGTTTTTAAACCTCATTGATTTCTTCATGGGTGTTTAACAACCTTTGTAAGTTTTCCCTCAAAGCACTTCTTTTGAAAATTTGAATTGATAAACAAAAATAGAAAAGTCTAATGATAATCATGAAGAGTATTAATGTTATAAAAGATCCTTTAAGACCTTATGAGAGGAAAATAAGTTGTTTTCATGTTTTGTGTTAGGGTTTCATAAGCCAAACTCAACACCTAGTCTAGTTGAGTTAGAATACTAATGTAACTTCCTATACTCTTGGTCTTAAAAGGAAGAGTTTGAGTTGTAGAGAGAGTTAGTTAGGTTGGGAAGAAATTTTGGAATTGGTAAACACATGCGGAGGATCCTAGAAGGCCCATGAAATCTACAAGTATGTATGGAGTACAATGTATAAAACTTTCCTTTGAAATAAACTATGAAATGCTTATACTTTTGAATGTTTTATGAAGAATAATTTGTATCCTTGTGGCCTTTGGAAATGTATGATATGATGTTTGTTATAAATTTTGGAATACCTTAATTTTTTGAGTAATAGAGTTAATTTGCAGAGAGTGAGATCATGAAAAACATGTATGAAGAATATTTCTTAAAAAGGAAGCCACATTCTTGAGAAACAAGGGAATTTTAGTTATAAGGTAAGGAAGTTGCATGTTATAAAATTGAATTTTTGAAAGGGTAATCTAGGAATTGTAACTAGAATCATACGCATATACAAGGAGGAATTATATAAAATTTTCTAAGTATTCTCCTTTGTGAGTGTTTGAATAGTATTAAGAACTTAAACCATGTTTCACAAAGTCCAAGTAAGATTGAGAAATCATGATTTATGGTTGGAAACTAGTTACACTATTTTTCAAGTAAAGAAATCAAATGTAAAGGATGAGAAGAGGTATTTTGATGTCTCATAGGTCAAGGAAAAGATTACAAATTTATGCAACCAAAAATAAACTCAAATGTGCTTCCTCACCTTTGTACTTTACTGAGTTAGGCTAGGGTTGATATTGGATATGAAAGGGTGTAAATGATTTTTTTCCAATTAAAACATCCAAAAATTTGTATAAATGGGAGTATAGGTGGGGTAGAGATGCATGTAAATTTGCAAGGTGATTTGAAAAGATTTTATGGGTTAAAAGTGGAAAAGACAATGTTAATTGCCCACATAGCATGTTTTGAGGGTTTAACTACAAATATGAGCAAAGAACAAGAATTATTACATCCTAATAAATAAACCCAATACTGGAGATAAAATGAGATGAGAAGAGAATGTTGGAATAATTTGAGAGCATAATAAAAGCTTATGGACAGAGAAAATCTAAAACCACAAAGAAAGAAGATAATCTTACCTAAGCATGAGAAAGATAGAGAGAACCACTTGAATGATTGGAACAATAGATGAAGAAGGTTTATATCAGGGTGATTAGGCTTGAACAAGGAGGAAAATAGTGGAATAAGAAAAGATCAAGAATATTTGAAAGAAAACTAAGTAAGTGTTGTCAAGCCTTGTTTAGGGTCTTAGACAAAAGAGAAAACAAGTTATATTTGGAAGAAAAGTTGTGTGGGTTAACAAGGGGTAGAATCAGAGACCAAAATGATTTTATTTAAGGTATAGTAAATGTTTCTAAGGTGGATTAGAGGAAATTTCTTGGGTGAAAGAAACTGAAATTTCCAAAAAAACTTAAAAACTTAGTCTTATTCAAAGAAGAGATGATCTTTGTCTTGATGGGTAGTGAGTTAAGAGGGTTAGAATTAAAATTAGCTCATGAAAATTAGTGGAGAGCAAGAATGGAGTAAATGGTATTTAAATTATTGTTTATTTTAATTTTTAACAAGAGGATTTTGCGTTCAGACATGCTTAATTGGAAGAGAGACCTAATTATGAGAAACTTAAAGATTGGAGGGCATATACTAAATTTCGGGGCTTGGATCTTTGATATGAGCTGTAAGAGCCTAAATGGTATTTGAAAATATGCTTGGTTTAACTTGAGACCTGGTGAATTACTCTAGACTACAAGACTTTCATGATTTTAGGGATATAAGAGCTCTTAAGGAGAGGCTAAAAGGTTATAAAGGTGAAATGACATTTTAAAACTTTGGGATTGATTTGATCATGTTTGTTTGATGATTCTAAGCATAATGTAGGTAGAAGGTGATCAAAGCCTATATGATAGGTTTGATGATAAAATTTTACTTTGGAAGCAATTTTAAGGTCTTAATTACTTGACATATTGGCGTGTTTATTGAAATCTCTCTTATAATTAACAAATATGTTGTATTGTGAAGGTGCTCATCATTTATACTATCATCAAATGTCATGTGGCATTAAGTCCATCATATCAACCCACTTGCAATTCATTAGGTATATCATTATTTCTTGTAACCAAATCAAATGGTGAAGTAATCTCAAGGCTATCGTAACTACTTATAACATAGAGAGTGGTTTTGGACATTGATGTGCGTTGATAGTGACCATTGACATTGATCTGACTTGAAAGGAGAGAAAGAATGAAATTAAGTACATAGCATAATGAAAGGATGTTGTGAATTAAATAAAAGTATCCAAAAGGTCCTTGAATAATAGGAATAAGGTGGCAGTAGATATGTTTCATCTAAATATAACCAAAACAAGAAGATGCATGTTTCAAACTGTTGGAAAGTTGGAAATAAGGCACCATAGGAAGATGTAGTGTTGTGGGGTTCAATAAGAACGACGTTGCATCAGATAGTGTAACACAACATGAAATAATATTCATATGTATTGATAACACTTCACCGGTAGATCTAACACTTTTTGGGGTCAATAAGGTGGTTTAGAAGAAACTTGTAGCCTTATAATGTTATGCATAGTGAAATGCAAAATACTATGACATGAAACATTATTCCACACCTTGGTTAGAGCAACATAGATTCATGCAAGAATCTATGGATTTTCTGGGTTGTCAACATGGTGTGGTAGGAATAAATGGAAATCAATGAGGGAAGAAGAGAGAAAATGGATGGAAGGAAGGAAGAAGAAAGAGGGAGTGCTAGATTATCACTCTAAGGAAACAAGCATGGTTTCCAGTTAGGAACAATTTAAACTTAGTATGGATGGGTGAGTTGGGTAAATTCAATAATGTGTGTGATTAAAAAAGTGCAAAATATATGCAACACGGTATGGTTGGGAAATTCACATCTCACGTTAAAGCATTGCAAGTTGGCACAATAATATGTTTCTTCATTTAGTAATATGTATCATGAAGAGAGGCCTTGGCATGTCAAAAGAGAAATACAGAGTACAACATAGTGGTTCATGGCCCATGAAGTAAATAAATCATTAGTTTGTGGCCTATGGATTTAAGAAAATACCTCCAACTTTAATAAATGAGATAAGTACTCATGGTCTTGGATCCTTAAGATCACAATGTTAATAGAATAAACATGGGGCTCATTCTAGTTAACACATACTTGGGAAACCTTTTTGTATCTTTGTATACATAAGTTTACTCTCACGTATGCACATTACAAGCATACATGAATCATCCTTCATAAACACCCTAGGAATAGGGCATACACATATATTAGGATACTACCTCTATCTATGATAATGGGTTTATTAAATTTATTAGAGAATCTAGAATCAGTAATCATATTATGAAGGTACCCACATATATAGCTATTTCAACTCCTATTATATAAGACAATAGGCATAACAATATTTGAATATAAATATTAAAAAATCTTCAACTTTATCTAAAAATAGTAGTAAATATACTCAATAACCAAACTACATAACAATACATTACTTTATTATAATATTAATCTATCACTCTCCCTTGATGGCTAAATCAAATGTTTTATCCTCTTGTTGTCCACTCAAAATTCCCCTGCTCTTAAGAAAGTGAAAATTTAAAATTTTGAGTTTTAGTGTCTTTTCTCTGTTGTCCTGGTAATGTTAAAAGTCGTGAAATTGAGAAAATCTGTGTTTTTGGGTCATTTTGTGTGTTTTTTGGGCCTGTCGGGTATTTTTGTCCCGCGTGTCCCAAGTTCAATTGGGCCCTCTGTTCCCCGATCGGCTGGTTCACCCGAAGTCTATTCTTTTCGGGCCCGTCGGAAATTTTTGTCCCAAATGTCCCAAGTTCTGGACCACTTGTTCCATTTTTGTCGATTCGGTAGAGCCGCGTGCCTTCGCGTACTTTTGTCCGGCGTGTTCAAGAGCATTTGTGCGTCTTTGCCCCACTTCGCCCGACCGAATTGGCCGAGCCACACTTGCACCGCACTTTCGCATCCACATGTCCCAAATGAACCAAGTGTCATTCGTGCTAATTTTTCCCGCTCTACCCGAATACCTTGCTTTTCAAATTAGTATGTATTAAATGCGCATTCATTGCCTTTCTCTCTCCTAAACGGCTATATAACGAGCGAACCCCTATGCGTTTTGCACACTGCTTTCCTGCTATCTTTTGCTCGAACCTTTGCAATCTAAATTCCTGTGCGCATATCCATTCCCTCTGCATTTCATCCCAAGTATAGCTTGCAGCTCTGCTCTCTGGATTACTACCAACATGAAGATCAAATTTCAGGGGCAAGAACAAATCTCACCACTAGAGTCTGCCGTTCCCGATATCGGGGACAGTGAAGTTTGCCATCTTGACTTTAGTGATTTTTGGTCAAGGATGACAGACGCAAACCCTACGCCAATGGCACAGATGATTCATGACAGCGGTTTGGCTTTTGCTGGTGGTTTCCCAATCTCTGTGCAATGTGCAGATACAGTGCTTTCATGCGGAGCTCATTTCAACCCTGATTCGAGTGAATTGACCAATATACATGTGGCAGAGACATAGCCGAGGCGTTGAAGAGATTCAGGCAGCGGATTTTGAAGTCAGTGGGTCCCTCCCAGTCATAAGCACCTGTCTTCTTCTCCTTATTCCTCTCTTCTCTTCCGATTCTTTTTCTCGGATTTATTGTAATAAGTTGAGGTATTGCGAGTGGCAATCCTTAACTAATCTTTAGTTAAAAGAAGTAGTTACCGAGAGTAACTGAATTGTAAACTATATAATGGCCTCTCCTCGCCATTTTGAAGGAGGAAGAACTTGGCTTATTTTCTGAAAGTGTAAATAAATCATAAAGAAATCAATACAGAAGGGCTTTTCATTCTTCGTCTATCTGATCTCTTTTATCCCTAAGCTTTTCATTTAATCTTGTTAAGATCATTTGTCTATATTATATTAAGAAGCTTTGTATTCTTGCAGATGTTATTGATAGAACTTTGTGTCTTTCAAATTTCATCTTATTAGTATGATACAAATGATCTTGTTTCAATTCACTGTACCTTTGCATGCATAAAGAATTACTCTGTCATCTATAATTCTAAATGGTGCCTTTCTACTCGTTCTCGTTTTCTCATTCCTCAGTCCTTTTGTAATTGATGATCCTTATAGAAAACACTTTTGTAAATATCCAAGTTCCACAAGAAAATCATGTTTTGTATATGTGTAAATAGGTTCGTTTATGAATAAGGGAACATCTCCCATTAAAGAGGAGGGACTTCTTGTCCCATTCGTTGCTCTTCGTGAAGTCCTATTTGACAACCAACACCTCTATAACAAAAAAATGACCTTAAGTCTATTTATGAGCTTAACCGAATGTGTATTAATACTAACACCTGCAAAAATGTATCAAAATGTCTCTATTTTTGTCAATCCATCTTACTAGAATACATGGGTAATGAGCAACTAAAACGCCAATTAAAGTAGGAAATGGTGTTGAATACTTGATTCACTAGATTCTATTATTCATTTTAAGTTTGTTCATGCCTTTAATGTGTCATGTTTCATTTGTTAGAGTGATAAGGTCTAACAAAAACTTAGAATATACATCAAGACTAAACAAAAAGAATATCCCCTAAGAGATATTTCGTGTTGAGTTGTTGAAGACCAAAATCCTACTACTTTCCATTGTTGAATAATTTTAGGACATTTATTATTCACAACATGTTGTCACCCTCAAAATTCCCCTCTTTTTGAAGTCAAGTTTTGAAAATTTTGAGTCGGTTCCTTTGAGTAATCCGTGATTTCGCTTGAAAATATTTTCTTTCATTCGGATGTCATTGTCAATCCTTTTCTTTGGTTGTGGATCACGTTGACCCTGGTATTGTTGGCAATTTTTCATTCCATGGAATTTAAAAAAAAATTCGGGTGTAAAGGTGGGGTTTTCTCTTTCTTTTATATTTCCACAGTCATGAATGACGGTGTATCTTCCTGTCAATTTGTGCCCCAACATCCACGATTACGTGGACATCTCAGATCAAGCTAAAACAAGCGTTAGTGGAAGCATCCACACGTCTCAAAAGTGTAACTCCAAGGGTGGGACCCAAGGTAGAGTCCTCAAATAAGCACGAGCTTTTCACATGTCCCTGTGTCCAAAATGAAGACAGAACAAGCCCGAATCGAATAATTATGGAAGGTTCAGCGGACGACGTCATGTGTCTCATCGGCGTAACTTCAAGGGTCAAAGCCAAAGGTGGTTCCCCAAACTTGCGCTAGCTCTCCACGTGTCCCATGTCCAAAAAGAGATAAAGTTAGCCATTTAATAAACTAAATATGAGAGGGTCAGTGGAATCCTCCATGTGCCTTAACAATGTAACTTCAAAAGTGAGGCCCAAGGGACATACCCCAAATGAGCGCCCGAACTGCGATGTGGTCAAAGTTAAAAAAGAGATAGAGTTGGTCGTTAAAGAGTCCGGGACCAATGGAAAGAGCCATGTGTCAGCTTGGCACCCTTGCGAGAGAGTGAATCCAAAGCAAAAAATCAAATGAGCATCATCCCTCTACGTGTCAGGATCCAACAGAAGACAAGCGAGCAACATGCCCGAAGTGGCTAAGTATAGAAGGGTTTGTGGAAGCCTCCATGTGTCAGCTCGGTGCAACTTCAAAGGCAAAATCCGAGGGGTCCCAAATTTATGCCGAGCCTCCACGTGTCAGTGGTCGGACATATGGCCCCACCAAAAAAAAGGGACTTAGTCAAAAACATAAAAATACTGAACTAGCCTGCAAAGGGACACGTGGTCATGTTTCAAGAGAAGGTGGAAAGGCAGGCCTTTTTGTATTTTGATGCTTTGAAAAGTCAAAGTGGGAAAGCGGGCTGTCGGAGTGATTTGGGAATTTGGGATTTGTTTCCATAAAGAGATAAAAGTTACCTAGGGGTAACAGAAAAGTTTTCCCAAGTTTCGGGGTGATGGGAAAGTTCATCCATATGAACACATTGCAGCATTCATTGTTGCATGTGTGATTCTTAGTGTTGAAAATGAAGATGTCTCTGTCAGGATTTTTGTGGAGACATTGCAAGACAATGTTGCTGATTGGTTTTATCATCTTCCTGTTGGGACAATCACTAATTGGAATACCATGACAACTCAGTTTGAGCAGCATTTCAAACCTGCTGAAGATGTGCATGCTCTATTAGCTCAAATCTCTCATATCAAGAAGGAACCATTTGAGCCCATGAGGGAGTTTGTGGCTAAATTCAACAAGCTAATTCATAAAATTCCACAGAACACTCGTCAGTGGATCAAATCCAAAAGTTCTTCTTCCTCAATGCCTCAGTTACCCGAAGTGAGTTATGCACTAAGGAGAGCTAACCTTGCAACTTTGGATGCTGATCAATGGTTAGCTATCAGTGTTGAGGATGATTTAATCATGTTTGGTAAATTGAAAAGAGAATCCTCCAAATCTAAAGCTTCTTCTTCTTCCTCTTCCCCTAGAGCCAATTCTGATCAGTTAGTACAGAAGCTTGCAAATGATCTCATTGCTATCAAGAAACAATTGGCTCAACATACTCCTTACCAAGATATTCCAAGGAAGAATTTTCAGCCCAGGAACTATTTGCCTTCTTCTCAAACTAGATTGGCTATTAAAGGCCCACCCATTAAGGTTCTAGTCAATGCAACTTGTGAAGTTGAAGAACCTGATGATGAGGAGTGTAATAAACTCTATGAAGAACTAGAAGAAGAGGTTGATGAAGAACTGGAGGAGCTTGGTGGATTTCAAGTTCATTTCCTCACCACTGAAGGTATGGATGAAGAAGATGAATATGATGAGAGTTGCAGAGATGAATAGTGAGTCATATGTTGTCATAAATCGAGAGCAAATGAACAAAAAGAAAAAGTTGTGCAGCCAACTAAGAAGTCCAAGGAGTTTCCTATAACTATTTCGGTGGTTGCAAGAAGAGGAGCTCCTATTCCCACCGCTCCACACAAAAGGTGAGTAGTTCTATTCCTCCTCCTTCTTCTTCTATTTCCAAAACTCCTTTTCCTTCAAATCCTAAAACTGATAGATCAAAAGTCTCTCAATTTCCTAGCAATGATGCCCCATCCACCTCTGGATCTTTTGATATCATTGATCACCTCAAAAAGACCAAAATCCAAATCTCAGAGGAAAATTTTTACCAAACCCATCCAAAAGCTTTTGATAAAATGGTAAACTTTGTCAATTCCAAATCCAAAGCCTCGTCCAATACTTGAAGGTATTTTTGCAACTCCCCTCTTCCTCACCTCAAGCAAGTCTTGTAGTTGAGTCACTTCCCCTAATGAGAAAATTGAACCGATTCTATGTGGCTATCCTCATAGTTGGCCATAAACTCAGTAATTGTGTTATAGACTTAGGAGCATCAGACAATGTAATGTTTGCAAAAGTAGCTCATGTTCTAATCTTGACTCTAACATGTGCCTTTGGTTCCTGCTATGCCATGGAGAGTAGAAAAGTGCCTTTGGTTAGAAGAATTAAAGATGCACAAGTAGCTTTTGCTACTTTTCCAGAGAAAAGGGTCTTAGCCACTATTTTGGTAGCTGATATTCCTCCCTCATATGGGATGTTGCTGAGTAGAAATTTCTGTAAGGAGGTAGGAGGTGAAATTCAAATGGATTGGTCACATGCTTTGATCCCAGTCAATGGAAAAATGAAGAAGTTGCTACCTGAGAAACAGACTGAATACATTGTGCAAAATACTGATGATCCAAAATCACAGATACTCTATGAAGATATAGGGCATGGTAACTACATGATCATGTCACAATATGAGGCAAAAATTCCTAAGGGAGTGATTCATGATCCTAATGGAATTTGGACTCTGGAGTTTGATGGAAGCTGCTCTTCAGCTGGTTCTAGAGCTAGAGTGGTGTTGAACTCTCCAGAAGGGAACATTCATCCTTTTTCTTTCAAGCTTTGTTTTGAAAATAAATAAAATACAGACTGAATATGAGGCACTCATACTTGGATTGAACATGGTAAAAGAAATGGGAGTGAAGAATCTTTGTGCTCGTGGTGATGCAAAGTTGATTGTGAAACAAGTTAGAGATCTTTTTCAAGTGAAGAATAATATATTGAAGCATTATAGAAATATTGTCTGGGATTCCATTGAGTTTCTTGATGCTTTCTCCATTGAAGTTGTGCCAAGAGAAAGGAACACTAGAGCTAATTCTCTAGCAGTATCAGGCTCTCTGTTGATTCCTCACCCAGATTTATCTCAAGATAAATTTACCATTGAAATGATTCATAGGCCCAACATACTAGATAATGCAAATAATTGGCAGGTTTTCAATGATGATCAACACTTGCTCTCATTCTTGGAGCTTAAGGATAATTTTGACTAGTTGTATTTTGAAGGAAGTGAGACCTTCCTAGAGAGTGTGTATCCTCTAATGAAGGAGATATCAAGGAAGAGATGGATCAAGATGGTTGCATCAAATTGAAAGGTAACAAGATCCCTAAAGGGATGGTGAGTTTGGAAGACCTGTTTGATAAGCATGATAGGTACATTAAGTCTAAAACTTCCCAAGGAGCTCGACAGTTTACTAAATGTGAAAAGATTAATATTGGGAGTCTTGATGAACCCAAGATGGTGAACATTGGAAAATGTTGCACTCAAGAGGAGAAGAAGAAGGCAATAAATCTACTAAAAAGTATGCTGATGTTCTTGCCTATTCGTATGATGATCTCAAGGCTTTCTAGCCAAAGGAGATGTAACACTTTATCCCTCTGAAACTTGGGATCAAACCGTTCAAGTAGAAACAAAGGCAATACAATCCCAAGGTTGTTGGCACTATTTTTCAAGAGATCTAGAAGTTACTAAAGGCAAAGATCATTTTCCCTATACATCATTCAACATGGATTGCCAACATTGTCTTTCTTAGGAAGAAGAATGGTGAGATTCGCATCTGTGTGGATTTCAGGAATTTGAATCAAGCCTCTTTGAAGGAAAACTATCCTCTCCCCATGATGGATCAAGTTTTGCAAGTTGTCACAAGCTCGAGATGTTTTCTATGCTTGATGGATTCTTTGGATACAATCAAGTGGAAGTCAATACCCTAGATCAACACAAAACTTCTTTCACTACTCCTTGGGGCACCTTTTCCTACAAGAGAATGCCTTTTGGTCTTATCAATGTTGGTGATACCTTTCATAGGGAAATGGACTTGGATTTTTGTAGTCTAAAGGGAAAGTGTGTTGTTGTGTACCTTGATGATTTGACTATTTTCTCCAAAACAAGGGCAGATCACTTTCAACATCTTGAAGCAATCCTCCAGAAATGCAGAGAACATGGAGTTTCTCTCAATCCTAAGAAGTTTGTCTTTTGTGTCACTAAAGGCAAGTCGTTGGGCATATTTTCTCCAAAGAAGGAATAAAGATAGATCCAGAAAGAGTTCAAGCATCCAACACATTCGTCTTTGCACAAGCAAAAAGGGGGTTCACTCTTTCTTTGGTAAGATAAACTTCCTGAGGAGATTCATTCTTGATTTTGCAGAACTGACTATGAGCATTGCTCACATGATGAAAGGAAATAAAAAATTTGGTTGGAATTCTGAAGGTAAGGAAGCATTTGAAGGTATCAAGAAAGCCATTTCTAAAACTCCCATCTTAGCATGTCCTGATTTCAACAAGGATTTTATCATCTATTGCTATGCTACAGAGAATACCTTGGTCACATTGTGCTAACTTAGAAGAATTTTGAGGATCATGAACTTCCAATTGCCTTCATGAGCTATGTTCTAAAAGCTCATGAATTGAAATATACTATGATGGAGAAACATGCTTTTGTAGTGGTCAAAGCTATCAAGCAGTTTCATTTTTATATTCTTAATTCTCACTCTGTTGTGCTTGTACCTAATACAACCATCAAGTCTATTTTTACATAGCAGGATTTGGGCGAGAGAGGCAATTGGGTAGTAAAAGTATAAGAATATGACCTTGATATCAAGCCAACTAAGCTAGTCCGAGGTAAAGGCTTATGTGAGCTTATTTCTAAAGGAGATGATGCAAAATTTTCCAAAGAAGCAGTTGATGTTCCTGTTGTCCTCTTCCTCAGTTCAATAGATGAATAGTCTGCGATATTGCACATTTTCTTACTTATGGAGAGTTTCCATCCCACTTTGAGTGCCAAGGAAAAGAGGGTTATTAAGCTAAGGTCCGCACAAAGTATGTATTATGGGAGAATGCTTTGTTCAAGCGAGGTATAGATGGAAGATTCTTGAAGTGTGTGGAAAAAGAGCAAAGAAGAATTTGTTCTCGATTTTCATGATCAAAGCTTGTGGAGGGAATTTCTCTTCTTCTGTCACTACCCATAAAATAATTCATGTTGGGTACTATTGGCCTACATTATTCGAGAGATGCATCAAAATACGTAGGTAAGTGTGAAGCATGTCAAACTTTTATTGGGAGACCTAAGTTGGTTGCTTTGCCACTAAAACTAGTAGTGATTGATGAGCCTTTTCAACAGTGGGGATTGGATTTCAATGGAACTCTTAACCCACCTTCCAAAGTGCTAGACATACTCATGTGTTAACTACACAATGAGACTACTTCACAAAGTGGGTAGAGGCCATTCAATCAAAAGCACTACTTCGAGGTGGTGTGTAATTTCATTAAAGAAAACATATTGATAAGGTTTGGGGTATTAAACAATATTGTGATTGATAATGCTTCAATTTTTTTCTTCTGATATGATGGATTTCTGTTATGGTTATGGAATTTCCCTTGCTCATTCTTCAGACTAATACCCTCAAGGGAATGGACAAGCAGAATCAACAAATAAGAATATGGTAACCATCGTTTGGAAGCTTGTCAATGAATCTCAGAGGAATTGGCACAAGAAACTTTATGATGTTCTCTGTGCAAGATAGAATTACACCCAAAAGAGAAATTGGGATGTCTCCATTTCAAGTGGTGTATGGTGTTGAAGCTCACTTCCAATAATAATGGAATTACCAACCTTGCACTTAATGAAGGCTATTGAAGATTCAAGTTTTACCAGTTCCTTAGACAAGAGGATCATGTATCTCTAGAAGTTGGATGAAGACATGTTGCAAGTTTTTGATAGAATATCAACTCATCAACTGAGGGTGAAAGATTTGTTTGACAAGAAGGCTAGACCCAGATATTTTCAAGTGGGAGACATTGTTCTGCTATGGGACAAAAGACATGAACCTCGAGGAAGCCATGGTAAGTTTGATTCTCTTTGGCTTGGTCCTTTCAAAATTAGGCACTTTGCTAGAGAAAATTCTTTCTATTTGGATTATATGGATGGATCTCCTCTCCCACTTCCTTATAGTGGGAAGTATTTGAAGTTGTTCAAGTCCTAGGTGACTAGGAAGTCCTTCTGTATATTGTGTATAGTGTTTTGGTTTTTGGTCGTTCCTTTGTGTTTTGTTTCTGTCTTTCCTTTTTGGTTTGTTTCCCTTTTGTGTGTTTTGTCTTCTGTATTGGTTTTTCCTTTGACTCTATTTTCCTAATGGATAAGGCACTTGGTCTTCTTTCCCAAAGTTTTTCTATGGTTCTTGATCTTGCCTCGTTCCTCTATCAAGTCATCCCCAGAAAGAGCCAGCTGTTGTTGCCCTCAAAATTCCCCTCTTTTTGAAGTCAAGTTTTGAAAATTTTGAGTCGGTACCTTGGAGTAATACGTGCTTTTGCTTGAAAATATTTTCCTTCATTTGAATATCATTGTCAATCCTTCTCTTTGGTTGTGGATCGCGCGATCTGGTATTGTTTGTAGTTTTTCATTCCATGGAGAACAATTTTGAAATTCGAGGCATAAAGGTGGGGTTTTCCCTTTCTTTTATTTTTCCACAGTCATGAATGATGGGCGTATCTTCCCTGTCAATTTGTGCCCCAACATCCATGGGTACATGGACATCTTAGACTGGTGAAACAAACATTAGCAGAAGCCTCCACGCGTCTCAATGGTGTAACTCCAAGGGTGGGATGCAAGGGACATTCCTCAAATAAGCATAGGCTTTCCACGTGTCCCAGGTCCAAAATGAAGACATAACAAGCCCATATTGGCTAAGTATTGAAGGTTCCTTGGACGGTGCCATGTGTCTCATCAGTGTAACTTCAAGGGGTGAAGTGAAAGGTGGTTCCCCAAACTTGCACCAGCTCTCCATGTGTCCCATGTCTGAAAAGGGACAAAGCCAGTCATTTAATTGACTAAGTACGAGAGGTTTAGCGGAAGTCTCCATGTGCCTCAATGACGCAACATCATAAGTGAGGCCCAAGGGACAGACCCAAATGAGCGCTAGCTCGCCACGTGGTCAGAGTTAAAAAAGAGACAGAGTCAGCCGTTGAAGAGTCCTTGACCAGTGGAAGGAGCCACACATCAGCTCAGCGCCCTTGCAGAGAGCGAATCCAAAGCAGAAACTCAAATGAGTGACATCTCTCCACATGTCTAGGGACTAGGTAGTAGGCTTGAATTGGCTAAGTATAGAAGGGATTGCGGAAGCCTCCACGTGTCAGCTCGGGGCAACTTCAAAGGCAAAATCCGGAGGCAAGTCCCAAATGTGCGTTGAGCCTTCACGTGTCTAGGGTCAGACATATGGCCCCACCAAACAAAAGCGACTTAGTCAAAAACACAAAAATACTAAACTGGCCCACAAAGGAACACGTGGTCATGTTTCAAGAGAAGGTGGAAAGGCAGGCCTTTTCTATATTTTGATGCTTTGAAAAGTCAAAGTAGGAAAGCCGACCATCGAAGCTATTTGGGAATTTAGGATTTGTTTCCATAAAGAGATCAAAGTTATAAAGTGATTTGTGGCCCCGCCCATGCTAAGGGATAAAGTAAATTATTGAGCCTGCATTGAAAGTCAAAGCGGAGAGGCGGGTCGGCGGAGCAACTTGAGTCTTTGAGCCCGCATTGAAAAGAGGTAAAATTATAAAAGTGAGCCGTGACTCCGTCACCACTCAAGTAAAGCCACGTGTCAAGCCCGTAGCAAAAATGGATGGGTGGGCTGAAATGTTCTGAAGTGCCATTTCTCTAAAAGGCACAAAATACAAAATGTGTCCTCATGCCTCGCTTCAGTTTAAATCTCTCCCACGTGGATGGTTCAAATTCAAAATTTGCAAAGGTAGGATGAACGGCTACGATTCAATGCATCTAGTTTTACTGCCAGAATGGAAATGACCGAGGCATTAGAGAGGTTCAGACATCGGTTTCTTGAATCAATTCCATCATTTTTGTAACCAAATGTAACCATTCTTGGAATCTATTTAATGACTTCTCCACACCGTTGTTAGGGTCGATCCTGGTACTCTATAGATGTAATAGATTTGAAGTAATCAATACATAAGTTTTTCCTTTCTTCCTCTTCTATTCCTTCTTCCTTGTCTAAAAATTTGTGAATCATCCATCTTTTATGATAGGAAACTTTGTGTTATTGTTTATATGATTTATGGAACTTTGTGTCTGTGGAATTATATCTGTTATGAAAGTGAATGATTCGACTCGCATCTTCTTGGCTAAATAAGTATAATTTTATACTCTACCATCTATATTTCTGAAGGTATTGTTATGTTCTTCCTCTCTCATCTCCTTAATAATTCTTCCATTCTCGTCGTATTGATGATATTTGGGCATAAAATGTTTATAAGTATAAGGAATCCACACTTTAAAAGTTGTACATTTGTATATAATTTTTGTTGCTTGCTTTCAATAAGGGAACCTCTCCCATTAAAGAGGAGGGACATGATGTCCCATGATTGTAGTCTGTTAAAGTTCCATTAAAAACCCAACACAACACACATGTGCATTTTTGTATTCCCTTTCTTATTTCACCAACCTTCATGGAAAACTTCCTTTTGGGTTTGACTTTAGTCTATGAAATGATGCTTTGTTTCAATACCTACAAAGTAGTTAGAGAAAATAACAAACACGTACAATTTTATTAATATATAAGTAGTGGATCAAAAACATGAAAATTACCTACATCGGGTGTATTTATAGACCATGTTCCTTTCAAAGTGTTACATTCTACAAGGCTTGTGATGGACTTTAGTTAAGAGTGTAGAAAAATGTATTTATAATTTATGCTCAATACTTATACAAGACATTTTGGCTATCCACCATACAACATGCCATCTCCATGATTGTAATGTTTTTCCTTTCCATGACATCATTCTATTGTGTAACATATGTTATACCTTATTTCTTACAGAATTAATTGAATTTTTTAAAGAATTTTTTTCTTCATTTATTGATCTAAGATATTTCATATGTTTCCCTCCCTTTTTCTCTACCATATATTTCCAAGAAATAAATTTAGAGAAACGTCCCGACTTTATATGCAGAAAATACACCCACATTTCCCTAGAAAAGGCATATTTAAGAAACAAATGTGCAATGCTACGAGATATGGCGGGTGTTTTCTTTGGACCATGCAAACCCACATGTACCGAATTCAATGCTTTCTTAGCTCTATGTGTTTTACAAATTCCAAATGAATCTGAAAATTTCTTATCTATCGAATATCTTGAACATAAATTCTTATTATTTTGAATAGATAACATTCCATTCACCGTGTTAGTATGACATAATGTATGCAAATTTTGATAACCAAGGTGACCATACCTCTTATGCCACAATTCACTGGTGCTTTCCACTATTTCTAATGTATTCTCATTTGTAATTAATGGATTAATCAACTTATACTATAGTTTGTTACTAAGAAAAAATTATGACCCTTCTCTCATGAACATCACAAACCTTGCATTTGTTTCCTTTAAAATGCACACAAAGATTAGGATTTGTATTTATTTCATTTATGGAAAAGAGAATTTTGTTCATGTCAGGTATAAATTGAACATTGTAAAAAGTGTACGTAATAGAATTCATTGAAATAAGATCACCTCCATATCCTTTCACATAGTGATCCCAACCATCACCTAAGGAAATAGATTCATTACAACTATCATCTCCCTCAAATTTTACGTACCCATCTTTATGACATGTGTAGTTTCTTGATGCTTATGAGTAAAAGTACCATATTCTTGATCTGTTGTTGACCGGTTCTCAGTGTGTGGCCACAAATGTAAACACATCCATTGAAATTTATTCATCCTCTTACGCCATCTTTTTACATTTTCATTTCCTTCTCTCATTTTCCAAATCATATTGTCTCTTACAACATTATTTCTTCAAATGACGAATTTCCTTGCAATAAAAAAACTTCCATTTAGATTTCTTAGATGTACTTACATTATTTTTTATTTATTTTGGAGGTGTCCTTATTTGCATTCCCATATTCCCTCACCTTTTGACCTTATGAAGATTTTTTATGTAGAAATTGATGTAGAGGCAACTAATTGATCTAGCCTCCTTTTTTGCATGAGAAGTTTAGTGCCAACAAAGGTAAATGGAAACAAATAGAATGCATCTACCTTACGATAATTTTCTATAATCCCTACCACTAAATCAAAATGCCTTCTTTCCAAACGTTATTCTCTTGATATCCAAAAAATATTATACAACACTTTGGAGTAACACCACACCTCAAATAATAGACAATATGTATCTTCTTACACCTAGATTGTGTTTCTTCCTCTTTTCTAGAAACAATAACACATAGAGAACTAAATTTCTCGAGAAAATTACAAAAATAAATATAATTGCATCTTCTTTTTCTCCATCGATTTTCACCTCTAGGGTAAACAAGGATAGATCTCTCCAACAAAAACTTGGCTTCTCTCTCTCTCTCTCTCTCTCAAGATTTTCCCCCAATTCACAACCATATGCTCCAATACCATATTAAATTTATTAGAGAAGCAAGACTTTGTAATCATATCATTGGAGGTAACCATATAAATAGCTATTATAACTCCTATAATGTAGGAAACTAGCCATAAAAATAGTTGAATGGAAATATTAAGTAAGTCTCAACTATATCTATAAAAATTACTAATTGACTAAACAATTAAACTATGTAAAAATGCATTACACTATTAGAATATTAATCTAACATGGTTTTTATTTACCATGATTATGTTACAAAATCCACCCACATGGGGGAAATGAACTATGAAAGAAATACAAACTCACCGAGACATTGGCATATAAACTTATAATACAACTACTTTCACAAATCAACACCTTACATTTGGAAAATGGTTGCGATTTTAGGAACAAAACTTTACTATCAAACTCACAAGGGTCCACTAGTAGTTTATAACACTTTATCATGTCACTATTACAAATTTGAAGGTAATATGAACTCTCATGTAACTTATTATGATTTTATAGCAACAAGGATCAGCTCACAAACAAAACATCTTTGTTAGTATGATTTTCACAAGAACATGCCAATTCCTCTAGGCTTCTTAATATCCACAACATGACAAAAGGTCGTAATTATGAGAAAAAATTCATCAATAACTTTCAAAAAGATTCCAAGACCTCATTTTCTCACTTATGCTTTCTAAGGCCAATTTAAGCTTATAACCCTCTAAACTATCAAACCTTATTGTATAGAATTTTCCACAAAATTTCTTCATACAATGAAGACATTTTTAGTAACCCATTATGGCCCTCATACTCCTTAGCAAGTTTCATGTTCCATATCTAAAGAAACCTCTTTCAAATCATGCAAACAATCTTAAAATAAGGCTTACATCTACTAGCCCTATTCGAGGTAAATCCTATAGTTGGGAACAACCCATAGACTTTCCTCTTGAACCAAATTCACTTTCAAGTACCCTTTAAGGAATTTTTTCTTCTTACCAATTTTATTCACTTAATTCTAGGATCAAATCCTCAACCTCACCTCTATTGTTTCCTTTTTTAGGTCTTTAGGTCACTTTGAATCTTCTAGACCGAGTTTTTGATTTCTTTGGTCTTTTCTTGGTTATAGAGCTATAGACCATATATATATACACCTTGAAACATCTACATACACCATGTTATCAAGATCCATCGTGTTTTACCTTCTATCTTACTTCCCCTCTCTCTTTACTAAATTTTTATATGGATTCTAGACTAAGATTTCAATTTTCTTCAAGTAAGAGGGATTTAATCCTCCATTTAGAGTACATAGACACACCGATGCAACTCCTAACCACTAACTAGAAGCTTCCATCACTATATTGATGCTACATAACATTTCATAACCAAAATGTTTTCCTTAAATTACACTGTAACAAGATCTATGATTGTAATCATGCATTATTATAGATTAAATCCTAATAATTTTCTCAATTCAATATGTTTTCACATTTATTTAGGTTTCCTCTTCTTTCACAACAACTTTCATTAGATACCTAGGAGAATTACCTAGCCTTGTGGAAATTTTCTTCTTATATAACTCAAAATATCGAGTTCCTTACATAGTTGATTGTATTTACAAAAAGATGGCTTAGAAAACCTTGTCTTTGAACCTTGAATCCTTTTTCCACACTTTATCAGTACACCATTACACCTTCTAACAATGTATTCTCTTAGCAATAAACCCAATGCAAGTTTTAGTGATCTTTCTTCTTGAAACCCTTAAAAACAAGGTAAGTGCACAATTGATTTGTTTTGATCGTAATTTAACCTATCAACACACATCATTTATTCTTGAAACTTTATCACCACGTTTGTTATTCCCAAAAATCTGTTTCTACCAAATTTTATGATTATTTTCAAGTGGAAAGTCAAGTTACTCCTATATTCCGTTCAAACCCTAGACTGGGGGTTCCTACACAATTTGAGACAACGCAGTTTGGGTTTATTACAAATTTTCATGGACTCCAAAGCTTATAAAAGACTAAAAATCTATCCTATCCTCCTCACAACTTTATCAATGACCCTTGATGTTTTATAACTCTGTATCCTCCCTTTTTGGTTTCCAAATATTTGTGTCTAGTCTCACATACTATATATTTGGTTTTTCACTAAATTATCACTCATGATCTCAAGTTTATATTGATCCTAGGAGTTTATAGGTTTAAAACCATTACTAATGTAGCCTTTTTCTAATACCATCACAAGAATAATAACCAACTAACATAAATCCATTGTTTTTCATGATCAAGACACAAACAACTTAGAAGATAACTATCTTACCCTCCTTGATGCAATGATACAAACTTCTTAGAAGTTCTAATTTCTTCTCGGGGTTTTCCTTTATCTTTAATACCCTATTACCTCTTTATCAACCTACGTATTCAGACTACAACAACAAGAAAACATGATTCCACTTTATAGTCATGAACATACACTACATATCTAATCTCGTTATAATTTTATTGTCATTATATTGAATTCAGGTTCTTCATCTCGGATATCATGAATATTAATAATTTTATACACAAAATCACGCCCTTGGGTACATTTCTAAGTCCTAATCACATGCTACTATTCATATGATTCCTAAGCGAAAAATAGTAATTGAAATCTATCTTTGGCCTCTTTTGTCTTTTGGTTTCCTCTTTTGTCTTGCATGCCCAACATACCAATTTGATCTTCAATTCTTTATCTCTATTGACTCGGACACCAACACCGGGAATCCTCATCCCCTATGGTCACCCCGACCTATTTTTATCTTACTCGCCTCTTTTGGGCCTCTTTTATCTTTTGGACATATAGTTTTCTTATGGGTCGACCTTTTAGTTTTCAATTATGAAATTCAAATAAGGGAATCGCATAAATACAAAGCTATGTGACCATAATAAGATACCAAGCTCTAATCATCTACTATCATCACCTAAGGTTGCATCCAAAGACATTCTAAGAGCATCAAAGCATCCATATAACACTCCCTTAAGGGAAAAAGGACTACATTACTCTATATACACTACATAGGAAATGGAAGTTCTAAATTCCATCCCACACATTTGCATTTTATCTATATTCAGCCCGCTATCTTGGCATCATTTGCATGAGGGAAACCTAAAGACCCAATTTCTACACACACAAGATCTACATGGAGTTTGGAATGTAGTGCAACACTCGGTTGTAAGCTCACTCGGTCGAGTGATCGGAGGGTCATCCGGATCCTCATTTGCATCTTTTTTTTAGGATTTGATGGGTTTTGGGATTTTTCAGTTATCTCTCTCTTTTGCGGAGTTCAAGAGAGCTCAACGATCAACCAATGACTTATAGGTGATCAACAACAAAGGTGAGTGACCATCTTACGACACGGGAAAAATTATTTTTCGAGGTATTTCGCAATCATGCGTGCCTAGAAGAAGTCTAGCCCCTAGGCTCCCTTGACCTAGTCCAGAACCCCGGTCTCGGAACATCCGAAAATTCCATAATTTATCGTGTACAATTATGACACTTTGATCCTCTTGTTTACCAATTTTCCATTCCAACACACTTTGGGATCTATCACAAAATCAGCTAAGTCTTTTACCCTCTCTCTTACACCTAGGGTTTCATATTTATTTATCTTATTGTGTGTGTTAGATCTATACTTCAGTGTTTTATTTATCACATGTGACTCTGCAAATAGGGGTTTACAAATTTCAATATTTGTTAAACCATTTGGTGAACCAGATGTGAATTGAACACGTAACCTTATGATCATCTCTATCATGGATATGTTTGCATAATTGTTACTTATGGCCTCCATGGTCTCCTTAACATAGGTGTTCATCACCTCTTGGGTCTCATGCACATCGGTCTCATTCACGATACATTATTTGTCTCATATTTCACCGATCTCAGAGCATGGTCACATGCCTTTATCTCTTCATACATCAGGTGGAGGACCCTTTCCATTCACTTTCATTAGATAGATTACACATAATCATGCACTTGGGGGCACCATGCTTAATTCCCCCTCTTAGAATTATCGTGTATCTAACATTTCTACTATTACTCTCCGCGCTTCGCATCTAGTCTTCCCGATGCATCATACACACAACTTGTGTCATCATTACCCTATGCTGCACTCAAGTGCTATGGTTCACACTTGACTATTGAGGTCATACTACATCCATGAATCTCACATCATACACACGATACATTTCACACTCTGCACATTCATGACACATCTCTCTGGTATCACATCCTCACAAATCACACTACCCTATGACACACTCTAGTTCCACGGTTCATACTCGAATGATGAGGGTATAAATCTAAAATGAACCTCACCTCATCTTGACTCTTTACATTGTATGCTTCATGATCTATCTTTCTAGGGACCATTTTTAAAGAATTTCCCGATGACACACTCTTGTTTCTATGGTTCAATCTTGACTCGCCAATGGGTCTTTTATAAAATAACCTCATCTCATACTCATCCGCATTTGTTCGGGGGCACGCTGCTCATATCACATTCACATTGCATATCATACCATCTCACTCATTGAAAACATAGTGCATATCTTGGTTGTATTTACTCTTGCTTACTTATGCCTCAAGTACACTATGTTTCAAATGCTAGACGAATACATTGTATGTCATTATCTTTATCATATACACATTCACATTCACTTGTTCTATAGTTGTGAATGTCGAATTCTTCCAGATCCTTACACGCAACATTGATGCTTGACATTGTACATTTTACCGGTCCCACCAAGGATCCTGGGGGAATCTACCTTTGTACAAACTATAGGTGTTATTGTTTTGTTTTATACTACTTTCTATTCTTACTAGCATACTACTCTATTGATATATACACATCTTGACATACTTTTTATCTTTCTAACATGCTAACAGGTGCTTCATGTGTATCATTTACTTTGTAGGAACTATTTTCCACCATGGTTATCGATACTTTATTTGCTACTATTTGTTATTACTTTCCATTATATGCCATTGTTTGCAAGATAAGCCCTATGTCTTGCTTATTCATTGATTATATGCTTTTGGACGCTTCGGACCTAATTGTCTTGCGATATTATGAGTGATATCCCATGTTTGAAACCCACTTTTCCTGGTATATATTGTCTTCTTCCTTGATAGCTTACACATTGTCTTCTAAATGCATATTTGTCTTGATTGAAGTAACACATGTTTTGAGCCATGTTTGTTTGCATGTGCCTTGGTTTCTACTATGCACATCCCCTATGCCATGTAGGGTATTAGTTTTAGATCAGCATCTGGTTCTCTCCTTTGGGACGCATACTCCTAGTGACGTCACATGTACCCTAAATGAGTGAGCATACATTGGGTGAATGAATCACCCCATACAACAACTCAAAGCTTCAAGATAGGCTTGCATAGTACATGAACAAAACATGGTTATAGCCATGAATGACCCAGTTCGACTTGGTTCCTCAGTTTAGCATAGATGCCAATGCCCAGATACAGACATGAGCACCTAGTCACTCCTTACCCTTCTTGGGTGCCTATGACTAGGGAAATTACAATCATTTTCTTAGATCATCACAATTTTCAGCGCTTTCTGAGTAGTTTTCACATCACATGCACAGTCCTCCAACAATCAGAATAAATTATACCTTCATTTTCTACTTGAATCAAACTAGATCAAACATGAACAAAGAAGGATTACACCATCTGTAGTGGTGTATGATTTTGGGAAAGCGATCGGGGTGGAGAATAACACTAGACCTTTCTCCCCAAAACTCTTATGTCGTGGCATGAAATCACCCAAAAAAATCGCACTTGGCATGAGATTGCCCAAAAAACTTGTTCTTGGTGTGAGATCGCTAGAAAAACTCATTCTTTTACAACATTTTAGGACAATTTCTATCCTTTTTACTCATCATGGATTAGATGCACATGTTCTTTTTACTACCTTTTTGCATTTTTACATACTTGGATCAAAATTCTCACATATACACAACTTTGACTACTCTTTCACTATTCTTTTGTAGGTCAATCCTTAATACGTAATAAGAAGTAGCCCCACATCAAGTAACAACTCATACACTTGACCCATAGGGTCACTTCCTTTCCATAGCTTCAATGCTTCATTTTTATTACTCCACGCTTCCTCTTGTTTCCTTGGCATGCTTTCGCCATCAATCTACATGGTTATTAGGTACGCATCTCTTATCTACTTTATATTATCAAGTATTCACTCAACAACATAAAGTGGGGAAAATGTAGACACAAAATGACACACTTGGGTACATTTCTAGGTCTTAATGAATTACTACTATTCATATGATTCCTAAGCAAGAAAAGTAGTAATTAACATCTATCTTTGGCCTCTCGAATTGTATTTCTGGTTTCCTCTTTGGTCTTGCATGCCCCATAACCCAATTTTATCTTCATTTCTTTATCTTAATTGACTCTGGACACCAAATCCTATCCAGGATGTCAATGCCCACGCACCCTCATCCCCCTCGGGTGCCCTGACCTCTTTGTATCTTACTCGCCTCTTTATCTTTCGGGCATCTTGTTTTCTTATAGGCTAGACTTTTAGTTGTCAATTATGAAATTCAAATAAGGGAATCATATAAATATAAACGTATGTGACCATAACAAGACATCAAGCTCTAAGCATATATTATCACCACCTAAGGTCGCATTCAAAGACATTCTAACAACATCAAAGTATCCATATAGACGCACCTTTGAAGGGACAAGGGACTGCATTACTCTACATACTTCGCATAGGAAGGGAAGTTATGAATTCCATCCCACACATTTTCATTTTATGTAGCTTTATACCACTATCTTGGTGTCATTAGTACGAGGGAAACCTAAGGACACGATTTCTACACACACATAAGAACTACATGGAGTTTGAAATGTAGTGCAGTGCTCAGTTGTAAGCTCACTCAATTGGGTGATCGCGAGTGTCAATCTAACTCCCCATTTTGCATCTTTTTCTTTTTAGGATTTGATGTGTTTTTGGTTTTTGTAGGTTATATCTCTCTTTTGCGGGTTATAGTAAAACTCGGTGATCAACAAATGACTTACATGCAATCAATATTGATAGTGAGCGACCATATTACGACACATGAAAAATCGGTGTATGAGGTCTTTTGTAGTCACAGGCACCCGTAAGTAGTCTTTAGTGCCCTCATGCCCCTGACCTAGTCCAGGCACATTTGACAATTCCGAGAATTTATTAGGCACAATGCGACAATTTACTCCTCTTGTTTACCAATTTTCCATTTCTACACACTTCGGGATCTATCGCCAAATCAGCTAAGTCTTCTACCCTCTCTCTTGCACCTAGGGTTTCATATTTATTTAACTTATTGCTTGTGTCAAATATGTACTTCAATGTTTTATCATGTGACTATGCCATTAGGGTTTTACAAATTTTAATATTGGTTAAATCAATAATAATGAGGAACAAATAATAAGAGTAATATCAAATGCCTTCATTAGACACCTCAATCATCCATACTTATAAATTTTAAGATACATTTGTGAGAAATTCCATTAGATTCTTTGATATTCCTATTCTACAAACTACGTATGATGATCCAAAGACCATTTCCTTATCCTCTAGGGCTTATGATGTTGTTTATCTACATATATTCTTCCTCCTACCTACTTAATGATCCTCCTATATTCGAGTACATATTGTTTTTAGATATCCAAAGAAGGTGGTTACATTGGGTTTAAGTAACCTAACCCAAGTAAGGGTTAACTAGAACTCAAGAGCTCAAGATAGGAGGTCATGGGACATATAATAACACCATAGGAGGTCCACATAATTATTTGTAAAATCTATTCATCGTACACTATCACCTAGTTCGCAAGGCACCACAAGGGAAATTCAAATATTTGAATGGCCATTTTGGAGGAAAACTCCAAATGGTCTTATTACAAACATGGAAGGCCCAACTGAGTTGGGAAACCTACAAACACACCCAAATTGCATTATGAACAAACATGATTCTCTTGCATCATAGTCCCCTCGAGGAAAGATTTTTACCCTGTATAAATAAAACTTTTCTCCCTTTTCTTCCTTTTTTCCAATCATGATGTACTTGTAAACTTATTTCCACTATTGTACTCTTCTTTTCTTCATCAACAACATCTCTTCTTTGTTCTTAACCTTTTTCTACATTTTCTTCTTTGAGTCTTTCTCCTCTAAAATGAGGATTTCATGTCTTTTTCTCTTCATTTGAGCTCTTTCAAGAGTTGCCTCTTTAATAGATTTTACCTCCTCATCAAGTAAACCTACAAAAACACATTCACACAAAACATTAGATGAAAAATAGAGAGAATTTTGAGTCCCTTCACTTGGTTTAAAAGATGTCATTTGGCGTACAATAATTTCTATATGTTTATCAGAAATTTGTACTCCCTGGGATCGATAAACCCTTTGAATTTTATTGACCAACTGAATCTGACTATGTTTCACTTTTTCTTCTTGCTTTTAGATCAAGTAATTTGTTTCCACAACTGATTTTTCTTATTCTTCTTCATTTTAAGTCCTTCCTTCCATCATCTCAACTCTTGCTTCATCACCCCTCACTTCTTCACCATGAAAATCAATTTCAAGTGCTTTAATTTCAGCCTCAAGTTGTTCATCGCTCTCATACACAAACTTAAAATCTGATTTTGCTTGCTTCCTTTCAATTTCTTCTTCACCAATGAACTCATCCCTTATAATTTATCTGATTTCCTCTCTCTTTTGTCTACATGTCCTCTTACTTAAATCATGTTTTTCCTTCTTTCCTCTTCTCTTATCCATGCTCTCAGCTGCATTTTCATTTTCCCTCTCCGTGAGTGACCCAATATGCCACTTAATTGCCTTTCATCAATATTTCAAAACCTTGGCTTTGTCTTTCTCTCATTCTCTCCATCAACACTAAAATATTCTCTCTCTCTCTCTCTCTCAAGAAATTCCTTCACTAGCTTGACTTTATATTCCTCAATTTTCTTCTAACAAGTCTTTTCATCTTGCCTCAACCTCACCTAGGTTCTTTTTCACACCTAGTCTCTTGACTTCTTCTCTTTTTCTATTTTCCTTCTTCTCTTTTCTTGGAATTCTTATCACCTTTCTTTGCCTCTTCTTCACTTTATCTTTCTTAATTCTTTTCTCTCTCAAGGAGAAACTTGTAAAATTCCCAAAACTCTTATAAGAAATAAAATTGTTAGCTTAAACATCTCAAATTAACTCATCAAACAACTCAAATTTCGTAGATATACAAATGCTTGTAAACAAAAAAATCTTCTTACTCTTTTATTCACTTCAATACCTCTTCACTTATTATCACCAAAGAGAAAACCTACTCTACTACCACATGATAGCAACAAGGATCAACTCATGAACAAAACATCTTTTTAGTATGATTTTCAAAAGAATATGCCAATTCCTCTAGGCTTCTCAATATCCACAACATTGCAAAAGGTCACAACTATGAAATTACTTGTTCTTACTGAATATTTAATTTTTTTCCACTTTATTATATAAGAAAACATTCATAAATAACTTAAAAAAATATTCCAAGACCTCATTTTCTAACATATACATTCTAAGGCCAATTTAATCTTCTAGCCCTCTAAATTGTCAAACTTTATTGTATAGAAGTTTCCACAAACTTTCTTCATTCAAAGAAGACATTTTTAGTAACCCATTATGGCCCTCATACTCATTATCAAGTTTCATGTTCAATCTCTAAAGGAACCTCTTTCAAATCATGCGAGAAAGTCTTAAAATAAAGCTTACATCTACTAGCCATGTTATGATACAAGTATTGTATTTGGGAGCAACCCATAGACTTTCCTACTAAACCAAAGTCACTTTTAAGTATTTTTTCTTGTTACAAATTTTCTTCACTTAATTCTAGGTTTAAATCCTCCAATCTCACTCTCTACCGTTTCCTTTCTAAGGTATTTAGGTCTCTTTGAATCTTCTAGATTGAGTTTTTATTTCTATGGTATTTTATTGGTTATAGATCTATATATCATCTCTACACACCTTGAAAACATCTACACACAACTTGTTATAAAAATTCCACGGTGTTTTACCTTCTAGATTACTTCTCTGTCTCTCTTTGCTAACTTTCTAGATGGATTCTAGACCAGAGCTTTCAATTTTATTTAAGTATGAGGGATTTAATCCTCCCTTTAGAGTACATAGACACACCTGATGTAAATAATAACAAATAACTAAAAGATTCCATCACTTTATTGATCTTCTTAGCATTTCATCACCAAAAAGTTTGCCTTAAAGCTGTCTAGAACAAGATCTATGATTGTAATCACACATTATTCTAGATTAACTCATGATAATTTCCTCAAGTCAATATGTTTTCACCTTTATTAGGGCTTTCTTTTCTTTTGAGACAAGTTTCATTAGATACCTAGGAGAATTACATAGCCTTGTGGAAATTTTCTTCTTGTCTAACTCAAAATATAGAGTTCTTTTCACTGATTGGTACTGTATTTTAAAAATTTTAGCTTGGAAAACCTTGTCCTTGAACCTTGAATTCTTCTTCCACACTTTATTAGTACACCATTACACATTATAACCATTTATTATCTCTTAGCAATAAACCCACTTTGCAATTATTAGTGATCTTTCTTCTTGAAACCCTAAAAAATAAGGTAAGTGCACAATTGACTATTTTGATAATAATTTGACCTATAAACACATCATTTATTATTGGAATTTTATTACCACCTTTCTTATGCCCAAAAATGTCTTTCTAATAAATTTTATGATTTTCGAGGTAGAAAGTATATTTACACCTATTTTCCTTCAAACTCGAGACGGGTTCCTACTGCGTCCGAGGAGACAGGCAATTTGTGTTTATTACAATTTTTCGTGGACTCCCAAGCTTCTAAAAGAATGAAACAAATTTCCTATCCTCCTCATAATTTTTTCAACGACCCTTGATGTCTTATAACTATGTATCCTCCCTTTTTGGTCTCCAAAGCTTCATTCTTAGTCTCATGATTGTATACTTTGTTTCACTAAATTATCACTCATGATCTCAAGTTTATATTGATCCTAGACTTGTATAGGTTTAAAAACATTACAGTCCCACCTTGTAAGTCAAGAAGCATCAACAAGCTAAGCATGATGCTTAGAGAAAGACAGACCATGATTTAAGTCATTTTGTAGTCAGGGATGGATCTAGAAATCTCTTTTTCACTTTGACTTGGGAAATGTTGGATAACACCTCACTAAGGGTATGACCTACCCTGCTACTTTAGGTTCTTCCTACAACCAGGGTGAGAGGACCCATTTTGTAACCTGTATTTATGAAAGGAATGGATGGAATGACAATATTTAGACTCTCTTTCTTAGGGAAGTGGAAAGGAAACCTCAAGAAGACATGGTCAATGCAAACATTATCTAACTCTCATGAGTTGTCACACTAGAAAATGTAGATGTCTTCTAAAGGAGGCTCAGGTTACTAAAGACAATGGTAGTTCCAGCTTGCTTTTGCATATTTTTTATAAAGGATGGATAGAAATAACATATTTCCTTAGCATTTGTGCATAAATAGTGCAAGCATGGGTAATTAGGTGGATCAGATGGTTATTGATTATAATTTTTAATGTATTGATGGGAGATCAAGCAGGATAAAGTTGATTATACAAAATACTTAAATGAACCTTAACAAATGTTGTATAATTGTTCTTGATGCAAAAATACAGATCACACAACTCAAAGCACTCCTTCAACAGAAGGTTTGTATTCATGGAGGCCCAAGAATATAGGATTTCACACAAACTTTGAGAATCTAAACACAAAATCTCATGATAAATTCTCAATAAAATGTTGATAACTTCTAATCAAATACATTCTAGATACCCTCAAGAACTTGACAAAGATCTTAAAATCAGATAGGTACAACTTGAATTTAAAACCATTTACTAGTAACATGAAGGAAAGCTCCATCAATAATGTAGTTATAGTTGCCAAATTGTCACTATTTAAAACAAGACTTTGTGTAATTCAAAGAAATTAATCAAGCATAAGATTGCAACATAGGAATGCAAATAATTGATTCACAGTAATACATCTTGAAACAAAATAACATTTCTCATGAGAATACACACAAATTAATTCAAGAAACTCCAATACTTCAACAAGGGGACATAACACCTATGACCTCAATGTTTACCAATGATTATATATGAAATCATCTTGGTGAGAAGGTTTGGGAATGGATGAATAAAAAATTAGGTATCTCATATTAGTTTGGCTTAAGACAGTACAATTGGTTTTCTCCTTTATCTCTCTAAAAGTTTAGAAAAATTTAACCCCCCTTATGCGAGAGTATTCTCATCACATTTATACAATCTCGATCACTCACTCATTTTATTTCCCCCAAAAGCATGAATCTTCAAGGGAATATTCTCCTTTACAACACACATAGTCTAATCCATTATTATTCTCTTGAAAATATTCTATTTTATGTTTCAAGTGAAAAATCACGAGTAATTCATGTTTTTCATTCTCCCAAAATGATTAGGATGCCATGTCATCTCTTTGATATTTGTTTAATCATTTCCCCTTTTTGGGGTAAAGAAATATTTTTGATGATTTTGAGTGCCTCCATATGGCTTGATTTGATGTATAACCCCTTTTACCTTTTGAGAATCATTTTGAACAACACATACTCATGTTCATGTCTTTTTTTGAGATGAATGTTCTCATGTGGATTGTGCTACATCAATCAAAACATCTTTTTTGCATAATAACAACCTCCTCCAAACTTATTTCCTTTGTGTGGATGAGCAGGAAATATTTCTTTATTTAATGGTAGTGATTTCATTCAACTCATCTTGTCTACACCATTTTCACTATAAATTCAACTCTATTTCTTCATCGGTATGCATCATTTTTTCATTCTTGAATGTGAGGAGTTATTGTAGAAAATATTTTTGGTGTAATGGCGAAGGGTGGTTGTAGCAACTAGTTTGAAAGAGATATCATCAGAAGATTTGAATCAAATCTTTGATTTAACTAGCCTAGATGAAGCATTTGTCAAGGATTTGTTTGAAATTATAGACCAAGGACAAAAAGGGCCCTTGACATATCGAGAGGTTTGGATCTTTCCTCCTTTTGAGATTGATTAAGATCAATCATGTTTTCTCATCTTTTCAAACAATGTACTATCATTTCTTCTAGTGGGAGCATCAGAAAACACTAGAAGAATTGAAGAAATTTTGGATTGAGAGGAGGCCTACTATGATGGGGATGGATGAATACAAGTGTCCCTTTCTATGCAATGAAGGATTTGTCTTGAAAGATATTCCCCAGGAATCTTATGTATTCTATGGTGGGACTTGATTGACATTGTGCATACCATTTCTCATAAAGTAGATGAATTGGAGCAATGACTCTTCTCTCTGGAAAAATTTCCAATAGGACTTGTGCCACCTCAACAACCTACAATACCAACAACATCATCAAGAAATAAGAAGGGGAAACAAGCTCTCAACCCCTAGTTATCAATTTGGATGAGGAAGAAACAAGGCCTTCATCTCTTCAACATCCTAAGGCATCATTTCTACCATCAAGGAAAGTCTTTGGAAAATTTACTTCTCAACCTTCCACTCCTTCAAAGCAACATATTCCTTTGATGGAGAAAAATTTATCAGGACCCTTTCTTGTTCCTCTTCCAAGAGAACATCCACCTTTCTTAAGGAAATACAAGGGTGAGTCCAACTCAAAATCCCTTATTCCACTAGGTCCAAGGACCACAATACTTGCTCTCCCAGCTATTTTGAATGCTCCTACTCAGTCTACTCCGTTTGGTCTACTCCTTACAAAGAAAAAGGGAGGAAGTCATTTCCCAAAGGTGGTGTGAATCTTTTGGATTGGGTATCTTCTTATCAGAAGAAGAAAGAATTGATGAGTATCCTAAATGGCCCTAGGATGGAGATTGAGAAGCTCATGGATATGGGAATGTCTTGTACTCTACAGAGAGGTTGTATTTGCACAAATGGTTGCTGGGTCTAATGAGTTTTTTCCTAGGAAGAATAGGCTTTTGAACAAAATTCCTCCTTTCAGTGAGGATTTTGTGGTAGTAGATGATTAGGTTTATCTTTTATTTTTTATGTAATTCTCAAAATATATGTAACTTTTCCATGGGTTGGGGCCCCTATAGAACCCCATTTTCCTTTTTTCATCAATACAAAATATGTCAAACAATTGCATTAGTTTACATGCTTCATAATAGATTATAAATTATATCAAAGCAACATAATCAAAGAAAAATAAAAGTCTAGTGTATTGTGTCAAATTACATTCATACTTGAAAGAAATAATTCAACATAATGTTCATCTTTCATGAAACAAGAGTAACAATTATAATAAAATGGAAAATTTTTTTAAAGAAGACAAGCCTAAGCTTGTTCATTGGTCTTCTCAGTTGTATCTTCATCTTCATCATCTTCCTCCTTCTTTGGCTTCCTTTCACATATGCATCATACCTCTGAAATATTTGCATTATCTCTTCCTCATCAGGTCCTAAGTGATGTTTGTATATCAGGTGATACTTATTTAATATATCACAACATGTGGACATTCTTGGTTTATGCTCTCTCAATCTCTTGTTTAGCTCAAGTAATCTTATTCTCCACTAGGATAAGTATTTTAATGACCTCATGAGAACAAGGTTCTCTTTGATATTCTTTTCCAAGGATTGATTTAAAGTATCAATTTCCTAATTCCCATAAACCATATATGTTTTTCAAACACCATTTGTTCTAGTATGATGTCTATGTTATCAATAGTCTTTTCAACCCATTCTTTCTCAATTTCCAACTTTTCTTTAACTTGGTTTATGGTTTCCACCTTGATTCTAGCCAAGTCTTCCATCACATATTGAGTGCCCTTCTCTTCAGGTGGCACTATTCCCTCTTTTTCTAGCAGATCCTCCTCTAATTGAGTTATTGCTTCAAGTTTGGGAAATAATCCCTCCCAAGAAAATACTTCATTTTCACAAATCTCAATAACTTCATTAATTTCATTGAGGATTTTAGTAAGTTCAATATACCTATTTGTTGCCTTTTCAATAACTTGCCTACCCTTTTGAGATAAGTCCTCTATCCACTTATCTACTACTTCAACTTTCTTACTGGCCTTTTCAATTCTATCCATCATCTCAGGGGTGATAGTGGTGACAATTTCTTTTATAGGCCTTACTAGTTTATGTAAGCATGAGGTCAATGTTTTTACCTATTCTTTCAGCTACTTTTTGGATATTTTATCCTCATCAAACTTATGTAACAAACCTTCAACTACCTCTATAACTCCCTGTTTCAATGATTCCTGGTAGGTATTCCCAATTGGATATGTTGAATATCATAATCACCTTCTATAATATCATACTTTGTCTTACCCGATGAGGAGTTGCAACCTCCAAAGTTCTAAACCCATGTTGGTCTATTCTTGTTTTGGTAAGGACCCTTGCTTTCTTCAAATATTCTTTGGGATTTGGAATTGAAATGTTGGTAATACTTTAGATTCCTTTTGAGTGGCCTCCTTCATTCCTTGTTAAATAATCCCTCCTAACCATCCAGCCATAGGGGCATTTCCTTCTTTTCTTTCTATGGGATCTCATAGAATACAATACCATTTCTTTTGATGTTTCCCCAACCTTTACCATTTGTTTCTCACCTTCCAAGGCTAGAACCTCTGATTTCTCTTTATCATGTCCTTGAATATGTGGTTGGTGGCATCTTTGACTTCTTTCCACTCACTTCTTCTTCATTTTGACCCTTATTATCATAGAGACCACAAGTTTCATTTGACACCTCCTTTGGATCCTCAATAGGAGTATCCATTACACTTGTATCTATATTTTTTGCTGAGATATTTTTCACATCTAGTATCCTTTGGAGTATCTCCATCCAAACTTAGAGCTTTAGTTGGCTCCTTGTCCTTTGAAATACCTTCATCTCTATTAATGGTTGTTTAGTGGATGGATCCACTTGGGGCTGCTTTTCAACTACTTCAGTCTTTGTTGGTTGAGCTTCTAGTTGTGATTTTTGATCCTTACTTGTATCTTCTTCAAGAAGAGTCTCAACAAGTTTACTTGTTTCTTTTAATATTTCAGCCACAACTCCCTTCATGATATTTGTCTCTTGAGAGACCTCACCTTCACCTATTTGCCTTTGAATCCTTTGGTGGTTGAGTTTCAATATGAACATTACCTATTACAAGTGTTTCATCCAAACTCACTTGAACTATCTTCTCATCATTTATGACAGAGGCTGTACTTTTACTCTGAGTATCTTGGGGTTGATCTCCCACACTTGTAATTGATACTTGATGAAGATATTGGACATGCACCTCTTGTTTAGGGATATTTATATTCTCAGTTGTATAAGTCTCAATGTTTATATCAGCCATTTCTATTTCAGGCACTTCATCAAGCAATTCAATTATCTCATTAGCTATTTTGGACTACTTTTGGAGTTGCTCAATCATTGTTTTTCTTTTCCCTTTTCTTTATTAACTCTAACTGATTTTCTATATGAGCACTACCAATTATTCCTGGAATAGTTTTAGCAAGGAATGAAAATGTAGTTGCACTAGGTAGTACTATACTTGGAGTAGAATGCTCACTCTCAAGAGTCTGGGATGGGGGCACTTGATGGGCCAATGAAGCAACAACCCTTTTTGATCTTTAGAGTAGGAGGATTAATTACCTCAGGCTCTCTATGTTTGTGTTTTCTTGATGCATGACCACCAACATCTCTTACCAAAGGATTTTCAAACACAATTTTAACCCTTTTCTTAGTTCTTTCAAAGTTCATGACATATGGTGCTTTCTCTTCCCTATGCAATATGTGATTTGGATTGGATATTGGCACTTGCTATAGCTCCCTTCATCATATTTTTAGTACCAGATGATCCTGGTAAAACATTTGAAGGATTTTTTTATGTAATCAATCCTTTCCATTTTTACTTGGATTGGCACTGCCTCAGTAATGGGGGCATCTTACATGGATTTCAAAAGTATCCCTTAAAATTTTTGAATCAAAATAGTTCTTGAAGTCCTCAGTCTTTTTGGTTGTTGATGTCCATTCATCTATAGTCCTGTGGTAGGTTTGTTACTAGGTAATTGAGGATCTTTTCCATTTAAAGGATCCATTTTATCTGCTCCCTCCCTTAGTGGGGGAGATCTCCTTCCAACACTTTCAAATCTAGAACTCCTTCAATACTTTTGTGTTTTGCAAAGATAGATCCAAGCCTTTTACAGTCAACCAAGTTAATGTTCTTCTTAAGACATTGGAAATCCTCCTATGAGGGCTATCTGATTCCTTTTCTTCCAATCAATAGAGCTAATTGTTTTTTATTCAAGCTTTTGGTCATGGTAAAATTGTCCCACTACATCCATGTCATCCATAATTCCTGTGGGATTACAAAATCTTGAAGTCAATAATCTGACTCAAGGTCATTGAAAATATCTTAACCTGATTTCTTCTTCATCTATATAGTTCATCCAATAATCCTCAAAGTGAGGCTCATGTTCTTCTGTGCTAACAACCCATCGAATGTCATAGCTAGGCCTTGGTGTAAATATTTCCATCTGGAATCTCTCCATTTCTTCCTCCATTAGTCTGGCCTTTATTATGGTTTGGCATGAATACCTACCAATTTGGATTGGGAATTTGATATTTGTTTTGTGCTTTTTCAAATCTTCTTATGCACAACAATTAATTGTCTTGACAATTCCATTAAGGCCACTTGTCACTTACATATCTAGGTAATTTACAAGGTCTTCCTTCAAATCCACTTACTCTAAAATATGTAAAGAACCTGTATTGTATAAAAATGCAGCCATATTCCATAATTGTAGTCCTAAGCAGTAATAAATAGTCTATATTGTTCCCACTCTGGTTTGAAAAGATAGGTCACAAGAGTGATGAAGGCATCATTTATCAACCTAACATTCCCTTTCCAATTGGCCAACCTCAATTGTGGGTACACATCATACACTCTATAATATTAAAACTTTCTTGCAATGGGATACCAGAAATGATTTAAAACAAGAAATGTTATAGATAAAATAAGACATCATATAGAAGTTGATGTTACCAGATTACCCTCACTAATCTTTATAGCCATTGTCAAAAATTTAGCATGGATGGATGTTGATATGAAACTTTCCCAAAAAATTTTTCCTTGTTCTTCTAAAATGACCATTATAAAAGGGAACATCCATTCTTGAAAATCAGTGCTTCCCTCCAACCCTACCATTCTGCTCAATAACACAATAAGGTCTTCAACTTCATCGACAAACATGGATCTGGTTAATTTCTTTGGGATTCTCTTGATAGATGGTTTTTTTCCTTCATCCATTTGGAATTTAGCATTATAGCATACTCATCATGCCTTGCCTCATAGTCATTGCAATGCAGACTAGTTGTGGCATTTATCGGATGATCCAAATTTAGTAACCCTAAAATTTCCCTAAAAGCCCCGGTGTCAAGTTTATAACCCTTTCTCCACTTCCATCCAACACTTTTTGCATTTTGGATTGTAATTCTCAACACATAACCATATGAGCTCAGGAGTGTGTATGGATGGTGGGAAAGAAACTGCTAGGGAAACCACTAGCATCAATGGACTGTCATCCATTTACTTTTATTTGGATCACTCAACCTTCTCAAAAATCCTCTAAGTCAGCATTTAATAACTTTGTGTCCATAACCTTCTCTAGATCACTTGGTAATGGCATGGAATTTACATGGGAAACGATCTAGGGTCCTCATCTTGTGTACCTTTTCTCTTAATTTTCAACTTGAGTATTGAGAATCAATAGTGGTAGAATTGAGACTTACCCATTTCTTACGAATTAGTGAACTCTTCCTTCTACTTTCATACTTCCTAGTTCTCTTGCTCATATTTTCCACTTCTCTATCGATTTTTCTCTTCTTCTTTCACCAATTCACGCAACTAGGGAATCCAAATCTTTGTATGCAATGGTAATAATTCAAAATGCTTGGAAGATTTTTTAAGAATTCTACCTTGATTCATGTAAAATCTAGCATTAATGGTGGTAGCCTTAAATGCATTACATCCCAACCATTGATTTTTCTTTCCTCATTTGAACGTGGACCATCCACGTGGCTTAATCTGGCTCTTTGCGGGGTTAGGGAGTTTTCTTGCACATTTTTATTATCTTTTAAATGAGTGCAGTTTGCAATCTTAACCCAAACTTCCACCTTTTGAATTTTGATGAGGGGTTGCCACATGTTTAAATCTGAAAAGGGCGGAGCCATGGAGCTCATTTACATTTTTAACCAATTTCTCACATAAGTGCAAGATTGCATTATTGACCCAAGTGCCCACTTGTTGACTCTACCTAGAAAATTGACATGTGTCCTCCATCGGGTTTGGAGGCATATTCACATTTTGCACTATAAATTGCCTTTGGTGTAAAACTACACCGATGATCCATTTCTCCGCTCCAACCAAATTTAGACACGTATCTCTTTCAGGAAGCAGAGCCTTCTTCACATTTTGCATTTGTAACTTGAATATTCCTCGGAATATTCTGTTGGGTTTCAGAGCTAAGCTTGCATTTTGCAGTTGTCATGAAAATTGTGTAATTTTGCAAGCACATGACCCATCGTAGCGCCACCAGTTATATTATGCCACATATCTTTGGGCGTCGGAGGAAAAGTGTAATTTACATTGGATACCACAAAGACTATACAAGATGAATTTTTGAGGATGATCATGATATTTAATCAATTTTTTCATAAGATCTTCAAGGACGACATGATTATTACATTCCTCAACGAAAAAGAGGATTCACACCCTAAACATAAGATTTTCACTTGGATTCAACACAATTACATCTTCAAGCATGTGTTTGGTAAACATGGGAAAACCTAGTCAAAAAATTTTTTTCGAAGGCACACACACTGGATAAAAGGGTGAGATCAAACAGAGTCATTTGTAAACTTTATTCATGTTATACTATGACCTAAGTCAAAGAAACCACAAGGGAAATTCAAATATTTGAATGGCCATTTTGGAGGAGAACTCCAAATGGTCTTATTACCAACATGGAAGGCCCAGTGAGTTGGGAAACCTCTGAAACACACCAAAATTGCATTATGAACAAATATGTTGCTCCTCATCTTGATTCATAATATCAACATGAGATATGACCACTATTTAATTCAATTATTACAATTATAATGAAAATACAATTATTGCTAATATGTGTTAACATAATGTATGTGTACCCATTTTCTTTTGAGGTGGGTAACACGCTTTGCAACATCTCACACCACCCAAAAAGATGTTGCATCATATATGTTATCTCTCAACTCAAATATAGATGACACTTCCCTTGTCATGGGAATTGTTTTCAATAATATCTCATGTTAATAAATCTTCTAGAGGAAAATTTTCCCCTAAAACTAATCAATATATTCCATATCAAAAACATTAAAATCGTCTAAATTTAGAAAATATTCTTTCTCAAGGCATTAGACTATCCAAATTGACTAAACATATTCCGATTATAAACATTTATTCTCTCGAATTAAGTAAATATCTCTTTTAAAAACATTAGTTTATCCGAATTATTTAGCCACTCACTCTATAAAGTATAATACCTAGCCCTTTCGATGGCTCAAATTGAAATATGGCACTTTTAATAGCTCAATACTAAAACATGTGGATTTTTAAATATCTCAAGATTGACATAAGACTCTTTCATTACCTCAAGACTTATGTATGGATTTTGTAGTAGCTCAAAATTGTAAATTACCTTTGAGCAGCTCAATGCTCATAATTTGTCAATCTAGTTATAATTTGTCAATCTAGTTACAAAACATTTTCCGATGGACTCTTACTTGTTTCACTATCCAAGAAACAATTCGGATGAAATCGATCCTCCTCCATGTGAAATAATTGCAAAGACCATGAAACCCTTTTATCTCCTTAATAAATGGGATACATTCTCTTTAAAAACAATGTTTATCACGTGATATCTATTATTGTTGCTATTCTGAATTTATTATGAATATTTTTAATGTGTATCTCTTTTATCAAAAGAATGGCAATCTATTGTGTTTGTTAGATTTAATAGATGTGCCAATTAATTTGAGCATGCATTGAAAATCACTTTGGATTAATTGTTTAATGAACACACAAAATGCACTTTGGGTATAATTTCTTTTCCTTTAAATCAATATTTTTAATTTTATTTTAAAGGGGAATAAAGCTGTAGATATCCAAAAATGGAATAATCCCTTTTATAATGTCCTTTAAGTGATTTTGTGAGTATGTAGTCATTCACTTGAATAAACAAATGACTTAGTGTGTTAACCCTTCTCTTGGTACCTATTTTTTTCTACTACCATTCTTGAAACTTCTCTCGGTCTTTATTCTTCTATTTTGATGCATATTTTGTAGATCCCCACCTTATGAATTTCATTATTTGTCATTATGTTGTGTTTTAGACAAATTCTCTCATCTAGGAAAAATTGGTGATTGGTTCTCCTTGTCCGATGTTTATGTCCCTTCATTTTTACTCAAACTTGCACGAATAGAAAATATATTTGTGTCAAAAGTATTTTACTTCTTTTGAATTTTAAATCAAATCAACTATGCACAAGGCTTTAAATTCAAGGATTGGTCACTATATAAATAAGTCACCTAAACCCATTTTAGGGGGACTCATTACAAGATCATTTACAATATCTATTATCTCAAGATCATATGCACATTCAAGTAAAAGGTTGATTAGTCTTATTTATGAAATATGTAGTATCCTCATTAGATCTCATGTCACTTTGTTTAGGAAATGTCATGTAGCTTGGGAATTGATATCACATGTTCCTACACACCTACTAGAAGGGATATCTATATTGTTCCGAGTCCTATTCAAATTATTGTTATGTAGACATCTCTTAACTTAGTGAGGGGTTGAGGAAGCTCAACCAAATTACACTAACCCCATTTTTAAGTCTTTAAGTAAGGAGAGAATTAGGGTTTCTTAAAGTAGAAGCCATATCTGCTATAGAATTATGATGATGAAGTTCATCATCATAATTCTATAACAGATATGGTTTACTTTAAGAAACCCTAAAGGGTTCATTTTAAGAGACCTCTTGGAAATCGGAGGTGGAGAATACCTGGCGAATATCCTCGGAACCGGTTTCGCGGGAAGGTGAATTTTTTGGGGGTTGTATGAAAAATTTCCCCTGATTGTCAAGTGCTACGACAGAGGCTGCAGATGCGCGACGGGAGATTTTGCTGTCGTGCGTAAAAAAATGCAATGACGCGCGTCACTTCGATAAAGACACCCTCGGATGATGCGCATCACTAGACCTCTTTGACGCGCGTCAACAAGGTTGTTGACGCGTCGCCATGAGGTCTAGTGACGCGCGTCATTGCATTTTTTTGATGCACGACAACAAAATCTGTCGCGCGCGTTTGCAGCCTCCGCCCTCTGCTTTCTCATCAAAAAATCTCCATGTCGCACGCGTCAACAAACTCTTTGTCGTGCGTCTGCTATGCGTCAATATCTGTTGTACCTCCTTGTCGCGCGTCAACTATCCGTCAAGGTCGGACAACACCCTCAGTGACGCGCGTCACTAGACCTCAGTGACGTGCGTCAACAACCTTGTTGACGCGCGTCAAAGAGGTCTAGTGATGCGCGTCATTGCATTTTTTTGACGCGCGACAGCAAATATCCTGTCGCGTGTCAGCCTCTGCCCTCTTCTTACGCATCGAAAAAATCTCCATGTCGCTCGTCAACAAACTCTTTGTCATGCGTCTACTATGTGTCAATATCTACAGTATCTCTTTGTCTGCAAACCCTCCTTGTCGCGCGTCAATAACTTACCCCCTTGTCGCGCGTCTATAATACGGGATATATCATATTGTTGAAAAATGTGAAGTAGAAGTGTTCTACCTGGCGAATAATCTAGGTTTATATAGGGGATATTTTTCAAGGGTAGGCGAAGCCGACCCCTAAAAAAAATTAAAGTGTAATTTTTAGGCGAACAGGTTACTGACCCGTGCAAAAAAAATTGCCTTTTCAAAATTTTCAAAAATAGAATATTCGCCATATTACGAATATTCGCCACTAAAATTTTCCCTGTGATGAACGTATAAACACAAATCCATAGCCTCGAGACATATGAATCAAGTGTTAAACCCTTGATTTAGATTAAAGCATCATATGGTCTAATTAACCATAGTGGACCCTAAAATAATCTAGTCATTTCACCTCGGTATGGATGAACCTATCTTGCACTTGTCTTCAAATCCTTGATTTTACAAGTGGTTTAATGACACCCTACACAACTCATTTCTCCATATCTAGATCATTGTCACTTCTTCTACATGTTATGGGTGAATGTATTCCTAGACCCTTACCCTAATGTCTAATTTAACTTGTAAGAGTTTGTACATTTTCATTATTTGTAATCACATGATTTAGAATATATAGATTTAGTATGCTTATTATATTTCTAATTCTTAATTCATCATTACACGTTTAATAAATATAGCTTAATTGGACTAACAATAGTATTGAGGACGATATTTTCCAAAAAGATAATATTGTGTACGAACCCATCTTTTTGTGTTTACCAAAATGTTTTAAGAATTTAACACCACAAACATTAAATAATTAAAACTAAAGTGCATTTTAGAATATAAAATATAAATTTCCCTATAAAAATGTCTAGAACACCTTTGAATGGATAGATAATGGTAGTCCAAAATAGTAATAAGTAAGAAGTGAGGTAGAAAGGAACAATCTAACATGTTTATGCATTTTGGTTGTGTGAAAAAGGGTTATAGGACATGGAAATGGGCTCAAGAGACAATTGGAAAAAGATCCTCAAATTCAAAATTTGTTGATAGTCATCCATGTTAAATACCTATAAAATAATTCAAAACTAGCGAGTTAAAAAAAAGTATTTAAATAAATAAGTAATAGTATTTTATTTTATATATAATGAAAATCAAATATTTTTTCATATGATACTAATGTTTTAGATGGTGAAAATTTATTGCTTGCTAAAAAAATTGATCGTCATATATGATCTAAAATACAAAAAGGATACATGTCGTTAATTTATGTTTGTGGTGCTTTGATGTAACATACTTCATCCATGTATGATACTTTTAATCATGCTATATAAGGAAGCTCACATATTTTTGACGTGAATTATAACTTGTAATGGTTGTAATGCATAATCATAACAATACCGCAAGAAAAGTACAACTCAAATAAGAATTTGCAAGAGAAAAATGAGATAAAATATAAAACACCAATTAAGTTATTGAGAACTTTCTCCTGAAAAATTAATTATTGATAGGACACTGGGTTGATTATATCTCTGGGAATGGGGCTGAATAAAAGAATTTGAAGTGAATCATGAAGCAAATATTTGTATTGATGACTCTTAAGGAGACTATCTTTGTGATGGGTTATTTCTCCGATGAATAGAGCTACACATCTTTGATCCTCAAAATGAATAACATTTCATAAAGAGCTTTGATTTCCTTTAAATAGGTAGCAAAAACATGTCACAAATCTCATAATACATTATACATCTAAATATAAAATTATCATCTCATTAAGGTTAATTATTACAAGATTACGTGTGTCTATGTTGTAGAAGAAGGTACTCTTGATACTAATTGAGTTGCGTAATCATGTAGACACTACGCTAACGATGGTGCTTAATGTGTTATAACAATAAATTCACAATGAAATACCTATAGAAACAAAAATCTTTATCGCAATTATAAATGTATACAAATTGACAAACCCCATAAGAGAGATGTATACCTAGAAATATCTCTTTATTCAAAATAAGCTACTTTATAACTATACAATGAATAAGTTGCACAATTGCTAAAAGTAGAACATGAAGAGTTCTAAATGGGAACCAAAAGGTCATCCTACATGGAGACCATATGTATCCACCTTAGGGGTGGAGGTGAAAAGATATAAGTGGAAACATCCATAATTTATCATAGTATCATTATTATTTTTAATGCTCCTTATCGGGGTCATATCTTTTAGCTTGTTGACTGATTTGCTAATTGCGCATGAATAATTGGAAAGATGACAAATGAAACTCAAAAAGTTTGTTACAACGATGCGTTTTGCACTTATTGTACATCTCTAAGCCTAGAAATGCTTTGAAAACCCTTGAAAATGTAAAGTACCTAAAGCTATAAAAATTACGAAAAATATATTTGCAATACTTTCTAAAAATAGCTTTTAAGAAATCCTATTCTTGATCAACTTGGGAGTAATAATACGTACGTATTTTATTTGAAGATAGTGCTCCATAGAGTGATGCATTTTTGTTAACAATGGTTATGATATAACTCTCTATCACTCAAATTATTTCTTCGTGATGGCTTGTATGTTTAAACCCAAAACATTAAGGATCTTTATTTTATTTTATTTCAATTTTTATTAAAAAATTATATGTATCATGATTGAGTTGCAATCCTACAATGGGAGTTGAGAGTAGTTGTTGTACAATGTCATGTTTGTGACATGTTAACAAATAATGGTCCACCTTAAATTTAATGTTCACTTGATCATCATAGGACAATTTCAACTTTAAATTTGGCATCCCTTGACTGTCATTAATTTTTTTTGTCTTTTTGGAGAAATCAATTGTAATATCTTGGTCATATGTTGAGTTTGGGGCCCTTTTTCTATTTTTGAGCACAACATAGTAGTGCAACTAGATTGAGGCCATATGTCATCAATCAACAAGAAATTTTCAAAGAAGGTAATAAAATTATTAATGAACGTGTTGTATTACAAATCCAAGGCATGTGCCTTAGATTAACAAATCTTTCAACATTTTTTGGATAGTTGTATTTAACATATTTGTACTAGTTTTGAGGCAATGATGTTTGAGACTTCTCAATAATGAAGGTCAACCTTAAATTTGATGTCCATTTGAGTGTCATTGTCGATCTTCAAGTGTAAATTCAACGTCCATTTGACTCTCATTTGGAAGTTTTTAATCTCCATAGAATCTAAGAATCGTAATATCTTAGCCATAAGAGTTTAGCACACAAAGAATCGTAATATCTTGGCCATAAGAGTTTGGCTTTCATTTGTTTTGTTCTAAAAAATTTGAAGCTCAACAGAGTGGTGCGATGACGTTGTGCCATCTCTCATGATTCAATACAAAGTTCAATAAAAATGTAATGATCTTATTCATCAATATCCTATATGACAAATCTAAATAAACATCTTGAGATTGATATTTCTCAACATTTTAAAGATGGATACAATTAACATATTTACACTAGTTCGAGATAGTGACATTCACCCATGAATAAGTCTTTTTTTGGTTAAATAGGGAATCAACAACATCCCCTTCTTATTCCCACCACTAATTAGAGGTTTGATTCTAATAAGTTACCCATATACCCTCATCTCTCCTCGATAAATTTACCCTGGAAGCAGAGAGTCCCAGGAAGACATAGATGTTGATCCACTAGTCTCAATCTAACGAATACTCAATAAATATCGATTTATGTATTCCTTGAAGATGCAAATGGTGACCCATTGGTCTTGAACTAACAAACATGATAAATATCAAATTCACCTATCCACCATGCTCCCATCAAGAGACTTCTTAACATCCTCCAAATTGAGAGTCACACCCCATTCATGAAGAGTACTCAAAGGGCAGGGAAACTAATGAATTGGCTCGTGATACCTTTTACACTCATTAATATGCTTTTAAGTGCTCAAACTTTCTACCCATCATTCTCAAATTAATTAAACAAATCAATACAATAATAATTACGAATAAAGAATGCAATAATGAATAAAAAATGTGAAACCCCTTATTAAATGAATACCCATATAAACACACAAAATAAAATAAAAACCTCCATTTTTATAAAAATGCAAGCTGTAATCCGTCCAACACATATCATCGACCTCATCATAATATCCGTACACCGTCATCATAGCCTGCAACGGGAAACAGCGGCTGCCAGGGCAGGCTGCAGGAGGTCACGAGCTCGAATCTCGAGAAGCATCTCTTTAAAAGAAAATAAACCGTTGTAATTTGTGTACCTACAGTGGATGTATCTTCCCACACATGGGGAGCCGAGCTGGTTTATGGAATTTAATTAGGGTTACTTTGCAGCTTTTTTGCTGTGATTGCGTTGGGAGTTATTTAATTTATGGAAAACCGTGACGTGCTCTGTTGTTTTTCTACAGACTGTTCTGTGTCAGCCGCATTTATTTTTGACGGCCTGGTCCGTGGAGGGGACAACTGGGGGCTGCACCAGAGTTTCAGGGGAATTTTATTAGTCTACAGTCCCATGCTAGAAGAGTGGGTCGCATGAACGTAAAATTTGATTGGTTGTGGGATGAGTATGTTTGTTTCGCTCAATTGTAATGTTTTTTGTCTTTTCGTTTCAATGATTTCGTAATTTTAAAGAATTTTTTTGTTCATGGCTTACTGTGAAGTTAAAAATGTCTCTTGAGTGCATCTTGGAGTTGCTTCTATGACTCTAAAATCCTTGTCGATTCAAATGTAGGATTATGATGATCCTTATACTAGTGGGGTGAAGCGAGAATGGAAGTGGCCCTCCATATGAGATCATTATGTTTGTTTTTGCTATAATTTTTTTGGCTGCACACAACTACTTGTGATGCTATAATTCTCATAATTCCCCATGCTTCACTAGATTTAACACCAAGGATAGTTTTAACAATGGACCCCTAAAATTTTCTATAATATCTTGCCAAATCATAGAGTTTAGGCATAATTTCATTGGCTAATCTTTGACAAAAATGCCACATAGACATAAATTGATTGTCTATTCTATCTCTGCTTTCAAAAAAAATTAAAATCATGAGGCAAATTAAATGTAATATTGAAAAAATATATAATAACATTTAACAAAAAAGAAAGTGAATAAAACTAACTAAAATTTTAATTTTCTCTTTCAAACTCATACAAGTAACCTATGACTATAATTGTAGAATATTACAAAATTGTAAGTAGAAACTAGAACATAGTAAGTTACAAAACAAGATTTACCATCAATTGACAAAATTTACTTTTGATATTTCAATGATGGTCTACATAAACTCTGCAATTGCACTTAAAGTCTGTAATGGACACGTTGATAGGAATGGGAAGAAACAAATACAATTGATTTGTAGGGATCAAATGAGGAATGCGATGAAGAGTGTGTTGTATTTTTCTAATTAGTTCTTATTTATTTGTTTTCTAGTTAAAGTGACTCTTTATAACAAGATCCATGAGGCAGACAATGCCTACCTTAACAATTTATAATTTTCTTGGAAGTAATATATGTAATTGTTCTAGAGCTAAAGAAGAGTTGCATTACTTGAGACATTAGAATGAGATAAAAAGTCATTATAGAAGAAAATAGATTATGATGATAAAAAAATAGCAAACACCATAGCTACTTGTGAAATAAAATTGCATACAAGTGAATAGTCTATTTATGATTTGTGTTAAAATTATTGAATCATCTCAACACATATATTTGACAATTCTATAAATACACTTTGATAGATTAACATCAAGTATTGCAAACTAAAAGATAAAATTTGTACAATTTTACATGCTCACCAAATTAGATGTGTGTCAATTTTTAAAAACAACTTTAAAGAAAAATACTCTATTTGCAAGTAATAAATTAAGAATTCGGTGAGGCTAAGATCCACAAACATTATTCCTAACAAACATAGTTTAAAATTTGAAGTAGCCATAAGCTATGGTCTTAGACCCTTGGTTTGTGTTCAATATTCACCCAAAGAAGAATTAAATTTGCTAATGTAACAATGCCATAATGTATAAAAAATTCAAACCGAAGGATACTGAATATGTGAGGAAAATGTACTAGATTATTTGTCAATCTTGTTAAAATTGAATAATATCATGTGAATCTACCCTTCAGTATAGTGGAATATTTGATCAATGCTTTTAAATATTGTGAGATTTTTTTGTGTCAATGTAAGAACTTTTCCCTAATAAGATATATTTGGAAAAATCAACTAAAAATATTTTATATGGCTAGGGATGATATTTCAAAAATTATGCATTTAGTTATTTCTTTCCAAAGAAAACATACATGTATGTGATTTAGAGCTCTGTAAAAGCATATTTTGACATTTTTTAATAATTTAATGATAAAATAATTTTATGTGTGGCATGCCTATAGGCTAGATTATTTAAGATTTAGAAGGCTGACTTATCTATGTTTGAGGCAGAAAATTTTGTTTTATAAAATAATACCTTATGGCGGTTGGGGAAAATCTTTTTTCGAGCATTGTTCGCAATGATTCCAAGTGGTCACTATGTGATTTCTAGCAAATATTATAAAACACCAAAATTAAATGACTCCTACTGATGCATTTGGAAACATATAAAGAATTAATGTTTAATGTTTTAAAAAGGTCCATCATGATGTGTTTGACAAGCATACCTTTATACTGCACCAACGCATTGATCATCCCAAAGAAAAATCATAACCACTTTGTATTGTAATATGCAGACTTAAAACAACAAAAGGAGTAACATTATTTCATTTTCAATATGGGTAATTCTCCAAAACATAAATAGTTGATTATTTTGCAAGGTTATAGATTAGGCGAGTCCATGTGATCGTAAAAATTATTCTCATCATAAAAAATAATTTACTTATATAAAATAATCAATTCGAGTCACCAACAAAATCCTTTAGATGGGCCCTTCTCCGTGTCAAGAAATTAACTATATGAAAAGGATTAGTCAAGTGCAATTCGGGATATATGAAATAAATACAATCATAACAACAACAAACATTGAGGCATTAGTTGTTGTGGAAAGATGAAACTTTCAACAACCTTAAAAACTATCATCAACCCCAAACCCAAAGCATTACAAAATAAATTACCAAATAAAGTAAAAAATATAAGATGGAAGCATTTACCAGAAGGACAATAAACCAAGCTTTTATATCATTGTGTCTTTTTCCTCAAAACATTACTCGTAAACTCGTTGAATCTTTGTGTATGGGATAATAATATTGTATATGGCCTTAGGGAAATAACAAAACTAAAAGAAAAAAAATTCGATTGAAATGATTCAACATAATGGATAAAATTAAAACATATTTTTGGTCAAGATAGTTGTTTCTCTTGACCTTATTTTAATCTTTCAAACATAATGAGGAATGAAAGGATTAAGATAAACCTAAGTTAATAACCCTAATTGTATATACTGGTGCAAATTGGGCTATTGTGAAGTCCAAATAATCAATGTAGGGTTGTACTTTTGTGTGTAGAGATTTTTTCTCAATGAGTGACTCATTGCTAAACATAGATGTTGAAGATAATTGCAAATCACGCCAACAAAAATTATATTTTTTTGACAATAAGGTATACAAATATTCCCACAAATTAAATGGTGTTTCTTTTGAATTTCAACATGTTCTCTTTCGGGGCATCCAAAAGGTGATTTTAGAAATGTATTTCATGGGACTGTTGAGTTGCATGATCAGAGTAGGCCAAGAGGGAGCATGAGGTGTGGGTATGGCTTTGAGTAGTTTGGAAACTAGAGCCACGGATCATAAAAATTGTCACTTGTGAAAATATCTGTTGTAAAACCAAGGAAAAATTTAGAGAAAAATATTCCTTATCATCGAATTCCTCCACCAACATTAACATGCTTCCATTGAAACACGGATATATGGAAAAATATAGATTTCATTTTTGATTAGGACTAGTAATCACTTCTAAAACTTGCAGTGATGAAAATTCCGATAGAGAAAGGAAGTAATAAAATCTGTAAGTATAGAACTAGAGAGAAGTAAGGTAAGTGGAGGGGGAAAGTAATGAGGATAAATGGATGGAAATGAGATCGGAGTTAAAAAGGGGACGTAATTGAGAAATGAAGTGGAGATGAAGCACAATAAAGATGGAATGCAATTAGAAATGTGAGTAAGAGAAAATATACATATTCTAAAAGAAAGTATTACTAACCATAAAATTTATGGAGAATTATAGAGAGGGGAAAAGTAAAGATATGAAAAAACTCATTAGAGAGTTTTATTACTTTGTGGTAGAACTTGAGAAAATGTTTATGCTACAAATGATTAAGGGTAGATACCAAAAGTATTAAAAAAATCTAGTAGTTACATTGAAATTAATGGAAGTCGTTACAAAAGAAACTTAAATTATGTAAAAACATTAATATAAATTTTATTAAAGGAACTACATAATGTTGTTTAATTTGGTATTAACATTAATATAAATTTTATTGAAGGCACTCCATAATGTTGTTTAATTTGGTATTATGTAATACCTACGAAAAACATAGAAAAGCCTTTTCAACATGCCAATAAATAATTGAACAATAACTATTTCAAAAATTATTGATGCCCCCTTCGTGGTGTTAGAATAACCACAATAAGTTGTATGATAAATGAAATTCAAGAGCAATTGTCTATGCTTAAAAGTAGAGAGATTATCATGCAGAGTGATGAGTAATATAAAACTTGGAAAAGGAATAAACTTGTCATAGAAATGCAAATATTCAAAGCGAAGTTAAAATTTAAGAGACAAGGCACACAAATTGTTTAACAAAATAAATTGACCAAATGAAATTTCATGGAATGCGCCACTTGTAGGATACATAAAGATTGGGTTTGTTGATAAAGCCATCATAATTTTTAAGCAAATGCAAATGATTGATATAAATCCAAATTTGCATGATTTTCTAGCATGTTCATGTAGCATATAGTGAAATGTTAGAAGCTTTTGTAGGGTCTTTATGTACAAAGTGTTATTAATGTATAAGAATAAGGAATATTTTTCCATAATTTATTTCAATATTTTCCATCCACTCTCTAATTATCTTACTTTTAATTTTAGACCACTCAAACCTTCTAAAATTAGGGACTACGACTTTTCTACATTGAGATGTCTTTCTAGGTTTTGGATAAAAGGGATTTTAAAATGTCTTCAACCTTGGATTTTTTCTTTGAGGAGGCATAAGCTTCATCTTCCAATGTGGTTTTTGGATCCACCAATTACATGTACAACCACTAGTCTTGCCCATAATTTTCATACCTAAATACAAAAGTAAAAAAATACAAGATTTACAAAAAAAATTTACATTTATTACTACTACAATAGTCACCAAATATAAGTATAGGTCTTACATACACACCAAGTTTCACAATTTTCATTTGTCTAAATAACATACAACTAACTATTTTATATTCACATACATTGCATCTCGTAATCAAGATAAGTTACAGTTTGTAGAAGCCCCATTACAGTTGTTAGGGCTCACAACTCATATTTCGAATAAGACTCATTTTTTATTCTAGTTTCAAATTGTGTGTCAACTCTAATCTCAATTCTCATTAGTTCTTTCTAATCCAAAATAATTTAATTCTTATAAGAAGGTTCGGTGTAGGTGTGTGTGGCCTTAGCATGTAACCCAAGCATACATAAGCCATCGCCAAGAATGAGACACATGATAAGGTAATATTAAGAATCAAACAAGATCAAACATGTAATAGGATTACCAACCCCATTGAACTCTTTATATCAGTTCCCATCATACTCCACTCCTCAAACTATGCTTCACCATATGAATGTTAGCTCTCACGTCTACTACCCAAGGTAGGAGTCACTCATTGACACAAGTGTCAAGAGACATTTATAAACGAAACAAGGTCCTAGATCAAATTTGTAAGGCATAAGTCACTTTCCATCCTACACTCTACGGTCCTTTTGATGATGCATTGCAATGAGCCTTCAAGGCCATTGACCATCATGAGTATAATGTCTCCTGAAGTCACTAGGGATGATGGTACCCTTCATAAGGTAACTTTCTATACACTACAACAAGGATGTTAAAGGATCACAACTCCCTATTTAGACCATTGCAAGAATTGTAGACAAAATTAGAGAGAATACCACATGTTCAAAGAAGAGCTTTACAAAATCTAGCCTTGAATTTTTCTTCTGAAAAGCATTGAGATAATTATATAGTTTTGAAAATTGATTCTCTATATGAAAGCACAATCATAAGCATATTTTGGAGTGAGACAATTTGAAGGAAAGTGCATTGATCTATACTCACAAGGTTATTTAGTTGGCACTAGGAAATACTAGCCAGTTCTCTTTGTCTCTTGTTCGTGAGTTTGGTTATGGTTTATATCGTGTATTATTGATGTATCTTGTAAATATTTATCTTTAGATGTGGCCAATAGAAATGTTGCATGGCAATTGCTAGTGCCTTCTCTATTCTTAAATGTTTACTTTATTGAAATTGTTTCTTAACATAATTTCTAGTGTCTTTTATACTCCAACATGTTTAGTTATGCTCCTACAATGCGCTTCCTAAATTAGCTCGCATTACCTTTCATTTAATTTTATCTTACAAAAAGATCTAACAAGGGCTAGATGCAAACCATACTCCTCATGTCTCCTTTGTACATTGTGCCCTATTTAGTTTCCTTGGAAGGGAGGAGTTCAACATCACATTGGTGTTCTACATGAAGGTTTCCCTTCACCTTACCATTATATGCCACATGTTCTAAAGAATTCTCTAAACCAATATTACCACATCAGAAACGAGTTCCCAACAATAAGCAACTACATTGCTTAGGTCACCATGCAAGTGTTAAGTAGGATAGAATGACATTCCCTTGATAATTAACCACAAGTTAGTCCACACATGTTTATTACATCTAAATCACACCATTTAGTTTTCCAAACACTTACAATTTCATTAACATCTACAACATCCACACTTATGCACATGCAAGGCCTATTACAAGGCTTTAAAGGCAATGCTAGAGAAGTTATATTCCATGAGGGTACCCAAAGAATAAATGTAGGTCTATTACCACCCTGAGATTTACCATACGAGAAACTATCCTTAGACTAGTTCTTGGGTGAGACTAACTTTACTTATTTAAATCCAAATGGGCATGAAAAACCATGAAGTAAGCACTATACTTTTACCAATTTACACTGTTAACTATCTTCTTTATTAATTAAGTTAACATGGTTTCTACATGGTTGGTCCTACACTCATTAGGTGTCACCCCTACTAATGTTGAAAAGTTAGTTTAAAACATAAGTAGATACAAGCCAAATAGTTTTCCCATGTACAATGCTTAAAACATAGGAGTTCAAGAAAACAACAGTTCTCAACACACTAATTTATATATTACATTCTCTCTAATTCAATTTCATTTAATATTCACATTCAATGTCAATGTACAACATTTCAATGCCATCTCATCAATAACAACATATCACGCTTTTAATCCTTCTTGTTTGGAGTACCTGCAACTAACGCAGGGTCAGTCCTAGGACTAGTATGGAAAACCCTTACACTCAAGCATAAACCAACACATCCATCATTTCAAGCAATCCAAAACAAAAGAGTAGAGAGAGATAGAGAGAGAGAGAGAGAGAGAGAGAGAGAGAGAGAGAGAGAGAGAACGTTTTCTCACACATTCACACTTCCACATTCATTTGCACTATTCTTTCTTTTTTTTATTAGAGAGAGAATAAGGAAGATAATGAAATACTAGGAGAGATTTTCTTTTCTATTCACAATATCGTAACTATTATCCAAATAACTCTCCTAGTTATTTGGGTAACTTGTATACATTGTTTGTCTGTGAGCTCTTCATTGCAAGGTTGCGCACACTCAAGTTCACTTGGAGCATTCCCTTGGTTGCATTTCCTCGCTCACCCCCTTCTTTTCCTCACACACCTTATACGCTTTCCCCTTCTTGCCCGTTCCTTTTCCTCTTTGTTTCATCTTCCCTTTACATGCCTTCCTTTTGCCTCCCTCCCGTGACTCATTCTTTAGCGCGCATTATTTTTACGCCCTCCTTTGACCCTTCCGTGCCACATCATTCTCTGACACGCTTGAGTGTGTCACACGCAACCAATCAAAGCGTGCCAATAGGGCATCGAATCCTGACAACCAGCCAATGAATGACACGTCACAAAAATGAAAAATAAAATGAGCGGTTGGCTGATTTCTTCAATCAATCTACGTGCACCACGTGTCTTACGTGCGAAAGACTCTGAAAGCCATATCTTTTGCTACAGAGCTCTGATCGGTGTGTGCCTAGTCTCAATCAATAATTGCTGACATGGGCCACAATGCTAAACATTCAAATTCAAATTCTTGGTGGATATGGTAGGTGAGAAATGGAAAACATATTTTTGGACATTAATGAGCAAATCTGATTGCTTCAACCATCTGATTTGATATGATCTGCCCTCTTTCCTCCTCCAACACACCAAACAGACTTGGGGAAATGTCTTTGATAGATTTGCGGGAGAATTTACAGGAATTGAATTCTTCTTGTTGGTGGTTATATTTCAAAATTGGGTTTTCCCTCCTTCTCTTCTTCTTCCATGGATTCATCTATAAATGTAAGAGCTGGGATCATTATTAACATTGGACATTTTGGATCCTTACACATTTTTGCTAAGGACTTCATATTTTTACGTATATAGATTTGCGAGACCTCTAGATCGGCTCATCCATGTGGATATCAGCTTCTATCACCATCAGAATGATTTTGTGCATTTACGGAAGTAATGGAAGCATCATTTTGTGACTATTCTTTGTCCTGAGCAGTTTTTATTCTTTCTTCTTTCCTTTCTTTTACATTGTGTGCTTATTGTGCCATTCTACGTCCCTTGTAACTCCTTATTTAGTTGTGTTCCATGAAACTGGTTTGGTGGATGCATTTTAGTTGTGCTTACACGTGCCTAGCCTTCTTCCATGCGCTTCCATTCATTTTTTTCTCGAAAAGATAGTGTTCATCCCTCTTTCTGGTGCTATTGCATTTAGTGTAGTTTCCTTTCATCCTAGTCCTTGGCATTGCTAGCTTAGTTTTCCTTCTCATCACTAGGAATATAGTAGCAAAGTAGAAATAGTTAGAGAACCGACCTTCTTCGGAGATCCGTCCCAAGCGTGCAAGGTCCCACAATTTTGGGATGATTCCATTATTGTCACAAATGACTCAATTCTTCCATATCTAAGACACAGTGCAAGTTTGATGACCAACAAGTAACCATTTACATTTTGTATCCATTTTCATTTCAAATCCATCTACATTTTCAATCCATTGACATTTTCAAGACCAACCAAAATTTCATAGTTATTTCTAGAGAGAGAAGAGGGAGGAGAGAGAAAACATCATAAATTTTGAAATCCATTCATATAAAGTAATTGATTAAATCATACTCTACACAATATTGTGACAATATTAAAAAATTTCATGAGTAGTTATTAGTTGAACAGGAGCCTCGAAAGGTTTTCTAGCCAAAGTTACAAGTTTGCGAAGATTGACCAAAATGGCTAAAGTGCTTACGAAATGGGTCCTGAAACCACTCATTTTGATTCCAAGAACAATTTTTCTTAGTTCCTACTTACTACCCTATATATGGATAAATCATAGGATTTGATGGAAGTTGATTACGATGAATAGGGCTCAAGTTATAAAGGCTGACTCCTAGGATGATTAATTATAAACAAGTCATAAAATCTTTTTGCATAATGAACAATGGGCCCTAAAACCCACTTGGAAAAATAACTTTGTAAATTATTTTCACAAAAATGAGATGTAGTTTCAATTCTCTTATCGAGTTCTAGAGGTAGGTGGGGGTGGTTTTCAATTTCACCTAATCGAAGCGGCAAAAGTAAACCAAAACTCGATCATGTTTTCTTAAAACAAGAATTCCGCCACAAGTGACTGTAATGTCAAAAGGGAATTTAAAACTCATCTCGTTAAGACATCAAATTTAGTTCATCATTTTTCTTAAGAACCTTCATGGTGTCCTAGGTTGACATGGATCATGTTAGAGGTTTCAGTTTGTGGTAATAACTTGGTTTAGCGTTCCATGCGTGTGGTTTTTGAGGTCAATTTTTCATGTTTAGAAAAGTTTGCGGGAAAGGTAAAGGTGTTAAGCATAAGATAATACTGAGAGGGGGGTGAATCAGTATTATGATATTTTAAAATTTAACACTTAATCTCAGAACCGTAATCATAATTAATCAATTTCACAGTGAATATATCAAAGCAATCAATAAATGCAAAGCAAACCAACACAATGTAAATAGACACATATTTACATGGAAACCCTTTCGGGATAAACCCATGGAGAAAATATTCTTCATATATTTCTCAAATGTTTGTAGGCACCAACCTACAGGAGCACCAACCCCTTCGAATTCGTGAGCACCCACTCACAGGAGCACCAACCCCTTATCAAAAATTCCTCTTACCACCGTGGACTTGTTGCTTATTCAATGAGTGATGGTTTTCTTATTTGGATCTGCACTTCACACTTTTATTTTCGGGATCTGCTATACTTTATTACAAAACTGCTGCTCAGAATACTCAGTCTAATTATCCCAGCACCTTCACATATATAAGTTGCTGCAATTTTTCATCTTTACACCTTTGAATCTTCTCTTCTTCTTATTACTCTTCTCTCTTCACTCAAAATATTCAATGTGTGTGCTTGTCTAAAACAAATGATTCTATCTCCTTATATATCCTTCTCACATCCTTTCGAAAAGACACATCATTCCAACCAACACAACCTTTCCATTATTTAATTAACACAACATAATTAAGTGCATTAGTCGGCTAAAACCAAAAGTAATTAATGCAGCCCATAACAATTATTAAATGCACATTAAACAATGCAATTAACCCCTTGATAGGAGTGCTGCCCCTCCTTAGACAAATCACTGTCAACATTAAATCGCTGCCAGCCATCATTAAATCTTCTTTTTCACCATAAAACATGGCATATGAACACCTTAAAATGCTGATATCTCTCTCCTATGTACAATTGTGTATATCTCGCTTATACCATGATAATCCTTATGCAAAAACGCTTATTTTCATGTATTTAAACTTTTGTTTTCTACCCTTCTATGGTTATTTGTTACTTTCTACCATTTCCATCAACATCCATCAGTAGTTCCATCAAACACATTACACGATTCCGTTAACCAAATACATCAATGATTAAGCCTTTGACATCAATGACAATATTTCCAACAAAAGGTTATATCCTTCATTCCAGTTGCATTTTCTACTATTTAAAATATTGAAATCCAAAAGTAGGAAACGATAAAGTGCATAATTTTAGTGCAAGAGGAAGGGAGATCCATACTTGTTTTGACACTTGCTGGAGGCATTTTCTTGGGGATTTTTGTCATGGATTTTGACTAACGGATTGCATTTTATTGAAATTTTTCTAAATCCTTTTCCATAAATCCATTTTTTTCATACATTGGAATCATTGTAGTCTACGAGACCACATTTCTTTTGGGAATTTTTTCAAACAGTTCACTAGCTTGTAGCAAGCTCCCACATTTTACATACATAACTAATAGAGCACTTGCAATTACTACATCTGAATAATTTCCCATTTAACTCAGGTTGGGCGTGTGTGTAGAAAAGGTGGCAAAAAATCAAGTGAACACTTATTGATTACATTAGATTAAACATAGACAAATATTGATTTAAAAAACCTCATGCATACCCCAAGCACCCAACAAAAAAATCCACAAAACCACCTTAGCTCATTGGAATATTGATGATTTGTTTAGATTTTCCTTAAGATCACTTGGAAAACCGGGAAAAACAAAAACTCCCACATTCCTTTTGGAACAGGTGAGAGGATCTTTGGAAAAGGTAGAGTGGGGTTTGGATTTACACATGTCAATTGTGTTTCTTAAGTTTCCAATGGATTTTCAATAAATCCCTTTTTGTGTGCAACATTGAGTCATTCTTTACCCAATAGATAACATTTCTTTGAGGCTTTCTATCAAACAACTCATACGCCCGATCTATGCACCCACATTTTACATATATGTCTACCAAGTCTATTGAAACTACACAACCCTGCCAAAAATGTTTTTTCAATATGCTTTGATGGATGTACATACCCTATCCTAAATTTCCCATTGTGGCACATGCTAGGACACTACTATAAAGGTCTAGGATTTTTTTTGGTGTATGCCAAAACAACCAAAACAACAACTCTGATGACAAAATCCTCTATTCTATATGTTTTAATGGATGCACATACCTTTGCGTGCATTTCCTGTAATACTCCAAGTCCAACTACTCGTACCTAGCTCCATAAATCCAACCCAATTCCTCTTAGGTCCGTTTATTTTCATTCTTAATTTCAATTTTATTATATTTATATATAGTTTTATATTTTTTTATTTTTTTAACTACTTCACATTGTTTCTTTTTGTTTACAAATTTAATTTTATTACTGTTACTATCTTAACATTATATTTGCAATTTTATTTCATTACATAAAATTTTATTTTATCATTTAATCTATTAAATATTATAATCATTAAAACCATTAATCGAAACTCGCTCATCATTACAAGACTCAAGTAAATGGGGGCACGATCAATGCAAAGAAAGGATATCGATAGTCTAACAAGCTATGCACGAAGTTGTAAACCAAGCCATGGTGAGCTAGAAGTGATTTATAGGTTAGTTGGGTGGTGAGTTAGCTCTCCACCCCATGCAACAAGTAATGAACCCTCGGTTTTCCACAAAAAGGTGAGGACAAGTCAAGTAATGTGGTGAAATTGAATTACGTGTCTTCCCTAAAAATAAGAAAAGAAAAGCATTTGGAGAAGTCCTATGACAAGGGGAAGTAAATGGGGGTCGGTTTCCCACAGAGAAGTAGAAGTAGAAGTAGAAGTAGAAGTAATGACCCCATGGTGTCACGTAAAGCTGTGAAACTTCAAACGACCATAAATTTTAGCTAGAAGTCTGCTTTTGCACAAAATTGGACTTTCCGGAAAGGTCTCGGAGCCCTCTACACACCGAAACTTTAGATTTGGTGATGGAAAGGGGTTAAAAATGGTGTTTCTTCTCTTGCACTCAAATGCCTTTGTATAGCCAACTACCACTATTAATGGAGCATGGAAGGCAATTTCTTATCCCATAAGCAAGAGTACAAAAGGATGGGTTATGCATGTGCCCCATGATGTTTTAAATTAAAAATTGCACTTGGTAGGTGGGGGATGCATGTATTCAAGAAATTCCATTTTCTCTCTCTTCTCTAATTTCTCCTTTAAAGTGTAAAACCTCTTCATTTGATAGGGGATTATTAGTGTAACTAAACTACGCCAAATTTTTTTAGGAACATCGGTGTGTTTCTGGGCCTTCATTCTAGACATCTTACATGATGATCTTGGCCTCTCCTTTACATTTGTAATGAATTGTGTATACTAATGGAGCAATAAACTTAAGTCTTGTGGATATTCTCTTCCCTTTATTGTGTTATTTGCTTTATCTTACATCTTCATTGTTGTTGGAGTTGTATTGTGCCAATTTTAATTGTCTTGCAGGTTTCATTATTGTTGTTCTCTCATGGATATCTTTGGCTTGAAAGTTGTTGTTGACTTTGGCGATTGTTCTACCCTCTCTACACTTCATTTTCTGCCATTTTCACACATTGGGGAGATTCCCTACACCCCTTTTCTTGGTGCATCACCACCCCTTAGTGTAGATTTTTTTCATTTTATGCTATTTATCTCTCCCGGTCCCTTGGAAATCATAGGTTAGAGGTAGTCGGTAGATTTCCTTCCATTAGAGGTAGTTGTTGCATTAGTTTAGGAAGATGAACCAACCTTCTCTAGAGAATTACTTCAACTGCAAGGTCTCACACCTTGAAGTAATTCCATGTTACCCAATCACACTTATTTCCTTAAAAATATCACATGCTAAGCAATCATAGGGTGTTGTGATTTAGTGATAACAATGGTATAAGGCTTAAAATTTCTCTAAATGTGCTCTCATGAAAAATTATAAGGTGGTTTCTTTCAGTTGGTCAATGTCTTGGTTGTGATTCCCCAAAAATGGTGACTTACAAATTTGAAAGTTACTCTTATACAAAGCATGAGCTAGGAGGATTGAATTTGAAGAATCTTAGTCTATTGATGACTTGTACAATCATATTAAGGTATAAAATTGCTATAGGAAATGAATTAGATAGCCATAGGTTAGATGGTTTGTAGGTGAGTAAATACAAGTTGTAGACACCAAATTTGGGTCACACTCCCCTTGGTCCCCTTCAATTAATTAACGTAATACATTTAATTAATCACGACCCCTTCATCCCATATTAATATTCATCCTCACATTATTAATTAATTTAATTAAGTTATTTTCATCCTCACACCTCCACCTCATCATTACACCTCACCTTGGACCCATTCCATGGGCATTTAACTCACAATGACTAAGTTATCACTCTTAACACCGAGTCATCACTCCTAGTGCTTTGAGTTACCACTTGACCTAACTAATTAAGACTTATTCCTAAACCTAATTAGACCTTTTTCAAAGTTCTTCATGTCTTCTCTCACGTGAACTCCACTTTCCTAAGTGGACTCAAGGAGAAAGCACACCGAATATGGGAAGATCTGCCTATTTTTGGTAAACCTATATTTTCTCACCTTAACCTACGCCGGTTATTCCTCGACCAAGCATGGTCACCTAACCATCATCGGTTACTTTATATACAATTTTGCAACCTATTACCTAGGTTGGTCATTTTCAATTTTGGGAGATCTATTACATTCAAGTGCTAATATAAAGCCTCTCAGATCCATACGACACAAAATACTCAACCACATGCCCAAGAAAGCATTTAGCTCTTATCCCAAGGCATTAGAATATTCACGGGAGACTTTAGGAGTATTCTTTGTGACACTGAACATAGAAGCTCTTCATGGATCAACTACCGTCCTCCTTCACCTACCAAATCTACAAATGCAAGTAAGTATACATGATTTTAATCATTTTGTGCTTGCTTAAAGTTTAGATCCATTACCTCTTTCATTATACTTTACTTCTCCCTGTATTCCTTTATCTCCACCTTCTCACCAATCCATCAACCCAACCACCTATGAACTTTTGGCTCTCTATACCTTCCCTCTATACATTCCTGAGTCTTCTTGGTAATATTACGAACCCAACCACTCTCCCTTCATTCTCTGTGCAATCACAAAGAATTTTAAAACTAATTTTATTTAATTACTACCAAATTTCCCCCTACGACATTGGTCACCTTAACCGTCATTGGTCTCACCTCTATACCGACATCGGTCACTTTGTGTCTTTTAAACCTCCACCAAACAACCCATAACTCCACCAAACTCCATCCAAACCTTACCAGATACCCAAATGACCTTACCTAACACCCATGTGACCTTTCCCAACCATAAACATACCTTTCCTAACCAGAAACATACCTTTCTGATGCTAGATTAGTTTGTATTTCAATATTCTACTTAATCTAGTGTGTTGATAACATTTTGAGATACCTAAATCAAAGTGTTAGCAATAAGACCTTTATTTCTCATATTTACTTTCATTAATTTAATAAAAATAGTGGATTGACAACCATCTAGGAAGTATCACACTTCTTGGAACTAGCAATTGCTAGGCAATCCACTATCATTTACTATTTAATATCATTTGGTGGTCTTGTTTTGTTTCTTATACAGGTTGTTCCTCCTAGCCAAAGGGAAGCTCTCACATTCAATCTGATCAAATTCTACAATATGTGCATACCATCTACATAATCATAGGTATTCCTCCTTGATTGTTACCTTATCTGTTTTATCACATACTTTGAGGTGAAACACAAGCTACGGGGTCTTAGAGAGGTTGTGAATAGTGGAAAATAGTGTACGAGTCTACCGTAAGGGTCTCACAAATCTATAGTTGTTTATCGAGTAGGGGACTCTTAATATATATCTGTCCACTAGTTCTATATGAGTGTTAAAAGTTGATTTAGTCTTGTACAAGTAGTATGGTCCAAGAATTCATCTCCAAACTAAAGTACAGTGGCTCAAATCATCAAGGTGGTTATTACCTACAAGCAAGAAAGGTAAGTTATCCCTAAGAATCCAATGTTGAAGGTGTTGTCATACCCAAGAGTATCTTGAGATGGATAAGGTATGGATGTAAAGAGGTGTTTGGTCTATTTCATGAGTTAGTCCACATGGTCATGTGTGTCAAAAGTGTAATCATGTCTCATACCTTTGATTTCTAGTGTGAGGTGTGTGGATGCTTATATACCTACAAGGTCTCTTCGGTATGGAACATTTTTCTAAAAATTGACTTTGAACTATGTACTTTTCTCGAGTAATACCCTAAGACAATATAAATTATAATTACATGGGTTAAGACCCTAAAAGGTGAAGAAATTGTGACAAGACCAAGAGTTATACGAAAATAACTATGAAGACCTTATATGATATGTGAAGAGAGATAATGGTTGCTTTACAAGTCTAAATAGTGGTATGATGGTTTGAAGTACAAGTAACATGAATCTACATCAAGGTATGAGATCAAGGAAAATGAATTGGAAAGGATTGCAAGAGAAAATGTACACGTTGATAGGTAAATGTTGTCTCAAAACACTAAATAGCTTATTCAAGTCTATGGTAAATTGTGTTAAGACTCGAAGTATGGTAAATTGCGTGTTGTAATTTATTGTGTCAAGAAGGTGTTCTATATGTATGGAGAGTCTTAAAAGTGGTGTATGAAGGTATAAAATTTGATTACCGTGTTCCATAAGGTCTGTGAAGTGTTTAAGATCCTATCAAAATAATTAGTGTGTTAAGAACATACTTTGGTCATCTTGAAGATGTGTAAATTCTTTAAAAATTTCAGTCTACAGGTATGCTATAGTGGCTCAAGACAATGTTTTCAATTAGAGGTTATATCAAGAGCTTAAGGTCTTGATCTTAGAGGTATGTGACATGAGAGAATAGTTGGGTTAAGAAAGTTTGAATTCATGGTGGTGCAAGAAGAGTTGTAGGTTCTGAAGAAGCCTTATTTTGTGCAATAAATATGTTCTTAGTGGGTATAGACATATTGATGAAGACATGTTACTCACAAGATCAGGTGTCAAAACATCCTTCAAGTATTCTATATAGCTATGGAGGTGTGTCAAGGTCAGTTTGTTGGGTATGTACAGTGTTTGAAAATTTGTAAGACATGTAAGAAGTTGCTTGATAGAGTTATATGTGCTCCAAGGCCTTAAAGTATTGTCCTTGTGCATTTCTATTAGATCTTGCATCAAAACAGGTACCGTAGGTCTTTCTAGAGGTGTTCATGTAAGTTGAAGATATGTCATAAGATGAGCTTGCTAATACCTCAGTTTGAATTAGGAAAGTGATAAGAGCTAGTATAGTTTGTCTCAATGAAGGGAGAATTGTGTGAAGACCATTGGAGGTTTTTGACTAAACTAGATGATATAGAAGGAAAATATGAGTGGTAGTTAATGTAAGAAGATCGGTGAAGCATTAAAATTTTCTTTTAGGAATGAGGTAGTCACATTAACTCATCTTAGTTACAACTAATGAAGGTAAGTGATATCAATTTTTATTTGATAGCTAGTACTTGGTGATACAAGGAAAGGAAAAGCATCATAAGAGGATTCTCTAGTGTGTGATTGATTTTATTGCTTGGAGAAATTTGTTCAAAATGGACTAAAATTGGTGTTCAGGACAAACATCTTAAAGAATGTTTTGACAACATTTGAGGCAACATTGGATAGACCTATAGAGAGATGAAATGAGAAAATGAAGAAGCAATGGAGGTTACCATCTTAGGAGGAGATTTTTACAGGTCCATAAGATCTTCTCATCTTTCTTTGAAGTAGTCAAAGAGTAGAGAATTCAGTCTGTGGGGAACAATTTGGGAAAGCAAGTAAATTTTGAGCATTGTTTCCATTGTATGTTGTCATTTTCCATGTTGTAGCGTCATTATAAAAATTTTAATAGATGGAAATGGGGGAGAGAAACATCCAAAACATGGGAATAAGGTCATGTGTGTGTTTTTCATATGCTTGCCATCAATGTTTCTAAAGATGGTTGTCATCAATGACAAAGGGGATATTGTTAGCCATTGTTTGGTTGTGTTGTCTTTGACGTCAACCCCCACCGATAGAAAATTGTGTCATGGTGTGATATGTGTCTCCATGTGGGGTCTTTCGGTGGTCAAAAATAAAGGTTGATTGGTAGTGTCAAGTTTTGGTGAGTTCAGTGTTGTCCTGGTGCATGGTTTAGTGAGATGAGTCACTGTATGAGCTCCATTGAGGTGATTAGTTTATGGAATGAGGTCAAAAATGGTTGGTATGATGTGTCATGGGTCTCTATGGGTTTGAATTGAGTTATCATGGTCAATTCATGAGTTGTATGCATTGAGTTAGGTCATTCAAGGCTTGTTTCTAGCTTTGGAGCATGCAAAATGAGATGGAGATGTGAGTTTTGGACCTAATAAGTATTTTATAAGAATGGTAGAATCATGGTGGAAGTGTACCTAATGTGTGTGATGTTTTTAGGCAAGAATTAAGAGGATAGATGCATATTTTAGGTCCTTGGGATGCAAATAGTGAGAAATAAGCATGTGAGCAAAGGTAAGTCACCGTGGTTGAAGAGTTTGAGATGAATTTGGGCTATGTGGTGAGTTTGATAAATTTTAGGATGTTTTCATGGTGCTTCATTCCAATTTTTAGGTCAAATGCTGAAGAAATTTGAAGTTATGCAAGTTTTGGTGAAACCAGGTAAGTAATAGTGTGTTTTTAGAGCAAATGTTGACATTCGATTCACGTTGTGAACTGTATAATTTACATGGGTACCTAAGGTATTTGGGGTATATTATTAGGTGAGTTATAAAGCTTTCAAAAAATGATGAGGTGGTTTTATTTTCACCTTTTTATGAACAATTGTTAAGAAGATAAGATGGTTTGAAACCCTAGCTAAACCCTAGCTAAGAGTAGCTTATGAAAAGTGCTTATATTAGCCAAGTTTTGATTAGTTTAGCAAAATTTATTATTGGATGTTTTATATAAATAATCTATATTTACATAAAATTATGTTAGAGCATGAGATGATATGCGGGCCCCACCTAAAAAGGTAATTTTATGAAGAAGTTTGGTTTGTGGAAAAGATCTCCAAAGAAGGTGAAGATTAAATTGACATTGTTTTTATCTAGGGATTTTTTTATAGATGTTAATGAATGTTTGAGGTCACAATGATGATGAAAAAGTGTGAATTGTTCCCTATTTGTGTTGACTGGTCAAAGGGCGGTTTTGGGATAGTTTAGCTGTGATCTGTAGTAAAGTGGACATTGTTGGAGCTGCAAGAAGAATTATGAGGTGATTAAAGTTGTGTTGGAAATATAATTCAGATATATTTCTAGTGATATAATTTTTTCTTCATGATGATGATTTTTGATATGGTTTCAAGTTAGTTTATGGATAAGAAGAGTTTTGGCTATCCAGAGATGAGAACTACTTTTTTTGAAGAATTAAGTGGTTATAACATGATATAGATTGGACAATGCTTGATATCACCTGGACTATGAAGATGGATGAATTTGGAATCTAATTAATCCATTTTGAGGTCTTGAAAATTTCATGAAGGGTGTCAACCAGTTTCTTTTTTAAAAATAATTTTTGGGCACCATGATTTAGTGAAGGAAAATGTTGATGTAGTTTGAACCAGTGGTTGTTTCAAAACTTGTAAATTTCTTAGAAGTGTTATATAGGTTCTTAAATTCACATATAGTGATGACATGCCATAGTTGAGGTGTTCTTGAGTGTGCTTGAGGCCCAAATGTGAAAACAAGTTGTTTATAATAGCTATTTTGAGAAGGTAAAGAGCCAATGGGCCCATTAACTAAAAAAATATGATTGGTTAATGTAAATTAAAACCATGGTTAATGTTTAATGTTTAAATTACAAGCAATGTTTTGAGGATTGTTAGTTCGTGAAAAGAGGTTTTGGCTGGCCGACCTACTTGGGTCATATGTGACCGTTTTAATGAAGTTTTTGGGATGTTTTAAACATTATTTTGTCAATTTATGTATTTCTTGATTTCTTTACATTGGTCTTGGAACCAAGATTCCAACGAGACCAATTTTGTGAAAATCCATTGAAAATTGCTCAAGTTATGACCCTTTGAGTGTGAGCAGCTATTTTGAGTTTGCCAAGGATTTCTTGCATTTTACGGGACTAAAGATTTAATTTTTGGAGCTGGAGATGATTATTTTATGTTCACCCACATACCATTACTAAAAAAATAAATCCATATTTTTGCGTAGAGGATGTCGAGAGCTTTCCGAAAAGTCCAATTTTGTCAAAATCGGAGCTCTGGGTCAAAAGTTATGCCCGTTTGAAGTTTAGGGTTGGGGTGTTCCATGCGGGCTCCCATAATCTGCATTAAACCACTTTCCCTTTGCATTGCAGGTATTTCAAGTTTTTGGGGGAATCATGACACTTTGGGGTACAAGGGCCTCTTGGGCCTCCAAACTCCACTTTATCCACGATGCACTCTGTCTCCTTGATGTGTGACAATTTCACCTCCGTGGGAACTCATGTCCCCACAGTACTTGGACCACCAGGCCACAAAATTCCACCTTTTCTACAATACATTGAATCCTCTTCCATTTCTTTACAAATTGGGTAAATTATATTTTCAGGAACTTGTGGCTCGATGGAACTTGGACCGCTTGGGCGCAAACTTCCACCTTTTCGCAATACATTGAATCCGCTTCCATTCCTTTACAAATCAGGTAAATTAGATTTTCAGGGAACTTGTGGCCCGATGGAACCTGGACCGCTTGGGCCACGAACTTCTGCCTTTTCCACAATACATTGAATCTGCTTCCATTCCTTTACAAATCGGGTAAATCACTTTTCGGGGAACTTGTGGCCCGATGGAACTGGACCGCCTAGGCCGTTAGGACTGATTTACCCGTAAATCATTGTTTCCTTAGCATTTTGGACCCAAGTCAAGGACGAGGAACCCTAGTTCAATCCGCAATCATTCCATCTGTAGCCCCTAGACCCACAATACATTAAAATAGGTCCCTTTTCAGTTTTTTCAAAATTTTAGCAAATTTTTGCTAACTCCTTAGATTTTCCTTGAAAAGGGGAGTTATAGAAAATCAAAGGTGTGCCCCCAAAATCTAGATTTCTTGTTTTCACCATTTCTATCTATTTGAGTCTAGAGAAATTGTGCAAGTTATCAAAATCACCTTGGGGTAAATTTCGGATAACATAAATAAAAGTAATTCATTTATTAAACTACCCTTACACACATTTTTAATCTAAGGATTTTCTTAATTATATAGAAGATTTGCGTATGATCACCGAATGGAGGTCACACACATGCGTGCGCGTGCACACGCACACACGCACGCACACACACACACACACACACACACACGTGCATACGCATGCATGCATGTGCGTGTGCATACACAAAAATATGCACACCGGGTCGAAATGTGTTCCGTTGTAATGTTACTTGTTAACTTTTCCATTTTGTGTCATCAACCCTTTGTCCACTCCCTTTGTTACTTTCTCATATTTTCAAGCTAATTGATTTATGTTTTTTTCATTTCTCTCTTGTAAGACCTTGGTTTCCCCTTTCTCTTGATTTTTCTTTCTTACTCTCTGTTAGTTTTTTTTTTGGGAGCTTTGATATATTTTGTAGGGTGATAACCATTTTCCTTCCCAAATTTCCACATAAATGGATCCCTTACCCTCATGGGACCTTTCGCGTTTTGACCTCATTTTGATGCTCCTTTTTGTTATTTTTCCTACTTATTGGGTCTCGGGTTGTGCCAATAGGGTCCTTTGAATTCAATAAGTCTCTAAATACATAGGTGTACAATACATTTAAGACACAAGGACAGATGTAAACAATGAGTTATTTCATTTGCATAAAAAGATAATTGAAGTTATAAGAGCATAATATCTAAAGTCTTTGTCACACCAAAAGGCTAGGTGAATCATTTAAGGATTCAACTTTATCTGATATTAGAGTTATTGCGCACATTGAAAGATAAGGGTTGAGACACAATATTGATTGTTAACTTGCACGAGTGTTGCTCGTGATTTTATTGAATCATAAGGGGCATGATAATAATAGAGGGATAACACAAGCCCCATTAGCATCGCCCTTTTAATGGGTTTCACAAAGCGCTGGGCATGAATTATGGTTTTTACAAAGATATTGATTTTCATTGATTTGCAAATAAACCAGATACAAATGAGACAAGATTTTACAAATCAGGGCACACATAACACAAATGTCAAGTCAAATTGCTTTTACATATATTTAGACATTATCAATAGATAACAAACATTTTTTTCCCAAGAAAAAATGGTCAAAATTTAATGAAAATAGTCACTTGTAATTTGACAAAGATGATTTTTCTAAGAGTTATTCGTGATGAGTTTTGACACGGTTTCAAGTCATATGTCCATCAACAATTGTTCCCATCGGTGCATGGAATCGAGTATTATCCTCGCAAACCCCAATTCTCTAGTCTTTACAATCATTTTACATTTTTCTATAATTTTATATGGTCTATACTAGCCTTGTTTTATGTCATTGGGCTTTCAAAATATTGATTAAATTTGATTTAGATCCAATTACATGTTAGGTGTGGTTAGTGCATTTGTGTATGTAAAACCATTTTCCACACTTCCAATTAATTGTGGATGAGTGTTGCTTCCTTGACCTTGCCTCTTCTCTTTGTGGTTTAAACCCCTATAAAATATCCCTAGAGAAAAATTCTAATGATGTCTTACTATCTCAAGCCAAACAAACTTGATTTATGCATTTTGGAATTGTTTAATATGACGAAAAACTTCATATTTATGTAAATTTTTAATCTCATAATAATTAATTTTTTTATCCGTGACAACATAAAAACTCAATATACCCTTTTTTATGTTGATGGCATCATACCATGATAAAAATAACCCTTTTACTAACATAAATGTTGATTGATTATTAAACAATGCCTTACTTTATTATAAATAGATTTCCATCCCTTATGATTATTTAAAAAATACATGGAAAAATATTATCGACATAAATAAAAATTTCATATAAATTGAAACAATTTTTGGGTTTTTTTGGGAAATTTTAGTAGAAGAATATATAAAGAGTTCATGAAAGCAAGAGGAATTTAATATATGCTCCAGTGTGACAAATCACAACAAAAGTATTATATTCCTCTACTTACATTTCACTTCCGGGAAGGAATATATAAAGAAGCTCACAAAAGTTTATATTCCCTTGAATACCTTTGAAAACAAAAGGTAATGTGGCAATTTCTTTTATGTTCACTTTTATGATACCTCATTGTAATTTGTGCTATCTTGAATGTGAGATTTAGTTATGTGGAGAGTTTACTTTTAACTATTGAAGTAGAAAGAGTTAGTGATTTACATGGTTTTATATTTGTCACGTTAAATAAGAGTCTTTTGTTTATGATCTTCTATCACATTGGATTGTTACCTTTTATTTAAATTATTTTTGTCCTTTGGCATAATTTTAAGGTATGTTATTATAGTCTCTTATTTTTATTATATTGTATCTTCTACATTTTGTGGACAACTCTTTTCTTTTTCTTTTTTGGTGAATATTAATATATAAATTAAATAAGGAATTAAGGTCATTATTCATAAATGATAATGATTAAAGTTTAAGTTAAATTATGAAATATAAAATAAATATTAATAAATTATAGTTTTAATAATTTATTGTCGAAAATGATGATATATTATAATTATTATTATTTTCATAAAATAATATAAATAATTGAATTGAAAAAGAAAGTTACAAGCTTAAAGTATTGAGACCCTTCAATTGTAATTGTACGGAAAATAACTAGATTAAAAAGAATATCTATTTTAAGAAGGTGCATTTTATAGGAAACAATTTATGATTAAAAAAAAATTGTTATTTTTAATTTACAATCAATATTATTTACGGGTGTAGATTTATTGAAGGGTTAGATTTTATGACAAACATATTAACAAAATCTTTTGTTCGGGAGGTATTTTTAAAGGAAAAAGTTATTTTAAAAAGAGAATCTTTAATTAAATTAAAAGGTAGACAAAAATTATGAGAGAATCCCGCCATCACCCTTTCCAAAAGCTAGTGTGTTAAAAACACTAGTCTCAGGGCTTTCATGGATTTCCAATAAAGAGCACATTAGTCATGAATTTTCCCACCTTACTGAAGTTTCTAAGAATAATGGTTATAATAATTATGTGATTGTTAATACATTTAAGAAGGTTTGTAATCCTCCTTGTCCAACTAGCAATTGTCTTGTTTCTAATAAAAAGTCGTCCTACCTTATATTAAGAACAACCCTTATAAAATTGCTAAAATTTTGAACAAAAAGGCATTGTAACATCCTTCCTTCCCATCAACACCCTAAAAAGGAACCTTAATTCACTAAAAGATAAAATTGAGAACAATCTCAATAGTGGTGTATATATGATTAAATGTTCGTGTGGAAAGCCTTACATTGGTGAAACAAGGTGATTGATTAAAATCAAATTAATGAACATGATAAAGACATTAAATATGATCGTATTGAATGTTCAACGTTGGCAGAACATTCACTCAATACTAACAATGAAATTTGTATGGATTCAATGTCAAGATAACTTGGTAAAAGACATCTTTGTGAAGCCATTGTAATCATGCACCATGATAACAACAGAACAGTGGATAAGGGTTGTTTTTAAGCAATACGGAAACTGGTGGTTGCGAGACTCCCTAAATAGCTAATTTTATATTATAATTTTATTTGGAATATTAAATTTTTTTATCTTTTGGTTTCTTTCTTTTTCCCTTTCTTTTGTTTAGCCCTCCTTCTAACAATTTTATCCAAATGCTATTTCTTGTCTTTCCTATATTTGTAAATATAGCATCTTCTCTCTTATAGTTTCCCTCATAACTATATTTTACTTCCTCCTTCGTTTCTTTTCTCAAAATACAAATAATGTGGTTATTTATGCATTTGATCCTTTTTAATTTTCATTTTTGGCTAAATGGAATTATTTTCCATCCATATTTATATTTATTAAGAAAATGGTTTTGTAAATTTTATCATTATTTTCTATTTGTCCTCGATGATGGGTCCAAATTTGTGACCCGAAATGTTGGACTTCACTAAATTCATACACAGTTCTCCAAATAAAATTAACACTATGTCAAATTGTGGAAATCTCATAAAATCAATTATGAGAGAAGTTTATATTTCAATAAATGCACAATCTATTGATGCTTAATTTAGATGATTTGATTTTTAATATGATCTTCATATATAATTATATCGAGAGATGCTCTATATTTCTTATTGGAGTGGAGGAGAATTTTAGTCCTTGAATTGTTAACAATTATTTTTTGAACTTAATTTTGATCTCCATCTCACCGTCATACTTTGATTTTAACCTTAAAGTTAACATTCATTTGACCGTCATTTAGATTTTTTAAATTCTTGCTCGGAGAAGATTGAAAAATCCTACTATTTCAAACATATAGTGGACTTTGCCAATGTAAAATACCTATTGGTGTAATTAATTTTTAATGTCTTATTCTAATACGTAATTTATTTATTATTTAGACAAAAAATTGTGAGGTTAACTCTTATCCATACATTTATGTTTGATTTGATGATGCAAATTATAATTAACTATAAATTTGATCAAACATTTTCTTATTATAAATAACGATTTCAAAATTTTTAACTTTAATAGTTTTCATCTTCATAAATAAATATTATGAAAGTATCATCAAAATAATTTTAAATTATATTATACTTTTACTTGTCTCTCCATACAATTATAAAATATAACACAATTATTAATTAATGGTAAGAATGTTAGGGAAAGGGTATGCATTAATGGCAAGTGACACTCATGATTTTTTAGATAAATACAAAGTTTCTTATTGTGACACATGTTCCATATAAAAACTTTCACATCATTTTCAATGTAAATTTCCCTCAATTTTATAAAATCTAACAAAAATATTTAAATATTAAATACAATATTGTTAGGGTAATAATGTCAAGTGGGGATATCATTTAGGTTGACCACCACTTCACACTCCTTGTTTAAATTTTATTTATAAACTTTATTAATATTGTCATCTCTACATTTAATTAAATCTTTTGATTTAATTAAAGAGTGAAATAGTGCACCCGTGTGTAACCAAATCACCCACCCTATTTAATAGGGTGATCCCTCATGAAAGTAGGGATTGTGAATTTACGAATTTGTATGTGTGCGTGAAATTATTATTACTTCATATTGAAAAATTGTTGTGCGAGTGATTTTTGTCGGACCGAGGAGGAAGTGGAGTTGTTGGGTAAAATTTGTAGGGTAAATTTTTTAATAAAGGACATTGCTTTTGTGAGTGGGATTTTCAACGCTCATGTTTTTCCACTATATATCTTGTGTTGTGTTATTTATTGTTGAATTTGTATTTTTACTTTGTAGTTACTTTGAACTCCTCGATTTAAAGTATCAACTCTAAATATCTCTACACGTTACTAAAACCTATAATATTTGGCATTTGATTTATGTATATTCAATGATTTAATTAATCATTTATCTTATTGATTTCGGACATGGTATCACTCTTGTTGAAGGTTTTGAGTGTGTAGGATCTTCTAGAAAATTTATAGGTTGGAGGAAATTGTTGAATTTTTACAAAGAAGTGTAGTAAGCAACTATATCAGGTGCATAAATTCAATTTGATTCTATAAAATTGTATACTTTGTAATAAAAGTGGATATATATACACAAATTTTCAAATATAGATTTCATAATAGTGACAATAAATTTATAAAAATTACATTCAAATAAAAACAACATGTTACAAGACAAAATTGATTGAATATAAACTATAAACTGTTGGAAAATACCCTAATTGCCTCAGTGAACCTTGAAAAAATGATTACAGAGAGGAAAAACGTCTACATAGACTCCATTCATCCTAGACGCCACTATTTTTGGGTGATTTGATCCTCCATTTACCCTTAAAATGAATCTCAGAGAGATAATACATCTTAGTGACCCCATATAAGCTCGAATCTGCTCTATATTCTTCATCATATACGTGAAAACAATTTATTTTTTCTTGAGCTCTAACAATCTAAAACATCCCTATAAAGTCGAATAAACATGTATATTTGCAAAAATGCCCTAGTATAAGCATTTAACTAAAAATAAAACAAAAAGTCCGATATAATCCTAAAGCGCTTGCATATGATCGATAAATGTGTTAAAAAAATATAAATTAAGAATTTCACCGTAGAGGTTGGACGGTATGTATAGGAGAAGAATATTTGGTTTTGGACCTTCTTGTTTTCCCTTCTCCTCCATAGTCGCCCCCTCTCTTTCTTTTGCAAAACCAATAATCAAAGTTAACTAAGTCAATAGTTAAAAGATTTAAAAAATAAACTCCCAAAACCCTAAAATATGTTAGCAAAGTTAAATTAATACATTGTTAATGTACGGGTTTGTTGGGTTGGTTATATTTTAGGTGGCATTCATGTAGGCATTCAGTTTGCCTAATCACCGCTCCACTGTCTAAAACCACCCGCTCTCTCATGTATAAATATGCATGTTTATGAGTGTTAATTCAAGGCAAGGCATTCAATCATTTGTGCTTCTATTTCTTCCTTCATTGGTATTAGAGCTTCTTGAGATACATTGGAAACGTGGCATGGAGATTTATGATGTTTGTAGAATTTTGAAGATCCTTAGAACAATATGTCCGCATCATAGCATGTAAAGATAAGGACAAGACTCGTTGTTTTGGAAATTACTATATCTTAGCGTTTGAAGCAAAGCAAATCCAAAAGAGACATGCATTGATGATTTACGTGGCAAAAAAACCATGGAAATATTTGTCTTGGTGTGGAGCATTAAAAAAACATGTGTAGGATGAATCGAGTTGCGGAAACGACTTGTTAAAGACCCAAAGACATTGGCGTAGTGTTTGAAAAGGAATTAGAGACGTGGCGTAAGAGACATGCATTAAAGTGGAGAAATCAATTTTGGTTTTTACCTAGCATTGCCATTTTTGGGATCTTTAGTGTGGCATCTTAGTCTACAAACCTAACCTACAAAGACTTGCTATTGAAATTCTAAGTGGAAGCATCCAAGTAGAAGCGAGCTTAGGCTTAGACTCGTAACATTGAGTTGGTATGTACACTTTGCCCCATGGTGTCTTAGCCTTGGCGTAGTGAGACATATGAAATAATGTTTCTCTCTTCTCTTCCTCTTTCGTTCAATGTCTAAAAATCTTGTCAGTAAAATACACATAGAGTATATGAACAACAATAGAAATTAGAAACAAAGGAAAAAGTTGGATATGTAACCTACCTGCAAAGATATTCACCGATGAGCATATGAAGGATCATAAGATGTAGAAGTGTTGTGAATTATAATAAGCCTCAAAGTCATATATGTTAATTAAGTAGCAACATACATGAGGTTGAAGGATACATGTAGGTTAGAAGACGATTTCCATCTTCTAGTAAGTCACCTATGACGGGGTTCCATCATTGATTGGATTATATGAGCAACGCTATAAATTAGAAACAAAGGAAAATGGTTGGATATGCAAACCTTGCCTTGCATAAGATATTCGCCAATGAGTGTACGAAGGATCAAGAAGTGTTTTGAATCATAATGATACTCAAAGGCATATCTTCTAATTAAGTAGAAACATATTGGAGGATGGAGGATACACAGAGGTTGGAGGATAATTGATGTCCTCTCATCAGTCACCTATGATGGGGTCCATAATTTCTTTGGTGACAATTTTATTAGTTTTTTTTGTTGTGTGTGGTGTTGCTTTGTTTTGTGCAGTGTGTTTTTCAATAAAATATAGAGCATTTTCCAGTTTGGTACCTTATGAATGAAGAACATTATGAGGAGAAAAACTCTAAAGTAACTCTTGGTTCTTGTGTAAAGGGTTTGTGGAAATATGAGAAACCACCGAAGTGTATAGTTGAGACATCATGTCACCTCCAGGTTCGTGGTGAACCTGCAGTTGGAAAACCATAGGGGTTCATGGTAATTCAAGGAAATTGAAACCCACCAAGGTTCACGGTGATGTACTCATGTCAATTATAGGTTTGTGGTAATCCTGCAGGGAAAAACAAAGGTGTCACCAAGACCATGAAGCTAGAAAGATGGCATGCCACCTCAAAGGTGAGTAGGCTACACGGAGAGTGTAAAACTTTTTACCATGTTTGGAATAAGGGGTTCCACTATTTGGAAATATGATGTTTACAAAAACAATGTATTAAGGAGGGGAATGTTAGCAAAGTTAAATTAATACATTGTTAATATACATGAATGTCGGGTTGGTTATATGCTAGGTGGCTTTCATGTAGGCATTTATTTTCCTAACCACATGTTCCACCATCTAAAACCACCGGTCCCTCATGTATAAATATGCATGTTTATGAATGTTAATTCAAGGAAAAGCATTCAATCATTTGTGCTTCTATTTATACCTTCAAAATAAAATTAGGGATTCTATTTGTTATTGTTTTACGTCATATTGAATAAAAACAAGTAAAGAATTTTTACGGGAGTGAAAAGTTCTATTTAAAAAAACAGTTAAAATTAAACTTTTGTTAACTAGTTTATAAGAGCTAAATAACTCTTATGGCTAGGTAAAGGGCCCAAGAAGGCTTTGGAGCCACTAGAGGTGAGGAGTTCAACTCCTGGCCCTCATCTTGTGTTATTATTTTAAAGTAATATATTTACTTTTTATATTTACTACAAATTTAGCAAAAATTTTAAAATAATATTATTTAATTTTTTGAAGTTTTTAGAAAAACGGAGAGAAGGTACATTTAGATTTCTTATTTATCTAATAGTATTTTGAAAATCAAAGTTTTATTTAAATTTAATTTAGTTTATTTTTTGTTCAAAATTTTTACTAAATTTTGTTGTTTAGTGAAAAAATTGTTTTTAGTTAAATTTGTTTTCAAATTGTGTTTGTTTGCGTTTATCATTGAAAAATGGCTATAATGGCGAGATTTTTAATGGATAAATTGTAATTGTTAAATGGGATAAATCTAACGAGTTAGGTTAAAATCTTGTTTTATGATGAGGAAACTATGGGATCTTGTCACTAGTGTGAGAAATGCCCAGAAGGCAAGATAAACTCGAAAAAATAAGCTCCTTTTCCCAAAGATCCCAGGAAGCCTTTTCGATTCTATGCAAAGCATAAAAGATGAGTTTTTACTACATATAGGACACATGGACTCTCTTGTTGATGCTTGGAAACAATGGACAAAGGTAGTCACCTCTTGAAGATAATTAAACTCATAATGGAACTATTTACGACTCCCATGAAGGGGGATGAAAAAATAGTTAATTATTTAGCAAAAATTAAAAACATTAAAGCACAATTAGATGGATGTAATTGTGAATTGTTTCAAGATAAATTACTATATTTTATCATTCAGATAAACATCCATGAATTTTTTGAAACTACATCTCAATCTTAAACTCTAAATATAAAAAAACTGATTTACCTGACTTGGACACTCTTTCTTCTCTCCTAATTCAGGAAGAACATGTTATGGAAAATTTTGATTCAAAAGAGAATGCCTCTCAAGCATTGTTCTCGTAGAATCGTAAACCCTCTCAAAACAAAAATAACAACAATCCTAATTAGAAACCAAAATTTAAATATATATTTAAATCTAACCCTAAAACTAATTCGATGGGGAGAAGTCAAAATTTCAAAGTGAAATTCAATGGAACATGTAAAAAATGTGGAAATTTGGTCATAAGGAGTTTGATTATCGAGTAAAAGCTAACAAATTTGTTAAAAATACTAAAAACAATAAATTTAACAATCAGAAGAAGGATCAGAACCAAAACCAAAATCAAAACCATGTAAATAATGTTGAGAAATCTATTTCCCTATATACTGCACTCTCAAATTTGAATGACAATGAATGGATCTTAGATAGTGGTGCCTCTAGGAACATGATCTACATTTGTGAAATCCTCAAATATGTTATAGAATGTCAGGAATATATATATCTGGGAGAAAATTCTATCATTCGCTTTGAAAGTTGTGGGAATGTTAAATTGAAATATGGAACAATAAAAATTGTGTTATTTGTGCCTCGGTTAAAAATAACCTTTTATCTTGCTCACAATTAACCAAAAAAATAATAAATTTGTGTTATTGCAAAATAAATGGTATGTGAAAATTGAACTCCGTAATGTTATTGCATCTGGTATACAAAAAAATGGTTTATATCTTTTTGATGAATTTTGTTTAGAATCTTGCTTTACTTTTACCTCTAGAAATGATCTTCAACTTTGGCAAACTAAGACGTGTGAATGTGAGGAGTATGTATGAAGTGTCTCACGTAAACCTTGTAATAGGTCTCCCTAAAATGAAATCGATCATGAAACGTGTGAAAGTTACTTGTGTGGTAAGAACAAGATGAACCATTTCAAAAACATCATGATTCAAATTCATCTCACTGTTAAATTTGATTTACAAGTTATGTGGAGAGGTCCACTTGAGGTTGCCTCTCTCGGTGGAGCCATGTATGTTGTATGCTTTATTGATGATTTCCTTAGGATGACTTAGTCATAATTCATTAAGAAAAATTCGATGTCTTGTCCAAATTCCAAGATTTTAAATCCTTAGTTGAAAATGCTTCTAATATGAAAATAAAAATAATTAAAATTGATAACGGAGGTGATATGTTGATAAGAATCTTGAATAGTTCTATGTGTCATGTGGGATTCAACATGACTTGACAACTCCCTATTCCCACAACAAAATGACATCGCAGAAAGGAAAAATAGGACCATATTAGAAATGGCTAGGATTATGATTCATGCATTGAATGTGCCTAAGTTTTTATGGGAAGAAGCGATGAATACTGCAGTCTATATTCTAAATAGAGTTATTACTAAAACATTACATCAAACTATACCTCATGAAGTATGGACAAAAAAAAAAAACCATATATTTCACACTTAAAAATATTCGGTAGTCCTACTTCTCTTTTGTTCTAAAATTTAATCAAATGAAACTAGATCTGACCTCCTACACATGTATCTTTTTTGGATATGGTTTTAAAACAAAATATTTAGAGTATATGATCCTTTCAAACATGACATAGTAGAAAATAGGAATGTTCATGTTCTAGAGAAAACATTTTGTGAAACTTCTTGTGAACCCTCCTCTATTTCTCCTGAAATAGAGCTTGATAATCCTTCTCCAAAAAATATGGAAACAAAAGTTCAAGAGGATGAATATCCTACTCCATATATGATGGAGATTGAGGGGGAGTCATCTCAAAATGTGTCACATTCTAGAATTCCTAAATGGGCTCAAAATCTAGTTAAGGAATCTCATCCTGATAGCCTTAGAAATATGACCCGTAGTCAACATACTTATCATGCCTTGATGACCCTATATGAGGTTGAACCAAAATATTTCAAAGAATCCAGTCAAGATGAAAGATGGATTAAAGCTATGAAATATAAATACAATTCTCTAATTAAAAATAACACTTGGGAACTAGTCCTTCTTCCAAAAATAAGCATTGTAGGATCCATGTGGTTGTATAAAATTAAGTATAACTCTGTAGGAGAAATTGATAAATTTAAGGCATGATTAGTAGCTCGTGGGTTCACTCAGAAACTTGGTATCGACTACATTGAAACATTTTCTCCTGTAGCCAAAATGAGCACTATTAGAATTCTTCTAGTGTTAGCTGCTCAATATGGTTGGGAGATTCACCAAATGGATGTTAAAAATGATTTTCTAAATGGTGACCTAAAAGAATAAATCTACATGTGTCAACCTAAAGGTTTTGAAGAACATGGTAAGGAACTATATGTGTGTAAACTGAAAAAATCCTTGTATGGTCTTAAACAAGCTCCTAGAGCTTGGTATGCTAAAATAAATAACTTATTTCAGGATATTGGTTTCAAAAATTGATTTTCTGATAATGATTTGTTTGTAAAGTATGAAAATAATCATATTATCATTATTGTCTTATATGTTGATGATTTGTTGATTACTAGTAGTGATAAGAATTTAATTCTTAGAATCAAAGAAAGATTAAGAAAACATTTTGAAATGACTGATTTAGGTCTACTAAATCATTTTTTAGGCATGGTTATCTTTCAGGATCATAAATCTATTGTTGCATCTCAATCACAGTATGTTAATAATTTACTTAAAATATTTAACATGATTAACTATAAACTTGTTGCCATTCCCATTGAAGTTGGTGTTAAATTATATCCTAAACCTACATGTGATAATCCTACTTTGTATAGACAACTAGTTGGTATTTTAATTTATTTGACTATTACTAGGCCATATATTTCATGCAATAATAGGAGTTGTCTCTAGATTCGAGTAGGATCATTATGAGGATTATTGGAAAATGGAAAAAAGAATTTTAAAATATGTTAAAGGAACAATTAATTATGGTTTGTATTATTCTTCTTGTAATGATGCAAAATTATTTGGTTATTGTGATTCGACCATGTTGGTGATATTATAGATAGAAAATATACTTCTAGATATGTTTTCAAGTTTGGTACAGGTGTCATCACTTGGACTACCGAAAGAAATCGACATCTTCTATCTCTTCTATTGAAGTAGAGTATAGAAGTGTTATGGAAGCAACACAAGAAGCCATGTAATTGAAAAAATTGTGGGATGAACTCCATATGGGCGTCAAAGGAAGCACTACTCTTCTATATGACAACCAGAGTTGCATTGCTCTTGTAAACAATCTAGTTCAACATCAAAGAACAAAACATATAGAGATTCATATGCACTTCATTTGAGAGAAAGTCCTAAATGGCGATATTGATCTCAAGTTCTGTTCTACTAAAGATCAAGTTGCATATATTTTCATGAAGCCACTGAGTGTTGTGAAGTTTTGCAAGTTTTGTGCCTTGTTAGGTCTGTTTGAGTTTCCATTGAGGGGAAGTGTGTATGGCAATGCCATCTTGTAACGATATGTTGTAAACTTCTTATACCTCCTCCATTTTGTAAAAGATCAGTATATGCAAGTCTTAAATAAATGATTGTCAACACATCAGTTTAATTCTAAATCCCAATGAAACATTAACTATGGGATTTATTTTTTTATACAAGACTCGATAATCTGATGAAAGTATTCATATGTAAAGAACTTGTCCTAAGAATTTTTGTGTGGGAAAATCTATATGATTTCCCTTATTTACATGTTAGCCTAAATCGTCATTGATGATTTATGGATTGTAAATCCTTTTGTAGAAAAAGGTAATTTGGCATGTTTTTCCCCACTTAACATTAAGGGGGAGTGTTGGGGTAATAATGTCAAGTGGGGACACCATTTAGGTGGGCCACCACTTCACACCCCTTGTTTAAAGTTTATTTATAAACTTTATTAATATTGTCGGCCTCCACATTTAATTAAATTTTTGTTTTAACTAGAGAGTGAAACGGTGCAATCGAATCACCCACCCTATTTAATAGGGTGATCCCTCACAAAAGTAGGGATTGTGAATTTACAATTTTTAAGTCTGCGTGAAATTATTCTTATTTAATATTGGAAACTTGTTGTGCAAGTGATTATTGTGTGATCAAGGAGGAAGTGGAGGTGCTAGGTAAAATCGGTAGGGTAAATTCTTTAATAAAGGACAATGCTTTTGTGAGTGGAGTTTTTTACCTTTGGGTTTTCCCAATATATATTTTGTGTTGTGTTATTTCCTGTTGTGTTTATATTTTTACTTTGTGAAGTTACTTTGAATTCTCTGCATTTAAATTATTAACTCTAAATATTTATGTACATTACTAGAACCTATAATCCTTGACATTTGATCTATGAATATTCAATTATTTAATTAATTATTTATTTATCTGTTGATTTCGACAAATATTATAACTCTATTGTCTTTGAAAGTTTCCTCTTTTAAATACTTAAAAATCTTAAATATGACATATCTTCGCTAAAATATGTGACATTTATTACATAAAATAAACCTTTTTATTGCTCAATTTATACTTGGACATATATTAATTATAACATTATATTAAAAATTCAACAAATCATTCTTAATTGCAAGTTAGTTCACATAAATAATTTTTTGATTTGAAACTACATTAATATGTACATTATCAACTTAACAGATGAAACTAGCTACTACACTTCCCTTGTTTACAAATGACCTCAACTAAGATACACTTTTATTGTAACACTATTTTATATATTGCTTCATAATTTTAATATAACTATTTAGGGATCTTAATGGATTATCTATATAGGGGGGTTAGGCCTATAGATCTATGGGGGCGGGGGTGAGCGATAGGGCTATATAGAGTTTAGTTGGCGCTCGACCCCCCCCCTCTCTCTATATGGGTCGAGGCACCCTCTAGACTCTATACTCTCTATATGGCGACCCCCACCACTAAAGGCCATATCCCATGTCTTTTTTAAAACAAAATTTTCATTACACATGTAGCTCCAAAATCTTATTACAACCATATATATCCATATGATTGTTCTTTAGTTTCTTTTTTGGACAAGTGAGTTGAAAATTCATAATATGTTGGTCACAGTGGAGTTTGTAGTAGGGTCATATTATAGTTATGAGTGCCCTAGAAATAGGTAAAGCCAAATACCCCCAATTAATTTGTAAAAATCATTGTATGTTGGATTTTTTTAACAATACATAATCAAGGTTAAGAATGATTCTTTATCAAAGCATTAGCATTAAGCATAAAAATAGACATTTTTATTTTGGAAATACATCAACATAAATAATATGGTTGAAAATGACTATTTCTCAAAATATTAAGGTTTGACTGATTTTGATTTTTTATTTTGTATCGTCATTTTCTAAAAAAATATTCACTGAAAGAAATTGTTGCATCTCGACAAATCATAACCTAAAACAAGGAATTGAAAATTGACCCATAAAATTTATATTTACAAAAGAATGTAGGCACCTTAAATAATCATACCAAATGCATATATTCTTTAATTAGTTTACATAAAAACTCAACAAGATCAACAATTGCAATTTTTAAATCTAAGGTATGTTTATACACTACCATATTATTAATCTTGCACAAAAAAATTATTTAATATTTTACAACTATAATGATTATTGGTGGGGAGTAAGCGGTAAACCTAGTAATATTCCTATAAATTTGACATCACCTAACTTTTGCCACCCTAGGTAACTAGTTACCTATGGGTTAATGTGACCTTTTAGAGATACTACCATATTGTTGATCTTATATATAATTAATTTTAATAATATATTATTTATGATAGGTATTGTTCTTAAACATTAATATATTACGTTAATATTAATAATTGGTAGGAAGTAAGTGGTCGAACTAGTTAAAATGCTATAAATTTAGCACCCCTAAATTTTGACGCCCTAGGTAATGCCTTGCCGCCTATGGCTTAATCTTCCTTTGGATTTTGGAACTTTGTGATTTTTCTTGAGCCAAATGCACTAATACAACATGAATGCAACTCACCATTCAATTACAAATTTGACATAAAAATCTATTAATTAATATGGTACATATATATATATATATATATATATATATATATATATATATATATATATATATATGAAAATGATATATCTCAATATTTTTCAAATCAATATATTTAAAATAGTTAGACTTTGAACATTTTCAACAAAATTTCTAGAGATATATTACTACCATGTCAATTTGTCAATTTGTAGAAATCTCAAAAATTAACTATACTAGTATTATGGATTCTAAAGCGTATTATCTTTTGATTCCTAATTTATCCGTGACATATAAAATGAGACATTTACATATCACCTAAAAGTTATAAGGGGAGCTCACCCTATGTTAAAACTTGATAACTCCAAACCCCATACGTTTCTTGATTCCTTAACTTTTTAAAAAGAAAGAGAAACATATCCACACTAAAGTAGTTTTCGAAGCTGGTTACCTAACTTGGAGTCGGTGCTCAACCAAGATGTGGACATTAAACAAATTCATGGACGGTTTGAGATTAACCTCAACCAAACAAAAGTATCCAAACTATTAAAAGTGATAAGAGAAAACCTTTCAAGATTTCCATGTCAAATAGCATCCCGTTTTCGTGGACTCCAAGACAAGACATTTTTTAATAAAAAATTTACAAGCTTGTTCTTATTAAAGAATGAGCAAGTCATTTTCTACTTCTATTATTGTTGCATAGGCATCATATTATTTTATCTTTGGACCAACCTTGATAATGTTTTTTAATATCCTCAATAATTAAATCAATCACATCTTTACAACACCCCTTCATAATAGTTTAATATTCTTAAATGCGTATGAGAGACAAAAGGTAAAGTTAACTATTAATGATTTCTTTATTGGACCAAGGATTATGTGCTCCATCCATTAAATAGATGATGTAACATAGATGGCTCAAATCTCAAAAAGCTAGGGCAATGTGATGTCTTTAGCAGGCAAGAAACATTCAACATCTAATTAATTAAGATTTTCCATCTGCTAAAAGACAATAAAGTCGGCAAATATTAAAAATTATAATGCATTTTCATAGTCAAATGTCAATATGACAACATATCAAAATTGAAAAGACAAGTAAAAATGTATGTGTAATTTTGTTTTCCATCTAAAAATTATATGGGTATCTTTTGAAATAAAAGACAATACATTATTAACTCTTAATAATTGTTTTTATTGTGAAGAATATGCTTTGCCTCAACATATGAAGGCAGTGATTGATTATTCTCCCTTCTCATAATAAGTACTTAGAAATAATATGGGTGTAAGTCAATAATGCCATTGTTTTGGAATTGGTTTTATATAAATGTTAATAAAAATATCCAATTAAATAAATGTTTTGGAATTGGTTTTAAATAAATGTTAATTAACATTTTTATTGAACAGGATCTGATTTTCTCTTTAAAAATGTTTTGGCTAGAGACATAAATTTCATACAAGAAGACAATAAAATAGAGTATTGAGAATTAATTAACATTTATAATATGTGTAGTATTTGTCATATAGTTCAACTGACCTACATTATAATTATGAAGTAGCATTTATAACTATTTGTTTTAGTCATAATGATTTCATTACGATTATTATGTAAGTCTTACAAATGTTATTATGTTAATAGGTATTTTATAATAGATATAAGGGGTGTGATTTAATAATATGATTATATAAGGTTTATTCTTTACATTAAATGTAATGCCTATTTAGTTGTTTTGAGAAATCAATAAAAAAATAGTAATATTTTGGTTATATGGTAAAGTTTGTGATCTTTTTTTGGGAATTTATTTAGATCACTAACAAGTAGGAAATATGAGAAAATATTATACAATTATTAATCAATGTGATATACCTAAAATCAAAATAAGAACCTTGAGATTACTATCTATTTAAATTTTTCAAATAAATATATTTACGATATTTTTACTAGTTTATAAAAAAGTTTAAATATTAATCATAAAAAAATAACAAATGAATGAAAGTACCATATGTTATGAAGCATTTGTATCTTATCGAAAATGTAAAATAAATTCTTAATTAAGTGTTACGGAAAAAATCTTTAAATTTTTTAAGTTACATCTTTCCTAATCAAAAGACTATTCTAGAAAAAGACTATATAAACTAGGATAGATATTTAATGTATTTATATTATTGTTCACATATTTTTGTTTATTTAAGGGCTCCACACTTTGATTAATGAATCCCTTATATTATTTATAATTATTTTGTTGATTTTGTATATATATATATATGTGTGTGTGTGTGTGTGTGTGTGTGTGTGTGTGTGTGTGTGTGTGTGTGTGTGTGTGTGTGTGTGTGTGTGTGTGTGTGTGTGTGTGTGTGTGTGTGTGTGTAGCCTCAATCTAGTTGCATCATTGTGTTGGACTTGAAAATATATTTCGGAGAATTATTAGGTTCCAAACTCCATGTAGACTTAAGATATCATATTTTTTCAATCACTTTTCTATGTAAGAAGAAAAATGCGATATAATGGTCTAATCGATGCCGTATTTATGACTACACATTTTTATTGACATATCACATTATTATACTCCAACAACACCCCTGTTGGATGCCATTTTAGGTTATGCTTATCACCATAGTAAAAATTCAAGAATATATGAACATTTCAATCACTTTTAGTACGTGTCTTGTACTAAAGTTAAAATGGCCCAATGTAACTTGATTATATAGCTATTATGTGTTATGATGATAAGTAATTTGAATGTATTATAGAATGAATTAAACTATTGTGTATTATAGACGCCTAAATTTGATATGCGGCTAGTTAATTTCTATGGTGCTAGTGAATTTATGTGTATATTGATTATTGGTCCAATTTATATACTTATTGGTACATGTTCCTTGTGATATTCCTCTTTCATATTGCTACCTTGTGTCATGTGTATAATTTTACCCATTTCAGCCCTATTTTTGTTTGTCATTTTATTTACCTCTTGTTTGTGTTTCCCATATCATGATTTACTCGCTCTTTCCTTGTTTCTAACTTTATTTGGGGTGACAAAAAGTTTTGTAACTTCCTTACATAAATGTAGCTCACCTACATTTCTAGTCATCTCAATATTTTGTTAGAAGCACAATGACTCGAGAGGGGGATGAATCATTCATACAAAATTTTTAACTTCATTTACCATTGCTTACATTCATCATTCAATTCAACCATTTAACATCCATAAACATATGAGATTATTAGGTGTGTATTAAACATTCACAAGTGTATGTAACAAGAGAGATAAAAACACAAGACACACGATATAAGTGGGAAACCCTTAAAGAGAAGAAAACCCATTGAAATGTCTGCTAATATTATGCATAAAAAAGCACTTGCAAGAATATTATCACCATGCAATATTTATTTAGTGAGGCACCAGCCCAAAAGGAGTACTAACCCCTATTTTAGTAGGACACCAATCCCTGCAAGGACACTACAACCCCCAAGATGTTCAAGCACCAACTCAACCGCCTGAAATGGATGATCACTAATAATATGCTACTCACACAACTGATAGTGATCCAAATTCACCTCCAAAATCACCAAACCCTCTTCAAAATTCTCTCTCTCTCAACTCGCTCAAATTTGTCCTTCACTAGCTGATTAAGTCTAATGACCTTGCATATCGATATTCAATCTTCCTTAGGTATTCATCACTCATCTTAGATCTTTCCTTGACCCTTATTCACTCTTTTCCTTCCTCCTATGGCATGTTCATAACCCCGCTATCTCAACTAGTTCAATGGAACAAATATAACATGCTTTTATACATGACACTAGCTCATAAACACTTATAGGACCACATAGGTCGGTCATCCCAACAAGAAAATACATCAAGAGAATCATATAAATCAACTCAAAAGACCCAAGTAAGTTGGAAAGAGTCAAGAAAACACCAAAAATCACCAAGACACTCAAAATAGCTCAAAACAAGCACTTTAAGCACCAACGAATGCAAATTGATCTTCAAGCGAACACTCCAACTTTTTCATGACTTAAGAAGATCCACACATGTCAGGGGACATCTCCAAAGCATTACCAAGAAGCTTAGGAACCACTAAAACATCCAAATTCTCCATGACACACTCCAAGAAGGAAACATGTACAACTAGGTCTTCATGCACCCATAATTCAATCCTAGAAAATGAATGAGTTCACATAACAAAACTCATCATCAAGGCTCAAGTAGTATACCATTGGAAATATATCTGAATCTATTATATGTAACAACTCAATTAAAGCTCCAATTCATAATGCAAGACCTCCAACCAAGAAAATATCTAAAACTACTCATTCAAGCTCAAAGGACTTCAAAACTAATCTTGAGAGAATAATTATCCATCACCTTAAAAACCTCTTCCAAGCTCAACCACTACCTGGAACACTTCAAGGACACTTGTACCAACATGCTCAAGCACTAAGAATCATATGCCATTTGGAGAAATATGATCCAACACACATGTTTCTTCAATCCTTCTTGAGAGACCTAATAGAGCTAATTAGGCCACTAGGGTTTCAACATGAAACAACTTCATCTGATCAAACCAAATGCTCTAACACAACTCAAACCTCCATGACTAGCTTTTAGCCCTTAAGGCCAAAATTGGTAGGGAAACTTTGGAGACATGTAACTCAAACTTCTTCAAGAAACCTTTATGAAACTTTTCATGGCTACTTAGCACATTTCCCAAGGATTCTATAATAGTTTGATTTTAATCCTGGAGCTTCCATCTTAGCCCTAAAACTAAAAATATCCATAAAACTAGGGTTTTATAGTACTTCTTGAAACATATGGAACACTAAACCACCACCAAATGAGATATGAGGAATTGTCTACAACCTTGACATATCAATTTAGCTTTCCAACATCATTTGGAGACCATATAATGCAAATATTCTAGGTCGCCCTGCTATGAGGGTATTAGCAAGGGGTTTGACCTATCATACTTCTTAATAATTGTTCATTAACATGGGAGGTCCAAAAAAACTCATCCTTTTTGCAAAATGCTACAAATTTAATGAAAAACATCCCCAAAGACACAAGGTCCCATGAAAAGTGTGTGTGAGTGGGTGAGCATTAGAATTTCACATTTCGAGCTATATTTTGCTTCTCTAGAACTTGGTTTTTCCAAAAACATCATAACTTGATTTTCCTTCAACATTTTCACCTAAAATTTGGCTTGAAGGACCATGAAAAACATCCTCTAAAAATAAAAAACTCACCTCCTTGCTCTAATGCACATGTAACTCTCCAACCACTAAGACTTATTTGTGTGTGCTTGACTAGTCTCCACCTTCTTGCGTCAGAAGGACCTCAAAACATCATCAAAACTTTGAATAATGACTTGAAACTCCTCATACATGTGTTATGACATGTTAAAACACCTTGCACATGCTTAAAAAAGGCTTCCCTACTCCATCTCTCATGCCACCATGCTATACACCATGCTTTAGGACTAGGAATAGGCCTAGAATGACCTGACTCAACCCATACAACTCATGAATTGATCATGATGACTCATTACAGACACTAGGACACCTCGAACACATCATAATAACCATGATAGACCTCATGATAACTTGATAAAACCTTTGGAGATCTCATACTATGACCATGGCTACTAGACCATGTACCAAACACACATGAACACCATGTTACTTCAGCCAAACAACACTCAATAATGAAATACATTATCATGCAACCTCATGAAGAATCATATTTTTGAACCTTGGTGCATTGGTGTTGTCATTGATGTGATGTGGAATTGATGGAAAATGTGTGATTGATTAAGTGAGGATCATCTGGGGGAATGAAGATTGATTAGTAGTTCCTTCTCAATGGTTGTTGGAGTTCAAAGAGTGGTCTCGTGATGTCTTCTTAAAGCATCCATATTGGTTTAAGGATGCTACAAGGTGCCATAATATTGGTCAGTGAGGTTGGTTCCCACTAGAGGTGAATATGGTTGGTGTTCTTGTATCAAGTTCCCTTAAGGTCTAAAATGGTGTTTCAAGGATGTGCAAGAGTTTCTAGGTTGATCATCAGGTTAGGTGTTGCAAGTCACAATTGAAACTAGCCCATTTAGGCTTAGTTCTAGAGCCTAATGAGGTGTAAGAGCTCAAAACAAGCCATTCCAAGCCTAGGTAAGCATGGTAAAATCTTGGGAACATTTCTTAGCATCTACAAGTCACACTTTATCTTTTGGAGGTAAATTTGAAGTTTACACTAAAACTGCCCTTGAGAACTAGCAGTGGAAGCTTAGACAAATGAGAATTTTATGGAATGTAAAGGCTCAGTTATGAGTAACCAAGCTATGAATCATTTAGAGGAAGGGTTTTTAGTGCTTCATGTCAGGTTTCATCAAATTTTGAAGAGGATTATTGAAGATATTCAAATTTTACCAAAGTAATAAGGGATAAAGCATTGACTGTCTTCTTAGCACTCAAACAAAATTATCAAGCCTCCTTTAGATAAATCATAAGAGTAATTTTTGAATAGAACTCCAAGAATGAACTTTTGCAAAAAAATTGAGGACAAATGGTTAAGGAACAAAAAAATTCTATTCATTTTTCTATCAGTGTTCTTCTCTCTCCAAACCTCCTTCCGATTAAGCAATTATTCAAATAAATAAGTAAATGATATATATAAATTATGTAACAACACATATATAAGAAATTAAATTACATAATTGACCTAAAAGTTAAGTAATTAAATTTGAAACCATAATTACAAATGAAAAGATAAAAAGACTTAGTTGATTTGGTGTGATTGTTACAAGTGTGCGAATCGGAGAACTACTAGAACAGAGGAGAAGAATGTATCAATCATACCTAGAAAATTACTGAAGCATCATAAATGTTAGGACCAAGGTGCCTATGTAGGGTCGGGGCACATAGGGTTCCATATAACTATTTTAGGTGTCGTGGATGCTCGTAATGTGTGAAACGCTATTTCACAAGGTCACAAGATATTCACCTATTTTCGCCTTTGATCACTTCAGTATGTCACTAGAATTTTTGTTGTTCACCTAAAACTTACAATAAGAAGAACCTGTAAAACCCCCAAACTACATCAAATACCAAAAGGAAATATGCAAAATGGTAGACTGATTGTCCTCGGATGTCAACAAAGTGAACTTACAACCGAGCATTGCACTACATTGCAGACCCCATGTAGTTTTGTGTGTGTGAAGGAATCGTGGCCTAGGTGCCTCTTTTGTGCATCACACTTGATAGAAAGTAATAAATAGATGTAGAAAATGTAGATAGATGTGTACATGAAAGAATGAAATTCCCCTCCTATGAAGTGTATGCAAAAAATGTAGTCCCTTGCTCTTGTTTGGATGTTGGATGGATGCTTGAATTCTCTTGATAATGCCTTTAGATGCAACCTTAGGTGGAGATATTAGATGCTTAATGCTTTGTCCTTTATTATGATCACATAACTTTGTATTTATATGATTCCCTTGGTTTAATTTTGTAATTAACCACTAAAAGGCCGACTAGTAAAAATAAAGATGCCTAAACGACTAGAAAAGACCCAAAATATGTGAGAAAAGTATAAAGAGGTCGGGGGTGCTCACAAAAATGAGGGCGCTTGGGCGTTGGTGTCCTATTTGGGTACTAGTGGCCAAATTGAAAAATGATGAAGTATGGAAAGACAGATCGGGTAAGGAGTGTAAGACCAAAAGAGGAAATAGAGAGAAAGCAAAGGTGGCCAAAAATAGTGATCAATTAGTACTTTTCTCTGCTTAGGAATCATATGAATAGTAGTATGTGATCAAGACTAAATAGATACCCAAAGTGCGTGATTTAATGTCTACATTTTCCCCTAATTTATGTTGTTGGCCATTGTGTGGTTGTGTTTTCATTGATGTCAACCCCATTGATGGAAAAGGGTGTCATGGTGTTAGTTTAATCTCCTATGATGTTGCTTTCGGGTGTCAAGCATGAAGAATGAGTGGTTGTGTCAAGATTTGGAGTGTTTTAGGAGGTTCTAGTGCATGGTATAGTGATATGAGTTACAATATGAGGTCTCCCAAGCCTATTGTAGTGTTTCATAAGGTCATAAATGGTCCTAATGATGTGTCATGAGTGTCTATGGGTTTTTATTGAGTCAACATGGTTAGTTCATGGGTTGTTAGCAGTGTATCAGTCATTCCAAGCTTGTTTCTAGCCTTAGAGCATGTAGAATAAGGCAGAGATGTGAGTTTTTGACCAAATAAATCATGGTGGAGAATGGGAAACTTGTTTTTATAGTGTACCTAAGGTGTATGGTGAGTTTCAGGTCATAAATCAGAGGTATGATGCATATTTGAGGTCCTTGGGAAGCAAACGTTGAGAACATGTAGTTTAACATAGGTAAATGAGATTGGATGGAGATTTATACAGATTTTTGGATATGCGGTGATTATGGATAGTTAAAGGATGTTTTCATGGTGCTTCATGACAAGTTTCAGGTCATTCGAAGAAGGAATTTGAAGTTATGCAAGTTTTGGCAAAACCGGGTAAGTAATAATGTGATTTTCAAGCAAAGTTGGACCTTCGATGCTCGTTGTGAACTTTATGCTTTACATGGGTACCTAAGATATTTGAACTATATTATTAGGTCAGTTATTAATATTTTAAAAAAGAGATGTTTTGATTGTCATGTTTTTATGAACAACCATTAAGAAGATAAAGTGGTTTGAAACCCTAGCTAAACCCTAGCTATGAGCAACTTGGAAAAAATTTCAGTATCATAATAGGTTTTATTGTTTCCTAAAAGTGATGAATTTATGTTGTAGATAAATCTTCTATATTTTTGGAAAGGTATGTTAGAGCATATGGTCATATGTGGGCCCCGCCTCAATTTTCTTGTTCCTAAAGAGTTACAGTTTGAGGAGAAAGTTACCAAATGAGGTATAAACTAAATTTAAATTTATGAAATCCCTAGATTTTTATAGATTTCCATTAAGTTTTTAGGTCATGAGGATGCATGAAAATTGCAAAGTGTTCCCTATTTGTGTTGACTACTCAAAGGGCAATTTTGGGGCAATTTGGAGCATCCTAGAGTATAATTGACATTACGGGGAGATACAAGAGGAGTTATGAGGTGATTCAAGTTGTTTTAGAAATATAATTTAGAGATATTTTTAGTAATATATTTTTTTCTCAATATTATGAGTTTTTCTAAAAAATTCCAAAGTTAGTTTGTGGACAAGAAGAGTTTTGGCTATCTAGGACAAAACTATTTTTGTTGAAAGATTGAGTTAGTTGGAGAATGAGATGGATTGAGTGATGCTTGATATCACCTATAATGTTAATAGGGATTAATTTTGAATCCAATGAATCCATTTTTAGGTCTTGAAAGTGTCAGGAAGGGTGTTAACCTATTGCTTTCTAGAAACTGATTTTTGGGTAGCTTGATTTGGTGAAGGAAAAAGTTGATGTAGTTTGAACTAGTGGATGTTTCATGAGATATAACTTGTTTATAAGTGTTATACAGGTTATATAATTTCCCTCAAGTGGTCACATTCCATAGTTTGTGTTCTTTAATGATCTTGAATCCAAAAGGTGAAGACATGGTGCTGGAAACATGTGTTTTGTGAAGGCAATTAGCCACTGGGCCCATTAAATGAAATAATCTGATTGGTTCATGATAATTGAAACCATGTATGATGTTTAAATTTTATTTTAAACATGTGTGGTTATTTTTAGTGCATGACTAAAAATATTTTTGGTGTTATGATATTTTTGGCATTCTAATGCAAGGGTTTTGAGGATTTTATGTGCATGGATGATGCTTTTTGGCTAGGCCAACCTCTATAGGTGATATGTGACCATTATAATAAATTTAATTGAATTTTATAATGGTTTTTGGGTCAAATTTATCATGAGGGATGAACATCCTTTTGTTTGGAGAGAAGAATTGCATATAAAAGGGAAGTTTGAGCTCCATTTGAGAGCTCGTGTTCCATGGGTGAAAAGTGTGACACATAGGTGAGTGAATTAAAGGTAAAAAGACATGATTTGAATTCTGATAAAAAAAAAATTATGTTGAGGAAGGTTTGAAAACATTTTTGCAAGAGTTTAGAGGTAAGACAAGTTGAGAAGGAAGAAGATAGAGAAAGATTGAAGACCTAGGGTATGAGTTAGGGTTTGTGATTTGAATAAGTGATCTCCATCAGTTATGGTAGAAAAAACAATAGATATCAAACATATTTAGGTGGCTAAGTTGGTTCTTGTTCATCATATGGGGTTATAGCCTCCTTGTGGAGTGGGTGATTCACTAAATTAGGGGTTGGTGCTCCTTTTAGGGTTGTTGTTCTACTAAACTAGGGGTTGGTGCTCCTTATGAAGTTGGTGCTTCACTTTTTTTTTGAGTAATATAAAAAAAAATCAGTGGGTTTTCTTACCCTTGAGGGTTTCCCACATATATTTGGTGTTCTTGTGTACTCTTTTGTTCTTGTTGTTGTGTATGGTGTATTCAATTCTTAAGTAAACACACATATGATTGTTGTATGGTTGAATGGTTATTTGATTGGAAATAAATGATGAATGGAAATGGTTTAAATTTTTAATAGAATTATTCACACCCCCTCTTATTCTCTTGTGCTTCCAATAGTTTTTACATTAGAGCGAGTTCGATGTGAAGTAATTCTAACATCTTCAAGGATATCCTAGAAGAAAAAATGGGTAGGCTAACTGATCTTTGGAGGAAACAATATGAGATTGCTGAGTTTATGGTTTTTGTATTACAAGAGAATATGAGTGAAATGAATAAATATCATGATCAAGCTATCAAGGATTTTAAATCTTAAGTGGAGAATATGTCTAAATCCTAAAGGAGAAAGAGGAAGCATGTTCCATGTATGAAGAAAAATTGAAAGCCCTTGAATTGGATTTAGAGAATGCTTCTAACATGCTGAAAATGTATGGCTAGTTAGAGAATAGCTTCAAAGATCTTGATGAGGTTTTAGAAGGCCAAAAGATGGTTAGTGAAAAAACAGGCCAAGGGTTTGAAGGAGTACATATGAAGAGTGATGGAGAAGCTGGTCCAATTTCTAAAAAAATGTAGTGGTGACCAAGAAGATTGATTTGAGAAGGTTTAACTCCTTTAGAAAACCTAATGCTATGAGGTATGGCCCTTCATTCAATGGTTATTGCTTTGTTTGTCATGACTTTGGTCATATAACTAAATATTGTAAGAGAATGCCTTTTGAGAATGGTGTAGATGTATTCAAAGGTTAATGATTTTCATGTTGTGAGTATGGTCATAGGGAAAAATATTGTGGATGAAATCTTAGTGTGTTTGAGCCTAGAAGGAATAGGAGTATTGTTTTTTTCAATTGTTAAAGACATGGTCACATAGCAAGATTTTGTCAAAGAAAGAAGTTTATTGTAAGGTTTGATCCAAAGAACAAGAATGAGGCTACTTAAGCAAGGAGGTCAATAAGAATAATTATCAGCCCACCATACAACATATTAAGGTTGTTAAGGAGGATTCAACTGCCATCAAGGTTGGAAACATATTCAAAAAGTCCAAATCAAGTCAAGTAAGCATGTTTGCATTTGTTGAAGAATAACATGTGTTTGGATTCCTTTCAATATGATGTGCAAGAAAATTTGAATAAACTGGGTCTTTGAGGCACCACAAAATTTGTAAGGTATGGAAATTGACTCTTCCTTTAATTTTTGAGTCTTGGTTAGTTTTAGATGTCTGAAATGTGTTTTTCATCAGTCACATGTCATGATTCTTCCAATTTATTTGAATGGTCATGAATTTGTCTTGATTAATGTTACATTATGTTTTAGTCTGTAGGTTTCCATAATCCGAGTTTAATGCTATCATAGAGCTTAAATCTCTAAGTCATTTTTTGGTAAAATGATCAAGTAGTATTGAGTCATTCTACTAATTCTCTCTCTCACATTGTTAGAGCTATGATAGTGAATTTTGAGTCATGTGGTCCTGTAAGTAGTTGTAAGATTCATATATTTGTCATATTGTAATCTAGAAGAAGTTTGAGGTGTCATAGTGAATCAAGTATTATCATCATTGGTGTGAGAATTCTAGTCGTCTTCTTATGTCTTGAAATTGTTGTGAAGTGTATGATCAATCAAATATATATCAGTGTATGTGGATTTCAAAGTTCTCTATCTTGGTCTAAGTTTTTCTTGAATAAGTCGGTCATGTGTTTTGATCATTAGTAAATACCATGATTCTATTATGATGTAAGTTTGTATCATGACAAGGTTTTATGAAAAAGATAGTATGATTTTATCCATTAAATTTGTGTCTTTATGTGTCTAGTAAGTACATGTTGATTGTTGGGGTGAATAAGAAACTATCAAGAAACTTGAATGTCTCATGTTGTCAAATCTCTATCATGATTGGTTCAGTCAAGTGATGAAGATATGTATTATGCATCTTTGTGCCATAAAAGTGTATGAGGCGCTTGTATATGGTGTGTTTATGTCTTGATATGTGTTTCAAAAGTATTTGTGCTTCAAATGGGTATCTTAGAGTGATGAGTATCTTCCAATATTGCATGTGGCTTGGTTTCAAGTGCTACAAGGTCTCAAGACAATTGTACAAGTGATATAAAAGTCTCAAGTATGTGTGCATGGTGTTTGAATTGAAACATGCTTATCTCAAGTAAAGGTGAATGAAGATACATGGGTAGTGGTTTTGTGATTGTATGTGAAAATATGAGGTTGTCATGATTAACCTATGAAAATTTCTATGGCTTATATTAGATTAGAATGATGACCATACAATGCCAATGTAATGCTCGTTTCGTGTCAACAAGTGGAGTGAATATGGTTCATGATTATGAAACTTGCATATATCATCTTGTAGTATATCTTGTCAATCTAAGTATACTTTGAGAAATTGTACTTCAATTTGAGAAAATCTATACATCCAATGAGATAAGTGTTGTATACTCTCGAGTGAGTGTCTTAAGCCTTTTTAACAATTCATCAAATGTAAGGAAGAATTTTTTTGTGCCATCAAAGTCATAGGTGACTTATCAAGGAATGTTTGATAGTTTACGAGGTTGTGTATGCACCATGAGGGTGTATAAAAGATGATCTCTTCAAATAAATAATATGTAGTGGTCTCGAGAAGCATGTCTAGAGGCAGCGCGGATCAAGATAGATATTTTACAGGATACCTTAAGAAGAAAATGTCACAAATTTTGAACTACAGTCAAAGAATGGAGTTTCAGGTATGTGATGGTTCCTCGAGGTCAAAGATGGTGTTTATGAATAAGAAAACATATTTGTGTGACTTCATGAACTTTCTATGACTCAAAAGGAGTTAAGTTGGTCTCAAATATCTTTCTCGGTTGTATGTTGATAAATTTTTAGTGCATCTGGGTGATCAATGATTTAGAATAGAGTATTTGAGCTCAAATGAAAATTTAGAGAGGTTATACTTGCTCACCATGGTCTAATATTTCCTAGTAATGAGTTGGTATCCTCAAAATAGGTTGAGAAGTCAATGATTTTCTTGAATTATTTAGTAGGCCCTGATGTAATTCATATGTACACACATGCTTCTATGTCTCAATACTCTTATTTGAATAGTATTGGTGGTGTATAGGTAAGCTATAGGTAGATATGAGGGTCTCGTATGATTTCTCGAGAGAAAAGGTGAGTATGTTTCTGAATTTAAATCAAAACTACAGAGGATGTGAATATATGGAGACAAGTGTATCAATGTATTGTGCAAGAGGTTGACCAAGGTGTTAAAGGGGTATGGCCATTTATTTCATGAAGATACTACTAGGTTGCAAGTTCTACAAGGAATAAGAGGAAAAATGTGTTTCTACATGTGTCTTTCTTGTTCTTAGTTTGGTCACAAATGAAACATTGTGTCTTAGGCATGCCATACCAGTTCTTGAGCTTGATCATGCTGTTAATGAAATAATAATTTTGACATGCTACACTTATAAAGAAAGTTGATAGGGATAAAAATATGATGTTCAAAGTTTGATATTATTGTATATGGCTATGTCATGTGATGGAACTATGATTCAAGGTTGAATCTTGTACAATATGCATGTTACTTAAGTTAAAATCCTTTTGAAATTTCTTGATCAAATTACAATCCTACAAAGTTGAGTAAGGGTAAGCTCAATTTTTCATGATATTAAGCTGAGTACAGTGGACTAAATTTATTTTTTATAGTTAGCAATGATTTAAATCAAGCAAATGAGGGTGGAGGGTATTGTGCCTTTCATCATGATATATCTCGGGGTAACTTGAAGTTGATGGATCTGCAATGATAAGTACAATATGTAATGGAGACGTACAGATTGTTGCCTAGGTCTATGAAATACTTATCGAGTCTCCGTGAGCATAAGAGTGAATCAAAGTATGAAGCTACAAGGATATTAGTCCAAAGTGAAGAAGATGAGCATGGAAATGATATAAACGATGCTTGGTATTGTGTTTAGAGTTTTAAAAGAGATGGTAAATTCTAGGTTGTCTCAGTCGGTCTCTAAGAGGTAAAAAATGAGCTTGGAGAAATGAATATGGTATAAGTGTTAGAACATTGAAGATATGTAACTACATGTATGTGAAAGTGTCTTGAGATATGGGAATCAATATGATAGTATTTGAAGGTTGATTGTTGCTCTTGACTAAGACTAAATTGATGTTAAGAATGATGGTAAGCCATGAAAGTGTCTATGAGGTCTCAGTGCCTCTCTATAGTGGTATGTGTTAGGTGTTCTTTTAGACAATATGAAGAGGTTAAAGACTTGATAGGAATGTTTTACAGAGTACAAGTGACTATGTCTATACATAGGTAATATATGATCTTCATGAGGAAAAATTTAGTGTTGCAGAGCTACAAGAAGAAAGTTACAGGTATGAGAAAGCATAATAAGTAAAAGTGAGCTCATATCATCATAAAATAGGTTCCAAAGGGGCATACAACACTATGGAATCATGTATATAGACTTGGTTGTTTTTATGAAAATAAAATTACAAGAGATTCATGATAAGAAAGTCAAATATCTCTGGGAGTTTACTTCAGGATAATGATGGAGTGATTGATCTATATTAAAGCAATGTATGCAAGGTAAAAACCTTCAATTTTTTTGTTTTTAGTTGTATATGATGGGACAAGTCTAGGGGATCCATAAGGAGGTATGTAATGTTAAGAATGGGCTTATATAAGGTTGTGAAGTTTTTCAAGATTGCATTGAAATATTGATTGAGGGATAAGTAGACCTAAAAGGTGAAAATTTTGACTTTGAAGACACATTTTTTTAAATTATTGAGCTTAAACAAGACCTAGAAAGATATGAATGCCATGAATGAAGACTAAGAGGAGTATAATTCTTAGGGGGAGAATTTTTATACATCCATAGGATCTTCTTATTTTGCTGAAGGAGTTAATGAGAAGAGGATTCAATCCCATGAGGAGCTATTTGGGCATGTAAGTTGTGCTTTACATTGTTTCCATCATGTTTGGTCTTGATTAATCACTTCTCATATTGTGTCGTCATTGTAGTCTATCATAGATGGAAAAGAGGGAGATAAGCATATGAAACATTGGAAAGAGTCATGTAGGTGTGTTTGTCTTGTTGGTTACCATCAATGTTTCTGAAGATGGTTGCCATTAATGACAATGGGGGAGATAGTTGGCCACTGTGTGGTTGTGTTGTCATTTGTGTCAACTTTAATAATGTAAAATGGTGTCATGGATTTAGTTGATTCTCCCTACAATGTTGCTAAGGTATCAATCATGAAGAATGAGTGGTTGTGTCAAGATTTGGAGTGTTCTAGAGGTTCCGGTGCATAGTCTAGTGAGATGAGTCACGGTATGAGGTCTCGAATCTGGTTGGAGTGTATCATGAGGTCATACATGGTCCTAATGATGTTTCATGAGTGTTTATGGGATTACGTTGAGTCAGCATGGATAGTTCATGGGTTGTCATGGTGTGTCAGGTCATTACGGGGCTTTTTTCTAGCCCTCGAGCATGCAAAATAAGGTGGATATGTGATTTTTGTACAAAATAATTCATTATGGAGCATGGGAATAAAATTTTGAAAATGTAACTAAGGTGTATGGTGAGTTTTAGGTCAGAACTCAGAGGTATGATGCATATTTGAGGTCCTTTCGAGGTATGCATTGAGAAGCAGACAATTTAACACATGTAAATGAGATTGGATGGAGAGTTTTAGAGATATTTTGGATATTTGGTGATTATGGAAATATAAATTATGTTATCATGGTGCTTCATGATAAGTTTCATTCCATTCTAAAAATTAATTTGAAGTTATGCAAGTTTTGGAAAAACTAGGTAAGTAAAAGTGTGATTTTCAAGAAACATTAGACCTTTGATGCTTGTTGTGGACTGTATACTTTGCATGGGGACCTAAGATATTTGGAGTATCTTCTTAGGTCAATTATGAATGTTTAAAAAATAATAATGAGGTTTTTTTATCCTCGCGTTTTTATGAACGACCGTTAAAAAGATAAAGTAGTTTGAAACCTTTGTTAAACCTTAGCTAGGAGTAGCTTGGAAAAAGTGCTTATATCAGCCTAGTTTTGATTTTTTACTCAAAATTTATGATTGGATGTTATGTAGTACTCTTCCATATTTGTATAAAGGTATGTTAGAGCATGTTGTCATATGTGGCCCCACCTAAATTTGCTTATTTATGAAGATTTGTAGTTTGAGGAGAAAGTTGCCAAATGAGGTATGAACTAAATTTCCTTTTTTGAAATCCCTGGAGTTTTTATATATGTATATGAAGGTATCATGTCATGATGATGCATGAAAAAGTGCAAAGTGTTCCCTATTTGTGTTGACTAGTCAAAGGGTAGTTTTGGGGCAGTTTGGAGAAGCCTGGAGTAAAATTGACATTGCAGGAGCTACAAGAGGAGTTAGGAGGTGATTCAAGTTGTGTTGGAAAGATAATTTAGAGATATTTCCATTTATATAATTTTTTAATCATGATTATGAGTTTTGATATGTTTTCCAGGTCAGTTTTTGGACAAGAATATTTTTGGCTATCTAGGACAAAATTGCTTTTGTTAAAAGTTTGAGTTTGTTGGAGAATGTTATGGATTGGGTGATGATTGATATCACTTGGAATGTGAAGAGGGATACATTTGGAATAAAATAAATCCAAATTTAGGTCTTTCAAGTGTCAGGAATGGTGTTAAATTGTTGCTTTCTAGAAACAAAATTTTGGGCAGCTTGATTTGGTGAAGGAAAACGTTGATGTAGTTTGAACCAGTGGATTTTTCATGGACTATAAATTTTTTAGAATTGTTATAAAGGTTATATAACTTCTAGAAAGTAGTCACATGCCATATTTTTGGTGTTATTTTATTCTCTTGAAGATAAAAGATGAAGACATGGTCTTTGAAAAAGGTTTTTTTTGTGAAGGCAATTAAACAAAATAATCTGATTAGTTAATGATAATTGCGAACCATGTATGGTGTTTAAATGTTATTTCAAACATGTGTGGTTAGTTTTAGTGTATGAATAAAAGTAGTTTTGGTGTTAGGAGATTTTTGGCATTCCAATGCAAGGATTTTGGGTGCATGGATGATGGTTTTGGATAGGATGACCTATATGGATAATATGTGACAATTGTAATGAAGTTACTTGAATTTTATAACGGTGTTTGGGTCAAATTTATCATGAGGGACCGACATCCTTTGGGTTGGAAAGAATAATTACATATAAAAGTGAAGTTTAAGCTCCATTTGAGAGCTAGTCTTACATGGGTGAAAAGTGCAACCCATAGGTGAGTGAATTGCATGTAAAAGGCATGATTTGAAGGCTAACAATCTATGTTTCAGGTTGAGGAATGTTTGATAGCATGTGTGAAATATTTTAGAGGCAAGATAAGTTGAAAAGGAAGAAGATAAAATAAGTTTGAAGACCTAGGGTATGAGATAGGGTTTGTGAGATGAATAAGTGATCTCCATCAGTTGTGGCAGATGAAAATGAGATATCAAACATCTTTGGGGATGAGTTTGTGTTTTTTCATCCTAGGGGGTTGTAGCATCCTTATGGAGTGGGTGCTTCACTAAATTAGGGGTTGGTGCTCTACTAAACTAGGGGTTGGTGCTCCTTGTGAAGTTGGTAACTTTTTTAAAGAGTAATATCATAGCTGCATGCAAGCAGAACCAACATTAGTACACACATCAGAGCATCCATAGCCAGCACCTAAAGCAACCACAAAGCCACTTGCCTTCACGGGAGCATCGGGGAAGAGTCTTCCTCACACCAAGTTCCTTCCATCTAATCACCCTCCATTTCCAACCAGACATCAAGCTCGTACAAGCAGTAAGTTTTGCTAACCAACACTGGTTCATAATCATTTGAGTAGATTCTTTTACTTCTGTCATTAGTTTCTACTCCCATTTCCATTCCCCCACAATTTACCTCCATGTAAAATTTACAATCCTTTTATCCACACCCTTAAACCTGTCCATACCAGATTTTAATCATTCTGTGCATGCACTGGGACCCACATGAGCCTTGTCATTGCCCTTCCATTTCCATCTATCATCAGATCTACCCCATCTCAAGTTTTTATTGAGTTTCTTGTACCCGACCATACCGAAGTGGTTACCCACAACCGTCATCGGTTAATATAAACCCGACATCGGTCATACGGAATGACATCGGTCTTTGTGTTTTGACGAGAAACCAAGAACAAATCTTAACACCTCCACCAAAACCCAAAACCACCAGAACCTCACCCCGACTAGTACCGGAAAGTATCTTGATCAAGACCTTGACCTTCAGATTAGCCATAGCTTAGCTTGTTGTGAATGAATTTGCTTATTGTAGATGAATGAGATACCTAAATCATTTTAACTACAGTAGGATTTCCTTTATTATTAGCATTAAGTTGTTTTAAATAGTGGATTGATAGCCATCTAGGAAGTATCACTCTTCCCGGATCTAGCATATGCTAGGCAGTCCACTACATATATTGTTTAACTTTCATTTGGTGGTCTTGTTTTCCATTTCAGGTAGTTCCTCCAAGAAAAAAGGAAGCTCTCACGATCAGCTGTGGATCTAGAATTCATACACGTGCAACAACCTACAACCAACATCTTAACAGGTATTCCTCCTAGCCCTTTACCCTTATCTGTTTCATCAACATTCGAAGAAATGCTCTAGAATCAGGTGAAACATTTTGGCATGCGCCGGTGAGATCCATTCGGGGTTCTTAGCATTCTTTCATTTCTAGGTGAAAAGGTTGTATGTTTGTTTCTTTTCTAAAATTTATTACATTAATATTTTTCCCCTGGAACCTTCTCCTCTTCTAATTGTCTAAAAGCAATCTATTTTGGTGCTTTAAAAAGAACACTTCTTCCCTTTCATTAGTATCGCATTAGTGAAAGAGCATCCCTTCTCATGTTCATCTTTTTGTGTCATCGAATTCAACATTTTAATTTGGGTTTAAAACTCATTTCATTTCATTCTGCTTCTTTGCATTAGCTCACATTAATTGAGGGCAACCTATACGTTGGAAGTCATTCCCAGCTGATGGTTGAAAAATGAATCGTAGAAAAGCACTTCCTTTCTCTTTCTCTCTCTGATTCTTACCAAACATCACAAAATTAAAAATATATACACATTCTTAAACAACATCTCACCCGGAAGAAGCTATAGGTGATCACACGATCACGGTACAAGTGGGCACCCCGCTGGTTATCTCTATCTAGTACCCCATCAGAGGATGGCCCGCCCCGCCATAACATACCTGAAACCTCTCCTTGTAGATATCCTTCTTCAGGAAGCCATCCTCACCAAAAAAATTCTATTCTAAAGTTCATGAGTCAGTCCTTAAATAGCATAAGCTAAACAAACATAATAGAAAAAGCACTCTTAGGATCATATTTTTCTTAGTGTTTCTGCTTGGCTTGCGTTTTGAGGTGAGAGGTCACATTCTTCATTTTCTTATTTCCCCTTGTATGATCCTCATCACAGTTGGTGTATTCCAGCTTCATCTGAGTGTGCTGGACCATATTCTCATCATTCTCAGAATTATGGGTTTGATTCCACATCTAATTTTAACTCACAACCACATTTTCTTCATTGTTGTTTCAATTTCATAGTAACGGTGTCGGTCAGAGAGACCCTCATCATTTACCTTCTTCTCATCATCATCTTTACCTAACCAAAGCATCGGTTTACTATTCTTTTGGTCAACCTACCCAAAAGGACACCTGCTTCACCTTTGTGTTGTTCAGAGTCTCTATTATTCTTATCATATTCACTGACCTAGTAATTCCATCAGCATCTTGCATACTTGGCAAAGTATTGGCCTTTTACCTTGTTTTGACCAACTATCCACTTTCCACAGTGACCGACCATGAGTTACCTATGACCAGTGCATCGGTTTAACCTAACTGGCATCGGTTAGCCTGTGTAATTTTCTAGCTGACATTTTAACTCCAATTCACCTACCACCACTTTTTTTTCCTATTTTTACTGTATTTCTGTGTCATTTATAGAAAGCAATCCTGCCACGTTAGTGCTTGTTCACATGGTGTTGACCCGAAGCCAAGAAAATTCCCTCATATTCCATGCCATTCATCAACCACTCCCACCTAGTCCTTCACCACCTTCTATTTTATCACCCATGGATCCTACCCAACCTATCACTATCGCCATAGGAGATGAGGAGTTCACATGACTCCTTGACCAGAACCTTGTCGCCTTGCAGTTTTATCTTTCCCACTTGTCCACTCGAGATGCCTCGGGTCAGTTGATATACAACATGCTCGTATCTATTCCCCCAACACTCACTCCTACTTCTACTCCAACCTCCTCTAGCTCCACGCTACCCACACATCTTACCCCCAGTCATTTCGCAGCTAGGCCCCATACCTATTATGACCGCCACATCTGCCACATCTATTGCACCCGCCACTAACCACCTCCAATATACCTTCACCAACCACCCAGAACATAACCTCATCTGTGCCTATTGTTTCACATATACCCATGTAGCTACACAAACACCCCCGGTGCTGGTGACCCCTACCCATTTCAAAATGTTGTTCTTTATATTCCACAATCTTACCCCATTGCTACTAGGGTCACCAAGACCCTTCCACCTCCATATACATACTATCAGCAGCCTCCCATTTCATCTATTATTCATTCTAGGTACGTACCCCTATTTAATTCCTTCCTTCTCAATCTACCTATACGTGTGCGCACCATATCTTTGGAATGTAACCCCCATCATATTCCCAACACCAACCCTCTTACACTACAGGAGTCACCCAACCATCACAACCTACCAATGACCTAATCAAGTTAATGATGGACAAGATGCAAACATTGGAAGCATCGGTTTCTAGCTCCTGCAACACTCTCACCTACGATGAGATTTGTAATGAGCCTATCCACCCATCCATTCCTATCCACCCATATCCCATGCATTGGGAAATGCTTAAATTTAACCGCTTCAATAGAAAAGAAGACCTACAATACATTTGTGGTCTTTTAAAACATGGGTGTTATCTGATCGCCCATGATGACACTTTGCTTTTGAGGACCTTTCCCATGTCTCTGACTGGGCCTGCATTAGATTGGTATAGTGGGTTACCTAGACACTCTATCTTCTCATTTAATCAAGGTAGCCCAAGCCTTCTTGGATCACTTCTCCATTAACATTGTTAAGAAGGTTACCATGACTGACCTCTACTCTACGTTAGTATGATGATGAATCTATCACAGATTTTGTTGCTCGTTGGCGTAGCCTGATCAATCAACTCACATTCTAACTACCACAAACCGAACTCATAGAGCTCTTCACGTGGGCTTGTGCTAGACATATCTCACTGACCCTGCAGGTCCAGACTTTTTGAACCTTCGATGAAGCATTCACCATGGCACGAAATCTAGAGATTTGGGCCATCAAAGAAAAGAAAATCCAACTATGCAATAAGAACTTAGCATTTAAGCCGAATGATACCTCTTCTTCTTGAAACCACAGAAACAATTATTCAAAAGCCAAGGGAACCACTAACGTAGTGGTACTCAAGGCCGGCCCAACTCATCCATCAAATCAAAGGCTAGCCCCTCATCTAATCTTTCTCTTGTCAGACTTTTCAATTCAGATGGGAACAACAGAAATACACCCCAATTAGGGAGCCTTATTCTTTGTCTTAGAAAATCTCATTAAATTTGGGGCCATCACCCTTCCTCCCATGAAACCACACACTATGGTTTTGATCCTTCTCACCCCCCACTCACGTGGTATAAAGAGCACATGAATTCTGCAACTATCATTGAGTAAAGGGTCATAGTGATGAATTGCATCACTTTCAAAAATATTGTCCAAGAAATGCTTGAGAAAGGTGAGTTAACCTTGGATAATCCTAATGCACCTACCAATCAAAACCTACACATCTTCAAGAAACCATTTCCTAATCATGCCCCTTCTTCTGATCAAACCGGAGAGACCTCAACTCATGATAGCCATACCCGTGAGGTCCATGCTATTTTCAATGACACCCGTTACTTCCCAATTACCTCATATTCCTTCCATCGAGGAAATCCTAGCCTGAAGTCCTCCACCTACACTTGAATCCACCTCACCTATTCCTCCACCCATAGAGGAACACCCTTCACCTCCTTCCTCACCCGTGAAGAAGCCTTCCATTAACATTGAGACCATTTCACCTTTGACTTCTCCACCTAGAGATTCATCACCGCATGGTACATCTCTACCCAAGGAAGATGCTCATTCATCTCCTCCACCCATAGAGGAGCACCCATCATCTCCTCCACCCATAGAGGAGCACCCATTATCTCCTCCACCCATAGAGGAGCACCCATTTTCTCCTCCACCTATCGAGGATCCAGTAGAAATACCTTTTCCTCTAGGTGACCATTCTCCATCAGCTACCCAAGATCCTGTGGACTTACTTTGGCTCTCTTACCCATGGAAGTTGAAGCTAGAAAATTCCTTGTCTCTAAGACACATTTTATGGGAATTTCCATTGGATCCTCATCAACCTCACCTACAACGTGCCATTCTCACGCTTAGCTGATCACCTAGATTATGTGGATAGAACCTTACTTTGGGGGTGTATTCTTCTTCTTGTCTCAACATAAATACAGATGTCACTTATTGACACTTCCATTATCTACCCAAAAATATTTCAGCCAATTGAACCAAACACAACCACAACTATATAAAATTCCACCACGATACCACTCATGGCTCAACTCACACACCTACCCATAACCCACCATGCATCTAAATCCAAACCCACACCTACATTATCTTCCTTGCCTAAACCTATTACTACCTTAGGGGTCATACTAACCGCTAGCCTTACTCATCCACCCATCAAATTAGATTTAGCTACATCCTCCAAAGCTGACACCAAGCTTAATTTGGCACACCCAAAGAGAAGCCAATCCCATAGAACTCATACTCTAACCTTGCCGATCACACCTTCATCACCTTCACCCTTTCCGTCTCATCCTAGGACCTCACCCCTCGGCACGGTTAAGAAACCTCCACCCATCGGTAAACTAAATGCGGCAACCCATTCCATCCTCACATACCTCTACCATACCCAAGTGTTTGACATGACTTACACCCCACACTGCAGACATCTTTACCACCCATACCTCCAATACCATCGATAGATTTTGCATTACCCTCGACATTTCAGTCTCTTTCCCTCACACCTCCTTCACATGACCCATGCCATCTACCTTCATAACACCTCCGTTATCCCCATGGGTAACATGCCCCCTTCCACCATCACCTTTCCCTCTAGAGCTCATGTTGCCCATATCACCTTTACCCAAGAAGGTGTAACCTAAAGACAAAAATCTACTACCCTCAATAAGGTAGTCAAAACAACCACACACTCTCTTGCCAGTTCATCTACCATACCCCTACCCAAACAAACATGACCAACACCCAAGATCACACTAACACCTAAAACCATAGCTCGACCCACTCCCCCCCTCATGAAAACTCTTCTTCTCTATCATCACCACACCTATACCCAAACCACTTTCACTTCCCATTGTGATCCACTAGCGGGATCCTATGCCAAAATTTTAACCAACCTCCTTGAAATTTTGTCATCACATTACCGCCGCTCAGACCTTATGACCCTCTCAAACCCAAACCAAAAGGGTTTGACGACACCAAAATTTGTGCCTACCATCGTGTGTCAGGGCACGATGTAGAGAAATGCAAAGCTTTGAAAACCATTCTTATCTAGTTGTGTCCTCCTGAAGAAAACTTTATGATGATGACCTTCTCGATGAGGACCCCATTTCACCAACACCCATTCCCATAACTCTTCCCTCATTGCCTACTTAATGACCCAGACCTTCACCCCCACAACTCTTAGAGCCACCCCAAGATTCAAAATTAACATGGTTCACATCAGAGAACTCGCCAAACCTCCACCCAAATGTCGGTGTGCTCAATTCATCTCACAAGGTTCCTTACCACCACTTGGCTTTTGCCCCCTCACCATTATACTTTTCATGGCTCACCTACCTTACCTACCTCCCCACCTTAGATCAACATGATCCACGTTGCTACCCATGCTCAGAAGGAAAAAGGAAAGGAAAGGGAAACCGACCCACCAAACGAATCCTATACCCAACATACCATCTGCACCACACCTAAAATCACTATCCAGTGGCCCCATATATCCTATTTCAATGGGGTTACACACACCATGCGATGCTCAAAAAATTACACCAATCCCCCTCAAAATGTCCCTATATGACCTCATCCAAACCTCAAAATCCCATTGTCAAGCTCTCATGGAGGTTCTTCAATCTATTGAGGTCTTACCCAATGACCCTACACCGTGGCATCCATTATTACACCCCATCATGTAGCCTCTCTCACCAAATTACCACCTTCATCTGCACCTCCACCTACTCACCAAGTCAGCCTCCCTTAGCTTCTTAGATGAAGAGATCACACCACACCAAACCGATGACCCCGATCCAACCCTCTTCATCTCTGTCCACATCGATGATATATGTATGTATGATGTGTTATGATTGATGGGGGTGCTAGCATTAATATCATTTCCTCCCATGCATTCACTCAAATGTGCATACCTGACAATTACATGCATAAACATCCCATCATGTTGCATTCATTCAATGATGCTATCACCTCTACACTTAGCACTATCATCCTCCATGTTTGCATGGGCCCCCACACTATTCTAGAGTTATTTTATGTCTTGGAGGGGAATTTCAATATAACATGTTGCTTGGTAGACCCTGGATTCATGTCATGGGTTGTGTTCCTTCCACTTTGCATCATTATGTAAAGTTTGAGCATGAAGGACACACCTATACCATTCAGCTGACCCATCACCTTTTAAAACTTGCAACATGCTTTACCGACCCAATGACGTGCTTATACCCATTAAAGCATCTACCTCCACAACCACTACCTCTTCACCTACACCTCCACTCACTAGTGCAGCCGCTACCTCAACCGCACATACCTCCTCCATTCCTACCACTGCCATAACCTCCATGGCCAAACCATCAGCCTCCCAATCTATTAATCCCACCTCGATCTGATCTCCAATACATCATCCATTCCATCTACCCACATACCAACCACCGATCCCTTGGAAGGCATTTTTCAACGCCTCACTCTGGGGGAGTATCACCTATATAGTGTCAACACATTCCTTACTCCGTAAGAGTATGGAAGTCTTCACCAACACCCTTCACTATGATCACCGTATAGGAGAGCACCTCCTTTATGGTCCTCCCCACCTTGTACCAATCTCACCTATGGGGGACTTGATACTACCACTTACACACCTGAACCACCATCACAAACCTACCCATTTTCCGTTGACTTCCAGTCACTCACCAATGCCATTTCACCCACACCTTCCTACACCGATGTGTGTGGAAGGGTTTTGGTTTTGGATTTTACGAGAAAGGCCGCCATACTATTATTCCATGTACTACCCGTAAACATAATGACCATAGTGGTATTGGCTTTGTTGAACCACCTACCAAGAAGGCCCGCATTGAACTCATTGAGGACATTAGCCCTTCTCCACCCCTCTCCACCTTCTTCACCACCATCACCACCTTCTTTGTGATAGAGTCAATGGATCCAAGAATCCATTCCTCCTAATTTTTTTTTTCATAAACACCATTTCCTTGGGGCCTCTGACTTATCAACGTGAGGATGAGGCTCCCTCTTCTCTTCCCTTCATGTATCCTGAAATGATCGATGATGATACACCTTCGATTAACATCATTCAATGTTAGGATGATGAATCTATACTCACCTACCTTGGTGTTGAAGACTCATATATTCATCGGTCATTACCATATGAGATGCAAACCATGTTGAATGAATCGACTATCGAAATCAACATTCATACTCAGGATGACCCACACATTCTAAAGATCATCAATCTTTAGATGTTGTTGAACAGGAAGCCATCACTTATTTTCTCAAAAACCATAACCATGCTTTCACTTGGTCTTACGTGAGACATGCCGGTATTGACCCCACCATAGTGGTCCACAATATCATCACCATTCCCGATGCCAAACCCGTGAAACAAAAGCTGAGGAAAATGCACCCTCACATTGCTCTTCTAGTCAAAGAAGAACTTCAACACCTCCTTTTGGTTTCCTTCATCTTACCCATTGATTATCCTTGTTGGATTTCTAACATTGTCCCTATCACTAAGGTGATAGGGGGGGACTCCGCATTTGTACAGATTTTTGTGACCTCAATCTAGCTTGCCCAAAAGATAACTTTCCCTTACTGGTATTGACCAGTTGGTTGACCTTACCATTGGTCATGAGATGCTATCACTCATGGATGGCTTCTCGGGTTATAACCAAATCTTGCTTTCCCAGAGGATCAACACAAAACCACATTCATCACCCCTTGGGGGACCTTCTGCTATCGAGTCATGCCTTTTGGCCTTAAAAATGTTGGTGCCACATATCAGTGAGCTATGACTTATATCTTCCATGACATCATGCATCGTATATTAGAAGATTACGTGGATGACCTCCTTGCCAAATCTAAATGCTGCTCGAGCACCTCGCCATCCTAAAAACCATCTTTGACCACCTTATTAAATATTACGTTTCACCTTCACCCAAGAAGTGTGTCTTTGCGGTTCTCTCAGGAAAGCTCCTAGGATTTATCATTTCCTTACATGGTATAGAAGTTGACCTTGCTAAAGTCAAGGCCATTCTTGAAATTCCTCCACCCACTAACCTTAGAAAACTTGTAGCCTGCAAGGTAAGTTGTAGTCTATCGCTGCTTCATTTCACAATTATTTGATCGGTGTCAACCATTTCATCATCTTCTCAAGAAGGATGTCTCCTTTAAATGGGATGATGACTACCACAAAGCTTTTGAGGCCTTAAAACAATACCTTCTCCAACCACCCGTACTCATTCCACCTAAAGATGATCAACCCTTCTACTATATATACATCTCACTGCTACCGATCACTCCTTGGGGGCCATGCTCGCTCATCATGATGAACAACATAGGGAGTAGGTGGTTTATTACATAAGCCATACTCTTTTAGACTACGAAACTGATACACCCATCCTGAAAAACTTTTCTTAGCCTTAGTTTTCATTGCCACAAAACTCGCCATTACCTACTCAACCACAAAACCTATGTTGTGACAACAACACTGACCCCTTACACTTCATGTATGCCAAACCTTACCAAAATCAACGTGCCACACATTGGCTCATGCTTTTGGCTGACCTCGACCTCAAATTTATCCACCAAAAGTCCATTAAGGGCCAAGCTATCACCGACCAATTGGCCGATGCACCTATTTTGGGGATCAACCCTCTAATTTTGACTTTCCAGATGAGTCAATTGCCACCCTTTCCCTAGACAAACCCGCTTACCAAATGACACTCTTCTTTGATGGTTCCAAGTGTCAGCGTGGGGTGGGGCTGGTGTTATCCTCATTCTACTTGATGGTGAACCCATGCCTTTATCTTTCAAACTGATTTTGATTGTTATACAAACATATATTTGAATACGAAAGTGCTCGTATTAGGTCTCAAGCTGCCTATGCCTTAGATGTTAAGTCGATCAATATCTTTGGTGATTTTGAATTGGTCATAAACCAAGTCAATGGTATATACCAATGTCGTAATGAGACACTTCAAAAGTATAAACATCATGTAGACATACTTTTGACCACCTTTGACTTTCACTTTATGCCCTTCAAAACCATCCCACGTTCAACCAACAAATTTGTAGATACCATGGGCTTGCTTGGCTTCTCAAATCCCGCTTCACCCACTTGATTCTAAAATCTTTTCACCATACAAAGACTCCAATCACCCTCTTATTTACCTCATGAGGTTTACTCCATTGGAACCGCTACCCCGACCGAGTGACCTTTGGTATAAACAATACTTAGACTACCTTTCCGTTCCATCTTGCCTCCCGACCTCACTCGTAATGGACAACGAGCCTTTCTTAAAAGGTCTCTCTCATTACGTCATCATGGGTGGCCTCCTCTATAAATGTGGCTTTGATGGCATTCTCTTATGGTGCCTTATGAGTTTGAAATTCCTTATACCATTAAGGAAGTTCATGATGGCATATGTGGAGGTCACTTCAGTGGCCTTGTTGTTTGCTAAGCGTATTCTTCACCTAGGCTATTCTTGGTGACCCTAACCATGATTGTTGTGACTACGTTAAGCATTGTGTAAAATTCCAACAACATGCCAACCTTCATCATACACCCAGTCATGCCTTACAGGTCACCCGTGACCTTTGGCCCTTCTCTCAATGGGGTTTGGATCTTGTCGGAGAGATCAATCCCCATTCTTCCCAATGACATCAATGGATCATCACCGCTACCGAATACTACACAAAATGGGTTGAAGCCATACCTCTCATCTCCATGAAAGCTGAGAAAATATGTGAGTTCATCAATCATCACATCATTTTTCACTTTGGTGTCCCACATCACCTCATCACTGATAATGGAAAACAATTCAAAAATAAAACCTTGTGAAAACTTTGTGATGCCTTTGGCATTAGCTAAGTTTCTCATCACCTTATTACCCATAAACCATGAATAAGCCAAATCCACTAACAAAACCCTGAACAAAATTCTCATGAAAGTGGTTAATGATATTGGGAAGGACTGGCATACACACATTCCTTTGCCCTATGGGCATACCGCACTAGTATTCACACTTCCACTTGCCGCCACACCTTTTTCTCTGGTCTACGGTATAGAGGTTTTTCTACCCCTCAAAGTCTAGATTCCCTCACTCTGCATTTCTCTCCATGACATGCTTAATGATGATGACTTTTTCAGGACCATGTTTAGCACAACTTGAGTTATTAGATGAATTTCATCTTAATGCTCTTGATCATCTTCAAGTTTACCAAAAATGTATCAAATGTGCCTATGAAAAATGTGTCCATGAGTGAACCTTCAAGTCGGTGACCTTGTCCTGAAGGAAAATCAACATGTAACCAAAGTAGAAAAAAAGTAAACGGGAAATTTTTCTCCTAATTGGCTTGGACCATACATCGTGACTCATACTTATGGATCAGGTGCTTATCATTTATCTTCACTAGATGGTAAACCCAAACTGAGCCCCTTAATGCCTTGCATCTTCGACCATTCTATTATTGACTTTTAGTCCTACCTCACCTTCTTCCTCTTTCCATGCTCATCCCTTGAGCGTTATCCACTTCCTACACCTCACCAATGATTAAACAAGAATCATGTGTGTACCCATCACTTTTTATCTTCTCTTAAATATGTGTACCACGATGCGTTGCACATAGCATGATTCTCATGGATACTTTTCATCTGCTTTAGATGAGATCCCATGGTCATTTCACCCTGCTTTCTAAACAAGAATCCTATTCTTCACCTTAGTCTCATCCATGACTTAAAATCCCTCACATGGGATCCAACTCCTTGAGTCAAACTTCCAATAAAAAGATGACTCCCTCAAAAGGACATCTTTCTCTCTACAATCGCTGCTATAAATAGATTGCTCCCTCGAAGGACAACTATGTAAAGCTCTTTAAAAAAAAAAAAAAAAAGAATTTGAAGCTTCCCACATCGATCAACTTCACGAAGACCTCAAGGAGTTAATTTCCTCATCCCATATAGACTTCCCACATCGATCAGTCTATCTCAAATATCAGTCAAAACAAAAATCCTTTTAGTCATGGACTTGCCCATTGTGACCTTGGATCTCTTGCCAAAAAGGCATGCTACCTAGTACCATATAAAAACTAACCACTTTTCACCCTCTCACCATTTGCACTTTCATTTCCTACCACCTCAAGGGACCTATTGGACCATGACATTTGGTGATCATGTGACTACTTTTTCACCTTTAGAATAATCAATCATGCAATGCTTTTAGGGTCTTACGTTCATCATCCCATCTAAAGTATGATCCACCCATTATGATCCTTACCAATCAGGTTGCTTTCTTACCTCCTCTTATATTTTAAACCTTCTTCATTACGTATTGATTACCTTATACAGGACTTGACCCTCGATGCTTATTTTGGGTAATTTTTTTCTCCTCCTTCACCATAATCACCTCAAAATCACCTCTACCAATGTGCCCACAATTCACCCATACCTAACAGACCTAGACTCAATCATGCCTATAACATACCCACCCATACTCATACCTCCTCACATTCTTCCCTAGCTTATGGGAGAACTACATCGGCCTGAGGTCCCTTTTTTCGTTGGGACTATGTAGGTAGCACTCGAGGGCATGGGGCCCTTGGAGGTTAGCTCGGCCACTCTCTACCCTAACCAATTCATCTTTCATTTTCCTAAATCACATTCTACCATAACTTAGTTTCTTTTTATATCAATAATTGGAAATTAAAACCCATCAAACAACAAGTTGCTTTCCATCTTTATCCTCATCAAACATACATTTATTATGTCTACCATTTCTTTACCATTATCATGCATGTATTATAAAACATCTTAAACATGGTCCATATCATCATTAATTGTACACATTAATGAATTACAAACTCAACCATGCCTATGACCTAACTCACCACCATGCTAACTCAACCATGCCTATGACCTGACTCAACCATGCCTATGACCTAACTGACTCAATCCATGCCTAACCTACCTCAATCCATGCCTAACACACTTTGACTCAATCCATGCCTAACACACCTATCCAAATCCATCTATGCATAATAATAAAATGCTATCAACACAAACACATAATGACCATAATCATCATCATCTCTATAAATAAAAATATCCAAACATGTGTATCCATATACATAATCTCAAATATCTTCGGCACGTAGGCGGTGTATATAACCAAATCTCTCAAAATATCATATACAACCTCACCATCTTGGCACACAGGCTGGTATATGATCAAAAATATACAAAAACTCTCATACATCCTCACTCTCTTCTTTGGCACATAGACCGGTATATATCAAAAATGACTAAAATACATCAAAATAAAGGGATGTGCATTAGGCATCATCCTATCGGACATCCTCCATATAGTCTCACTTGTCTCCTCCTCGGCTCCTGGGTGGCACTGATAACCTCTCACCACCCGCCATAGGTCATGGTCGGGCCCCTGCTGGTACATCACCTGGAGCTGGCCTCCGTGAGCTGGTGGCCTCTCCCTGATCTGTCTCGGAGCTTGATGGCCCCCTATGCTCTCCACACATTGTGAGTACGGGATCTAGTCCTCTCACTCGAGGCCTGTTATGCCCTGTACTCTCCATAGGATAGAAAATCTATCCCGACCACTATCAACTGATCTGATAATATTTGGCCTCACCTAGGGCATCCCATAACCTAGATATGGGTATGGTCTGTGGTGGCCCCATAGGCCTCGGCCCCTGTACCTATCCTGTGGGACCCTGTCCCCCTGCTATGAATGAACTGGGACCCTATCTCGGTGCTGTGGAGGTGTCATCACCTCACCCCACCTGGCATGTGTTTGAGCCTATAGTGCTTGAATCTATGCTGTGTAGTGGCCAACTGGCCCTACAAACCTATAACTTATGCGCTGTAGGGTGGCTACCTGCTCATCATCACCCTCTCCATCTCCACCCTGGGCCATCTGGGCCTGTAACTAGCCACTGCATGCATGCAATGTGACCACCTCACCTCTGAAAATGCTTAACTTTCCTTGTACCATCCCTAACTAGGTAATCAGGGTGGCCACCCCTTGTAGGGCATCTCTCTACATAGTAATGGTGGCTAAATCTGGCTACCCGGCTGGGAGGTACTACTCATAGATGGGCCGCCCACCACTATTTCTATATCTATCTATCACTCCGGCATCATCGATCCACCGTTCTATCACCTACTCCTCCTCCTACCTTGTGAGGTCTTGTCGGTTTGTGGAAGGTAATGGCCTCTCTCACATCATATCTCTCTGTCATCTTATGGGAAGGGCGGAGGTATATCCTATGGTAGCCCAAACTACCATCTGACCCTATCAATAGGGATCATCTCGTGCTCTCCTACACAACGGTGCCCCTCTATCCATCTGAGTAGCTGAAGGCCAGCTAACTCCTCAGCCATCTATCTGTATGAGGGATAACCCACATACGGTCTCCATATAATGTCTACCCCGGATAATCCCTCCAATAGCCACCGGTAATATGCTACATCATGTGTAGCCTTGTCTGATCACCGCTCTCCAATAACATAGGCACCCATCACCTATACCCCACCCACATAAAACCCGGCTCAAATGCATCTACTGGGGCATACCCATTGGACACACACAAATAATGTGCTCATAGGCCCAACAGTGAAGAACGAATGTACAACATAGGCTGAACCTGTGGAGCCACCTATATGCCCACTCTCTATATAACTGCACCAGGAATGTTGGTGCCTAGGAAAATTGGGTCCTCTCCATCATCATGTCATGTAACACTCCCATCAGTGATCATGGGAATCTCCCACCCTCTACATCGGTAGTGTAAAACAATAGACTACCTCCATCAATAATACTACTAGCCTCGTCTCCTCTGGATGGGCTAGGTACATCTCTCCATAGCTCAGCTTTGGTGCATTATGGAATGTTAGCTCTGCCATCCCCTCACCAAAACATCAAGCATCAACTCCTCAGATGCCTCTGAGGAGATCGAATATACCTACGTACGTACCCAATATAGGTAATCACAGGATCCTATACATGTCCTCAGGGTGATTGTCATCTCACCCATCGGTAGGTGGAATGTGTTGGTCATGAATCCCATCTATCGATGAGGGTGACCATCAGACTCAGTTCTACTGGAGACTACATGTCGGTAGCGTCGGACCCCAATCAGGCCCACCTCCTCAACATGCCACAACTCCTGATTGTCGCTGTGCCTCGAACTATCATGAGCATGGGTGGCACCCTGTCTCGCATCCTCAACTGATCTCTCACTGCATCCAACAAAACAATCACATTATTAAAACATGACCATATCTACATTCACCCATACCCATTCCCATTACCCTACCTTTTACTTCACTACTTACCCATTTATCCCATGGCCTACCCTCCACCCCAAACCTAACCCACACCACCACCTAACTTACCCTTGACCCAACCCTCCAACCCTAACCTACCGACCTACCTACCCTCCCTACCCAACCTAATATCACCTCACCTATTAAACCACACACCCCCGACCCTCACCTACTTCCATTTTGACCCACTCCCTGACCTTACCTATTTTCCTACACATCTATACATTTTCCCTAACAACTCCACCCTTACCTATTTTTACCCCTTACCTATGTTATGATTTTCACCAAAACCACTTTTCTCACCCCTATCTACCTCACCCACCCAACCTCGGACACCTTTTGGCCCCCTTTTCCCCAATTATGACCGGTACCGATTACCCCTAACCGACCCCGGTCCCCCTTCAACAGCATCGATCACCTACTTCATGACCGATACTATGTGTGCACCCTAACACCGATGTTGTCGCTAACCTTAACCTAACGACACCGGTCACTTTTGTGTCAAAAACCGTGACACCCAAACCCCCATTTTTCATTCAAAATCCCTTTTTCTCCCTTCTACCCACCTAATCTTACTCAAATCCCCCTAAACCCTTCCCCACCCCTTCTTCACCCAATCCCCTCCCTCCCCATTCCTATTTTACTTGATTTCCCTCCCATAATTCAAAATTTATTTCCCAAAAAGAAAAACCCATTTTCACCCACCCAAACCTCTAATTCAATTCTCATAAACAAAAAAAGCATAGGATTGAATCTTACCTCATCACATTTCCATCTGCGTGGTGGCACCTCAGGCCGCTGCACTGGTGGTCCCCCGATCCCTCTCCTACCTCTGCCATCACCAAATGACCCTCTCGCTCTCCAACTAATCAATCAACTCAAATCGATCCCACCCTAGCTTGTGGATCCACCTATCAACCAACTATCACTTGCCACGTGGCTCGCAACTCAATCCTCAGTCTCACTCTATCACTTCCCACCTTTTCTCTCTCTCTCTCTTTCATTTTCCCAATTCACTAAAAGACAAATGATTTGAAAAATACGGCAAAATTTTTCTTTTTATAACCTACCGACTTGACTGGTGATGGTTTCACCTTAACCGACATCGGTCCTATGCCCTAGCTTACCGTGGTTGGTCCATCTTGACCGGCATCGGTCCCTTCCAACCATCATCGGTTATACTGCTTAGCTCTTTCTACTACCTCCTACCCCCAATTTTTGACTGAATCCTTTTTATCTTACCCTCACCTCACTTGGCCACACCACTTGACCTTCTTGACCTTATCATTTATCCCCTCACCTTGTCCTCATTTGAGGACTCATTATTTTCCCATACCTCGGCCCTACCCATGCCGTGACCTAGATACTTGGACTGGAACATCGCTAGTGACCTTTGACCTCATGTGTTTCACTATACCTTGTGGCACTATTACCTATGTTGATGGACATACTGACCTTACCTTGCCTCTTTTTGTGATTGTTTATCCTGACCCAACCCTTGGTGTACCGGAACATACCTAAACATTTTGCACTTCTGCACGACTGCATGTCGTGTTTCTGACCATATCCTATACCTTGGATATTGGAATCACCTCAACCTTGTTTGGATAAACCTATCGACCTTAGACAATGTAGAGTTTTCCTGCTCTTCAACCTGGTACCGTGCTGTAGTTTATACATGTGCGTGTGTTTGACTATTACTACCTTTGACCTTGACCCATTACCTAGATTACCGAGTGGACCTTTTTCCCTTTTTACCCCGTTGCCCACCTTCCTCTTCATCACATTCACCTTTTATCAAACCACTCACCGATTCTACCTTCTACCTCATCAGTTCTGGTTTGAGGGGATCACCTTCACCCACACATGGGGCAACCACATCTTATTTTTGTCAGTCATTCGCTTACCAATACAAGCTATGCAACAAAAAGGGGAAAAATGTAGACACCAAAATTGGGTCACACTCCCCTTGGTCCCTCGTCAAACAAACACCTTGAACACATTCACCTAACCATGGCCCCTTTCATCTCACTCTAATATTAATTTAATTAATTTAATTAATTCATTATCCTCACAATATTTATTATTTAAATATCCTAATTGGGATAATGCCCACATATCCACCTCACCTAGACACCTCATCTAGCCACCTCACCTAAGACCTATTCTTAGTATGTTGCCATAACTAACTAAGACCTACCCAAACCCTAAAAATCAAAGCCTATATTCCCTCTAACCACATTCCTGCATGTTAGAAGGAAGCTTCCATTCTAATCCATGGAGAGAAAAGTGAGTGAGATCCAAGAAAATCAAAGGGATCTGCCCATTTTAGAAAACCTAGGAAATCCCACCCTAACCGATGCCGGTTACCTAAACCACCACCGTTATCTAGGAACCACCGTCGGTTACCATTTAACCCCAAAACAACCTTATTTCGAGGTTGGCACATTGTTTAGAGGTGGGTACATCTTCTGAGAACAAGTGATGAAACTAGAGTTGCATGCAAGTAGAACCAACATTAGTACATGCATCAGAGCATCCATAGCCAAGCACTGAAGCAACCACAAAGCCATTTTGCCTTCATGGGAGCATCCGGGGAAGTGCCGCCCACACCAAGTTCCTTCCATTTGATCACCCTCCATTGCCAACTAGACATCAAGCTCATATAAATAGTAAGTTTTGTTAACCAACACTAGTTCATTATCATTTGAGTAGATTCTTTTACTTCTGTTATTAGTTTCTGCTCCCATTTCCATTCCCCCACCATTTACCTCCATGAAAACTTGACCATCCTTTTATCCACACCCTTGAACTACCCATACCCAGATTTTAATCATTCTTGTGCATACCTAGGACCCACATGAGCCTTTCCATTTCCCTTCCATTTCCATCTAGCCTCAGATCTACCCCCATCTCAAGTTTTTATTGAGTTTCCTATACCCGACCATACTAACGCGGTTACCCACAACCGCCGCTAGTTAACCTAAACCAACATCGGTCATACCAAACCGACGTTGGTCTCTGTGTTTTGACTAGAAACCAAGAACAAAGCTTAAAACCTCCACCAAATACCCAAAACCACCAGAACCTCACCCTGACCAGTACCAGTACCCTGACCAAGACCTTGACCTTCAGATTCAGTCATAGCTTATCTTGTTGTGAATGAATTTGCTTATTGTAGATGAATGAGATACCTAAATCATTTTAACTACAGTAGGATTTCCTTTATTATTAGCATTAAGTTGTTTTAAATAGTGGATTGATAGCCATCTAGGAAGTATCAGAATCTAGCATCACACTACATATATTGTTTAACTTTCATTTGGTGGTCTTGTTTTCCATTTCAGGTAGTTCCTCCAAGTAAAAAGGAATCTCTCATGATCAGCTATGGATCCAGAAGTCATACGCATCCAACCTATAACCAACATCTTAGTATTTGTATCCCTTTATTTATATGTTTTCAACATTTGGCTCTAGAATGGTCATATAACATGTTAAATGATGATGAATTATTTATGTGCTTTATGTGCTTTGGGTGAGCACTCATTCTAGGTGAGTGATGTGCCCGTGCGACTAGGTTGTTATCTTGAAAATTCTAGGCTACATCATTGGTTCCATTTCCAGGACCTCTTTTTTGGTTGTTTTTAGGATGGTTCGTGATGAAGATGTACTGGTTAACCCTAGCAAATATTGAGGAATGGATACATGATCTGGAGGAAGAATATGCACGATGGTTCAACAGTGGAACTGAGTTTAACGCACGCACTTGGGTAGAACAAAACCTGTATGATAGCTTATATGAGAGATTTTTCGCTATCTTTCTAGGAGAAATATACGTGTGGTCGATCGCTTATGTATCCCAATGGAATTGGAGGTATCACGCACTTGTCTGGACATAGGAATAATTTCAGGCCCTCTATGATGTTGATCTGATCTGAACTCATGTAGTGGATACGTGGTTTCGTGGTGTTTTAAATAGTTATATTTTGGAATATTCAATTTTGACGTACTCTTGCCCAGAGGTAGATGAATCCCAATTTTTGTGGTATCCAAGAGGAACATATTTGCACGGTATTCCACCAAAAATCAAGATCTTAATGGTAACTTTGAACCTGGAGAGTAAATCGATGGCTAACTTAACTTCACCATGCGCGAAGGTAGGTATATGTTTGGTTTAAGATGGCATAACTAGCGGAAGGGAACAGAGAGAGGAAAGGAGGCTTAAGTATAATGAGGCACACGAGAGGGAGATAGAGAAGTAGTGTTTTGTTGCAGAGAGATTATGGCATGGAGGAGAGAGATGGCTCGTGAAGGATTTACAGCTCATGTAGAAGACATGGAGCCAGAGCATTAGGAACTCCCCCATCTTGGAAAGCATGGTAGAGATACTTTCTCGGCCTCACACTGCACTGTGCCAAGAGAGACTACTTGGGCCACAGGCATGCATCTTAATCCACTTGGTGACCTAGCCTTTGTGCTTTGTTTTTCAGTATCTAATATGACAAGTAACCAACAAACTAACTTGGAAAGTAGAAAAGTAGGAGTAAGTGAGGGATCAAGTACATCAATGGCATAAAAATTCAATTTCATCCGGAGGAACATTCTTAGGCACATCATCCATGTAAAATGTGAGCGCACATATTGTTGGATTCACCTCGGAAGTGGAACTACCACATGCATCGTAAGGGTACATTATAGTACTACTTTGTTGGGGCAGGGGAGTACATCTTTAGGTCCTATTCCAACTACAAGTGATGGATCGGGAGGTATAGGTAGTTTTAGTTCCGGTGGATCTGGTGGTTCTAGAGCTAGAGGGAACACAGGGGTTCCGGATCGGTGTTCAAGGTTCGCAATAACCACATATATATATATATATATATATATATATATATATATGGAGATGTATCTTTGTCTCTGGAGTATAGAGGTATAGAGGATGTTGTTGAACATGTGTATATGTGTGAAATCTTGTGGTACACTAAAGGGATTATAGCTGCTGAGTGAAAGGCAAGTAAATTTGCCACTACATTGTAGGGGTGCGCACATAGCTAGTATAGGAAGTTTGACCCTTATCAAACTTGTGTGGATTATCTAGCACTGAGGGATGCTTTCTTGAAATATTTCCACATTCCTGAGTTTGAGTAGAAGAGTATAAGTGCACTCAAAGATATCAAGAAAGGCACTACTGAGAGTGTACATGAGTATGATGCTCATTTTAAGACACTTCTATCTAAGTTATCTTATGATATTCATGCTATCCAACATGCACAATGGTTTGTTGGAGGATTGATTACACCTTTTAGAAGGGCACTATCACATAAGACATACATGGATCTACGTGAAGCACTGGAAGAAGCTTTGTATGTTGAGGTAGTTGGGAGCATTGACATTGGCATTAGCCCATTTTGAGAGGCACAAATTACGGTTATGGAAAAGTAGTTAGAGAAGCTCTCAAAAATTCAGCCCATGAAACAAGCTCAGAATTTGGTGTACATTGTGAAGTGGAAGGTCACACCAAGGATAGTTTCCCTCACAGATTTGTACGCTCATTATTGCTAGACTGTGAGATTTTCCATTTGAATCATGATGCAAGTCACTGTCCTTTATTATAGCGCACGATAAGGAAGAATGTATCTTGCTTTTGCAAGATTTGTAGGTCCACGACCCATGATACTGAGGATTGTCGGTTGATTGGTAGATCCAAGATGCTATAGACATTGGAGTATGATAGACAAGTATAACAGATAATTCTAAGGGTAGGAATGAGCACCAAGATCGGGATCATAATCAAACGCACTATGATAGGAATGAGGGGTGTTTTGAAGGAGGTCGTGGAAGGGGACATGGATATCGTGGTGGATATGGAGGAAGAGGCTGAGGTGGGGAAGAGGAGAGTTCCCTTGTGGAACATGTTATACATGTGGATCTCCTAACCACTACAGGCACGAATGTCCTCATAATATTACATGTTATTTCTACGAAAGAGCCATAGCTATGAAGGGTGCCTAGGACTTATATGAGCATCTAAGTAAGTAGTATAAGAAAGAAAATAAAGGCATCGGGATGGTTAGAATCTAGCATGTGGTAGAAGACCAATGGATTCCCAAGATAACAGAAGGCCCTACGACATTGAAAGTGAAGATTACTACATGCATCGAAGCAACACGCACAGAGAGGAATTACACTGAAGCATGTGATGACCAAGGAGGAGGTTTTACATGTGAGGTACCCAGATCCTGCTCATTAGAAGGAAGTTTACCAGGATACCATGGAAGTGCTAAGGAATCTTCAAGGTGAGATACAATACCTAAAGGAGCAAAAGAAATAATCAAAGATAGTCCAAACTAATATCGATGATCTGCGGGAGGTGTTCAAGATGTTGCGCCAGGAGAACATTATTCCACTATTGGGAAGTTGGTTGAAAGGGAACACTCCATGTGTAATTCTTGAGACTGGACAACATATTCTACATGCAAATCTTCCCCTTGATAGCATTGATTACGATAAAGAAATTACTCGAATGGTGTTGTGGATGGGTGGTTGTTGAGCAACATATTGATCAATATAGGTGTGGAAGTAAGTGTGTTGACATTAGATGCATGGATGCAAATGGGGAGTCCCCATTGCAGCCATCATCTAATGTGTTATTTATGGCAAACCTGGACTAAGGCCACTCCCATAGGATTTTTGAAAGATGCATCTATCACTATACAAGGGCCAAGTTTATCGGGATTTTGAGGTACTAGTACTTGCAGAGGCAGACATTTCCAGCCTTGCTTGACGCCCTTGGTGTTATGCAAATAATGCTAACTTGAGATTCAATAAGGGGTATATCAGATTTGAAAACAAGGAGGAAAGGGTTGTGATACCTTTGATAGATGGAAAGTCTATGCCATATGTTGAGCCTCTAAGTGAGGAGGATTTAAACAGAGTTTATGTACGCGCTATTCAGGACCCAGAGGTCAATGAGCCATTGAAAGAAGGCATCCTATAGTGGGAGAATTCTCATTCTATTAGTGATACTACGAGTATTACTTGTGACAATTGGGCTCATGGTACATATGAATTAGTCAAGGAGAGGTGAAAAGCGTGGTTGCACGCAAGAATGGATTTCATTCAATTCGACGGATAGGCAAAGCATAGTAACTTGGTATACAGGGATAGAAGATCTTCCTACCTTTCTGAAGGCCATGGAAACACAGTGGGTAGACCAAGTTACAAGGAGAGATATGTTAGTATATACACTGCACGGGACAGCAATGCGCTGGTGGGTAGTCCACAGAGATAATCTTATAACTTGGGAAGAAATTGGGATAGCCTTATCTACTAGGTTTATAAAGAACAATGCACCTACGCAAATCTACACTTACAATGGTGATCAACTTGTTCAACATCACCTTCAGCAGTGTGAGAGACTCTGGACAATAGGACAGAAGCATTACCACCTTCACTCTGGGTGCATAGATTGTATTCCATGCTCCAAGGATGCGCACGTGCTTGGTATATATATGTAGAACTACATAGAGAAATTGGGAATTGGAAATATTTGAATGCAGGTATGATCCATACGTTTGACTACTTCTCGATTAAACCTTCTGAAGTAGAGGTATTAAAATTTTTCAAGTGCTTAACTATGGGAGATAGTGTAAAATTAGAAGAGCATATTCAGGAATTATTCAATGAGATAGAGTTTGGAGCATGTTTTGAAAAGGAAGAAGAAATGGACTCCATACTACTTGAGCGTACTTTCCTTGAGAAAGAGAAAGGAAATATGGTCTACATCATGGATGACGAGGAAGTTGAGAACCTAGATATTGAACATTCACATGGGGTGAATGAGGTCTTGGACAGTGCATACAAGGATGCACGCACCTACCATGAACCCATGAAGACAACGAAGGTGAATATAGGTTCGGAGGCTGAGCCTAAGGAGGCCATAATTGGAGATTACTGGTCAAACTCAGAGGTAGCAATGATCATTGAGTTACTTAGGGATTATTAGGACTTATTTCCTCAAGGATATCATGAACTTAAAGAAGTGCATGAATCACTTGGGGAAATGAAGATCAAAATTAATGATGGTGCACAACCAGTTAGAAAGAGACCTTATAGAATGAATCCTAATTTGCACAAAAAGGTGAAAGAAGAAATTGATAAAATGTTGAAATCTAGAATTATCAAGCCCCTTGATGAGTTAGAATGGGTTAGCCCAATGGTGATCAATATCAAGAAGGATGGACGGATTAGGATATGTGTGGACTACATGGATCTGAATGCTACATGTGTCACATATCCATTCCCTACACCATTCATTAAGGAAATACTAGGAGTTGCAGGGCATGAAATATATTCATTCACAGATGGATTTTCTAGTTATCATCAGGTTAGGATCGCTCATGAGGATAAAAAAAGACAACATTTACTACTGAATAGGGTAGTTTTGCATATACTGTGATGCTCTTTGGATTGAAAAATGTGCCTGTTTTATTCTCGCGCATATTTGTTCAAGCATTCAAAGATTTTATTCACAAATTATTACAGTCTACCCATATGATTGGACAATATATGGGCTTGTGAAAGATCATCATTGTGACAATCTGTGCTTGATGTTTGAATGATGCGCATAATTGAGTATCTCTTTGAATATCAAGAAGTGCATATTTTCTATGTCATTTGGGATACTGTTAGGACATATAATCTATAAGGAAGGTTTGCTAGTTGATCCAACCAAGGTTGCAATCATTTTGGCCCGGAAGCCCCTACCGGTACCAAAGTGAGGTGCGTGGATTTTTAGGTCATACAGGATATTATAGAAAATTCATCAAAGGGTATGCCAGAATTGTTGTACCCTTAGAAGAATTACTGAAGGGGAAAGGTACATTTTATTGGGGAGAACCGCAACAACGTGCGTTTGAGATATTAAAAGAGAAACTTACTACCACGCCCATTCTGCACTTTTCCTCGTGGGATAAACCATTCCATGTACATGTGGACGCTTCTGGTATGGCCATTGGTGTTGTGTTAGCTCAACCTGGCGAAGGTATTATAGATCATGCAATCTATTTTTCTAGTAGGAAGCTGACTCCTACTAAAAGGAATTATATAACTACAGAGCGCAAAGATTTGTCAACGATCGACGCATTGTACAAGTTTTGACAGTACTTGTTAACAACACCATTTGAGTTTATACAGATCATATGTCAATGAAGTACTTGGTAAACAAGCATGTATTACAGGGGTGCATATGCATATGGGTGCTCCTATTTCAAGAGTTTGACTTCACAATTGTGGTGAAGCTAGGGAAAAGAAATTCTGGACCAAACCATTTATCTAGAATCAATTTAGGCGAGGATGAACAGACACTTAAAGAAACAATGTTGGATGCACAATTATACAGGTTAAAATGCACACCCATGTAATTAGAAGACATTGTTGTCTTTCTACGAACAGGTATGGCACCAGAAGGAATGAAATCATTGGAAAAGAAACAACTTGTTATACACGCGGCACCATTTATGTTAATCAGTGGTGACCTTTACAAGCTAGGAAGAGATGAAGTATTATGTCATTGTGTGTTAGAGAATGAACGCAAGGATATCAAGGAAAAATCTCATGGTGGTATTGTAGGAGGCCATTATGCAGGTGATGCGACTTCCCAAAAGATCCTAATTGCTAGATTATGGTGGGAGACACTGTATAAAGACTGTAAAGATTATTGTAAGGCATTTGATCATTGTTAGCGCCTAGGAAAACTAGGGTAGAGAGATGAGATGCCTTTGAGATTGATTACTAGTGCCAAACCATTTGAGAAATGGGGCATTGATTTTGTAGGACCTATTTCACCCCCTGCGCGTAGGACTGGATCAGGCTATATCATTACTTGCACATATTATCTCACACGGTGGGCGGTAAGAAGCACCTACCAAAGACTGTACGGTAGCTACAAAAACTAGGTTTCTATGAGAGAATATTATTACACGATATGGGTGTAACATTCCCATTTTAAGACTTTAGAAACAAGGGAATTTTTTTTATATAATGTTCTCTATTCTAAAGAAAGAATTATTTAGAACAAATATTACATGCCAATCAATTTCAAATAGATAACCATATGTAGTTATAAATGACTCAGTGATCCACTGATCTATTTATTTCATAACTCAGTAATATCTTGGTCTATTAATGTTATCTTTAATTATTGAATACATATTATATACTTCAGTATACTTGGTTTTCCTACCCTACACCGGTACCGAGTGATCTCGTTTAAAGAACATGTTTGAATATTCGTTACCATATTCATCTGATATCATGTTGTTTTAAACTTGGTGACATAGGAAAACACAACCAGAGCTTGCGATACTTTGGCCAAAGTTTTACAACATACTGTGTATGTCTCTATTCCTAGATGACATACTCATCATTTTGGAATACGTCCTTCACCTCACTCCTCTATTATCATGATTGGTCTTTACTAACTATTGTCAGTCCACTTGTCCAGGTTTAACCCTAGCCCTAGTTAGAAACATAAATTATTATAGGAAGATGCTCATAATGACTTAGGGTAAATGGGAATACTCGGTTGACCTTAAGTCAACCGGGTGTGCCAAGGTACCCTGAGCCATTGGAAGCTACTTCCTATCCTAAATATGCCACTAACCTGACCTAGAGAGAAACTAAGTTCAAGTTCTTATTGTTTGTAGATCTAGATGATCAATGCGGAAGGGTGATGCCACATGTCAACTACAACATTGTATTCTCGAGAAGACCCAAGTATTCTCAAAAGTATAGTCCTACAGTTGGCATGTGCCAACATCCTATAGAAACTGCCTCATCAAGATGCACATACCCCAAGGAGATCATTAATACATTGTTAATTTTGATTATGTCTTGATTACAACAACCCTACTAAACCCTAATCCAACACTCCATAATTTCTTTCCTAAATTTGTTTCATTTAGTCCATGAAGAACTTCCTTAACTTATGATTTCTTTTTAATGTTCATTTTCTCAGTTTAACCAACAGTTAACCAAAACAGGACAACAATATCATAAGTTTAATTAAAATGTACTCTAACATTCAGGAAGGTTTAACAACCGCATATGTCCAACTAAAGTGGACTTCATACAAAATGAATTCTAATAATTATTAATCATATCTCCAATCCTTTTGGCTTACATTCATTTGAGAGAGAATGATTCTTCCTCTACATGATGAAGTGTTAGGGTTTATCATTCACAATATCCATAGTTCTTACTGCATGTACATTACACAACACATTACTATGTTAAATTGTTTAGATAAAACACATCATTTTATGCAACTTAACAAGTTGCATCATTATAAGGGAAATTGAACTAATTCCCTTTATCCATCTTATCAAAGATAACAAGATAAGCATAATATAATATAAAGAATATCAACAAGATAGAACTTTCATCTTCCTTATAAAAGTATGAGATAATTTACACAACCAATGCAAACAAATAACAACTCGTAATTCATCATTACAACTTATAAAATTTACAAGACTATGCACTTTAGGCATATTGCATAACAACAACCTTCATTCTATAAAGTATACAACTTTTCCTTTACAATACAACAAAAGAATGAATCAGAATTCTTTACTAAGAATTAGACTTATATCAGCCAATGCATCATATAAGTTTTTTCCTTCTTTTATCACTTACGTTGTCCATCTGCAAAAATTGCTATGATCAAGTTAGTTCAACAACCGAGCATGATAAGCACTAAGAATTAAAACATAGCAGTTGCATTACACTAATTATTTCATTAAAGAAACACTACTTTAATGAGATAATTAAAACATCATACAATAAGCATAAGTGATACCAAACAGAAAAGAAGTACATTAATAAATCTAGATCAAATTTTAAGAGAAGAGTAGAATATAATAAACAATATCTACATAAGAACTTAAAGTTCTATTGATCCTATCAATGGCTTGTAAGAAAACAATAGATATTACCATCCCATTATCTCATAATTCTATCCTAATAGAATACCACATTTATCTTTTCATGAGACAAAATAAGTGTATACAACATGGTTCATTCTAGGATGATTCATCTAAATCATAAAAAAAGAATTAAAAAAACCAATGCGTACCATACCCAAACTTATAACATCTGAAAAACTGACCAGGTTCATAACATGAATTACTTGTTCCTTTCCAGGATAACAATCTAGTTAATTCAACATTAAGATATACATCCAAACAGAATTTCATAATAATACAAGAAGGTATAGAAAATCAGAACAGTCTAACTGTAATTCTAATTCCAATTCTATATGTTAGAAGTTATCAATCAAATATCTGAAACCAACATCCACAATCAAGTAGTTCCATAAAGGAGTTAATCTCTACTCAAGTTCATCCCAAAAGATAAAGAGTACAAGAGACAAACCTACTCCTATCCATTTAAACTAGGCAAGGCTAGTCAACAACAGTTGAACCCATAAGTATGCATTCACTTATCAGCAGAACCCTCTTGGCTACTAACTTTCTACATTATTGCAACAATAATTCGAACAAGGTAGACCAACAGGTCATAAGAAATCACCATCTCGAAGAGAATCGAGTACAAAGAAGTTCAAACAATGAGCTTATCCAAAGACTAGAGAAAAGGTAACTCTAATAAGGAAAGGACCAATAATAAATCATTTCATTCCACTGAACAAAAGAAGTTCCAGTTTCAAATCAAATCAGGATGAAAGCATATTGCAGTCCCAAAATAGCATACAAAACCCAAGAGAATACAATATACTTTCTTTCTATAAAAGAAGCCAAGGACTCATTCACTGTATCAGACAAGAATAAAATCCCGATACAACAACTATCAAGTTTAGGATTAACCATGAACCCAAGACTGGAGACTTACAATTGCTTCACCACTAAATACAAAAAGGTAAGTAGTTTGTAATTCAAAAGAATTAAACACAAAACAACTGAACGGAGAAGGTATCCTTCCTGATTATTGTCAAGGTAATAACCCAAATCTTCACTAAGACCCAAATTTATTTTAAAGAATCAGAGGAGAGAGAGCAAGAACCAAAAATGTTTAAGTCAGAAGGTGTCCCAATCAATTTCCACTGCAACAAAGAATGGAAATTCAAAACAAAACTTCACAACCATAAAATTACGACAGAGGTGACTTGGTACAAAATAATATAGTCACCAGAACACCTGGTTCCCTCAAAATAGAGGGGAAAGAAAACTTCCTTCTATTCCCATGCCAATACCATCTCGATACATTCATAGAACTGAAGTTCTATGTTCCTTAAGCAAGACGTTTCCAGTTCCAAATCTCAAAGATATTTTTAAACGACTCAAACAAGATTTCACCCAATTCCCTGTGAGTAAGTTGCTCAAATAAATAGTTATAATCTTAATCATTTAATAAAAGAATAATCCAATACAAAAATACCAGAACATAATCAAATATATCGACCCAAATACAAACTCATAACACTCAAGTGTTAAATAAGAGTACAATGTCGAACCCAAGCTTCACACACAAATGTTCAGAACTTCACAAGTAAAATAATGCGAATACAGTTCCAAATACGAACTCTAAGCAACAGTTCAACAATGCATAAGTTTTCCAAACACTGGTTCCGATCAACATGAAGCTCCAACACAAGTTTTAATCAAAACACAAAGCTCCAACACAAGTCTACATCCAAAAACACAACCAGAAGCAAAATCAAATGGAACTCAAGTTTCCCCTAAGCTCAGATCCCTATACTGCCACGAAGGTCAGTTCAAAGCACAACAACTTCAAATACAAGATCTAGAGTGCAAAAATAGAGATACAGAAACAAGTTTCGCATACAAACTTCACATGCATGCTGTCATAAAACTTGCACAGAGAGACAGTTTTCCAAAACAACACTATTTTTGCCATGGATTCAAATCCAAACAACACAAAGATTCACTAAACCCAACAAGAAAATAACTAGTCAGACATAAAAACATGAATCTCATGAGAGCAGAGTTGTTCTAATGAATCATTTAGAAGAAAGCAAAGAGTTTTAATAGTTAGAGCCTATCATGCCTGATAGTGCTTCCACCAAATCGAAGGAGACTTCCAGCTGAGCTTCCAACTATTTTTCTCCTCCACGAAAGATTAAAAATCAGACATATTTTCCTCCTACACCTCATATACTTTCCTTCGATCAAAATAGGCTGAAGAAACCAAAATAGCTTTGAAGTGAAGGTTGAACAGCTGGTTTGAAGAACCAGTTAGCTCTATGCAGAGCAAAATCCGCCATGTATGTAAAACCAAATAACCTCCTACAAACTCGCCTTCTAAGTTTCCAAGATGGTTTGCACACAAATACCGAGGATCATTAATGCCATAAATTACATTCATTCTGAAATTCCCACTTATCTTTCCTTGCAACCACCTCCAAAATCTGACGAATGCCAATTCCATACAAAAATACAATTCCATCTTTGAGTGGAGCTTCCACGTAAGCCTCCACCAAGTCTACTAGCCTCTGCCAATTATGGACGTACTTCCATCATTAAAACCATTTCAACTCATTTAAATGTCATTGGAACCGTCACCCTTGTGACATGCAACCCCTTAGGTTCCCTTTAATAGTTTAGGATGAATCCCAATAGAACTTAGGTTAGTCTAGCAATAACCAACTTAGGTATTAAAAATATTTACCAATAGTATTTCCACCTTAGGTTAGATTCAATTCATAACCCTTTAGTATTAGGTATTAATTAAAAATAGCCTAACATTACTTTAGTAACCCTTCCCTTATTCATTTAGCACAATGCTTAGGTTAGGATGCCAACCCCACAAATTAGAATAAGAGGCTTAGGTTAGAGTAAAATCCAAATGGGTAAATGTAGCTAGAACATAGGTGTTCTTACCTAGCTTAGGATACTGTTAGGATAATCCTTAGGTTTTAGGACTCTAAACTCCTCCTCCATGAATTGAATTTTTCTTAAGTCCTTAATGTCCTGCCAAGATCAATCACCAAAGACCCGAACACAACATATAGTTGAATGAAAACATTTTTCACATGAGACCACAACATTTGTAACATACTAAGTTCAGTCTTCTATGTCCCTTAAACTACTGAATGTCAATTTATCATTTAGTCTATGAAGAGGATTTGAAACATTCCTTGGATCACTGAAATTGATCCAAGGATGAGTCAGAAGAAGAAATAAGTCTGCAACTCTTAAAGCCAGATTGTAACTCATCTTTCCAAAGTGAAAATGAATTCTTGATAACCATACAATTTTAGTTTAATGATTTTTAAGAACAGAAAAATATTTATCCTTATCAAGCATGATCTTCAATAGTCAAAAGAACACATCTTTATCTAGAAAATCACATGTCAACACTTGAAATGCAAAAGAGGAATATATCAGTTGTCGAGGGTGTTACAATGGGTGTCCTTTAAGCTTCGACACGTGATAGAGGTACACACTTTCGAATGAGAAAATCAGATCCTATTAGATGAGTTTATGGTTGCACACCATAAAACTACACCTTACCATCCTTAGGCAAATGGAACTGTTGAGGATTTCAACAAAATTTTGGGCTAGACTTTGACAAAAATATGTGATGTTGGAAGAAAGGATTGGGATGACAAAGTGTCAGCTATGCTTTGGGCATATAGAACAACTTATAAGAGATTGAACAAGGCCACACTGTTTCAGTTGGTGTTTGGTGTAGAATTTGTTCTTCCTATAGAATTTATGTTACCTTATTTGCGCATTGCATGCGTTGGAGGCCATAGCACGATGGAGTCAGAAGCAGGAAAAGGCCAGGCAGAAGGCATGGCATGAAAGAAACATAAGGGATAAGAAGTTTGAGATTGGAAAACTGGTACTTATTTATGACTCCAAGTTCATGCACCATCAAGGAAAGCTCAAAGTACATTGGTTGGGGCCTTATATTATCACTTCTATACTTGAATCGGGATCTTGTTAGTTAGAAGCACTTGATGGAACGTGGCTACCCTGCGGTTACTTTAATGGGAGTAGGATGAAGCCCTACTATAAATAATTCTTCTTGGTGTTTGTAATAAGGTGATATTGCCATTTAGTTTAGGTTTCTAATCTGTATTTCCTTAATTGTATTTCCTTCATTGTCGCTATGCTTTGTCAATTTAGTTGTTTTTGTGTAATAAGCACGTTAGCGCACCTAAAGTTAATTACTATATGAAGAATTTTTATGTGTAGAGGACTGCACATACTTTTAGTGTGGGGTGGTTGTAGTAATCCAAGAAAAAGAAAGAAAAATGATGGGGGAATTAAAAGATGAAAGGAATAAACTGCTACATGATGTGCTTTAAGTCAAAGGAAGATTATTTCTCAAAAGTGACCAAGGATGGAGATGAATGAAGGAACAATATAACATGATGTAAGTAGAGGCCATGATAACTACCAAGAGAAGGTACAAGTGATGAGGTACACGGGTGCAGGAGTGTGTGCTAAAGAGAAGTCTATGACCAGAGGGTAGGAAGGTGCGCTAGAAGGTTATATCTGGGCACAAAGATGTACCAGTGGAATGAAGGGATTTGGTCAATTAATGAAGGGATATTTGGTAGGTGAGGAGTAATAAATGCATAAAAATTGAAAAAATTATATAAGGAGAGGATGTGGATTCATTTTTACTGTTGCGACTAAGAGTATTTGAGAGAAGAGCCAAGTACGAAGAGCCGAGTGATCAAGTTAATGTGTGAAGGGTGTAAAACCAAGAGTGACAACCAGATATGTGTGATAATAATATTTCATCCTCAGTGGTGAAGGGTTTGAGCGAAGCGGGAGATAGAAAAGAGTTAGGTTATGAAGTTTCCACCTATGGCATAATTGAATTGAGCTAGGGTTTGATTCGCAGAGTTGTAGGGTTGAAGAGGAGACATTTGTAAGGTAGAAATGGCACCAAAGAAGGCATCTACAACAGTGGTAAAAGGAAAGAAGAAGGTAGTTGTTGAGGAAGAAGAGATGGCACCGAAAGCCATTTTTCAGAAATGTAATACCAGAAGGAGTCATCATCGGCCAAGAGTGGGATTCACCCATTAGAAAGAGAAAAGTGAGTGAATATAATCACAGGACTTTGGAGAACAAGAAGGAGCTCGATTCCTTGCTCATGGCTAGAACAAACAAGCGCACAACATGTGACATGCTAGTATATGACAATGCAGGTGAAAATATTTTAAAGAGAATTGGGGTCTATCAGTTGTATGAGCTTCCATATTTCGAGAAGTATGAGCCCTTGTATTAGTGGCTCATGAGGGGTACATGAAGATTTCTTCTACTTTACAGGATGTAGAGTTAGGATTTCATCTGTGCTTGTCTCATCAGTGACAGGTCTGAAGGCCACAAGGGAAGACATAAAATGTGACCTTCAGAGATAAATCCATGATTGTAAAGACCAAACAAGAGTTGGGATACCTGAAGGGTCCACGGAAAGGACATAGATAAATTGAAGAACCTTCTAATTATACAATTTGTAGCACACCTGGTTACCAAGTTAAATGATTAGGAGCGGTGGTCATAGGTAAACACTATGTGGTTGCATGTGGCACGTAGGATGTCGAAAGGGACAATCTACAACATTACAGGCTATATTATAGAGAAAATAGTCAAAGAAGCATGCACAGGAGGGAAGATCAGCTTTGGGGCTGTTCTACTATCACTGGTCTTCATGGAGATTGGAGTACTAGATGGACCAAAGGAGAAAATATGGGAATACCCCATAGAGAACAAGTCCCACTGAAATATTGAGAAAATATCTATGCAAAGGGACCATGAAAAAGTAAAACAAAGGGTGGATAATTGGTATGACAGATTCGCATTACATTTGGGGAAGAGTGGCACATCCCAAAGGACCTAGCAGTAGTAGTAGGGAAACAAGTTCAGTTTGTTGTATATCAAAGCATTTCTACATAGTGTGCTTTCCAATGAAAGATGGAGTCTGGAACCCTTGGTGCAAGTTACCTTACATTTCAAAGGTTCTTAATATCAAACCAATAACTTTGGTCTGTAGTAGATGTGGGGGTGGTATTGGTGTATCTCCATTGAAGCCAAAAATGGAGAATAACAAATATGTGGAAGGTGAGTTTGCACTTACAACACCACCAAAGGGAAATCATATAGTGGAGAACATCCCAGCGCCTAATCCACATAGCCAATTGAAGAGTAGGATGAGGAGTGCTACGAAGATAGTGGTGGTTTGGAGCATAGGGGTAGGAGACATCCTACAAGTCAGAATGATGTTGATTGTGCTCTTACACCACCTTAGCCACAAGAGGGGGATGATGAGGACCTGAATGCAGCCCAAGGGGAGCACAGTTTTAAAAGAGTATTCGGGAGAACAAGGACCCAGGTACTACTCCAACCACCGTGCGCAAATCACCCCAAATCTCCCCAAAAAGGAAGCGATCACACAGAGGAGGAGGAAGCTGAAGTTGAATGAGGAGGTGGAAGAATCAAAGGAAAGTGTGCCTACATCTCCTACACTTCTAGAGCACACAGAAGAATAGGGTGAGGAAAAAAAGGAGAAGGAAGAAGAAGAGAAAATACCAGAGGAAACAACTATAGAAGGTGTTCAGGATATGGAGATGCAAGTCTCAAATTTGGAGGTTAAATTTCCTAAGAAGCAAAGGTCTAGAAGGAAAATTGGGAGCACATTCCACCAGCCATGGGGTATGCAGAGGACATAGGAAAAATTGTCTGCACTCACTTCCAAAGCACAATCACGCAAAAATATTTATTTGGCTGGGAGTTCATGGATGAGGATATGGCGACTGTGTGGACATGAAAGAAACTATCATGGTTAATGCATACCCACATGGATGAGCCTAACTTTGATGTGTGTGAAGAGTCATGTGTTTTGAGGTGATTGAAGAAGGCACCTCAGGTTAGACACATGATATTAAAGCCTATTGTCATGTCAGATGAGCAGGTCAATAATACACTTGTGAAAGTTTACTGCTTTGAGGTAGCTAGAAGAAACATGGACAAATTTTCCACAATCAAAGCATTGCTGTGAAGAGTTGAAGGCAAAGGACGTAGAGATAACACACATAACATAGGAAAGGGACTTCACGTAGAAGAAGAATGAAGTGTTCATAAGCATCACGAGAGGAGATTAGGGACAATGTAATCAAAGCAAGGCCACACTTGGAACCCAAGGTACCAAAGACGTTTCCTTCAGCGATACACTATGTGGGAAAGTTGGTGGACTTGGTGCTCGAAGATGAAAATATGTGTATGCAAGCACTAGAAAGATCAGAACAAGATGTTGAATGGGAGAAAGCATCTGTGATGAGAAAAATCACATCTTATGAAGGGTTGTTGCAGGCATTACAAGAAGTATTGAAGAAAGTGGACCAGGCTTTAAATATATGCATAGCTCTAGAGGCACTCATCAACATTAAGACCTTGGAAGAGAGTAATGAGGTCCAGAAAGCAATGAAAGATGAGATATTGAGCTGCGTAGAAAGGTTGTCAATGGTTAAATAGAAACACGAGGCCTTGGCAGCAGACAAGAGCCGCATAAGAACTAGTTGGAAGAGCTTGAAAAGATGATTACGCAAAAGATGGACCTTTTGGAAGAATGACATCCATGTCTAGTGTTTTTTTGGTTCTACAAAATGAGAAAGGAGAAATTGTGAGGGATGAGTTGGAATCCATTTCTGTGGACATCCCCGAGAAAGCAAAATAGGCACTCGTTGAATGACATGTTTTGGAGGCCACAATAAAAGAGGAGTATCCAGAGCTGATACTACAAACTGATACAAAGGAGGTTGCCTAAATAACCTCATAAAAATTCTTTATTTATCCACATTCTTTCATTGTTATTCTTTCCTTCAAATTTTTGGAGATACCCATTATCGGGACGACAATGAGATTAGTGTGGGGTAATGTTGATCAAAGAATACTTGTCTAAAATCACATGAGGAGTCGCGTAGGATAGAAGGCCCGAACCAAGGGCATAGAAGGATAGGAAGGACCCACGCATGGAAGGCAAGTTCGGATTTTAGGACTTAGCTGATTTTGAGCATAAGGATCTATTTTTGGAAGATGGCATGTGGACCACATCACCGATGCAGAGACACGTGCGCCATGCATTGTCTATATTTGGAGAAGCGGTTCAAAGCGTCTATGCATGAAGACAAGTTAAGAATATAATTGACACTTCAGTTAACTTCAAGAGGACTATAGATAGCACACTTGCATGTGTGGCTATGATTGTAAAATGATGTGTGGCTAACAATAGCATGTGACCTATTTCTGGAATAGTTGAGTGGTGAAGGGCAAGTCCCCACCCTATATATATGATGTTAGGTGCATAGTAGATGTGTGTATCACAGAGAGTGGTGTATGTATGATTTTGGATGTATGAATGTGTGTATCAGATCCATATGTGCATTGATATAGAATGACAATACTGTAAGGAGCTTCTATATTTACTAATAGATGGAAGATATTGGCTGAACCTAAGTGTCATTCTATGTAATTGAGCAGTGCATGTTTATGGTAAAATCATGATTATTGTTTAAAGCTTGTTCTTTCATAGATATGAGGATAACATGCATTATAGAATGATGGATTAGTTATGAATCTATATGTTTCTACCTTCATCATGTTAACATCTGTTATAACAACCCTAAAGAGGGACCTGGTACCTTTGCGCACTTCGGTCAACGCTCAATCTAATTTGAGTGATGTGCCAACGTGACTAGGGTGTTATCTTGTAAATTTTAGGCTACATCAAAACCTCTCTTTTTCCATCCATAGGATCTCATTTAATAATTTCATCATCCCTTTTCCTTTAATTAATATTTTTCATCTCTCACCTTCTTGTTTATCTTCCCTAGACACCCTAGCTCATCCTCATCACTTGAAACCATAATCTGATCACTTTGGGCTCATTTTGTCTTGAGTTGGACATCATTCCACCACCCAAATGGATGGATCTTTGTAGTCACTGGTAACTCATCTAGGTTGATGTCGACCCTATAAATCCACCTTCACCCCATCTTTACCAAAAGGATGGAATTGTGGGTCTCTTTTAGCTTTGGATTTTTTTACATCTTTCTCCTCTTCTCAATAACAATTGCTCTCATCTTGGATTTACCTTTTAAAGACCTCTTTCACTATTGTGGAGATTTTGGACACTTTTTGTTTATTTGAAGTCCTCTTTTCATCTTACCATAATTTTGCATCATCTTTGTAGCTTTTTAGTCCTCTTACAGGTCTTTAATAGCAACCTTGGATCTATGTCATCACCCAACCTTCATTTATTCCTTCTCATCCTCCATTTTCCATACACCACATCTTAGATCTATCTCGATTATCGTCGACCCATACCAATCACTTTGTTGACTCGATCCCCATCCATCTTCTTGTTTATCATCCATCTTTCCTTCCTTTGTTCCCATATTCCTCACTCCTTCAAATATCCAAAATCCTGCCATTATGCACATCTAATGTTTCAAATTCCCACTTCCATCACACCCAATCTCAATCGATACAACATGGTCTTCATCAACTAGATCAATAGTTATTGCATCTATTATTAGTTTTCATAAGTTTCTTGCATATTTTTTGTGAGATCCATATCTACATTATCTTGCAGTTGTTATGTATTCAGCTCAACATCACTTCCAAATCTAGATCAACTTCATATCCAACTTTAGAAGGTATATTAGGACTTTTTTCTCCATCTTATTATCATCTTATCACAGTCACCATCGATCATTCTCTACATTCATGGTTCACCGTCGACCCATCTAGGTTTGATTTAATTGGTATGCATTTGGATTAGATATACATTTATATCTTATCTCTAACATTTCAAGCTTCTATTTTATTTCAAAGTATGCATTACTTAATATCCATCTTTCATTTATTTATCTATATTCATCTAAGTGAATTTTGACATCCATCCTAGGAAGTTTTCACTTCTCGGTACCAGAATTATTGGGAAACCCTCCATTTATAGATTAATCCATTTTTGTGTTGATTTTACTTGATTTTTAGGTCACTTAGCTCTCTTTGAAGAAGGATATCTCATTTTGTGCCCATATCCATCATCATCCCATCTCGAGGTACCTTAAACCCTTGCATATTTGGAGTTACTTATTTTATTTAGTACTAGTTCACTAATCTGAAATAGGAACGAGGTAATTCAAGATAAACATTCTAGCACTTTTGGTGATACCCACCCTTTCTTGGCGAGTCTTATTATTTTTCTTTCATTTTCATCTTCTTTGGTCCATTTTCTACTAACCTTGCAGGTATGAGTTTCGTCTTGCTTTCTCATGTTGGATTGTGTTTCTTGGATTGGATTTTTCTTGCTTGCTTAAAAATTACAAATTCTCATAAAAAGGAAAAGTGTTATCCATACATTCCTTGTTTTTATTACCCATATCTCTCTATTTTATTGCATTGAATCCTTTGTCTACTCCTTTCATTGAATCTACACCTTTCATTTTTGATCTAAAAGGAACCCCTCATACTTGCTTGGAAATATAGTTTAACTAGGGTGTTTAACTCTCCGTATACACTCTCATCACACACATCCTATAACACATGCATAAAATATACAAATCTAAAACACTTCCTCACATGTGGAACTATTGGGATTTCATCACCCAATAGGAAAGCTTCCATGGTGTTCTGGTCGTGTTACAATTTTTTGTCTATTGGTATATTGGCTAAGCACCCAACTCCTTTAACATTGTGGAACCGTGAAGTGAGGTGTTATGCCCCAATACAAATCCCCATACCATTATTCATCACATATTTTGGCCTCACATACCTTCTGCTAAATCAAATACTCCATCAAAAATTACCTGAAACCATCCATAGATAGCCATTTCCTAGGTTCCCTTTAAGCCATGTTTCTTTTCCTTCTCACACCGTTCTAAATAATCAACATGATCAAAAATTTGTTGTTTGATTTGTTTATTAATAAACTATATAATTTTTTGTTTTTTTATTTCATTCCTATCATTACCCATTCTAATTCTAGGAAAACTCAATAATCTACCTCATCCAACAACATCTCCAATTTTGACAATCTTTCCCAAAAACCCAACACTTACCACCATTTCTTCTACATATACGATCACCATGCCTTTTCTTTCCTCACCCCTTGTTTCTATGTTTTCCTCTTCACGAGACCCATGCCATCCAAAATTATCCCCATTATCTTCAGTCCATTCCCTTTAGACTAGTTACACCTCCATTTTTTGTTCCTTTAGAGACTCTTGGACCTCCTACCATCCCTCATGGATGATTAGAGTTTCAAGAACTCCTTGATGCTAATCCTATCACCCTTCATGACTATCTTATCCATAAATCCACCAAAATACCTCACGCTCATCAATCCACTCAATTAGTAGAGCCCATTTCCCCTAATTTGCCTCATATTAACACCAATATCACCTCTTCTATCCCCATCACCTCTTCATCCACTACAATCACTAATATTATTTTCCAATCATCACAAGAATCTCACTTGCTTCTTCCTACATATTAATAACCTAATTTAAATTTACCCCCTTATTTATGCTTCCCATGTTCATGCCAATGTTATCACTTCACAACCTCATCCATCTGAATTAACTCAAACCCATCAACCTCTTCCTCAAGGTTCCTTTCATTACATACTTCCCAACCAATCTATTCAAGCATCTCAACCACCCATCACTTATATTCCAACTCATCATATACCACACCAATCAAATTTCCCCATCTCTCAACATCCAACTCAATCTCATCAATCATATCACATCCCCATATCTCAACAACAACCCATATCACAACCATTTAAATACATTCTCCCTCATCAAACACTTCCACAAACACCTACCCATCCTGAAACATATCAACAACTTAACCTATCTACTTCATATGCATCATAATCACATCCTTCAACTTCTCATCCCACACAACCAAAAATCCCATGTAGGCGTTATTGAGTAGAATAGATAATCTTGAAACCGCTACCTTAGGATCCAAAACCAAATTCTCATATGATCAATTTTGCAATGAACAAAGTAATCAATCTACTTGTTGCCATCAAGCCTTATCCTCTTCATTAGGAGCTCCCAAAGCTATCTAAATTCAATAGTAAGGAGGATCCCCAACAACATATTCTTGCCTTTAAGCACACATGTTACCTCATTTCCCCAATATAGACATTATGCTTCACACAATCCGTATTTCGTTAATTGGACCGCGTTGGATTGGTATACATACATCCGACAACATTCATTATCATCCTTCACCCAAATTGCAAAATTATTCCTAGAAAACTTCTCAATAAATATAACACATAATATCACCATCATCGACCTTTATGCCATTGACAACTTGATGATGATTCTATCGCACATACTTCATCATACGATGACAAGACATCATTAACTAACTATCATTATCCCTTCCATGGAATGATCTTATTGAACTCTTCTTCTCACTATGCAAAGCATATATCCTCCACTCTTCAAATTCAATCATTTTAATCCTTTGAAGAGGTGTTTACTATGGCTCAAAAACTTGAACTCCATGCGCTTGAGCAAGGCCATATAAAACTTCGATCCAATCAACCCAAACTCAAATTTACTAAGTCCTCTATGCATGGTGAAAAATATAAGAATGTCGATAACACCATTTTGATAAAGTCTTACTCCACATCCACTTCTCGCACTAAGCCTCCACAAAGATCTCCTAGACCACCTCCTAACTATACCCCCTAAGGAATCTTATAGTTCATTATTTGACAAGTTAACGGTGATCCATCTTATTCAACTTCCTCCCATATGACCCATTGACGACTCATGACCCAAACTCATATGGTATCATGAGGGGCATTATTGTAAGTATCATCAAGTCCAAGGTCACGACATTGAGAAGTGTCGTTCCTTCAAATATCTCACCCAATAATTTATAGATCGTGGTGACCTCTAAGTAGACAATCCTAATGCACCACCTAATCAACCCCTTAAGGTCTTTAAACAACCTTTCCCCAATCATCCACCAACAAATCAAATTCCATACCCCACATCTCAAGCACCTAATGCTCACACAATCAATACCATAAATCAAGATCCAATACTATCACCCATACCTATTACCTCCTCATTCATTGCAACCACGTCTATTTCATACACTTTTATCCTACACCCATCATTCCTAAATCAATTGAATCTATCTCCACTTCAGTTCCTAACCCTTCATTCACAAATTCATTGACATTTATACCTATCTATACACCTATTATACCTACACCAATTACATCTACAACCACCTCATCCATATCAACTTCAACCCCACCTACTATCCCATCCATATCTACTATATCCCAACCTATCCAATCTATTCCTTCACCCATAACTACCCCAACACCTACCTTGACATCTTCAACAACACACACCTATATCTATCCCTACTTCCACATCAACCACATCTACCATCATGACTATACCCACATCAACATCTAAATCTATATCCACATCCATACCATCCCTTGAAGCATCTACTACATAGATATCCCCACTCAACACATTTTTGAATGATATTCTCACCCCATCTACAAAACCCATGACCTCTACACCAACTAATACCAAACCTACAAAATCATCACCCCTTTTGATCTCATCAAGCGCATCCTCCAAAACCCCTTACATCTATGATATCTACATCTACAACATCATCCACATGATCCATCTTTATTTCCATGGACCCTCAAGTTGAAATCGCCATTATTCTTGCCAAAGGCAAATCCTCACAACCAAATTCTAAGAACCTTGGCATCCCCATTCAAAAATTCATTACACATCCTCACAAAAATTTAGATCTTACCCTCCCATTTCTAATCGTCCTACGCAATATAATGTCACATCATCATCATCATCAATTTTAGGAGCTTCTCCATCCATCTTAGGGCCAGACCCTTTATCTAATACCCCAATCACCAATACATCCAAAACAAAACAATTCTAATCCTCCTTCTAAATCTCACCCCCTTTCAAAACCATCCACATCCTAATTGTCAAATCTTAATCCAAATCATCTAAGTAACCAATTATCAAAATGGACACCAAGTCGTAATCACCCTCTTCTTCTTCCAAATATAAAATAGAATCAAAGGCTCCCATGAAGCCTTATTGAAGAAAACCATCCCTCTTACCTCCATCCGTTGTTCACAAAGCCACTTCATCTATAACCTCTTCTTCAATACCCCCATCAGATCCTACACTTGAAATATTTCAATGTTTTCTCCAAGTATCAACAATCACACTTCCTTCTATCAAATAATTCAATCCACGTGGGCTAAACCCACTTGGTTTGAATCTAATATCATTTTTTCCTACCATTGTACCCATGGGCATGTCACTTTGAACATTGTAAGGCCCTCCAAACTCTCATCCATAATCTCATATAAGAAGAAAAGATTCTCATCAATAAAGATCATCCTCTTCCTTCCATATCATCTACATTCAAATCCAACCATCTGATTGAATCTTCACCTCCTAAGAAATCTAAATATGTCTCTTCATGAACATTAATCATCAAAATCCCTCCAACTAGAACTACCTCTTTCAAAGAGGGTCCCCCTCTTTTGAAGATGATATTCATATTACCCATCATTCTTGCCATCATGATCCTTAATCATATATCCAATAAAAATTAAATTAATCATCGTTAATACTTTTAACAATTCTATCCCATATCCCTTAGTATCTACTAGCTCATCCACATCTACATCCAAGTTGCTTAATGTGATGCAACATCTCTCACTAGGGGAGTATCCACCCCTCACTCTTAATATTCTCACATCTTCTTCCTCATCCAAATTTCCCATGCACATAGATCCATCTTTTGCTTCATCCATCCATCTCATGGGTATAGGTGACATTGCATCCCTACCCCTTAACCTATTTTACTATTTGTCTCACTACTCTAATTAGGAACCATCGTGGAAATTTTTCTCCCAATGGATTTGGCCTTACATTACCACGCATAAATATGGGTTTGGAGCTTATCGTTTGGCTTCTCTTTATGGTAAATTAGAAATGGAGCCTCTTAACACATTTCACTTACAACCTTTCTACTATTAACATATCTACCAATGTGAAATTAGTCATCTCATGATCATGCATCCATCATTAACATCTTCCATATTTCATCATAATGATTTATAATTATATGGTCTACTGTCACTTTCCTAGTAGTGACCTTAAATATGGGCACCATGGCTCTACTCATAGCATATTCCTTAAGGATAACTTACTCCTTCTAGGTGGGAAACCTGAAATCATTGCCTCCATATTCCTTCTTATTTACCTATTGGAACCATGCTTAAGGGTCCATGGGTGTCTCTTACATTTATTATCCCCTCTTAAGTGGTCTACCTATCTATCCTTAGCTCTTTCAGAAAAAGACAAAATTCGGATACTCATCATCTAAAAGCTATCTTATCCAAAAATAGACTACTCTTGTGAAGGAAAATTTTTCATATAAAGAAAAAATATCAAAAATTATAGACTGGTCTCTTGAAGGACATATACCATGCATATCTTATCCTTCCATTTATAAAAGCAAAATCCAAAGTCTATTAAAACACAAAAATGTATACCACTCCCTCAAAGGATAACTACCATCTCATATCATAGTAAGAGAAGGCTTCCCTATTGATCAACCTTCTATATATTAAAAAAAAACATAAAATTCAAAATAAAGCATTCTAAAAATATTCCCACATCGATCAGACTTTCTCATCTTTAGCAAATTTCCCACATTGATCGATTTGCATCATATTTCTCATATTTGGGCATAGACCTAGGGACACCCACCTATGTAGAACCTATATTCCTTGGACGAGTCACATCTAAACCCCTTTTTCATGTAGACACTAGGTTCATAAGCTCATCTTCCATATTTTCCTCATGATCCTTAGATTAACGAACTATAGCTGATTATCTATTAACACCTACTATTAGTTGTAAGTGCATTTCCTTGTTTGTTTCCCTTTCACGTTTACCTCTAATCTAGTTTGAAGTGTCAATTCTACATACTCTCCTTGCTACAACTTAGTGTTGTTCTTGCATTTTGGGTCACCCTACCAAAGTAGTGTTTTATATTTCACATTCAATCCAATTTTATCTCATCTTACCAACCTTATAATCATTTGTCATCTTATCTCATCTTCTTATCCATATCATCTAATCTATTATTCTCATCCATCCAATCTATTTTATCTCATCTAGTATTTTATCTAATCTCATCCAATATTTCATCATTTTTCTCAACTTATCACTATTCTCTCATCCCATCTTAACAATTTGTCTTTTCTCACTCAAATATCATCTAATTTGTTTCCCCATCTCACCTTAAGTCCACTTTGTGGTCATATTCATGTTCCCTATTAGGGCACCATTATATCATCCCTTCTTCTTTATGATTATCTTATCTTTCCCATCCCACCATGATGTATATTAACTCGATTCATCATATATGAATGATATCACATAGTTTACCCCCACACCTCGTCAGACCTTTATCTTAACCATATTGACAATTATTTGCACAGATTTTGATTACTTCCTTCGGCCCATTGGTCTCATGGATTGCACATCTATTTGAGCATAATTATATTTGGATTCCTCCATTTTATAGCAGTTTTTACTGACTCACAAGTATGTAGAACATTTCCGTCATCTCCATTGAGGCCGTACTTTGTTCCCTACCGAAGTGATTCCAAAACCACCACCATATTTTTGTTTATTTTAGTTTTTTATACTTCCTTTTCTCGGACATCTTTCATTATCCTCTTCTTTTCTAATCCTTTTCACCATTTCTTCCTTCATCTATCTCTTTCAAACTTGTGATCGATTCCCATTCATATTGCTGATCCCTAGTTTGAGGGGGATCATCTCATCAATAATATCTCATCACTCTTTGTTTTTGTGTCTTTTGATTTCTTTCTCAAACCACTCAATAAAAGGGAAAATTTAGACACTAATTTATCGTATCGCTACCCCTCATTTCATGTTCGATTTTTTTCTCTTCTTGTATTTATGCACCTATTCGAATCTTCCCTTCCCTCTAAAATCCCATTTATTCCATTTTATTATTTATTTCCCACCTTTAATCCTATCTTAGCCATCTAATTATTTTATTTATCTTGATCATCCCTAATCCTCATTAATCAATCCTTATCATCACCTAACTTTTTTATCCTCCCTAAACCTCTCTATTTTCCATCCCTAGGATCTCATTTAATAATTTCATCATCCCTTTTCCTTTATTTAATGATTTTCATCTCTCACCTACATGTTTATCTTCCCTAGACACCCTATCTCATCCTTATCTCCTAAAACCCTAATTTTCTCTCTTTGGGATCATTTTTGTCTCAAGTTGGACATCATTCCACCACCCAAATTGACGAATCTCCACATTCACCGGTGACTCATCAAGGTCATCGTCGACCCTATAACTCCACCTTCACCCCATCCTTTTCAAAAAGAATGGAATTTTGGGTTTCTTTCAACTTTGGATTTTTTTACAGGTTTCTCCTCTTCTCAACAATAGATGCTCTCATCTTGGATTTACCTTTTGAAGACCTCTTTCATCATTATGGATATCTTGGACACTTTGTGTTTTTTTGAAGCCCTCTTGTCATCTTACCATCATTTTTCATTAGCTTTGCAGCTTGTCGAGTCCTCTTACATGTATTTATCATCCACCTTGCAGCTTTGTCATCATCCCATCCTTCATTGATTCCTCTTCCTCTGTTTTCCATACACTCCATCCTAGTTTTATCCCAATCTCCTTTGACCTAGACCAGTCACCATCAACTTGATCCCCATCCATATTCTTATGTACTATCAATCTTTCCCTCCTCTGTTCTTATATCTCTCACTCCTTCGAGATCTCCCAATTTTTTCCATTCTACACATATGTTTTTCAGATCCCACTTCCATCACATCTAATTGTCATCGATCGAACCTAGTATCCATCGACGGATCGTAGTTGTTACATAAATTATCATTTTTCATAATTTTCTTGCATCCCTTCCGTGAGATCTAGATCTACATCATCTTCTAGTTTGTCTTTAGCTCAAAGATCACTTCCAGATCTAGATCAACTTCAAATCTAGCTTTAGGAGGTCTAACATGCCTATTTTTCTACATTTATAATCATCTTGTACCAGTTTTTGGTGTGTGCTCTGTGATCATGGGTCATCGTCGACCCACCGGGTTTAATTTACTTGGTAATTATTTAGATCGGATCAATATTTCTATCTTATCTCAAGCATTTCAAGCTTCTATTTTATTTCACTATCTGCATTACATAATATCTATCTTTCATTTATTTCTTTATCTTTATCTAAGTGATGGTTGACATCCATCCTACAAATTTTTCACTTCTCGAGACCATAATTTGGGGGCAACCCTCCCTTTATCTACTAATCCATTTTTTGTGTTGTGTTCACTTGATTTGCATGTCACTTATCTCGATGTGAAGAAGGATATCTCATTTTGTGCTTGTATCCATCATCATCCCATCTAAAGGTACTTTAAACCCTCACATATTTAGAGTTACTTATTTTCTTTATTAATAGTTCAATAATATGAAACATGAACGATGGAGTTTGGTAAACAGTAGAAACTAGAGAGGATAAAGTAAAAATAAATGATGATGATGACCCTAGGGCGAGAGCATATGTGTAGATGTCACATTGTACTTGTTGTTGATGTCGCTTGATTGTGTTGTTGATGTGTGATTGATGTGACTACCACTTCCCATAAGGACGGACCTACAAAAGAGAAGAATGAACAAGTAGTCAAATATGTGTATATGAAAAATTTGATCAAAATGAGTAAAAAGTATGTAAAAATGTGGAAAAGGAACATGTGTACCTAATCCATGATGAGTAAAAGAGATAGAAAGGATCCTGAAGATGTTGTAGAAGAATGATTTTTTTGGGTGATCTCATGCCAAAAATGATTTTTTTAGGTGATCTCATGCCGGTTGCATTGAGTGCATGTGTTTTTGGGAAATCTCACGCTAATAATGGAATAAGTGTAGGGAGAAAAGTTTGGTTTCATTCTCCAACCTTTCACCGATTCCGAGAGTGTAAACACCACAGAAGATGGTGTGTAAAAATATGATATATTTCAATCCAACGCGAAAGTAGAAAATAAAGTGTAGTGCATGCATGATGAGTGTTAAAGGACTTTTTGTCCTATAAAATCCATTGTGTTGAACTGAAAAATGTTGTGTAATAATCCCTGGTCATAAGTGTCAGGAAGGGTCGGGGGCACCAGTGCGCTACTATACGGGTTTATGCATTGGTGTCTGTGTTGTTCCAAAGAATGAAGTCATCTTTCGGCCATTTTGAGACTGAATGTTGTGCTAAATGTGAATTGAGATGTGTTGTACAATGATTGTGAATTGTTGTATGAAGTGACTGATTCACCCAATGGATGACCCCCATTATTTGGGGTGTATGCGATGTTGTTGAGGAGTATGCAACCTAAAAGAGGACCAACTACTAAAGCTGAAACTTATGCCTGCAGAGGAGGGAGTGTGCTTGGTAGAAACAAAGGAACACACAAAAAGTGGCTAGAAAACAAGTGCTAATGTAAGCAAAATAAACACACATGTATAAGACAAGATGTAAGGTAAACACGTAAGAAAACAATATAGGAATGAAATAACACGAAAAAATAGACCTTGAAAATTGGTTTTCAAATATGGGATGTCACTCATGATGTCACAAGAAACACAAGGCTAACATGGCCAAAATCATACACACAATCGAGAGAATAAGAAATACATAGGAAAATTAGAAAACAATGGCGAGATAATGAAAAACAATGGAAAACAATAGTAAGAACATGTAATGACAACCATGGTGGCATATAGTTCTTGAAAAATAAATGTTACACATGAAGCACCTATTAGTATGTCAAAAAATGTATAATTTGATGTAGTAGTTTTGCCATTATGAATAGGAAGTAGTATAAATTGAAACAATAACACTTATAGTGTGTGTACGAAAGTGGATATCCCCAAGAGCCTTGACGAGACTAGTAATAGATATTGTGCCAATCATCCATGCTGCATGTATCAATCTATGAAAAGTATGTGATCACAAATAGAAATCAAGTGAACACGAATGTGTATATGGAAAATATAATGACATACAATGTATCTAGCTAACATAGTAAGCAAGATGTAACATGTGAGTATAAGTAAGAAAGAATAATGTGTGACCAAGATATGCAAAGTATGTTTTGGATGTGTGAGATGGTATGGAATGTAAAGTGAGTATGATAGGAGTTGTGTGCCCCCTGAGTAGTCAAGAATGAACTATAGAACAAGAGTGCATCATCGGAAAATGGGTTGAATGTGTGCACTAAAAATATATGATGTTAAAAGCATAGAGTGTAGTGAGTGAGTGAGTCGGCGAGTGTGGTGGGTTCATATCAAATGTAAACCCTCAAAAGTTGAGTATGAACCATGGAACTAGATTTCTTTATATGGTAATGAGTGCAACATGCAAGTAAGATATGTAGTGAATGTGTAGAGTTTACGTTGCATATGATACATGATAGATGAATGTGTGAAGTTTGTAGTGCACACAATGTTCATATATGTAGTATGCCCTAAAAAGCAAAGCGTGAACTAGATCATGAGAGTGCATCATCGGGTAATGATGATACGAGTGTATCAAGTGGTTTATATTGATGTTTAGAGATATTAGATATTAAGTGCAGAGCGTGAAGTGCATGGGATGTTAGAGACGTTTGATAGCAATACAAAGGGGGGAACATATGATGTGCCCCAAGTATGTAAGTGATGGTTATCTAGTTGATGATGCTAAGCGGATCAATGTAAGGTGTAGTTTCCTTGGCAAAATTTGTAGACATCTAAAATCCACCTACGCATTTTTACTACTAAAATTGTAATAATTACCCTCTTTCCCCTTTGTTTCTATAATAATTAGTGATTTCCCACTAATTAACTAATGTTTCTCCCCATTTCAATTAATTAACTACACTTCATTAATTAAATAGTCTTTACTTCACTCCGGATGCCAATTAATGACACTTTGTTAGTTATAATCCTCTTCCGATCAAACAATTAGCTATTATTAGTTAATTAAGCCTATTTACCCTTGTATTTAATCAATAAACCCTCTTATTGGTTAAAACCCCTCTTACAACCATTCAAAATCATCCCATTTCCCTCTAAATCATCTCTAATGGCTTTCTAAATATATCCTAGCCTATTAATTAATTCTATTTAATTAATTAAAGCACCCCCAACTCCTATGAGTTGTTAATCACTTGTTAATTTTTCTAATTGTACTTTATCATTTATCCCACGTGGATTAGGATTCATACTTCTCCAAATTAGAAAGCTATATAATAAACCTAGTATTCCCCTCACACACCACACCACACTTTGAATAGTGGAAATTATAGGCATATTGATAAGAGCATTCTCCATTGATTTGGAATAACTACTTCATCCATTGCATCCATTCTACCATTGTTGAGTAGAAAGGAAGATCTAAGAATGGCCTTGTAGCCATTTCTTGGTGAGATCCTTCCCTCTCTTTGGAGATTAACACATAAATTTGATTGCTCATTGATCTAAAGAGGCTCATGTTTTAGAGTAATCATACATACAAGAGTAGGAATGGTTAGCATTAGGTGATTTAATTCATGTTTATGTAAGATAGCTAGTTTCCCTTAAGCTCTTATCTTGATGTCCTTAGTAGATTAACTTTCCTTTGAAGCTACTTGGTGTTAGTTTCATGCAATTAGTGTAAGTTAGTTTAGTATGGCTACATTTGGCTGTTATGATTTTGATCTTAGATCTTCTCAAAATATCTAATTTGCATAAAGATATTATTTGTAAAACACTCCAAGGGTTAAGAGTTTCAACTAATGTAGATCATATGCATTTCCAAGCCTTGGTGAACAAATTGCTCCTTCAGAACACATCACTTTCAGTCAACATGAAATCCCAAGTGATGATCATACACATAACCTACCATTGTATATTGAGGTTATTTTCAACCATAAGAAGATTAAAAGAGTGCTTGTGGATGGTGGATTAGGCCTAAATATTTGCACTTTGAAGCTGGTTAAGTTTTTACGCTGCACCGATGTTGATCTAGAGCCTAAAGTTATTACTATCAAGGCTTATGATAATGAAGAGTGACAATCAAGCTGGTATGATCTCCTTGCCTATGGGATTTGGACCTACTAATCATGATACATGGTTTCATGTCTTGGACTTAGATCTTCCTTACAACATGCTCCTCGATCGCCCATGGATTCATGTCATGTAATCCATACCTTCCACATATCATCAATTCCTTAAAATAAGTTATGAAGGAAAAATTGTTACCATTCAAGGAGATCCCCAACCCTTTTCCCATTATAGAGAATTGTTGGGTTATTTTCCATCCACATATGATTATCCTTTAACCAAAATATATATTAGGACTCAATCAGAGGCTCTCACCTCTCAAGTTGATCCAGATATACTATCCCCTTGTAATGATGGTGCTTCTACATCCATCTCTCCCTTTTCTTCATGGGAGATGAAATTCCAAGAAGCCGATTGCAAAGAATGTGTTCTCAAGCAGGACCTCCTAATTGATGATCTACCCCTATCACCTAGAACACGTAGTAGGCCTCACTACAAGTATCAAGATTCCCAAGATCATGGTAACATTGAAACTTTCACTCCTGGTGGTCTCTTAGTAGAGAAAAGATTCTTGAAAATTCTACACTTTAGTATCCTAATGATGATATGGCTTCATGTTATCAATCACCCAAGTATGTTATCCCTAATAAAATTATGTATGCTATGGGATATCAAGGCTATGGGTGTGGTACCGATGAACAAGGTGTGTGGGAACCTCTTCTAACACCCCATCATAAGGTATGTAAATATGGTATTGGTATCTGACCATATGGGTCCAATCCTCTAGAGGTATATGCTACCTCTTCTGAATGCGATGATAAATTGGTGATTACGATAGCGAGATAAATTCCCAATATAGTCTCTATGAGGACCTTGCCTCCACAAACTTATTTTCTAAAATGTCTATCCTAACTATAACACCTACCATTCCTGAATTAAACCTTGTTTACCCTTCCCTTATCAACTGGGACCAAAAACATCACGTATCAATCAAATTCTTTAAGAATGATGAAGTAATTGGTGAGTTTATGGGTCTCGTGATGCCATTCCAGTTGGTGATCACAAGAAAGGATTATCCATCAATATCGATTCCTATGCATACTTTGGGGAGGATTCTAAATTCCGTGGCCATCAAAATAAGAAAAATAAGGGGAAAATATCTTCAGAAAATCCTTGTACAAAGAAAAATTCTAAGTCCTACAGTGAAAACCTTTTTGAGGCACCGATGGACAAGCAAACAGAAAAAGTAATAGACATAAAAGATGACCAGCCTAAGGGTGAAAATATCATTGAGATGCCCTTAGAAGAAGATATCAATCTCCCTCAATCCTATGTGTATGGAGTAAGAGTACAAGTTGTTACTAGAGGAGACCATAGATGTGAATATTGGAACATGATAGTAGCATAGAATGGTTAAGCTAGGAGCTTCACTCTCAACCCATGAATAGAAAACCTTTGTAATGCTTCTTTGGGAATTATCAAACATATTTTCTTAGTCCTATGTGAACATGCCAGGATTGGACCCATCATTAGTAGTGCATAAATTAGTTTTACACAAATTAGCAAATCTTATCAAGTAGAAGCTTTGAAAGATGCATCCTCGTGTTGTACTCTTGGTTAAAGAAGAACCGGGAAGCTATTTGCGGTAGTCTTCATTAGGCATATTGATTATTTGGAGTGGATTTCCAATATAGTACATATACGAAAAAAACCCATTGGTATCAGGATTTGTACTGATTTCAGAGATATAAATAAAGCATGTCCTAAAGATGATTTTCCTCTTCCCAACATTAACATGATTATTGATTCTACTATAGGTTATGAAATGTTGTCCCTCATGGATGGCTTTTCAAGATATAATAAGATAAAAATTACAAAGGATGACCAACACAAGACTAAGTTTACATCCCCTTGGGGGAAATTTTGTTACCAAATATTGCCCTTCGGCCTCAAGAATGCGGGCGCAATGCAGATCAATGGGCCATGAATTTCATCCTTCATGATTTAATGGAATATTATGTAGATGAAATCTTGGGAAAATCTAGGACTAGAGAGGATCACCTAGAGATTTCTCGACACATCTTTCGGTGTTGCAGGATTACAAAGTTAGACACAACCCAAAGAAGTGTGTATTTGGGGTGGTAAATTTCTAGGATTTATAGTATCAAGAAGAGGAATTGAGGTGGACCCGAAAAGGTCACAAAATCATAGAAATGCCACCTCCTAAAAATATCAAGCAACTACGGAGTTTACATGGAAAGATTCAAGCTATACGCAGTTTATCTCTCAGTTGGTTGATAAGTGTCACTCTTTTACACATCTTCTTAAGAAAGATGTCAATTTCCATTGGGGTCCAAAACAACAACAAGCATTTTCTTTTCTCAAATAATATTTGTCTAAACCCCTTGTGCTCATGCCACCTACCTTAGGTGAACCACTTTTGTTATACATTTCGGCTACCCAATTTTCCATAGGTGCACTCTTAGCTCAAGTATGATATGAATGAGAAAGAGAAATCCGTCTACTATCTAAGTCATACTTTAATTACTTATGAGTTGAATTACCCATAGATCAAATAAACTTACTTATCCATTGTTTTTGCATTCCAAAAACTTTGTCATTACCTGTTAAATAATAATACCAAGCTCATATCTAAAATTGACACACTGAAATACTTTGTCAAAACCTGCACTTACTGGGAGGATGGATTATTGGATCATCCTTCTTAGTGAGTTTGATATTGAATATGTCAGCCAAAATTTAGTTAAAGGACAAGTAATTACAAATCAACTAGTTGAATCCCCTTTCCATCTCTGAACCTTTGATTTTTAAGCTTCTTGTTTCTAGTATGATGTATATTGAAGAATATATCACATGGAAACTTTACTTTGATGGATCATTTACCTTTCATGGTTCAAAGTGCGAGAGTTGTGCTTATTAATCTTTCAGGAGATTTTATCCCTCAAACAATTGGGCTCGGGTTCCCATGTACTAACAACATAGAAGAATATGAAGCCCTCGTTGCAGGACTTAAAATTTCTATTAGATGGTATAATCGATAAGTAAATGTGATAGGTGATTCTATATTGATCATCAAAAAGTAAATAATGAGTACAAAGTTAAGGATGATAAAATCATTCCTTATAAGAAATTGGTTGATACATTAAAGGAGTTATTTGTACAGATTACATTCCAACAAATACCTAGAAGTCATAATCACACGGTGGATGTTATGGCCACAGTTGGTTCTTTGTTACGTATTCCACCTAGAAATAATGACATGCCATTCTTCGTGGAGCATTTAACGACACCAACATATGACATGCTAGAGTCTTGTTTGGTATGTGAAGTTGTTGGTCCCTTATCCCCTTGGTATAATGATATATATAATTACCTCCATGATGGAACCTTCTCTACTGACATTTCCCGATATGAAAAACAAAACCTTATCAAGCATATAACCCACTATAGCCTACTTAGGGTACGATATATCATAGAGGCTATGACGAGAATCTATTGTGTTTTCTTAATTCAGAAGATTATATTGTAGTGGTTAAAGAAGTGCATTTAACGAATATGTGGGGCCCATATAATTGGTATGGTTCTAGGATAAAAATTGTTAAGAGTAGGCTATTATTGGCCTATCATGGAAACCGATTGATGTCAATATGTAAATAAATGATTGTTGTGCCAAAATTATGGTAACTTGATGCCTTCCCAACAGTAGTATTTGTAACCAATCATAATGTCATGGCCTTTTTCAAAGTGGGGACTTGATCTTATTGGAAAGCTTACCCTACTTTATCTGATGGTCACATGTTCATTATTACTGCCACTGAGTATTTCATGAAATGGGTAGAGGTTATCCCTCTTACCTATGTTACTAGTGTGCATATTTCCAAGTTCATTATGAACCACCTCATTTTCCATTATGGTATCCCCTCTACCATAGTAGCTGGATAATGATAAGTCATTCAAGAATAAAACTATGAAATCGTTGTGCCAACATTTTCAAATCGACTCAAGTACTCAACCCCTTATTACCCTCAAGGTAATGGACATGATGAGGCCTCAAATAAAAATATTGTTCATACTATGGATAAGATCATTAACAAGACTAGTTGTGATTGGCACTTTCAAATTCATCATGCCCTCTATGCATATTGAACATCCATCTCGCACCCCTCCTAGTATTACACTATATTCCCTATTATTTGGCATAGAAGCCTTCCTACCCCTTGAGATTGAGATCCCTTCTTTGTGCATATCTTTACGAGACTATCTAGACAAAGAGGATGACTATAGAGTTTCCAGACTCACGAAACTAGAGTTGTTGGATGAGAAATACCATCATGTGCTAGATTACATAAAAGTGTATTAGAATTGAGAGCACCGAGGCTACAATAAAAGAACCATACCTTTCCATTTTGAGGTAGGAGACCTTGTTTTAAATAAGAATAATTTCAATACCACTAATGATTATGAGAAGAAAGAAAATTTTGAGCCTAACTGGTTAGGACCATATGTTGTGGTTGCTAAGTTTGGTTAAAGAGAATATAAAACCTGCTGATTCGATGGTGATCAACCTGCAAGAGCCTATGAATTCCATGCACCTCAAGTGGTTCTATGCTTAAGCATGGGGGACCTTCAAAATATCAAAAAAGTATAAAAATTAGAAAAATAAACAAAAATAAAGAGAAATAAATTTGTCCAAATGTGAAAACCATGTAATTGTGGCACATTAGACAAGTCCTTTGGTGAAAACTGGTTTCCGGTGCTATCGAGAGGGTCCGTTGTTCACAAGCATCTCATACCTAGGAGTACAGTGACTTTATCCTAAATTCCAATTTTCCCCTGTGTCATGGGATCCTTTTGAACCTATCCTTCGTGGCCTTGATTCAGCTGATCCTACTCATGTTGCAAAGATTTTTCCTTTGTACATTCCCATATAACGATGGGGAAACTTTGCATATTCACATTCTTGCACATACAAATTGTGTTTTCCCTTGTACATTCCCATCTATTGCTGGGTGCATCCACATTTCTTTGTTTTCTTGCACATAGTTTCATAATTTTTTAAGAAAAATTTAAAAAAAATCACATATTTTTAGTCGAAAATATCAAAACATTCAAAAAACATCCTATATAACACTCGAAAAACAATATAAAATTGTCTTAAAAAACCACAAAAACAACACAAAATGTTCCCAAAATGTCCCACACAAAAAGGTACTATTTGCTACATAGTTGTGTTGGTTGGTTATCTCGTATTCTTAGATTAAGTTGTTTTCTTTGCTTCTTAGATTACATTTTATTTTGGTATGTTGTGAAGTTCATTAGATTCATTTTATCTTGCATAGTTGTGTGGTTGTCTATAATAAATTTGATTAAGTATTCATTGTTCTTGTATTCATTACTTGTACAACTGTTATCATTTCATCATCCATATCATCTATCATCACATCTAACATCACATATAAATAAAATGCTTAGCTACATCATCATGAAATAAAAAAACATGTATGCTAAGCTAACATCATATGATATCACCAACGGGGCAAGAGGGATTATTTTTATCCCCCCACATCATATACCATAATAAAAACATGGGCTAAAAATGCTATCTCAAATAAAAAAATACAATAATCAAATTCCATCATCATCATATATTTGTGTATCAAATATCAATGTCCATGAAAATTTCCATATACAAAACAATGTATCTCGATTTCCATACTCATTGTTACGCTAGCCTTCTCAATTTGACACTAGTGTGAGCCATTTGAGCTAGTGCATGCCCCTTAATGCGAGCACAACCAAAGGATTGCACTAGTGTGATCCCACATTTTTCCACTAACCTAAACCAACATTAAATGCACTCAAAAATTAATTTTTTGTTTTGTGTACCGATGGTCCTGTTGGAGCTCAAACTTGCACTCATCCTAGTTTAGGTTGGACTGGGTCTTTGAGGAAATAATGGTACTATTTCCAAGTTGTGGGACATTACACACTTGAGCAGGACCTCTAGAGAAGGCCAGTTCCTCTACTTATTCATAAGGGAAATCGTGCAAGGGACCGTGGTTAGAAGGATATGCATAAGGGAAATCCTAGGCTAAAAGGGGTGGTGATAGCACTAGAAAGATGGTCGGTCGCTTGCCACTGGGGAAGGAAAGTGAGAAAACGTGGGAGAGATGGCAGATAGACGTGCCTGGACCAGAACCAAATAGACATGTTTTCTCACATTTTGAAAACACACAAAAATGAAACCAAGAAATGGGGAATGTACACAACATTCCAAAAACATGAACAAAAAGGAAATAACACATAAAACGTGAGGACATGGAATAGAATAACAAAAAAACATGATTATATTGCTTAGGGCATGCACATTCGATTACATTCATAGCGAGAGGGAAAATAATATTTAAACTTCTAACCACCGAAAGAAAGAAATGCCTTTAAATCCACATGTAGGGCTGCCATATGTGCCTCCCCATGTCTATTTGGTGTGTAGAAGAAGGAAGAAGGCCAAATCTAAATGAAATCTGGTGGTTGAGTCAATTAGATGTGTGCATTGATGAGCTGATTGATGTTTCCTATTTTCCATGTGACAAACCCTACCAAAATCTGATGTTGAAAAGTCCAACGTGTAGCCCACATCAACTTATTTCAAACAAGCCGAGGCATGTGTCTCGCATGAGAGAATCGTAGAAAAAGTTATGGCGATATGAAGGTCTACAAGTGAAAATTGAACACACAAGACATGTGGTGCACACCGATTGACTAAAGGATTGACCAACTGTTCATTACTTTTTTCATTTTTTCCATATGTCATTGTTGGTTTTCAAATAAGGACTTTATTGAAAACAATAGTCAGGGACAAAATTCCCTCCTCTTTGATGGGAGAGGTTCCCTTATTTAAAGGCAAAAACCTATTTACAAATGTACAACGTTTAGTTTTAAAGAGGAGCTCTGATATCATGAAAGTGTTTGATATTACAGATCATCAATACAAAAGGATAGAAGAAATAAGGAATGGGAAAAGGTAGAATAACACTCTCAAGAAATATAGATAACAAAATAATTCCTTACACATGCCAAAATGGAATCATATAGAACAGAATCATTTGCATTAAAACCACAAGATGTTATTTCACAGACACAAAGTTCCAGAGATGACATCCACAAGAATACAAAGCTTCTTGAAGTAAAATAGACTAATGATTCAATAAATTTTAACAGATAGAAAGGAAAGAACAAGCAGATAAAAACAAAGAGAGATCTTCTTGTATTGATAGCTTTTACTCCTTTACACTTTCAAAAATAACCGAGTTCCAGCCCTTGAAAATGGCGTAGAGAGCCCATTATATAGCTTACAAATTGGTTACACTTGGTAACCATTTCTTTTAACTAAAATATTAATTAAGGAAGTGCTCAACACAATGTCCTTAATTAGTTTACAATGAGCTCAATTCTAGGAAAAGAAGGAGAAAAGGAGAAACTAGGAGAGAAAACATCCACTTATTACTAAGGAGGGCCCACTGACTTGAGAATCCGTTGCCTAAATATTTTTAATGCCTCAGCTATCTCCCTGCCTCATGGGACTGATGTGTTGGCAGTGGTGTGAGACCAAGTGCCTAGACATTTCTCCATGTTCTTATCAAACTCTAGTATGTTCCAGGTATTCTTTATTATCCTTTTCAATGGTAGATTGAAGAGAGAAAATATCCTTTATCTTCTCTTTGGTAATCAATTCTTCTTTGAACAGGTATTCTTTGAAAAATGTCCTAAATTGAGTTTTAATCTCTTGAAGAGAGAAAGGAACACCTGAAGTTTCATCATGAAGATGACAATGAATATCCTTAAAGGAAGATGCAACACAAGTCTTGAAAGATTCTCCCTTTTGCTAACTGTTTCTCAATTCTCCCAAGGCTTCTTCTAGAACTTTTATTTTCCATTCAACACTAAACACCCATGACCCTGACAAGTTGTCCTTGGCATCATCAAAAACTTTACTAGCCAATAATATCTTTTCATCATCCTGTCCCATCAGGCGAAGATCTATGATGTAACTACTCCAAAGCTTCAGTTCTTTGTCCATAGTTTTAATAGAGGAGGAGAGTTTTTGTTGCAGGTTGACCACCTTCTCATTGGATTTGAAGGCCTCTACCTAGAAGTTCAAGCTTGAAATGGTCATATCATGAACCATGGCTTCCATAGCCTTTCCACAAGTGGAATATATGTGTATATCCTTGATACTTTGAACCTCATCCTGACTGAGAATCATAGGAGGTAGAAGGGCAGTTAGTGGATCAGGATCCAAAACCTTATCTTTAGCCAATAATGACTTGATGAAGTTGGAAAGAACTTGATTTTGTTCTTCCAACTATTCTATAGTTTGTTTACCCTTTTCCACTCTCTCAATAACCTTGGTTATTGTTTCTTGGAGGTTATGTACCTCACTCTCAGGAGTAGATTCTCCCATTGGAATTCTAGAAAGTTCTAGGTCAGAGGCTAATAGATCTTGCTCTGCCTTATCAACCTTAGGCTTTACAACCTCTAGAAATTGTTGGCCTTGAGCATCTATCACTATTCTTGAAGTTGTTTTAGCTCTCTTTTCTGGAGGAGGAGTAGTACCTAACAAAGTTGCCACAGCATCAAAATTTGGCCCTGTCAAATGGGAAGAAGGTTTTCTCTTCCTGCTATCAACCAAGGGTTGTCCCATGCAAACGTAGAAGTAGAAGAAGAAGAAGAAGAAGAAGGGACAAGAGGTCCAAGAGCAAGTGAACCCATGACACTTAAGGTATTCACCACTGTTGCTTCCAATAAAGAGGTGAGTGAGGCATCTGGAGCTTCTTGTGTAGAGGAATCTGTGGTACTAGGAGGTTCAGTGCTAGGCACCTCCTTCTCATCTTCTATTGTAACTTCTGAAGTTCTTGCAGGGTTTGGTACTTCACCATCATCACTTTCACTAAGAAAAATAATGTTCTCTGGCCCTAAAGGCAATCCTGAATGCTCTAGAAGGGGTTCTTCCTCAATTGGCTCTTGTTTAACCTCTTTTATCTTCTTTTGGTACACTTGAGTAGAAGAAGAGGGAGTAGATGATTCAGGTTCTTTAATTGAGGAAGGAGGGGTTTATATAGGTACCTCTATGTGCTGGGTGTATGTGTTTCCTTCCTAGGTGTTGAAGTATCTCTGGAAGAAGATCCACTTTGATTCTTCTTAAGCTCTCAAACCTTCCTGTCAAACCAAACTTTGGTTCTTACAAGGATAGGGGTCAAAATCTCAACCAAGTCATCCTTCTCCTTCTTGTACCAATCCAGATCTTCCAAAGGAGTATGTTTGATTAATGTCTCATATTCAAAAGACTGCAAGTCTTCATCATCATCCTGGAACCCTTCAAGAATTTGATAGAGATTGAGCTCTTTAATTAGTTGCAGAGAGAGTCTACCATAGTGCCTCCGCCTTGCTTCAAAATCATCTGCACAATCAGCCCAATAATCCTCAGTATCTGGCATATGATGATAATTTATTCTTTTTTTCTACTCAATGAACTTCTTAAAATCAAAACAAATCCTAGGCATGAAAAAGTGGACAAGTGATGGGTGTAGACACCTATAATTACGCCCAAGCAATTTAAATACTTAAATTATGCTAATTATCCCCTTTCTCACAAATCGAAAACATATCATCAAAGGCTCTCATATTCCCTCTTATTGTCATTAATTAATTACAATACGTTAATTGATTAAGTCATCTATCCAGCTAACAACCTAATTAATGACCTTCCATTAATTATTTACCCCTTCTCTCTAGACTAATTAATTATTATTAATTAATTAGCCTTCCCCTTCATTTAATTAATAAATCAATATTTAATTGATTTAATCCTCTCATAATAGCCTAAATCGTACTAATATTCCTCTAATTGGCTTCTATAAGCTTACACCTACCAATTAGTTAATCACCCTTGATTAATTAAAGCACCCCCCAACTCCTATGACTTGCTAAGCATAAATTAAACCCTTCTAAAGTAAGGTTACCTTTTATAAAGCAACCTTATCCATTCCTAATCATGTTTTACCTTTATCCCACATGCAAAGGGATGAAGTGTTTCCTTTATCCATTGGGCTATATAAGGATCCCTCCTTCTACCTTTATACCTACACCTAATTCCCTTGAGAAAGCAAAGGAAAGCACATAGTCTTGCACTAAAATCCTTTTGCCATTCTCAAGCCCTTCCATCATCCATCTTGAAGAGCTAGGCCTCACACCCAAACATCCTTGAAGAGTCAAAGCAAACAATATTGTTGATTGCCATTGGACTACATAGGTCCACTTGATTTAATTAGGCAATTAGAAGAATAAAGTTCTTGATTTGCATTATGTTTGATTTCATTATTTCAAAGTTATGATGCTAATGTAGGCCTTGTTCATTTCTTCATCTTGATGGTACTCTTTTCTTGTTTCTAGCTAGGTTAGGGAACTATTTTAGGTGGTAGTTCTTGCTTTCAATCTAACTTAGGAAAAAGAATACTTGTACACAATGGGAGCAAGGGCCCTTTCTATATTTTGGGCATCCAAGGTTGTTTTACATGTATAGTTTCCCAAAGAAATAGGGAATCGTAGACTAGATATTTTCTTGTCCCTGCAGGTTCTATGTAATTTATCCAATTGCCTACACACTTCAATTAGAGCTATCTTGTCATTACAAAACATGGGGAGCTTGAGAGGTGTGTTTTGATAACTAGCCAACCTGATTTATGAAAACATCCTGAATTGAATGAAGAAAGCTCCATACTTAGCTATCAGGTTCGTGGCTTCATCAGAAAACCTCCTGGCAGTATCACCTTCTAAAATCCTTACAATATACATGGTAAAGGCATCATTAACTCTTTTAAAATTGTGGTTGCTAGTTTCAAGGGTAAATTGAGGGCAAAGATGCATAAATGGGTTTGTCCTTTTGGCCATCCATGTATGTGAATCCAAACCACTACCGGGATGTTGCTAGGGAATACATGAGATAAGAAGTCATATAGAACTTCTTAGTCTCGTTGCACATTAGACAATTGCTCGGTCAAATTCATGCAAATGATTTCTGCCCAATTTATGTTCGATTACCTTCACAGATGATGTTGATGAAAGGGCACATCCAGAAGTGAAATTCATTGGTAGAGGGAAATCCCATGACACGAGCTAGAAAAATGATGAAATCAGACAACTCTTCATTGAAATCAGCCCTAAATAACACCTTGGAAAGTCGGGATGCTCCCTTCTTAGGGTTCTTCAACCATGATTTTGCTATTCTTGCCTTATATTTTTCATTGTCTGCTCAAATAGGGTCTAAGCTTGAGCTTGAGTGAGAATGATGGAGTCTTCGGCTCTGGAATACGTAGGGCACCAGTAATAGCAACAACATCTAGTTTGGCAATCAGCTCCCCATGCACATTAGTCAATTCTTTGGTGTCCGAGTTAAAATGAGCTCCACAGGTGAGCACATGGTGTCGGCACATTGTACAAAGATAGGGAAACCAGCCGCATAAGCAAGTCCGTTGTCATTGATCATTTGTGCCATGGGGGAAGGATTAGGGCAAGTCAATCTGTTCCAAAAATCCCCAAAATCCAGGTGTCGAACCTCACTATCCCTGATATCGGGAACAGAGGTCTCAAGGGGTGATACATGTTCTTGGCCTTGGAATTTGATCTTCATGTTTGCAATGCATAGAGGAAAAACCTTCAAGGATCGAATTCGCAATGAAAAATGCAAAGGGAGTAGGAGCACGAGCAAATGACCTTAATTGTAGGAATTCAAGAAAATGATGGCAAGTGAGCAATGTGTCAAATGCATAGAGAATAGTCCCATTAAATAGCCATTTAGGAGAGATAAGGTCATTAAATGCACATTAAATTCATATTGCACCGACTCAAAAAGATAAGAATTAGGAAGAGTGGAAAAACTAGCCCGGATGGTCTTTGGTACATTTGGGACATTAGGGACGTGATCCGGCCGACACGGGTGATGCGGGCAAAATGAGCACGAGTGGTCCAGAAACTTGGAAATGCGAGGAACGTGAAGATGTGATTTGGTCGATGCAGAAAAGTGGGGACAGAAGGCACAAAAGATTTTGGGATAGATGGGACAAAAGTACGTGAAGGACCCAATGTGGGTGATTGGGAACAAAATCCCAGGTGAACTTGGGACAAATGGGCCAAAAGTTCGACATAACCGAAAGTTAAAGAATTTCGGGAATGCAGCCAATCTGGGGAATAGAAGGCCTAATAGAACTTGGGACATGAGGGATAAAAATGTTTGACAGACCCGCAAATCACCAAAATAACTCCAAAAAATGTGAATTTTTACTATCTCCTCAATTTTTCACTTCACTAGAACATCACTAAAGGGTGTCAATTCAAAATTTTCGACTTTCAAAAGAGGGGAAATTTTGAGAGGACAATAGTTGGCTCTTTCTGGGGATGACTTGGCTAGATCAAAAGAATGAGACAAGGAAAGAACTCTAGAAAACCTAGGGGAAGAAGACCAAGTGCCTTATCCATTGGGCCACAGAGTCAAAAGGCAAACCAATATAGAAGACAACACACAAACAAGGAAAAACACACCACAAACAGAAATAGGGAGAAGCAAACACACACTATACATAATATACAAAGAGACTTCCTATTCACCTAGGACTTGAACAATTTCAGGTACTACCCACTATAAGGAAGTGGGAGAGAGGAACCATCCATGTAATCAAGATAGAAAGAATTTTCACCAGCAAAATGCCTGATTTTGAAAGGACCGAGCCAAAGAGAATCAAACTTACCATGGCTTCCTCGAGGCTCATGTCTTTTATCCCATGAAAAACAATGTCTCCAACTTGAAAATTTCTGGACTTAGCCTTCTTGTCAAACAAATATTTTACCTTCTGCTGGTGGGTAGATATTCTATCAACAACCTGCAGCCTGTCTTCATTCAACTTATGAAGATACATGATCCTTTTGTCTAAAGAATCATTGAAACTAGTGTCTTCAATGGCCTTCATTAAGTACAAAGCTAGTAGCTCCACTATCACTGGTAATTGGGATTCCACACCGTACACCACTTGAAAAGGGGACATCCCAATAGCTCTTTTAGGTGTAATCCTATCTACCCAAAGAGCATCATAAATTTTCTTGTGCCGGTTCCTCTGAGATTCATTAACCAGTTTCCTTACTATAGCCACCAGATTCTTATTTGTTGATTTTGCCTATCCATTCCCTTGAGGATAGTAATATGAAGAGTGAGCAAGGGAAATGCCATATCCATAACATAAATCCATCATCTCAGCAGAAGAAAAAATTGAAGCATTATCAGTCACAATCTTGTTTGGCACTCCAAACCTTACCAAGATGTTTTCTTTGATGAAATTACATACCACCTCTGAAGTAGTACTTTTAACTGGGATAGCTTCTACCCATTTAGTGAAATAATCTATGGCAGTCAACACATGAGTATGTCCTACACTTGAAGATGGGTTGAGTGTTCCAATAAAATCTAAACCCCACTGTTGAAAGGGTTCTTCAATCACAACTGGTTTAAGTGGCAAGGTAGCCAACTTGGGTCTTCCCACAAAAGTTTGACAAGCTTCACATTTATCAACCCATTTTGATGCATCCTTAAACAAAGTAGGCCAATATTATCCAGCGCAAAGAATCTTGTGAGTAGTAACAGAAATGAATAATGACCTCCACATGCTTGATCATGGAAAGCGAGAAAATCTTCTTCTATTGTTCTTTGTCAATGCATTTCAGAAATCTTCCATCCACTCCACGTTTGAACAAAGCATTCTCCCACAACACGTATTGTGCTGATCTTAGCTTGATAGCTCTCTTCTCTTTGGCAGTCAAGTGAGAGGGACACTCCCCATAGGTGAGAAAATGAGTGATATCAGCATACCATTCATCAGTCAAGCTGAGAAATAGAACAATAGGAACATCAACCTCATCCTTAGGTAATTCATGACCAGCTCCTTCAGCAATGAGTTCACATAAGCCTTTACCATGAACTAGTTTGGTTGGTCTGAGATCAATATCATATTCTTGAACCTTTGCTACCCAGTTTCCTCTCTTAGTTCCAAATTCTTGTTGCGTAAGAATAGACTTGATGGTTGTATTAGGCACAAGCACCATAGAGTGGGAGTTAAGAATATAAAATCGAAACTGCTTGACAGCTTTAACCACTACAAAAGCATGTTTCTCCATCATGGTGTACTTCAACTCGTGATTTTTAAGAATGTAGCTCATGAATGCAATTGGGAGCTCATGATCATCAAAATATTTCTGGGTCAATACAACAGCCAGGGTGCTTTCTGTGGCATAGCAATAAATAATAAAATCTTTACTAAAATCTGGACATGCTAAGATAGGAGTCCTAGCAATAGCCTTTTTAATACCTTCAAATGCTTCTTTCCCTTTAGAGGACCAGCCAAAATGTTTGTTTCCCTTTCATCATTTGGGAGATATTCAAAGTTATCTCTGCAAAATCGGAATGAATCTTCTTAGGAAGTTGATCTTACCAAAGAAAGAATGCACTCCCTTCTTACTTGTGGGAAGAGGAATCTATTGAATAGCTTGAACTCATTCAGGATTGATTTTGATTCCATCTTTAGAGACAACATGCCCCAAATTTTTTTCCTCTCGTGACACAAAATACAAATTTCTTGGGATTCAAAGAGACCCCATGTTCTCTACACTTCAAGAGAACTATTTCAGATGCTGAAAATGATCTGCTCTAGTTTTGGAAAACACAGGTCAGTCATCTAGATACACAACAATACATTTTCCTTTCAGGCTTCCAAAAGCCAAGTCCATAGCCCTTTGAAAAGTGGCACCAACATTAATGAGTCCAAAAGGCATCCTCTTGTAGGCAAAAGTACCCCAAGGGGTGGTGAAGGCAGTCTTGTGTTGATCTGTGGTATTAACTTCCACTTGATTATACCCTGAGAAGCCATCAAGCATGGACAACATTTCAGACCCTATAACAGCTTGCAAAACTTGATCCATCATGGGCAGAGGGTAGTTGTCCTTCAAAGAAGCCTGATTCATATTCCTAAAGTCAACACAGATACGAATCTCACCATTTTTCTTTCTGATAGGTACAATGTTAGCAATCCAAGTTGAATGATGAATGGGGAAGATAATTTTAGCTTTCAATAATTTTTGTATTTCCTGAAAAATGGTATCAACAATCTTTAGATTGGACTGCCTTTGCTTTTTCTTGAAAGGTTTAATCCCAGGTTTGAGAGGAATGAAATGTTGCATTTCCTTTGAATGGAAAGCTTTTAGATCATCATAAGAATAAGAAAGTACATCACTGTACCTCTTCAAAATACTTACTACCTTTTTCTTTTCTTCTTGCGTGCAACATTTCCCAATGTTCACCATTTTGGGGTCAGCAGAGCTCCCGATGTTAATCTTTTCATACTCAGCAGATTGTTACACTCCTGTAGGAGTTTTAGACTTAACATACCTGTCATGTTTATCAAACAATTCCTCCAAACTCACCAGCCCTTTAGGAATCTTGTTACCTTTGAGTTTGATGCACCCATCTTGATCTGTCTCCTCCTTGACACCTTCATCATTGGAAGATACACTCTCACGAGGCAAATTATCACTTCGCTCAAGTACAATTGTTCAAAGTTATCCTTGAGGTCCAAGAAAGAAATAAAATGCTAATCATCATTGAAAAATTGCGATTACTTGCATTAACAGCACACTTGGCCTATGGATCATTTTACTGGTGAATTTATCTTGAGAGAAATTAGGGTGAGGTGTCGTGAATGATCTTGAAACAAATGACTAGTGAATCAGCCCGGTGTTCTTTTCCCTAAGGACCGCCTTGATGGAAAAGGCATCAAGAAATTCAATAGAATCCCAAACTAGATTTCTGTAATGCTTCAACCTTCTATTCTTTACTTGAAAAAGGTCTCGACTTGTTTAACAACTAGTTCCGCATCTCCACGAGCCAGAAGATTCTTCACACCTTTTTCTTTTGCCACATTAAGTCCAAGGATGAGGGCTTCATACTCTGTTGTATTATTTGTATTCTCAAACTGAAGTTTGAAAGAGAAAGGGTAAAACTTTCCTTCCGGAGACATCAACACCACGCCAACTCTAGAACCAGCTGAGGAGCAGCTTCCATCAAATTCTAGATTCCAAACACCATTAGGATCATGAAGTACTTCTTTGGGAAGTTTAGTTTCATCTGAATACATAATCATATAGTTACCATGTCCAATATCTTCATAGAGTATTTGTGCTTTGGGATCATCCATTTTTGCACAATATACTCATATTTCTTCTCAGGTAATGATTCTTCATTTTTCCATTGACTGGTATAAGGGCATGTGACCAATCCATTTGAATCTCTCCTCCCACATCTTTACAAAAATTCCTACTTAACAACATACCATATGAAGGAGGGATATCTGCTACCAGAATAGTAGCCAAAACCTTTTTCTCAGGTAAGGAAGCAAAGCTACCTATGCATCTTTAATCCTTCCCACCAAAGGCACCTCCCTACTCTCCATAGAATAACATGAACCAATAGTGCGTGTGAGGGTGAGACCCAAAGCATGAGCCACTTTGGTAGGCATTACATTATCTGATGCTCCTGAATCTATGACACAGTTGCTAAGTTTATGGCCTGCTATAAGAAGAGTCACATAAAAAGGTTTGATTTTCTCATTAGATGTGGTGACTGTAGCCACAAGATTTGGTTGGGGTGTGGAGGATGGAGTAGGTAAAAGGCCTTTAGAGGTAGTTTTGGAATGGGAATTGACAAAGTGGATCATTTTGGCAAAGGCTTTAGGGTGGGTTTGATAATACTCAGCCTCTCAAATTTGAAATTTTGTTTTCTTAAGATGGTCAATGATATCAAAAGATCCAGAGATGGATGGGGAATCATCACTAGGAATTTTAGGCTTATCAAGTTTAGGAGCTAGAGAAAAAGAAGTTTTAGAAGTAGAAATAGGAGAAGGATTATCAGTACTGACCTTTTGTGTGGATGCAAAGTGGGAATAGGAGATCCTCTTCTTGCCACAACTGGGATAGTTGTGGAATACTCTTTAGCTTTCTTGATGGGCTGCATCACTTTTTCCTTCTTATTGGTCTATTCTTGTGTCATAACAACATATGACTCACTATTCATATCTGCTACTACTTCATCATAATCATCTTCTTCATCAACACCCTCAGTAGTGAGAAAATTGACTTGAGATCCATCAAGTTCTTCCAATTCCTCCTCAGCCTCCTCTCCAGATTCTTCAAATTCTTCATTAGCTTCTTCCTCAGGTTCCTCAACTTCACAAGTTGCATTGATAGGGACCTTGATGGGTGGTCCCTTGATTTCCAACCTTGTCTGAGAAGAGGGCAAATGGTTCTTGGGTTGGAAGTTTCTTCTTGGGACATCTTGATAAGGAGCATGCTGAGCCAATTGTTTCTTGATAGCAATGAGGTCATTGGCCAGTTTTTGTACTAAGGGATCTGCATTAGCTCCAGAGTTTGAAGAAGAAGAAATAGATGCTTTAGACTTGGAAGGATCTCTTTTCAACTTGCCAGACATGATCAGGTCATCCTCAACACTAATGGCTAATCTTTGATCCTCATCCAATGTTGCAAGATTAGCTCTCCTCAATGCATAGCTTACCTCAGGAAATTGAGTGTTTAGGAAAAAACATTTTTGAATCTGGTCCACGGGTCGGGTGTCCAGTGGGATCTTATTAATCAACTTATTGAACCTAGCCACAAACTCTCTCATAGGCTCTTGTGGTTCTTTCTTGATTTGAGAAATTTGTGCTAGCAGAGCATGCACATCTTCTCGTGGGTTTAAAATGGTTCTCAAATCTTGTCCTCATAGTAGTCCAATTGGTAATGGCCCCAATAGGAAGGTGATAGAACCAATCTGCTGCATTATCTTGCAAAGTCTCTACAAAAAGCCTCACTGAGACATCTTCATGCTCAACACCAAGGACTCCACATGCAACTATGAAGGCTGCAATATGTTCATCTGGGTGCACTTTACCATCACCTTTGAACTTGGGAAAGTTCTTTCTGTTACCCCTGGGTAACTCATGCAAAGGCTGAGGAAGGGCAAGAGGCCCAACACGGTGGCCCCAAGGTAATGGAACTGCCATTCTTGGAAAGACTACTTGAAGAGGAACTGAAACACCAGCAAGAATTAAAGCATGAAGATTAGGGCTAAGTTGCTCTTGAGGGATACTACATCGGTCCCATGAGGTTAGGGCTAAGTTTCTCTTGTGGGACTGATGTGTTGGTAGTGGCATGAGACCAAGTGCCTAGAAATTTCTCCATGTTCTTATCAAACTCGGTATGTTCTAGGTATTCTTTATTAGCCTCTTCAATGGTAGATTGAAGAGAGAAAATATCCTTTATCTTCTCTTTGGTAATCAATTCTTCTTTGAACAGGCCTTCTTTGACAAATGTCCTGAATTGAGTTTTAATCTCTTGAAGAGAGAAAGGAACACCTGAAGTTTCATCATGAAGATGACAATGAATATCCTTAAAGGTAGATGCAACACAAGTCTTGAAAGATTCTCCCTTTTACCAACTGTTTCTCAATTCTCCCAAGGCTTCTTCCAGAACTTTTATTTTCCATTCAACACTAAACACCCATGACCCTAAATTTGTCCTTGGCATCATCAAAAACTTTACTGGCCAACAATATCTTTTCATTAGCCTGTCCCATCAGGTGAAGATCTATGATGCAACTACTCCAAAGCTTCATTCTTTGTCCATAGTTTTAATAGAGGAGGAGAGTTTTTTGTTGCAGTTGACCACCTTCTCATTGGCTTTGAAGGCCTCTACAATGAAGTTCAAGCCTGTAATGGTCATGTCATCAACCATGGCTTCCATAGCCCTTCCATAAGTGGAATATCTGTGTATATCCTTGATACTCTAAACCTCATCTTGACTAAGAATCATAGGAGGTGGAAGGGTAGCCAGTGGAGTAGGATCCAAAACCTTATCTTTAGCCAATAATGACTTGATGAAGTTGGAAAGAACTTGATTTTGTTCTTCCAACTATTCTATAGTTTGTTTACCCTTTTCCACTCTCTCAATAACCTTGGTTACTGTTTCTTGGAGGTTATGTACCTCACTCTCAGGAGTAGATTCTCCCATTGGAATTCTAGAAAGTTCCAGGTCAGAGGCTAATAGATCTTGCTCTACCTTATCAACCTTAGGCTTTGCAACCTCTAGAAATTGTTGGCCTTGAGCATCTGTCACTATTCTTGAAGTTGTTTTAGCTCTCTTTACTTTGGAGGAGGAGGAGTAGTACCTAAAAAAGCTGCCACAACATCAAAATTTGGCCCTGTCAAATGGGAAGAAGGTTTTCTCTTCCTATTATCAACCAAGGGTTGCACCCATGAAAAAGTAGAAGAAGAAGAAGAAGAAGGGACAAGAGGTCCAAGAGCAAGTGAACCCATGACACTTAAGGTATTCACCATTGTTGCTTTAGTAAAGAGGTGAGTGAGGCATCTAGAGCTTCTTGTGTAGAGGAATCTATGGTACTAGGAGGTTTAGTGCTAGGCACCTCCTTCTCATCTTCTATTATAACTTTTGAAGTTCCTGTAGGGTTTGGTACTTCACCATCATCACTTTCACTGAGAACAATAATGTTCTCTGGCCCTGAAGGAAATCCTGAATGCTCTAGAAGGGGTTCTTCCTCAATTGGCTCTTGTTTAACCTCTTTTATCTTCTTTTGGTATACTTGAGTAGAAGAAGAGGGAGTAGATGATTCAGAGTTCTTTAATTGAGGAAGAAGGAGGGGTTTGTATAGGTACCTCTGTGCTGGGTGTATGTGTTTCCTTCCTAGGTGTTGAAGTATCTCTGGAAGAAGATCCACTTTGATTCTTCTTAAGCTCTCGAACCTTCCTGTCAAACCAAACTTTGGTTCTTACAAGGACAGGGGTCAAAATCTCAACCAAGTCATCCTTCTCCTTCTTGTACCAATCTAGATCTTCCAAAGGAGTATGTTTGATAAATGTATAAGATTCAAAAGATTGCAAGTCTTCATCATCATCCTAGAACCCTTCAAGAATTTGATAGAGATTGAGCTCTTTAATCAGTTGCAGAGAGAGTCTTCCATAGTGCCTCTGCCTTGCTTCAAAATCATCTGCACAATCAACCCAGTAATCCTCAGTATCTGGCCTATGATGATAATTTATTCTGAGGTTCTGCTCAATGAACTTCTTCAAATCAAAACAATTCCTAGGCCTAAAAAAGTGGATAAAGTGATGGGAGCAAGGGCCCTTTCTATATTTTGGGCATCCAAGGTTGTTTTACATGTATAGTTTCCCAAAGAAATAGGGAAGCGCAAACCAAATATTTTCTTGTCCCTGCAGGTTCTATGTAATTTATCCAATTGCCTGCACACTTCAATTAGAGCCATCTTGTCATTACAAAACATGGGGAGCTTGAGAGGTGTGTTTTCATAACCAACCAACCTGATATATGAAAACCTCCTGAATTGAATGAAGAAAGCTCCATACTTAGCTATCAGGTTCATGGCTTCATCAGAAAACCTCTTGGTAGTATCACCTTCTAAAAGCCTTACAATATACATGGTAAAGGCATCATTAACTCTTCTAAAATTGTGGTTGCTAGTTTCAAGGGTGAATTGAGGGTAGTATGCATAAATGGGCTCATCCTTCTGGCCCTCCATGTATGTGAATCCAAACCACTACCAAGATGCTGCTAGGGAATACATGAGATAAGAAGTCATATAGAACTTCTTAGTCTACTGCACATTAGACAATTGCTGGTCAAATTCATGCAAATGATTTCTACCCAATTTATGTGTTCGATTACCTTCACGAAACTTTGAAATGTAAGGGATGCAAAGAAATGATTCGGATAATGCACACTATTTTCCTCTCAAAATTTCCCCTCTTTCGAAAGTCAAAAATTAAATTTTTTTGAGTTAACACCTTTCTATGATGTTCTAGTGAAGAGAAAAGTTGAGGAGTTAGAAAATTTCATGTTTTTTTGAGTCATTTGAGTGATTTGCGGGTCTGTCGGACATTTTTGTCCCATGTGTCCCAAGTTCTTCCAGGATTTTGTTCCCGATCAGCCGTTTTCCTTGAAATCTGTTAAACCATGAGCCTATCAAAACTTTTTGTTCCAAATGTTCTAAGTTCACTAGGGCTCTCTATTCCCCGATCGCCCGCATCGGCCACATCGGGCCCTTCGTGTACTTTGGTCTTACTTGTCCCAAAAGCGTTTGTGCATTTTGTCCCCACATCACCCGCATCACGCTTTCACATTCCTCATGTCCCAAATGTACCAAAGGCCATCCGAGATAATTTTTTTCGCTCTTCTCGATGCTTTCCTTTTGAGTCGGTGCATATGAATTTAATGCACATTTATAACCTTCTCTCTCCTAAAATGGATATTTAATGGGACTACCCTCTACGCATTTTACACACTACATACTTGCTTCCATTCACTCATATCCTTGCAATTAAAATCGTGTGCTCGTGCCCCATTTCCCATGCATTTTTATTACAGATTCGATCTGTAAGGGTTATTTCTCTATACACTCAGCATGAAGATCAAGTTTGTGGTCGGAGCACGTTTCACCGCTCGAGTATTTTGTTCCCAATATCAGGGATAGTGAGGTTCATCACCTAGATTTCAGTGATTTCTGTAGCAGGTTGACTGACCCAAATCCCTCTCCCATGGCGCAAATGATCAATGACAGTGGCCTTGCATTTTTGCACGTTTCTCGATCTCAGTAAAGTGTGTTGACACTGTAATCACCTACAGAGCTCACTTCAACCCCGACACAAGTGAATTGACCAATGTGCATGGGGAGCTAATCACCAAACTAGATGTTCTTTGCCATTGCCGCTACCCTACGGATCCCCGAAATGGACAACTCCGTGGTTATCTCTCAAACTCAAGCACAAAATCTCTTCAAGTAGGATAGTGAGAAATAAAAAGTAAGGGTAGAAAATTCATGGTTGAAGAACCCTAAAAAGGGGCATCTCGACTTTCCAAAGCTCTGTTTAGGGCTGATTTCAATGAAGAGCTGTTTGATTTATCATCTTGTTGGCTCGTGTCATGGGCTTACCCTCTACTAGTGATTTTCACTTTTGGATGTGCCTGCTCATCAACATAATCTATGAAGGTACCTAGAACATCAATTGGGCAGAGATCATTTGTGTGAATTTGACAGAACAATTGTCAGTGTGTAATAAACCAAGAAGTTCTACATGACTTCTTATCTTATGTATACCCTAGCAACATCCCAACAATGATTTGGTTTCACATACATTGAAGGTTAGAAGGGTGATCCCATCTATGCTTACTACCCTCAGTTCACCCTTGAAACCAACAATCATAACTTTAGGAGGGTGAATGATGCTTTTACCATGTACATTGTGAGGCTTCTGGATAGTGATACTACTAGAATATTTTCTGATGAAGCCATGAACCTGATAGCAAAGTATGGAGCTTTCTTCATTCAATTCAGAAGGTTTTTGTATATCAAAGTTAGCTATTACGAGAACACTCCTCTCAAACTCCCTATATTTTGTAATGATAAGATGGATTTGATTGAGGTATGTAGACAATTGGACAAGTTACAAAGGACTGCAGTAGAACAAGAAAATCTATGGGCTGCATTTCCCCATATCCTTTGGTAACTATAGATGTAAAAAAATTTGGATGCTCGAGAACATAGAAAGGGCCCTTACTCCCATCATTGTCCCCTTTTTCAGGCCCAGACCCTGTTTTGATTTGAAGAAATTCATTGAGCTAAATCTCAGAATCAACTATTATCATAGAGTAGATACTAAGGACTATTCATCTGATTGCACAGATGACTTTGAAGCAAGATGGAGGCATTATGAAAGATTCTCCCTCTAGTTGATAAAGGATCTCAACCTATATCAGATTCTTGAAGGGCTTTAAGATGACAATGTAGACCTATTGTCATATGAATATGATAATGTGATCAAGCATACTCCCTTAGAGGATCTAGACTAGTTCAAAAGGGAGAAAGATGATTTAGTTGAGATTCTAGCCCCTGTCCCTAGTAAGAACCAAGGCATGGTTTGATAGAAGGGTTTGAGAGCTGAGGAAGAATTTAGGAGAGTCTTCCTCTAAAGACACTTCAACACCGAGGAAGGAGTCACATACACCTATCTCAGAGCTACCTACATGAACTCCTCCCCCTTCATCAAGTAAAGAACCTGAATCCTCTACCCCTTCCTCATCTACTCAGGTATATCCGAAGAAGGTTAAAGAGGTTAAAAAGGAGCCTATTGAGGAAGATCCCTTGTTAAAACATTCAGAATTACCTTCGGGGCCAGAGAACATCATTGTTCTTAGTGAAAGTGAGGATAGTGAAGTGTCAATTCTTGCAGGAGTTTCAGAATCCACAATGGATAAAGAGAAGGAAATTCATAACACTGAGCCTCCAAGTACCGTTGATTCCTCTGTCCAAGAAGCCTCATCTACTCCACTCACATCTCTACTGGAGGCAATAGTGGTAAATACTTTAAGTGCCATGATTTCTCTTACTCTTGGTTCTCTTGCTCCTCCTCCTCCTTCTTCCTCCACTTTTGCATGGGTGTAACCTTTTGTTGACAGTAGGAAGAGGAAGTCTTCTTCTTAGTTGAGAGGGCCAAATTTTGATGTTGTGGCGGCCTTGTTGGGCACTACTCCTTCTGCTCCTACAAAGAGAGCTAAAACAACTTCAAGGATAGTGACAGATGACCAAGGCTAGTAATTTCTTGAGGTACCAAAGCCTAAGGTTGATAAGGCAGAACAAGATTTACTAGCCTCTGATTTGGAACTTTCAAGGATCTCAATGGGAGAATCTACCCCTGAAAGTGAAATATATAATCTCCAGGAAACAATAACTAGGGTTATTGGGAGAGTAGAAAAAGGCAAGCAGACTATAGAACAACTGGAGGAGTAAGCTCAAGTGCTTTCTGGTTTCATCAAGTCATTGCTATCTAAAGACAGGGTTGGATCATACCCCACCGATCGCCCTTCCGCTACATGTGATTCTTAGTCAAGATGATGTCCACAAAGATTAAAGACATACACAGGATTCCATCTATGGAAGAGCTATGGAAGCCATGGTGGATGACATGATCATCAAGGTTTGAATTTCATTGGAGAAGCCTTCAAAGTTAATGAGATGGTAACTAATCTACAATAAAATATCTCCTCTGTAATTGGAACTATGGATAAAGAACTTAAACTTTGGAGTAGCTACATAGTAGACCTTCGCTTGATGGGACAGACTGATGAAAATTTATTGATGGCAAGTAAATTTTTTGATGATGCCAAAGATAATTTGTCAAGGTCATGGGTTTTTGCGTGGAATGGAAAATAAAAGTGTTGGAGGAGGCTTTAGGAGAATTGAGGAGTAGTTGGTAGAAAGGAGAAGCCTTCAAAACTTGTGTGGTATCTGCTTTTAAGGATATTCACTGTCACCACCACGACAAGACTTCAGGTGTGCCTTTCTCCCTCCATGAAATTAAGACTCAATTCAGGGCTTTTGTTAAGGAAAACTTGTTCAAGGAGGACTCAATTACTAAAGAGAAGATAAAGGAGATTTTCTCCCTTCAGTCTACCATTGAGTAAGCTAATAAAGAATATCATGCACACACTGAGTTTGATAAGGAAATAGAGAAATTTATGGGATCTTGGACCAAAGCATCGCAAGACACATCATCCCATGGGGCCAAGACCTAGCAGAATCATTAAAAAGTTTAGACAACGGATCCTCAAGTTGGTGGGCCCTCCCTAGTCATAAGCATTTATTTTCCCTCCTAGCTTCTCCTTTCCTTCTTTTTCTCAATTCGGGCTTATTGTAATTAGTTGAGGGTTTTGTGTCAAGCATCCCCTTAACTAAACATTTTAGTTAAAAGAAGTAGTTACCAATTGTAACTAATTTGTAAAGTTATATAATGGGCTCTCTACACCATTTTCGAGGGGCTAGAACTTGGTTTATTTTTGAAAGTGTAAGGAGTAACAAAGAAATCAATACAAAAAATATTTCTTTCCATGTCTATCTAGTCTTGTTCTTTCATTACTATCCATTGAATACTTTTGAATCATTTGTCTGTATTATTTCAAGAAGCTTTGTATTCTTGTAGATGTTATTTCTGGAACTTTGTGTCTTTGCAATAACATCTTATTAATTCAAATGCAAATGGTTTGGTTCCAAATAATTTCATTCTGTGCACACATAAGGAATTATTATGTTATCTATAATTCTTGAGAATGTGTTTCTTTCATTTCCACTACTTCATTCCTCTATAATTTTGTATTGATGATCCATTCTATTTTAAAACACTTTCATGATATCCAAGTTCCCCATTAAAAGTATGCATTGTACATATGTAAATAAGCTTTGTCTTTAAAAAGGGAATCTCTCCTATCAAGAGAAGGGAATTTCTATCCCGACATTGTTGTTCTCTTTAAAGTCCTTTTTGACGACCAACAATTTTTGGCGACTCCGTTGGGGAATTCATTTTTCTTAACGTATTCCAGTTCTATAAATGATTTCTTGATCATCCTTTGATCTGGCGACTCACGTTTTACTCGCGGAAGGAGGGCCCTTGGTATTGAAGATTCTCAGTTTCAGCTTTTGGAATAGCAAGGTTTTCCTTTTCCTTCAACAGGAAGGAATAGAAGAGCTCATTCAACAAGCACTCCTCCTGTTGAAGATAGAACCCCTATAGGTGGTATCCCTCCGAGCAACTCAACCCTAATCTCCGCGCTCTGATTCTTGTTGGTGTTTCGGTTCCCCTTCAAGTTGTCTTTCCAAGGATGGCAACACCATTACCTTGGGGCCATCGTGTTGGGCCTCTCACCCTTCCTCAACCTTTGCATGAGTTACCCAGAGGTAACAGGAAGAACTTCCCCAAGTTCAAAGGTGATGGCAAGGTACATCCTGATGAACATATCGCAGCCTTCATAGTTACATGTGGAGTTCTCAGAGTTGAACATGAAGATGTCTCGGTGAGGATTTTTGTAGAGAATTTACAAGATAATGTAGTAGATTGGTTCTATCACCTTCCAGCTAGGGCCATTACCAGTTGGACCATGATGAGAACAAGATTTGAGAACTGTTTCAAACTTGCAAAGGACGTACATGCTTTGTTGGCCCAGATTTCTCAAATAAAGAAGGAATCACAAGAACCCATGAGGGAATTTGTGGCTAGATTCAACAAGTTGATTAAAAAAATCCCACCAGACACTCAACCTGTAGATCAAATTCAAAAATGTTTCTTCCTGAATGCTCAATTACCTAAAGTTAGCTACGCATTGAGAAGAGCTAATCTTGCAACATTGGTCGAGGATCAAACTCTTGTTGTTAGTGTCGAAGATGATTTGATTATGTCTGGGAAGTTTAAAAGATACCCTTCTAAATATAGGTCTTCTTCTTCCTCCTCTTCCACTCCTGGGCCTAATACTGATCCATTAGTACAAAAGATTACAAATGACCCCATTTCCATCAAAAACAAATGTTGGCTCGAGAATGCCCCTTATGCGGAATTTGCAGCCTAGAAATCGTTTGCCTCGCTTCTCAGACAAGGCTAGCACTTGAGTTGCCACCCATCAAGGTTCATGTTAATGCAACTTGTGAGGTTAAGGAACCTGAGGATGAAGAGGTTAATGAAGATTGTGAAGAACTTGAAGAAGAAATTGATGGAGAGATGGAGGAACTTGAGGGATCTCGAGTTAATTTCTTCACTACTGAAGGTGTTGATGAAGAAGATGATTATGATGAAGTGGTAGTAGATATGAATAGTGAATCATACACTGTCATGACTCGAGAGCAGAAAAATAAAAGGGAGAAAGTGATGCAGCCCGCTAAAAGATCCAAGGAGCATCCCATGACTATCCCTATTATTACAAAAAGAGGATCTCCTATCCCCACTACATCCACACAGAAGGTGAGTTCTGCCAATTCTACTTTTCCTAATTCTACTACTAAAATTTCTTCTTCTACAACTCCTAAATCTGACAAACCTAAGATTCCTAGTGATGATAGCCCGTCCACCTCTGGATCTTTCGATATCATTGATCACCTCAAAAGACAAAGTTTCAAATTTCAAAAGTCGACTATTATCAAACCCATACTAAATATTTTGCCAAAATGGTTCACTTTGTCAATTCTCAATCCAAAGCTTCCTCTAAAGGCCTTTTACCTACTCCATCCTCTCGCACCCCAACCCAATCTGGTAGCTATTGTCACCTCACCTAATGAGAAGATCAAACCGTTTTATGTGACCCTTCTTATAGCAGGCCATAAACTCAAAGAACTATGTCATAGATTCAGAGCATCGATAACATAATGCCTACCAAAGTAGCCCATGCTCTGGGTGTAACTCTCACATGCACTTATGGGTCTTGTTATTCCATGAAGAGTAAGGAAGTGCCCCTAGTTAGAAGAATTAAAGATGCACAAGTAGCTTTTGCTACTTTACCTAAGAAAAGGTCTTGCTGCTATCCTAGTAGCGGATATCCCTCCCGTTAGGAAATAAGAGATAAAATATGCGGAATAATCCCTCACAGAATCGCAATAGTAGAAACTAATATGCAGAAATTATTACAGATCTGAAATAAAATTGCAGAACAAAATAACACAACACAAAGAGACAGTATTTAACGTGGTTCACCCAATTTGGGCTACGTCCACCAAGAATCACTTGCTCAGATTTTATTACAAGCCACTGCTCTCTCAATACAATACCCAGATCCGTTTGGAGCTATGCTCAACAAACTCTACAAAATTCACAACTGAATTCAAAACACATCTGCAATACATTTGCTTGTACATCTATCATATGCATAAGACCATATAAATAGACAACTGCTTAAGTAGTTTGATACAAAACCGTGGGTATCAAAACCAAGGGAAAAAAACCGTGGGTATCAAAACAATGGGCAAAAGACCGAAAAAACCATGGGCCCAAAAACAGCCCATAACGGTTACCCATTACCCATGGGTTAATGAACCACCCATGAAAATACCCGAGTGTAACACATGGAAGGTGTACCATACTCTAACATGAAAATAGGCTCCACAAACATAACACCTCCTTCATATGGTATGTTGTTAAGAAGGAACTTCTGTAAGGATGTAGGAGGAGAAATTCAAATGGATTGGTCACATGCCCTCATACCAGTTAATGGAAAAATGAAGAAGCTATTGTCTGAAAAGAAATCTGAGTATATTATACAAAATATGGATGATCCCAAAGCAAAAATACTTTATGAGGATATTGGGCATGGTAATTATATGATTATGTCTCCAAAGGAAACTTAGCTTCCCAAAGGAGTAATTCATGATCCTAATGGGGTTTGGAATTTAGAATTTGATGGAAGTTGTTCCTCGGCTGGTTTTGGAGCTGGTGTAGTATTGATGTCTCCAGAGGGAAAAGTTCATCCTTTCTCATTCAAACTAAAATTTAAAAATACTAATAATACAATAGAGTATGAAGCTCTCATTCTTGGGCTTAATATGGTAAAATAAAAAGGTGTGAAGAGTCTTCTAGCTCGCAGAGATGTAGAACTAGTTGTTAAGAAAGTCAGAAACCTTTTTCAAGTAAAGAATATAAGGTTGAAACATTAAAGGAATTAGGTTTGGGATTCTATTGAATTTCTTGACACTTTTTCCATTGAAGCGGTGCCTAGGGAAAAGAACACCAGGGCTGATTCACTAGCTATCTCAGGATCGTTGCTAATACCTCATCCTGAATTTTCTCAAGATAGGTTTACCATTGAGATGACCCATAGGCCCAGTGAACCTGATAACGCAAGTAATCGGCAAGTTTTCAATGATGATCAGCATTTGCTTTCTTTCTTAGAGCTCGGGATAAGCTGTGAACAATTATACTTCGAAGGAAGTGACAATTTGCCTCGTGAGAGTGTGTCTTCCAACAAAGAGGATGTCAAATAGGAAATAGATCAAGATGGGTGCATCAAACCCAAAGGTAACAAGATTCCTAAAGGGCTGGTGAGTTTAGAAGAATTGTTTGATAAACATGATAGGTATGTTAAGTCTAAAGCTTCTACTGGATCACAACAATCTATTGAATATGAAAAAACTAATATTGGGAGTTCTGTTGACCCCAAGTTTGTGAACGTTGGAAAATGTTGTACACCAGAAGAAAAGAAGAGGGTGATCAACCTTTTAAATAAGTATAAGGATGTTCTGGCATATTCATATGAGGATCTAAAAGCCTTCCAACCAAAGGAGATGTAGCATTTCATCCCTCTCAAACCTGGGATTAAACCTTTCAAACAAAAGCAAAGGCAATACAATCCTAAGATAGCTGACACTATTTTTAGGAAATACAAAAGTTTTTGAAAGCCAAAATTATTTTTCCCATCCACCATTCGACATGGATTGCCAACATTGTGCCTGTCAGGAAGAAAAATGGTGAGATTCGTATCTGTGTTGACTTCAGAAATCTGAATCAAGCTTCTTTGAAGGACAACTATCCTCTACCCATGATGGATCAAGTCTTGCAAGCTATTACGGGGTCTAAAATGTTGTCCATGCTTGATGGTTTCTCGGGGTATAATCAAGAAGAAGTCAATACCCTAGATCAACACAAGACAACCTTCATCACCCCTTGGGGTACTTTTGCCTATAAAAGGATGCCTTTTGGACTCATTAATGCTAATGCCACTTTCCAAAGGGCTATGGACTTGGCTTTTGGAAGTTTGAAAGGGAAATGTATTGTTGTATATTTAGATGATCTAACCGTGTTTTCCAAAACTAGGGCAGATCATTTTCAGCATCTGGAAACAGTTCTCTTGAAATGCAGAGAACATGGGATCTCTTTGAATCCTAAAAAATCTGTCTTTTGTGTCACAGAGGGAAAATTGTTAGGGCATGTTGTCTCTAAAGATGGCATCAAAATTGATCCTGAACAAGTTCAAGCTATTCAGCAGATTCCTCTTCCAACCAGTAAGAAGGGAGTGCATTCTTTCTTCGGTAAGATCAACTTTCTGAGAAGATTCATTCCTGATTTTACAGAGCTAACCTTGAATATATCCCAAATGATGAAAGGAAAAAAACATTTGGCTGGTATTCTAAAGGAAAATAAGCCTTTGAAGGTATTAAAAAGGCTATTGCTAGAACTCCTATCCTAGCATGTCCAGATTTTAGCAAAGATTTTATTATCTATTGTTATGCCACAGATAACACCCTGGCTGTTGTTTTGACTCAAAAAGATTCTAATGATCATGAACTCCCAATTGCATTCATGAGCTACATTCTTAAAAATCATGAGTTGAAATACACAATGATGGAGAAACATGCTTTTGTAGTGGTTAAAGTTGTCAAGCAGTTTCATTTTTATATTCTTAACTCTCACTCCACAAGTACTTGTGCCTGACACAACTATCAAGTCTATTCTCACACAGCAAGAGTTTGGATCCAAGAGAGGGAACTAGGTGGAAAAGGTTCAAGAATATGATATTGACATCAGACCAACCAAACTAGTCCGCGGAAAAGGCTTGTGTGAACTCATCGCTGAAGGAGCTAGCCATGAGTTACCTAAGGATGAAGTTGATATTCCTATTGTTCTATTTCTCAGCTCAATTGATGAATGGTATGCTGATATCACACATTTTCTCACCTATGGAGAATGTTCCTCTCATTTGACTGCCAAGGAGAAAAGAGCTATTAAGTTAAGATCAACCCAAGTATGTATTATGGGAGAATGTGTTGTTCAAGCATGGGATGGATGGAAGATTTCTGAAATGCGTGGATAAGGAACAATAGAAGAAGATTCTTTCAGCTTTCCATGATCAAGCATGTGGAGGCCATTACTCATCTACCGTCTCGTAGATCAATAATTTTCACCCTTGTTCCCTACCCAAGTTAATGCACAAAACTAAACACAAAAAACCCTTGAAAAACTCAAATGAAATCGATACCTGATAGATTGGATAAGATCCGAAGATGTAGATGGAGAGAATGCTAATGGAGACAAGACGGGCGCACATGAACAATCCTGCAAAGTAGATCCAAGAAACCTGTGATGCACAAATCCTTGACAGAAAAAGATGACGTTAGACGATATATGGGTGAACTGCCTGAAAGTGGGTTCGGGAAGCAATGAGCTTCCTTGGCGGATGTCAGTTCACATTTTCAATCAAGAATAAAGACATACATGATAAAATATGTAAGAAAATATTTAGGTTTTCTGATTAAAAACAACAGACAAAATGTAAAAACCGCAGCAGAAACTGAAAGAAAGCAGGAAACTGTAAAAACAAAGCTAAACTTGGGTTACCTAAATTCTATACCTTTCTGTAGATTGGTCGGAGTCGATCAGATAGTGATCGGTGTCGATTGTTTGGTCGTCAAGTGTCGATTAGATGTGATCAGCGTCGATTGTTTGGGGTCGGCGTCGATTAGACACACAGGAAGATAGAAGGCCAGAGAGTAAAAGAAGAAAGAAAACTAAGCTAAAATGGATCAAATGTAAGCCTAGATTATTGAAGATTGATCAGAAAGTAGAGATTGAAGACAGAAAAAGGGGATCCGAGGTAGAAATTGATGGATTTTAACCCAGAAACTAAAGAAAGGCACGATTCGTGCCGATTTGGATAAACTGGCGTTGATTAAAGACTAATTAGATTTGACTGGACTGGATTGGTGTTGACCGAAAGGAAATTATAGAAACTAACAAAGAGGAATACCTGAAAAACACTTGATTGATGATTGATGATTGATGAGGGTAGTTGTGGAGACCCACAAGAGCTGTAGACACGCGCAGATGGAGTAGCAGTGCACCTCTCAAAGTGATTAAACTACACAAAACTCACTTTCTTTCTTTGATAATCTCTTTAATTGCTCAAACAAAAGTAATATCTAGGTAATTGGCTCTTTCGAATCTAACTAGAGAGGATCTCAGGTCGTAAATTTATAATCGATGCCGACCAAGATAAAATCGGCGCCGCTCCAGAAAAATCGGTGCCGCTTAGAAAAATCGGTGCCGATCAGGGAGCAGACTCCCAAAGTGGCAAAAAGGAAATGAATTAGAAGGATAAGAATATTATCCCTCCAAATCAAATACGGGAAAAATCCCATTGCACTATTTTAGGAGAGGATAAATAGGTGGGATGGATGGATAAAAATGATACGGGAGGTTGGAAATTGATATGGGGTAGATAAGTAGTTGAAATAAATGTAGAAGATAGAATTACATGGTTAATGTTTAATTAACCATGGATGAAATATAATTGGTGGAGAAAACTTAGGATATGCCTTTAAATTAAATATTTAAGTAATACCCTAAGGGAGAAGTGGTGATATAAAGGTGCCCCGGGTTACCCGAGATGATAAACGAACCCATGGGACACTAAATTGGGTAACCAATTTTAGGTGTCTACATTTGCCCCTTTTTGTCAAGTAACTTGTGATAAGCAATGCCACGAGACAAAAACAAGGAGTTGGAAGAAATGAAGAAAAATAATGATGTGATCCCCCTCAAACTAGGGATGGGGTGGCCCCAAAAGAGCCAACCGATCCCGAGTTTGAAAGGGATAGATGAGAAAGAGTAGAAGGGATGATGCCCCAACGAGATACCTGGAGTAAATTTGATCATTGATGACGCATGTGAAAAATAAAAAGGCAACGACCTAAGGAACTCACATTGGTAGGGCAGACTAGACGGTCTTCATATGAGATGACGTAAGTGGCTACAGGTGGTGATTTAAAGGTGATCGCAACATAGCAATAACCAAATAGTGACACATTGGTAGGGAAAACTAGACGGCCTTTGAATGAGACGACGTTAGTGCCTATAGACCGCTATCTTTAGGTCAGAAAACGTGAGTTACCCATGTACAGGAAGAACTCGAATGGGTGATAACACCTGAAAATATGCATCGAAAGGAAAAAAATAAGTTCATAACAATGATAAAATAAACAAGCTAAGCATCAACACTTAGACAAGAAGGATGAAGTGATAGCCTTGAGAGGATAGCCACTACGGAGAGCGATATATGGCCACTACAAATGGAATTTGTAATTGAACAACCGCCAGACTAAGTAAGCGGGTGTGCTATGGGTGGCACATGCAAAAGATATAATGATGAGATGCCCTGGTGGGGAATAACAAGCAAAGCCGAGCCACGAGTGAGACACACATGAGGCTATGCAAGGCGACTAGGTACAAGTACCGAAAAGAAAGATGTAATGATGGTGGCAATGTGTTACAGGTGACACATGCGTAAGACAGATAACAGATGAGGACGAAGCGCGTCCTGGTGGGACCAGAGGATGAAATATATCAAAATATCCCCAATCAGCACCGATGGGATCTAATTGACGTCGATTACCCCTAATCGATGTCGACCACAAAAATCGGTGCCGATCAAAATAATTAGCACCGACCGCTCTGAAAACCTATAAGTATAGAAAAGATGAATGGTAACGATTCATTTGCACTACGACGATTGATTTAGAAAAAGTCAAAAATTGAATTTGAGCAACATGGAAGCCTCTAGAAGTGGTCAGAAGAGGAAGAGGACATGACCAGGGGTAAGTGAGCCTTCCTTAGCTTCGTACATTTAGCGTTTTGTTTGTTTTTCATGTTTTTGTTAGTAGGAGGAAAGAGGGCTTTTTAGCACTCTGCCTCGTAAACGACGTTGATTGAAAAAATTCGCACTGATTAAAAAGTGATGGGTGCCGATTGTAATACAATCGGTGTCGACCATCAAGTAAACGGTGCCGATTGGCATGAGTCGGTGCCGATTGAAAAAAAAAGTGAATTTTTTTATTTTTGAGAAAGATTTTGATGAAAATTTAATGATGTGGATTTTGATAAATATGAAACTAATGATGATGTTTGATATCATGCAGGCACGAGAGGTCCTACACATGTGGGATGTTATTCCCGAGCTACTGGAGACCATACTGCCAGATGTGACAGATGTTGAGTGGCGCCATCTGGAGTTATCCAGACTAGGGGGTTTCCATTATTATAGGTAGTACCCCGAGATGTGGAGCTCATGTGAGCATTGGTGTAGTGGTGGGATAGCCAGACCTACACATTTTGGTTTCAGACAGTGAGATGACCATCACCCATGAGGACATCTATAGGATCCTCAGGTTACCGATTATAGGGGACCTGATAGAGATCACCCCACGGGAGCAGTAGAGGAGGGCCCTGGTATGATTATATGGGGACAAGGCGATGATGATGCAGAGAGATAGTGTTGGGCCGTGAGGAAAACCTCAAGCACCGACAAGATGACCCTAGAGCATATTGATAACCCCGATCTAGATGGCTATCTCATATTATGCATTACCAAATTTTGGATGTGGACGATTCCCACTACTTCGCTTGACTATGTCTGTGATATTCCGAGTTCATGCAGGTTTTTGTATTTCTTGACACATTACTAGCACAGAGATATATCATGAGTGTGGATGTATACCCATGAGGTAGGCGATCGGGATAGATGTGAGTTTTATGCTCCGTCTTTGGGCATATGAGCATATATTAGTGATCAGGCCATCTGGGCTTCCATGGATGCCAGGAGTAAGGGGAGCCCTTGAGTATGGATTCGATGATGCGGAGACAAACATGGCCCCAGGAGATACAGGGAGATCCGTAGAGTGGTATTCAGAGAGATTCAAGACTCTGACACCAGCACAGGTGATATGGAGACCATACAGGGTCTATCTGATATGGGCCAGACAGGACACCCATCTGGTGGAGCTGAGATGCAGTAGGGTGGTTAGGGGCTGCAGGCCGAGCTCTTAGAGTGAGTCCCATTTATATGGGTGATGAGGCAGTTTGGTTTGATTCAGATCATCCCAACTATATATACACCATACCGACGGGATAGCAGGGAGACAGACCTGCCTATACTGATCCCAATAGATCCGCTCAGGGAGGCCCCACCTCCCACAGATGATGATGATGATGCAGGAGTGGATGAGGGCTACGAGGCATGGTACCACGTGGAGCTGCCACAACATCTCCCAATAGCACAGAGGTAGGCGAGGAGGATCTAGCAGCAATGCTAGAGAGACTTGAGGGAGAGCATGCTGCTTTGACACAGACACACCAAGCTGCCCTCGAGGAGATTAGGACTTTGAAAGAGGAGAGGGACACCCTAATACAGGAGAGAGACATTGCTCGTCAAGAGTGGGATACAAAAATTAGGTAGAGAGATCGCTATCACAGGCACAGGGAGGCCCTCAAGGCCAAATATGGTGATAAAGGCACCACCTCGGAGTCAGGGGTACAAGGTGCGGTAGTAGGAGGACCACCACTAGCAGTAACACCATTGTGAGCACCCGGCATGGTGAGTTTGAGTACTTATCAGGATCTCCTTTCCGAGGTGAGATATTATGAGGATTCCCTAACATAGCATGCCTGGATGTGCCTGGTATGGAGCGAGGAGGAGGACAAAGTGATAACGACTGCTGGCGGTGCTTCGGAGGGTGCTAGCACTAGAGGAGATTAAGGAGGTGGCAGGGCCATGGCAGTGGAAATATCTAGCTCTGAAGGAGATGGTCAGGAGAGACATCCTAGACCTGAGGAGGGAGGAGGAGATAGTGTTTTCCACCTATCCGATTTTACCATATAGATGTGATATTTTGTAGAGATATACTGATGTAGCCTTGAGTTGAAGGAATTTTTCTTTGGATACAATGTATATGGCTTGATTGGAAGCCATACATTCTTTTGTACAAATAGATATATGTATATATATTCATCATTTTGTGTTTTGTGATCGATAGATAGGGATGCATGTTATGGATAGATGTTATGTGATTTTGATGGACATAGATGAATGTTATAAATGATAGATGAATAGATGTGATTTGATTGATTTTTCATGGATAAATGGTTGATTAAATAAACATGTTTAAGATGTTAATTTAATTAAATGATATAGATAGATGGATTCACATGTGTTTTTAATACATGCTTTTTGATGATATTTAGATGAGATTGATGAGATGAGCATAGATGATAGACTTTGATTGAGTAAATTAACATGTTAAATGTCAATTTAACTAGATGAACAACAAATAAACATGGGAAATTTTCTTTTTGAAAGAAATTAATGTAATGATATTATCCCTTAGAAATAAAAAGCAAGACACCTAGATAGAAAAAGAATGATAAGTTAGGCCCCTAACCAACCATAAATAGAGACCTTGATGGTAAATCGAAAGACGATGCACACAAGGCCATAGACATGGATAAAATAAACCTGACACTAGTTAGTCACAAACCAGATCTAGGAGGTAGATAAGGATGAGAGATAAGTGTACATCTCGTCAGAACACATGAAGGATTGAATACGTGCCCATATGGGGAAAACATGATCTCTATATGATCGAAAAGGTCTCATATCACAGCTTCATGATTTATTTTTTTTTGATAGAAAAGCAAACTGATCGATGCGGGAAGTTTGCTAGATATAGAAAGACTGATCGATACGGAAGTCTTTCAGAGATGCTAAAAAGTGAAAAAACTGGCCAAGAGAGGAAGTTTGTTACTTCGCAAAGGCTGAAAATGCCATAAAAAAATAGTCGCCCTTCAAGGGAGCGGTGTCACATTTTGATTTTGTGGTAGCCATCCTTCGAGGAATGGTCTATATTTTTGCTTTTATTTGATAAGGCATGGATAGCTGTCCTTCGAGGGATCAGTCTATCTTTTGGGACTAGGATAACATCTCTTTTTTCTAGGATAACAACTCATTTCATTTTTATTTTTTTTGAGCTTTGGAAGAAGCTGATTTTAGACCAGATAGATCAGATAGAGGGGAAGAAAACGTGTATAAGCATGTACTCATGCCCCCAAGTGGTTTTGATCAAGATGAACACCTAGGGTGGATGAAGTAGTGATTAAGGTATTCCTACCATGAGAAGGAACAAATCCGTAAGGAAAATGCCATGAGTAGAGCTGCGGTACTCATATTTAAGGTATGAAAGACATAATGCAGAGAACCACATAGTTTTGAATCACTACGAAATGCATGACTGGTTGCAGATGGATGAAAGATCTATTTTGTGACTAATATTGTGTAAGATAGATTTTAACAGAGAAGGGCCTTAGATGCAAAGCATTAAGAGGCTCCATTTCAGGTATACCATCCATGGAAGACATGCGATAAGCCTCGGACCCATACTTATGAGTGATAACGTATGGTCCCATCCAGTTAGGAGAAAACTTACCACGTTGACTTCTGTTCCAGAGTAGTGACATTTTGGTTTTCTTTAAGAACAAGATCACCAACTTGGAAGTCACGCTGCTGAAAATGCTTGTTATAAGCATGCTTGACATGCTCAAGATAGACTTGATGATGTTCAAGAGTGTTAAGGTGACGTTCATCTAACAACTCAAGTTGTGCTAGACGGTTTTGATGATAGTCTTCATCAGAGACAAACTCTCTGAGAGAGACGCGAAGAGAGGGAATCTGGACTTCCAAAGGAAGGACAAAGCTTAAGACGATAGACGAAAAAGAAAGGAGTAGCACCAATAGGGGTACAAATGCTAGTCCGATAAGCCTAGAGAGTAAAAGGGATGTGTAAGTGCCAATCCCTACTAGCTCGACTAGTTACCTTTACAAGGATATTACGCAAAGTTTTATTAGAAGCCTCAGCTTGGCCGTTAGATTGTGGATAGTATGGAGAAGAAAAGTTGAGTTTAATATTGAAGGTGTCGTAAAGTTTCTACAAATCTTTGTTTTAGAAATACTTGTCATTGTCTGTAACAAGTTTGTGAGGAACACCAAAGCGACAAATGATGTGTTGATAGATAAAATCAACAATAGGTTTGGCTTTGGTTGATGAAAGAGGAATAGCCTCCACCCATTTAGTGAAGTATTCTATGGTAGTAATGATAGAGTGATGTTCATTGTGAAGAGCGTGGATTGATGAGGCCCATGAGATCAAGACCCCATTGTGAAAAAGGCCACAAATCCGCTGGGGTTGCAAGGTCTGACTAGGGATATGTGTGAGATTAGCATGTTGTTGACACTTGACACATTTCTTGGCATAGTCATGCAGTCTTGATTAAGAGAATGCCAATAATAGCCTAAACGTAGGATGCGCTTAGCCATGACCAAACCACCAAAGTGTCCACCATAGATACCGTCGTGGACCTCTTGAATGGCTTTAGATGATTCAGGGGTTTTGAGGCACCAAAGAAAAATACCATCAAAGCCACATTTGTAAAGGACCCCACCTGAATAGTATAGCGGTTTACGCGTTGGATAAAATATCTTTTGCCATTGGAAGTCAGATCTGGAGGAAGCACTGAATAGGATAGATAATCAAAAATGTGTTGATACCACTCATCTTGAGTGTCGGTCATGACGGCGTTGATTGAAGTCAACTGCCTGAGATGAGATGGTTGGTCTAAACATTGAACAACCACATAAATTCATGAGTCTTCTATAAAAGGTGGAATAAGCGAGGCTAAAGAATCCATCATATCTACAAACCGGATTGTAGTGTGATGAATATCTTGGATAGTAAATTTATCGAAAGATTGAAGCTGAAAGAGAATGATATCACGATATTTTTGAAGGATATCATTTTTACACTGATAGACTCCAGTGACTTGATTAATGATGAGCTCAGAGTCACCGAAGATGTCGATATGGCGAGCACCGAGATTAATGGCATTTTGAAGACCTAAAATGAGAGCTTCATATTCGGCCATATTATTGGTACATTGAAAGTTAAGCTTGTGTGCGATAGGGATAGATGTACCCTAAGGAGGAATCATGACGAAACTTGCGCCTCCCCCTTTCGACACTTGGACCCATCAAAGAAGAGTTTTACTTTAAATGGAGACAAACTGAAATCAATTTGTTGGATGTACTTGTCTAGGAATTGAGCAAGGGGGACTTGAGTGTCCGGAAGAGGAGCATCAGCTAATTGATCCGCAATGACCTGACCCTTGATAGATTTCTGCGAGATGAACTCAAGGTCAAACTCTGTCATGAGCATGAGCCAACGAGTGATACGATCATTGTGATAAGGTTTTGCATGCATTGTCTTGAGTGGATTGACACTTGTAATAATGTAGGTTTTATGATTAAGGAGGTAATGACAAAGTTTAGAAGTTGTGAAGAAGAGAGCACAACACAGTTTTTTAGCTTTGAAATAGCTGCGTTTCATACTCATGACGACTTGATATAATAGACAACTTGTTCTTTACCATTAGTGTCCCGATGCGAGATCATGGCTCCTAGAGCATGGTCAGTCACATAAATATAAAGATAGAATGGCTCCCCTTCGCGTGGAGGTGTAAGCATAGGTGGAGAAAGAAGATAAGATTTGAGATCATCAAAGGCTTTTGGCAATGCTCATCCCATTCAAAATGAACATTTTTATGGAGGAGATGATGAAAAGGTTGACAACGGTCCAAAAGCTGCGAGATAAAATGACACATTGATTGAAGGCATCCTTGAAGACCACGGTTACTTTAAGTTGGAAGGGGGAGGCATCTCGAGGATAGCCTTTATTTTTGTGAGATCGACTTCAATGCCCCTAATAGAAATGATAAAGCCTAAGAGTTTACCAGTGAGAATGCCAAACACACATTTAGATGGATTTAGGTGAAGAAAAAATGAATGAGTCTCTCAAAGAGAGGCGCAAGAATGAGAAGATGATCTTGACGGCATTTGGACTTACCGAGGAGGTTGTCAATGTAATCTTCTACAGTTTTGTGTAAGAGATCATGGAAGATGTAGGTCATTACACGTTGATAAGTTGCTCCTACATTCTTAAGACCGAAGGGCATGACACGATAACAAAAATTCCCCAAGGGGTTATGAAGGAGGTCTTATGCTTTGGTCATTTGGTGTGATGAGAATTTGATTATACCTGTGGAAACCATCCATTAGAGAAAGCATCTCATGACCTGCAGTTAAATCTATGAGTTGATCGATATTAGGTAGAGGGAAATCGTCTTTCGGGAAAGTGAGATTAAGATCCCAAAAGTTGGTGCAAATTTGAATTTTCTCAAGTAGCTTTGGTTATCGGGTACTATATTTGAAACCCATTGTGGATAGTCAATCGGTTAGATGAAGTTGGCGGAAAGCAAGCGCTGCAACTCTTCTTTGACGAGTAGAGCTACACGAGGATGCATCTTACGTAGTTTTTGTTTAACTAGTTTGATGTCTGGAAGAGTAACCATGATATTAGGATTGAGGCCCGGCATATCTTCATATGACCAAGCAAACACTTAGCGATGGTGGGAAAGAAAGGTGGTGAAGTCTACTAACTCTTGTGGGTTAAGAGATTGGCTGACCTTAATGATGTGAGGGTCTTAAGAAGTCCCTATATTAAGGTCGCAGTGGCCTCATTGAGGAGCGTAGATGTGTCGAGGAAGGAAAGGTTTTAGGAAGATAAGAATCCTCTACCCCAGATAGGTAATGACAGTAATCATCATCTGCACAATGGATAGTATTGATAGTGGGAGAGTTGTCTCCAACTATTTCAGGAAGACTAATGGTATAGAAGTGGATTTTCCATTAGTCTTATAGGTTAGTGGACCTAAGGAAATGGTATTGAATAAAAGAGGCTCAACGAGAATGCCGACGGTGGCTTTTGAGAGAGGTTTGAACCCTAAACCAAATTTTGATGTGGTTTAAGAGTTGAAATGGACACGAGGTCATGCACACCCTGTTCATACTTTCCTGTGCCAAAGCCCTTCCACGCACATCGATATAGATAAGTTTTTGCGAACATGGGATTCTCAGAGACAATCAAACCATGCCAAATAGGGTTTGGCTCTAGGAGGAGAATCTAGATGATAGTGAGGTGTATCAATACCACCGTAAATGAAGTTAGTATATTGATTAGGAAGGGCACCAATGGTGATAATGCGGCCAAGATTTGGTTGAAATTCAAGTTGTTTATCCGGCCTACCATACTCATTAGGTTTGAGATGGGCGTCAAAAGAGAGAAGAGGAAGCTCTCCTAGTAAAAACGTCAGTAACGCTTTCTTCCAGATTTTTTAGATCTCGTAGTTTTATCAGAGGTATGGAAGAGGATGAAGCCTCTTTAGGAGAACAAGTTTTCTCCTTTGGAGGGCAAACCCCGTGGTCATGTCACATTCTCGCAGACGAGAAAGGATCTCCTAGATGAGCATGATTTTTCCCTCATACCGATATTTTATGCATCGATGGAGGGTTGATGGAACGTAGTGTATTGTATGGATCCAAGAGCATCCTAGGATCATATCAGAGTGGAATTTTCCTTCAACAATGTAAAAAAGCTCGTGGAGTAATTTCTTGCCTACTCAAATGGGTAGGACCACAGTCCCTAAAGTGACCGCCGCTTGATCGTTAAATGATTGAAGGGTGAAAGGTAGTGGTGACACTACGTTCTTTAAGCAACTTAAGTTGTTCAAATGTGTGGGAGGAAATGAAGTTGAGTGCAGCACCACTTTGTCAATCATAGTGTGTTTTAATGTAGTTTTGTTGATATGAACTGTGATAAAGAGAGGAGCCTCTTAATCCTCATAAGAAAGGGGAGGAATTTCAGAATCCTTGAAGGAGATGGTGGTTGACAGTATATTCAATCCAACAACCATCTTGAAAGGTTGGGTCTCAACTGAATTCACTGCAATACGGTGCATATTATCAATCGTAGTCCAGCGATACTTTGGGGAGATGACTGAATGAGGTCAAAAAGAGACATTTTGACTGGAGCATGGGTGAGTTGTTTCATAACACTCTCCTCAACTGACACGGGAATCTAAGCCCGAGGTGAAGCATGAATAGAGACCCAAGGTCTCGGGGCTGATGAGGAAGGAGGAACTCCTTCGGGGGCACAGAAATGACGACCTGTGGTCGAGAGGCTGTAGAAGATGATAGATTATCATATTGTTGTGCTCTAGTGGCGATATGAATTGTGTCGATTTGAGAAGGTGGAAGATCATCCAAAGTGGAATTAATAGAATTAGAGGCCTGAGTAGACCGTTCAGGCTTAGATGTAGTTGGGATGATATGAGACACTTTTTCCTCCTCCTCTTCCAATAGAATATCACTTTCTTCCAAGAGGTTGTTAATGATAGATTGAAGGGCTTTACATCCCTTAGTGTCATGACCTAGAGTGTGATGGTAAGCACAAATCAAATCAGAGTTGAACCATGAAGGTTTTACTCCTTTGGGATTATAGGGTTTGATTGGAGGAAGAGATATAGATGAAGATTGGATAAGTTGGTGAAGGATTTCAGTATAGAATCTGGTAGATGAAGATGTGGATAGAGGTGAAGAAGGCACCTCTTTAATCTTAACAAACTGCTGAGGTAAAAGAACCTACATATCTGGTTTGACAGTATTTTTAGAGACTATTTTGCTTTTCTAGACATTGGGAGAAACAACCTTAGGTGCTTGAGATGGAAGCAAGTGAGACAAGATTGACTTTAGTGGAGGAGGAGCTCCTAAGATAGATTTTGAAGCTGACGAAGATGTGACAAGTGTTTTGGTTTTCGGAGATGAAGAAGGTTACTTGGATGAAACAAATGATGATTTAGATAAGACTAATTTAGATGGGGGAGGAGCTCCCAAAATAGATTTGATAGGAGGCACAAAGGGTGCCTTGGCTTTTGGTGATGAATATGATGGTTTTGATAAAAGAGGTGACACCCTTCCAGTAGGTAAATCCACTTTATGAGGCACTGGTGAAGATGGTGTTGTAGAAGAAGACACCTTTTCAGTGGATAAATCTAATCTTTTATGAGGTGCAGAGAGGGATTTTTTAGGGAAAGCACTAAGAGTTTTGATGGTTTGAAATATTAGTTTTCCGTTTTCAGGGATGGTGATAACTTCAACCGCATAAGGTGATTGTAATCATTTTGGAGGAAGTAAAGGAGATGATACCGATGATGTAACCCTAGGCTTGAACTCCAATTGTTTATGTTTGAGTCCAGGAGTTGGAAGTATAGGTGTCGAAGGTATCTCTTTAAATGTTTCCTTAATAGGCAAGGAAGCACTGATGGTGGAAGAGATATGTAATGAAGAAGTTGTCTCTTGTGAGGAGAGTACTTTAGATTTAGTAATTGTGGGTGTAATTATTGTAGGAAAAGAGACAGGAAGAGTCAAGATCGACGATGCTTCCGAAGGAATAGAAGTTGGTACAACTATGGGTACATTAACCAAAGGCATGGTCACGGAAAAAATGGGAATGAAAGAAGTAGAAGTATCCGTAGGGAATTTGAAGGGATGTAAATGACTCAAGCACCGAAAGAATATCGATGTGATGACGAGACAGATGAAGATGACACCTTGCCCAAGTATAGGTGGAAGATCAAATGGCAAGGTAGAGGGAGATGACTCTATTTCTAATAAAGGAAGACTCAAAGATGGACCATGTGAGGATGGTGGGATCTCAGAATTTGAAGGAGCGGAGGAGAGTCCCGATTCAGTCAACATGTTTGTGGTTGATTCCAATTTAGAAGAAGAATCATTAGTAGAAATTAATCGATAGTATGAGTGTTTGGTTTTTGAGACCTTGAAGCATCATTGTTTGGGGAATGATTTGGAAAAGGTTTTTTAAAAACATCAAGTGCTTGATTTGGGGGAGCATTTGGGTTATCTAGAATGAGCTCACCTTTATTAATGAATTTTTGGATGAGGTTTTTGAAGGTCTGACATCATTCAATGTCATGACCTTTGCTTCTATGATAATGAGAAAATTCATTTTCACGATACCAAAATGGTCGTTCTTGGCTCTCATCAAAATTCCTAATAGGGGGAAGTTCGATCATGTGAACTTCCAACATTTTTTCTAAGATAGAAGCGTATGATTCCCCCAATGAAGTAAAATATCAAGATGACGAGGGTCCTTTTCGAGAAGATGAAGAGTCTCTCTGAGGTGTTTGATTAGAAGTGTTATCACTCGTGATGTTTTTAATACGACAGCATTATGGACCCATGATTCTTGTCTTTGTTAGAAATGGAAGGTTTTGATTTTGTAAACCGAGGAAAATATGGTTTAGATTTAGAAAGAAGTTTTAGCTTCCCTTGTTCAATGGCACGGACTCAAGTTTGCGTGCCATCGTAAAGGCTTCTTCAAATGTATGAAAGGTTTGAATCCTTAAAGTGGAAGAAATATGATTGGTAGAAGATCAAGTAAACAACTCGATTTGTTGAGATTGAGGGAGGGAGAAAGAGAATTGATTTATTATCCCTCTCCAATGAGCGACAAAGTCTGTAATAGACTCGTCATCGAATTGACAAATGTTATAAAGATCTGTAATTGAGATCTTATGTGCAATGTTTATTGAGAAGTTTTCAACAAACATCTGAGCTAATTGAGAGAAAGAAAATAGAGAATGTTGGGGTATGTTATTATACCAATCTAAAGCGGGCCCTGCTAAAGACATAGGAAAGGTACGGAGCATAAGCTCCTGATCCTGGACTATAAGATAACAATCATGCTTGAATGCTCACAGTGTTGTTGAGGATCCTCCCGACTATGAAATTTTGAGAACTTAGGAAGTTCCCATTGGGGAGGATAAGGCTTAAAAGCCACTGATGGATGAATCGGTTCATTACATACTTCTTCAAAAGAGTATGAAGGGCGAGCCCCTTTGGTGGAGGCTTCTAGGTCTGTAATTTTCTTGAAAAGAAGTTGGACGACATCAGATTGAGGAGGGGGCATGTTAGTATGTCCCGTATAAGAATCGAATGGTATGTTCTACTGAGGTGTTAATGGGGGATTCATTTGCTGATTAACAGGATGATAAGAGGAATAACCAAGCATTATGGGTGATGCATGGCAAGGTATTTGTTGTGAAGGATCCTGAGTATAAGTAGGCTGTGAGATGACAAGTGGTTGAGAGAAAGGTAGTTGAATGAAAGATGGAGCCTATGATTGGTGGGTTCCTACACTTGCCGACTCAATCAGAATGGATTGAGGAATGTGAGTATTGGTTTGATTTGATATGGTGGGGAACAAACTCTGAATGAGGCTTTTGACTACCGGATATGTTATTAGGGGTGCCGACACCCAAGGGTGGGTAAAGGTCACTGTCGCTGGAGCATTAAGAGAAAGACCAGCCTGGAGGACGAGAAGGGGGAATTGATTGACTCGCGCAGAGGGGGTTGGTTCACAGAGAGATACCGACCCTCGATACGCAATATACAACATAGAAGAATTAACAACAATTTGTGGGAGCGTGGACACATTCATCATAGTTGAAGAAGAGGGCCTCCCAAAAGTAGGTCAGGGGTAGCCGAGGTAGCCGCAGACTAGGGATAGGTAGTAGGTCATTTGGGAACCAATCAACATGGTGGTGGAAGATAAAAAGGAGGCATAGATGCACCACCTTATTTCGTGGTTCGAGGTAAGAAAAAGCATGCTAACTATTCTATAAAATCTCGGGATGGCTCATGAATATAATCATAAACTTGTTGGATCGGAGGTCTCGATCGATATGTGAGTAGATTTATGCACACGAAGTAGTCCATAAGGGCTACCGGGTTGTGGTCAAGGAGTGCCTGAAATTCGGGATCTTCACAAGGAACATACTCTATATCGAAGCGAGATGACACCTCTGAAGGACTAGGGGAAGCTGGTCGTGATGGGATCACTTTAGAATGATAGAAAGGATTATATGACCAAGATGGGGAACCAACTAACATCACCCCTGAAGAAGATCCGAGGGGTGCTAAAACATTCACATTAGCGGTGGTCTCAGATGAGGAAGAGGCCAATTGAGCCATTTTTCTAGATTGGATCAAGGTGATGACCATCATAAACAAGCAAACACACAGAAAGAGATTAACCTAACTAATGTATAGATAATTTAAGCAGCGTAGGTGATTATCTCTTTTAAACTTTCATGCTTTTTAAGGAAGAAAATGTTTGGGAAGGATTTTTAGAATGGGGACTACTTAATCGACAAACTAAGGATGGTTTGGGAATGTTTTGGTGAGGATTCCGAAGGCACTTCAAGAAAAGATTAGTACGTGTCTTAATATAAGGGCCTACCCCCGCACTTCACACAATGTTGTGATAAATGAGTTGGGTGCTTTGCCAATATATACCAAAAACTTTCATGAATTTATAGTGTGGCCCGAGTACCGCATAGGCTCTTCCTCTTGGATGTCACTTCCAAGTAGGCGAGGCCAGGGAAGGAGTTTTTGTTTAAATGCTTTATACCTAGTGATTTTGGCTTTGTGTGCAAGGGTGAAAAATAAAAATCAAATAGTGTCACTACTGATTTTGATCAATTTTCCAACCTATTTAGAAAACTAGATGAAGAACATACAATAGAAATGAAAAAGAAAATGTTATTTTTAAGCACTAAAACCAAAGTGTTTGATTTCAATGAAGACAAGTCAAACAAGTTCTTTCCTAATGTGATTAATTCTTTTAAGCACCGAAACTAAAGTGTTTGAGTGTGATAAAAACAAACAAACAAGTTCTTTTTAAGTTCTTAAAAAGGAGAAAACACCGCAAAAGAGAAATACCTGTAGATTTAGCTCTCCAAGGTGTGTGGACTTCAAAAAGTGTGTTGTTGAGCTCTTCCCTTGAAAATCCAGTGAACAAGCAAACCGCTCCACAGAACAGGGTTAAGCAAAACACACAAACAAATCCAACAAGATACTAGTGGAAAGGAAATTTCTATTTTAAGAAACTAGGAATGAAAGAAGCAAAACCGAAATGATGAAAGGGAATGCTTAAGAGCAACTGATGAAAAATCAGTGAAGAAAAAGAACAAAAGCTCAAAACTGGAAAAGAAATGAACTTACCAACAAGGGACTTTGGTGGGGTCCCACTGGCGTGCTGAATGTAGATCAAGAATTTTCGTGCTTGTTACCTGTCCAAGTTAATGCACCAAACTAAACACAAAAACCCTGAAAAAATCAAATGAAATCAATACCTGATAGATTGGATAAGATCTAAAGACGTAGATGGAGAGAATGCCGATGGAGACAAGACGGGCGCACACGAACAATCCTACAAAGTAGATCCAAGAAACCTGCGATGCACAAATCCTTGACAGAAAAAGATGACGTTAGATGATATATGGGTGAACTGCCCGGAAAGTGGGTCCGAGAAGTAATGAGCTTCCTCGACGGATGTCAGTTCACGTTTTCAATCATGAATAAAGACATACATGATAAAAGATGTAAGAAAATATTTAGGTTTTCTGATTAAAAACAATAGACAGAATGTAAAAACCATAGCAGAAACTGAAAGAAAGCAGGAAACTGTAAAAACAAAGATAAACTTGGGTTACCTGAATTATATACATTTCAGCACGGTCGGTGGCGTTAATCGATAGTGATCGGCGTCGATTGTTTGGGTCAACGTTGATTGGACACATAGGCAAACAGAAGGCCAGAGAGTAAAATAAGAAAGCAAACTAAGCTAAAATGGATCAAATGTAAGCCCAAATTACTGAAGATTGATTGGAAAGTAGAGATTAAAGACAGAAAAAGGGGATCCGAGGTAGAAATTGATGGATTCTAACCCAGAAACCGAAGAAAGGCACGATCGTGCTGATTTGGATAAACCAACGTTGATTAAAGACTAATCAGATTTGAATGATGGATCGGTGTTGATCGAAAGGAAATTACAAAAACTAACAAAGAGGAATACCTGAAAAATGCTTGATTGATGATTAATGTTTGATGAGGGTAGTTGTGGAGACCTACAAGATTTGTATACACGTAGACAAAGTAACAGTGGACCTCTCAGGGATTAAACCACACAAAACTCACTTTCTTTCTCTAATAATCTCTTTAATCACTCAGACAAAAGTAATCTCTAGGTAAACATCTCTTTTGAATCTAACCAGAGAGGATCTCAGGTTGTAAATTTATAATCGGCATCGACCGAGATAAAATCAGTGCGACTCAAAAAAATTGGCGCCGATCAGGGAATAGACTCCCAAAGTGGTGAAAAGGAAATGAATTGGAAGGATAAGAATATTATCCCTCCGACTCAAATACGGGAAAAATCCCATTGCACGATTTCAGGAGAGGAGAAATAGGTGGGATGGATGGATAAAAATGATATGGGAGGTTGGAAATTGATATGGGGTAGATAAGTAGTTGAAATAAATGTTGAAGATAGAATTACATGGTAAATGTTTAATTAACCATGGATGAAATATAATGGGGTGGAGAGAAAATTAGGATAGGCCTTTAAATTAAATATTTAAGTAATACCCTAAGGGAGAAGTGGTGATATAAAGGTGCCCCGGTTTTACTCGAGAGGATAAACGAACCTAGGGGACACTAAATTGGGTAACCAATTTTAGGTGTCTACACTATCACTACTCATAAGATTCTTCATGCGCAGATACTATTGGCCTCCCTCATTCAAATATGCATCAAATTGGATTGAGAAATGTGAAGATTGTTAGACCTTTGTGGGCAGGTCCAAGTTGGTTGCCTTTCCCCTTAAACTAGTCATGATTGAAGAGCCTTTTCAACAATGGGGTTTAGATTTTATTAGAACACTTAATCCATCTTCAATTGCCAGACATACCCATGTGTTGACTGCCATAGATTATTTTACTAAGTGGGTAGAAGCCATCCTAGTAAAGAGTACTACTTTTGAAGTAGTATGCAATTTTATCAAAGAGAACATCTTGGTAAGGTTTGGTGTGCCAAACAAGATTGTGACTGATAATGCTTCAAATTTTTCTTCTGCTGAAATGATGGATTTTTGTTATGGATATGGCATTTCCCTAGCTCACTCTTCTGATTATTATCCCCAAGGGAATGGATAGGTAGAGTCAACAAACAAAAATCTGGTGGCTATAATGAGGAAATTAGTTAATGAATCTCAGAGGAACTGGCACAAGAAACTTTATGATGCTCTTTGGGCAGACAGGATTACACCTAAAATAGCTATTGGGATGTCCCCTTTTCAAGTGGTGTATGGTGTGGAAGCTCAATTACCAGTAATAGTGGAGCTACCAACCTTGTATTTAATGAAATCTATTGAAGACACCAGCTTCAATGATTCCTTAGATAAAAGGATCATGTATATTTATAAGTTGAATGAAGATAGATCGAAGTTGCCGATAGAATATCTGCTCACCAGCAGAAAGTAAAATATTTTTTTGATAAGAAGGCAAGGTCTAGGGATTTCAAATTTGGAGACATTGTTTTGCTATGGGATAAAAGATATGAACCTCGTGGCAGCCATGGTAAGTTTGATTCTCTTTGGCTCAGACCTTTCAAGATCGTGCACTTTGCTAGTGAGAATTCTTTCCACCTTGATTACATGGATGTTTCTTCCCTCCCACTTCCTTATAGTGGGCAGTACCTAAAATTGTTTAATTCTTAGGTGGATGGGAGGTCTTTTACATATTGTGTATAGTGTTTGTTTTCCTTCCCTTACTTTTTGGCGTGTCTTCTTTCTTTGTTTGGGGTGTTGTTTTCTGTATTGGCTTGCTTTTGACTCCATGGCCCAATGGATAAGGCATTGGTCTTCCTCCCCTAGTTTTCAGAGATTTCTTGCCTTCTCTCGTTTTGTGAATCTAGCCAAGTCATCCCCAAAAAGAGAAAGTTGTTGTCCTCTCAAAATTTTCCCTCTTTTGAAAGTCAAAAATTGAATTTTTTTGAGTTAACACCTTTCCATGATGTTCTAGTGAAGAGAAAAGTTGAGGAGTTAGGAAATTTCATGTTTTTTTGAGTCATTTGAGTGATTTGTGGATCTGCTGATTTTTGTCCCATTTGTCCCAAGTTCTTCCGGGCTCTTTATTCCTTGATCGGCCATTTTCTCCGAAATCTATTAAATTTTGGGTCTGTCGGAACTTTTTGTTCCAAATGTTCTAAGTTCACTAGGGCTCTGCTCCCAATCACCTACATCGGCATGTCATCACCAATCCGTAACTATGATAATTGTTCATCGGGAACTCCTCATGCTATGATTATTTAGTAATGCATGCCTTTTAGTTTGGTGGATGTAATCTAGAAACACAACAACAAACATAACACAAGAATACCATAGACTATGATAAAAAGGAATGATGATAAATGTAAAATATAAGTGTAAATTATAATATCAACATGAAATTGTTACAATCTCACCCATGAGGTACTTCAAGAGCTACGACTTCCCTTGCCTTCCAACCATAACTATGGGAGAAACTTCATAATTACACCTCTTAATGGCTTCTTTAACACACCTTCAAAATGATGGCTTCCTTTACATAGTTTCTCATACAATATTTCTCACTACTTTCTGAAAGAGGGATTCATGAGAATCGATGTCGAAAAGTGATGCACCACAATGAAGTTGCACTCCGATGGTAACGTCAAGCCAACGCAATACGCAAGATTTGAAATAATGGAAAGAAGATTGCAAGTAAGAAGAATGGGTCTACTCATACTCATAGATCAAAAAATAGGAAGTACAAATAGGGGTGCTATGTAACCCCCATACCTAAACATGGAAATAACCTCAATGATGCCACTAACACATATGACGTTGACTGATGCATATGATGCCACTAGAAGAGGAGTTACAATTCCAAATAAGGAATGTAACTCCTATGAAGCATTGACGCAAATGACAATGTCAGATTCTATGATAGAATCTGACACTTGTCATTTGATTTCTTAAGACTTATGACTCTCGCAAGGTGAGATGACTCACCTAGGTGATGTGGACGATGACTAGATAGTCACACACACCAACACCCCCTTCATCGAAGCCGCGAAGAGGACCAGGTAAGCGAACAGAAAAGAAGACTCCCCTAGAAAACTAAGAAAGATGTGTCAATGGGCCTCGGCAACTAAAGGCCTAATAAGGTGCCCATGTACAAACAAAATCTTTCTGGAAAGAAGAAGAGGAGAAGAGAAAAAGGAGCGCTATCCATCTCCCCCAAAAGATGATTTATGATGGACTCCTAATGAATCTGAAGGGACCAAAGGTCTATAATCAGAAGGAGGAGGAACATGGAGAGTACCGAAAGGTGGCCCAATATGAGAAGGAGATAATATATTAAGAGAAGCAAGTGACAATCCTGTCAATCTCCATAAGGTGAGAGTCCACAAATATAGATATATCATCAAGAGATCCGTGTAGGGGAAAATGAACCTACTGTGGTGAAGAGTTAGTGGAAGCTCGGGTGGGATGACAACTCGATCTCGGAAGAGGCGTAGGTCAAGAAGATGTTGAACCGTGATGTCGGTATCTTGGAGCATATCATCCAAGTCGAGTCAAGGAAATCAATGTCATGTTGTGGAGGATTATAAGAACCCTTTGAAGAAGAAATCTCGAAGTCTCTCGAAGTAATAGGGGATGGAAGAATATCCAAGCTAGAATCAATGGAATCAGTAGATGCTCGTGATGGGGAAAATTGAGATCCAAGGTAGCATGGTGTGCGGTGAGAATTCAACCAAAGATTCCTATGGAGGAGAGTCACTAGAAACTATGATAGGAGCAATACTAAGTTCTGAAGGAGCATGCATAGAAATATGTGTGGGCTTCCCTTTGTAAGAAAAAGTATCGTTGAACTCACTTTCATCCATGGATGCAAGATCATCGAAGATCCATAACCAGATGAAGGAGGATCATAGTCTCCATGAAAATTATGAATGAATATCCAAGCTCTGTGAGACTCGGTGAATTCTAATCGATGTTGAAGGTCCTCCAGTATAGTAAGACAAAGAAGCCCATATGCCATATCATTCTCGTTCAACCAATTTTGGTGATGAATGTGGTCAATAGGTTCAGGTGCCAACCCAAGAAGATGTGGTAACAAATTATACATAATACAATGATCGAGTATCCCACTCTTCCATTGTAGGTAGTTTCCTAGTCCTAGTTGAACAATGGAGTGATGAAATTCAATGTCCATGACGAGAGGAGCCTCCAAGGAACACAAGATTAACCCCCCCTTTTTGTGGCACTTTATAGTTCAGTGCGTTGATTACAACTAGATGTGACTGTGTTCGAGAACCAGTTTGTCACTCACCTTGTAATTAGCGTAATAACGCGCAATGGTGGAGACAACAATCAAGGTTCGTAGGGCACAATAGATCGACACTGTAAGCAAGCACAAGAACGAGAGAAAACAAGAAGGGGAAGAGAAATCCTTGTGAGAAATAGCATCTCATGTCACACGAAAGAATCCCTTTGTCGTAAGACTGTGGCGGACGTGCTCACAAGTCCACAAAAAAGGAATAGAACAAAGCTCAAGAAAAAATGAGCTGAATTAAGCAATACAAAGACACCCCCCAAAATGCGGCACTTTATAAAATTAGTGCATTTATAAAACTAATGATCCCATCATCTAGAGTGCGAAAAAACATGTAACTTTGACTAAAGAAGTGCTCAAAATCGAGCAATGAGTCGAAAGTTATAAAGAAAAACCAATTCCCACAATCGATGAGAAAAAGCCAATAAGCCTACAAACGGATTAAAAAAGCACCCTAAATGCATGCAAAAGGTGTCGTATGTATGCCCATTAGAAACGAAACAAAATTTGAGATAGGGTTTGTTTGTATTGCAAGGGGGAATTAGCCACCTACCAATCCTAGACCTCACCCTTCGTCTTCGACACTCGACGGAAGGTTAATAAAACAAGCCAAAAAACTTACAATATTACAATGCCACTAAAAAAAGATTTTAACACCTTTTAAACATTAAAAGGTGAGATTAAGTTAACCAAGAATGAATCCCAACCGGAGGATAAGGGATAAGCTAGAGTTTGACCGAGCTACTATAGTTGAGAAGCCCACGTGGAAGTGAGAGACCACCAAAAAGAGTTCTTTGCCGGGAGATGTAACCGATGGAGTTAATGCAAAGGGGGTTTCGGATGCCACGTGGATTTGTGGAAGTAGCGGAATCGTGAGAAGCACAACCGAGAAAACATTGGGTTAAACAGTAGAAAAAGAAAACATTTTCCAAAGCAAAAGGAAACACTAGGCATGTAGGAAATGCCCGAACAATCCAAAAAAATGCCTAAACAAATCCAAAAACGCCTATAACAGAGGAGAAAACGTAGTAGTGGAGAGAAAAGGCCCGAGGATAGTGCAAAAATGGAAGCTGCTCGAGAAAAATGCCCGAGTTGTAGAGAAAACCTCCAAAGCGCAGAAAACGCCCACGAGCACGAGGTGGAACAACGGGAATGAGCGAGTTTTCAACTAGTGAAGCCCAAGCTACAAGCTTACATCGATACTCCCACGTAAGAGAGAAACTCGGGTTAGAAAATAGTGCAGAGGAAACAATGTAGGATCAGGTGAATGAAAAGTGAACCAACACGAGCCAAAGAACCAAAAAAATGCCACGTTTAGATTCCACACCAAGGAAAAAACGAGGATGAAGAGGTGGCAGAGCTTGCAAACCACGAACTCTGCCCAAGTGCAAGGTGAAACGATGAAGAGAACCAAAGCCACGGTTGAACTCAAGGAAATGTAAGCAAGCCACGATAAAAAACGAGCATGCTCTCCACGTAAATATAACCAGTGAATGAAAACAAGATCATGGGTAGAAGCCCAAACCATGCACGGGTAACAAGCGAATATATGAGCCAATAATCACAGTCCATGCCAAAAATGAGCTCTTCTTTTACCCTACAGCACTGAATCTGAACACAACCAGCAAGAAACACACAAACAACCCATAAACAATAGCCACAAAGATCTAGAAATATCCAAATATGAACTCAGTGAATAAACAAACCAACTAAATACCTTAACTCACAATCGCTGAAACCTCAATACGAGGTGAGCAATAATTCCAAAATGATAATAAAAAAACTTGCACACGAGAAAATGAGAAGAAACCAGAAGTAATAAACAACTAAGAAATGAAGAGTGCACATTTACCGAAACCACTCTGATACCATGAAAGAGGGACTCGTAAAAATAGATGTCGAAAAGTGATGCACCACAATGAAGTTGCACTCCAATGGTAACGTCAAGCCAAATCAATATGCAAGATTCGAAACAATGGAAAGAATATTGCAAGTAAGAAGAAGAATAGGGTCTCGCTCATAATCATAGATCAAAAAATAGGAAGTACAAATAGGGGTGTTGTGTAACCCCCATGCCTAAACATGGAAAGAACCTCAATGACACCACTAACACATATGACGTTGACTGACGCATATGACGCCACTAGAAGAGGAGTTACAATTCCAAATAAGGAATGTAACTCCTATGATGCATTGATGCAAATGACAATGTCAGATTCTATGACAGAATCTGACACTTGTCATTTGACTTCCTAAGACCTATGACTCTCGCAAGGTGAGATGACTCACCTAGGTGATGTGGACGATGACTAGACAGTCACACACACCAACACCCCCTTCTTCGAAGCCGCGGAAGAGGAGAAGGTAAGCTGTAAGTAAAAGAAGACCCCCTAGAAAACTAAGAAAGATGTGTCAATGGGCCCCGGTAACTAAAGGCTTGATAAGGTGCCCATGTACAAACAACATCTTTCTGGAAAGAAGAAGAGGAGAAGAGAAAAAAGGAGTGCTATCCAGCTCCCCCGGAAGATGATTTATGATGGACTCCTAATAAATCTGAAGGGACCAAAGGTCTGTGATCAGAAGGAGGAGGAACATGGAGAGTGCCGAAAGGTGGCCCAATATGAGAAGGAGATAATATATCAAGAGAAGTGGTGACAATCCTGTCAATCTCCATAAGGTGAGAGTCCGCAAATATAGATATATCATCAAGAGAGCCCTGAAGGGGCAAATGAACCTGCTATGGTGGAGAGTCAGTGGAAGCTGGTGGGATGGCAACTCTGATCTTGGAAGAGGTAGTAGGTTGAAGAAGATGCTGCACTGTGATGTCGGTATCCTCGAGCATATCATCCAAGTCTGAGTCAAGGAAATCAATGTCCTGTTGTGGAGGATTATAAGAACCCTTTGAAGAAGCAATCTCAAAGTCTTTGGAAGCAACAGGGGATGGAAGAATCTCCAGGCTAGAATCAACAGAATCAGTAGATGCTCGTGATGGGGAAAACCTGAGATCCAAGGTAGCATGGTGTGCAGGTGAGAATTCAACCAAAGATTCTGTGGAGGAGAGTCACTAGAAACTATGATAGGAGCAATACTAAGTTCTGAATGAGCATGCATAGAAATATGTGTGGGCTACCCTTCGTAAGAAAAATGTATCAGTGAAATCACTTTTGTCCATGGATGCAAGATCATTAGAAGATCCATAACCAGATGAAGGAGGATCAAAGTCTCCATGAAAATTTTGAATGAAGATCCAAGCTCTGTGCGTAGACTCGGTGAATTCTAATCGACGTTGAAGGTCCTCTCGGTATAGTAAGACAAAGAAGCCCATATGCCATATCATTCTCGTTCAACCAATTTTGGTGATGAATGCGGTCAATAGGTTCAAGTGCTAACCCAAGAAGATGTGGTAACAAATTGTACATAATACAATGATCAAGTATCCCACTCTTCCATTGTAGGTAGTTTCCTGGTCCTAGTTGAACAACGGAGCGATGAAATTCAATGTCCATGACGAGAGGAGCCTCCAAGGAACACAAGATTAACCCCCCCTTTTTGTGGCACTTTATAGTTCAGTGCGTTGATTACAACTAGATGTGATTGTGTTCGAGAACCAGTTTGTCACTCACCTTGTAATTAGCGTAATAACGCACAATGGTGGAGACAACAATCAAGGTTCGTAGGGCACAACAGATCGACACTATAAGCAAGCACAAGAACGAGAGAAAACAAGAAGGGGAAGAGAAATCCTTGTGAGAAATAACATCTCATGTCACACGAAAGAATCCCTTTGTCGTAATAAGATTGTGGCGGACGTGCTCACAAGTCCACAAAAAAAGGAATAGAACAAAGCTCAAGAAAAAATGAGCTAAATTAAGCAATACAAAAACACCCCCCAAAATGCGGCACTTTATAAAATTAGTGCATTTATAAAACTAATGATCCCATCATCTAGAGTGTGAAAAAATATGCAACTTTGACTAAAGAAGTGTTCAAAACCGAGTAACGAGTCAAAAGTTATAGCAAAAACCAATTCCCGCAATTGATGAGAAAAAGCCAATAAGCCTGCAAATGGATTAAAAAAGCACCCTAAATGCATGCAAAAGGTGTCGTATGTATGCCCGTTGGAAATGACATAGAATTTGAGATAGGGTTTGTTTGTATTGCGAGGGGGGATTAGCCACCTGCCTATCCTGACCTCACCCTTCATCTTCGGCACTCGACGGAAGGTTAATAAAACAAGCCAAAAAACTTACAATATTACAATGCCACTTTAAAAAAAGATTTTAACACCTTTTAAACATTAAAAGGTGAGATTAAGTTAACCAATAATGAATCCCAACTAGAGGATAAGGGATAAACTAGAGTTTGACCGAGCTGCTGCAATTGAGAAGCCCACGTGGAAGTGAGAGACCGCCAAAAAGAGTTCGCTGCCAGGAGATGTAACTGATGGAGCTAAGCAAAGGGGGTTTTGGATGCCACGTGGATCTCATGGAAGTAGCAGAGAATCAGAGAGCATAGCGAGAAAACATTGGGTAAAAAAGGTAGAAAAAGAAAACGTTTTCCAAAGCAAAAGGAAACGCCACTGTAGGAAATGCCCAGGCAGTACCCAAAAAAATGCCCGAACAATCCAAAAAGCGCTCTGGAGCAGAGGAGAAAACACAGAGTGGAGAGAAAAATTCCCGAGGATAGTGCAAAAATGGTAGCTACATAGAAAAATGCCCGAGTTGTAGAGAAAACGTCCAAAGTGCAAGAAAACGCCCACGAGCACAAGGAAAACATCCACGAGCACAGGGAAAACACCCACGAGCACAGGGAACAGTGGGAATGAGCGAGTTTTCAACTAGTGCACAAGCCCAAGTTACAAGCTTACATCAGATACTCCCACGTAGAGAGAAACTCAGGTTAGAAAATAGTGCAGAGGAAACAATGTAGGATCAGGTGAATGAAAAGCGAACCAACACGAGCCAACAACCAAAAATGCCATGTTTAGATTCCACACCAAGGAAAAAATGAGGATGAAGAGGTGGAAGAGTTTGCAAACCACGAACAGTCCAAGTGCAAGGTGAAATGATGTAGAGAACCAAAGCCATGGTTGAACTCAAGGCAATGTAAGCAAGCCACACCAAAAATGAGCATGCTCTCCACGTAAATACAACCAGCGAATGAAAACAAGATCACGGGTAGAAGCCCAAACCATGCACAGCCAACAAGCAGACAATAAGAGCCAGTAATCATAGGTCCATGCCAAAAAATGAGCTCTTCTTTTACCCTGTAGGCACTGAATCTGAACACAACCAGCAAGAAACACACAAACAACCCAGAAACAATAGCCACAAAGATCTAGAAATATCCAAATACGAACTCAGCTGATAAGCAAACCAACCAAATACCTTAACTTGCAACTACTGAAACCTCAATATGAGGTGAGCAATAATTCCAAAATGATAATAAAAAAAAAAACTTACACATGAGGAAATGAGAAGAAACCAAGAAGTAATAAACAACTGAGAACCGAAGAGTGCACGTTTACCGAAACCAGCTCTGATACCATGAAAGAGGGATTCGCGAGAACCGATGTTGAAAAGTGATGCACCACAACGAAGTTGCACTCCGATGGTAATGTCAAGCCAACATAATACGCAAGATTGAAACAATGGAAAGAAGATTGCAAGTAAGAAGAATGGGTCTACTCATACTCATAGATCAAAAAATAGGAAGTACAAATAGGGGTGTTGTGTAACCCCCATGCCTAAACATGGAAAGAACCTCAATGACACCACTGACGCATATGACGTTGATTGATGCATATGATGCCACTAGAAGAGGAGTTACAATTCCAAATAAGGAATGTAACTCCTATGATGCATTGACACAAATGACAATGTCAGATTCTATGACAGAATTTAACACTTGTCATTTGACTTCCTAAGACCTATGACTCTTGCAAGGTGAGATGACTCACCTAGGTGATGTGGACGATGACTGGATAGTCACACACACCAACACTTCCTTCTATTAGACGCTACTACTAATTATACTTAACAACATCCTATTCCTAATACATACATTAGTGAAATAGAAATTATGGAGGAAAATTTTAGTGTCGACATCTTCCCCCTTCCTAGATTCTACTATGTCCTCGGAGTAGACTATTCCGGTGCTTAGAAAATATTTAACTTATCGTGGTTGACCCATTTCGTAATGGGAGTGCCATCCAATTCCTCCAGTCGGTATGTACCATTTTCATACACAACTGCTATTTTGTAGGGCCCCATCCATTTTGGAAGAAATTTTGTATGTCTTCTTTTTGTATCTAGAATCATATACTAGAACCAAGTCATTCACATGAAATGGAGACTAATGGATCTTTTTATCAAAATATTCCTTCTACTTCATTTTCTTCTTATAGCTTCCTTAAGTTGTTCAAAAGCTTCTTGCACCTTATTCTGGTTCATCAATTAACATCCTTCTTCAAGAACTGGGTTAGTGGCTATGAAATCTTTGAGAAATTCTTGATGAACCTTCTATAGTAACCCACATGGCCTAAAAATGATCTCAACTTACTTCTATTCATAGGAAATGGTAACTCTTTGATTTTTGAAACTTTATCAGGATCAGTACCAATACCATCTCTGGATACAACATGCCCTAAAAAAATGCCTTTAGAACATCCAAAGACACACTTTTAGGGTTTAGTGAGGCTTATGCTTCATCTAACCTTTGAAATGTTATCTCCATTTGGTGTAGGTGGTCCATCTTGCTCCCATAGATGCAAAAATCATCTAGAAATACTCTGATGAAGTTCCCAATGTAGGGTTCAAACACCCTATTCATCAAATGTTGGAACGTTTCGGAGCATTACACAACCCAAAAGGCATAACTCTATAAGAAAACGTTCCCCAAGGAGTGGTGAATGTGGTCTTCAGCTGATCTTTCTCCGCTATACAAACTTGGTTGTATCTACTATATCCATTAGCAAAACTATAGCACTCCTGGCCAGCTACTTCATCCAAGATCTGATCTGAGAATGGAAGAGGGTAATGATCCTTCTTTGTTACCTTATTGAGCTTCTTATAATCAACACAAATGCGTAGCTTCCCATTCTTTTTTATTGAGATCACAATGGGAGAAACCCATTCTAAATTCTCCATAGCAAATATGAATCCTGCATCAAGCAACTTATCTATTTCTTCTTTTACAGTCTTGGAAAAATTAGGATTCATTCTATATGGCATTTTCTTTATGGGCTTAACACCATCTACCAGCTCAATAGAATGTTCTACCCAATTTACTTGACGGAGTTTATTGTAATCAAAAGTGAATAGGTGTATGTACTTTCAAAAGAGTTGGAGGTAGCATTCCTTCTCACTCTCCATCACAACATCACCAATCTTTATTTGTTAGAGATGATAATCAATTTCCTCTTTAGATAATTTTATGGGTTCATGAGTCGGTGAGTGGAAGGATATCCATGACCGAAACATCAACCTCACTTTCTTTATCTTTTTGCCCACTTCATTGGTACTAGAGTAATCATAGGATGTCCAATCATCAATTTCATCACTTGAATCCACTGAGGTTCTTCCTTATGATGCCGAGGATCACATTTATCTTCACCTCTCTCTGTCACGTCCAAGTGTCGTGAAGCCTTCATTCCAAAGAGTTTCTTGCAGGAAATCTTCTTAGCCATGGTCTTCCCAACAACATTGGGTGCAATAGCATACCATTTTTCATCACCTGAAATTCTACCACACATACAACACCCATAACAAATATTTCCACATTTGAAACAACACCTTTTGGTTTAGTTTTTCCCTTATTTAATGACCTTAACATAAGTGTTGAGGGGCGATCAATTTTTAAACCCAACATATTCATTACAGACTCGGTCATTACATTAACTGCAACACCTCCATCAACTAAGACATCATGAATTGAAATACCATTACATAATACCTCAGCTTGTGGAGCGTAGGGATCCGCCTCCCTCCAAAATAGGGACCTCAACCTCCTTCCTTTGTCGAGCATTGAGTCCACTTCGCAACTCCCGCCTCTTCTCAAAAGACATAGCCAAGAGTTGACCATATGTAATATTTGCAGGCCTTTTGGATAGATTTTCTAAGATGGAGTATGGTCCTTGTCCCTGTGAAATTAGAAAATCTTGCACACCCAACTTTCTTCTCCTATGTTTCTTACTAGTTTCTCCTTTCATCTTCTTAGGATCATTTCCATCTTGGTTAACTTCATTATTTCTGCTGTTATCTACTACATCAAAAGAATTCACAGTGCTTTTCCTTTATCATTATCTCTTGTACCAGATGTAGAAGCTCTATCTGGACAATTATACTTATAATGACCCTTTTTATGACAACCATAACATACAACTTCAGAAATATTTCTTTTTGGACCTCTATCTCCAACTTGAGAACTAAATTATTTTCCTTAAAGAAGATTAATAGTTAAGCGGCCCATCTTCATGAGCAGATCTTCATACTCAGTAGATGTACTAGGAGAAAGATTTGTTCTAACCGAGAATTGTTGTGGATTCTAGACCAAAGGTGCTTTGGTGTAGGCTCTACTTTAGCAATAATTTCTTTGGGCTCCTCTTCCATGCTTTCTTCTTGCCTTCTTGCAATCTCCTTTGCTTGTTCAATGGTAGCTAGGCGGTCATACTTCACTCATTGTTTGATCTCTGGCTTCATCCCAAGAATGAAGTGCTTACAGAGGAGATTATCCACGCCATTCATTAACCCATCCGCTAATCCTTCCTTCCGGATCCGGGCATCGAGCTTCCTCCACACGAGCATGATAATCCCTTATCTTCTCCTTCTCTCCTTGGGATAGCTTGGTGATATTGATCATGAGATCTCGCATATTTCGTTGTTCACCAAATTCTTTAAGAAAAATTTAGTTAATAAATCCCATGAGTTTTTCACATTATCACCTAGTGTTTCAAACCACCTAAGGGTTGAACCATCCAAAAAGGTAGGAAAAAATTCAGTCCATTGTTCCCTTCTTATAAGGCCATTACAAATACAAGATCGTTTAAACTCTTGAATGAAAGAGGAAGCATCTTCATTAGATTGGGCTGAAAAAACAGGAATCTTCCCCATTTTCAAAAGTAACCACAGTGAAATACCAACCCACAAGTACAATCAACAAGACTTATGTGCACAAATAATTGGAATCACTATAATAGAAAATAGAAATGACCACGGTAAACTATGGTAAAACTTGACTTACTGCGGTAAAAACTGACTTTACTGTGGTAAACACTATTCATAGTAAAAAGTGAAGTTACTACGGTAAATACTATTCATGGTAAAAAGTGACTTTACTGTGGTAAATACTATTCATGGCAAAAAGTGACTTTACCATGGTAACTACTATGCATGTAAAAACAAGGTTACCCTCCAAATGTTTTTGACTAAGTGGGAATATCTCTCCAGAAAATCCACCAACGAGGAATGGTCCCGGCAACGGAACCAAAATGTCATCACCAATCGGCACTATGATAATTCTTCACCGGGAACTCCTCATGCTATGATTATTTACTAATGCATGATTTTAGTTTGGTGGATGTAATCTAGAAACACAACAACAAACATAACACAAGAATACCATAGACTATGATAAGAAGGAATGATGATAAATCTAAAATATAAGTGTAAAGTATAATATCAACATGAAATTGTTAAAATCTCACCCATGAGGTACTTCAAGTGTTATCGACTTCACTTTCCTTCCAACCATAAATATGGGAGAAACTTCACAATTACACCTCTTAATGGCTTCTTTAACACACCTTCAAAATGATGGCTTCCTTTACACACTTACTCATACAATATTTCTCACTACTTCCTTCTATCGGACGCTACTACTAATTATACTTAACAACATCCTATTCCTAATACATACATTAATGAAATAGAAATTATAGAGGAAAATTTTAGTGTCGACAGCCACATCGGGCCCTTCGCGTACTTTGGTCTTACTTGTCCCAAAAGTGTTTGTGCATTTTTTCCCCGCATCGGCTGCATCACGCTTTCACGTCCCTCATGTCCCAAATGTACCAAAGGCCATCCGGGATAATTTTTTCTGCTCTTCCCGATGCTTTCCTTTTGAGTCGGTGCATATGAATTTAATGCGCATTTATAACCTTCTCTCTCCTAAAATGGCTATTTAATGGGACTACCCTCTACGCATTTTGCACACTGCTTACTTGCTACCATTCACTCATATCCTTGCAATTAAAACCATCTACTCGTGCCCCCATTTCCCTTGCATTTTTATTACAGATTCAAGCTGTAAGGGTTGTTTCTCTGTACACTCAGTATGAAGATCAAGTTTCAAGGTCAGGAGCATGTTTCACCGCTTGATTCTTCTATTTCGATATCGGGGATAGTGAGGTTTGTCACCTGGATTTCAGTGATTTTGGAGTAGGTTGTGCACCCAAATCCCTCTCCCATGGCGTAAATGATAAATGATAGTAGCCTTGGATTTTCTATGGGTTTCCTGATCTCGTGACAGTGACAGTGCCGACCTTTGTACTCACCTACGGAGCTCACTTCAACCCCAACACGAGAAAATTGACCAATGTGCATGAGGAGCTAATCGCCAAACTAGATGTTGTTGCCATTCACTTCTTGCCATACAGATCCGAAAATGGACAACTCCGTGGTTATCTCTCAAACTCAAGCACAAACTCTCTTCGAGTAGGACAGTGATAAATACAAAGCAAGGGTAGCAAATTCGTGGTTGAAGAACCCTAAAAAAGGGGCATCTCGACTTTCCAAAGCTCTGTTTAGGGTTGATTTCAATGAAGAGCTATCTGATTTCATCATCTTGTTGGCTCGTGTCATGGTCTTACCCTCTACCAGTGAGTTTCACTTTTGGATGCACCGCTCATCAACATCATCTATGAAGGTACCCCTAACATCGGTTGGGTAGAGATCATTTGTATGAATTTGGTGAGTAGTTGTCCAATGTGCAACAAACCAAGAAGTTCTACATGACTTCTTATCAAGTATGTATACCCTAGCGGCATCCTGACAATGGTTTGGTTTCATATACATTGAAGGTCAGAAGGGTGATCCCATCTATGCTTACTGCCCTCAGTTCACCCTTGAAACCAACAATCATAACTTTAGGAGGGTGAATGATGCTTTTACCATGTACATTGTGAGGCTTCTAGAAAGTGATACTGCTAGAAGATTTTTTGATGAAGCCATGAACCTGATAGCAAAGTATGGAGCTTTCTTCATTCAATTCAGAAGGTTTTTGTATATCAGGTTAGCCGGTTATGAGAACACTCCTCTCAAACTTCCTATATTTTGTAATGATAAGATGGCTTTGATTGAGGTATGTAGACAATTGGACAAGTTGCACAGGACCTGCAGGGACAAGAAAATCTCTGGGCTACATTTCCCCATATCCTTGGGTAACTATACATGCAAAATAACTTTGGATGCTCAGAACATAGAAAGGGCCCTTACTCCCATCACTGTCCACTTCTTCAGGCCCAAAACTTGTTTTGATTTGAAGAAATTCATTGAGCTAAATCTCATAATCAACTATTATCACAGAGCAGATACTGAGGACTACTGGGCTGATTGCACAAATGACTTTGAAGCAAGATGGAGGCATTATGGCAGATTCTCCCTCCAACTGATAAAGGAGCTCAACCTATATCAGATTCCTGAAGGGCTTCAAGATGACAACGCAGACCTATTGTCATATGAATATGATATTGTGATCAAGCATACTCCCTTAGAGGATCTAGACTGGTTCAAAAGGGAGAAAGATGATTTAGTTGAGATTCTAGCCCTTGTCCTAGTAAGAACCAAGGTTTAGTTTGACAGAAGGGTTCAAGAGCTGAGGAATAATTTAGGAGAGTCTTCCTCCAAAGACACTTCAACACCGATGAATAAGTCACATACACCTAGCTCGAAGGTACCTGCACGAACTCCTTCCCCTTCATCAAGTAAAGAACCCGAATCCTCCACCCTTTCCTCATCTACTCAGTTATATCAGAAGAAGGTGAAGGAGGTAAAAAAGGAGCCTAGTGAGGAAGATCTCCTGTTAAAACATTAGTGAAGTGCCGTTCCTATAGGAGTTTCTGAAGCCACAATGGATAAAGAGAAGGAAATTAATGACACTGAGCCTCCAAGTACCATTGATTCCTCTATCCAAGAAGCCTCATCTACTCCACTCACATCTCTACTGGAGGCAACAATGGTAAATACTTTAAGTGCCATGAGTTCTCTTGCTCTTGGTTCTCTTACTCCTCCTCCTTCTTCCTCCTCCACTTTTGTATGGGTGTAACCTTTTGTTTACATTAGGAAGAGGAAGTCTTCTTCTCAATTGACAAGGCCAAATTTTGATGTTGTGGTGGCCTTGTTGGGCACTACTCCTTCTTCCTGCAAAGAGAGCTAAAACAACTTCAAGGATAGTGACAGATGACCAAGGCCAGCAATTTCTTGAGGTAGCAAAGCCTAAGGTTGATAAGGCGAGAACAAGATTTACTAGCCTCTGATTTGGAACTTTCGAGGATCTCAATGGGAGAATCTACCCCTAAAAGTGAAATACATAATCTCTAGGAAATAGTAACCAGGGTTATTGGGAGAGTAGAAAAAGGCAAGCAGACTATAGAGCAGCTGGAGGAGCAAGCTCAAGTGCTTTCTAGTTTCATCAAGTCATTGTTGTCTAAAGACAAGGTTCTGGATCCTACCCCACTAACTGCCCTTCCGCCACATGTGATTCTTAGTCAAGATGAAGTCTAGAGCATTAAAGACATACACAGGTATTCCATCTATAGGAGAGCTATGGAAGCCATGGTGGATGACATGATCATTGCATGTTTGAATTTCATTAGAGAAGCCTTCAAACTCAATGAGAAGGTAACTAATCTGCAACAAAATCTCTCCTCCGCAATTGGAACTATGGATAAAGAACTTAAACTTTGGAGCAGCTACATAGTAGACCTTCACCTGATGGGACAAACTGATGAAAATTTATTGATGGCAAGTAAAGTTTTTGATGATGCCAAAGATAATTTGTCAAGGTTTTGGGTTTTCAGCGTGGAATGGAAAATAAAGTTTTTGGAGGAGGCTTTAGGAGAATTGAGGAGTAATTGGTAGAAAGGAGAAGCCTTCAAAACTTGTGTGGTATCTGCTTTTAAGGATATTCACTATCACCTCCACGATGAGACTTCAGGTGTGCCTTTCTCCCTCCAAGAAATTAAGACTCAATTCAGGGCTTTTGTTAAGGAAAACTTGTTCAAGGAGGACTCAATTACCAAAGAGAAGATAAAGGAGATTTTCTCCCTTCAGTCTACCATTGAGGAAGCTAATAAAGAATATCATGCACACACCAAGTTTGATAAGGAAATGGAGAAATGTCTAGGATCTTGGACCCAAGCTACTACCAACACATCAGTCCCATGAGGCCGAGACATAGCAGAAGCATTGAAAAAGTTTAGACAACGAATCCTCAAGTCGGTGGGCCCTCCCCAATCATAAGCATTTGTTTTCCCTCCTAGCTTCTCCTTTCCTTCTTTTTTCTCAATTCGGGCTTATTGTAATTAGTTAAGGGTTTTGTGTCAAGCATCCCCTTAACTAAACATTTTAGTTAAAAGAAGTAGTTACCAATTGTAACTAATTTGTAAATTTATATAATGGGCTCTCTACACCATTTTCGTGGGTGGAACTTGGTTTATTTTTGAAATTGTAAGGAGTAACAAAGCAATAAATACAAAATATCTTTCTTTCTATGTCTATTTGGTCTTTCTCTTTCATTACTATCCATTGAATACTTTTGAATCATTTTTCTCGTATTACTTCAAAAGCTTTGTATTCTTGTAGATGTTATTTTGGAACTTTGTGTCTTTGTAGTAGCATCTTACTAACTCAAATGCAAATGGTTTTGGTTCCAAATAATTTCATTCCGGCATGCATAAGGAATTATTTTATCATCTATAATTCTTGAGAAAGCCTTTCTTCTCATTTCCGCTACTAAATTCCTTTGTACTTTTGTATTGATGATCCGTTCAATTTTAAAACACTTTCATGATATCCAAGTTCCCCATTAAAACTATGCATTGTATATATGTAAATAAGCTTTGTCTTTAAATAAGGGAACCTCTCCCATTGAAGAGGAGGGACTTTCTGTCCCTTGATTGTTGTTCTCTTTAAAGTCCTTTTTAACGACCAACACACGCGATGCGGGAAAGCGGGACAAAAGGCACATAAGCTTTTGGGGAAGATTGAACAAAAGTACGCAAAGAACCCGATGCAGGTGAACTTGGGAAAAATGGGCCAAAAAGTTCCAACATAACTGAAAGTTAAAGAATTTCGGGGAATGCGGCTGATCGGGGAATAGAAGGCCCGGCAGAACTTGGGACATGAGGGACAAAAATGTCCGATGACCCGCAAATCACCAAAATAACTCCAAAAAACATGAATTTTTACTATCTCCTCAACTTTTCACTTCACTAGAACATCACTAAAGGGTGTCAATTCAAAATTTTCAATTTTTTGACTTTCAAAAGAGGGGAAATTTTGAGAGGACAGCGATCATGCATTGGTTTCTCACAAGGATACGGTGCTCGGTTGGCATGTTTTGATAGGGTGCGACACTCAAGTCTAACAGATTCCATGTGGTAAAATGACCGATGCAAAGAATGTGCAAGGTGGGTACATGAGAGAAGGGAACAAAAATCTAGAATATGAGCATGCAAAGGTATTGTTTTTGCAGCTCACAAAGACTCCCGGATGCGGATCGGGCTTCTAGGTTGATCACTCTAGCATCCAGTGTGATTGCACAACATGGAAACCTCTCTCCAAGTGTGGGACTTGTTGAACTGAGAGAGGAATCTCTAGATTAGAGGCTGGTTCCTCAAACTTCTCTGATCTAGATCTATATTTGCACAACTACAGAGGTTCAGATCCTAATCCTACTCTAAATTACAAGGAGATAGGGATAGAAATGCAAAAATGAAACTAACTAAAGGTGGTGATGCACCAAAAGGAGTGGTGAATATTTTTGTCAAGCAAATAGACACAAACCAGAGATTGCAACATAAAACATACACAGGCTGATAAGATATAATTTAGGATCTGAAATGAAGCAAATAATACAAACAGAGGACTGAAACTCATTCACAAAGCTTGCATTATTATTTCCAATATCAAAACCACTGCATTACAACCTCAGAGAGGTATAAACCTGCTACAATCCTTGGAGAGGTCTGATTCTTCTAACAATCACTTGCTGGAGGTGAAAGAAGAAGATTGCTATGTCCAAAAATGTTTCCTTTAGAAATGAGCCAAATCTGGCTTTTACATTGCATGGGTCGAGCCCAGGAGAGAGAAAATGTACAAAACATGGGAGCCCATTCCTCATTGACTACAGATGCATTAAAACGGCATGGGGACCTTACAAACCCATACCCTATCATTTTTGACCGAATTGCAGGAGAATGTGACCCATTCTGCGTTAAATTTGGTCGCTGAAATGTCACTTCTGGCCATGAACACGCGTCAGAGCTGTTTCTTAACTTTATCTCTCCAAACTACACCAAAATTCAATATTAACCCTAGAATCATGTAGATAATTTTATAAGCTTTCCAATGATATAAAGAACGTGCAAATCCGAGCTCTGGATCGAAAGATATGGTGATCTGAAGATTTAGGCACAAACAGGCAAAAATGAGTTTTGAAATTTTTTCCCGTGCTCTGCCACCTGGATGACACATGTCAAGCGCTGATTGGATGCGTAATTCTCTGTCCTTCACTTACCCATGGGTTTTCCTTGAAATTTGACCTTTTAATTTTTGGAAAATTTTCCACTTTTCCCGCACCCCCGCCACCTGGGACACGTGGCATGCATTGATTGGTGGACAGGGGAGCGGGAAGACCTTTGCTTTTAGCTTTTCGGCCAAAACTTGGCCAAATTTTCCAAATCCTCCCGAGCTCTGTGCTTCCCTACTCTATTGGACACGCTTCCTCTTTTTATTGGCTCGAGCTGACCCTTCAAACCTCGCCCTTTGAACTTTTGGATGTTTCCCCTTACGACACGTGTCATGCTACGATTCGTCCATGGGCCTGCCGGCTTTTCACGTCCCTCACGTCCTCACGGCCCGGCTGTCCCAAACTGCTTGGGACAAATTCCTCTGATCCGCCCGAAATGGGCTTCCTTGTCCCTTTTCTACCGATGACACGTGGCGTGATTTGATTGGCTCTCGGCTCCTTCGGCCCTCCGCATCCTACGCGTCCCTATGTCCCAACTGTCCCAGTGTGAAAGTTCTCCTTTTTGGTCGATTTGGGCGATTCGCGCCTTCGTGTCCTCACGACCTGTGATGTCCTGCACTATTCTCGCTCGGCAAAGATTAGTCGATTTTTCTTTCACCTTCTGGCCGGTTCGGCTTTCAACGCCCCGCGTGTCCTCACGGCCTAGATGTCCCTATGCTTTTCTGACTGATCCGCCTGGCGGCCTTTCGGCCGATTCACGCCCGACGTCCCAAATGTCCCAAGGGATGCCTGGACCAGGACTTAGCCAATTTTCATGATTTTTCCTGGCCCAAGCTTGTTTTTTGCAACTTTTTCACCTTTTCTTAGAACTTTCTCCTTTCTTCTTGGACAAGAGAGTTAGAAAAAATCTGAGGGGACCCTAGAAACATGATTTTTTGCCCTGAATCAATCTATTTTCCTGGGACTTGAGTATTCTGATGCATGTTATCAAATTTACCCCTGGGGGTGAATTTTGGATAACAATTTGGTGACTCAGCGGGGTTACCTACCTGCTAGGTAGAAGATACCAGTTGCCTGAAGCAGTCCATTGGGCATGGAGTCATCAGATATTCTGTTTAGAACCCCAACTGGCTTAGAATGTGCAAGGAGGAAGATGGAATATCACCTGATGGGAGCAAGGATTGCAAAGCATCTCCATGGACAACAAGCTATGCCAAAGCACTTAGGGAAAACAAAACTAACCTACAGCAAAACAATGTGCACAAGCACTTGGAGGAATGAAAATCTAATCTAATATTTACAAGGTAGTGAATTTCCTCTAGAAGCAACGCTTGAGATAGATTCCATTGACTGGAATTTGCAGTTCTTCACCATCCAATGAGGCCAATTAGAAAGCATTGTTGTTCTTGCACTTCGTGACCATGTATGGGCCACTCCAAATGGCATCAAATTTTGAATGCCTTCCCGGTTTTTCTCTATCCACATCCCATTTCAACACTAGATCTCCAACTTGAAAAGATCTATCTTTGGCCTTCCTATCAAAGGTCTTCTTGATCAAAGCTTGATCCTTTTCCATTGCTTGGGATGCCTAATTTTTGACCTCTTGCAGCTCCATCAACTCGCATACCTCACCTCCATGGGCTCAAATTCAAGCAACTCCACTGCTTCATGAGTTCCAATGTTGGCAACTCAAGTGACATGGGAAAGATTGCCTCTCTTCCATAGACAAGCCTGAATGGAGAGTTACCTATGGATCTTTTGGGAGTTATCCTATCAGCCCATAAGGCTGATTTTAGTTTGGTATGCCAAGACCTCTGATTCTCGTCAAGAGTCCTCCTAATGATCCTCAACAAGTTCTTGTTTGTAGACTCGGCTGGCCATTACCTTGAGGGTAATAGTTTGATGAAGTGCTTAGGTAGATACCGTTCTTGACAGCCCACTCAGTCACCTTAGATCCAATGAATGCCAATGCATTATCAGAGATTATTGTAGCAGGTACACCAAATCTGGTTGTTATCCCCTCATAAAAGTCTAAGATGCTAGACTCATTTGCCTCTTTGAGTGATACTACTTGGCCCATTTGGTGAAATAGTCTCAGGGTCGTCAAAATCCATTTGTGCCCTTGGCTTGAATTGGGATTAATGACTCCAATGAAGTCCAAACCCCATTGCATGAATGGCTGGTCAACTAAGATTGGATGTAATGGAAGGGCAGCAAGTCTCTCTTTTCCTGTGAAGAATGCACAATTCTTACACCTCTTGATCCATGCATAGCAATCACTGAAGATTTTAGGCCAATAATAACCAGCCTTCATGATTTTTAGAGCTATCACTCTTGGTGCAAAATGACCACCAGCTGGTCCACCATGAAACTCTTCCAACACCCTTTGAATTTGATTTGTGCTAATACATCTCAGCAGCACTCCATTCACATCTTTCTTGAACAAAACTCCATCAACAATGGCATACGGGACAGCCTGCAATCTGAAGTGTCTCCTTTGGGTCTTGTTCATCTCCGGAGGGCATAGGCCTATGCCTAGGAAGTGTATAATACCTTGGGTCCAGCAAGGAGTGGGGGCAGCATTGTCTTCTTCTTGATTGCCACTTGGCTCATGGCTGTCCTGGACTGTCAAAACAGCCTCTTCTTCATTGCATACTTCTCTTTGCTTCCCCAAAACCAGCTGCTCACACAATCCTTTCCCTCTTACCAAAGTTGGTGATCTTGATCTCAATGTCATACTCCATGACACGGGTGATTCAACCTTCCCTTTTCTCATTCAAATCCTTGTTGAGGAGGAAGTCCTTAACCCCAACATGTGAGACCAGTAACTGGACCTTGTTGTTTGAGACTAAATGCTTGAATTCTTCAATCTTTCGACATCGCAAGTACATGCTTCTCAATAAAAGAGTACCTCACCTCATAGTCATCTTGGCTCTGGCTGAAGAAAGCAATTGGCTGCTCATCATTATCATTGTTCTCCTGTACCAAAATGGCAGAAATAGTGTCATTACCTCCAAATGCATAGAGGATGAAATCCTTGGAGAAGTCCGGGTTGATGAGAGTTGGTGCTTGGGAGATGGATTCTTTGATTGCTTCAAAACTCTCCTTGCCTTCTACTGTCCACTTGAAATCCATGCTCTTCTTTAACATTTTGGTGATGGGCTTGACAAGGGCTGCAAAATCTGGGACAAACCTCGAACAAAGTTTATCCTTCCCAAGAAACTCTGAAGGGATTTCTTGTGGCTTGGCAATGGTAGTGCTCTTATGGATTTAACCCTCTCGGATCAATTGCTAATCCTTCTTTAGAGACAATATGGCCAAGGAGCTTTCCTTCATGTGCAAGAAAGATGCACTTCTTAGGATTCAAAGACACTCCAAATCTCCCGCACCTTGTGAAGACTTGTTTCAAATGAGAGAGGTGGTCTACCGTATTTTGGAAAAACAGTTGATATCATCAAGGTAAATCAGCACCACATTGTTAACCAAACCTTTGAATGCCATGTCCATTGCCCTTTGGAAGGTAGACCAAGATTGGAAAGCCCAAATGGCATTTTCCCGTATGCAAAAGTTCCCCATTTGGTTGTGAAGGCTGTCTTGAATCGGTCCTCTTCCTTCACCATAATCGATTATAGCCTCGAGTAGCCATCAAGTAGTGAAAACCTCTCGAGCCAGCCACAACTGCAAGATTTGTTCCATGGAAGGGAGTGGGTAATGGTCCTCGAGAGAGGCTCTATTCAAGTCTCTCAAGTCAACACACACGATCTCTCCACTTTTCTTTTGATCGAACTAAGTTGGCAACCCAACTAGAATGCTTAATTGGGAATATAATCCTTGACTCAATCAGCTTGTCCAATTATTTCCTCATGAGAGGCTCCATGTGTGGATTGACTGGTCTTTGTTTCTACCTGACAGGCTTAGTATTTGGATCCAATTCAATGGTATGCTGAGCTAAGTTGGGATTAAACCTTTCAAGTCTTCATAGCTCCAAGAAAACACGTCGTGGAACTCTTGACACAAATTTGTATGAACTCATACCTTTCTTGTTCAAATTGTCATCCTCCCAACTTGCAATGGTTTGTTCTCTTCTACCAAGATGGATACTGAATCCTCTCCCTTGACTTGAATGTTTGCTTTTTCCTTTCTAAACTGATCATTGGGGTTAAAAATGGACTCTAAAGTGATAAGTCCCTTGGGCAGCTTGTTAGTTCTCAGTTGTACTACCTGGTCACCATATCGCTGTTCTAATCTCTCTTGATTTTGGTGAGAACTCAGCTTCTTCTTCTGCAAGAAATGGATGATTTGTTGGTCATTCTCAAACACTTGCCAACTAACATTGTTATCTAGAACTCGAAGGCCTCACAATCATGTGGATGTTTGGCTGTACCTTGTCTTGTTGGATACTTTCCACAATGTCAAAGGCTTCCCCCCATCGCCGCAAGCCTGTCAAGCCAGCTTGATTCTCTTTCCTAGGAATGGATTTGATGCCAAAACCCTCAAAATCTTCCATGAGGTCCACACCCTGTTCTTATAGCACTTGAGAAGATCATTCTTGGTAGCATGTTGTCCCTTGACCCGATTTACAATTAATTCACTGTCACCAAAGACTTGCAAGTTCTTTATTCCTCTCTTGATTTCCCAATGAATCCCTTGCACCAAGGCTTCATATTCAGCAGTTGTTATTGAAGCATGCAAACTGAAATCTAAAAGATGAATAGTACTTTACTCCTTGAGGTGAAACAAGCATGGCTCCACCTCCTGCACCTTGTCTGCTCCTTGATCCATAAAAAAAACAGCTGCCATACCTCATTGTTATCTTTGTGGTTTGGCTTGGTGGTGATAGGAATAGGCTGATTTTCTTCGTGTATTCAATAGACCCTAGCTCATATTATTCCACTTCTTGATAAGGATCAAATGCATGTACCATGTTTTCCCATTCATCAAGAGTTAGATCCGAGATGCTTCCAACCTTGGTGTCAGCCTCTTCAGTGCTCGGGTGATCTTCTTGATCAAATGCTGAGCAATTGGTATTAATCTGACTTGAGTATAAGGCTCAATGTGAAAGTTTGCAATAGGTTCGACCTGATTGTAGCCTTAGTTCCATACCTCATTCTAAACAACACGTGTGACCAATCAAGCAGATAAATATCCCCAATCTTGGCTATGAAGTCCCTTGACAAACATAGGGCAAAGAGTGGTGGAAGGTCTATGATCGATACATCTTGTAAAACAACAACATTTGGACATGCATGCATGCAAGGTAAGACTCAAGTTTCTAATCACCCCAACTATTGTTACTATCTGTCCCATCTAGCTGCACTACCCTTTGGATATGGTTCCATACTGGAGCCCTAGCCGATCAGCCTATTTGTTTAGGCATTACCGAGCTACTTGCCCCGGAGTCTATCATGCAATTATGTACTAGCTGATTTCCAATGATTGATGAAACATAGAAAGGAGGGGCTTTAACATTTTACCTTGCTTTGTCCTCCATGATTTCCCTTAGGTCGGGTAGAATTTGTAAGCACCTTCTCTTGCATCCGAACTTGCTGATTTGAAATTGCCATCCTTCATGGCAGCTTGCAGCAGATCTCTTTGGCCTGGGATAGATAGGGATTCCCACATTGATATATTGACATTTGTCTTCTTCATCTGATCAATGATACTGAATGGTGATGAAGGATCTCTTTGTTGTCCCTTGGTTTGCACATTCACTCCTTGCATGTGGGCAGCAACAACTGGTATTTGAGTTGGCCTAGGGGCTGTTCTTGGCTGCCCTTGTGCATTTACAACCGGATTTTGCTTGCCAATCATTTGTGGAGCCATGGAAGGTTGTGGATTGGTTGGGGCTAATGGCTGTTCTTCACCCAAATTCCTCCTTTTTGACCTTGTGTTGGCTGCAACACCTTGAGACACTTCTGGTTCATGCCACAAAAATCCTCTGCTTGCCAATTTACCAATGTGGTGTCATTTGGGGCTGATTGCTGTTGGAATGTTTCTTGTTGTTGGTCATGTTTCTCGACTACCCTCACCCTCCACACCGTAGTTGTCACCATCAATGCTTGATTCAAAGCACCATGAAGCACGTGGATTGGTTATGAGGCTCATTATCGCATGGAAAACACCATCATACTCTGAGCAATGTTGTTTTGTGTTGGCACCAATGCCTTAGAGGTAGCTATGGCATTTGGATTGCAGGCTGAAATGGTCTATCGGGCAGGAGGCCTTGTTTGATTCATATTTGCAAATGAATTAGGTGGCCTTTGTGGTTGGTATGGCTTCCTATTAGGCTGAGCTTAGGGTTGATAAGAAGGTCTAAAACTTTGGGTCTGCTGCCTTTTGAGAGTAACCAGCTCATTGCCTAGGTTTTGCAATTGTTTCATGACTTTCAAGCTCATTTGGGGCACTTGGAGATGAAGTGGAAGCTTCATTTGAACTCGATTTCTAGGAGTGGAAGAAGGAGCCAAATTAGGTGCTTGATTGGTGTTTGGGCTCTCTAAACTTGGAAACAATGGCATGGGAGGTCTAGGGGCAAGTTTGCCAGCTTGGATTAAAATATTTTCAGCCCTAATGGCAATGCTATAAGCCATAGGGATAGTTATGCCTCCCATGGACTGAATTAACATAGAAATATCAGAATTTAAAGCTTTGAGATAGTAGAGAAAAGCACCTTCTGCTATTGGCCTGACTGCCACTGGAATTCTCTCCCAAGTCTTTTGAAATATAAAGTTGAAATCGGTCAGTTGCTCATTGGGAGCTCTCTTGATGGTTGTCAGCTGCTCCAAAAGAGACAAGTTGTCTCCCTTTTCTCCAAATTGCTCATGAAGTGCTATACACAGCTGATTCCAATTTGTGATAGAACCAGCTCCAAGGCTTCTAAACCATTGCAATGCTTTACCCTTGAATGAAGATTCCAGTAACTTGACAGCCACTTGCATCTCATTGATTTCATGAATTGCACAAAGGTTAGCAATATCTTTAACATGATCACCTAGAGTAGTCTGATTTTCTCCAGTGAAGTAGGGAATGTTCTTCAAGGCTGCAATAGGAATTGGATGTTGTGCATTGAGGGCAAGTGGGTTGCTGCCTGTGAAGTTGACGTAGGGGTTGTTTTGTGCCATTCTAATTGGTCTTAAAACCCTTGTTGACTGAATGAAAGGCCTACTAGGTGGAGGAGTTGAGAGAGTTCTGTTTGGTGGAGATGGAGACCTTTGAATCCTTCTTCCTCTTTGCCTTCTTCTTGGAGATAATTGCAGGTATTCAAACAACACTTCTTCTTCTCCAACTCTTGACCTTGTGGTGATTCTTCTCATGAGTTTTAGGCCTACACTGCTGAAACTAGTTGATTCTTCCCCTTGGAGTCGCAGATATGCAAATAATAGCTCCTTTCAAGCAAGAAAATTGTAGCAGATGCACATCAACTTTGCTGCAATAAAAATGAGACCTCTAGTGTCCCACCTGGGTGCCAAAACTATTGTTGCAGCTCACAAAGACTCCGGATGCAGATCAGGCTTCTAGGTTGATCACTCTAGCATCCAGTGTGATTGCACAACATGGAAACCTCTCTCCAAGTGTGGGACTTGTTGAAATGAGAGAGGAATCTCTAGATTAGAGGCTTGTTCCTCAAACTCCTCTGATTTAGATCTATATTTGCACAACAATAGAGGTTCAGATCCTAATCTTACTCTAAATTGCAAGGAGACATGGATAGAAATGCAAAAATGAAACTAACTAAAGGTGGTGATGCACCAAAAGGAGTGGTGAATATTTTTGTCAAGCAAATAGACACAAACTAGAGATTGCAACATAAAACATACACAGGATGATAAGATATAATTTAGGATCTGAAATGAAGCAAATAATACAAACAGAGGACCTGAAACTCATTCACAAAGCTTGCATTATTATTTCCAATATCAAAACCATCGCATTACAACCTCGAGAGGTATAAACCGCTACAATCCTTGGAGAGGTCGATTCTTCTAACAATCACTACTGGAGGTGAAAGAAGATTGTTATGTCCAAAAATGTTTCCTTTAGAAATGAGCCAAATCTGGCTTTTACATTGCATGGGTCGAGCCCAGGAGAGAGAAAATGTACAAAACATGGGAGCCCATTCCTCATTGACTGTAGATGCATTAAAACAGCATGGGGGACCTTACAAACCCATACCCTGTCATTTTTGACCGAATTGCAGGAGAATGCGACCCATTCTGCGTTAAATTTGGTCGCTGAAATGTCACTTCTAGCCATGAACATGTGTCAGATCCGTTTCTTAACTTTCTCTCTCTCAGACTACACCAAAATTCAATATTAACCCTGGAATCATGTAGAGAATTTTATAAGCTTTCCAATGATATAAAGAACGTGAAAATCTGAGCTTAGATCGAAAGATATGGTGATCTGAAGATTTAGGGCACAAAATAGGCAAAAATGAGTTTCAAAATTTTTTCCCGCGCTCTGCCACCTGGATGACACGTGTCAAGCGCTGATTGGATGCGTAATTCTCTCTCCTTCACTTACCCATGGGTTTTCCCTTGAAATTTGACCTTTTTAATTTTTTGGAAAATTTTCCACTTTTCCCCCGCGCCCCCGCCACCTGGGACACGTGGCATGCATTGATTGGTTGACAGGGGCGCGGGGAAGACCTTTGCTTTTAGCTTTTCGGCCAAAACTTGGCCAAATTTTCCAAATCCTCCCCGAGCTCGTGCTTCCCTGCTCTATTGGACACGCGTCCTCTTTTTATTGGCTCGAGGCTGACCCTTCAAACCTCGCCCTTTGAACTTTTGGACGTTTCCCCTTGTGACACGTGTCATGCTGCGATTCGTCCACGGGCCTGCCGGCTTTTCACGTCCCTCACGTCCTCGCGGCCCGGCTGTCCCAAACTGCTTGGGACAAATTCCTCCGATCCGCCCGAAATGGGCTTCCTTGTCCCTTTTCTACCGATGACATGTGGCGTGATCTGATTGGCTCTCGGCTCCTTTCGCCCTTCGCGTCCCATGCGTCCCTATGTCCCAACTATCCCAGTGTGAAAGTTCTCCTTTTCGGTCGATCCGGGTGGTTCGCGTCCTTCGCGTCCTCACGGCCCAGATGTCCCATACTGTTCCGCTCAGTAGTTAGTTGATTTTTCTTTGACCTTCGGCCGGTTCGCCTTTCCGCGTCCCGCGCGTCCTCACGGCCCAGATGTCCCTATGCTCTGCTGACCGCCTGGCGGCCTTTCGGCCGATTCACGCCCCGACGTCCCAACTGTCCCAAGGGATGCCTGGACCAGGACTTAGCCAATTTTCATGATTTTTCCGGCCCAAGCTTGTTTTTTGCAACTTTTTCACCTTTTCTTAGAACTTGCTCCTTTCTTCTTGGACATGAGAGTTAGAAAAAATCGAGGGGACCCTAGAAACATGATTTTTTGCCTTGAATCAATCTATTTTCCTGGGACTTGAGTATTCTGATGCATGTTATCAAATTTACCCTGGGGGGTGAATTTTGGATAATAGGTATGCATGTGCAAGAAAGGTGCATAACTACATGAGTAGTTAAGTATGCAAGGGAGAGCAAGCATCGGGATGAATGAGCATGCGAGGATTAGAAGAAAGAGATGCATAGAGCGATCCAGAAAAGAGGAAGCTTAGGGTGCAAGTGCATAAGAGGAAATACAAGTGCACGGGGAGACATACAAGGGACTTATCCAAATTGGGAGGTAAGTCTACAGATGTGTGTGCAAGGAGCATGTGACAAACCGGTGATGAAATTGGGTGCAAAGAAGGAACGAACAAAGGGGAAATGGAAGGAGATAGAAGGAATAGGGAAAAACAGAGCGTGTAAAGAAATCACAAGAGGACACGAAGGGAAGAGGAAGCACAAGGAAGAAGATGGAAAGGCATGTGGGGGTACGCGGAAGAACTGGAACCAAGTAATTATGGCAAGGGAACCACCAAAGTGTGTGTAACTTGAAATGTTGAAGCTTCAAAGTTGAAAAGAGGATGAAAGTTGTGAAAATAACCGTGAGGTTATTTTGGACAACAATTTGGTGAATTTTGGAGCCATCTTCATGCTAGATGAAGAGACCAATAGCCTTAGAAGCATCCATTGGGCATGTATTTTCCTATAAATATGAATATTTGATCTCAGAACTTGAATAACATCCTGAAGTCACTTCAAGAACTATCCAAATCTAAATTGAACTATTGCTATTCTCATGTGAAGATATTCTGACTTGAATTTATGAGAGTGGAAAATTGTGCACAGATAATTAGAACTTTCCATTCTAAAAATTGAACTATTATCCTAGAAACAAGAAAGGGGTGTGCACAAAACATGTAATAGGAAAGGAAACAACACCAGAGGGAGATTGCCAAGAAACAACTATGTAAAAAAGGTTGAAAATCATATATTTTCCAATAGGAACCATGCAGAGTGCGCTGACAAACACTTGTTTTACTAAAACAAAACCTAAACTATCCTACATTAACCAGAGGTAAAGAGTGCTCAAGTAAAACTTGCGACAAGAAGGGAGAAGTAGCTTCCTTTCATAAAAAATTAAGACCATGTAACTAATTTAGCACTGAACATGGTCTATGACAAGAGTGAAAAATTGACTTAGAACTGGTCTTCCACCCTCCTCAAAGGATCAACAAAATATATATATATATACCTCCTTTAGTTGTTATGCATTTGGACTTGGGAGGCGTTTTTATTGACCTTTAGTGCGCTGAAACTATACCTCATGCTATAAAGTGAGCATGACTGGTGGAAACTTTGTGTTTGGCTCTAGACTAGCAAGATATCGATATCCGATTGGGCACGGTCTAATCCTTGTGGTGTGCCCATTTTCTTTAAGCTGAATAAAAAATGGGATTATCATACAAAATATCCTCTTGAAGGTGACAAACAGGTCGGGTTGTGTGCGGTTTCGCCTCTACAAACAAATTTGTCTCCTTTAAAAATATGCCCTCCGAGTCTAACTAAATTTCTTCTAAAGTTAGTGCCCTCTTTTTCTCGCTTTGCACGACCTCATCTTCCCAATCAGATTCATACCATTCTTCAATAGTTATGTAGTCATTGAACATGATGAAATTGGCTAGGGATGATACATAGGTGAGGGCCTCTTTTTTTTGTCATAGTTAGATAGAGGGGACTCAAAAGAAAGTGGGAGGATGGGCGTGGAAGGAACACATGTAGAAGGAATAGAAGTGCACGTGGAAGGATTGATGACAAAGAAACGAAGGTGAGATGGAGAGGGAGAAGATGGAGAAGGTATGTAACTCTCAATGGAGGAAGCGTGTAGAAAGATGGGAACATGGACGGTGGGTTGAGATGATGCGGAGTTGAGGAGGAGGAATGGGAGGACTATAGGATGGTACTGCAGGTTTCCCCATTAATAGGGTTTCTTAGCACTAAATTCATGAGCCTCCATTAACTCCTCCCACTTTGTAATCTAGGGAAACATCTTCATAATAAAGTATAAATCTTGAGATTATGTTGGGTGCTAAACTAACTTGGTAAAGGGCCGACCCATGGATAAGGGACCTTGAAGCCAACTCTAGCTTCCTTTATTGAGCATTTAACTCTGAGTTGCATCATGTTCATCTTCATTCCTTGCACCTTCCTCTCAAGATCAACTTCATGGGGTCACCACCATCATCTATAAAACCTTATTCTTGAAAAACATTTTGGTTATAAAAATAACCATATGAGTTAGTGGGAGGTGGGTTATATGCATATTCATCATAATGGGGCTCATAAAACTAATTTGGAGGAGGATTTTGAAATTGTGGTAATGGAGGGGATTGGTTTTGTTGTTGCAATTGAGAGTTCCAGGAAGGAAATGAATTCAAGATTGCACAACTTTAAAAAAGGAAAATGGAATGATGGAAGAAGGAGAAATGGGTGATAGGAAGGAGGGGGACTAGTATGTGAATGAGACAATGGGTTAGTTGGATTAGTGGAGTTGTCGAAGTGCTTAAAATAGCCTCCAAAGGATGAAAAGGTGTGTAGAATATGAAACCAAGTGGATATGGATGTTGGGAGTCACCAAATGTGCTAAAAGTTGCCTCCAAAGGTTGGATCTTAACAATAACACATCAAAATTTCTGAGATGAAGATGTATAGCTCTTCAAACTAGTCCCACCGAACATACTAGAAACTGCTGGAGCTCAAACTTACACCCGTACTAGATCAAGTTGAATTGGGTCATTGAGGCAACAATGGGACTGTCTCCAAGTTATGGGACCTTGCATGCTTGAGATAGACCTCTAGAGAAGGCTAGTTCCTCTACCTATTTCTACTACTACAACTAATCCTAATGTTGGAAATGAAATCCTACACTAATCATGCCGAGGGACCAGGGTTAGAAGGATATGCATAAGGGAAATCCTAGGCTAAAAGGGACGGTGATAGCAGTAGAAAAAGGGTCAATCAAGTAGTCGTAAGGGGAAGGAAAGTGAGAAACCATGGGAGAGAGGGCAAACAGACGCACCATAGACTAGAACCACCCAAACCATCTTTCTTGTGTATTGACAACACATGAAAATGGAATCTCGTAAGTGAGGAATACACACAAAGCATGCTAAAAACATGAATAGAGAGGCATGAACACATCAAACGTGAGGATATGGTAGAGAATAGCCATAAAAACCTAATTTTATTGCTTAGGGCATGAACAGTTGATTACACTCATGCAAGAGGGCATAAATACATTTTAGAGACCAAGTTCGAGGTATGAAACTCGTGGGAAGTTGGCCACCATTTGGGCATGGTTCCATTACAACAAGGAGGGATCTATTTACATGAGCAGAGATATTCTATTCATAAAAGTAGGGGGAGAGAAGAGGAGGAGAAAGAAGAGGGAAACTTGAATTCAAACTTCTAATCCCAAAAATAAGAATAAATTCTTGCAATCCTCATGTAGGGTTGTTAGATGCGCCTTCCCATGTTTGTTTGGAGTGTAGAAGAAGGCCAAATCTAAATGATATATAGTGGTTGAGTCGATTAGATGTCTGCATTGATGATCTGAGTGACATTTCCCTATTTTCTGCCTACCAAATCCCACCAAAATCTAATTTTGAAAAGTCTAATGTGTAGCCCACATCAACATATTTCAAACGATCCTGTGCATGCATGTGTCGAACTATAAAGTAAAAGTTATGGCGATTTGAAATTTGTAGTACAAATTGAACATGCAAGACACATGGCATGTGCTGATTAACTAAAGGATCAGTCAACTGTTCATTAGTTTTTTCCTTTCATGCACTTTGGTTTATCACAAGGATTTGGTAACTAGTTGGAAAACTTTGATAGGTTACACATAACATACTCAAGTCTAACAGATGCCAAGTGGCACAGTGGACCGATGTGAAGAATGCACAAGGTGGGTGCATGAGAGAAGGGGTGAAAAATGTAGAAGATGGGCATACAAAGTTATGCATGCACAAGAAAGGTGTAAAACTATAGGAGTAGACAAGTATGCAAGGGAGTTCGAGCATCAAGATGAATGAACACGTGAGGATTAGAAGAAAGGGACGCACATAGTGCGTCAGAAAGAAGGAAGTGCAAGACACAAGTGCACATGAGGAAATGAAAGTACATGGGGATACATACCAGGGACTTAGCCAAATTGGGAGGTAAGTTTGCATTTGTGTGCAAAATGAGTACGCGATAGACTAGGGATGAAAGCGGGTGTGTAAAAGGAAGGAAGAAAGGGGAAAGTGAAGGAGATAGAGCATGATATGGGAAAAGAGAATGCACAAAGCAAGTGCAATAGGAAGTGAAGGTAAAAGGAAACACAAGGAAGAAGAAGGAAGGGTGTGTAGGGGCATGCGGTAGAATGGAACCAAGTAATTGTGCCAAGGAAAACTCCAAAGTGTGTGCAACCTGAAATGTTGAAGCTTCAGTCGAATGAAGATGAAAGTTTTCAAAATAACCGAGGGGGTTATTTTGGACAACAGGTCCATTTGAAGGAAGCCTCACATACTCTTGTACTTTTTTCCGCATGATGTATACAACTCGAACTTGAGCCATTTCTCTCAAAAGTAAGAGAAAAACCTCACCAAATCTCAAAGGGTATGGTAACAATAATCGGTCGTGATAGATTTTACCCTCAAAACCTACTATTTATAGTTGTTTTGACCTAATTCTTCATTTTTCCTTGTCATCTAAGGGATAGATAACTAACGCGATTCTTTTATTTTCTTCCCGTCACGCATCGGTGTTCCGTCGCGATGATTATTTTTATTAAATAGTCATTTTTCTCCCATTTTCACTACGTTGGGGCATGTTTTTGCTTCCCGTGACCTTTTCTTCTACATGGGGCATATTTTTGCTTCCCAATGTTTTTTGCCAATGCCTCACGTGCTTCATCTTTCTTCTATATATTATTCTTCCTAAAAATTTCAAAAAATTCTAAAATTAAAATATTTCAAAAATTAAAAAATCGTCAAAAATTGTTAAAAAATATAAAAAATTGGTAAAATTCAAAAAATTGGTAAAAATAAAAATCCTATCAAAAATTGGTAAAAATAATTCACACATTTGAATCATTTATTGGAAACAATGTCCTCAAACATAGAAAATTATCGACAAAACGTCTTTCTTCGGTTCTTGCACTGTTCTTAGGTGCAACATGCAAATCATTTTGATCTACCTCCATTAAAAAATTTGGTTTGCTTGCTTATATATGTCTTCCTCGCACAAATGAGTTTCTTGGGGTAGTTTCATAGTGCACGGTTTCTTTTCATGGGACTTATATATCATCTATTTATTCACCTCGCATGTATCCTTTCTTGGGGTGCCATTTTTAACCCTTTTCATTAATTCAAACATTTGGGAATCAAGTCATGATAGCAAAAAAATAGTGCAACTCTCTTAAACGTTATTTGTTTGTCCTTGTTTACTTGTTGTCCGCTTGTTTACTTTCTCGTACTGCATTACTTCATGTATGTTGCATTGGGTTCTTATTTTAGCAATGAACAAATGTTAGTATTATGGATTTTCATGTTGTTTTACACTTTTTTGTATGCTTATATATATATATATATAATAAAGGGCCGATGATGTAGATCATGAGAAAAGTGATGAAATAAAGTTCTTGAGCCACATTGGATGAAAGCTATTTCCATTTGCTTCATCTTCATTTTTCTTCACTATCATTTTCTTTTGTTCATTTCCTTCATCTTTTTATCGTTGATTGACCTCTTCCATCACCCCATCGACACTCGAGGGCATCCTTCATTCTACTATTTTTTTAATTTCATTCAAAATTTACTTTTAATTGTCAACTATCTTTGAAGTGACGTCGCTTACATCACTCCAAAGAGGGGCAAATGTAGTTCCTTAAAATCCACCTAAGCAGTTTTACTACTAAAATTGTACTAATTATCGTCTTTCCCATCATTTTCGTAATAATTAGTGATTTCCCACTAATTAACTAACGTTTCTCCCCATTTCAATCAATTAATGACACTTTGTTAATTAACTAGTCTTTACTTCACTCCAAATGCCAATTAACGAAACTTCGTTAGTTATAATCCTCTTTCGATCGAATAATTAGCTATTATTAGTTAATTAAGCCTATTTACCCTTGTATTTAATCAATAAACCCTCTTGTTGGTTAAAATCCCTTTTCCAACCAATCAAAATCACCCAATTTCCCTCCAAAACCCATAATTTTGTTAAATGTGGACATTTTACAATCTAGATTAAATATTGAAATCGCTATGTTGGTTTTACTTATACCAAATATTGGAATTTGATTTGGCTATTATTGGAATCCAAAAAGGGGTTTTTGGAATTATATATCATATATGAGGGATTTCCATTTTAGGGGTTTACAATTTTTAGTAAGAATAGGAAATACTTATTGTATTAATTAATACATTTATAACTTTGTAATGCATAGTAAATAATTAATTTATAACCTATTCCAACTTTATATTTATTATTTGAGAATGGGCATATGTTCATTCTCTTCCAACTTTTTAGTAAGATTAGGAAATACTTTATATTATATTAATTTACATTTATAACTTTGTAATGCATAATAAATAATTAATGTACTATTAACCTATTCCAACTTTATATTTATTGTTTAAAAACGGGCATATGTTCATTCTCTTCCAACTATGTATTTAATGTTTTGAGAATGGGCATATGTTCATTCTCTTCCAACTTTGTATTTAATGTTTTGAGAACAGGCATATGTTTATTCTCTTCCAACTTTATATTTAATGTTTGAGAAAAGGCATATGTTCATTCCATGCATGGCACAATATACAAGTTTTTCTCTATTAATTAAAATATATTATGATGTTACCATTTGGCCCAAATAGTGACAAATTTGTGATAACTTCTGAGACCCTATATTAATTTCATTTTTACCTACCTCAAATCATATAGTTGTGCATAAAATTTGGATGTGATTTATTTTAACTATGGGGTCATGCGCATTTGCATGTTGTATATTTTACATATTTTGATCATATATATTTGTGTCTAATTTTGCTTCTAATTTATGATATCAATAAAAATTTACAAATGTTTAATTATAACATGGATTTATTTACATAGAATGAAGGTAGGAAATGTGTTGTTATGAGATAAATACAACATAAAATGATGGTAATAAATGAATTGTTAAGAGATAGTCTACAAAAATAAACCAATATTAATATATTGTTATGAGATAGACTACAAAAAAACCAATTAATTTATATTTATTAATCAACATAATAGTAACAAGTAAACTCAATCAAGCTCAGTAATCGTGGAAATGTGTTGTTATGAGATAAATACAAGTCACAATTTTTTTGCATAAAATGATGGCAATAAATCCATTTTTATGAAATAGACTACAAAAAAACCAATATTAATGAATTTTTATGAGAAATACTACAAAATAAACTAAATTTATCTATATATATATTAATCAACATAATAGTATCAAGTAAACTCAATCAAGCTCAGTAATTGTTTTTTAAATGTTTCCAAAGACCAACGTAAATTTGGGTGTGGACCCACATGATTTAACCATGTACATAAGTGTGTGAAATTTTTTCTATCAGAATGCATTGTGCCATCAAATTTCTAGCTGGAAGGCAATCCAAATAAAAGTGCCTCAGTTCTGTCATGAACAAAACATTTTGTTTCACCTATGAACAATATGTTTTCTACTCCATATATTTGGGTGTACTTGTTGAGAACCTTTGCATTTTTTTTGTAAACTGACACAATATTCCCCTTCTTCGATCTTAAAAATTTGTTGCTAATTTCACACTCTGATATGCCCCAAAAAAAATGAATTCAATATTTCTTAGCCAATCAAATTTTTGAATGAAGGCATGTTGTTCTCTTGAATGTAGGTATGTAAACCAAAATCCAATATCAAAATTTTGTCGTGTTATCCTTAACAATTCAAGGCTAAAAGTATAACTAAAGTATCAATAGCATGCATATGTAAATTCCATCAGGTTGTATGGTCACGATCTAAATTCAATAAGCCCTAGAACTCCAAAGAGCAATTATTCTACCCCCAAAACCAATAACTTCTTTCCATGGGAAATGAGATCTGAAAAACCAACCAATAACACAATTCTTTTTCAATAAATTAAATCATAGATTATATTATCTAATTTTATTGATAATTACTTTCTTTTTGTATAAACCTATCAAATCTAGTTTTGAGCATTAAATGGTAAACTATCAATAACATCCTAAATTATCATTATATAATAATCACATCATTTGGATGAAATGTGAAGAAAAATAAAAAAATTGTAATAAAAACATTTTGAGCATTACATACTAATAACCATCAATAACATCTTATTAAAGGAGCTAAAGCAAAGGCTTCAAGATCTAGAAAAAAAAATAAACTTTTAGGGGAGGTCTAGGGAGGATCATGAGGTGGAGAAAAAACTCCTCTCTGAGTTGCACATGGTTTGTAGCAGAGAAGAATCCCTATGGAGACTCAAATCTAGAGCTATATGGCTGAAAGAGGGAGACAAAAACACAAAAAAAATCATATGACCACTTTGAAGCATCGAGCTTGCAATAGGATTATGGAAGTATCTAAAGGCAAAGATAACATTATAAAAGATCCGTGAATTATCAAGGAAGAGGCTCTCAGATTCTATGTTAAATTGTTGAATGAGCAGAGTGTTGTAAGTGAGGTGGTTGATTCTTTTATGCTTGAAGCCATTCCGTATGGGAAAATTGAGGAGCTTAGATTTAAAGACATTACCAAAACTGTTACTTTGGAGGAGCTTCAGAAAGTTGTCTTTGCTCTAGAAGGCGACAAGGCTCCAGGACCTAATGGCTTCTCTGTAATTTTTTTCAAAATTTTTGGGAAATTTGTTCGAATGATCTCCTTAGGGAAGCTAATGAATTTCTCAAAACCGGATATCTTTTGAAAGAGCTTAACAATACCCATATTGTTCTGGCCCCAAAAAAATGGATGCTAAAGATTTCAAAGAATTTAGACCCATTAGCTTGGTTAATGCTGTCTATAGAATTTTTACTAAGATTATTGCCACCAGACTGTAGGCCATTTTGAATGATTTAATCTCAAAACAACAAAGTGGATTCATCGGAGGAGGATTATTCAAGATGGGGTGATCATGGTTCATGAGTTTATTCATTTTATGGATAATAACAAAAAGGCTGGCATGGTTCTTAAACTAGACATGAATAAAGCCTTTGACAAAGTCTCCGGGCTTTTCTTGACAAAGTTTTGGCCAAATTTGGATTTCTAGACAAATTCAAAAGAATTATTAAAGCTTGCATCTCATCAGCTAGATTCTCTGTAGTGGTGGTAAATGGGAACTTGTGGGGTACTTCACTAGCAGTATGGGGCTAAGGCAGGGGGATCCTATATCCCCTCTTCTCTTTATTCTAATGGCTAACATCCTTAGCAAAACAATCTCCAAAGCTGTTAAAGATGGTCTGATAAAAGTCATCAAACCTAAATCCACGAATCAAGCAGCTTCTCATCAGCAATTTGTGTATAACACTATCCTGCTCTTAATGGCTTCTCTTATGGAAGCTAAGGCGATCAAGTCTATTTTAAAATTCTATGAGGTTGCCTCTGGACAAGAGATTAACTTTGACAAAAGCTCCATTTACTTTTTTAATACTCCTTTGGAAAGGCATAATAAAATTGATAAAGTATTGGGATGTAAAATTAATGTGCTTCCCACTACTTATTTAGGTCTCCCCCTGGGTACTAAAAAGTTTCCAACAAAGTCTGGAATGATTTACTGGAAAGATTCCAAAAGAAATTGGCAGGATGGAAAGGAGCCATTCTTTCCAGTGCTGGGAAATGTTTGCTAATCAAAAGCACCCTTCAAAATTTACCTATATACATTATGTCTATGTATAACATCCCATCTATATTCAGAGAAAAAATTGAGGATTGAAACATTTTTTATGGTAGGGAATGGAGGAAAAATTCAAATATCACCTGGTTTCCTGGGATCAAGTGTGTACTCCTAAAAGGATTGGGGGCTTAGGTATAAAAGACATTAGCAAAATGAATATGGCCTTAATTATAAAAATGGGGTGGAGATTGATCTCGAGAAGATCAACCTTGGGTTGATCTCATTAAGAATAAATATTTGGGCCAGCAAACTGCTTCCTCCTTCCTACATTCTGAACTTCTTCCTCATGGCTCTATTTTCTGGAACAATTTGATTCTTACTAGGAATTTTATCAAGCAAGGAAGTAGATGGAAAGTGGGAAATGGTAGGGACATCAGTTTTTGGAGTGATAATTGGTCTAATGGAAGCCTCAATGAAATATTTAGTGCATCTAAAGAGAAACTGGAGCAGAAATATGGTACTAAGGCCATAAATTATATGGAAATTGATGGTAATCTTCAGAGATGGAAGAAGCTTTCTTTGGATGGCATGGGTGTGAACTCTGTGCTATCATCTCTTCAGGAACATTTGGATCTCATTCCTTTGAATCAGTTGGATGTCAAGGATGAAATTGTTTGGTACAATTCTAAAGATGGGGACTATTCGGTGAAATCTGGGTACAATTCCTTCTTTGTGAATACCCAGAATGAATTTGATTGGAGAAAAATATGGATGACTGAGCTAACCCCTAAAATAAAAATTTTCTTTTGGCTTGTTCTCAGAGGTAGAATTCTTACTAATGATAACCTGATTAAGAAAGGATTCATCATGCCTAATAGATGTCATCTTTGCAAAAAAGATTCTGAAGATATTAAAAACCTTTTTATCCACTGTGATTATGCTACCATGATTTGGAGCCATGCCCTTTCCAAGTTCAATGTCCTCTAGACGGTTCTTAAGGACTTCATCCAATTTTGGACCCAATGGAACCCCCCTTTTAAACACTGCATTGTGAAAAGACTATGGAAAGATAGGAATGATATCATCTTCAGAAATAACAAGCAGCACTTCAAGATCAACATCACTAAGATTGGGCATGTTGTTAAAGCTGATATTGGGAGATTTAAACCCCCAAAAATAAAAAAATATCTTGTAGATGAAGAGTACATTTTATCCAATTGGAAGATTGGAGATGCTAGAAGGCTGATCAGGAATACCTCAAATATTGATAGGTCTTTGGTCCATTGGATTCCTCCTGAGAGAAACTGGTATAAACTCAATTTTGATGGTGCTTCCAAGGGTAACCCTGGCATGGCTGCTGGGGGAGGAATTATAAGGGATCACAAAGGTTGTTTAGTTGCTGCTTATGCTGGTAAAATGGGGATTCAGATGAATAACTATGTTGAAGCCCTGGCTGCTCTTTGGGGGCTAATTTAATCTTGGAAGGAGACTCTCTTAATATTATCAATCATTTAAACCAAACTTCTCCTCCTAGCTGGACCACCAAGGATTTTATTATGGAAGCTAGAAATATTTGTAATAATATTGAGAATATTATTATTAGACACACCTATAGGGAGGGGAATAAGGTTGTGGACACTTTGGCCAATATGGGCATTAATATTAATCTCACCATTTGGAATAATGCAAAAACATCCCTAAGGAGGTTCAAATCAACATTAATGTGGATAATAATGGAATTACATACGTGGCGTAATTTCAATTATGACATGGAGCGGATCTTAATGGAAGTGAAAGATCTCACTTGTGTGATTTATCCCCCTCTCTACGGAAACTATAAAGAAATCAAGCCTCACATAGATGGGAGGTATTTCAAAAAATAGGACAGACACAAGAAAATTGCAGTCCCTTATGAGGGTTCAAGCAGGATATTTGCCGAATTTTTAGGAAGAAGGAGAATATGGAGGGGATTCATGTGAGTTAGAGCCAAGTTGTGACCCGTCCTGGAAGAATAATGAGATTCTCTAGAATCTCCTACACAAAGGAGGCATTTCTAATTTCATCAAATGAATTCAGGGGCAAGACCTGAATATTTTGGTCCAATTTGCTACGGAGTGGAAGGACAGGAGGGTTAAGTATGGTGGGCACAATATTATTGTCAATGAAGAGCTAATTGCAGAGGCTATGGGCCTAGAATTGGAGGGCTTTCGGTTCTTCAGCAAGAGGGTGGACAGGGTCGCTGAGGCCAAGAAATTTATAGATGAGGGTGAAGAGATGGATTTTGTTGTTGCGGGTTTAAAGGTAAGTTCCATCCCCACATCATATGATGAAGTGACTAACATGATGGTCAGATACATTTCATTGGAAGGGCATTATAAAACGGTCCCCATTAAGCATCTTGTTTTTTTAAATCACTTTAGAAGGGATCTCACCATCTATTTCCCGCATTACCTTCTTAACTCTCTTCAACACTCGTGCTTGACTTTCAAAAGCATGCCCGAGCTATTCCCTTACATCAGGGCCTTATCCTTTTACTTCACAAGCTCTGTGTTTCCAAGTTCCCTGGCTTTCCAATTGCTCCTAGTGAGCCGCTCATTACCACCTCCTCTGTTCCCATTCCCACTCCTGTCGCCCCTTCCAAGTCTAAATCCAAGAACCCCATGAAAGCTGACACCCCTACCACTGGCAGGATCCTTAGAAGCTCCAAAGATTTGGAGGTTGCCCAAAACCTACTTCATATCAGCAATGTTGGTATTGAACAGGCCCTGCATCTGGAAGATTCTCAAGTGCCTATTAGACTGGATGCCCTGGAGATTGAGATGAAACAGATGAAGAAGGACCTTCAACATTTGGGTAAGCAAAAAGGGAAGAGAAAATTTGATGAAGAGAGTGACACTGATAAGGAATAGTTCTCTGATATTTACAAGAAGTTGAGCTCTCTTGATACTAGATTGGGGAGAGAAAAAGATAGACATGAGCATAATTTGGCTATCTTTAAATCCATAAGTGATTTCTTAGAACAACAAGTTCGGAGCATTGCTATGCTAAGTGGGATCCCTACAACTATATGGGGGAATGAGAAAGAGAGGAATATGACCATTTCACAGCTGGATGCTTCAGACTCAACACACACAACCACTCTGGTGCTTTTCACCTCATTGCAGATGATTCAATCCAGAATTGAAAGAGCATCCAAAAAATAATCTGACTCGGGCTAGTGGAATTTGGTTTTGAGGCTGTTATTGTGCTTTCTTTTTGCTGTGTAGATGCTACTTTTTTGCGGTCTTGCTGCGGGCTACGTCCTTTTTTTGCTTCTTGTTGTTACCCGATTTTGGTTACCTTTGGTAACAATGTTACATCTGGATTTTGATCTATTGTCATTGTATACTCATTGTTATATCTGGTTGGTGAGCCTTCCTTGTAATAGGGTATAGTCCCTCCAAAACTATTTACCAATAATAAAAAAACATCTTATTAAAGAGTATATAATAATCACATCAAATGGAAAATGGGAAAAAGAACTACAAAAATTTAATAAACACAATTTTATATATTGATTTGTTCCACTGTTGTTTGAAATAGAGAACATCCCTTTAAGATGTCTCTTACATCATCTATAACCCCTATCAAGGCTAGTTCTATAAACAATGATGACATAAGCCACTTATTATTTTTAAATTCTTTGTCAAAAACCTTTGGAGACACCAAAAAAATTCTTTAGGAACTCCTTTGTTGATTACATTAACTACAACTGTAGTTTCACATTTGTATGGAAATTTTGGTGTTTTCCAAATTATTTCCAAATTTTTAATAAATTTGTCTCCCTCTTTTCGCAATGCTCCATACCCCCCAAAAAAAAGGATGCACATCCACTTTAGCTGTGTGTAACATGTTTTTTTGTTCTACATTGGCATCTGTATCCAATGTAGACCAGAATGTTATTCGATGAAACTCTTTAGATACAAAAGTTAGAAATTGGGAAATAGACATTCATGGTAGGATGTGCTCATTGTTCAATTGAAATGTATTTTCCTTTTTAGAAGTATGATTTTGAACTAACAATCCTTCTAATTCAAGAACAAGCAAATGTTTCTTTAGAGGCACTACAAAAAAATAATATTAAACTTCATTATTAACTTGTATGTATTTCAAATACGATAATAATATTTCAAAAAATATTTTTACCTATTTCTTTACATATATTTGTTGGTTGTAGATTTTCTCCAGCTGTATCTGCACATAAAAATTGAAATTAGGATATATTTATCAAATTGATTCCAACTAATATTGACAAGTAAAAAGATTTATATTTTTACCCATTTATTTACATATATTTGTTGGTTGTAGATTTTCTCTCATTGTATCTGCACATAAAAATTGAAATTAGCATATATTTATCAAATTGATTGCAACTAATATTGACAAGAAAAAAATGTTAATTTTTAAATAATACTTGATACCTATTCGTGAGCCAACTGTCATAATTGATGGTGAAGGGTTTGATGTAGCTTCAGTATTAATCACCATCATTTGCATGTTTTACGTGTTTTATTGGTCAACTTCCTGTTGGCTAGTTGACATCGTGCTATTATAGGGAATAGTATCTTCCTATAATGGATTAACCTCATGGCTTGCGATTTGTTCTCCACTCATAATCATTTGTAAGGGCTCAACAATTGTTGCCAATGAACATAAATACTTAGAATGTAAAGTAAAATTATAAACAATGGACTATTGTCCATTCTCACTTAATCATTGTAATACATGTTCAATATTATATTCACTAGGTGGATACAAAGTGTAATACCTAATCAATGTTGTATTCACTAAAGTGGATACCTATTCTCATTTAGGAATCATAGAAGAAGAATATATGTTACATAAATTTGTTTATTTATATGAGAGAGATGTTACATAATTTGGTTGTCTGATGCAAATCTTAAATCACTTGCAATCTATCACCAAGGTTAGAATGATCCAAGAATTCAAATAATACCTTTTACTTGGCCAATAAATACTTTTATCTAGGTATCCACTCTTCAAAACTTACAATTTTCACCTTATGAAATTATCTTTAATTATTCATAATTTTCTTATATTAGTTGGACTAGTAATTCTCTTTAATTATTCATAATTGTCTTATATTGGCTAGACTATCCCTGACGGAGCCAAGTGTTACACTACATACCCTCAATGAGAGGGATCAAGCCTTATGTAGTTCGCCCATGATTTCTAATATACTTTATAGAGGTATTCAAATGATTATGTTCAATCTTGTACTGAATGTGCAAATGCATATTCTTCTATAGGAATCATTGAGGAAGAATATATGATTGTTATATGAGAATGGACATATGCCCATTTAATACATGTAATATTGAACTTAATCATTTTAAAACCTCTATAAAGGAAGTGGTTAAATTTTTTTAGTAGAGTGAGCTTATCCACACAACAGTGGAAATTTTATTGGCAATTAATGTTTTCAAAGGCAAAGTGGTTCTTGGGAATGGTAAGCTTCACCAGGATGTTATTGCAAGTGATCTATTTGTTTGATTATAAACACCAATATGTTCACATGAATGATTGTTTCTAACTCTACCCATAATTAAAAATATCATCTAGTTTTTTTCCTTTCAGGCTGGACAATTTCCCATTGTAAAAGAAAGGTATACTTTCAATGTCTTTAATACGCACAACTTTGTTTTACAATGAGAAGTTGTGCATTCTCATAGCCTTATCTTGTTTATAATGGGCACAAGCCCATTCTCAAACAAATAAATATTACTTTGTTTTATAATGCTTTCGTAACTTAGAATGTTTTTAATACGCAGAAGCCCAATATCATACAAACAAACAGTTTTTGTCTTGTAGTTATCTATAATTGTATTATACTAGTTGGACTATCCCTAGTAGAGCCAAGTGCTACACTACATACCCTCGAGAGGGATCAAATGTTTATATGTAATTTTATTTTATTTTAGAATGGGTTGTGAGAATGGGAAGTGAATTTGTACAAGCAATTTCCCATTAGTACAAACAAACAATTTTTGTCTTGTAATTATTTATAATTGCATTATACTAGGTGGACTATCATTTGGCAGAGCCAAGTGTTGCACTACATACCCTCAAGAGGGATCCAAATTTATGTATTTATCATATATATATATATATATATATATATATATATATATATATATATATATATATATATATATGTGTGTGTGTGTGTGTGTGTGTGTGTGTGTACACACACACACACACACACACACACACACACACATATATACATATTTATAAAATTTTATACTTTTTAGAATAGGTTGTGAGAATGGGAAGTAGAGAAAGAATATATAATTCACGTTATGGACTTTGTGCAAGGGTTACCAATGTACAAAGGTATTAAACTGCAAAAGGAAAACTACATAATGTGAATAATATATTCTTGCTCTACTTCCCATTCTAAAAAAATTTAATTCTCTCTAAGTATGGGCATCTTCCCATTCAATACAAGTACAAAGGTGTGAGAATTCACAACTTCCCATTCTAAAACAAAGTGAATTTTATCTCTATTCTTTTGTGATACCTATTTTATGAGAATGGGCATCTACCAATTAAATACAATGTTTGTCCGAGAATGGGCATATGCCCATTGTAAACATTCAACTACAAGCAATATTGAACTTAATCATTTTAATACCTCTAAATATTCAAACATATTTAATTTTGTCCATGTTTGTCTTTTTTCTATGATATTTATATGAGAATGGGAATATACCCAAGAAATATTGAACATAATCATTTTAAGAAATCTATAAAAGCTGTGAGAATGGAGAAATTTTAACTCTATTCTTCTAATTGAACTATTAACTTTTCTTTACATAAAGAGATTACATTTAATGCGTTTGTTGATGGATGGATTACGAGAAAAATTCTAATAGATACAAGTGCATAAGTTAATGTGCTCACATTGGATGCTTGGAATCAGATGGGGAAACCACCATTACAACCTTCTTTGAAAGTGTTGTATATGTAAAATAGAACTATGGATAATCCTATTGGGATATTAAAATATGCAACTATTATGATTCACGGAGCCAAGTTTTGGGGACTTCTAAATATTGGAGCTTGTTGAAGTAGATAGTTTCTCGACATTACTTGGCAACTCATGGTGTTATGTGAATGATGCAGATTTACACTTCAACAAAGGGTACATTAGCTTTGAGAATAAAGAAGAGTGCATTATTATACCATTTATAGATGTAAAGGATTCCCCTTATGTTGATCCTTTGAGTGAAGAATAATTGAACAAGATATACACATGTATAATCAAAGATCCTGAGGTGGTTGAGCCATCTAAAGAAGGAGTGATACAGTGGGATGATGCTCATTCAGTTAGTGATACTACAAGTATTGCTTGTGACAATTGGGCACATGGAACATATGAAGTAGTTGGGCAAGAGATCAAGAATAATGTTACGCTCATGATCAGTTTTGCATCATTCGACACTTGAGTCATAACCAGGTACCTCGGTACCTTTGGTGAAGGGAACCCTAATGTATTTCTACACGCCATGGAATCCCAGTGGAAGGATGAGGGTGATAGAAGAAATATGTTGGTTTATACCCTACACAAGACAACAATGCATTGGTGGACTACACATAAAGACAACCTATTGGAATGGCGAGAGGTGAGAATCACCTTTTCTACTAGGTTTCTAAGGAGAAATGTACCTTCACAGATATGCGAATTCCATGGGAAGTCCCCTATTTCACACCACGTCTGGGAATGTGAAAGACTATCACCATCACTCTACATACATAAGTTCTATGTCACTCTAACCGGTTGTGTGCACATGGTATGCCCCTGTAGAATTGACATGGGAGACATTTAATTGACAAGAGATGACCTCAGGTATGATCCATACTTTTGATTAATTTTCTAATAAACCTTTGTTCACTAAAGCACTATAGATTATGAAGCACCTTACTTTAGGAGATAACACGAATCTTTGGGAACTTTTGTTAGATATGTTTGGAGAGAGGGATTTATAAGCAAGCCTTGACCTTGAAGAGACTAAAGAAGAAGAAATGGTCCATGCCTGGGAAGAAAAGGAAAGGGGTAAACTGGTGTGTATAGTAAATGATGATGATGATGATGAGGATAATAATTTGGATATTAACCACACTAAAGGTACACACAAGGTGATGGACATAACAGATGAAAAGGTGCACACATATCATGAGCCTATAAAAACAAAGAAGGTTAATATTGGAACCGATGCAGAGCCTAAAGAGGCCATTATTGATTATTATTGGTCTAAGCAGGAAGTGGCTAATATTATTGATCTCCTGTGTAATTTTCAAGACTTATTTTTGTGCGGCTATCACGAGTTAGAAGGAGTGCATCACTCTTTGGATGAAATGAGGATCAAATTAAAATAAGATGCATGCCCTAGTTAGGAAGAGACCTTACAAGATGAATCCTAATCTATGTGTCAAGGTGAAAGAAGAAATAAATAAGATGTTGAAATCTGCCATCGTTGAGCCCATTGAAGAATCTAAGTGGGTGATTCCCATGGTCATCAATATTAAAAAGGATGAGAGGATAAAAATGTTTGAATTACAGAGAATTAAATGCTTCATGTGTCATTGATCCTTTTCCTACCCTATTTACAAAGGATATCCTTGAAGGTGTTTCAGGGCATGAGATCTATTTTTATAGATGGATCTTTAGGTTATCATTAAGTATGCATAGCGAAGGAAGATCGGTAAAAGATAATTTTCACCATTGAATGGGGAAGTTTTTCATACAGTTATGCCCTTTGGACTAAAGAATGTGCCATCAGCGCTCTCGTTCATTGTTTTGCGGGATTTTCGGACTTTATTCATAAGTTGTTACAGGTATATCTTGATGATTAGACAATGTATGGTTTGGTTAAGGAGCATGATGAAAATTTGAGGCTTATGTTAGAGAGGTGCATGAAGTTGAAAAAATATCGAATGTTAAGAAATATATCTTTGCAACACATTTTGGCACTTTGCTTGGGCATATTATTTGTAAAGAAGATTTGTTGGTAGATCCAACCAAGTTTGTTGTGATCTTGGTATTAAAAGAACCTAAAAATCAAAGTGAAGTGCACGGATTCCTTGGACATATAGGGTATTACAGAAATTCATTAAGGGATATGCAAAGATTTTTGTGCCCATGGAAGAACTACTAGAAGCTAATGGAAAATCTCTTTGGGCGAGGCACAACAACATGAGTTTGAAAACATCAAGGAAAGGGTGACCAATGCACCTATTTTTCACTTTCTTCATGGGAAAAAACCCTTCCATGTTCATGTGGATGATTAAGGATAATGATTGGTGCCATGTTAACAAAACCAGAAAAGGAATTATAGACCACCCTATATATTTTGCAAGAAAAACGTTGACACTAGTTTAACATAATTATATAACTATTAAGTGCAAAGATTTTTCAATGATTTGCATTTTTCACAAGTTCGACAATACATATTGTCTACACCATTTATCTTCTTCACTGATCATATGGAACTTAAGTATTTTGTCAACAAGCCTATTTTATAAGGGAACGTTTACAGGTGGATACTACTATTTTAGGAGTTTTATTTTATAGCAATTGTGACACCGGGAAAAAGAAACTCGGGGCACGATCATTTGTTGAGAATCAATTTCGGTGAGGACGCGAGAACATTGAGGATACCATGTGAGATGCACAACTCTTTAGATTAATTTACGCACCCACATAATTGGAAGATATTGCATTATTTTTGTGCACTGGACAAACGTATGAGGGAATGAAGACATTAGAGAAGAAACAACTTGCAATACGATCGACACCTTACCAGTTGATAGGTGGAGATTTATACAAGCTAGGCCATAATTAATTTTTGTGTTGGTGTGTACTAGAGTATGAGTGTGAGGGGATTATGGAAGAATCTCATGGTGGAATTACAAGAGGTAATTATGTGGGAGATGTCACTACACACAAGATTTTGATGGTTTGCCTTTGGCGGGAAACCTTATAGAAGGATATTAAAGAATATGTTAAGGCATTTGATCATTTTTAGTGCCTTGGGAAGCCTGATACCAGAGATGAAATGATTTTGAGACCTATTGCAAGTGTTGCACCTTTTGAGAAATGGGTGATTGACTTTGTAGGTCTGATTTCCCCACCCATGCGTAGGGACCGGTGTGCATTACATTATAAATTGTACAAACTATCGACAAGGTGGGCATAATCAACATCTATAAAGAATTGTATGACATCTAAAACAACAAGATTTCAATGGGAAAACATTATCAACAGGTATGTATGTCCATTGATCTTGAAAAGTGATAGGGGTACTCATTTTCTTAATGAGACCATCATAATTTTGTTGGCTGGGTTTATGGTGGCACACCATAAGGAAATACCCTATCACTCACGAGCCAATGGAATTTTTGAGGCTTTTAACAAGATTGCAGGACAAACACGATAAAAATTTGTGATGTTGGATGGAAATCTTTGGGATGATAAGGTATATGTTGTACTTTGGGCATACATGACCACTTATAAAAGATTGAATAAAGCCATACCCTTTTAGTTGGTGTTTGACATGGAGGTTGTATTGCTTGTGGAATTCATGTTTCCATCCCTACGTATTACATGCGCAGGAGGATTGGATGATGAAAAATATATGAAAGAGAACATAGAAAAACCGATACAATTGGATGAGCGGTGCACTATTGCCTCACGGTGGAGCTAGAGCAAAAAAAAAAGACAAGTCATTACATGATAGGGATATTCGAAATAAGGAATTTGAGGTTGGAAAGATGGTTCTTTTGTATGATTTAAATTTTGTGCGCAACTCGGGAATTTAAAATTTCATTGGTTAGGACCCTTTGTAGTAACAAAGATATTGGAATCGGTGATTTCTAGTTACTGAGGCATTGGATGACACTTTATTGCCCAATTACTTCAATGGGAATAGGTTGAAGCCCTACTATAAATAAGTCTTTTTGGTGTTTCTAATAAGGAAATATTACCACTTAGCTTAGATTTCCCTTTAATGCTCTTTTCTTTATATGTATTTCCTTTAGTGTGTTTATTTCCATTGTTGTTATGCTTTGTCAATTTAGTTCGGTGTTGTGTTATAATGAGCGTGCTTGTGCATTAGTAGCTGATTACTATCTAGTGGATTCATGCATAGAGGACTGCGCATAATTTTAGTGTGGGGTGGAGTAGATATAAGTGTTATATAAATAAAAGGGGTTACAAGTGCTCAGATTGAAGAACACGTGAAGAAGGATGGTCACACAGTGTAATGTGAGGTAAGTAGTAGCATTGGAAACTACTTGGTATGAGCTACAAGTGGATGGGTACTTCAGCACATAGGAGCACATGTAAGGAGATATATGGCGAGAAGTAGTGGGTATGCCATAAGGTTACGGCGAGGCACTAAAAAATCAACAAAAAGTGTGAAAAATTAAAAAGTCATGATTAATGCTAAGTACGGTGGTAGATGAGGAGAAATAAATGTGGGAAAAGTTGAAAAATTTATATAAGGAAGGCTTGCGATGTCATTTTCACCTTGTATGTTGAAGTATTTGAGCTATAGAGAATGATTTGAAGAGTGAGTTGTGTGTGAAATTGTGTGAAAAAGCATTTACAAGCATCAAACAAGTGTTATCTTTGCACGACCCTTGAAGGAGCTCCATCATAAGGGTGTTTGAGTAAGGGAAAGGCATGTGGGAAGTAGATTTATGGAGCTAGGGTTTGAGGAAACAAAATTATAGCTAGGGTACATGGATTTTAAGTTTTAATGATCGAACAAGTGCAAAAAGACATTTTTATCATTGCAATGGCACCTAAGAGAGCACGTAGAGAAACTACATGGAAAAAAAAACAAAAGGAAGTCGAGATAGAAGTAGAGGACATGCCTAAGACTTGGTTTTTTAAAATTTAGTATCCTGAAGGCGTCATAATGAGATTAGATTGGGAGTCACATGTCAGAAAAAGAAAAGTGAGTGACTATGATCACCACGATAAAAATAACAAGGAAAATTTTAACAAGGCCCTAGTAAAATAATTATTTGTAGACAAAATGATATGGCCATTTGTGATTTACGCTTGAGGTTAAAAGTTGTTAAAGAATGTTGGAGTCTTGCAACTATATGAGTTTCCATATTTTAGCAAAACAAAAAAATTATATCATTGGTTGATGTCCCGAGTCCACAAGGATTTTTTTATTTCACTAGGTAGTGGATCCAACTCACCGCGCCCTTGATTGGAAGTTTGGCAGGTTTGAGAAGCTCGGACACGACCTCAATGATGATGAGGACATAGAAGAAAATTTTGCTACTTTAGCATATGTGAAGGGAAGGCACACTACGGATATTGACAAGTTAGAAGATCACCCTGTGATTCGGGCTATTGCGCACCTCCTCACCAAGTTGAATAACTAAGAGCATTGGAGCTAGGTAAATAAGAAGTGGCTCTATATTGCTAAGAATATGTCTGAGGGAGTGGTGTATAATTTATATTATTTCATCATTGAAACTATCATTGAATAAGCACACCATGGAGACAAGATAAATTTTTTTGCTATTTTTCTATCTCTTATGTTTGTGGAGATTGGGGTGCCGATGGGCCGAAGGACAAAATTTGGCAAGTTTCTAAGGAGAAAAGGTCACTTGCAATTAGATTTGATAAATATACTTGTGATGGATTGATGAGTGGCCCTTATAAACATAGGCTGGAATTATGGTATAGGCACATGCGTGAGGATTTTGAGCACAAGTGGAGAATTCTAAAGGACCTACCTATTGTGTTGGATAAGCATGCCCGGTTTGCGAGTATTCTAGCATTTTTTCATCGATGATTTGGTATGAAGGATGGGAAGTGGAGCCCTTGGTGTAATCTTTCTTACACCTTCACCATGCACTATTTTTAGGACTCGGTGAATATATTCTCCAATGCGCACAAATTAAGTTTGATGCGAGCATAAGGTAGACTATGATTATCATATGCTCTGGAAGAAATATGTGTATCCGAGTAAGTACAAAGAGATGCAACATGAAACAGAGGCTCAAGAAGAGAGAAAAGAGATAGGTTGTGCCACAAGAGAAGAGCAAGAAAAATATATGGACAAAGCATCCAAATGAGCTTCTTGGTGAACATGCGGGTGCGTTAGGAGAAGGCCCAAAACTTGATACTCAAGTACGCATTTTGAAGGGTCTCCATTCATATAGGAATAAGGATGAAGAGATGTATAAGACACCTACACTTGGGTATATTGACAACCCCTCTAAAATAATTCATGTCAGGTTTCAGAGTACTCTAGAGCTTAAGAATTTATATGGGTGGGAGTTAATGGATCCAGAAGCAAAAACATGCACACACGGAAGTAATTATCATGGAGCATGTAGAATCACATAGATGAGCCTGAGTTCGATGTGAAGGAGGACGTGTGTATAAAGAGGAAGATGAAAAATAAATCTCAAGCCATGCACTAGAAAATTAGGCCAACATAATTACAGATGAATAGAAAAGTAATGCCTTAAATAAATGATCAGTGTTGAAGTGGCGCACATGAACATAGATAAATCAGCCCCACTCATGATGTTATTGGAACATAACAAGAATATAAAGGAACAAGTCGATTAGTTGACTTAGGTGCGCAAATATGATAGGGAGAAGCAAAAGGAGATTCTATATTTTACGACATAAGCGGGGAAGGATATTATAGACACTCATCCAAACATTGATGATCGATCGAGCGAGACATATCAGTCATCCTTGCACTTCTTACAAGATTGTGTCCACCTATTGATTAAGAAGTAGTTAGCGGTACATGTAAAGACTAACGAGATGACCATGGAGATGGCTTCCTATAGGGAGAAAGAATATGTAGTAGAGAAGGAGAGGATAAATAATCATGTCACGTGAAAGATAGTTTAATATGATGCCCTACTACAAAAAATTAAGGAAGAATTGAATAAAGTAGACTTGGCACGGAATATATGTGCAGATCTAGAGCCGATCATTAAAAAAAAGGACATTGGTTGAATAGAATTGGGTCCTTTTTGCAAAGAAGAATGATACTCGGGATGTGAGGAGAGGCTGACATTGCTAGCAGAGAAGCGTGGTGCACTCACAACAACCCGAGAATCCTCACAAAGAAAAATTAAAAGAACTTGGGAAGCGATTACATGGAGAATGGGCGTGATGGACAATATGACTTCAAGTTTGGATAATGTTCTCAGAGTGCTGAAGAACAAGGGAAAAGATATAAATTTAGATGAAATGGATGTTGTACTTGGTGATATTCTTGCTAAGGAAAATAAGGGACTCAGTGACTAGAACGAACTAGAAGCAAATATCAAAAATGAGTACCCTGAAATTTTGTTTCCTGTAAAAGAATAGTGGACGGATTATTGAAGTATTTCTACATTATTTCATTTATCCTTTGATATTTTATTCTTTATTATTTGGAGACATAAGGTATGAGTACCTATTTTCGAGGGCAAAATGACCTTGGAGTGTAGTAATTTTGATTGGATGAAATACTTTGGTCATTTTCATCCAATCAAAATTGGCATGCGTGTAAAAGTTTAGTGAAATAAGGGTGTGCCCGGGAGAAAAAGAGTTTGGGACTTAGCCATTTTTGCATGTAAGGCTAAAAATAGAATGGAGTGCAGAGCATGCTTTGGATATAGACAAGACTACTTGAGGATAAACAAAGGCTATTTTGGGAACATGTGGAGGATCATGAGTCATGCATATTTTGAGCTAATAATACGATTAGTTTTGGAGTTAATAATAGATAATCTATTATCACGTGAAGCTTACTGCACGGTTCTTTATTTATCCTTGTATGCATGCATGGCTATTTTGAGCATACGAGGCTATTTTAAGAGTGCATGGGTGGTGAAGGGAAATTCCCACGCCTATATATGTATTTATTTTCATGGATTAGAGTTCATCATGGTATGAATGTATGTAACAAAGTTATGGAGCTGGTTTATGAGCATGCATGACTTATGACACTACTATGCATGTAATCAACTTCTGTGGTTTGTGATGAATTAATATAATGTATTATTATGGATGGATATTGATTATTGATATCTCTATTCATGGTTATTATATGGTGAATCTAGTATTAATATTTATGTGATTTGTATGTTTTACTTATTATGTGTGTTTCCAAATTGAGCTAATGGATCTAATTATTAGAATGGAATATGCACTTTAGTATGGTTATTATGAACATGCATGCTAGCACCCTGGTAAGATAGTAATAAAGAGGGACCTAGTACCTTTGCATTCTTCAAAGCGAGTTCTCAAATCTACCCGAGTGATGTGCCAACACGTCTAGGGTTATTGAGTGGGAAAATAAAACTACAATTATGCCAAGATTTTTGTGCCTTGAAGAGTTATTGAATTCCCAAAGCACGCAATAAAAACATTTGAGACCTTGAAGGATAAGTGACCACCGGTCCTATCCTACATTTTCCTTCTTGGAACAATCCTTTTGTGTTCATGTAGATGTTGTTATCTATCAAAAGTGCACCCTGTAGAGAGATGGTTACAAGTTTCTAAGCTTCCAAAATTTGATCTCTCTCTTTTGTAGATACAATGGAAACACCTTAGGTCTATGGGTATACCTATTTTGAGGAAAGTCTCCCGATTATCAAGGCCAATTCCTTGTTGATGTATCCTAAATTGATCTCTGTGGTTTAAGGGGAAAATATAACTGTAAAATAATTTAAACCAATGTGATACACCAAATTTGTATGAGGGCTTTAACTGATTATATGCACAATTGATATGTGAAAGGATTCTTGATGCACGAACCAACAATTTTTCTATAGAATGTTAAGGGAAAAAAACTTTGAGGTATTGAGGAGATTATCACAAAGCAATCTTTGCTAAGCTAAACATGCACATTAATATCATGCAAGAATTACTGAATTTTGCAACAGGGGTAAGATGATTAATCAGGGAATTTTCATTCACAAGACTAATAAAACATACATAAGACTACAAATGATTGGGAAGGTAGAAAATACTTCACACTTAGAAGGTAAAACTGGCAAAAATTGCTTTTGTACTCCTATATCCAAAAATTCCTCCTTTATGCTTTGCAAAGCACACAATATATAGCAAAATAAATTTCACCCTCTTCCTAACAATAGTCTAAGGATTGTACTCACCCATGCATCTTATTTTTATCCTTTATTTAATAATAGATAAAGGAATAAAAATAGAACATGCAATTACAAATAGGCATTAATAGCCTTGATTACAATACAATCAAACTGAAGTTGACTGTTCTATTTTTAAGAAAACAAGGGTGAATAATTTGCTAATAATAAGCTTGCTTGATGAGCAAGTATTCTCCAATGCATGTAGTCTTTGTCCTCTTGTGAAGGCATGCAAAAATACTCCTGTGTATTGAGCAAAATCAAAATACAATATTTGCAATACTTCCAAAATAATTCATTCAACATCCACTTGATGGGGACCACCTCCAAGCTCAGGTTTTGATGTTGACATTCCTTGTCTTCTAGTATAGTAACATGATCCCTTTTGCCACCTTGTGATCACATGGATAATTACATTCTGAGTCATTTTCCAAACCAGCCACTAGTGGGGACCACCTTTGCAGTTGACTATTTAAGGGTACGAGGTATATTTTGCAAATGTTAAGGTAAAATATCTTTGGGCTACAATTCACTTACCTATCATTTGCTCCTTATGGCTTAGTCATTAGCATACACTTTTATGCCACCATCGTATGATGTAAAAGGTAAGGTTCACTTTTGATACGACATGTCATGGTCTCGACCCCTTTTGGGATCATCATTGTGAAACATAATGTTGTCGGCCTTTTCTTTGAGACAATTATCTAAAAAAGATAATGTTTTCAGACCTTAGAAGATCATGGAAAATAATTATTGAATTATTGGGGTTGGCCCCTTTCAATGATGAATTACCCCTCCACATGCTTTGTCGGTGGTATTTTAACCTGGCTTGCGCTTTCTTTGAAAATCGATGATGATCTTAGGCTGTTGATTTCTGTCCACTTCATCTTCTTCCGTCAATCTCGAACCTGTGATTAGGGTTTTAAAATTCACAATTAATATGGCCGGTGGCATCCTGATCATGGTGGTTTGCTTCAAATTTTGAGGATCATTTTCGGCCTTTGATCTTTGCATGGCTTGATCCCTAAGCATTGGTTTCTAACTCCTGATTGAGTTAGGGTGTACCGGAGTTAGTCAAGTGGGTTAAAAACTCCCGAGCTCTATCATTTTGTCATTCTTTTGTTCATAGAGAGCGGTAAAGCCCTAGCAAAATTTTCTAGGTCACTATTGAAAATCTTTTGAACTTGACCCTTTTTGTAGATTGGTATTGTGAATATTTATTTCATTTGCATTTTGTGGTTAATTCTTGTCGAGCTCAGAATTGTGTTACTTTGAGTCTTCGAGTGAAGTTTCCTTTTGAAACGACCGCCATTATTCATGAACATCGAGCTTAATAAAGTGTTATGTGCATTACGGTTCGATGAGGGAATGGTACGTATTTGACCCCCTTAAGTATTACTCTTGCTTTGTTTTAACATTTTCGAATTTGGGATTTTGATACTCAACTCCTTTGCATTCTCTGTGTGATCTCTTGGTTCCCTTTGGAGATTTTGAGTTGAAACTCATTCTGGGTTTGCTCCTCTTTAGCCCTAGACTTGATCATCCTTTGAGGGTTTTCTCAACTCCAATTTAATTGGTGAGTTCTTGTTTCATACTCTGATTCTTGATACCCATTAATGTTTTTCGATAAAATCCAGGATATGTACCCTTTTTCTCTGATACTGTAACTTGAAACTAATTTCAATGGGAATGATATTTTCTAAAATACTTGAATATTTCTTTAACTCGGATGTGTATGCATTTTTATTCAAAGCTCTTATGTTTGAGTTTGTGTTTTGAATACTAAATGGGTATCCCTATTTTCTTGAAACTCTCCAGATTTGAATGTTTATTGATGTGGGTATTCGAACTCCTTCATTCTTTTTGATTTTGCAATCTATTTTTGAGGATTATAATGGTTTCTACGTTTCATCGACCAATGTTGACACTGTGATGGGTTTTCTGAGCTTGTAAGCTCTACAATCTCCGTAGAGGGTCGTCATTTCTTTAGGTCTATGTATTTTGAGTTCTGGGTATCTGTATTTGAGCTTGAGACTTATCCTTTCATGTTAGCGAGTCTATTATTGACCTCTACCCGAGCTTTTATGAGATCTGAAACTTTACTTTGCTCGTATCTTGATTGAATGCTTTGTTTTAAAACCCAAAATATGATATCCTCGGAGGATTTTTGATTTGGGTATTCTTATTTCACTGTAGAGGGCTTGTATCTACGTAATTTTCCTGTATTGGCCATAAAGTAGTTTCTTCTCATCTGAGTATTTACCTCTACCTCCTCTCTGTATTGGTTTCTTTTCCCTTAATGGAAAACAATTATTTCCTTTGCATTTGTTGAGAATATTGTGCTAATTAATTAAGTTGCTTATCAACAAATACCTAATTAACGACCTTAGTTAATAAATCACCCCTTCTACCTAGACTAATTAATTATTATTAATTAATTAGCTTTCCCTTCCATTTAACCAATAAATCAATATTTAATTGATTTAATCCCCTTATAATAGCCTAAATCACACTAATATTCCTCTAATTGGCTTACTATAAGCTTACACCTACCTATTAATTAATCACCTTTGATTAATTAAAATACCCCCCAACTCCCATGACTTGCTAAACATGTATTAAACCCTTCTAAAGTAAGGTTACCTTTAATAAAGCAACCTTATCCATTCCTAATCATGTTTTACCTTTATCCCACATTCATGAGAATGTGTTGAATCCTTATCCTTTGGGCTATATAAAGAGCCCTCCACCTACCTTTTACTTACACCTAAAACTTTCTAAGAGAGAAAATGCAAAGCATATAGCAAAGAGACTAAGAGCTTGCACCTTGCCCTTTTGAGAGTTCATCATCTTGAAGAGTTAAGCCTCTTTCTTAAAGTGCTTGGGTCATATGGGAGGTGTCAAAAGGGTCTTGTAGCCCAACTTTGATTAGCCCCCATTCCTAGGTTCTTGGAGCATTAAGGACAACTATTTTGATAGCCATGGAGCTTACTTAGGTCCATTCATTTATTTGTTGTTAGAGAATAGAGGAGTTTAGATATTTAGCATTGTTAGTTTCAAAGTTTGTATTGATGAATGCTAGCATCTAACCCTTGTTTAATTCTTATCATGATGGTGTTTATGCTTTGTTTTAGCTAAATTGTAGAACTATTTTAGGTGGTAGTTCTTGCTTCATTTGATTTAGCATTAAGCAAAGTATACATGCACACATTTGGCATGCCCGGTGGGACTTACTCCATTGTCCTTTGCACTTAATTTCAAGTTTTTGTAGTTAAGTTTTATTTTTGGTTACTAACCCTCTTTTACACATGTTGATCTAACTTGTTTTTTTTAACATGTTTTGTTGAGTTTGCATGTGTTGGGTCTTCCTTGTAGGTATGAAGGAGGTGAAGTGCTGTCAAAATTGGAATTGAGGGGAAAATTTCAAGATTTCTCCATGTTTTCATTTTTAGAGCTTACTTTTTCAACATTCTACATGCTAGTTTTGTCAATTTCTTGAAGATTTTAAATTCTTGAGCATGTAGGTTAGTGTTTGATAGTCTTTGAGTCTTCTATTTACATATTAATGTGGTGGGTTGCTGTCAAAATTTAATCTTGGTGAGAAAATTTCAAGATTTCATCATGTTTTCATTTTTGAGCTTACTTTTTCAACATTTTACATTAGTTTTGTCAATTTCTTGAAAATTTTCAATTCTTGAGCATGTAGGTTAGTGTTTGATAGTCTTTGAGTCTTATATTTACATATTAATGTGGTGGGTTGCTGTCAAAATTTAATGTTGGTGAGAAAATTTCAAGATTTCATCATGTTTTCATTTTTAGAGCTTACTTTTTCATCATTCTACATGCTAGTTTTGTCAATTTCTTGAAAATCTTAAATTCTTGAGCATGTATGTTAATGTTTGATAGCGTTGAGTCTTCTATTCATATATTAATGTGATGGGTTGTTGTCAAAATTGAATCTTGGTTGGAAAAATTTGCCCATTTTGCATATTAAGGGACGTTTTTTTGACATTTTTTAAGTGCATGTCAAGTGCATACCCATGAGCATAAGAGCATATGCGTAACCCATCTTCCGAAGGCCATAACTTTTGCTCCCGACCTCGAAATGACTCCATTTTTTTTGCGTTGGAAAGGTATTGAAGTTAAATATGCAATGAAAACATAAATTTAGGATTTACACTTACAAAAGTTGTAGGTTTTTCTGTTATTTTAAAACTGGTCATTTTCTAACATGTCTAATGTTTTGATGAATGTTGTATTTCCATGCTTACTCGATTTAGATCAAAGCGTGTGTATGCTCTTCTCTTGCACCTTTTGGTGATCTTGAGAATCAAAAACAACTTTGATCTATATCTTTTTAACATTGGGATTAAACTTGGAAATTTAATTATTCATTTTGCTTAAGGGAATGAACCTTTTACAAAGCATTTTTCAATGGTCCTTTGATTTGAAGTTTTCCATTTCTATATAGTTGGGATAAAGTTTGTGTATGCTCTTCTCTTGCACCTTAGGGTGATCTTGAGAATCAAAAGCAACTTTAGTCTTCATTTTATAACATTTGGTAAATTGGAAACTTCATCTTTCACTTTTGGTTTAAAGGAATGAACATTTATCAAAAATTTTGTATGGTTCATTGATTGAAAAGATTTTCTTTACTTTTTAGTTGGATTATTTGTTGTGTATGCTCTTCTCTTGCATCCTTGGATGATCTTGAGAATCAAAAGCAACTCTTAATCCTCTTTTAAATAATGTGATTTTCTTGGAGAACTACTAACGCTTGAGTGCAGGACCTAAAAACGCTTGTCAAAGAAAGGAGGAATCAAAATGAAATCAAAAACTACTAATACAGTTGTTATACAGGTTGCAAAAGGTGTTCAAGCAAACCACACCTAATTAAACAAGATAAAAAGAACAACATATTCAAAACAACTTTGTATTGCGAGGTTTCGGAAAAGGTACGTCCCTCTCCGCTCAGTGGAACATAACCCCTTTGGCATAACGCCTTAAGCTAAGCTGACAATGGGGTGGTTCGGGAACCCCAAAGTAGTCCACACAGAGAGGAACCTTGTGGGCCGAAGCGGGAAGTGCTCCGCACTACCTACTTGACTAGTGATTCCTTTGTGAGATAGAGTTACGGGTTGTCGTTGTGGCGACCCCAGTGATAGTACACGTAGACGCACTAGTTGTCTCTTGTTCTTGAAGGGGGTAAAGTAAAGCCGAGATACTCCCAAACTAGTCAGTGTGACTTTTTGGGTAAATCGCGCTCGCTCGTGGCAACTTTGTAACACCTAGGGCGAGAGAACCACCTAGGAGAATATACTTTGGCCAGGAGCCCACTTTGACCACTTTAAAACAGTGTTGAGTTGTGAACCTTCTTTTTGAGAAACGTGTGACGTATTACTTTCGCCTAGTTTTTACTTGCCTTAGGGCGAGGCGAAACTCTGCCGAAGTAAGACTAGCATTTTTTGTCATTTTTTCTTGATTTATTTCCTTCATATTCTTTTGACACTTTGTTGATCAAAAGAGGTGTGATTACCTTTGTGTTGCCATTCGATTGTTTCTCTCACTTTTATGTCCGTTTACGCCCATCCATGTTTTTGGTGGGTTAGTTAAGCGTCTAAAGTGAGTGGAGGCGTTTTCACGTCATTTGGTAGCCATTGTGATCTTGATACCCACGTCAAGATCGTCATTGTAGTTAGGCGTGGTTCATCATTGCGGACTTCCATAGAGGAGTTAGCTTGTTTGTCTCGTATCATTACAATTTTGATATTTACGTCTTGTTTCTTGTAAACTCGACATAAATACCTATATTTATGTTGATTTACTTTGCACACATTCTTAACTATTCCTAGCTATACTTTGAGCTTTTTTTTTTTTTTTGTTCGGTTTTATTATTACCTCGATTTCAAAAGGTGTTAGGCACTACCATTTGTGCGTGTTATATCAATAACACCTCGATATCAATACTTCACTTTCTTGCAAAGTGGGTTAACATATCTTGGTGATATTGTTGTGTCATTCGCAAATCGTAATTGACACTTTTTGAGATATAGGTCTTAATCAGACTTGAGCTTGCTCATCGTATATCTTGATTGGGAGATCGCATTTAACTTCATGTATTTACTTACGTCTTGTTCATTCCTTTGAACTTGGCATAAGTGGAGACATCTTGTTAATCATCTGGCATCGTAAATTACTTTGAAACGTAGTCTAGGAAGTATTTCATTTGATTAAGTTTTGGTACCAAACGATTGTTTCATTGGTGACTTTATCACTCTATCACATTGGTATTCTCACATTGTTAATTTACTCTTAACACGTACATCTTGTGTTTCACTTAGGGGTAGACATTGAATTTTGAACAAATCTATAACTTACCTTAGTGAAACTTATCACAAAAACATGGCTCCCAAGACGCGTCTAGGGTTAAAGAAACAAACATATGAGGAACAACAGGCGCAAGCTTGGGAAACCTCTAACAGACAAGGGTCAAACCCATTTATCGGACACGATCTAGGACCACTATTTTCTGCAGAAAAGGAAACAGAAGAGATGGTCGATCATAGTGGAAATGAATTAGAATCACCACATGCAGACTTTGATTTTGACCCCACTCTACTAGATGAGTTTCTCCTTAGAAACAAAGATAGAGTTTTGGCACGGGTCATGGAATTAGGGGCCAAATTGCCCATTGAGAAGGAACCAATACTACAAACAAATGACACTACTAAGGAGGAACACCCCCTTATCAATATGGAAGATATTTTAACAGGCGGGCATGCTTCCACTTCTTATGTAGAAAATGATAAAGTGGTAGGGCATAGAATACCCCTCATCAAAGTGCCACGAAGAAACAAGATAGAACATGAGACAGGGGAAGAACCTCCACAATACGAAGAGGAGGAACCTTTAGAAGAAGAAGACACAAACCAAGTCACAATCCAACAACAACTCAGTAACTTAAGCCGAAAACTAGCTTTGCTTACTTTCCAAGTACAGAAAGACACAAACAAGAACGTTCAAAAGTCAAAGCCTAAGTTTAGGATCCACGAACTCCATCGAGAAAACCAAGGAGAAGAAGACATGGGGTATCATCATGTACACATCCCGCTTCTCCCACTAAAGAACAATTGCTCGCACAAGAAGTACAATCTATGAAAGCAACGCTTGCGAGCATACAAGAAAGCAATATAGGGAGTATTAGGAAATACCAATACGAAGAACTATGCCCCTATCCTTTTGACAAGACAATGACCCTTGACCCTTTCCAAAGAAATTTGATATGCCAAAGTTTGACAAATACAACAAAGGAAAGGGAGACCCGAGGATCATGTTAAAGATTTCTACATGGCATGTCAAGAGGTGTCTTATAGTGATAATTACCTCATCGGACTTTTTCTAAGAGTCTCGGAGGTCAAGCATTAGAATGGTTTTTACGCGCTTACCACGAGGATCAATTTTCACTGGCGAGGTGGCGGAAAGATTCGTGCGTCATTTCTCATATAACATAGAGAGTGACATCACCATGGCAGACTTGTGCGGCACAAAACAATGCCCAAATGAGACCTTCGCCAGCTTCCTCCAACGATGGAGAGGGATAGCTAGTCGCTTCCCTTGCGCTTTCCCTGAGAAGCAGCTAGTCAGTATTTTCGTCCCTAATCTCAACCCAGATATAGCTTTCCACCTCCAAATGCATTGTGTCCGCACCTTTGAGGAGGTTATCGAGAAAGGGATTCAAATAGAAAAGGCTCTCATTGCCAAAGGCACCCTCAAAACCCAATCTAAAAAGACAACAAAGTGTCGAACCATTTGAAAAGCCAAAGATCTTTAACAAAAACAAAAACGTGGTGGGAGGCGGAATCACGATTCCAAGCGTGTTCAAGCGGTCCAAACGAGTCAACCTTTTAAACTGACCAAGGGCCCAATTCAACCACCACCAAAGCGACGAACATTCACCTCCCTCAATGAGCCATTGTCCGTCATACTAAAACAGTTGGATGCGGCCCACATGATGACCTATCCTACAACACAACCATTTGATGACAACACTCCTAAACCTTCATGGTATAAGGAGCATGAATACTGTGAAATGCATCGCGTTAAAGGTCATAAAACAGACAAATGTTTGCGACTTCGCCACTATATTCAAGACCTCATTGACAACGGGGAGATAGAGGTGGATAACCCTAGCCACATACAAACACCTAATGAGAAAATGGGGATTTATAAGGAACCATTCCCCAAGCATGATAAGTCGGAAAAGGAAAAACCGGATCGGGGAGAGTCATCCCAAACCTATAAAGCCACGAATTACTTGTATACCAAGAGAGATAACAATCATTACGATTCACTTATCGGATGTATTCACTCCCCCTTGGCCGTGTCAATACCATCGGATCAAGGAAAGGGCTATGCTGCGGTAGCAAGGCGTGCCCGCCTCGTGATTCAGAACCCTCTCTGTTGACCCCAGCTTGGTAAATATAACCTTTTAGAACAACTTGAGAGGACACCTGCTAAGATCTCGATCTTAGATCTTCTCAAGATATCCAATGTGCATAAGGACATTTTGTATCAAACTCTTCAGGGGTCGGGAGTGCCTTTAGAAGTCGATCTGCATACCTTCGAGCCGCGGTGGAAAATATTACACCCAGTGAGCATCTCACTTTCAACCATAGGGAGGTCCCTACTGAGAATCCTACACATAATCTTCCCTTATACATTGAGGTAGTTGTCACCCGCAGGAAAATCAAACGGGTGCTTGTGGATAATGGATCTGGATTGAACATCTGCACGCTTAAATTAGTCAAACAATTGGGACATACGGAAGAAGATCTTGAGTCCCATATCATCACTATCACCACATACGACAACGCGGAAAGAGAGTCAGCAGGCACCATTACGCTGCCCAATGGAGGTGGGCCCCACTTGCCATCAGACAAAGTTTCACGTCTTAGACTTGGAACTTCCATATAATATGCTTCTAGGCCGACCATGGATCCATGCCATGCAGGCAGTGCCATCAACATTTCATCAATGCATCAAGTTGAAGCATGAGGGACATACGGTAACAATACCAGGAGACTCAGAGCCCTTTGCTCATTGTAGAGCTCTTAATAGCTTTGCACGAAAGGGTACATATGCATGTCCCTCCACAGATATAGTTGTCCCTCTTCATTATGAGGCCATGGAATCTCGAGTAGATTCAAATTCTCTTAGTTCTTGCACTCATGGGGCATCTACTTCAACATCTCCATTTAATTCATGGGAGATGAAAATTCTAGAATATGGCTGTGGGGAGTATAATGTACAACAAGCGCTCTTGGTTTCAGACCTCTCCTTGTCGCCCAAGACTAGAGGTCGACCCAACTACCGCTTCAGGAGACCTAGAGAGGAACATACTATTGGGTCGTTCCTACCTGGAGGCTTGTTAGCTGAGGAAAAATTACTTGATCCACCTACTACTTGGGTCCCTGAGGACACTCAGCCATCTTGTTATCAAACCCCAGAATATGAAAAATCTAGCAGAATGATGTACTCCATGGGCTCTGAGGCCTAGGATGTGGGAGGAATGAACAAGGACAAAGAGAACCAGTCCCTCTTCCACATTTCAAAACAGAAAGATATGGCATTGGGATTCGCCCTTATGGAGCACACCCCAACGATCAAGATGCGACTTGTTCTGAGCATGAGGATAGCTCCGATTATCTAGACAGCGATACGGATTCCTGTTGTAGCCAATATGAGGATCTGGCCTCCACGAACCTTTTCATGAATAATGTTGTCCTAACCATCACCCCCAATGAACCAACCCTTGACCTTGTATACCCCTCCCTTGTTGAATGGGACCAACAACGTCACGTGCCACTAGATTTATGAGAGAATGCGAGGCTATTGCAGAGTTCATGGGCATAAGGGATACAATTCCCATTGGAGATCACAAGAAGGGTTTCTTTATCGACTTAGACACTGCGCCTACTTCGGCGGGGAGGTGAACTTCGTGGTCAAGTGCAAAATTTAAAGAAAAGCGAGGGCAAGAGTTCTAAAGAAAAGCCTCGGCAAAAATCAAAGTCAAGTCACACGGTGAAAACCTCTTTGAGGCATTGGGTGACAAACAAATAAGAAAATCAAAGGACAAACAAAGTGACCACGCGAGGATGAAAATCTCGTAGAGACATCCTTGGATGAAGATCTCAACCTACCTCCCGATCCCACGCGTATGGAGGATTTATCAAAATTGTTAGTTGAAGAAACCATTGATGTTAATATTAGTGCTTGAAGAAGATCCCAAGATAGTAAAATTGGGAGCATCACTCTCGACCAGGAGAGAACAAAAGGCGTTCACTATGCTCTGCTGAGAGTTTATTGATGTGTTCGCATGGTCTTACAAAGACATGCCCGGCTTAGATCCAACTTTGGTCGTGCATAACTTGGTTGTGCATGCAGACGCTAAGCCTATCAAACAGAAGCTTCGAAAGATGCACCCAAGAGTGGCCTTGTTAGTTAAAGAAGAGTTGGAAAGGTTGCTTGCAGTAGGATTCATCAGGCCAATTGATTATTCTGAATGGATATCGAACATTGTTCCTGTCCAGAAGAAACCTATTGGTATCTGAATTTGCACAGATTTTAGGGACATCAATAAAGCTTGCCCTAAAGATGACTTTCCATTGCCCAACATTGACATGATTGTTGACTCAACCGCAGGGTATGAAATGCTATCACTTATGGATGGCTTTTGGGTTATAATCAAATTAAGATCTTTGAGGAAGACCAACACAAAACAGCTTTCACAACTCCTTGGGGCACCTTCTATTATCAGGTGATGCCATTTGGCCTTAAGAATGCGGGAGCAACTTATCAGTGGGCCATGACAGTAATATTTCACGATATGATTCATGACATCATGGAAGACTATGTAGACGACATCCTGGGAAAGTCCAAAACAAGAGAGGAACATCCTATCATTTTGCGGCGTATCTTTGAACGCCTACGTGAATACAAAGTCAGGCTAAATCCAAAGAAGTGTGTCTTTGGTGTCTTTATCGGGAAACTATTAGGCTTCATCGTGTCGAGACGAGGTATTGAGGTAGACCACCTGCTAAAGTATCGCCATCACGAAATGCCTCACACTGAGAATATCAAGCAAGCTGCGTAGCTTGCGAGGAAAATTCAAGCCATTCACCGCTTTATCTCGGCTTGCGAGATAAATGTCACTCATTCACTCATTTGCTTAAGAAGGACATCACTTTCATTTGGGGACCTGAGCAACAACAAGCCTTTGCTTTGCTTAAACGATACACAGCTAATCCACTGTGTCCTCATGCCTCCCACTCCCGGGAGAACCACTTTTGCTCTATATTTCCGCTCTGTGATATGCTATTGGTGCCTTTGCTCACCCAATATGACCTTAGCCATAAAGAGAAAGCAGTGTACTATCTGAGTCGCACCCTCATCACCTATGAATGTAATTATCCTCAGATTGAGAAGGCTTGCTTGGCTGTTGTTTTTACCTTTCAGAAACTTCGCCATTACCTGCTAAATACTAAGACCAAGCTCATATCCAAGGTCGACCCACTCAAGTATTTGTTGTCCAAACCCGCCCTCACAGGTAGAATGGCTAATTGGATCATTCTACTCAGTGAGTTTGATATAGAATTTGTCCATCAAAAATCAATTAAAGGACAAGTACTTGCTGACCAGCTAGCGGAAGCACCTTTGCAAAGCACAGAACCTTTGAGTCTGGATCTGCCAGATGCATCTTTGCTCTACATTGAAGAATCTATCGTATGGCAGATACATTTTGATGGATCTTTTACGTTTCATGGTTCAGGTGCAGGAGTGGTCCTTATTACTCCTTCGGGTGATCCTATACCACAGGCTTTCTGCTTGGCCTTCCCTTGCACAAACAACATTACGGAATATGAAGCACTCATTGCAGGGATGAAGCTAGCCATCAAGTGGAATATTCAACATGTGAAGGTTGTAGGTGATTCATAGCTAATCATCAAACAGGTTAATGATGAGTATAAAGTTAAGGATGACAAGCTCATACCTTATAAGAAGTTGGTGGAAACTCTGAAGGAGTATTTTGTGCGCATTACCTTTGAGCAGATCCCAAGAGCGCGAGAATAGATCGGAGATGCTATGGCAGCGGTGGGATCTATGCCGTATTCATGGGGGAACAATGATATGCCATTCTTCGTAGAAAATCTACGCCAGCCCGCGTATGACATGCCAGAATCTTGCTTGGCTTGTGAGGTTGTTGGTCCCCATTCACCATGGTATGAACCCATTTTCACCTATCTTAAGGACAGTACATTCCCTCCGAATCTCCCGCTCGAAAAGCGAGCCTAATTCACGAATAGCCCGTTACACCCTGTTAGGAGGTACACTTTATCGTCGTGGCTACGATGGGAATCATTACGTTATCGGATGTGCGGAGTCGAGTCAATCAGGCAATTAAAGAAGTACACGAAGGAGTATGCGGAGCACATACAAACGGAATGGTCTTGGCTAAGAAAGCTTAAGAGTAGGTTACTATTGGCCCACCATAGGCGATTGTTGTAATTATGTTAGAAAATGTGTGCTATGCCAAAAGTATGGAAATTTCATCCATGCTCCATCATGACCATTATGACCAATCACTACCCGTGGCCATTCTCCAGTGGGGACTTGATCTAATAGGAAGCTTACTCCTACCTCATCGATGGTCATACACATATCATCACGGCTCTGAGAATACTTTACAAAATGGGTGGAGGTTGTCCCTTTAACCTATGTCACGGGAGCCTGATTTCTAAATTCATCATGAATCACATTATTTGCCGATATGGTATCCCCTGACCATTGTCACGAGATAATGGGAAGTCATTTAAGAACAAAACTATGAAAGGTCTTTGCCAAGCGGTTCCAAATCAGATTGAAATGGTCCACGCCATATTACCCTCGGGGTAATGGACAAGTGAGGCAACAAACAAGACTTTGGTAAGGATAATGGAGAAGATGGTTAGCATGGCGGTGGCGGCACCTACAAATCCACCGACCCTGCTGGGCCTACCGAACATCAATTCGCACTCCTACGGGTGCGACGCCATATTCCCTCGTGTTCGGGACAGAATCTATCATCCCTTTAGAGATTGAACTCCCATCCTGAATTTCTCTTGGGACTATTTGGATAAGGATGAAGATTGCGAGTGGCAAGATTGGTGAGTTAGAGCTCTGGATGAGAGGCGCATTCGCGCTCTTAATCACTGAAAGTATATCAACACAGAATCTCCATGCAACTACAACAAGAGAATCATCCCTCGCCAGTTTGAGGTGGGTGATTTAGTTATGAAGGAGAACCGGTTCAACACGGAGCGAGCGAGAAAAGAAAGGGAAGTTCGAACCACCTTTGGTTAGGACCCTATGTCATAGTTGCCAAGTATGGCACGGGGGCATACAAGTTGGCTCACCCGATGGTGATGAGCTCGGGAGCCCATGAATTCCATGCATCTTAAGAGGTTTTATGCCTAAACATGGCACAAGAAAGTCATAAAAATCACAAAAAAATAAAAACATCAAAAATAAAAAAAAAAATAAAAAAATCAAAAAAAAAAAAAAAAAAAAAAAAAAAAAAAAAAAAAAAAGAGAAAGCAGGTCGTCACTAGTGAAAACCACGCAATTGTGGCACTTTGGACAAGTCCTTGGGTGAAAACCGGTTTCGGCGCCTCGGGAGGATTCGTTGTTCACAAGCATTCTGTATTAGAAGGGTAGTTGTCTTTGTCTGGACCTGGTTCTACCTTGAGTTTCCTTGTGCACACCATCTAGTCCAGCCTTGATCCGGCTTTGCCTTCTTCTATTCATCTGTAAGGGACGTGGTCTTTCGTTATTTCCCATCTTACGCTGGGGGCAACTCAACGACTTCACCTTCTTGTTCATAAGCGCGTGGCTTCTGCCCTTGTATATTCCCCACCTAACGTTGGGGGCATCCATGCTTTCTTGGTTACCTGCACATAGCTTTGGAAAACTATTAAAAACACAAAAACAATAGAAAATTGTTTTGAGAAAACACAAAAACAATAGAACATTGTTTGAGAAAACACAAAAACAATAGAAAATTGTTGGAAAACACAAAAACAATAGAACATTGTTTTGAGAAAACACAAAAACAATAGAAAATTGTTTGAGAAAACACAAAAACAATAGAAAATTGTTTCAGAAAACACAAAAACAATAGAAAATTGTTTCGAGAAAACAACAAAAACAATAGAACATTGTTTATCAAAAAAATCAAAAACAATAGAAAATTGTTTCAAAACACAAAAAAATAAAACATCTACAAAAAAATGGTAAAATTGCTTTTAAAAACACAAAAACAATGAAATTGTGTCTTGCCACATTTGAAAATTGTTGCACTTTGAAAACATATCTGAAAAACATTTACTTGCCTTGTCTTGTTTTCTTGCTTTAGCATTTGCTTGTATAGTGTTTTTTTCTCGGATTTTGAGTTACCTGCTTGGGTGTACTTTGTCATAGTTTATCTTTTCTTGCTTAGAATAGATTCATTCTTGCTTGTGCATATTGTAGTGGGTTTTGACATGCTAGTGTGTTAATTCATTATGTTCTTTCTTGAACATTTGGTTGTGTTTTGTTATTTGTTAATAAGGCATGGTGATTCATGGTGTATTGCATTCCTGGTGTTCTTTGTAGCATTTGGTTGTGTTTCTTGCATGTGCTCTGTTTTGTTATCATTCACATCACATTACCATCATTATCATCACATCTAGCATCATCTATACATCATATATAAACAAAAATGCTAAGTTTTACATCATGCATGTATCCTAAGCTAATCATCACATATCATATCATCAATAGGGCAAGAGGGGTTGCATAATCAAAAATCTATCCCCCCCAATATCAATCATATCATCCCGTCCATATACATCAAAATAACACTTGAAAACAACATTTGATATTGTCTATAGATCTATCATCTGATCTGGACATGCCTCAAACGATCACGTGCGATCACCATCTCTCACGAGTGTCGGCACTTGGTAAGTTTTCTAAACTAAAGCGGTTAAAATGCGCCCTGGGATTGTGATGTTTTTTTACCCCATTTACAGGGGGTATATTAACTAGTTGTTTTTCATCGATGCGAGTTTCCTTGTGCACACCAGTTTAGCTCACCGGATTTTCTCTTCTATTCATCTCAGTAAGGGACGTGGAATAATTATTTTTAATTAAATACCTTCTTTTTTCTTCTCCTTATTTCCCCACCTAATTGGGGCATTTTTCTTGTCAATACCCCTTTCTTCTCCCTCGTAAAAATTTTATTGCTCCAATGGCGATTTTTATTCTTCTTCACACCCTCGTAAAAATTATTTTTCACCAAAATAATTACAATAGAAAATTTTTCCACAAACACAAAAACATTATTGTCGTTTGTTTCTCTTTTCTTCCACTAAAAACAATAGAAAATTGTTTAGGCCCTTCTTTTCTTCTTCTCCTTTTTATTGTTTTTATCATGGTTCAAAAAAGCCAAAACAATATAAACATTTACTATATCAAAAAAATCCAAAAACAAGGCAAAATTTTTCAAAAAATTCCTAAAAAGTAAAACACCCTACAAAATGGTAACTTGCTTCTTACGGCTGAAACTTGTGTCTTGCGCATGGTATTTTCTCCATATCTATTGGTTTGTCTCACATCTTCCCGATTAATACGACTCGCGGATCTTTGGATTCTGACCATTCACAAAAGCTAGCTTGCTTGCTTAAATGCATGTACTGCACGGGGCACTTTTGGTTGCAGTCTTTGTTTCGTTGCGCCTGAAATGCTTTTCATGGACCCGTGTCCATTTTCATTTCCCCTTGCATGTATCCTTGCTTGGGGCATCATTTTTAACCCTTGTAATCAATCACGAACTTGTGGATCTCTTCAGCACTGATAACAAAACATTTGTACAACTATCTTGACCGTTGTTGGGTTAGATATGTGTGTTCGTACTTGTTTTCCCTATTATATGAGCTTGTTTCCTTCTCGTATTGCATTGCATTATTGTATGTTGCGTGGAGTTGGTACTTTCAGCAATGGACAATTGTTCGTAGTATGGCTTTTCATGTCATTCTACCTTTGTCGTATGCTTATATTTTCATAAGGACCGATGATGTAGTTCTATGGCAATATGATGACATCAAATTTGTTCCAAACAAATAAGCGGCTAGAGGTTAAGCTCTTCTCTCCCCTCATCCATATTTCTTCTACACCACTTCCCTTTCACCCCTAATTCTCCCTCTCCTCGGGGCATCCTGCCTCGTCCCCATTCTTCTGCCTACTTCTCACCTTTTTCGATCGTCGATCGAGTTCTTCTATCACCCCATCGACACTCGAGGGCATCTCTCCCTCCTACTAATTTTTCTTCCATCTCTTCAAAATCTCTTTTGTCTACTATCTTTGAAGTGGCATCACTTATGCCACCCCAAAGAGGGGCAAATGTAGACACCTATAATTACGCCCAAGCAATTTAAATACTTAAATTGTGCTAATTATCCCCTTTCTTGCAAATCGACGACATATCGTCAAAAGCACTCATTTTCCCTCATATCATCATTAATTAATTACACTAAGCTAATTAATTAAGTTGCCTATCAACAAATACCTAATTAACGACCTTAGTTAATAAATCACCCCTTCTACCTAGACTAATTAATTATTATTAATTAATTAGCTTTCCCTTCCATTTAACCAATAAATCAATATTTAATTGATTTAATCCCCTTATAATAGCCTAAATCGCACTAATATTCCTCTAATTGGCTTCTATAAGCTTACACCTACCTATTAATTAATCACCTTTGATTAATTAAAATACCCCAACTCCATGACTTGCTAAACATGTATTAAACCCTTCTAAAGTAAGGTTACCTTTAATAAAGCAACCTTATCCATTCCTAATCATGTTTTACCTTTATCCCACATTCATGAGAATGTGTTGAATCCTTATCCTTTGGGCTATATAAAGAGCCCTCCACCTACCTTTTACTTACACCTAAACTTTCTAAGAGAGCAAATGCAAAGCATATAGCAAAGAGACTAAGAGCTTGCACCTTGCCCTTTTGAGAGTTCATCATCTTGAAGAGTTAAGCCTCTTTCTTAAAGTGCTTGGGTCATATGGGAGGTGTCAAAAGGGTCTTGTAGCCCAACTTTGATTAGCCCCATTCTAGGTTCTTGGAGCATTAAGGACAACTATTTTGATAGCCATGGAGCTTACTTAGGTCCATTCATTTATTTGTTGTTAGAGAATAGAGGAGTTTAGATATTTAGTTCAAAGAGTTTTAGCTAAATAGATTTTAGGGAGTTTAGATATTTAGCATCTCTGTAACTTGTTTTACTTAGCTTTATTTTTCTTTGGAAAATCTAAAAGTTTTGTATTGATGAATACTGAGAATATAACATGCTGATTTGGTAGTTTGAAATTGAAACATTATAACTATTTATCTTGATCATGGCATGCTTTTTCTGCTCTTCTAAATCATGTAGTAGATAAAACAACATGATGAGAATGTCGTAAATGTCCATTTTACATGGTGAAGCCCTGTCAAATTTTTCCCAGAACCTTCTTTTCATTATTTTCAGTTGTAACCCTTTCTTTCCAGCTAACTTCAACTTCTTGAAATATGATTCTTCCTTTTTAGTTGCAAATTGAAACATGTACTTCTATTTGTCAGTCCCTCTTCGTACTATAACTTCTTCCATTTGTAGAAAATATTGAGTTTGAGTTACATTAATCCTTCTTTCCAGCATGTACTTATGACTTGTCTATTTCTTCTTGGCTGCAACCTGTACCTGCACACTTAAGAAAACAATTAGAAAATACTTAGGCTTTTTGGCCTCTCTTGTGTCCATGTTTCTTCTTTTCTTTTCTCTTTCTTCTTTCTAAGTGAGTAGAGCATGTATGCAGTTTGATCTTCAAGTAAATTATATCTCTCCTATTTTGAAGAGATTCATATGCATGAACTAGGACAATAAGGAATATGAATTGATCTCTGAGCTCATAACTGACAGTTCATCTTTTCTTATTTTCAGGTACAGTGACTTCTACAACAAAGATGAAGAAGGAACAAAAGCTGGAATGGAGATACTTTGAACAACAAAGAAAACCCCAAGGCAATGATGGGTTCACTCATACTACTTACTTTCTTTTTCATACATGTGTACCTCTTATTTCAGTAGCTGTACTTTACTTTCTAGTTACATCCCATGGCTTGTGTGGGAACATTTGAAATTTCCTTATGAATAAAAAATTGAATTCTGTAAATGAGTTGTATATTTATTTCTGCATTTCATCTTTCTATATGGATTGTATGATGAACTAAACAACTCAGTCATATAATTGAATGTCTTAATCATGAAGGAAAGAACATTAATGAGAACCTGTAACATTTAGTAATGAACTCTGATTTCTACAATCTGCACCTATGTTTGCTGTCCCAAAATCAACATTTCACCTATTCTGTAATTCAGTGTCTTCATCAAGACAACACAACTGTCCTTTGGGGCCTTGTGTTCTTTTGCTAAAGATAACATGAAGTTGTAGACTATGTGATCTGTTACATTTTGTAACAACACACATAGCTATAGATTTCATTTAATCATTAACTAATTCAGTAGTAACCAATAATATCAAAACTCCCTTAGCTTAGGTATACTTCACCAATGCATTTCATCGTAATGATGAAGTTTCGAGTTGCCCATTTTTACACAGGGTAAAATTGTCACATGAATACTTCGATACATTGTAGACACTAAATCACACACTTTGGGTATCTATCTAGTCCTAATCACATATTACTATTTATATGATTCCTAAGCAAGAAAAGTACTAATTGATCTCTGTCTTTGGCCATATTTTCTTTCTTTATGTTGTCTCTCTTGGTCTTACACTCCTTTCACAGTCGTATTCTAATACTTTGACATTTCTCATTATGGACACCAACACACACCAATATGTCAACGCTGAGTCCCTCCATCCTCTCGGGCGCCCCGACTTCTTTGTACTATAGTCACATCTTTTGGGTCCTTTCTAGCCATTTGGGCATCTTTATATTTTTGGTAGTTGGCCTTTTGGGGGTTGATTAAGAAATTAAAGTAAGGGAATCATATAAATATAAAGTTATGTGACCATAATAAAGGCCCAAGCACTAAGCATTATCTATCATCACCTAAGGTTGCATATTAAGAGCATTTTAAGAGCATTCAAGCATCCATCGAGGTCCACACAAGGGACAAGGGACTACCATTTTTGCATACACTTCATAGGAGGGGAAGTTCATTCTTTCATGCACACATCTATTTACATATTTTACATCTAGTTACTTGTTCACTTTCAAGCACGAAACCCGTAAGAGCCACATTAGGCACAATTTTGACACACACACACACACACACACACACACTTAGAAATACATTGGTTCTAAGATGTAGTGTAACACTCGGTCATAAGTTCACTTATTTGATAGAAAGGGTATCGACACCTCATTTGAATTATTTTCTTTTTATGATTTGGTGTGTTTTTGAGGTTTTATAGGTCATTTCTTTATTACGGGTTATAGGTGACATCTACAAACTTGGTGTGACATGATAATGATAGGTAACAAAGGCGGCAAATGAACATCTTGTGACCATCCAAATTTGGATTGTTGAGGTTACGAGTAGTCATAGGCACCCTGAGTAGGTATGCAACACCCGCAAAGTGCCCATGACCCAGTCTAGGCACCCGGTCCAAATAGATCTTGTGGTCGCATAATTTTATGAGCTTCTATGCAAAAATTCGCCCTCTCTATTCATCATTTTATCACTTTGGCACAGTCCAAAATTAATTACAAATCAGCTAAGTATTTTATCCCTTCATTTATAACTAGGTTTTATACTTTTTAGCTTAATTTTCTTGGGTCAATATTTGTACTTTATTACACATATTTATTGTTGTTACATAATTAGTATTAGGTATCTATTTATTTTAATGCCTTTCTTATATCATCACGTAGTTCTACATCACTTACATATTTAGGGGGCATCATGTTTACTCTTCCCCCTTCTAGCATCACCAAGTGGCTATCATTTTCTACAATTACGCTCTGTGCTTCATATTTCACATCTTTGAGAAATATTACACAACTTGATACATTTTTATCATCATTACCTTATGACACACTCTCATGTTTTGGTTCACACTTGACTATTGAGGGCATACTATACACATGAGCCTCACACAATACACACTTCACACATAAAAATTCATCACACCACTTTCTCAAAGCTTCTATTACACAACATATGCACTTTATAACTCACGACACATATTTCTTGCATATTATCTTACATGCTATGCTCATTACCTTATAACATGCTCTAGTTCCTGAGTTCATGCTTGTTTCTTTGAGGCTAGACACTAAAATATGCTTACACTTAACATTTCCTCCAATTCAACTAATTAACGACACTTCATTAATTCCCCATTCTTCACTCCATTCTCGGATGCCCATTCACAACACTCTTTCGGTCATATTCCTCCTATAATCATCTAATTGGGCTAATATCTCTCTTATTAGCTAGACATTCCTCCTTTCGACCATTCATAACCTCCCTAGTTCTCTCTAGATCACTTCTATTGGCTTCCTAGGCTATCTATCAGTCACAAATGGTTAATCAGACTCCTCCCAACTCTCAATGAGTCTCTAATCACTCACTAATCACACTTAACTAGCCTAAAGCATGTTTATCCTAATCTAATCTAAAAGTAGTTTTTGGCTTACCTTTAGTCCCACATGCATCCAAATTCCAAACTCTTCCAATCCAAAACTATAAATATAAGGCTAAGCCTACCCATTCAACCTTATAACTTAACATAACACAAAACCAAAACAAGCCTAAGAAAGCTTGGATCTCATTTGTATTATCTTTAAGCTAATTAGAAATTTAATCTAAATCTTTCCTTCCTCCATTGTTGAGCTAGCATCCATTACATAGTGCATCCATAAACTCAACTTTGAGTAAATGAAGAGAACCATGTGGCCTTGAAGCCATTAATGGTGGGTCTTCATTCTCAAAAGCTTGAGAATCCAAACAAACAATCATATTTGATTGTTATGGGTCTTCTAGGTCCATTTTTTATGCAATCATAGAGAAGTAGAGATAATATAATGATGTTAGTTTAATTCATGCATTATTATAGGAGTTTATCTTGTTTAGCTCTCATCTTGATGGTGCATAGTTAGGTTAAACTTGCTTTGGAGCTATGTAGATGCTTAGTTTCATTTCTTATAACTTAGTTAATCTTTCATTACACACATTTGGCATGCTCGGTGGGACTCTTAGTCCATCCTCCATTAATGGAGGTCTTTTAAGCTTTTTATGTCCATTTTAATCATTTTTATGCTTTCTAGGGTTAAAAGGCTTGTCTTTTAATGGATTTCATGTTTTAAACAAGCTAAATCTCCCTTTTTCTTAAGCATTTAATGGGTTCAAGCTAGAAATAGGTTTCCATGATCAATAACTAACTGTTTGCTTCTTTAAGTTTTTCATTTCCATGAATTTTCAAGTTTTTTGCAAGGGGTATGTGCGGGTGTACTAGATCAGATCGTTTTATCAAAACATGGGCGCGTATCCATTAATTTGGGTGTGTATCCATCGAAATGGGTGTGTATCCATCGAAACAAGTTCACACACATCATTTTGGGCACATATCCATCATTGTTACTATTATTTTTTTACACAGGGGCGTGTATCCGTCGAAACAAGCACACACATGTCATGTGCACACATGGTGCACATGCGTTGAACTGTGCTCATTACCTATCTTTCGAAGGCCATAAATTTTTCTCCCGAACTCAAAATGACTCCATTTTTTTGTGTTGGAAAGGTATTGAAGAAAAATACGTAATGGAAACATAAAATTAGGATTTTGATTGACATAAATTTTTGGTTTGCATTATTAGATAACTAGTTCATTTTCTAACATGTCTAAAATTTCACAAAATTTTTTTTTTGGTTATTCTAACACTTTGAAAGGTCTTTGTGGGACTAATCATGGTTTGTAGGTTATTTTAAGCTTATTTTTGGATCAACTTAGTTAAGTGTTTTCAATTTATCATTGGGAAAGGTCTTCGAAGTGCATATGCTCTTCCCTCGCACCTTATAGGTGATCTTGGGAACCAAAAACGCTTCCAAAACCTTCTTCTTTCTTTCAAAACACTTGATTTAAGATTTAAAATGAATTAACTTTTCAAAGTTGGCTAAAATGAGTTTCTTTTTCACAAAATCACTTAAGGTGTTTTCCATTTCTTATTATAGTTGAGTTTTTTGTGTTGCGTATTCTCTTCCCTCACACCTTTTAGGTGACCTTGGGAATAAAAAACAACACTTAAACTCTCTTTCATATTGTGATCTTTTTGGAAAATTACTAACTCCTTGCATGTAGAACCAAAACTCATTGTCAAAGAAGGAAGGTTGAAACACAAACCCACTAATACATGTTTGATTATAGGTTTCCAAATGGTGTGCTACTTAAAACCACATTAAGTTAAGCAAGATAAAAAACACACCACTTTCATCACACTGTATTGCAGGTTTCAGAAAAGGGTACATCCCTATCCGCTCAACTAGAACATAACCCCTTGGAATAATGCCTTAAGCTACAACAATGGGGGTGGTTTTAGGAACCCTAAAGTAATCCACCACTTGAGTAACCTCGTGGATGAAATAGAAGTGCTCCACTTACCCACTTGACTAGTCATACATTGTGATTTTATAGTCAAGTTTTCTTTATCATGATGATACAATTGAACACACTAGTTTCTCATTGTATCAGAAGGGGGTAAAGTAAAGCCAAGATACTCCTTGGGAAACCTTGGTAAATTGATCTTGCATTAGACAAATTTTTGACACCTAGTTGAGTGATCTACTTAGGAAAGTCATTTTGTCTTGGAGCCCACTTTACTAGTCCATTATCATGTCTTTTCAAACCATCACAAAGTGATGACTTACTTGGAGTCTAAACCTTATTTTTTGAACAAGGAAAAGATTCCACTTAAGTTATATCTAAGTGTCATTCATCACGAGATTTATGATGTATCACTTAGCTTAGTTTCTTTCTCACCTTAGGACGAGGCGAAACTCTACCCAAGTGACACTTAGTTTATTTCCACCTCATTTGGTCTATACCCTTGCATTCTTGTTGCCCATTTGGGACAAGAAGGAGGCATACCTCACGAGTGTTATCATAGACAATGTTTGCCACTTTTTTTGTCTATTTACGCCCATCCATGTTTGTGGTTGGGTTGTTAAACGTCTAAAGTGTGTGAGTACGTTTTCACGTCTTTGATAGTCCTTTGATCTTGATTTCAAGATCATCTTCATAGCTAGGATTTTGTTTCATCACTATTTCCCCTTGAGTTGTTATTTTTGCTCGCATTTTAGCTATATAATTATGGTACTTACATCTTGTTTTCATTTTTTAGAACTTGGTATAAGTTTCTTTATTGTATCATTACGTTGCTTGCATAGATAATAACTTTTGGCTATACTTGTACTTAGTTTTGATTCCAACATCATCTGAGTCTTTTGAGAGTGTTGATACTACTTTGTTTATATCGTGATGACATCATCTTGATACTAACACCTTTCTTGCTTGGTTAACATATCAAAATAGTGTTGTTACATTATCCACATTCGCAACTTCCATTATCAAAGACTTAGATTTTGTCAACATTTGAACTAGTCATAATATATCTCGTGGAGAGATTGCATCAATGCAATTTGGTGCTTAGATCTTGTTGATATTTCAACTCAACCTAGGTATTGATAGGGTATTATCACTATCTAATTTTGCACCTATCGTTGAAATCGTAGCTTAAAGGTATAGTGTTCCATAAAATAGTTTGAGTGAATGACTAGTTTACTAGTGGACTTGCATAATTGTTCCTTGCATGTTAACAAACTCATAGACTTATTCTAGGACAATCTTGTTGGGTTATTGAAATTGTGTCATCACGATGTATATTTTCCTTAGGTTCCCTTTGGAAAATCACACAAGAATTTCCATACTCACGATGAATGTCTAGTTGAATGTCATTATGCATCCCTAAATTGACATGGAACTTCCTTCCCTTTGAAGGATTTCCATCACTATCTAAGCCTAGGAATTTGTACTTAAACAATTCCAACAAATGATTGACTATCGCATGGTTCCTCACACTTACAACAATATGGAACCTAGGTTTAGGCATTCACATCAAAATATTCCCATTACGACTAAACCTCATTTGGTTCTTCATGCTAGAGGGCCCGTTCGGGTACCCCGTTCCCCACCTTCATCTCATAGTCAGTGGTATGGTTTGGACACTTATGATCCAAATTATTATTCGGGTTCCCCCCACTCTTCTTATAATTTAGATCTAAAATATTGTTCGGATTCCCACTCTTCTTCTAAATATTTGGACCCCAACTATAATTTAGATATCCCTATATCAAATCCTAAATCACGGTCATTTCCTTCTTCAAAGTACCTTCATTCCAAATCACCTCAATGACGTCTTCCTCCTTTGAAAAATTATGTGACTCCAAGTTCCATCGATCAAACATCTAATTTGGTTCTTGAGTCATGGTCCTCCCTTTCTTTGTAGACCTCCTTCATCAGTCACCTCGATGACCCCTTCCTCCATGAAAGAGTTCCATGACTCGGATTCCATCTATTCAATCATCCAATTTCAAATCCTACGTCAGCAACTTAACGGATGGCTATGTGATCTTACTTTCCAACCTACATTATGTCATCTTCTAGAAAAATGACCTAGGTTTGAATCCAAATTATCCATTCATGAGATGCCTACCTCTAATTCTACTACGTCTCTTGAGTCATCTTCTTCTATTAATCAGGATCCAATTCCTCTTTTGCCTCTAAGTCATTTTGATCATACCTTATCATATCTTCATCAATCTTCTAAAGATCAATGTCTGCAACCACGTCAAACCATTAGAAAGAAGCCATGTGCTAAGATATATTTTGAAGCACTATCAAAACTCTTCATGGGAGTGATAAGGTCAAACCTTCCCCTTGTCTACATCATCACCCATCTTCTAAAACTTCCATGCTTGTTGAAACCATTTCTTCTAGTCAACCTCCTATGGTCGAAGAACAACAACCTCTACTAATTGATTTCTCTCAGAATGAAGGAACAATAAGACTTCATGAAGATATCCCTCTACAAGGGTTCTTTCTTGAACTTGATACACTCACATATTGGAGTGAAGAAATTGATCCCTTTTTTCAGAACATAGAGGAAGAGCCTAAAGTCATGGAACTTGATTCTTCTTCTATTATTCCATCTTCACCTTCCTTTGAGCATGATGAAATGTCGGGGTCTAGCATTGATCCATGGCCTATCTTCTCATTACCAAATCATTCCTTATCTATCATCATTCCTCAATCAAAATCTCACCTTGGGTCACCATTGAGTAGCCCATTGTCTTCTTCTATCCTTAGGCCACCCTCGGGTAGCCCTCCATTTTCTACTTGTGGGTCACTTCCTAGTAGCCCATTACCTTCTCACCTTGGGTCACCATTGAGTAGCCCATCATCTTCTTCTATCCTTGTGCCACCCCTGGGTATCCCTCCAATTTCTACTTGTATCTCACCTCCTGGTAGCCCATTACCTTCTATTTTGGGCCACGTCCTTAGTATCCCTTCATCCTCTTCTATCTATGGGACAACTCTGAGTAGTCCCTCCTTATTTATACTTGGGCCACACCCTAGTATTCCCTTCGTTATCTTCTTCCATTTTGGGGCCACGTCCTAGTAGCCCTCCATTATCTTTCATATATGAGTCACCTTGGGGTAACCCATTACCTTTTATTCTTGGGTCACGCCCTAATATCCCTTCATTATCTTCTATATATGGGACACCTGGGTCATGTCCGAGTATCCCTTTATCATCTTCTATTCTTGGGCCATGTCCTCGTAGCCCAATTTATTCCATCTTAGGGCCACATCCTAGTAGCCCTTCCTCATCTTCTAGCCATGGCTCACCTCTAGGTAGTCCATCCTCTTCAATCCTTGGACCATATTCTCTTCATCCATCATATCATTCTAAATTTCCACGTTCTTCTCCCACTTCTTAGGATCAGACAAGTCATGCGCACTAGCTTATAAAAACCCAAATGGATTCTTCATCAAGCTTAGGTTACACATTCCAAGAGCTCCAAAGTTCCCAACAATTCCAATGATCTTAAGGTTAAAAATCAAGCACGATTCAAGAATGCACATCCATGTAACCATCAAGTATGATGCAAAGTGCATAAACCTCTAGATAGGGAACTCAAGCTCCCGCATACAAAATCCATGTTTCAAGATAAATCATAGTCATTTGTTGAGTATGAGCTCACCATGATCATCGAGATCAGAGATAATATGACTCTTGATAAACAAACACACTTAATCTCCCTTATCAAGGACTTTGCAAACATTGTTGTTATATCTTATCATGCCGAGTGACTTTTTAGTCCCAACTTTCTAAAAACTATCAAAAATCTAAAAATAAAAACAATTCAAAAATACAAAAAAATTGAGAAAACATATAAAAAATCAAAAGGAACAAAGGTCAAACATTGCAATTAGGTATTGCATACACATGGATGTTCTTTCTTCCCCTTATTTTTATTCCTCTGCAAGGAATCCACCATTTTCATCCCTTCGATGATATTCTGGTTAGCCAATTCACACACATCTTGTGACATTTATCTCTATGGTATTTTTTGACCCTGGTCTTTTATCACCTTGGTAAATTAAAGAACGAATGACCTCTTAGATATCTTATCACATTCAACATCTAATAAACTTGTTGTGAAGAAATTTTGGATATATTTTTGACACTAGCCAATGTCATCCTCACAATCACTTCCACATCCTTTCATCAAGCCATCGGTGGTTCTTAACCCCTTTTCAAAACAATCCAAAGAGCTGAAATAATTTTCCGAAAGTAAAAAAATCAAAATCAATCAAAAATCAAAAGACGAAAGCTACAAAGAAAAGCAAATTGATATATAATTCTCTCTTTGGGTATTTCCAATAATCTCTATCAAGGCTATAGATGCTTGGTTGGTAGTAGAGAAATTTTGCTATTATAATCAAATGTTTCTTTTTTGGGGCTATAGACACTGATGGACATCGGAGCAATGTATGGCTATCCTTCCACCATCCATTCACAAAATCACCTTTCAAAATCAATCAATCCTACACATTGGCTAGTATCTTCACTTGTTGTCTATTAACTCTTTCCTTCAAGAGGTAATTCATTTCCATATGCACACACTAGATCTCTATTGGAAAAATAGGATTAATATGTTACCAAGTGTCTTTTTTGGACCTTGTTTAGACTCTTACTCTAGTTCGTATCTTTCTCATGATTCGTACCTTTGGCTAATCACTTCTTCATCGTGAGGCTTCTAAGCTACCTTCACATTCACATCATTCTTCTACTTCATTTAGAACATACATGTGTAATATATTACCTTTTTAAACATGTTTGTGGATACCTTTGTCCCCTTTCACAAAAACAATCTCTACTTCCTTTCTATCATGTGTTTCTTGGCCAACTTACGTTGGGGGCATCCTTTCTCCTTCCCAACACTTCATTGGTTTACGTTCATCATCATGTTGAACTTATTCATATTGGCCTTGATCCCCCACTCATCATCAATGCATGAAGAGTTTTCCTTTGAATACTCCCACTTAATCACTGGGGCAATTTCGCATCTTCACCTTCTTGCACAATGTGGCATTCTTCCCTTTTACATCCCATCTATCATTGGGCATCCACATTTCCTCATCTTCTATCATAGTTTAAATAGTTTCAAAAGCACAAAAACATTCAAATATGTTTAAAAAAAAAAAACAAACACATTCAAAGAAAAATTCTAAAATAAAAAATTGTCCTACAAAATGTTGTTATTTGGTTCTTACTTGTTTTTTTCATAAATGACTTATGGATAATCTTGATCTACCCTCATTAACAAAGCTAGTTTGCATGTTTGTCTATACTTTGGGGCACAATGGGTTTCTTAGTACTATTTCAGTAGCACACAATGCTTTGAGAGGACCTAAGTGTCCTCTTTTATTCCCCTTGCATATATCCTTGCTTCGGGCAACATCATCAAACCTAGTCGTTAATTTGAATAGGTTGGAACTGAAGCTCAATAACAAAACATTGGCACCACTATCTTAGACTTTGTTTGTTTAAGTATGTGTGTTTGTAATTGTTTCTTTTTTAGGTTAGCTTGTTTACTTGGGTGTATGCACAAAAATGGGGGCCAAAAGTGGACACAAATCCATTTTTTGGCCATTTTGGCCATAATGCGCTTGTGTTATGGCTCGGTCACATTATAACGTGAAAGGAAAAATCTAGGTCACATTATAATGTGATCATGTTACGGCTTAGGTTTACCAAGCCGAAACATGCTCACATTATAACATTCTTGTGTTATGGTTTTCTATGTGTTTTTCACGTTATCCCTCCCAAATGGACATATTTTGCATTGGAAATAGGAATGCGAGCATGTTATAATGCTAGCATGTTATAACATGCTCGCGTTTCATCTTGTTGGGGTTTGAAATACCCAATCCAAAGGCTTGGATTTCTAAACTAGAGGTTAGGATGGATGTTGCATAATTAAAACCGTGTTTGATATATCAAAATTTCTTCACCCCATTATCTCGTGCATTAAAACATAATATTCAAAAATAAATTATACTATGATGTCAAGCTTATTTTTACCTTGATGACGATATAATTATTTCTAAAATCTGATTAGTTTAAGGCTTTCATCCATAATTTCTTTTACTAGTGCCTTGTTTTCTTGCAAAAACCTATGCATACATTTTTGGTGCACAATTTACGATTTTTTCATCCAAATTAAAAAATGTGGTTTTTTCTAAACTCCATTCTACACGCACTAAAAAAACTAAAAAATTTTTTTCTCAAAGTTATGGGGGTGCACACACAAATATTTCATTTTCGAGATATGTGCACTTTGAAAATTAATTAAAATTATCTATTCATCCAAAAATTATGAAAATTTAGTGGGACCTCATACATGGTCTTAGCTAACTTTCTACTAAAGGGATTTGAAAAAAAAATACAACTAAAAAAATGGGGGCACACACACAATAGGTTCTTATCTTTTTTACACAAAAATAGACATACTTTGTGTGCGCACAACATTTGAGCCTCTTAATCTCAACCATTAAAAAAATAGTAGTTTAGAAACTAGATTCCAAGATCTATAGTACTTATTCTTATCACTTTGTCAAATTTTGAGCATAGGCATGCCAAATTATTTGATGAAGTTTAGGTTTCATTGATTTCAGGAAAAAGGTGTCCCTTTTTTACCCCCTTTTGGCCCCCCATATTTGTGCACTTATCCACTTGCTTGTATTGCATTGCATTGCATTATGTATGTTTCATAGATTTTGGAATATTTTACTTTCGACACTATTGTATTTCATTTTGTATGTTGCGTGGAGTTGATTTTTTTAGTAATGGACATTTGGTCGTATATGGATTTTCATGTCATACTAAACTTTTGATCATTCTTTTTAATAAGGGTGATGATGAAGATCATTAGCAATATGATGAAAATAAATTTGTTTAAAAGGAACTAGATGGATGTTAGCTCATTCCCCTTCCTCATACTCATTTTCTTCTATATCCCCTTTCTTTTTTCTTCTTCATCACATTATTCTTTCTTCTATTCTCGAATTTTTTTCATCTTTCTTCTTTTACTTGAAGGCACTAGATGGATGTTAGCTCATTCCCCCTTCCTCATACTCCTTTTCTTCTATATCCTCTTTATTTTCTTCTTCATCACAATATTCTTTCTTCTGTTCTTTTTTTTCATTTTTTATTGTCGATCGAGTTCTTCCATCACCCCATCGACAATCGAGGGGGCATCCTTCATTCTACTCATTTTTCTTCTATCCCTTCAAAATTTTACTTGTTTATGCTTGTCTAATTTTTTGAAGCGATGCCACTTATGCCACCCCAAAGAGGGGAAAATGTAGACACCTAAAATATGCTTACACTTAGCATTTCCTCGGGGATTGATTAACGACACTTTGTTAATTCCCCATTCTTCACTCCTTAAAATGATTCCCATTCACAACACTCTTTCAGTCGTATTCCTCCTATAATCATCTAATTGGGATGATATATCTCTTATTAGCTAGACATTCCTCCTTTTAACCATTCAAAACCTCCCTAGTTATTTCTAGATCACTTTTATTGGCTTTCTAGGCTATCTATCGGTCATAAATGGTTGGTTAGACTCCTTGAACTCTCAATGAGTCTCTAATCACTCACTAATCACTCTTAACTAGCCTAAACCTAGCTTAACTAAGCCTAAATCATGTTTATCCTAATCTAATCTAAAAGTGGTTTTTGGCTTACCTTTAGTCCCACATGCATCCAAATTCCAAACTCTTCCAAACAAAAACTATAAATACAAGGCTAAGCCTACCCATTCAACCTTACAACTTTACATAACACAAAACCAAAACAAGCCTAAGAAAGCTTGGATCTCATTTGTATTAGCTTTAAGCTAATTAGACATTTGATCTAAAGTTTTCCTTCCTCCATTGTTGAGCTAGCATCCATTACATAGTGCATCCATAAACTCAACTTTGAGTAAATGAAGAGAACCATGTGGCCTTGAAGCCATTAATGGTGGGTCTTCATTCTCAAAAGCTTGAGAATCCAAAAAAACAATCATATTTGATTGTTATGGGTCTTCTAGGTCCATTTTTATGTAATCATAGAGAAGTAAAGATAATATAATGATGTTAGTTTAATTCATGCATTATTATAGGAGTTTATCTTGTTTAGCTCTCATCTTGATGGTGCATGATTAGGTTAAAATTGCTTTGGAGCTATGTAGATGCTTAATTTCATTTCTTATAGCTTAGTTAATCTTTCATTGCACAGATCACGAGTCTTCAACACTTCCACACATGAAAACAGGCTCCACAATATAACAAGTGTTATTGTTTTTATTTATACTACTTCCTTTTCATATTATCACACTAAATTATATCAGATTATACACATCCCGACATAATTTATATATTTCTACATGCTTAACAAGTGCTTCATGTGGAACATTTGTCTTGCAAAAAACCCTATGCCACCATGGTTTTCTATTACATTGCTTGTTATTGTTTGTCATTGTATGCCATTTTTGTGGGCTTTACCCTATGTCTTTCTTGTTCTTTGATTGTGTGTATGTTTTTTTCCTCGTTGGCCTCAATTGTATTGTGACATTGTGAGTGATGTTCCATGTTTGAAACCCACTTTTAGGGTTTACTTTTTCTACACTATTGTTTGTCTATTGTCTTCTACATACGTGATTTATCTTGCTTGCACTAACACTACTTATCTAGTGACTTTGTTGTTGGTAATCAAAATTTATTAAGTACCAAGAGGGATGAAGGCTCACATAAAGGGAAAAAGCGCGTGAAGAGGATTTTGGATCATATGCGAAAGGTATACACTGAGATAGGAATAGGAATACACGTAGGACTAAACATACATGCACGTTGAGTCAGGACTTAGCCATTTTCCAAGGGCAGGCTAAAAATAGAAGAACAACATAAGAGTGGCATCTAATCAAGAGCTATATTTAGAAAACATCAAGATGGCTTGGGATGCACACAAAGGAGTTAAAATGGGAAAAGTAACATGCCTGATTATTTAAAGATCATGCATGGGGCAATCTAATAATAGGATTAAAGCAGGAGCTATATTTAGGATAATCTATTATTAGGATTGTTGTAAAAGCATGCACACTTTATGGCTATTTTGAATGTAATGCATGTTGTCTATTTTGAGAGCATGCCTATTATTAGGAGAGTACATGGGAGGTGAAGGAAATTCCCCACCCCTATATATAATATGTCATTTTTTAGTACGGTCTTTAGTTCTTAGCTCGTGGAGTCGATATGCCAACCAGATCTAGGGTGTAATGATTGTGCGAGATGGACCCGAGTGCCATGGTATATTGGTTGTTATGTATTCAGCTCTGTGATGTAATACTTTTGTTATAATGGATTATGATAATTAATATGTCTTAATATGGAGATCTAATGGTGTAATTGGTATTGGTTATTATTTGATCTATTATGTTTCCTTATTATATGTGTTTCCAAAGTGATTTTATGCAATGGTTAAGTATACTTGATTGATTACTTAGTTAAATATCATGGTAATTATACATGATAACATCTTGAAAAGTAAACACAAAGGAGGGACCTAGTATTTGTGCGTGCTTTGGGTGAGCATTCAGTTTAGATTGAATGAGGTGTCAGCATGCATAACGTTCTAGTGAAAATAAAGGCTATTTTTTGTTATGTTGTCGGGACCTCTTTTGAATTTGGCTACCAAGATGTTGTGTGTAGATGGCGTACCAACTATCTCTAGAGAGTATTAAAAGTTGGGTGGAAGATGAACTAGATAGGCTTTGTGGAGAGGTATAACACTAGTCCTATCTTTAACGAACACAAGTGGGTAGAAAATAACCTTTATCATGAGTATATAAGACATTCTTCACTTCTTTCTAGTAGATTTTTATCAGTGGTTGGCATTGTGCGCATCAAACAAAGATTGGGGTCCTAGGTCGAGGGTTTGGATATAGGAATACTAACAAATTCTTTTTGATGCGAAGAAGACTGGAATAGAGTCATATGTAGATCATTTGGTGGGATGGTATCTTACATAATTATATGTTGGAGTACACAATTACCACAGATTTTTATCTAGAGGAAGATAAGTTTAGATTCATGCACTAACCCAAAGAATCCTATTTGCATGTTATCCCTTCAGCTATCAAGATATTGATGGTAGAACTAGGTTTGGAGAGATTACCTATGGCTAGCTAAATCCACACTATGCGTAGGGGAAGGAAAAGGTGTTGAGAAGGATGGCGGCCTTGATCAGAAGATAGACATAGAGAGGAAAAACAACTCAAGTATAATGAAATGTGTGAAAGGGAAATTGAGGTAGTGTTGCGGTTGAGCAAAATGATGGTTAGTGAAGTTTTGAAGCTCTCGTGGAAGAAGAGGTGCCACAACATTAGGTCCTCCCTACTTTGGGAAAGTGTAGTAGAGATTCCTTGTAAGCTACGGATGAGAGTACATCAGAGGAGAGAATGAGAACCACGGGCATGCATATGACTCAGACTGGCAACCTAGCCCTTACACTTAGAGTTCCAGATCCATAGGTAGTTGAAAGGAAAAGTATTAAAGGTAACCTGGTAGATTCAGGTAGATATCATTTTGTGTTGAATCAAGAATTATATCGGACTAGTAACATGTACATGGTAGCACATCAGTGTCGAGTTTTGGGAGTACCGACAAGATTATTTTCAAGAGATTCAATAGGGTAGAGTATTGGCACATGAGACCATTAGAAGAAATTTTGTGGTTGCTTTGATCACACGCAGACAATAGGTGTCCAAATTAGTACTAAAACCGGGACACATGAAAGTTCATCGAATGGTATTTGTAACACCTGCCTAGGGGGCATGGGAGGATCAGGTTAGCCACCATATAGAGGAAATGTAAGAGAAGGTTTTAGTTCTAGATTTGTTCCTACCCCAAGGCAAGGTCCACAACCACCACTAAACCAGCCTTAATAGACCACACCTCAAGATTTTTCAAGATTTCACTCCACTTACCAGAGTACAGAGGTATAGATGATACGAGAGAGCATGTGCATAAGTGTGAATTACTATGGTATGCTAAGGGAATTATAGCTTCATATAGGAAGGAAATCCAATTTTCCACTACGTTGTAAGAGCATGTGCATAGATGGTATAGGAAGTATGACCCACATTAGACTGTGGTGGACTATAATGTTTTGTGCATTTCACTTCTTGATGAGTTTCACATCCACGGAGTTTAAACAACAAAGCATTAGCATGCTCAAGGATATCAAGTAGGGTTTATCTAAAAGCATAAGGGAGTATGATGCATGTTTTAAGACTCTATTGTCAAGTTATCTTATGACATTCACCAAAGTCACCACGCACAATGATTCATTGAAGATTTCGACTTTGTTTTGTAGAGATTTATCTCATAAGACATATATTGATCTATGCAAGGAATTGGAAGCATCTCTATAGGATGAATTATTTAGGACTATGGATACTAGAGTGATCATATTTTGGAAGCACATATAGTAGTTATGGAAAAGAAGTTAGAGAAGCTTTCGTCTAAATCTGTGCATAAGACTAAAAGTGGTATATGGTGCACAAATTGTGAGGTTGAGGGACACACTAAGGATAGTTTCCTGTGCATGTTGGTATGCACATTGTTGCAGTCTTGTGAAATTTTCCACTTGGACCATGATGTCCAGAATTTTCCTCTCTTGAAGCACACAACTATGAAGAGTGAATCTATGTACTATAATATTTGTAACACGCACACTCATGATATGAAGGATTTTCAGCTGATAGATCAAATTCATGAGGCATGCAAAAATAGATTACGGAAGACCACGGTGGAAAAAAACTCTCGGAGTTCAAAACATGCATCCTTTAGAAGAACGTAAAAATGGAGGAGGTGGATTTTGAGGAGGATATCGAGGTCGAGGTTGTGGTAGAAGTAGAGGTAGGTTGGAATGTGGAACTTGTTATATTTGCAAGTCCCTTGATCATTACCAAGTGTGAATGTATATAGAATATGGTCCTCTCATGGTGTGGGAAGAAACATAAGTTAGAGGATTGTACATGCCTATATGAGTACATGAGCAAGAAGGAGAATAAGGAAAAGGGTGCATGGATCATTAAGGTATAACACGTGAAGGGTGATAAGTGGATCTTGAAGAATATAATTAATCTTGAATTAGAGTCATTACTAGTCACAACCCACATAGAAGCATCCAGTGCACATGAACCTCTCAAATCCATACCAATCATAATGAGATAAGAAGTCATGCATGTCAAGTATCTAGATGTTTCTCATCAAAATGAAGTCTATCAAGAGACTATGGGAGTCATCAAATAATTTCAAGGTGAGATACAATACTTGAAAGAGTAGGCATGTGAAAGGAACATGCAAAGCATATTGAGCTCCCGGAGAAGGATGTGGATGATATGAAGGAGGTGTGTAAGATTTGTGCCAGGATAATATCATTCCGCTATTAGGGGAATGGCTACATGAGAAGGTACCACACCTTTGGGATTGGGCACGAGCGATGGATACTACATGAAAACTTACCACCACAGAACCATGAGTATGATAAGGAAATCACTTTAGATGTAGTAATTGATGGGTGGTTAGTAAGCAATATCTTGATAGAAATTGGTGCTTGAGGTGAATGTGCTCACTTTGGATGCATGGAATCAAATGGGGAGACCAACATTGCAGCTATATTTTAATGTGTTGTATATGGAAAACAAGACAAGGGCTATACCTATCGGGGTGTTAAAGGATACTTCCATTGCTATTCAAGGAGCCAAGTTTACTGGGGACTTTCAGGTATTGGATCTTTCTAAAGTAAATAATTTTCCAAAATTACTTGGGTGACCATGGTGTTATTTGAACAATGCAGACATGTGTTTCAATAATGGGTACATAAGTTTTGAGAATAGAAATGAGTGGAAAATATACACCTTACATCGAACCCTTAATCAAATAACATATGAACAAAATGTATGTGCACACCATGAGAGATAGAGAGAGTGTTGAAACCTCCAAGGAAGGCGTACTTTAGTGGGAAGATGTTCATTCAACCGGTGACACCATAAGTGTTGCTTGTGATAACTAGGCCCATGACACATATGAAATGGTTGGGCATGAGATGAAGGGAAGAGTAAAAGGATGATCGACCACCCATGGTTCGATGCATGGGAAAATTTCAATTACCCCGATATACATGTGAAGAAAATCCCAAATATTTCTTGCGCGTCATGAAGGATCACTAGAAAAATGAGGGCAACCATAGAAACATGTTGATTTACACATTGCATGGCACAAAAACACATTGGTGGGCCACACACATAGATAACTTGGTGGGATGAAAAGAAGTAAGATTCACCTTCTCAACAAGGTTCATTTAGAGAAAATTTCTTACACATCTTTGATAATATCATGGTAATACATGAGATTTAGTACACATTCATAACTTGTGAGATACTATGGATGCAAAGCCCAAAGGATTTACCACCATCTCTGTGGGTGTATAAGTTTTATTCCACTTTTTACGTTCACGTGTGCCCGTGGTATGTGCATGTTGAGCTCAAGTAGAGACTCGCAAGTGGTGAGATATGACCGAAGGTATGATTCACACCTTTGATTATGTTTATACCAAACCTCTAGTCCATGAAGCATTATAGATAATGAAGTGCATCACGTTGGGGGATAACATGAAAGAAGAAAGGCTCATGTTATATTTTCTTAGTGAACCTCTAAGGTGCACCTAGATCGAAGAGAAAGATGAGATATAATTAGGTCATTCCTGGAAGGATAAAAAAAATTTAAAATGGTGTACCTCATTGATGATGAAGAGGTTGAGAACCTAGATGTTATCCATACAAAGGGTGTGCATGAGGTAATGGAAATTGTGGATGAAAAGGAATGCATGTACCATGTGCCCATGAAGACAAAGAAAGTTAATATCAACACTAAAGATGAAATCATCGGGGATTATTTGTCAAAATAGGAAGTAGCTAAGATCATTGAGCTCTTGCGTGACTTCCAGGATTTTTTCCCGCTATGTTATCATAAATTGAAAGGAGTGCACCCCTCTAAGAGAAATGAATATTAATTTTAAAGAAGGCGCACGTCCAGTTAGGAAGAGGCCATATAGGATGAATCCTAATTTGTGCATAAAGGTAAAGGAGGAAATTGATAAGATGCTTAAGTAAAGAATTATTGAGCTAATTGAAGAATCGAGTGGGTCAACCATGTGGTTATAAGCATTAAGAAGGATGGGTGGATCATGATTTTTGTGGACTACAGAGAACTTAATTTGCATGTTTCATAGATCCCTTTCCTACCCATTCACCAAGGAAATATTGGAAGGAGTTGTAGGGCATAAAATTTATTATTTTACGTATAGGTTTTTAGGTTATCATCGGGTTCTCATTATGCTAGAAGGGTGGGAAAATACCACTTTTACACGGAATGGGGAATTTTAACATATAGTGTTATTCCTTTTGGATTGAAAAATACACCAACAATATTTTCATGCATCATTGTGCAAGAATTTCATGACTTTATTCACAAATTTTTGCAAGTCTATTTAGATTATTGGATTGTCTATGGGTTATTTAAGGATCACTATGATAATATCATGCTTATGTTTGAGAGGTGTAGGCATTTAAACATCTCTCTCAACATTAAAAAGTGCATCTTTGATACACCTTTTAGAACTCTACATGGGCACATCATTTGCAAATAAGGATTTTTGGTAGACCTAGCCAAGATAGTTGTGATCTTGGGTTTAGGAGAGCATACCAATTAGAGTGAAGTGCGTGGAATGTTGGGGTATACTAGATACTATAGAAAGTTTATCAAGGGATATGAAAAGATTTTGGAACCCTTGGAAGAGTTGATCAAGGTGAAAGGAAACTTTTATTGGGTGACGTATACAATAGAAGATGTTTGAGACATTGAAGGAGAGGCTTACCACTTCACCTAGTTTACGTTTTCCTTCTTAGGAAAAACATTTTCATGTACATGTAGATTCCTCTCGGCATGGAAATTGGCGTAGTCTTAACACAACCTAGAGAAGGTAATGTGGACCATCCCATTTACTTTGTAAGTAGGAAGTTGACACCCATAGAGAATAATTATACTATAATTGAGAGTGAGGAACTATCTATGAGCTTCATAAATTTTGTCGAGACTTGTTGGATACTCCATTTATATTCTATATAGATCACATGGCATTGAAATACTTGGTCAACAAGCCAATTTTGTAAGGGCACATTTGTAGGTGGATACTTATTTTTAGGATTTTAATTTCATGAGTTATTAAAAAGCCAAGTAAGAGAAACTCGGGACCTAATCATCTATCAAGAATCAATCTTGGTGAGGACGTGTAGAGCATTGAGACCACAATGTTTGATGTGTATTTGTTTAAGTTGAATCACACACCCATAGATATGGAGGATATAACATTCTTTTTGCTCACTAGGCTAAAAAATTGAAGGAATGAAGGCATTGGAGAAAAAAAATATTGTGATATGCAAAACACCTTATCAATTGATTGGAGGAAATTCATAAAAATGGATCATGATGAAGTCTTGTGAAAAATTGTTCTAGAACATGAGCGCTTGAGGGTATTATGGAGGATTCTTATGGGGAATTTCAGGTGGACACTATCGAGGTGATACAACTACGTGCAAGATCCTTCTAGTTAGATTATGGTGGGAAACACGTGACAAAGATACCAAGGCATATGTAAAGGCATGTGATCATTGTCAGCACCTTGGGAATCCTGTAAATAGGGATGATATTCCCGATACCTATAATGAGAAGGAAACCTTTTGAGAAGTGGGTTATTGAATTTGTTGGGCCTATTACACCACTTGTACCTAGGACTGGATCGTGCTACATAATTACATGTATTGATTATTTTACTAGGTAGGAAGAGGATGTACCTACAAAGGATTGCACTGTAGCCACAAAAATAAGGTTCCTTTGGGAGAAAATCATGAGTAGGTATGGCTAACCCTTAAGCTTGACTAGTGAGAGGAACTCATTTCTTGAATGAGATAATCAAAATTATGTTGGTAGAGTTTATGGTAGCACATCATAAAACTACCCCTTATCACCCTTAAGCTAATGGAACTGCAAAATCTTTCAACAAGATTTTGGGACAAACTTTGACAAAGATTTGTGATGTTGGAAGAAATTATTGGGATGATAAAGTGTCAACTATACTTTGGGCTTATAGGACCACTTATAAAATATTGAACAAGGCCACACCCTTTCAGTTAGTGTTTGGCGTAGAGGTGGTACTACCAATTGAATTCATGTTTTCATTTTTGTGTATTACGCACACATGTGGATTAGATGATGAGAAATCTATTCAAGAACGCATTAAGAAACTAATTTAACTAGAGGCGAGTGACATGCCATTACATTTTGGAGCCAAAATAATGTGAAGGAAAGACCAAAATATTGGCATGATAGGCACATTAAGAACAATACATTTACAGTTGGAAAGATGTTAGTTTTCTATGACTTCAAGTTTGTGTGCCACCTAGGGAATTGAAGGTGCATTGGTTGGGAACTATTGTAGTAACCAAGATATTTGAATCAAGCACATGTCAGCTGTAGGCATTGGATAACACCATGTTTCGATTACTTCAATAGGAGTAGGCTGAAGCCCTACTATAAATAAAGCTTCCTGGTGTTGTTAATAATGTAGTATTGCCACTTAGATTAGGTTTCCCTTTCATGTTTTGCTTTCCATTGCTTTTGTTTTTGTGTTTTTTTGTAATAAGTGCACTTTTGCATGTGAAGATGATTACTATCTATTGAGTTCATGCACAAAGGACCTCTCATACTTTTAGTGTGAGGTGAACCAGGTGCAAGTGTGTGAAAATGATATTGTATTGAGGCTTGGACAAAAGGTGAAGTTGATGAAGTTGAGTGTGCGATGGTATAAAGGTGGTATGTTGTTGGAAAGGTGTGTGCAAGAAAAGGAATGAAGTGTCACATGTGGTAGAAGGATGGTGATAGTAAATATTTTCTCATATTAAAGACCATGTGAATAAATGGATCACGCAATGTAATGCAATGTAGGCAACAACATGATGAACTACTTGGTATATGACACAAATTATTATCTCCCACAACACAAGAATCGTGCGTGAGGATGTTTGCAGCTTGAGAAGTAGTGAGCACGCACGCGAAGGTTATGACTACAATGCACGGAAGAAAGTAGCAAAAAAATGTGAAAAATCAAAAAAGTATAATTAAAGTTGTATGGTAGTGGGTGAGCAATAATTAATTCGATAAAATTTTGAAAACCTATAAAATGGGTGTCAAGGTGAGTTTATTTTCACCTTACCTTAAGAAAAACTTGGGTGTTTTTAAGAGTGAATCTGTGTGATTTCTTTCAAATTAGAGAGTAAACCAAACATATCGACTAAAAATCTTGGAGAAAGTACATGACCAAGTAGGGAAGCTCCTTCAAAAGAATTTTGAGGCTTGAGTGCGGTGTGGAAGGTCATTTTGTAATTAAAAAAAAGGTTTGTGTGGTTTTTGGCTAGGGTTGTAGAATTAAGGCATAAATTTGAGAAAAGAGAACAAGTTAGGAAGGATATTCATTGTGGAAAGTTGAAAGTGATGGTTTTAGGATCCTAAGGCTAAGAGGAGTAGTAGTTCCTAGGTTGGTATTATCATGAGACATGACACCCAAGAAACCTATAACCATGTCACCAAATAGAAAAGGGAAAGGCAAGGGCAAGGAGAATCCCATGATTTATGATGTAAAGATGAATGGTACTCTAAAATGTAGTACCCAGGAAGGAGTACTTATGGGGAAGGATTAGGTATCACATGTAAGAAAGATAACAATCAACAATTATAACCATCACTTATATGAAAATGCATGTGAAATAGACATTGAACTAATTTAGAAGACAGATGAGAGGACAGCGGATGATAAGCCTATTTATGATGATAAGGGATATCAAAATTTGCATAGCATGGGAGTTCTTTAGCTCTACGAGCTCCCTTACTTTGGAAAACCTAAGAAACCGTATCAATGGCTTATGTCGATGCGTCCATGAGGAATTTTTCTATTTTGTAGGAAGGAGAATGCACCTTATTGCACCATTGATTGGAAAATTTAATGGCCTTCAAAGCATAGGAGCGAAGCTTTTAGTGGAATTAAAAGATCATGATGAAATTAAGAAGAATGTTTCCACTGATGAAGTACCAATGGGGAGGGCATGTCATGGATATCTCTAAGCTCACCGATCCTATTATTAATATGGTCATGCATTTAAATACAAAATTTAATGGGAAGGAAAGGTGGGGCCAAGTGAACAAATGATGGCTTCATGTCATGAAGAAGATAGCTGAAGGCACTATTTGTAACCTTCGTGGATTTATAGCATAGGATATTATTGAGGAAGTGCATAGGGGATAAGATCACTTTTGGAAATGTCATGTTGTTGATTATTTTCTCTAAAATTGGGGTACTAGACGAGCTAAAGAAGAGCATATAGAGGTTCCCTCTAGAAAATACATCTCCGTAAAAATATTTGTTGGCTACACTTATGACGGCATCAATAATGCGTATAAGACCAAGGAGGCGTTTGGAAATGAATGGAAAATTCCAAGTGAGTTTCCTACGCAATTGTAAGGAAGGTAAAATTTGTAGTCCATCAATACTTCTGTCTTGGTAGATTTTATTTGAAGGATGAGTTGAGAAGTCCTTGGTGTAAAATTTCATTTTCCTTTATAGCATGGTACTTTCAAGGTGCAATGAATAGAGTTTTTGTTCTTGGGACCATCTTGAATTTGTGTCATAAAGACACATGGAGGTTTCTGTTGGGCCTTCCTTAGAATTTTCAAGCAACTTCCTAAAAGGAATAAGACACATGGAGGGGCCGTGCATGTTTGGCGATTTGGACCCTAGGTTTTAAATTGAAGGAGTGCGGAAGGACACTTGAGGCTTCACTCACTTTGCCCTTTGCTCAGACTTTTCAAAAGCCAAAGGAGACTTCCTCGGACCCTAGACACATAGCGCCTTCCACTAAACTTTCAACTTTTTAAAGACTATGCTAGACCAAGACACGTGTTGAGCCCATGCTTGTTTGGGGTCTTTAATTTTGGGGACCATCTCAAGATGCACCATTAAGACACATGGCAGTTTGAAAATTCAAAAGGCAAGGGAGGCAAGTTTGGGGAAATTTGAAAAAAATCTTTTTGTGAAGAAAAGGGTTAAAGTATAAAAAGGAAGCGTGGTTCTGTTGGGACCCACATTGGGACACGTGTCAAGCCCGTTTTTCAAGGTGGAGGGGTAGAGAAAAATGAGAAATTTTACATTTTTTCCAAAAGTTGTAAAAATAAAAAGACCCCCATGCTCATCTTAACTCGGATCTCCCACGTGGACAGTCCAAATTCAAAAGGGAAATCAATGGAAGCTGTGCATCTATATCTGATTTTTCCACCATTTTTCTCCAAAGCTCCTGGGGATGCAAATTTTTATGGTTTTTTATCATTTCTTGGTGTCTCATACATGCCAAATGAAGAGGAAAATTAATTTGATATCCTGGTTTGGTGGGGAAGATCTAAAAACGTCTTTTACCATTAAGATGTAATCTGACTGTCGGATTCAATCTAATTTTCCTTGGCACGCAAGAAACTAGTTGATATCTTGATTTGGTGGGGAAGATCTAAAAACATCTTTTACCATTAAGATGTGATATGACTATTGGACTTGATATGAGTTTCCAATATTTCCTTCCTTGGCACGCAAGAAACCGGATTTGACATATTAGAGGAGGAAGTAGTATGCATGAAGTGAAGAATGACTTACTAGGTGAAGGATTTAATGCTAGAGATATTCGAAGAGATTTCCCTACGGCGCCTAGCAACTTTTTTGTAGATCTTAATCTGGGGGTCACGACCGAGAATCACCATAGGCGATGGTGCTTTGAATGTTTTTGTTTTGGGGGGGAAAATGTTGTTGTAAAAATGTTATAAATTGCATGAAATTTTTGTGCAAATGGTTGGGGTGTTAGAGGTCGGGAGTATTTTCCTAAGAGAAAATTTTGACAAAGCCTGTCTTTTTGAGATGCCATATGAGGAACCTGCTTATTTCTTTTGTGTTAAATTTGATCATGTCAAGGTGGTTACAAGTGTACAACCATTGACAAGCTCTGAGATTGTTCTAGAAAATTTCCCCTGTTGATGAGTTTAATCCAATTTGAGTTAATCTGTGTTGATTTTGGGCAAAATTGTGTCTGCTTCATTTCGAATGTCTGCAAATAGTTTTTCTTGTTCCCATTGCAATATTACATTGAAATCTCTGTGAATCACACAAGATCTTATCCTCATGATAGTTTGGTGGCATTTGCAATTTCATTTATCATAAGAGATTTCATTTGATAGTGAAATAAACAAATTTAAAATCACTATTACTCCTAGCATGACGATAAGATTGTTTGTTAGCCTTTGAGGGTATCTTAGGCATGATGAAATAGAGGTTGGTAATGTTCAATTAAGTTTTTCAATTTGAGCCTTCATTTTGGATTCTTAAATTTTGTGTGAAAACATGTTGATCTGGGCCTCCATTGAAAGCACACCTTCTAGTTAAAGGAACATTTTAGCTATTCTGAAGCATTTTGTTGATTAAGCCTTCCATTTTTGTAAAATCTCTCAAAGATATGGTGAATTAAGTTCATTCTACCTCACCTCCCACCAAAAATTCATTTAAAAACAACCAATCTTACCCATACTACCCCTATTTGTCCTATGTGTGTACAAATGCATAATTTCTATTACCAAAACATATAGAAGCAATCAGGTTTTCATTGTCTTTAGTGGCTTGAACCTTGCTTAGAAAATATCTCCATTATCTAGGGTGAAAACTCATGAGAGTTAGGTTTTGTTTTATTGATCATATTTTCTTCAAGTTCTTAAAAAATTTACAAGGAAGGACATCTCCATCTCCTCCACAAACAGAAGGCTACAAAAAGGTTCCTCTCACCCTGGTTGAAAGGAACAACCATAAAGTAGTGAGGATAGATCAAATCCTCTTAAGGGTGCTATCCATTTCTCCACATCTGAGTGACAAAGAGAAAGCTATATTTCCTCCCGACTACAAAACGACACATAATATGATCTCGCTTGTCTCTAAGCTTCCTGTCAAATATGTGATGCTACTCAGCTTTTGAGTGAGAATCAAATTGGGTACCAACACCATTTCTGGCACCATTTTTTGGGACATTTGTGATTTTAGTTCATATTTCAGACCTTGGTAAGCATTTCTTATATGCTCTAAGTGCTAGTACATTGTTTCAACATCATCTTGTGTTCAGGCTTGTAAGAAGTGTTCAAGGTTACAGGTGCTATGTGCAACATTTCTAGTTTCTATAGTTATTACACTAATTTTCTTTGATAAATATGGGTAAATGAAGGTTAGATCATTCCATTTCCAGTCTCTAGTGTTGACAAACATTTGAAAGATCATATTTTTTAGTGCATTTGCACAACTGAGGTGGAAATCCTTAGTGGTGACTCCATGTTGATTTGATTTTTGATAGATATCGTTGTCTTCACTTCTATCAAGTGAGATTTGTTACTAATATTTTCAAAGCTGGAAGGAAGAAGGTCTTTCTTCGCTAAGGATCCTGCTATGGAATTATTTCTAGAGCTAGGAAAAAAAAATTCAGAAGGAATTAAATCTTGGAGAGTTGTTGGAGATTAGCAATCAAGAAAAGAGATCTCCATATTGAACGTGATAATCCTATCATTGAATATTTCCATTCAAGCGTTTTTGAATTAGGTAGTATTTTTGTGGAATTGAATTCTCCATCTGGAGAGGGGCCTTCATTTGAATTTGAAAAGTTTTCTTCTCATTCTTGCACTGTGTTTTCCAAAGTTGATAGGGTTCTCCAAGAAACAGAGCCTTTAAGGGATAGCCATTTTGAAAGTTATACTCCTGTGTTTCAAAGACCCTTGTCCCTTATTAGTTTGATTCTCCTCTAAGGTCACCTCCTCAAAAAAACATGGCCCATCCCCCACCCAGACCTCCATTTGTTGTAAATACCTTTGGTCCTATAAATTTTAGAGGGATGGCTGGTTATCCAAATGTAGTTCCCCAAGATGTAAGAAATAGACTACCAAAGTTCCAAGGAAATAATGTTATAACTGGTGATCAACACTTAAATCTTTTTATCAACATGATGGAAGAATTTGAGATTGAATTTGAGGATGTATATATCAAATTGTTTATTCATACTTTGGAAGAAGATGCAAGGGACTGGTATAAGTCTTTTCCAGACAATTCCATTGATTCTTGGACATAAATGAATAATGCATTTAGATTGTAGTATGGTGACAAAACGGACCCTAGGTTCCTTTTGTCTGATTTTTAAAATATCAATAAAAATCCTAATGAATTAGTGCATGATTTCAACACAAGATTTAACAAAACCTTGAGGAGATTTCCTGTTAATTTGAGGCCATGTGATGAATCATGTTTGATAAAGTATTCAAATGCATTTGATAAGAAAGTTTCTTACTATTTGAGGGACAAAAACCCTACCAATTTGAGGTAGGCCTTCACCATGGCTTTGCAAATTGAGAACAACATTAAAGCAATTGGAAAACCTCCTAAGAGGGAGGGTTTCAAATTGGTTAACCCTGAAAAACCTCAAGCAAGTAAGGTTGTTGATTTGGAGGAAGTTGTGAAAACTTTGGTAGGGGATGTCAAATAAATCTCATACAAATTATCCTAAGCAAGAGAAAGGAATTGGGCGAGTTCACAGGGTTAGCACAAGCAACAAGGCCTAGAAAGATTTACAAATCATCATAGAAATGAGCAGAAATATGATGATAGAGGCAAGGGACCTGTTGGATTTGGAAATAAATAACCCTAGGCTAGGGAAAACAGAATGGTGTCTAATACTTTAGTTTCCATAGTTGTTTTGGTTGAAGAAACATATGTAATTGATTGGTGTGATAGATGTTTCATGCCCCATGCTCCATGTGAAGTAGATCAACAAGCAGAAGAGGAAGCCGATGATGATAATATTGATGATGATTTCTGCATGATGGGTTGCTCCACAAGCTCACAACAAGGAGCAACTTCAACTAAGGTAATAAGTGCTAGAACTACTGCTGATTTTTGGGATTGCATCCACCGGGTACCTCTTCTTCCTCCCTCTCATACTTTAGAAGTAGATACTATACAAGCTTTTGAATTGCCCAATAATGACTTTGAATATTTAAGATCTTTAATGATAAAGAAGTATGATGGAGGAATCCCATATGAGGAGGATAGGCAATTATTGATGAATGTTGTTGTGGCTCAAGAAAAGGATTATAATACTAGGAGTAGAGTTGTCAAAGGAGCAAGGCCTCAAGCCAAACCTAAAACTCCATTGCTTACTAGTATTCCTAAAGAGGTTCCTAAGAAAGATACACCTTCCAAAGGCCTTGTTGTCCCAAACAAGATTCATACTTCTCCTCATGCCCAAACTATCAAAAATCCCATGCCATCTGATGAGTTTTTCAGTCTCCCTCCCAATATTGCCTTGCCAAAGTGTGTTCCATATGACATTTCCCAAGTTTTGAGTCAAATCAAAGTTAGTGTTCTAATTGTTGAGCTACTTAGGATTCCTGAGCACAAGAAGAGGGCATTTGAATATTTGGGGTTGAAAGAAGAGAAGAGTACTCCAGGAAGAAATGTAAACATTGTGGAGACTCCTCCAATCATTGAAGAGCTAGAAACACCACCAACATTGGAAGAACTAGGTGAACCACCTGAGGTTTATTTGGGAACATCCTTGGTAGAGTCTCAGCTAAATGTAGATCCATTCTTCACTACTCTGATCATTAAGGATAGATTGCTACACAACTGTATGTTTGATTCAGGAGCATCATGTAATGTCATGCCTCTTGAGGTCATGAATGAACTAGATATCAAAGTAACAACAACATATGGTAGGTGCTAGTGGTGGGATGTGTGAAAGGTTTGGTGGTACAACTTGCAAGCTTACCCGGGTAGGAACTTGAAGCTTGATGTTGTTATTGTTGATTGCCCAGCCAAGTGGGGTATGTTGTTGTCTATAAAATGGGTTGTAAGTGTTGGTGGGAGTGTTCAAATGGATATGTCATATGCCACCATCCCAATTGAGGGCAGCCTTGTCAAGTTGTATGGAGAAAATAAAATGTTGCACCTCATTGAAGATCCCAACAATGCATCTTATGAAGTGTTGTACACAAGTGTTGATGCTGACAAATTTTTGGATTTGATGATGGGAAAGAGAACAAAATGGATCAATGTAAGAGTCTTGAACAATTAGGCTCTCCATGGACTTTGTTGTTTGATGGAGCTTGCTCCAAATTTGGAAATGGTGTTGGTGTAGTTTTGATTTCTCCAAGCTTGGAAGAGTTTGTTTTTTCTTTCAAACTTAACTTTGAGTGTACTAACAACATTGCTGAGTATGAAACATTGTTGTTAGGTTTGAGAATTTCTTGGAAATACTATGTTAAAGACATCATTGTTAAGGAGATTTAGAACTAATTGTCAAACAAATCAGAAAGTTGTATGCCACTAAAAATCAGAGGATGAAACAATACAAGCATGTAGTCTGGGACTTGATTGAGATGTTTGATTCATTTAATATTGTGCATCATGATAGGAATTTCAATGTTATGGAAGAAAAGCTTGCAGTATTGGGGTCTCGGTTTGATAGTTGTGTAATGTCCCCATACTATGAATATGATGTTGAGGTGTTAACAAGGCCATCTGTCCCTGACAACATTAAACATTGGAAAAAAATTTATGATGATGCTTAGGTCAAAATATTTCTGTAGAACAAAGGGGAGTTTGTTGATCAATGTATTGATTGGGAGCCAATGGTGTGTGCAATAGAGGGTAAAGAAACTTTGTTTGGCAAGGACATCATCCAACTAAAAACTAATACCATTCCTAGAGGATTGGTTGCTCTTGAATCAAACTTTGATAATGCTGATTACATTATTAACAGGAATATAACAGCCTCAAGGGATGTTGAGGAGCATGAACTTGGTACAAAGGAGAAACCAAGGAAGATCTAGTTGGGAAGCAATCTGAACAAGGAGGAAAAGTAGTCCTATGTCCAATTGTTGAGAAAATATCAAGATTGCCTAGCTTGGTCTTATTCTGAACTAAAGGCATACAAAGAGGATCTGTTTCAACATGAAATTCCTTTAGAATCTAATGCAAATCCATTCAGGTAGAAACAAAGGCTGATCAATCCACTCCTATCTCTTAAAATGCAAGAAGAACTGAAGAAACTGAGGGATGGAGGGATTATTCAGCCCACAAGGTATTCTTCTTGGGTTGCAAACTTAGTGCCAGTTAGAAAAAAGAATGGTGATATCAGGTTGTGTGTGGATTTTAGAAATCTGAATAGAGCATCAATGAAGGATAATTATCCTTTACCAAACATGGAAAACATGCTACAATTAGTGACTAGTTCTGAGTTGCTTTCTACCTTGGATGGTTTCTCTGGCTATAATCAAGTTGTTGTAAAGGAGTTAGAAAGAATCAAGACAACCTTTACCACTCCTTGGGGAACTTATGTTTATGTTAGAATGCCCTTTGGTTTGATGAATGTTGGAGCAACTTTTCAAAGAGAAATGGATGTTGCTTTTTTGGTTACATTAATGATTTTATTGTTGTTTACCAAGATGATGTGACTGTGTTTTCCAAAAGGAGAAGTGACCACTTGCAACACTTGGAAAAAATGTTGATAAGATGTAGAGAGTATGGCATTTCACTCAATCCTAAGAAGTTCCATTTCAAATTAAAAAGGCCAAGTTTCTTGGTCACATTGTATCAAAGGATGGTGTCATGATTGATCCCGAGAGGGTAGAGGCCATCAACAAGGTCCCAATTCCAAGAACCAAGAAGGGAATTCAGTCCTTCTTTGGGTAAATAAATTTATCAGAAGATTCATATCAAACTTTGCTGAGTTGACCATTCCAATTACTTGCATGCTAAAGAAGGACCAAGTTATCAAATGGGAAGAGGCTGCCATTCAAGATTTCAATGGGATCAAAGAGGCATTAAAGCATGCCCCTGTTTTAGTAGCTCTAGATTATAAGAAGCCTTTCCAAATATTTTCTTTTGCTTCAGAGAACACTATTGCATCTGTCTTGTTGCAAAAGGATGATGAAGGGGTAGAGAGGCCAATTGCCTTTTTCAATAAGGCATTGCGTAGGGGCTGAATTGAAATACACCATTATGGAGAAACAAGTATTTTCCTTGGTAAAAGAAAAAAAAGGTTTTAAAACCTTACATTTTGAGCTCTAAAGTTGTTGCTTATGTTCCCCACACCATGGTGAAAGATGTCTTAATGGAGATGGAGGTCTTAAGAAAAAGATACAGGTGGGTGAACAAGTTGCAGGAATATGATACGGATATCCAAACCACGAAGTTGGTAAGAGGTTTGAGCTTAGCTAAGCTTATGGCTGAGAGAAACTTACAAACTATTGAGGCAAATGAAGTAGAAGAAGGGTGGATGCCCTTGAAAAGTTGATGAATTCTGAATGGTACAAGGATATAATTTTTTATCTCAGACATCTATACTGCCCTGAGCATTTAAGTAAAAATCGAAAAGAGCTCTTAAGTTGGCTTCCAGTAAATATTTCATTACTGATTTTGGGATAGCTTGGAAGAACCCTAAGGGAATTCTCTTAAGGTGCATTAGTAAAGATGAATCCCCAGGGATAATTGTTGATCTCCATGGAGGAGTTTTGGGGGAATTTGCTAGAAGAGTCACAACACACAAGATCTTGAGGGTTGGTTATTGGTGGCCAACTCTTTTCAAAGATACAACTTTGTTTGTTAGAAGATGTGAGAGTTGTCAGCATTTTTCTGGAAGATTGAAAGCTTCAGGCTCCCTTCCTTTGTATCTGTATCAATTGAAGCCCCGTTCAAGCATTGGGAATGGATTTCATTGGTGAGATTTCAGACCCTTCAAGTGTTGTCCATAAGTGGATTCTTGTAGCCACTGATTACTTCACTAAGTGGGTGGAGGCAATCCCCACCAAGAGAGAAACACACCAAATTGTCATGGACTTCATGTTGAACCATATCATCTGCAAGTTTGGAGTGCCAGTTAAATTGTTGTTGATAATGCCATGAGCTTTAGAGCTAAACCTTTGGTGGCAATGTGTAAATAATATGGGATCAATTTGACATATGCCTCCAACTATAACCCCCAAGGAAATGGAAAAGCAGAGTCTAGCAATAAAAATCTATTAAAGATCATTAGGAGAACCTTGGAGTTGAACAAAAGGAAATGGGGTGAGCAGTTGAAGTTTGTTGTTTGGGCTAATAGAATTACTGTTAAAAGAGCTACTGGAAAAAGTCCATTTGAATTGGTGTATGGAACTCAAGCTTTGTTGCCCCTACATATGCAATTATCCTCATATCAATTCCTTCAACAACTGGAAGATCAAGAAGTTAGTCCATATGATGCTCGCATTAACCAGATTGTTGAACTTGATGAAGAAAGGAGGGCATCTCACCAAAGGCATGTGAAGTTTCAGAGAAAGGTTGAAGAAGATATTTGACAAAAAGGTAACACCCAGAGCTTTCAAAGCATTGGAGATCTTGTGTTGTTATGGGATAGCAGGCATGAAGACAAGGGCAAGCATGGTAAATTTGATGCACTATGGATGGGCCCTTACTCCATTGACATTCGGATTGGTGAACATACCTTCTTGAAAGACTTGGATGGGGAATTGCTCGAATTTCATGTTAATGGCAGGCACTTAAAACATTTCCTGGATTGATTCCCTAGAATCAAGATGAACATCATTTGTATAGTGTATATTTCATTGGTTTCTTTCTTTATTTTGTGTTTTTGCTCATTCTAGTCCTTGGTGACCAGCTTTTTTGGTGTCTCGGTTCATTTTTGGGGGATGGTTCGGTTTTCTGCTCTGTAAGCTAACTCCTTTGCCCAATGGATGTTTTTTGGCACTTGGTCTATTATTTGGTTCTTGTGGCACTCACAGGATTTCCCATCCTCGAGTCAGAGCGATATTGGTGCTCAAATTGGTCTCGCCTCGTTTGCCATTAAAATCCCTCAGTTTCTAGCCTCTGTCACATTTTTTATCTCCCCATGTTGGTGCTTGAAAGACTCTATCCTCCATTCAGTTGCCATGGTCAGTTCCTTCCTTGGCCAAGGATCTCTTAAATGCCCAAAATTTGTTTTTATTCCTCTGACCATGTGAAGGAGTCTGTTACTTGGTCGTAAAACTTGGGCCTGTTCCTTCCTTCATTTTTGCAGTTGTATGTTATTGTACCTACCATTTTTTTTTCCAGTACTACGAGGAAACAGATTGAATGTCACTCGAGAGGATCATGTTTGAACCTTACAACATTTCCAAATTCTTTGTCCTTGAATAAAATTTCATCTTCAGGGCTCAAACAGTGGTTTCCCTACATTTTTACGGCTTGATGGGTGTGTTTCTCCCATCAATTTTAAATCTCTGCATCAGTGGAAATGTGGATCTTTTTGGTTGGATGTGGCTCATTGGGGCACTCTAAAAACTCTATGGCTTGCTTCAATCCAAAAATTTCCACATGGAGGAACGACGCTCGTTTGAAAATTCACCTTTTGGTTTGGCCTTGGAGTTGCGTTGGGAGGACACGTGGAGGATTCCGTTGCTTTTCCCAGACTTAGACAAATTTTTATGCAACCTGGTACAATTTTGGAAAGCCATGGACATGTAATGGGCTAGCGCTCATTTGAAAATATGCCGCAGGGTCTCACCTTAACAAATGTGACAGAGGGACAGGTGGAGGTTTCCGCTAGCTCTACTCTGTACTTAAACTTTTAAAAGAAATTATCTAAGGCTTGGGACACATGGTGAGCCTACGCTCATTCAGAGTCTTCATTCTTAGGGACCATCTTGAAGTTACACCATAAAGACATGTGGAGGTTTCCGTTGGGTCTTCCTTACTTATACTTTTCAAGAAAATTCCTAAAAGGCCTAAGACACATGGAGGGGCCGTGCATGTTTGGGGATCAACCCCTGGGTTTTATTTTGAAGGAGCGAGAAGGACACTTAGAGGCTTCTTCTCACTTTGCCCTTTGCTCAGACTTTTCAAAAGCCAAAGGAGACTACCTCGGACCTTAGACATATGGCACCTTTTGCTAAACTTTCAACTTTTTAAAGACTCTGGCTGAGGATCGAGGCACGTGTTAAGCTTGCACTTGTTTGGGGTCTCTAATTTTGGGGACCATCTCAAGATGCACCATTAAGACACGTGGCAGTTTGAAAATTCAAAAGGTGGGGAGGCGGGCTTCGGGGGAAATTTGAAAAAATTCTTTTTGTGAAGAAAAGGGTTAAAGTATAAAAAGGAAGCATGGTTCCATTGGGACCCACATTGGGACATGTGTCAAGCCCATTTTCAAGGTGGAGGGGCAGAGAAAAATGAGAAATTTTACATTTTTTCCAAAAGTTGTAAAAAGTAAAAAAGACCCCCAAGCCCATTTTAACTCGGATCTCCCACGTGGACGGTCCAAATTCAAAAGGGAAATTGATGACAACTATGCATCTGTATCTGATTTTTCCTCCATTTTTCTCCAAAGCTCCTGGGGATGCAAGTTTTTATGGTTTTTATCATTTCTTGGTGTCTCATACATGCCAAATGAAGAGGAAAATTAATTTGATATCCTGGTTTGGTGGGGAAGATCTAAAAATGTCTTTTACCATTAAGATGTAATCTGACTATCGTAGATTCAATCTGATTTTCCTTGGCACGCAAGAAACTAGTTGATATCTTGATTTGGTGGGGAAGATTTGAAAATGTATTTTACCATTAAGATGTGATATGACTATTGGACTTGATCTGAGTTTCCAATCTTTCCTTCCTTGGCATGCAAGAAACTAGATTCGATAGATTAGAGGAGGAAGTAGTTGGCGCGTGAAGTGAAGAATGACTTACCAGGTTGAAGAATTGAATGCTGGAAATATTCAAAGAGATTTTCCTTTAAGCGCCTAATAACTTTTTTACAGATCCGAATCTAGGGGTAATGATCGAATCACCACAGGTGGTGGTGTTTTGAATGTTTTTGTTTTTTGGGGGAAAACATTGTTGTAAAAATGTTATAAATTGCATGAAATTTTTGTGCAAATGGTTGGGGGTGTTAGAGGTTGGGAGTATTTTCCTAAGAGAAAAGTTTGATAGAGCCCATCTTTTTGAGAAGCCATATGAGGAACTTGTTTATTTCTTTTGTGTTAAATTTGATCATGTCAAGGTGGTTACAAGTGTATAGCCATTGACAAGCTCTGATATTGTTCTAGAAACTTTGCCCTGCTGATGAGTTTAATCCAATTTGAGTTAATCTATGTTAATTTCTGGAAAAATTGTGTCTGCTTCATTTCTGAATGTTTGCAAATAGTTTTTCTTGTTCCCATTGCAATATTATATTGAAATATCTATGAATCACACAAGATCTTATCCTCATGATAGTTTGGTGGCATTTGCAATTTCATTTATCATAAGAGCTTTCATTTGATAGTGAAATAAACAAATTTAAAATCACTATTACTCCTAGCATGACAATAAGATTTTTTGTTAGCTTTTGAGGGTATCTTAGGCATGATGAAATAGAGGTTGGTAATGTTCAATTAATTTTTTTAATCCGAGCCTTCATTTTGGATTCTTAAAGTTTGTGTGAAAATGTGTTGATCTAGGCCTCCATTAAAAGCACACCTTCTAGCTTAAAGGAACATTTTAGCTGTTTTGAAGCATTTTGTTGATTAAGCCTTCCATTTTTGTAAAATATCTCAAATATCTAGTGAATCAAGTTCATTTTGCCTCACCTCCCACCAAAAATTCATTTAAAAACAACCAATCTTACCCATACTACCCCTGTTTGTCCTGTGTGTGTACAAATGCATAATTTCTATTACCAAAACATATAGAAGCAATCAGGTTTTCATTGTCTTTAGTGTCCTAAACCTTGCTTAGAAAATATCTCCATTATCTAGGGTGACAACTTGTGAGAGTTAATTTTTGTTGTATTGATCATATTTTCTTCAAGGTCTTCTTAATAACTTTACAAGGAAGGACATCTCCATCTCCTCCACAAACAGTCAGGCTACAAAAATGGTCCTCTCACCCTGGTTGAAAGGCATAACCATAAAGTAGTGAGGATAGATCAAATCCTCTTAAGGGTGCTATCCATTTCTCCACATCTGAGAGACAAAGAGAAAGCTGTATTTCCTCCCTAGCTACAAAACAACATAAAACATGATCTGCTTGTCTCTAAGCTTCCTGTTAAATATGTGATGTTGCTCAGCTTCTGAGGGAGAATCAATTTGGGTACCAACAGAGTGGAAGTAAAAATAAGGAACCAACATGTAAGTAATCTAGACCAAGTGTGAGCACCTCTAAATTAAATAAGAAGAAACTAAAGAAAAAATATTTAGTGAAGAAGATACCAAAGAGAGTATTTAGCGAAGACATAGAGGAGGATTTGAAAAATGAGGAGGAAGTATTGCGGGAGGACACCTTGGTTCATGAGATTGAGGAGTCGGATGTAGAAGAGTGTGATGCACATCATGAGGAGATATCATTCAAGGAATCAAAGGTAGAAGGCCATGAGGAGCCTATTACCCATATTTTAAAAGAGAAGCAGGCATGTACTAAGAAGCATGACTTTGAGAGGAGTATTGGGCATGAGGTAGAGCGCATTATAGAGAACATTGTTGAGCACAAGGTAGAGTGCGAGGAGGAAGAAGAAAATAATATTGGTGAAGAAGAAGAAGGTTACGTGGAGAAATCCCTTGCACTTGGTTTTCTAACAAGGGCTTGTGGGAAGAATAGAAAACCAAGACACACACCCCAAGGCCCTATGATACGGTATGTTGATGATCCTAATAAATTATTGTGTGTGAGATATCAGAGTACAATGGCCATAAAAGATCTCTTTTTGGTCATTCTTTAAAAAGTAAGAGGCCTTTCCATGCATAAGAAAGATGCTCTCTTGGGAATTTCAATCACACATAGAAGAGCCTGAGTTTGAGGTTAGCGTGCAATCGATAACCGAGACTTGAATTAAGTCCACACTAGGAGAATAATATCGATAGTCGACACATAGGTGTTAACAAATGAACAAGCATGTAATGTGCTTAACAAATTTTTGGTGGAAGTAGGGGTGATAATTTTTATAAGGATTGTTTCATAAAGAATATGCATAAAGAGATGGAGGAGAAGTATAAAGAGCTCGAGAATAATGATAGAGAAATTATGAAGATGAAACAAGAGATAAGAGAAGAGAAGGGATGGACACTGTGCGGCGTATACTAAGGTGAAATATATTGTAGATGTTATTACGTCATATGCCCAGATCTAGTTAACCAAGTCAGGGCTTTGTATGAGACAACATTACATTGTCTAGAGTACTTGACACACATGCTCACACATGAGAAGAAGAATCTCACAATAGAGTCCATGGAAGAAGCATTGGCTCGGCAGAAAAAGAATGAAAAATAACATATAGAAGAACACCTCGCACAATATGATGCACTATCGGCGAGCGAGAGGCTAAGGAGGTCGTGCAGACGACATAGTTTTTATATGATAACGTACAAGACTTCGATCATGTTGTGAGTCTATTTACTTCTAGAGATGAAGTGGATTTGAGGGAGTTATAGGCCAAGAACAATAATAATAAGGTGGAACATGAGAAGGTGTTGGCTAAGGTGGAGTAGAAAAGGGAATTGATAAAACTTTTGAATTCCTCACTAAAGATAGACTAAAGGAACTTTTCCCTCATATTATGCTTAGGATGGATGCATTGGATGGCTGCAACCAAACAAATAGAAAATTTAATCGAATAGCTAAAGGGGAAGATTGATGAATTAACCCCATGGAGGTTCGACATGTTTATGTCATTCTAGTTAAGGAAACTAAGGAGTTAGAAGCATAGAGGAGCTAGAGAAAATATTGGTTAAGGAATTTCTCATACTCTTTCCACTTAAGGAAGATTAATTCTTTGATTCTTTGGTGCATGCCATATTTTTTATTCTTCATTATTTAATTCATGAGTGATAATTTCTAGTGTTTTTAAGGATGGACAACATACCTAGTATGGGGTAATGTTGGTTGTTAGACTTCACTAAGTACTAAGAGGGATGAAGGCTGATGTGTAGGGATGCACATGCACAATGGATTTTGGATTGCATGCAAGGGGGCGTGCATGGATAGGAATGGGATTACGTGTGGGACTATGCATATAGGTAGGCTAAGTGAGGAATTAGTCATTTTATGGGGGCAAGCTCAAAATACAAGAATGGAAGAAGAGTGGCATCTAAGAAAGGTCTATATTTAGACAATATTAGGATGGCTTGGGATACATGCAAAGGAGTTAAAATGGGAAAAATTACACACAGATACTATAGGAAGATCATGCACAGGGAAATCTAATAATAGGATTAAAATAAGATCTATATTTAGTATAATCTATTTTTAGGATTCCTATAAAAACATGCACATCTTATGGCTATTTTTAATGTAAAGCATGTTTTCTATTTTGAGAGCACACCTATTATTAGGAGAGTGCATGGGAAGATATATATATATATATATATATATATATATATATATATATATATATATATATATATTGTATGTCATTGTTGTAATACCAATCTTTATTTCTTAGTTTGTGGAATATAATATGCCGTCTAGATCTAGGGTTTGATGATTATGTGTATGGACCAACACCCGATATATTGCTTGATATGTATTCAACTTCTATGATGTAATATTTTTTTATAATGGATTATGGTGGATGGATTATGATCATTGATATGTCTAAATATGGAGATCTAATGGTGCAATTGATATTGGTTATTGTTTGAATTATTATGTTTCCTTATTATATGTGTTTCCAAAGTGAGTTTATGAAATGGTTAAGTATACTTGATTGAGTACTTGGTTAAGTATCATGGTAATTATGCATGCTAACATCTTGAAAAACAAACGCAAAGGAGGGACGTAGTATCTACACACGCTTTGGGTGAGCATTCAATTCAAACTGAATGAGGTGCCAACACACATAGCGTTTCTAGTGAAAAAAAGGCTACATGCCTATTTTTCTACCAAGCACACTTCTTCCCCCGTAGGGCATCATTTTTAGTTTAGTAATAAGTCCTCATTTGGGCTGCATACTCCTCAAAACTTTTCATGCACCCCAAATGAGGGGTGACATATATCGGGTGAATCAAGTAACCCCATACAATGTTCTACGATCACAAGAGTATAGTAAAATTCAACACACATTCAACATAGTCTTCATTCTCAACAATAGGCTAGATCCTAACTTGGGTCCTCAACACAACATAATCACTAGCACCTAAACCCGGACAACAGCTTTTGGTCACCCCTGACCCTTCCTAGATGAATGTGACTAGGAGGAAGCTATAAAACATTTTTAGTTCGAGAACATTTTTAGCATTTTACATGGTACACAAGTCCTTCAACACTCGTCATGCATGCACTACACCTTATTTTCTACTTTTGCACTAGATTAGAGTTTTTGAAATGGGTTATATTTTTACACACCATCTCCAGTTGTGTTCATACTTCAAGAAGTAATTAAATTTTGGAGGATGAAACTAGAATTTTCTCCCTACACTTCTTCCATTCTTAGTGTGAGATCACTAAAAAAACTCACACTCAATGCAAATGGCGTGAGATCACCCAAAAAATTCATTCTTCTATAACATCTTTAGAATCCTTTCTATCTCTTTTTCTCATCATGGATCAAGTGCACATGTTCCTTTTTCATTTTTTTACATACTTTTACACACTTTTTACATGTTTTGATCATATATACACGTATTTGACTACTTGATCATTCTTCTCTTTTACAAGTCTATCCTTATGGGAAGTGGTAGTCACATCAATCACACAACATCACACATCGATTGAAATCAAGAACAGATACAACAAAACATCTACACACATGCTCTCGCCCTAGGGTCATCATCATCACTTATTTTCACTTCCCTCTTGTCTAGCTTCCATGCTTCACTTTTTATCCTCCACACTTTTTCTTGTCTCTCTCGGTAAGATTTTTCCATCAATCTACATGGATATTAGGTACACATATCTTATCTATGTTATGTTATCGATAATAATCTTAACAACATTAAGTGGGGGAAAATGTAGACACTAAATAACTCACTTTGGGTATCTATCTAGTCTTGATCACATACTACTATTCATATGATTCCTAAGAAAGAATAGTACTAATTAATCTCGCCTTTGGCCATATTTTCTCTCTTTCTGTTATCTCTCTTGGTCTTACACTCCTTTTCTATTCGGTATTCTCATACTTTTCCATTTCTCATTCTAGACACTAACACCCACCAAGATGCCGGCCGCCAGAGTGCCCCTACCCTCTCTGGGCACCCCGACCTCTTTGTACTTTGTTCACATATTTTGGTCCTTTCTAGCCATTTGGGCATCTTATCTTTTTGGTAGTCAGTATTTTTGACATTAATCATGAAATTTAAGCAAGGGAATCATATAAATATAAATTTATGTGACCATAATAAAGGACAAGCACTAACCATTAGCTATCACCACCTAAGGTTGCATCTCAAGAGCATTCAAGCATCCATTTAGCTCCACACAAGGGACAATGGAATTTTATTTCTACATACACTTCATAAGAGGGGAAGTGCATTCTTTCATGCACACATCTATTTACATCTTTTACATATAACTACTTTTTTGCTATCAAGTGCGACACACACAAGAGCCACATAGGGAAAATTTTCAACACACACACAAAACGCATTAGATCTAAGATGTATTGCATCACTCGGTCATAAGTTCACTTTTTTGGCATCCGAGGATAGTTTAACCCCTCATTTGCATTATTTTATTTTTAGGATTTGATATGATTTTGGGGTTTTCATGGGTCATTTATTTATTGTAAGTAACATGAGACATCCGAAAAACTTGTTGAGACATATTAGTGATAGGAAGCTAACATCTCATGACCATCCGAAGTTGAATTGTTGAGTTTCTAACCAATCATAGGTTCCTAGAGTAGGTCTACAATGTACACAGGTTACCTTGACACAGTCTAGGAGCCCTAGTCTAGATAGATCTTGCAGTTGCATAATTGTTTAAAATTATGTGTGACACTTATCCCTCTCTATTCATTAGTTTATCACTTTGGAACAATCCATAATTAATTGTGAATCGTCTAAATATTTATCCCTTTATTGGAAACTAGGGTTTTATACTTTTTATCTTACTTTTTCTTGGGTCGAGTTTCTACTTTATTACATATATTTAGCATTGTTACATAATTATTACTAGGCATATATTTATTTAAATATTTTCTTAATCATACATCTATTGAGCAAAGTGTTGGCATAGCCATGAAAAGGAAATGTTTATCATCCCATATGATTTGTGAGCGGAGAATTTGACACCGACCGAGAAAAACTATACAACTATGGAGTGTGAATCCTTGTAAATGATTTATATGCTACACAAGTTTAGATAGTACTTGTTAGCCACCCATTTTATCTTCTATACCGATCATATGGCATTTAAGTACTTGGTCGATAAGTTGATTTTACGAGGGGCATGTCTACCATTAGATTTTGTTATTTCATGAATTTTAATTTATTATAGTAAATCCTGAAAGAGAAACTTAGGACGTGATCATCTGTCGAGAATTAATCTGGTGAGGATGAGTAAAGCATAGAAGTGATGTGGGAGCATAATTTACGGAGACCATACATTTTTATCTAACTTTTGGATCGTCTTGAAATTATACAGGGTGGTAGATATACATTAGTACTATGCTAGGATCAATTTTTTGGCAAGGTTCAGCAACCAATTTGGCACATTTTCATGCATGGATTCCTTCATCTAGTGGCCTAAAATTAGCTCCGAATGTGTTTTTGCTTTTGACTAGGTCTTATAACTTTAATAACTTTTGTTGTGCTTGTTATAATAATTCAAAATTTTGCGTGAGCCTTAATTTATGAAGGCATATTTGGCATGAAAATTTTGGGGCCCATCTGAGTTGTTTTCTAGTAAGTAATTTTTGGCATTTTAGGGTTTTTAGAGTAGACGTGAAATAAAAAGAGGATTGTAATGATGTAAAATATTGGTGTGGATTCCAGAATGAGAAGAAAGCTATTTTGAAACTCCTGGTTTTATTTGCAAAGTTGTTTATGTGTGTTTTGGAGGTATTTCAACCTCTTGCAGTTAGATTCACATCAAGAAGATATTATGTTAGATGCACATTTTTTAGATTGAATCTCACACCAACCGATTTGGAAGATATTGAAGTGTATATGGACTCACACCGAGGGTATTAAGAAATTGGAAAATAAGTAGCTTTCTACTCACACATTGACCTATCATATCATTGGAGGAGACCGTATAAAATGGGTAGATACAAGGTCTTGAGTAGATTTTTATTATAGCATGATTGTGAAGCTATAATGGAGGAAGCACGTGGAGGTGTAGTTGGAGATCACTATGTAGGAGAAAAAAATGTTAGTACAAAATTACAACACCCCTGATTACTTGTGATTTTGTGTATGAGGCAACCAATACAACCTGCATAACATGGGATTATCCTGCAATGTGGGACCTTACAAGTAGGATAATCCTCCGAATAAATATTTCTTCTTCTTCTAACCTAGTGTCAAATTCTCCAAAGAGTAGATAATGGCAAGATAAACTAATCCTATTCTAATTCTTTCCAAGGAGACATGGATAGAAAAATGCATGAAATAAAACTACTCTAAGTGAAGGTGATGCACTAAGAAAGGGTGAGAAAATACAAATGAGTAGAGTATGGGAAGAAAAGCTGAGTAGGAGAGGGATGGAAGAAGCACCACAGTCTAAGACAAAATTCAATTCCTAAAGCACAACAAACTATAGACCCTGCAAAGAGATAGATACATGCACAATATACTTATACATAGAATGGAAGGAAAAAGATGCAATTCATACAAGTTAGGGTAAAAATGGCCACAAAACATGAATTTTATTGCTTAGAAACATGCACAATCCATCATATCATAAGCACAAGACAAAATCCTTTACAATAAGCCCAAATTCGAGGCCTTTAGCTCACAATAGCTCTGGAAATTTTTTTACAGAGTTCCTTTGCTTTTTGGAAAAATCTCCTCAAAATGAGGTGAATTTTACAATATATAGGCCATTTGGGTCACCAACTAGCAGGATGCATTAAAGAGGTATGGGAAACCATTCATTTTGGTACTTTTCCTACACAAGCGTGGTCATGGGTGCCATGCCTCATTAATTTCTGGTCATTGGGCTATAATTCATTCACCTACCCTCGTTTATCTTGTAACTCGTCCATCCTCTGGGTTGTCCAACTATGTTGGGTTGGATGACATCTATCTTCATGATCATATATGCCTCTAGTCACCGACCAATTGGTATTTTCCATCTTCACATGTGGGGTGTCTAACCCAGGAGGTTGGATGACCATCTATCTCCTCTGTCTGACGCATTACCCATCCATCCATCCTCGCAACCGACGAATCCGACCAACCTCGGTGACATGCCCAACCATGCCAACCAAATGTAAGCCAACCATCTAATTTTATTGTCAAACCCCAAGGGGTTATATGATGTCTATGTTCACCTTTGATCAACCTCTCCGCGACGCTATCCATCCAAACAATAATAGCCTTGCCAACTTGATTCAACACAAAAACTATCACGGAAAACCCGTTTGACTAACCCATCACCCGAACAACCAAGATTGTGTACTATTGTTATACACCATACATCCCTTCACCCGAGTGACCATCATCCAACCAACCATCATCCGCGCACCTTCGACGACCAACCATGACCCGACACACCTATCCGACTAATCATCGGTGAGACACCTTTCGACTAACCATGACCTAACACACTTGTCTAACCAACCATCTTTGACACACATGTTTGACTAACCATCACCTGACACACCTGTATGACCAACCATCGGTGACATACCTAGAAACCAATCAATTCTCCACTAAGCTAAATTATCATCTCCAAGATTTTCCACAACTCTCTAGCTCTCTGCGAGTTATAATCCAACACACGAGCTACCTACATGCTTTGTAAAAGTATTTTTCCTTTTTCCATATAGTGTCGATGCTCGACTGCTAAGTTGTCCATTTCGCAGGGGTAAAAAAAATGGATAACAATTGGTGACTTGCAGGGATGATCTTCTGCTTGATCTGGAAGACCAGTGACCTTAGGGGATCCATTGGGCATGGAGTCATATGATTTCTGGAACTATCCCATCACTTAAAAATTTATCTTCCAACCTCTGGAGCACTACTAGATATTTTCATTTCAAAAGAAACCCTGGTTGAGGACTGGTTGTTTCTTCACCAAACTTTTCTGAAACTGGAAAGTGCAAGAGCAACAAGGGCACAACTATATACAAACAGAAAAGGTCATACACATTCCAAATAGAATATGTAGAGAATGCACAAGCACTTATTATAAAAGCAACCTAAACTAAAACAATGCAATGTGTTACAAGCACTTGGAGGAATTACAACTCCTAAACTAATATGTATAAGAAGGATCTTTCACTCAATAATAATGCTTGAGATAGATTCCATTGACTGGAATCTATAGTCCTTCTCCATCCAACCTTGATAGTTAGAAAGCATTGTTTTTGCTTTGCGATCGAAAAATAATATAAGGTCCACTCAATATTGCATCAAAATTAGATTGCCTTCCCAGTTTTCCCTGTTTGCATCATGTTTAAGGACCAAGTCTCCCTCTTAGAAGAGTATAGCCTTTTCCTTCTTGTCAAAACATCTCTTGATCAATGCTTGATCCTTCTCCATGATTTGCATGGCTTGGTTCCTCATCTCCTCCAAATACATGAGCTCTATGTATCTTTCTTCCATGGGTTCAAACTCAGATATCTCTAGTTGCTTCTTGAGTTCCAATGCGGTAAATTCAAGGGAGATAGGAAACCTTTCCTCCCTTCCATAAAATAGCCTGTAAGGATAATTCCCTGTTGACCTCTTGGGAGTGATGTTATCGGCCCACAAGGCTGATTTCATCTTGGCATGCTAAGTTCTCTGGTTCTCTTCTAGAGTTCTCTTTATAATCTTCAAAATATTCTTGTTGGTGGACTCGACCTTCCTGTTGCCCTTTGGATAGTAATTTGATGAGGTGATCAAGTATATCCCATTTTTGACTACCCACTCTATGATATTGGCACCTTGGAATGCCAAAGTATTATCTGATATAATGGTGATCGGAACTCTGAACCTTGTCACTATCCCTTAATAAAAATCTAGTATGTTAGCCTCATTTACTTCTTTGAGTGCAACCGCCTCCGTCCACTTGGTGAAATATTATGTGGCTGTGATAATCCACTTGTGGGCCAAGCTATAATTTGGACTAATTACCCCAATGAAATCCATCCCCCATTGCATTAATCGTTCATTAATATAAATGGGGTGGAGTGGAAGGATGCTAACCTCTCTTTTCACGTGAATAAGGCACACATTTTATGCTTCCTAATCTATGCATAACAATCATGAAAAAGTTTAGGCCAATAATAACCTACCTTCATAATTGTAAGAGCCTTCACCCTTTCAAAAAAATGGCCACATGTTTCTCTGTCATGAAATTCATGTAACACCTTCTTTATCTGATCTACCTTGAGGCACCTTAGGAGGACACCATTTACATCTTTCTTGAACAAGATACCATCAACCAATACAAAGGGGATATAATGGAGCTGAAATATCTTCTTTTGGCCTTGTTTAACCCTTGAGGACTTTGACCTATTTGAAGGAAATGGACTATATCTTGAGTCCAACAAGGATCGAGTGAGGCATCGAGTTGATTGCTCTTGATCACCTTGCATAACACCAAAACAACCTCTCCTTTATCACTTGACTCGGCATGTTATCCCAAAGCTATCTGTTCACATAATCCCTTCCCCCTAACCAGCTTGGTCACCTTAATATCAATGTCATATTCCATGACCTTGGTTACCCAACCAACCCTTTTTTCATTGAGGTCCTTGTTTAAAAGAATTTTTTTAACCAACATGTGTGACTAGTAGATGAATCCTATTATTTGACACTAAATGTCTGAACTTCTTCAAAATTCTAATCATGGCAAGGACATGTTTCTCAATGAATGAATATCTTACCTCATAGTCCATAAGTCCTTGGATGAAGAATGCAATAGGTTGCTCCAGCCCTTCCTTATTTTATTGCACCAATATTTCAGAGATGGTGTCCAAACCACTAAAGGCATATAGAAAGAAGTCTCTAGAGAATTCTGGATTAATGAGATTTGGAGCTTGAGATATGGTATGCTTGATGGCATTGAAACTGTCCTTTCCCTCCATTGTCCATTTGAAATCCAAATTCTTTTCAACATCATCATTAATGGCTTCACAAGAGCAGAAAAATTTGGTAAAAACCTCCGAAATTTTTTTATCCTCCCCAAGAATCTTTGGAGATCCTTCTTATGACTTGGCAATGGCAGAGCACGGATGGATTCTACCCTCTCTAGGATTAATTTTTAGTCCTTTCTTTGACATGATATGGCCTAGAAGTTTACCCTCATGTGCCATGAATATGAACTTTTCCAGGTTCAAGGATACTCCAAATCTCCTACACCTTTGGAAGACCTGTTTAAGATGAAAGAGGTGACTTTTTGCATTTTTATAAAATACAATGATGTCATCAAGATATACAAGCACTATTTTATTTAACAGTGCCTTAAATGCCATATCCATTTCTCATTAAATTGCTGCTCTAACGTTTGATAACCCGAATGACATCTTCTGTATGCATAGGTGCCCCATTTTGTGGTGAAGGTTGTTTTGAACTGATCCTCCTCTTTCACCATAATCTTATTATAGCCTGAATATCCATCTAAGAGGGAGAATATTTCTGAACCAAGCCACTACCTATAAAATCTACTCCATGGAGGGCAGCGGATAGTGATCCTTGAGGGAGGCCCTATTTAAATCCCGAAAATCCACACACAACCTAATTTCCCCATTCCTTTTCCTAACTAGCACCATATTTTCCACCCAACTTGAGTGCTTGATCGGGAAAATGATACTCACCTCAATGAGCTTATTCATCTCCTTCTTCATGAGAGGCTCTATATGAGGGTTGACCAACCTTTGTTTTTCTTGACGAGCTTAGCCTCCGAATGCAACTCAATGGTGTGTTGCACCAATTTTGGTTAAAACCCTTCAAATCCTCATAGCTCCATGTGAAAACATCTAGGAATTCTTGGCAAAGCTGCACAAGGTCATACTTTTCTTGTTCACTACTCATCTTGCCTATTTGGAGCGTCTTACCTTCTCCAACCAAAATGGGCTCAGAATCCTCTTTTTTACTTGAATTTTGGCATTCTATTTCCGAAATTGATCATTTGGGTTTAATATTGACTCTAAAGTCACTAAACCCTTTGGAAATTTGTTTTTCATAGCTGCACTACTTGATCCCCGTACTACTACTCCAATTTCTCTTGATTTTTAGTTGAGAACTCAGCCTCCTCCTGTAAAAAATTAATGATCTACTAATCATTCACAAAATCTTGCCAGTTTATGCTATTATCTAGTACATTTGGCATTACAATGACATGAATATGTGGTTGTGCTTTATCTCTCTTGATACTGTCCACCACATCAAATGTTGCTCCAATTATTATGAACCTATATGCAGCCTCATTCTTCTTCCGTGGTATGGCCTCAATATTGAATGCTTCAAGGTCTTCAATTTGATCCCATACCCGATGCTTGTAGGCTTTGAGTAGATCATTCTTAGCAGCATGTTTTCCTCTAACTTGGTTGACAATTAACTCACTATCTCTAAACACTTGCAAGTTTTTAATACCTCTCTTTCTTACCCAATGTAATCCATGGATTAAAGCCTCATACTCGACTATATTGTTTGAACAAGCAAACTAAAAGTTAAAAGTTGAGTAGTACTTCATACCTTGCGGTGAAAAAGCATAGCTCCTCCTAACACCTTGCCTACTCCTTAAACCGTCAAAAAATAGATGTCACACTTCATTCTCATCCCTTTTCCCTGACTTGGTGAGGTTGGGGGTGGGCAGGTTCTCCTCATGTAGAAAATAAACTCCCAACTCAGCTTCTTCCATTTCCTTGTATGGATTGAAAGGATGTCTCCTTTGATCCCAATCATCAAGTGTTATGTCTGGAATGCTCCCAACCTTTCTATTTGTCTCGTGAGCCACGAAGAATTCCTCTTGATCAAATATGGTACAATTTGCATTGATTGGGCTAGGAACATAAGGCTCAATGTGAAAATTGGCAATTGGCTTAGCCTTAGCTCCATACCTTGTCTTGAATAACATGTGGGACCTGTCGACACTAAAATTTTCCTCCATAATTTCTATTTCATTAATGTATGTATTAGGAATAGGATGTTGTTAAGTATAATTAGTAGTAGCATCTGATAGAAGATAACGACGCCATCAGTATGGTGCCACCAATAATGTGGAGTATGGTAACAGTCAAAGTATAATAGGAATGTTGTAAAAGTAAATATTTGTTGTAAGTGGTCGGTAATGTTAAAATGTCAAAGTTTGGGTAATTAGAGAAGTAGGGTCTACATGATTAGGAATTAGAAATATTATATTGGTAATAAGGACAAGGAGTGAGGTCATAAATATTTTGTGTATTTTATTTGTAAAAAGTCTAAAAATGTGGAACCCATGTAAAATGATAAGGTTTATCTTATCTTAAAAGATAAGCTTACATGTACAGATAAGAGTTAAGGTATGGAATATGATTTTTGAGTGGATTTCTTATCCTATCTTAGAGATAAGATGGATAAGCCTAGAAGTTCTATAAATAGAGAGGCCACCCCCCTCATTTAGCATAGAAGGAAGTAGTGAGAAATATTGTAGGAAGTGTGCGAAGGAAGCCATCAGTTTAAAGGTGTGTTGAAGAAGTCATTAAGAGGTGTAATTGTAAAGTTTCTCCCATAGTATTGGTGGAAGGCAAGTGAAGTCAATAACACTTGAAGTACCTCATGGGTGAGATTGTAACAATTTCATGTTAATATTATAATTTACTTTGATATTTCAGATTTGTCATCATTCCGTCTTATCATAGTCGATGGTATTCTTGTGTTATGTTGTTGTTTTGTTTCCAGATTACATCCACCAAACTAAAGGTTGTGCATTAGTAAATAATCATAGCACGAGGAGTTCGGTGAAGAATTATCATAGTGTCGGATTGGTGATGACATTTTGGTTCCGTTGCCGGGACCATTCCTCGTTGGTGGATTTTCTAGAGAGATATTCCCACTTAGTCAAAAATCAATTGGAGGGTAACCTTGTTTTTACTGTGCATAGTAGTTACCATGGTAAAGTCATTTTTGCCATGAATAGTAGTTACCATGGTAAAGTCATTTTTGCTGGGAATAGTATTTACCACAGTAAAGTCACTTTTTACCGTGAATAGTATTTACCGCAGTAACTTCACTTTTTACCGTGAATAGTGTTTACCATAGTAAAGTCAGTTTTACCATAGTAAGTCAAGTTTTACCATAGTTTACCGTGGTCATTTCTATTTTACTGTAGAAAGGTGTAAAGTCACTTTCTAGTATAGTGATTCCAATTATTTGTGCACATAAGTCTTGTTGATTGTACTTGTGGGTTGGTATTTCACGGTGGTTACTTTTGAAAATGGGAAAGATTCTTGTTTTTTCAGCTCAATCTAATAAATATGCTTCTTCTTTCATTCAAGAGTTTAACGATCTTGTATTTGTAATGGCCTCATAAGAAGAGAACAATGGACTGAAATTTTTCCTACCTTTTTGGATGGTTCAACACTTAGGTGGTTTGAAACACTAGGTGATAATGTGAAAAATTCATGGGATTTATTAACTGAAAGTTTTCTTGAAGAATTTGGTGAACAACGAAATATGTAGATCTCATGATCGATATCACAAATCTATCCCAAGGAGAGAAGGAGAAGATAAGGGATTATCATGCTCGTGTTCTAGAACTAAGGAGGAAGCTCGATGCCCAAATCCGGAAGGAAGGATTAGCGGATGGGTTGATGAATGGCATGGATAATCTTCTATGTAAGCACTTCATTCTTGGAATGAAGCGAGAGATCGACAACAGTGAAGTATGACCGCCCGGCTACCATTGAACAAGCAAAGGAGATTACAAGAAGGCAAGAAGAAAGCATGGAAGAGGATCCCAAAGAAATTGTTGCTAAAGTAGAGCCTACACCGGCACCTTTGGTCAGAATCCACAACCACTCTCGGTGAGCACAAATATTTCTCCTAGTACATCTCTTGAGTATGAAGATCTGCTCAAAAAGATGGGTCGATTAACTATTAATCTTCTTGAGGAAAAGAATTTAGTTCTCGGGGGAGGAGATAGAGGTCAAAAGAAATATTTACGAAGTTGTTTGTTATGGTTGTTATAAAAGGGTCATTATAAGTATAATTGTCGAGATAGAGCTTCTACATCAGTAAAGGAGATAATGATAAAGGAAAAGCACTGTGAATTCTTTTGATGTAGTAGATAAGAGCAGAAATAATGAAGTAGATGTGTTTATAACAAAAAGAAAGAAAGAAAAAGATAATCAAGATGGAAATGATCCTAAGAAGATGAAAGGAGAAACTAATAAGAAACATAGGAGAGAAAAATTTGGGTGTGCGGGATTTTTGATTTCACGGGGCAAGGACCATACTCCATCTGGAAGATCTGTCCAAAGGCTGTGAAATATTACATATGGTCAACTCTTAGCTATGTCTTCGAGAAGAGGCGGGAGGCTGCGAAGTGGACTCAATGCTTGATGAAGGAAGGACGTTGAGGTCCCCTGTTTTGGAGGCAGAGGCGGATCCCTATGCTCCACAAGCCGAGGTATTATGTAATGGTATTTTAATTCATGATGTCTTAGTTGATGGAGGTGCTGCTGATTAATGTAATGACCAGTCAGTCGGTAATGAATATGTTGGGTTTAAAATTGATCACCCTTGACACTTATGTTAAGGTCATTAAATAAGGAAAAACTAAACCGAGAAGGTGTAGTTTCAAATGTGGCAATATCTGTTATGGGTGTTGTATGTGTGGTAGACTTTCGGGTGATGAAAAATGAATGCTGTTGCATACCCAATCTGCTAGGAAGACCATGGCTAAGGAGAGTTCATGCGAGAAACTACTTTGGAATGAAGGTTTCATGACACTTGGGACGTGGTAGAGAGAGGTGAAGATAAACGTGATCCCTCGACATCATAAAGCGAGAACACTCGTGGATTCAAGTGATGAAATTGATGATTGGACATCCTCTACGATTACTCTAGTACCGGTGAAGTGGACTCGAAGATGAAGAAAGCAAAGTGGATGTTTGATCATGGATATCCTTCTAGTCACACCAACTCATGACCCCATAAAATTATCGAAGAAGAAGTTGATGATCGAAGTCTCCAACAAATAATGAAGAAGAAGTTGATGATCGTCTCCAACAAATAATGATTGGTGATCTCCAACAAATAATGATTGGTTTGTGATGGAGAGTGAGAAGGAATCCTACCTCCAGCTCTTTAAAGGTACATACACATATTCACTTTTGATTACAAGGAACTCCGTCAAGTAAGTTGGGTAGAACATTCTATTGAAATTTGGTAGATGGTGCTAAGCCCATAAAGCAAATGCCATATAGAATGAATCCTAATTTTCCAAGACTCTAAAAGAAGAAATAGATAAGTTGGTTGATGCGGGATTCATATTTCTTTGTGGAGAATTCAGAATGGGTTTCTCTCATTGTGATCTCAATAAAAAAATGGGAAGGTACCCATTTGTGTTGATTATAGGAAGCTCAATAAGGCAACAAAGAAGGATCATTACCATCTTCCATTTTGAGATCAGATCTTGGATGAAGTAGCTGGCAGAGTGTTATAGTTTTGTTGATGGATATAATAGCTACAACCAAGTTCGTATAGCAGAGAAATATCGGTGAATACCGCGTTCACCACTCCTTGGGAGCGTTTGCTTATAGAGTTATGCCTTTTGGGTTGTGTAATGCTCCGAGCAACATTCCAGCGTTTGATGAATAGGGTGTTCGAACCCTACATTGGGACCTTCATCGAGTATTTATGGATGATTTTTGCATCTATGGGAGCAAGTTGGACCACCTGCACCAGATGGAGACAGCATTTCAAAGGTTAGATGAAGCACAAGCCTCACTAAACCCTACAAAGTGTGTCTTTGGATGTTCTAAAGGCGTTTTGTTAGGGCATGTTGTATCCAGAGATGGTATTGGTACTGATCCTGATAAAGTTTCAAAAATCAAAGATTTACCATTTCCTATGAATAGAAGTAAGTTGAGATCATTTTTAGGCCATGTGGGTTACTATAGAAGGTTCATCAAGAATTTCTCAAAGATTACACAGCCACTAACCCAGTTCTTGAAGAAGGATGTTACTTATGAACCAGGAAATAAGGCACATGAAGCTTTTGGACAACTAAAGGAAGCCCTGGTGTCTTCACCTGTTTTGAAGAATCAGATTGGAGCAAGCCATTCATTGTGTACACTGATGCCTCAGATGCAGCACTAGGAAGTACTTTGAGCCAAAAGGATGAAAATGGGAATGAACATCCAATTTACTTTGGGAGTAGACAAATGAGCAAAGATCTTTGAGGTAAATTATATGCAGCTGAAAAGAGGCTCGCTATCATTTATCATTTTCTTTGTAAAGAAGTTTAGAAATTACTTGCTAGGGAAAAAATTTCTAGTTGTAACAGATCATCAGGCTCTAAAATATATTGTAAATAAGCCTAACCCATTAGGGAGGATAGCAAGATGGATAATTTTGCTACAAGAATTTGAATTTGATATTATAGATAGGCCGGGGAAAGAAGCATGTCAATGCGGATGCACTCTCTCGAGCCTATGATGGTTTAGGATCATCTTGTGATGATGATGATTTCCCGATGCTTGACCTTGTTATCCCTTGACACAATCCCTAGTGAATACATAGATATTTGGAATTATCGAATGAATTCAAGTTTCTGATGTGTCAATGCAAAGACTAAGAGAAAGATTAGTCAAGCTAGTCGTCCATATTCTATTCTGCGCATGGAGTATTATTTTGAATAGGACACGATGGGCGATCTGAAGAGGCGATTGGAGCGTGATCAAGGAAGGAGCTGCTAGAAGAGTTCCACAATGGTACATGTGGAGGGCACTTCTTTGGACAACTTACAACAAGAAGGATCGTAGATACGAGGTTATCATTGGCCCACTCTTTTTAAAGATTGTTATAATTATTGTAAGACATGTGATATTTGTCAAACACATGGTAAGTAAGACTTCATCGGCTCCATTATGCCCTATTCTTCCACTTGGTCCCTTTGAAAAGTGGGGAATAGACATTGTAGGTCCACTTCCAACTACCTCATGCCAAAATAAGTATATTGTATTTGCCACAAATTATTTAACCAAATGGGTTGAAGCTAGGCCATTGAAAACTGACTTCCATGGATGAGGTGGCAAGATTCATATATGAACGTGTTGTCACCAAATCACTACACCCTCCGAATGGCCAGGATGTGAATAGGACGTTCGGTGTGATTGGGACACATGGGATCACCTCTCAAGTGTGGGACTTGGGCTCAAGGTGAACCTCACGGAGAAGGCACTGCTTCCTCTTCCTAAACTAAGTGTTGTACTACTCCTAGTGTAACAAAAATGATTATCTAATCCTACGCTAACATTTTCATGGGGTTTTAGGGAAAGAGTTTTACGAAATGAAACTATACTAGGGATGGTGATGCACCGGATAAAGGGTGTATTCAGATTTAGGAAGGGTTAATTTGAAGAGGGTGTGTGTGCACCACGCAAGGTCAACTTCACCTCGCTGACTTAGAGAGGGTACATGATACCACAAACTAAGAGACACGCGTTCCCTTTGTTAAACTTTATCGAGACCGAGAAATATACCGGTTTCCCAGGTGAAGAAGGATAAACTCAAGAAGGGTGAACGAGACACCACAACTAAAGCGCATACAATACTTCACCACTCGATAAGCATAGAACTCCAAGAACCTGCAATAGAACTTAAACTTGCACAATGTACTTGCAAGTATGAGAAAGGCACAAAGAAGCACAAAAGGATGAAAGGACCGAGATTAGTCACAAAACACACATTTTTATTGCTTCAATAACATGCACAATGCATCATACATTCGGAGAAGAGGCAATAGTTGCCATTACAATCTTGAAGAGGAGGCTTGAAAGTTCTCTCAACACACAAGAACAACTTTTAGAAGAGAGGATTCTTGAAAAGTATACACTTGCGAGATATCTAACTATTCAACTTATCTAAACTATTGGAACCTTTTGAAATGAGCTTCCAACTTACATTTATAGAAGAATATGTGAGAAAGAAGAGGAAAGGTCATAATTACATTCCTAAAATGAAGGCCCATGATGTATTTATTACAGTTAGTTGAACTACCTAAGAAGGTTCCATCATGGGTCATTAATTGCCTGATGACCAAGTCTTCTCAATTAATTAAAATAATATTTAAATAATAATAATAAATATTATTATTAAAATATTTAAATAAAAATATTAATTTAATTAACATAATGTTGGGAACCCCCGTTGATTCGTTTGACTTGAAGAGGAGGGGGGTCCATGTGGATAGAATCTGCACAAATCTCAACTCGGTGAGCTTGAATCCTCTAACTCGGTGTTGCACTCGATTTTTGACCCCGCACTAACTCTTTCCTTGCCTTGGTAATCGGGCTCTTTTGCATTGAGTCCTTCGAATGGTGAGCTATCAAACTCGATTCTTATCATTTTCCTCTGTTAACTCGAGGCCATTTATGCATTCCATGTTCAAACTTCATGAAACATCACCACGAGCTCCTTGCGAAGTCACCGAGTTCTTCATCCAACAAACGATCTTACCTTTCCTGGGCTCAAACTCACTTGAATACCGAGCTTAACCCAATATTTCTAAAAAGAATGGTTTTACCACAATGCTCACGGTTCTTCCTTATCATATAACACTTGTAGTAAGAATGTTTTGGCTTTGCCATAATAAGCACAATTTGTACCTTCCAAACGATGAGAAAATGCCATTATCAATAAAGACCTAGTGCTGCCATGATGATGACCCAGGCTCATGCCCGTAACATGTCGATAGACACCCTTAAGACTGATTTTTGGTCAAAGAACCCTTTGGTATTTTGGCAGTGCATTCGGCAATCTCGGCTCCAATCAACAATTATGCCACTATTGGGATCTTAGTATGGAATGGGTAGCTGTGAGCTACACAATATACTCATTTTTCTAGAAACTAAAAAGATCCTTTATGTTACAATCTGCAACACATAAAATAAGCCCTTCAAAAAATACATTGAACAACTGGGGCAGCCAAGAGGACCTTGGAAAAAATGTACAGTAACAACCATATGAATTCTTCCTTAGTCGTGGATCAAAGCTAATAGAAATAAAGCTAGATAAAATTAGCTTGAAACTACAGTATAATCGTCCATTGTAAAAAAACAAAGTTTCTCTGAATCTGGTAAAAGAATACTTTTATTGTCTGATTGGACGTACATAATGGAAGGGTATAAATATTGCCTACTGCCCATAGAGTTTCTCAAAGAGACCATTTACAAGTGACAAAGATGTGGCATACAAAATGGCCGACCAGGTATTTTCAGAGTTGACCTTCACATTCAATTCGCTTCTAGGAGAAGAAGTGCTGAGCAATATGAATCGTTTCATTCTGCACCATAATAAACCTTCATCTCCTGATTCGGGGAAATTTTATGAAGCCTTGAACAGCGTGACTCCAATCCATCGTACACGGCAGTGAATATTTGTTTCTGCAGTTGCCATAGATCCGAGTTCAAAATAAGGATAAGCGGTTGGACTGACAACCTGCAATCAAAGCGCTCAAAAGGAAGGCCTCTCTGTGTACTACAACATGCTGCTGCGCTTATGCGTGGGAGCTTGTCTCGGGACCACATCAAGTTTAGAAGCAGATGAGAGGACGAGGAGAAGGTCGTGGAGCTATCTTAGCCGATTCAAAGTCCGAAAGTTCGGTGGAATCCTAACAAGGCGGATTTTATGAAAGGAGACACTTTCTCGTATGATCTATGAAACCCAATCCACAGTCCATGCAACATGCACCCTTTGATCTCCATGCACTCGCCACTCCACTCGGCGTTTGACTCGTTCCTCCAACCTGGCGTCATTCTTGACTCGCACAACGTGCTCTGATCCTATTTACACGGCCCGTGCGGAAGTCTGATGTTGGATAGCCATCGTATTGTCTCCACTTGGCAATTTGATCGATTTCTCCCCTACGCGGAGGTTTGATCATGGCTTACCATGGTTATATTTCCACTTGGCAATCTGATCCAATTTTTCCAACGCGGAGTGAACAGCCTCAGTGCGGGATTAACAGCTTGGCCCGCCATCATCAAATTTCGCTTGGCATTGCTTGCCTTATTTCCCACGTCCAGGATTTCTTCTTTGGCTTGCCATCCACGAAAACCCACTTGGCATTCCAGCTCCGAATCCCCGCATAATGGCTCGGCCAAATTAATCCACGGGCCCCGGCCTCAGCTTCGCCACGCAACCTTGGCAAGATAGTAAAATATTTCCCATGCGGGATTACCTACTCGGTCTGCCATGATCGTGCTCCCAATTTTCCTCTGCCGAGTTTTCCTTCATCAGATTTGAGGATAACATTAACTCTCAGTGCAAACATTTCAGCTGTAGCTTGTAAGGTGTGATAATTTCAACAGAAACCTTTATGCTTGCCAACCTAGTGACTCGTTGAAGATGCTCATATAATTGCAAAGCAAATTGTGCCTCATGAATATTCTGATATGAAACAGTTCCACCTCTATGAGATTACGATATGAAGCAAATTGTAAATTTTTCCATATGTCCTTAGGAAAAAATAGAAATTTCATTTTTTCAGAAAGGCTCTTTGTCTTAGCCACTTTGAAAATAGTAAGACATTGCTTCTCAAAACTCTGCATTGAAAGAGGAAAAAGTATATTTACTCTCTGCATATTACAAAAAATAAATTTTAAGTAAAAATGCCATAAAATTAAGTTTCATTACCTTCAACTCATCTGTCTTTGTGTTTCCCACTCCGGGCCTCCGAGGACATCCTAGGGATCTCAAATCATTCGAGCCTTGTAGAGTACATCAATAAAATTGGATTCAATCCAATTTTTTTTTACCTCATTATGTTGCTTGTAAATATTAATAATGACTTCGCGAGGCATGTTTGAAGACATAATGTGAGCCTTTCTAACCTGCATCTTATTATGTAATGAATTGTATTTTCTTTCAAACTAAAATTTATTTTAGGCACAAATGGTATGTTGGCTGTCAAGAATGTATAATTGTACATCATCTCTTTTCAAGTTGTCTAGATCCTCTAGTTACACAAGTTCCTTTGTAGAATATAAAAAGGGAAGAAGAATTACATCCCTAAGAGAAGGAATAACATTAATCAACATTTAATGTACAAAGAAGGTCAACATTCTCATCATACACCTCATGGTATTGATATTGTGGAGGCGCCACATGGCACCTAGAAACTTCAATTGGAAAAGCATCACCATTGAACAAAAACAATTTTAATTGTTCAACAGTTGAAGATTCTGCATTCTCAAATATATTGGTCACTTTCTTCAACAATAAAGTTGATCATTATTCTTTTTAATCCCTTAAACTTTGAATTAGAGGGATATATCTCTAATTTAGACAAATAAGATCACCTTAGTGTTGTAAATAGCTTTGCATGTTTTGGTGGAGAAAGAAAATTTCTTCTATTCAAATAATGAAAAATAGAAGAGGTATTATTGATTCTATACAATTTTTGAATACCAAATTCATGTTATTATGAATTTCAAGTGCATTTTCATAACCTTTTTTTATTATGAACTTCCCTAAATTCCAACCATATTTAGAACAAGAACACGTCCCACTTTCTCCAAGGAAAATTTTAGTGGTGAATATTCGTTAATTCATGAATATTCTAGTTTTTAAATTTGAAATTGGTGAATATTTAGAAGTCTGAGTTAGGACCAATTTTCCAAAATTTTAGGGTACAAGTTAATTATAGGGGTCAATTCACCATTCCCACAAAATAGAAATTCATAAAATTTACCTAAATATAGTCAGTCGGTAGCATATTTTTATGTTATCGACTAACAACATATAGTATGATGTCATTTGGTAGCATAAAAAATGCTACCATCTGACAACATTTTTATCTTTATCGACCAAAAATATATAGTATGATGTCACCCGAGTAGCATAAAAATGCTACAAGCCAACAACATTTTTGTGCTACCGGCCAACAACATATAGTTATGATGTTGACCGGTAGTATAAATTTTTGTCAACGAGTAGCATTTTTATTATGTTGTTGGCCTATAGCATAAAAATATGCTACCAACTGGTAGCATATAAAAAAGCTACCATCTAGTAGCATTTAATAGTGATTTTGTGATGTCTTGATATTCGCCATTCATGCGAAAGGTAATTTTCCTATATTCATGAAATATTTTCTAAGGATTTTTTCAGAGGGACCCTTAAAATTTTCCCTAAGTATTTCTCTATAATCCTTCATTTCTAGTTCCTTGAACAATGAAATTTCCAACTCCATGTGAAGAATAAGGCACTTATTCATTTCAACATAAATGCGTTCAACCTAAATACGCAATGTTTTCTGATCAATAACTTCTTGAAGTTAGTACCATACCAACATCACTGACAACGTCTTCATCGACATAAAATAACCATAAATAATTGTGGTAATTTTCCAGCGAATGCATTTCTACAAAACATTCATCGTCTCACTTTTTCATATCCTTTTCTCCTTCAATCAAAGGAATTTTTATGAACAAAGCGCGACGATTAAAGACATATTAGCAAATAAAGGAAATAAAAAAATTAATAGTTCGTAAGTGATTGGGAAGGATAAATATTATTTTTCCATAGTGCAATAACAAGGAGATGCTATATCTTGATGTCATTATTTTCATAGAGTAAAAGTCAATAGGAATGGATATTTATAGCTTAGCGGTCGATAGGAAAACTTCAACCCTCCTTTAGTAATAAAAACAAGAAATCATTAATAAAATTTTTTTATTATGTGTTACACTAAGAAATTTAAACAATTAATCGCTATTAAATTTGCTTTGTTTCAAGTTGTCAATTTATTGCTAGAAGTGAAGACTAGTGGCCACTAGCATCTATATATTCTAGGATATCTTTCCGTCAATGTAAAAAAAAAATCAGTATAGCTTTAGGATAGAGGAGCTAATAGTGGATTGATGGCTATCTTCTCATCCTTTGTTAAAAAAAATTTGAGTTACACTACATCATTGTGGAAACTTGGAATCCAACATGGGTGATAATGGTCGATAATTGAATATTTAATAATAACAAATATTACATGTCATGATTTGATTAGGTGTTATCATTAGGCATATTTTAAAGTATGTGACCTTATTGAACTTAGACCTTAGCGACTGCGAGGCTTAAAATTTCATTTCTAATTACGTGTCTTCTCTTGTCGTGGAACATTAAAGAAAGGTTGTAAGCATCCACCCTAGCGGTCGCTAGTCTTTGAAGATAGTTTTGTTAAATTTAAATAAAATAATGGAGCATAGTTAGTTTTTAGTCGAGTCATTACTACTTGTCCTATAAGCAAGACAAAAAATATCCTACCGGCTACTAACCTCAAGTCTTTGTGATTTTTCACCCGCAGCTATGCAATTATCTTCGACCTTAGCATCTGATAGGCTTCGAATATCATGTTAGGCTAGGAATATCATGGAATAGATTTTGAGTCGCATGTTGAACTCAGCGGTCTCTAGGCTTGAAATTTTGTTTGCTACTTATCATGTTTGTAAGAAAGTAAATGTCTAGTGGTTTTTGACCTTAAGTTTTTTGTGATTTTTGACTGGAGCTATGAATATCATGTTGAACCCAGTGGACACTAGGCTTAATATTTCATTTGCTACTTGTCTTGTAAGCAAGACAAACAATATCCTACCGACCACTAACCTCAAGTATTTGAGATTTTCCACCCACGCTATGCAATTATCTTCGACCTTAGTAGCCACTAGGCTTCAAATATAGTGTAAGGATATGAATATCATGTAATATATTTTGAATAACATGTTGAACTTAAGCGGCCACAAGGCTTAGAATTTTTTTGCTACTTGTCATGTTTACAAGACAACAAATATCCTAGCGGCCACTAACCTCAAGTATTTTCCACCAGAGCTATGAATATCATGTTAGCCTAGGAATATCATGTAATAGATTTTGAATAGCATGTTGAACTCAATGGCCGCTAGGCTTAAAATTTCGTTTTTAATTACGTGTCTTATCTTGTCTTCGAACATTAAAGAAAGGTAGTAATATCATGTTAGGCTAGGAATATCATGTAATATATTTTGAATAACATGTTGAACTCAGTGGCCGTTAGGCTTAAAATTTTATTTACTACTTGTCTTGTATGTAAGAAAACACATATCCTAGTGGCTGCTAACCTCAAGACTTTGTGATTTTCCACCCACGCTATGCAATTATCTTCGACCTTAGCAGTGCTTAGGCTTTGAATATCATGTTAGAATAGGAATATTATGTAATACATTTGGAATTGCAAGTTTTAATCAACGGTCGCTAGGCTTAAAATTTCATTTTTAATTATGTGTCTTCTCTTGTCTTGGAACATTAAAGAAAGGTAGTAAGCATCCACCCTAGCGGTCACTAGTCTTTGAAGATAGTCTTGTAAAATTTAAATAAAATAATGGAGCATTTTATTTTTTGGTCGATTCATTAATACGTGTCTTGTATGCAAGGAAAAAAATATCCTACTGGCCACTAACCTCAAGTCTTTGTGATTTTCCACTGTGTTATGTAATTATATTCAACCTTAGTGGCCTTTATCCTTCTAATATCATGTTAGGATAGGAATACTATGTAATATATTTTGAATAGCATGTTGAACTCAGCGGCTGCTAGGCTTAAAATTTTGATTTCTACTTGTCATGTTTGCAAGACAACAAATATCCTAGTGGCCGCTAACCTCAAGTCTTTGTGATTTTCCACCAGAGATATGTAATTATCTTCAACATTAGTGGCTACTAGGCTTCAAATATCATGTAATAAACTTTGAATAGCATGTTTTACTCAAAGTGACCGCTAGGCTTAAAATATTATGTTTCTTCTCTTGTCTTAGAACATTAAAGAAAGGTTGTAAGCATCCACCCTAGCGGTCACTAGTCTTTGAATATAGTCTTGTTAAATTTAAATAAAACAATGGAGCATAGTTATTTTTTCAGTCGAGTCATTACTACTTGTCCTATAAGAAAGACAAAAATATCCTACCAGTCACTAACCTCAAGTCTTTGTGATTTTCCACCCGTGCTATGCAATTATCTTCGACCTTAGTAACCACTAGGCTTCAAATATCATGTTGGGTTAGGAATACCATGTAATATACTTTGAATAGTATGTTTAACTCAATGGCCGCTAGGCTTAAATTTGTTTTGCTACTTGTCTGTTTGTAAGAAAAAATATCCTAGTAGCCGCTAACCTCAAGTCTTTGTGATTTTCCACCAAAGCTATGTAATTATCTTTGACATTAGTGGCCATTAGGCTTGAATATCATGTTAGGCTAGGAATATCATGTAATAAAATTTGAATAACATGTTTTACTCGTGCCGCTATGCTTAAAATTTTATTTATATTTATATTTCTTCTCTTGTTTTGGAGCATTAAAGAAAGGTTATAAGCATCCACCCTAGCGGTCGCTAGTCTTTGAAGATAGTCTTGTTAAATTTAAATAAAACAATAGAGCATAGTTAGTTTTTCAATCGAGTCGTTACTACTTATCATGTAAGCAAGAATAACAAATATCCTACCAGCCACTAACCTCAAGTCTTTGTGATTTTCCACCCACGCTATGTAATTATCTTCGACCTTAGCGGTCGTTAGGCTTCAAATATCATGTTAGGATAGGAATATCATGTAATAGATTTTGAATAACATGTTGAACTTAGTAGCCACTAGGATTAAAATTTTGTGTTGGAGCTTAGTTCAGATTTCATTTTTAGTTTTCAATAGAGTCATTACACATTACCTTGAATGCAAGACAAAAATTATCCTAGCGAGTTGCTTATGTCAAGTATTTTTTATGTTACACCAATGCAGTGGAATAATCTACGACCTTAACATCCTCTAGGATTTGAATATCATGTGATAGACTTGAATAACATATTGAGCTCATGGCAGCTAGGTTAAACAAAAATTTCTTGATTGACTTTGCAAAAAGGTACATAAATATATGAGTACAATCTTGTATTACTATATTTCAAAAAATATAAACTCAACCAATGATATGTAGCATAATAAAAAATATATGGCATAACATAAGATCCATAAAATGAAATATATGTTTGTAAATAGAATGATTAAAATTTATATTTAATAATATTTACGAGTACATATAATGTTCTTACCTTTTATTAAACATAAAAAACTTGCTAAAGACATTACATTTAACTATTTCTACATGGGAAAATGAATATAATTAACTATATATATCTATGCGGTAATAATGTAAGCATTGAACATTGAAATAATTAGTCACGAATATTTCTTTCATATTAAAAATCATTAAAGGAGGTCAAAATGATTACCTAAACTATACAAAATCAAACCATTACAATTTTTAAAAAAAATGAATATGCGACTCGTGTTTTGCAACTAGGGATAGATGCCACCACTTATGGGAAAGAATAAACATAGGAAGGAGAATGAAAAATCCACAAAAAATTAACCAAAGAGATAGATAAAAGGATAAAAAGGGAACCCATTTAACAGACACAAATACTTGAGCTACGGTTGTGTTGGGTTTTAGATTAGCACTTAGGATGAAACCACAGTCAAGGGAAAAGCAAGTCCCTCCTCTTTAATGGGAGAGGTTCCCTTATTGAAAGCAGGGGCAAAACCTATGTACAAATGCACAATCTTTCATTCAATGGTGGTTTCCCGATATCCTGAAATGTGTTTTAAGCCTAGAAAGTTATCAATACATGAGGATAGAAGACTTTGAAGAGAGGAGGGAGGAAGAAGAAGACAATACTTTCAGGGAAAAGAGATGGCAGAGAAAACCCTTATATGTATTGTGCAAATGAGATACAAAATAGAACCATCCACGTTTATAACAAACACAATTCGTAGACTCAAAGTTCTGGAAATTGTACAAACTAGAACACAAAGTTTCCAAGCATGTAAGGATTAGATGATTCACATATCAGAACCAGAAAGAAAGAGAAAGCAAAAGAAAAGGGGAAAAACCTTTGTATTGATTTCTTCCAATTCAAAATTACAGTTCCATAATAATCAAAATTCCAACCCCTACAATGGCTTTGAAATTCCATTATATAGCTCACAAGAGATGGATATAACCTCCTCAAACAAGCAAGAAACAATTACAACTTATTATAATCATTCGCGCCCCTTCAAATTCTTGATTCACTAGAGAAATGTTAATGGTGGAAGAACAGGTTTAAAAATATACAGCCGTTACATTAGTTTGTCAGTGAAAACCTAGGCCATTCGATTTGCTTTTACAACTACAAATTTGGGCCACCCATGTGGGAGAAATTTACTGGAGCGAGCCTGCGAACACCTATTGCATTATTTTCCTTTGAAGTAGCACCAGGTTGACATGTGGAGAGCTCCGCCAGTCCCTTTATAATTAGCCTGTTCAGGCTTGTTCCACGCTTGAATTATGTTGACCCCAAGACACGTGGAGGGCTGGTGCTCATTTGAGTTTCTATTTTGGAAGCACCCCTTAAAATTGTGTCGAGCTGATGTGTGTCTCCTTCCACCGGGGTTAGAATTTTCAACGACTAACTCTATCTCTCTATGGACCCTAGACATGTGGTGATCTGGCGCTCATTTAGAAACCGGCCTTTTGTTTTTTACGAAATCATGTCGTTAAGGCACATGGAGGCCTCTGTGACCCACCAATACTTAGTTAATTTTAACTATCAAATTTGTCCCTTTTGGACCTGAGACACGTGGAGGACTAGCGCAAGCTTGAGAACTACCCACGATTTTGACCCTTAAAGCTGTGCACTGATGAGGCACATTTCGTTGTCAACTAAAACTTTAATACTTAGCTGATTTTAGCTTGTTTTACCTTCATTTTGAACCCGGGACATGTGGAAGACCCACACTTATTTGAGGACTATCCCTTGGACCCTACCCCTAGAGTTGTGCCATTTGGACACGTGGGGGCTTCCATTGAACCTTGAAATATGGCCAGACCGCATCCAATCAAAGATATACACGTATTACCCATGGACTCTGGGGAAAAAATTAATGGGAAAATACGCCTGCCATTCCTGACTACGGGAAGAAAATAAAAATAAGGGAAAAGACTCACTTTATTATGCCTAATTTTAAATTGTTCTCTATGAATGGGAAAACTACAAACAATGTCAGGCCCGATGCGACTCAATACTCCAAGGAACAAACTCAAAATTTTTGAAAACTGACTCCAAAAGAGGGGAATTTTGGGGCCAACAACAATTGGCTCTTTCTGGGGATGACTTGGCTTGGAATGGAGACACAAGGCAAGATCAAGAACTACAGATAACTCTTGGGAAAGAGGACCAGTGCCTTATCCATTGGGCAAAGGATTTGAAAGAAAAACCAATACAAGGCAACACACACAACAAGGAACAGGAAAGAAAACAAGCCAAAACTAGGGAAAGACCCAAAACAAAACATGAAAGAACCAGTCGAAGCCAAAACACTGTACAGAATATACAAAAGGACTTCCTAGTCACCTAGGACTTGAACAACTTAAGATACTACCCACTATAAGGAAGTGGGAGAGGAGAACCATCCATGTAATCCAGATAAAAAGAGTTTTCTCAGCAAAATGTTTGATTCTAAAAGGACCAAGCCAAAGAGAATCAAACTTACCATGACTTCCTCATGGCTCATGTATTTTGTCCCAAAGTAGCACAATGTCTCCCACTTGGAAAACTCTAGGTTTGGCTTTCTTATCAAACAAAGCCTTCACTTTCAATTGATGAGTTGTTATCTGTCCATCACTTGTAATCTGTCTTCATCGATCTTACGAAGGTACAAAATTCTCTTATCTAAAGAGCTCTTTGAAACTTGAATCTTAATGGTTTTTTTTCATCATATGCAAGGTAGGAAATTCCACCGTGACCGAAAGTTGAGCCTCTACTCCATACACCACTTGGAAAGGGGACATTCCAATTGCTCTCTTGGGTGGAATTATATTAGCCCAAAGTGTGTCATATAGCCTCTTATGCCAATTCCTTTAAGAATCATTTACAAGCTTTCTAACTATAGGTACCAGATTCTTGTTTTTCGATTATGCCTATTCATTCCCTTGGGGATACTTATCTGAAGAGTGAGAAAGGGATATCACATATCCATATTAGAATTCCATCATCTCAGCAGAAGAAAATTTATAAGCATCATCCTTCACAATCTTGTTGGGGATCCCAAACCTGATCAATATTTTTTCCTTAATGAAGTTGCAAACTACCTCAGAGGTAGTACTCTTGAATGGGATGGCTTCCACCCACTTAATGAAGTAATCTTTGGTATTCAACACATGATTATGTATAGCTTTGGAAGATAGATTGAGTGCTCTAATGAAGTCTAAATCCCATTTTTGAAATCACTCTTTAATCACTACGAGGCTTGAGAGGAAAATCAACCAACTTAGGTCTTACAACAAACGTTTGGCATGATTCACATTTACCAACCCATTTTGATGCATCTCTGAATAGAATGGGCCAATAATACCTAGCACGGATTATTTTATGAGTTGTTACAACAAAGGAGAAATGGCATCCACAAGCTGGTCATGAAAAGCGAGATAACTATTTCTTTTTCTGTTCCTTGTCTACGCACTTCAAAAACCTTCCATCTATGCCTCATTTGAACAAAGCATTCTCCCATAGCACATATTATGTAGACCTCAGTTTGATGGCTCTCTTCTCTTTGGCACTCAAGTGAGACAGATATTCTCCATAGGTTAGAAAGTGAGCAATGTCAGCATACCATACATCCTCAAGCTGATGAAAAAAATAACGGGGCATCAACCTCATCTTTGGATAACTCTTTGGCAGCTCCCTCAGCAATGAGTTCACACAGGCCCTTACCTCAAACTATCTTTGTTGGCATGATATCAAGATCATACTCTTGCACCTTTACAACCCAATTACCTCTCTTGGTTCCAAATTCTTGCTGAGTAAGAATGGATTTGATTGTTGTATCAGGCACCAACACCATAGAATGAGAATTAAGAATGTAAAACCTAAACTTCTTGACAACTTTGACAACTACAAAAGCATGTTTCTCCATCATGGTGTACTTTAGCTCATGATTTTTCAAGACATAACTCATAAATGTAATTGGGATCTCGCGATCTTGGCGCTCTTACAGGCCAACATAGAAACTAAGGTATTTTTCAGTGGCATAATAATAGATAATGAAATCTCTATTAAAGTCTGGGCATGCCAAGGTTAGAGTCTTTGCAATAGCCTACTTAATGTCCTTAAATGATTTCTTCCCTTGCATCATGCGAGCAATGCTCATAGTAAGTTCTACAAAATCGGGGATGAATCTCCTCAGGAAATTCATCTTACCAAAGAAATAATGGGCACCTTTCTTACTTGATGGAAGAGGAATTTCTTTGGATGGCCTAAACTCTTTCGGATCAATCTTAATCCCTTCCTTTGAAACAATGTGTCCCAAAAGCTTTCCTTCTGTGACACAAAACACAAAATTCTTAGGATTTAAAGAAATCCCATGCTCTCTACACTTTTGTAATACTATTTCAAGGTGTTGGATGTGATCTTTTCTTGCTTTAGAAAACATTATCAAGTCATCCAAATACAAAACAATGCATTTCCCTTTCAAACTTCCAAAATCCAAGTCCATGGCCCTCTGGAAAGTAGCACCAGCATTGATGAGACCAAATGGCATCCTTTTGTATGCAAAGGTGCCCTAAGGAGTAGTAAAGGCAGTCTTGTGTTGATCAGCAGTATTCACCTCTACTTGATTGTACCCGAGAATCCATCCAACATAGATAGTATCTCCGATCCTGGAACAACTTGTAATACTTGGTCCGTCATGGGGAGAGGGTAGTTTTCCTTCAAAGAACCCTGATTTAGATTTCTAAAGTCCACACAGATCTAGATCTCACCATTCTTCTTCCTGACATGCACTATATTAGCAATCCACGTTGAATGGTGGATGGGGAAAATGATCCTAGCCTTTAGAATATTTTGTATTTCTTGGAAAATTATATCAACTATCTTTGGATTATATTGCCTTTGCTTCTGTTTGAAAATTTTGATCCCAAGCTTAAGAGGAATGAAATGTTACATTTCCTTAGGCTGAAAAGCCTTAAGATCATCATAAGAGTAAGCCATAACATCAACATACCTCTTCAACAAATTCACCACATTCTTTTTTTCTTCCTGAGTTTATAATTTTCCATTGACCATTTTGCGATCATCAAGACTCCCGATATTCACTTTCTCGGTCTCAAGCAGTTGTCGGGCTCCTTGAGAAACTTTAGACTTCATATATCTATCATGTTTATCAAAAAGATCCTCTAAACTCACCAACCCTTTAGGTATTTTGTTACCTTTTAGTTTGATGCATCCATCTTGATCCATCTCTTCTTTGACACCCTCTTCATTTGATGACACACACTCTCTAGGTAGATTTTCACTTCCTTAAAAATCGGTGATCAAAGTTGTCTCTGAGCTCCAAGAAAGAAATCAAATGCTGGTCATCATTAAAAAATTTCCAATTATTTGCATTTTCAGGCACACTGGGTCTATGGATCATCTCAATGGTGAATTTTTCTTGAGGAAAATTAGGATGAGGAATTAACAAGGACCTCGAAACAGCTAGAGATTCAGCCCTAGTGTTCCTTTCCCTTAGCATAGCTTGATGGAATCCCGGACCATATTCTTATAGTGTTTGAACCATGTTCTTTACTTGATAAACCTCTTTAACCTATTTTATAATTAGCTTTGCATCTCCATGAGCAAGAAGGTTCTTCTCCCCATTTCCTTCGCCATGCTCAACCCAAGATAGAGGGCCTCATACTCAGCAGTATTATTGGTATTTTCAAACTGAAACTTGAAGGAGAAAGGATGAACCTTACCCTCAGGAGAAATGAGCACTACACCAGCTCCAGAACCAGCTAAAGAATAGCTCCCATCAAACTCCAAAGTCCACACACCATTAGGGTCAAGCAACACTCCCTTTGACAAAATTGTCTCCTCTTGTGACATGATCATGTAGTTCCCATGCCCAATGTCTGCATATAGTATTTGTGCTTTAGGATCATCTGTCTTTTGCACAATATACTCTACTTGTTTCTCAGGAAGCAACTTCTTCATCTTCCCATTGACAGGGATTAAGGCATGTGACCAATCCATTTGAATTTCCCCTCCTACCTCCTTGCAGAAATTTCTACTCAACAACAACCCATATGAAGGAGGAATATCAGCTACCAAAATGGTGGCTAAGACCCTTTTCTCTAGAAAAGTAGCAAAAGCTACTTGTGCATCTTTAATTCTGCCAACCAAAGGTACTTTCTTACTCTCCATGGAATAACAAGAGCCATAAGTGCGGGTTAGGGTTAGACCCAAAGCATGGGCCACTTTTGCAGGCATTACATTATCTGATGCTCCTGAATCTATGACATAATTACTGAGTTTATGGCCAACTATGAGAAGGGTCACATAGAATGGTTCAATTTTCTCATTAGGGGATGTGACTGTAGCCACAAGGCTTGATTGAGGTGAGGAAGAGGGAGTGGGTAAAATGCCTTTGGAAGAATGGGTTGGGGTTCTAGATTTGGAATTTACAAAGTTAACCATTTTGGAAAAGGCTTTAGGATGGGTTTGATAGAATTCTACCTCAGAAATCTGAATCTTGGTCTTCTTAAGATGGTCTATAATATCAAAAGATCCAGATGTGGATGGGGAATCACTACTAGGAGTAGGAGGAGCTTTTGATCTATCACTTTATCATTTGTTGGACAAGAATTCTTAGAAGCATAAGTAGAGGAAGAAGGACTAGCAAAGCTTACCTTTTGAGTGGAAGTAGTAGGAATAGGAGCTCCTCTTTTTGTAACCACCGGGATGGTAATGGGGTACTCCTTGGATCTTTTAGTAGGTTGCACCACTTTTTCCTTTTTTTTGGTCTTCTCCTGGGTCATAACAACATATGACTCACTGTTCATGTTAGCCACTACATCATCATAGTCATCTTCATCATCTACACCTTCAGTGGTGAGGAAATGAACCCGAGAATCACCAGGATCCTCCAGATCTTCATCAACTTCCTCTTCTTGTTCATCATAGAGTCCATTTTCTTCCTCATCATCAGGCTCAAGAACCTCACAAGTAGCATTGATAGGCACCTTGAGGGGTGGACCTTCAATGGCCAATTTAGTCTGAGGAGAAGGTAGGTGGTTCCTAGGCTGAAAATTATTCCTTGGAACATCTTGATATGGAGCATGCGTTGAGCCAATTGTTTCTTGATGGCAATAAGGTCATTAGCAAGATTTTGCACTAACTAATCTACATTACCTCAAGAGAAGGAGAAGAAGAGGATGATTTGGATTTGAAAGACTCCCTTTTAGCTTGCCAGACATGATCAAATCATCTTCCACATTGACATCCAATCTCTGATCAACATCCAAAGTTGCAAGATTTGCTCTCCTCAGGGCATAGCTCACTTCCAGCAATTGAGAATTCAAGAAGAAACACTTCTGAATCTGATCAATAGGTCTAGTATTTACTAGAATATTGTTAATCAACTTGTTGAACTTGGCCACAAATTCTCTCATAGGCTCATGTGACCCCTTCTTGATTTGAGAGATCTGAGATAATAAAGCATGCAAATCTTCAGTAGGTTTGAAACACTACTCAAACGAGTTTGTCATGGTATCCCAATTAGTGATGGTCCTAGCAAAAGATGGTAAAACCAATCTATAACATTGTCTTACAAGGTCTCCACAAACAACCTAACATAGATATCTTCATGTTCAACTCCGGGACCCCACATGCGGTAGTGAAGGTTGCGATGTGCTCATCAGTGCACTTTTCCATCACCTCTAAACTTGGGAAAATTCTCCCTGTTACCCCTAGGTAACTCATGCAAAGGTTGAGGAAGAGCTAGAGGCCCAACTCTTTTCCCCAAGGCGAGGTGTTGTCATCCTTAGAAATATTGCTTGAAGTGGGCGAGACACCAGCAAGAATTAGGGCACGAAGATTAAGGCTAAGTTGTGCTTGAGGAATGCTACTACCGAAGCTTTGTCTTGACGGGAGGTGTGCTTGTGGAATGAGCTCTTCTATTTATTATTTTTGGAGGAAGTTGAAAACCTTGTTAATCCAAGAGTTGAAATTGGGGATCTTCAATTCCAAGAGCCCTTCTACCACGAGTATATCTTAGAGTCACCAAATCAAAGGAATGATCAAATTAGTTGTTCTTTTTAGAAAGGAAATTTGTTGAACAAATTCCCTAAGCGAAGTTGCCAAAAACTATTGGGTTTCAGATTAGCACTTAGGATGAAACCACAGTCAGGGGACAAGCAAGTCCCTCCTCTTTAATGGGAGAGGTTCCCTTATTGAAAGCAGGGGAAAAACCTATGTACAAATGCACAGTCTTTCATTCAATGGTGGTTTCCTAATATCCTGAAATGTGTTTTAAGCCTGGAAAGTTATCAATACATGAGGATAGAAGACTTTGAAGAGAGGAGGGAGGAAGAAGAAGACAATACTTTTAGGGAAAAGAGATGGTAGAGAAAACCCTTATATGTATTGTGTAAATGAGATACATAATAGAACCATCCACATTTATAACAGACACAATTCGTAGACTCAAAGTTTTGGAAATTGTACAAACTAGAACACAAAGTTTCCAAGCATGCAAGGATTAGATGATTCATAGATCAGAACCAGAAAGAAAGAGAAAGTAGAAGAAAAAGGGAAAAACCTTTGTATTGATTTCTTCCAATTCAAAATTATAGTTCCAGAATAATCAAAATTCCAACCCCTATAATGGATTTAAAAGCCCATGATATAGCTCGCATGATAGGCGATTACAACTTCCTCATACAAGTAAGAAATAGTTACAACTTATTCAAATCATTTTTACCCCTTTAAATTCTTGATTTGTAGAGAAAGCGTTAATAGCGAGGAAGAATAGGTTCAAAATATACAGCCGTTACATTAGTTTGTCGATTAAAACCTAGGCCGTTCGATTTGATTTTACAGCTTCAAATTTGGGCCACCCACGTGGGAGAAATTGACTAGAGCGGGCATGCAAATACCTATTGCATTCTTTGCCTTTGAAGCAGTGCTAGGATGACACGTGGAGAGCTCCACCGGTCCCTTATAATTATCCTGTCCAGGATTGTTCTGCGCTTGACTTATGTTGACCCCAAGACACGTGGAGGGTGGCACTCATTTGAGTTTCTATGTTGGAAGTGCCCCTTAAAATTATGCTGAGCTGACGCGTTTCTCCTTCCACCGGGGTTAGAATTTTCAATGACCAACTCTGTCTCTCTATGGACCACAGGAATGTGGTGATCTGGCGCTCATTTGAAAACTGGCCTTTTGGTTTTACTTCTGAAATCGTGCCATTGAGGCATGTGGAGACCTTCGCCGACTCGCCCATACTTAGTTAATTTTAACTATCGCCTCTATCCCTTTTCGACCTGGGACACGTGGAGGACTGGTGCAAGCTTGAGAACTACCCCTGGTTTTGACCCTTGAAGCTGCGCCTTAATGAGGCATATGTCATTGTTTGGTGAAACTTCAATAATTACGATTTTAGCTTATTTTACCTTCATTTTGAACCCGGGACACGTGGAAGGCCCGTGCTTATTTGAGGACTATTCCTTAGACCCTGCCCCTAAAGTTGCATCATTTGGACATGTGGAGGCTTTTGTTGAACCTTGAAATATGACCAAACCACATCCAATCAAAGATATACACGTATTACCCATGGACTCTGGGGCAAAAATTAACGGGGAAAATATGCCTGCCATTCTTTGATTGGAAGAAATTAAAAAGAAAAGAAAAAACTCCACCTGTCACGCTTTGATTTTAAACTATTCTCCATGAATGGAAAAAATTCAAAAATGTCGGGCCCTGACATGACTCAATACTCCCAGAGCAGACTCAAAATTTTGAAAACCGACTCAAAAGAGGGGAGTTTTAGGGTCAACAATGAGTTGAACATAGAAAATGGGTTTTCAAAAAGAATAAATATTGTAAAAGGGATTACAATTTCTTCATTCAGGGTAGGACAAAAATGTGGTTTCGGAAAAAGCAACATGTTTTGACAAGAAGATGAAGTGGAACTACAAAGGCGGCAGAGAGGAAAGGCGGGGCGGGTGCAGTGTAAAACACAAGAACTAGGAAAATATAGAAGCACTGGAAGTGTTTGCCATCTCTGATGGTACACATACAATAACATAAATTCTTTTGATAAATAATTGTTTTAGTAGTATATGAAATTTTTATGTGCTTGATATTGTCTATTAAAGCTCTATATTCTTTCTTAAACAAACTATTTGTGAGATTCTATCCACAACTTGTTTTTCTTGTCTCTTTTGATTTTGTCTTTATGGGCATCCTGATCTGCACTCGTACTCTTGATCTATCCAAAATCACTAAAAAAATTTCTCAAATTTGTATTTGTGCCCCCAAATGATATTATAATCACTACCTCAACTTTCCGTTCCAAAAAATGGCCATGAATCAAGCACTCAGACTAGTAAATTAGTGTTTGTGTGTGTTGTATTATGATTTCAAGAGTTACTTTTCTGCAATTTCAAAAAAAGAAACCCTAATATATATTTCTTCAGTGTATTTAATTTTTTCCCAATACATTCAACAAAAGAAATTGAAAATTGAAAAAAGGGGGATTAGGAAAATTTCAAAATTTAAATTTCCCCTTCATAAAGTGAAAGTGTGGGATTTTGAAATTTCAAATATTTGCATTTAATGTGGGGGATTTCGCATATCAAACTTTGAATGTACCCCTCATTAATATTTGCATTTAATTTGGGGGATAGCATGGGATACAGGGAAATCAAATTTATTAATTTTACTATAGAAACAAGTGGGACATCGACAATTGTTTCTTTGCGAACTCATGGGAAAATGAAAAATATTAATTTAAGCATAATAAAAAAATTAGAAAATAGAAGTTGTCAGAGCCACATAATTATTATAATTTAAAAAACACCTTTGATAGATTATGATTTTGTCAATATACAAATTTTCTTTTGAGCATTATAATTGTGATGAAATCATATTTTTGACATTTAAATTAAGTATTTTTAATACAAAGAAATTTAAGGTGACCTATTACTTGGGAATAAAGTCACCATTTATGGAATGCCTATGTGTCACCATTTCATTGGTTACCTTTTTATGTAACTTGATGTGACTTGCTTTATTGGCTGGTTTATATTTAATTTATAATTTTGAAAATGACATGTGGTCACTTTAAGTGAAACAACTAATGGTACTTTCCCATTCACGGTCATTGGAACATTTATTATTAATTTTTATCGAATGCGAATTTGATATTTTTAAAATATCGTTCGCGTTAATTTAAAAAAATCTAATAAAATGTGACATCTTGCAAGTTTGAATCAGTTAATTACACAACTATATAATTGACACATTTATTAAGAAATTTTTATTAACGATAAAATTAACAAATACTGTTACTATAAAAACTACCATATTAAGTTGTAACTATAATCCATTAAAATGTTGGCACGTGGCATGAAATTTCTAATATATCTTGTGATCATCAATATTAGAATTTGAATTTCTAATTTCTAATATTTATTATTAATTTTATCAAATTTGAATTCAAAATTTTTCTAAATTTTTTTTTTTTTAAATGTGACATGTGGCAAGTTTGAAATTTTTAAAAACTATATAATTGACACATTTTAAGAAATTTTTAATCAGCCCTAGAATTAACAAATACTTTTAACCTATAAAGACCTGCCATATTAATTTGTGAATGTCATCCACTAAAATGTTGACACATGGCATGAAATTTCTAATATATCTTGTGATCGTCAATATTTTGGTGTTATTTACGCTTTACTCTAGAAAAACTAAAACATAATTTTATGCTTCACAAGAATTTGAGAGTACCTTAAAGATAGGAAAGAAAATAGCTACCGCTAAGCTCCATTAGAATGATATTTTTGCAACACAAAATTCAAAATAATAAATACTTAGATTTTATAAGGGACCAAGATATTCTTTTTAGTACGTGGTAATGAACAACTCGACATGTCGTATGTTGTCCATCTATTTGTTGAGCGAAGCCTAGCGGTCGCTAGCCTCTATAACTCCTAGGTTTCCTTTCCAGCAATGTAAATAAATAACTCTACAATTTTGGATCAATAGTATTTTTCATTAACTATAATCATATATTATTGGCTATACAATCCTCGTGAATGAAACCTTGTATGTGCACTACATACCCTTGAAAGATATCACAAATTCTATATTACTCATAAGTTTTTGTGTCTAACACATAATTTATATCAGTTCATATCTAGTAAAATACTTAGCGACCACTAAGCTCCATTACTTGAACAAGATCAATCAAATAGTTTGTATTAAAGAAAATTCTTAGTGATCACTAAGCTCAAATACTTACAGAAAGGAATGATTGTGCGGAAAATAGGGTAAACAATTTCTTATTTTTAACATAGCGCTAGAATAACAAATCATAGTAATAGATATTAGTGGTTGCTAGGCATTTTCCATAATATATTTCAATGACAGATATGTGAGATATGGACAATTTTTATTGTCGAAAGCTATGGAGGTCTTTACATAGTTGGGAAGAAAGATGGTTATTAAAAAAAAATTAGGGTGCTCAAATAACATCATAGTGACTACTAGGCACACACCTTTGCATCTTGTCTTTTTTTACACATTGGTGGCGTCAATGAAAAATTTTGGTGAATACTAAGCTTTGCTACTTATTAGAAGGATTAGATTAGCGGCGGCCATTCAACTCAGTGATTTTTAATTTCAAATATAGAGGTCAAACAACATTTCGTATTGAATAAAATGCTTAACGACTGCTAAGTTCGAATACTAACATAAAGAAATGATATGATGAAAACTAGGCTAAACAATATCTTATTTCGAACATAGTTCTCTAATAACATATCATAGTAATAGATATTATCGGTCACTATACATTTTCATAATATATTTAGATGATAAATATGTGAGATATGAAAATTGTTTACTCTTGAAATCTATGGAGGTCTTTGAGAAAGTAATAGATTAGTGACCTCAAGGCTAAACTATTTATTAATTTTGAAAATAGAGATAAAAAAATAGTTTGTATTAAAGAAAATTCTTAACAACCGCTAAGCTCGAATACTTACAGAATATAATGCTCTAGGATTATTGTTTATTGTTTATTGAGAAAGGAATAGATTAACGACCTCTAGGCTAAACTATTTCTTAATTGTGAAAATAGAGATAAAAAAAAGTTCGTATTAAATAAAATGCTTAGCGACTCGCTAAGCTCGAATACTTACAAAACGTAGCACTTGGAAAACAGATCATATGAATGGATAAAATGTGGTCACAAGTCATTTTCATGTCGGTTTGTATCAAAGAAAATGTATAGCGGTTAAGCTACATTACTTACTGAAAGGAGTGGCTTGGTGCTCACTAGGCTCTACTGTTTTTGTTTTTAAAAATATCAACCTAATAAAAATCATTGTCTACCTTAGCGACAAAGATAAGAGTTAGAGCATAATAATATAAGTACATATTTTAAACCTAAAGACATATCCTAATCATCTTGGCCCTACATATTTCTAGAAATAACCTGTTAAACAAAATAGTCCTAAATGATTTACTAAAAATCGAGGGCGAAGATGAACACGAATCTTTCTCAGGAATAAATGATCTGAGTCCATGAAGATAAATACATGTTTTATGTTTACCAATTATTCATTGATGAGAAGGCTATCGATCGCTAGCCTCTATATTGTCAACGAATCCATTTTAACAATGCAAAAATCAATCTCAACATTTTTGTTGTCATTATTTGTAATTATATTATATTCGATGGACTATCCTTGGCAGATCCAAGTCCTTGAATACATACCTTGAGAAGGTTGACGCCTTATGTAGTTCTCATTTGATATATTGTGCATAAAATGTAATTCATATCTTTTTCATATAAACAAAATTTCTTTGCAACCAATAAGCACCGTTAGTTAATGAAAGGGAAGGCTTTGTTATTGCTACGATCAATATGTTAGCATAATTTAGCATAGGCATATTTATTGCATTTTATTGCATTTTCTTTTATTTAATAATGTGCAACATGTGCACTCTAGTCTAGTGACTTGCATTCAATATTGTTATGTTGGATAACATTCAATATTGGTATTAGTAGTATTTACATGTGGATGTGAGATGGGTCTTATCATCTCGTAGTTGGTGCCTGATAGGGTGTCATGTCTATCCATATGAGGTTGTCTAATATCTATAAATATTACAACTCTTGCATTGTTATGTAATCTGATTTCGTGATCAATAATATTTGTGAGGCTTAGTCCCTCTCTTTGGTCATTCTGATCTTATTCTATTCTATTATTTGGTATCGAGCTATACCATTATTATCATTTGAGTATCGAGCTATACCATTGTTATCGTTTGGTATCGAGCTATACCATTGTTATCATTTGGTATCAGAGAAGTTTCTATCTAAGAAAGATTGAAGAGGAGCACTATTGGAGAGGATCCATTGGAGAAGAAGATCTCGCATCAAAGGAGAGCCATTGAAGCATCGCATGACCTACATTCCTTTCAAGTATCCCTCAACTAAAATTTGACCTATCCACTTATTTGGAAGGTTTTTTTTTTTTTGATTAGTCATTGGCATAACCAATTGATCCAACATATTGGCGGAATATTTCAGATTTGGAGATCTTTAAAAAAAAATCTTAAAAATATATATATATATATATATATATATATATATATATATATATATATATTTTGAAAAAAAGAGATCTTAAAAAAGAGGAGAAAGATCTTGAAAAAAATTACAGATCTAAAAAAGTGAAAAAAATATTATATCTAAAAAAAAAAAAAGCAGATACGAAAGTGGAGGTGTGAAGAATTCGGGAGCAAAGGTTGAAGCAGTCCGTCAACAAAATTCCATGAGATATCTCTTAGAAAAAGGACGTAAATTTTTATACAATATCGACAAGGATGTGCTATTTTTTTCGAAAAGATAAGGAGGCGCACAACTTTGCAGTTTACATCATCTTTAGATTCGGCCTCTACATATGACGAAAAGTCATGCAAGTCGGATCATTTTTCGAAAAAAAATCAGATCTAGTGTAATTGGTAAGATCTCAAAACCAAGATTCCGATTCTTTTGAAATTTTGTGGGTTTCAAGAAAAATATTGTATGATGCTTCACAAAATTTTAGAAAAACTTAGATCACGGTTTGTGAGAAAAGGTGAAAATAATATTGATTATTTGTTTGGATCTTGGGAACAAAAAGCAGTCAAGGTGGTTCAATTCCCACTCTCTCCATATTTTTTATTAAATTATTTTTTTGGAAAATTTGGAGAAATTACTAAATTTTGGGAGATTTCTAAATTTAGAAGCTCATCAAACACATTTAGAGCCACCGCTAAATTTAGCGGAAAAACACCTATTGGGGGTAAAAAATATTTTTAGCCTAAATTGTGTATTTTGTGATTCTAGACCCTTTTTTCTAAAGAGGGGGACAAAAAAACTTCATTTTGATGTACTTTTGGAGCATTTTGTTCTAATATTGGTGCATAAAGTGTAAAAAAAAAAGTGCAAATTTTTTATTTTATGTTTGGTTCTATCACACGAGGTCTTTGATCTCATACCAGCGTTTGGTATATATAGTGCCTTTGGGAAGCACTTACGGGTGATGTCCTCGCGACTACTACTGCACTTAACGCCTAACACAACTGCCTAAATGTTGTCTAGGCATCGACCCTATAAAATCGATGAGGAGTAATAAGGACAAAATACACACACATTTGAGCCCTCCGATCTGTTTGTACTTGCACAAACCCCTCTCTTGTCTGCGTACCACATACTAAATTCTTTCACGTGTGTTAACACCTCTTTCTGTACTGACAGGTATATTGAAAGGGTGATCTTCTTCCACGTACCAACGGGTATATCGAAGGAGCGTATATAGAAAGGTTTGGTATATCGGCACTGACGGTATATTGAGAGGAGACCATAAACCTAGAGTGATAAGAGTCTTACCCTTTTTAGAAATCTAGAGTTTCATAAATTCAAATTACATAAATGGGTACACAAGCACCAAAGTTCTTCTTTCTAGATTCACAACTACTTAGAGGAGACAACTATGTTGCATGGCGAAGATCAATATGTTACTTGAGTTTGTTGACCTATGGACAGTTGTAGATGGAACAACAACAAGATCACTTGATGATGGAAGACAACAATTTCAATTTGACAGGGCCAATCAAAAGGCCAATTTGATCATCTTGTTTGGCGAATGGACGATGTGTAACCCCACATTAGAGATGCCACATCGGCCAAGGATGCATGGGATAAGTTGAGTACAGTCTATGAGGCAAAGAACAAGAATGTCATCATCAACCTACTATCACAACAACATACTCTCAAGTTCAAGCACGATGAGAAGGTTGAATTTTTTTTGAGATGAGTTGCTACTTTGAGGGAATCTCTATTGGCATTGGGAAAAGAGATAAGTGATGAAGACCTCATACTAATTGTGTTGTAAGCACTTCCTCCTTCCTACAAAATCTTTGTGACAACTATCAATATGAGTAAACACACAGTCACCTTTGAGAAGTTGGTCAATCTACTCCAACAAGAAGAGGCAATGAACAACAAAGATCATGAAGATGAGCAAACACTATCTTCTAATCATAAAGGAAAGGGAAATTTCAGTCTAATCACAATAAGTCCCAACAAAATCAAAGTCAAAAAAGGGACCAAATTCAACGATACAACACCAAGAAGTGTCCCATTTGCAATAGAGAGGGACATGACATCAAAAATTGTTGTACAATTCCTACAAAAAGGGTTCATCAAGCAATTCAAAACCCAATAACCAATAGGGTAACAACAATTAAAATCAAGGGAAGTCCAACAACAACAATCAAGGGTAGAAAAATGGTAATTGGCAAAGAAAACCCAAACAAGGGTACATTGCCGAACATGAGGATTATTCAGGTGACGGACACCACATGTATTCTGCTCAATTTGATGAAAGAACCAATTCCACACAAGATATTTGGTATGTTGACTCAGGTGCAACTCGACACATGACTAGATGCAAGGATTGGTTCTACACACTACGTGACTCACCTAATAAGAACCATGTGTCATTAGGTGATGACTCATCATACAGTGTCAAGAGGATTGGAAACATTTCACTACCTCTTAGAAAGCATAACTGCAAAATCATAAATATATTGTGTGTACCTGGGTTGACCAAGAATTTTCTATCAATTAGTCAACTCCTTGATCATAACTTGAAGTTGGATTTTGACAGTAATAATGGAGAAAAAGTGTTCTTGATAAGAGATAAGTCAAGAGGTTCCAAGATTGTAGCAAGAGCCTCCAATGTGGGATGCATGTTCCAACTTGATTTTGTCCACGAGGATGATCAAGCTCTAGTGGCCAAAGACACACAATCTACAGAACTATGGCATCGCAGATATGGTCACATCAGTTTTGGCTATCTCCAAACACTTCAAAAGGGCAACATGGTGAAAGGATTGCCTACACTCAAGCACAACACTGGCAAGTGTCACAATTTCCTAGTTAGAAAGCAACACATAGTACCCATCGAGAAGAACACATATAGAGCTAAGGGAAAGATTGATTTATTGCACACCGATCTTTGCGGGCCCATGTAACCAAGTCATTCTAGATGTCAATACTTCATGCTTTGTATTGATGACTACTCAAGAAAGATATGGATATATTGTCTAAGAGACAAGATTCAAGCCTTTGAGACATTTAAGAAGTTCAAAGCACTTGTTGAGAATGAAGTTGGTCGCAAGATCAAAACTCTCCACTCAGATTGAGGGGGGGAATTCACAAGCAATGAGTTCAAGACTTACCTGGAAGCTCATGGGATTCGTCAACAAATGCCTCCTACTCACACACCATAGCAGAATGGTATAGTTGAGAGAAGGAATTGTACTATCATGGAAATGGTGCGATGTATGATTGACGACTCAGGTTTAACAAAGACATTTTGGGTAGAAGCTGCAAGAATTGTAGTCTATTTGTTGAACAGAGTGCCCACAGTAGCTCTTAAAGGAGTGACACCTCAAGAAACATGGTTCAATAGAAAACCATCAATTACACACCTAAGATTATTTGGGTGTAAAGCTAGCATGCACATACCCAAGAAGAACAGGAACAAGTTGGATATGAAAGCTGAGAAACTGATATTCATTGGATACAATGAAGAAGCACTTGGGTATAAATTATGGGATCCAAAAGTGAAAAAAGTATACACAAGTAGGAATATTGAGTTCTTTGAGAAGAAACAAGTAGATGCTCCACTCAACGACTCAACAAACATGCGAATACACCTCTTGTGAAGACAAAATTTGATGTTCCCACTTTGAAGATGACAAAGTGATGAATTGGATGATGGTGAAAACTTGGATCTACCACAAGCCAATGGAATAGCTAAGAAGTTACCTAAATGGTATACTCAATTAATAAGAGATGTAAATTTGGATGAAGCACCTAACACATCATCCAATCCTGGACCTAGAACTCGCTTGATCAAGCTCGTGAAGAGGTCAATTATGCCCTAATGAGCAGAGTCATGTTGAAGCAGTTGAGCCATCTATAGTTCAAGAAGCCCTATAATCAAAATCTTGGAAAGATGCCATGGATTGAGTAGTATCGGTGATGAAGAACAACACATGGCAACTTGTCGACCTTCCACCAAGGAAGAAACCCATTGGATGCGAGATGGATATTCAAGAGTAAGTACAAATCTTATGGGACTATTGACAAGTATAAATCAAGGCTTGTAGCAAAGGGGTATACACAACAAGAAGGCATTGATTATGAGGAGACATTTGCTCCCACAAACCAAGATCAAGACAATCAGGATGATCTTTTCTCTAGCTACAAAATTTGGTTGGAAAGTCCACCAAATGGATGTGAAAAGTGCCTTTCTTAATGGAGATTTGCAAGAAGAAGTCTATATGACTCAACTAGAGGGTTATGTAATACCAGGAAAAGAGATGATGGTATGCAGACTCATAAAATCTCTATATGGCCTAAAACAGGCACCCCGAGCATGGTACATCAAAATTGATGAGCATCTCATAAGTCATGGATTCGAAAGGAATCCTTATGACCCCAATCTTAACCTCAAAAAGCAAGGGGGATATTGTCATTATGGTTGTTTATGTCAATGATCTAGTCATTATAGGCGATTCTGTGAAGATGATCGATGCAACAAAGAAGGATTTTAATTGATCGCTCGACATGAAAGATCTCGGGCTCATGCACTATTGTCTTGGGTTGGAAGTATGGAAAAAGAGAATCATATCTTTGTTTTGCATTTGAAATACACCAAGACAACGCTCGAGAAATTCAAGATGATGGACTGCACTCCTATTGCTATACCTATGGAAGAAAGACTTGATTATCTTGTTCCGATCCATCACCACCGCAGTGAATATAACTCTCTATCAACAGTTGATCGGGAGTCTCATTTACCCGACATATACTAGACCAGATATCAAATTTGCGGTCAGCTATTTATCACGCTTCATGCAAGAATCGAGAATATGTCATTGGAAAGCAAAGAAAGAGAATCTTGAGATATCTAAAAGTACAGTTGACCTTGTCTAGAGTACAAGAAGAATGAAAAATTCTTCTTGATAGGATATTCGATTCGAGATCATGCGGGAAACATGGATGATAGGAAGTCAACATCAGCTTCGTCTTCTTTATGGGATCTAGACTGATATCATGGGAAGTAAGAAGCGAACTTTGTTTCTGGCTCTTCTACGAGAAGCGAGTATCAAGCTATAGGCGAAGCATTTTGTGAAGCAATATGGCTACACCGAATCTTTGGAATGAATTGGTCTACCACAACAAAAATATACTCCAGTATATGTTAATAATGAAGGAGTTCTGAAGCTTGTTTGCAATCCAGTATTTCATGAGAGAACCAAGCATATTGAAGTACAGAGTTCATTTCATATGTGAGCATGTCTTGAAGCACAACATACAGCTCTAGTTCGTCCTACTAAACTAAATGAAGGAAAATGTTTTCGCTAAGTCACTTACACGTGACAAATTCACACTATTCAGAGAGTTCCTCTCCACTTCATTGGAAACTATGTAAAATTAAGGGGGGGAATGTTAGCATAATTTAGCATAGGCATATTTATTGCATTTTATTGCATTGTCTTTTATTTAATAATGTGCAACATGTGCACTCTAGTCTAGTGACTTGCATTTAATATTGTTATGTTGGATAACATTCAATATTGGTATTAGTAGTAATTACATGTGCATGTGAGATGGGTCTTATCATCTCGTAGTTGGTGCCTGATAGGGTGTCATGTCTATCCATATGAGGTTGTCTAATATCTATAAATATTACAACTCTTGCATTGTTATGTAATCTGATTTCATGATCAATAATATTTGTGAGGCTTTCGTCCCTCTTTGGTCATTGCAATCTTATTCTATTCTATCATTTGGTATCAGAGCTATACCATTATTATCACAATAATTTATAGTAATAAACATAGCCACATAGTATGGAAAGGTTAGATCATCGTAATAGATGTACATCATTTAAACCTAAAGAAGTATCTTGTCTGTCTTGGCCTTGCATATTTTCTTAAAATCATCCTTCAAAGAAAATATACCTAAATGATCTATCACATATGCAAGGAAAAGGTGAACATGATTCTCATGTAGGATTAAATGACGAACTTCTATTGCATTGATCTAATCTTGCTGATATACTATTGTTTTATTTCCATTTATATGGTTTCTATTCTAAGGATCCCCAATTATGTGTTTGATAAAATCAACAAAATTTTGTTGGCCTATCTCTGGCAAGGAACTAGCGAGACCAAGAAAATACCTACTATTAAATGGGTCGACATTTCACTTTTTAAATATCATGGGGAAGCGGGGATTTTGAACTTGGAAAAACAAAATCTCGGTCTAAGTGCTAAATGTGTGTGCAACCTCTCTCTAATCCTCAAAGCGTGTTTTACAAGATAGTTTATGAAAAAAGGTGACCTTCTTCCAAAGGATAATCTCATAATTAATAACATGACTAATGACTAGAATTTTTGTAAATTAATAAATGTATAAATCAATAAATTAAAGTGTTGGAACATTGTTGGTCCGTGGCTAATGACTTGAATAGTAATGAATTAATTATTGGAGGCGAATCTCATATTATTGCTAATGTCGCAATCAAAAATCTTGTGTGAATAAAATTCCTTTTTATTGTTTCATTAATTATAGATTGGACCTTAAATCTTATATATTGGGAGGTTACTAAATAGGCAAATTTTATAGAAAATTGAGGGATTGAAAAAGCATTTTGTGATAAGATTGGTAATAAATATGTTGATTGGTTGGACTCACCACCTTTTCCAATAAAGGTTTATATTAAAGCCCCTAGCAAGCTTGTATTAATTACAAGCATGTGATGGCATAGTCACTCCATATATTTATCTATCTGCTCTCCCATATTTTCACACCTTTTGGGTTTATTTCACTGGATTTCATTTCATCTGTCATGGCCTTTCCAATGTTTCCTTTCATGTAATTTTCTATGTCGGTTCATGAAATGGGATTTTATACCAAAATTTCACGTCACCATTTGAAATCCATTTTTGGATTGAATCAGAGCAAGACATGGTTGCTATTGAGGGAGTTCTTGGAGATGATTATATTTCTCTGGAGGGACATCCGAGGGTAAATGTGAAAGTTTATTCGACATTCTTTTGTCATCTTATTATCATACATCCGGGGAAGGATTGGGATTTGGAGATGGGTTGTCATTGGATCAAGTTAGCGTATAGGGTTGGCATGGAAGAGGAAATGGATAAAACCTCAAGTGCGTGATCGCCCTTTCTTTCTTAAGCTCATTATAAATAGGAAGGTTTGATAAACGTGGCCAATTTTTCATAGTTGTATAATCAAATTGACGTCCTAATGTGTTTCGTGTTTGGTGTATCCAAATGGGGTGAGAGACCAAGGGTGGGACCTAGTTTGCTCCACTTGCGTGACTTGGATGATATGTTTTCTGCTATAATAGGAACTGGTACATTGGGATCTTATTTGCAGGATAGGTCGTGAGGTGTATGATTGGCTAAAGAATCAGATTGTTGCTAGAAACCATTTTCATCCTCGTTAAAGTGGAGGTTATAGATGTGTCATCTGATTCAGTTAAATAAGTGATTCTAAAATCCATCAACTTTGTATATTTGTTTTGGTTGTTTTATAGCATTTTTAGTTCCATTTTTATTGAATCATCCTATTTGTCTTACTAGTCTGGCATTTTTTGTATTCCCAACCACTTGTGTTTTTGGCATAGGCCCTTACATTTTTCAGAAAGTATTGATGGATCGTTTGGGTTTTTAGATTGATCCTCTTGTTATATATTTATTGTAAAGGGAAAGGGACCCTTCAACCCTCCTTTAGTTATAAAAAAAAGAAATCATTAATAAAAATTTTATGCATTGCACTAAGCAATTTAAATAATTAATCGCTATTAAATTTGGTTTGTTTGAAGTTGTCAATTTGTTGCAAAAAAATTCTCTGCAGACTAATTCATTTTTTTCTTATGGTTTTTGGATATCAATAATTAATTGATGTAAGAAATAGTAGTTGTCTTTTAAATAGCTCATGTTCTAGATACATTCTTCTATTGTTATCAAAAATTTGGCAAACTTGGATATATATTGTGGCCCAATGCAATGAACAACATCCATCTCAAAACCAGAAATTGTTTTCATCTATTTGGGTTCAGTACTACTATTATAGTTGTGTACCATTCAAATCATCCAAACACATTTACAAAAGGCTTTGCAAACAAAATGGAGCAAGGTGTTAAAACTAATATGACTAGACATGATTTCATATTGTATAGATTATTAGAAAACAAATCGAAAGCAATATCTTATTACAATTTCTTTATTGACACATCTATTTGTTACATTTAGGTTCTCTAAGGTTGGTAATGTTGCACATTAACATGGCTCTTTACATGTATGATGACATAATGACAATCACAAAAATCTAAATGAGAAATATGTAATTGGCTATGGTGCTTAGAAGCACTATTTATAAATGTGATCTAAAGAATTCTAAGCCAATTGCTATAAAGAGAATGTACAATCACTACCCACTAAGCTTTCTTGCATTTGAAACTGATGTGGAAATAGTTAGAAGCATCAAACATCAAAATCTTGAGAGTCTACATGGATATTCATTTTCTCCACTTGAAACCTATTGTTTTATGATTACATGGTAAACAAGAGTCTATGGGACATCCTACATGGTGAGTAAAATGATTATGTTATGAAGAAAAATGGATCTATACATTATAGATTCATATTTTGAAATAGAAGCATCCAATCAATCTCTAACCTTCATATTAAAATGGATTGTTGGAAAATATAACAAGTGTTTTATTAATTTTTATTTTCATATAGGATCATCAAAGAAGATTAAGCTAGACTGGAACACTCGGCTAAATATTTCTCATGGTGTTGAAGAAGGATAGCCATATCTTCATCATGACTGTAACCCACACATTGTTCATAGGGATGTGAAGACTTCTAACATTCTTTTGGATTATAATTTTGAGGCACATTTTTCAGACTTCAGCATTTCCAAGTGCATTCCCTCGGCCAAAAACCACACCTCTACCTATGTTATGGGTATCATTGGTTACATTGACCCAAAATATGTAAGAACATCAAGGCTTAATGAGAAATCTGATGTATACAGTTACAAAATTTCTCTTCTAGAGTTGCTGACTTGAAGGAAGTTGTGGCCAATAACTCAAATCTACAAGGGCCTAGAAATTTTACAAGGCTAAGAGAATGGGCTACAAGAGGGAGACTTGTGAAAATAAATAGAAGAAAATTGCTATACCACATTAAGGGGTGTGATGCAAATGTAGCTCATTCACATGGACCAACATTGGGAAAAAGGTGTTGGCATTTCTTGACTCACAAAGAATACAATTGTGGCATAATGAGTCTTTTGATTGATGTAAACTATAAAATATTGGTTCAATGTATCTCCGAGGGTGTAAGACTGTGTTTCTCACAAACATTTTTCTTACATTGTGTCAAAGGATTATTTCATTTTCTTGCTCACGGAAGTGACTCATCATTTATATGGAGAATGGAACAATTTACAAGCATAAATTCTACTATCTTTCACAATAATAGAATTTTTGATATACATAAACTCCCAACTATGTTATTTTATTTTAATGATTACTCAGAGATATAGTTTATAATAATAAACACTAGTGAACTTAATGTCATGTACAATCTAAGAAAACAATACTTGAGTTGTTACAAGGTATATTTCGGGGTGAGAACGTAAATTTATTGTAAGTTCCACCAGAAATCAAAATAACACCACTAGCATTTAAGGCCGTGTCAAATTTAAGGATGCACATAATAAAAATTGAAAGTGTGAACCTCACACTCTAAAATTTTGAGCCTCACACTTTGAAAGTGCGAGGCTTGCACTCTGCGAAAGCACGAGCCTCATACTTTCAAATTACGAAGCTCGCGCTTTCAAAGTGCGAACCTTACTCTTTCAGCATGTGAGGCTCAGAATTTTAGAGTGTGCAGCTCACACTTTCAGAGTGTGAGGTTTGCACTTTCGAGTGTGGGGCTTGTAAATAAGCTTTATGTGTAAGGCTCACAGCTTGGACAATGTGTGCTCACACTTTCAAAGTGTGAGTCTCGTATTTTTACAAATTTGAAAGTGTGAGTCTCACAAATTTTACAATGTGAGGCTCGCCATTTGAAAGTGCATGGTTTCGCACTTGAACTTGTTATTGCATGGATTTATTATTAGTTTTTATTTTTAATTTAATACAATGGGATCATGACTTATAATAGTTAGTGGCCGCTAACCTCACATCGAGGCTTTTGCACTTTCTTTTAATACAACAAGATCATGACTTATAATAGTTAGTGGTAACTAACCTTACATCGAGGCTTTTGCACTTTCATTCAATACCACAGGCTCATGACTTATAATAGTTAGCGACTGCTCACCTTACATTGAGGATTTTGCAAGAAGTTATTGTTAATTTTTTATTATTAATCCAACGGGATCATGCCTTATAATAGTTAGCAGCTGCTAGCCTTACTTATTCCCAACATGAAAATCTAAAAACAATAAAATTGGAATCCAATAATAGAAATATTGGAATCCATTAATAGCAAAATTGGAATCCAATAACAGCAAAATTGGAATCCAATAATATTGAAATTGGAACTCAAATAAGTCTAGTAATGACAATATTAGAATCCAATATTGTTACTAATGGAATCAAACAATAGTAATAACAGAATCTAGCATAGACAAAAATGAAATCTAATATAACCAAAAAAAATGATAGATTACTTCCAAAACATGTAATACAGGAGTCAGATTCACTAGAATATGTCCAGATTTAGTGAAATAAGTGTTCACCCCTTTACATTCAAGTTTGTATCAATCAAATTGGCATCAAGAGAGCTTTAGTTGGTAATGGATCTAGGCTTAATATTTTCAATCTAGCATTTCTTCAGCAACTTGGCCTTCATAAAGCCTCCCTAACTCCCTCATCTATTTCTATTCGTGGCTTTGATAATATTCCTAAATGTGTCTTAGGTACTATCACACTTCCCATTACTATTGGGCCATGTACTTTTCCCATCTCATTCCATGTAATGCCTAATAATCTTAATTATAATATTCTTCTTAAATAGCCTTAGATCCATATCATACATATGGTCCCTTCACTCTTCATGCGTGTCTTAAATTCCTATACCAAGGTGTGGTCTATGAGGCCTTAGCATATCCCTCCCCATTTTCCTTTTGCAACACTATTGATCATTCACTTGAAGCCCCTACTTTTGCCACATCTCCTCCTAATTTCACAAAGTATGGTCATGGGTATTAGTATATGCTTCGTTATGAGTTTCACTGGCACCGGATTAGGAAAATATGGAAAGGGAGTCACATAGCCTCTTTCCATTCCCACACAATCCACCAAACTTAGCATTGGATATCACCCTCCATCCACTCGTTTTATTTCGGCCACATCTTCTCCTAAGGTTTATACTACTTCACATGCTCCTCATCTTCCTCTACTACAACCTGAGCTTATTGGTGATCTTGCTTCCACCACTTCACCTAAATTGGATACTTTCCATACTAATGATTCTTTACTAGAATATATGAGGACTTATGACCATTTACCCCTTACCATCACAAAATTTGTTTTCCATTTGTTCTCAATACTAGATCATACTTCGGAAAATTTGATCTCCCTAACACCAATACCAATACTCTTGATTGTTTCCACATCTACCACCATGGCATGGTCTCTCTCCCATCATCACATAGATATCCATCACTTGCAAACTTGGGGTACATCAAAATTTCCCCCATATTCACACATTCCAATTAGCATTTCCCTATCCATATTACTCATATACACATGCATACCATAATTTTTCTTTTCACTTCAAGTTAATCACTCTCACATCGCTTTCTCTTATCTACACTCTGAGCACACCTTATGATATCTATCTATCCTTATGGATTCACTTTCCTCTCCTATGCTACTCCATACACACTTTGCTACTCATGCTTACTTATGGATCCTTCTATTCATGGTACACATACTACTTCATATATATGGTATACATCCTTTCATGCACTATACATACTCCGGCTATTCTTGCTCACAATGATTACATTTTTTTCCAGTAGCTTCGATATACATGCTTTGGGGTAATCACACATCCGCCACCACTATTTGTTGTCTTTATCATCTACTCATATCTTATTTCCTACACTTCACGCTCTATGCTTCATGATACATCTTGCCTAGCATTACCACATCATTGGTTCGCATACTTTGTCTTCATTACCTAATGATGCACTCTAGTACTATGGTTCACACTTGTCTATTGAGGGCACAATTCTTCCACGAACCTCATATCATCTACTTCTATTACACTTTACACTCAATGGTTCAGATACATCTTTCCTATCATCTACTCTCATTGAATACATTAATTACCTGATGATGCACTCTTGTTCTATGGTTCATACTTGAGTGTTGAGGGAAAATTTCCCAATGAACCTCATCTCACATGCATTCGTTGTGGGGAATGTGACTCCTCTCATCTAAACATTTTACATATCACCACATACCATCACACTCATGCAACATTTACACATCTTAGTTGTACTTACTCTTGTTATCTCAATATACTATTTACATTATTACACTTTGTTTCCAATGCTAGTTGGATACTTAGTATGACATTATCTTTCTCTATATACACATACACATTCACTTGGTATCTTGAGTTCAATATATGACCTTTATATATTCTTACATGATGCAAATGCTCGACACTTCTCTTTACCAGTCTGTCGAGGCTCTTAGGGGAATTTATGTTTACTACTCTCATACTCTACACATCACAGGTCTTCTTTATTACAATATTTACTACTTCCTAGAAATATCATTTTCCTTTTCGCTAATATGTACATGATTTGACATACCAATATTTTTTAACATGCTAACAGGTGTTTCATGTGTAGAATTTTATTTTCATTATCTATACTGACCATGGTTATCTGTCACCTTTTGTTTGTTATTGTTTTCTATTATTTTTAGGATATGCCCTATGTCTTGCTTGATCATTTTTTCTTTCAAATGCTTCAGCCTTGATTGTCTTGTGACATTTTGAGTGATATCCCATGTATGCTGAAAAACTTTTTGCGGTCCATATTTTCTTCACACTTGTTTGTTTTTTTATCTTCTATTACACATTATCTATGTTTACACTAACACTTGTTACTATCCTATCTTGTTTGCATGTGCCTTTGTTTCTACCATCCACATCCCCTACCCCCTGAGGTATCCAAACTCGGATATGTATATTAGCTTCCAATCCTCTCCTTTTGGCTATATCCTCCTACATTTGTCACATGCACCCAAAATGAGGGGGAATCTATTGGGTGAATAAATCACCCTTCCAGCAACACAAAGTTACAAAACAGATACACACAATATATAATTAGCAATAATACACGATCACTGAGTGATCTAGAAATAAAATTGGGTCACAATCACATACTGAGACACTAGTGCCAAAGTCAAACATGAATGGTGGGTGCTATTGTGCCACTTGGGTTCTTGTGTCTTGGGAAATCACAATCAATTTATCAGTTCATAACAATCTCCGTCGATTTACAATACATTTCTCTAGTAGTAGGCACTCTCCTCTAGTTACAGAACACATTCAATTATTTACAATTAGTTACAACATGAACAATAGGAACAACATGCTACAAATAATAGATGTACCATCTACAAAGTGGTGCTTATAAGGAAGCATCATGGAAGGAGAGAAAAACAGACCTATCTCCCCAACACTCTTCTCTTGGTGTGAGATCTCTTAAAAACTCTCTCTTGGCATGAGATCTCCCAAAAAACTTGCTCTTGGCAAGTGATCTCCCAAAAAACTTGCTCTTGGCATGAGATCACCCAAAAACCTCACCTTCGACAATAAGACACTTAAATTCAACAACATCTCCAAAGCAAACAATAAAACTTTCTATATTTTTACTCTATCATACATCATATGCATACTTTCCTTTTACTTTTACACACTTTTTGCACATGTTACTCTGATTTTTCATGTATAGTACTTTGACTAGTATTTCTTTCTTCTTTTTTAGGTCCATCCTTACAAGAAGCAACTCACCTCAATAATCCTACATATACAATTCATCCATGGGTCTACCTCCCATTCCTAGTTCCCAAGCTTCACAATGCAATCATGTCACACTTCTTGGTCCAATCAACATGCTATTAGCTATGATCTTCTCTACGTGATTACAGGTATGCATCTTCTATTTAGTTTATGCTATCGAGTATTCACTCAACAACATAAAGTGGGAGTAAATGTAGACACAAAATTTATGCACTGGGTACATTTTTAGTTCCTAAAGCATATTAATATGTGTGTGTGTGTGTGTGTGTGTGTGTGTGTGTGTGTGTGTGTGTGTGTGTGTGTGTGTGTGTGTGTGTGTGTGTGTGATTCCTAAGCAAAGAAAACTAGTGTTTAACAACTCCTTTTGGGATTTTTGTTGATCTTTTGCATTAATATTGGATTTACACATCCTAGATATTTTTGAGAACTATAATTATTTATCCTTTATGGCTTCGGACACTAACACCCAGCCTAGGACAAAAGCATCCAGTGCTCCTGTCCCTCATGAGTGCTCTTGATCATCTCAATCCTTTTCTTACCTTTTTATGTCTATTTTTACCTATTGGACATCTTTTAGTACTTTGGGTTTATCTTTGGTTGTCAATTATGAAATTCAAATAAGGGAGTCATATATATACTTAGTTGCTTCTCCAAAATTGGGGTCAAACATCAAACATTATCTACTATCACCTAAGCTTCCATAAAAGGCACAAAATAATTTCAAAGGCATACATCTAACAACTCATATAAGGGACAAGGGTTGCATCACTCTGCATACACAACATAGGAGGGGAAGTTAATTTTATTTCATCTCAAACATGTGCATACTTAGAGCAATCTAGAGTTACCCACTATCATAGTGTAACTCACACAAGGGAAACATAGGGAATTATTACACACACATACTCAAAGAACTACATGGATTATGAGATGTAGTGCATCACTCGGTCATAAGATCACTCTTCAGGTGACCATCGGGGTCATTTTGACTCGCCATTATACATCTTATTTATTACGTTTGATGTGGTTTATCAAGTATGTGAAGCTATCTATTTATTTTTTAGGTTATAGGTATGACCGATAACATTGGAGAAAAACTAGAGTGATAAAATAGGATCACCAACATAGCTCTTCTAACTCGAGAAAGGTTATAACACGAGTGCTTGAATGAACACCGGCACTCGGATCAGTCATGAGCACCCAGGAACTGTTTTCCTCTTGTGGGAGCTTCTATCCTAAGTAGTTTTGAGTCATATAACCCTCATGGATCCTTGACGACACTCTTTCTAGTTTGTTCCAGGATTTTCTCACTCGAGATCACTAGGAAAATAAATAAGTCACCTTCTCTCTCTATTGCTTAGGGTTTCATATTATTACATGCTTATTGCTTATGTCTTACTGTATCTTATCACTTGTACATCAATAGTTACAATAGTTACTACGAAATTAAGGTTTAATTTAATTTAAATTAATAAAAAACTAGAAATGCGAGATGAACTAAAGCAGAGTGTACACAGTCTTGAGTTTGAGATCTCGTTTGGTGGAAGTGGAAGCTTAGAGAGAAGGCATTGAGGAAAGAAATGAGAAATGATTTGGGGTTCACAGACTTTGAAATTGTAGAGATAGGGTTCACAAAATTTTAAATACAAATAGTTATGGCATGAAGTTAAAATAGACAAGAGCAAGGGTTTGAGCAAGTGAAACTATTGGTTGAGAAACTTGGATGTTCAACACTAGGAACAAAATTTAAGTAAGTTCATTTAGCACCTAGGGTGCGTATTTTCTGAAAATTTGAGGGTTGAAATTTTTGAAAGATAAAAAATTACACCAAAGAGGGCTCCTACAATCAAGAAGTCACCCAAAAACAAGAACAAGAACAAGAATGTGGAGGAAGCACCTAAAGACTAGTATTTTTAAATGCAATATCTACTAGAAGTGGTAGTTGGGAAGCCATGGGTCTCACACTTGAAAAAATAAAAAACAATTGATTAAAATCATTGCATAAAGGCCCATGAAGGATAAATAAGGAAAGATGTTATGAAATACCATACCTAGAGGACGACAGAAGGGCATCTGGTCTTTGATGACAAGGTGAAGAAATACCTAGAGAGCACAAGAATTCTACAGTTGTATGAGTTTCCATATTTTGGGAAGACATCACACCTCTACTAGTGGCTTATTTATAGGGTGCACGATGATTTATTTTATGTTTTAGGGAGAAGAATGTGAATAACTGCATAATTGATTAGAAGGGTGACTAGCTTGCATGTTACTAGAGATGAAATTAGGCTAGATTTAGAAGATGATGTCGCATGATGGAAGCCACAACCACATAGACAAGTATCAATGATGGAATCATATGTTCACAATCATAAGTATAACCGATCCAAACACAAGAGTATCAACACACCTTATAAGCTACAAATTGTGCATGTTGGAACATTAGTTGGAGCTGAATAAAAAAATTTGCATGTCATGCACAAAATTGAGCATAATACCCTCTACAATATCACATTATATATTGTTGAAGGAATAGTCGAGGAGGCAAAGGTCCAAGTGGGTAAAGGATAAAAAATAACCCAGGGTGAAATGCTTCTTTTAATTTTTTTTGGGAGATTGGGGTACCTAATGGTCTGGAGGAAAAATGTAGGTTTATCCTTTAGAGGACAACTCTCCCACACAAAGGTTTGCAGAGTTGACCTGTGATGGGGAAATAACAAGCCATTAGAAAATTCACGTAGATAAATGGTATAAGAGGTTGTACGATGTATTCAAGAATGAATGGCGCATACCAGGATTTTACCTCACTATTAGAAAAGAAGAAAGAGTTTGCGGTGCATCAACACTTCTACCTTGGTTGATTTTTAATTAACAATAGAGAAATGGTACCTTGGTGTGAGTTTCCATTTTCCTTCACAAAAATTATTTTCAGTGTCGTGATGAACCACATCAAGGATGCACACAAACAAAATTTAAATGTAGACAATGTGGATTCCATTACCATACCTTGCACTTTGAGAATTATGTGTACCCATCAAGTTTGGCATACGTGGCGATAGTAGAATCCAAAACATGGACCTGAGCCCCATGAATTTAATAGTGTGTAAGCATGCATTTAGAGTATATATTTATCTTAGGCCAAAGATCAAAGATGGGAATTATCTCACTAAATAATACCTTCATCTCGAAAAAGCATCCACAAAAGAAGAATATAGTTGGAGTGATGAAGAGAATGCGTGAGGATACACCCCCATAAATAAGAGGTAGAAGGGGAAGAATACAAATAAAATGAACAAGATGAAGAAGAATAGGAGACTACCTTGGACAAGAGTCAAAGGAAGAAAATGAAAAGGTAGCAAAAAAGAAGAAAGTAAGGGCGCGAGCACATTAGAGGTGCCTAAGTGGTCACCATCAGTCACACCAGCCAAACCAAGTCCCTTGAATAAAAATCAGAGCTTAATGAGTAAAAACCTCATGTGATTCATATCGAGGAAGATGAGGACTTGGAAGAGAATGTATTTAAGGATATAGCAAGTGAGGAGGAACAACTATACAAAGATATGTTAGTGCACAATGTGGAGCCTACACATGGAGAAGAAGAACATAAGGATGATACCATGCAAGATGAAGAGGAGATGTGTGATGTGTATGAGGAGGAATCCAAGGATGATGAAGAGAATGAAGAGAAAGACATTGGATACCATCTAACTGGGGAAGGCTCAAAACTTCAGTAGGAGGTGAAGGAAGTTGCGTACAACTCAACATTGTGCAAGAGATGCCAAAGGGGAAGCAAGGCGATAGAAGAAAGAAACAATAACCTCTACATGCACCCCAAATGAGCTATATCGATGATCTCTCTAAGGTACTAAGGAAATATTTCAGATTATAGTGCCATCCAAAGACCTCTTTAGATGGGATTTGATCAATAATACTAGGGATTTCTTGAGAACCAATAATATGATGTTTGTGGGCTATGTAAATGCATATAGAGGAGCTGGATTTTGAAGTACGTAAGGAATCATACTCCAAGATTTGGTTGAAGAAGGATCCATGTATATTCCTCACTACTATTGATCATGCAGAGCTATCGATGAGAAATCTTGTAATGCACTCAATAAAATGGTTTATGAACCTATGTGATGAAATATAGTTAAAGGAGATGAAATAAGATCGATGCAAAGTGGGATAAGGATAAAAATATAAAGAGATACGAAGCTCATAGAGGACTTGAGAGATGATAAGGACTTGATTCCTATGATAAAGTTCTCAATATAGTAAAAAGCATCACAAGTGTGTGTGTGTGTGGAGTTGATAGATCAAGATCGGGATGTGTATCCCATATATTTGAACTATTTGAAATACATGGTTTATATGATGTTGATGGAAAGGAAGACTAGACCGGGGCTAATAGGTGAGGAGTTGGCAAAAAAATAGAAAGGAGAAAGAATAAAGAAAAAGTGGAGAAATTAATAGTGGAGTATGAGGCTTTAATCACGGAGGATAAGTAGGCCACGAAAAAGGTAGAGTGCACATTTAAAAAATTCAATACTTCTCTCCCATTATTAATGTGCACACTACCAAAGTGAGGAAGTAGAATTGAAGAAGATCTAGGCCAATATGAATAATAATAAGGCCGAGCACATGAAAAGGTCATGGCCAAAGTCACGAGAGAAAAGAGATCTAATCAAATCCATGAAGGACACACTTGAGGTAAGGCTCAAGGAACTCTATCCCTTGGTCATGCGTAAGATGGATACATTAGAGGGAGTGGCCTTTGACCTAATTATGGTAGTCAAGTAGTGAAGGAAAAGGTAGATAAGTTAGCCTCTGAAAAATTTACGATATCATGAAAACAACTCCCACTAATGTTGGATAGGAAATAAAGATTTGGAAGGAGTTAAAAACATATTAAAATGGTAACTCCTAGAACTCCTTCAATCATAAGGGGCCTAAGTTTTGATGCACACAAGATATCGATACTTTACTCTTTGATTCATTTGAGATATTTCCCTATATTCTTTATTCTTCGTATTCTTTCATTCATTTTTGGAGAAGGCATTATTTGTTTCATATTGTCGAGGATGGACAATACTCCTAGTGTGTGGTAATTTTGGAGTGGAAAATAGATAAATATAATCCATGTGCGAAGGATTGCACACAAGAAGGTGTGCGAGGGAAATAAGGAAATGTGCGAGTTTATAAGGGATGTGCGGGGAACACATGCAAAAATAAAGTTATCACAGTCAATTCATGGAAGCATGCATGTGAATAAGAAACAAAAGCATGTTAATGCATGAAAGGTGCATGCCATGCACAGAATAGGTTATAACGCAAGGGTTCACTCATAAACACAAAGTTGAGGACTTATCCATTTTCAGAGGAAGTTTAAAAATAGAAGAAAAACAAGTTGATGTGAGGCACACGTAATGTCCATAAATAGGCGATCAAAGATGTAAAAGCATATGCATGGATACTTTTAGCTATAGGATTTAAAGAAAGATAAAAGTCGAGCTATTTATAGCTCGATCTATAGTTAAAGCATAGTTGTAAAAGCATGAATTATATTATTATCTCATCGATGTTTAGGAAAAATGCATGTAAGCGGTGAAGGGAATTCCCTACCATGTATAAATAGGTGATGCACTCTTGTATTTGGTATTTTTGTTGGGGGTGTGTCGATGTTGGAGTTTGTAAGTGAGTTTTTGTATGCGTGCATGGTTCAGCACATGGAGGTCATTGAACTATGGATGTGATCAGTTGATTAATTATGTAATCAATTGTATTTTCAATGGATAATTGTGTTTGAGTAGTAAAGATAACTAGATTTGAGCATGGTATTATGGGAAACCAAATAATTTTATTGATTATCTATGTTGAATGATTTCCTTCTTATATGTGTTTCCAAACTTATATGTTATATCTCCTTTCTTGTGTGTCATAATGGTTATGACGAACATGTATGCTCTAACCATATCTTGTGAGTGAATAAAGGATGGAATTGGTGATTACATGGGCTTACATGTATGCTAAAAAAGAGACTAAAGAGGGTTATAAATACTTACATATGGCATGTTGTATGATCAATGATGCATAATCCTCCCTAGAGACAACAACACTAAGAGAGATTCGTTATGGGAATAGATGGAGAAATATCAACAAGAAGATCTCTAGTTCTAACTCACTATGGTTATCTAGATGCAAAATATGTGAACTCTCGGACACCAAAGTCAAATAATAGGTGAAAAATATTGTGAGCAAGAGTAGATAATAAATTGATAACATAGTAATTGTTGTTGAAAAGTGGTAGTACTACTAAGAAAACATAGGGAATATATACCCAATGTCATCACCCATGGGCAATGGTGTCATCCATGAGAAAAGCAAAACAAGTGCCATCCCCATGGGTGATGGCCTTGACCTTGGGGGAAACCCTAGGTCATAAGCCAAAAACATGAGGAATGGAGGCGATAATATGAGTTGGGATAGATAATGAAGGTCTAGAATGACCGAAAGAAAAGATAATGACACACAATAAGAAGAAAGTATACATTTGCATCCTAAAATGCCTTATCCGACCTTTTCATGCTTCATTTATACAAACCCCCATTCCCCCTTTTCCTTGCATTTATGTTAGTTTGAGATGGTAGCCTGGCTATGGACATGACCTACCCGGGACGGGGCAGGTGGCGGTCCCTGTAACCACCTGCCCTATGCAAGGTGGTGGTCTGTGCGCATTTTTCCAAAACTTTTCGATGCTTTTTCAACATAAAAAATCAAGTGGCGCTCGCATTTCTCAACCACTCTTGCTTGCATTTATGTTTTAGCCACCTGGTAAATAGTAATTCTCTTTGTTTATAATAGAAGAGTTCAATTCAAACTTACCCTCTGGTAAATCAAAGTGCTATAAATACCAAGCTTGTTTACAAGCAAATGGCCCCCTCACCTTATATGAATTATTATTCAGTGTGTTTTGAAAGTTCTTCAATAAGTTTCAATAAGTTTAGATTTTGTAAAGCTTTCAACCTCTCAGTTCAAGGCTCCATAGTTCTGGTCCTAGATCATGTCCATTTGAATCTTGATTCTACTTAGAATTATAGGTTGTTGTTTTGTCACAGGAAGCATAAGTCTTATAGATTTTGGTATGCTTGTATTGTATCCCTATAACAATCCCGCTAGGAATTGAATAGTCAAGCTCTGTTCTCTTGCACTATCCCTCTCCTACTTGCATTTTGTTGGCTTACATCCAAGTTGCCACTATTTGAACATCTTCTCCTTTACCCACTATCACATTCCCACTTTTCTGGATTCATGAGAACACGAAGGAACGAAGAGATCACATTGAGGGGACAAGTCACAATACAACTAGATTTGCATGTTGTTCGTAAACTCCAGGTTTGAATTGTCGAAGTTGTAGTTACAATATATCAAATAGAATAGCAAATCATTTTATTTAGTTAAGCTTGCTTTCAAGTATTACAGGGAAGTTGTGGGGAATGATAGCTTCTAGAGAAGCTGTGATTTATTCCTCACTTCTGAGGTAAGATTGAAAGTCTTTCAATTAAATTAGTTAGTTATTTAATATCTAGGATAAATTCACAAATGCATAGGAAAATAGCTACATCAGGCTACCTTGCTTGTTTTAATTATGTTATTAGATTAATTGTTCATTATCTGAATATATTAGAATAGCTGCTCTTTAAATTTCATTCAAATTCACATCCTTAAAAATACAAAAAAAAAAAAAGAATATAAGCATAGTGTAGATTTACTTTCATAATTAGTTTACTTATTTAAGTTAAAGTTTGATTATCTCTTGCATGACAATTACGGGACCCAGAGAGCCAGGGATTACGTATTCGAACCGGTAATACCTCAGCCAAATCTCTTCACAACATTAATGGATATAGATCAAGGTCTTAGAATTCACGTCTTTCAAATGACAATAAACCCACAAGTAGTTAGTGAACAATTGAGAGAATTGAATATTGAAGACGATAAAGCATACACATTCTAGTCAAGTCAACCCAACTATAGATTGCCTTGATAGGATATCCGCATGACCATACAAGAACCCGAAAGAGAGAAAATATTTGGTTGTGATTCATTAGTTCCATAGCCAAATGTAAGAGACCTTCTCATTGACATAGACACAGGTTTACGTATACAAGTTTCTAGAACACCCGTAAGGTATTCTGAGAAGATCACACAACTCCTAGTATTAAACATAGAAGCTGAAAAAAGCTTATGACTATTGGATAGTCGGAAGAAGAGATTGATTCTTCACATGACCATAATAGGTCCACAACAACCATGAACTCATGGTTGTGATCCCCAGGTCCCACAACCCAATGGGCCTGCTAATCAGTTAAACATTGACACCAGTTTACGTATGCTGGTATTTAGATCCTCACCACTTCCACTAGATATCATAACACAATTTTTTGCATTAAGTATAGAAGCCAATCAAGCTAATATTTTCTAGGCTAGACTAGAAAACCACCCATAGTTTCCTACAAATCCACTACACCTCTCACTACCATTTTCATGACCTTGTCTGGAAATATACATGAAGCACCTATAGGTCACTTTCCATGCATCCAATAGCCAATAGATAGGATCTCGATAGAGCTCGACATTGATTGGAGCCTCCGAGAAGCTATTATATCTGAACGATCCATTACACCAATTCAGGTTAGGAGAGCTTTCTTTTCCTTAGACTCGTCAGATCCCATTATTACGTGTTGAGGATATAAGATTGCCCAACTAGTTTTTCTACACCCACATATATTTCATTTCCACCAGCTTATCTCAGACATGACCTCGGGAGGTGGGTACGAAGAAAGGCTACTTGTAGATTCTCATGCTCGCATGTCACTTTTCTATCATACAAAATTGGTGAACCGACGTGAAACAACAACCTGCTTCCCTTTTCATTTTCATTTCTTTCATCCATCTTCGCTCCTTCCCATTATTCTATGGGTATTTATATACCCCCCGAATATGTCGGGATACGATGCATATGGCAGACCTCTCTTAGGTCTCGAAGCATATTATGGTCAAACAAATAGACAACCATCACCCTCACTTTCCACATGGGCTGACAACTATTCAAGAAACTACTTGTCATCACAAAATCCTCCTCAAAGAACTAGCTCTAGTTCTTCATTCCAAATTGAGGAGTTGGATCAGCTCACACAAACACAACAACCAGAGCCCTTAGGCTCTAACAATATGATGTTTACTGGAGAATCCATTTCATCTCCTCGGGTTTTGTTCAGACCACAAATCAAGTAGGCAATCAGATCCACTCCCATTCTTGGATGAGGAGTACCTAGCATGCCATGCTAGAAATGAGACAATACTTCCAAAACATGTATCCATCTCTAGGAAGTTTGCAAACACAACCCGATACCCCGCTTCAAGAAAATACCCCCATTCCTCCACCAATGGAAAATACTCTTGGTGAACTTGGGCAAGAGTAATGAACAATTCATAGTAGGATACCATACCCCTCTACAACCTCAAAGAGTACCACAACAACATCAAGGTGAAACACTAGGCCATCACCAATTGAGGTCATCTCAACTTTGGTCGAGAGGGTTAGAGGACTAGAGCTTGCTCAAGAAAATCAAACTTCATATTCGGGGCAAGCGGGAACTCCCAACCCTCCTCATTATCCTAGTCAAATTGACCTCCTCACAGGAATAGGCACGTTAGGCATGCCTCCTCAACAATCGTATAACTACCCACAAAACACACAACTAGAACCACATTTTCAAATGTTGCTCCAGTTGAAAGTATGATACCCCCGGTTTAGTACCAAACAACCCATATCAAAGCAATGCTCCTCCCTATTAAACATTTATTCAAAATCACCACAGGGAGATATGTTCTCTTCTCCCGGGATGTTTTCTCAACCACAGGGGTTTCCTTACACTCCTACAAATACATATGCTATGCCATATCAACAACCCATTCCACCTCCCCCCTCAGTAGGCACCATCGATGGTTGAAGACCTATGCGGTAGGGACTTACTCAGAATATTTAAAAGAACCTCTAGATTTCACCATATGAAGCATCATGCTTCCAAGACCTCTTCTGATTTTCCTAAATACAAAGGGGAGGGAGATCCAAATGCACATATCAAGGCCTATGCCATGGCCATTCGAGAATTGCTCCCTTGGGATGTGGTTGTTGCTAAGATATTCCCTAAGACTTTAGAGGGTATTCCCTTGATTGGTATTATAGAATACCTGAAGCCTCGATACACTCATTCAAACAACTTGTGTTAGAATTTATCAAAGCTTTTGACATGAACAAATTGTTAAGAACAAGGATCAGGGAATTCTTACATATTAAACAAGAGCACAATGAATCTTGCTCATTTTATTCAAAGATGGCATACAATCCTCTACTCATCAACAAGTGCTCCAAACATGGATCAGATGGAACTATGTGACTTATTCCTTCATTCTCTCAATAGAGAGATAAAGGAAGAAGTCTAGAAGTTCCCACTAAGGACTTATGATGAAGTACTCGAGAGTGCTCTCCATGAATCGATCAAGCGGATAATAGACAAGTGGTCGTAAGACATATGGAACAAATGGGAAATTAATCACTCCCAATCAAAACACTACGACTTATCCTAATGTCAGAATACCAATCAAGGACCCAAAATCTTAACAAAAACCATGGGGTTACAATAGATGGAGTCACAGAACTAGGTTAAAAGGAAAACATCGTGAACATCTCACCACCCATTAACAATCAATGAAATAATAACTTTACTCCAACAATCAACGCGGTGGATTTTAATCATCCATCATGACAACAAAACAACAACAACAATGGAAAATAGACACAAGGTCCAATCTGAAACCCAACTAGATATCAGAATCAAAACCAAAGGCAACAACCTCAAAATTTTAACTCTAACAACCAACAACCTAATCAGAGTTTTGGACCACAACAAGTTTCAAACCAACAACCTCAAAACTATAATCCCAACTTGTATTGTGGTTTCCACAAGATTCAAGGCCATGATACTAGGACTTTCATGACTACAATAAATTCATGCAACATTTTCCTAGAAGACCAAAGACAACTCTTTATAGATATGTTTTTAGCAAATTCTGCATTACCCATGCCAAACACTTATATGGGAGCAGTTTCCCCTCAAAATGCACCCCTCAAGATTTTTAACGATCCTCTCCGAATCACTCTAACAATAACAGGTTAGATCCAAATGGGATGAACAAGGGTGTTATGATAGGAAATAATGATCATGAAGCCTCAACTTCATTAAATCCACGGTCGCACCCCAATTAGGAACTCGACCACAAACCAAGATAGTTGGTCTAGTAGAGTTAGATACCAAGCTACATGTAGAAACCATAACAAGAACATGAGATTATTCTTCTCAACCAGTTCCAACCTACCCATTAGAACCAAGACAACATTCAACAAACACTGGTAAAACCATAGGCGCTTACGATCTAATTAATGACCTAACAAAGACCTTCTCTCACATTTCCTTCTTGGATTTGTTGAAAAACTCTCCCACCCACAGGGCTTGCTCTCTTAGAAGCATTAGGTCTTGGTCATCTAATTAACATCACTCCTCCTCTGAAATGCAAGTAAACCATGTAGACTTTGACGTCTACCCTCCAAGGAAGCAGATAGGGATACTGAGTTTATATTTGATATAAGAAAAATGCCAATAGACGTTGAAATTACATGTAGAGGTGACCCAACCTTGCATTTATAGGTATGGGTTTATAATAATTATGTTAAGCGTGCACAATGATTGATGATGGGGCAGTAGTTAACATAGTCCCCTTCACTTTTCTTCAAAAGCTAGGATATGGAGAAACAAATTGTTCCACAACATGAAATATGCTAAGGGGTTATGATAGCCTCAAGGCCACTTCAATTGGGACTATAGTGTTACCAGTCACCTTAGGACCCAAGACAGTCCTCACTAAATTTTATATTATAGATTGGGAAACCAACTATAATATGATTCTCGATCGACCATGGATACATCGCATGAAGGCAATCCCTTCCACGTTATTCCAGGAAATAAGATTTTTACACCTAGGAAAAATATTTGTGGCACAAGGTGACCCAAAACCATTTGATATACACCTAGAAGATTTGAAGAAGAGACTAGGTGTTCACTCTGAGTTTGAACTCCCAATGAATCAACTTAACAAACCAGTCAATTCAAAACCAGAAGTAAAGTTGATACCTACAACAGAATTAGAAATCATGAATCTAGTCGAAGGCATTCAGCACTCAAAAATGAGACTAACGTCATAGAGACAAGTATCATTAGGAACTACCACAAAAATTTCGAGTTACTAGAGAAAGATTTACCTATTCTCCTACCATTTGATTCCATGGGTATGGGATGCACCCTAGGAATTGGCTCCCTTCCAATGAGACAAAGTTTGTATGGTAGAAGTAACCGAGGAAAAAGAAGTAGACATGAAGAATGTCCCAACATCCATTTTTCCAAGAAAATATTGGACTCTCCACTTTGATGGAGCTAGATGTCATTTGGAGCTTGGGGCAGGTGTGATCTTTACTTCTCCCGAGGGAAAGATCCTACCTTTTTCCTTTAAGTTAAACTTTGAATGTACAAACAATGGGGCTGAATACGAAGCCCTCCTCCTTGGCCTCATCATAGCCAAAAGAATGGGCATTGATAACATTAGAGTACTAGGAGACTCACAATTAGTTGCAAACCAAGTATCTGAGGTATATGAAACTAGAGTTGAACACTTACAACTCTATAAAATGGTGGTGTTAGATCTAACCAAGGGATTTGACTTCATATCAATCAAAGAAATCCCACGAGAACAAAACCTTCTCGCTGATTCAATAGCAACCTCATCTTCCCATTTCACTCCAAGCAGTGAGTTGGAAAATACAAATTTCATGGTATCACTTCATACTGAACCATTGGTGCGTAAAATACCAACAACCCCGATCTTGACACATATAGAAGCTGAGAATGAGTTTTCATCCTAGATCACTTTGACAATGATAGGGTCACTCTTGGATATCTAAATGCCTATGTGGAATTACATCTCACTCATCACATAGTAGATTTTTCCCTAATCCCATCATTCCTCTTCCTATTTTGGAAATCCCATGATAGAATCTCCCCACAAAAGAATCTGAAATCTATGAGGTAGAGAATGGAGAAGGTTTGGAACTACCTCGGCCCCACCTAAATTTGAAGAAGGCAACACTTCCTTAATGAAGGAACGATTGACATAAATATTGGAATGGAGGAAGAACCAAATATTTTGAAGTTGGGATCCTCATTAACTCCAGAGGAGATAGAAATACATACCAGATCCTCAAGGAACATCAAAAGGCTTTCACATTTAATTACAAAGAAATGATGGGAATTACACCACATATCGTGGTACACAATCTTGTCACCAAACCAGATGCAAAGCCAATTAAGAAAAATTCGAGACCAATGAAACCAAAAGTGGCTCTCATGGTGAAAGAAGAAGTAATGAAACTTCTCAAGTGGGATTCATCAAACCAGTTGACTATTCACAATGGGTATCTAATATCATCCCTGTTCTCAAAAAGAATGGGAAGATACATTTGCATAGACTTCGGGACATTAATAAAGCTTGCCCCAAAGATGACTTCCCATTACCATCCATCGACGTCATTGTTGATGCAACAACTAGATTTGAGCTTTTGTCTCTCATGGATGGGTTCTCGGGATATAATCAAATCAAAATATCTAAAGAGGATCAAGCCAAGACCACATTTATAACTCCTTGGGGAACTTATTGTTACGTTGTCATGCCATTCGGTCTTAAGAATGCTGGCGCTACATACCAATGGGAAATGACATACATATTCCATGACCTTATTCATAAGATTGTGGAATCCTACGTAGATGACTTGTTGGCCAAGGCCAAGAAGCGTTGTGATCACCTAGAAGTACTCTGTATCATTCTCTCATGATTGATCAAATATGGTGTCACATTGAATCTAGAGAAATGTGTATTTGGTGTGATAGGAGGCAAGCTTCTGGGTTACATTATATCATCACGAGGGATTGATGTCGATCCAAGCCAAAATCAGGTTGTTCTTGAAATGATTCCACCATCAGATGAGTCTGGTATTAGATCATTTCTTGGGAAACTCGGTGCAATTCGAAGGTTCATCCCGGACTTAAGTTTTTTATTCATCCAATCAACAATTTATTAAAGAAGGATTATAGCATTGATTGGATGGAAGAATGTAATGAGGCCTTCAAAGTAGTTAAACACTTCTTGTTGTCTCCTCCCACGCTAATGCCTCCTAGACCAGATCATCCTTTGATCCTGTATTCATGGGCTACTGATGTCTCGCTAGCCTGCATGTTGGCTCAAGAAGATAATGATAAATGGGAATGTGTAGTTTATTTCATTAGCCAGACGTTGCTTGATTATGAAACACGTTACACATAGGTAGAAAGAGAATGCCTTGCCATAGTCTTCACAACAAAACGTTTAAGACATTACATGTTGAATCAAGAAACAAGGGTCATTGTAAAGACAGATCACTTATGGACATTCCTCACAAGGGTCTTTATCTAAAAAGGTTGGATGTTTCATAACCTTAATGGGTGAGTTTGAACTAACATTTGTAAACCAAAAGTCCGTTAAGGGACAAATCATTGTAGACTAGTTAGCTGACAATCCATTAGATGGAGGTGATCTGGTAGATCTAGACTTTCTGATGAGTGCATATATTTTGTCGAAACCAGGCCCCCATCTCTATATGTCCTTGGTACACTGACATCATCAATTTCATCATGGACCACACATACCCAAAAGGTGCCACATCACAACAAAGAAGGTGGTTATGCATTATCACTGCTAAATATGTTATTTTAGAACAGGTGCTCTATCATAAAGCCTTGATGGAATGCTTTTAAGATGTGTTGACATGGAAGAATCCAAAAATATTCTTTATGAATCCCATAGTGGGATATGTGGAGGCCACTTTGGTGGCCATGCCACTACTCACAAAATACATCGGATGGGCTATTTTTGGCCCACTTTGGAACATGATGTAGTAGAATTTGTGTGCAAGTGTCATAAATGCCAAGAGTTCTCCCATGAGATTCACATGCCAACATAGGCTCTATAACCAATCGCAACCCCATGGCCCTTTTCCACGTGGGGCCTAGATTTGATAGGGAAATTCTCTCCCTCATCAATAGATGGCCATAACTTTATAATCACGGCCACAAATATTTTACTAAATGGGTAGAGGCCATGCCTCTCACCACCGTACCAGGTTTTGTAATCACTAAGTTCATTTTAAATCAAATCATTTTGTAGGTATGGTGTCCGCAAGTCATTATCTCAGATAATGGCACATCCTTCAAGAATGATGAGGTCCATGAGTTATGCAAAAAATTCAAGATAAACCATCATACGGCCTCTCTTTATTACCCCAAGCCAATGGATAGGCTGAAGCCACAAAAAAAACATTAAAATCTATTCTCCTCAAAATAGTTAAGGAGAACAAATGGGACTAGCATTTAAAATTATACCCGGCCTTATGGGCCTATCAAACGTCAATAAGAACACCATAGGGGAACACCCCTTTCTCATTGGTATTTGGGGTAGAAGCAGTTCTCCCACTTGAGGTCGAAATACCCAGTCTCTGCATCTCATTACAAGGGATCTTGGGAGAAGAAGCCTATAGAGAGGCACGCTCTCTCAACTAGAAAGCCTTGATGAGGCCAGGTTAAACACCAAACAATGACACAGAGCCTATGCTAATTGGATGTGCCGGAAATATAACAAAAAGGTCTACGAATGAGAAATATATGAGGGAGATCTAGTTCTGAGACTAGACAGCCGGATTGATAAGAAAACCGATGAAGGAAGGAAATTCGGCCCAAGTGGTTGGGCCCATACCGAGTCATGAAAGACTACGGAAATGGTGCATATCTCTTGTGTACACTAGAAGGTGAGGAATTCAATGAAACTATCAATTCCTTGCATCTTAAATGGTTTTACGCATAAGTCATCAACATCACCATTTGTATATTATATCTACCTACATTGCATTAGTCACTCAGTTGTTTCATTTTGTTCACTCATTTCATAAATTTTGTGGTCAAGGAACTTATTCTTAAGAAATTTATTACAAGCTTATGAAAATATTGGAAAAAGCATTCAAATCATATCTCTTCAATTTTCATAATATCATCAAAATGGTTTTGAAATCATCTCATCAATCCGAAAGACAAAATCTTGACAAAAACCATACCAAGGCTTGTATACTTGGTCATACTCATTCTTTTCTACTAGGTTAAGTTGTTCTTACCTACGGTCTATTTTAGAAGCTTCTTGGTGTCACATCTATCCCTCTTACATCTCTTTGAAACAAGGATACTCCAAAATCACAAATCAGAAATGTCAAAACCAAATTAAATAAAAAATACTAAACAAAATAGAATATTTTATTTTACACACTTCTTTGCCCCACCAACCTTCGGTGATGAGCCCGCATCTCTTACTAGTGGTGTGAGGTTGAGAAAGGAAAGAAGTGCCCTTACTCGCCTATGTCCTACCTTCGGTGACAAGCCCATACTTCTTACTAGTAGCATGGGGCAGGGCGTAGGGGGTCCATTCACACAAATTAATGAATCTTAGTATTTTAAAAATGCAAAGCAAAGTGTATTAAGTGAAATTAAGTATCCAAATTCCAAAGAGATCAAATCCTCAAAACCAGATTTTGTCAACCAAATTTCCATCCATGGATCTAAGTCTAGATAAACTGGAAAGTAAGTTACATTCTGAACTATGTAGTAGTTTTGAGTAAGAATAAGTACGTAGGTCTAAATTTGGTTTCTGTCAATACCTTGTCTTTCTCTCATCATTTCCATTCAGTCAAACTCATACAATTTTTGCACCCTTCCCAACTCTTGGTGTTGAGCCCTCACATCTTACTAGTTGCGTGGAGTTAGGAGTGGGGCAAGTTCATCTCATTATCACTACATATTCATCACGTTTTTTCCAAAACAAGAAGAAGCAATGAACATTTGCCCAAAGAAGCCAAAAGTTAGTACTACAATATGTTTGCATCATCACATACCAAGCATTACAAACAATAAGAGAAACATTTTGTTCAACACTTGTTATCACTTGTCATCCATTGCATACATTCTAAAAAGCATATAAAAAAAAAAGATTCTAAAAACATCTAGTGTACACATGAGAAACAAATCACAAAACTCTAGATACAAAGAAGATCTAGATCAAAAAAATATATATATATATATATATATATATATATATATATAAGAATCGTGTTTTACATATAATGCCATCATGCACTAGGCATGGTCAAAATGCTCAATGAGCCCGAAAAATACAAAAAAACTCATATAAACATCCAACAAAATCACTACAAAAAGACCAAATGGCCTCTCAATCCCTATGGGATCCCTCGGAGGGTGCACGATCACATCTAGGGCTCCTCTACTATGATGATGCTCTGAATGAACGAGTGCTCATGATCATGGCCACTGGTTGTGGTCTCACTATGAGAATGGCTCCGCCTCATCAGTGCTCAATAGTCTTATATCCAGCTAGCTCAGTATGAAGGGAGGTCACTAACTCTTTCCACCTTCCAGATAGGGGAAAACACATCAGTGTGTCGGTTGGCTGCTAAAGGCTCTCTCGACGTCCTCGGTAAGCTGAGCCCGGGTCTTCCCAAAGGAAGCAATAGGGTGTCGGCACACACCCAATGAATCAAATCCTGCCATCCTGAGTAGTCGCTGCAAATAAAAAAGGAAATAACAAGTTAGAAAATCACCAAAAACAAGTCAAAAACAAAAAAAACAAAAAAAAAATAAATCATCCAAACATCTCTAACTAACAAGGTTGAGAAAAGAGTAGTAACTCACTCGGATCTCCAGGCATCCAGGTAGGGTCTCTAGGATCTCTGCCACATGCTGCACGATCACTCACCGACTGACTGAGCCTCCCAAAAATCGGAAAGAAATGACGTCCTACCATGGACTCATCATCTCCCCCAAAGTCTGAGAAGGAAACTCCTCTGAAATCAAGGTCACCTTCTCTGCACTCACCTCCCTCTCGGCCCTCAAGATATCTTGAGTGTCATGCCACTCAAAATCACTATCATCCTCCTCGGCCATCCCACCGGCCTCACCTCACCTCACCTCCCATCATCTCCTCCTTAGTCTCCCCTCCTGTGAACTCCTTAGAGTCTGAGTCCACATCAACAGGCTCATCCTCCCCCACTGTAAAAGTAGGAGCAGCTCGATCTGAAGTAAAGGGTGCTCGAGGAGCACTGGCTTACCCCTCGGGCCCGAACCACCACCTAACTGCAATAGGAACTCCAGGAGTAACCGTGGTCCAACCTCGATCTCCTCTAGGACCTCCCGGGCCTCATGAATAGTCCTGTATACTGGCCCCCATTGGAGGAAGCATATCAACGTAGGGGAGGCCAAACTGCTGAGGGACTCGATCAAATGGGTGGACCTCCACCCTCTCTATCCTATCTACTAACTAACCTGTAGTAGAGTAGGAAATCAATGTATGTGTCTCCTCTCCCCATACTCCCACCATGGCCTGATAAGGAGTGGCCTCCATATCTGTAGTAGTCAATGAAGCCACTGGCTGATGTGGCATCCTGAGTACTGTCATCCCCATCCACCTCGCTACTCTAACAGCCCCCGGATCCTCTGCTAGTACACCCCTTCCATAGGGGATGATGCGCTCATACACCCAACTCATAACTAGAGTGGGATGACTCAAGGACTACCCCTATAACCTGACCACCCTATATAAGTCATGGTATGTAGTCCCAAGAATGTCTAGCTCCCCAAGCATAAGTATGGCCATGGGCCTCAATCTATGTAATAATGGGAGCCCAAAAAGTATAAGAGAGTATCTCCTCCCTTATCCCCAATCAACCGTGAGGCCAAGATACCCATAATAGCCTTATGGATGATAGGGATAGGAGAAGCAGCAATAGATCGGACCTTCACCCCCTTCTTCAAGCCAAAGGAGACAACATCTCCCATATAGGTAGCCCACTGAACCATCTGAGACCTGGATCTGTTGTCTTAAGAGACAACCACCTCCCAAGAATCGAAACCCCCAAGTATATGATAGACGTCCTCCAGGGTGATAGTCCACTCACCCCTAACACCTGGAAACTGGAAAGTATTCTAGTCCACATCCCAATATGAGAACAAGTCACACAATATGTGACTAGCAGGAGCAACATGAGGAACCTGTGAAATCCTCAAAATACCGGCCCTCTGCAAAGTGTCTCTCTCTGCCTGGGTCAACATGTCTAACACTACGGGAGCCAATCACACTCCCTCTCTCTGCTCCACCTAATATACTCCTCCTTCTGCATCCACCCAAAAAGAAAAAAGAAGTTAGCAACATAATCCAATAGATAAGCTCATCAAAAACATAGAAAAATGTCAAAAATGCAAAAACAATTAACTAAGGCATCTATTTTTTCTTTTTGTCTAGAACCACCACCCTGTGTAAAGTGGTGGTTCCGTGACCACCGCCATCTAAAGGGTGGTGGTCCTGCATGACCGCCACCATCATAGGGCGGTGGTCCATGACCACCACTCTGTGCAGGGTGGTGGTCTGTGCCGATTTGGCGTACCCATAAAGCCCTAAAAATGCCTAAAAATATAAAAAATACACCATTTTGAGTGAAATAAAAGCCTACCCTATGGGCCCCCCTAGAGACTCATTTAACACTAAGATTTTGAAAATAACCCCCAAGACAAAGATTTCAACATTTTTATATTTTAGGTTTAAAAACAATGAATTGAGAAAAACTAACCTGAGACTTCATGGGTCGATGTCTGCTCTCGAGGCATGATCACGATCTCATGAAATTTTGACTGCACTCTCATTGAAAATGGTTACCGTGGGTCCCAGAGCTCAAAAATTTCCAAATCGATATGTGTAAATGAATAGGAAAATGAGCTCATATATATATATATATATATATATATATATATATATATATATATATAACATTCTAACCTTGTTTTGAATGTTCTTTTGTAGAGTTGGAGTGCTCACCAATGGAGGTAAGTTCTTATCCCCATGCAAATGGTAAGTCCTCATTTCATTTTAATTTAGTATTTATTTTTGATTTCTTTATCTATCTACACTTGAGTCCTCTTTTCATTTTACAGATAGCGGGAATCTGGATGGTGACATTACATGACACATGGGTATGTCAGGTATAGCTTCTAACTCCCCATTTGGGACCGCCATACTCGGACCCACCATTTTATGCCCCTTCATGGCTAAAAATGCTTCTCGAGGGGGAAATATGTACGTACCCAAAATTGTATGTATTGTATTTACGAAAGAGGTTACAGAAACCCCAATGATGATTTAGATCTCTTCGCAAGGTGTTTAGAATCTAGAAATCTCACCAAGTATACATTTGCATCCTAAAATGCCTTATCTAACCTTTGCATGCTTCATTCTAAACCCTTCCCCCCTTTTCCTTGCATTTCTGTCATTAGTTTCAGGACCGCCACCCTACCTGGGTGGCGGTGGTCCATGACCACTTAGCCAGGGGGCGGGTCTCATAACCACCACCCACGCGCAGGGTGTGGTGGTCTGTGTGCATTTTCCAGAACTTTTTGATGCTTTCATCAACGTAAAAAATCAAGTGGCGCTCACATTTCTCAACCACTCTTGCTTGCATTTATGTTTTAGCCCACAGTAAATAGTAATTCTTCTTTGTTTATAATAGAAGAGTTCAATTCAAACTTACCCTCTAGTAAATCAAAGTGCTATAAATACCAAGCTTGTTTACAAGAAAATGGCCCCTCTCCTTCTATGAATTATTATTCAGTGTGTTTTGAAAGTTCTTCAATAAGTTTCAATAAGTTTAGATTTTGTAAAGCTTTCAGCCTCTTAGTTCAAGGCTCCATAGTTCTGGTCTAGATCATGTCCATTTGAATCTTGATTCTACTTAGAATTATAGGTTGTTGTTTTGTCATAGGAAGCATAAGTCTTATAGATTTTGGTATGCTTGTATTGTATCCCTGTAACAATCCCGCTAGGAATTGAATAGTCAAGCTTTGTTCTCTTGCACTATCCCTCTCCTACTTGCATTTTTTGGCTTACGTCCAAGCTGCCATTGTTTGAACATCTTCTCCCTTGCCATTGTCACATTCCCACTTTTCTAGATTCATGAGAACACGAAGGAATGAAGAGATCACACTGAGGGGACAAGTCACAATACAACTGGATTTTTCATTGTTTTATGTAAACTCCAGGTTTGAATTGTCAAAGTTGTAGTTACAATATATCAAATAGAATAGCAAATCATTTTATTTCAGTTAAGCTTGCTTTCAATATTACCAGGGAAGTTGTGGGGAATGATAGCTTCTGAGAAGCTGTGATTTATTCCTCACTTATGAGGTAAGATTGAAGGTCTTTCAATTAAATTAGTTAGTTATTTAATATTTAGGATAAATTCACAAATGCACAGGAAAATAGCTACATCTGGCTACCTTGCTTGTTTTAATTTTGTTATTAGATTAATTGTTCATTATCTTGAATATATTAGAATAGTTTGCTCTTTAAATTTCATTCAAATTCACATCCTTGAAAATACAAAAAAAAAAGAATATAAGCATAGTGTAGATTTATTTTCATAATTAGTTTACTTATTTCAGTTAAAGTTTGATTATCTCTTGCATGACAATTACGGGACCCAGAGAGCCCAGGGATTACGTATTCAAACCGGTAATACCTCAGCCAAATCTCTTCACAACATTAATGGATATAGATCAAGGTCTTAGAATTCACGTCTTTCAAATGACAATAAACCCACAAGTAGTTAGTGAACAATTGAGAGAATTGAATATTGAAGATGACAAAGCATACACATTTTGGTCAAGTCAACCCAACTATAGATTGCCTTGATAGGATATCCACATGACCATACAAGAACCCGAAAGAGAGAAAATATTTGGTTGTGATTCATTAGTTCCATAGCCAAACATAGAGACCTTCTCATTGACATAGACACAGGCTTATGTATACAAGTTGCTAGAACACCCGTAAGGTATTATGAGAAGATCACACAACTCTGGTATTAAACATAGAAGCTGAAAAAGCTTATGACTATTGGATAGTTCGGAAGAAGAGATTGATTCTTCACATGACCATAATAGGTCCACAACAACCATGAACTCATGGTTGTGATCCCCAAGTCCCACAACCCAATGGGCCTACTAATCAGTTAAACATTGACACTAGTTTACGTATGTTGGTATTTAGATCCTCACCACTCCCCTAGATATCATAACACAATTTTCTGCATTAAACATAGAAGCCAATCAAGCTAATATTTTCTGGGCTAGACCAGAAAACCACCCATAGTTTCCTACAAATCCACTACACCTCTCACTACCATTTTCATGACCTTGTCTGGAAATATACATGAAGCACCTACAAGTCACTTTCCACACATCCAATAGCCAATAGATAGGATCTCGATAGAGCTCGACATTGATTGGAGCCTCGAGAAGCTATTATATCTAAACGATCCATTACACCAATTTAGGTTAGGAGAGCTTTCTTTTCCTTAGACTCGTAGATCCCATTATTGTGTGTTGAGGATATAAGATTCCTAAAGATAACTATCTTTGTTCTATACCCACATATATTTCATTGGAATTTCTTCAATGACTCTAGAAAATCCTCATTCAATCAAAATGTTTTTGTGGTAACATATAAGCCCCAATATATCATGATCCTTATGCTAATAAGGGTGAAGCCACAATGGAAGTGGTCCTCTCTCTAACATAGTATGTTAATATAGATGACACCTAATGAATTTTTCCTTCTTAATAACATAATGATTGATCAATTGCAATATCAGTATTTTTTCTTGCTCGACCTTCCCTCTCCTCTGCAATGGTTTCAAAAATTCAATTTAAACATCCTCTACTATCACCTTTTGATACATTCCTTACTACCTAAGATGGATAAGCCTCTTTAGTACATCTTAGAATCACTTCGACAACTTAAAAAATCTACATGTTTTGTTATAGGAATAACCATTGCACCTCATTTTGATGTAAGTGTTAGTTGATATTCAATAATAAATAAATGTCAAATATTATTCAATAGTCGGAGTTATTAAAATACACCAAATAGAGTGAAATTAAGTAATGTTTGGAGATTGATAGAAACAACTCGGCGATGGTTATTCTCCCAATAGAATGCACTTATGCGCATGAAAAAAATCTGTTATTGATCATTTAGTTATGATTCATGAGATTCAACCATGCGACATTTTGTTTCTAAAATACCAAGCATTACCAACTCGAGTATGTAGCTAGACAGATGAAACTATCAATTATTAAAAATATATATTTAAAAGAGAAAAATTATATGAGGTGACCCCCTGGTCATGGTACCTTCTCATACATAGGCATGCATATAATCCATGGGGGCATCTATGGGCGATGGTATTGTTATCACCAAAAAGGATCACCCTAGGATTTTCACATTACATATCCCTATTTTTTGCTAACATGGGACTATCTCCAAGTGTGGGACTTACATCTTGAGACAGACCTCTGGAGAAGGCCGGATTTCTCTTCCTAATCTAATGATAAAATTGTTCCTTGTGTTGGAAATACAACTATTTAATCCTATCATATGATTCCAAGGGACCATTGAGAGAAGAAAATGCATGAAATGAATAAATACTACACTAAGGAGGTGATAGCGCTAAGAAAATGGTGTGAGATATCCTTTTGAGGGAGATAGGAAGAGGTAAATACGGCAAGGAAAGGCCAATCATCTATGACACAAACCAAGCCTTCATTCACCATCTTTTCTCCATGAAACATAAAAACACAAACTGTAAATGAGAAATACATTGTTGGTTTGAAAATTTGAATCTTAATACAAGAAGCTTGATTCGGGGGATAATGAGTCCCTCCTCTTTATGGGAGAGGTTCCCTTATTCACCAAATAGAATAAAAACCTATTGATTTACAAATATAGAAAAATACTAATATTTGAATGAGGATGTGTATGCATTAAATGTATCCATATTTAATAATTCTCAATACATAAGAAAAAGATGTAGAATAATTAATGACCTTGGGAATAAAGATGGAAACACTTTTGGATGTATAGATTACGAGTAATATCCTACTTATGCATGTGTGTTTCACTCGGAAATGCTTCGTTCCTTTTAGAAAGAGATAAGGTTAGGGTTGCGAGGAATACCGTAGAATGTCGAGATGAGATCGTAGAGAAAGGTTATTGGAGAACTCCTTTTTGTGCAGGAAGGACTACTACAAATAAGAACACAAGACCACAAGATTTGATTAAACAATAAATGAGGAAGCGCCTTGGGCCGGGAAATGTAAAACTTCCTTTCGAAGGTGGTGGTTTCCTATTAACGTGAATTAACACAAAAGAGCGTAAAATATCAATTAAATTGCTTGTTTTGGCCCAGGTAGGGGAAAGGCTGTTTTCTGGTTTTGATCAAAGGAACCGATGCGGTTACCTATAACCGATGCGATTGCGATAACCCGATACCGGTGGGTTCTAGGATCTTACGGGCTGGTTGTGGTGTTTGTAATGGCTGGTTTTGGATAGTATTAGGAAATGGGATGGTTAGAAGCAAAAGAATGGCAGTTAGAGGTAATAATAGTACGTTGGATAATGGATTGAGAAAGCGGATTTGGGAGGAATTTGTAATTCCAAAAGCATAAGAAATGTTATAATGGAGGACATGCGAGATGTAACTTCTTGGTTTTACGAAGGTGCAAGTTGATCTCCTTTCTTTGTAAACACGTCTAGTATTTTCACTCGTCTCTGCTTGGTCAAGTGAAGATCGGACTCTGTTCCTCGCTCATGATGCTCTCTGTTGATCAGAAATCCTTGGTGATCTCAAAATGAAATTCCGATCCGTTGTTTTGGTTTGGGAGCCCATTTACGAGGCCGATGGCGGTTGCGTAACCGGCGGCGGTCGAGTAGGGCCGGCATCGGTTAGGAAAAAGTAGGCTATTTTTAGTAAAATAGCCCACCTTCCCTGTTTTTCTCCCGAGGGATCAATTGCGGGCTTGGTCAAGTGGCTAGAAGGTCGGCTTTGGGTGCGAGTAAGGAGGCATTAGTTATGGATGTGAGTCTAGACCAAGTCATGGGTCCTAATTAGGTTAGTTTAGGGTTAGGGCTAGGTCATGGTGAGGTGGCCAAGTGAGGTGGCGGGTAAGGCGATGTGGATTTATCAATTATGAGGTAATTAATAAATAATTGTGTAAGGTTTAGGTAATGAGGTTAGGTTGTGAAATGGGATGCGGGTCACAAGGGGTCGTAAGACACGAATTTGGTGTCTACATTAGCCCCTTATTGTCGTGTAGCTTGTTTTGTTAAAGCTGCGTGAACAATAATATGAAGTGGTTTCTCATGTTAAGGATATAGGTAATCCCCCTCAAATCTATCACCAGATGGAGTGAGCGGGAAATCGGGGATAGGGTTGATAAAGGGTACATGTTGTAGAGAGGATGGTAAGGTGGGGGGAAGGTCGAGGAAGCGAGACGCATGTTGAAATGCAATAAATACGACTAGGGTATATGATTTGTGAGCAAACCGGCGATGTATAGGCAAAGGTCGATAGTTTATCCAAACAAGGGTGATATAATCACTGGTATCAAGGCATAGGAAGTAGCTCGGGGTATATAACGGGTAAGGTGCGAGAGCGTTTAGGCATGTTCGGCGGTACCAAATGGTTGGTTTGGTTGAGATAAGCGTCACGGTCTAGGTCAGGCAAAGTTGGTCGTGAGATCAAGTCGAGGACCCTAATCGTGCTAAAACACGAGCAGTGAGCTCGATTGAACACAAGGTACATGATGGATGGATAAAATAAAAGCGTTGATTGTGGGTATGGTATGGAAGTGATACGGCCTTGGGTCGGGCCAAGTTGTTGGGTTGTGGCCTTGGGCGGTCGGTAGAGTGCCTTGGGTCGGGTAGGTGAGGCCTTGGGTCGGGCCAAATAAGTAGGGCGAGGCCTTGGGTCGGGCCAAATGGTAGGTTGAGGCCTTGGGTCGGGCCAAATAAGTAGGTTGAGGCCTTGGGTCGGGCCAAATGGTTAGGGTGAGGCCTTGGGTCGGGCCAAATAGGTAGGTTGAGGCCTTGGGTCGGGCCGAATAGGTAGAGTTGAGGCCTTGGGTCGGGCGAATGGTAGGTTGAGGCCTTGGGTCGGGTGGGTCGGGCCGAATAGGTAGGTTGAGGCCTTGGGTCGGGCAAATAGGTAGGTTGAGGCCTTGGGTCGGGCCAATTGGTAGGTTGAGGCCTTAGGTCGGGCGAATAGGTAGGTTGAGGCCTTGGGTCGGGCAATTGGTAGGTTGAGGCCTTGGGTCGGGCGAATAGGTGGAGGTTGAGGCCTTGGGTCGGGCGAATTGGTAGGTTGAGGCCTTAGGTCGGGGCCGAATGGTGGGAGGGGCCTTGGGCGGGCGAATTGGTGAGGCCTTGAGGGTAAGTTGAGGCCTTGGGTCGGAGAATGGGGTAAAGTTGAGGCCTTGGGTCGGGCCGATGTCGATTGAGGCCTTAGGTGGCCGATATCGGTTAAGGGGGCATAGGTAGGTTGAGGCCTTAGGTCGAAAAACCTATAAAAAGAAAAATAGGTTGAGGCGAGGCCAAATTGGCTTGTCAGCGTGGAGTTTATTTGGAGGGTATGGTGAGGTGAGGTAGATTGGCGGAAGATTGATAGGGCCGAATAGGTAGTTGAGGCCTTGAGGTCACGAGGGAGTTAGGTGGGCAATTTGGGTGCGGGACATACCCAGGTTATAGCCATATATGAGGATGTGCGGCGGCATTCTCATGGGTCGAAGAAGGGCGAGAGATAGTAGCTGCCGTCGTCGGTGTAATGATGCGGGAATGCAGAGGCCTATAGATTATGGTGGGTAGCGAGCTGCGAGGTGTCGTGGCGCCCTGACGACATAGTGGTGATTAAGCGAGAGAGGGTAGTTTGCGTTTGGTTCTTGGCTCAAGCGCGAGGTGAATGAGCAAGAGAGATTGTTAGTGGTTGCGGAGTCACGGGCGGCGAGACTAGAGGCTGGAGTTCTCCATGCGAGAGGCGTATTCATATGTTACGAGAGAGATTGGCGAGATCGGTGGGCGGTACCAATAGCCGTGGTACCTTTGAGACAGAGAGGCTGGCGAGAGGGTCGGCGATCACGATCATCACCTAGGTCGGGATGAGGCGTGAGGTCTAAATAAATGTTAGCGAGGTATGAGGATAAATAAAAGTACCGACACTGCGTGTCGATGATATAGAAGATGTATTTGTTTAACATCTAAATAAAAGCGAGATATGTATGTTGATTTGCGTTATAATAATAAGAATGTTTGTCGTTTTGACTTTCGGTGTTTTGAAAAAGGATAAAGAGGAATGTGATTAAATAGAAATACACCAAAATATTTATATTTACCACACATGATAGGTTATGGTAGGGGATGGTCGAGCTAACCTTGGGAGACCCCATGTCTCGAAGTCTTGCCTACATAGCCCATTGCACAAAGCAAGGAAGGGCCTCGACCGATGTAGTTCTCCCTTAGGATCGGGGGGGGGTGAATTTAGGCAATTTGGTATGGTTTAGGCAATTTGTCGTTTGGTAAAAATTTGATGTTGGTAGGGTAATGTTGTTGGTCTTTGGTAGGATAATGTTGTTGGTGTAGGTATAGGTAAAGCAAAGGTTAGCATACCCAAGTAGTAGGGAATAGTGTCTGATTAAGATCAACACACAATTCTAGATGCGAGGCAAAGCGGAAAGAGTGCTCGTAGGTGAAAAGAGCTAAACAAACCACACAACGTAGAAGCAGCACGAAGCCCTAAGTGCGGGTGTATAGGCGAGAAGTCCATAGTTGAAAAGAGTTGTATGATCACAATATATCGGGTGTGCGTTACGTCCCTTGAGTTGAAACAAATGGTGAGGTGATGTGGATGATATAGCTGAGTCTACAAAGAACTTTGTTACAACGAAGAGAACCTACCCTAAATAGACAAGTCCATGACCCAAAAAAGTTCTTTTGTATGAGGCTTTTATTTTATTGAATGTAGGTGATCGATGCGGGAAGTCTCTGAGGATATTGATTGTTTTATTCTTGAGGTCTTCACGAAGGCTGATCAATGCGAGAAGCTTCGATAAAAAGGCTATTGTGTATATTGTCCTTCGGGGGCGATCTATTTATAGTAGCTTGAGAGATGATTTTAGTGCATAGCTGTCCTTGAGGAGAGCGATCTATTTATAGTAGCAGCAATAGTTTGGCATATATTTGTCCTTCGAGGGAAGCGATCTATATTTAATTTTAGATGACTAGATGTTCTTTTGGCGTGAAGCATCTAGTTTAGTAGGAAGTTTGACTCAAGAAAATCCCATAAGAATACGGCTTATTTTAATACTTTGAAGTCATGGACTAGACTAAAAGGGGGGAAGGCATTATCGAGGGAGGTGCGAAGTGATTTCGATTTTATTTAGAGATATAGAAAACAAAGTGTATGTAGCGGTAAATGAGCTCAAGGGACGAGCGGTAGGTAGATAGATAAGTGATATAACACTAGATTCAACGGTAGAATGGCGAAGATGTAAGGCATTAAGGGGTTCGGGCTCGGGGTTTACCATTAAGCGAAGCTAAGCGATAAGTGCACGATCCGTAGGTGTGAGTGATTATATAAGGCCCAATCAATTGGGAGCAAATTTTCCACGTTTGCTCTTTTCTAGTTTGGTGACATGTTGATTCTCTTTGAGGACAAGATCACCAACCTTAAAGGTACGCTCATGAAGTCGCTTATCATAAGCACGCTTGATGCGTTTTTGATAGATTTGAAGGTGATCGAGAGAAGTTGTAAGGCGTCGTTCGTCAAGAAGCTCAATTGGGCTAACCGCTCTTGGCGGAAATCATCGTTGGTGAGAATATCTGAAGAGATATTCTAAGGGAGGGTATTTGTATTTCGAGAGGCAAAACAGCCTCGGTACCATATACGAAAAGAAAAGGTGTGGCATTAGTAGAGTGCGAATGCTAGTACGATAAGCCCAAAGGGCAAAGGGGATGTGATCGTGCCAATTTCTTCCAGATTCATTGACAACTTTCATGAGGATTTTGGTTAGAGTTTTATTAGAAGATTCAGCCTGACCATTGGCCTGCGGATAGTAAGGCGATGAGAAACTAAGTTTGATACCAAAGTTGTCACAAAGGTTTTGTAACAACTTGTTTTTGAAAGATTTACCATTATCCATTATTAGGCGATGAGGAATACCAAAACGACGGATAATGTGATGGTTAATGAATTCGACAATTTTTTCTTTTTTGATTGAAATGAGTGGGATGGCCTCCACCCATTTTGTGTAATATTCGGTCGCTGTGATTATCCAGCGGTGCGTTGTGAAGAGGTCGGGTGAATCTCACCAATAAGGTCTAAACCCCATTGTGAGAAAGGCCAAAGATCACGAGCGACTTGTAGCGGGTGGCTAGGAGTATGTTGAAGATTGGCATGTTGTTGACACATGACACAGCGCTTAACATATTCGTAGCAGTCGTTATTGAGTAGGCCAATAATAACCTAGGCGAAGGATTCGTTTTTAGCCGCAAGAGCCACTAAAATGTCCACCACAAATCCCATCGTGTACTTGTTGGATGGTATAGGTGACCTCTGCGCCGGTTAGACAACGAAGGAGGATGCCATCAAAGCCACGTTTATAAAGGAGTCCTCCCATGACAACATAACGCGAAACACTTTTAAGAAAAGCACGTTTTCCGTTACTAGTAAGGTCAGGTGGGAGAACCGAGATTGTAAGGTAGTCGTGAAATTGGTGGTACCAGGTATCCTGCGAATTAGTAGACACAGTATTTATCATGCAAACTACCGGGGTTGAATAGGATGGTGCAAAAAGTTCTTTGGACCACACGAATAATTGAGTCAGTTGGTGCGGCGGGAATCTGCGAGGCTAAGCAAGCCATAGTATCTGCAAATTTGTTAGTGGAGCGGGGAATGGTTTGGATAGAATAGTGAGTAAATAAGGTTAGAAGTGATTCCACGTGGTGTTTGTATACGAAGTTCCTCGTTTTACATTGGTAGATGCCCATAACTTGATTGACTACAATTGAGAGTCACCAAAGATATTGATAGATTTAATGCCTAAGTGTATCATGACTTGGAGACCCAGAACAAGGGCCTCGTATTCCATTTGTATTATTAGTGCGGGAAATCAAGCCGGAATGAAAGAGGCATAGGTTCGGCGTCGAGAGGGATGAGAACAACGCCGGCTCCTCCGCCTTGGCGGCACTTAGATCCATCGAAGAAGAGGGTCATTTGATCGACTCTTCTCGGCGAAAGAGTGGCGATGAGTTCGTCGGGAAGGTAAAATTGGTAAATTGTTCCCGAGGTAGAGGGGCCTCCATGAAGTTAGTCTGCAAGAGTTTGTCCTTTGATTGATTTACTGTTGTATAAACTCAAGGTCAAGGTCGGCGAGGAGCATGAGCCATCGAGCGATGCGTTGGTTTAGGTGTGGTTTGGCGTACATATAATGAATGGGAGTGCTGTGTTGGTGATGGCGAAAGTTTTGTGATTCGGGAGGTAATGTCGGAGTTTGGTGGCGGCGAATGATAGGGCCGAGGCACAATTTTTCTACATGTGTATACCTAGTCTCGTAATCCACGAAGTCGACTTATATAATAAGCGGCTGCTCTCGGCGTGCGAGTCTCGATGTGCGAGCATAGCTCTATAGCATGGTCGGTGGCGGAAAGATAAAGGTAGAAAAAGGCGGTCGTCACTGGGGTGGGATAAGCACGGGTGGCTGCGAGAGATACGTTTTGAGAGCTTGAAGGCTTGGTGACACTCCTCACTCCATTGAAAGGCAACGTCCTTTTTAGAAGGTGATGAAAAGGGTGACATCGATCAGAGTTGGGAGATGAAGCGCCGGATGGATTGAAGTTTACCCTGCAGCTACGTGATTGTTTGAGGTTTTGGGTGGGGGCATTTCTAGGATAGCTTTTACTTTAGATGGATCGACCTCAATGCCCGCATGAAAAGAGGCGATAAAGCAGAAGTTTTCCCGAAAGAACACAAAGACACATTTCTTCGGTTGAAGGCGGACGAGAATATTGTAGTGAGGCGATCAAAAATAATGGTTAAAACATCGAGATGTTCACTACGATGTTTAGACTTGCCGAGAAGATCGTCGACATAGTCTTGAGGATAGTGTGCATAATGTCATGAAAAATGTAGGTCATAGCCGCTGATAGAGTAGCACCGGCATTCTTAAGGCCAAATGGCATGACACGATAACGAAGGTTCCCGAGGAGTTATGAAGGCGGTTTTGTGTTGATCGGCGGGCGACCAAAATTTGGTTGTATCTGAAAAGCCATCCATGAGAGAAAGCATTTCATGGCCGCGGTGAGATCAACAAGTTGATCAATACTTGGGAGGAAGTCATCCTTGGGGCAAGCAAGGTTAAGATCCGGAAATCTGTGCATATCAGAAGTCCCCTGTCGCTTTAGTAGCCAGTGCGATGTTAGAAATCCATTGAGGATAGTCGATAGGCAAGATGAAGGAAGCGAGAAAGGAGTCGTTGGAGCTCCTCTTTGACCAAGAGAGCAATGCGTGGATGCATTTTCTCAATTTTTGTTTTGGTTGGTTTGGAATCGGGGTTTAGGGTGATGTTATGGGCCAGCGATGGTAGGATCAATTCTGGCATGTCGGCGTAAGACCATGCGAAAGCTTGGTTGCGAGCACGGAGAAAGGTAGAAAAGGCGGCTTGTTACGATGTGTTAAAGGGATTGTCAATCTTCACTATGTGAGGATCTTCCTCCGTGTGGATGTTGATTTCTATAGTAGATTCGTTCGGCATAGTTTGGGTTTGAGATGGTAAGGCGCGTTGAATATAAGAATCATCGCGCCCGGGTAAGTGAGGATGGAGTCGTCATCACGGCATTCAAACAACATTAATCAAAGGCGAATCCTCTTGATCATGTATGCGGATACGAAGGGAAGAGAAGATGGGTCCTCATTATCGCGTTGATAAGTGAGAGGACCTATGAAGATAGCATTTATGAAAAAAAAAAAAAAAAAGTTAGGAGGATAGATTCGGGGTCCATCGATTACGTGGGAGATGATGGCAAAGTGGGTGATGATGGTTCGGTAGGGGCGCGCCTTCCTCTTCGGGATACGGTGACGGGAGTGTGTCTCTGTGTAGGTGTTTCGGAAAAACCGAGACCACGCCGATCATTATGTTTGCGTGTGGTCACGGGAATGAGTGTATGTCGGCCTTGTTCGTAAAGGCCAAAACCAAAGCCTTTCCACGCCGGCCGAGTCAAGAAGGTGAGGCGAAGCGGCGATTTGTCAAGTATTGAAAATCGGATTGGAAGGAACCACACCAAGAGGAGGTTCGGGGTAATGGAGGATGCGTCAACACCCCCATACGTTAGGTTAGTGCGCGATGGGGTGGTCGTAAGAGATTACCTCCCCCGCGCGCAGTCGTAGGTGGGATGCGCATGTAATTGTCCGTACTCTGCGGGGTAGGAAAGAACTAACGTTATATAGGCGGTACTCCCCAGCGTGAGGCGATGAAAAACATCTACTAAGGGGTCGGAGGTTGGGATGTTAGGCTGGAAGAGAAGTGGTTTGTGCGACGGTGGTTTCATCAGTTGAAGGCGTAGGTGCAGTTGAGGTGGATGGTTGAGGTACATTTGAAGAGGATGGTTGGGTTGAATGTATGGGTGTCTTAATTGGTATAAGCACATCGTTTGGGCGGTATAACATATTGCAAGTTTTGAAGGGGGGAGGATCAGCTTTTACAGTGTAGGACTTCCCCTCGTACTCAAATTTTATGCATCGATGTAATGTTGAGGGAACGCATCCCATGGCTCGGATCCAAGGACGACCCAGCAATATATTATATTGGAACTCTCCTTGAGGACATAGAAGAGTTCGGGTAAATACGTGGGCCTACGCGAATGTTGAGGATCACGGTGCCTAAGGTAGAAGTAATAGCGTCATTGAATGATCATGACATGATGGGGTTTGGCACACATGCAACTAGAAGGGATGTTCATTTGTTGGAAGGCTTTTGAAGAGATGATGTTTAGGCTAGCGCCCCGTCAATCATAACCCGGCGTACTCGAATGTCTCGGACGTAGCGGAAATGAAAAGAGGCGGGTCGGGGTCTTACTGCACCAAAGTCGATAATTTCATCTTAGAAACTAAGCTGCAGCGGCTTGTTGTTTTGAGGCGAAGTGGTGGGGAGATGGATTGTTTGGTGAGAGAGGAAAGCGTGATTGGGTGTTAGAATGGAGGCCACGGGCGGGGTTTCGTTGGGTAAAACCTCTATCCCTTGAAGGATCTCAACGAGAGCTTGTCGATGAGATTGAAGAAGTCGAATGAGATCATATAGTGTCATTTTACGGGCGATTGATGAAGGCTGTTTGATCATGGTTCGGTGGGCAACTCCATTAGAGGCGGGATAGGCGGGTCGCGAATAACCACTTTAGGTGGTGGTGTAATCGGGATGGTTGAAGGAGAAAGAGATGCCGCGAGTGTGTTTTCTTTCGCTTTCCCATTGTTTTTACTGTCCTCGAGTAGCGACACTAATCATATTAATCTCGTAGATCGAGATGAGGAAGATGGTTGGGATAATTCATGGTCTTGAGAGGTGGGGTTGTAATAATGATAGATCTTGGTGAGGCGGGGATAGATGATATAGTAGAGGAATTGGCGCTAGAGGTCTTTCCCTTCGTAAGTTGTCTTTCTTAATCTTTCTATCAGGGAGAGGTGGTGCGAAGGATGGTTTTAGAGCTTTGCATCCCTCCACATCATGTCTGGTGTGCGGTGATAAGCGCAGATTTTAGACTCATCGTAACCCATAGGTCGGGGTTTAGGCGGGTCATAAGGTCTAAGTGGAGGTAGGGAAATGGTCGCATTCTCCACCAACATAGCAAGGATTTTGGCGTAAGATCCTTTGAGGGGTCAAAATCGGATGAAGGTATTGGTTGTGCGGGTTTTGGTAATGTTTGGGCGTGGTTGGTTCGTACAGGTGGTGGTTTAGCCAGGGGGTGCTGACACATGTTTTTCACTAAACGTGGTTTCTTGGACACAGAAGTTACGTTCAGCTGGTTAGATGATGAGGCTACAGATGGCGTGGTAGCGGGAAACAACCACGGAGAAAGGGGAGTGACAGAAAATAAATCCTTTGATGATGGGATTGGTTTAGGGTTGATAGGTGGACCGGATACGCGGGGTAACGATGTTGTGATACCCTTTGATCTCTGTATAGGTGTAGAAGGCGTAGGTCGTTTTGTAGAAAACAAAGGAGGTATGATATATTGGTGTAATGTGGAGGGATGAGGTCCCAATATGGAAGGTGGGTGTGACGATGAAGGTTTTAATTGTGATAGAGGCCGGATTGCGTTCGTCTCTAGGTGGCGGAGCGGTTTATTTTGGATAGATCGAGTCGCTTAGGCGGGTGTGTTAGGCCCAGGCATTGGTGAGGTCCCAGCGTAGGGGAAGATGGTTAAGTTGATAGAAGTGGACGGGGCATTTGGTAGAGGTGAGGGGGTGAAGGCGAGAACGGGGGCATTTTAAGCACGTAAGCACTTCGGGTAGATGGTGGAGACATCGGGATCGAGTCATTTGCATTTGAGTAGAAAAGGGGTACTCAAGCGTTCCCATAGGGCTGTCATCTTACGTGGAATGCAGTCTCAGTGTGATTTGTAATTTTGAGTACGGAAGAAAGGTGGGTTGTAATTCCAGTCCTTTGTGGGAGTGATACGGGGGTAGATGAGGCCTTTGTATCAATAGATGTTAAAGAGGTCGGTGAGTGAGTCGTTGAAAAGATTTAGGTGATGAGGACTAATAGGAGAAGGGCATGTTGGAGAGAAGTGCATCACGGCTAAAGAATTTAGTGATGTCGGTGCAAGAGATTTCTCGTCTAAGGATGTCAAAGGAGTGGCGTACCTTCCTCTTGTGCGGCGAAGTGGTAGAAGGAGGCGTGCGGGAAATGGATAGATTAGACAACATCCGCTCGCAATCTTGTAGGGATGTGGTGTAAGAAGACTCATTGATGGGAAGGAAGCACAGGCGAGTTAACTCTTCTATGGGTAAAGGCGATTTCGCTTTGGCTTGATGGTGGTAAAGGAGGTTCGGGCTCTGTGTTAGTGAAGAGGCTTGATTCAAAATTTTCTCGATAGAGGCTTTTGGTGGGTATCGAATCTGCATGGATCTCATGAACACTCTCCTCGGCTAAGATATCTGGTTGGCGATTCTTGTTGGATGAGTGATTCGGGAATGGCTTGTTGAAAATTTTCAAATTTCGGTTAGCGAGGGCGTTAGGATTATCGAGGCTATATCCCCGCATCAACCATTTCTGCACTATGTTTTTCAACATCTTGCAGTTTTCATATTTATGTCCCTTCACGCGGTGGAAGATTACAAAAGTCATTTTCTTTGTACCGAGGAAGGTATGGCGCGAGTGGAATCAAACCCCGAGAATGAGGTTTAACGGGAGGTAAGGTAATGGCTCTGCTTTTAGCAATTTTCCAAGATGACACCATAGGTTTCTCCCGAGGAGTGTAGTTGATGGGTTCGGCTTTGTATTTATAGGTGGTTTTGGTGGAGTATTGGACGGTGGTTGGGATTTGACCATCACCGCGTGGACAGCTCCTTTTGATTTAGAAGAGGTGGACGCGTGAGGAGTGGTGGTATTTGGTTTATTGGTAGAATCGGGAGTTCGGAAAGTGGAGTTCTTGTTGCTTGTGACCGCAATTTCTCTTCCTCTAAGGCTCGAATTTCTAATTTCGAGCCATAGTAAAACCTCGTCGAATGTACGGAAAGTTTGGATTTGGAGGGTAGGGGAGATGTGCTTAGCGCGAGGCCGCGTAAAGAGTTCGATAAGTTCGGTTTGAGGCAAGGCATCGTAAGTTGGTTGATAAGGCCCGCCATCGTCAGCGAAATCTGCGATAGATTCGTCCTCAAATTGTCGGATGGCATAAAGGTCGGTGATAGATACTTTCTTAGCAATGTTAATGGAGAAATGATCCGAAAGATTGGGCTAGTTGGTTAAAAGAGAAGATCGAGTCTTTGGGTTAAAGCCTTTGTACCACTCGGGCGGGTCTGATAAGGACATAGGGAAGGTGCGGAGTATGAGGCGTCATTATGGGCAATCAAATAACAAGCATGTCTAAATGATCGCAAGTGTTGTTGAGGATCCTCTTTCTTATTAAAAGCGAGTAAATTTGGCAACTCCCATTGAGGAGGATATGAATGAAGGGGACGAGAAGGGTGAATGGGCTCCCGAAACAAACTTGTTCGTATGTCAAGCGCTACGACTTCCCGAAGCGAAGCCTCAAATTTTGCATTTTGTCCATCATTTGTTTGATGAAATCAGTGGTTGGATGAGATGATGGTGCACCAGAATAGGGATGTCCCATATAAGGTGTTGAGGTTACTGGATACGTGTATGGGAATGAAAAGGTAGGCGGAGCTTGAGAAGGAAAGCTCGTGTGGATAGGTGGCAGAGAGCAAGTCATGAATGGAGCGATGCAAAAGAGATGAGGTAAGGCGGTTGGTGGTAGCAAGCGTGGGGTCCAAGATTAACAAAAGGAAAGCTAATCGGGGTCGTATGAACCTCTGCAGCTGTCGGATTGGGAGACGGGGCTAGAGATGCAGGAAGCAAGGCGGTATTATCAGGAGGAGTGGGAGCTAAATGAGCAGCTATACTGATAGGCATACCTACGAGGCGGCTGACCATCGGGTGTACGGTCGGGGTATGAGACAAATAGTATTATGCAGTGCTGGAATTAGCATCCGAAACTTGGCAAAGTCCTTATCTCCCACGGGAATTTTGGAACCTCACAGTATCGGTAGGATTCCCCATAGAAGGTGAAGGGTGATTCGGGCAAAAAGCAGAGCAAGCGTGTGAAACCATGGCGGCTTGTTTTCAGTGATACAACCATGGACAGCGAGTTCACGGTAAAGTTTCAATCTATCAAGAACAAAAACAACCCCAGAATGATGAATTTGGCAAATTCTTTGGTTTGTCGAGGGTGATGGAGAGCGATAACGATATCGGTTTACTAACATTTGTCGGTCACGAGGGGAAAGCAGCGTCGGTCCCTTAACCGATGCGGTGTCAAAAATCTAGGATAAGAAGATACAAAGGGCTGCTAATTTGATTTTTAGCAGCGTTGAGTATATTTATCAACTTATTGATCACAAAAAGGCAGTATGAGCGAGAGAAAAGCGAGCAGCAAGCAAAGCAAGCAAGATGCACACGCAAATCGAGAGAGATTAACCTTAGGGTTAATTTTAATTATTTGTGGGCTTATGCCTTTAGGCGTAGAATGATGTCGAGAATCCTAAACAAGAGACTTAGGGGAAATGTCAAGTTGTTTTGGCTTATAAGGTTACCTCAATCGGGCGGAGGAATACCGCGGAAAAAGGGGGGATGTTTGAGCTGTTGTGTTAATTGTGAAGTGATTCGGTATGTGTTGTGCAGTGAATGTAAGATTAATTTCCTGTCAATACCGTGGATATCACCCCACGTGTACGACACATTACTTAATCTATGTTCACTAGAATTGAAAAACAACAGGCAGGAATGCAATGCATGTGTTTTAAAACCCAAATCGAAAGTGATATTCGATGAAGCAAAAGAGATGACTTTTACTAATGCAAGATGCAAAAACAAAGCAAGTTCTTTTACCAGAATAATAAAATACCTTGTGAATATCTCTAGAAGAAGAAAACAGCAAGTATGCTCCCTATATGAAAGCAAGCAAGAAATAAAGATAAACCCAAAATGGGTCCCCAGCAGTCGTGCCAAAATGTTTCACTCGGAAATGCTTCGTTCCTTTTAGAAAGCAGAGATAAGGTTAGGGTTAGGAGGAATACTGTAGAATGTCGAGATGATGTGCGCGTACCGTACCGTAGAAAGATCGGGTTGGCTGCGGAGAACTCCTTTTTATGCAGGAAGGACTACTGCAAATAAGAACACAAGACCACAAGATTTGATTAAACAATAAATGAGAAGCGCCTTGGGGGCGGGAAATGTAAAACTTCCTTTCGAAGGTGGTCGAGTTTCCCTTGCGTGAATTAACACAAAAGGCGTAAAATATCAATTAAATTGCTTGCATTTGAAGTAGGTAGGGAAAAGGCTGTTTTCTGGTTTTGATCAAAGGAACCGATGCGGTTACCTATAGCCGATGCGATTCTTGATAACCGATCCGGTGGGGTTTCTAGGATCTTGGGCTGGTTGTGGTGTTTGTAATGGCTGGTTTTGGATAGTATTAGGAAATGGGATGGTTAGAAGCAAAAGAATGACGAGTTAGAGCAATGAGTACGTTGGATAATGGATTAGAAAGCGGATTTGGGAGAATTTGTAATTCCAAAAGCATAAGAAATGTTATAATGGAGGACATGCGAGATGTAACTACTTGGTTTTTACGAAGGTGCAAGTTGATCTCCTTTCTTTGTAAACGTCTAGTATTTTCACTCGTCTCTGCTTGGTCAAGTGAAGATCTGGACTCTGTTCCTCGCTCATGATGCTCTCTGTTGATCGAGAAATCCTTGGTGATCTCGAAAATGAAATTCCGATCCGTTGTTTTGGTTTGGGAGCCCATTTACGAGGAACCGATGGCGGTTGCGTAATAAGCGGCGGTCAGTAGGAACCGGCATCGGTTAGGAAAAAGTAGGCTATTTTTAGTAAAATAGCCCACCTTCCCTGTTTTTCTCCCGAGGGATCAGTTGCGGGCTTGGTCAAGTGGCTAGAAGGTCGGCTTTGGGTGCGAGTAAGGAGGCATTAGTTATGGATGTGAGTCTAGACCAAGTCATGGGTCCTAATTAGGTTAGTTTAGGGTTAGGGCTAGGTCATGGTGAGGTGGCCAAGTGAGGTGGCAGGATGTAATATAACTAGATAATAAGTGCATTCATTCATGGAATTTAAGATATAAGCATTAAATCCTAACCTAATGCATTCCAAGCATAGATTAACATGATCAACTAAATGAAAGTAGAATCAACCCATGAATATCATCAAAAAATATAAAACACACATGAACATAAGGGAAAAATACAAGATCAAGATCCATCACATGAGTGTTTTAGAATCACTTCATTATATTTATAAGCCAAAATATGGTAGCCAAGATTACATCAAGAGAGTTCCATTTTTGGAAATGTTCACACTAGCAAAGCTTACTTTACATCACAGAGCTCACCATTACACATTTTTCACCATCTCTCCTACTCCTATCTATCCTTACTTATCTCTCTTCTTTCTCTATGAAAACCATCATACTCATAGAATAATCATCCTCCTTCCATCTTAACCACTCATCATTCTCTCTGTGAAAATCGATGGAATCCTTTCATCATTTCTCTACCACTACCCAGGAATATGTCAAGTGTCACCATGCATTTCCCTCAATCAAGTGCCTTCTAGTATGCATGTGCCAGCTAATCCTTAACAACCTTGACTCCTTATCCTTTCATGATAATCATATTGATTCCCTGGAATATCCTTTCCTTGATCACAAGTCTCCATAGCTTATCCACATTTGTATCTAGTCATTTTCCATTCTCTCCCTATGCGTCTTTTCTGTTGTCCAAAACTTACTAAGTCCCAACTCCATTTTTCTCAAACGTGAGCCTTCACACCTCTCCAAGAACTATTTATGCGTGCCTCTTCGCCCTATTTACGCATGCCACAAGGCTTCATGCCTTAGGTACTTAGTTACTTTTAGGGGTCAACATCACCCCACACTAAATTGGTTGTCATCCCTAACAAACCTTTGCACTTCCCGAACAAAAATTTTATCGACCAAAACCTACGAGAGTAAGAATGTTTGCTCCAAAGAATAAAGAATAGTGGTAGAGAAATAATCTAAGTAAAAAATTGAAGAATGGGGGGATGCTACATGACCAATTAAAGGAGTTCAGGGAATTTTGTGTTTATCTCATCCTTCAATTTCTCCCAGGCCTTCAATTCGATAAGGCCTTTCTTGGTGCACTTCACCTACAATACTGGGCACCTGGTTTGGGATGATTTCTTCCACCTTCCCTTTCAACATGTTAATGGCCATCCCTAGCTTTGTAGACACCCTCAAACTCATCCATCATTAGTGATGGAGTCTCGGAGCTCGTTGATTTTAAAATCTAGATTTTCGTGCTTTGTCTTGATTTTCTCCTTCTAGGCCATGGTGTTGATGACCAATTGTGTGCACTCCACCTTATTGGTGGGGATGGTCTCCTATAACACTTTGAGGGATGCCTCTTCCTCTATCACCCGCGTGTTGATAATTGGCTCACATTTTCTATAGCTATTGAAGCCCCTATCACCAGTATATTCACCTCCTTGAGTTGGGAGAGAAAATCTTCCAACTCCGTGATCAGGCTTCAATGTGACCTTGTTTTCTTATTTTTCCTTTGTGACTCTCACTAGCTTGTGGGGCCCATGCCATCCTTGATGTTAATGAGTAACATCCCATGAGGTCCTCAAGGTACTCCATCTCATCCCCATAATGGTCTGGCCTAGCTCACCAATGTCAGACATTGTCCCAGAATGTTTTTCATGGGAGCCGCTCGGTCATACACCTCCTTCATCTATGCCTATTCTCCCCTTAACCCCTAGTGCAACCTATCTATTTCCTTCTCCTTTCTCTTCCTCTCTATGATCAAGGTATGAATAGTGGCCCCTGTATCAGCTATGTCGATTACCTCTGAAGACATATTTTACAGAGCATTGCATGCTTGCTCATCTGTTAGGTGGTTAGGATCCACCACTTTATATGTATCTCCTCCCTTCTTCTTTAAGTGAATGGTCTTGATCACATGATCATTGACCTCAAACTCAGGTTCCTCGGTGTGGTAGTGCATGCTCTAGCTGAGCATCTTCCTAGTCTGGGCACACCCCGTCTTGATCCATCAAATCCCAACCATGCAACTTTTTTGGTGGGAGGGTGGCCTGGAATCTTGTGTCAAGACCTTTGTGGGGTCATCCATGAATTCCATGTGTGGGGACATGGGTTTCCACTTCTTCCTTGTAGCTTTTGCACTTTTTTCTTTGCTTCTTTCCCTAGGGGTGAATCCCTTATCCTCCTTTATAGTAAAGGAGTCCCCTTTATCTCCCTTTGGGCTGGTGTTCTATGGTGTAGTGCCCCATGCTCTTGGACTCTTCTCATCCCCTACAGAGTGTTCTTCTCCTTCTCCCCACACCTCACCTACATCTGTGGTCTCCACCTCAGCCTCCTCCTAACCTCCAGTTCTACTTCTAATTCCACTTTGAAAGTGGTGGGGTATTTTTCCTCTCCTTCCTCTGAGCCTGTTGTGGGGCTTGATGCGTCGGGTGTCTTTTGTCTCTTTTCTTCAGGATCTTCCTTTTCTTCTTCCTCTTCCTCCTTCGCACCCTAGAAATGAAGCCTCAACACCACCCTGTTTCAAAGTGTTGGCGCCCTTCTACTACTTTTTGTCATGTGTAGTACTTCCTCTTTCTGGAGGTATCCAACCTTCCTTCATCTTGTTCTTCTTCCTCTTCCTCTTCCTCCTACACTACTTTCATGGGTGGGATTGGCATCTCCCGTGGCTTTGGAAAGGGAGATTTTGTAACCTCCACCTCAATCCCTCCTTGTGTTTTTGGGGGCACACTACACAAACACCGATGGACATACCCCTTGATGGTAATGTTGACTTGTGGGTGTAAGTCCAAAAATATGGTTCCAAAACTTTGATGTAGGTAGGTGAGTGCCATACTTGTATGTAGCATGCAACATGTGGACATCAACATCCACCTTGTCTACATCAAAAATAAACTTTGTACACATCCTTGATCCGGTTGATGGCACACTTCATATATCTAGTTGTGAATGTGAAGGGGAGTTTGCACCATGGCCCCATCTCTCCTTTGGCCATCATAAACCTTTGCTAGAAAAAGTGTTGGGTAATGGAAAATTTTACCTTGTCTCCAATAACTTGTGGTAACTCGTGGGTATGCACCACTCATTCTCAAAAAGCTACATGCAAATGCTCAAACCATATATTCATCGAGCCTTGTAAGCGCTTGAGATGGTCCCATCATAGGTGAATTTTGTGAATTGGACTGTAGGGGGACGTGTGTGGTGGGTGAACCCAAATTTTCTCATCTGGTCCATTTGGGACACCAATCTCCTAGAACATGATCAATAACAAGGATGGAGCCCCAAGTGATCTTCACTCCTGCCTCGTTTTATACCTACGCCTCTTGATAATGCCATTCACAATGAATTGGGAAAAATTGTAGTGTGCCCTCTTGGATACCCTATAGGCCATGTATAAGAACCTCCGGTTAATATCCATCCACCTTTTTGATGTGCCCAATTTGTAGCTAATGAGCTGGGAGGTGACTCTCAATGTTAGGTTTGGGAGATATGTAATTACTTGTGCCCTACCCCCTTCTCATAGTTTAGATCTTTTTTTCCAACTCCTCAATCTTGGCAGTGGCACATAAATCAAGTGCCATATCCTCTCCTAGTGTTCCACAGGCCTAGTAACCATCTAAATCAAATGGCTTGTGATCCTCATTCTTCTTCATGAAGTAGAAGAAATATTTTGCACCCATGACATTAACCACCTGAAAATGGGGTGGGTTTGGAAAAGAAGGAAAAGCTCCCATAGCTATAAAACTCCAATCTTTTGTAGTGCTTATTACACTCGAGTCATCAACCTTAGGGTTTCAAGCTCATCCACCATTGGAGTGTCCGACACTAGGTCCACCCACATCATATTTTCATTTTCATGTTTTATGGTTGTATTCATTGATCTTACATTTATATAGCTTGAGCTCCACTTTTGGCCTTAATAACTCCATGAGGGTATTGCATCTCTAAGTAGATCTCCATGGGATCCTCCTTTTCCACCACTAGTTTCTTTGTTTGAGCCTTCTTTTGTGCCATCTCTCCTCTCCTTTTTCATTCATGCCCTAGGTGTTATGTTCCTTTCTTTCAACTACCCTAACTTGAAAACTTCCCGCTTCTCTTTCACGCCACCTCCTTCCTACTCTGTTGTCTTCTTCCCTCCGTGCTATGTCACAAGATTTTACTACAACTTTTGCACAAGTCCATTGGTTCATGATAGTACTTTGTGTCACTCTTCTTTGAAAAACCTTTCGTCACACTTCGAGCTCGGGAGCACAAAAGAAATTCTCTAAGGAAAAGTAGTCAAAATGACTATTCTTATCTCTTATTTATACTTTATCGATGCCTTAGAGTTCCTCCGACCACATGTCCTAATGTCACTTTTAATAAATTACTTTATTTCACTTAAGTCAACTTCCATGACTTCCCCTCGTGCTTTGCAGCTATAACCTTTAGGTGCTCCAATACCACTAAACTGCCACAGACCTCCTTCACACACATCTCCATGCCAAAGTACATAACCTCTACATTGTCTACTAAGTAGTTCCCTATATGGTGTTTCCTACCTTATGTTATACCATGCATGATCCTTCCCTTCTTGTGGTCTTTAGATTCTTTCAACCCACCTTCATAACCACATGAATTTACACACCTTAGCCATTACATTGCTTGTTCTTTGTCTTCATGTTAATTTTTCCAATAGTCCACTATTGAAGTTTTGGCCTCCATGTTCAATATATCTGCTACTTCACCCCACACAAAAATGTATGTGGTCCCCTGCACATAGAACCTCTTACAATGCAATTAGCCACCAGCGCACCAACATGCACAACACAAATCTGAAAATAATGACAAAGGAAACAACCAAAAGGACTAAAAAAATCTAAACTAATTGGAAAAACTACCTTATTTTTTACTATACAAAAGCCTTATTTATAGTAGGGCTTCAACCTACTCCCATTGAAGTAACCTAGTAACCTCATCCCATCTAGTGCTTATAAATGAATGCACCTGAATCGAGGATGTACGAGATGATGTATGGTCCTAACCAATGGAATTTCAGTTTCCCAGGATGGCGCAGAAATTTAGAGTCATAAAGCAAGACCATCTCCCAACCTCGAATTGTTTTTTTTATATGATGATCATGCCATGCTTTTTTTCATGCCTTCTCAATCTTCTAAACTCCACCTAGCAAGTGATCACCTTTCATCCAACTACATTAAATTTTCCATGCACTCTTGTAGTGCTTTCTCATCAACTAATCCTCTTACATGCAATACGTAGAGATGGTAACATAAACTCTACTGGTAAAAAAGCTTTTCCATGCCAAACACCAATTGAAATGGTGTGGCCTTGTTCAATCTCTTGTAGGTTGTCCTATATGCCCATAGTATGGATGAGACTTTTTCATCCCAATCTTGTCTTCCCACATCACAAATTTTGGTCAGTGTGTGACTCAGTATCTTGTTAAATGCCTTAGTGGTTCCATTAGCTTGGGGGTGATAAGGGGTGGTCTTGTGATGGGCCACCATGAATTCTGCTAAAAAAATATTGATTGTCTCATTCAAAAAATGTGTGCCTCTGTCACTAGTCAAGATTAAAGGACACCCATACCTGTGATTATGTTTTCCCATAGGAATCTTTTGTGTGTGGTTGTTGTAATCCTTTGTAGGCATTACCTCACCCACCTTGTTAAGTAATCAGTACAAGTAATGATATAGATGTGAACCAGTCCTTCATGCGTGGCAGGTGAAATCGGTCCTACAAAATCAATCACCCACTTCTCAAATGGTTTATGCGCTAGCTATCGGTCTCAAGGGCATCTCATCTCTTCTTCCTAGTTTTCCAAGGTGTTGGCAATGGTCACAGGCCTTACAAAACTCAATACAATCCTGGTAGATGCTTTCCCACCAAAGCCTTGTAATTAGAATCTTCCACGTGGTGCATTCCCTACATAGTTTCCTCTTCAATCCCACCATTGTGTGCTTCCTCCATGATTACAACGTGCACTCATGTTCTAACACACACCGGCGTAAAACCTCATCACGGCCTAGCTTATATAAGTCTCCACTAATTAACATGTGTAGGGTGCAGCACATATGGCTAACTTCTTCCTTTCCAAAGTCTTCATTCCCTTTGGTGCCATACCTATTTTGAGAAACACAACAATATCTTATAATTCAGAGGGTGCACGTTGCAACCTAAAAATTTTTACATTTGGCATTGTATCCTCAATGCTCTATGCATCCTCCCCTGAATCAATCCTTGATAAATGGTTAGGTCCCAAATTACTCTTACCTGGTTTCATAAAAATTGTAAACTCAAATTCTTGAAATAATAGGACCCACCTACATATGCACCCTTGTAAAATGGGCTTGTTTACCAAGTACTTCAATGTCATGTGGTCATGTAGAATATAAAGGGTGTTTCTAGTAGATATTTCTAGAATTTTCACAATGTGTAGAGATCATTGACAATGCTTCACACTTAGTAGTAGTATAGTTTTATGTTCTGTTGGGGTTAGATTTATACTAGAAAAACACAAGGGGTGGTCAACAATTCCTTCTCCTAGGTTGTGCTAATATTTCCCCAATCACCATCCTTGAAGCATCAACATATACATGGAATGGCTTATCCCAAGAAGGAAAGTGTAATATGGGTGCAAGTGATAAGCTTATTCTTCAATGTGTCAAAATGTCATCTGTTGCACTCTCCCCAATGGAATGTACATCCGTGCTTCAACAATCCTTCCAGTGGCATGGTGATTTTGGCATACCCCTTATAAAATTTTAGTAATACCCCTGTATGCCCAAGGAATCCACGCACATTGCTGCTCTGGTTGGTAGGCTCCCCCAATCCCATAATAATGACAACTTTGGTAGGATCCACTAGCAAACCTTCCTTACATATGATATGCCCCAACAAGGTTCCAAATGGAGTAGCGAAGAGACATTTCTTGATGTTGAGGGATATATGCAACTATTGGACATCTTGAACATCAACCGTAAATTGTCACAATGGTCTTTCACTAGTCCATACACTATCCAGTCATCAAGGTAGACCTAAAGGAACTTATGGATAAAATCTTGAAATGTTTGGACCACTATGTGTGAAAACACACATAACATACACATTCTTTAGTCCAAAAGGCATGACTGTGTAGGAAAAACCTTCCCCACTCAGTGGTGAAATTTGTCTTTTCTTGGTCCTCCTTTGCAATCCTAACTTGATGATATCCCGAGAAGCCATCCGTGAATGAATAGATCTCGTGCCCAACTACTCCTTCCAGGATCTCCTGGTGAAAGGGGTTGGAAAGGGATCAATGACACATAATGCATTCAAATCCTGTAATCAACACAAATCCTTATCCTCCATCCTTTTTAATGATAATTACCATTGGTCTTATCCATTCTGATTCCTCACAACTTCAATGATGCCTAATGTGATCATTTTTTCTATCTCCTCCTTGACCCGACATGTAGATTTGGATTCATTCGGTAAGGTCTCTTCCAAATCGGGCATGCTCCCTCCTTTAGTTTGATTTGCATCTCTCCCAAAGAGTGGTGAAATTCCTTAAGCTCATGGTACCCATGCAGAAATAAATCTTGAAACTCACATAATAGATCAATGATCTTTGAAACCTCCTTTTCTGACCAATAATCCCCAATAGTAGCCTCCTTAGGTTCCATTTCTGAGCCAATGTTAACCTTCTTTGTTTTGAGAGGTTCATGGTAGGTACGCGCACTTTCTCATCAACACTATCATTACCTTGCACGCATACCCATAGTATGGTTAACATCCAAGTTCTCCACTTCCTCACCATCTATCACATAGACCAACTTTCCCTTCTCTTTCTCCATGCAGTGCACTCAAGATATATCTCCTCTTATTATTCCTCATCATAGCATGCACTTCTAAGCCAAGTTCACCCAATAATTCTAGTATTCTATCCTCTACCATGGCATTGTCTCCCATAGTTAGGTGCTTAACAACCTGTAATGCCTCATTCACTAATGGCTTAGCACTTTGATATTCAAAGGTTTGAATCAAGTCATTTATTAACTCCCATCAATTCCTTGTTTGATGGTGTAATTACGAATGAATGTACCATGCATGCACACTAACCTTGTAGTGTGGAATAGAACTTGTGCACCCATAGGGAAGGAGGTAAAGCCTTTGCACCTTCCATCCAAATCCTCTCACACTCTTGGACATGATCTAAGGTGGATCCTTTCCCATCATAGACATAAATTTTAGTGGGCACGTTGCTCTTGAAGAATCTAATAGAGAGCGCAATCCTCACCTCGCACCACCCTAGAATATTGTCTGATGCATTTTCCACCAATGTGTTGTGGTTCCATGTAAAGTGTAGACAAGCATGCTCCTTCTTTCGATCTCACATCTCCATTGAGCTTCCATGGCTCATAGGAAAACATCAGGGTTTTCATCCCAGTGTAGCTTGGTAACTTCTTCCCTCTTGGCACCTAAGTGGGCACCCTTGTCACTCTTGTAATGGAGCCTCTCAATTGCCACCCAATTAACTCATAAGTCCCATGCACCAATTGTCACATGCTACACTAGTGGTATCACTCATAGATTGAGCATCTTCAAACTGAATAACTCCTTCCATAGGATTAATCACCCTAAGGGTCCCGATAGTGCGCACATAGATTCTATCGAGGACTTCTTCTCCCAAGGGCTCAAGTATAAGGTGTTGACTTCCCATCAGTTAAAGGGATAATAACTTGTTCTTCCTTGTTCTCAAAACTTATGTACCCCTTATTGAACCGTAGGTCAACATTATTCTTATAACACCAAGGGTACCCAAGTAATGTTGGAAAGTTTTCTTCCTCAACTAGCGCCAAGACTTCAAAGTCTCTAGTGAATTTAGTCCCCTTGGATAGTGATAGCAGTGTCCTTCAAGAAACCAATGGGTATCACCTTTTTTTTTACCATATACAACACATTTTAGGATGGTTGTAATGGGGCCCTTCCCATTTGATTCCATGCATCTAAAGTGAGAACATTAACTCTCCACACTCGTATCTATTAGAATATTGCTTAGGATGCCATCCATCGACTACTTGCATTCAAGGTAATCTCCTTATCATAATCAATGGTGTGAGGGGAAGGTTAGCGTGTAAGACCTGTCACTCACGCTCTCTCTGGTGCATGGTACTTTTTCCCGTAACCATTCCCCTAGCAAAGGGATGATATTATCTTGCCTTAGCATTTTGCATACTTCCCTAACTTCATCAAATCCTTCTGTGGAGCCTCAATGCTCTTCCTTTGCTCTAACTATTGTGACTGCTCCTTTAGGCACTGGATCTCTCCTTGTAGGCTTTGAATTACATCCATGGTCTCTTGATAAACCTCTTTCTGATGAGTAGGTTCGGGTAATTTCCGTGAACCACCTCTTCTCTAGTAACTACAACCTTTGTTTGGGTGTTTCTCTCGTGTGTGTGCAAGCCTCAACTTGTGTCATTACACGAGGATGAGTTCTAACTCGACTCATGCGTAACCCTTAGCATCCATCTGCGATTCATACTTCTTCACACTTACCATCCTTATGCCATTATCCTTCCACTATTGTTGGCTCATGTGTTTAAATAACTCTGGGAACTCCTAATACTTGTGCTTCTTTCCACACCAAGAGCATTGTAATAGATCAGGTAATTCATACTTATAGTGCTCCATAGACCCACTGGTTGCAATAACAAGTTCCATGTGGGAACTCACTTCTTCCACCTTTGCATTTGTATAGACCTCAAAATCCTCCACGGAAGTTTCTTCTGCGAGCTCCTCCATCTGCACACCCTTCATAGTGACGACCATCATCCTTGGAATTATTTTCAATGTTGGTCTAGCACACACCAATATCAATGGCATCATGTATCTAGTCAATCAATCTACAATCCTTGGTGTCATGAGTAGTAGGTGAAAATCTTGCAATAACAAGACACATTCTTATGGATTGTGCACTGTAGTAGTGGAAACCTACTTGCATCATGATCTCCGTGGAAAATTTCATAGTCTACTATCATGGTGCATACCAATATCTGAGGACAATTATCCTTCATATGACCCTCTACCTCACAATATGCATACCATAGGCCACTACAAGTCTCATGGGCTGAGTTCATAGATAGCTTCTCTAGCTACTTTTCCATTGTAGCAATATGAGATTCAAGAAAAGGAATAACATCGGTATCCACGCTTCTTATAGCCTCAGCTCTAATGCAAGGTAAGCCTCCAAGGCCTCATATGGGTCTTTGAAATTCTAAAATGTGCAACAAGATCCACACTCTCTGAAAGGTGTTATTAGTCCTCCAATGAACCATTGAGCATGCTAAGAAGGATGAATATCATAAGACAATTTTGACAAGAGAGTCTTAAAACACACATCATACTCCCGCACACTCTTTGTCATACCTTGTTGAATCTCCTTCAATGCATTAATTCTCTTCTATTCAAACTCGAGAATATGGAATTCAGCTAAGAAGGCATTACGCAATGTGGTATAATCTACTACTATCTGGTGGGGATCATACTTATACTTTGGGTATCCCAACTATGCACGTGCCCTAGGTGGATGTACAACATGTTGCCTAAACCGACTTACCTTCCATTCCGGGGTAGTGATCCCCTTCACGTGCCATAGCAGCTCACATTTGTTTACATATTCCACAACATCCTCAACACCTTTGTAATCTAGTAGATGCAAATACATTTCAAAAAAAACAACTTACTAAGGTGGTTGAGAACCTTCTCCACCGATCCGTAACCTCGATTCCCCGATATTTCCTCCACCACTAGATCAACTAGATCCACTAGTGCTCTATCCTGTTGACCCACTAGATCCTACAAGATCTACCATCTTCCTCACCTAGTGCTCAAAAGAAGCTTAGCCGCTATCCATAGGAAATGCTTCCAAACTTAGTGTAATGATCAAGATCTTTATAGCTAAATGGATAACACATAAGAATGATCCTCTTAGCTCCCTCAAGAACTCAAACTTAGTAACCTCTAGATAGAAATACGTGGATATCACATACTCCAAGGTGTAACTCATCAACACTCTACTCCACTAATGATCAAAAACATGTGTCCAAGTCAGATCAACATCATACAACCTCTAATACTCCTCTTGGGTCCATACACAAGGTCTATAGTATAAGGTTGATCTAGATGTATACGCTAAAGCCATTCATACAACTCCACTGGAAAACAAAAAAGAAGGTCTCATACAGCTCATGATATAAATGTTCTTCTACCCATTTATGTGCATCAAATTTAGGTCCATCACTAAATATCTAGGAAAACTCATCCTTTGTACTTTTAAGCCATGCTTCGACACTATCCAAGGTCAAGCGCTCTGTCATCATGCACCATTCTCACAACATATTCGAAAAGAGGTCCTAGAAATGGAACCAAAATGTAGTCTCTATTATCACTACCTATTTCAATAACCAATCCCAAACACGCCAGCATATCATCTTTGAGCCTACAAGCTCACTTGAGGCACGTGAAGGTGTCAAGTCCCTCCTTTATGTGAGCTTCATGAGAACACTCCTTCTTAACATGAGGATGTAATATAACCAGAAAATAAGTGCATTCATTCATGGAATTTAAGATATAAGCACTAACTCCTAGCCTAATGCATTCCAAGCATAGATTAACATGATCAACTAAATGAAAGTAGAATCAACCCATGAATATCATCAAGAAAACCCAGTAACACACACATGAACATAAGGGAAATGCACATATCAAGATCCATCACATGAGTGTTTCAAAATCACTTCATTATATTTATAAGCCAAAATATGGTAGCCAAGATTACATCAAGAGAGTTCCATTTGTGGAAATGTTCACACTAGTAGAGCTTACTTTACATCAGAGTTTTTCACTACACATTTTGTTCCATCTCTCCTACTCCCTATCTATCCTTACTTATATCTCTTCTTTCTCTGTGAAAACCACCATACTCATAGAATAATCATCTTCCTTCCATCTTAACCGCTCATCATAATCTCATGTGAAATCCCGTGGAAACCCAGTCTTGATTTCTCTACCACTACTCTAGAATATGTCATGTGTCATCATCCATTTCCCTCAATCGAGTTCCTTCTAGTATGCATGTGCCAGCTAATCCCTAACAACCTCGAATCCTTATCCTTTCATTATGACCATATTGATGCCCTAGAATATCCTTTCCTTGATCTGGAAGTCTCAATATCTTATCCACATCTGTATCTATTTGTTTTTTCATTTTCTCCCTATGCGCTTCTTTTCATATTGTACAAAACTTACTAAGTTCTGACTCCATCTTGCGAGGGTGGGATCATTCATGCCTCTCCAAGAACTATTTTTTTGTGCCTTCACACCTAGATTTTGCATGCCACAAGGCTTCACACCTTAGGTACTTAGTTAATTTTAAGGGTCCAACACTAATCAAACACCACGATCAATAGGATGAAAACAATTCGCGAGAATAAATTTACATAAACCTTTGCAAACAAATGACCATCAATATCATATATTAGTATGGAACTCAATGAAATACAATGAGGATGGGCCTTGCTTATATATGCAAGTAATAATAATCTAAGAACTAGTCAAGGTCGTAGATAAATCTATAAATCAAGGAAATAACTAGTCAAGACCATAGATTTAGGAAATAACTAGGCATCAAGGATCTAGTCAATACCATAGATCAAGGAAAGAACTATACCTAACAACTAGATAATATCCCCCTAATATCTAAATAAATAAAAAGAAATATCTACACACATAAGTGGGTGAGGATAAATACAATAATGGTAAATAAATTACCTAGGTGAACATGAGCTAAGGTAAATACCTACTCTAGCACCACCCCCCCCTTAAGTGAATCTAGGGGCCAAAGTAGAAGTGGCATTTCCAAGATGAGTCTTGGAAACTAGGCTTGATGAGGTACTCATGTATAATATATCCATGAAGAAATATTAAACCAAAAGAAGGAAAGAATCCTGCTAGAAGAAAAGAAAAATAAGAAGAAGGAAGATGTTCTCACGAACACCCCCAAGAACAACTTATGAAACCCTAAGCATTCCACGCAAATCAAGGTAGTGAAGTGATGCAAAAGTATTTGTAAAGATGGTTGCAACTTGCTCCCGAGTTAAAATGTACTCCAAGTAAATAAATTCATCCTGAATGTGCTGACAAATGAATTGTATGTGTATCTCAATATGCTTGGTCGGTGGTGCTCAATAGGGTTACGAGAAATGTGAAAAGTGCTTTAGTTCTCACACCAAAGTACAGTTAGTGAATCTGTTGGAATCCAAACTCACAATAATTGTCAAAGCCAAAGAATCTGCTGACCCGTTGTAACTATTGCTTTGTACTCTACCTCTAAAGATGAAAGTGCAATATCATGTTGCTTTTTACATGCCTAAGTAACTAGAGAAGAACCAAGATAAAAAAGATAGCTAGAAGTGGAACGTATGTCATCAATAGAACCTTCCCAATTTGAATCTGTATACCCAACCAATTGAGTATAACCCCTAGTGTAGTGTAGGCCAAAGTGGGAAGTGCCCTGCAAATAGCACAAAATCCTTTTAGCAGCATTTGTTAGTGACTACTATGAGGAGAATGTGCAAACCGAGATACAAGCCCTACTACAAATGAAATATCAGGGTGAGTATGGGTCAAGTACATGAGACTCCCAACCAACTGCCTATACAATGTAGGATCACAAAGTGGTGTGGTACATTTGGAAGTAAGAGTAACCCCATTGAAAATTATATGGACTTGGCTTACAATCATGCATATCAAAGCGATGAAAAAGATCATGGGTCTACTTTTGTTGACTCAAATGAATCCCTAAATATGTTTGAGAAATCTACAATCCAAGGAAATAATGAAATAACCCAAGATTTTTCATGTCAAACAGTGTAGAAAGAACCCTTTGAATAGTCTGAATGTGGAAGGAAGAGATGTCAGTAAGTAATAGATCATCAACATACAAGACAAGTATTACAATATCCTCACCAACATGCTTTGGAGATACACTATATGATTGGAGTGAAAATGAAAAAAACTAAAATATAGAAGAAAAGAATCCATTTTCTCATACCAATCTTGAGGGGCTTATTTGAGACCTTAGAGAGACCTTCGGAGCTTAAAAACAAGAGAAGAATCATTAAAAGATCCAGCTGGTTGCTCCATGTATATTTCCTCTTGTAAATCTCCATGTAAAAAGGCACTCTTCACATCCATCTCGGTATATGGAACCCCCTATGATGCAGCAATACAAAGTACAAGACGTACAAAATCCATCTTGGAAATGATTGCAAAAGTCTCAGAGTAATCAATAACTTCAACTTGTGAAAACCCCTTTGCAACAAGACGAGCCTTATACTTGTCAATAGACCCATCATCTATGTATTTGGTTTAGTATATCAACTTACACCTAACCATCTTTCTTCCTTTAGGAAGGGATACCAAATCCCAAGTATGATTCTTCATCAAAGAAGAATACTCAACTGTCATCACATCATCCCACTCCTATATCCCATGAGCCTTTGAAAAGGACTGTGGATCCTCATAAAATACCTGACACAAAAGTACAAAACTTGTAGAATGTGCATGATGATGCCTAGTGGGTGGAAGATCTGTATGAAAGGTGTTACCTCAGAAACTATAGTACAAGCCCACTTAGGCATAGTGACAACATCAGTGAAAATAGGATCCTCAACAACATCTATAACCTCCTCATCAACATCCTCAAAGAAAGGATCCTCAAGATGAGATGAAGAAGAAGGAGGAATGGAAGAAGATGAAGAATCATGAGGAGTGAAGCGCTCATCAAATTGAACATGTGTTTGAAAAATAATGTCATGAGTATTAGGATCTAAAATTCAATAAGCTCTCATGTCCTCACAATACCATACAAAGATCAAGGGTTTTCTCTTCTTATCCAAAGCTTTCCTTTTCTTATTTAGCATAAAGTCCCAAGCATGGCTCCCAAAGACTCAAAAAAATGAGACATATGGCTTAGTGTTGGACCAAGATTCCTCTGGAGTCAAATGCTCAAGTGCTCTATGTGGTGTGTGATTCTAAATGTAGTTAGCAAAATTAATTACTTCTACCCAAAGTAGATAGGAGGTAAATCTCTAGAATGCATCATACTGAGTTACCCATTTCCTTGAAAGTTCTATTCTTCCATTATTCTAATCCATTATGTTGTGGAGTATGAGGAACAAAATGCTGGTGAATAATGCCTTGAGTTTCCAAAAAGTCAGAAAACTCATTGTTGTAGTACTCCCCCTCATTATCAGTATGAAGGTTCTTTATGCAACTAGAAGATTGTTTCTCAACAAAATCCTTGAAGACTTTGAAGTGTGAAAAAACATCACTTTTGTACTTGAAAAAATAAATCCAAGTATGCCTCGAGAAATTATCAATAAAGGTAAGTGCATACTTAGCTCCATTGAAAGAGGGGGAAGGAAAAACCATCAAGTCACTATGCACAAGGGAAAGTGGTGAAGAATATCTCTTATACTTCTTAGGAAAAGGATATTGGTGTTGTTTCGCTAATGCATAGCCACGACAAACTCCCTCAAGAAAAGAAACTCTAGGAATACCATCTACTATACCATGAGTGCTCAACTACTTCAAATATTTGTAATTGAGATGTCCAAATATTTCATGTCAAATATTACTCTCATAATCTGCATGAGAAACCAATCATGTCCGTATAGAGTAAGTGTCATCAAAACCCTCAAATTTATACAATCTAGAACTATGATCAATAATACCTTGAGCAACAAGTGAATGAGGCTCCAACAAAGTTCCTACTTTTCCCTATGTGGTGTAAAAGTCACTATTTTTCCTTGACCAGAATGACAAATTTGATATACATAAAGTAAATTTGGTGTGATGTTAGGAACATATAGTGCATCTTGAATACTGCCACCATCAAGCTGTATATCACTTTTTCCTTTAACAGAAAGAAAGGAAGAATCTCCAACCTCAATTTTGGAAGTAGAACTCAAACCTAGAGAAATAAAAGACTCCTTGGAAGAATTCATGTGATGAGAAACACCAAAATCAATAACCCAACTATCTGCAAGTGGTGACTGAGATCTCCCAACAACATTAAGTGCCTTTCCATGCTGATTAGAAGGAGGTGGAGTGGAGATAGAAATTTTTTTTTCTTGACTACATCCTCTAAGGCTTGCATTCACTTATAACACCTATGTTCTTCATGACCAATACCCCCACAAAAAGAGCATGAAAGGCTAGACTTATTCTTGGATTTAGAAGACTCATTGGGTTTAGAGTTGTTTTCTTTGGGTTTAGGAGCACTTTGAGATGGAGAAGGGGTGGATTTGGTTTTACTTTTTGGTTTTCCCTTGCCCTTAGGATTAGATGAAACTAATGCCTTTTGAGAGGTGGAAGACTCAAGGTGAGACAATTTGGATTCTTCCCTAGTAAGTCTTTCACAAAATGTTTCTAAGTCAGGCATTTTGAATGTGTCACCTAAGGAATCCATGCTAGAGAAAAAGGTAGAATAAAAAATTTAGAATGGTCCTCTCAACTTAAGATAGAATCAAGTAAACAAAGTCATCATATTTCTTATCTTTTCCACTCCCCTTCAATTATTTCAACAAATGCTTGAACTTGGTAAGATATTCTATAATTGTTGGAAAATATTCATGTTTAAGAGAGGTGATCTCAATATCAAGTCACATGGCTCTCATATGATCCACCTTACCAAATAAATCTTCCAATTTCTCCCATATTTTGAAAGGAGAGTCTTATTTTTTCCAAATGAAACAAAAGACTATCACTTACATATGTTCCTATCAAACCCATACACTCATCAAATTTACACGGGTACTGAAATTTCTCATATTCTCTTGTGAACATTCGTTGTTTTGAAGAAGTTAAAGCTCATAATCCTTTCGCTTGATAATTGTTTCCATTATTGGTTTCCATGTGTGGTAATTATGTGTTGTTAATGGCTTAACATGATCTAATACAGTATAAATGCCATTCTAAAAAAAAAAAAAAACAAAAGAAATGTAAGAACCAAGAAATGCAACAAGATCCCCCTATTTTGGCACTTAATAATGAGTGTGTGTTACAATACGACACTTTGTAATTATAGTGTGATTCTCAAAATAAATATTTCCAATGGAAAGAGAATAAAAACCAAGAAATTTTGCAGAAAATGACACTCAAAGCTGAGTTGCCGATCAAAACATACAAGATTTACAAGTTTATGCTCTACTATTTATTTTAGTTGCCACTAAACAAAATAAAATGATCGTCTTCACCACACAAATAAAATAAAATGGGGCTGGAGTTAAGCACCTACTAGTAACAACCCACGGACCCCTTCCAAAAAGTAAAGAAACATCTTTCTAGAAACAACATGTTGCATGCCGATCAAGAATGATGCAACACGGAAGAAAAACCTAGTTCATATCTTGAAAACCTTGAAAAACTCAGAAATTGATTTTTTTGTTTTTCTCTAATTTACGTGGATTCCAAGATGAACGAGTCTGTGTCTCTACAACAATAAAATAACCCAAAAATCGACTACCTCCAGAAATGGTCGAGTTTACAATCGATATTAGGGTTTTTCCACCTTCCAAATCTAATGGAAGGCTTTGTTTTGCATAAAAAACACACACACAAACAAAATATGAACAAATCCCAAATATATGAATATACAAAAAAACTTATTTGTAGAATAAAACTTACAGACAAATGTCAATAGTAATCTCCTGCTCTGATACCATAAAAGGAACGATAACCGGATCATACCAAGCTAAGAACTCTTATGTTAATGTAGACACCAAAATTGGGTCACACTCCCCTTGGCCTCCCGTCGAATAACCAACTCAAACATATTCACCTAACCATGGCCCCTTTCACCCCACATTAATATTAGTTTAATTAACTTAATTAAATTAATACCCACCCTCACAATATACATTACTTAATTATTCTAATTAAGCTAATTTCCACCTCACCTAGACACCTCACCTAGCCACCTCACCTTAGACCTATTCTTGGCATGTTTCCATAACTAACTAAGACTTAGTTTAACCCTAAAAATCAATGCCTACTATCCCTCTAACCACCTTCCCACTCATAAAAATGTAATGTCTGTTATACATCCGGAAGAAAGGAACAAACCTAAGTTAAAAGAGGTGAGATCTTCCCATTTTAGTAAACCTAGGGAATCCCACCTAAACCGATGCCAGTCAAGATGGAACCATCATCGGTTACCATTTATTCACCTTAGAAACCTTGTTTGAGGGGTTGGCACATTCTGGACTAGAGGAGAGAGATCATAGTTGCATGCAAGCGGAACCAAAGCATCCTTTCACGCATCCAAACATTCACAGCCAGCACCAGGACAAATCTAGAAGCATTGTACTCACGGAAGTATTTCGGGATTCACTGTTATGGTCCCAAATACCATTCTTCTGATCAACTATCATTACCATTCAGCCATCCATTCTGCATCACAATAAGTATATCCCTAACTAGCATTGTTATTTCAGTTAGTAGTTTTTGTTACTCTGTTATTAATCTACACTTTGCATGCTCATTCTCCTATCCCTTACCAACCTGTAACCCAACCATTTCCTTACCCACACCGCCAAATCACCCATCCTCACTTGTTGTTCATCCTTGAATACACCTAAGACTTCTATAAACCTCCTTATCCACCCTACCATCTCTATCAAATCCCAGATCAAACCTTGCAATCAGATCTCTTTGATTTTTGTACACCTCGACCTTACCGACGTCGGTTACCCATAACCATTGTCGGTTCTGCATAAACCATCACCGGTCATACCAAACTGACGTCGGTCTTTATGTTTTATACCCTGCCCAAGAACATAGCCAAACAACCTCCTACCAATTGACCTAAACAACCCAGAATCAAACCCTGACCAGTCCCAATACCTTGACAGTCACCTCATCCTTTATATCTAACTATAGCCCATCTTGTTGTGATTTCATTTACTTATTGTACTTAAATGAAATTCCTAAATCATATCAACTACAGTAGGACTTTACTTATTTCTTGCATTAATTTTTTTAAATAGTGGATTAACAACCATCTAGGAAGTATCACACTTCTTGGAACTAGCATACGCTAGCTAGTCCATTGTCATATGTCATTTAACTTCTCTTTTGTGGTCTTGTTTTATATTACAGGTAGTTCCTCATAGCCAAAAGGAAGCTCTCACAATCGGCATTGGGTCAAGAAGTCGAGCGAGTGCACCAACCCATTTAATAGGTATTCCTCCTAGCCCATAACCCTATCTGTTTCGTCATTCAAAAAAGTAAAGAAAATGGTGAAACAGTTAATCAAACACCATGATCAATAAGATGAAAGTGATTCGCAAGAATAACTTTACATAAAACTTTTCAAACAAATGAACAGCAATATCATATATTATTATGGAACTCAATGAAATACAATGAGAATGGGCCTTGCTTATATAGGAAAGGAAAAACAATCTAATAACCAATCAAGTTCATAGATCAAGCCATAAATCAAGGAAAGAACTATTCAAGACCATAGATTTAGGAAAGAACTAGAAATCAAGGATCTAGTCAATACCATAGATCAAGGAAAGAACTATACCTAACAACTAGATAATATCCCCCTAATATCTAAATAAATAAAAATAAATATCCACACACATAATTGGGTGAGGATAAATACGGTAAAGGTAAATAAAGTACCTAGGTGAGCATGAGATAAGGTAAATACCTACTCTAACATATCAATGATTGTTTCAACCACCATGGTTGTCTCTCAATCTGCTTGGGAGAAAAGGGCTGAATTTTTTTCCTCTCCATTCAATTCTTCTTCCTTCTCGGCCTTTTTATACTTCCCTTTCTTGATAAACACCAGAGTCGAAGATCCGAGAGAGAGGGGGCTGATTGAGTGTGTGCTTTAAGCACTGAAGTAAGAACTTATCTGTGGGATGTAGAAACTTCTTGGGAAGGATACCACAATCTACCCACCTTATATGTTTTGATTTTTCTATCAAACCAAACCCTTGTTCTGACCAAGACTAGGTTGATGATTTCTTGCAAGTTATCCTTTTCCTTCTTGAACCAATTAATGGTGTCAAGAGGAGTGTGCCTGATAGATTTTTTGAATTCAAGTGACTATAAATCTTCATCATCATCCTGCAATCCATTTGGTACTTTATAGATTCCAAAGTCTTTGATTTGTTGTAAAGAGATTTGGCCATAGTACCTTATTCTTACCTCGTAATCATTTGAGAAATCTACCCAATAATCTTCTACATCAGGGAGGTGATAGAAGGACATTATGAAATTATTGGTGATGAAGCCTTTGAGATCAAAGTAAGTTCTTTTCTGAAAGAAATGAAAATTGAAAGCAACAATTTTCCTTTCAACATTTTGTGCATCCAGGGTAGTTTTGCAAGTATAATTACCTAGAGTGATTGGGAATTGAACACCAACCATCTTATTTTATTTGCAGGTTCTATGCAATTTATCAAGTTTCCTACAAATTTGAACTAGAGCAATCTTATCACTACAAAACATTGGGAGCTTAAAGGGGCACCCCTCAAAACCTTCTAACCTGATATAGGAGAACTTCTTGAACTAAATGTAGAAGTTTGCAATAGATGGAAATAAATTTCTTGGATTCAACAGAAAACCTTTTAGTTGTATTGCCCTCCAAAATCCTAACAATGTACATAGTGAAGGCATCATTAACTCTCCTAAAATGGTGATTATTTTTCTTCAGAGTCAATTTTGAGTAGTATTCATATATTGGGGAATTCTTCTTATTGTCCTTTGAGAGAGACCTAACAATTCTTTGTATGCCCCAATAGTATACATCAAGTAAGAGGTCATGTGGAAGACCTTGGTTCTCTGCACATTAGTCAACTATTCACTAAGATTATTACAAATGATTTCTCCCCAATTCAAATTTTGTTTTCCTTCACATATGATATTTAGGTATGGGCACATCCAAAAATGGAACTCATTACTTGTAGGAAGCCCCATTATTTTGGCCAAAAGAGTGATGATGTCTGAAATTTCTTCCTTGAAATCACTTCTATACAAATCCTTTGGCAACCTGGAAGCTCCTTTCTTTGGGACCTTAAACCAAGACTTAGCCACCATGTGTTTGTAATTCTCGGGTTCTTGATCAAATAGTTGGTGGGCTTGTGCCAAAGTGAGAACATTTAAATCTTCAACTACTGGAATCCCGAGGGAAATGTTGATACATACTACATCCAATTTAGAAATCACTTGGCCTTGGGGGTCTGTGATTTGTTTCATTCTTGGGTCAAAATGGGAACCACAGGCCATAAGCGTATCTCGCACATTGGACTAATACCATAAATCCACCAGCATAATCTATTCCAAAATAATTGATGAGTTGAGCCATAGGTGAGGGATTAGCATCATTGATTCATGCCTAGAAATCATTAAAATCTAGATGTTACACATCGGTTTCCCCTATGTTGGGTATGGAAGTATCGATGGAGGAGAGATGTTTGTGGCTTTTGAAATGGGTCTTTATGATAGAAAATGGGCTAAGAAACAATAACGCAAACGGGAGAATGGATACTTGAAAATGGTAATACGGTAGGGCACATGGCACAACTAGATCTTAATTCTCACATAAATCTTTTGAAAATTCTAACTTTGATCATCAAATGAATGGTGACCTTCTCAGGAACAAGATGCACTTTGAATTTTTTTAAATGGTTGAGGTATGCTCATGTTACGACTAGAATGGCTTTGGGAATGAAATGCATGAACCTTGGACTATAGTCACAATGGTAGAAATGACTAGCTCACCCTATTTTTATATTACTCTGTTTGGAGAAGGTCAATGGGAGGTACTTAATGAAGGCATTTAATGGTCTACGAGAAATGGGGCACTTAAAACACCAAATGCCAACACATTCTTATATAGTGCGAGATATGACAAAAATATGAGGCAGAGGATGCCCAAGATTATGTGGGACACTCGGGACACAAAAGACCTGAAATTTCCTCAATACAAAGAAAATGGCCATAATGCGGAAAATGTAGATTTGTGGAGAACTGAGGGTCAGACTATACCTGGGACATCCAGGACATGGGAGGCCAAAAGTTCCGCACTACACTAGCATCCAATGGAAAGTGGGTAAGTTAGGCGAAATGCGCACGAGATGATCCATGGGACATAAGGACACAATTTCTCTGTCAGCCCGAAAATCCGTAACATGAAGGGGCTTAGAAACTTTTGAGAGATAGGTTGCGGGTCAGCAAGGCTTACAAGTCTTGTGGGGATGCGAGGAACCGATGGTCGGGAAGTATAAGGGCCACGAGTTTCATAAAAAGACCGATACTCCACAAAACAAAAGAAGACCATTTTGTTGTAGAAAAAAGGGGAATTGGGGAACAAGGAGCCCCAGAGGTACGTGGGACATGCGGGACGCCAAAACCTAAAACAACCGTAATACAAAGAAAGAGTCCAAAACTCAAAATTTTGAAAATTGGATAACTGTTGGGGAATTTTTCTCCTTCATACTTCACAAAGGAAAACAAAGACCTTAAAAGGAGAACTTACTCAAAAATTTAAAAATATAAACCAAAATACACAAATTTTAGGTAAGTGACAATCTGTTGCTCTTTCTACGGATTTGAACTAACTTGATATAAGGTAGGGAAAAAGGACCTTAGAATCTATGGTAAATGACAAGTCAAAATCCATTGGGAAATAGAGTCCAGAGCGAGACAATACAAAAGACCACCAAAATAAAGGAAAAACAACACAAGCCAAAAATAATAACTATATAAGAGTTCTCACCAAAAAAATGTCTAATTTTGAAAGGACCAAGGCATAGAGAATCAAACTTACCATGACTTCCTCGAGGTTCATGTTGTTTATCCCCAGTAGGACATTGTCTCCAACACTGGAAGTCTCTGGATCTTGATTTCTTGTCAAAAAGATGTTTCACTTTTTACTAGTGTGTAACAATTTTATTCACCACCTGTAATCTATCTTCATCCAAATTTTTTAAATACATGATCCTCTTCTCCATGGAGTTGTTAAAGTTTTCATCCTCAATGACTTTCATCAATTGTAATATTGGTAACTCCACCATCACCTTTGGTATTTGAGCCTCTGTTCCATATACAAACTGAAATGGTGACATCCCAATTGTTCTTTTTGTGTAATCATGTTTGCCCAAAGTAATCATAAAGCTTTTTGCCCAAAGTGCATCCATAAAGCTTTTGTGCCAATTTTTGTTAGGGATTTTTCATCCATAACCGAGGATTAATCGATGATTATCAGGAATTTTCTCTTTAATAGAAATTACATATTACTTCAAAATGGTTCTTTTGGGACTCCAGAATAGCAAAATTTTCTCTTTAATAAAATTACATATTACTTCAAAAGTGGTTCTTTTGACTAGAATAGCTTCTACCCACTTGGTGAAGTAGTCAGTGGCTATCAAGACATGTGTGTGTTCCACACTAGAGTTACGATTAATAATTCCTATAAAATATAATCCCCATTGTGAAATAGTTCCTCAATTACCACTGGTTTCAGAGGCAGGGTGGCCAATTTTATTCTTCCCACAAAGGTTTGGCACGCTTCACACTTTGTGACCCATTTGGTTGCATCCTTAAACAACGTTGGCCAATAATAACCTACACGAGAGAATCTTGTGAGTTGTTACAACAGATGAAAAATGACCTCCACAGGCCTGATCATAGAAATATCCCAACAACCTTTTTCTATTGTTCTTTGTCTACACATCTCAAAAATCTTCCATCAATTCCCCTCTTGAACAATGAATTGTCCCAAATCACATATTATGCAGATCACAATTTAACAACTCTCCTTTCTTTAGCACTCAGGTGGGATGGACATCATCCATAAGTCAGAAAGTGATCAATGTCAACATATCATTCATCTGTTGAACTCAACAAAAGGACAATTGGGATATAAACATCTCCTTCTTTAGATGATTCACTCTGGGCACTATTAGAAATTAGTTCACAGAAGCATCTACCTCAGACCAGCTTAGTTGGCATGATCCAAGTCATATTCTTGTACCTTTTCCACCTAGTTTCCTCTTTTTGGCCCAAACTCTTGTTGTGCAAAGATGGACTTAAGAGTTATGTCAGGAACAAAGACAATTGAGTGAGAATTGAGAATATAGAAAAGTAATTGTTTAACTACATTTACTAAACAAAAGCATGGTTCTCCATTTGTGTGTATTTCAACTCATGAGCCTTCAAGACATAACTTGTGAAAGATATGGGGGTTTCACAACCTCTGGAATTCTTTATCACCAAAATGGCTATCAGGGTATGCTTAGTGGCATAGCAATAGATTATGAAGTCTTTCTCAAAATCAAGACAGTCAAGAACAAGAGTATTGGCAATGGTCTTCTTGATGTTTTCAAAAGAATTCTTTCCTTCAGAAGTCCAACAAAAATATTTCTTCTCTTTCATCATTTGAGCTATGCTCCTGGTTAATTCTACAAAATTAGGGATGAATCTTCTTAGAAAATTGATTTTCCAAAGAAATAATGCACACCTTTCTTTCTCATTAGAAGAGGAATTTTTTGAATACCCTAGACCCTATCTGGATTAATCTTGGTCCCATCCTTGGAAACAATGTGCCCGAGAATTTTTCCTTTGTGACACCGAAGATAGATTTTTTTGGATTTAAATAGATTCCACATTCCATGCACTTCTGAAGGACAGCTTCAAGATGTTGAAAATGATCCTCTCTTTTCTTAGAGAAAACAATCAAATCATCTAGGTAAATCACAATGTACTTTCCTTTTAAATTTCCAAAATCCAAATCCATTGCTCTCTAAAAATTTGCACCAGCATTTGTGAGACAAAATGGCATCCTCCTATAGGAAAAATTTCCCAAGGGGTTTTGAAGGTTATCTTTTTTGATCTTGGACATCTACCTCGATCGATTATACCCTAAGAATTCGTCGAGCATGGATAACATCTCTAAACTAGTGACATCTTGCAATAGTTGGTCCATCATAGGCAGTGGATAATTATCTTTGAGAGAGGCTTGATTTAAATTTTTAAAATCCACACAAATCCAGATTTCTCCATCTTTTTCCTCAAGCATAATTTTGAATAGGAAATATTATTCTACCATTTAGCAACTTTTGAATCTCTTGATGAATTATATCTACAATTTTGGGATTATATTTCCTTTGCTTCCGTGGAATGGTTTGATCCCTGGTTTTAAAGGAATATGATGTTGCATTTCCCTTGTCTTGAAGTATTTTAGATCATCATTTGAATAAGCCAAGACATCAATATATTTTCTCAACAATTCAATCATTTTCTTCTTTTCATCCTTAGTACAACATTTTCAAACATTGACCAATTTAGGCTTTTCTTCACTCCATATATTGATTTTTTTATATTTCTTCTATTGAAGGGCCTCATGTGATACCTTGGATTTGATATATCCATAATTCTTGTCAAATATATCTTTTAAGATTACCAATCCTATAGGTATCTTATTACCTTTCAATCTTAGACAACCATGTTTATTAGATTCTTCCCCTACTCCTTCAAACACTCGAAGATGAAATAGACTCACGATGAATAACTTCACTTTTTTAAAAATATAGCTGACTAAAGTTATCTTGGAGTTGAAGGAAGGAGATCAGGTGTTGATCATCATTAAACACATGCCAAGGGTTCACATTATCCATCACACTTGGTCTATGTTTCATCTCGATTGTGAACTTATCTTGAGAAAACAGAGTGAGGAATTAGAAAAGATCCAAACACAACTAGGGAATCATCTCTATTATTTCTCTCCCTTAGAAAAATTCAATAGAAATTGCATGTAACAACTCAATTGAATCCCAGACCAAATTTCTATAATGCTTAATATTCCATTTTTTACTTGGAATACCCCTCTAACCTACTTGACAATGAGTTCAACATCTCCTCGAGCACAAAGATTCTTGATCCCCATTTCTCTTGCTACTATTAGGCTGAGAAGAAGGGCCTCATATTCAGCTGTATTATTTTTGTTTTCAAATTGAATCTTATAAGAGAATGGATGAGATTTTCCTTTCGGAGAGGTTAGAACCACACTAGCTCCAGAGCCAGCTGAAGAACAACTACCATCAAATTCCAATACCGAGATGCTATTAGGGTCATTAATCACCCCTTTAGGATCCTTTACTTCATCTTCAAACATGATCATATAGTTACCATAGCCAATATACTCATAGATAATTTGTGCTTTAGGATCATCAGTTTTCTACACAATATATTTTTCATGTCTCTCAGGAAACAATTTATTCATTTTTCCATTAACTGGAATGAGGGCATGTGACCAATCCATCCGATATCTCCTCCCACTTTTCTACAAAAATTCCTACTAAACAGAATACCATATGATGATGGGATGTCTACAACTAAAATTGTAGCCTTGACTCTATTCTCCAAGAAGGAAGAAAAAGCTACTTGGGAATCCTTGATCCTTCCAACAAGAGGCACCTCCTTACTTTCCATAGAATAACATGAGCCAAATGTGCATGTCAATGTGAGGCCAAGGACATGGGATAATTTATCAGGCATCACATTATCTTAGGCTCTTGATTCAATAACACAATTGCTAAGCTTAGGACTGGTTATGAGCAGGGTGACATAGAAGGGCTCAATATTTTAAGTTGTAGAAGGTATTGAAGCCATCAAGTTTTATGGGGGTGGGGAGGTAGGAGTAGGTAAAGAGGCCTTAGAAGTGGTGACTGGTTGACTAGGCTTAGACTTAATGAACTTGATAGCCTAGGAAAAGGCATCTAGGTGAGTTTGATATAATTCATCTTCAGAGATTTGGATCTTGGTCTTTTTAGTATGATCAATTATGTCAAAATATCCTGAGGTGGATGGGAGATCCAATCTTGAAGAAGTGGCCTTTATTTAATCAACTTCTTGTTGATGTCATATCAAACCAGGGGTGTGTCTAAAGCTATATGCAACAAGAGTACTTTAACCGATCTAGTAGTTGACTGTAGTTATTTTTATATTTTCTGGGGGATCTCTTTAATGTCTTAAGGACTTCTTGGTAAAACCTTATTCAAATCAAACTATGAAAACTTGCTGAAAGTAAAACACACTGAAAGCTTTCTGAAAGGAAACACACCATGCAGAATGGAAACACACTTGTTGTTGGAAAATAAACACACTTGCTTCTGAAAGTAAACACTCTTGCTTTTGGAAATAAAAACACTCAAATTAAAATGCTTGAAAACATTTGCAAGAAATATAAAGATTTATCTAAACACCTGTAGGAACAAGTATACAACAGAGTTTAACTGAAAGAACTAAAGCAATACAAAATTAACAGATCTAAGCTATTTGCTGAAGAAATATAAATACCAAATAAATGAATATCCTGGTCCTTGGGGGAGTGGGCCCTTGCTCCTCCTTGAATCAAGATTTTAACAACTCAGAATTCTCTCAAATCAGAATGGCTATTTTATTGATGAAAACATTCAGTATTACAAAATGTACTAGATCTGGAGTACTTAGTCTATTTATTTTCTCTGTTCTATATCTATCTCATTATATCTCTAATAATTAATTTCTATCTAATGCAGGTTGCTTTTATATACATTTTACAATCACAGTTGTCTCAATGATTCTAATGAAATCGAATCATGCCTAAGAATAGATGTTGAGTCAGATGGCGGTTGATTAGATAGCTATAGGATAACTCTCCTGGATTTGCGTTCAGAAATCTTCTCGTCCTTTATGATGAAGGGTCGTAGATGCAAAATCTCTGGATGTGGTTTAAAATAGATAACTCCCATCAGTTCTAGAACTTTGGAGAAGTTCCAGAACCATAGGAAATTGTTAAGAACCAAAACTGTGAGAGAGTTCCGAACAAGAGTTCGAACTAAAGTCTGAAAATTCTGGAACTAAATACTGGAGTTCCAGAACTAAGTTTGAAAGTTCTAACTAAATGATGACTGTGTGATGGAGTTCCAAACTAGCTTGGAAGTTCGGAACTAAGTTGTGTAGGAACAGATGCTATCAAAAACATATTGAATGCCACCTACTTCATTTCCTCAACTGATTAGACCTGCTTTATTACAAAACTGAATTTAAACACACACTATGTTAGGAATTTCAGAGCTTTTAACATTAGGATCACAATCAATCAAAAGACAAGACAATTACATCCTAACTCATATCAGATCAACTAAAAGTCACACAATGCAATCAAACTTAATCAAAAGGAGAGTAAGATGAGATCATATATTATACATTAATCAGACATATTATGGCCTCATCATTTCCCCAAACTTACTTGTTTGTAAGTCCCTTTACAAACTCATTCTTCAAAAGTGGGATCATATGTTTTGCATTCCATTTGATTGCTCAGATCAAATGGCTGAAACTGAATTTTCCAATGCTTAAGCTCAGATGTACTATGTACCCAACTCCTTTTTCTATTTTCCTCTCCCACTTTTCAAATTCAAGCAGGGTCTTGAGGTTCTCTATTTTGCCAAGGAGACATGGGGGTGAGAAGTAGAGGTGGCCTTGTTCGCATTCCCATCCATATTTGGCCATAGGTTTCATTGACTTGGGGAATTATTGTGCATAATGCTTTGGCCCTCTCTAAACTCCATATCAGATTTGTAGGGGAAATTACTTCCCTTCTTTTCAAAGCAACAGTAAGGAGTTCCCACCTTTTGAGCATCCTTCATAAATATCTTCAAATTTTTCCTCCTCATAGGAGGTGAAGGCATCAATACTCTTTTGCAGAATGGTAGGGTAATGTGTCTTGAATCTCCTATCAAAGGCATGAGTTCTAAAATGTGTGAGGAAGGTAGAAGGTTTACCATAATGAGCTCTCATGCAGAGGCCTGTTGAGTTGGCTTTCAATAAAAATTCAGATTCTCTTTCCTTCCATGCAATTTGGTTTTGCAAAAGAGAGACAAATGCATTGAGCTGGCTCTCCCCTACATATAAGTTAATCATAAATCCTGTGTTTTTCTGTAGCATATAATTGCAAAGATAAAATTCACACAGGAGATTTTTCTGTTCAGGGCTGGATAGAGAGTAAGCTGCCATGAATTCAGATTCATCTTGTAGTTCATGTGGAAGCCCACATGCAATTCTTGACAACTGCCTAGCGAATGAACTGCTCTTCCAAAAACACACTATATGTAGGAGAAGGTCTCCTGCAGGCAAGTAATTTCTCACTCATAATACAAACCATATGAATTTTGGCAAGACATTTATATTTATTTCCTTCCTCCTTATAAAATTTTTCTTCCCATTCCTTTCTTGCCTTCATCTCTTCCTCCATCTTGGTCTTTAATTCCTCATTTGATGTTTTGGCTTCTCTGAGCTCTCTGCAAATATCATCCCATTGTTGTTTCAGTGGAAAATAGGTCAACTCAGTCTATGCAGAGGCTGTGGACACAACACTCTATTTTCTGGAAGTCTGGAACTCTTCCTCTTTTTCTATCGCTTTCTTTGTTCGATAATATTCCTCGCCTCCGGCCAAGTCGTTGAGTTGTTAGCTCATTAATGAGCGTTTCCCTTTGTTCCAATTTAAGTTTGAGGAAGTCCAATTCCTCATATTTTTCTCTGATAATGAGCTCTACTCTAGACAAGAACAGAGCCTGTTTAACTTGTTGTCTTTCCTCTTCCTCTAAAATTATTTGAGGAGTTTGGCATTCTTCCTCTATTAAAGGAAATTTTCCTTTTCTTATCCTAGATGCCAACTCTTCTTCTTCATGTGGCACTGCTGATGGTTCAACCAACTCCTAAAAATCTTGATCATCAAATCTCTTCTCCTCTGTCCATTTCAAGCATGACTTGGCTCAGGTGGAGTCATGGCCATGCTACCCAAAATGTCAGCAACTTCCTCTTCCATCCTTTCCTGCTCACTCCTTCCTTCTGGAGTTCCCCTTGACCTCTTATGAATTTTTCTTATCTGGGGAAGTTCAACATGCCCAATAGTGAATTTCCCTCTAGAACTTCTTCTTACTGTTCTTTCTGGTTCTTGTGTGGGTGAGCTATCACCGTCAGAGACAGATATTGGCTCTTCTAAAGCTGTTGTGGAAGAAGGAATTTCCTTCACAGGTACAGAAGGCTCTGCTATTTTTATCTTCCTCACCGACCTTCTTTTTCTTGGTATGTTTTCTCTTTCCATTTCCCTCTGTCCTTCTATAGGGGCATCAATTTCTAGATTAGCTGAAGGAGAGAATGGGGATGGAATTGTCCTTCTGATAATATTAGGTTTTTCTTGAACTTGCCAAGAAACTTGTCCCAAATTTCTTCTCCATTATTTTTTGACAGGAAATGGTGTTGGCATATCAAATGAATTAGACCATGATGCCTAATTGTCCCAACACCCCAGGAATATCTCTGAGCCATGGTCTAAATGGAATCAAAAAGAAACCCTGGGAGGTTTATTATGTATTCAGGCTTGGTGGCTCCATACTTCAGATATATGAGCATTTTTAAGACTTCTTTTCCCACAGACCCAAACTGACCATCACAAGTTAAATATTTTACTATCCAAAATGCTACCCTGTCAAAGGGTTTGGGAAAACTAGCCCTTCTGACCCCTTTTATGATTTTCTTTGTATTATAGATATACTGGGTTCAAACTTATTCTTCTTCTTGCAAAGAAGACTTCAACCAATTCTTTCAAAGTCCCCTTGGAAGGTTGTAGGACATGAACAATGGGCACTCTAAACACATTACTTATAGTATTTACAGAAAAAGGAATAAAGACATTTCTTACTTTTGTTCTAGACTGTTCTAGATTTATGATGAATTCTCTTACCAATTCATCATTATGCCTTGAAAATTTCTTCAGGAATTCAAGCCATCCTGCATGCTCAAAGATGGATGCTACTTCTTCATCTGCGAGCAACTGGGAATCATCCTCTGGTTCTGATTTCTTCTTAATCCCCATATCGGCTTGAGTTCTATCTCTCTTGATTTTGTGTGAATTGGTTGTAGGCCTTCTTCTTAGCTGTGGAACTAATGGCTTGGCTACTGGAACCTCTATTTTTAGCTACGGAACCTTAGTTCTTAGCTACGGAACTTCTGAATTCTCTGTTCTTTGTTATGGAATACAAACTCAATTCGTTTCTGCTCCTTCCTCAAGATATTTTTGCAATCTTTATTTCACTTGATGTTTGTAATAATGATTACTAATGATAACCATGCCACCACTTATTCCATCCAAATCAATATCATGATTACACACTTGTAATCATAATGTATAAATAGATGACTCATCATACCTACTTTTAAATTAAGTCACATCACACATGCAAACATTTAATCAACCCTAAATAAGTTAAAAGACATAATTACCATCCTTGATGATGTAAGCCTTTTGCTATGATGACTCGTCATTCCTACAAGTGGAACAAAACATGATTAGATAAGACACTGGAATTCAAAAGAATTCCTTTATTTGAACTAGCCAAAAAGAGGTCAACCGCCATTTGTTGGTTTTCAATTGACCTTGAGAGAAATTTTTTTTTTTTTTTTATATATATATATATTTTTATATATATATATATATATTTTTGGGGGAAGAAGACACCATTTTCTGGTTTTCATCTTCTTCCCTTTATTCTGGATCTATCATCTGATTATTTGATCATTTTGGAAGAACTGAGTTCTTCCATATGATCAAATTCTTTGTCTACTTCAATCTTCCTCAAAAATTCATTCTTAGTGGGAGGCTTCCTATAGAGTTTCAGCCTATGTCCATTGACCAAGAGTGTTCTGCTACTGCCATCAATGGGAAGTAACTGAATAGAACCATTGTCAAAAATATGATCAATCTGATAAGGTCCCAACCATCTGGTTCTCAATTTTCCTTGAACTATTGGTACTTAGAGTCAAACAAGTAATGCCCAGTCTCCTACTTTGAATTTCCTTTTCTTGATATGTATGTCATGTCATTGCTTCCTTTTCTCTTGAATCATCTCTATCTGTTGAAGTGCTTCCAACCTTAATTCATCCAACTCATTGAGTTGAAGGATTCTTTCTTTTTGAGCTGCATTCAATTCAATTCCCACCTTCACTATTGTCCTCAATGTCTGAAGTTCAAATTCTATAGGCAACAAGGGATTTTCCCATAGACTAATTCATATGGTGAAAACCTGTTGTAGTTTTCCAAGTTGTATTATAAGCCTAGATAGCTTCAGGTAGTCTCTTTACCCAATCTTTTCTCCCAGCTTCAACCATTTTGGTAAGGATGTTCTCCAATTCTCTGTTTGTTACTTCAACTTGTCCATTTGACTATGGATGGTAAGGAGATGACTTCCTATGATTGATTTGGTAATACCTTGTGAAATCTTGGATCATATTAGACATGAATTGTGGTCCCTGATCTGAAACTATGCTCCTTGGTGCTCCAAACTTGATCATAATTTTGTTCCAAAGGAAATCAGCAACTGCTTCCTCAGTGGCATTTGTCAATGCCTGCACTTCTACCCATTTTGTCACATAGTCAGTACATACAAGAATATATTCCTTCCCTTGTGAAGGAGGATTAAAGGGACCAACAAAATCCAATCCCCATCTCTCAAATGGTTCAACCACAACTTGAGGCTGAAGAGGCATTTCATTGGTGAAAGTTGGTTGTCCCATCCTTTGACAAGGATCACACCTCTTGATATATCTTTTCACATCCTTGTACAAAGATGGCCAATAATAACCAGTGCCAAGTATCTTATGAGCTGTTCTTTTTATTGAATAGTGTCCTCCACTTGGTTCATCATGACATGCTCTGAGGATGTCAAAGATTTCATCCTCTCTTACACACACTGCAAGACAAAATCAGGACCACACTTAAATAGAATTCCATTTAACCATTTGAATTGTGCACTAGTTTTAATTAACTTCTTTATTTGTTTCTTAGTGAAAGAAGGAGGGAACTTCCCTGTTGCAAGATAATTTTCCATATCAGCAAACCATGGTGTACTTGCTGAGATTGCAAATAGTTGTTCATCTGGAAAGTTATCCTTGACTGGATCTTGTTCCCCTGTGGTGGTTAGTCTTGACAAAAATCAGCTACCACATTAGATTTACCTGGATTGTCCACAATGGTAATATCAAATTCTTGCAAAAGTAATAACCATCTAATGACTCTTCCTCCAACCACTGGTTTGTTCATTAAATACTTAATTGTTGAATGATCTGTGTATACAAATATCTTGTACCCTATAATATAATGTCTGAATTTATTGATTGCATAAATTACAGCAAGAAATTCCTTTTCAGTGGTGGTGTAATTATTTTCAGTGGGAGTAAGATTCTTGCTAAGATAGTAAATGGCATACATCTTTCCTTCTTCATCTTTTTGTCCCAATACTGCACCAATGGAATAATTTGAGGCATCTGTTTGGATATGAAATGGATTTTCCCAATTAGGACCTCTCAATATTGGGGCACTGATTAATTTGTTTTTAATTTCTTCAAAAGCATGCTGGCACTTTTCATCCCAAAGAAATTCACAGTCCTTGGTTAGCAAATTAAACATGGGGGAAACAATTTTACTGAAATATTTTATAAAGCGTCTATAGTACCCAGCATGTCCTAGAAATGATTTGATATCTGTGGGAGTCTGAGGGATAGGTAAATCTAAAATGATCCTAATTTTGTTTTGATCCACCTAAATTCCTTTTTGTGAAATATGGTGTCCTAATACAATTCCCTCATCCACCATCATCAAACATTTTTCATCACTAAGAGACAGGTTGTGTTGTTCACATCTTGTTAACACTCTATCCAAATTTCTCAAAGCATCTTCAAATGTATCTCCATGTACAGTGAAGTCATCCATATATACTTCAACACAATCATTTGTTAGATCAGCAAAGATTGCAAGTACAACTCTCTGGAAAGTTGCAGGAGCATTGCATAAACCAAATGGTAACACTCTATAGGAAAAGGTTCCCCATGGACATGTAAATGTAGTTTTGTCCTGATCCTCAGCAGCAACTCTGATCTGATTGTACCCACTAAATCCATCCAAGAAAGAAAAGTATTGTTTACCTGAAAGGTTATCTAGGACTTGATCTATGAATGGTAAGGGAAAATAATCTCTCATTGTGGCTTTGTTTAGTTCCCTATAGTCAACACATATTCTCCATTTTCCATTATTTTTGGGAACAATTACAAGAGGAGATACCCACTGGCTATCTGAGATAGGGTAGATGAAACCTACTTGTAATAGTTTTTCAATTTCTTGTTTGACTATATCCCTTAAAGTTGGGTTAATCCTTCTTTGAGGCTGCCTAACTGGTTTAGTGTTTTCAGTATAGATGTGATGAGTGCAGATACTTGGATGAATCCCCTTCATATCTTTGTAATCCCAAGAAAAAGCTTTAGTATGATTTTTTAGAACATCAAACAATTTAGCTTCTTCATCCTCCTTCAACCAGCTTGTTGATGTTTAAAGTTTTACCTGGTTGAATTTCAACATGTTTGGTTCCAATATGTGATGAACTAATTTGTGGAAAGGGTTTCATTAAAGTATTTAATGGACATGCATGTGGTAACAACATATGGTATGTAGCAACATCTCCAAAAGTTCCTTGAGATAGAATACTGGAAAAAGGACAAGTAATGAGAATTATGATACTTATCTCTTTGCAGGACAAATTCCTCATCACTACTACTTTCCAGAAATTCTTCACCACTTCCTGATGTACTTGAAACTGAAGCTACTGATTCATCCTCTCCCCATGAGAAATATCATTTCCTAGAGTGAAATCATTTTCAATCAAAGAGAACTATTGTTTTCATTGTTTCGGAACTAAATGTGGTGGTTCCGGAACTATAGCCGCAGGTTCCGGAACTAAGTTCATGGGTACATGAACTAAGTTCGTGGGTTCCGGAACTAAGTTTGCGGGTTCTAAAACTAAGTTCATGGGTTCCGGAACTATTTCTGATTGCACCGAAGACAGTAGGTTCTCATCCAATGGTGGATTAATCATCTCTTCTACTTCTCTTACATGATCCTGCAATGTGATCATAGCCAAAGAAGACAAATTTTTCTTATTAGTTTCAGGAGAATCAACCCACAATTGTTCATGATTGTCAGTAAAAGGTTGTGTAGTAGGATATAAGGAAATTTTTTTAGAGTTCTTACCATTTGAGATTTTCATATCACCTAACCTGCAATCTATCAAAGCAACAATTGTAGCTAACCATGGTCTACCCAAAATAATGGGATAACCCAATGTTTTACCTTTTGGATGCAATATAAGAAGTCAACTGGATATTCCCATGACTCTACCATAACCACCACATCTTCAATAATTCCTTCTGGTTTTGCTACAGAATGATCTACCATCTGTAATATGGTATTAGTAGGTTGTATACCCATTAATGGTAATGTTTTCAGAGTATCCACTGTCATTACATTGATAGCAGCTCCCAAATCTATCAAAACATTATGTACATCCTTATTTCCTATAGAGACAGAAATAACAGGACTTCTAGGATCTCCGTATTTGGGAAGTAATAGTTTTCCTGCTAATAAATCAGCAAGTTTCCCATCTACTTTGATAGTCTTGGGATACTGTTTCTTTCTTCCAGGATTTTTCATGCATAACATTTTGATTAATTTGTTCAATTCTGGAATATCTTTAATTGCTTGTAATAATGGTATTTCAATATTCAATTTCCTTAATTCCTGAACCAATTCAGACTCCTTGATTTCTATATCTTCTTTGAATCTCTCAAGAAATGGAGTCTCAGTAGTGTTGCTATCTGGCTCCTTTTCTTTTCTTTCTATATCCTCTTTTGGAACAACAATACTAGGTTTTCATTTTCTTCTGTCATTTCAATGATTATAAGGGGTGGACTGTTAATGATTTTCCCATATCTAGTTTGAATACCCTTACAATCCATAAGCATGTAAATCAACTGATTTTTCTAGTTCTGTTCCATAAACAGAGTTGTTTGTTTGTTTTTGGGTTTGCTACTGGTTGTGTTGGCATTTGTGTTTAGACTACATTCTCAGTTTGTGAATTTTGTGCAGGGATCCCATGATGGCCTGTTGATTCTGATTTGGATATGTTCTTCCTTGGGAATAATTAGGGTTCCATCTAGGTTGTGACCAAGCATAAGGATTTCCTTGACCATCCCATGGTTGTTGATGTCCCTGAGCATACCAAGCTTGATTTTCCCAATCTTGAGGGTTCCAAGTTGGTTGAGGTACCCAAGGTGGTTGTCCCCAATTTTGTGGTACTGCCTGAGTAGCCCATGGCATTGTCCATGGATTAGGAGCTGATCTTGGCATAAACTGCCCTTGGTTAGGTTGTCTCTGAACAAAATTCAATTCTTCAGTTGTAGATGAGGCACTGGTTTGTTTAAGCTGATTTTTAATGACAGGAAGTAAAGAACAAACATCAGTATCATGTTCTTTAGATTCACAGATAAGACACATTTCTATTTTATCCAAAGGAAAATCTCTTAATGCATGCTTCTTCCTGCATCTAGGACAATACATAGCCAATGGTTCAGTTTTGGAATTTTCTTTAGCTTGTAATCCATCCATAGTAGAGGTTAATTGCACTAAAATGTTTGTTTTAAAGTTTGCTAACTCATCCATTAGTTTGTTCATATCTGGATTCAGACTTTTTACTGATTTTCCTTTTCTAGGTCCACCTCTTGTTCTGGAATAGCTTCTACAAATCTCTTTAATTCCATTCATTCTTATCTGATCAATGTCTCCCCTCCTATCAAGTTAAGGGATTCTCTAGATTCGTCATCCAAACCTTTGAGAAAAATGGTTTTACTTAATTCCTCTGTAAGCACAAATCCACATCTTTTGCTAACAAAGAGGAATCTGTCTAAATAGTCTTCTATGTTTTCATCCTCTTCCTGCTTGATTTTGAAGAATTCTTCCTTCCTATTTCTCCCTCTGCAATAATCCTAGTATTTATCTAGGAAGGCAGTCTCCATTTGTGCCCAAGTGCTAATAGAGTTGGATGTTAATCCCATGAACCACCTCATTGCTACATCCTTCAAAGTGGATGGAAACAACTTGAGTTTTTGATTATTTGTTTTATAATCATAGGTCTGACATAGTACCTTGAATTCAAACAAAAATTGGTCAGGATCTTTAGATGACATCCCTCTGAAGGTGGGTAAATGTGTAGGTGAGATATTTTTCATTGATGTGTCATCATCTCCCAATTGGATTGGATAGGTAAAGGTCCTATCAGGTACTCCCTTAGCTTCTCATGCCATTTCAAAATATTTTCTGAATTTTCCTCCCAATCAATGTGGTAAGTTGTATGCCTTGGGGAAGGTGAAAAATCAGGAGTAGGAGGTTGACTACTCAATTGAGAATCAAAACTTACCCTCAATGGATCTTGGGTAATAAGCCTTCTCCTAAAATTTCTACTCCCTTCAGGTGATTGATCTAAGAATTCCAAAATGGCAATTTTGTTTCTTGTCTGACAGGGGATGGTGGTGCCTCCAATTCTTGATCAATTTCCTTACTTTGACTAGAGGATGTTATGAATTCTTGTGAAGATTTTTTTGGAAGGAATCTACCCTGTGAGTCTCTTGGTCTACTCATATATTTTGTGATATAGTAGGGAAGATTCTTCAACTACTAGATGTATGTTTTGTTGCTCTTGCTAACACTTAATTAGAAAATTCCAACCTGGTGTTCCCCTAAATGGTGCAAAAATGATGGGTGTCATCATTCCCTTCATTTAATCAACTTCTTATTGATGTCATATCAAACCAGGGGTGTGTCTAAAGCTATATGCAACAAGAGTACTTTAACCGATCTAGTAGTTGACTGTAGCTATTTTTATATTTTTGGGGGATCTCTTTAATGTCTTAAGGACTTCTTGGTAAAACCTTATTCAAATCAAACTATGAAAACTTTCTAAAAGTAAAAACACACTGAAAGCTTTCTGAAAGGAAACACACCATGCATAATGGAAACACACTTGTTGGAAAATAAACACACTTGCTTTTGGAAATAAACACACTCAAATTAAAATGCTTGAAAACATTTGCAAGAAATATAAAGATTTATCTAAACACCTGCAGGAACAAGTATATGATAGAGTTTAACTGAAAGAACTAAAGCAATACAAAATTAACAGATCTAAGCTATTTGCTGAAGAAATATAAATACCAAATAAATGAATATCTTGGTCCTTGGGGGAGTGGGCCCTTGCTCCTCCTTGAATCAGGATTTTAACAACTCATAATTCTCTCAAATCAGAATGGCTATTTTATTGATAAAAACATTCAATATTACAAAACGTACTAGATCTAAGTACTTAGTCTATTTATTTTCTCTATTCTATATCTATCTCATTCTATCTCTAATAATTAATTTCTATCTAATGCAGGTCTGCTTTTATATACATTTTACAATCACATTGTCTCAATGATTCTGATGAAATGAATCATGCCCAGAATAGATGTTGAGTCGGATGGCGGTTGATCAGATAGCTATAGGATAACTCTCCCTGGATCTACATTCAGAAATATTCTCATCCTTTATGATTGAAGGGGTCATAGATGCAAAAATCTCTGGATGTGGTTTAAAATAGATAACTCCCATCGGTTCTCGGAACTTTGGAGAAGTTCCAAACCATAGGAAATTGTTAAGAACCAAAACCTATGAGAGTTCTAGAGCTATCCCTAGGAGTTCCGGAACTAAGTCTCAAAAATTCGGAACTAAATACTGGAGTTCTAGAACTAAGTCTAAAAGTTCAAACTAAATGATGACTGTGTGATGGAGTTCCGAACTAGCTTGGAAGTTCTGAAACTAAGTTGTGTAGGAACAGATGCTATCAAAAAACATACTAAATGCCACGTGCTTCATTTCCTCGATGATTAGACCGCTTTATTACAAAACTAAATTTAAACACACATTATGTTAGGAATTTCAATCAAAAGAGACAATTACATCCTTTAACATTAGATCATCAAATCAATCAAAAGGAAAAGATGAGATCATATATTATACATTAATCGGACATAATGGCCTCATTAATGCACTAGATCAACTGAAGAAAAAGTCATTAGTTACTTTTGAGTGGTAGTGGTGGGGATAGGAGATCCTATTGCAATCAAACTAGAACTTTTCCACCTTCAACTAATTGTTCGAGAACTTGTGGTGACAGAAGAAGAGGACTTAGCTTCAGGTGGCTCCTTCTGTAATTTTCCTGATATTATTAAATCGTCTTCTATGCTTATAGAAAAATTCTGATCATCATCTAAGGTGGTGAGATTGGCCCTTCTTAATGCATAGCTTACCTTTGGTAGTTGAGCATTCAGGAAAAAACACTTTTGAATTTGATCTACAAGACAAGTAGCCACTAGAATTTTATTCACCAATTTGTTAAATTTTTCCACAAACTCACGCATGGGCTCATAAGGCTCCTTTTTTATTTGAGAAAGTTGAGCCAAAATGGCATGCACACATCTTCTACTGAGCTTGAATCAATTTTCTAATTAAGTTTTCATATTATCCCGAGTTGGTAATGACGTCAACCTGGGAGGTGATAAAGCCAATCTGTAGCATTGTCATGCAAAGTGTCTCCACAAAAATCATGAGAGACATCTTCATGCTTAACTCCCAAAGACTCCATGGGCCGAATGAATGTAGTAATGTGCTCATCTGGATGCACTTTTCCATCTCCTCAAAATTTTGGGAAATTCTTCCTATTCCCTTTTGGCAACTCATGGAGGAGCGAGGAAGAGCCAAAGGTCTTACTCATTGTCCCCAAGGAAAAGGTACAAAAACCATTATGGGAAAAATAGTTTGCAAAGGGATTATAACTCCAGCTAATACCAAGGCTTGAGCACTGAGACTCGACTGAGCCTTGGTATTATTATCTACAAAATCCCTATTCTTTGTAGGAGGAATACTTGTGGATATTTTCTTTCTAGCTCTTCTTTTAGGAGTCAAATGAAATCCCTGTTGTTCCAATAATTGAAAATCAATATCTTCAATTCTTTGTGCTCTTTGACCTCACGTGTATCTCCTCTCTACCAATGTGCTATCGTTGGCCTATTTGAATATTTTTTAGGTGGGATGCACAAAACGTGCCCCACGATGGGCGTCAAAAAATTGTTGGTTGGAAAATTTGAATCTTAATACAAGTAATGTTTAGGGGACAACAGTCCCTCCTCTTTATGGGAGAGGTTCCCTTATTCACCAAACAAAAGAAAAACCTACTTATTTACAAATATACAAAACTACTAATATCTGAATGAGGATCTTGATGCATTAAATGTATCCATATTTAATAATTCTCAATACAAAAGAAAAATATGTAGAATAATTAATGATCTTGGAAATGAAGATGGCAGCACTTTTGGATGTATAGATTCTAGAGTAATATCCTACTTATGCATGCATGAAATCTAAGAACACGTGAATCTATATATAATGAATACATGACATATATGCAATAGACACAAAGTTCAAAGCATAACATCAATTAAGTGAACAAAAAGTTTCATATCCAAATATATACAATCCACATTCATTAGGTAGAGATCAGAAATAGAGGGGAACGAACTTCTTCTATATTGATCCTTAGTCGTTCTGTATTTTTACATCCCAAACATCAAGATCTAACCCCTTTCACAATGAAAAGAGGTTCTTTTATAGCCATTCGGGTAGTTATAAGTAGAGACCTTTCAGTTTCCTTTCTTTTAATTAAATATTAATATTTAATCAAAATTATTAAGTCATAAGTCATCTTTAATTACAAAATATATTGGCAAAATAATCCAACTTAAAGATACATATCAAACTAAAAGAAAGGACTATGTGCTAGCCGAGGGAACATTTGAAGAGGACGATGCTGCAATCTTCATCTTGAGAATCTAGTTTCTGAACTTGACTAATGCTCCAGCAATCTCCATGCCTTGGGGAATGGTAGTGTTTACAATAGAATTTTTCCAGTTGTTCAGGAAACCTTCCATTTCTTCCCAGAAGTCTGAATTTTGTGAAAAGCACGTGTTTGCTTCAATCAAGGCATCTTGTAATAGACAGGCCTCTTTCATCTTTTCCTTGGTGATGATGTCATACTTGAATAAATTTTCTTTGAAAAGTACTTTGAATTATGACTTTATGTTCTACATTGTATTTCTACTAATAGAGTCTTCTTTAAAGAACTAACAATGAAGATTTCAAAATTCATAAAAGTACTTTGAATTATGACTTTATGTTCTACACTGTATTTCTACTAATAGAGTCTTCTTTAAAGAACTAACAATGAAGATTTCAAAATTCATCCAATACATAGGTTTTGAAAGCCTCTCCCTTCTAGAATGAAATCTTCAATTCATCAATCACCTCTTCAAGGACCTTTATCTTCCAATTCACACTATAAACCCACTTCTTGGACAAATTATTCTTTGGGTCATCAAATATCCCAACTGCAATGAGAACCTATTCATCAAGTAATGCTCATTTCTCTCAGATATTTTATGCACTTTATTCATAACTTGAGCTCTTTCTCTAGGCTTGCAGTAGTTGAGGCGATCCTCTACTAGATTGAACAAATGTTATCATAGGATTTTTATACCTCTTCTATGAAATTTAGGCCAAAAATTAGCATCTTATCTACCATAGCTTCTATTGCCTTTCCATAAGAGGCATGTTTTTGAATTTTTTTGATGTTCTTGTACCTCCTCGGTAGTCAAGAAAATAGGAAGTGGCATTGAATATAGGGGAGCTAGATCTAACACCTTATCACTTACCAATAAAGACTTGATGAAGTCAGAAAGGATTTTCACTTTCTCTTCCAGTTGATCCTATGTTTGTTTACCCTTCTCAACTCTTTCAATCACCTTTGACACAGTCTCCTTTAGGTTGTGAACTTCACTTTCAGGAGTGGACTCACCCAATGGTATCCTTGTCAACTCCAATTCATTCAAATCCAAATATTTCTCATCTTTCTCAATTCTGGGTTTGGCAATCTCCAAAATTATTGGCCTTTATAATCAGACACCAACGTTGAAGAGGTTTTTACCTTTACGGAAGATGGAGTAAGATTTGTTCCCAATAAGGTATCTACAACATCAAATTTTGGGGCAACAATTTAGGATGAGGCCTTCCTTTTCTTACTATCAACAAATGGTTGGACCTAAGTAAAAGTGGTACTAGAAGGAGGAGGAATAAGAGGACCTAATACAAGTGTGCTCATTGAGCCCAGGGTCTGTGTAGCTGAAACTTACATGATAGATGTTCCAATACTAGAAACAAGTGTATCCTTGGTAGAATGTTTTGGAGTGCTCTTTGTTTTAGCTTTTGATTTCACACTCTCTTGTTTTTCTTTCACCTCATCTTCCTTTTCATTATTTCCTCATTGATTACTTTCTTCTTATTCTTGACCTCTGGATTCTTTCCCTTCCTCTGAAAGATCAATGATTTTTTCAACCACCATGGTTATCTCTATCTGCTTGGGAGAAAGGGGATGAATGTTTTCCTCTCCAATCTATTCTTCTTCCTTCTTATCCTTTTTAGACTTCCCTTTCTTGATATACACAAGATTTAAAGATCCGAGAGGAGAGACGGTTGATTGAGTGTGTGTTTCAAGAACTAAAGTAAGAACTTATCTATGGGATGTAGACACTTCTTGGGAAGGAGACCACAATCTACCCACCTTATATGTTTTCATTTTTTCTTTCAAACCAAAGCTTGGTTCTGACCAAGACTAGGTTGATGATTTCTTACAAGTTATCATTTTTGTCCTAAACCAATCAATGGTTTCAAGAGGAGTGTCCCTAATATATTTTTGAATTTGAGTGACTTTAAATCCTCATCATCATCCTGCAATCCATATAGTACTTTATAGATTCCAAATTATTTAATTTGTTACAAATAGAGTCGTCCATAGTACCTTATTATTGCCTCGTAATCATCGAGGAATATGCCCAATAATCTTATACATCGGGAGTTGATGGAAGGACATTTTGAAATCAATGGCGATGAATCCTTTGAGATCAAATAAATTTCTTTTCTGAAAGAAATGAAAATTGAAAACAGAAATTTTCCTTTCAACATTTTGTGCATCGAGGCGAGTTTTATAGGTATAATGACCTAGAGTGATCAGAATTGAACTTCATCTATCATCTTATTTTTTCAAGTTCTATGGAATTTACCAAACTACCTACAAATTTCAACTAGAGCAATCTTATCACTACAAAACATTGGGAGCTTAAAGGGGGGCCTCAAAACTTGCTAACTTGATATAGGAGAACTTCTTAAACTTAATGTAGAAGTTGTCATAGATGGAAATCAATTGCTTGGCTTCAAAAAAACCTTTCAGCTATATTGTCATCCAAAATCCCAACATTGTACATAATGAAGGCATTGTTAACTCTCCTAAAATTGTTATTACTATTCTTGAGTCATTTTTGAGTATTATTCATATATTGGGGCATTATTCTTAATGTCCTTTAGGGAGATACCTAACCATTCTTTGTATGCCCCAAAGTATACATCAAGTAAGAGGTCATGTGGAAGACCTTGGTTCTCTACACATTAGCCAATTATTCACTAAGATTGTTAGAAAAGACTTCTCCCCAATTCAAATTTTGTTTTCCTTCACATATGATATTTAGGTATGGGCACATCAAAAAATGGAACTCATTACTTGTAGGAAGCCCCATTATTCTGGCCAAAAGAGTGATGATGTCTGAAAGTTCTTCCTTGAAATCACTTCTATAAAAATCTTTTGGCAACCTGGAAGCTCTTTTCTTTGGGATCTTGAACCAGGACTTAGCCACCATGTGTTTGTACTTCTCAAGTTCTTGATCAAATAGTTGTTGGGCTTGTGCCAAAGTGAAAATGTTTGAATCTTCAACTACTAGAATCCCAAGGGCAGCATTGATACATCCTATATATAGCTTGGGAATCACTTAGCCTTATGGTCTGTGATTTCTTTCATGCTTGGGTCAAAACGGGAACCGAGTTAGAATCAGTAACTCACACATTGTCACGAGACCAGAGATCCTCCAAAGCATAAGCTATTCCATAATCCTTGATGACTTGAGCCATATGCGAGGGATTAACATCATTTATTCATGCCTCGAAATCATTAAAATCTAGATGTTGCACATCGATGTTCCTTGTGTTGGTATGGATGTCTCGAGAGAGGAGAGATGCTCATGGCCTTTAAAATTCATCTTCATTATAGAAAATGGACGTAGAAATAGTAACTCGGACGAGAGAATGGATGTTCAAAAACAACAATATTGTAGGGCACATGGCACAACTAGCTCTGAATTCTCACAAAAGCTTTTGAAAATTCTAACTTTCATCATCAAATGAATGGCGACCTTCTCAAGAACAAGATGCACTTTGAAATTTTCAAAATGGTTGAGGTATGCTCACACTACGGCTAGAAACAGATTTGGGAATGGAATACACGAAGCTTGGAATGTAGTCACAATGGTAAAAATGACTATCTCACCCTATTTTTATATTACTCTATTTGTAGAAGGTTGGTGGGAGGTACTTAATGAAGCCATTTAATGGTCTGTGGGAAATGGGGCACTTGAAACACCGGATGTCGACATATTTTTATATAGTGCGGATATGATGGATGTTAGGTAAATTAATTATGCATTGTATTAGGTAATTTATTATTTGGTTATGTATTTAATAACCACATTATTTTCATATTGTTTATTTTTGCATTATTGTTGCAACTATATTTGTTTGTATTTAGTTGGTTATTGCTTCCCAGATGTATTTTGGAAGTTGTTATGATTTCAGTTGTACCTGTGCAACCTTGTATTTGTCTGCACATGGTTGTTCAATTCCTATAAGAATTGCAGCCTCTCTATTGTAAATTGATTTGGTTGATTAATAAAATACTACACTCTTGTCCCTATTTTACATTTGGTACCAAAGTCTGGTTAATCTAGACATGTGAGCAAAGAAGGTGTGGAAAGAGAGAGCAGAAGAGATAGAGGAGATTGGAGAAGCATTTGCAAAAATTGAGAGAATGTGCATCCTCCTGCAACTTCCTAGCCCCTTCCTTTCCTCCTAACAACCTCTTGTTTGTTCCAGGTGTTTGGAACGTAATTTTTTTTTGCACTGGTGCACCCTGCACCAGGAAAAATTTGCTGCATGCATAGAAAATTTAAAAAAAATTACCCAAAAGGGGTTTTACCTCTAATTTAGAGGAGAAATTTAGTCTCTGATATTTTTATTAGACCTCTACATTTGGAGGACTGATTACCCACCGATTTGCATTTACAAATCGAGCTCATTACATTGACTCCACCAATCCCATTCACACATCAATCCATTCATTGGCGAGTCATATTGTGTCGGCCGAGTTATATTGTTTAAGAGGTCGAGCCTAGTGTTCATTTTTGAGCTATTACTCGGGATTGAATCCACTTCATAACCGATCTATTTCATTATATTGGCTACCGTGTATTTGGAACGAATGAACCACACTCGCTAAAAATTACATTTTATCCTCTCCTCCTACCTTCAAGCCGAGCAACAATCGCAAGCCTTTCACAAACCCAACGTGGAATTGGGTCAAGCCGGAGTATATTGGCATATTATTTTAGGTGAAGTTTTTCAATAGAGTATCTTATCAAAAGATCGAGCTCCAAGTCTTAGTCACAAACTTTTGTGGTCGATCCAATAAAAAACAATATCGGATCTTTGTTGTTGATTGGAATGGCCTCCTCCCCGCACAAAAGCAGTTAATCTGGATATGTGAGCAAAGAAGGTGTGGAAAGAGAGATCAGAAGAGATAGAGGATATTGAAGACACATTTTCAAAAATTAAGAGCTGTGCATCCTCCTGTAACTTCCTAGCCCCTTCCTTGCCTCCCAACAACCTCTTGTTCATTCCAGGTGTTTGGAACACAATTTTTTTGCATTGGTACACCCGCACTTTGGGAAAAATTTTCGTAGGCATATAAAATTAAAAAAATACACAACAGGGGTTTTACCTCTATTTTATAGGAGTAATGTAGTCTCGATATTTTTATAAGACCTCTACATTTAGAGGATTGATTACCCACCAAGTTGCATTTGCAAACCGAGCTCATTACATTGACTCCATCGAGCCCATTCACACATCGAGCCATTCATCTCTATTACAACCATTCTTGTTAACCATACTTTCCATAATAAAATTCTTGTTCATATTATGGAAAATATGGTTAACAAAATGGTGGTAGTTGGAATTTCTGAGATACTTCTTTCCCTCTAGGCTTATCGAACATCCATCTACACCCCTACTGGTGCTACTCCATATTCCACGATGTTCGGCACATAACTCATCTTACCCCTTGAGATCAAGATCCCTTCTTTGTGCATATCTTTACAAGAATATCTAGATAAAGAAGAGGATTGTAAAGTTTCCATAGTTGGTGGATGAGAAACACCTTCATGCACTAGATCACCTAAAAGTGTATTAGAATTGAATGCACCAAGGCTACAATAAAAGAATCATACCTCACCAGTTTGAGGTAGGATACCTTGTTTTAAAGGAGAATCAGTTCAATACCACTAAATATTGAGAAAATAAGGGAAATTTTGAGCCTAACTAGTTAGGACCATATGTTGTGGTTACTAAGTTTGGTATAGGATCATATAAGCTTTCCGAATCTGATGGTGATGAGTTATGGGAGCCTATGAATGCCATGCACCTCAAATAGTTCTACACTTAAGCATGGGGGCACTTTCAGAATCTCAAAAAATCAAAAAATAAAATAAAAATCAGAAAAAGAAACAAAAAAATAAAGAGAAATGAATCCATCCAAGTGTGAAAACCATGCAATTTTGGCACATTGGACAATTCCTTTGTGAAAAATGGTTTTCAGCACTATCGGATGGTCTATTTTTCACAAGCATCTCATACCTAGGAGTATAGTGACTTTATCCTAAATTCCAATTTTCCCCTATGTCATGGGATCCTTCTGAACCTATCCTTTATGGCCTTGATCCGGTTGATCCTACTCATGTTGTGAAGATTTTTCCTTTGTACATTCCCATCTCACTGGGGAAACTTCGCATATTCACTATATTACACATACATGTGGTGTTTTCCCTTGTACATTCCCATCTATCATTGGGGGCATCCACGTTTTCTCATTTTCTTGCACATAGCTTCGGAAAAATTTTAGAAAATCCAAAAAAATCATATAAACTTTTAGAAAATTTCAAAAACATTCAAATATGTTTAGTCAAAAATATCAAAAAATTCAAAAACATCCCATAGAAAAATCAAAAAACAATATAACATTGTCTTCCAAAAACACTAAAACAAACACAAAACATTCCAAAACATCCCACAAAAACATAGTATTTGATTACTTAGTTTTTTTTTTACATAGTTTTTTTTGTTGTTTTGCGTGTTTTATTAGATTCGTTGTTATTTTCTTATTTAGATTTAAGTCTTGATTTAATCATTGTGAAGTCCATTGAATTAATTTTGTTTACATGTTTTTTCATTTTTATACATAGTTGTGTTGTGTTGTGTTGTTATTTAGAGTGTATATAGTAGATTTTGATTAAGTGTTCATTATGCTTGTATCCATTGCTTATACAGTTTGTTATCATTTCATCATCCATATCATATATCATCACATCTAAACATCATCACATATAAATAAAATTCTAAGCTACATCATCATGAAACTGAAAATTAAACATGTATGCTAAGCTAACATCATATGATATCACCAATGGGGCAATAGGGATTATTTTTATCCCCCTCATCATAGACCATAATAAAAACATGGGCTAAACATGTTATCTCATATAAACAAAATGTGATAAATAATCAAATTCCATCATCATATATCCATATAAAAATCAATGTCCATACAAATGTCTCATATACATTAGTGTGTCTCAATATGCATCGAGATAAAAATATATGTCATCATAGGCATGGATAAAAATTGTACCTTGATCTTGAGGCATAACAAAAAACAAAACATATACATCATATCAAAATTGTGCCTTCATCATGAGGCATACATAAAAATGGTACATAAATAAAGAGTCATGGATGACTCTCACCAACACTAGGGTTGTTTGTCCTGTGACTCGAGCTAGCCTATCTCGACTCGGTGGTGGAATCTAAATGGATCTAGCAGAGACTTGGATAGCTTGTGAGATATATATTTGGACCGGTTGCCTAAAATTTAAGCGTATGGGGCCTTCCTCTATCCCTCTAGTATGGCAGCATGATATAGAGCTTTGTAATGTGTTGCCTCACCTAAAGCTACTAAAAATCATACACTATGTCTCAAGTTCCATCTGTCTCAACTATACGATAAAGAACATTATGCTCTCTTGTAATACGGGATATATCCACCCCTAGATGTATCTTGAGCTACTCTCATGCAACTATGGTTTAGTCCCTCTCTGCGGTAACCAGCTATAAGTGTCGTTGTAGGGTTTGCACTATGATAAATGCTATATCCATGAGTTGTAAGGCCATATCTCTCTCGGCCTATAAGGCAGCCCCTAATGGTTTTTCTTCTCTTGGGATAACACTTGAATCCAGTACTTGTATATGTGATGACCTCGGTGGTTATCTCCATCTTGTCACTAGTCTCGGTGGTTATCCTCATCCATCCCATCCATCCCCACCCGCTACTGATATGTAGACTCACTTCTTAAGGCGGTGAGTGTGGAACCTATATCACAACCTCTTTGCATAACTTGTTATAACACTTTGGTATCTCTACATGTGGATATGGCTATGGATGTGGTTGTGGTTGTGGCTGCGAGAGGCTACGGTGGGGGAGGACCTTGTGGTGGTATTTGTATCTAGGGAGGAGCTGTTGAACTAGCACATGTACCGTTCCTATCCCTATGGACCCTAGCCCACCTTGTAAATATTCCTCGGCCTCGGAGTTGTCCTAATCTAGCCATGTCTCTCGGATCTTGTCCCCTGTAAACCCTATTCCGTAATGGCTATCCTTGCATCTAGCGCATCCTATGGGATTGTAATCTATTGAGGTAGTACTCTCTCATACCAAGGCCCATAATCTAGCGTGGTCTCAGGGTTTATCACCAGTGGCTATGTAACCCATAACTACGGTAAAACCTATCTATAGTTGTCTCAAGCTTGTTGTTGTCTAATACATAGCCCAAAACCAAATTTCTCACATGCTCTATGTGCGTACCACATGTCATCTCCAGTTATACCTAGACATGACCCAACTGTCTCGACACTTGGTCTACCCAATACCACTCTTTAATGTATCACCGAATGCTAATAATGAAATGCTCAACCTCTACAATGTTGAGCTCTACACCATCATCATTACCACTTATATAATCGATATGGTCGCCAAGTAAACATACGGAGCTGCGAGATCATCAAAAACATGTCTATAAAATGTAGCATCACCCATGTGTGATCGGACATCCTCACCCACTACCTCCCATCCCATACAAGATGGCTCATCTAAAGACCTAGCTCATAGAACTCCAAGTGGTCACCCGATAGCTATATGGTCCCATGACCAAATCTGTAACAATGTTGTGGGGCCCACACTCTACATCCCTCTATACGCAACTAAGTGTAAGTCCTAGTACAAGTGGGCTAGTATACATTGACCCTAGCAAAATACCTCTCCATCTATAAACATGTGTGCTGCTCTTGTCAAACCAAGCACGGGAAGTGTGTACCAGTCTTATCAAGAAGCAAGAAGCCATTAATAAGATCCATCAAGTATACAGTAACCGTGCAACTGTCAATCCTCAAAGCATCGGTATAAATGCATCACCATACCCTGTATGGATATGTCTCATCGTAAAAACATGTCCCAAATACAATCTATGATCCGGTTTTGATCCATGTCGTACATCACCAAGCTGCCCTAAATTGAAACTCTGAAGATCGATATATATCCTCTATAGTCATGGTCATCTCACCAGTTATAAATTTGAAATTCGACTCTCACTCCACCACCTCTTTGTTAAAGCAAGTCAGAGAGCTTCATCCAATATAATTTTTGGAGCTCAAATTTACACCCATCCTAAATCAAAAGGATCTAGGGCTTTGATGCAACATGGGACTATATCCAAATTGTGGGACTCAAACTATGATGAGACCTCCAGAGAAGGTCGGCTTCTACTTATTCCTAATGCTAAACTACTCCTAGGAATTGAAATTCAACTATCTAGATATACTCTAATTTTCCAAGGGACCAGGGTGAGAAGGAGATGCATAAAACATAAACCTAAACTAGAGAAGGTGATAACATCAAAAATAAAGGGAAAGATAACTTTGAAAGAGATAAAATGAGTGAAAATGATAGTGAAGAGGGAAGAAGCATAAGCCACATATCAAAACCACATCTAGAATCCCATTTTTACAATGCACAATGATAAAACCATATTCTAAAAACACACACTGCGAGTGAATGAAAGGAAAGGAAAGGTAATAAAACAATAGCTAAGGCAGAAATGAGCCACAAAACCAAAGATTTTATTGCTTAAAGATCATGCACTGATTATCATGATACAGGAGGAAGATGTAAAACATTTATAGAAACCACATCCAAGGCATCCGACCCTTAGAACACTTCACACAGCATGTATGTGATGCCCTTACATTCCCAAAGTATCCAACATTAAAACTAGGCATCACTTTACAATATATAGAAAATTAGGAGAAGAAGAAAGAAGAAGAAAAGAGAGGGAAATTTGAATTCCTTCTTCCTACCAACCAACCACCTTCATTCAATTCTTTGAAAAGGTTTGCGTGCTTTGAAAACCCATTTTCCCACGCCATTTTCCTTGTTGAAGAAGGAAAGCCACCCATCTTTGCATTTAATTATAGTGGTTGCATCATCTAGAAAAGACCTTTTACATGTTGGAGACACCTCCCCACCTACCACCATTTGATTCAGAAATCTGATTTTATTGCATAGAGGAGGCCAAGATTTTTCCAATGATATAAGATTTGTAAATATCAGATCATTGGATTGAGAAACTATATCCATTTTATTCTAGCTCCTCAAGGAAAGTTGCCATTTTCTTTTATACTAGACTTCCTAGCTTTAGTTCTTCATGGTTTTTTACTTCGTGGCTTTGCTTCTTCATCCATGCTCATTTTCACCATATCAATGTGGGCATGGCTTAATCGTCATCATCTACGGACTTCTTTTCCTTCACCCCACAACCTTTCCTTTTTGCTTTTATCTATGGATTTTCTTCAGTGTAGTGTGGCTTGCTAAAACATCCTCGAATTCCTAGACTTTGGTGGTATTTTACCTTTCACCCTTGCAGTTTTATCCTTTGTTCCACGACATTCTAAAACTCTTCCATGGTCCTTGTTCCTCATCTCATGGCTACTTAAGGTTTTCTAAATTTTTTGCAAGGGTGCAAAAATGGACAACATTTTTGGTGACTCATAGGGGAATTTACCTATTATATGAACTCATCAGTAGCTTTGGCATCCATTGGGCATGGATTCAGCCTAATGTTTTAAAATATGATCTTTTAGTTGCTTTACATTTGATTTTCTGAGATAATTACAACTAATCCTTAATATCTTGAACCACCTTCAACAACAACCTTGAGAGCATGATGGAACTATGCACAAGAACATGTTCAAGCAATTAAATCTTACAAGCCACTTAGGAAATAAACCTACACTACCAACAATGCAATGTGTTAAAAGCACTTAGAGGAATGAAATCCTAAACTATTATGTACAAGATGCAATGAAATGTCTTAATGAGAGGGTTTGAGATAAATCCCATTGACTGGGATTTGAAGCACATTCCCATCAAGATCAGATAACTCAAATGAGTTTTGCCTTAAAAGTGGTGATGATGTATGGTCCACTCTAGATAGCATCAAATTTGGAGTGTCTCCCATGTTTAGCTCGATCCATGTCCCATTTTAAGACTAGATCTCCAACCCTGAATGTTTGATCCTTAGTTTTCCTATCAAACCATTTTTGGTTGAATTTTGATGTTGTTCCAATCTGATCATGACGTCATTTCTATTTTCTTCCAGTTCTACCAGTTCCACTAATCTGATTTCCCTTTGATTTCCTTCAAATTCTAGTTTTGAGCTTTCAAGTGAAGGTAGTTCTAGTGATAAAGGAATTCTAGCTTCTTTTCCATATACCATTTTTATAGGGAGAAGTACAATTGCTTTCTTCAATGTTATCATGTCCACCCAAAGAGAAATTTTCACCTTTGTGTGCCACTTCCTTTTATTGATGTCCATTGTTCTCTTCATGATTCTAATCAGATTTTTGTTAGTGGATTCCACCAATCCATTACCTTGGGGGTAATAATTGGAAGAATTTTTTAGATAAATCCCAAGTCTCAAAGCCCAATTAAAAATTTGATCCTAAGAAAGCCTTTGCATTATCAGAAATAATAGTTTGAGGAACACCAAACCTTGTAAAAATTTCTTCAAGAAATTCCAGGATGACTGATTCAGTGGCTTCTTTTAATTGCATGGCTTTACGTCCACCTAGTGAAATATTCATTGTTGTTAAAACCCATTTGTGACCAGCACTAGATGGAGGATTTATCATACCAATGAATTCAAGACCCCATTGTGTAAATGAATTATCTTCTGGATTGGATGAAGTGGGAGAGCCACCAATATTTTCTTACCAGTGAAAAGCACACAATCCTTACACTTTCTCACCCATTTGTGAGCATCCGTGAACAATGTAGGCCAAAAGTAGCCTTCTTTAATAATCTTTATAGTTTTGGCTCTAACAAATAAATGTCCACCTGAGAAACCATCATGGAACTCGGATAAAAATTTGTCATATTGTTCTCCTTCAATGCACCTGATCATTACTCCATCAATATTTCTTTTGAACAATACGCCACCAACCACTATGTATGGAATAGATCACAACCTCAAATGTCTTCTTTTTCCTTGTTTAACCCTAAATGATATGCACTAGTGATAGACAAAAAACTTAGTCATATCCAAAATCTAGTTGTGATCATTGAATACATTTCTTTCATCTTTCTATCATTCAACATTGTTTAAAGGCTCTTCATTCATGAGGGACACTTCTTGGGGTTCCACAACATCTAAAGCCAACTTCTCACATAGTGCCCTTCCTCTTACCAATTTTGTGGCCTTAATGGTCACATCATATTCCATGATTTTATTCACCCATCCAGATTGTTTCTCACTAATTTCTACTCCCATGATGAAGTCTCTGACACTGGAATGTGAAACTAAAACCTTGATGTAGCTAGCAACAATCATACTTTTGAACTTCTTCAAGGATCTCATGATGGAAAAAACACTTTTTTTCAACATGGTTATACTTGAGCTCATAATCCTTCAGTGTTTGACTAAAGAAATCCACATGTTGCTTCAGATCTTGATTATTTTTGCTGAGTCAAAACCGTGGCTATGCTAGATTCCACCCCATGAGCATAAAGAATGAAATCCTTATTATAATCTAGATTAATCAATGTGGGGGCCTGAGAAATCTCTTGCTTGATATTCTCAAAGTTGTCTTTCCCCTTTGAGGTCCACCTAAAATTTGAATCCTTCTTGAGCATGAGAGTAATAGTTCTTACCAAACCCGTGAAATTAGGAATGAAACATCTAACAAAGTTGATCTTTCTAAGGAATGACTGCAAAGCTTTCTTATGAGCTGGAAAGGAAAGAGCTATGATGGCTGAGATTCTTTCTATATCAATGGCAATGCCTTATTTTGAAACAATGTATCCCAAAAATTTACCCCCAGGGAACCGCAATAGTTACATTTATTAGGATTAAGGGACACACCAAATTCTCTGAATCTTTCAAATAATTTCTCTAGGTCTTCATATGATCTGTGCTCTGCTTGGAGAAAATAGTAATGTCATCTAGGTAAACCAAGATGAATTGATTGATATAACCCTTGAAAGCAATGTTCATCACTCTTTGGAAGGTAGCACCTACATTTGATAAACCAAAGGGTATCTTTTGATGAGAAAATGTTCTCCATTTGGTGGTGAACGCAGTCTTGTATTGATCTTATTCCTTTAATTTGATCTAATTAAAACCTGAGTAACCATCAAGCATTGAAAACCTCTCAACTCCTACCATTGTCTGTAGAATCTGCTCCATAGAAGGAAAGGATAGTGATCCTTGAGAGAGGCTTTATTCAAGTTCCTAAAATCAACACAAAATCAAATTTCTCCATTCTTCTTCCTCACTAGAACCAAATTTTCCACCCAAGTAGAGTATTTAATAGGAAAAAATTATTGGCCTCAATGAGTTTAGATAATTCCTTTCTCATGAGGGGCTCAATTTTGGGGTTAATTGGCCTCTGTTTCTACCTAGTTGGCTTGACATTGGGATCAAGATCAATAGAATGTTGAATATATCTAGATTAAATTATTTTAAATCTTTATAGTCCTAATAAAATACATCACTGAACTTGTGTTACAAGGAAATAAAATCTTTTCTTTCACTTTCATCACATACCTTCCCAATAGAAGTTCTTTGCTAAAGAAATTATGACCAATTGGCAATCTTCTTGCTTTTTTGCCATGTTCTTAGCATCACCTCTAAATTTATCATCTGGACTGAAGATCTTCTCCAAAGTGACCAATCCTTTCGGCAATTTTTTTTAACTAAATATCTAATCACCATAGACATCCTACAAATTAGATTGCATTTTTAGGAGAACTCCACCTCATTTTGGATGAACTGAAAAATTTGTTCATCACTATCAAATACCTTCCAGTTGGTCGGATTGTCTGGAAATGGATGGCCTGACCACCACTTTGATATGTCATATATTACCCTTAATTAGATCTTCCATTTGGTGAAAATGAGAACCCAAAGTTCATCTCATTCACCGGTGAAAATTTAGAACCCAAATTCATCATTGATCAACATACTTGTTCAAATTTCTAAGCACAACTTGTAGGTTAATGACGTCAAAACCTTCTAAAAAATCCTAGACTCTATGTTTGTAATCCATTAATAGATTGTTTTTTGTACACGCCTTCCACGGACTTGGTGAATGACTAGTTTAGTGTCCCCAAATACCTATAATTACTTGATCTTCCTTTTCTTAGTAATCAAGCAAGTCACACACTAATGTTTTCTACTCGGCCACATTATTAGAACATGTAAATTACAATCTATGAGAAAAAAGAATTTTTCATTCCTTGGAGAAATGAGCACAACACCCGCCCCGGATCCACTTTTGCTTCTTGAATTATCAAATAAAATCCACCATAGTTCAGAAACATTTTCTTCTTGTTGTTTGAATATCACGGATATCATAGATTCCTCAGAGAATGAAATAGGTGCCCAGAGAGAGGTATTAAAATTTCTAAGCTCTACATCATAAGGATCAAACTTATGGTCTCTTTCATCCCATTCATCTAACAAAAAATAAGACATAGAAAGAGGAATAAGTTGTTCATCCGAAATGGAATCTTGTTCATGCTCTTCTTGTATTAGAAAATTTGATTGGATGGGAGTAGGATCATATGACTCAATATGGTAAGAAAATATGGGCTCAGCTTGTATTGTAAATCTTGTACCATATATGGTTCTTTGAAGCATATGAGTCTAATCTGAAGACAAATAGCCACCAACCTTAGCAGTGAAATCTTTAGAGAAGCATATGGGAAACATGAGAGGCAGGTCAAATATGATATGTCATGGGTTATAGTGAGGCTTGGGCAAGCATGAAGGGTTAACTAAAGTTTTTTTATTACTCCTAATACACCCACGGTTGACCCATCAACTTACAAAAATCCTTTAGACGCGGGACTGTATTTGAGACCTAGGATATCAACAATTTTCTTGGGCATTGCAGAGGTACCAGCCCCTAAATTTTTCATACAGTTATGCACCAAGTGTTTTCCCATAATTAGAGACATGTAAAAAGGTGGGGTTTTTACACTTTTACTTACTTGATCTTCCTTTTCTTGATAGAAATTGACCACAGCATGATATTTTTACACCATTGAATCTTCCTGAGGCAATTTCTTGAGGGCTTCATAGAGAATATCTCATTGTGATGGAATTTCCAGTGCATCCCACATTGTCATGTTGACATTGGTCTTCTTCATTTGGTCAATAATACTAAATGGAAGACCTATAGATTTCTACATCTCATGTGCAGCATGTTATTTTCCTTCTTATGTTATTGTGGCATTTGAATAAGTGGCTTTTGTTGAGCAACAACCTCTTTGTCCAAGACAGACCTACTAGGTACCTCAAGCGGATTGTTTTTGTTCACTGCGATTCTTTTCCTTAGTCGTGGCATTGCTTTGATCCGCAGAGGATGAAGGATTTGATTTTAGCATCCTTTTCTTATGCCACATATTATCAGAAACACTAATTTTGGGTTTGTTAGAGCCATCCACCACTTGATTGACTACACAAAGGTCCTCACCTCCAAAAAACATAATATTGACATTTTTTTGGTCTCTTGTACCACTTATGCATTTGAAATGGGTGCTTCTAGAAGTGGTTCTTGCTGATTAGAAGAACCTTGAACCATGTATGCTTGAAGATGCATTTCCCTTTCACAACTTAATTGATCATGCAGAAAAATTGCATGGGAAACACCACTCTATTTCATGTGCCATATTGTTTTGTACATGAACCAAATCCTGACTCGAAGCGGGATCAAGAAGTGTTTGTGGAGGAGGAATCATTGTCAATGGAAGAGGATCACTTTGACCTTGCCATCTATTATTTTGTTGATTTTGTGCATATATCTTATTAGGTTGCTGGTTCTATATGGTTGATACCCTTGATTTGAAGATTTCCCCTGATTTTGATAATTTCTATAGGATTAGGTTTTTTCTTTTTCTAAGGATATAACTTTGTTTATCAAATTTCTAATCAAAACTTTATTTTCTTCATCCTCCTTTTGCTGATCCGTAAGAATTCAACTTTGGAATAATTCACAAATCACAAAATTTGTTGTTTTTTACTTCCATTAGAAATAACAGAGAAAGCTAGTGAATGAATTATAATTGTGCTTAGAATCAATAAGCATGTAGCAAAGGAAAGGACATAGAACTCAAACACCAACAATTTTATCCTGAAACCTCTAATGGAGGAAAACCGGTCGAGAAGGGCAATTTCCTTTCTTCCCACTTCTATTGGCCAATTCAAATCACAGTATAGAATTTACAATAAGTATGAAAGGGAAGTAGATAATATTTCAACACTTCCTTTCGAGTTACTTGTTTGCTCTATCTCAAACTCCTTTCTTCCTTAAAATATAATTTCTAGTACTAAGAATTCTTACTCACTTACTCTCATGATTCGATGATCCTCTACACTTATATAATCATGAATTTATAGCCTTTCTCATGTCCTCCCGTACACTGGAGAATGGGAAAGGTCGTGAAGGTGAAGGGAGATGAACACCCTTTCAAATTTGGAATTTGTTCGTTTCGAATTTTGCTTTTTGTCCATAATGGATAGGACCACTGCCCTGGTTGAGCGGTGGTTCTATGACCGTTGCCCTGCACAGGGTGGCGGTCCTGTTACTTAAAATATAGAACCTCTATTTAATTTTTTCCTTCCTTGTGCTGACTATTTCTGATGAAGTAGAGTTTTTCTGGATCCCTATGGATCACACCTCCCCTTCTTAGGAGGATTTTGGTCCCACAAAATCTTAGTGAGGGAGTAGATGAGGAAACAATTCCCTCACTTGCTCCTTTGAATACCACTAGGCCTGCCTTGGTGTCTTTCCTTTCAGTCCAATTTGCTAAGTCTCTTATGGACCTCTTCTAGTCTCTCTGACCTTCTATTGTAGTACTACATTCTCCTCCAATTCACCTTGTGATTCCAAGATGCAATCCTCGATGGAAGGTAGTAACTGTAGTTCTTCATCTTCATCCAGCATGGATGGCTCATATAGGTGTAAGTTCTCGTAGTTTACTACAGAGTACATCCTCATGAATGACGACAAATCAAGTTGAAAAGTATTTTCTCCAATCTACTCCAATATGGTGAAATGTCCATATTGTAGTGGCTTGAGCTTCCGTGCTTGACCTTGTAGTATCTCCTTGCTCAAGAAAAGCCAAACTTTATCTCCAACATGAAGCTTGTGTTCCCTTCTATGCTGATCATGCCTAGCTTTGTACTTCGTTTGAGACTTCTCCAGTTGTTCTTTGACCTTGAGATGGATTTGCCAAATCCTCTCAATGAATTTTTTTGCTCTAGTCACCTCTGTGTCTCATGTATCCTCCTCATCCTACTATCCAACTGTTATGTCCAGTGGATTTGTAGGTAGATATCCCAAGCATGTTTCAAATGGAAAATTCATGGTGGATGTGTGTACTACCCGGTTGTAGGAATTTTGAATGTAGGCTAAGGACTCATCCCAAGTCCTTGGGTACTTACTGTTATACCCTCTGATTAATTGTACCAAATTCTTGTTTACCACTTCTATTTTTCCATATGTCTGCGGATGGAAATCTGTGCTCCTCTGCAACCTGGTATCCATCTTGTCCCACAATGTAGTCCAAAACTTCCCCAAGAATCTGGAATCCCTGTCAAAGACAATAGACTTTGGCAAACCAAAATGCACCCATACATTAGCAAAGAAAAGATCTGCTACCTCATGTGCTTTTACTGTCTTTTTACATGCCATAAGAATACAAATTTTACTAAATCTATCAACAACAACATAGAGATAGTCATGGCCATGTTTAGACATAGGTAATCCTCCTACAAAATCCATAGAGATGTCCTCCAACTTATGACTAGGTACTGGTAAAGGCATATACAAGTCTTCCTTCCTAGTCTTTGGCTTGCTAGTACAACAAAGTTTACATCCACAAATGAATTTTGATGCTTCTTCTTGCATATTGGGCCAATATACATACCTTTGCAAGTGGGTTATGGTCTTACCAACACCAAAATGTCCTGCTACTTTCAAGGTATGTGCTTCCCTCATCAATAAAAGTCTTTCTTCCTTAGGCACACAAAGTTTTCCCCATCGGTAGAGCAGCCTGTCCTTGAGATAACAATCTTCAATCCCCGTCCTTTCAGCCCCTTGGGACTGCAACTTCTAAAATTTCACCCCAAAGTCTTTGTCTTGGGCATATGCCTCTTCGTATGCTTCCTTTGTGAAGGGCTCGATCTGAGAAATAGTGGCCAAGCAGGAGAATTTCTCTTATGTGGGTGGCCTAGACAACATGTCTGCCACCACATTTGTACTACCTTTCTTGTATTTGATCACCAAATGGAACTATTGAAGGAACCCCATCCATTTGTAGTGCCTTGCCTGCTGCAATTTAGACTGTGCTTGCAAATATTGGAGAGGTTTGTGGTTAGTGTGCACAATAGTTTCTTTACCCATCAAATAGTGTTTCCATTTTTAATTTCTGAACTAGTGCATACATTTCTTTATCATATACTAAATATCCTTTAACCACTTTGAAGTGAAATTTTCAGAATGATAACATACGGGTTTACCTCCTTGAAGCAACACTGCACCCATGGCATAATCATTGGCATTTGTCTCTACTTCAAAAGGTTACTGCAAACTAGGAAAAGCAAGTCTTTGGAGCATGAATAATCTTGTATTTCAATAACTCAAAGGATTTGTCTTGTTCCTTAGCCTAGTCAAAACCCTTACTCTTTGCAGCCATTGTGTGTAGAGGTGTTGCAATCGCGGAGAATCCCAGAATGAACTTCCGCATGTATTGTACTACTCCCACAAAACTTCTAGTTTATGTGGCTCCTGTTGGTGTTGGCCAATTAGTGATGGCTTTCACATTCTTTGGATCCACTCGTAGTTCTCCTCCTCCAATCACATATCCAAGATAGACAAGTGATTGCTTGGAAAATTCACATTTCTTCATGTTACAAAGTAGTTATTTCTCCCTGAGAACTTGCAAGACTTGCTGCAAATGTGTTAAGTGTTCTTCCCGTGTGGCACTAAAAATCAAAATATCATCTAGATATATAATGACACATGAATCTATGAAATCCCACAATACATCATTCATCAATCTCATAAATGTAGCAGGTGCATTGCATAACCCAAATGGAAGTACTAACCAATCATACAAACCTTGTTTTGTTTTGAAGACAGTCTTCCATATATCCTCCTACTTCATCCTGACTTGGTGATAACCAGACTTGAGGTCCAACTTCATGAAAAATTTAGCATGCTGAAGATGGTCCAAGTGATCATCTATGCGGGGAAGTGGATATCTATTCTTTACGGTGATCTTTTCAAAGCACGGAGTAGTCATTGCACATTCTCCAAGAATATTCCTTCTTTATCACCATCACAATAGGTGAACCGCATGGTGAGGTGCTCGGACGTATTACCCCTTGGTCTATCAGTTCCTAGAGTTGCTTCTTTACTTCAGTACTCTCAAGCAAGGATTTCCTATACAACCCGATGTTCGGTAGAGGTGACTCTGACAACAAAGTTGAATCTCATGCTCTACTTCCCATTTTGGTGGTAATCCACTAGGAGTCTGAAATACTTCCTGAAAAGACTGAATAATACTATCCAAATCTTGTTTTCCTTGGTTAGAAATTTCTGAAACTTCTACCCCATCTTGCTTATCTTTTAACAAAAGTAAACAAAACTGATTATGATTTGCTGAATTAGCCATTTTGCTTGGTTAGCACTCACCATAGTAACCTGTGTCTTACGCTGGTGTGCCCGGATGTTATAGCTAATCCCATCCTTGACCCATCTGTACCGGTTCTCCCTTCTCATAAATATAGCATCCCTAACATACAAGTAAGGACTCCCGAATACCACATCAAAAGCATCAAGTGGAATAATGTCAGCTTCAAAAACATCTATATATTGGGAATTTATCCCAAACTTGACCTTACATCTTCTTGTTACCTGAATTTCAACACCCTTCTTCACCCAACCCAAAGGATAAGGGTGTGGATGCTCATAAGTCTCAAGACCAAGATTCTTTACAACTACCTCAGAAATCAAGTTAGATTGAGAACCAGTATCAACCAAAGCATTTACCTTAGTTCTCTTGATCTAGATTTTGATTTGGAATAGTCTACTCATCTCCTCTTTCGTTGTCCCCATTGGTGGCCGTGCATCCAAGCCTTTTGTCTACATTAGAGTCATCTTCGATTTCTACCTCCCCTCTGTCTTTACAGCTATCATGGACTTCTTTGAGTCCTTGGTTCGGTTCTTCGGATGTAACTCCGGATGCAACTTCCAACATGTAGCGTCAGTATGACCATTGATATCACAATTCTTGCAAAAATTCTTGGGATCTTTACAAGTATTTAAAGTAGTGGCAGCTTGTTTACCTTTCCCTTTCCACTTACTCTTGTTACTTGTTTGCCCATAATCCTTTTCTTGCTGATTTTTTTTTGCTTTACCCTCGGCTCTACTTCTCCTTGCTTCTTCTCATCATCTATGTAGTATGCCTGTACACATGCTTCATTGAGATCCTTGGGCTTTGTGGAGATAACTTTCCTTCGAAGGTGAGTGTGAAGTCCGCCTAAGTATTTGGTCAAAATATCCTCATCCTCCAAGTCCATATTTAGCAACATGGCTTGCCTCCGAAACTCCGTAGTATAGTCCTGCACACTTTGACCACTACCTTGTCTAAAATACTGCCATTTAATCATTTGGTTAGTTTTATGGCCAATAGGATAAAAGTTAGCTCTAAGTAATTCCTTAAATTCTTACCAAGACTTCACAGTAAGACGTTTCTTCCTTTCACAAGTAGTTAGATGGGTTTCCCACCAAACTAGAGCATGTCCCTCCATTTTGAGACATGCAAAGGTGATCTTTGTGCCTCAGTGACATTATGGATGCTAAAGTAGACTTCTAACTGTTTCAACCATTTATCTAGCAACTATGCATCTACTTGTCCTTCAAAGCTTTTGATTTCGACTTTAGTCTCAACTTTAAAAGGAGTATGTTTAGATTTTACCTTCTATCTTGTGTTAGAAGTCTCTTCTCCATGCTCTTCCCAATAATATTCCTCATGGTGACTCTTGCCTATACCAAACTTTTCGGCTAAGCCTCAAACCACCGATTCCATGGAGTCTTGTTTGATAGAAGCCGTCTTCTGCAAATCTGCAAGTTCTTCTTGCCTTCTAAACATCCTATCCATCATGGTCTCCGAATCTCGATCCTCTAGACCAAGTTCTCTTCCTCCATTTCTCCCTAGATTCTCTATTTCCACTTCTTTGTAGAAATCTCTGGATCGCAAGGTAAAGGTTCTTCGCCTTTAGATCTTGTCACTGTCATACAAATTCAAGAATGAATACCACAGTCCTGGATACTTGTTAGCTCTTATACCAAAATGATCCGTAAGAATTCAACTTTGGAATAATTCACAAATCACAAAATTCGTTGTTGTTTACTTCCATTAGAAATAACAGAGAAAGCTAGTGAATGAATTATAATTGTGCTTAGAATCAATAATTGTAGCAAAGGGAAAGGACATAGAACTCAAACACCAACAATTTTATCCTGGAAACCTCCAATGGAGGAAAACCAGTTGGGAAGGGCAATTGCTCTTTCTTCCCACTTCTATTGGCCAATTCAAATCACAAGTATAGAATTTACAATAAGTATGAAAGGGAAGTAGATAATATCTCAACACTTCCTTTCAGTTACTTGCTTGCTCTATCTCAAACTCCTTTCTTCCTCAAAATACAATTTCTAGCACTAAGACTTCTTGCTCACTTGCTCTCATGCTTCGATGATCTTCTACACTTCTACAATCATGAATTTATAGCCTTTCTCATGTCCTCCTGTGCATTGGAGAATGGGAAAGGTCATGAAGGTGAAGGGAGACGAACACCCTTTCAAATTCGGAAGCTATTCGTTTCAAATTTTGCTTTTTGTCCGTAATGGATAGGACCGCCGCCCACGGCTAAGTGGCGGTTCTGTGACCGCCACCCTGCACAGGGCGGCGGTCCTGTTACTTAAAATACAGAACCTCCGTTTAATGTTTTCCTTCCTTGTGCTGACTGTTTCTGATGAAGTAGAGTTTTTTTGGATCCCTATGGATCATTTGCTGACCAGGATTTTAAGATGTGGAAGTAGTGGGTTTTTATCTTGGCTCGGGGATATGAGCAGATAGTAGGTTGAGAATTTTGAGGCTAGTTCGGGTTACAAGGGCATGGGTGGCCTAGGGTCTAATTTCCTACCTTGTATTAAACTATTTTCCGCTTTAATTGCAATCGTGTAGGTTGTTGATAGAGTTATCCCTCCCATGGATTGTATCATGATAGATATATCAGAATTAAGAGCTTTTAAGAAGTAAAGATATACACCTTTTTTGTAGGTCTCACAAGAACTAGAATTATGTCCCTGAGTTCCTTGAATCTGAAGTTTAAATCTGTCATTTGATCATTTGGTGCTCTCTTAATTGTAGTCAACTACTCCAAAAGAGATAAGTTGTCTTCTCTTTCTCCAAATTAATTGTACATTGTTGTACATAACTCATTCTAATTTCTAATTGAGCATGTTATCATATTTTTAAACCACTGCAAATATTTCCCTTTGAAAGATGAAGCTATAAGTTTCACTGCCATGTCCATCTCATCAATTTTGTGTATAACACAAACATTTGTAATGTCTTGGATATTATCAGATGGAGTAGTATGATTTTCTCTCGTGAAAAATGGGATATTCTTCAAAAATTTTATTGGAATGGGATTACGGGCATTCAAGAAAGCGAGAATGCTACATGTAAATTTTACAAAAGGATTTGGTTTTGTGTAGCCACTCGATTGGTCTCGAGAACTCTTGTTAACTATAAGAAGGGCTGCAGGTGGAGGTGTTGAAATATTTATGTCCGGTGGAGATGGAGATCTCTGAATTTTTCTTCCTCTTCTTCTGGAGGTAACTACAAATATTCAAATATGCCTTCTTCTCTTGTTCTAGACCATGTTTGTATCCTTCTCATAAATCAGGGACAATTTGGATTATGAAACCAAATGATTTTTTGAATGGAGTCGGATGTGTTCACAGAGCCTCTAAAGGCTAGATTTTTACCAAGATACACATCAAAACTTGATAAAAATGGAAATATTAATTTCAATTGTCCCATCAAGCGTGCCAAAACTGTTGGATCTCAAATTTTCACCTATCCTAAAAATCACAATGATCTAGGGCTTTGAGGAAACCCGGTATTGTCTCCAAGTTGTGGGACTCAAACTGAGACAGAACTCCGGAGAATTTCGGCTTCATGTACTTATTCCTAATGTTAAATTACTCCTAGGAATTGAAATACAACTATGTAGCTCTACTCTAATTTTCTAAGGGGCCGGGGTGAGAAGGATATGCATAAAACATAAACCTAAACCAGAGATGATAGCACCAAAAATAAAGGGAAAGATACTTCTGAAAGAGCGAAAATGAGTGGAAATGATAGTGAAGAGGGCGTAAGAGAGAGCCATAGATCAAAACCACATCCCGAATCCCATTTTTACAATGTACAATAGAAACATATTATGAAACAACACATACAACACACCTATGAGTGAATGAAAGGCAAGGAAAGGCAATAAAACAATATCTAGGGTAGAAACGAGCCACAAAACTAGAGATTTTATTGCTTAAATATCATGCACAGATCATCATGATACAGGAGGAAGATGCACGAAAAAAATTATAAAAACCACATCCAAGGCATGTGACCCTTAGAAGACTTCGCACAACACTTATGTGATGCCCTTGCATTCCAAAAGTATCTAGCATTAAAACTAGGCATCACTTTACAATATATAGAAATTTAGGAAAAGAAGAAAGAAGAATAAAAGAGAGGGAAATTTGAATTCCTTCATCTACCAACCAACCACCTTCATTAAATTATTTGAAAAGGTTTGCACGCCTCTGAAAACCCATTTTCTCATGCCATTTTCCTTATTGAAGAAGGAATGGCAGCCATACATTTGCATTTAATTCTGGTGGTTGCGTCATCTGGAAAAGACCTTTTGTGCGTTGGAGACGCCTCCCTTTTGCTTCACCGACCTACTACCATTTGATTCAAGAAATATGATTTTATTACGTAATGGAGGCCAATATTTACCAAATGATATAAGATTTACAACCATCATATCATTAAATTGAGAAACTATAGCCATTTTAGCTCCCCGCAGAAATCTTCCGTTTTCTTTGATACACGGCTTTCTAGTTTTAGTTCTTCATGGTTTTTGACTTTTGTGGCTTTACTTCTTCATCCTTTCTTGTTCCGTGGCCATATCCAATGTGGTGTGAATTCCATCATCATTTGGGAACTTCTTTTCCTTCACTCTGCGGACTTTCCTTTTTGCTTTTATCCACGGATTTTCTTTAGTGTATATTGTGGCTTGCTAAAATATCCTCGCCTTCCCAAACATTGATGGTATTTCACCCTTGGCGAAGTTTTGATCCTTTATTCGCATCATTCTAAACTTTTCCACGGTCCTTGTTCCTTAGCTCGAGGATACTTAAGTTGTTCGATTTTGTACGGGTGAAAAAATGGACAAATGATAATATGAGGCATCGTGTAATATAGGATAGGCTTATAGACTCCAATGTCGCAATCAAGAAAATATGCTCGTCATGAGAAAATCTGTTCATATGCTCAAAGGCACCCATGCCTCTCCCGCACATCCAAGTTATGAAATCTTACCTACAATATTACACAAAGCACTTGATTAACATCATTTCTTCTACTAATATCTTCCTAAGATGTTCTAATTTCTTCTACATTCTTCTATTCATTTCTAAGTTCTTCTAAAAATCTTCCAATTTCCTCTAAAAAAATTCTAAAGCCTTAGATATGCACTAGTGCAAGCCTTTTTGCACTAGCACAAGCCTATTATAGCACGTTCCTTTTCACGCTAACTCCCTCATTTTTGCACTAGCGCAAGCCTGCGCTAGCACACTCATTTTTATGCTAGCTTGCTCATTTTGACGCTAGCGCAAACCTAACTAACCTACAAATCTAGTTCAATTCTAGCTTTCTCATTTTGACATTAATGTAATCCCTTTGTGCTAGTGCAAGGCCCTTCACGCTAGTGTAGTTAAAGGCTTGATCCTACCATTTTCTCCTAGCCTAAACTAGCAATAAATGCACTCAAAAATGATTTTTTTTGTTCTACGTACCGATGGACCGTTTGAAGGAAGCCTCACATACGCTCATACTTTTCTCGCATGGTGTATACGATTTTGAGATCAATCCATTTCTCTCCAAGGTCAAAGGAAAAATATCACCAAATCTTAAAAGGGTCTAATAACAATAACTGGTCATGATGGATTTTACCCCTCCCAACCTGCTATTTATACCCGGTTTGACCTAATTTTTCATTTTTCTCACCTTCTAAGGTCTAGATAACTAACTTAATTCTTGTATATTCTTCTCTTCATGTGTTGGCATTCCGCCACGATGATTATTTTTATTAAATAGTCATTTTTCTACCATTTTTGCTTCGTTAGGGCATGTTTTTGCTTCTCGACGACCTTTTCTTCTACCTAGGGCATATTTTTGCTTCTTAGGGATTTTTCTAATGCCTCACATGCCACATAATTCTTCTATACATTCTTCCCAAAATTTCAAAAAATTATCAAAAAAATTCAAATATTTCAAAAAAATTGTTAAAAAAATCCAATAAAATTGGTAAAAATCCAAAAATTGGTAAAAATTTAAAAACCTCTCAAAAAATTGGTAAAAAACATTCACGCATCTTAATTATTTATTAGGAAAAATGTCCTCAAACATCGAACAATTTTCCTACAAAATATCTTTCTTTGATTCTCGTTTGTTCTTACACGTGACATATCGATCATTTTGATCTACCTCCATTAACAAAACCTGATTTGCCTATTATGTTTGTCTTCCCTTGCACAAACGAGTTGCTTGGGGTAGTTTCATAGTGCACGGTTTCTTTTCATGGGACTTCTACGTCCTTTGTTTATTCACCTCGCATGTATCCTTGCTTGGGGTGTCATTTTTAACCCTTGTCGTTAACTCAAACATATTTCTATTATTTTCATCTTCATTTTTCTTCATTATCATTTTCTTATATCACATTGTTCTTCCAAATCACTTGGGTCAATAGGGATTATATTTATCCCCCTCCCCTCCTTATTTCTTCTATCCATTTCCTTCATCTTTTCGATCGTCGATGACCTCTTTCATCACCCCATCAACACTCGAGGGGCATCCTTCATTCTACTATTTTTTCTTCCATTCCATTCAAAATTTACTTGTTTATAATTGTCTACTATCTTTGAAGTGGCATCACTTATGCCACCCCAAAGAGGGGAAAATGTAGACACCTAAAATCTACCTACACAGTTTTACTACTAAAATTGTACTAATTACCCTCTTTCCCATCATTTCTGTAATAATTAGTGATTTCCCACTAATTAATTATGTTTTCCCCATTTCAATCAATTAACGACACTTTGTTAATTAACTAGTCTTTACTTCACTTTAGATGTCAATTAACGACACTTCATTAGTTATAATCCTCTTCCAATTGAATAATTAACTATTATTAGTTAATTAAGCCTATTTACCCTTGTATTTAATCAATAAACCCTCTTATTGGTTAAAACCCCTTCTAACCATTCAAAATCTCCCCATTTCCCTCCAAATCATCTCTAAAGGCTTTCTAAGCTTATCCTAGCCTATTAATTAATCCTATTTGATTAATTAAAGCACCCCCAACTCCCATGAGTTTCTAATCACTTGTTAATTCTTCTAATCAAGCTTAATTCTTCTAATTGCACTTTATCATTTATCCCACATGCACTAGGATTCATGCTTCTCCAAATTGGAAAGCTATATAATAAACCTAGTATTCCCCTCACACACCACACCACACTTTGAATAGTGGAAACTATAGGCATAAGATAAAGGCATTCTCCATTGTTTTGGAATAGCTACTTCATCTTTGCATCCATTCTACCATTGTTGAGTAGAAAGGAATATCTAAGTATGGCCTTGTAGCCATTTCTTGGTGAGATCCTTCCCTCTCTTTGGAGATTAACACACAAATTTGATTGCTCATTGATCTAAAGAGGCTCATGTTTAGAGTAATCATACATACAAGAGTAGGAATGGTTAGCATTAGGTGATTTCATTCATGTTTATGCAATAGAGTAGTTATTTCCTTTAAGCTCTTATCTTGATGTCCTTGTTAGATTAACTTTGCTTTGAAGTTACTTGGTGTTAGTTTCATGCAATTAGTATAGTTAGTTTAGTATGGCTACATTACTAACTTCTTTTCGACACTATGACGTCATTGATCGTACATCAATAAGACGGAATTCATGTGGAACATGTAAAGTTTGGTATCATCAAGGTAAAGTAAAGGTTATCTTAATGGTATTTTTATCAATAAGACAAATGTAATTCTTTGTATTGAAAGAAAATGTTGATTCAATTTATACGATATTTGATTACTTACTTAACTAATTTATAGCTTGATCATGACATATATAACGTTTAATGGATGATCGGAATCATCACCATTCATTTTTATTAAACTTGTTGGTTTAACAAATTGTTTTCGACCTATCGTGATCCTGTTGAGTGATTATTTTTTTAGAATGGTCAAGTTAGTCTTAGACCATTTTATTGTCCATTTTAATTGTTTAAATTAACTTGGTATATTTCAGTTGCATTGATAACTGAGATGGATAATGGTTATATGATTGGCATGTTATTATTATGATGATTTGTTCCTTACTCCATTTTATTTGTAACTCAGGTGGTGGATGGTAAAATTGTAGGCTTTAATTAAAAATTGGTATTATGGTCTTCGACAATATACCATTAAATCTTATTTTTCTTTTGTTAAGCTATATGGTCTTTGACCATATTCATGGATTTTGATCATTGGAAGTTGAGTGGGTCTTCAACCAAACTTGTAAGGCACCGAATTATATATATGTTGATATTTGACCCATGATAAAGGTTTAAGTATTGTTTAATTTTGAGACTCCATGAAAAATGGAGGGAACTAGAGATGGTGGAGGTCATTTATTAAGTCGACCATTATGTGGCACATGCTATAATGGAAGGCATTTAATGTCTCGAAGACTCAAGAAGATTCCTCTGAAATCTACCTTCATGCAAAAGTGGTAAACCATTTTTATTGTTTGGTTATTTTGTGAAAACCTTTCCTCTTGTCGATCGAACCTCCATTGGCATGTGCATGTGAGTTTAAGACTATTATTTATCGAGTTATTTGTGGAGATTAGATGGAAGACCCAACAATATTTAAAGTCTAGTCTACATGGTTTATGGGGTTGTTATTATTTTAAACTGGGTCATATTATTATGGGATTTGTGTGAGTAGCATATTGAAGAAATATTGCAAGACTAGTTGGAAGTCATTGAAGAAATTTAGAGAGAATATTTTTCGGAACATTAACTTCCCAAGCATGGATTTACACCCCTATTTTTGGTTATTTCGTTTTGAAATAGTTGGGTGGATTCTAAATTATTATCTTAACAATTATCTCGTAGTTTTTCATGCAAATGTTTAGATCATTCGATCCGAGTTTAGTACCTTATCCGGGTGTTTTAATTGTTGTCTATTTATGTTATCTCATTGTGAGGTTTTGGTTTAGAATTATGATTGTGCATGTTTGGCTTTCAAATGCATGTTCGTCACTAAATTTGATTTGGGTATTCAAATAAATCCTATATTAAGATAGAGGGAGAATGACCTTTGTGTTTGTATAAAAAGGTGGGAATCGATCACCTAGATATTTGAAATTTGAAAAGGGAACTCCCTGCCATGTCTAAGTCATACCCGAGAGATTGCGTGGATGATTTTATCTAAATCAGTTTTGACCGAGTTGGCAACATGGGTATTCCGTATTCATGATTTTTGCTTGTTTTTGTGAATGGTCATATCCATCCTATATTTAAATCCATCATTTTCCATTTATATAAAGATTTTGTCCATGGAATAAAAATTGGGTATAAATCTAAAAGCATGTAGCCATATTTTTGCTCTTATCGGTTTAATATTTACCCTTAGAAGTGTGAGTTTTGATTTTGAATGTGTGGGTTTAGTTTTTATAACCCAGCATGCATGTGTATGGGTTGAGGTTCTCACATTTTCATCCTATTTCCTTCTCTGTTGGAAATTATGACTATCATATTGATCATATTGCGGTTAAAGGCTTAGGCTCGGTAATGTCTTTTTGTAAGAATACTTTGGTCTCTTTAATCAACTTCACAAGGATTGATTAGTGAACTCGGTTTTGTTTAAAGTTTCTAAAGTTTTTCTTAAAAGAAATAAGGTCATGTATATCCTTTAAATGTTTTCTAATTATTTAATGATCAAACCATTTCTGAATTAGTGTTTTCAATGGAAGAAGAAATGGTTAAGTTTGATTTGCATGACATTTATACACCTGATTGTTTTGGGATTTCTTGTTGTTTTCATGATAAGGATGTCTTATACATATTTATTATGAATTAAACATTATGATTGTTTGTCTTAATACATATGAATGTGACATTTATTGATCTATCGATTAAATTGTGAAGACAAAAAGGATTGTTCAATAGTTAGTTGTTTTGTTAAGTTGATATTGGGTAATATTAATCTTAAGACAAGAATTTGTTTCATTTTCTAATTTCAAAGGGAAAAACTAGCTAAAGATAGTTAATGTAATTTTGGGTGTAAATTACCTGTTTAGGTTGTTTGGTGAAAAGGAAGATTGATCGATTTAATGTGACTTAGGTTTGATTAAGTCAATATGGTTTTGATTTAAAGTATTGTGATGTTGTAAGTTGTTGATGATAGCAACTTGGTTTATATCATTAGATCACTTTGATATAGTATACATGTATTGTTGATAAGATACTTGATTTACTATCATTAAATCAAACAGTAGATGTTCAATTATTTCATAATGAAACAACTAGGAAAAGAGTTGTTAATCCATGTCAGTTCTATGAACTGACCATGAATATTATTATTTTTATCTTACAAATAACATGATGGATTATTTATTATGAGGCATTAATTGGATTGATTACATTCATGCTCGATATGCAATGAATTGTTTATCTGATTATAAACATTAATTTAATATACATTCAAATTTGGAAATGTATCCATTACATAAAGCAAAATATTATTTCACGAAGTTGTAAATGGAAGTTGGCCAATTATATCATTCTAAAATTATTGTAATGATTTTTTAATAAGGAATCATCCTTAATAATTTAAATAAATATTTTATTGTTTCACTAATTTATTATGAGTTGTAATGATGAATTACGTTATTTACAACAACGGATTGTACTTGATAATGATTATGAAAACAAATTGTACTTGATCAATTAATTATACTTTATGATAGTATTTAATTTGAATTATTAAATTCCCAATATTACAATTATAATCATGACATCATCATTTAAATGGTAATTTTAAAAGACTTAAACAATAACATTGTTTAGGACAGTGAAATAAGAGTTGTGAAATAAATACATTTCTTTGACTTGATCATAAAGTGACTAATTAAATAATTGATTCATTATTTAGTACAACTTAATAGTTCATGAATGACTAGTTGTACCTTTACGAAAATAACTTGTTTAATGACATAATGATGACAATATAAAAAATTAAAATACCTTTATTAACTTATTATAAGAAATGTGAATGATGTATTTTGGATTATTGTTGATAATAAAACTTAAGAAAATTCTAAAAAGAATATATCATTACTCAAGGAGGTAATTAACAATAGTTAAATGATAAGGTGGATTTATGATGTAGATACCTGAATACACGCCTTCAACTCACCAACAATTTGCATACTTTTCCTTGCAAACTTGACTTCCAAGTACTTATTTGCACTAACACCCTAAGGGTTGTCCCAGATTGCTTGTTTACATCAGAAAATTTTGTCATCAATAGTTTATTGTAAATTTTTATAATAAAAATATCCTTAAAAACCCACTTGAAAAATGTTCTCATTATTCTACCCTCCAAATTTCATAACCCAAGTCCTCAAAAACGTAAGTTATGATCATTTTACCATGATTTTTGTATCCTCATAACAGAGTCCGAACTAATTTTTTCATCACAACTTTTTATAAACATATAATATAGAAAAATGGTTAAAATTCCATTTTCAAAAGGTCATAATCCTTCTACATTCCAAATTTCATATCATTTTGAGATAAAAATAAAAACTTATAATGATTGTCCCGAAACAGTCATTAAAACTTGCATACATTGTCCAATTTTCAAGTTAGAAAATAGGGAATTTCAACTCATCATTTCTTCAAACCTCATGCAAGGATGAAATTAAACTCTATAAATAAAAATAAGGAAATTATTTCAAATTCTTCAAATACAAAACTCAGAAACATGCTTCAAAAAAGAAGATCATATTCCCAAAACAGAGTTTCACTAAATTTTAACCATATTTGCTTACAAAACTTTACCTCTCCTCTGATCCACAAGGATTTATTCTTCCAAACCTTCTAAAATTCCTCAGAAGGTATCCTTAACTCTCTCTCTCTCTCTCTCTCTCTCTCTCTCTCTCACTAACTAACTTCCATTCGAATTCATCACCTTAAATGTAACCTCTTCTTGAAACCTAACTGATTTTTCAAGACTCGCAATGACTCTTCACATGCCCTTACCACATAATAGAGCATTTTTACATTTTTTTAAATATTTCATGATTCATACATCTCTCCTAGGACCTACTCAACATTTCCTAGACACCTAAAACCCCCTTTACATTCATTAAAATATCTTTCCTCCCCTTGACAAACCAATATTGCTCTTTTACATGTTTGTAAATTTGAATTACATTTTGGAGAGAAACATGAGTTTTGAATTTTCAAACTTTAAGTCTCTATCTATACCTCCTCTCATGACTTGAGCATATCCAAATACACCTATTTAGACCTTATAATCATGATCAGTGAAAATTTCACATCTTTTATGTTCTTGTGATGCCCTTGCATCATCTTCATTTACATGGCTTTGTTCTCTAAAATGAGAACTTCTTGTATTTTCTTATTATAAGTTATCTTAAAGTCTTTTGTTGAATAACCTTTATTTATTTATCTATCAAACCTACACAAACATACACAAACATGATCAAACATAATAGTAGATGAAAAAATTGGAGACCATTTGGTCTTATTCACTATTTTTTCCATCACTTCTTTCATCGTCATCTTTTTCTTCTTCTCCTTAATGGTTTATTTGCATTTCTTCTTCAATTTTTGTGCCTTCACTTACTATCTCATCCTCTTCATCATTACACTTCCCTCTTTCACTAGACAAAGTGATCTCAAGAATTTTTATTTTACTCTAATTACTTTTCATCTTAATAGACAAACTAGTATTATGAGTTTTATTCTTCATCATCCATTTCCAAGCCTTCATAATGGCTTACAAGTTGTTGTTGTTCTTCTATTTCTTCTTCCTTTCTCACATTCTCAACTCCTTCACTCATGCACTCTTTATTTTCAGGTTCTTGGTATTCTATGGAGGATAAGAATCTTCTTATGACTTTTTCTTCATCTTCTATTTGCATGCTTTCTTCAAAAATGACTTCCTTCTTCACCTCTCCTTCCTCTTTCTTAATAACTTATTTTATTCTCTTTCACATTTCTTTGGTATTCTCTCTTCTTCTCTTAATTGTACCTTAACCAAAATTCTCTTTTATTCTCTACAAGTGTCTTTATGGGCCATTTGATCCTCTTTCTCAATACTATACTAATCTCCTCATTTACTTCTTCTCTCATCAACATAGTCAACTTTTCCACCTCTCTCTTTAACTCACCTATCTCTTGTTGCATCCAAAAGTCCATTTTTCTTTCTTGTTCTCTTTTCTTCTTCTCTCTTTTCTTTCTCTCTCATATTCTCTTTTTATCTTCTTTAGTGGCTTATCATCTCTATCAATCCCTTAATCACTTCTTCTCTCTCTATCTCCATCTTCTCTCTCTGACAAGTCTTTTGCACCGTGCCTATTCTCTACACCTCACCTTGGCCTCACCAGGTATTTTGGTGTCTTCCTCACTTTCACTTTCTTCTTATCTCTTTTATGGATTTTCCACTTTCTCTTTCTTTGATTCTTGCCTGTCAAAATCACCTTCAATCATTCACACATAATTTTTGGTTAGCAAAAATATGCAAACTATACAAATTCCAATCTCTAATACCAAAATTATGCAAATCCCTACATACAAACCTTCACATCACCAACAATTTGCATATTTTTCCTTGCCAACTTGACTTCAAAGTACTTATTTACACTAACACCTTAAGGGTTGTCCCAGTTGCTTATTTATGTCGAAAATGTTTGTCATGAATAATTTATTATACAGATTGTCAAATCAAAATATACTTAAAAATCCAGTTGTAAATTTTTCTCATTATGCTACTCTCAAAATTTCATAACCCGATTCCTAAAAAATGTAAGTTATGATCATTTTACAGTCTAAGCATGATTTTTGCATCCTCATAACAGGTTTGGAATGAGTTTTCATCACAACTTTGGCTAAACACATAATATAGAAAAATTGTTAAAAACCCATTTTCACAAGGTCATCATCCTTACACATTACAAAATTTGGTTCATTTGGAGTTAAAAATTAAATATTATCATGATTGTCTCGAAACGAATCATTAAAACTTGCATACACATTCATTGTATTAGTTTTCAAGTTAGAAAACAAGGAATTTCAACTCATCGTTTCTCCAAACCTCAAGAAATGATGAAATTAAACTCTCTAAATACAAATAAGAAAATTATTTCAATTTATGCAAACACAAAACTCGAAACATGCTTCACAAAAAGAAGAGCCTACTCCCAAAACATAGTTTCACTAAATTTTAACCATATTTTCTTACAAAACTTTCCCTCTCCTTTGATCCACAAGGATTTTTTATTCCACACCTTCTCAACTTCCTTAGAAGGTATATTTATCTCCCTCTCTCCCACTCACTCACGTCCATTTGAATTCATCACCTTAAATGTAACCTCTTCTTGAAACCTAAGCGATTTTCAAGCTTTGCAATGACTCCTCACATGCCCTTACCACATAATAGAGCATTTTTACATTTTTTAAGAATTTCATGATTCATACATATCTCGTAAGACCTACTCAACGTGTCCTAGACACATAACACCCCCTTTACATTGATTAAAATTTCTTTCCTCCCCTTGACAAACCATTATTGCTCTTTTACATGCTTGTAAATTTGAATTACATTTTGGAGGGAAACATGAATTTTGAATTTTCAAACTTTAAGTCTCTACCTATACCTCCTCTCATGACTTGAACATACCAA